>JAUPFR010000002.1:86715706-89480706 GCA_036925125.1 Oreortyx pictus | reverse complement strand
GTAGAAATCAAGGGAGAGTTGTATCCATGTTTCATTGTGAAATTAGTTATGAATGGGCTGCTGTTAAGTTCGCAAGTCTACCCCATAGCTCTGCAATGCTACAGTCTGTCAAGGAAACAAGCAGGCCTTTTAAGCCATTGAGTTGCATCAAAACACAGGACTCGTACTAGGATAGGATAAGGGTGGCAACGGCTTATTGCATCATATCCACCTTTATTAATTTTTCTTTTTAGAAGATCTTACTGTAAAATTAAACATTGCATAACAGCAAATGCTTTGCTTTCAGCTTTTAAGTGCAGTGCTTAATTTAGCTTGCTAGTTGGGCGTGCTATCACATCAGCTAAGATGGAATGCCTGCTCTGCTGGGCATTTTTAAATGGAAGATGCTAGGAATAATTTGGAGGAAGCATCTCTCCCAAATGACTTCATAGAAAGCTCAGGAAGCATCCCAGTTTTGGACACTAAGGGGAAATGTTATGTGTGTTAAGAGCAATACTTAGAAACTTGAGGGATCATGGATTTGCCAGCATTGGCTAGGATGCACAGCATGAGGTGTTGCACTTCACACAAAGGTCATTTGTGTTTCCGGGCACCTAAGATCTAATAGAATATGTAGTTAAAGAAATACATATCTACGTGGGAAAGAAACAGCAAGAAAGGCAAGAGTTGTGGAAGATGTGGGAGGGAGGGAAGAAGGGAGAAAGAGATGTAAACCCATTCGAGTAGTTCTTGAGACAAAAAAGGAATTCCGATCTTAAGAGTGAAAAGCAGAGGCTCCTCCTGGACCACACACCTAATACTGTTTATTTTATTCCTTTAAGTAGCTCTTCAGGTCCACTGTAGAGAGTAGTATGATAATGAACAGCGCTCTTACACTTTCTAAGCTGTGTATTATTTTTTGAACAGTGTGTTCCAGGTTCTTTGAATACTTTTAGCTGTGATCAACCAATCTTAGTATATTGCAGTTGAACAATGCACACTAGGACTGTGCTCTCAGAACCGTTCTCAGGGCATCTGTCAGCTGAATTTGTAAAGAAAAAAATTAAGATTTGAGTGTTCTTGCATTGTGATTAGAAGAAACTTGGCCTGTTTCATTACTCAACTTTAAAGACACAAAGATTCACATTATATGTATGCAAATATAAATGTAAAAGAAAGTCCAACTTCGTGTCTAAGTTATGCACGTAAAAATCCCGTAGGTACTGTACGGTAACAGCATCAACTGTGGCCTGTTATTTACCAAGTAGATGAGAGTATGGCTTTCTAAGTATCGTACGCTACTGTGTTGTGATGCACTTAGCATTTTTATTTTTTAAATAACACATCATATACCCAATAAATGTTTGAGGTTTCTCATGTAAATAGGTATTTAGACAGATAGTAAAAAATTATAACTAGTTTCCACTAAAAAATACTAATTACATGTAGTGCCCTATTCTTAAAGCTTCTTAACATTGTTGTTTGAACTATTTTTCCAGTAACAAAAGCAATTAGATTCTGTAATGGACTAATCACTTGCCAAATGTGTTTTGTTCTGAGGAATGTCATATTTTAGTAAATGTGATCCCTAAAAAGAATCTTAAACTGGTATGTGGAGCTTATATGTATTAATTTGGGATTCTTTTAATGTGTATACTTGTATAAGTTTGTATTTGAAAACAGATAAGAACCACTGTCTGAAATTTTATCCTGAAATATTGTGTATCAAGTTTAAGTTAAAATGAATTATTAGGGCCAGGCCAAATAGTACCCTCTTCAAATTTAAAATGCAAATACTGGTGGAGCTCTCACTGTATCATGAATTTCAATTTGACTAAAATAAGAATTCAGATGAAGTAATACAACTTACAGATTTCATCTACCAAAAATTTTTCCCTAACTTGTCTTCCATTCACATTGCATTTGTACAGGATTTTTTTCAATAATCACTGGGGAAAATAAACAAGTCTTAAAAAGCAAGGAGAAAAGGTTAATGTCTGTAGCTATAGTATATGAATTGTCCCCAGCCTTATAAAATGTATTACATTTTACTTTACCAACAAATGTCTAGAGTTCAGCCAGCTCTTTGTTGCTTTAGGAGGCTGTGTGTTTCTATATATTACATTATACAGACAGAATTGTTTTGATTGTCTTTTAATTTTTGAGCATGAGATTTGACGCTTGATACAACAGATTTATTTCAATCTATAAATACCTCAGAGTTTAGCATTCTTCTGATTGTGAAAATTCCCCCACACCCTCATATTACCTTGGCATCATGTACTGTAGTTAAGTCATCTGTATTTTAGAAAAGAGTGAGAGAAATAATCCCGACTCCCAAACTTCAAAATTAAAAGACTGAAATGTCTGTCTCTTATTAGAAAATTATTGAATTTCTGTGGCTTGTTGTGCCATATTTCTTATTCAAATTTTTTTGTTTCATATACCTTTTCACCCACCAGTTTGATTGCCATGGCTGCAGCCATGGGTGAATAATTGCCTGTCTTCACAGGAGCATGTTCTGGAGCTAAAGTCGAGTGCTTGCTTCCTGATGTATGCCTCATTTGAATTCTGCCGACAGCCTAGGGGCTGTATTATTCATGCCTTGACAGATAGCACTCACTAAAAGCATTGGAACAGGGCCAGGTACTGGCAGAGAGATAGTGGAGCATTGCAACTTGCAACTGAGAGGAGCATCTATAATACAAAAAAGAGAAATCCTCATACCTCCCTTCTACTAGTCTCACTTTGATGGAAAATTCATTTGCATCAAAATAAAATACCCTAAAAATAAATGCATTTTTTTCTAAACCGTGCTTGAAAGTTTAACACAATTTTCCACATTTAATTGCAAAGCTGATTTTAATTAGTAAGGCCCTGCATGTGAAAAATGAAGATTCACTTGGGTGAGTGTAACACATTGCAGTGTCTGCTGAATGCTCTAATTAATGTATGGCTGCTGTACAACAGTGTGCACTGTGGGATATTTATGAAAAATTCTGTGCACGCAGCCAGTCTATCTGTATTTTAGTTCTTGACTCCACAAGAATAAATAACTTTTCCCCTTTTATTCTTTATGAGAATATCATTGTGCATGCCATCACTCCATCCATAAACTTTATGGCATGCTTGTCTTTTTTAGTATTTGTCAATGATATTATAAATCAGAAACAGGGTTGTACATATTTTAACATTAATTTGATGGTAGAGCATGGTTGCATGCTGTGCAGAACCTAAGGTCTGCATTTATGTTAAAGCCAAACCAAAAAACAATGAGGCCCTTATAGTTCCTTGCTTTTACAGTACTGTGAAAAATCCCACTGACTACTGGAAGTGTTGATAAATGTATATTTATTTCTCTCTCAGCTGATAGCCCAACTTTAAAATAATGTTAAATAATGATAAAATCATCTACAAGGTATTTACCTGAGGATAAGAACATACTCAGGCAAATTCATTCTTTCATTTACGTAATGTAATTGACCAGTTAGGATTTGTAAAAACATGTTAATAAATGGAGCTTCATTGCTTTGTTAAATCCAGCTAGAGAAAAATAAATAAATAAACACAGAAATAAATAAATAAAATGAAAGAGCATCGGGATTTTCAAGCAGAACACTGCAGACAATAAATAAACGTGCAGACAGAGAATCCATAATGTATTAGAGATGTGTATTGGCTGCTGTCTGAATTTGGCAATATATTCTTCGTCTGATTTTTGATTAATGATTAGGAAGGTACAGAGTTGGGTCTGAAATATCAACCGGATATACACCAGCAATAGGTGTGTGGCTCTGCATGCTAGCAGCCATTGTCTAGTGTTTCCCATACAGAAGATCCACAGCTTAGTTCCTCATTGCACCGTCTGGATTGGGAATAGCAATTTCAGTGGCAGCAAGTTTCTGGATCTTTGTGTGCCAGGAGTACTAGCCGAATAAAAGGGGGAAAAATAGAAATGAAAGACAGGAGAGCGTTGCCCAAAATGTACAGTGACAGCAAGCAGCAGATTTTGGATGAGCTTTCTGCTGTGTGTCCGTAGGCTTGTTCTTTGCTGAGATGACATTGTAGTGGTGGGTGCCGAGAGCACTTATTCAGCAGTCCACTATAGTACAAAGAAACCAGAAATGAAGGTCCGTCTACCTTCTGCATGGTCTTAATTGCTACACCCTGCTAGCGGAATAGTCCACATTGATGGATATGTAGAGTCACGATGATGATGACGCGTCTGGACTATGTCTCCTCATAGGAGATGCTGAGAGAGCTGGGACTGTTTAGTTTAAGAAGAGAAGGATCAGGGAAGATCTTATAAATCTATATAAATATCTAAAGGAAGGGTGCAAAGAGGATGGGACCATGTTCTTTTCAGTGACGCCCACTGCCAGGACAAGAATTGCCACAAAGAGGAGCAGGAAGTATTTGCATGCTGTGCAAGTGACAGAGCACTGGCACAAATTGCACAGAAAGGGTGTGAGATCTCCTCTTTGGATATCTTCTGAAGTCACCTAGAAATGGTCCTAGCTCTGTGTGTTCCTGCCAGAGCAGGGGTTTAACCAGATGGATCCAGAGGTCCCTGTCAACCTCATCCATTTTTTGATTCTGTGAAAAAAGAGGGAAATGAGGCATAAAAAATTAAAGAAGTGAGAATTAAAAACACACTTGTAGGAAACAAAAAAAAAAAAAAGCAATAAAGAATAGTGGTTTTTTTTTTCCTTCTTCTTAAAAGTACACCGATATGTCTTTAAAGACTTACATTGAATTTCTTAAATAAGTTGAGACAGTTCTTTGAAAGACTTCACTTCTTATTAGAGGTTGGTATGGAGTACTGCTTCTAGTGGTGTCAGCTCAGGACAGGGGAAGGAGAGGTACTTCTGAGACATCTTTGATGACAATAATAAATCTAAGTAAATATATCCACAGTATAGTCAAATGCCTAGAGGTTAAATACCTCCGGACGATGTCTTCAGCACTCTATAGCGTTATACAGCTTAGGACTCTGTAAACTGAGTAGACCTACCATATCAGTTTCCTGGCTGCTCACTTGAATCACCTTCCCAGGCAAATTTTGGAGTTGACTGATTACATGAAAAGGGATTGCAGAACTTTATGCCTTTTTGTTGCTTTCAGGAATCAGCAGTGCTGCACTTTGAGTATGAATGGTACATATGAGGAAGTGGTATAATGCTGTAGAGTATTCCTGTGAGTGAATTCAGGCTTGTGTCTTAAATCAATGATTTATCATAAAATTTGTAATATTACAAAGCTAAATGAGATAGGAAAGGATATGGCGGACATTAAGAGCCAGCATCAGCCCTTTAGAGCAGTTGGCTTTAAGTTCAGTTCCCCAGGGTTGGAACAGATACTTCTGCCATTTTTTTTTTTTTTTTTTTTAAATTTAAAGTAATAAGCTGGCCACTAAATTGGTTGAAGAAATAGCTAATAAATGCTTTCTCCACAACTGATTTTCGTTAAAAGAAATCCACCTGTAATATGCACCTGCTAGTGATTTTCATCATCATAATGTCTCCAGGGGAAAATCTTAACTGTGTTTTGCAAACAGGGAGTGAGCATTCAGAATAAAGGCTAAAGATAAAAGCCATCGTGCTTTTGACTTCACCTTTAAGTCCCCCAGTCCAAAATCAGAACCCTCAAATTCCCTCTCTTATTTTGTGTCTAACTCTGAAGTCAAAGCAGACATGCAACTATTGAGTTGTAGAAGTAAACTGTTAGATTATACCTCTCAGAATTTCTGATTTTTGGCTAGGAAACGTATATTTAGCATCCTAATACATATTTCATATTAAATCCATAGCATAATTATTACATCTCTACGCATATCTACTTCTTTCAGTGTAGTGTTTTTAAAAATGCCCAATTTTTATCTGTAAAAACATGGCATTCTTTATGAGTAGAACATATGCCTCCTGTGCTCTGGCAACTTCCGTTTACTACAAAAAAGTTAGTGTGTCAGGATGCAATTTTTACTTACATTTCTTGACCTGCTTTTGTTTTATAGACAAAAATACATCCAAAGAAAGGAAGAGGGAAAGAGTTTTCTAACTCTGAGAATAGGGAAACCTAATTCCAGACCCAGCATTAGCACTTAATGTAGAAGACTTATAATCATTTTAAAGAGCAGTAGAATTCACAGGTAGTAAAGATCATGTAAATGTTGTCTTTTGCATGAAGTATTTGTGAAGTGGGCACTTGGAGTGCGGATTACTATAACCTCTATAAGCAATCTTCGATGTGTAAAATGAAGCTTCAGTTATTACTGTCAAAAAAGGATATTAAGCACCAATTTCTCACACATTCCTGTATGCTCCGTATTACACAATGGCTAAGGTTGGAATTTGTTCTCTAGTCATCTCTTAGTGAAAATTCATCTGAATTCATCTGTTTCTGTAAGAAAAAAAGGAAGGCTTAAGGTACTTCTGCTAGGAGTGGAAATCCCCCAGTATAGGAAATAGCTTTCTCCATTCCAAATTCTGCATCTAAATTCAGCTGTGTGTTAAGTGCTTACATTTCCCTAGATAGGAGAAGAGCATACATACTTCACTGGGATGTTACAGTTCCACTGTACAGTTCTGCATAGAAACAGAGAGCTGTAATGTATTCGTTCCCTTGGTAAACAGCAGTTCGTGACTGCTACCACATGATGAGTCTGCGTCACAGCAAGAAGTTGAGTCATTCCTCTGAATTCTACTCCAGTGCTTTTTGCATTAGACCATCCATCTCATATTAAAAGTTAATTTATACAGATTTTAACAAACAAGTATCATCTGTGACAATAAACATGTGCTAGAAATAATGATGCAGTCTTTAATGCATAGGACTTGCTTGGTCATGGTATTTTCTAAGGTCATCAATTAAGATTAATAGTATTTTGTTTCTTAAAAAGAAACAATTATAAGGACTATTTAAGGAGAAAAGGGAAAGCAAGATGTCATCTCAACAATAGTATATCGAGACATATGTGATAAATACGCTATGGTGTGTGAGTCTTAACGGATATTTGCATGGTACTAGGGACCACACTAAGAAAAAGTTTTAGAAGCCTTTTCTTCACAGTGCAGTGATGGAGCACTGGCACAGGCTGCACAGAGAGGTGGTGGAGTCTCCTCTGGAGGCATTCAAGGCCCTCCTGGACGCCTACCTGTGCAACCTGGGCTAGGAAGCTGCTTGGGCAGGGGGGTTGGACATGAGGATCTCTAGAGGCCCCTTCCAGCCCCTACAATTCTGTGATTCTCAGAGAGGTCTCTAGATATCCTCTACTTTGTGAAGGGAAATGGGAGATACAAATTCCCAAGTAGATGAATGGCTCCTCTGTGGTTATCCAGTATTACAGTAACTTCATTTTATCATTATAAAGCTTTTTGAACTGTTAATTTGAAATCAATTCACAAATGTTAATACAGTAGCCTCAGTGCATTTTGTGATGTTAAGTATTCTATTTCAAATGGCACTATGGGCCATATTGCTTATGATGTTGAAATGCATTTGCAATAACCTATCGACTCAGGTCTTGTCATAGCAACTTTGGAAAAAAAAAATAATAACAGAAAAAAAAAGAAGACCTTGCTTACCTGAAAATGTAGAAATAACTTGATGATGTAATTGTGTGACTTCATTTCAAGTAGAGCTTTGGAATTAACTCTTCTGGTTCTTAAACCGCAGACACTTAACTCTTTAATTTCATGCTGTATAAGGTATTTCTGTCCTTATGGTCTTTTGTCCTTTCGTCAGTGGTGAGCTAAAAATTTCTTTCAGTGCTCCTGGCAAGGAAAATCTATTACTTTCTGAGTCATAGCACTGTCTCTACAGCATCTCGGTGTTCCTTGGAAATACTGACACACTCAGAACTGACGTGCCCTGGCTTTGCTTAACTCATGACTTAAAAAGAGACTTTAGGAAATCACACAGAAAGACAGACTCAGGAATTGAGTCAGAATTATAAAACAAATACCATTTTAGAAAGAATACAAATAAAATCTGACTACTGTTTTAACTTCATATCTTAGAAATTAGGCTCGCTCCTTCCATTTATTAAAGGGATGTAGAAGGAAGGACTTAACAGTTAAAGTGTCATTGACTAACTTGTTTAAAATGTCAGCATTCAAGGAGAACTATAAAATGGGGAAAACATTCAGTATTTCTGTCTACTGTGATTGTGATTGTTCAGTGAAAATTACAGCTGTCAGTCAGATTGAGAAATCATGGTCTACTGGACTGCTTGGGTAGAACCACATCAGAACAATCACAGTTAATTAAATTTGATAGTAGGACTCTTTTTTTCCTACTTTTTTGTGTATACTATGGATTAAACTGGTCTTCTGCGTAAGCAGGACTAGAATTTTTTTCCTCTTACACTGAGACATGCTTAGTCTGTGTTTGTTTTGATGATCTTGAAGGTCTGTTCGAACCTAAATGACTGTGTTTCTGTTCTAGAAGACTGTAAAATCAAGAACTTCCCAGAAAAACAAACAAAAAATATTGACTGTTCTGAAAAACAGGAAAGACATCACACTTCCTATTTATTAAACTGTAATGAAATTTACCTTTTGCTGGTTCAGAGAGAGGAAAAAATAGCCTGCTAGTTACATTGCAGTATACTTTTGCATAGTATTGGAGAACTTGAAGGGACGCAGTACCTATATATCGCATATAGCATTGGAAAGTCACAAAGTGGTCGAGTTTGTAAGAGACCTCCAAGTCTATCTGGTCCGACTCCTGCTCAACCAGTGACATTGAGAGCAGGGTGCCTGGGTGGCTTTGGAATATCTCCAAGAATGGAGATCATTCCTTCCTTCTAAGTATTTATGGACGCTAAACATAATACCTGTTAGCTACAGAACAAGAGAAAAAAAGCTTTCCACCATTAAATTTCTGCATTTTATTTTCACAAGAAACATTTACACATCTAAACCAAAATACTGACACAAACCTCTAGAGCACAACTTAATGAGAACTTAGGTACTGAAATGTAAAAGAAATATCTGCAAAAGTCATGAGTATGCTGTTGATAAAACTGGTAATAGAAAACCCATTTATGTATGCTCAGAGGTGCTGCCAGCTGAACTGAGCTAAGTAACTCAGTTATTTTACAGACTAGAAAACTTGGGATTTGCAGACCACATATAACTACACCAGAATCCCCTGATCCAGTAGACAAAGAAGGCTTTCTCTTGTCATGCTAACGTACAGGGGTCTACTCTGATTTCTACAGATAGCACAGCCATTGTGTCCCCTTTATGGACCATCTAACTTGGGAAAACAACAAACTCCCATCAGTTTCTCCATCAGTCTGAGGAATAAGGACAAAGCTAATTCCCAAGTGAAAGTCTTGCTAAAAAGACAGTAGGTGCCCATGTTGTGTGCAGGAGGGAGTTCTAAGTTTTCTAGAAAGAATGGAAAATGAGAGAGAAAAGCACTAGCTTGGTGATTAAAAAAAATCCTCTAGAGGGACCACATTTACAGCCATGACAGGGAAGCAATTTCAACAATATTCATTTCATGGTGCTTCTTATTTCATAGCATAGTTTTACCACAGTAAGCATGCTGGATATGGTGACTCCTATGTTCACATACCTATATGTTCCCATTGGGTAATTTATTCAGTGAGGAGCTTAGTCATCTAAACTTAGGTACTTAAAGTTAAGTGTGATGACATTTAACTACTCCCCTTGTCGATCTGTGCCCCAAATTATGTAGGGACCATTTTTAAAAATGACTAACACGTTGCTAAATGCAATGAGACATAAGTTTTAAGCATCCAATACATCAAAGTATTAAAAGTAGTTGTTGGAGTCGTATAATTTACATTTTCTAAAAAGTTGCCTTTCATCTTTTTGAACTAAAGAAATCTATTCCTGTTTTTGCCATATCCTTGCTACATGCTTATTTTTCCAGCCGTTTCCCAGTTTTACATTTTGGTTCCTGGACAGTACATAATTTTGGACCTTTTTCTTTTCACTCACTGATTGTTGGTATCTTTCCTATCTGTTCATCTTTAGTACTGAACGGCTGATCTTCAGAGAAGGATAACTGCCTCATTTTCCTGTGAAACCTAGCCATAGGAGGTATATTGGCAGCAGATTTTCAATGGAAACCGCCATTTCCACCCACAGCCCAGCTGCCACATTTAAATCATGCTGTGT
The DNA here is from genome assembly GCA_036925125.1 of Oreortyx pictus. Classification (NCBI taxonomy): domain Eukaryota; kingdom Metazoa; phylum Chordata; class Aves; order Galliformes; family Odontophoridae; genus Oreortyx; species Oreortyx pictus. The sequence continues at coordinate 89,470,573 of JAUPFR010000002.1, read as the reverse complement.
GGGGCTTCCACTCCCTTGGGAGGCTATTTTCATTTTCCTCTAGAGACTCTTCTACAGACTAATAGAATTCACTGTCAGATATAATAAGTAACATTACACGCCATAGTATTCTTTTTTATTGTGATATGAGTCAAGTTGAAGCCTCTCTATTCTAGACTGGAATGTGATGGAATTTAATTATAATTTTTTGGCCTTAATTGACATCTTTCCTTTCATCAGATGTATCAAAATGTGTAGATTAAGGGAAAGGACCATATCTAGGCATCTGACTTTTAGAGTAATGTGTTTAAGCCTGTAGGTAAGCTTTCATTTTTAGACCAGAGTATTTCTAATTATTCTAATCACTAGTAAAACTTTGAGAGAAATTTGAACTGAACGTCAAAGAGACAGTTTTGTTTTTTAATTCTGCAGATATATTCAAACAATTTATCTGAGATAGGTGAGCTTGTATCTTAGTGGAAATACTGTCTGCAGGACTCCGTGATACTACAACAAAGCGATCTCTGTGTACTGCAAAAGGAGACTACTTTGATTGGTTGTTAGCACAAGCGAATACAACCCTTTCAGGGTGTAAGTCATGGTGAGTGGATGCAGCATCATTTTCTCAAAGGGGACAATAATGCTCCCCAATAACGGCCCTCTACTTCTGTGGTGTTGAAAACCTTAAGTTGTTTTATTTGTGTCTTTTAATGAATGTGCCCTATTACTGCCACACAGAGCGAAAGTTAGGGCAGAACAAATGTGTGAGCATAGCAAGATCCTTGAGTTACTCTAAAGCATCTCCGATAGAAATTGCTGATACTCTAGTGATAATTGAAAAGCAAATAGTACTGAAATAGCTTGGCCCAAGAGGCCTAGATCTAGGCCTAGAGATCCAGGAGGCCTTAGATCTTTAACAGTAGGGAAACACAGAGTCTGGAGCGCAAGTCTTAGAAAGAGTAGCTGAGGGTGCTGGGATTGTTTAGTCTGGAAGAGACTCAGAGGAGACCATATCACTACAACAGTCTGAAAGGATATTGTAGCAAGGTGGGAATCAGCCTTTTTTTGCTGGTAACTAGAGATAGGATGGGAGGTAATGGCCTTAAGTTGTATCAGGGAAGGTTTGGTTTGGATGTTAAGAAAAAATTCTTCTTAGAAAGAGTGGTAAACCATTGGAACAGGCTGCCCAGAGAACTGGTGAAGTCACCATCCCTGGAGGTTTTCAAGAAAGTAGATGTGGCACTTTGGGCATGGTGGTGATGGGTTGATGGTTGGACTGGATGATCTTAGTGGCCTTGTCTAACCTTTTTGTATTGTTGATTTTTTTTCATGCGAAACACATCAAGAATGAAGGCATATTTAAAAGATAATTTAGAGAGTAACCTTTTAGCTCCTTCATAATTGTTTGCTAAATGCACATTGACAGTAGTTCACATTTTTTTTAAAGATAATTGATTATAGCTTCAGCTTTATCATGAAATAAAATACAGAGAATGCTGTCATTTCTATTCTTAGACTAATCATGTTTGTGTGCTGTGGAAAGCCACAATCTTTATTCTTTTTTTCAAAATAAAAAAAGTAAAACATCTCAATCCTCTAGCAACCAGAATTTAGAATATTTCACACTTGAATGACTCCTTACCAACCGTGCAAGACAAAGAGCAGTGTTGTGTAGCTTATGCTGGAGGTGAGAATCCAGTACATAAGTACTGAAGTGGTTGCAGCTTGTATCATTTTATTTTTGTCATTTTTTTTTTCTGTGATGTCAGATGTTAACTGGTGATACTCACATACGTGTATTGGAAGGCTGGCCCACAGTATTATTCTCTCATATTCCCTGGCTGTTAGCGTTTTGGATAAGTGAAATACTTACTGCTATAGTTACAGGAAAACTGGTGTGTCATATTTCTTAATTCTGTGCCATATATCATTCTCGGTTAAAATGAAATTGGGAGCCAGTGCTATTGTGTTTTTTTACCTAGAGATGACAGAAACAGTGGTCAGTAGCTGTTAATCTCATTATAGTAACCCTACAGTAAAGATACAGTAACTGACAGCATACTCTGTTACTCAGTACTTAAGTACTTGCTGAAATGATAGTTTGACCTCCTGTGTTGTTAAATATGATCAATCAAGGCTGCGTCTAAGGGTGTTGATTGTACTAATGAGTATCTAGCCATGTTGTTAAGTGATTGACCAACATGAATCGTCTTTGATTTTCAGCTGTTTATTTATCTTGATTTGTGATTCCTTGAACGTGCTGAATTTCTTAAAGCAATTGCTTTTAACCTATTGAAATAGAAATGCTTCATATAGTGTCCAAGGTTCAAGCATCATGACTATGCAAAAATCTGTCGTAACTGCTAGATGCACTCTTGCAGCATTTTCTAACCCTTTCACATCGGTGAATGATTGATTTCTGAAATTTTCTCATTTTTATCATGTTAGCATGAAAAAAAAGGAACCTTCCATGCCCTGTACTTGTAAACAGAGTTGTCATTACTACTGAGTTGAAAACACAGGAGGCACATAAATCTGGATGTCTTGGCAGCTCTAGATACTGCTTTGATTGAGCTCAAGGTAGCCAACCTCATTTAAAAAAAAACGGCGTTTTTATTTCTGACGGTTTTATTAGATGTCTAAACTGTAATCTAAACAGGACTGCAGTTTACAGTTTGACATTATAACAGAAATCATTGCTGTTCAAGTTGGTGCAGAAAGGATCACTGACTTTGCATGTTTCCATTTTTACATGTTTAGGTTACACCAGCATAAACATTGAAGTGTTCGGGATCAATAACCACTTAGAAAAACTTGATTATATGCATTCATCTAATGAATCAGTCTGAGTCATTAAGCCTGTTCTTGCACTCTCCTAGTCTCTTTGATCAGTCCCTGTATTCACAGGTCTGGCAATAAGATCTAGTCCATTGTGGTTTTTGGCTCCTGAGCACAGTTGAGTTGAGTGTCATTGTAAGATTTGAGTGCAAGTACAGCTTGCATCATGCAGGTTTCTCTTTGTTGGAGATGGACATACAGTAGTAAAAACAATGGGAGGGTCTGGTGGGATGGATTTCTCAAATATATCAGATGCCTTAGTAGTAGAAATAGAAGTTAAATCACCATTAACTCTCTTCATTGTTAGCGGAAAGAGATAGTCAAAGAGTCTAGGAAAGATGAGATGAGTTGAATTAGATCTCAGGATATTCTAGTTTCTCTGCATTGACTGTAAAGGGAGGTTCAGATAACACATACAGACTTAGGTCTTAGCAGCCTAGGGGTAGGTGAGAGATGAACTCCGTCCATGGCATGATAAGTCATGGACCAATCAGATATCATATTGGTTTATATACATAAATATTTAATAATAATTTATAACTACAGCAGGGCAAATTATGATATATACATGAGTAGGTATGTGTTATGTGGTTACTCAGAAGCTTAACAAGGCTCTGAGGTGCACAGGTATTTAGTAGGCTTTTAGAGATCTGTGAAGTAAATAGCACATCTGCTGCCTTTACTTTTTGAGATCCGATTTGCTCCTGATTACTTCCATATTTTTTACTTATTGTTCAGTAATTGAGTACACAAATATAATAAAAAAAAACAAATATAATTCTAGAAGGAGGAAGGGGTGATAGAATGCTCTATATTTCACTCGCTCATACAAGTGAAATTCAGACAAGTTCAGATAAATTAATGATTTTCACTTAGCTGTAATACTATTGTATACATGTCTAATTTGTACAACTAAATGAAGTAAAGATGGTGGTTTTCGATGCTTCATACATAAAAAGCACTTCCTGCTTATAATAAGCTGATCTATTGAAGTAGAAGCTCATAAAAAAGTCTGAAATACAGCATATCCGTAGAGATGAGATTACTGTATTTCAACATTTTTTAACTTTTACTTATAGTTTAAATATGTAAAGCCTTGGGAGCATGGTTCACTTAAAAAATACATATATATGACAGCATGTAAAATACGGATGGGAACACAGATTTTCCAGTGCACTGACTCTGAGTTAGTGCCTGTCTCCCACTGGAAAGATAGAGGACAGTTGTGCTGCAAGCAGCATTGGATGCTAAGGTGCTTGGCAGTGCAGAGATTCCAAGAAGGATACCTGATTCTGGAACAAAATTCAGGGTTCTAACGCAGCTGCCTGTGGGTTCCTGGAAAGCAGAGTCCTCTAGAGTGGATTTCATTACAGATGGAATAACAGTAATTTTAATCTGTCTGGCTGGAAGTGCCAAGGATGTCCTATCTCTGTTCTGTTATCTGCAATTAGCCATCTCTGTGAGACATCATCTCAAAAATGTGTATGTCCTTCTTGAATTTTGACCAGTTGCTTTTTTTATTTTCTCTTCTATAGCTTAGTGGTTAGTGTACTGGGCAAAGTTCTTTGTCTTTCCCAGTGTGGGAAGATACAAATCACTACCTCCCGTGATCCAGGGTAGTACTTGGGCTCTACACTGAATTTTTGGGGTGTAGAGAAGCCTCCTGATCATTCAGAGAAAAAATGATTTCCTGTAAAGAAAACTCTACTGCATAGTTGCCACTGTATGCTGAGGTTGTAGCTTCCTGTAGTGATTTAGAGTACTTTTAAGAAGTCATTTAAATGGGAAAGAAAAATTGTCCTCAGCTGAAAATGTTTATTCTTGCAATTGAGCAGCCAAATCACTAGTCTGGAGTAAATCTCTGCTGAATTTTTGATCCTTTCATTCCTGTCAATTCAGTGGTCCCGCTTCAATAAGGGGGCTACCACTTCTTACTCAGAGTAGCATGTAGCTGGTGAGGGCATCCTCCTGGAGGGCAGGAAGTGTATGTTCAAGATACAGGATTTGATGGAATCTGAATATCTTATTTTCTGGTCAGCTGTTACCAGCTGATAGTATAAGTCCTTTAAAGCTAAAGGTAATCACTGCTTTGAGGATGATTTAATAGTATGCAGTGTTATGCAAATTGATTAGGTTTACGCACTCTTTGAAGACTGTATTAGAGGTCTCTTGAACACTGTGTTAGAGGAATTATCTGCAAAGTGTCTTTTTTTCTGAACACCCTAAAAGTGTTCATCAGCACATACAGATTTGGAAGCTATATAGTCCAAACCAAAATAATACTGATATTATTAAACAGGACAAATATAAGTGCCTTGGAAACAATCTGACTGTAGCCTTAAGCAGAAGTCTGCTTCCAAGAAGATTCTTCCTAATTTGCTATCCTCAATTGTATATGGTAAAATTCCATCTCAGTAGTGCCACTTCAGATACTTACATACTTCACTAAATGCTTTTTGATAGCCTCACAAGATGTATATATAGTACATTTTTAGGTTCTGTTACCTACCACATGTTACACTTTGCATTAAAATAAATTCTGACATGAAACAAAATAATGAAAGCACTGTTTCTGAGGACACTTTTTAGGTGGAAAAAAAACCCAACAAACTTTCTGTGATTCATAATTAGTCATGTAAGCTTCCTTGATAATCAATGTAGGGAACTAGACTGTCTAAGAGGAACACTTCCTCCAGATATAGGCGTTATGTCACATATTTCATATGTGTGGTAGCATATAATCCAGAGGGGAATATTAATCAGTAATCTGATTTATAAAATTTCTCACATTTCTCTGGTACTATACAATATATAGAGAGTTTTAATTGTTATAGCTTTAAAATATTAATTATACTAATTATTTTGCAAAATAAAATTATATTAGTAATATATTTACAATCATGGAGTTCAAGTCTGGGAAATAAATGGGTATTTTCTGTTGATGAATTGTACTCAGTCTAAGAGTGAGAGACACCGTGTTTTTTAATGAAGCAAAACTGTGTGAGAGTTAAAAAAAATACCATAAATCATCTTCTAACTAAGGAATATAAATTTGTATATTGTTTCTTCAGTTTCTTTAATTATTAATATCTATATGTTCTCTTGGAGCTTATTGCTATGAAATTCAACAACGTTCTTTCCACAAGAATTATTCATGATAGTTTCTGAAGGACTGAGATGTACAACCAAGAAGTGTAGAATATGCAAAAGTGTGTTTCAGAAAGCCCAAGCACATACTCCACTGTAAGCTAAGAGAGTTGAAGCATGAGGGGAAAATAAGACAAACATAACTGACGAGGGAAATACGTTGAGCAATAAAAGAATGGACAAAGGGATACACAACAGATAAATCAATGAGGTCATTGCTTTGAGCAGGGATAAACAAGTCTAAAAATAAGCATATAAGCGAGTGATCACAAAAGACAAAATTGAAAATGGGAAGAAAATTGCAGGAGCTATAAAGATAAACAATAACAGATTTTACAAATACATGAGAAACAAGAGGTCAGTGAGAGAGACTGTATTCTCAGTATGTGATTGCAAGAGGAAGTCAGTGACAGATGAGACAGGGACTGCTGAGAAGCTGAATGCTTCCTTTCCCTTGGCGTGCTCTCCAAAGAGACCAAAGGGAAAATGCCAGAAACAGAGAAGTGTCCTGGAGGCAGAATTTGAAAAATTAATGAAACAAAGGCAGATAGCAGAACAGGTTAGAAAGGAAGAAGAAAATAGGGCAGCGAAATAGTAGGTTCCAGCTCTAGCGTCCTCTTTCCCAGCCTTCTGGAAGAATTCAGTAGTACCTTTTCAACGCTCACAAACTCACATTGCAGAATGGCATTCTGGGATGCATTAAAAAGAGCGTGGCCAGCAGGTCAAGGGAGGTGATCCTCCCCCTCTACTCTGCCCTGGTGAGGCCTCATCTGGAGTACTGTGTCCAGTTCTGGGCTCCCCAGTATAAAAAAGACAGGGATCTCTTGGAAAGAGTCAGCGAAGGGCCACAAAGATGGCGAAGAGCCTGGAGGATCTCCCCTATGAAGAAAGACTAAGTGAACTGGGTCTCTTTAGCCTTGAGAAAAGAAGACCTTGAGACCTTCAGAGGGGACCTGATACAGGTTTATAAATATCTGAGATGTGGGGGACAAAGTGGCAAGGCCAGACTCTTTTCAGCAGTGTGTGGAGACAGGACAAGGGCGAACGGACAAAAGCTGCAGCACAGGAGGTTCCGCACGAATGTGCGCAAGAACTTCTTTACGGTGAGGGTGACGGAGCACTGGCACAGGCTGCCCAGGGGGGTTGTGGAATCTTCTTCTTCAAGACCCGCCTGGACACCTACCTGTGCGACCTGGTGTAGGGAACCTGCTTTGGCAGAAGGGTTGAACTCGATGATCTCTTGAGGTCCCTTCCCACCCCTATGATTCTATGATTCTAAGGTTTTATGAGATACAGTATTTTAAAGGTTTTATGAGAACTGTCCATACAATTGTAGCTTTATAAACTGTTAATGCAAGCACAGGTGAAAGACAAATACAGGGTTGTAGGCAAAAAGGACAACAAACAGCACAAAAAAAAAAAAATCGGAAAAGTGGACAAAAGCTGAGTCAAAAGTAGCTAACATAACCAATTTCCTTGGAAAAGTGGTATGTTCCTTAGTCCTTCAGTGTCTGTCCCACCTTTAAAATACACAGCTCTGTTCATTTCTCTTGTAATTCTAGAAGAAAAGGCACTGAGAATAATAAGTGAAAAACTAAAGTCAAATTCACAATGTTATTTGAATATCTAAGTTGCAAATAGTTATTTAATTAGATTTATAGCAGCATCACGGCAGAGCAAACGTCTGATTGGCATTGATTTCCACTGCTGATTATGCTTTTCCACTGGGGCCTGAATCTTGAGTAATATCTTACATTCTCATATACTTTTAAAAATGTGCAAAAAAACTCAAAGCCTTAAAAAAATTGCAGATGACCAAAAATGGTGCTGACATTTCTTTTACCTTTGATTAATAATTTGTACCTTAAAAATTTTAGTGTTATATTTAGATGCAAAAATTAACCAACAGTTAAATCAAAATAGATGTAGTCGTTATTCTGTTGTCTTCTTCTCCTGTTCCCAGACTACTGAAAATTTTCAAGGGCTGAATTGGAAGGTACTGTTAATTATCTTGATGGACCAGAGGCTTTGCAGAAGTCTTTAGGTACATTGGAGCATTGGACCATCAGCAACAGCATGAAATTTAACAAGAACAGCTACTAGATTTTGGGATGGACTAATGCTGAACACAGGTACAGACTGGGAGATGACTGCCTGGAGGGCAGCTCATCAGAAAGGGACCTGGGGGTGTTAATAGACCTCAGGCTCAACGTGAGCCAACAATATGCTTGGGCAGCCAAGACGGCAAGCCGCACTTTGAGGTGAATTAAATGCAGCATAGCCAACTGATCAAAATAAGTGATTCTTCCACTGTATTTAGTATTGGTGCAGCCTCACCTTGAATATTGCATGCAGTTGTAGGCTCATCAATATAAAAAATAAGTTAGGGTGTTTGAAAGTGTCCAGAGGATGAAAACAAGGCTGCTGAAAGGATTTGAAGTTGTGTCTTATGGGGAGAGGCTTGAGGACGGTTGGGTTGACTTGTCTGGAAAGGGGAGATTGAGGGGCAACTTCATTGCTCTCACAACTGCCTGGGAAGAGGTGAAGGAGATGCTCATCTTTTCCCTCTCTTATTAGTGACAGTATGTGTAGTAATTGCTAAAAGGTGTATCAAGACAGTTTCAGACTAGACATTAGGATAAGTTTATTTATTGAGGATAGTTAGACAGTGAAATAGGATTTCTAGAACGGTGGTCATTGCTCTCTGCCTGTCCACATTTAAGAGGCATTTGGATAATGCTCTTAATGATATGTTTTTAAATTTGTGTCAGCCCCAATGCAGTCCAGCAGCTGGACTCAATGATATTTGCAGATCCCTTCCAACGGAAACAATTCTGTTCTGTTCTGCTGTATTCTGTTCTGTTTTTACTTATAATAAGAGGAAATCTTAGGGATTCTTGAGTCTGAGCCTACTCTCATCTATGGAAATAAAGATCAAGAATTTATGATAATATCACTTAAAGACGCTGACATTAAACAAGCTACAGTGAGGATAATATAATAAGTAAATGTTTTAGACATGGCACAGACCAATGGAAACTGGACTCCTGTTCCTGCCCTGACTGTAATGATGTGGGATATTCTCCATAAAGATACATTTTGCCTTTCCTCTTGATTCTCAGCACCTGGAGCTTGGCTAAGAATAGGAGTCACAGGGCAAGAGGCAAGACTGTAATTAGATTGAAACCAATGGCAGGGAGGTACAGACAAGAATTTTGCCATTTTTTGTGGTTTTGTTTTGCAGAATCTTTGAGTAGAAGCAAATATAATGCAAAGAGAAAACACCAGAAACTTATGCCTTCTGGCCTTCTGCCTGTCAAGGTTTTAGGACTTTTAATAGTTGTAAAGTCTGGGGATTTTGTTTGTCTACTCTCTCTCAGACCATTTCTTGGAGCTCCTGTTCAAGCAAGGGGTGCTCTTTCCTGGGATATACCACATTACCTGCTGGTTTGAGCATGTTCCTAGGGATCTGTTCAGGGTGTGTGATGTATTTCCCTTTTAGCCTGCGCAATTGGGCTTGAACTTCGGTGTTGATCACTGGAAACTATGTAGTTGTAGTACTACTATCATATACTGTGTTGCTGAAGTAGTGCAGAAGGATGGGGTGTGGGGTTGAGATTAGTTCACAGGGCTTCCTTTCTGCCCCTCATTACCCCTCATGCTCTTCTGCAGCTCCAGCCTGAGCTTCCCTGCAAAGACTACAGTTCCTGCCAGTAATGCACTGCTCCTGCATGGCTGCCCCACAGGGTGCAGCTTCTTCCAGGTCACACCCCTATGCTGTGGCATGCTGTGGTGCCTGGGGCACCTCCTCCCCTCCCCCTTTCCTGACCTTGCTGTCTGTAGAGTTGTTTTTTCCGCTCCTCTCTCACACTGCGGCACAGCAGGTAAAGCAACCCTCTGTTAAATACACTTTCCCAGAGGCACCACCATCTTGGCTGCTGGTCTCAGCCAAGCCCTGCAGTGTGGCCATTGGAGCCAGCTGGAATCAGCTGTGTCCAGCACCAGGCAGCCCCAGCCTTGCCTCACAGAGAGGCCATGCAGACCTTGATGCCATGTAATCCAATCTACATACCCCAAACCCAAAGGAGGATGGTTGGAATCTATCTAGATGAAGGAACTTAAATTTTACTCAATATTTTTGATAGTGTTAATAGAACGAAGTCTAATTTAGACATGCTGCATTAGACTTTAAAGAGAATTGTAGTCCCTAGAGAGGAAGAGTTGCCTGTGACTCAAAGAAGATCTGTCTAATCAAGTTTCCAACATGAATATCCATTATTTTTGTGACTGTGCATGATCCTCGGGCATGTATGTGCCAGGCAGACTGAACCAGCTGTACTGTGAGGAAGTAGCTTAAAATTTATGTAAGACAGTGTCTGAGTTAGGCAACTAGATAAAATGGTCTGCTTTTTACCTGAGTAGTATTTTAGTAATCGGAATGTGTAGCTGCTGGATGTGATTAAATTACAGTGAGATGCAGACACCACAGAGAGGCCCTCTAGTCCTCCATAATACCCTTCTCTCTGTATTGGAAAGATATGAATTTGACAGATAAAGATTTTTGTCCAATGGATTAGGTTTTGAGGTCATGTCTAGAGAGTGGTAATCAGTGGCTCGATGTCTAATTGGAGATCAGTGACGAGTGGTGTCCTCCAGGGGTCAGTACTGGGACTGATGCTCTTTAACATCTTCATCAGTGAGACTGACAGTGGGACTGAGTGCACACTCGGTGAGTGCAGATGACACAAGATGTGTGGTGCAGTCAGTACACCCGAGGGACAGGATGCCATCCAGAGAGACCTAGACACACACAAGGTGTTGACCCAGGTGAACCTCATTAGGTTCAACAAACCCAAGTGCAAGGTCTTGCACCTGAGGGATAGCAACTCCCACTACCAATACAAGCTGAGTGAAGCCTCTCCTGAAGTGCTGTGTACAGATGTAATCATATTAAAGGGTAGGAAAATATAACATAAAAGGAGACGTAAGTAGATTTGTATAAGAGGCTAGAAACAGCAGTGGACATGTCACAAAGCTACCTAAACCGAGGAAGGAGGTTAAAAAGCAATGTGATTTGAATATCTCTTAAAATCAAACAGTGAAGAAATTAAAAAGAAAAAGCTTTTTTAACAAATAAGTAATTCCTGTGTGCTGTCACTCAGTGTAGTGATATGAGATGCAAAGGTGACCATATTCAGGAAGCACAGTCATGCAACTTTGAGAAACTGGTGACTGACTGACTACTGTGGTAGAAGAGCAAAACTCTAAGGTGCCATTTAGGTTACAGTGTATTAACATGGCTGAAGAAGATGTACTAAGCTTTGAAAAGTTTGACTTTCTGTACTAACAAATAATTTTGTTAATTATTTTGGTGTTTTTTTTTTTTTTTCCAACGTGGGAACCCTTCCAACGTTGGCCATAAAAAACTGTTAGATTTCATTGTACTGTTGAGCATTCATTCCCATTTATTCAGCCTCATAATTTATGATGAAGAATGGAGAACTTAAGCGCAATTCATCATTTATAATAACAACAAACAATATTGTTAAGAATGCAGTCAGATGTTCATTTTTTTAAAATACGCTCAAACATATATTTATTGTAAATAGTCAAGACCTTAGTGAATGTTACATAATTATGAAGCACTGCTTTCTACCTGATTGTTGTATGGATAGCTGATAGGTTGTTTTGTTCTTTGCTTGTTTTTTTTTCTTAAACTGTCTTAAAAAAGAGTATAACATGAAGAAGAAAGAAAAAAAATAATTGTATGTGTTCTGTAACTGCTGTGCTGGCATGTTTATGTGACTCTTATCAATAATAATTGTTTACTAGTTCACAGGTTTTCTAAGTCTTCTTCACCTTGGTCATTATTGTCTAATAAATATTTTAATTTGAAAACATGTTTTGAGAACAGCAACTAATTATGGCATAGAATTTAGAATAAATGACTAAACAATGTATGTTATACAATCTGACCTACAGAAATCTGCAGAATAATAATTTGAATACTTTATTTTTGCACAGTGTTTATGGCTGTCCTTTGGCAAAAAAACGAAAAACGCAGGATAAACAACCCCAAGAACCAGCTCCCAAAAGAAAACCTTTTGTGGTTAAAGCAGACAACTCTTCCGTAGATGAGTGTTATGAAACTGATGGAACAGAGGAGATGGATGAAAAGGAAGAAGAGGAAGAAGAGGATGAAGAAGAGGAGGAATATTCTGATGACAATGATGATCAAGGTGATGAGGAGGAGGATGATGAGGAGATAGATCGAGAAGAAGAAGAGGAGATTGAAGAGGAAGAAGAGGAAGATGAAGAGGAAGGTGAAGATGTGGAGGATGAAGAGGAGGAGGAGGAAGAAGAGGAGGAGGAAGAGGAGGAGGAGGAAGAACGTGGTAATAATCAGAGTATTAGAAAAAGTAAACACTGTGTTTTCTGGGTTAATCTTCTAGTGTGGTGTGTGAGGATTTAGCTGTGCAGTTCTCATTAGCGCTAATGGAAGTCATGCAGTTAAATCTCTCTGCTCCACACTGAAAATATACCCCACTGTGTTCTCTTAACATTTATTTTAATAAGTCTGTCTTCCGAATATTTTTTTAGTACACCACTACTCACATTTCAAACAAGGAGGGTGGAGGTATGTTTGTGCAAAAAAAACCCAACTGCATAAAATATAATTCTAGCAGTGGATTAATGCATGCTTTTGCCAGGAGAATGTTCACAAAGGTACAAGCAAAGCATCAGCTACAGCTGGATGCCTGTACTGATTGTTCACAAGTGTTTTTGCTGGATCTGCTTATATAATGTCAATGATTGCCCACATAAAACGTGTCACAAGTTTTCAGATATTATTTTCTGAGCAAAAAATGGGTCTCTTCTCTTTGAAAATATCCCCCCCACCCCCTCCCTGATTTCCCAGCCCCACCCTCTGCCAGGAAACTGTTCAGAATGAATTGTAACTATATACTTTTGGTTCTTTGAGACTTGGATGCTGTGTACTTTAGTTGATTTTATTGAAAATACAGAGAGAGAGGTTTACATAGATAAAAGTCCTTCCAAAATGTATATATACTATGATACCTTGGCATAAATGCCCATTATACGTACAGGTCACTGATAGTAACCAAATTAATGTAGTGGCAATGTGATTAATCTGTTCAGCCTTCTCTTTTTTGGATTTTGGACTCTATGTAACCAGTATTTTCAAAGTATATAATCAGTGTCCATTTACTGACGAGTCCATATGCAGATGACAGACATCATAATGCACTGGGGTGAAATTAAAGAATCATGAAAAAATTAATGAGCTATCTAAAAAATATTTTGTTCCCATTTCCAGGGAACACGTTTTTGGTTGGGTAGATTCACCTTTCTAACCAATAAAAATATAAGAAAAGCTTTCAGCACTCCTCAGTTGGATTCCTCTTAGGAACCAGGTATGAAAGTTGTATGACTTTTGTTTCAGCATTCTGTAAGGTCAGATCTTAAATCTTATAGAAGGATTTTGGAAGTATTCTTTCCACTTGGGCAAGATGGTGGCCAGCTGGGTGGCTATAAGTATTTTCTAAGATATCTGAACCTGTAGCATTTCCTCAATTACTTAAATTTGCCAACTGAATTAGAAAATACATAGCCAGTCTTTAAAGTTACATGGGTTTGATGCAATAAGGAAGCTATCTCATTTTGCAGGGAACTCTGCTGGAAGAGAAATTGTGGTAGATTGGTCTGATGTGCTATTGCTGTCCTGATTGGCAGATGCAGGAAGTTGAGCAGTTTCTTGAAGAGATAATGGTTACTGAGCTTGTTGGTTCTTAGGTTATGGTGTAACTGCTTCTGTGTTTTCAGCTATCATGAGAAACTCTGAATCTACACTATCAAAAATGATGTAAGGGAAAGAAAAAAAAAAACAGTAAAACTCAAAAGCTCAAGAAAATTGCTTTTGGCAAGTTGGCAGACTTGATACTCAGCATATGAATACTATCATTATGGAACACAGTGGTTTACTTATTCCAACACAGTTATGCATGCAGTTAGCCATCCTAATCAACCTAAAGTGGCTGACATTGCTTTTTGACTGCTTTCCTTCCATGCATAGTAGGCTGTGGTTAAGAATAGCAAGAATATTACAGAGGTGACTGTATTATGAATTATGAATATTACTTGGAATTAAAACTCACACAGGTTTTTCTTAGGATCCCATATTATTCCAGCAAGATCACATAAATTTGTTGATCTCTATATCCATCTCTGTATATAAGTGCTTTATGTCAAGTATTAGTCATTAGGAAAAAAGTTTCATAAAATGTGAAAAATGATAATATAATTTATAAGAAAAGTATTAGAAGATCTTCTGAGAGTAAACATAGTAATCAGTATATGGACAAACTAAGAGCATAGCTAATCAGATAAAAGATAGAGTTAGCATCAATTAATGAGGAAGATAATGTGGGGTTCCTTATAGCTTGGCCAAAGAGTGGAGATGAGTAACAGAGTTTGTTCTTGGTGAGGTACAGAAGCTAACTAGTTTTATTTCTTACTAATTTTGAAAGGGATCTTGATGTTTCACATTCTTCTGCTCATAGCATACACAACACTGGTAGAATTTGGACTGCTGACTTTCCAGGGAAATAAATCATAAAGTTTGAGGTTTTAAAAACACATGGACTGAATATGGCACTTTCCTTGATCTGTTGTATACACTGGAAAATTAGATCTGTCAGTTCTGAATTGAGTTGTCTGAATCAATCACTGCTCAGTACAATTTAGATATTGTAGTTAACTGCCATCCACCTTTAAAGATACCATAGCAGGAAGTCTCAATGAATCCTACTGTTCCTTTGCCTAGAAACAAAATGCAGAATTGCACAACAGACAGAAAGATACTTGCACAATTATCCTAAAATTTTCTGTCACTTGTGCTGTAGATTAAAGCAGTTTTCAGAAAATTTCCTTAAGTATAGTCTAAGTGGACAAAAATGTTAAAATCTAATAATATAAGTGTTGGTGATAGAAGATTTCCAGCAGTAGGCATAGAAATATGGAGCCAGCAAGTAAGGGGGAAAAAAAAAGGAAAGGTATTTTACGATTTCATAGTCCAAATGCACTCTTCAGTTAGAAGATCTTGGGAAACTCCTCTAGCATCTTATTGTTCTTCTTCTTTGTTAAATTGAAGTGAATTTTGATGAGATTCTCAGAGAACTTCAGATAATAAAGATATATAATTTTTCCTGAAAATACGTGGGCATTCACTGAAAGCATATCAACCTTTTTAAAAATCACATCTTTTTATCCTTGTCATTGGTAAACTAAAGAACTTGAAAAATAAGAAAGTATCCTAAAGCAACACTCTTACAAATCTCAAAATACCAATTTTTTTTTTAATAAAAGCATCTTTCAGATGTGTGGCCCAAATTATTTGCTCTTATTTTTCTGTATAATCCACCGAATCAAAATTGATCCTTATAATTTTCTATCAGTGGCCAACATATCATCTTTCAATTTCCATTAAATGCACCCACTGTCTTCGTAAAACATCTGTATGTCTGTGAATGGCTGTTTGTTGAGAAGCTCTTATAGTCAATTCCACCACTAAAGGGAAGATGAATTTTTCCAATCCCTCATGTTCAACAAAAAAAGGGCAAACAGATGTCCTTTGTTAAGATAGGCAAACCTGTAAATTGTAATACAAATGGGAAATAAAAGTATGAAAGAGTAAGAGAAAAAGCGGATTTTGGAGTGTCCCTTCTCTATGATGGTAACTGTTGAAATTCTTTGGATTGAAATCTGAAGGGCACATTTGATTTGCAAGATGAACTGAAGTTCTTTCTCCTGAGATGAGCTCGCTTCAGGTAGTTGGGTCCCAAAGACTGTTTCATAAAGCTTTTCTATTATAGAAAGAAATCTCCGCTGGAGGAGCTCGCGGAACAGATGTTCCAAGGCACCATTTAGCCCATATCATATGAAGACATTCAGGATGGCTTGTAATCCAGGTATTTCTTAATCCACCAGGGACAGGAGGAGTCAGGCTTATTCTAGGTCTAAGGAAACTTGATTCATCAATCAAATTAATTTCAAAAATGATACTACAAAAATGAATGCAGCTTACCAGGTAGTGAAGTGTTAGGATGTATTATTCAGACTCTCCCTTACATTTTTTAATAAACTCAAGTTAGGTGGCATATACAATAAAGTATGTGGTACTGTACCTAATTTATCAGGTGAAATGGTAAAATACAACTGTCAAAGTAGCTGTAAAACACAACTAGGGTAAATTCAAGAGATATAATAGAACTGGTTGTTTGTTTGTTTGTTTGTTTTTAATGAAGTCTTGCACATGAAAGTAGAGAGAGATGAGGTGAGGCAGGTTTCACATTTTTTCACATTATGGAATTAACTTTAACAGTCTGGTAAAATGTTCCATTTTTTTTTCCATTCGCATGAGCTAAACAGACACACAGGCGCTTGTAATTTGAAATCCACTTATCAGCGTTATTTCTGTAGTTAATGCCTTCTTCTGTCTTCCTGCTGCCTTCATTAGATTGCTTTTGCAGCACTTACATATGTCCCTTCAAGCAAGGGGAGCCATAAACACCAATCATGCTGAGGAAATTGTGGAAGCATATAGCTTTCCAACTGTCCGTGCAACTTGAAGACACTCGCCATCTTGATAGAATAAAGATGACAGGTCTGTGTTATCAAGATGGCCTGTCCAGCCTTCTGGTCATTAATCATTTAATATTTAAACTATTGTCAGAGATGTTTTTCTGTTTATTGAACATGATGTTTAGTATTAAACAGAACAGAGAGCTTATCATGTACCTCACAGGCAAACCACCTAATAGAAGAAAATCGTAGATTGTAGGTGAAGCAGCCAGAAAGCATAATTTCACTGCTTAGAAAGATGTACCTGGAATGAAGTGCATTTTCCAGTGCCAAGGAAGAATTAATAAATACCTACCAACCTCAAAAGGTAAGCAGATCTTAACCATCTGCTAATAGACTATATATCATTTCATCTCCTTTATAAAAGAAGATATCTTTTGCTTAGGATATCTCAGAAATAACAAAATAAAGAACAGAAAATCAAGAAGGAAGGAAAAAAGAGTTGCAACTAGAAGTAATTTATCCTAGCCATCGTGTTGATTTCCTCTGAATAAGAAGTTAAAGTTGCTTTGATGATCTAGTTACAAAGCAAACAAGTCTGTAAGTGGTTGGGTCAAGCCACCACATAAGACAATTTTTATTGATGACTTCTTTCTTCACTGAAGATAGAAATGTAGATTGAAAGTTGTTCTAATGTTTAGCATTTATATTATTTCATGTGGAGACATTTGGTCTAGATGTTTTCTCTGAAAACTTTCTTTGGAAATAATGTGGTTAAAAAAGTTTGGAACAGATAGCTCAGAGCTGAAAATTAGGTACCTCGAGTTCTTGTGGGAAAGGTTTGAATGTGTTTAGTTTTTGTATATTTGCAGTTGTTTGGTTGGTAGATTGCTTTAACATGGCTGCTATGCTAGTATAGTAAATTTTGCTTGTTGCTCTGTTGCTCTGCTCAAGGTGTTTACTCTTTGCTGCTGATAAGAGGGTATGACTGGTTAAAGGCATTATTTAAATGTAATTTTTACTTCTCTTAAGTGATATAGGGCCTGTGACTGAACTTGTTTACATGAGGGTAAATCAAGAATAAGCTCACAACTTCTAGCAGTCAGTCCATTTCCATGTTGAATTTAGAAATGTACTTTAGTTCTTTTTTCAAATGGGTGTTTGCATATTTAGCTCCTTTCTTTACAAATAAAAGGCATTAAATGAGATGTGAACATTATGGTCCTTCAAGAGCAAATAATTCAATTATAGCTTTATTCAGTATAAGAAAATTATTCACCTTTGAGGAGACAGATTACAGATCTATGCTGTACACTTCTGTTGACATAAGCAGAAATTCTGTAGAGGAGATACTTAGGGACTCTGAACTAACTGCCATGGTGAGAGCATCACACTAAACATTCAGCAGCGCATCTGATTTTAATGCTATTTTGTTCTGAATTTGTTTTGCTTGTGCATGGAGTTGCTTTCTTGTATTTATAATTCATTGACTCTGTCCTTCATTGTTACCTGAATTTGAGTTGTTGTGACTATTGTAATGTCATTTCAAGCTTATGTGTGACTAAAGCTTTATCTAATCTTGCCAGAGAAGTTGATCTGCAAAGGAACCATTTATCTCAGCAATGCTGCTTAGGTTTCTCAAATATTACAGTCCTCAAGAAGAGGCTGCATGAAGGCTACTTTTCCTGTATCTCTCTTACTTCCTTCTGTCTGCAGATAAATGCAGAGTGGATCCTTGACTTGCCCTCTTTCATTTGTTATCTGGCAGGATAATGTAGTAAAATTAATTATTTTTGAAATTAGATAGA
Source organism: Oreortyx pictus (assembly GCA_036925125.1). Lineage (NCBI taxonomy): Eukaryota > Metazoa > Chordata > Aves > Galliformes > Odontophoridae > Oreortyx > Oreortyx pictus. The sequence goes on along the minus strand of JAUPFR010000002.1, from coordinate 89,452,199 downwards.
GAAGAGATTTAGAGCCTTAAAACTGTATTTCTAGTCTCTCTCAGATTCTCCGTAATCAGTTTGTTTCCAATGATCTTTTATTTTTGGCACAACCGTGCCAAGAAACTAGTTGCTTATGTGGTCTGTTTCTTCAAAGAGCCAACAGTGAACTCAATGTGGATGATCTTTGCATCCATATTTGCAAACAAAATCATCTGATGTTTCTGTATAAAGTCTTACATCTGAGACATAGCACTTTGGGAAATGTACCCACAGGTTGTACAAAAATTAATTCTCTATGTTCTCTTTGAAATCCTTTGCCCTTCACAGTGCTGCTTCAAAGATATCATTTTCCAGACTGTACTACATCTTAGAGACTACAGGGCCTGAATTAATCCTTCTTGGTACTGCAGATGTAAGGATTCTAAAAAAATAAGTTTCAATTAGTCCATGTTGTAGGTTCTTTTTTACCTCTTATGTTTTGATTGTAACACTGAAGGAAAATTTTACATAATCATTCACTGTTCCTGCTGGACTTATAGTATTTGTCCAAAGAGTGAACACAAGGGGCAGTTCTTCACACTAACAAGTAGAGAACCTCATTTGATTGTTGTAGGGGTAAATTTTCCACTATAGCATGTCCTTCAGGAGATAAAAAAAAATTGAAAGTCCATACTAGATTGATTATTTCTTCTGATCCATATCTATTCTCATGAATAAATTTACAGTCCTGGCAAATACCTCCTGTCAGAAATTTTGTTAAATTGAAAAGTATAAACATAACAAAAAAAAATTATTAGGAACAAAAAGCTGTGGTCTGTAATAAACATATGTATGTAATTTCATCTAAACACAAATAAGCCCATCAGGAAGCATTTCTTAACTGTACAGGTGGTGAGGCACTGGGATAGATTGCCCAGAGAGAGTGCGAAATCTCCGTGGAGATCTTCAAAAGCCTCATGGGCACTCTGGTTTGGAACTCACTGCTGAGCAGTGTTTGGACCAGATGGACCCAGAGGTCCTTTAAAACCTCAACCAGTCTATGACTCTGTTACTTGTAAAGCATTTATTTCCCATTTTAAAGGTTTCTAGACATTTCAGATTTGTTCATTTGTCATCTGTGGCACAGATGACGTAGTCCTTTTATATAATGGGAGATTTTTTTTTAGTATTCTACAGATAGTCTGTGAGAGCAAACTGTTGGAGCTACAGTTAGTTAGCTGGACAGAAAGGATGGTCAAGTTATTTAGGAGAGGTGTAGAGTAATAGTGTGGAGAAAGAAGCCAGCTGAAGCCACCTTTGAAGAATCTAAAACAGAAATTAGCGAAGGCCACAGATGTGGTTGTGAAATTTACTTGCTTTTTTTCACTGTTATTATTATCCTCAGAATTATTTGGACACAAGGTATTGAAAGTCATCAATCAGTAATATTACATGCATCAAGTATCCATAGTGCTAGAATTGCTGAATTTTTTATCATGTTATTTCCAAGGAATCCATGGCAGATGTTATATGCTCTGTGCGCTAAATATTCCTGTTTGTTAACAGAGATTTGCAGTGGCTCTGCAATAGAAAGTTTTGCTAGCTGACAGAATTGACGATTCAGGACTTAATGTGAGTTGATTAGGTAAATAGTTATGTTATCCCAAAAGCTTAGTTTTGCAGGCTGGATTTTTAATATGAAGAGTCAGCAGTAGTCTTGTGATGCCAAAGAAACTCCATGGGAAATCTGTATTTACAATTAAAAAAAAAGAAAAAGAAAAGCAAGAATTCATATATACATTTTTTCCTTGTTAGATGTGGATAAATGAAGGTAATGTGTTAAGGTTGTGTAGAATGAGTCTGATGGACTAAGATAAGTTCAGACACCTGGGCTGAGTGTGAGAAGTGAAGCAGGATTTCAATACCACATTTTCTTCTTTTCCAACGCAAAGGTAGCAGTTAAACCAGAGTCTGCTTTGGATAAGCATTGCTCTTAAGCACTCTTCTGAACCTCTGTCACACCTCCAAAATAATTCAAGAACTACAATAGAACAGAGAAAGTAATTCTACTGGGAAAGCAGGACGTTATGTTTTTTTCTAACCATATTATGAATTGACTGCTTAATATACAAAAACAGTCCTGGGAGCAGGGATCAGAAACAACATTTTTCCCTGGTAGGTGAGTGCCCTTGTATGCTAAGTACAGTGAAGGCAGTACATTTTCGCATGACCCAAATAACTTGAGAGTTGTAGTGTTTTCTGCTTCTTAAGTCAGTTTGCATCCAGTCTAACTTTTAATATGGTGGCTAGAATACTTCTTCAGTAGATTTCATACTGAATCCATTCAGTATGTAGAGCTTTTAGTTTTCTGTCCCTTAACAACTGTACTACTAAACAGTTTGTTTTATCTGAGAGAGTAAGAGGGGTTGAGCAATGGTAGTAAGGAAGGAAACAGTTCTTCCTTCAACTCTAACTTAAAGCAAGCCAATCAAAGCAACAACTTATGGTAAAGCCTTATTCTGTCTGGTTTGTATCAGACTAATTGGGTTTCTCTGGGAACTCATGCATGAAAATGGCCAGTATTTAGAATTCTTCAAGGCTATAATGGACATTGGTGGAGAGCTTCTTAAGACTGGAGTTACTTGGAAAGAATTAGAAGCAGAGCCTTCAACAGTTGATGCGTATTTGCAGTGTTTGGAGTTAGAATGCAAGTGTTTCCTAGGTTTAAATCTCAAATATAGAAGTAGTTGTATCACTTAGATACATGGAAATGTGACTATCCCCATGCAATTCACGTGAGAATTTCCATTTGAAAATGGTGTAGAAATCTCTGCTACTATTCATAATAGTTCGTTTTTGTTAAGTGATTCCAGCTGGAATGCCAGTTAAATAGAACAATGGAAAGTATTGCACCAACAGCCGGATTGTCTTCTGATGCAGAAACAGAAAGAAAAAAAAAATCCAAGTGTAAAAGGAGGTAAAGGAATGCAGGAAGACATAAATAAATTATTAGGGAACTGGCATGGGAGGACAGTAGACAGGAAGTGAAATATATTAACATTCCTGCCTGGAACAGCAGGAAATGAGGAAGACTTGAAAGCAACAGTCTAGATTCTGCACTGTGCAGAATCATTAAAATGGCAATACAAAAGCTTTAAGAAACGTGGGTCATTTTAAAGTAAGTTGATCAGGATCAGGGTTAGTCAGAATGTCCACAATCACATGAAGTGCATCTCAGTACATTTCTATTCTGTTGTTATGTTCTTGCTTCCATTTTTCTACCGTTCATGATGTGATATAATGTTACATCCATTGTAGTAGTGTGGCTTCACTGTTAACATTTTATATCATTAATATCAGTAGAATTAGGACCAGAGAAATGTAGTATGCTTTTAAAAGCACCTATAGGAAGTATTGATTCTCTGAGACTATTTATCACATGGAAAACAGAGATTGACAGGGATCATGACATGATCTTTGGATAACATACAAGCAGCGGTGAGCCAAAATTAGGAATTATTTAGAAATAGACAACTAAAAGTAGTAGTAATGTGTTCATAAAATGACATGAAGGAATGGTGTGGAGGTGCTTCAAGGATCAGGTTGGGTGTTAGGAAAACATTTTTCACCTGATGGTGATTGGGCACTGGAATAAGTTCCCTCCGACAGTGGTCACAGTCCAAAGCTGCCAGAGTTCAAGAATATTTTGGACAGTGCTCTCCAACATAGGATCTGATCTGGGCGTTGTCCTAAGTGGAATCAGGAACTGGACTTGATGTTCTTTGTGAGTTCCTTCCAACTAAGGTATTTTATGATTTCTGTGATGACAAAAGGAAAGGTAACTGTCCTTTGCAAATATGTGTTTTGCTTTATATTTGCATGTTGCAAATCACTGAGAAGGCAGGTAGTATGGAAACAATGTACACAATTTGAGTTTTATGAAAGTATTTGATGTAGTTTTTGTAGTTTAATTTGGAAATTGGAAGACAAAATACAGCAACAGATAGTTAAACAAAATAGTTTATAATAAAAAAGAACTTCAAGATCATGAAGTCCAACCGTCATCCTGACTTACTAAGTCCCGTCACTAGACCGTGTCCCATACACCTTTATTTGTGACAGAAGGAAAAAAATCTTGTTGAATAAATTAGTTTCATTGGTTCTTAAGTAGCTCAGGTACTTCAGTATGCATTCAAATTAATGAGATTGAAAATAATCATACAAGGTGTAATTGAAAAGGAACAGTGTGTTAGGGGGAATTCAGTATGGATCACCTGGTGAATCCTTGGAGACAAAACTAAAAAAGTGATTTCAGTCAGAATCAACTCTGATCTTATGTACCTTACTTTCATGTGTGAGCTGAAGTTAGACGGTTCCTGCACTGTTCCTTGAGTCCAGACTCAGGCTCAGGATTTAGTTTTGTGCAGATTGTCTCTCTGCAGATTTTCTGTGTGTGTATGTTCTTGAAAACCCGCTACTGTGGTTATTTCTTACTTTGATTGATCCACTTTGAAGTTTGTTGTTCCTATGCAGCCAGCTGAAATAGGAGTTCCAGCAGAGAAGTCATACACTGAGATTGCACTGCTCTAGTCTATGAAACCACTGCTATTGTAGCTGGAAGGTATGTCTTTAGTTAGAAATTTATACAGATTTATGTAAGTATGTAGATGATTGTATTTTTCCAGCAAAAGTTTTCCTTTTGTGAGAGGCAATTTTTCATCATCAGGAGATATTTCCACTGCAGATCTGAACAGCAGTAGGAAATCTCTCATGAAGGAGGAACTGGGGATTTCTAAAATGATAATACTGTGCATTTTTACGGTGGGAAGATAGTTGGAACAACCTCACTAGAAAAATCTTTTCAGATACAGTAGCAACAGAAAAAGCTTTTATAGATATGTTACCATAGCAAACATTTCCTGCATTTGATTTATCTTCATCCTAAACTTGCTCAGTGTCACAAGCCATTCATATATATAATGTAAATGGCAAATAAACAAGACATATAACTATTCCCTAGGTAGCTGAGAGCTAGCTGCACCATGTAGTCACCATCTTCTGCTTTGTGAGAACCAGTGTGGACATCACTGATGTTTAGAGTGGCATGCTTAAAATAAGAGGTTCCAGTTTGACTTACTCTTTCTTTCAGAAATTCCAGCTGACAGTGTGCTTTTTAAAGATCCCAGTGTACAAACTCTCTTGCCTTGTCCCACTTCTCTTCAACTGGAGTAATCAAAGGCTACTGTGTGTGTGAATAAAACAAGCTGTGGTATACTCATTTAATGCTGTATCAAGGTGCTGCCGCATGGCTTGAGTCCGCGTGGCTATGCTTTAACCTTCCAAAATAGGATGACCACATCTGGGTTGCTTCCTGTGAATGGTCCCTAACCAGTATGTCTGTACTGTGCCTGGACATGTTTGGAAGGATGCTAGGTTATTCAAATCGAAATCATGCCATGGCTTCAATAGAAGTAAAATAATTACACACCAGTGCTTTGTCTTCTGTCCTGCCCTTGGTTAGTTTACATTAGAATGGCTGTAACCAGAGAAGCAAATTCTACTTTGTATTTAAGTTCTCCTTATTTTATGGACTGTTATTCACCTTTCTTTGTCACTAAAGGACAGGAAATTAGAGAAATGTAGATGAAGAAGCTGAATCAAGTGATAAGAGAAAAACTAACAAACTGCCTAGCGTAGGATTTTATATTTCAAATGAAGTGAAGTCTGTCACTCATTCACACAGAAATCTTTGTTCTTCCAGATCCCTTGCCACTGAAATCACTGAGGACATAAAAAGAGAGACAGGAAGAAGAAATTTCATTTTACAGTTCTCCTGTCCTCTGGAGTCTTACTGAATTGTGCCTCTGTCTCCTCTGGCAGTTACATCAGATTATTATCATAATCTGCATAATCAAGCACAATCAAATATAATTAATTAAACAGAGGTCAGGCTAATCCAATAGAATTTGTCTCAGTCCATGTAATTCATGCAATCATAAGCATCTGTGCCATCTAAAGCATGCATACTACCCCATCAGCCATTCCCTATATAAGTTTGTCTGTGTTCACCATGTAAAGATGGTTCTTTGTGGGTAGCTTCTTTATTCCATTCTCCCTGCTGTTCCTTCTGTGTCAGATACATTGTTAAAATTCAGGAAAGAACAATTTAAGAGCTCTGACTAAAAACAATTGGGATACAATTGATCCCATCAATTTCATTTACAGCCAGTCAAGAGAAATAATCACTTTTAGGGAATAATTCAGGCAGTATATTTCAGATACCTATCTTAGGATAAGATAAATCATATCCCAGGATACATATTTATTTTTGTCCGCTGCTTGTAAATGATATCTGGATGGCTAGTTCACATGAAAAAGTATTCAGTATGGACATCTGCATTGAGTCAGATATCTGCACACCATTGTAAAGAGATTATGTATCCCTACAGTAACAGTTTCCAACCTGTATTTCTCAAATTTGTATGTGAAGAAGAAAATATTAGTGTATTAACTGAAAATGTGTTCTCCAGGCTGCATCTTTTGCAAAACAATGATCTTGGAGAGGGATGTAGATAGGGGTTGATGTCTCCAGAGCAACCTTTGCAGTAACCCCATGAGAAATTCCATATCGAGAGTTGTCTTAGTGGGTGTTTTCCCATCAGTACAGCCAATCCTCTGCTCCCCTGCTGTCTCTCTGCTGTGTCTCAACATTTGGAGAATAGCTTTGGCTGCTCATTGCATGCTACCCTGCTGAGTTCTGGAAACGTGAGAAAGGGAGAAACTGCTGTACTCCACTGAGTCATTATGAGTCTATGAGAGAGAGCATCTCCTTCCCCTCATATATACTTCCTGGGGAGAAAAAATAGGATGAAATGGGTACCAGCCATCAACTAAAGATGTCCCATTATTTTCTGAACCATGTTTAAAAAAGTTAAAGACTGACTGAGACCAATTATGGTCAAATAAGAGTGGTCTGAGGGAGATCACGGCTTAATTGTATTGTCCTGGCAAATCCAACTTATCAATCTCAGATCACAGGTACTCTCAGAGAGTTTCTTCTCAAGCCTAAACTTGTGCCTTCATACCAAATACTGCAGATGTTGCAAACCAGTTCGTAACTGGACTGACTGGACAGGGACCTGAGAACTCTTAAGAACTTCTAAGTCAGCCCTTTTTTTCAGCCAGGGTTGGACCAGGTGACATCTAGAGGTATGTGAGATGCTCTAAGATCGAAGAAAGGCAGGGAATATCTTGAGAGGAAATGAAGAAATCTTAAGCTGAGCACATAATCATGAGCCAAAAATTAGATAATTTTTTAATTATTTTTTGTTTCTCTGTCACTAGAAGTAAAAATACTATAGACATGTCTTGGTAGGGGAGCTACATCAAGCACCTTCAGGATCCTTTTCCAAAGCTGTAGAGTTTATGCCTGTATTGGGTAGCTCATAGAGTATTTTTGGTAGGAAAACACAGGTGATTAACAAATGACCACGTTTGAAAAAATATGTTGTAGTTGCATTTTTCTGGGTGATCCAATCCTCTATCTAAATTCCTACTTGATTCTAGGATATTAATGAGAATAATTCAAGAACCTCTGTATTCTACTAATGCTTCATGTGAATACTTAGAGATCAGGATGCTAATAATGTAAGTCTGACATAGATAAGGCATAATAAGAGGCTGAAAGAAAAACTCAAGTGAAAAAGAGTGTTTAATGGCACTGATTTTGTACTTATACACTGATATGAGAATACATTGCTTTGTATGGAAACCAGAATCTTCAAAAATGCTTCTATGGCAAAGTAATTTATTGTTATTAATTGTTACTATTTCAAATATATTTTAATACCAAAACACAAAATAGTTCAGATCTGTAAGGATGCCTTTTAGTCATTAGGAGAAAAAAAAAAAAAGATAGCACTTATTTTTCCAGAGAGTAAAACTAAGTAAAAACAAAAAGGAAGAAGTAAATACATGGTAAGCCAGTAAACTCTGTTCAGATTTTGAATATCCATACAGGCTTGCTCTGTATTCTTTGAGCTTTCTTTATAATACTAAATCCTACTGTGATGCGCTGTGTTCTTTTATCTCAGACCATCCTTACCATGACTAATGACTTCTGCTCTTTATTTATTTTACGTTGAACACTGGTTATTATTTGAATATTTTAGTTATCACAGGAGATTAAAAGAAGTAAAGCCCAGTATTATTACTATTATGATTAGCTGTAACAATCTGAGGGGGAGGATTTAAATATATATATGCATATGCACACATATATGTCTAATGTAGTAATTAAAGTGCATCAAATACAGAAGTGAACAGTTTTTTTTCTTTTACTTTTCACCGTCAGTAGATAATGTAAGGTCCATAAAGGAATCAACAGCTGTGAAGATAAATTGTTTGGGTCTCTATCTAAAGCAGTGTAAAAGAACTTCGGGAATTTCTGCAGATATGAAAAATTGTACATGGTCAATTTCGGTTTTCAGTGTGTGCCTCAAATAGACGAATTTAAAGGTTTGTGCTCTGATCCAAATCTCACATCACTAGGAGTATTCAGTCTTCTAGGGATTTTGCGTAGTAGAATTGCATATGTGGTGTGGAGAAGAAACCAAAACTGTTTCAGAAGCTGTTGGAAGCTCACTAAGTTTTCCACATTCTCAGTTTCCTTACTCATAAGATTTTTCCATTTCTTTGTACATTCAACATACAAAGAACCTTTATCCCATCTGATGTTATAACATTGTAAGATTTAGAATTTTTTTGTGTCAGGATTGTTTTGTTAAATATGTATGTATCTCATTTTAGAGCTTAGATGGAGAGTAAAATGGTAGCAGAGTAGTATCATATGCTGAGCACTTTTGAACTAACAAGAAGCAGTAGCAGGAGTGGTGAAGTGTCCTAAAACAGGTGATACTGCGTGGATAATGAAGCCATCTATCTGGGCAGGAAGCCTATATGGCCACAAATAGAATCAGCTTGTTAGCCATCATATTTTCCCATATCTGGGTGAAAGTGAGTAATTTGATACACAGACCACAGATTTGGAAATTCCTGTTTCAGAAATCTTTGGTCTTCAATAGGAGTATAGTTGCTATTATTAGTGAAGTATCATTGCCTCTCTCTGCAGAATCTCTCAAACTAAATGCTATATATTATCATTCTCAAAGTGAGGGTGCTGTTGTGCATTACTCCTTACACTAAAATCATAGCAAGACATTTATTCTGTCAAAAAATTGTTCACATAAGTGATAGAAACAAAAAGAGTTAGGATGGATTTAGAGGCTACGGCCCTTATTTGCCTGTGACTCCTGGTATGACATAGAGTCACTCACCTGCTCTGTATCTCAATTTCCCATCTGTAAAATGGGCTTAAAATACCTACCTCACAGGGGTGTTGTGAGGCTTTTTAATATAATGTTTGTAAAGTGCTTTGAGATCCTTGGATGAAAGGTGAAATAAGAAATCAAATTATTCACTTTTTTTTTTTTTAGCGCAATGCAAGAGTGCATTAACGTTCAGATGGCTAAAGACTTTCAGCTCTTTAAACCTATTCCACATACTCCTCACTACAGTTTCTCTATCTGACATTTGTTTCATCTATTGGGAGTTAAACAAAACAAATTTTGCATTCACTAATATTTAAAGTGTCATAATACATTATTCGTTTTACACTGTGTTGCATATTCTTTTTCCATGCAACCTCAAGTCTTACTTTAGCTACTCCTACTTTAGCTACTAACTGGAGGACTCATTTCTTTGTGAGATACTCAGATGCTTCTCCAAATAATAATAAAAAATGCTATTTGAGTTAATGGTTCCAAAAGTTCTATAAGGGTAGGTTAGGCTGTTTAGTCCTATATGCTTTGCAGTCATTTAACAAACAACCATTAAATAACATCATGTAAAAGTTGGTAGAAGTTAAAGGTTAAAGTTAAGGAAGCATAGAAACATGAATTGAAATCAAGATTAGGTTTTACACAACTAAATAAATGACACACGTTCACACAGAACTGCTAGGCTGGCATAACTCTGTGGAAGTTAACTAAGACACAAACTAATTTTACACTTTCAGTTTAATAAAAAAGTGACAAAGATGTTTCACTGGATCAGGCCAGAAGGCTCAGCGTACAACAGACTATTATTGAGGAGATGATACAGTATGCATAAAATGATGTTTTTTGTTGGAATTAACTGCTTCATAGTGATAAGAAATGTGTGAAAAGTAGTTGTTAAAGAAAGTAGAGAATTTAAGAAAAGGACAAAAATTGAAAGAGGAGGAATGAATCTAGATAAAATATTTTGTTTTCCTGCCTCTCTCATACAGGATTCGTGCTTTACACTTTTCTCCTCCACCACCTTTTTTTCTTCTTCTTTTTAGGACTGATCGGGCAGGAGCCCTGAAAAGGATATAACCAAACAGAATAAAAAATATTATAGTTACAGCTTTCACCCAGCTTCACCTACTCAAAAGGAATTTACATGTCTTCATTCATACAGTATGTGACTCATATTTTGACTTTTTACTGTTGTGGAGGCAAGCTATAACACATTCCTCCCTCGATGATCATTTACATGACTCTTACTCATGTAAAGGCAAACACAAAAACCTTTATGCAGAAAACAAACCCTCAAATTTTTTTTTAACATTTCAAAAGTTGTCCTAGAATAGTCACCTCTTACCTGAACAGTTCTCTAGATGGCTTTTGAAAACGTTTTTTTTTTTTTTTTTCCTTCTTTCCCCATGCTTTATTTCAGTATCCTGTTAAATTTGGACTGATTTCAACAGTTTTCTCTGTGTTTCTTGCTAAGTTTGAAGGTGCTGCTTCTTTAATTACTTTGACGTTCCTTCTTCTACATCTGACTGCCCATCAGATCTAGCTACAAGAAGCACCCCGAAAACGCGATAGATTCTGCTGAACAGTCTTCTTGGCAATAGGTTTTGGTCTTAAATCTAAATAAATGGGGTATTCATTTGTGCATTTTGCTTTAGAAAATGGTCACCAGTATATTGAAAAATTTGATTTTCAGATAAAGCAAACTAATTATCCAGTAATCTTTAAATACTTACTTCTATGCAGACATTCAAGGTGATTTTTTTTTTATAGGGAGCAAAAGTGACATCCCTTACTATTATATTTAAAAACTGATACTCAGATATAGATAATTTTTAGTAGACAGAAACATGAATATGAGTAATGATTATCTTGGGATTAACAGCAACTAAAATAAAACCATCCTTGGTGATAAATAGGTAACTCACTACTGACTGAGAAGATCTTGTTGCGTAAAATAACATCAGTTCTTTCCTGCTAATTAGCTTCCCATTGTTTCAAATAGATTACAGGAAATATGTAGTATTTTCCATATAGAGCTTCATTTTCCTAGAAATAGCCTAGTCTTCTATCAGATCTGCTGCTTAACTACAGCCTACTATCATCCCAGGATCCCTAACCACTGTGTAGATGCAATACTATTTTGTAGCTTAATTTTTGTGCTGTTGAGCTTTGTATTTAAAACTCTGGTTTACTCTCTTATCCACTGACCTGAAAATTACTTATATCAAAAATTATTTTTCTGTGATCAAAATGTTAGTATACAAGCCACCTACTGGCAGTTTTTCTGCTTTGTTTTGCTTAGCCTAAAACATAAAGTCACACTTTAGAAAGTGTTCTCTATTTAGTTGTACCAGTGATACCAATACATCTGAACAGATAATTTGATATTAATAAGTTGATGGACTAGCTTTTGAGTAGGTGTTAATTGTCCTATCTCTACTGATTTTGAGTTTGCAACAGATTGAAAAACTGGCCTAACACGTCAGCATAGTGACAGACTTTGGAAATTTCTTTTCAGTTTGTGATGCTAAACATTTAAATATTGTTTGAGTAGTTGATAATTAAAAGTAGAAATTATCAGACATTTGTTAGTAAGCCGTGGTGAATATATATCTGTTTTAAGAATGGGTCTAATAATAACATAACTTCTGAGCGAACATGTGATATCAGAAAGTGCTCTCTGGATGATATTCATCTGACCAAATACAGATATCTTTAAGGTAGGCATCTGCTCTGTGCCCCTTTGTTGTCAATGAGGAGAAACAGGTACTTCTAGTAAGTAATTAATTTAATTCTGAAGAAGATACCTTAGCCAGATCAGGTGGATTATACCCTTCAAGTGACTGCTTCTTTTACTCATCAAGGTCAGGAATATTGGGTAGTTTGCTGGGATATAGATGCCTGCCTTACTCATGTCTAAAGTTAGGTGAAATGAATCTCACCCTTAGGGCCTCACATTGTTTCAGTCTTAATACACTGTCCCCTTATTTTCAACTGTTACTAATGCAAAGCTAAATAAAAAACATGATACCTCTGCACCTGTATGTTACAGTACACAGGGTAGTAGATAGCAGCCCTACCATACATGTATGACCATATAGTTAGGGCTAGCATATTAAGATTGCATTATGCATATAATTGCTTCTATCTTCCATTCATATAACAGTTCTTTTAAAATTCTTACTTCCCCACAGTTGATATAATAAAACTGAGATTGTGATTTCTACTGATGGATCCACTAAGTAAAATGTCATTTTGATCTGGGAATATAGTTTTTGGTTCTAGTGTTAATGGTGCATATGTTATTAAAAAATGACAGTTTCCTGTTTGGTGAATACTTTTTTCTCTTTTGGTGAATCTTATTCATCATTTAGAGAATAAAACCAGTATTACTCACTTACCTTTCCCATTTATCGTATTTACAGAATATACAGGAGTGAGAAAAATTTGAAACCTAGTCAGTTACATTATATTAGCAATATGGTTTCAATAAACCCCATGAAACTAATAATTTAGAGGTGAGAAGGAGAAGCTTAAGTTTGTATGCCGTAATATTTTAGCAGTAGTAGTAATCAACACTTGATTGTCTTACCAGTACTATGAAATAAATTTGTATGAACAGAAGGAAAAAAAATACCCTTATGAACTATAGAAAAATATGCTTGATAAAACTTAACTCCACATGGGCCTTAGTGTAATAGAATTGCTGTGTGATTAACAATATTTGACATGCAGTTTGTTTTCTGTCCATGTGATTGCAACAACAGTTCCAATTGTAGCCACTTTTTTTCTTTTCTTTTCCTTTTTCTTTCTTTCTTTGTTTCTTTCTTTGTTTCTTTTTTTTATGCAGAAGACCATCAAATGAATTGTCACAATACTCGAATAATGCAAGACACAGAAAAAGACGATAACAATAATGATGAGTATGATAATTACGATGAACTGGTGGCCAAGTCATTGTTAAATCTTGGCAAAATTGCTGAGGATGCAGCATACAGAGCCAGGACAGAATCAGAAATGAACAGCAATACATCTAATAGTCTGGAAGATGATAGTGACAAAAATGAAAATATTGGTCGGAAAAGTGAGCTGAGTTTAGACTTAGACAGTGATGTTGTTAGGGAAACAGTGGACTCCCTTAAATTACTAGCACAAGGACACGGTGTAGTGCTATCAGAAAACATTAATGATAGAAATTATGCAGACAATACTTCACAGCAAGATAATAGGAATATGAACTTTGTAATGCTAGGGAAGCCCGTGAACAATGGACTTACGGAAAAAATGGTGGAGGAGAGTGATGAAGAGGTGTGTCTCAGCAGTTTGGAGTGCTTAAGGAACCAGTGTTTTGATCTGGCTAGGAAACTCAGTGAGACAAACCCACAAGAAAGAAATCAACAGCAGAACATGAACACTCGTCAGCATGTCAGGCAAGAAGATGACTTCCAAGGAAGAACACCAGACCGGAATTACTCTGATATGATGAACCTAATGAGGCTTGAAGAACAGTTGAGCCCCAGATCTAGGACTTTTTCTAGCTGTGCAAAGGAGGATGGTTGTCACGAAAGAGACGATGATACCACCTCTGTTACTTCAGATAGGTCTGAAGAAGTGTTTGATATGACAAAAGGTAACTTAACCCTGCTTGAGAAAGCAATTGCTTTGGAAACTGAGAGAGCAAAAGCCATGAGAGAAAAAATGGCAGTGGAAGCTGGAAGGAGGGATAATATGAGATCATTTGAGGAACAATCTCCAAGACAACTTTCTGGGGATGACAGGAAGCCTAAACCCAGTGACGGCCATGTCAAAAAGCCATATTATGGTAAAGGTAATATTTCTATATACCATATGTTATGTCATGAGAAAGTATGAACTAACATGTTAAGTTTTGCATAGATTTCTGAAATGAAGTTATTAATTCCACAAAATGGTAAATTTGTTTAAATTGTGGTAGTATGGCATGATTGTAAAATTGTTTCATGCTGTGACTATAAAAAAAATTATTCTGCAACGTTAGAGATATGCACAGTATTTCAGTGAATATCATTTGGCTAAACTGAAAAAATAAGTTTTCAGGGAAATAAACAAGAGATCATGTTGAAAGAGGCAAAGATTTTTCTCAAATATTTAATATACTTTTTAGTAATTATTGAAAACATATGTGTGAGAGTGAAGTTTTGTGTAGCAGGTAGTCAATCAGCTTTGAAGTGCATATTTTACAGGTTGGATTGGGTAGGTGGCATTGTGATTTATAAAATTATCATCAAATGACAGTTATTGATGAAGCCTCTCCCATCTAAAATGTAGAGTTGCCTGATAGAAATTGAACAGTATCAGAATGACCGATAACACAAGATAGGGGCAGTGACTGCACATTAATTATCTTAAGATAGTAAGGTAATGGAAACCATTTGCTATGCAAGGCATGGTGTGGCCTGGGCTGAGATCAATAGCAATTTATTTCTTATGTGCATTCCACTTCACTGGTTTCATTCCATTGTGGAAACAGTTAAGGTGCTGCCTTGACCATAATTCAATATAAAAGATACTGACTCTCACACACATACACATATAAATATACGCACAGAAAAAAAAAAAAAAAAAAGGAAAAAGCAAACTAAAGGTTACCTTTAGAATGCGTTTTAATTTACAGGATTATCTTTGTTGTGGTGTGGTTTTTTTTACCACATTCATCTTCAGCATATCTACATTCATACCTGTGAGGCTGTGTTGAATACATTCTTTGATACCTCCTGAAATTCACCAAACACCCTTAATTCCCATTGAATTTAGTGGAAGTTGAGGATATGATATTATTTGTTGGGAGCTGCTAAGTAGGGACTGGGTTCATCTTGTATTTGTTATTATAATAGATTCATTCCTGAAAATGAACTGAGATGTTGAGCATTTTTGGGCATTTTCCTACTTTTTATAAACCTCTGTTTGAAGGACGAAATCAGCTTGAGACATTTAGGTAGGCAGAAAGCATCTTGGTCCAAGAAAGGTTTTGATTTTATTTTTTATTTTTTTTTACAAAACTTAAAGGTAGTGTCCAGTCTCTTAGAAAAACACAGAAATTACTATTCTGAGATGTATTGTAGCACAGTGTTGTTGGTTCTAAGTATACATATATATATATATATATACATATAAAAATCATATATACATATTTATATATGTATTTATGAGCTAGTGAATGCTATCATGATGTTGGGTATTTGGGAAAGACAACTTTAGTTTAGTGTGTTACTGCATTTCCATGTGAATGTTGTTCTGAATATTGTCACATGTCACACACTAGGTGCCTTTTCCCTTTGAATGTGTCTAAGAAAACTATAGAAAAATATGGAAAAACAATATTAATTTTTCAAGAGCTTTTTAACTCTGCTGTTCTGATATAGACTGTATGCATTTATGCATATAGATCTGCTATCCCCAAAAAGACAATAGAGGCTCTAAGACAATATAGGTAAAAGAGAATAACAATAGTGTGAACTTTGTCCTGTCCCTTAGGAGTTGCAGGCTAAATTGATAATATGTCCAAACCTCAGCCAGGGAACTGAAAGACCATGCTAAGCATTATGGTTGTTTGGACCAACATAAGTTGAGGAAGTTTGGACCAAGAAACATTGTGGAGTGGATAGTTCTATGCTTTCTTTAAGGCAAGAGAGAAAAGATTCCTTCCTTACTTTAAAAAGAGAGTTGTTGAGAAAGGAAGCTTTAAGCTAGACGGTTGCTTATATCATTTGTTCTCAACTTACATGTTATCTTCCAAGCACTCCTAAAGGAGATATCCAAAGAGATACGTGATAGTAATTAAGTGGAAACTTTGGGAGTAGATATGTTTGCAATGAGAAATACTTCAAGGCTTCTGTCTTGAACCATTAAAGGACCACTGTTTTTTTCACTGCTGTTTAGAGCTTTTGTCTGAAAATTTATGAATTTAAAAAACTTTTGAATCCTCTAACAACCATCACTCAGGCAATACAATCGTTGCGACAAGGAGTGAAGAAATGTTGCAGAATTAAATAAAAGTATGCAATATTTCTCTCTTTTGGCAATAAAGGATTTGCAGAAGAGTATCCAGTGTTTTGTAAAAAGTTATGGAAAGTTTAGTCAAATGTCTTCCATTAAAGGCAATGGGAAATTTTGCAAATACAATTTTATGCAAGTTTTGAAAGAATTATATAGAGTATACAACATCTTTTCTGACTCATTAGACCATAAAGGCTCCTAAGGATCTGATACATTCTATAACTTTACAGCATAGTCTTGAAGTACGATAGAGAATTGTCTTGACACTTTAAGATTTAAAGTGTTGGGATCCTCAGTTGCTCCAAATTAGAATATCCTCATTAACCTCTGTGGAGCTATGACAACATGAAGTAGTTAAAGTTCCTCTAGATTAAAATCTGTAAAAAGCCATTATGGTCTATTAATCATCTACATTTTTTACCGTCCTCAAATATTGTTATATTTGCATAATTTGTATTTCATTTATGTTCCCTTTTCACATATCTAATACTTTTATACATTCCAAAGTTCTTGACATGAAGAGTTGCTTAGAATTGTGTATGTATGTAGCTGTGGGCTTGATGTTCTAGTGGTCTCAGCACAGGCCTATTGGGCAAGACCTCTAATCTCCTTTGACATTCGCTCCTTCTGTGGCCTTGGTTTTAATTTTTTGATCTCTTTGTTTCAGTTTCCTTAAGTATAAGATTATGGTATTTTCAGGAGTGTTGTGATAACTCTATTGCACTTTGAAGATGGATATGTATGTACATTTATTTTTAAACAGAGTAAAACAAAGAACTGTATTTACAGTCAACATGCAGGCCAAGTAAAATAAAGCTGACAATTAGGGATTCCATTTGCAAAAGCTAAGTTTAAATATTGCATAAAAATTGAAGAATGTATTTAAGGCATGGAGTGTCATTTACAGTGAACTGAGATACTTCACAAAAATGACGTCGTTTCAGAAGGATGTGGAATGTAAGAGTTAATTTACATAAAACTACCAGAGGGAAATCAAGGAAAAATAAGTCCACACCTGAATATGAGCTCTGGATTCTATTTATTAAAGCAAAAAATGGGTTGTGTGTGAAGATCTGCAAGTACTGACATTGCCACTAATTGCATCAAAATTGCATTTGTTAAAGCTGGGATAGCATTGTGGAAAATGCATAGAAAAATTAGATTTTCCAGAGGAGAAGGCATAAATCCTGAAGCAAAGCAATGATGAGAACAGGAAAATATACTTAAATGAGGATAACTACAACTGGATATCAAAAGCATGCTGAACTGGAAAAAAAAAAAAAAAAGGAGAATTGGTTGACTTTGATCCAAAATGGTAGCAGTTAGGGTATTCTGAATTTTGTAAATGTAAATGTAAACATTTTTAATAGTCTCAAAGTTTGACAACTGTGGTCAAGGTGATGTAATATGATATGTATCATGTGCTGGGCGGGAAAGCTAGGAATGTTATTTACAGCTATTCTGTGAAAAGAAACCCGATGATGAAGTATGTGAGGTCAGTCTAGTTCAGGTTCAGGATTACTTTCACCAGCAGTTCCACTATGTGGCAGAAAACTTGTTGGAAAAAAAAATCTCTTTGGACTTTTTATTGATTTGTAGACAAAAGATCCAACAACATTCTAAAAGATCATTTGCTTTTTAAAGATAAGAATATTCAAGCAGCATATACGTATTTTGTAATGGCCCAACTTTCTGCAGCAAATGCTGTATTCTGTAATTCTGATTACAATATTTGCCCCACCTTAGTTTTTTGAAGAGAAAGGATTATTTACATATTTTATACTGTTTTATAAGGAATTTAAAGAAAATAGAGTGATCTGCTCAGGGAGCCTTGGAAAATGGGTTTATTTGTGCAGACTCTTTGAATTGTTATGCTAAAGAGCTGGATTTGCTACTCTCAGGAATTAAATTTCTATAACAGTATGTTTGTAGACTTCAATACATCAGGCAAGTAAGAATGTAAAGATGTGAAACTCCAAAACAGTTTCCAAATGACCTTACACCCTTGATGCAATGCTTGCCAGACAAACATTGATTGACAGTGATATGGCTTTGCCATAAAAAAGGTTACTTTCCAGTCACTCTGGATGGGTATTGCTGTGATCACAGGACTCTGCAGTCTGAAAATTATATAATGTGATAAAAGTGCCAGAACTGTGTTAAGCGGTAGTGGTTGGTTTTTTGTTTTTTTTTTCTAGTTTTCTTATGAACATTTACCAAAGAGTAAATGACATGATTAAATGAACCTTCTTACAGAAATGTGGAAAGCATCATTCACTTGACACATTTGTTGTAAATTATAGATCCCTCAAGAACAGAAAAGAAAGAGAGCAAATGTCCTACCCCTGGGTGTGATGGAACTGGCCATGTAACGGGGCTTTACCCCCATCACCGCAGTTTGTCAGGATGCCCACACAAAGATAGGGTCCCTCCAGAAAGTAAGTTCACATTGTTTCATGGAAACTGGGGATAAAACTACAAAGATTTTTCTAGCATGCTTTTAAAACTTTTTATTTTAAAAGTTAATCTTATTTTCCAGTATGGTTTGTCTCAACTTAGTCAACTGTTCTGTGTTACAGTTTTTTCTTTATTCCATCATTTCCATACTCTACTAACTTTTACACTAAAACAACAACTTTTAAAGCTGTATTCTTTGATTTTAATAACGCTAGGTTATTCCCAAGTAGATTTATTCAGTCAACAGACAAAATGGTTTCACAAAGATGTGCACTGCTTTTACTTCTGCCTGCTGATGTCACATCAACTGTCTCAATTGTCTTGTACAGGAATTATTTTATTTGAAAAACTAGCAACCCCTTTCCTCTGTTATTATTGTAACAAACAAAATTTATCTTAAACCAATTGATATTGTTGAAAATAACAATTTGGCTGTCTACTTAGTTATAAAATTCAGAATTTTGAGCAGTATTCCCCAATCAATTAGATGGGTGGAATTTTTTGTCATGTCAATGGTTTCTGTGCAAAAGAAGTTCACCCATCCAGACATAGATATAACCATAAGGCACAGGGCTTCATTTTTGGAATTCTCCTCCTTGATTGGTAGAAATGTCAGAGTTCTCTTGAAGAGAATTGCTCTATGCTTCTCTACCGCAGACAGTTGTCTTGCTAAGATCCAGTTAACGTTTCACACTAATTTCAAAATGAAGTTATTCTGTTGAATCCAACAGGCCTAAAATCCCTACTGTCTATTAGAACTTACAGACCTAACTTCAACAGATTTTTAAGAGGCAAAAGGAAACATTAAAGGCAGTCAGGGCTGTAATGACCTCCAATTTCCCAGGGAAACTAGATTCTGAAGGACAGGAAAGTGGAAATAGATTAGCACACCTAAAGTAGCAGAAAAAAGAAGTCTTCTCTTTCATAGTAGACTGGCTTCTTCCAGAAATAATGAGGAGGCACTTTAGGAAACTTTGATGTGTCTTGGTTGATATCTGAACGCAGTAAATCAGATAGATTTATTCTCCGTTTTGTAAGACCTGTAAGTTTCTGCAGCACAAGTATTCTTTCAGTTGCTCTAAGTTCTCTCATTTTTATAAATGATAAATAAAAAGCTCCGTAGAAGACTATGCAAATCAAAGAAGAATATAGCTTTAAACTGTTTGCATGCTCTTGTACCTACTAAAATGAAAAAGGTGAGCTCATCTTTTTATTTTTTTTCCTGTGATGTTGGCCTTGTGAAGCATGTTTCAAGAACAGCTTTGAATAGTAGGAATTTCAGAGTAAAACTGCATCTATACATGTTTTTGTACACTGATGACGGGATGATGATGATGGTTATCATTTAATCAGTATATATGGTTTAAAGTCTGAAGTCTCTAAACAACGTTTATTCAGTTTTTAATTCAGTCAAGGATTTTCCTGATTCTGGTACAACTATTTTTAAGTGAGAACTAAATAAGTCTTCCAGGCTAGTGCTTGAATGAGAAAATGAGAAGTTTTCAGGAGCTGGATAGCATCTTTCCATAGAGTGATATATTGTCATCCAGCTCTGACACATGGGTTCAGACACATCTCACATAACATGAAACTGCCTCATATCAAAAAGCTTGTGATAATTTGGAACTTCATACGTTGAGTTTTGATTCAGAAAAGACCTGCTGTAAGCAGCTGTAGGAGTAAATTTTCCATCCAGCTTGCAATGGATGCAGATGTAGATCAGTTTACTAGCTTAAGCTTGTTCCACTTGTTTCTTCTTTTACAAAGGTCGGGTTGTTTTTTTTCTGTTTTTTTTTTTTTTTTTTTTTTACTATTACTATTAATTTTTATTTTTTTTTATTTTTAACCATCCCTCAAATTTTTAAGTGCTTATTTTTAATTTTCAGTCTTTTTTAACAAAAATTTCTATCAATTGCAGTTTTCACGTCTGTAGAAAATACAAGTTGAAATGAAAGGGCCGATTCTACTCAACATATAGACATATATATCTATGTGGATGTGGGCAGAACTGGGCCCTAGATCAATTGAGCTGTCCTGTAGTTAGTATCGAATTGTAATCAATGTTGCATTGAGGTGTATTTCAAAGAATCCAGTGTTCCACCAGTATAACTTGAGAGCAGATTTTCATTCTCGAGCTTGATACTGTGTGTATAAAGTCATATATTATGAATGCATACATTTCCTGGAAGAATTTTTGTAGTCCATAATTTTTTTTTGGACTGTTGCTATCTCACTGTTGGCTGTTGAGCGGATCTTTGCTCAGTGTTTTTGTATGAGGATGTGGGAAGTCTTCTGCTTCATTGTTGCACTGGAGACGCATTTGATTATAGGTTCTGTAGCCTTCATAACTTTCACTGTTGCCCTGTGTTATAGTATAGGGTTGCAATACTTACTTCCCTCATCAGGCTTTATTGGCTATGTGTGTCATGTGTATTTTGAGGAATGCTGGTTGTTAATGAATCCTGCTTTGTTTTAAAATGGTTTCATATATACTGGGATTTGATTTTTTTTTCTTGTTTTCATACTCTGCTGTTTTCTCTTACTCTCCTTGTCAAGTTCTTGCCATGCATGAAAATGTTCTTAAGTGTCCTACACCAGGCTGCACAGGCCGGGGCCACGTAAATAGCAACAGGAATTCCCATCGAAGGTAAGGATGCCATCACTGGACACCAACCTAGAGGGAACAGTGCCTCCAAACTGCAGCCCTTCTAGCAGTCCATGGCAGGGGGGGAGTGTGAATGTGTGTTCTGTTGTGTTGCTTCTAAGATTGACAGATGGTGCATCATGTGCTTTATCTGCTTTAAAGAGTATTATTTTTTTCATGTGTTTTCTGAGGAGGATAAGTGTGCATTTGCTTCGGTATGGATGAATTGATCTGCAGAATACATTTCAAGTATCCTTAGCTTTTGAGGTGTTGTTTTGTTTTGGTTTTTTATTTGTTTTGTTTTGGTTTTTTTTCTCTTTTCTGTTTGGGTATTAGCAGTGATACAGAATGAACAGTATGTTTTCCTTATGGGCATGTCACAGGGAGACTGAACGATCTACCAACATCATCAAGGCTAGGGCAGAGTTCTCGTCCTCACACTTCACTCTCTTCCAAGATTATTTTATACTGCATGAAAAATTCCACTCTACTTCTAAAAATAGTTATTTTTTATACATGAGAAACAGCATTGTAAGTACACAAGCATTGTAAGGGTTAACATTTCTACTAAAAACCTACTTTCAACCCAAAAGTCCTGATTCATATATTAGAAAGATTATGAAAATGTCTCACTACATTTAAAAATCAAAAGTTAAAAATGTTCAATATAAATAGTCAAATGACAATCAATAAAAAAGGTAACTTTTCTGTAGTTTCCTAAAATTACTAATATAATCTTACAGAAGGGATGCTATTTCCTTTTAAATTTTTTTAGACAAATAACAAAATTGCCAAAATATTACTGTAACTTTTAGTAGGTCATAGTATTCCCACAAAATACAAGATCTTGCTTATTTCTTTACAGTTTTTAAAAAATCGAGGCAATGTGGGTGGAGGATATAAGGATGCAAGGTTCCTATTTAATTCCTTTTTTTACTGTTAATTGTAGCATCAATGCATAAGGGACTACACAGGTACTGAATGCTCACTCTTGTCAAGTTCTGCCATACCAGAGCCCCGTGTATTTACTGCATGCCTCCTGGAAGACTCTTGAGGGTACCTGACCCTGTACAATAAGCTCTGGTATCCCTTTCTTCTCTGTAGTGATGCTGCTGTTAGATGCGGCAAAAATCTCTGAGAAGGCATTATGGGATTTACTACTGCTTGAAGCAGCATTCACTCCTGGTTGAATATCTACTAGGTTATTAGAGGTGTCTGAAAATTGCGTGTCAGGAGAGGGCAGCTGCCCTCTGGCATGACTCCAGAGCCCCCTCACCCCTCTGCTGAACTAGGAAAGAAGGGCTGAAAGGAGCAGTCTGCAGTCTCTGCTTACCTCCTTCTGCAGCTTTTGGGGCATTTTGCTCTGCTTCACTAGTTTATTTTTTTTTTCCCATAGAGAAGGGAACATCTGGGAATGCACTGATTTGCCTTTCATTTTCTTTTCCTGTGGAGAACACAGAGAACTGTGGTCACATAAGCACGCAATAGACCATGACAAGGAAAGGATCCCCTCCATTGTCAGGTCACAGGTTTTTACAGCTTCACTAAGAGCACCATCTGCTGGCATCGTATACTTTTTTTTTTTTACTGTTCTGCATCTTTTCCAGAAAAATGAGTCTTATTTTAGTCACTGCAATAGTACTTCAGCATTTGCAAATCTAATTGATTTTCAAGTGCAGAATTTCCTTTCATGTTATATCATCTATTATTAGAAAACATACCTTAGTGATTGAATTTCAGGAACAATCACTAAGCATAATATGTTTGAGATGTAGATTTAGAGACCTTGGGCCAAATTTTGCACTAATTTATATGACTTGCTATTGATGAAGCTGAATAAAGTGTGAAGCAGTGCAAAGTTTAGCCTATATGGTGTTTAATCATCCTTAGAAGCCATTTAATTGACAACATTTGTAGATTCATAAAGGTCACAAGTCTGCTAGCAGAGCTGCACAATAGATTCCAGGTCATATTCTCCTCTTTTACTGGTATGTTCATTGGCTGACATCCATAAATAATCCACCCATATAAAGTCAGAGAAAAACAGTTCTAAGGTCTACCGTGTAACTTTGAAAACAGAAGAAAGGAAGTCTAGAGAAAATACACGCGACCAAAAAGCTTTTGGAAAGTCTTTTCCTTCAGATTCATCCTGATACAGGCTAAGGAGGAGAAGGAGTAATTGGATCAGTGCTATAATGTGAAACTACGCAGGACAAGAAAATTAAATTTCCTTTCTGTAATTGCAGCCTCTCTGGATGTCCTATTGCTGCAGCAGAGAAACTGGCTAAAGCTCAAGAGAAGCATCAGAACTGTGATGTGTCAAAATCAAACCAGGCATCAGATCGGGTTTTAAGGTATTAGAAATCACTATAATACTTATTATTATGCAGAATTCATCACACGTTCACCTAATCTGAGAATTTATATTTATATACATTGTATATACATATATACCTCCTTTAAAGAAGAGTTAGAATTAGGGCTTCTGGATCCAATTCTCACTGAGTATATTTCCCACTCAATTTACATGGGGGAGGGTTGGTAATTATTTTGGCAAATACATGTAAAGCTGAAAAGCTCATTTTTGTCTTAGGCATTGTTTGGTGTAAAGATGACTGCTGGAGTGCAAAGTCTAAGAACAGTGTGAAAAAAGTTGGTATCTTTTGGGAATAAACTAATATTTACCGGTAAGTCTTGGTTTTTTCAGCAGGCTTTTACTAGTAAATATCAGTTTAAATTAAACCAGAAGCCCTATTGCATTACCAAAATGGTTGTAGACCTTCTTGATGAGACACTTGGAAAGAAAATGAATCCAGCTTAGATCCCAAAAAAAAGTCAGATGTAGTTCTTTGTTCCTCTACTCACTTCCGGGAGGATGGAAAGAAAGAAAAATCCTCCTAAATTCTATATGATCTTGAACTACATTGACATAATTATACTCCTCCTCTTCATCCGTATAATACTCTTTATTTATCCAAAGCTGTAACTGGCTTTCCACTACTCTCTACTCTTTTGAGATATATGGGTGGAAAAAATACTGTTTCTAAGGAGCTGAAGTGTGAAGGATACATGTAAAAGAATTAGACTTCTGCATGATGATTCCAGCCTTGTACTGGTGATGCCCCAAGAGCTGCAGAATTTCTCAGTGGATACTGCGGTATTTGTGGGCTGGGATAAGTACATCCCTCTCAGCTATTATGAGGAGCATGGAGGAAGTGCCACAGCTTTAGTTCTCAGCATTTCTTGTTTATCCCATTAGTTTTTTAGTGTTGGATTATCTTCTAGATTTAAAATCTGATAGGGTTTGTTTAAAACGAACGTTTGTACTATCAAGATTGTTCTTTGCATATTCTCTTAAGCTTCATCTCGTCATAATACTAACAAAACAAATAATAGTATTTTGATAGAACTAAGAACACAGATTTATTGCTCGTATCTGTGGAATTATCTTTCTAGTACCAATTGTCTTTTTTTTTTTCTTTCCTTAAATTGTTTTTGATGTTTTTATTTCTTAACTGCCCTAAATTCAGATTATTCTGCATTTCACAGAGCATCCAAGTCAGTTTTCGTAGAGAAATAATTTTAAACCCTATTAATAAACAAGAATTTTTGAGGGAATAACATAGTTTCCCATTGCTGGAAAAAGGCAAATAAAAAAATGTAGTGTTTTTTATCACTCTTCATTAGAGTGAAGTCACTGAAGCCATACAAAGAGGGCAACTGCTCAAAAGCAGCTTCCAGTTTGCTGGAAAACTCCCTATGAAATTGCACTGCAATATTAATGTTGCTTGTAAGTTTGCCCTGTGTTTTACATTTTATCAGCAATTCAGATAATGCTTTCATCTTCTCTCCTGCCTCCCTTTTACCTTTAAGTCACTGAAGTATTTGAGAGGAAGAACTTAGGAGTTAATTATCATATTTACATGCAGGCAACTAATAGGGAGACAGTTATGTTCTAAGTCTTGAATATTTGTTTTCATCCCAGTTTCCATCCCACTTGCATTTAAAGTTTCTTAAAGAGAAATCAAATTCATAAGACCTCTGTTTCACAGAAATTTTGGATTTGCATTGAATGTACAAGAACTAAATTAAATTTTTTTTTAGCTGAATAGGGATTGTCTTGAGGTAATACTCGACTCAGCTCATTGTGTAAATGCTCTTGCTGTGTTTTGGAGGAAGAAATGTCCAAAGAAGGTAGAAAATGTAAATCAAAGGAAATAGTATGACTAATGTGATTATTTGGGTGATCTTTACATAGTTATCCTAAAGTATCTGAAAATGAGTTTATTCAGAAAATCAAAATCTAATTCTTACTACATATCACATTCCATTTTGCCAACCTGTATGACAATTCTTCTGGTCCTGACTGAGTTTATAGTCTTATGACTCTTCCTTCTATTTCCACTGTTTATAAATGCAGTAAAATAAAAAAAGGAGAAAAACTTGACAGTATGATTCTTGATTCCAACAGAAGCACCTAGGGTGTATTGTTCATCATCTTTATCTCCTGCTAAATGCAGTAGGTAGGCAGCATCACTGCGTAGCATCTGCTTCCTATGACCCATTTATATAATACTTTCCTAAGTCGGAAAGACTTCCAGGATCTGACCTTGCCTTATATATTGAAAGCTGATGACTTCTGTGTCCACACGCCGAAGACGATGTGACAGTGGAGAAGTTCACTACAGCATTCTTTCACTTAAGATTTCACAACTTTCTTCGAGGGCCTGAAAGAGATCAGTCGGGACTTTTCCTGGCGGTCCTCCCTGATCCTAAAGGAAAGAGAAATTTAACTGATAGACTTTTATTCTGTATTCATTCGGGTCACTTTCCTTGAGGTATTTATCTGTGTAGCAAGAGTTGCAGCGTCTGCCCAAAACTTGCATTTTAAGTGTGAGCAGAACCTGTGAGGCAGCAGCTCAAAGTCTGCAGAAATTGTGAGTCCCCTGTGTATTTCTCAAGATCAACCTCTTTCTATATACTGAAGGATGAAACAAAGCTAACTCCTGTGGAAAACATACAGGAAAACATCATGCAGCTTTGTGGAAAAAAAAATTTAGAGGAAACTCCATTAATTAAATCGAGCATCCAGTGCTATTTCTTTTTTTTGTTTGACATTTGAAGGAATTTGTTCAAACTACTTTTGTCAGTCCGCTTGTCCTTTTCTGATTCACCTCCCAAAAGAGAAAATGTTTGCTTTGTGATGCAATTACAAGGGGAAAGTGGAACCCTGGGTTATTTTAAAACAGAATTTTAAAATACTTTTAGATGCAGGGCATATTTAGTTGTATTAGAATGAATTTTGTCTAGGCTTTGTTCAAGAAAATATGTATTGTTTGTCTGCTGAAAATAACCAAACAAAGCAAATGCAATAATATATTGCTGTCTCATGAGTGCGAGAAATAACTAAGATTTTCTAACCTGAACTATAAATTGTGCACAAACACAGTAAACTGAACTGCATCTAACAAACTTTACATATCTTTAATTTCTAGGCCCATGTGCTTTGTTAAGCAGTTGGAGATCCCTCAGTATGGCTACAGAAACAATGTCCCCACCACCACACCCCGCTCCAACTTGGCCAAGGAACTAGAGAAATACTCTAAGACTACGTTTGAATATAACAGTTATGACAACCATGCCTATGGCAAGAGAGCCATAGCTCCCAAGGTGCAATCCAGGGATATATCCCCCAAAGGATATGATGGTAGGAGGTGCACACTCTTATACATGAGAGACAAGTTTGCAGTTAATCATGTTGTTGTATATGTAAACATCATATAAATAAGACATGTTTTCATGTTCATATAGTATTACGAGGAATGCTGTCATGTGTAAGTTATTTTTAAAGGCCTTTTTGAAAAGCGTTGTTTTATACGGTGCTTGCTTCACAATTGTTGCACTGGCAAAGGAACATCTCCAGCTATTAAGCTCCTGGGATGTGTTGTGATTGCAGTAAAACTAAGTAATAGAGCTAGTTCTTGTGGTGCAGGAGCACTGCATTATGTTGCTATCTGGGAGACCTGGCCTCATGGGTCACATTAGGATTCTCATTTCTGTACAGTAGTTCAAGTAACTCATAAAAGATAACATACATACTCTGTGGGAATGTGGAAGTAGAAAACCTGGATCTCATTGCACTTCAGAAATCTCTGCTACTTACTTAATGAGGCATTTGTGCTCATTTTATCCTTGTGAATACACCTGTATAGTTCTCTGAGAAACATCACATTACATCTAGAATTAGGCTGAAAGTGGCTTCAGTTCAGGTGAATACAATAGCGTCCATCAGGCAAGAGGATTTTTATTAGGGGAAGAAAATGAACTACAGAATGAAGAATGCAGGATTGAATTGTAACTTTGGAGGACATAAATTTTTTTTCAGACCAGTACAAATTTTATATGTATGTATATGATTTAGTAACAAACGTGTCCTTTTTTTTTTTTTTTTTTTTTTTTTTTGGTTAAAATATTTGATGCTTCTCACTTACTACCATAGGAAATTTCACCAACAAGCAGGTGTCAGATTTTTGGTTAGATACATGAATATACTGTATGAAACAATTTATGCTGTTGCCTGAACACAGACTCTGACACTGAAAAGTAGGCAAGTGGAGAAAGGCAAAACAGATACAGCTACCACCTTCATATCTCTAATATTTCAGATTTATTTTTTCTCTTAGAATCAACAGGCATGTTTTTCCACGATAACAGAAAGGAGAAGAGCTATGAAAGGCAACTTATTTTTGAGGAGAAGTGGCCTTTTTTCTTCTCTCACACTCTCAACACATTTGCCTGTGTCAGAGTAGGGGCTTGAGCATTTCTAAAGGTAATGCACAACTGTAACTGAGGTTACTAAGCTAATGATAAAAGAAAAACTGTTGCATACATGCTCTGTCTACTCTTGCAAAAGGGCAGTAATCAGTGTATTACTAGGGAGCCTGTGAACGTGCATATGTGTGGATGGAATTACTAACATTTGAGCAAGTAATGCATATTTTTTCTCATTTAAGAATTTAAGACACTATTTCAGCAAAGAATTAGAAATGATACTGTTTTCCAAATCATCAGAACTTGAATACACATGTAACATTACACAAAAGTTCAACTGTGGTCTTAAATAATGAAGTATTTGGGGGATATAGCTATCTTTCTGGATTGGAACAAGCTTGTTTCACTGCTCAGTTATCTCAGCCAGAGGGGACTGAGGGACACAAAATACACGTGGTCCATGCTGGTACAGCAAGTATACATTATTGTTGTGTACTGAGAAAACCAGATGCCCGGTACAGCTAGAGCAAGTTGTTTGCCAAATGAAGGCAAATTTCCAGTGAATTTACTCCATACTGCTACCTCTGCACGAGGTGGCACATGCTGTAGCTGCATGTGACATGTGTGTTGTTTGACCAGGCAGATATGCTGGCATGCTCCCAGGCATCACTTGAGTTTTCATTTGTACCCTATCAGTGATACTCATGAAAACTTTAGAATCCCCAGGTCTTCAAATAATCACTCATGTTTGTCGTAAATGGACAAAAGGCTTCAGAGTTCCTCAGGAAAATCAGCTAAAGATGAAGTAAAATCCTGGCACTGCCATTCAACAGGACAAAGGTTTTGCTGACAGCTATTGGAAATAGTTGAATATGAAAGCAATTTCAGGAAAAATCTCCTAACTTAACTTTTAAGTTGAATTTTCTTTCCTCAAGAAATGTTGCAGCATTTCTAAGAGATTTCATAGTTGCGTATAAAATAAATTATTAATTATTTGTACCAAAACCCTTATGGGGGTACCCTTCTGATATATGTCAGCAGATACACTTTTATACGAGAGCAAATTATGTTCTGAAAAGAAAGCCTAAATTTTCTGGGGAACTTGTATCTAAACAGCAGTCTGTTTTTCCTGACCATGTAAGATGTGACAAACAGTTTAAGGATTTGAAAAATCTGTAACTTAATGTTTCAGTGTTATTTTTAATTGTTAGTGAGCATTGTATTATCAGAGAAAGGCATTATACATTCAAGAAGTGTGTGGTTGTGAGTGACATGAACATAAGTATCTCCATTGCACTGTTTTCTTGGTGTTTTTTTTTTTTTTTTTTTTCAGTAAGCTTTAACAATAAACAGTCAAAAATGGGTACTTTGTATTGTGAGATAGAATACTCCAATGACTCCTGAAGAATAAGCCCTGGTTGCATTTGTGTATTTGCTTTATCTTTTATACCAGTTTCATGGTTGTTCACATCTTGCAGTTTACTGGGTTACTGGTATACAGCAGCAGACATAAGAACAGCTAGGCTCAGCATGCAGAGGAGATAGCAACCCTTCCAGTTTCCCAGATGATGGCAGAAACACCTCTTATCCCACCAGTAGTGCTGGGACCTTCTATCAAAACACTGGGAAAACATTAGGGCTGGGTTTCGTCTGACCATATCTAGAATTTCATTAGATCTACCACCTGTATCTGAAGTAGTCACCCTTTTCAAATCCATAGAGGAAGATAGATGCTTCTTTGATGCCATTCATCTTCTCCTGAAGTACACATTTAAGCTAAATGTACCAATACCCAAAAGTTCATCTTTTTTTCTATCACTGATGAAGCTTGTAGTGACTAGATCAGATACCTGAAATAAAGTGACATGAATATCTCATTGTGTGAGTCATAAAAATCATTGAAACTGTAATTAATTTCCTTAATAAGTTCAGTATATAGGTAATACTGGGGTTGGGGTTTTCTGAGTAGAGTTAGGTTCCATTCGAAACATCAGAGTTTGGTCCTTAAAGTTGTTGAGATCTCTCCCACTCCTCTGCTGTTAATTAGCAAGAGGAGCCTGTAGACTTAGAGACTCTCTGTAATTAACCCCTAGACATGCCTGGTAGGCAGCTAGTATGCTGGATGGAAATACAGCCAGAGTTGTATCTGTTATTAATGGAAAAGGTGTTCTCCACGTTTGGTTTCACTGCTTGTCCTAAAGCGTAGGTGGATTGGAGAGCTCCAAAACCTGGTGTTGTAGAGTTGGGTTATGCAGCAAGTAGAATTATGTGATGCTGAAACAGTGTAGCTTCCCCTTCCTTAGCAGTGGACTTAATTTAATTCATTATAAATTGTTGATCTTTGTTTCTCTTGAAAAGCTAACATGGGATGAGCAGTCTGGACTATGTGACTTATTTTAAAATGTGCACTTAGAATTGATTTGCAGTAACCATGGCCATTTCTCTCCAAGTTTTGCTGAAATCACTGGTTATCTAAAAGCTAAGAACTGTGTAGCATGCCTATAGCACTTTAAGCCTTCAAAGTGTTTTGCAAGTGAATCACAACACAACTAAATTTTAGAAGCAATTTTCTATTTATAGGGAAAATGAATTCAAAGGATAATATAGCTTGACCAAGGCCACAGAGGAGTCCATATCAGAGCCTGCATGAGTTTCTGATGGTTAGTCCTATGTGTAAAGCTGCCTATTTCCTCCCTTTCTTTAACACACGTTGTTACATATGATTTTACATGTAGTACGTCTCTTATGTTCATTTAAATGTGACCTCCTGTAAGAAGGCTAACATAAGTAACATAAGTCTTATTTGTTCATATAAATTTTGAAAGATATTTCTCATTTGCAGTGCTTAGCTGTACAGGGTGCTGACTGTATTAACACACTAGAAACTGAATTATTCAATTATTTCCTTCCTTAAATATAGAAAAATTCTTGTGTGTTTTGAATGCAAAATAAGTTACAAAGTAAGAATGGGTAAATGCTGAATTTTTAATGACCACCACTGACTCCTGTATTAATAATGAAACTCTGGAGAAATTGTTCACAGGTTTATTATTAGTGGATACCCTGCAAAAGTAGTGCTACTATGTGTTCAAAACAAAGAAAAGTGATGAATGTTAGCATTCGCTTCACTTAAAAATTCACACCCTGTGCATTATGTGGCTTTCCTGAGATAATTCCATCTGTTATGAATTAAGTGAAACGCTATTTCCTTTACAGTAAAAATAGCACCATGTTTTTTTCATTTTTTTGAAGATGACATAAGCTCTAGCAGAGATATTTTGCTTTCATATTCTTCTTTTGAACACTGCCTGCCTAGCACAGCAGCCTGTGGTTCACAAATGGGCTGTGCTCATGGGAGCAGATTATTATATGTATGTCTGCTCAGACAAATACACCTGAAGAGTCTGGCATTTAAATGGAACCCATCACAGAAGAGCTCTATCTCGAGCCTGACCTTTTTTGTATATCTCTCTAATCAGCATGCTAGTTTGTTATTGTTATACTGTGCTATACGGTATGATCTCTGCAGTATACATTTCCATCTTAAGGGGAAATAGTCACGGTAATATCCATTTATGTATCCTATGACCTTGACTTTTATATGAGAATATGTAAACTTTTAGATTTTGGAGACTAGCTGACACTTTCTTTCATTTTATAGAAGTGCTTTTAAATAATTTATTTGCGATACAGATTGGAGAAATAAGTGGGTTAATAGGACTGCTTTGCACTGTTATTATACTACATTTGGCTGTAAGGAGCATTTCTTAATGCAGTGCAACAGTTCTGCATTGTATTTAAATAGAATGGAAGTGAGCTTTGTCAGTGCGTTAGTGGTTTCTGTCAGTCAGAATGCAGTGCTCTGCGTCTCAGTATGAGCAGTAATGAGCATCTTTGGCCCTCCTTTTTTTTTTTTAAAGAATTGTAAGCACTTGGGACGTTTGAAGCTGGAGGTGATTCACTTACATTTGTTTCCATTTATACGGACACTGCTTTTGCCTTTGTGAGATCCATGGTATAACTTACATGTGACCACTTTCTTTCTTCTTGTACACCATGTTCTTGTCTTCCTCTCCTTTCTGATGGCCAGTGTCCTAATGTGTATAGGAAGGAAAAACCTCTTAGGAAGTGTGATGTGTTTAAGAATGTATGGTTAGGACTTTGGTCCAGAGACCCAACCTCTTACAGTGTGCTAGATCTCCAGTAGCCTTGGGGAGTGGAGTCTAGACCTTAATACTACACTTGCTCACGTAACTGTGATAGGTCCTTTAATGTTATGTTGCCCCTCATTAGTAAAACTGAACTATCTGAGCAGATCCTACCTTTTGTCCGACTGTACATGTGGGTAAAAGCAGTGTTTCTTTGTGTTTTTATTGTTTTCTAAATCCAGCCTGTGTGTCAGAAGAATTCATGATCACATCATGCAGATTTTGAAGGGGGATTATTTCATACAAACTCATATATTTAGCATATAAAAATCACAGACAGAAATCAAGAAATACAGCCATCATTCTTATTGCTTTTTTTTCTTTGTATTGGTTACTATTGCTCATTATAAATTTCACCTCCAGCAGTTTGTTTTTCTCTTCATTTATGCAGAATGCTAGTTCCTTTGAGTCATACTTGTCATATTTCTTCCCACAGCTAAACGTTACTGTAAGAATTCAAGTCCAACCAGCAGCACAACAAGCAGTTATGCCCCTAGCAGCAGCAGCAATATGAGTTGTGGTGGAGGCAGCAGTGCCAGCAGTACCTGCAGCAAGAGCAGCTTTGACTACACTCATGACATGGAGGCAGCGCACATGGCTGCTACTGCTATTCTGAATCTCTCCACCCGCTGCAGGGAGATGCCTCAGAACCTCTCCACTAAGCCTCAGGATCTCTGTGCAAGGGTAAAAAAAAAAATCAGTAATTCTGTTTGTTGATGAAGATTCGTCTTTACTGCACTAGCTTTGTGCCTCTGATAGAAAGAAGAATGTTTTTTGTTTTTTTCTTTTGCTCAAAATTAACATAATCTCACATTTCTGCTAAAGCAGAATAAAAAAAAGGCAATTGCTCGCAAGTATCTTGGGAAAACCCGATCGGTATATAAACTGAAAGCTTGATAGCATGTACTCCCTCGTTTTTTAATTTGTCGCTTAGTAGTGAGATCTGTAATTATAAAAGATGTTTGAATTGCTCAAGTGGTATTAATTGCACTACAGAATTTTTGCTAAACACTGTCTGATTCATACATTTTGTGAAAAGATCAAGATTTAATGATACAGTTTCATTTAAAAGACAGATATGGGACCTAAGGTTGTAAGATCTAGTAAAAAGAAATCTGTGCTGCTTATATATTAGAGTTTCTTGCCTGTGTATCGTATCACAATTATTAAGTCATTGCATTGGGCATTTGAAACAAACAGTAAATCCTCCAGTACAGGTGATTTCAGAGTTGCCTAACAGGTGCAAAGTCACTGATGTTCTGCGTGTTCATAGTTCAGTATGTTATGAAATGACCATGGAGACAAAAAATAAACGTTGTTAAGCTTTGTGTACTAAGAAAAACAATACACTATTAGCATTCAGTAAAGACTTAGCAGAAGATTAAGTTTTTAATTATAAACATTGTTCTTTGACTCCGATAGCTGTTAAAAAATTAATATTTAACATACATCAGCAAGCAATACAGTGATACCTATAGGAGACCACTAGATGGCTAAGTAGACAGATGCAGTGCAGTGGGAAGATTTTTATTGTGCTTATAAAAGAGATTTTGAGCTGGCAGACATGTTCTTTTCTTCTTTGTGTAGACAAAGGTTTCCTTGCTCTCACCATGTAAAAGCCTCTACTAGTTTCAGAAGAAACTAGACGCTTAGCAGCAGACAGTAGTAATAAAACCCAATTTAATCTGAAATGGTTGCTGACTGTTTTCAGATGCTCTTTTTACATTAATTTCTCTAATGTTATTGAAAAGGTAAATCTCTCTCTGAAATGTAAAAAATACAACACAATGTAAAAAGTTGGAATAAGATGCCTTTTGTTTTTTATGTTAAAAAGAGAAAGTGCCTCTTTCCTAGTGTTTCACCCTATTTAAAAACTAGAATTACTCCCAAGAGAATTAACAAATACTTTCTAAATAAAATTAGCAGAATAGTATCAATTATATCTATGTTATGAAAAAAGGCAGTAATTGATCAAAAGGGGATTTGCATTTGCAGTGCTTTCCTGGAGTTCTTTTGTTACTTGATAGAAAGTTACTAGAAATACAAGAAGTCAGTAGCATTCTCACTAGTTTTGAAACCAAAGTTCTTGTGCTTCGCTTTTGAAAAGATGAGTGATTGTTTATGGACAGTTTTATTTTATTAGCTTGTGGGTTTGTGTTTGTTTGTTTGTTTTTTAATTCATCTTCATTTTAAGATATCTTTTTTTCCCCTCACCTAAAAATTTTATACAAAACTTACCTGTTTCTGTAAAGGAATAATTCAGAGCTTGTACTCACCCTGCATTTCACATTACCTCAGTTGCCACTGAAATTGTCACAACTGTTGCTTTACCTAAATTTATTCATTATCATAAAGGTAGGTATGCAAAATTCTAATAATTTTCTATCTGCATTGAAGGAACAGTGGAATTTAAAGGCATTTCCTATTCCTGTAACACTGCCAAATGGTGTCCAAAAAGACTTATTTTGGTGCTCCATCTTCCTTTTGATTCTCTAACAGTATCTATTCAAGAACTGACTGTTAATGTAAACTACTCAAAGAAACAAATTTATTTGATGCTAGCTGCTTTTTTTCCACTCTAATCACCTAGACAGGTGCCAGGACTTTAAACAAGAATTGTGCAGATATTAACTCGGAGGTATTCACCTGTCCCAGAGTAGACCAAGAAGATAAAGACAGCAAGAAAATACCTTTAGAGATTGCTCATTTTTGCCCTAAATTTTGCACCTGTTTTTCTGAGTGGTGAGAGAGTATAATGAAGGCTCTTGTCCTGTTCCCCTGAACATCAGATTCACCATTCAGGAAGAAATCTACTTTAACAGCATTAATGTTGTGTAATAGCATCATGCTATGTGTGGGAGGGGGCTCAATGCTTTCAATCTATACAAGAATGGAAACGCTTTTTATTATTCTGCTAGGCAATCATATATATTGAAGAACACAGAGAGGTAGCAGTTTGATAGTGTGAAGCTAAATTAACAATATTTTTCTTATTTTGACAGAATCCTGATATGGAAGTAGATGAAAATGGGACCTTGGACCTGAGTATGAACAAGCAGAGGCAGCGAGATGGTTGCTGTACCATTTTGACACCACTGGAGCCAATGTCACCACAACGACAAGCTGTGATGAACAACCGCTGTTACCAACTGAATGAGGGAGACTGCTGGGACTTACCAGTGGACTACACTAAAATGAAGCCCAGTAGGATAGATGAAGATGATTCCAAAGAGATTAATGTATGACTTTTTCATTTATTCATTCTTAATGCAATCTACTTTTTGCAATCCTTTGTATTTCTGAAATTTGGGGGGAAAAAAGTGCTAAAATGGTGGTTTTCTACCAAACAACTTCTGCTGGTTAATCTTTAGAAATATATCATGCTGACACACACCTGATCTAAATTCTGCAAGACAGCATTTGAACCATGAGTCTGAATTGCATTTTCTAACAGTATCATCTTTTTAACAAATGTTTTCTGCAGTGAAGTTGTTCACAGTATCCAGATTATGATAGTCTATAAGGAAGTTGACAGAAGTGTGCAATACAGGGTTAATTGGCTTTTGAGATAAGATATCCCACTGAATCTAAAAACCATAAATGATGTGATGAATATTTGAATGTACATATTGCTTAGAAATCTATTTAAACAAATCATCAGAGTTTAATGTAAGGTTTCAACTATTTTAGCTTATCTTCTAGATTACTTATGTACTCCTGATTGCTCTATGTGTGAAAGTGCCTGTACTAATGAATTACTTTGTAATAGTAGAATATTACATAGAAGATTAGAATCTAATATTAGGATATTAGAAATTGATGTTACTTTTGAATTCAGAATACTAAAATGACAGCAAAACTCTTTGAACAGAAGAGGCAACTAAACAAAATAAATTAGTGAATTTATTGTATGTTTCAAAACTTAGATCGTGTGGGATGTGTTCCGGTGTGAGTAAAGACACTGAAAAAAACATCTGCTGGCAAGTTTTAATGCCACTGATTTCATTTGTCAGATTTCAACTCTTATCCACTGTATAGCTTACAGTGCTACATTCAGTACATAATATGACATTTGGAGACTTCTATACACTGTTCTTTGTTTTTTTCTTGGCAAAGACTATAAAATTAGGATAATAATTTGTGTGTGGTACATTTCAGGCCAATTGTAATTAAAACTTAAAACTAAATTCAATACCTTTGACATTTATAACAAAGTAACATTTCCACGGTGTACTGAATACATTCCATCTCTGGTATTAGTAACAATTCTGCTATTAATTTCACCGAAATTAGGAAATTTATCATTATCAAGGAAATATGGGGTAAAAAAATACAATAGGAAGTACTTCTCAGAGCAAACAGAATAGTACTTTTGTACTATGGTGGTTGTAGCACCATCTGCAGGAATCTGCAAATCAATGCATTCAACCACTTCAGTCCTGAAATAGATGGTTTTGAATTACTGAGCACATCAGTAATATTAATTCTAGATTATATAATTACATTTTGCCAAATAGATCCAGTGAAGTTTGTCCCAAACTTACAACTGTTATGTTAGTTCCTGTTTCATCTTTCTTATGTTCTAAACAGTTAGATTTATTAAGATGGCTCTTTGGTGAACAGGATGCAACCTTTATTCTTCTTTATTCCTTTTCCTCAGTTTTGGAGTGACTCTAGAGAAAATATTAACTATTTATTTTCAATGAAAATTATATGTCAGTTACATAAAAAACAATGTTTTGCTTTTTTTTTTCCCCTAAATAAAATAGCCTTATTAATTCCCTAACACTGCAAAGACTAAATCAAAATAAGCAAATACTACTTAAACGTTTAATAGGCGAAAGAATATGAAATAATTTCATTGTTTTTCTCTGATGAGCTAGGATAAAGAACCAGATAACTTCTAATGACTCTACTTAATATTATTTCATGAAAGTCGTAACTCCACCTAGCTCAGACTAATGCTCATATTTTTGCCTGTAGCCAGAAGATTTGGATCCTTTCCAAGAGGCACTTGAAGAAAGAAGGTATCCTGGTGAAGTTACAATCCCAAGTCCTAAACCCAAATACCCTCAATGCAAAGAGAGCAAAAAGGATTTAATAACGTAAGCATAATGTGAGGTGAAATTATTTTTCTCCTTTTAACCTTTTCTCTCTTGTCTTTTTTTTAAACAAACAAGTACATATACGCCTTGCAGTATGAGCATGCAACATTTGCAGCATATAAATGTTTCAAACTGCCAGTTAAGTAAAGTGATAAGCTAATGTGTATTTGCTTGTTCTTAATGATGCTATATTGTATTGAGACGCCATTTTCATTTAATCCTGTTCATTTTGCAGCTTTTCAATTAGGATGCTTAAAACCCCTTGCAGTCATTGCAGCTAAACTGGAAACAATGAAACTTTTAAAAGTTTTTTTTTTTTTTTTAAACATACTTACTATTTTGGCTGTTTTTGTTTTTGTTTGGTGGCAGATGTCCAACACCAGGGTGTGATGGGAGTGGTCATGTGACTGGTAATTACGCCTCACATAGAAGGTGTGACTTCATTTTTTTCATGGTGGATTCTGTCTTTTCAATTTATTGTTTTCAGCTTACCTCAACAATGCTGTCAAAGTAAAACGTTGAACTATGTGTTAACCCTTTGAGTAATATATGTTGATCTTAAAAGCATGCTAATTTGTGTGTTGTATAAACGTCTTTTATTTTTAAATAGATTACTAAAATTTCCAAAGCATTCTTAAGTAGTTAACCCAGGAACCACAAATATTTTTGTTACATTTTACTAGTTCATAGAGAAACAAAAAAAAGAACATTTACAGTATGTAATTTTGGAAGTAATGTTGATATCTAAATATATTCAGAGGGTTAACTATATTACAAAATTCAATATTACAGCACTTGCCCCATCGCTTTTCTGCATTATAAACTTTTACTTTTTAATTTTTATGTTGTGTTTGTTGGGAGTGTGCAGTTAATAAGAAGATTAACTTACTTGTCTGTCCTACCATGTCTTACAGTTTGTCTGGCTGTCCCTTGGCTGACAAAAGCATTCGAAGTATGCTGGCTACAAGCTCACAAGAACTCAAGTAAGATATAAAGAACAAATATTTTCCTTATAAATATTTATTTGACCACAAACAGTGTATAGTTGCGTCAGAAATTAGAAATGCAGTCTATCTGGAGAGCTGCTATATGCTTCAGAGGTGGTTGATCCATGCTTGAGTAGTGAATTTTCTAGAAATTCCACACAGGCTGGGTATATGTCATAAATCTGTTGATGTAGTATTTTCTTTTGCTTATTTGTTAAGTGACAGTGGTGGAATTTCATCTAGATGTTTGAACTCCTGTTCAATTCTTTTCTGAACATTTGAATGTGTTAGTTAGAGAATTCTCTTGAGGTTAGACTGATGAAATCCTTCTGACTACATAACCAGTGAAATGATGTTTCTCAGTGTTAGACTAGAGGGGAAGCAGTCTGTTTCTTTCTAATAGTTTCATAATCTTCCCCAGGTTTGTATCACTGTTAAGAACTTAATGCATTTTTTCATTTGACTATGTATTTTAGTGTCAACTTAATTATTCTCCTACTTAAAATGCATTACTCACAATTTTCTTTCGATTCTTTGGAATGACAATTGTGAGCTGTGAAAGTTAGAGAATTGTGAGACAGGTATGATCTGTCTTCCTGCACTATGTGCTTGATTGGAATTTGGTATTGTTGAAGAACTGTAGTGTTTGTTAGTGCTATGAGTTAGTGGTATTCCTGAGAATGGACTGTGAGTATGGTTAACATGGAAAGATTTTCAAAAGTAACAGGAAAAAAATCGAGTAGGAAAAATATTAATGGGTAGCTTATGGTGCTATGCTAAGCATTATTCTCTCTTTACCATACATCACTTTCTCAACTATGATTTCTTGAGTTCAGTACTTTGATGGAAAAAAAAAATACTTGTGGGAAAGATAAGAAAGCAAGCATGAGAAACCTAATGAAGTTAGATATCTCTCTAGTCTTTTGTAATCTAGTCACTAAGTGCAAGTAACAGGTACAAAATTCACAAGTATTACTCCTCTGGTCTAAAGTTACTTTTCTGAACTATCAGTTCAGATCATATTGTTACCTTTTGCTAGAAGGCAATGTGATATGCAAGAGGAAAGGCTGTAAATGAGAGCACTGCACATATATATATATGTATGTATATGTATATGTATCTGTATATATATGTGTGTATATATATAATTATAAGCAGACTGTGGGTAAATAACCCCAGAGTAACTCAGATGTGGGCCTGACTTTTCGGTTGGATTGGGTTGTAGATGGTCAGGGAGCTGCAATTACGTTGATAAAGCTGTTACATAGACAGGACTGTTGGGGCAGCAGGCCTAATACTTCGAGCACATACTTTGCTGCTTTAGCCTTTTATAAAGTTTACACTTAAGTTGGGAAAGTGTTCATGGATTATCCCATTCCTCTACTGTTCTCAGATAATCGTAGTCAAGCCTACTTCATGTAGACTGGAGAGAATAAAAAATTGCTTGAACTTGAGTCCCACTCCTTTCTCTGTCATTTTCTCTACCTATTTTGAGTTTTACAAAAGCAAACAAGATTAACTAATATTTAAAATTACAGGTTTAGGTTTAGCATCTGTTTACTTAGGAGTTACTATCATACTATCAATTGAACACATAAAAACTGTTAAATTAGTACAAATTTTAGAAAATTCTGGAATTTTAGACAGGCTAACTTAACTCAGATCTCTCTTACGTTTTCATTGCAAGGCAAATCTTCATTTTCTGATCACTTATTTTTCCATAGGATAACAAATAGTATGTTGCAGTGGACAGACTGTAATCGCTGCATAAGCAACTAATGGATTTCCTCTGTTTTTCTCATTATCCCATGTATGGCCCCATTTGTTCTTCACTGCTCTTGTATCAAACTCTACTTTTAGGATCTGACAACTAATTCATTTGCATACGTGTCACTAACAGCACACATGAGTGTTTCCTTATTAACATTTCTTGGTTTTAAGGGGATTCATTTATTTTCACTTGGAACTGATTTATTTTCACCTACAGTTATACACTGAAATAAGTCAGGGTTGGTATTAACATTAGTTTAAAGTCAGAAAATTTAACCATACAGTTTTACTTGCTCAATTTGACACTCATAGGACTCACCTAGCTCTTCACTCTGCAGATAACTATATGTATTCAAAACCAACTACCCATCAAATTCTCTTGGAGCTGTGGGAATTAGGCAGTTCTACACAATAAGTGGTTCACCAATTGTGAAAAGGGATGAACTGTACAGAGAAAAAGAATAGAGTCCAGTGATCCAGAACAGCAGTTACCTTCTCCTCCCCCAACATTCTTTGTACAGTCCCACCTTCCACTCAGTCCATTCACTCTGTCTTATTTTCTTTATCATTTTTTTCTACGTTTCTCCATGTTTCAAGCTCCTTGTCTCATCAGCCCATACCCTGCCTCCATCACATTAATATTCTTATTGTTCTCTGCTTCTAAGCCATCATACTGAAGTTAGTAAAAGGCATATATTCAAAGGCAGGGAAGTAGGAGTCCTATGGATGATAGCATCCTTTATGCAGCTCTCATTTATGCTCTTGTTCTCTGCCAAAGAGGGGAGAAGATGTGATCATGTAAATGATAACGCATGTGCACACAAAGCAGCTAAACCAAATTACATAAACAACTTCGATTTGGGAATTTTTAAACTGTGAAGTACTTCATTTACATTTGTTATATTTTTGTGTGAGAGGTCTGGGAGAGTAATTTCCTTGCTTTTAAAAAGAGCAAGCTGAAATAAAGGAGAAATTCCATAATGTGGGATCCTACTGGTATCTTGAGGCTATTGGTGTCTGCTGCATAGGTAATCTGAAGTACTGTGATAGAAAACAGCAGTGAAAGGTGTAACATTCTCAATGGATTGGCACCAGAAGGAGGTAATGCATTTCATAGATATTTGCTGACAGCAGAAGAGGAGTGAATATCAGCAGATCTGACTCTTGCCCTGGGCTTTAGAGAGAAATGTAGAGGCATTTTTTATCTGTATCCCAAGCCAACATCCCTTCTGTCCTGCTCATTCCAATCTGTACTGTTCCTGTCTCTTCTGTCTTTTATTCCTTGTTCTGGTTTTCATGCAGTTATTTCCAGTCATCCATAAAGAGTTCAACCTTTTCAAATTTCTGGTAAATACTTCTCTAATGTGTGGAGTACAGACAATTGATAGTTTAGCAGAGTTGATAGTGTAGCGTAGTGACTTTTTGTACTGTATAATTTGGGACGCTTTCATAATTTTTTGGATTTGTCATGCATAGCTTATATAGAAAATATTGTGTTTGTGCTAGTACAGCCTTTACATCGCATTCTGCTAATCCACAGCATCCTTGTGTGTACAGTAACAACTCAAACAAATCATACTGCATTTTTATAACTAAAATACTGCTAGCACTTTGGTGGGTTTTTTTAACTCCTTTATAAAATAAAAAATAGCACACACTGGAGACTTCAAATAATGCTTATGATCTAGTCATAATTAAAGTAACTGGAGCACCTTTAAA
Organism: Oreortyx pictus; assembly: GCA_036925125.1. Lineage (NCBI taxonomy): Eukaryota > Metazoa > Chordata > Aves > Galliformes > Odontophoridae > Oreortyx > Oreortyx pictus. Next base: position 89,410,205 of record JAUPFR010000002.1, on the reverse strand, counting down.
AGTTAGAGAAAAAATAATTTTCCTTTATTGCCTTTTGATTACTGTAGCCCTAAATATTCCATCACTCAAATTTCCTAGCTTGCAGGAAAAGGACATTGTCACTCAATTGATTTGTTCCAGGGTTATCCTAATTATTCCTTCCACCCGTACTTCACTTCAAGACTTCTTGCTTATTTAAGACTCTGAAGATTGTGTGATTGTCCTCTTTCACCTCAAGCCCAACTGAAAACCTTTGTCTTTGTGCATAGTTTATTGGCAGGTCAGAGCAGTTAGACAGCCTGGTCAATGTTCTCACTGACATGACAAAAACATAATTAGTTTGGTTTTAATTCTGTTAATGCTCTGATGAAGAGTCTCTAAAGAAATTAGTATCTGACAATAATCCAAGCCTTCCGAACTTTAATATTTTGCTTACAATGCTTGTGAAAAGCAATGTATTGATGAGTAAACTTAACAGTGATGGTGAAACAATTAACAGCCCACCTAGTGACAACTACCAATATTAAAATATTCGTAAGTTAAATCTAGTTTAATCTTAACCTCGAGGCCTTTCCTTATCATTTTTCCTTATTTACTGCTTGTCATGTAAGTTATTTCTAACACTTAACGGAACTGTAATCCTATTGTAGAATTATAAATGCTGTAAAAAGGCAACATTTGAAATACTTTTAATTTTATTTTAAAAATATTTTATTATATTTTAAATGGAATAGTTTGATCATACATAAATCAATCCCAAACAAAATACAGCATGCTGATAGAATGTTTACACTTTTAAATTCTGTTAACCCAGAGAATGGGTTAACAGAGTATTACCAGAGAATCCAAGGAAATGACTAATTTAGTTCTGATTCTACTTTAATGTAAAAATAGCAGTACTTTCTCAGAGGCCATAGGTAGCTAAGTATTAGCTTGGACTACTGTCTGACTAACTGTCAAATTATCAATGTTTACCCTTTGTCCTTTGGGTCAGTTTTCTTACAGGAAAACACATTAGTACTTATACTCAAGAATCTGAACCTCAGAAAGATTTGTAGCTCAACGAAGTTCAACAAATCTTTATGTGTAGGTTAAACTGTCATAATATTCCAGTATTTCAGACCCAAAGCACGTGTCTTTATGTAGATAATGCATGTCATTATTGTTTCTGTGGTGATCATCTTTTGGCATTACCCTATGGCACTTACAGGGTGGAGAACAATCTCATTACCCTCTATGCAATGAAGCCTGAAAGCTTTTATTTTCCACTTCTCTTCTTAACTGAAAATGTGGAGCTCGATCTATTTTTATACATTCTCTACAATAAAGTAAGATTTGGAATTTCTGTGCCTCTTGTCTTCATTCCATTTCATTCAGCACTCATTTCCATATGTTTAGTGGTCATCTTCTACTCTTAACTTCTCTTTATCCTTGTCCCACCATTTCCAGTTGTGTCATCCTAACCTTTGTCCTATGTGAGGTCCAGATGGAAAAGTGAGCTTCTCTGAAGTTCTTGTTTAACCACAACTCTTCAAGGAGGAATGACACCATGCAGTATAGTTTTCTGGACAGAAAGGATATTCTTAGCTTACATTTACAGGGAAAACCTTCCATCTTATTATAACCTTTAATACTCACTTTGTATTGGTGTACCAAATAATTTTACTGCAATTTTCTCAACACTATGTAGCAAGTGGGAAGAAGGGATATCCCCATCAGAGATGGAGGAGCTTGTGTTGTGTGTTCTGTGATTAATAGTACTAGAAAAAATATATTGTTTACTTCCTCCCTCTAGTTGTCTGAAAAAAAAATGCATAGTCAAAAATGGATAAGATACATTAATAAAACACTGTAGAAGTATTCCCATCTTTAGACAAATAACTAGACTATTACTGGGCATTGATCAGTACCTACCATCTTAAAGCCTTGATAGTTCTTTCAATGTGCAGCCACTTTTTCTAGACAGAACAGTTATTTCTGCAGAGATCTGTTTAACTGCTGAAGTGGTTTATCCACCCATAGTCCTAGTTTGCCACTTGAGATGTTCTGGAAGTGTGTACATTTGTTGCTTCATCTGTACAGGGATACTGTGCCTTGCCTTACCTTGCTTTCCCTTCCCAATTCCCTATTCTTTTCCTGTTTAGCCTACATCTGTCCTCCTTTAACAACTCAGTAAGACCAACGTTTGGAAAGCTGTGACCCATTATACAGTTTTAACTCACTTTTCTCTTAGAAATTTACTCTTTGTTGCAAGAAGAATAACCATTTCCATTCTTATTATCTCTTTTTTTCCTCTTTCACTAGTTTTCTACTGTTTATGTCCTCTTATTTATTTATTCATTCATTTATTTATTACTATGTGATAAGTTGTCATTTCAATTTTTTCTTGAATACTAACATTGTTGAGTCTAGTAAGTAATTCTGTGGTATAATACAATACTTATTTGATGTTAGTTATGTATCCTTTGGATCTTCAAAAAATTTCAAGTTCCTTAATGTTTTATCTAACTTTTAAGTGGAAAATGTGGTTGCAAGGACCAGACATTATGTATTGGGTGTAATGTTAAAAATGACTAGAGCAAGTCATTTGTAAATAATAGTATTTCATTAAATTATCTGCAATGTTATGAGAAAACAAACCGGTTTATAATGTGTTATTAAATTAGTGTGCAAGTCTAATTTAATTTATTAAAAAGAAAACCAAGCAGCATAGATCCCCATTATTAGTTCCTCTATAATGGCTAATCTTTCCCATTTTGTTCAACTAGATCCTTGGGCCAAGTGAAATTAGGAATCTCATGTGGTTTCAGTGGGTTTTTTTTGCATTTTTGTTTCCTGTATTTATTGCAGATTTCCACTTGGATACCTTATCTTTGATGGCAGCATGCATGCCTGGCCAGAACAGAACACCTTGGGCTCTGTTCCTGCACTTCTCAATACTCAAATGGGCACTGTAGGTTATACCTAGCATTTCCAACCTCATGTTGTGTGGTGTTATGATAATGTCCTTTGTATAGAAACCCATCATCTGCAGCAACCTCATCTCTATAGTCGCAATAAGTTTTACATATGGAAGTGGCTGGGCTTTTTTTCTGTTAGAATAACTCCATTCAGACTCTGGTAAGGTTGAGTCATTCCATTTTTCTCACTTAAGTTTGTCAACTTTTGTCTCTAAAATGAATAACTTGAGTTCTGTTTACATAAGACTCTTCATCGTTGTTTTCATTACTAAAAGGTAGTCTTAAAAGCATGTACTCTCTAAAAAGCTCCTTACAAACCATCTGCATACCAGTACCTCTGATACTGTGAAATGTTCCATGCAGGCACAAAATTGTTTGCATGAAGCACCTTGCAGAATCAGGGCCTTAGTAAGTTTTCAATACAATGAAATGCTCTGGAATTAGAGGCTTCAATTTGCATAATGGCAGCTATAATATTTAAGTAGCTTCTGGCCTCTTTCTTTTCTTTGTGCACTTAATTATTTAAAATAAAATATATTTTTAGCTATACTTCTTCTGCTGTTTGGATCACAATCAGTGTTTAAAAGCATTCAGTCTTAATTCAGATGAATGTTCTCTGAAGTAGAATAATTTTTTTTCAAAACAACCTGTATGACTGAAGTTTGTTTTCAGAAGGAATGTAAGCACTGGGAATCCACATCCCTTTTACCTTCTATATGCCTGTCTTTGAAAGAGGAATTTAGCATCTGCAGTAATAACTTAAGCAGTTTTAAATATACCATGCTAAGTTTCTAGGCTCTTTGCTAATCACCAAATGTTTCAGTGTAAATGCTTATTTGATGGTTCATTTTAATTTTCAAAACTATTCTCTTGTCAGTCATTCCAGTGCCATTCCATGCAGTCTCTAAGCAACTATGCTGAGAGGAGCACTTAATTGTGATTGATTATCAGTGAATTTGTTTTGTTATGTTAACATGCCCAGTGAATCTCTCTAAGGCCTTCTTGTCTTGGAGTCTTTCCATTTGTACAGTTGCCTCTGCCATCCTTGGGTTTGGTCATACTTCTTTGTCATTGGATGTGTCCTACATAACTTACCTCATTCAGCCTGGCATTTGCTTGTATTCAATCCAGGGGTCTTTTCTTTGGCACAATTTGGTTATTGTGCAAATTCCCATTGTGATGTTGATCATTTTTTGCTTCAGACCAACAGATCATAACCAATTGCTCATTCCATCCAGATCCGCAAAGATCTGCAACATGATGCTGTGGTATATCCCAAGTGCTGAGGCAATCCCCATGGGAAGTTGCATAAACTACACAGTTACTAAAAGGAGAATTAAAAGTGCAATGTTTTGCACTTTCTGTGTTTGGTCAGACTTGCCAAAACCCTTAAAATGTACCACAAAATAGAAGTAATTTTGTCACTTGAAGTCTTAAATATGATTGTCTGGATCCTCAGTTGGTGTAAGTTAGCGTAGCTCCATTGCCTTCAGTGGAGTTACGGTAAAATACAACAGTGATGATCTGGGCAGATGCCCTCAGCTTCTTTCTTGGGTTAGCATTCATGTTTGATTGCCTTATTTAAATCTTTTGAAGTTATAAAATCCCTTGCATTGTTTCTTAGAATGGCCAATTGCTAACTTGATTTCTTGGTGTCTGTATCTGCACAGTAACATCTAATTTTGCCATGTGGTTAAACTCATCCCTTTATTTTTTATCTGAGTGCTAATTGGAACTTTATGTGGCACACATTTTTTTGCAGCACTGTAGTATCTCTATCAATGTCCTATATCCCTAAAATTTCCCATACCCCTCATAAACACTTCATCATAATATTCTTTTACAATATTTTTGTATTCCCAGTAAGTGGAGTTTACATTTGCTCATCTGCATGTAAAAATTGCTCTTCTACCCTAACACACACAGAATTTCCACTGCTTCAAAGTCTACTGGTTTTTCTCCTTTTACAGATAACGACACCGTGCTCTTTCAGCATGAGCTTACTTGGTGTATACTGTGTGAAACAGCCTTAGATTTTGAGGGATGTTTTAACACTGTCCATCATTAATTATTTTTATATACTTAACTGTGCTTAAACTGCACTCAGCTCCAGAAGTATCTGTTTTCTGTAATAAAAAAAAAAAAGAAAAAAGAAAAAAAGGCAGAAGAGAACTGCTGTATAAGCACATAATTTTTATTTATTTATTTATTAATAGTTTGGACTGTGGTCAAAAGGGGAAAAAGATAGAGCCTTGAAAAAAATTATATCTTTTTTTTTTCTCAATGCAGTTTTCAGATGTTTGCTATTTACAAAATCTTATTAAAATGATCAGCTGTAAAGTAGACAGTGATATGTAAAATGGCATCTTCAGACTTCAGAGTTAGCACTATGCTGAGATGGAATGGAATCTTGCTTACAATTTTTTAGGCTGCAATTTAATGGGGGCATCATCATGAAAACACATGGTCATCTTAAAAGATGATCATTTAAATACGGTTCATTCAAAAGAGATTAGATACTGGAACACTTTTCTTCTGCACTGAATAGCAAAGGAATCAATGCATACAGATAATTTATAATAAACCCAAGCTTCTGCTCTTTATTTTCTGTTTTGTTTTGGGTTTTTTTTACAGTTAAACCGCTATTTTTTTTTTTGAAGCCAGTCAGTCAGGCACTTTTCTTGAATACATAATTTGAACATAAAGCATTTTACAGCAGACAGTGTATGAAAATCTCAACTTACTCATTTTGCCTACTAGACTATGAGTTTAGGGATTTTTTGTTTGCTTGTATAAACTGATGACAGCTAAAAGAACAAAAATGACCCTGTGTTAAATGCAGTCTGCATGCTGAATTCCGCTTGGTAGGTAAACTACATATAATTTGCCTTTGACCATATGATCCAAATCTGTAATGCAGATACTGGCACATGGTAGATATAAATATGAAATGTTATCTTGGCCATTTCTTAAAAATACTTATATATAATCTTTTAATACCAAGGTTATACTTTGAAAGGAAATGAATTAAATATGTGCTATTTTAATTACTGTGCATTTTAAAGATAAGTTTGGATATAAAAGCTGTGAATTTTGTCTATGCTGGACACTACAGAGATACATCACGTTTTTGTTCCCCTTCAGGAAAAGTTATGAGTAAATTATGAAAAAAAAACCAGGAAAAAAACCATTAAAAATATTAAAGTAACTGAATAATTTTTTTAAAAAATGATAGATTATGGGTTTCTTCTCAAGGCTTCTCCAGGAACCATTGTAGGTGGTGATTTGTTTTCCTCTGATGCACTAATCAAGAAACATCTGTCAGGAAAGCGTAAGTATGTTCCATAAGTATAGGTGCAATGGAGGAGGGGCAAGAGCCTTGTTTTTGAATAACACTCGTGACAGCTGTTGTGACTTAAATATGCAGAATCTGGAAGAATGGAATTATTATTAATTATTTTTTCTTTATTTTTTAAAACCAGCTAAAGTTGAATCCTCAAAACTCATTCACAGAAAAAGACCTTCAGTGTTTTTAAGGCGGTCTGAAACCTGATCCAAAGCCCTCTTAGCTCAGTGGAACGCCTACTTTATTTGGCTTTGAATCTGAGATTATCTTCAGTAGTTGCAAAAAGTTGCATTTAATGGAATGAGAACAATATTACGATGCCAAATTCCATGCATAACTCCTTATGCTTTACAAAAGCAGTTTCAGGTTGATATTCTCATAGTCCTATTAAGCCATTATTTGTTTCAGAAGAATACATTTTTAAGGTACTAATTAATAAAATGTTGGTAAAGAAACACCTTAACTTTTGTTTGAATTCTGTTTGATAGAGTAAACCTCCACAGATCAAAACATGAGTAATATTTAATGCAAATGGGAGGTAATTATGTACCAATTTCTACATATATCTTCTATCTAAAATGCAATGTTTTAACTGTTTCTTACCTGATTTTAATTCAGTTTTTGCAAATGCTGATAACTGTACTGAACCCACAGTAAATGTTATTGATTTAAAAATAGGTAATAGGTAAACACATCAGAACCATTTATTTACAATTTGTGCAGAAAGTCTTAGCAATGTTAATTGAGAACAGTCCAAATGTGTTTTATATCTTTGTGTAAGTCTGTATATAATTAAGAATTAAGTGGAAATGTCTCTAAGTCAAAGAAAAACTTTTTGTTTGTTCACATCAGTGAAAGCTCTTTTCATTCAATAGTAAAGCAACTGTAATGAATTTATGGTATTTATTGAAAGGGTGATTTCTTTTTTCCTAATACCAGACTCATTCATAAATTTCCTTCAGCATAAAAATGGAAATACGGTACTTTCTAAAGACATTGTCAATAATTAAATTCTGTGTGAGAGACACAGTCCAGAAATACTGTGAATTGGCAGCCTATACAAGATATTTCTGTAAGGTGTAGTTTGCTGGCTAACCTGTTCCATGGTCTTTCATTTTACCTTCCTGAGATACTACAATCACACTGAGGTTTGCAGATTTTCTGTGGCTGTGGATGCTCAGACTGAAATTCTGCCTGTCCCTAATTTATGAAATGCTCTTCTTCCCTGAAGTGTATAGCTGAGGAACACCTTCTCTGAGCTAATCAGGACAGATAATTTTGTGTTTCCACTACGTTCCTACCCATGTGTTATTTTCCCAAGTTCTTGTCTGGGGACAGTTAGCAGGAATGTTTGTGAGGGTAGTGTTTTAAGCAATAAATGCATTTGTTTGAATGCAAGATCTAAACATTCATCCTGAGAATATAAAACCTGGAAAAAGGAAAATAGTAATCAAGAGAGTAAGAAGCAGTAAATACTCGGGGACATTTGGCTATTAGCACACAAAAACAATGAGTGATTTTGGATGAGGAAGGATATTGGTGTATTTATTTATTTTTTTTAATGAGTTGGAAACCTCTGTTTTGTAAAGATCACCTTAGGCAAAGTTGTTTTTCTCAGCCTTAAAAGTCTGTTTTTCTAATTCTAAAGAGCATGAGAGCTCTGAACTCTTAAAGTAGAAAAAGACTGTGAGCACTTCTCTCTGCCTACATTCCCAACCATGAGCAAAGTGTTTCTGGGAGGGAGAGCTGTTTTATACACTGCAGTATGCAGCTTCCAGTGCCCATGTGTTGTGTAGCCGTTTATCCCTGTTTGTAACCTCTGGCCTCTCCAGCACTCTGAACAACTATTTATGAAGCTATTCCTGCAGCTATTAGACTCTGAAATTAAAGTGGTTCTTTCCTGAAATGTTTACAATATAAACCAAACTTGCACTGCCTAGTATTATGGGAGTTTCAAAAGGGGAAATTGTACAAAACCTTAGGCTTTCTGCCTGTGTCAAATTTAAGGAGAAAGTAAGGGGAGACAAAGAAAGAAAAGACACTTTTAATACCACATGACAATAAAAAGCACAATTCCTTTTCCAATGCTATAGTTAATGATACCTTGGAACTTCCTATTAAGTTGGAATTACTACTTAAGTGCTGTTCAAATACAGTCTTGTATTTCACCTTAGCTTGGAATAGTTCTAATGGTCTGATCAGAGGTTCTTGCTCTCATTGAAGAGGTGTTTCCTTTGTTCACATTAAGTGCAAACTACCTCCTGCAGTCTGACACACTAGGGTGAAATAGCACCCATTTCAGGTAATCAAATACCATTCTGAAAGCTCCCTTATTTCTCTTAATGCTACCCAGACAGCTGCAGTATCCTGTCACGAGGGACAGGAAGCTCAGATGAGGAGGCAGATGAATGCCTGGAGTAGAAACTGGGAGTATAGTCTCAGAATATTGTCTCTGATCACACTAATCTGAAAGTTTGGTGTGAAGTTTGGCTACCTCACTGAGAATTTCTGAGCACTCATTAGCTCTGCAAACTGGACTTCATAATTGTGATTTTTCAACGGAATTGTTTAACTTCTTAAAACAAAAGAATTGCCTGATGGTTGATCTGTCAAGGAGGAATGGAAATAGAGTGATTGAGTTTAAGGCAGAATCTGTGCTGCATCCTTCAGCTGTTCACTTCTGAGAGAGCTTTTGCTGTGTTTCCACCACAGTCTTCTGCAAGGTATTTGTAGACAGAAATAAGATATTTTCTTACACTTTTCTTCCTCAGCAACAGCTTTTGCAGCCTCTTTTATCAAGTCCTCCAAGACCCTAACCATCTTGCTGTATCATGCACTAATGCAGACAGGCAGCTCAGTGTTCATAGTCCTCAGAGTGCTGGGAAGAGTACAGGATATTGTACCCTCCGAGGTATTAGTTCATTAGGGCTAATTTTTCTGTCCACTGTCAGTCTTCTGAGTCGGCCTCAACTCAGTAGGATGCAGTACTTGTAGAGATGGACACAGCCATGCCCAGCCTGTCCTCCTTTCAAATACAGGTTCATGTCTGGACTTGCTCCTTGAGTTTTTCTTTCTGCATTACAGTAAGCCTTGCTTAACATTGTAGGACTGAGGTAATTTGGGGCTCAGGCAGGTGATGATGTTATGCTTAAAAGTCAGCATACATGGCACTTGACTCTATCCCACCAAAACTTACAGCATGCATGAGAAGCTGCTAAAGAGTGAATGTAAACTCTTAACAGTAAATCAGTAACAAAGTAGATTTCCCTTAGCTATACTGTTCATAAGCCTTCTCACTGGACCAGACTGCCTCTTGCAGTCTGATATAATTCACATGGTATTTTCCCATTTCCGCACTTCTGTAGGCTCCTGTCAAACGTTTGTAGGCCTTAAGGGAAAAAGCTTTTTATTTTCATAAAACAAAAACTGAAGGATTTCACTCTTTTGCTGATGACTCTTCACCCCCAGAACAGAAAGTAGTACCTCTGCTTCAACTGTCCAGGGAAATGAAGCCCTCGAGAGTTTGCTCCCTTTTTCAGATGTTAACCTGTCCATTTTACTGGATCACACATGTTTTCAGGTAGAAACTATACATTCAGAAGAGATTAAAAAGTCCATCCAGAATAGAAACTTTATGGTAAAATTGCCCTTCTTCATGTTAATAATAGTTGTAGCATTGTGGCTGTGTATGGAACAAAAGATAAATCTTAGCCTTAAATACATAGTTTGTCTCATTAACACATTTTACACTTAATTACTGTGCTTACCTTATCTTACCCTACTGAATATGTACTGAAAAACATCTTAATTGCTCTTTCGAAGCAGAAGCTGTAATGGACTGGAATCTTCTTCACTCCATTAACATTTGCTGTCATTTAGATGATTTATTTTTCAAAACTTCTGAGTCCTTTTTCTGCTCATTATATATTTTATATAACTCAAAGATGTTTATGGTCCTATTCATGTATGGTTTTGCCATAATGCTAGGCTGAAATGAGTAATTAGAGACAGTACTTCTGTTTCTTAATACATTCCACAGGCTAGAAATACACAACTGCTTTTTTAGGCTCAGTCTTTCATACCAGTATTAGATGAACTAATATGGAAGAAAACATGTAGATTGAATCTATGCTATTATTCTTTCCATCCTTTCCACTCAGCTTTTCCTTTCTCCTTTAGTTTAGATCCAACTGTCTCAGTTCCTCTGCTTTTCTCTCTTGATGAATTATGTGAGAGTGTACAAGTTGATTGGTTATGTTCAAATGAGAAAAAAAGAGAAACACAGTAACTAAAGAAAAACTAAAACTGGGTTCTACCCATTCATTTCCAAACATTAGTGGTTTGTTAAGATGCAGCCTATTGAAAATTGTTAATTAATTTCCTTTGCTTTTAGGAGTCTAATCGGATTGCTTTTCTAAGTGTTTCTTGTGGAGGTGCTAAACTTTTTGAGTGTTCTAGATATATGAATTTTGAAGTCATCCAAAACCTTTAGGAAACTCAAGAATCTGCAGATTCAAGGTCATACTGCTGTGTCTTTGGTATTAGCATCATTGGGGAGACAAAGTACAGAAGAGTACATAGCAACGTAGAGACAGCAGATCAAGACTTACGCTACTGATAATTTGATGGTGTTTAAAGCATCCAGCAGGCTACTTACCTAACTGTAAGGTAAATCTCTCGTCAGAGGAAAAAAAAATCCCTGCTTTAAATAATTTATTTTTAAAGTATTCAATATTTGCCTGATTTTAATTTAATTTCATGCTAAAACTTTCATTCACTACAAATAGAAATACTTGGCCAGCTGTTGAAGACAGATTGTAAGGTGAAGGATACCAAAATACTAAAATACCTATGCTACTGCCTTCAAGTGATCTGACCAATTTTCATATACAAGAAGTGAGCAAAATGAAGTGGCTATTGGTTGTTCTGCAGGCCCTGACTGGAAGTGTTGCTGTGCATTGGCTGAGAGGTAGTTACTGCTGAGGGGCTTCCCATTTTGAAAGATCAGTCAGAAGATGCTCCTCTTCAGAAACGGATGCGTCCACCCCAAATTACTTTTTTAAAAGAAAACAAACAAACAAAAACCAAGAAATAAAACACGCTTATTCTGAATGAACTTTCAAGCACAGGCTTGAAAAAATCTGTTACAAGGCAAAGAGCTTGAATGGCTTTGCTCCTAGCTGTAGAGTATGTCATCTTTGGGCTATCTCCATTTGTATTTTTCTCCCTGCTGCTATAATTTTATGTTATTTTTTCACTATGAAAGTGAAGCTTTTTTCAAAGAATGATGTGTTTGGAAACGAACATTTGAATTGTATATGTTGGAATTGATTCATTCCCGGTGCCAGGAAGTGCTCTGTTGCGAGGAGGGGATGTGCAGCTGGACAATGCTGCCTCCAAGGCAGGCAAAAAGAAAGTGTGGGCGATGTGCCCAGGGAGAGAGCTGATTCACAGCTTCCCTCTGGCAACTCCTGTGAAAGGAGCCACCCCCTGGGTAGTGCACAGAAGCAGTTTCACATTGGGCACTTAGCGTGCCTTTGTCAACTGGCATGTTAGGATCTATATGCTGATGCTAGATGTGAGGACAGTGGGCAGCACACTGTGGCACTTGCTGTGGGCAAGCTGGGAAGTTCTGATGGCTAGAAGAACAGACAGCATGCAGAGGTGGCAACTGAAGGTAGAGGAATATTTTTTCTAAAGCAGTATAATCAGTTTAAAAGCACCATGTGTATCTGTGCATGTGAGTGCACAACAATATTTTTAAATGCCAGAATGGTACATTTTAGGAAATGCTTATGGAGCTTATAGGAAAATAGATTTCAGTTTAATTAAAAAGAGTATCATGTTCTTTTGTCACACACACAGTGTTCGAACAATAAAGAAATGCAATGCAGATAGTAAAAGTCAGAGAATTAATTAAATTTTACCTAAGAGAAAAGTATGCAGTCAGCCACCCCTAGTTCAGAACCATTGAATAACTGGGATTTCTAGAGGTAAGGAGAGAGACAGAGCAATCTCCCAGCAGAGATAGAAGAGGCTGAAGTTACTTCGTGAACCCTCTGTGCCAAAATTATTTTAGTCTCATGCCTGGACTAGCTACATAGGCTTGGCATCATTCCTTATGAATAGAAAGACCACACAGTGAATGTGGTAACAAGAGATCATTCCATTCCACATTTCTTTCCAATTTTCAACTTATATTTCTCCCAATGTTTTCTGAGAAGACTTGTGAGTGCCCCATCAGGAGTGATCCCTGACTAGATCTTCTGATCTCCTGCCCATTCATAAAGGAACTCCACTGGATCCCATATCAGTGAACAACTGATAAGATAGATTTTTTCTCAGTTCACTCATTTGCCGTTCTGATGCAACTGAGGGAGGAGAGAGTTGACTACATTGTTTTTCCTCAAATAGTTTTCTTTCATCTCTATACTTCTTTTTACATCTGTTTCGTTTTTTTTTTTTTAAGAATTTTGTTTTTATTTTTTGTTTTTTCTACCTGCAACAAGGCCTTTCTTGTCAGTATTCTGCTTCATAAAAAATGTTAGCAATGTTTTCCATATGAAAAAGTAATGTTTTGCACTTTTGCTGAAGCATAGTATGTGTGATTAAGTACTCCATCTTGTTAAGCTGAATACAGGAAAATAATTAAAATATTAATCTAAATTTAGCTTTTTTATTTTTATTTTTGGCTTACAATGCATCTTCATGAAACTTTGCTATTTATAAGCATGTAGCTTCACTTGCTTTAATAGGTGTATCTGTGAGGAGCAGGTCACAGGTTTTGCCTGGAATACAAAAACATAAACTCAAGATCCCTAAGATATCCATTGCCTGCATACTTTCCTCATAGAGTTCTCGTCACCTCTTGAAATTCTCCAAATGAAATTCAGATGAGCTAAGAATAGTTTTTAAGAGCTCCCAGTGATAGCGTGATTTTACACCTTTTGAAGTCAATGATAAAGCTTACAAGGATTTTAATGAAAACAGAAGAGTATAAGCTACAGAAAAAAGAAGAATCTAAGATTGGGTCAGAGCAATCATAGATATGTATAAAGACTGGGAGAAGAACATCTTGACAGCAGCCCTACAGAGAAGGACTTGGGAGTTCCAGTTGATGAAAAGCTTGATGTTAGTCATCAGCGTGTGCTTGCAGCCTGGAAGGCCAACTGCATCCTGGGCTGCATGAAAGGAGGGTTGGCCAGCAGGAAGAGGGAGGTGATCGTCCTACTACACTGGGGGCCCCCATCTGAAGTACTGTATCCAGACCTGGGGTCCTCAGCAAAAGAAGGATGCAGAACTGGTGGAGTGGATCCAGAAGAGGGCCACAAAAGTGATCAAAGGTCTGTAGCAGTTCTCCTATGAAGAAAGGCCAAGGGCGTTGTACTTGTTTAGCTTGGAGAAGAGAAAGCTCTGGGAAGACCTCATTGCAGCCTTCCAGTACTCAAAGGGAGCTCATAAACAGAAGGGGAAACAACTTCTTATGCAGTCTAATAGTAATAGGACAAGGAGAACTATCTTTAAAATTTAATTTAGATGTTAGGAAGAAATTCTGTGATGAGACACTGCAGCAGTTTATCCAGAGAGGTTGTGGGTGCCCCATCCCTGAAGGCATTCAAAGCCAGGTTGGATGGAGCCCTGGACAGCATGATCTTGTGGATGGCAGTCCTGTTCACATCCATTCTATGATTCTTTGATTCTGACAGTGTCTTATCAATTATTGGTAGTATCAAAATTCTGTGTAAAGGTTTCACAACAGTGCTTTCTCCCTTGACACAGAGTAGATGCAGTCATTTCATCTCTTGGAGAAGGCCAGAAGCAGTGAAGTCTAAGGGAAAAATAAATTCAGGTGAAAGAAAATAACAGAAAGACAAGAATGATGATGAGAAAAGAAATAATGGAAAGAAACAACAAAGAGAAGGAAATAAGAAAGAATAAGAAAGAACTGTGTACTTCAAGGTTATTGGAGAGCAAGAAATGAGGAAAGGATGAGGGAGGAACAGAGAGTGGAGACATCAGAGAAAGGAGAGAAAAAAAAGAAGATGTAAAAGAAAGAGAAAATTGGAAAGTGACAGTAAATTACAATGAGGAAGGAAAATGGAGGATACAAGGAGGATGGAGCCAGAGTTTTTTGCAGTGGTTCACATTATTAGGAAGAGAAGCAATCGGATGAAAATGAAGCACAAGAGGTTCCCTCTGTCCACCAGAGAGCACTTCTGTGCTGTTCAGGTTACAGAGTATTGTCAGAGGTTGCCCAGAGGTTGGGGAGTTTCCTTCTTGGACATATTCAAAAGCTGCCTGGACATGATCCTAGGCACCCTTCTCTGGATGTCCCTGCTTCAGCAAGGGGTGGACCAGATGGTTCCAGAGGTCCCTGCCAACCTCATCCATACTGTGATTCTGTGATTTTTGTGGAAGGGATCTGGAAAAGGCAGAAGTAAGATGTGGAAGAGATACTCTGGGGAGAAATATGGATGGAAAGCAAAATGTTGACAAAAGCTGATGAAGTCCCTGCTACACTGAAGGAAAAAAAATAATGGGTTGAAAATAGAAGGAGGCATCAAAAAGGAAAATGGAAAGAATAAAATGTGAAAAAGAAGTGAAAAGAAGTGAAGAAGTGAAAAAGGTATGTAGATGCACAGCTTTGTTGAGGGAAACTACAAGAAAATAAATCCATCCTAGCAAAAGTTTTACAGGCTTCATTGCAAATTCACAGATAGGTTATGTAGGCTGAAAGGTTCTGTCTGTGAAGTGAATGGAAGTATCAACACTAGGAATTCAGGAATCAAATCCTCTGGTAAGAGAACTGTGTAAAAACAAGTAATAATGGAAGAGCATCCATGCTTCTACTACAGTTAAAACAGGTGCCATCTTCTGTGATTTCATAAGGAAGAGGATCATCAGAATTCTTATTTTGCATATTTAATTAGTCTGACAGTCTTCTGCAATGCCTGGGACAGAAAATAGGGTTCAGAGATTTACAGAGGCTGCCTTCAATCTCTGAATGCTTAGAAAGGTAAAAGCAAAATGAGGCGGGTTCCTTCAAAGTAGGTATTTTTGTAACAGTAACCTGAACTGTGACTGATACTGAAGCACACCTGTGGCTTAGTAGTCTCTGCTGAGCACCACACAGCTGTTACTCATCTCCCTTCTCACTCTGCAGTGCTCCATGCAGGTCAGCGATGAGTGGTGTAGGAAGAAATCAGAGAAAAGCTTCTTCTTTCTTTGCCTCTTTGAGGTACTTGTTTGTCAAGTGTTGCAAACGTACTTTTTAATTTTTATTTTATTTTATTTTTACAAGCACTCGAGTTCATAGAAGCACAGACGTAAAATAAACTCATCATGCCTTATACAGAATTCCATTTTTTAATTTAACACGGCTTCTTAATGCCTTCCCTTTGTCGCCCACTTCTCTGTTTTCTTCTTTCCTCACCCATTCAGTTCAGGCAACTGCAAACACAGTCTTTATAGTTTTTGGCTTTTGTAACCTTTGGTTTCTACACTACCTGACTAGAAAAGAATAGTATTTTGTTTATGAATCTATATATAGTTTCAGAGGAGATACAGCTTTATAGCTGCAAAAAGAGCAGTGAATAAGCATCTCTTTCTAGCCTATTTTCCTCTTGTGTGTAAAGTCATTTAGCCTCTGTATGTCACAGTTTTCATCTTCTAGATCCTTCTCTTCTTCAAAGCTGTATTGTGAAATTTTTTTGATTAATGTTTGTAAAATACTTTTAGATTTTCAGATGAAAGATAGAAATGCAGAGTAATATTGTGTTTGTCTTCCAACCTCTCAACCTATGAATTGAATTCCTAATGATTCAGTCAAATAAAACAGAATCCCAAGTACATAAAAATCACCTGACAATAAAAATCTCTGTTCTGCTATAAAGAAATCCCACAGGAAGCAATTATATTTCTCTAGGCTTTCTGAACCTCCAACAGAAAATCACATCTATACTTGAGATTGACAACATAGTCAAAATAAATAAATATAATAGATAGATGAATAGAATGTATATAATTTTATGTTAAATTCCAGTTCTTTTGCAGTGTGGAACAGTCTAAGGTACCGTTGTGAATTTTTGTACATTCTATTACTTTATCTCAACTCAATATGATTTTTCTTTTTGGTGGCTAGAAGCATCTGCTTTAAATATCTAATAACTTATTTATTGGATAAATATTATGTGTTTTCATTTACTTATCGTAGTAACTTAATGTTCTAGGGAAAATTGGATGCACAATGTAGTGGATGCAAAGTGCTGTAAAGATACAACAAAGATAACAAGAATCTTCAGAGATGATAAACTAACTTACTAATAACATTATATAAAATAATGATATATATGATATGATATTATATAAAATAATGTTATATGATTTATAATGATAAAAAATATCATTATAAATGATATTTTTAATCTGCCCATTATAATTGCATTCTAGTTTATTTTGGTAAGTTCTAGAAAGGATAACTATTTGATAGCTTCGGGTGTGGCCAGAAAAATTAATGGCTTAATTTCCGTTCCATGGGAGCAAGAGTCCTCAGTACAGGAACAGTGTAGAGGGAATTTGCCTTAACCAGAATTGGCAGTCCTCTTCATTTTTATTGGTGACTTGTTATTTCTTTATTTGTGGAGGGTCTGTAGATTGTCCACTGAGTGCTATTACTAATCCCAAAAAAGCTATAGCTAGAAGGCAAGTACACAGATAGCATACAAACATGCCAATTCATGTGGAAACTATAGCGTAACTCAATAACGACTTGTTTGTATTGAAAACTGGGTGACTCAGTCTTATGAGTAAGGACAGTGAGGCTGAAATGACCTCCCAGTGAATCAAGAAGGCATACGTGGCACATGGCATAGAGGGTACCAAGGGTGGCTGAAGGAGAAAGAGGAATAGGGAGGGTCAGCATGGAGACAAGTTGTTACATTGATAAGGTTGCTAAAACTCTCTCATGATTAAATTGAACATTAGTACCCTACTCGCAAAAAATATGGTCATGTTACAGTAACCTGGCTTCTGATTGGGTGGTGGGCTGAATTTGAGCTTGTATAATTCTATATCCGAGGTTTCCTTTTGGATTTATATAAACTTGTCAAACCCTGAGCACAAGGTTTGACTGAGATGGAAACAGAATTCACTGTACTGCTAAATCTTAGCTGAGGGTTTCTTAGAGAGAAGGAGCCTAAGCTTGAGCTTGAGTGTGAGCACAAGCCCATGCCCTGGGTTATGCTCAGTCTGAAAAAAATCTGTGAACTCTGTCTCCTAGCGAGGGAAGTAGAATTCTGATTCCAAATAGCCATTGCCACTCTGTGGAAAGCACAGTAAAAAATAAAAAATTAATAATCATATTGCAGATTACCTTTGATTTATTAGTGTATTTTAGAGATAACTTATGTCATAAAGTCAACCAAAGCTATACACAGTCATGAAGACAAAACTACTTATGTCTTTGCACCTTTGTCTAACAACCTATTTGATGTCACATTACTTGATCTACATTGCACCTATAGATCTAAATGAAAACCTGCGAGCATAAGTTTAAATGTTAAAGTATGTATCTTATTTGTAGTCCACCATGCTGATGTAATCTGTTTTCTGGTGTTTTTTTGGTTTTTTTTGTTTTTCTGCTGAGCTTGCAACAAGACTTAACCATTGGCATTTAGAAAAAACCTTCCAGAGCCCATTTGGGCATCCATTTTCTTGCCAGCCCCAGGAATCTCTTTAAGTTTTTTCAAGGTTCTAGAAGTGTTTTTTAATTGCTGCACACTTTGAAGAATGGGTATTAGGCATTACATGTCATCTTATCTCAGTTTGGCTTTCTCCTTTACTTCATTCCCGCTATTGAGTCTAAGTGATACTGATTCCAGCTTCCTCAGCTGATGCTGTTCTGTAGTGTTTCCTGCTTTCTGCCTATGCTTATGTTCCCACAAGATCATCTCTGGGATGTTCTGTTAAATGAAGGGGACATCAAGGAAGTGCTGGCTTCATTCCCTGTCACTGGCAAGCTCTTTTATTGGGTGCTCTGATTCTGTGTAAAGTGTTAGTCATTCTCAACTTTCTTCTTAACAAAGAGAAGTCATTTTGTCACTTCAGTCTTTGCACTACTGAAGTATTCTTTTGCCACAATGAGCTATTACGTTGAGTCTACAAATAAGCTTCTGACTCTCTCAAATTACCTGCACTTCAAGTAATTGAAGAAACTTTGTATATCTTTTTTTCTGCTTAACACCAGCATTCATTTTCGGTGGATCTCGTGTAACTTTGTTCTTGTAAGGCCCAGTGCATACATCTTTCAGGCATTGTTGTCTGCAGGTGAGATCACTTAACTCAAATATCTATAGTTACGTAGTAGTTGGTAGCAAAGTGGAAGGATATATGCATGTCCTATGTATAGTAGTAATACATTCTGAAAATACAGTTCCACAGCACAGAGACTTGAAGTTGTTTCCTTATTTAATTTATTTAGAATAGCAAATAAATATTGTAGTAACATCATAGTTGAAACAGGCTGTTGCATATCAGCATCTAATATTTCAAAGTGGCTATATGCAGTCCTCATAGAATAGAAACAGGAGTAAATGGTAATATCCTGGGATTTTAGAATACTCTTGGCAGCTGCACTAAACATTCATTTCAACTTGTACATTTAAGACAATGTCAGCTCGTGAGACTTGAAACAAATGTTATAGTGCTAAAATCTGAAAATTCTTTCTATTATCCTTGCCTACATAAAAAACAAACACACACACACGCAAAGAAAAAAAAAAGAAAAAAACTTTTCTGTGCTTTAAGAAAAAAAAAAAGTATTTGAAACTGATGTGAATGATATGGAGCCCTCTGTGAAGATTCTCAGTTCAGTTTACAGCAGGATGGTTTCTTCTTTAACATCAATCACTTAAAATTTTTTTTTGTTCCAAGTGATACAATAAATAGGCTAGTTTTTACATTACTTAAGTGTACAAATGGTTGAAGTGTAATTCTCTAATTTTAAAACTGACTGACCAGTTATACTGCCACCTCTTACAAATCCCTTTTGTTAAGACAGTATTAATCATGCCTGTCTTCAGCAAAAAGTATTGGAATAGATGAGAAAAAAAAACTTTCTTCTGTTTTGATAATAGCTTATTCTCAACAGAATTGAGGAATTTCTCTGTAGGTGAAAATTTGAAGCTTCAAATAGCACATATTCTTAAAAAAAGGAATCTTTGTGTACTTCCGAGAAGCTGCAGAAGGGCAGTCTGATGGCTCTGTGCACTACTTGTTTCATTTACATGCAGTGGACATTTACAGTCAAAGTGTACTCAGTTCATCTAATTAAATCATATTTCCATATACTTTGGTACAACAGATGTAGAGCCTTCAATGAGGCTTCATTCATCTGGTCTTGATGGAAGTAGGCATTAAGTTTTGTACGTCATTGAAGATCTCAGAATCACAGAATTGTAGGGGTTGGAAGGGACCTCTAGAGATCATCGAGTCCAACCTACCTGCAAAGCAGGTTCCCTACAATAAGTCACACAGGTAGGCGGCCATATGGACTTTGAATATCTCCATAGAGGGAGACTCCACGATGTATCTGTGCAACCTGTTCCAGTGCTCCATCACCCTTACTGTGAAGAAGTTTTTCTGCATGTTTGTATCTTCCTGTGTTCAAGTTTCAGATGATTGCTACTTGTTCTATCACTACTCACCACTGAGAAGAGCCTGGCCTAATCCTTTTGCCTCTCACTTCCTTTAGATATTTATAAGCATTTATCAGATCCCCTCTCAGTCTTCTTTTCCACAGGCTGAACAGACCCAGGTTACTCAGGCTTTCCTTGTATGGGAGATGCTACAGGCCCTTTATCATCTTTGTGTCCCTTCACTGAACTCCTAGGAGATCCCTGTCATTTTTGAACGGGGGAGCCCAGAGTTGCACACTGTATTCTAAATGTGGGCTCATCAGGGAGGCCATCAGTAGAGGAGGATCCCCTCCTTTGACCTGCTGGCTGCACTCTTTTTAATGCACCTCAGGGTGCCATTGGCCTTCTTGGCCACGAGGGCACACTGCTGGCTTATGGCCAGCCTGTCATCCACCAGGACACCCACGTCCTTCTCTGCTGAGCTCCTCTCTAGCAAGTCATCCCCTAACCTATACTGATGCATGTTTATTCCTCCCCGGGTGCAAGTGTCTACACTTGCTCTTGTTAAACCTCATATTGGGATTGAATAAATAATTAATATTGAATCCTAATAGATATTAAAATAATAATTAAATATAAATATTAAAAAAGCACTAAATCTGAAAAAATACCAAAATATCTAAATATTTATTTGGAATATTTTCAACATAAGAAACTAAAAATAAGACTCTTCCCGTTTATTTTTTAACTTAAAGTACTAGCCAAACTAGAATTCAAGGTTTGTGCTAGTGATGTGCAGCCACAGTAAAGAGTGAGTGGCAAGAACTAAGACATGTTCAGTGTATGTAGGTATATGAAAAGGAGCTACAAGCAGAAAGGTAAATTTTAGATGTCAGCGTGGGTGTGGGTCTTTAGATATTAAGACTCACAGCACTACTTACTCTTTATAGTCGAGTTCATGGTCTTATCATAGTTGGTCCTGTGCAGTGGCACAGTAATAGGGAGTCATTGTGTCAAAGCCTTAGTATACAAGTGAAGAAAACTCATAAAACAAGAGAAAAGGAAAATTATCCTTTAGGATCCTGTTTAGATTCCTTGTCCCTTACGCACTCTGTTACGTGGAAGAGAAACTTCAGTGACCTAGTGAATTCCAGAAGTTCTACAAGCTTACATCCTGGAAGCCTTACTGTATTTTTGTGTGTTCTATAGAATAACTGAACTGGTCCAGAAGAAGACCATATGAGAACTCCATTTAACAGATTCCAGTTTAATTTTTCTCTTTCAAGCTGCAGTAATCATGTTTGAGGTTTGGCCCTGCTGAGCTCCTCCAAAGTAGGTAATACTTATTAGCTTTAAAGAGCTAAAGTTCAGCCTAATGGAACATGACAGCCTCGTTGCATTGAATTCCAAGTTGTTTGCAGTCCTGATATTAAGAAACTTTCAAGTCTCTGAAGAAAACTTTGGGAAACCAGTATGTACCAACTTTGAGGAAAGCACACATGTAACTAAAGGGCGAAAGCCAAAATGTGCATGAATTCTAGATTCAAATAATTGATGAACTCAGTGCTGTGGAAATGATGTTCCAGAGTGCAACATGCGAGGTTGTGCACACACCTTGACTTAGAATGCTGTCATCAAAAGAAGCTCTAAAGCGCCTCTAAAATTCAAAACTAACACTCGGGAAAAGTGAATTTTTGGAATTCACATAGCAATTAACTGTTCAAATGAGTGTAAAGTAAGGAGTATAAGTAACATCATAAAATGTGAGGATAAATTCTTCTTTTGTCTTTGATTTAGTGTACCCATTCAAGTACTAGTTAATGATAATGCTAATGTTGTAAGTTAGCTTGTTCTATAGGGACCATAGTCATCTTCACAGTGTAGAAACACCCAGTTTCTTTGATGGCTCTTCTGTCATTCAGTTATTGAAAGTTTCACTGGTGAGTGTATCTGGTTGCTTGATGTTTGGGAATCCTAGGTGATTTGTTTCTATGCAAGGGAGCGGTCTGCACATTTCCTTTTTGTGAGGCATTTCCTTTGTTTCCTGGAGTCATGGAGGTTTCTCTCCATGGTGCACCGACATCTCATGACACTGTGTGATGGGATCAGAGCAAGAACCTTGATGGAAAACAAAACAGCTCACTTGTAATCTTAGCCATTACCTAAGAATATATCTTGGGGGTGTTGCATTTGCTGTCGCCCCTATTCATTCCTGATGGTGAGGGAATGTCAGGCTGCTACTGGAGATCTCCAGTAGTCTGCCAGTGCTAGAGATATCCAGAAAGTGTTTGGCTGGGCAGGTGATGAGTAGTTAATAGAAACATTTTATGAGTGAAAATAGAATGTTTGTCCCTGGTGTAGGACTACGCTTAGGTTTAGGAATGGCTGGAGGTCCCCAAGGCTGGCACCTGTGGAAACAATGCTTAAGTCAATTAACATTTATTTAATATAAAATGGGCGGCTGTATTTTTACCTGTCAGTAACTCTGCTTTGCATTTTTTTACATTATTATTCTAGGTGTCCGACTCCTGGGTGTGATGGCTCTGGACATATTACTGGAAATTATGCTTCACATCGAAGGTATGTAAAGAGAAGTGTTTTTTCTTTAAACCAAACAACTATAGAGCTATGTGGGAGTTTGACAGGCCTCTCTTCTCTCTTTCAGCTCTGAACTAGTACTGAGTGCCTTACGTATACATATGTTGGTCTAATTCATTCTACATATCACAAATGAGTAACATTTCTCAGTTTCTGCATGGCTCGCTACCCAAAAAGGCAGGAAGATTTTTGTTAGTATCCAGCAGAATCTTTGTACAAAAATAATACAGTGTTTTCTCCCTTCTCTGTTAGTCATGAGAATTAAATATTTATAAATTTCTGTTGCTTTACATTCTGAATAACTTAACCATTCTCTGCAGTCTTACCTTTTCTGGGCTAAAACTGTTCCTGCAACTTTTTGTCAGTCACTTCAGACTCTCTCCATATTTCTTTAAAAGTGAAATTGAACTAACTTATTTACTGTCTCTCTCAGCTGAAATCTTAAGTAACATTAAAAAGAGTGAAAAAAAACTACCTGTTGCATCTTATATGCACCAGTCTTGGTAATATATTTCAAAATAAAGCTTGGCTTGTTTTTAAATCATAATTAATGCTTATAACTATGTGAAGTCAGAAGAATGGAAAGAGAAATTTATGAAGAAAAGCTGTTACACTGACTGCCTAAACTATAACAGTGATCCTTACCAAGGGTCAAAGGAAGTCTTGTATTTACTGAGGTATTGTTGGTAACCACAAAATGAATTGCCATAGTACTGCACTAGGGGTAGTTTTCCATGTGCTGTATAATTAGCATTGCCCCTGTGGCTATTTCAGAATTATAAATCAGTGGAGAAGTGCTATATTTTGTAAATAATTATCCACTGTTTAATCAAAGAATAATAGTGTAGTCCACCCGTTCTTTGTTAGTAAAGGATATTTACTCCCATGCTTACTAATATATATTTGCTTTCTTCACCAGGTCCCTACATTTGCAGCTGCCTGTAATTAGTCAATACACATATTCCCAGTTTAAATGTGTAGCTAGTATGAGCAACATTTAAAATGAAAGTATAGATAATGCAGACAGGAAGAATGCAACATACTTTTACATGCTGTGAAAATGAGTGATCATGATAAAAATTCAATTTTCTGTAAAGCACACAGAAATATCCATAGTACAAATAACATTAAGCAGGAAAAGATAGAAACATTTTTAAAACATTTATGCAGTGTAGATTAAATCACACTTTCAAAGTGGTTTAATGTCAAATTATGATCACATTGAATTACGCATGGATATATGAACATCAGTTTATACCTCCACCAGCGCTGTGCTTTGTGCCTGAACTTTGCTATTTCAGAATGCTGTTTATGTGCTTGGTCATTTAACCACAGACAGGAGTGCAGTGAAGATGCAGTGTAATGTAGGAAGCCGAAGCGTCTTTAACAGAAGAAACCTAAAAGCTGGCAAGGTTAGCAGGGTTGTGTAATTGCATGCTTGCTCAATTTCTGAACTCTTTCATTGGGCATTGTCACCGTAGTACCAGACAATGATCTGGAAGGTATTACTTATTTTTAATCACTGAATTCTTATGTTCTTATATTACTGATGAGGGCTAGTCCAAAATAAATCCATTCCCCCTTGTCTTATCACTGTCAGACTGTGAAAAGCCAGTCGCTTTCCAGACTGTCAGCTCCCTTTAAGTACCACAGTGAGGTTTGCCTGGTCTTTGCCAAGCTAAACAAGCCCAGCTGCCTCAGCTTTTCTTCATAGGAGAGGTGTTCCAGCCCTCTGATTACCTTTGTGGCCCTCTTCTGGAACCACTCCAGCAGCTCCATGTGTTTCTTTTGCTGGGGTCCCCAGGCCTGAATACAGTGCTCTAGTTGGGGCCTTACAAGGGCAGAGTAGAGGAGGACACTCACCTTCCGCTCCCTAGTGGCCAGCCCTCTTTTCATGTAGCCCAGTATACAGTTGGCTTTACTGGCTGCAAGCATACACTGTTGGCTCACATCAAGCTTTTCATCAACTGGAACTCCCAAGTCCTTCTATGTAGGGCTGCTCTCAATTAGTTATGCTTGAAGTCTGTATGCCTCTCTCAGATTGCCCCGACCCAGTTAGAACACCCTGTACATGGCTGTGTTGAACCTCGTTAGGTTCATATCAACCCATTTTCAAGGTTTTCAAGATCCACTCAGCTTAGTGTCATCAAAATGTGCTGAAGGTGCATGCATTCAATCCCACTATCCAAGCCATTAATAAAGATGTTGAAGAACACTCAACATGAGACAGGCTGCTGGGGGACACCACTCATGATCAGCTTCCATCTGAACATGCAGACATTAACTACAACCATCCACTGGATAGTCCACCCTTCAAATCCGTATATTTCCAATTTGGAGATAAGAATGTGATGTGGGATCATATCAAAGGCCTTGCAGAAGTGCAGGTAGATGAAATCATTTGCTTTTCTCTTGTCCACTGATGCTGTCACTTCGTTGTAGAAGGCCAGCAGACTGGTCAGGCACAATCTGCCCTTGGTAAAGCTGTGCTGTCTGTTTCAAATCATCTTGTCTTGCATGTGTGTTAACATAGATTCCAGGAGGGTCTGGTCTGTGATCTTCCAAGGCAAAGACATTATGCTCACTGGACTGCAGTCTGCCTGACCTTTCTTTCTACCTTTCTTAAAAATTGGAGGGTTTTTTTTTTTATTATTTTTCCAGTCAGTGGGAACTTTACTCAACAGCCATGACTTTTCAAATATGATGGAGATTGGCTTGGCAACTGCATCTGACAGTTCTTTCAGGACCCTGATATGCTTGCCGTCAGGCCCCATAGACCTGTAGACGTTCAGTCCCATCAGGTGTTCTTGAAATTGATTTTTGTTTACACTGGGAGGGATTTCACTCCCCTGACCCCTGCAGGTTCAGATATATGAGTGATGTGAGAAGCCTTACTGCCAGTGAAGACCAGCACTAGTTTATTGAGTACCTCAGTTTTCCCTGTGTCCATTGTTGCCATTTCTCCCTTCTCATTTATCAGAAGGGACACATTCTCCTTCTGACCAGCGCACCCTAAAGAAACCTTTATTATTTTTCTTATTCCTTGCCATGTCCAGTTTAATCTGCTCCTTGAATTTACTGATCCCATCTCTGCACATCCAGACAGCATCCCTGTATTCTTCCCAGGCTACACATCCCTGCTTCTCCTGGGTGTGCATTTCCTTCTTATCCCTCAGTTTTACCAGCAGGTCCAACCCAACCATGCTGGTTTTGTGCCTCCTCTGCTTGATTTCTTATGTCAGGTGATGGAGTCCTTAATGGACTCTAGGAGTCTCCTGGATTGCTTGCAGCCTGCCATTTTGTTATCCCAGCAAAAATCTGGGTGGTCAGAATCTCCTATCAGGATAAGCACCTGTGAGTGCAGCACTTCTCGTAGTAGAAGCAAGAAGGCCTCATCCACAGGCTCCTCCTGATCAAGTGGCCTGTAGTAGACCTCAGCCACCAGATTTCCTTTATTGTTCTGGTCCCTAATTTTAAC
The DNA here is from genome assembly GCA_036925125.1 of Oreortyx pictus. Classification (NCBI taxonomy): domain Eukaryota; kingdom Metazoa; phylum Chordata; class Aves; order Galliformes; family Odontophoridae; genus Oreortyx; species Oreortyx pictus. The sequence goes on along the minus strand of JAUPFR010000002.1, from coordinate 89,384,210 downwards.
CCACAAGCTCTGAACCTAATTATGGCTGATTTTTAGAGGCAGCTGTTTGCTGACACTTCTTGACATTGAGTGCACCTCCTCTTCCCCTCCTGCCCTGCCTGTTTCTTCTAAAATGCTTGTAGCCCTTGTTAGTAATATTCTGGTTTGCGATTTGTCCAACCAGGTTTCTGTGTATAGCTGTTAGGTCATAGTTCTTTAATTGCTTCCATCTCCTCCTGCTAAATAATATTGTGTGCATTGGTGTAGAGGCAGTTCAGCTGGGCTGTCAGCCACGTTACCTTCTTGGAGGAGCATTCCAAAAATCCTCAGGGGCAAATCTGAGGTTTCCCCTTGCTGCATCCTGAACTGACAGTGTTTCTTGGCTCTTCTGTTGCACTCAGTGGTACATCCCCTGGGCCTGGGGACCCCATCCCCTAGTTTAAATTTCTGCATGGTACTACTGACCAGGAAAAGTGGGTCATCTTTTTTGTTTATAATAGCCTGTGTCCCCAGCATACTTACCACATTTACAGTGAGCCAACTCCTCACTGCTCAATTCATTATATCTGTAAAGGCCATTCTCTGAGGTGGTAAGGCCGGCAAAAGGCACAAGCCTTGAAAGGGAAGGAAACCAGTAGCCTAAATCCTGAACTATTAAGCATGGAAGATCCTGCAGTACGTACAGAGTTAAGCTAATTCCCACGCTGAAAATTGTGATTTACCGTGGCTTGCATCTCAGTCAGCATTTTTATTTGTATTGTATGCACTTAAGTTGTTCAATCAATTTCCTAAATGGCTCTTGCGATGTTTAGGTATCATTTATATTTAAAAAGGCTGCATGTATAACGCACATGAAGACAGATTAACCCTGCCATAATTTTCTGCAGTTCCATGCAGACATTTAATGTATGCAAGATGTTACATTGGAATATACTGTCATTTGAATTCTCTCATTGTCTTTTATCTTCATAGATAAGGAATTAAACTGATATCAAAATGAAGTAATATGTTTATAATACATTTCGATTAATTCAGGATGAAAAATTAAAATGAAGTCTCATCTTTGTCACGTTTTCTTGGTGGATCTGCTGTCAGAGAAAAAATGAATTAATCAAACTCAGAAGCTGTCTGTTGGAAATCTCTGCTTAGAAGAGATGAGAAGTCTTAGAATTTCCTAATAAATCACAGTGCCAAAATGGAAAGATATATTGCAAAACGATGATGCACCAAAACATCAATAAATAGGTGATAATTTAATCGATTTAATATGCAGAAAGCATTAAATCATTAGTCAAGGCAGAAATTCTTAATTCAGAATCTGTAATGAAAATTTCATCATCTGCAAACATACCCATCTGTATACCTACTAAAAAACTGTTGCTTTTTGAGACATTTTTTAATATATTCAGCTTTCAGATGCAAAACCTGCTCATTCTCACACAGTGAGTAAAACTAATTTTACAGATAACCTGAGGATATCTGTAAGTCCCATCCTTTTGCCTTCACTTTTTTCAGTCTAGGTTATATGAGAGTTGGTAAAACAACCTGTTCCTGAGCAACATCCTTGCCCCATACTTTGTTTTCTCTTATTCTAAATACCTCATGCTTCTTTCCTCCTGCCTTTGACTTTTTCAGATTATGACATTATTATTTTCAACCAAAAAAAATTCTCCAGTGGCAAGGGATTTGTACACAGGGAATTATGATACTTTGGTGTGTGCTGTAAAAATTTGAATAAACAGCAGCTTTCATTAAAAAGGAAGCTGACCAGCTATGTTTGTATTAGGTAATGGAATGGGATGAGAGCACAGGCTACACTGCTGGTTCTTGATATAGGCAGTGTCTACACTATTAAAGGGTTGCAATGTACCCTGACGTGGTGCTGGTCCTGGGACAGAGGAATTCTCCCAGGCAGTTCTCAGAAGTTACCTGGGACTCCACACGTGTCCAGATCATTCTCTCTAAGCAATAGGGGTTTGGCTGTTGTGTTTTATGGATGTGAACTTGCTGGTCTTGGGTCACAACAGTAGTTCTAGGTTATTTCTGTAAATCTCTGGTTTTAATAAGAGAAAATATTCAGAATTTTTGCTGCCACTGTTTCTGTCTCTTCTTTCTGTACCCGGGACCTACAGGACTGCAACACTGAAATACTTTTTGTCATGCTGGAAACAAAAATCGAATCCATTTTATTTCTTTCTCTGAGGTGAATTGTACAGTCCGACTTAGTCTTTCATCTCTGTACATTTGAAGGTGTTGTTATACCATTGGATTTCTTTTTATATGTTTGTAATATTTAAGAAGAGCATAAGCATGGTTTTGGGATAGACATGCCTGTGTCCTCAACAGAGATAGTAGCTACTTAAAAAAAAATTCTGCCCATCTTTGAATCTCTCTTAAACTTATTCTGAATTCTACTAAACTGCTTCTGTAATTGACTCTTCACATACAAAGAGAAAATTGATCCTGGAATAGATATTTTTCCATTTTTTGTGGTTAAAACTACGTTCTCAGTGTTCAGTTAAAAGTAACAAAGGTTAGCCTAACGTGTAACTTGTCTGTGCTCAGTGTCCTGAGCCCTTAAATTATTTCTAGAGAGGGCATTGTACAACACTAAGCTCTGATGTATTTTTATTCAGTTGTTCTATGGGATTCTTACATGGCGTTTTAGAAGGTGTGATAATGTTTCTGATGTGTCCCCAAGATAAATCATTTGTCCTACTGACAGATCCAAAGGCTCATGGGTTCCGACCCTCTTGCTTCTCAGCCATACGGAAGATGTAATGTCTCTCAGCACTGAAATGCTTCTTTTCCTCTCAAAGCTGCAGTTGCTGCTGCTGAGTCTGCTGCAGGAATTATTAGGCGGAGAGCTAGGAGCTGCATTCTGTGCCTTCTCAGGAACTGCCTGTGTGTGTGGTCTATGCAGAGCTTGCATAGCAGTCTTGTCCTGCCATTACAGTCTGAGTTGCTTGGATTCACCCTCGTGACTGCGTGCTGCAATCCTCCCTATTCAAACTACTGAGCATTGATTTTGGAAACTGTACAGGATTACCCATTCTGCCAGTTTTTGCTTTAGAAAGACTGTCCCTTGTTAACTGTACAAAAGAGTGAGAAATTGTGTTTTAAAATGTTTTCTTTCACTCAGTCTTTCAGGCTGTCCACGAGCAAAGAAGAGTGGGATCAGGATAGCACAAAGCAAGGAAGACAAAGAAGACCAAGAGCCAATTAGGTGAGAACAAATATTTTCAAAGGGCTTTCACCCGTTCTGTAACAGGTCGTTATAAACAGCTTTTGAGACAATGTTTTGGTTTGTAGCTATCCAAGAACGTGTGGCCTAAGTGTGAAATAATTTTGCTTAAGAAAAAATAAATAGCTCTCTAAATGCCAAGGAATTCTGCACTAGCCCATTTGAATTTAGTGACTGCAAATCAAGGATCCATGCTCATTTATTCCAGCCAAGGATATGATCAGCTCTAATTTAGAGCAATTTAAGTGTGTCTTTCACATGAAATTCAAAAGCTACATAAATCTTTGTCTCCTAAAAAACTGTACAGACTGTTTGCATACTGTAGACAAACCATACTGGCTAAATAAAGTAGTCACAGGAATTAAATACTTATATGAAAGTATCACTTAGAGTCTGACTGCATATTGAGGTTGCAAGAAGAGCAACAAATACTTACCTATAGGCCCTTGTTTTTTTCTTGCAAAGTGCTCTGGTTTCAGCAACTGCTGCACTTGGCAGGTTTAGTGGCCGCTTTGAACCATTCAGAACCATTCAGAACTGGATCTTCCATGGAGTGCTGCAGCAGTATTTTAGCACAGGACAGCCAATGAAAGAACGAGGCTTTTTTTATCATGTGCTACGTAGTGGCATACTGGCTGAAATATTTCTTTTCACATTTCACTTTGAGGATCCCATCTTCTTCCTTCTCATCCTGAGTACTGTTTTTTTTTTTTTTTGTAAGCATATAGGGCAAATGTATGGGGAATTCCCAAGTAACAGGTGAATATGGAGCTGTCTTCATTGCTCTCTTTAGGCAGGTAGTGCAAGTTTCTTATAATCTCTCAAATTCAGAGAGTGGTTAAACGTGTTCATATTTCTGAAGCAGTAGGCGATGTGATTTTGTATGATCTCTGACAACCTGACTCCTCATTTTTATTCTGACAACATCCTTTCAGTGCAGAAGGGCATCACTTACTCTGTTTGTACCTAATATTTTCAGGCCATTGGACAAGTGTTCTTTAGAATCCATATACATACACATAACAAGGATGACACTAAGTAGGATTTTATGGTTATACATTTTTTAAGGACAGTTTCCCTACGGGGTGGAGCTCCATAGCCACTAATTCCAGTGTGCTGTTTACTTGTAATGTAAACTGGCAATTCAAACATTCCATTCTTTTTGTTGCAATTACATGGCATAACAACTGTACCTTCATCCACTGGATAGCCTCTTTTTAAAGTTTATAAAGAATTTTTTTTATGTGTTATCCAAGCTGTTTGTTGTTTTACGCAGTAGAGGGTATCTTGACTATTTTTAAGATGACAGTGCATGATTGTTCTTTTCTTTTCATGTCAGGTTTATTTTGACTTTGTTGTAGAGGCTACCAGGTATATGATGGCAAGACAATAAAGTTTATCTCATCTATCTGCTATCCAGATGTCCAGTTCCTGGTTGTGATGGTCAGGGTCATATAACTGGAAAATATGCATCCCATCGCAGCGCATCAGGGTGTCCTCTTGCTGCCAAAAGGCAAAAGGATGGGTACCTAAATGGCTCACAGTTCTCTTGGAAGTCAGTGAAGACGGAAGGAATGTCATGTCCAACCCCAGGATGTGATGGCTCAGGACATGTCAGTGGTAGTTTTCTTACTCATCGTAGGTGAGTAACCATGGTTTATATTTTTCACTTAATTATATTATTGAAGATATATTAGCAAGATTTGGAATACAGCTTTTTGTCATGAGATTTCTCTGTTCCTTTTGACATTACTTTGAAAATGGACTTCCCATTTATGTTTTCAGGTAACTGGAAATAAAGACTCATGATTTCTCAAATGAGAAATCTACTTTTGCAAGTAGAAATCTCTACCTTTGCAAGTAGAGACCAGAATATGAATCTGTAATGCACAGAAGATTTTAGGGAAAAAATTGTGCACAGCGATAACTGAAATATGCCACTGCTTTATTCGGTGACTCTGAAAAAGTTACTTTGGTGTAGACTTCATAACACATCAGAATCCACCTGATTTTCAGAGATGTTGAATATCTTGTTGATTCACAAATGAACTCAAAATGAAAGTATTTTCAGAAACCAGTTCTATAAATATGATGTACTTTTTACTTATTTGGTAATGAAAATGTTAGCTCAAAATAGTCAGCAGATTACAGAAAAGAAATCCAAACAGAACACATCAGATTATTTAAAAGTAATGGGATACAAATATTTGAGAAAAGAAAAACAAAGCTCTATTTCACATATATTTAACAAAAATAAAAGAACTTCAGAGACAACATTTTGCATAGCTTTTAAGAGATTAGTGGCTAGCCTACCAGGGATAAATTTTGTCCCTGTTTTAAATGTTAGGTTACGAAGAAGCAAGGGTGTTTTTGGAGCTTTACATGGGAACCTCAGTATGAGTGTGACTACAGTGTGAGGGCGAAGTTCTTCTTCTATTCCATAGTAACTAATATTACTTCACACATGTCAAGTCAGTGTGGTTAATTTGTCACCGATCAGCTGAGTTCTCTAAGCATACATATTGTCTAGATGCAGTAGTGTCCTTAATATGTAATTTGAATTTTTATATTTTGTCATTTGTAAGTAGACATTGATGTTACGTTATTCAACACCTATAATACTTGGAAACTGAAGCAGCAAACTGACTTCTGGAAATCATGCCACCTAGTGAATCAATTATTTTATACGGAGAGAGAGGTTTCTAAGGCACAGTTTTCTTAGAGCTGCTGTTGTGCCTTGTACACAAGGTGTATTCTGCTGATAATAATGGTCTCTTGAGCTGATCTACAAGAGGATGGAAATCAGTACTTAGTTTAAAAACTGCTCCAACTGTTAATCAGATTGTCTGGAATTTAAATATAAGTTTGTACAGACATGCTTCTGTAGAAGAAATAAGTAGCCAATGGAAAGTCACAGACTTAAGTAAATTCAGGCTCCTGTCCTATGTACAAAGGCACCAACAAAGATGCTTGTTCAATGTTTGCTTTTCCTGCCCGCAGAAATTCCTACAAGCAGTTTTACTGTGGAATTTTGTGTAGGAAAAAATAGCAACAGAGTTACCAGGAGGGATTTGAAGCAAGGATTTGGAGTAGTACGGTTCACAAAGGAGACATTGCTAGCAGGAAAGGCCAGTGTGAATTAAGGTGACTTATTACCTATATGAAAATGAATTGGAAAGAATTAGTAGATAGGTAAATGAAATAGGTCACAAAGCAAAATGAAAATGCAGCTTAGTTATTATCCAGTGGAATTCCAAGATCTGTAAATGAGTTTATAGAATAGGATTTATGCTTGAGCAGCAACAGCATGTCCCTGGGTTTGCAAACTGAGTTTGCAAAATGCTTAGGTATGACAGAAAAACGTAATGGACATCATCTTGTGCCTTTAATCTTCTGAAGAAATTAGTAGAAGTTATGAAGTGATTATAAAATAGAAGATTGTTTTGGACTATCCACACGATGCGCAGGAAAACCTAATTAATTGTAAGACTGTCAGAAGGCCTGTAGGAGGATAATAGCAGTGCACTTCGTATAGTCAGTATACACCCTGAGGTGAAGGGGCACCACCTGGGTTGCTTCCTCTCAAAATTCTTGGTTGATCTCAGCTCTGAGCTGCACAGAAGGATAGAGCTGTAGATCCTCATATGCAGATCCTTTTTCTCATTAAATGTTTGCTAGAAGCAGACATTGTCTACAAAAACCTTTAATATCAACCTCCACTTCTGCAGGGTAGGCTTGCAAGTACCACTGTGGTTAAATCTCTCGGTGCTCAGGGCTGTAGCTTGAGTCTGTCCAAAGGGTTTATCTGTGGTCCGTAGTTGTGTGCAGAGTGTTGAAGGGGAAATTGGTTTATAATCCAGACACTTCACACCTCCAAACATGTGCTAGTGGCTGCAAATTCATTTCTAAGTTGTTGGATTTGTGTGCCTGAAGCCATCTCCTCTCTTACCATTAGTGTTTGTTACCTTCAGAATTTAAAAGCTAGGAAATACTTAGCATTAGCTCATTGAATGTGGCCCTTAGAAATGAGCTTTGTTATTGAAAGGGGTACAGCAGCAGAGCATGAGAGAAGGCTCTATGTGGAGCTGACTGCATTTAGAGGTGGGAAGGGTGGGAGGGAGGAGCGGCAGTGGCAGCCTAGAAGGAGAGTACACAGGAAGGATTTGAAAGTAAGTGCAAAGAGGAAAACTTGGAAGCTTTACTGAACAAATGAAAAAATACTGTAAAGTTAGATCAGATCAGATATGTATGTTGTAATCTGATACACAGTTTGCTATGGACTGATCCAAAGTAAATTCTTCAAAAGGTACGCCAATGTTTTCCCACTAAACCACATCCCTCAGTACAACATCAAGACATTTCTTGAACACCTCCCTGAACAATGACTCAGCCACTTCACTGTGCAGCCCGTTCCAGCGCCTAACCACTCTTTCGGAGAACAAATTTTCCTAATGTCCTAATGTCCAGCCTTTTTAAAGCTTTTTTTGTTGTTTGTTGTTTTTGGCTGCCTGTTCACTCCCCACCACTGATTTATCTTGCTCCTTTCTAGTTCTTACTTTTTCCTAGAGACTCTAGCTTCATTTCCATGGGAGAAAGTCATACAATGTTAACAGCATAGAAAAGTTAGTTAAACTCACTGTGTTCAGCAGCAATTACAAATAACAGTGACAAGTGTCATCATGGTGACATTACTGAGGGATGAGAAACATGCAGATGGGCCAGCAGATTTCTAAGAAGTAGAGGATCATGGCAATTGAATATAATACATATACACAAAGAAGAAAAATTTGGAATTAAAAATAATATAGTCTGATCCAGATTTCTATTCATCAGTTGCCAAAAGCCGGCTCCCATGCTATTTTAAAACTAGCAGTAAAGCAGACTAAGGAACCTTTAGTGAGCCAAAGATAGAACATCTCATGCTTGTACATCTATGCCTGTACATAAGAATTATTTAGGCTCTGTATAAGCTAACACCTGTATGCTGCTCATGTCCCAGTGACAGATTGGCAGAGGTTTGTAAGAACACCAAATCCACATTCATTTTCATGAGCACAGCAGAATTTTTCTCTAAACTCAGAATAAGACCTTGTGAAATGTCAAGACTCACTCTAATTAGAAGTATTTACTAAATTGTTTTCCCCCTTCCTCCTCAATATGAACAAAACACATATGAACAAAACAGTTGCATACAAATATAGTCTAAGAAATAGGTATTTTTTTCCTTTGACATTTGGAAAAAGGAAAGAGCCCAAGGCAGACATGTAATGTTAAAGATTGCAGTAAGATCAGTTAAAATTTGGCAAAAGTCAGAAGTGACTAAAAAGAGAGCTTGGTCCTTGAAAGAGTTAGGTTTTACTACTGTGGGCAGTTCTGCCAGCTCATTTCATTACAATCTGGAAGGAGGATGGAATAACATTTTAATCAAATGCACAGTCTATTAAAGTGATAGACCCCTCACAGAGAGCTAATCTAGAAGGACTTAAGACGCTTATTTACCTTGGGAAAGTCAAGGAGAAAATAATATGAAATTCATAACAGAAAAAGCAGAGTGCACACTGTAAGCAAGAACAATCACTTAGCCACTCGGAGCTGGCAAAGATAGTAGACAGTAATGTGCACATGTGCTTGCAGTGTGACATCTCCTTGATTTCAGGCACTTAACAGGAGCTCTCTGGTTATAAGCCTGTTTGTCCTCATTACAGACATAGCCCATAGAAAAGGAGAGATCACTGCATGGCTTTTTAGACTGAAGGTGGGACAAATTTTCCTCTTCTGCTGCTGTCTCTCTGCTACCTAGTGAAGTTTGTAGAGAAACTGTGCTTCTGGATGGGCTTGATCACTAAACAAGTTGCTTGAAATTCTTCGGCTATCCCCAAAAAACAAACACGGGTATGTTGCTGGAGATACACCTTACCTCTTACACACTGGGAAGTCTCAGTCCATCTTTACCTTCACTACACTATTTGACTTAGCAGTAAACCTTCAGAAAGAAAGTCTTCAGATCATCTATACTATTACGTGCTGTAACAGGACAGGAGAGAGGCTGATAAACTTTACAGTAGCCAGGGTCAGGCCTCTAGCTCCTGGGAAACTCCTGTCAGTGGTGCTCTGTTAAGTGCCTACATCATCCACACAACTAACAGAGCCCTCTCAGCTTGTGTGTATCATGGCCATTCACTCTATGTAGAGTTCATTTGTCACTTGACCAACAGTGCTACTCTAACCCTCCCACTCCAAACTAAGGAAGTAGTTATTTACAGGAAGTCTTTCTGAAACAATGATCAATTATCATTAAAATGATATGAAGTTTACATTTTATTTTTAATCAGAATGGCTATATCTTTTCTCTGTCCACTCAGGTAGTGTTCTAACCTGTTTAGTTCTGGAACCAGTGCAAATATTTAACCAAACAAAAATCAAATCTGAGCTACTTTCCTCAGCAGCTTTGTAAAGCAGCTTGCTGGATAAGTGGCTTGCTGCCACTTAACACTTCAGGATTTTAGCCTTTTTATTTTCCCTCATGACTGAAAACTTAAGTGAAAGTTCCTACACTGGCATTTAGGTGTGAGTTGTCATTTGTCAGAAATGCTTTAAAAGGGGAATAAGGCTTAGAAAGCACTGCATTAAGCAGAAATTATTCTTTCTGAGCGAAGAAGTCTGAGCTGAAGAGATGATTTCTTCCAACACAGCACAAAGGCAGCTGGAGTTGTGTGGCTGGTGGGGAGAGGATGTGGTTCCTATGTGAGTCCCAGTAATCTCCAAGCAAACAGAACTACCTTGTTTGCAGAGCCTCTCCATCACTAGCACTCCTGGACTTCCTTTACTTCGCAGTTCAGTAAGAAGCTGGGGAGGAGCCAATCACACTTGAACGTAAATAAATATGAGTGTTCAGACATGGAGGGTTGCTTTTATCTCTGCTGGTGTTCATAGAGTATTTCATCCTTTAAGGTGTGTAGCAGAATTTACTCAGGGGAATAAGGAAATCTCTACAGCTGGTACTCTTCAAGATAGAAGAAAAATGAATGGCTTGTGGATTTAATATTAAACTAAGGAAAAGGTCACTTTGATCACTGAGTTTGATCTCTTAACTTGAACTTCAAACATTACCAAACAGCTATGGAGCTTAGTCAAAAGAGTAAGATTTCTTCCATTAACAAAATGAAGCAGTAGTTTTCACTGTGATAGGTATTTATCTGCATTTCAAAAGGATTTTCGCTGGGGCTTGTTTTATATCTATCTGCAGTTAACAGAGGTCCTGGGATGTATTCTTTTCTTTAGTCTGTGGATGATGCCACTTTTAATAAACAGGAAAAGAGTTTCATTTTGTTAACTTTTCAAAAAAACACACAGTGGTGGTTAAAATGTTTATAAAATTGGCCCTCGGGATACTTTGTTGTTACACCAGATAGAGCCTCTTGTTTCTTTACTTCCTGTTCTTTTGTTCTCTGTAAACTAAGCACTTCATGCTCCAAATAAATAAATAAAAAAAGTTTAACAGAGCACAGCTGGAACCCAGATAGTAAAAATCAGTCACCCAGGCAATTACTCCACTTGATCAATGTTCCATCCACTCAAGTGGCCTTTCTTGTTTGTACTCTTGAAGGAAGTGAGATAATATTTTTGAGGCAATTTTAGATTTTAGCCCATGATTTATTGTTTTAAATTAGATTTTTTTTTTTTTTGTAAATGTGTACTAACTACTATTGAGAAATCTCCTTCAAACTTTTCTCGGCCAGTGATTTTCCTTTTACTTTGTGACCAATTTCACCTTATTTTTCAAACCTAGTGAATTATATGACAAGGCATAGGTTGTAGTGTAACTAGACTTCTAAACAAGGAAAAGAAAAAGCATTCTTAACATTGTGGTCAACTCTTAAACAATGTAACGACCATATGCACTTTGTCCTAATTTGTGTATATGGTATTTCTGCATACATTTCAGATGACATGGTTTCTGTTAGTCACTACTCTTCATTAAACTTTGGCTAAAAAGCAAATGTAGCTCCATATGGTCGGGGTTTATTTTGTAGATTGTGGGGCTACTTGTACTTCATCTCTGCCTTCCTCCATTTGTAAAGTGTTCCTGAAAAATGAAGCCAAATTAATGCAGAAATTGCTGCATTGACAGTGCCATTCTGATAAATCAAAACCACATGAGTATGTCCCAGCCGTGTACTTGCCCATCTAGTAACCAGACCCAACAAAAGCAAATGTCCAATATAAACAATGTGTTGCAATGTCAGATGTACACAGCCAACCAGCAAAAAGTGAGGCTTGCTCAAATTTTAGCACGTACCTTACTGGAGGTTTGCAGGACCTGACCCCAGATCATTTTAGCTAACAGTTTAATTCATTTTTCACAGGTTTTCTGTAAATTGTTGTAGTAGGTCACTTTCAAGGGTGATACACCACACTGCACTTTCCTTTCTCAAATTAGAGAACTGATAGTCTCATTATGTTCAGACTGTATTTATTACAGGCATACTCTCAGCAATGTTGTTAGAAAGCCTTATTCATTTTTAATACAGAAAAAAATGCTCAACTATGTTTGTATTTTATTTTGCATTATTTTGCACGTACATGAGAATAATGGCAGTGGCAAGTGAGATAACTGTGATTATTTTTATGAGATTTTACTAGAATGAACAAACTCTAGACTTCTCCATTTGTGTACAAGTCAATTGAAGATTTATTAAAAAATAAAAAACAAACGAAAGTAGGAATACAAAGTAATTTGACTGGTAACAGAAAAATCTCTGACACAGGTATCAACTTCAAAATTTATATTATTTTTATCAAAATTACTAGTTAGCTTGTTTGTCTTGGTCTTTTTTGTAATTTTTTAGATACATGAAGCATATTTTTCTTAAATCTTTGTTGTTATTTAGAGCCAATAGAGAGCTATGTACAACATAACCACTCCTTCCACAGTAGGACGAGGAAAAGAACCAAAAGGTTTTAGTTAACTGTAGACCTCTGCGATGTTCAGTTATTGTACAGCGGTCCACTTCTGGAGTAGTGCTGACTTATCCCTTTTTCTCATCTTCCGTATGTCTTGTCCTCGTTTGGTTATTCTCAACTTAGAAAAAAAACAAGTAATTATCTTTAGGACAAGTATGTGTAATCAAGAATCACAGAATGGTTTGGATTGGAAGGGACCTTTAAGATCATCTAGTTCCAAGCCCCGTACTATAAGCAGGGACACTTCCCTCTAGACCAGGTTGCTCAAAGCCCCATCCAGGCTGGCCTTGAATGCTTCCATGCAGGGGCTGTCCACAACCTCTGTGGGCAGTCTGTTCCAACGTCTCACCATGCTCACAGTGAAGATTTTCTTCTTGATATCTAGTCTAAATCTGCCCTCTCCCATTTCTCTGTGTCCTGTCACTGCTTGCCCTTCTAAAAAGTCCCTCCCCAACCTTCCTGTAGGCCTCCTTCAGGTACTGGAAGTTAGAGAGAAAGTGATGGGATGTCCCTGCAGGGTGGAAACTTGTTATCAAAATTCTAATTTCATTTTTAATGATTTAAAGTATTTATAGGTACATTAATTAACAGCAAAGCTAGGCAGAGAGAATGCATATTGCAATCTTAGTCTCATGCATTTCTGAAGAATATAGGCAAGTTAAATATGCTTTAGTAGAACTCAATCTACTAATTAATTTTTAGACATTTTTCTGAGAAAAAATGCCTTTTCTAAATGACTGCACTTGATAATAATAGCACAGGCTTTTTAGAGAAAATTTTTCAATAATTAAGGACTCTACTTAATTTTTTTAGAGGGAAGCTGGGTCTATACCTAAGTAAATGCTTTTACTGAGCATTAATAAATAAAATAAAAAATAGTATAATAATAACATTAATTAAATAATATTTATTATTATTAAAAAATACGTGGCCAGCGGGTCAGGGGAGGTGATCCTCCCCCTCTACTCTGCCCTGGTGAGGCCTCACCTGGAGTATTGTGTCCAGTTCTGGGCTGCCAGGTACAAAAAAGACTGGGATCTCCTCAAAAGAGTCCAGCGGAGGGCCACAAAGATGATAAAGGGCGGGGAACACCTCTCTTACAAGGAAAGGCTGAGATAACTGGGTCTGTTCAGCCTTGAAGAAAGAAGACTCAGAGGGGATCTGATTCACATCTATGAACATTTAAGGAGAAGGAAGCAAAGGGATGAGGCTGGACTCTTCTCAGCAGTGTGTGGTGATAGGACAAAGGGGAAATGGCCACAAACTGAAGCATAGGAAGTTCCACACAAATGTGTGTGCAAACTTCTTCACAGTGCAGTGACGGAGCACTGGCACAGGCTGCACAGAGAGGTGGTGGAGTCTCCTTCTCTGGAGATGTTCCAGACCCACCTGGACGCCTACCTGTGCAACCTGGGCTAGGGAGCTGCTTTGGCAGGGGGTTGGACTCAATGATCTCTAGAGGTCCCTTCCAACCCTTACAATTCTGTGGTTCTGTGTGATTCTGTAAAATGGAATTGTTTAGTAAGAAATTTCAATCAGATTGAATATATATTTCATGTCATTGGTAGTACTGCATTAAGGATGTGACTTTTAAAGTACAGATCATTTGATGCATAGAATTACATAAAAACAGTGAGCATTTCTGATAATTATTTTTATTTTCACAACAAATCTGCTGAGATTGCATTTGCTACCAAACTATTTTGTATGATGTAATTAAATGTTTTGACAACATGGGAGACAAGCAATAACTGAGTCTACATCCATAAGTATATCAAATATACATTGTATCATAAGCAAGGTCATTTTTATGGGAATTACTGTTCCTGTGCTTCAACAGAAATATACTTTTTTTGAAGAAGAAGGAATGAAGGAATTTAGAGAAGAGCAATTTACTCAGCTCAGTACACTATATTCACAAAGAGAAGCACAGCCTGTAAGGGTTAATTGTTTGGATGCACGTTAATTAATGAATTAATGTTTGAACACATTAATTAAAGTGGGTGGAAGTTCAAAGAGGAATCACATAAATTCAAAGTGGAGTAGTATTTATGAAGTAACTACTTTTAAAATATAACTTTTTAAGAATACCTTTAGAAAATTGGACTGTTGTTCCTTGGTTTGTATTTTTACAAGATATATCTGACTTCTGTGTTAGTGTTTACACAAAACGAATTTGAATGGAAGAATAAAATCATGAAATAGCTACTGGTAAGTCTTTTTAATTATTTTCTTTTTAGACTAACACACTCTTTCAGCACCAGGCAGTGATGGTAAACTTTATCTCTAATGCTGATTTTTTATCACCGCTTTGGATTAAAAATTTATTTTCAACAATCTGTCAAAGTTAACAGGCTTTTTAATGTTCACAGTTTATCAGGATGTCCCAGAGCTACGTCAGCAATGAAGAAAGCAAAGCTGTCTGGAGAACAAATGCTAACAATAAAGCAACGGGCCAGTAATGGTAAATTTTTAATCATTACCTTTTAAAACAATGTTTCATTGGAAGCTGAAGTTGTCACTGTGGGCTTTATTTGTGTGTGTGGAAATCTTTATATAAACTGTGAATTCATTGTCTATACAGTTTATACTGGGCTTTATGCTGTGGAAATCTGAGCCAACAGTGGAGTGAGTCAGCCTGGCCTGTTATGCTCAAATAACTCTAAAACACTAAAATATTTCAAACTAGTGTATACCATTGTAATTTGCTGGTTCATATCTCATTCATCAAGGTAGATAGGTGCCCTTACGTTGTTGCACGATTTAAAAGAGGAGAAGAATTTATTTCCAGAGGTGTCAAGTCCTCATGAGGTCCCTTGAATTCATTTGAAGTTGGAGTTCTGTAACCTGTCTTGTGCCATTTCATCTCCAATCACCTGCAGTCTTTCCTGAGAACCTTGAGTTGTGGGAATGATGCAAGCACCTTGGATGAAAGTGGAGATGCTACCCCAGTACCCAAACTGCAAATAAAGCAAACTGTAGGGGGCTTCTGATTAAATAGGTAGCACATAGATGTCTTGACTGCAAGATACTTAAGTCCTAGTTTTTCTTGGTGAACTTAAAGTAGTCACTTCATCTGTGACTGTCTGTGCACAAATATGCGATGCCTTCTTAAATGCTGGTGTAAAATGTGATTCAGAACCAAAAAGGATTTATAGGAAAAGCTTTCTGCAGAGCTGTTGCAACCCACATTGCCAGCACAGCTGGAGAACGTGTTAGTTATCTTTGTTCAGTTGCTGCTATTCAGGGTACAGATCTGACCGTAATTTTCTCTACAACCTGGCAAGCCCAGGAAGAATGCCTTCCAGAACAGGATAAGACATTTTGGATGCTTATGGAGGCATACGGTATCCTTCCTCTTACAGTGAGGCATAGTGGGAAAAGATATGAAAGAGTCTTGCTAGATGAAAAGCAAGCCAGTGCGAACACAAACTATCTAGCTTTAGGACTTAAATTTTAACTAGAGCAGAACCAGCTATATTTCTTCTCAGGACTATTATATGCTTTGCTATGATAATAAAATTAATATATAAAACCTACAGAGTTTATTTAATCTCTGAATTCTTAAAGATATAGGTACCAGTTCCTTAAATGTTTCAGTCATAAAAACTAAAATATCATTTCCATTTTGCAAATTGCCCTGAATATCATTATATAACACTCTTCTAAACCATGCAAATATTAAAAGCAACAGCAGAATCACAATATATCCTTCTGCATCAACAGAATTTCACTATGTTGGGTAATGATTTTGACAACGTTGTTCTATGATAAAATTACCATGTTAAGATATTTTCTTTTCCCTCAGAATGTCTGTAAATTAACATAGTCCTTCAAATAAGTTACATAAGGCCGTGGAGCAGAATTGTTGTTACAGGTGCCTTTCTTTTAATGCAGTGTTAAAATCAGTATGTATAAGAAGAAAGTTGTGACTTAATGATTCTCCAGGCATTTTCATAACTCTCGTTGGGAAATTAATGCTGACATAAAATTTGTGGGAAATATGTTTAACTTTTTAACTTCAGAACACAAGTTTGAAGAGCGTTTCCTTTTCTTATATTTTTTTCTTTAATACTTTTGCTTGAAATAAATTATACTTCAAATATGGAAATTAATTTGCTGAACCTGATTCGAAGCATAGGTATTTTAATACATCTTTTATTTTTATATCATATAGGTATAGAAAATGATGAAGAAATTAAACAGTTAGATGAAGAAATCAAAGAATTAAATGAATCCAACTCCCAGATGGAAGCTGACATGATTAAACTCAGAACTCAGGTAACAGTTTTATGAAGCCCTAAATTCAGCTGCTTTTTCTGTGTGAGTGATTAAAAGAAATACGGGAAATATATTGTAGCCTTTCATATTCCTCACATACTAATATGTGAGCCATTTATAAAATCAGAAAACAATACTCACAATGCAATTTCCATATCAATTACCACTGTTAAATAAAAAAAGAGCTGTGGGTAATTATACTTTCAAAAACAACAACAAAAGCATGACCTGTCAGCTCTATATTTCCCCTTGATAAATGTATATATACATTTCTAGTAATAGGTAAAGTATTAGGTTAGATCTTGGTCATTAACATAAGTCACATAAGTCACAAGGTGAAGGAGCCCTGATGAACAATATGGCTTTTTTAGGTTTGTTTTACAAAGGAAATTTAGATATGAAAACGAGTACCTGTTACACTTCATTGCATAGTGCAGCTCTTGGCACCAATATTAGTCTCACAGATCCAGATTAATTCCTTTTAGGTTCCCTTTAAGTCTGTTGAAAAAAGGGAAAACTAATGTTAAAACCTCATTTTATTTTTTCACCTGTCCTAACACTAGATAGAAAAAGCAAAGGAAGGAAATCAACTGAATTCCTTCCCTGGCATTTTCCACTGTCCAATATAGCTTCCAGTGCTGTTTTCTTCACAGGATTTGAGTGCAAACAGCAACAGTGAGATTTACCATACTTATTATTTTTCAGCCTTCAGTACCATGATGGTGATCATTAAATGCTCACTGATCTTTGTAGGATTTTACATTTTCTGATGTGATCAAGTAGCATAATGATAACAAAATGCAAGATGTAATGCAAGAATACTAGTCAGTGGCAGGAAATCTGTATATACTACATAGGCAGAGTTTGTCCATGACTTTCGAAACTGGAAAGCTCTAAGCTCCCTTTTGTTTTCTTTTACTTGTATGAGGCTTCAGTTATGAATTATGACACTCTCCTGAAGACAAGTAATCTACGTTTCCAACAGATAGTTACATCATAGTCACTGTCAATCTGTCAAGATTGCATCCAAGTCAACGGTTCCCTCTTTTTACAACACTGAAATTATAATACTAAGCATAGCAAAATGTTTACTGATAAACCTTTAGCAAATCACTGTTCAATCTAGATATCAATAAAACTCCACAGAAGAGTACACAGTAAGAAAATAGTGTTATTTGTTTGAACACCATAACTAGCAAAAGTCATATTTCTTATGGACTTGGACCCTGTATGATTTTAAGTGCCAGTGAAAGTTTTTCCTACAACAGGGACTTATCTTCCACATAGGATCTTTCATATTTAAAACAGTGGGAAGTCATACTACAGACGTTATCTCATTTGGGACACTAATAACACTCTCCTACACCTGCTGCATTTTTGCATAAGACTTGGTAGAAAACATTTTTATTTAAGATCTAATAGTACATTTGTTTGAATTTAACATGCAGCTCCAAAAGTGTGAGAGGAGTAGAAACACATGAACATAAGATAGGGAAAGAGAAATCTGCAAGTAATTAATTTTCAAATAGTCAGCATCTCACAAGACACAGCCCGAGGGAAAAAAAAAAATCTATTCAGGTGGCAATGCTCGACTATAATTTTTTATAGATTTTCTAGCTATTGAAAGTATTGTGAGACAGCAGCACCATGCCATGCTTAACTGAGACTTCATTGACATCAGGCTCTTCATGTTGGTCTCTAACAGTTTTTAGTGTAAATATTGGAGCATAGCTAACTATAACAAGAACCTACAAAAGATGTTTTGTATTTGCATGGAGTTGCTCTCTAATATGCACAAGTTGAAAGCAAAACAAGAGAGGAGGATATGTTTCCAGTTCCAAAAGTGAATAAAGGTTTTTCACCTGCTCTAATGCATGGTAGAAGTAGCTCATAATGAATTAATTGTGACAGATCAAGCTGCAATACTGACAGCTTGGATTAATTGCTACATATACAAGTGTAATCCAAATCAGATCTACTTAAAAACTGTTTTATATGTTGCCGCATCATTCATCAAAGTTAAAGTCTGTAAACAAACAGGCTGTATTTCCATAAACAGACTTAACCTCTGGGTCCAGAATAAAACAACAACCTGATTGTGTTAGCAATTGCCTAAAATTTAGTGACTCTGGTCAAGTTAATATTTACATAAGAGTCTTTTCCCTTTCTGATGGCTGTTACTGTACAAACACTTCAGCTCAGTATTTACAAAACCACGGAATCACAGAAGAGTAATCATAGGGGTTGGAAGGGACCTCTGGAGATTATCTAGTCCTAGCCCCTGCTAAAGCAGCTTCCCAAGAGTAGGTCTAAATTCTATTGATTTTTTCCATTATGCCAAGGTAGAAATAAATTAAGCTTATTCTGATAATATAAAACCTTGTGTTTCCACTTCTCTGGCTTCTTTTTCCACCCTCTATTTTAACGTACACAAACACACTGCACAGTTTGTAATAGCTGTTAACAGTTGCGTCCAGTGTGGACAGTAAGGACAGATATACATAGAAAAGTATAAAAAGGCATGAGTGAACTCTGATGGACATGAGCCAGTGCTCATCTGAAATCCTTACAACTTTGTTAGTACTTGCTCTGCATGAGCTCGGGTGTTGCCTCCGCAATGCGTTTTAGCTTGAGCACCACACAAGACTGGAGCTGTCTTACGTCTGATCACCTGGGGACACCAGCAGCACATACTCTCAGTTGTAATACCATAACAGTGTTCAGCTTTCAAAAGGAGCCCTATGAATTTGCATAGAAAAAAAAAATTACAATTACAAAAGTCTGAACACTGTCAACAAGGAGCAGTGCATGATTAACTAGCGATTTATGTATAGCAAAAAATATTAGAGATGTACCACTGACAACTAGGCTTCTAGGCGTGGAAGTGTTAAATCACATGGGTGAATTGGCAGAACTAATATCCTTAATGCCCTTCAGTGCAAAAAGAAAATTTTGAAAACGGAAAAATTAAGTCCAACTTCATTTGTTATTGTTAATATTAGAAAAAAAAAAAAAAGGACATTCACTTGCAGTTGTAAAAAGATACCTTTAACAATGAGAAGAATTTCAGGCTCAAGCAAAACCATTTCCGGTTTCAATAATAGATCTTGTTTTCGTTTTTCTGGTATTTCTGTTATTACTCCCTCTGAAAAGCACATGCTTTATAACAGCTTGCCTTATATTACATTGTACACAAATTTGTCCATTTTAGATTACCACAATGGAGAGCAACCTGAAGACGATAGAAGAGGAGAACAAAGTAATTGAACAGCAAAATGAGTCTCTTCTTCATGAACTGGCCAATTTAAGCCAGTCTTTAATTCATAGTCTAGCTAATATCCAGCTGCCACATATGGTAAGTGATTGAGAGCACAAGTTAAGGAATTTGGCGATCTTCAGTTCACTTCATACAATAGATGTCTTTTTTGTGTTTACGTTTCATCAACCAGTTGGATATTTGTGGTAACAGCACTGAAACCGTAAAGATACATTTAACTGCTAACAAAGACGTGGAGGGCCTGTTCCAGTGTATCCTGTAAAAAAAATTAAGTAAGAACTAAATAGGCATTTTAAGTATTATAAAAAAAATGGTGGCAGTTATGCCTTGATAATATGTTATGCTTAAATGAATATACAGTTAAGAAAATAAAAGTTGTATATGAACTACTATTTAATATCTCGTAGGAACCAATCAATGAACAAAATTTTGATGCTTACGTGACCACTTTGACGGACATGTATACAAATCAAGATCGTTATCAGAGTCCAGAAAATAAAGCCCTACTGGAAAATATAAAGCAGGCTGTGAGAGGAATTCAGGTCTGAACAGCTGCTATAGTGGTGAAAGTCTTGCTTAAAAAAAGGATGCCTCTTGTTTTTTGCTGCTGTAATTTACCAGAAAGTGTTATATATTTATTTCTGTTTGAAACAGTGTTATGCTTACAAGACTTCATAATGATTTTATGTCTTGCTTTAAAGATAGTAACTGCAGAATAGTTTTTTGAATACATTCACATTTTGTACGTTTTCATATAAGCTGACATAGTGTGATATGCCATGTAATGTTTATAGCTGCTAATGTATGCACATTTTTGGGGTATATATATTTCTGAAGAGGTAAGCTGATCAAAATAAATAGAGTGTAAATTCTTTTTAATGCTTTAGTGATTAAATGTTTTAGTATTTTGAACTGAAATGGACAAAAAAAAAAACAGCTTTGAATGACAATGTTGCGGTCTGCAGCCACTTTTTAAACACTATCATTTTGCCTCATGTTGGAGGATTTTATGGGATTTAAGAAATACATTTTGTGTGCATATTGTTTCATAGCAAGAATTGGTTGCAAAAATGCTTTATTTTTGAACAATGCTTGAAAATATTATGTGACTTTTGTTTTTGGAGGATGGTGTGTGGTGGGGGCAATAAAATGAGGTTTTTTGAATTCCAAGAAAATGGCATGGATTAGATGTAAGATACAAAATGGGTAATTTATTGTAAGACAACATCAAGCCATGGAAACTTGACAGAAGATTCAAAGCAGCTTAAACAGCACTTTTTAATTAACTTCTAAGCATTACATGGTATGAGTATGGGAACTTCCATTATGAAAAGAACTATATCAGAGGTGGACAACGTGAAGATTTCAGCTTTTATTTTCAAATAAGCATTGGAGCCAACATTCTCTTACCTCTGCTGGACTGCTAGTGCCCCTCTGAATTATCTGTTATAGCAATGTAGTTCATCTTTCAGAAATTCTGTATTTCCAGTTCAAGATGGAGGACAATATTTTAAAATTAATATTGCCTTTTCACATCTTTAGTTTTGGGATAAACACAAACGATCTGCTTCTGTTAACGTTACTGAACTGCATTCACCGCTCTCTGTAGTAGGAATGCAGTTCAGTAAAGATTTTTCCTTTTGTTTGGCCGAGCATTTATCCCATTTTTAACATTTCAACATTTATGTTTTGCTTTTAGTTGGAGAACAGTCATTACTGCAGCATTCACATATGCTTTGTATCCGTTCTACTATTACCTATTGCAAAAATGAATGCAATCAAATTTTTAATGTAACTAAATATACTTCAGCACTTTTTTTTGCTTTAAACTGGATCATTTTAAGATAAAACTTATTTGTATCTTCAAGATTTGATTGTTTTCTTCAAAATGACTGCACTATATGTATGCATAAGACCACTTTTTATTACTACATTTTTCTTTTTTTAAGTAGTAAATTTGGTGATGTGTTGTGTTTTACGGATGTTGAATTTATTTAAATTTGATAGCATATCTTTTTCCTTCCATGTCTTGATGTTATGCAGAAAGTACAAAAGTACTTTAAAATTTTGTTATGAAAAAGATGGATTTTGTAAAAAATAAAATATTTTTAGCAGAACAGGACTTACAGGGTCATTGTCCCCACAATGTGCCAGTTGACTATTTGCACTTACCTTGCCCTATATATCCATACGGAGGTGTGCAATTTCTTGTGTCATTAGCCTTGTGACACTAAACTAGAACAAATTATAGTGGAAGCCATTATGGCCAATCCAGTAATATTGCTAAGGGAGACTACAGGGATCTCACAACAAATATTCTGATACAATACTCAACCTCGGTATATATATATATGTATAAATATATGTATATCCCAGCGGCACTTTATACTATTCACTGTACAAAAGCTTACAGTTTTCCACGAGGACTTTAATAACTAGCTGGGAAAAGATTATGTAATTACTTTGGGGCTCTGCAGTATCTTATCTGTACAGTGCCCTTTTTCTGTTGTGCTATTAGTTGTAGCTGCCATGCTCAGAATTGCCTTTTTGAGAGCTGAAGCAAGGTGCTTGTTGTTCACCTTCTGCCATATATATTGTACTTTTGCCCTAGCCTCCTTTTAGGGCTTTCATTGTTCATAATGGCATATGCATTTTTCCACTGCATTGTGTCTGCAGCTTCTTTGCCAGTATAGTAATGCTTTCAGTAGAGTAATAGATAGTATCAGTTTTGGATTCTTATTGTTATCACCTATGTACAATGGAAAGGGATTTTAAGCACAAATCTGCTGCTCATCTAATGTTGGTACATAATATCAAATCAAAAGTTATCTGTGACTATTATATAGGGATCACAAAAGTGTCACATATTAGAATGCTGACCTTTCATATGAAATTATTGTGAGTCATCAGAGTTTATTTATTATAACTTATTGTTCATATTCATTTCTAAGTTAATTTAAGTAATCATTTATTAAGACAGAATTTTGTATAAACTATTTATTGTGCTCTCTGTGGAACTGAAGTTTGATTTATTTTTGTACTACACGGCATGGATTTGTTGACATTTTAATTTTGCTATAAATGTGTGGAATCACAAGTTGCTGTGAGACTTCATTTTTAAATTGTGAACTTTGTACAAATTTTGTCATGCTGGATGTTAACACATCTTACTCTAAATAAATAAAAAAATGTGTTGCCACATTTGTAGCACAGTGGTTCTATGATCAGTTTCAGAATTTCACTTTATTTGGCACACGGCATCTACAAAGAAATCCTTACAGACAGTTTTTAACAAGTAGCCGTGGTCTCTGATTCCTCGAATTCTTCAGGCAGGATATATGACTACCTCTTTGAGTGATGCACTTCCTGCTCAACAGTAAAACCAAGGAAAAGTTTATTCTAACATTTCAGAACATCCTAGACATAAATTTCAGCGTTTCCCTGGCCTGATAAGTGCAGTGGAAGGATTGCACATTCAAAATGAACTACGCTGATAATTAGGTGCTCAGACTCAGAAATGATGAACTGAACGCGAACCTCAGATGAGACGATTTTGCAAGACTTTTCAAACCAGAGCTTTTATAACCTGTCCACAGAAGAGGCGAAGGACAACGATCAGTTGACACTTTTGGTAGGAGCTGCATGTGTCAGGAAGAGTGACCTTCAGTAACTCCTGTCATGTTCAATATAAACCGTGATCTGCACCACAACATAACCAATGTTACGACTGCAAAGTGCTAAAAACTGGTTTCAATTTCATGATCGCTTTTAAACAGTCTAATTAAAATATTTTCCTGGGAAACAAACAAAAGTAATTACACAGGAGATTGGCAGTTAATTGATTTATAAGCTTAATTATGACTTTACCATATGCTTAGTTCCTGTATTGCATGCATATTATGTCCAGCATTATGCAGTGTTATCAATAATTAATTCTGCATGCCATTCTTCTTAATTGAATTCCTTTGAGATCATCTTTAGTGACCAATACAGGAGCTGCCATGCAAATTTTTGGCTATCTCTGTCTCTAGCAAGTGCTGGTTAGCTGAGGGAAGGGCATGAATACAAAGGGTCCAGGGCAATTTACACAATAGAATGCAAAATAAAAAAGGCAGATAAAGTCATGTCTGTCAACTGAGGGCATCACAGCAAGAAGAAATATGATTCTGTGTGTGAACTTACCATACACAATGCTATATATATATATATATATATATTCTTTTTGCATGTAAGGCAACTTTTTAGAAAAGTTCATCTTATCTTTTAGCATCACATAACAATGCATTATTAGTCATGATCTCCCAGATCTTTTCTGTTTCGTTATGCTTCCTAGAGATGAAGTAATAGAAAGTTTTTCACATTAGAACTTGATTTTGTCTTTCTCTGTGAGATTTTTTCTGAAAGAAACACATCGAATTGAAAAAAGAGGGAGAGATACAAGAGGTGAACAGGGGGAAGAAGTGAGCATTTTTTAGAGGACAGCTGTAATCTTTTTTCTAATGATCTCTATCAAACAGTAATTCAAAACACGTGAGCTAAACATATGTATAGTAGACATATGGAAGTTCTGCTTCATGTATCCACCAGATAGGTTGTTTTATCAGTGTCAGAATTATGCTCAAGAAAATGAGCAGAACAGGCCGTGGAATGAAAAGAAAGAAATTCTCAGAAGAAATGAACATGAAAAACCTTCTAGGTGCACAGAGGAACTTTTGTTTCAAACACAGTGCATGCTTTTTATCGCCAGAGCTGCTAAAAAAAATTTGGGGACAATATTTCACGAAATGAAATAACAAGTGGGACAGAGTTAGTAGACAAGTCTCAAAATCTTGGAGACCCAGAATAGCCAAAATTCAGCTTTCTGAGAAAGATGGGCTTAGCAGAAATTTTAAGCACTGCTTGAAGTAGTGATGGAGCACCTGGCAGACGGGCAGGGCCAAGCCAGGGGAGCTCAGGTGAATGCAATGTACCTGAGTGACCAGAAGGAGTGTAGCCAGGATGCACCCTTCCCAGACCTCATTTAAGGGTTGGCAGTGGAGGCAAAAGTATTTTACTGGAGAGTTCCACCAGTTGGAGGCCTTTTGTAGGTAAGTAGATTCTTTCTTTTGCTTCTGTGTCTATGGCTGCTGTATTTGAGTAGATATACTTAGTTTTACTTATAAGATTGAAATGTTACCTCATCTTGAGTAAAATGCATCACAGTGACCAGAAAACAAGAATTCCTGGGACAGCTAATTGATTATACCCACAGGCTTGTATGGATGATGAGGTTCTCTACATTAGTAGTCAACTGTTCTGTGGTAACTGAAGTACTTAATATCCACTTCCAATTCCTATTTCCTTCAAGTATCGTTATTTCTACTGCAAAATTTTTGCCAAAGGATATAAGTCATCTCATTTGCTCTCACAAGACTATCTTCCCATTGTTGTGATCAACAGGCCCTTCTTTGTGCCTGTAGACTTAATCCTTCTTGACCCTACTGTGCCCAGTATACCATGCAATGCTTTCAAACATAACGCTAAATCCCTCTGCTGCTATTGCCCCTCAAACCCTCCCCATGTGACATCCTCACACTTTATTTTTCTTTTTTTTTTTTTTTTGCCTGCTCAATAGTGATCCTTAGAGCTGTGATCAACTGTTACATTTTAATTAGGTTTCAGAATATAGGGAACACTTTCTATTTGCCCTAAGCAATGTACAGCTGCCTCTGTTTTATTTAATCCTTCCTGCGATTAAGTTATTCATGTACATTAATTTGGTGCTGATTAATCTTTCCATTTTTGGTCATTTGTTTTTTAATGGAAGGTTACTAATGAAATTATTTACTTCAGCAATGCCAAATGTGGGGGAAGGCGGGGGAAGATGGCAGTAACTACATCCACAGATAACTCTGAGCACTTTCAGTCACCTGTATATGCAAAGATATTTACTTCCTTTGTGAAAGGAGAGTTTGTGTATAGTGGAGCACAAGCAATCAGCTTGTCATTCAACTTGCTGAGGAGAAAATCAAATTAAGTCCGGAGCAAGAGTTTGCATTGCAGACACTTTTTTTTTTTTTCTCCTGATAGAGGCATTGATCACAAACGGGACTTTTAACCCTCCCAACAGCTTTTATTTATTTACTTATTTATAACTACCTCTCATGGACTGTTAGGGTTAATGCATAGATTCCATATGGTTCACTGTCTGCGCAGTGAAAGTCACTCCTCACAAATGCTTTCAAGGAGTATGGACAGCCAGAATATCTGTGCGGAGGAACAAAATAAAATAATCAAAAGCTGCAGAACAGAAGACAGAAACATTTTTACCACAGTATCAAAACTATTGCAAGAAGAAGGATGCAGTCATGCCTAGTAGAAGTTGTTATAAAGCCATTTTGTTTTTTTCAGAGATTCACCTATTAGCAATGGCATTTATTACTTGTTTTTGCACTAAACTCCTGGCTCTGTTCAGTGTGAAGTTTTTCCTCCTTTTGCTACACAACTTGGCTTGCTGTTGAGAGAAAATCTCAAACTGAAATGGTTCTTAATATCTGAAAATAAGTTATTAATGATGAAAAGTTAAACATTGCTTCCTGAAATATATATAAATACTGTTTCCTGCTGCACACCAGGCATTAGGTCCAAACATGCTTCTCTTAGAGCACGTTTGGAGGAACAGCCAACTGTACTGTTGGGATTGCAGATTAACAACATTCTCCAGCCCAGAAAGTGTCCATTTGTTGCCTGACCTTATGCCTATGGGCTCCCATGGTTTTTACTCAAGCTTTTAATGTTCAGTTTAACACTTAAAAGAATGAGCACCACCCTGAAGAGCAGTGCTTTGAGCCAGGTTGCTGAATCAGACTGTGTAGGTTCAACAACTGAGAACGTCCCTTGCTCATATGTTGCTCGGTAGTGCTTATCTTGTGTTAGCTCAGGCGGGGAACATCACTGGGGTGACCACTGCATGAACTGCTTCAAATTATGCTCTAGAGAACGCTTAGTTTAGGTCCTCTCTGTGGTCATTGTCATGGAAAAACATCACTGATTCACAAAGGCTACATGTAATTGGAACAGTACAAATAGCTGCATGCTTTTTTCAGTTCTTTGTGGTGATCACGGCTGGCTGAGGTGTTTCTTAAATGGTTTTGTTACTCAGAATTAATTTAAGAAAATATTATATATTAAATAAAATCTAAGCCATGTGCTGTTAGTAAATAATACAGTTTACATAGAATGAGCTATTTGTTTACTTCCTAGCTTCTATCCCATTCTTCTTCATTTATGAAGGCGGAATAGTACTGTACAAGTCATTACTGGATTCACACATGAAAATGGAGGCAGGTTTTGAGAGTTCTGTACATTTGATTCCTTCTTTCTGGACTGAAACATTGATCTGAAAGAGATTTACTCCACATGCATGAAACCTTATTTTTCCTTTGCAGCGTTAACACAAAAGACTACTGTATGTATAAGTTCAGGTAATTCAAAACTGGACTGTACTGCCTCACAGATTCCTGGCTTTGCCACAGTGCCCTCAGGCTCTCCCCAGATGGATGTCCCAGATATGATCCACATTCACATTTAATCAGATCGCATGTAAGCACCTCCACCAACAGACGTGTTGAAGCCTTGGTAGAAGTATTGTCTCCACTCTGACATGAGTAATGCCTAATTGTTAAATGAGGTATTTCGGCTCTTTTAACTATGTGTGATGCGTTACTTATTCACTTCTTGTGTCTGCGTACTGAGACATAACATTTTTCATCACTCAAAACCCTTAAAAATGATACTAAACAGCTTTAAGTTACTCAAAAAAAAAAAAAAAAGGATCTGGTATCTCTTAGACCAGGAATTGAGTTTTAGCTTTTAGCTCACTTTTCCCTAATACAGGTACAAAGCAAATTGCGGGAAGAAATGTTCACAGAAAAAAAAAAAAACAACTAGTTTTGCAGTTCTACCCAGGCAACTAGCATGTCAGATGTAATTGCAGTAGATATAACTAATCTAAGCCTGTTTGAGGAGAAATGCAAAGTTTCAAATTTTCTTATTCTTGCATCTTTAGTTACAAGTTATTTTCTCATAAGGAAAACAAACAACAATAAATGACCCCATCTTTTGTAACTTGTGATAAGATGAGAGGGAATGGATTTAAGTTGTGCTGGGGAAGTTCAGGCTGGATTTTAGGAAATACTTCTCTGAATGATTGGTCAGGCGCTGGAATGGGCTGCCCAGGGAGATGGTGGTGTTACTGACCCTGGCAGTAAAATATATATATGTTCCATGTTGTTATTAGTACTTCTCTATTACATCATCTGTTTTGAACATACCAACCACCTCAGATTTCACTGAAGTCAAGAGAACTGATGAGAGTAATGAGCAGGACCTTGAAACATGAGTGTGCTGAACTGATTTGAAGATAATGTGCTTATGCATTCTCACTGTGGTAAGATTCCCAAAGAATAACAAAAAGATTTTAAGCACAAGTAAACAACAGGTTTTGAACAAGAGTAACTTAAATTTTTAAACAGGAAAGGCTTCAGAACACCTCGAAGAGGAATAAAAGGGTGGTGAGGCACTGGAACAGGTCACCCAGAGAGATGGGGGGAGTCCCATCCCTGGAGGCACCCAAGGTCAGGCTGGACAGGACTGTGAGTACCCTGGTGTAGCTGTAGGTGTCCCTGTTCATTGCAGGGGGTTGGACTAGATGGTCTTCAAAGGTCTCTTCCAACTCAAACAGTTCTGTGATCATCATTCCATGTAGAACACCTTCCGACATTAAATCTGAGACCTATAAACTGCATCTTGGAGAGAAAGGGCAGGGAGAACATTAAGGATGAAACAGGAAGTTTGAGACAAAGCATTTATGATTGTTTCCGCTTAATCCTAGTGCCAGTTGGAAAGGTAAAAACTAAAATATTGAAAGAATGTGTTTCATGATGAATTTCACTGAGATTTATTTTTGTTTTTAAGGCCAAATCCTTTTTTACTTAAACTTCAGTCAATCATCAGGTGCCTCATGGATTCCATTAAGAGGACAAGTTTTCTTTTGTGTTTGTTTCTCCCAAAAATTCAGGATTAGACTTCAGCTATCTGAATTTCAATTCCAGTATTTCAATATAATTGAAAAAAATTGTTGTGCAACTTACTGTACAGCATCTTGGTAATGGTTATATAGATATTTGTCAAGTAAAAAGCCTTCAGTGCCTATTTCAATAAAAGTGTTTTCATTTTTGTGGTTGACAAAGAAAATGAATTAAAATTTCTGGTAGGAATATGCCATATCTTTGCTAGAAAACATTTGAAGTGAATGGGACATTTTAATTTCGCTTATTTTTAATATTTGCTTTTTTGATGGAAAAAAAAAAAAGAAAAAAACAATTTAAAACGAGAACACTTTTTCATCCTCATTCCTGTTGGTCTTTTTATGCTGTTGTTATTCTAGGAGATAAATTAAAAAAAAAAAAAAGAGAGAGAACTGATAATGAAATAATTGAAAGAAGAAACTACAGTTTTCCATTTTTCTCAACTTTTTTCCACGCCAGGACATGCTAGAAGCAAATAACATAATCCCAATTCATTGACCCAGCCATAATTTAAAGATACTGTCACTCCCAGTCAGATCCAGATGGGAATCGTTTTATTTTCCACAGACTATGGAAAGCAAACAAACAAACAAACAATCCAGCCTAATGTCATATTTGTTGATGAATGTAGGACAGAATGATTAGTGAAGAACAGTGGAATATTGAGAATATAATTACCACCGCTGTAACTGAAGATATTTTTTCAGTGATGTTGTTTTATGTGCAAAAGGGACCAGAATTGCTACTGACTTCAGTAATGTTTTCTTTTCTATTTTTCTTAACTCTGTTCTTCTCTGTCTTATCTAAACCTGGCATCTGGGTGGTGTTCTTTGATGAGCCACTCTGAAATGCAAGGGTGAGTAGGGAGATAGCACTGACAGCAAACATGAAGTTTTTGTTACAAAACAAAAATTCAGTTACTAATCAAGATCTGTGATTTCATTGCTACTGAAAGCAAAGAACACGTTGTTATTGTTGTTCTCTTTTTAGGACTTAATTTGCCTACATTTCCATTTGCAAAATTGTCTTACTCTCTAAAATGGTTACATCCTAACCAGCGATCCTGTAACAAACACCAACAGAACATTAAAGGTGACTAAAGAGAAAGATCAAACAGGGATTAGGCAACCCAGGGAGCAATTAGAGGACAGCAAAACTACCCTGAAGGAGAGGACAGGACTGAGCTAGCCCACCCTGGCTGAACCTTCCAGATAGCTTTGATCAGTAGGGAAAGAGTGCATGAGTTGAAGGAGGTCTGCTGGTAACCCAGACGCATACCCTCTTGCTTCTCAGTGTTGCTTGGTATCCAAAATGGAAGTCTGAAGAACTGTGTATTTCTGATATATTTTTAAATATAAAAATCTGTTAGAATAATCTTAGAAGTTCACTTAAATGTCCTGTTAAACTATCACCTTACTCCTTTCTTCAGAAACCTTTCTTTATTGCTTTGATCAAGCTATTTTCAGTTAGTTTTGCTCCAGAAGAACTGTTGCTTTTCACTGGAAGATGAAGCCGTGGTGAAAGCCGTTCCTTACTCAGTGTGTGTCATACTGGTGAACTGCTAATGACTTGCCCTCTTTTAGGCTGGTGAGGAATCTCATCTGTGCTGATAACAGTCAGAGCTGGGCCATTAGTCACCTAAAGGCAGCAATACAGAAATGTTGCCTGGAAGGGATTGCTGAAGATCTCTTGGCCGGCATCCTGCTCACATCGGGACCATTGCCAGCGTTACCTCAGACCAGACGTGGCTTTGTCTAGTCAAATCTTGAGAGTGTCTCAGAATGGGTTTTCCCAGCATTTCTGGTAACCTGCCGCCCTGATTAAAAACATTTTTTTTTCCCCAGTGTCCAACCTGAAAGCTTCCAGAAGCAATTTTCAACTGATATATCTTGCTATGTCTACCACCTTCCTCTCCAAGGAATATTTCAGCTTTATTTATTTATTTATTTTTGTAGCTTCTGCTGTAGTACCAGTTACAGCCTGGAATCTCTTCAGGTAAGGTATTTCCTCTGTGCAGGCAAGCGATTAAACTAATAACACCCAGTTTCCTCTTATGCTGATGTTAAGGAAAATTGCTGTGTGGGAAACCAGCAACTCATGTGTTTTTATTCAGGAAAGATTATTAAGGAGAGTTTTCTTGTTCTCCTGTAGGAAGATTCTTCCTGTAAGTATGTTGGCTAGCTATTGACCAAGGACCTGTGGCTTCTGAAGTCTTAAGCAACTTGACAAAGCAGATCCTAATATTATTTTCCATTTTTATTTAATGTTATTTTTTCTAGCATATCATTTAAAAAGCCAGGAGGGTAAGAAGTGTGCTGTCCTTTTAGTGGATAGCATACGTTATCTGCTTTTCCCACTTTTTTTTTTTTGATTGCACAAAACTGTCACAGATAATGGAGAATGATCTAACTAGGAGATCCAGACCACACAGTTATTCAAAAACTGCTTTTTGGAAATTTCTCTAAATAACAGCTGTGACTAATAGCTACTCTAAAAATGCTTTATTTGAAAGCAAAGACACACTAAAGAAAGAAGTCCAAAAATTAGAGATATCTAGCAAATAATAGTTACACTGGCTGATTTCAGATACAAGTGAGCATCCTTCCTTGGACACGTATACTAGCAGCAGGCAGCCCAGTATAAGTGGAGATTTGAAAATACATACAATGACATAAGCTTTCCTGGATGAGTGAGAAAAGCTCATGAGCATGTGTTTTTAAATGTAAATAATTGACTGGGCTGATACCCTGGGTTTTGCATACCTTACTCAGGTGCCAACCAGATACACCACAACATTCAGTATGCATGTGTAATAATAAGGAAGGGCACGATTACATGCTCTCAAAAGCAATCTTGCATTTTATTTCTCCCTTTGGAAGATTAAAGGTCAGATATGTTTAGGGTTCTGTGCAAATATATTGTAACAAAAGCACTTCACATGTGTTTTTATGGTGTGGTTTTTTTTTTTGTTGTTGTTGTTTTTGGTTTTTTTTGTTGTTTAATCAGCTACTTTTACAGTCTGCTCCTCTTAGCTGTTATGGTTGCTGCTAGCTAAATTGGTCCTAAACAATAAACTGAGCCACAGTTCTGTCTCTGCCCTTGTCCACGGGAAGCTTTTCCTATGTTAGGTGTCCAAAGACACACTGAAATATCTTCAATGCCTCACTTTATATGCAGAGCTAGTTTTAACTGTATAAACAAAATCACAGTGGGCTTATGCCTATATTTCTTATATCTTTTGTTTGTTTGTTTTTAGCAAAACAAAATGCAGAAGTATCAACTATTTGATCTTTTAAAAAGCATGTTCTTTAATATGTCAGCTATGTAACTAAATTACTGCTGTGGAGTAAAACCAGCAAGTGGCAGTATTTGACAAAAAACTGGGAGGCAAGTAGGAAACTCAAAAAGAAATGGAGGCTTGCATTACATCTAACTGTGAAGTAAACAGTTCTTCCTGCACTCAGGAAAGAAGTCTCATTTCCAGAATATTTATTTTATCTTTTGCTATGTCAACTCCTCAACTACAGAACTCAGGTCAGTTTCTCACTGATATTTAGATGCAGGTTGAACAAAAATAACCCTACAGCTTTTGTAGAACTCTGTTTATTAAAACTGAACAGGAACAGAAAGCTGTATCAAAACCATTTGGAACTTTCTAATTAAACTTCAATACCCTCAATTCAGAATGGCATGAAATCAACGTTAAAGTTATTGTACTGTGTTTTTTGCAGTGTATTTTAGGAAAGAATACAAGATACAGATAAACTTGATAGGTGGTGTGGGGGGGAAAGATTTCTGTAATTTTAAATCAGTGAAGTACAGAACTGTTTGTATTGGAAGGGACCCTCAAAGGCTCTCTAGTCCAACTTTCTTGTAATGAACCGGGAAACCATAACAAGCACATTCAAGAGCTAAATGCATTATTGAGAAGTATGAACTCTGGAGTGATGTCTGTGTTTGTAGCACCAAAGGCACGTGAGGGCCAGAAAGCAGAGAGGTGAAACAAATTTGCAGAACAGTAAGACTTTCTCCAACCTTTAAATGCTATAGTGTTTCATGAACACCATAAATGCACAGAGAACTATCCTTTGGGCCTGATTTTCTTCTTGTTGAAGTCACTGAGCTGCTTCTCATTGATTTCATCTGCATCAGCCATGAGTGCTTTGTGTCTCAAGTTTGCTCAAGACAAACTTTAAGTTACTGCAACAAATTACTGCTTGTGAAGGCAGAAAAAGAGAAATAGACAGCTTTTTGAGGTTGAAAAAGCAAACATAATAAAACTTAGGAAAATTTTCTTCTTCCTGTTGCAGCTGTGTTAGCGTACAGTCTTCAATGTAATATGTTTTTCCACAGCTTTGTTTTGTTCAGAAGATAAATCGCAACCTAGGGATAAAAGCTTGCATGCTACAGAAGGTTTACAAAGAACAGTTAAAAAGCTGTTAGAAATTCCAAAAATGAGATTAATTTCCAATATGCAGTCATGTAAACAACTTTACTATGCAGCTTTAAATAATGTGGGCTTCCTTTTTGACCCACTCTCTAAACATCTTTTAAACTTCCCCCATTACTACTTGAGAAAATCTCTTGAAAGCTTTTTTGGATCTTTCTATTCACCTCCAAGAGGACTTCTCCACCCACTCAGTTTCTCTGCTCTCTCCCTGCTAAGCTAGTGTGCATTTTATGGGCTGAAAACAAGATGCAGTCTTTGGCCTTGGGAAATGTGGCCTTTACATTTGAATATTTAATCAGAGTACTAAGAGAACTGACTGCAGTCTCAGCATCTCAGTGAATGTCAGGTTAACCTGCATTATGTTTTAATTGGAAGCAATAATCTATGCAGTTCTAGTGCTGAGCTAATTGCTCACTAACTCACACACCAGCAGGCTCCACAGGGTGTGAATGCTCTCTATGAAATGCCTTACGAGGAATTCATAATGCATTAGCCAAGAGCCTGGAGGTTACACGTAACTTAAAGTAAATGGCAAGAATGCTATGTAACATCTTAAGGCTAAATCACCTAATTTGGAGGAAAATATCTATGCTTTTAGAAGCGTAGAATTGTTGTTTGGAAAGGCTGCTAGTCCAACCATCAGTCCACCCCCACCATGCCCACTAGCTGTATCCCTCAGTGCCATAGCTCCTCAGTTCTTGAGCATTTCCAGGGATGGTGACTCCACTCCCCAGGCAGCCTGTGTCAGTGTATCACCACTTTTTCTGAGAAGAAATGTTCCCTGATATCCAACCTGAATTTCTACAATTACTCTTGGAATCGTGTCTGTATATCAGATATTTCCAGTGCCTAATGCAATAGCCTAGCAAATTCACAAATGCTAAAAACTTTTCAGAACTGATTTAAATTCCTGATAAAAGTTTAATCAGCTTTGGCTGATTCTTTATTTTTGGATGAGAATCATTGTAAAGCACCACAGCACCACATAATAAATTAATATCATAGTTTCTTAAATGCTATGAAATACATACAGAATTGTAGAATAGAATCATTTGAGTTGGAATGGGCATTCAAAGGCCATCTAGTTCAATTCCCCTGCAATGAACTTAGAGCTAGATCCTGACTTAACCATATTATCTGTATTACTATAACTAACCATATTATGTCCAAGCTCAGAGGTTCTGCTGCTTTTTATTATAGGCACTGAGGGATGACAGATTTATGGTGGCCACGATGCTCTCATGTGAATACCATTTCTGGGAGCAAAAGCTAACTTTGTCAATACTTGTACTGTGTAGGTCAAAAGTGTCTGAGCTTTCCCTGGACCAGGAAACAAGTGTGATTTTCAGATTGTACATACTGCCCAGCACCGATTACAAACGCAGCGATGCACGTGGCAGATGCTCGCTGAATCCACACGAAGGTGATGCACATTCTAACTCCTGCTTCAGCAAACTCTCACAGCCTCTCTTCTGCTTTGGCCTGTCTTCCTTTGCTGTACAACACAGATAACATGCATCCAAGTTTCTGTGTTGGAGTAACAGATTAAGCCCAGCTCTACATCAACATTTAGAAATGTACCAAATTCAGTATCAGAGTGGTAGGAGCCATCCAGGAGCCTTTGTCTCTCCTATTATCAGTGCTGAGCATCCTGTATCTCAGAGAGATTTGGGCTGCTTTAATGGGCTTGGGGCTCTCCAGAACAAGAAAAACTCATCTGTGCTTCCATCAGCAAACTCCTTCTTAAGGGACAGGGAGTCATGTCTCTCTTTAGGGAGGAGAGCTGTAACATCTCAAAATAAAAGCATGTTTTGGTCACCAGTGCGGGCCCAGAA
The DNA here is from genome assembly GCA_036925125.1 of Oreortyx pictus. Taxonomy (NCBI): domain Eukaryota; kingdom Metazoa; phylum Chordata; class Aves; order Galliformes; family Odontophoridae; genus Oreortyx; species Oreortyx pictus. The sequence continues at coordinate 89,349,112 of JAUPFR010000002.1, read as the reverse complement.
CTGAGTTCCAGCAATCACAGTGCTCCTCAGAGAATCAGGAGAATCGCTACAGCTGTTTCGGCCAAAAACGGTCCCTGTTTTTATTTTTATTTATTTATTTATTTATTTATTTATAGAAAAAGAAACACAGGCAAGTGCCCTGGGGGTATTTCTGTGGCAGGACTGGAGTTGGTGACACCCCTCATTTGGTGTTGTTATATGCTCAATAGGTGAGCCATGGCCCCAGCTGTCACAGAAGGGACTTGTCATTGGCTTCACCTGGGAGAGTCAAAGCCAGGAGAGTGCTGGAGGAGAGCTGCCTGCCCGCTTTGGATTTGACTTCATAGAAGAAAGACACTATTTTGAAGGTGAGAAACCTCAAAGGGAATCCGGTAGAGTGCTCTGAGTATAAGTGTTCAGATTGTGGCAGACACAGTTCCTGTAAGCTTAGATGCATCCCGGTGGTCTCACACATCCTGGGCTGTGTATACACCCATCCAAACACAGCAGCTGAGTGCAGTTTTGGGGAAATCTCACAGACTTTCACGGTCCACGTCTGAGAGGGGACGGTCCGGGGTTATGTACAGGGGAGGAAAGGGATTAGATGCGTGGAACTTGCTTCTTCCCACGGAGGTAACGTGAGGTCGGTGCTGTCCTGTTCGCCCCAGGGGGCAGGGAGCAAAGGGGACGGAGGTATGGCTGCGAACAGAGGTCATGGGGGGTATCGGGAATGAGCAGTTTCTTGTTTCCGTTCTCCTTTTTTTCTCATTTGCCTACTCCCTTTCTCTTCATTTCCCCTTCCCATTTTCTCCTCCCCTCCCTTCCTTCCTTCCTTCCTTCCTTCCTCCCCTTTCCCTCCTCCCTACCCACCCCCCTTTCTCGGGGTCACCTCCACTCGCACACGGCCGAGCGGGGTGCTCGGCTCTGCTCCCAGCCCTAAGCCGGCCGGGGCGGTCCCACAGCCGTCCCCTCCTCCTCCATCCTGCGCGGGGCAGGGGAGCGCCCCGCCGCCGCCGAGCACAGCGGCAGCCGCGGCGCGGAGCTGCTGCCGAGCCCCTTCCTCCTCCTCCTCCTCCTCCTCCACCTCCTCCTCCTCCTCCTTCTCCTCCTCCTCCCCCGGCCGCGCAGCATGGTCCCCCCCGGGCTCTGCCCGCTGCTCCTGCTCCTGAGCAGCGCTGGGCTCGTCCCTCCCGCCTCAGCGCAGCCCCCGCCGCAACGCGGGAGCGTGTGGTGCCCCAGCCGCTGCCTCTGCTTCCGCAGCACGGTGCGCTGCATGCATCTGATGCTGGAGAGCGTGCCCGCCGTGTCGCCGCAGACCACCATCCTGTGAGTGGAGGGGAGGGGGGGGGGGGGGGCACTCGGGGCGCCGCTGGGGCTTCGGCCCTTTGTTTGCAGCGGTTGGGGTTGGCAGGAGGAGGACCGACGGGATGGGTGGATGAAGGCACTCCGCTCGCTGCGGAGGCGTGGTGTCTGCGGAGGAGCAAAGCGGGACTCGAATGTCGGCTTCGAGACGCCGCAGAAGTTGAGGACGTGCGAGCTTACTTGACCGTGCGGTCCGGTCCTTAAAGCGGGCGGGACTTGAACTGGTGACAGTCAGTGCTGAAGTGCCCACCCGGTCCTCTGCGGGGTCACCGCTCGGCGGTGAGAAGCTGGAACCAGGTGATTTTGGGGGTTCCGTCCCACCCAGTGTATTCTAATAACAGCTGTGGCTGCGTCGGCACTGTCACGTCGTGGTCACCTTCCCGGCCATTTTTATCTCCGACGACAAAGCGCAAAGTTCCAAGGAAGCGTCGAGCGCAGGTTCCTATCAAGGGAAGGGTTTGTTATGCTCACCCACTCGTGTGCTGCTGCCGTCAGAGCTCCTGGCAGCCCTGTCCATCCCTGCACACACGTGGAAGCTGAGCAGCATCATCTTGCTGGGCCTCCTGTAATAAATGGAGTTGTGACTTTGTAAGGTATTTTCAAAGGGGCCTGTAAAGCCTTGGTGTGTTTCAGCTTCCAAGTGTTGTTTAATGTGAGGCGTGCAGTCATTTAACGTTAACTGAGTTCCTCCTTGGCAAGGAGCTCGTCCTTTTGGCAGAGCGCGATGCAGCACTTGTGAGCCTTTTAGGGAACAATTCAGGAAGTGGGTGGTTAATGTTTCTTACATTTGAAACAAAGTACATTCGCAGAGCACCTTCTGCCTGGGGATTACAGGAAACCGTGTAAAACTAGTTATCCAAATCGCCCTAAGTAAGTTAAAATAAATAAATAAATAAATAGTGAACTTTAGAGTAGGGAGGGAAATCTTTCATTTCACATTAGAGGCAGTGAGAGATAGAAGAGCTGTGGTGACATGAAGTGTTTGATGGCCCTGGCCAGGGCAGTGCTCCCCTTATGGTGGGTATTTATAATCTTGCAGTGACTCAGAGCAGAATGTATGAACAATGTGAGCATTATACTCGAACCCTACTAATATATCAAATTGTCTGGTATCCCAAATTGGAGCGGTCATTCTGGCATAATGCATCCTGCAATGCATCAGAAGTAATTAAAAGGAAGTTACGGGGTTCTTTTTCAACTTGACAAAGAGCAGTGATTCTCAGAATAGGCTGTGGGTGACCATTTTTCTTCAAAATGAGATGGGGCCTTACTTTTTGCCTTTGTATCGGTATTTTCCTTTCTTTCAGCAGTTGATGAGAGCTAGCTATAAGTAAGTTAAGGTCTTCAGTAGTACAACATTTATAAACACGTGTTTACTCTTTCTGCTAGGGTTCTGTTCAATGGCAGGGAATGTGGAGATGAACTGGAAGGTAATCAGGCAGTATGTATCTGCGGGACAAAGAATGCTGATACAACTTGTTCAGGAACCAGCAAGGCCAGGTTGGATGCAGCCCTTGTCACCCTGATCTAGTGGGTGGCAACCCTGCCAAGAGCAGGGGCTTGGAGCTGGGTGGGCTTTAAGGTTCATTCTAATCCCAGCTGTTCTGAGATATGATTCTTTATACTGTAAACGTGCTTCCTTACCCTATGAACTGCTTACCTTTGGCTCTAGGAAGCATGGCATCTGAAGTGCTCCTTGACTTACCAGGTGTTGTAATGACCGTATTTACCTTACTGCTTTGTGAAACTGCAGGTTTCTTTTTTTTTTTTTTTAAGCATGAAATCAAAAGCATTTATTTCAATGCCAGTTTGGTTGTCTTCTGTTTGTTAAATGTACTCTTTTTAGTGGTGGTGATGATAACTAGGTAATTAGAAATAATGAATTAGCTTCAACAGAACACTTTCCCCTTTAAAACATGGACTTAAGAAATCTTGCAAATCATACTGCTTTATTTCTTTCTTAAGACACAGGTCACCTGTGAGGTAATGTAACAACATTGTTGTTTTCTTCTTTATAAACGTATATTTATTTTGTTTTTCTCCAAGCATTGGTTCTGAAAGCTGTCACATTTTGAAAGCAGCATTGACTTCGGTCTACTTCACGTATAATTTTTTCTATGGATTAAAACCAGCATGGGGCCAGAGCAACAGTGCAGCCAAATGTTTTTCCCCCACATATCAAAAATGTCTACTCATAATCCCAGGCTCACTTTTGAAAACTGCTTGCAACGTTGCTGGTTGCTGACCTTGCCAGTGTTACTCCTGGCTGTACATTTTCTCACTCTTCCTGCTTCCCCCACTTTTTGGCACTTCCCATTCCCTGCTGCAGGCTGGGATCCATGGCTTAGATTTCTTCTGTGCAGGGGCTTCTGGCAGCTTCAAAAATGCTTATGGAGTCTTGAATGAGCACATGATTTCACCTAGGATGAGAGGATTGCCCTTCCCATAGAAGATGCGATCCTCTTTGTAGCAGGAGGTCTAACATCCCAGTCATACAATCCTAGAATGGATTGGATTGGAAGGGACATCAAAGATCATCTAATTCCAACCTGCTGCTGTGGGCAGGGTTACAGACTTGTACATCAGGTTACCCATGGCCCCATCCAACCTGGCCTTAAGCTGACTTCTTTTTGAGGGTGAAGCCTCACTTCCAGAGTCAGCTGCAGAACCACTTCATGCCTTCAGCGCTGTTGTGGAAGGTTCCTTCAATCTCTAACTGAAAATAGAGTGCTGATGTACCCACAGAAATTGCTGAAACATGTTTGTATGAGACCATTAAAATGGTTGATGAATGTAAAATTCTGGGTATATGGAACTGCTGCTGTCCTCTCTTCCCTGATTATACCTTATCTTACTTTAGAAGGTATTTTAAACACAGAAATCCCTTGTGGGTTTAACAGCCATTTCTACTTCGTGGTATTTGTAATTTTGACAGGAGGCCTTTGAGTGTTGAAGCAATATGTTAGTATTTGCATCTTGTCTCAACATGACCAAAATCCAAGCCTGGATACACACACTTAGACCAGTACTGAAATTTGTCCAAAGTTTTTCTTGGCATCACCTGGATACTCTCTCATTCGTTGTTTTTTTTTTTTTTTTTTTTTTTTTTTTTTTTTTTTGCTAGCTCTATAGTCATGATTGAATTCCCTCTAGTTGAGGCTCAAAGACTGAACAAGAATAGAACCTTACTTGTGTAGGAAGCAGGTACAAGTCAGCTGAAAGTATTTGTAACAAAAGGAAGTGGATTTGATCTGCGCCAAGAATGACATGCCAATTACTGAAAACACAATTCAAAACAAGTCACTTGTAGTAGTGTTTGCTGGATATAATTGCTATTTTGACTCTCTTGTGTTACTGTTATGAACAGCATAACATAATAACTCACTTTTGAATAAGCAAGTGTAATTTTAAGTCATCAGAGTCTTGTGGGACTTCTTTAATTGTAATCATTCTGTGTGAGTTGCTATAGAAGGGAGTCCCTGATGCTAAACTGAAGGCACCAATCCCAGTGACATTTGTTACTTGTTACACCACACCTTTGGTCACATGGTTCCCACATATTCTACATATTGAATAGTTTACATACTCTATGAGGTCTGCTCTGAAAGTAGTGCCTCCTATTTTATGACATTGTTGCGTGGCATCAAAAGCATATGTTGTTGGTACAGCAGTAGAGGCTGAATGTTCCCATTGATATTCTGTTATGTTTTGTTGCTGTGTGACAGATGGCAGCACAGGGGAGGTCTGACAAAATGGCATCTGACATGGAAGTGTGAATGAAGCAAAGGTTTGGGATTGGATTCCTCCATGTGCCAAAAAAATGGCGCCCACTGACATTTATCGAAGCTTGCTGTTTATGCAGAGCAAATGGTGAATGTGAGCACAGTGAAGTGTTGGGTGGTGCCTTTCAGCAGTGATGACAGTGATGTGAAAAACAAGCCACATTCTGGACAGACATGCATGGATGTCTCACCGCATAATGAAGAATGTCTCATTCAGCTCTTCTACGTGAATAGGCTAATGGTGGTGAAAAGCAATATTTTGTAGCTGAGGATTTGCTCTATGAAATAGTGTTACTGTGCTCTTTGTATCTGTTGCAGTTTCCATGGAAATAAATAGGAGGCATTACTTTTGAAGTGATCTACAAGCAAATTGGAAACTTTTTCCTTAGTTTAACTTCTGAATTGTAGGATAAATTCCAAAGATTCATCCAAAGGAAAAGGGGAAATTACTTTTTAAATTCCATCCAAAGTTTCTAGACATTAGAGTAAGAAGTACTTATATTTGCTTCATAGTTCTCCGATAATTTCTGTGGAATCAGGTCCTGTGTGTTCAGAATGCTAGTGAAAACTATTCTTTTCAAGAACATCTGTCTTAATAACATTGGAAAAATAAGAAAAAGCCTGTTTCACAGATTGCACCCATCTGGAGTGTAAACGAACTGCCAAAGAGGCAGGGGTAATGGCAAGTTAATGGCATTTTTGATATTTATTTGTTGATAACGTGATGTCTCCTAACGGAGGCATTTAGAGAAAAGAAATAGGCAATATGTATGATTTCTATCAGTGCAGGAGTCTCTGAGCTATTACAGCAGAATGTTATACTTGCGTATCTGCTGTTTCAAGTGATGCATTATCAGTCAGCAAAGCATCATGTCATTCTCATCTTAAAAATGCAAGGTTCTTGCTTCCAATCAGATCTTTGAGAACCTTTTAGAAAAATTCCAGGAGATTATGGAATTAAGAGAGCAAATAATAACACCTTGATGCTGTGATAGACTAAGGGTTGTGGTCTCAAATCTGGGCTGTGAGTAAGCGTGATCTCCTGGTTGCTGAATATCAATTTATTCGTAGGAGGTAAAGGAGGGATATGGCAATGTTTTCAGATTTCAGTTAAAACATGGACGTCTATGTATATTTAGTGTTCAAAATTTCTGTAAAAGAATAGATACTGGAGTTTTCCTTGAAGTGTTTGAGAACAGCTGAATGCAGACATAGATCTTGTCAGACTCTTTACCAGGCCATGAGCTGCATTAGATACCAACAACAATTTCCTTGAATTATTCAAACCTAGGGAATGGTATAAGATTGTTTCAAAAAATTATTTTAGGTTTTCCTTCGTAGGACTTCTATTGCCAACTGCCGATTCAATTCAAGATCTACATTAATGTCTCTGTACTTAGGGATCCACAGCCATATTAGGTGTCTGAGCTTTCCCTATGTTGAGTAGCGATTTACCAAATGCAGTCAATTGACTCTAGTGCAAGATTCACATCACCCCAAAGGGAAAATCTAGGACTCAATTCATTTTCTAAGTATTTAAGACCTTTTGAATTCGCTTAAGGGAATCCTTTCTAGCCTCCAGCTGCTTCTCCAAAAAAGATGTAGGCTGGGGCTGCTTATCGGGTCTGTGTTATACCTACTTGCTCTCAGCAGTTGTGTCAGCACGGCACAACTTAAGACAGCAGCAGATACCACCATCTGTAGACCTGAATCAAGCTGCTGCTATCTGGGCAGTGGAGTCATTCTCTAGCTTATGCTAGCTGTGCTGACTCTTTGTCTGTTGACAATAATCGGAGTTTAAACATCCGTATGTTTAAACGTTTGTATTTATTTGTCTAAACAAAAGTTTAAAATGTTTTCAGAGAAGATATTTTCTTAGTATTTTCAACGAAAAGGGACTGCTTACAAAAATCAGAGGTGAAAGGTACCCAATGTTGAAAGTAATTTACTTTCCAGGTTGCAAAAAAATGGAGTATTTCTACTGGCATGCCTATCCTTTGAGTAACGACAAGTCACATTGATGCTAGAAAGAATACTAAGCCTCCCCAGCAACTTCAGAATGTGTGTAGGATGTGAATACTGCTAAAGCTATTCCTTGTCAGTCTGTCTGTTCTGCTGATGGAATAAACCAGGGCCATGGTGTTAATGTATTGAGACAAGTACAGAGCTTGTAGAATGTACTTGGCTTTTAGCTGGGGGAAGAAAGGAACAATGCTGATACAGTGTGTGATGTTTACTGGGAGACACTGCTGAAATCTGCTGAAGGATGCAGCAGAAGACCTAAATGAGTCTTCATTTCAAGAACGTGTCTGCAAATCAGTAGATTAACTAGTGGGGAAGTGTTTCTGTCATCTCAGCAGAGAGTTAACCTTCATCAAATTCTTTGTTTAAGACTGGGGAAAAAAAATGGGGTAAAATCACATCCATCATTTCCTGCAAGTATCTTACTGTATATTTAATGTAATACACTGTCACCAGTATTCTATTATAGCTAATAAATATGCTTTTTGGTTTTCATCTTTTTAACTACGATATATTTACAGATAAAAAAAATATATAACATTTGAATATTAAAATGATAAACATATATACATATATTTTTTAATGGAGAGATGCCTACAGTGAGTAAAATAAATGATCCATTTTATCTAATACCCGTTCTAGAGTTACTGAAAGTGTAACTTATAAAAGGGTCGACAGCATACAGCAAGTATGTAGAAGTTCATCCCTATAATAATTAATTTGCAGTTAATGGATTTTTCAGCTAATGAAAATTTAAATAGTACATGTAAATCACAATGGATTTCTCTTTCACAAATTGTTTAGCCTCTTTTTTCAACTAATTAAGCTGTTACTTACAGTTGTCACTTTTAGTGTCAAGGAATGCTATGCAAGTTCCATAGTGTAAACTGTTGTCTTCTAGTGTGTGAAGCCTTCTGGTTGCTTGGTTCACTTGGTGTCTCTCAGCTTTGAACATGAACCAACAGAGTGTCAGGTGGCCAAGACACCCACTGGCATCCTGGACTGCATCAGAAATAGCTTAGTCAGCTGGTCTAGGGAGCCTCTCTACAAGATCATTGAGTTGCTCAAGCATGTGCAGAGGAGAGCAACAGAGTTGATAAATTGCCTACAAAACAAGACTTGGAAGGAATACCTGGATGAATTGGGGCTGTTCAGTCTGGAGAAGATGAGGCTGAGGAGCGACCTCATTGCTATCTACAGTTACAGTTAGAAAGGAGGTTGCAGTGAGGTTGGTGTTGGTCTCTTTTCTCAGGTGACAAGTGATAGGGCACAACAAAATGATGTCAGGTCGAGCCAGGGGAGATTTGGATTGCACATTATGAAGAGAGTGTGGTTAGGCATTGGGGTACAGAGTCACCCTGGAGGTGTTTATTTAAGAGATGTGTGGGCATGGCACTATGGGTCATGTTTGGTGATGTGCCTCAGTAAGTCAGGTTAATGGTTGGACTTGATGATCTTGAAGGTCTTTTTCAACTTATATGATTCTATGATTTTTTTTCTGTAGGGAGAGACAATGACTATTCAGTCCCCTTCCATTGTCTCACATTCTCTTCACAATAGAAAAGTCTTGTTACTGAAAGGTCAAGTGTTTCAAAGCTTTCATCATATGAATTTCCTCTTCCCGACTCCTCTGTGTTTTGAGGTGATTAGATTATAACTTTCCATTGTATTTACATAGACATATCTGGTATGTGAGTTAACGGGGATTATAGAGCAGCATTGTGAAGGTCTGTTTTTATTTTCGGTTCCTTCCTTAATAATTCTCAGTATCCTATTTCCTTTTCTCGAACTGTTGTTTTCATGGAATCTTCAAGTGTATCTTAAGATCTTGTCAATAATTAGCAATGATTAATTCTAGTCTCACTGTTATGTTTGCCAAGCATTGTTTTTTCCATCTACATTACTTTTTATTTATGTGCATTAGATCTACATTTTAAAAGCCATTTTTGGACTGATGGCAGGTCCTTATGCTGACTAGGTCCTTCCTAGTCGGACTTTGTGAAAATAGATGAATATCATACTTCGTCATCTCATTGTTCACCCCACTTCTACAGTTATCTACAGATAACTGAAACTCTACAGATAACTTCCTTTTACTATGAAATTTTACCATTTACTGCCAGTATCTCTTTATGTGATTATCCGGACCATGTAATATATTTGCTTCAAAAAGCTTCAAAAAATTGTCATTGAGAGTTTGGACTGTGATCAACCTAAAGCTCTTTGGTTTGTTCTACCAAAATTTTTTAGAAAACCAGGAATTTGATCTAGATCTGTGGATTGCTGTTGCTGGCTAAACCCACAGTTGAAAGTCATGGTTTTAAATAATTTTGTTTTCCCAGACATGCTGACGAATAAATTCAGTGCTTCTGTTGTACTCAGTTTTTCCAAACAACAAAATTAAAAGAAATGAATTATATTATTTTTCATCATTGCTTTGGGGAATATGTAGGCATGAGGGACATTGAAAAGAATAAGAAATTTATGAGTAGCAGGAATAAACATGGGATTAGTTAGTCACTGGAAAGAGTAAGAAATGAATGCTTGGACATGAGTGAATATACTCTTTCTGCCCTAATTCCCAAAGAGGACTGGTGGAAAAACAACAGGGAGATGCCTATCTTTTGTATCATCAGGAGTGTCTGTCTCTGAGACACAGTGATAGGAGTGAGGTTCATCTAACATTCTGGTAAACACATTCCTAAGAGAAAAATATGATGAATATTCCAACCTCCTCCGTTTTTCTGAGTAACTCTTACTGATTTATCGCTCAGGTGATGCCAGTACTCGTTAAGAGAAGACATGGGAGTGTCATTAGCCAGAAGGAAATTATAGAATAAAATAATTCAGTTTGGATGGGACCTTCAAAGATCGAGTCCAACTGCCTGACCACTCGAGGGCAACCCAAAAGTTAAAGCTTGCTAGTGAGGGTATTGTCCAAGTACCTCTTGAATGTTGACGGGCATGGGGTATCAACCACCTCCTTTGGAACCCTGGTCCAGTGTTTAACCACCCTCAGAGTAAAGAAATATACCCTAATGCCCAGCCTGACCCTCCCCTGGTGCAAGTTTGTACCATTTCTGTATGTAACTTAATCATTTGGATTTTAAATAAACATTAAGCTGTCTATGTGCGTTCATGGACTGGCTTCTAAAGAAACAAAGTTTAAATTAAAAGGTCAGAAGTCTAACAGAAAATAAAGTAGAAAGTATAGCTGATAAGGAACAGATAAAAATAGAAGGAAGTGTGGAAAGAAACACAACATAGTATAATAGGAGAATTTGCTTTTGCTATTATGAAAAATAGAAGATAATGATCAAAAAAATAACGAAGAGAAATAGTGTGTGATGTGCAAAATTGCATAGTATTTTGTTATTTGAATTACAAAATATCCAGGAAAATTTTGTTTTGTATAGTGGGTATAATTAAAATATTCTATTAATGTTTTAAGGCCCCAAAACAACTTTAAGCAACAGGAAAATGAACTGTAGATTTTCACTCATCTTGATTCATCTCTCAGAATGGTATTTTTTCAAATACTTCTGGTTGGATACATATTTCTGAGTCTTTTAAAGGTTGCTATACTTTGTTTACATTATTTGCCACTTCATGCAGTATTTCATGATCAAATATTTTGAACACTCTAGCTCTAAACTTGCAGATGTGATCTCACGATTAGCTTCATATTCCCTAGCAGTGCTCAGGCTTCTAACTCTTTTTGGGCTTGGACATTTACTGAGTCTCTTTCTAGCAAGTCAAACTATGTGTATACAGTCTCATTGGCTATGTAATTCTTCACCTTCATCTTTGTAAGTCCATTTATAAGGATGGCATTTAGAAGCCATATCACACGAAGTAAGAGAATGTTATGTATTAAAACATTAGTTTGTACTTCAGAAACTTGTGTGCGTTTATATGTGCTTATACATGCTACACATACAGCATGTATCTGTGTATATGCACATATTCACACAGTAAAATGTAAGCAACTGAGCCAAACTGTCAATCACTTGTTCCATTTGGTTTTGATGAAAACAAAACAAAAATAACTTCACTTTATTACTGCAAACATGGGCACAGTTTCAAGGCAATCCAAAGAGATGGTGCAATGAGGGCTGGAATAGAATGACTCAAATATTTCCTTTTGCTTCCTTTGCTTATCTGGCTGCCAGATTTGACTTTTTTTTCCTTTTATTTTTGGTATGGAGTTATTACTGTTGCTAATGAGAGACAATGGAGCCTTTTAAAAATAAAACTGAATGGAAGTTTGATGTATTGCAAATATCAAGGATTGTCAGATCTCTTGAGAAAGATGGAGAGACTGGTGAGCTCTCAGTTTTACCTTATTTTCATCTCTATTTGTGCGTACTAGTTACTTGTAGCAATGATTGGGGTATTTAAGGGTTTGGGCAGTGTTTGGCATGGCTTCTTAAACCTTATGAAAGCTTCTAGAATGAATGCAGTTAAGTTTGGTACAGAGTAGTATTCTGTTTTAGTTTTCTCCCAAGTTTTCCTAAATAAAGCAATAAGTATATTAATTTAACTCCAAAATTTGTTGTAATGCCCATTACACGGCTCCCTTTTCTGATGTGATATGTTGTTGTTCAGACTTTCAGGTCCTTTATGCTCTTTCCAATTACCACTCCCCAGGTCTTTGCAAATTTTTGTTTCAGCATTCTTTCCCCTTACATCACCTATTACAACACTCCTCACTGCCTGGCTGCTCTAAAAAATGAAAACAATAATACTTAGTACACAGCATTACCTTAAGAGCAATAACTGCTTTTGGCAAGCAGAATGTTGGCTGTTAAATATCAGCATTGTGTTAGCCAGACTGACGCATTCAGTACTCTCTTATTAGCTATTTGGCTATGGATTTCCCTCATAAGAGATAAAATATAGCATGACTGAGTCCATGCTTGCTTTGATGTATCTGCAGGCAAGTGCAAGCATCATAGCTATGGCTGTGAGAAACGCAGTGCAGGTTTTCAGACTTCTCTACGCAGTTAAGTTTAGAAGCTTACAGCCTCTGTCCAAGGTTCACCATGTTCTACAGAAGGTAAACATTTTGTCTTTCCATGGTTTTGATTGGATGCTGAATGTAAAGTCACACTTCTTTATGTTGGATGTTGCTTTCTATTTAATGACCGATTCAATAAATCTGTCCTTAATTTGATTCAATACATCAGTCATCAATATTCTAACCTTTGAAGTGTGTCTGAATCAAAGTCTTGCAATGTTTTGAAAGTGGGTAAGAAAACTTTTTTTTTTTCATGTTTTCAAAAATAATTTTGAAAATGGGTGATTTGTACAATGGTAACTTTAGAGAGAGCCAGTCAAAAAGCAAAATGAATGCTTTGTGTCTCCTATGCTGTCTGCTCAGATAATGTAAAAAGCTGGAGCAGCAGTGTGGTGGCATGGCAGTGTGTACACAAAAAACACACAGTGACCACTCGCTGCTGGGAGACTGCGTTTTCGGGGATATTTTGTCACTGTTTAGTTTGGGGCTAATAATTTGAGTTCATGAAAAAAGGTTTTTGTTTGTCATTTTGATAAATGTTCTCTGAGAAACTTGAGAGATAGAAGTGTTTTAGGGTATTTTTTCAAGATGTGAACTGAAACATAAAATTCAGTTCTTTGACCTAGGTGACATTCTCCGTTTCCAAATGAAAAGACCCAGATGTTTGGTTTCAAGAAATGTAGAGCTGTGACAGGGCCTCAAGAGCAGTGGGAGCAGTGTGGTTATGGGAGAAGGTGATTTTCTCCAGCCAGATTGAAGTCATTAATGTGCTGATTTAAATTTATTGGCCTAGCTGAAGCTTAAGCAAATGTAATAGCACCCATAGAGGGTGCTCAGCTGAAGCAAATCAATTAAAATGTTCACTCATTAGACTTTAGTTTATAGCTAATACTAGCATTGCATGTGGATTGAAGGCACAGCTGATTACTCTCATGCTTTCTGTGAAGACTTTACTTTGTACAGACATCCCCTATGCTTTGTTTAAAGCAATTTTTAAAACTCAGATTATTCTGGTTCCTGACTGTTCCACCAGTAAGTTAATCACTTGAAATTTCTAAAATGTTATATATTGAAACATTTTTCTTGACTAAGTAAAAGACAGTTCTGCAAACATAGCTGGAAAATCTTCTAGAGCTCTATTACAATACGAGTATTTCTTGAGGTGTGCTATACTGTGTGAACTTTGTATTCTTTCTGGAGCAGAAGTTTCCTTTTGGCAACTTCTGTTTTCTTTATATGTTTTGGGTACATCTGAAATGTGAGGAATTGCATAAAAATTAGTAGAAACTGAAGAAAATTTGTCAAAAATGTCTGAGATGGAGTGCTCATTGCAGATTTCCAGCTGAACAGTCTGGCAAAGTAATAAATGGCAGAAAGCACAGTTTATAATACTAATACTACTACTAATAATAATAAATGTCAGTCTTTATACTCCTCCTATTTGTATTAAAGATATATATTCATGAAAATGTGTAAGGTATAAACATATTTTAAAAGAATTTGTGAGCAGGCCAAGCACTTTACTGACAGCACAGGGGAAGTTTTCCATTTTCAATGAACTTACAATGCAAACAACACTGAATAAATAAAAGAGGTAGGCAAATATGACGGTCACTGAAATAATGCCTCCTATTTTACTTGTTGGCCCATGACATCAGAGGCAGTTGGTGTTATGGCAGTAAAGGCTGAAGCTTCTTGGCAGTATTTCATTGTATTTGTTGCCATGTGACAGATGGCAGCAGAGGAACAGTCAGACACGACTGACAGTCTGACATGAAAGCGCATATGAAGCAAAGATGTGCAATTGAATTCCTCCATGTGGTAAAAATGGTACCCACTGACATTTGCTGCTGCTTGCTGACTGTTTATGGAGACCAAACAGAGGATGTGAGCACAGTGAGGTGGTGGGTAGTGCGTTTCAGCAGTTATGTCGGTGATGTGAAAAATAAGCTGCGTTCTGGGCAGCCATGCAGATTTTTACAAACATAGCTTGCAGACTCTTGTTTATGGCTGGCAAAAATGCATAGCTAATGGTGGTGACTATGCTGAAAAACAGTGTTTTGTGACTGAGAAATTCTCCAAACACTGTTACTATTCTTTTTATATATGTTGCTGTTTCCATGGAAATGAATAGGAGACAACCTATATAATTTGCATACAGCCCAGGTACTCAAGTAAAATTTTAAATTCCCAAGGTATATGAAATCAGTAATATCTGTACTACTCAGATCCTTCATGTGAGAGTTTTCAGTTACCTCTCATTTACCATTTTTCTGTGGATATCCATGAATGTTCTTGCTCTATGCTAGTGCTGTTAAAAACTTAACTTGTTTGATATTGTTTTTGATACAATTGGCATCCTTTTCTTTTTTTCATAATTGCCTTCACAAACTCTGTTCTTGAAAATCCAACAAAGAATGAAAATACATTTTTATCTCTTACCTGACAGAAGATTTGCATTACATTGTGGTGATTTCACCTTGCTGTGCAGCTCAAATCCCCTGTTGCACACTCTTCCCTTCCTCTAAGGAATAATAGGAGAAAATACTATGGAAAAGAGCTTAAGGGTTGAGATAAGGACAGGTATGTTGCTCTCTAGTTACTGTCACAGGACAAACAGACTCAGCTTTGAGATAATAATGTAATTTATTGCCAAATTCTCACAGACCAGAGCAGTGAAAACTAAATGCAAAATAAAAAGAAGTGGATGATTGTGGTGAAATTTATTTATTTTATTTTTGAACTTTGGAGATAATTGATCTTGATGTTAGATGCCCCCCAAAAATGTTATTTTTAAGATCTGGGTCCACATTTAGGAAAATTTCAATTTTTCTTTCTAAACACCTTGGATTTTAGAGTGCTTTTTTTTCTTCTGGTTGGCTCCGTATGTCTGCTGTTTTTTAACTGCAGAGCAGCAACTTTTCAATAGGTGTGACATCGAATGTCCATTCAGCATAGTGTTGTCTTCAGATATATGGACTGGACATGATGTCAGCACTTTATATGGGCTGATTTGGCCTGGTTCTGTAATGATTGGGGTAGGGGGACCCATGGACCCACACCCTGGGGAAGGGGAAGTGGGAAAAATGAAAAGGGAGATGGGCCGAAAAACAAAACAGTGGCAACGATCTGAGGAGGAAAGCTGATTTACTAAATAAGATGTCAGAAAGCAAAATAACTCAATATAATACAGTATTATCGGAATTGAAGGTAATAAATCAAATAAAATGAGAGAGAGTGAGTGTCTGAAAACCAAAGGCCTTACGCTCGTGCTGGAGGGAAGGCAGCTAGGGAGCACCCACTGCTGGGTTGATCTGAAAGGGAAAGAGCGTGTGTCTCGTGACACGCAAACAGTTTTCATCTTTCCCTCTGAGCAGAAAATGGAAAAAACGCAAAGCAACACAAAGTCCTCTGGGGTATGTAGTTCTTTTTCTCTTCTGAGACAGGTATACCTGGAATTACTGATGATCGATGGAGCTGGAGTATTATCTCTTTAACTGCCAATGCACTACATGATATTATGATGTGGAATACCAATAACAAAAATCAAAAAAACCAGGACACACAGGAAGGATCTGCCCCTCTGGAGACCAGAGCAAGGGTATGAGCAGGTAGTGCCTGAGGATGAGAGGCTACAGCCACAGCACTGCTCTAGTAGCACAACATCTGGTGCCTGAGGAACCTTCAGAGGTTGAGGGCTGGGTTTCTGGCTTGGACTCTTCATCATCTTAAATTCTACTTAGATACCCTAAGTGCTTTGGAAATCCCAGCCATAAATTGGCATCTCTGTGCCTATGGCTTAAAGGATGTATTTGTCATTCTGACTGGTTTGGTCTTACCAAAATTAAATTTCAGCATGGGTCTAGAGGTGGTTTTTTTTTTTCAGGTAAATAATTATTTATTATTATTTGGCAAATAATTCTTGCAGGAAAGAGTTTTTTTTTTTTTTTTCACTGACCTTAACGGCAGTGTTTTTAGTACTAGTGGGAATACATTACCGAGATGTGTAAAAATACTGTTTTGAATGGTAACAACATTTTAAGTATCTACGATTCGTAGCTAAGAAGTGATTAGATATTATTACTGAAACTGATTATTTTAAGGTTTGTCAGCAGATAGTACTCATGAACATACGTGTGTATATATATTTTGAGATGAACAGTGAATATTAGAAGAAAATTGTAAATCTAATGTATGTAAGTAGTGCTTCTGTTTTGTCTATTAATACTGGTATGTATTGTACTGGTACTGTGTGATTTATTCCATTCATTGAGTGGTTGGGGAACTTTTGCATTGTTAGTAATTTATAAAATGGGGATTATATATTTTTATGATTACAAGCAAAACCAAACTATAAGCAAATTCAAGAGGAAAAAAAATAAAAAACTGCCACCACTGCAGAAACACCCTGTGAGAGACTTTTATGCTCCTTTTGGGTGGTGGCTGCCAGCTGTAGTTTCACATTTCTGTCCTTTGTCATCTCCGTCACTTTGTGAAATTAGCTGGAAAATAAGGGAACAAAAAATGTGGCTTCACTCTGAATCACTTCCCTGACTTCTGTGTGCCATGATAGCTGCAAACAATGGTACTAGCCCCAGTGGAGGGGGGTGGCCTGAAAAGGCGCAGGAGGAAAGGAACTACTTCAGCCACTGCTGCCACTGAGGGAAGCTGGTAACTGGTCCCTGAGGCTACTCTTTTTGTCACCAAAATAGTCATGACCTCCAGGAAAACCTTAATAAGACAGCTCTGTAAAGCTTTGGAGGGACCTATTTGGGCAAAGAGAAGTCCTACCAGTGGTGTACTGCAGAAGGCTTCTTGAAAAAGAGGTGATAGCTTGTTTGTGACTGATAAGAGGCAATGAAAGCCAAGATTTAAGTTGAAATGTATTCAAAATGAAAACATCAGCTTGAATAGTTACCTTCAAATGGCATTAAACCGTGAAGGTGGCTGTAGAACAGAACATATTCTATGTGTTGACTTCACTTTTATTCAGAAGCGAACTTCTTTGCCTTAGGAATAATGTGTAAAAACATTTTTATCTGTTTCATGGCTCTGTGTTTTTTGGACTTTGTTAAGGTGATGAAATAATTACAGAAACATTAAGAAATGCCTTTTAATTAGTTGCTGACTTAGTACTGGCAATATTAGAACTGCAAGAAACAGGGCGCATGACTTATGACAAGTAAATGTGATCTCCTGAGGCCACTGAAATTTAGAATAACACGAAACATACACAAGGCTGGGAAGACTGATGTGGAAATTTCAGTCATATCTATAATTTGCAGGTATCAGATTTCCGACATTTTTTTAACTAGTCAATCCTGATTTACTTTTGGTAGAGAAAGTAGAAATGTAAAGGAAAAGAAGTTTTCTTTATTTTACTTAGTTGGATTCCACTATCAGAATTAGAGGTACAATGTGGTGGATGTTGTTTTATTCTATATATATTAAATGCAATAATACCTATTAATATTTAATTTATTCTCCTTATATGTCCTGTAACACAAAGTTTTCCCTACTGATTAGGAAGCAGCAGTGGGAAATGTGTCTAGAGGAATATGTCAAGTTGCTCTAAACTTGTCTCAATTTTTTTTATTATGATTTTGATGTTTATGCAAGGCTGGACACACCCTGAGGAAAAAGGGAATGATCTTTATTTCCAGAGAGACATTGCATTGAGTATTTCATGGTCGTAACCCTTCTTGTTAAGGGTAGCTTGTAGCTTCATAGGCAGAAAACAGCTCCTCTGCCCCTTTGAGGGAAGAAAGCAGAGATCCTTGTGTTGAGGTTGTCTGCGATGATGAGAAATGAGGAGGCAAATAATTAGCAGGGTTCTGATGCAACTGTGTCACTCCACATTTTTGCTGTGAGTTTGCCATGCCAGGAGCAGGAGGAGTTGAAGGCAGGAGAAGAAAACTGCAAATTTATCTACTCTGGCAGCTTGTCCTTCAGCCTTAGGAAGCAGAAAATCCAGACCCTAGAGCTGCAGCTGGGATTTTCCCTACAGCGGAAGAGCTGTCACTGTCTGACACCAGCAGGCTGAGTGTCTGTACCTGTGTTTTTCTTTCTACTGTTTGTGCCAGCCAATAGTGCTTTCTGTATGACTGATAAAATGTCCTTGGATTCCATAGGAACAACCATCCAGATAATTCTAACAGCCCCTCTGTTTGACTCCAGTATGGCTATTACTGGGAAGTTCTTAATGGTTGGAAATGTGTGCTGATAAAATCTGCCTAGTTGAGAAGGAGAAACAGCACATGGATTTATGATGAATAGAGGCTTTTGAGTTAAATCTAGATATTTTTCATTGCATTGATTCCTTCAGTTTTCCACATCCTTTGGGTTGATTTTGATTTTGATTTTGTATCACAAGATATTTTGAATTGAAGGAAGCAAAAGAGACATTTATTAGTAAGGTTGTTGACGTTATAGATACTGAATGTATAATGAATATAATGTGAGATCACAAACACTGAACCAGTGAAGCTGCCTTCCTTGCTGAGAAACAAGTTCAAAAAATGTCTGAAGTTAGACCTGCCCATTTTTATCAGTGAACAAAGTTAACTACCAGAATGACTTGCATTAGGTTTTTGCTTGATTCATGGTCTTTTTGAATTACAGATTTATATTTTTCTCAAATGCATGAATTTTCTCAATGCTTTGTTAGAAATAATCATCTTAAGACAGGAACTCCTTTGGGACATGTTCTGTGTGGGAGTTCCGAGAGTGGTAATGTTTCTTTCTGGTTTTCAATTCTTTCCTCTGATTGTATCAGTATTCCACAGAGAGAGAGTTTAGACTTCAGTGCCCTTGTGAGACAGAAAAGTGCAAAAATATTTTGCGAAATAGTAGGTACGAAAACAAAAGACTGATTTATGATCGTAGCATAAAATAAGTACTTCTGTGGTGATTTTCACTGTAGTAGTTTAAATAACTATTAAATATAAAACTAACGTACATCATCTGTTGCAGTGATTCCTAGTAGTGCAGGCACTTGTCGCCTTCTCTTTTTTGGTGTCTTTAGTGTTTTGCAAGAGGAGAAACTTGCAACTGTAAATATTGAGGAAGAAACTGAAAGGAATCTAATTTTTTTTTTCACTGACGTGTCATCTCCTTACAATACAGACTGCCAACTATTGGTTCACTCTTAGCTTGATTCAAGACCCTCAAGTTCTTTTGTGAACACAGCATCTTGCACACCTATCCTGCCCTGTTTCATTGGGCATGGCATGAGGAGAGGAGCAAGAAAGCAGCCCTTTTCTAAGGATATTTACGTCAAAAATTATCAGTTGTGAGTCATGACTATACTGTCAATCTTTTTAATTATTTTGTTTTAGAAATAAAATTGGTACCCTGAGGGGAATAAAGATAGATTTTACCTTTCTATGTAAATTCTTCGAGATGCACAAATAGCATTACTTCTACCAATAATATATATATATATTTACCTTAAATGTAGCATGGGAATTAGAAACAATTATAAAATTTCAAATTTCCATATATAGTTTATCTGGAGTGTACGATTTTTGGAAAACTCTGAGGGTAGATAAGACAATGAGCCAAGATCATGGTTAAGTAAAATTTCCATGTGTAATTCTCGTCAATTAAGCCTACATACCCAAAACTTTGATCCAGCAAATCTTGCTTGAGTCTAATTAAAAGCACTGCACATAGCTGGTTGGAAAAATTGGCAACAAGGACAACAGAGGGATATACAGACTTAGTAAGACAATACTGTATTGCATTTCATTGAGTTCACATTTAAATGTTTTCCTTTCAACTCTAATGGCAAAATAATTGTTAGTTAAAACAAATCCTTAGCTCTTGGAGAAGGCTAGATCATGAGCTTTTCATTCACCAAAACTGCACCCAATAAAGATATATATTTTTAAGATGTAAACT
This sequence comes from Oreortyx pictus, assembly GCA_036925125.1. NCBI lineage: Eukaryota > Metazoa > Chordata > Aves > Galliformes > Odontophoridae > Oreortyx > Oreortyx pictus. Next base: position 89,329,045 of record JAUPFR010000002.1, on the reverse strand, counting down.
CAGAGTGAATTTCAACAAGTCTTACCTATTTGTGCCATTCAGGCATTATTTAAATAATAATAAATAATCATCCAGATTTAATTTTTGACCGTAAATATGGTTTTGAGTTCAAAATGGGTACTGCCAAATGTTCTGCATCCAATTCTACAGAGTTCAGTATACTGACGATCATAATACTTACTTTTCTTACTAGAATTAAGGCATACTAAGTATTATCAACTGTAACTGCCACTTACAATGCAAGAATCTCCCATCTAAAGGGATGGTAGCTTTATTTTATCTGCTCAGTATTGATGTACATACAATAAAATCTCTCAGTCCAAACGAGAGAAAATCACATATTGTATGGAGTAATTAGACTTGGGTAGAATTCATCCAGAGAATAAATTGCCAAGGGAAGGATAATGATAAAATTTTATTTGTGAAATAATTGCTAAGCTTAAATCTTAAAATCAGGCAAAAAATGTATGTATTTGTTTTCTAGAAAATGTCATGCTAGTAGTGAGGATTAATATAAGTAGTGCAATAGCTGAAAGTGGGTTTTGGTTTTATTTTTTTAAAGTGGTGGACTTCTCTTTGTTTGTTCAACAAAGTGACACATTTTTTTACAGGGCAGTAGTTAAAGCAGCATTAAAGTGCCATTGACATCATCCAGTTACTGCCCTGACTTGATTATATAACCTCTTTTGTGCAATTTTCATGCTCTGCTCTGTTTGAATGTTTTTACTATGCTGATGGCTGTTTTTCATTTCCTGCTGGGATGACCTTGAATAAAAAAAGAATAAGAATAAAGTAGACATAAGCAATATAGTCTTGCTGTCATTTGCAGTTCTTTTGTTCTGTGCTGAGGAACATAGTAGTTTGGCATTTATGGTATAGGTTATTTCTGCTCGGTTGTAATTAATCTTCAGCCATTGGAATAAATTAATGTGTTTTTCTTATTTTGTTCTTTTGAATGTGCTGATACCAAAGTGATACATGCATGACGACTCGTACTTTTTTTTTTTTAGAATGTCTGAAGAGAGGTAAACAAATTGTCAATGCATTGGTTGTTCTTTAAATTAAATTATTAATGAAGCCTAATAAATCCAGTAGATCTACTGATATTTATTTATTATCATTTTTATATCATTTCTTAAATTTCTTTAAAGGGAAAATGAACAGGCTTGAACTTTTTTCTTGATTCGGTGTATATCACGCAGATGAGTAAAATAATGCAATGTCTTTAATATCTGGATCTTCTTCAGACTTTCTGTATCTCTGAATTTCACAGAGATTCTAACACGGACATAATTCTTTGGATGCATTTTGCATTATTTCTGCTGATCCTTATCAGATGAAAGCCATTGTTGCCTTTTAATTCATCATATTGAAGTGATAAACATTATATTACCGTGCAGTTCACAATCACTTTTAGAGGAAAAGTTTTACATTTAGGTGGTTTTCACCAGAGATTGTGTCTACCTTTGTGGTACGGTTTTGGTATTGGGCTTATACTTTCATCATCCAAATATCGTACTTGAGAGCTTTCAGTCTTTAAGATACTGAGCACAGATGCATCATTTCACATATTTCTAGCTTGTTCCTGTGGTGATTTTGCTTTTTTTGAACTGAGGAAATCTCCTTATAGCTAGGCTATGAAATGGCATAGTGAAGTACTTATCTTCACTGCTAATGAAGTTTCAGGGTTTGATTTCATTTGGAAATGTTGCAGTATTTTCTTTTTAATTAATATAGAGAAGCCATTAATATGTCTGCAGCACATTTCAACCATCAGTATGTGATATGACTATTTGATCTAAACTTCCTTTTTTTTTTTTTCCCCTAAAATTCAAATATTTACAAATTAAGCTCTAAAATCAGATGCTTTTAGATGACAGGCCAGTATAAATGCTGATCCAAACCTGAATTTAAGTGTGCTGTTTTATTTTCCCCGTGGAAAATCTGATGAACTGGTTTTATTCTGTTTTGATGAATACTGTTTTTGGAGAAATTTGGTACTCGCTTTTTTGGGGCTTTTTTTGGTTTGTTTTTTGTTTTTGCTATTTGTTTGTTTCATGTACACTAATTACCATGTGATGTTTCTTAGTATAAGGGTATGAATCTGAATTATACTTCTTCATATATGAGAGCGGTGCACTGGAAAACAGTCCTCCAGAACAAGATTCACAAATGTTAGTATAAAAAAGCATTTAGATTGTACTGTTTATTGCATCCAATAATATTAAGTCAAACTTAAGTATTTTCATTTCAGGACAATAAAAAATTATGCAAAATGATGACGTATTACAAATGATTAAAGGGATCATAGAATGGTTTGTGTTGGAAGGGACCTTAAAGATCGTCTAGCTCCAACCCTTCTGCATTAGCCAGGAGCACTTCCCTCTAGACCAGCTTGCTCACAGCCCCATCTGGCCTAGCTTTGAACGCCTCCAGGGTGGGAGCATCCACAACCTATCTGGGCAGCCTGTGCCAGTATGTTGCTGGATGATCAAGTTCGATATATTTGAAAGCTGTATAGCTCCCTGTAAATCCCACTGAGTGATATTCATCCTCTAAATATTAATTCATGGCTTTTGGTATGCATTACTTTATTTTTTTTAATAAAATGCTTTTTTAAACTTATACTGCATTTATGTGCCAACTGTTGCATTTTAACAGAGATCTCTCTGTTTTTATTGCTGTACAGTGCCAGGGCAAACTAAAATAGGGCACTGTGGAGTGCTGAGTGCTGCCACAGGAAAATTAGTTTATGTAATGCATAATGTTCTTTAACATTCATACATTTAGAAACTTTCTCTTTGTGGAATTAGAAATACTGTTAACAATTATTCTAGATTGCTAATTTGGAAATGCTGTTAGTTTATTGTTAAGAAAGGACTGCCCTTTAAAGGGAAGGGTCTAATGGGCATATTTAGTTCAAATAGGAGATTTACGAGGAGCAGAGTTAAATTCTATCAGGACAAAAGGGTCTGCAGCCCAGCTTGTTAACATGAGCTCTTTGTCACAAAAAGGAAAATAGATATTTCATGTTAAAATCTTACGTATCACAAAGAAAGTGTAAATGAGAGGCATCATTTCAGATAGCTCAACAAATTAGATACAGAATATTCACCATTTTGTGTCACATGAAACCGACTGCTTTTTTAGGGCTACTTATTTTGTGGTTATGTTACACAGACAGGTCTCACAGACCTGCATGACAAAACCCACGCACCACCTTTGCTTGGCACTGCTGGGTGCCTGAGAGGACTGTGCCTCCAGGGCATCCAAGTGTCAGATGGGCAGTGTGCTGCATGGCACGTTCTTGGCCTCACGACCTTTCGCTCACAAACGTTTCCGGCTCATGCTCCATGAGTTAGCACGGAGCAGTTGATACAGGGCCAGGAAAGTAATCCTGGGAGTAGGCGGCTTACCATGCGTGGTTGAGACGCTGCTTGTGAATGAGAGCTGAGGGGATAATATTAGCAAGGTGTTTAGGGAGAACTAGGCTGAAGAAGGGTGCTTAAGAACAGGACCACGAGCTCAGGCAGTTCCACACAGTAAGTTGTGGTAGAGGGTTTTCCCTAATTGTACTTTTGTGTCAAATCTAGGTCAAATTTGAAAGGAGTAAATTTTTTCACTGTGAACTATATGGTTAAAGACAAAATCTAAATTAGGAGCTAGGTATACTAGGTTTGTCTGAAGAACTGAAAGCATGACAGTCACTTTTGGATTTTTATTCAAAAACTGTTATAGTATCCTAAAATCCCATGCTGCCTTGCAATGGCAAGGGCATAATTTTTATTGGTTGCTCCATTTATTGATTTATTATTATTATTTTCTAATCTCACTGATAAGTGGTAACTGATGAGGAGGGTGAAAAAATGACAGTAAAAACAGAGGTGGGCTGCTTGGGGCAGCAGCTGATGGGATGTGGCAGGTTGGCGGCTGAGCACAGCATACAGTAGGAATATGGTTGGTTTGTAAAAACAGAATGAGGGTGAAAGAGAAGTGAATATACAGGGAGCAAGCTTTTGGGAATAACAAGACAGGTGACTGCATGGTTGAGCAGGAGCTAGACTGAAAAAAAAAAGGGGAGGAAGAATGTTATCCTGCTGATTAACTGCACAACTTCAGCAGCACAAAATGCCTTTGAAGCACTGATGGCTCTCTGGTTGTACCCTGTCTCGCTGCTTTTCAGTTAACTATTTCCACTTCCCAGGGACTGTTTCTCATCTCAGACATTCTCCAACATCTTTGTACTTAATAAACCTACTTTTTCTTTCTACTGTCATTGTCCTGAAATATTGAATACCTTATGGCAGATATCTACAGAGCTCTGCTTGATGCAAACTTTCAGTAAATAATCTTATTTTCTATCTTATCTCTCACTAATTGAACACTTGTTTCACAGATCTGTCCTCTAAAGCATATTTCTTTCAAGTAAATGACCCATATAAAAAAACCTGAACTAATCTGCATAGTATGTACTCTATTTCCTGTATTCGTGGTTATATAAGAAATAAAATTAATACAGTTGGAAATAATATATTACTGCGAAATCTACAGTGGTTGGGAATTAATGTTTTTTATCCTCTACGCACAGAGAATATCTCGTGAAGAATAATTGCAGTGATTTAGAGAACAAAAAAGGGATCATGTTCTTTATTTTGAGCAGCACTTGCAATCTGCTTCATTCTTTATTGTAGAGAATTTTGTGCTGAAAACTTAAGGAAAAAACTCAGTAATAAGAAGTGTTACTTCCTTTGAAGGAATATCTTTCTTCTGGAGGAACGTACCAGAATCTTAATTCTCAAATTTAGTCACATTAACATTGATTTGTTGGATTTTTTTCCTATTTTATTGTAGCAGTAGCGTTAACTTAAAAGAAAACATAATTGATCTTTATAAGAATGTATTTTTGTCATCATAGCTTTCTGTAAAGTATTTTGCTTACAGATGGTTCCCAATACCAAATTCATTGGACTCCAATGAAAATATGGCTGCAGTGTTTTGTTATGGCTGCACGAATACCTTTATGTAGAATGAAAGTAAATGGCTATGACTTCAAACATTATTTATTATTTAACCTCAACAGGTTAATAAGAGAAGGCACATATTTTAGGGATTTGGGAAGCCCTCCATACAAATTATTTTGATTAATATTGCTAATCAAGAGATATCATAGTGAAATACTGTAGAATGGATATGACACATTAAAATGGTACTTGTTTTAATGTTGACTTGGAGGATGGAGTCTGTTGAATTCATGGATGTTAAGTGCTTATATATCAGTCTGTTCCCCACACTGTAGAGAGTAAACTTGCTTTCAATATGAATGAATGTATTCGAATGTCTACAAAGACATTCTGCATTCTCGCTGTGCTTAGTTTGGGTAAAGATTGGTTTTTAGCTGTGGCCCATTTATAAAAAATATGATTAAGTTCCCTCTTGTTTAGGAGCTAGATCGTACTTGTTTTGTGTCTTAAAAAGTATTCAGTTTTCAGCATTCAATTTAGGACCACTGGTTGGTTTTTGTTTGTTTGTTTGTTTCCACTTTGATTATTTTACGCCCAATTTATTTATTTTTCTCTTTTTTTTTTTTGTTTTGCAAGAAAGTTGAGCAGGTGCTCTTTATTAGGGAGCCTAATGATAGGACAAGAAGACCAGCTGCCATCCCCTTATCCTCCAATCCTCATCTCTTCTTGAAGTCTCTTTCTCACCTTCGTGACCTCCCATGAAGGCAACTGCTAATCAAGCAATTGTTTTTTTCTTCCCTCCCTTTTTTTTTTTTTTTCCCTCTTTTGCACGGTTTTATTACTTGCCTAAATGAGCAGCTGCTGTGCTACATCACTGCTCAATTTTCAGCATCTCACTTGAGAAACTGCAGTTTTCTTCTTGGAGAATTTTTTAGTAAGCTATGAGTATAACAAGGATCTGAAGCTGGTGAAAACATCAAAACTTGACAGAAAATGTAGTTAAATAGGAAAATAAAATTCTTCAAGCTGCTGGATCTACAGGTTTTATAAGCAGTTCTAAGTCTCCACACCCAGAACAGAAGAGTGGAGTAGCTTACAGATCTTAAAAGCCATCTCTTCTTCCAAAGACTTTAATCAATCTCAGTTTAGATTTAGAATTTTACTCTATTATTTACTAGCAACATTTAGAATATGAAGACAGTTCAACTGACTATAATACAATTCAACATCCATTACCCATTACAAGGTCCTTTATTGTGGAAGGACTTCATGAACACACGTGTTGAGCCTAAATGCAGCCTTTCAGCATTGACCAAGGCTGTATAGGAATAGTGTGGAATTGTTCTGCTTCTCCCTTCCTTCAAAGATGTGGTTTATGCATGGAGACTGGCCACAGTGGTCCCAAGAACTTGTGCTTAGTTCAGTTTTTCATATGTGTCAACGGTTTACCGGGCTGGATCGGCCCGGTTCCGTGACGATTGGTGTGGGGGACCCGCAGACCCACGCCCCAGGAAAGGGGAAGGGGGAAAGGGAAAAGGGAAAAAGGAGATGGGCCTAGAAACAAAACAGCGGCAACGATCTGAGGAGGAAAGCTAATTTACTAAATAAGATATCAGAAAGCAAAATAACACAATATAATACAATATAATTGGAATTGAAGCTAATAAATCAAATAAAATGAGCAAGAGAGAGAGTGTCCGATAAACCGAAGGCCTTACGCTAACGCTGAAGGCGATACGGCAGCGAGCACCCACTGCTGAGTGATCCCGAAGGAAAGAGAGTGTCCCGTGACCGCAGAGGGTTTTTATCTTTTCCCTCTGAGCGGAAAATACGTAAAAATGCAAAGCATCGCAAAGTCCTCTGGGGAATGTAGTTCTTCTCTTCTGAGACAGGTATACCCGGAAATATCAATGATCTATGGAGTTGGAGTATTAACTCTTTAACTCTTAATGCACTACATGTTGTTATGATGTGGAATACCAATACCAGAAATCATAAAACCATGACATTATGAAAAAATACATCATTTCTATTTGTTTTGTTCCTAATAACATATTTATTTGTTTATTTTTTTCCTACAGAGATCTAAGATTTAATAGGATTAAAGAAATCCAGCCTGGAGAATTTAGACGGCTTAAAAACTTGAACACATTGTAAGTTATTTTTCAACTTTCCCCTTTTGATTTAATATGATTAACTCAATAGTGTGCCAGATTTGCTCACTTTTCTCAGATAAGTCATCTCATAAATTTCAGCTGTAGTATTTACACAGGTGAAGGAAGCAAGTTTTAGGTCTGGAGTATATGAAAGTAAAACCAGGTATTTGTTTACTGAAATAAAAACAAAAACTACAACAGAAAAAATAATATTTACATCCTAATGTTTTCTTAACCTTATTCAATTGCAGCTACAGAAATGCAGAAGTTTGCTATATCTTTTTTCTTTTTTTTCCCAAACTTTGCTAAATGATTTAAGTGCAACATCACATATTAAATCATGTAGTCACAACAAAGTTGTTCAAATGCTCAGGTGTTCAAATGTATTTCAGTTAAAAAATATTTGACAATCTCTTTTTCTAATGTTTTGATCATTCCTCTTCAAAGTGGTAGCCTTGAAGGCAGGATTTGGAAAATTTTGTTCCTACCAAGCTTCCTTTTGTTGATATCTCTGTTAGCACATATGCTTTGTAAAGACCATGTTTTGTAAAAGACGTTTTTTACACACCTGTAATGCAAACAGTTTCTGTTCCCAAATATATTAGCAGCCAAGATGAGGAACTGAGATGGACAGTGTACATCATTCATAATTACAAATTTGAATTATTTTATGGAAATGTGTGATCTCAAATAGAATAGTGGTATGAGTTAACTCTGGATTGTTACTTGTTATTTGCTCCGAAAGCATGTTATCAATAAATGTACTGCTTTGTATATTCACATCAGAAAGAAAAAAATAGGATTTCCCCCAAAACATTTAGACCGAGATGTTTCCACACTGTATAATGTGGCACCAGGAATATTTTCTTAATCTACAAAAGAAAGGTTGTTTCAGCTTTTAGATTGTATTTTTAAAAAATTCTGTTTCATTTTTTTTCCCAGTCATTACTCTTGCAGCACAAGGCAGTTTTTATTCTCCTAAGCTACTGGTATCAAAGAAGACTTTTGTTTTGTTTTTTTAAGTTTTTGTGCTACATTTATACCTACTATTATACTTTTTTCCCCACTGTTCTTGTATATTAAAATAAATATATGTTTATTTATTTTATAGGCTTCTAAACAACAATCAAATTAAAAGAATACCTAGTGGGGCATTTGAAGACCTTGAAAATCTGAAATATCTGTAAGTTAAGTGAATATCACTTTTTTATCTATGTATGACTGAATGCATTCAATGAGAAAGTGGTTTGATCTGAGATTGAGTTTTCATCTGACTCACTATCTCGAGTGATAAACTGCTTTGAAAATGAGTGAAATTAATTTGTGGATTGGAGACAACTGTGAATCTATTTCTGTGATTTGGTGGTTTGAGATTTGCTAATGCAAGATTTCAGTATATGTCTTTAGTCAGTACTTTCTGAAGAATTTTCGAGTTACTGTTTACTATATGCAACCTACCTAGTGTCATATGGAAAAGTCTCACTCCACTGCCTCTGGTTACAGTCATTATTTACAGTGTTGGTCGCTTTGAGATTTCAGTATTTTAGAAACAATCCATGAATTTAATTTTTCATCTAGTTTTCAGCAGTGCAACCTAGAGGTTTGGGAGAAGGCAGAAAAATGAAAATCACATGTGCAGATGAATTATTTGGTTTTCTAAGCTGCATTTGATCACGTTTCTTGGTCTCATTTTTCATGTCTTATCTTTCCGTAATTAAATTGTGTACTCTCTATAGAAATAGAGGAAAAAATAATACTGAACAGACTATCTCAATAAATTACTTGAGTCCACAATGATTTGTTGGCAGTATTTTTTAAAGCACGTTTGTATGATGGATCTGGTCTCCATATTTTAAATGGAGATCTTCTTCCCTGTAAAATTTGAATCTGGTGATAAAAGTGTTTGCTCACTCAGTTATTTAAAACTGTTGTCCATTTTGCTAAAATATTATTCAAGATTTTTTTTGCCTAGTTTGATGTTTTGATATGAATATTCTAAAGAACTGTACAGCCATAGCATTATAAAATGTTCAAATACCAGCACAAGAAAACTCAAATGTACAAAATAAATACATTTGAGCTGTGAGAAGTTCAGTTCAGTAAACACATGCAAAATGTATTCTATGGAACAAAGTAAGCAATTTTTTTACACAGTGGAATGTACTGGAGTAGAAGTTACGGAAAGAGAATATACTGCCTCTAAAAAGTTAAAAAATATTGTTCAGAGTCTAGTATTATATAGTACAATCTGGAATAATTCGGGCTTTGGATTGTCTGATCCAAAGTGTAATGTGACTGTAACTTTTCTTCTCCTGTTTGATAAAATTAGATTATTAGCCTGTGGTGTTGTGCATTTATGAGAACAGAAGTACTAGGTGATGGATAGTTTTGAAAATCTAGGCTTCACAGATATTAGAAAGTTGGTTGTTTCTCATGGACTTCGATTCACTGAACTATAGGTATATATAAGCATTGACAAATGTAAATGTGAGTATGTATATATAAATATCTGCAAATGAGTACTTGTATATAAAATGTGGATGTATAAAACATAATACAGTATATATTAAAAAAAAACAACAAAAAGCCAGTGTCAGAGAGAGGGAGGATGTTTATACCTGCAGAACAGTTTTTCTGCAGAAACTTTTTCAGAGAATTCTCAGTGATACCCCTGAGTTTTTGAATGCCTTTTTCGCTTTATTCATTTATGAAATTGAGTTTATAGTTTCATGACGTGCACCTGTTTTCAGAATTATCTGTCAGGAGGAAAACATTTTAATAGACTAATGGCGTTTTCTCAGCTTTCTATGCATTAAAAATATTAGTAATTCTAAAAGCTGATCCCTAAATTATAAAAAGAAAATTGCACATTAGGTTTCGGATGCTTTGGAAGCTTATGTTTTAGATTATTTTTTTGTTCTTTGTGTAATTGAAATTATGACAGTTCTATAAACATCTTTTGCAGTTGTATAAGCATAATTTTTACATGATCTTATGCTGCTTGTGGTAATACTTGGTCTGAATCCATATATCAAATCAGAGGGTAATACTATTGTTACCATTCTTTTTTGCTATGAAACCAAAAGTAAATAGCATATATAGCATATATTAATTCTGCTTTTCTTTCTTATTTCTTGTACATTGGTATTGGCAATCTGTTTCTTTATAAAGGATGAAAAAAGCATTAGTAGAGAGGACCTCACCCATAATAGTTTCTTTGTGCATTTAAGTGATTATGTATAGTGTTTTGATATTGTTCCCCTTTCTGAAAAAGGGAAACACTGCTGGCTATAGTAAACTTTCAGGAAGTTGTGTTAGTATGGGCAAAATAATTGGCAGTATGTTTGAAATTTGTTGCTCCTCATCTGTGATACGTATAATTCACTGAATATGTTTATTTGAATTCCTGTGAGATATTCAATATACTTCTTGCTTCTTCAGTTAATGGAGTTGTTCAGTTATTACTTAACAAAGAGACCAAAAAGCTTCTCAGTCTTACAGTCTAGCTGTTGGTGGGCTTGTGGAAACTGTGAGATCGTTCTTGATCCTGAATGTCAGCTGTTTATTCTTCAAGACAGAAAATTCAATTGGGAATTGAAGATGGAGATGTATTGTAGTTCGAAGCTGTAGAATGTGGACTCAACAGTGTTGAAAGTGAGGTTAAGATAAAAAGAGAAATAATTTGGAGAGGATATATGGGAAAATATCATACAGTCTAACAATTGCAAAGATCTTTTCAGAAAAAGAGAAGGTACTCTGTATTTACAAAGCAGTAAGGTAGAAGCTAGTGTGAATAAAACTATGTCAGATAAAATGGAAAATAAAAATCTGTCTGATACTGTCAATACCTTTTCTTTTTCCTCTTGTTTCAAAGAAATATATGTGGATCTGAATCTCGCTATACCACAGGATGTTTTTTCCAGTTCATAAAAAAAAAAAAAAAAAACAACAAGCAACACAATTCACAAAGGGAGTGTAACGAAGTCTGTCTGATTTTCTGATAACTGATTACCAGTTTGTTTGTTCATTTCCCAAGTGTATGACCAGTAACATCATCAACTTTATTTGCATTTCTGGAAAGCATTGTTTTTTGTGAACTCTTCTGAAAACAGTAGTAATTTCCAGAAAATGATGTAATATCTGAATAGAATGTATCACCTTGTCATCTTAATCCAGTTTATTCATCCTTAGAAGAATTCCAGTGATTTAATTGTGTTAATAGAGCTCTAAAGTGATAAATTACTTTGTTCATAATTTTACTTTAGATCACTTTTCTGCTAATGTGACTGGGTGATAGATAGATAGACATATTAAAGGTTAGTGCAATGTTTGCACATATTTTTAGTTGTATTTTCTGTTCTCTCCTCAGTAGGTGAGTATATATATTTTTAGTCTTTCTGTTAATAACCTCAGGGAAGCACGAACATGACTAAGCAAAAGTATGGTTATTATATCTGTCATACTACATATATAATTCTTTTTAACTTTGTGTTTGCTGGAGTTTCTCTCTGGATGGGGAAAATGGTGGACTGAGGTCAGTTGACTGTCCTGCATCTGACGGCTTTCTGATCAACGTGGAGAAAATTGTAGTTTAAGGCTGAACACAGCCACAAAATAAAAAGGGTTACTCCATTCCTGGCAGTGTGGTAGTAAATGTCTGAAAAACCAGTCATTTTCCCAGTCATCCCCTAATCAACTTTTGTTCTTCATTCTGCTTTACTTGGTCACCAGAAAAAGAAATAAAATTTTTAGCAAGTATTCTAATATAACTTATTTCTTCTTAACTGAAGCTTATTATTAAAGGTATCAGGAACCACTCTCATTCCTGGGTTGGATCAGAATGTTTGCACTCAGAGGAATAAGAGAAATTTCGAAACTGCTAAGTAGGATATGTTAAGAAAGGAAAACAGCACCTTGACTGTTCAGTTTTGAAAAATTTTCTAAGGAGTAAGAAAAAAATGATGTATTTAAAATTCTTACTACAGAAAAAAAGATAGGGATTTGTATCATGCAGACATGAAAACTAAGGAGAGAAAATCATAAAGACCATGCAATATTATGCAAAATAGGCATAATACGCCTGTTTTCTCTCTTTTTACATGAATTTCTAAGTTTTTTCAGGTATTTCAGGTGATCGTCTTTTATTTTGTTTAATTTATTCAGAATTCTGGACATTTTTAAAAAGCTTTTCTGCTTTTTAGTTATTCTGTCCTAGGAGGAGGTGTACATTTTGTTTAGATGCTTGTTTTTGCTAATGAAGTTATTGTGTTCAGATCTTGGCAACTTTAGACTCAAGGAAAAGACACTACTCCATACTTTACCCCAAAGTTGTCATGAGGCACCATCAGATGCCTTGAACTTCTCAAGGCCTGTTATAAAGTGCTGGCCTTTGTCAAGTCAGTTTAAAAGCTGCCAGTTGCAGCAGTGCAAGTATTTTATCTGTTGCCTCAAAATGTCTTTGCAGTGTTTCCAATAAGTCAATGAAAGCTAACAATAGAAAAGTCAAACACTACTAATAAAGCTAATAAAGCCATTTGTGCTTTGAAATCTCTTCATCCTTTTTTCATAGACATCCGTGCCTGATTAACTCAGTTTCAAAGCATTTGTCACGTAATTATGAGACAGTTCTTACTGTGATTCTGTTCCTAACCAAACCTAAAAAGAGAGTGGCTGATGTTGAACCCATAAACTACAGTTATCAGCTAAACTGTGTGATTTTTCTCAAACATTCTCTCACTAAACCATCCTGAATGTTAAAAGCTTGATGGTAATAGGCTTGAGCACATACACCAACCCATCCAGGACCAGGTATATTTTTATTCTGTGGAAAAGGTAGAGAAAGCACTCGTGGACATACTGGTACTCTGCATACGTTTATTCTGTGTGTATTATCAATGGGGATCTAATGTCCATCTTCTGAAAGGGATAAAACAAACAATGTTGTTTTATTGATGCAATATCAATACTTGTACTTTTTTTTTTTGGTAAATATTGAAATGGTGACAAAAATGGCGTTATCTCACTGTTTGTTCTCTAAGTCCATTCAAAAGACAAATTCTGTCACAATATGAATATTTGTACCAGTATTCACATGAGATATTTTGACAAAATAAGATACCTGGTGTATTCCTGAAAAGGCAGCTGATGCAATCCTGTCCGATTAAGATGGATTCATTTTAACTTTTGACAAACCAATCAAGAAAATAAGGGGCAAAGACGCAATAAGTCATAACAGTGAGAACTGGGAAGCCAGAGATAAACCAGGTGATGGCCTACAAGGCCCCATAATTTTGTTTTTCTTGGCAAACATTTGGGATGAATTCTCAAAGGCAAAATATTTTTATGTGTATGTGTTTAGTTTTTGTTTTGTATTTTTTTTCCTAATATGTAGTGAAAAAACTGTCTTCATGTGTCAACTTAATTCTTCTTTTCCACCTTCATGTAGCTCCTGTTTGTGTACTAATATTACTGATTGTTTCTTGTTTCAGCTATTTGTACAAGAATGAAATCCAGTCAATTGACAGGCAAGCATTTAAAGGACTTGCCTCTCTAGAACAACTGTAAGTGCCTTTTCTCTTCTGTGCTGTCATTTCCATGGTTCCCCTGCAGAGAAAAAGTGCACACCCTGATCCGTACATCCTGCCTGCATGCTTTGCATGTCTGCCCTCAATGGGTTGTTAGATAGAGAGCCCCGTACTCATCTGCATGTGGAAAAACAAAATTGGTCTCTGTGTCAAATTCCTCATTTCTGTGTTTGTCTTCTTTTTTTTTTTTTTTTTAATTTCTTATTTGCATTCCCCACATTGCTAGATGATGTGAAAGAGCTTTGATGAAGAGGCAGCATAATCGTGGAAAATACTGGAAACTGTTGTGTATTGCTTAGAGAGAGTTTTTTTTTTTTAATTTCATTTCAGTATATTTTACGATACTGTGATTACTTTGACTGCAGCACTTTGTTTTATGCCAGCTTTTTAAAGCTGAACTAGTATCTTGAAGTTTAACTTGATATTGCTATATTTTAAAACAAAAATAGATGTTAAGATCTTACTATTATTTATACATACTAATCATTTCTGTGTACAGACATAAAAACATTCACTCCTTGTAAAGTAGATGTTCTTTGTCTTCTAGAAAGGTTGACCCAAATCTTACTGTTTTTCCTGTATAGTGACTGAAGATGAATCCCATTGAAAATGAAAATGCAGTCAGTAGCATGACAAAAACTAACTATATTGGTTCTGTTAGGTTTAAGTATGGGATTTATTTGTTTGTTTGTATGAACAGAAAGCATTACTATGCATTCAATATAGCGGTGTTTAGAAAAATAGAGCCATAAAATGCATAGTTGTTTAACAATCTGACTACCAAATAACAACATTAGACTGACGAGTCCTGTATGATATGAATTTTGGGGGCTGAAAAACTCTATTCTCCTAAGATATATACCAGTTTCCTTCTTAGTCTAAATATCTACTGGACATTAGTGGATGAAGTGTGTACGTGAAATAAAATGGCATTTCAGAATGTGTACAAAGTTATTCAAACTCATGTTAGAGGAAAGTAGATGCCATTTGTTTCTTTAACACATTTCTCTTCCTCTTCCTCTTGCTCTAAAAATGATTATTGCAGTATATTGATAGCAACTGGTAGGGCTTGTGTGCTGGTGACAAGACTTTTTTTTTTCCTGTGTAGAATTTTAAACATTGAGATCAATATGTTGAATCTTTGATGATTCCAAAATATGCCACAAACCTGATATGCTGCAAGTGACAACAGTGGTACATTCTTTTTCTCTGCTTCCTGTTCATCTGTGTTAAGGCTAAAAAAAACACATATCGCTGTGAGCATATTCTCAATGGACTTTTCCACTTGGCTACACTTAAGCCTCTTGGCCTGTGGTGATATCACACTGTGCCATCAATATTATTCTGTATAAAATCAAGTTTTTAACAAAGTCAGCCGCATAAATAGGTTCTGGCTGTTAAGGTGTATTTTACCCCCATTATATTTGATGAAAGACTGTGTTCATAAAGCAAAACTTTGTGAATGTGTTCACAGATGCTCTGGCTTTGCATTGTCACAGGGTCAGTCGCTCCATATGATATTTTCAAGTTACAGGTCTCTTGCGGCCTTAGACACTTTGTGACCTGGATGCACTGACCAGGCCAAATACTCTTCTCCTTGCTCAGCGGAGTTCTTGGGGCAGAGGTTGTGGGTCCACACCTCAGGAGAATACTTGTTTTGTAGTTGTATCTTGTACTCCAGTGAAACAGAATGAAACTGATTGACTTTTTTATTTTTATTTTTTTATTTATTTCAATTGAACTACACACTAAACATTTTTCTTGCTTTTTCTTTTTTTTCATTAACTTTTTAAAATATATTTTCCTTTCATTCAGCAGCAATAATGGGGGGAAGCTGTAAGTAAAATGTAATTTAAATGGACCTTTGAATGTATGTAAGGGAAGAAAAAGAACAGCAGCTGCAAACGCTGCTCATGGCAGTATCCCACTAAAACCTCTGCAACAGATTCTTTGCTGCTGATGCAGTAGAAATACCTTTTTTTTTTTTTTTTAATAAATAAATAAATAAATTTCTGCCAAAACAATAAGATCTTTGAATCAGAGCTTGAAACTCACTTGTGCTAGAGTAAATTCTAAGAACACTTGGCTGTTTTACGTGCTTGAACACAGTGGGAACTTGAGCCGTACGTATTTCATCACATAACTCTTCAGCAAGGCAGGACACAAAGAGAGAAAGCCATCAGATTTAAAGCAGGCAATTAGGACTAGTTTAGACCTTGCTGAGTCTTCAAGGCGTGTGTTCAGGTCTGGCAAATATGACACAGACCTTCAGGAAACTTGCACTTTTTGAAGCAGCTGCTGGAAGACATCCAAGACACTTGAAAGGCAGCCAAAGCTGCCCTTGTGTGCTTGCACTTGCACACCTCTGATATATCTCTGTATGCCACTGTGTAAAACACTGAACTCCACTAAAATGTCACAGATACCTGGCTTTGGGGGACTTGTGAGTTTCTGGCATCTGGATCCCAAGTTTGAGCTCTACGTTCAATCCATTTCCAAATGCATGCACTTGTTAGTAGGTGGATTTTCTGCTGTGTTATCAGTTAAAAGCTTTGCATGTATTAGAGACAAAGTGCTATCTCTGCAGTCTGTAATTAGTGGGAGTCACCCAAGTATTGCTGGGATTATTTAAATCTGCTTTTTCGTAGTGGAATACAAATTAACCATTTTCCTTTGACTTTCATATTAACATACTATTTTGCATTTTGTAAACTGTTCTGAGAGTTATGCTGCAATTTGTATTTACATATACATCTTTGGGAACATTAATACATGAAAAATATTATCTTACATGCAATGATGCAGCTTCTTATATGTATTTATTTCTCCAAATTCAATTTTCAATAGCATTCATCTGTTGCTCTGTGTTGGTTATTTTTTTCTTAAGTTTTATATTACAAATAGCTCCTGTTTGTTACATAAACTTGTGAGGGTTTATGTATATCTCAGTGGTGCCTGTTTAAAGAAATATGACAATGGGACTTGAAAATCACAGAATCAATAAGATTGGAAGAGACCACTTAGATTATTTAGTCCAGTCATCACATACTTTACCTCTCTATTATACTTCAATAAGATTAGCTATGGTCAAGCGATGTAAATGGCTGGAAACTAGCTGTATTTTGAAAATCTTTAAAGAACAGATTCAATGATCTACTCAAGCATCTCGTTCCAGTGCTTTATATCATTATCATAATATCTAATCTAAACCTCTGTCCCTTTCAGCTGTTAATTCTTGTCATACTTGTCTACTGCCTGGGCAGAGCAAGTCCTTGGATAAATCCAGGAAAATCTGTTCATTTTCTTTTCTTTCTCATTTTATTTAATCAAAGTGGTACGCATACTATTTAGATATTCAGAACATAGTTTATAATCTGCTAATGAATTTTAAATAATTCTCCAAATATGTAGAGATACTACTAAAAAGGAACAGTTGCCACATACAATAAAAATGATCCTCTATAATAACTTTACGTTATGTAAGATATGATCCTAAATTTAGTCCTCTGAAAGGGGACAGTAGTTACGGCACCTGCTTGTCTTCCAAGATTCAGAAATCCTACAAATTCAAATACATGGAAGACACAAGGATCTTTAACAAATATTGATAGGCGTTTTTTTTTTGTTTGTTTATTTTTTAATTTCTGTTATGAAAGTTGTTTTAATGCCAAATTCATTCCATTCAACAGACTTTTTTCGAGAGCGTTAGCCTGTGGACATAAAAGATGTCTGTGATCACATGACAGTGTGAGATTATTTCTTGAGTATGATTACCTTTTTGAATTTTCAGTTCAAGAAACTTTCATACTAATTTAAAAACTAAGCCCCCTTTCAAAAAACTCATTTCTGTGCTTCATACAAGCACACTTGTATGAAGTATATACTAAATATATTAATATATTAACAGTAAGAAGAGGGCTAAGAAGAACCTCTTTCCTTTTCTGGATGCAATGGGGAGTGCAACCAGTAAGGATAAAGAAAATGCTGTGATTCTCAGTGCCTTCTTTACATCTGTTTTTTGTAGTCAGGCCAGTTATCCTTGAGGTACTCTATCCCCTGACCTAGAAGTCAGGGATGGTGAACAGAACAAACCCTCCACGATTCAGATGGAGACAGTTAGAGACCTTCTAGTCCTCCTAGATTGTCCATGGGACCAGATGGGATCCACCCAAGGGAACTGGTAAAGGTGATTGCCAAGCCACTTTCCACTATATGTCAGCATTCTGGTCAACTGGGAGAAGTCCCAAAAGATGGGAGACTTGCCAGTGTGACTGCCTTCTACAAAGAAGAGTTGTTAGATCTGTCAGCCTCCCAGGGAAGGTTATAAAACAGATCATCTTGAGTGAGATTACACAGCATGTGTGGGACAGTTGGGGGATCAAGTGCAGCCAGTGTGAGTTGATAAAAGGCAGGTCCTGCTTGACTGATCTGACCTCCTTCAATGATCAAGTGATTCACCTGATGGATGACAGAAGGGCTGTTGATGTAGTCTACCTAGACTTCAGCAAAGCCTTTGACACTGTCTCCCTCAGTATTCTTCTGTAGAAACTGGCTTGGACATTTTCTGGGTAAAGAACTGGCTGGAGGGCTGGACCCAGAGTGTGGTGGTCAATGGAATTAAAAACAGATGACAAGTGGTCACAGGTGGTGTTCCACAGGGGTTAGTATTGGAGCCTATCCTGTTCAGTGTCTTCATTGATGACCTGGACGAGGGCATTAAGTGCATTCTCAGTAAGTCTTCAGATGACACCAAGTTGGCTGGAAGTGTCAGTGCCTGAGGGAAGGAAGATCCTTCAGAGGGATTTGGACAGGCTGGAGTGCTGGATTGAGGCCCATGAGATGAAGACCAAGGGTTGGGTCTGGCACTTTGGCCAAAACAATCCTGTTTGTAAATAGCCTAGGAAATTGGTCAGGTGTTTTTTTGATGTCACAGTTTAAGAACCTGTAAAACCTCATTATGTGAAACAACTCAGAGCATTTCCTACCTGTGTACCTTTGTTTATTTATTTATTTATTTAGTACTCCTGCAGTCAGCGTGTTTTCTGATGATGTGAAGTTGACTGTTACAAAGTACTTTAGTGCCTGGATCACTGCAGTTGTATCTGCAATATTTGAGGATATAAATAAGGCAAGGTTTACAGAGGGATTATTGTTTTAGTTAAACTGATTCATTTTATTTGAAGAGATAGGTGACTTCAGGCACAAAAGATACTCTTTAAAACTTAAATGATTGGAGACTGGAACACAGAACAGCATCTATGAGCTGTTGCTTTGAATTTAATGAAATATGCACTATTTCAGCTATCTGAGAGAAGTGCCCTTTCTTTTTCTATGTTTGCTGAAATCATATCTAATCCATAGACCTGGGAAGGGGACTGTGTGCTTCAGTGTACCTTTCTCCCCAACCTTATTTGTTGTAGTAACCTGAACATAAAAATCTTGCCTTGTCAGTGACAGAGAAATACAAGAAGTGTGTAGGAAGGTTATTTTATTGAGTAGGTAAGAGGGTATCTTTGCAAGGGATCTGTGAGTGATCAAAATGGAAAGAGAATTAACTATGCTAAAAATAGAATAAAAAATCCCTGCTTGTTGCACAAGAAAAATAGTGCATGTAATTTTTTATTTTTATTTTTATTTTTTTATCTAAAAGCAAAGCTGCTTTGGAAGAGGGCACACTACTGTTACTGTCTAGCTGTGAGCTGCTCATGTGCGGAGAGCAATACCTGGGGAGGGTTAAACACTGACCCCACTCCACCAGCTCTTCCTCAAGGCCGGGCCTCACTGGGAGCTCTCTGCTGTTCACTGTGGAATCAGATGAAATGCCTTCGAGATGTCTGTTTAATTTAGAGGGAGCTGGACAGTATTTTCAAAATTTTTCTATAGGGTGTTAGGCAGAAGCTTATTACTCATTTCACGCTTCCTAATGCAAACAGGATCAAAATCTGTTCTCATGATGATCTGTGACTATGTAGACATGCTTGACACTCCAATACTCCTGGTCATGTCCATGCAGTTTGTTGATTTTTTTTTCTTTCCTTTTCCTGTTGTCTCCATTCATTGCTGCCTGGCATCACTCACGCTCTGGCTGTGCTCTGGGGAGCTGGGCAGCTGCCAGCCACGTGCCTGTTGTCTGTGCCCCATGCATCCTCCTGTGCTCACAGATCCAGCACCATCAGCCGCCTCCACTGGGGTCTGCAGGCCACGCTGGGATCTCCTGTGACCTTCTTCCTGCCATTCATGACATGGGGCTGATTATTTTTTTTTATCAGCAGATGTGGCAGTCTGAGATTTTCTCTCTGTTCTGAAATGATGAGCTTTTTTCACTCTTCAGCCCATGGTGA
Source organism: Oreortyx pictus (assembly GCA_036925125.1). Classification (NCBI taxonomy): domain Eukaryota; kingdom Metazoa; phylum Chordata; class Aves; order Galliformes; family Odontophoridae; genus Oreortyx; species Oreortyx pictus. Next base: position 89,309,003 of record JAUPFR010000002.1, on the reverse strand, counting down.
TATTACTGAGTTTGTCAGAGGTAGCAGGAAACTTCGTGAGGATACATTTGGATGTAATTGGGATCCAAAACTATAAAATGTTTTCACAGCTTTCACAGTTCCTTCAGTTCCTTTTTGTTTTCTCCTCTGAAAAGCAAGGGTATCTACACAGCACAGTCAGGGCTGGCATGAGCATGCCATTTGTCCTTATGAATAGCCCATTGTTACACCAGTTGCAGATTAATAATCTGGTCAATTGCCCTGTTCCATTAGTCTCTTTCAGAGTTAGAGGGTTAACAGCTGTATAGCATTTTGCTGAATAGTATTAATATCTTACATGAGCATCAACAGTGTGTCAAACAACACAGCTATGTTAGTTAACTGTACACCAGTTGCTGGGAAGCCCTTTGTTTAGGAATTACTCAGTCAAAAAAATACATTTTTTTTGTTTACAATTTTTTTTTTTTTTACCTTTTGAGGTGAGAGATACCTACTAATAAAAGTGAAAACAGTTGCATGCTAAAAATGTTATCCTACAGTAACGTAAACATTTTGAAAACAACACGCATCATTGTAAAGTTGATAATTTTCTTTTTTACATGTATGCTTATTCAACAATGCACAGTAGTTACAGCTGGACTTGGCCAAAGAGATTTCAAAGTGGTATCTCCAAGATCTCCAAAGCAAATGTCTGAACAATTTTTTGGCATGTGTATCTGCACACAATGTATAGTTGTCTATAGATTCTCCTTGATTGTCACATCCTGTGTTTCTCAGAAGCAAGTACAGGATCCAGATTTCAGAAGAAACTTAATCCCCACTACGTCATGACCATCATTTAGATGTGTAAACCAAGTGTAAGCAGTAACAAATGTTTTATAGTGTTATAGTTTCCTTAAGAACACTGTTTCAGCATTTTTCTTTTTGTTTAACATATTTTCAGGTATCTGCACTTTAATCAAATAGAAACATTGGATCCTGAGTCCTTTACCCATCTTCCAAAACTTGAAAGGCTGTAAGTTTGTTTATCCTGGGGTAAGACACAGAAGAGTCAGCTTGCTTCTTTGTTTGAATTCAGTCAGATATTTTAGTTTCTCTCTCTCTCTCTCTCTCTCTCTCTCTCTCTCTCTCTCTCTCTCTCTCTCTCTCTCTCAAAATTTTAACTGTTTGCCAAGAATACCTTGTTCAGGCAGACCATGGGAGCGTTATATTTTTCTGTTGCAAATGATTTGTCAAGTAGCTGTGATTGATATTTGACCTAAATATACGTTGCAAATGGGGAAGATTTATATTTTGAACTCCCTTCGTTTTTGGTTGATTTATTATTATATTGCTTCTTCTTTTATTCCCATATGGACACATCAAATACACCTTAGAAGCTATCAAAAATTAGTAACCATTGAATTATTAAAAAAGATTATTAAAAAAAATGCAAGACTGCTCTGTCTGAAACTACTTTCAGAAGAACGTAAATAAAATGCATACATGTCAAAATCTGAAATATTACATGCATATCTCTGTGCTTTTTGACAGATTTTTACATAACAACAGAATAGCTCATTTGATTCCTGGAACATTTAGTCACTTAGAATCTATGAAGAGACTGTAAGTAAATTAAACTAATATACTGTATTTCATCTTGCAATGTTTATCTTCCTTGACAAGGCTTTTCATTGTGTAACTATCTCTGAATATTATTTTTTCTCACTGTGCTCCATTTGCTTACTTACACAGAGTGAGATAATTGTTTCCTATCCTGCCATCTTCAATGTCTGACTAAATCCATTTGTTTCCTGACTTCAAGTTATTTGTAGTCATACGGTCATAATCACCATCAGCCCTATGTCACATAGACTAAATAATATACACAACTCCTTCATTTTTTTCTTCCTTGTCTGTGTCTTACTAGGTGATCCTTGTATGTTATACTTCACTATTAGGTTATTTGAACTTTTTTGTTTAATTATTCTTCTTATCTGGTCATAAAAATGTCTGTTGAAAGATGCTCAGAGATGTAAGAACGTAATTATCACTTTCAAAAGCAACTTCAAAAGCCAGTTCCTCTTGAAATACCATTCGCATGGAAAATTAGAGTCATCTTAGTACCTCAAGAGCACTTTGAAAATTTTGACTAGGACCTGACAGAGTGCCACAGTGAAGCTATTTTAATAATCACCTAAGTCTGCCATTTGGGAAAAGATGTAACCCCTTGATGGGAAGGCCACTGAAGGTGGGCTGTGCCACACAAGCTCATCTGCCAAAAGAGATCACAGGGGAAATAATAGATGATGTCACTGTAATGCTTTAGGGCCATTTTGCCAGTTCTGAAACAATACTTTTAACTGCAGAGGAGAGGTGGAATAAAGTAATTTTTGATGACATATCCACCTTTCTGGAGTAGTGTCTTCACTCATATAGTGCCTGAGGTCCTGTGGAGCTCAAGTAAACAAAAAACAGATGCTTCTTCACATAATGCTTAAGTATAGGAGTGTTTTGATAGTGGCCAGTACTGGAATGGTGCACTGAGCTGGACTGACCTGATGTCTTCTGAGCTGATCCAGCTTATCCCTAAAGGACACATAATGACTTCCATGTTCCTGATACAAATTTCAACAGTAACATCTGATATATACAGGGAGACATTTGTGTGGTGGCTTGTGAAATGGTTTTATTTGTTCTTGCCTGTTTATCACAGAGCAGCGAGGAATAGAGTATTTGTGCAACAGGTTAGAAAAGAAGAGAAAATGTTCCTCAAAGCCATACCAAACTAAAGTCATTTTGCCACAAAACTTTTTTCTGATTTATATGTAGAAAAGTTTAACACTACAGATTTCCGTTCTTAATGCTTATTTTTCCTACAGTGCTCTCCAGTATAAAGTGCAGCGTTCCACGTAGTAACTGGAAAGAAAGTCAACCAAATTTATGGGTTCTTGTTATAGGCAGGTGTGTTAGGAGGTTACTGACCTCCATGAACTCCATGAGAGCTTAGCCCTTAAATAAAACTGTGGGTCTTTGTCTCAGTTGCCTGGTCAGCAAAACGGGAAGTTGTAAAGCTGTCAAGTTAACTGTGAGGTTACTGCAGTAACAAGTATTAAACAGAAAAATGTGGAGAGAATTGTATGCGTTCCTTATGTAAGCAAAGTTTGCGTAACTTCTAAATAAACTCAGATTTTTTCATTGAATGTTGGGGTTAGAAGAGAGATGTTGTGTGTATGCTTTCTGAGTTGAACACAGGCCTTCCCATGTGGTAGAAACAATATATGATTTTGTAGTAAAAGTAAAAGTTTGCCCTTTGTAAATAGTTTGAGTTTGCTAACAAGAGTTGTGGCCACTTGTTCCATGCAGGCGTTTGGATTCAAATGCTCTTCACTGTGATTGTGAAATCCTGTGGCTGGCGGAGCTGCTGAAGACATATGTGGAGTCAGGCAATGCTCAGGCAGCTGCTACCTGCGAGTACCCACGCAGGATCCAGGGGCGGTCGGTGGCCACGATAACACCAGAGGAACTGAACTGTGGTGGGTTCACTGCTTCATGCTGACTTCTTCAGTGTGTTGAATATACCCAGACTGTGTTTTGTTGGTTTGAATTTGTTCTTCTGTTCCCTTCAGTAGTGCTATGAGTTAACAGTGCCTATTTCCAGAAATTCCACCATGTTTGTTTGCTGTTTTTTGCTTGCTTCTGACAGTATCGATCATTTTTACCCTGAGAGTACGTTTATCAAAACAAGTATATTCACATTTGAAATTTGATATTGAGAAATTTAATGTGATTATTCAGGAGGAAATTATTTTTCATTTTATATTTCAGATTTGATCGTCGTCTAGGGGCTTTTAATGTTGTGAATGTCATACATTCCCTTTTGCACAGGGGAGAGTAAATAAAGAGAATAAATATAATTGCTCCTGATTTCACGTATTTTGTTGTTAAAACTCCTATTTTAACTGTGTTGCGTTCGGTCACTGGATTTCTTTTCCACTCTTCTGTATGTATAAGTTGTGTACAGGCACTGAAACCCTCTGTCACTACAGGATTACTGCACACCCAGGGCTCAGCCCCCTTTCTGAGACCAAAATGCAGGATTCTTGCCATGTGATTAGCATTTGTCTGTGAAGATATAAAATAACTAAATTGCCCTTTTGTTTGTATGTTGGTACTATTCTGACAGAAAGAATTATGACCATAAGTGTCTGCAAGGCTCTTGAATAATAAGGCAAAAGGGAATTTAATGCAAGAATAATTCATATGCCATCCTCCCAGCTCCCTGCACACCTCAGCAACCAGAATAGGGCAACTGCAGGAAACAAGCTGGACAAATTATTCTGTAGGAGGTAGATTAGGTGCTGATACTTATCTAAAGGAAGTTATTTTAAATGCTGCTTGTGCTTGTTGCTTTAAAGTTTGTTCTTCATAAGCAAATTGAGCCTTTGTTCAAATAAATAGAACAGCTACTTTAGAACCTGATACGAATTTGCACAATCCATTTCCAGTCTGATTAAAGTTCCTAGGAAACAATGGAGGTCAGAAAGGGAGCAGTCACTTTTAGATAGGTAAAAATGAGTTTAATCCTGATTAAGCTTATAAATATTTCATCTTTATACATTTGTGAAAAATATTTTTTCAATAAGGTGCATGGTAAAGTGTTTATTTACCATTCTTTAGTAGTTTTGAAACAAGTAAAGGATCCTTATATGTTTTATTTTTGATACAGAGAGGCCAAGAATTACATCAGAGCCTCAGGATGTGGATGTTACCTCAGGGAATACAGTGTACTTCACTTGCAGAGCTGAAGGCAATCCTAAACCAGAAATTATTTGGCTTCGAAACAAGTAAGTTCAAAAAAGGAAGAGTGGGTCTTGATGCAAGCATGTTTGTGTGTGTACATTGCTGGGTGCATAACCAAACACATTACTTCTAACATTTGGAGTAGTAACAGCAGAAACATATTATAATAAAAAGTAGTATATGGAGCAGTAATGACCTGGATATGTTTTATTAGTAATTCTAAGCTCATAAGAGCTGATAATTTTAGAAAGTGACTATAACAAGTAAACTTCTCAACTGTAGTTATACATACAAAGTTGCTCTCAACTGCAAAACTGTAAATCACTTGAATGTAAGTACCAGGCAATCCAACATGAACACATTGCATATGCAGTTGGTTAGCTTAGCTAGTGTTTGCATGTTAGGTTGCTGTTGCAGCTTAGGTCTGTTTACATCATGTTTTGAGGCAGAACAATAGTTGCTTTTATACAAAAGTCCAGCTAGACAAGAGTTGATTTCAGAAGAGGTGGTCTTTGAATACCAGCTCCAAAGCAGGAAGCTTTCACCTGAGATGTAGCATCATCCCAGCAGAACAAAAATTGTATATCAGTTGCCCCGGGCCAGTACATGTAGGGTGGGTGCATCATAGGATTGTAGGGCAATTCTTGTGGGAACCTCAGCAGGTATCTAGTGCAGCCTCCTAATCCAGACAGTGTCAGCTTTGGGAACGCCTCAGGTTGCTCAGGGCTCTATCCAACTGGATCTTAAAATCCTCCAAGGATTGAGATGGCACAAACTCTCTATGCAGCTCGCTTGAATATTTCTCCTTGCTGCTTGAGAGCATAGGTTCTGTAAAAGTGTGTGTGTCCCTTGAGGGCCCATGGGCTGGCCCACCTGTGTGAGCTCTGCCCCAGTCCTGCATTGTTTCATTACAGCCAGGCACAGCAGTGTGAAACCAACCACATAGCAGCATTTCACCTGCCCTAAAACTATGTGAATTTACAGTGGACACATGATTTATGACTTTATGACTGGCTTAATCAGACTTTGGCTTATTAACTCTCTTAAAAAAAATTGAGAACTCAATCTGGAAAACAAATTCCTTCAGATTTCATATTAATAAGTGAACCATTTTAGTTTGTTGGTTTCTGATAAAATGGAACAAGGTAGAGTCCTGGTTCTGCAACTTTGAGCTGATTTCAGTGAGAACTCCACATGAAACAAGGGCACAAAACGTTTATGGAGTATGTAAAGAACAGAGCCTTAAACTTGGATGGTATAATTATTTCATTAAAATTTTCTTTGGCTCATGATCTTTTTATAATAAACAAGGAAAACATGTATTCGGAATCCACATATGAAAGAGTTTTAAGAAGAAATTTGAGCTTGGGGTGTGGGATTATTGACTCTGGCTTGTTTCCTGGCTGCATGAATAAGGGCAAAGCTTTTTGCAAGGTAGTTGATGGCAAGATTTCAGTCAAAAGGTATTAACCTGTTGAGCAGTTGTTGAATGCTGCGTAGATCAGCAATTGGTCTCAGTTTTGTATACAAGACATGAGCTCTTCATCACTCCTCTGCACTTGCTTCATCGTGTAGTGAGGGATGGAGTGTGAAACAGTTCCTTCAATAAAGTGCCCTTACTGTACTGAGATCATATTATGAAATGTAACCATGACAGCCTGATGAGCTGATCTTGACTTACTTTTCAAGCCAGTGCAAATTAAAGTTAGGTTCATAAGTGCTCCTTGAACAACCCAGAGACAGGTTGGCACCAGGATGGTTTTATAAAACTAGCTTTCCTCCTAATAGAACATATTTTGAGTATTGAATTTACCTAGTGTAAATTCCTACTTCCAAAGGAACCATTTTAAATTGCTTTGCCACTTAGAAAAGCTTGTATCCTCAGAAGAGGATAAGTTATGTTTTTTTGCCCTCTTTTTTTTTTTTTTCCTCATAAGCTTTTACTCATAAGAATATTTTGGGTTTTTGTTTTGAAACTGTAATGCTTGCATAGATAAAATGGGTTCTTTTTTGTTTTTCCTCTGCTTCTTCTTTGCTTAGAAAACTAAAAGCTCTGTTTTACTTAGCACAGTAAAAAACTTAAAATTTTTCCAAGTTATTTTGGTTAATATAGTTTTTTATTATTTTTTCTGTTTCTGTTTTCTGTTTTATTATTTTTTCTGTTTATTCTGTTTTCTGTGCTACTGATTTAAAGGTTTAACTCCAGCAGATTCTTTTCTTCACAGCAATGAGCTCATTATGAAAGAAGATTCTCGTCTAAACTTGTTAGATGATGGTACATTAATGATTCAAAATACTCAAGAAACTGACCAGGGCATTTACCAGTGCATGGCAAAAAATGTAGCTGGAGAAGTGAAAACTCAGGAAGTTACTCTCAGATACTTTGGATCACCAGGTAAATGTTTAAATAGATAATTGTTTTGATTATAGGAATGCTAAAAATAAGATAATAAGATTGCTGAAAATAGGATGCATTGCTTCTTGTATATTCTTGACATACAGATCTATTCTGCTTGAGTTTCTCTAAAACTTTTTAGACCACATCTCTTTTAACCACTGCTTTATGTTTGCAAGTACCAAATTAATGTGCAGAACTGCACTGGTTGATAATTGTTTCAAGGGGATTAAAGGAAAAACAAAGAACAAATAGCAACAGTAAATAAAAGATTAGGATTAAAGCACACAGTGTTTGCACCAAGTTTAGTATTATGTTGGAACAGAGGCATTAACAAGAAAAAAACTAAATTCCACAAACTATTGTAATATTTAGCCAAATTAATTCTCTCAACTAAAAGTCATGTTTAGACATTGTTCTTTTCTCACAGCCAGGCCAAGTTTTGTGATTCACCCACAAAATACAGAGGTTTTAGTTGGAGAGAGCGTCACTTTGGAGTGCAGTGCAACTGGGCACCCGCAGCCACAAATTACATGGACCAAAGGTGATAGAACACCTTTACCTAGTGACCCTCGCATCACAATAACTCCATCAGGAGGTCTTTACATACAAAATGTCAAGCAGGAAGACAGTGGCGAGTACACCTGTTTTGCAACTAACAGCATAGGTAACATCCATGCGACTGCGTACATCATAGTCCAAGGTGAGTAAAATTAAACTTGGAGTGACATGCTGTAAAACATATTATGAAGAGTCTATTACATCAAATGGTATGGTTTTGTTGGTTTTCTTTTTTTCTTTTCAGAATGACCAGAATCAAGCTAAAACCATAAGGGTTTTTTCTTTTAATTACACTAGTCCACAGGAATGTTGCTGTATGTTTCACCAAGATTAAGATATTACACACTAAATTTCTAGAAGTTAAGTTTCACTGATTATTCACAGAAGTTAACATTTGTGTTTTGAAATGTTTATAGTTTAGTTGGTTATGGTTTATTTAGTTTTCATTTTGCATTTTTGAGTAAGCATGCAGTGTCTAGATCATGGGGGACCAAATATTTTTCTATGATGGTTAACAATCCTAGAGATTAGGATTTATGTCTGGAGCACTAGAAGCAGAGTTTCAAGTATAGGTCCATGAAACTTTCTTCTGTAGACCCCTGAGTGAATCTGGGTACATTCTGCTGAGTTTCGTGGAAATAACCACTCTTCCAGCTCAGGCATTAGCAAAGCTTTTCTATTCAGGAGCAGTACATCAGAATACTTTATTCTGTACATACGAGCAGAGAATATCTTTTTTGCAAGTTTCAGTACTGAAACTTTTATTTGCAGAATGTTCTGATTAACAATTTCTATCCTCTTGTTATGATCTCTTTGTCCAACAATTCAGGTTGTACATGCTTGGTTAATAAGTTTAGGTTTTAAACTTGTACAAAACTATCTATCCACGTGTTTTGTCCATTTAGCATTCACCAGTGGTGGACTGTGTTGTGAGAGCTGAACAAATTCCTTCTCACACTGATAATGCCATGAAATTATCACAGAAACTGGTCTGCACTTCACTCTTTATTTTCCTTCTAAGTAAATGCAAGCAAAAACAGCTAAGGAGACTTTTGACCATGCTGTATTTTCTCCTTAGTTCATCTGAGGAGTTTCTGAAATACAGAAAAGGAAGGTATTTTTAACCCAGGAACACTTTGATTCTTTAAACCTACTGTGCAACTTTGGATCTGCAGGAGTAGCTCCTGGAGACCTTCACTCATGCCAGGGCAGTGTTGATGACATGGTCCTGTTTCATATGACACTGCCCTTATCTTTCATCCCTGAGGTGCTTACAGTGTGAAAGGGTCCCATTGGCAACAGATTTCCCATCTTTATGAACTTTCCATGTCACATGGGGAAATTGCACATCATTTCAGACAGTCATGCATTTTTCAGCTCTTGTTTTTTCCTCTTCTGTAGCTCTGCCTCAATTTACTGTCACCCCTCAAGACAAAACAGTGATTGAAGGACAAACAGTTGACTTCCCTTGTGAAGCACAAGGCTATCCACAGCCTGTTATTGCTTGGACTAAAGGAGGTACGTTTGTTCTGGCTTTACTTTTAATCTGCTAAAATAGAATTTGGAATCACCAATGAATTGAAAGGAGATGTTTGTATTTGCTTAGATGCATCAGTCTCTGAAGGAAACAGAATCCATGTCTCCCTTCTTAGCTAGGAAAGACAAAACATCCAGCAAAAGCTAGTTCCCTGAGAGCTCTTCAGTAAAAAGGACTTGGTAAAATATATGCATTCATAACAGAATCCTGCAAAAATATGTTTAAAAAATATGAGATGAAACACATGCAGCAATATCTATTACTGCCAATTTACAGCAGAAGAAACCAAGATGTCTGTCATTGACTGGAGATCTAAAATATGGTGGAATGTTCTTTCTTCACAAACCAGACCAGTCCAGGCTGCCATCAGTACAATTTCTGTCCACCATGTTTCTGTCAAAGTGGATCAACAGGGACACTGGGATCCGCTCTGCTGACTGCTTTGTCAGGGACTGTAAAGGCACTAAGCCCAATACAGTGGGAAGAAATACTGTAGTAGATGTTGTAAGAAGTAGATATCAATTAAATGAAGTAGCTCTGGTAGGAAAAGCTACTCCTAAGGAATTTTGAATTATGATAGATAAAGCAGATATCTAACAAACACTTGAACTTTTTGATTCTGATAATGTCCCTGTTTCTCCCTCTGCCAAAGTTGCTCCATTCAAGTGGAAAGGAAGAAGAGGGTGGAGACTCCATTGTGCCTTTCATTTCGTTTGCATTTTATTACATTATATTCAGTTTTTTCAGACCTGTGGTTATTGGTTCTCTGGATGTTCTAGGCAGATGAGATGAATTGGGACTGTGTTACGTACAATAATATGAAATTAACACCAGAAGGCATAATATAATATAATAATACCCTCTTTAGGATGCTTTTTTATGTTCTTTGAATGAAAATACTTCCATCACAAAACGAGACAGAGGGGAGATCAGGATTATGATTATGTGTACTTATGTATTTGTGTTCTGTGATTTGAAGTTTTCAGGAGTTGTTTCTTTTTAAGAGGCTTCTATTTGTTTCCAGTGTTTTATCAAATTTAAAATCTCCCAGATTTTTAAAGATTACGAAGAGACTTTGTTCCCTACTGTTATAAATAGCAAATGCTATTGCTTTGTATTTCAGGAGGCCAGTTGTCTGTTGACAGAAGACATTTAGTCCTATCATCTGGTACACTGAGGATTTCCAGGGTTGCCTTGCATGACCAAGGACAGTATGAATGCCAAGCTGTCAACATCATTGGGTCTCAAAGGATTGTTGTATACCTGACTGTACAGCCTCGAGGTATGTTCTCCACATTAAAATACATTGTGCTTGTATTATTTTCTTTTTCTAAAACGATGACGTAATATGTCATATATGTCAATATATTTCATATTCTATTTCAGATTAAATTTATCTTAGTTTAGAATTAAAAATAATATTGAAGAGAATCTTAAATAAGACTTGGGGTATCTTCAGAACTTTTGCTGACTATTATGATGAATGTAGGTTGCTGGGTTTGTATTGTAAGGTGTCTTACTAGGTTTTATAAATTGAGTGTGTGAGTCAGTGTGCCAGATGGACTTTATTTAAAGTCACCTGAAAAATACATAGCCTTACAATTAAGCATGGCCTTTTTTGATAAGAGTTTCTTAAAATGGGACTCTATCTTTTATTACTAAGAAAACATCCTGTTCCATTTGCTGCCCATAATTCACATTTCTTATCATTATTTTGTAGCACATCTATCTTAAGCTTGCAGGTAGTTTTTAATAAATTGCATATAGGGTGGCTTTATAGGAATCTGTAAACAATGTCATTCCTTTAGAACAATCTGTTGTCTGTGAAAGGGGCTTATCTGATATACTTTTTTTTTTTTTTTATAAAGGAATAGAGGTTGATTTTATAGATATTTGTGTTCCTATGCTTGTGAAAGTATTTTGTTTTGAAAATGTTTACTCTTTTCTGTGAGCATGTTAGACTAATTTCTTATACTCCTCTCTGCTGCTTACTAAATTATGTTAAATATGCTAAATAATGAAAACGTTATTTTAAAAGACCAGAATGACCTGTACAATGAAACACAACCCTTTATATCCAAAATATTAACGTAGAAATAATCCACCATTTTCTTATGTTTTTCTAAGTAAGCTACTTCCACAGTTTATTAGGGTCATAATAATATTTGTAATCAAAAGATAGAAAATACAGTACTGAAGGTTGCATCTTGAAATTGAAGCTCTCTATACATGAATTGTAAAAATATTTTTAATTATGCAATAAGAAAAAACGTTTTCTTTTTCCAGACTTCTAGCAAAGGATCTTTTCATCTCAGGAATGTCAAGTCTTTGGTCATTATGGCTGATTTTGTTATAATGATCAAGGTCTGTTTCATGGTCCTTGGCAAGACATTGCTCACATCCACAAAGATACATGCTCTACAGTGCAGACCCCTTATTTCAAATGGTTTTTGTTCCTTGATAAACATGCTTCATTTGCAAGACAGCATACAAACAGTGGAACACCTTGGCGAGATCTGAATGGTTGTATTCTGTGTGGCCAAATACTTCTCTGTAAAACCACAGTTCCACTCCCACCCCCTTCAAAGTCTTTATATACTACAGAAGAAATACAATTCTTACCATCGTCATAATTTTGTACTTTTCTCATTTTAACATCTGAGGTCTAGGTGTTAGTCTTGATTCAAAGGAAACTAAGATTAAGAAGTACGTTAATGTTAATCACCATGAAATTAGGTTGCTGTTCTTGTAAAACTGAAGTTCATTTGATGTTTAAGGCCTAGGCCTTATTGGGTTCAGATGCTCAAGATTTTTAGTTGGGGCAGTCAGATTTGAGCGAGTTCTGGAAAATTTTACTTTTTTATGTAAAAAAATCTCAGTTGCTGCAATTTAAAATTTAAAACTTTAAAAATTTTGACAGAATTTGATGGCAAAGTTCTCATAATTCTGGTCATTTTGTTCTAAGTGAGCTACTCACTGGGTTTTTTTTTTTCAGAGCTGTTCTCTTATGGATCTTACTTGCACATTTCATAAGAAGTTAACTGTACATAAAACATCAGCCAAAGGAGAGATTAGGAACAAATAAGGCATTTAATGCCTTTAAGGCATAGTTAGAAGCATGTAAAACTTGAAAGCAGAATAGGATTAAAGATTAAGAAATGTTGGGTAACTGAAACAAACAATTTTTTTCAGATCATCTTTTGTACACGTTGTATTTCATGACTTACCAATGTGTTTTTTGTTTTCCTAGTGACTCCTGTATTTGCCAGTGTTCCTAGTGACATGACAGTAGAAGTTGGCACAAACGTGCAGATCCCATGCAGTGCTCAAGGAGAGCCAGAGCCAGTAATTACATGGAATAAGGTAATAGAGTGCCAGTAATATAGACATTGATATACTTACACATTTCAATAACAGTTATTTGTGAATATCCAATTAAGATTCCCACTTTCAATGACTTAGCAATAAAAGCATTGAAGTAGTAGAACTCACTGTAATGCTGAGTTCTTTGACACTGTTAAGGCTTCAACCAGGACACATTTTGATAACTCTTTGGCAGCCCATCATTTTGAGGAAAGAGAAGAAAAAAAAATGATAAAAAAATTCAGCTTTGGATATACCAAAGTAACAAAACACTGTGCTTTGCTGCAGGATGGAGTGCAGGTAACTGAGAGTGGAAAATTTCATGTTAGTCCGGAGGGATATCTTACCATTCGTGATGTTGGAACTGCTGATGAAGGTCGATATGAATGTGTTGCCCGGAATACCATAGGATACTCCTCTGTTAGTATGGTACTTAGCGTTAATGGTAAGGTTTATGAGTTGGTCAGTGGTATGAACTAGATATTTTTGTAATACTTACCTAATCTGTAAGATGCAAACAGTTCATCAAATACTGAATTCTTTCTTTTATCCATATATTTTGTTTTTAGTTCTCCCGTAATCCTCTCATTTTTCCCCCCATTTAATTCAGATATCTGTAACTAATCTTTGTCTTCTAATATTTATTGGCCTATAAAGCAAACTACTGTCAGCAGAAAGTTCAAACAAAAATAAAGTACTGTATAGTTAATATCTGACTGAGTTTTATGATTCAGCCTGATTGTATTCATTACAATGAACCCATTGTACTGTTAATCAGAGAGACAGCTGTGCAGGGCACATATTTAAGGTGAACACTGAGGTTACTTCTATTGAAGGCAGTCTAGAGGAGATAACCAGCTACTGCTTTTTTGTATCAATAATGGTGAAGTCCTAAGATGATTCAGGGCACACAATCGCTTTCCAAGACAACTCAAACAAGGGTAGCAAAGCTGTAAATGATATTATATCATTCTTATTGATAATAATATATCTCTGTAGCTGCTACAGAGATAGATAATTTGTGTGGATCAAGGTTTATTCCGATTAGGCATTGTGCTCCGCCCATTTTGAGTGCGTGGAGTATGTTAGCAGTCCAAAGCAGCTGGCCTGAGGGGCTCCAGTAATACACTAATACAGAGCTAGGTACCTTTTATTTATTTATTATAAATGGTTGAATTTGATTGCCCTTATCCAGGCTCTGAAGCTCATGTGGACACAGCCTAAGCTGACAGTAATGAAAGAATAATCAAATATTGCCCAGAAAAGAGAAAAAAAAAAGTAATGAAAAGCTTGTAAACAACAGTTTTTTTGTATCGGCTGATCTTGTACATCTGCTGATTTTTATTCCAGTGTTTTTGCTTTGGACTTTTTCCCTACTTTACCCTTCTTCCTGTGTGGCTTTTCCAATCTAAACATACTCTGGAAATTGTTAGCTGTTACCCCTGGATCTGGTAGTTCTTGGGTTAGGCTGAAAGGAAGCTTATTGGCCTTAGATGTTGTACAAACATTCAGCTGCAATTGAGCATGTCATGAAAAGGCCTATGCTTTAGTGTTCTGGTACTATGAGGACTTGTAAAAGCCCTGAAGTATGTGATTTTTAACATGGATTATTGAGCTAGGTAATTTGAAAGTGGAAAACAAAGTAGTAATCAGAATAAATAAAATGCATAATAATAAAATGAATAATACTCTGCTTACCAGAGTAAATTCAGGAGTAAAGAGCAGTGTTAGTTTAGTGTAGATGTCTGGGAAAGTACACAAATCTGTATATTTCCTTTTTATTTTTTCCAATTTGATCTTATGTTTTATTTGGACTCATGAAATCACTTTAAATTTATGTGATTTATGTGTTCTAAAATTCTAAAAAGCAAAACTAAATAATAAGTATTTTTCACTTCTAACATTCTTCATATTTAAATGGATATAGTTCACATTCTTCATATCAACACTTGAAAGCTGATAATACACTACAGTTAAAAAGAACTTCTTGTTCACTTTTACTTACAATTGTAGGAGTTGTAATGAGCAGTTAAACCCCTTGTACATTTATCCTTACATTATTTTAAGATTTATAAGTAAGGTGACTTTTAAACTTGTGTTAACTATAATTTTAGCTAAATTTTTCTCTGCTGTAATATGTTTTGTTAGAATTCCAAAGTGGTTAAGAATTTTATATTTAGATAAACTAATACTTCAAGAACAGGGGTTTACTTTGTACAACAGAAATGATGTCGTGTCTAGACTCTGTTTTATAGAAGTATCTTTCTGTGTGTGGTCATTTTTGCAATAACGTGAATTTCTCTTTCTGTAGTCCCTAATGTCAGCCGAAATGGAGATCCTTTTGTACAAACATCAATTGTGGAAGCAATTGCAACTGTTGACAGAGCAATAAATTCAACGCGTACGCATCTGTTTGACAGGTATTCCCTTCTTTTTTAACTGATAAATCAAAATTAAAATATATACTAGATGAAATGAAACAGTTAGTAAGCAAGAAGCCATTCATTATTATTTTAATGAACTTTAATATAGGATTCATTCTGGGAACAGTAGTAGTTCAGGATGAAAGGATTCCTATTACTGAAATACTACAGAGATAGTAGCAGAGACCTAATTTTTGTTTGTTGATCTCTTTATTTAATGAAATATTTTTTCTAGGGAGTTGGTGTGTTATAATAGGCTAGTAGTAACTCTTCATTTCCATGTTCTTTTATTAAATATATATATTTGTTTTTGTTTGGCTTCCATTTTGAGATGAGTAACCAAGGTATGTCTCACGTTGAAATTTTACAGTATGTAGTGTTATTTTACAACTCCTTTGTTCACTTACCTTTTTTTTTTTTTTTAATTATCTATTAGTCGTCCTCGTTCTCCAAATGATTTGCTAGCCTTGTTTCGATACCCAAGGGATCCATACACTGTTGAGCAAGCAAGAGCTGGGGAAATATTTGAAAGAACATTACAGCTTATTCAAGATCATGTACAGGACGGTCTAATGGTTGACCTGAATGGAACAAGTCAGTATTCTTTCCTTATTTTTCTGTGATGGAGTATATTTGCCTTCTTAAGTCATTAATACTTTCAGAAAGAGATTGTCAGAGTCTGGGTCCCAATTGCAGAACCCTTACATTGAAATCAGTGACTCATATGAGACTTTACTCAAAATACATTTATCTATTCAGTCCTTGGTTTGTATACTGCTACATTATGGTGAAACTCAGCTTGATTGATTTGATGAATTCCTCCCTCTTAGTAGAATGTTTCTACTTTTCCTCACTTTGACATACTAGGGAAAAAATCAGGTTCAGATTCTTCTCCTAATCTTACTTGATATTATGGAAATGCCTGATGCATCCTGTTTGCTAACTGCTTATTTGTTAAGTCATTATGATCATTGTTTCATTGCAAAACAGATTTCTCCGTTATGTATTGAAAAGAATCAGTAATTTATTACTATTTCTTTAAGTAGATTCATTTGATGTCATCATACAGAGAAAAGAGGCTACAACAAGAAGAGTCTGTATTCTTTACAAAACAAGGCTTCTACATGTACCACAGTAGTATTTAAAGAATTATTTGCTACCCACTCTTTAAGTATTGTACCCAACTAAACTGTTTAACTCAGATCTCATATAGAGAAAAATTTTTTGCTGCTTTTTATGGACATCAGAAAAGTTTGGTGTTTACTATTTCTCCTTTTTAAATATTGAACTCCAAGTTCAAATTCATTAAGTCCAGCTGGAGCACGTACAACTAATGTGTGTAAATATGTGTGGATAGGCTTGAGACATAGGACTGAAGCATTTGGAAATAATGACGGGGTTTTAGGAGAGCTTTTCAGAGTTGAGACATAGCCAAAAGCTACATTGAAAATCTAGAGGAAATATTTTTACTTATTATTTTTCTTTTGATGTTTATAATTGAGTATTTATTGTAACTTCCGAAAACTTTAACTCTGACTGACCCTGAACTATGCAAGCATTTATAAGACCAAAGACTGCGCACTTTGTGTAGTGATGTAAATTTGATAGTAAAAGAAACTTGTTACTCTTTATTGGAGCTGAATAAATAATTTTTGATAGAGCTAACCACAAAAACGTATATAAGATTATTTGAAGGCTTGTGTTTTATAAGAGCAACATGGTTTAATTTGCTTCTCTGATTAGATGCATATGCAAACATACCAAATATAAAACTCACATAGTGCAGTATAGCAGTAAGGATATTTGAATCTAATGTATGAGAATACCTTAGCCGCTTTTCATTAGATTTTTTAAGATTGAAGAAATCAATCACCTAAGCTTTATTAAGGAAAAAAAAAAAAAAAAAAGCATTAAAGCATGTAAATACAAGTTAATGAACACAGAATTAGGCAACTTTCTGTGATACTGCAAATTCTGTTCACAACCAGAGCTTATTTTTCAGCCAAACAAAATCTATGCAAATCTGTCTGATAGGAAAACCTGAATGCTAGAACAAATCTGCTTTCATTTAAACAGCCTAATTCTTAGGTCTTAATACTCAGATTTGTCCCTGTTTGGTTTTATTTCCAAATGCAGAGCCCAGTGAAAGGTGTTATTTAGCACTTTTACATGGGGAACAGTTGAGAAACTTGACAATTCATATTCAGAGACTTTTTTGTAAAATCTTGGAATATACCAAGGAAATATGTGGAGCCAAATTATATTCCTCAGTGCCAGATGGTGTAACAAGGGGAACAGCCACAAATTGATGCTCTGGAAGTTCAGATTGAATGTTAGGAAACTTTCTCACCAGGAGGCCAGCGCAGCACTGGGACAACTTATCCAGAAAGACTGTGAAGTCTCACTCAGTGGAGTGTTCAAGGCAGATAGACAGGGGTACAGCTGAATTGATCTAGTCCTGGAGACTTCCTTGCTTCAAGCAGGAGCCATCAGGTCTAACCCCTAGTTGAAATGTCGCCACCCACTGGAACATGAAGCAGAGTCAAGGTTTCAGACGAGAGTGGTGTGAATCCAAGAGGAAACCTGTGCCAAGTGTTAATGCAGACACTAATTTTTCTTTGCAGTGAAGTGCTGTGAGTAATGTGAATGCGGATTACTCCACACCTCTTGTCTTGCAGATCACTCTTATGTTTAACTAATTTGGTCACAGTGATTTTCCTCTGTACTTTTTATTCTTTGTTTTTTTGCAGAACTGGAACTTATACTGCAATAAAGCAAAGCAAAGTAGCAATATGTTCACTGAATTATTAAGTTTTAAAGGAGAAAATTTCAAAAACTAAATAAGTTGCTGACTTTTCTATTTTTTACTAACATGAGGAATTTTTCTCAGTATGAGGCTGTTATTTCTGAAAATATCTATACTATATGACCAAATAAGAAATGAACTCTTCTTACAAAAGTTCTACTTGAATTGTCCTTTTACATAATCCTCTTCTGATCTAATAGTAGATATTCCTCAAGTGAATGAATGTTGCAATATATAAACGTGATCAATGCTTCATGTGAAAAATATAGTATATCAAAATAACATTACAAATAAATGCATGATCTTTGAGAACCATGGATCTACAAAGTCTTTGATTTTCTTTCTTCTCTCATCTGGTTTCAGGTTATCACTATAACGACCTTGTATCCCCACAGTACTTGAATCTGATAGCTAATCTCTCGGGCTGTACAGCTCATCGACGAGTGAACAATTGCTCAGATATGTGCTTTCACCAGAAATACAGGACACATGATGGAACATGCAACAATCTGCAGCATCCCATGTGGGGTGCTTCCCTGACAGCCTTTGAACGTCTGTTAAAGTCAGTGTATGAAAATGGATTTAATTTGCCTCGGGGAATTGAACCCAGGAGACTCTCTAATGGATATGCACTTCCAATGCCTCGCTTGGTTTCAACTACTCTGATTGGGACTGAAACCATAACCCCAGATGAGCAGTACACTCACATGCTCATGCAGTGGGGTCAGTTTCTCGACCATGACCTTGACCTCACTGTTGCCGCCTTAAGTGAGGCGCGATTTTCAGATGGTCAGCACTGCAGTTCAGTTTGCACAAATGATCCTCCATGCTTTTCAATAATGATACCACCAAACGATCCCAGAGTCAGAAATGGTGCACGATGCATGTTTTTTGTACGCTCCAGTCCAGTTTGTGGAAGTGGCATGACATCTCTCCTGATGAATTCTGTGTACCCAAGAGAACAGATTAACCAACTGACTTCATATATCGATGCATCGAATGTGTATGGCAGTTCAGACCATGAAGCACTGGAAATCAGAGACTTGGCAAGTCAAAGGGGTCTTCTGAGACAGGGCATCGTTCAAAGATCTGGCAAGCCTCTTCTTCCATTTGCTACTGGCCCACCAACAGAATGTATGAGGGATGAAAATGAGAGCCCCATTCCCTGCTTTTTAGCTGGTGATCAGCGTTCTAATGAACAGCTGGGTCTTACCAGTATCCACACACTGTGGTTTAGAGAACACAACAGAATTGCCACAGAGCTACTGAAACTCAATCCACACTGGGATGGTGACACAATATATCATGAAACACGCAAAATTGTTGGTGCAGAAATGCAACACATTACATTTAGCCACTGGCTACCTAAGATCTTTGGAGAGGTAGGCATGAAGATGCTTGGCGAATATAAAGGTTATGATCCCAGTGTTAATTCTGGCATAACTAATGAGTTTGCAACTGCCGCTTTTAGGTTTGGTCACACACTCATTAATCCTTTTCTGTATCGACTGGATGAAAACTTTGAACCTATTCCACAAGGCCATCTACCTCTTCATAAGGCATTCTTCTCTCCATTTCGGATTGTAAATGAAGGAGGCATTGATCCACTTCTAAGGGGATTGTTTGGTGTTGCTGGTAAGATGCGTGTCCCATCACAATTACTCAATACAGAGTTAACAGAAAGACTCTTCTCCATGGCACGTACTGTGGCTTTAGATCTGGCAGCTATGAATATTCAGAGAGGCAGAGATCATGGAATTCCTCCCTATCATGATTTTAGAGTTTACTGTAATCTTTCTTCAGCTCAGACTTTTGAAGATCTGAAAAATGAAATTAAGAATCCTGAAATCAGGGAAAAACTTAGCAGGTGAGCCTGAGGTGGAGAAAAGCAATCAATTATCTAAATGTGCATGTGAAATTAATAGCTAAATGTCTTATTTGGAAGAAAGTATTGTTAAGAAAGGTATAAAGAGATTTTTTAAGACACTTCAATCTGTCAGGAAATTAATAAGGAAAATTCCCACATGTAGTTGATTTCTCCACTTCTTGATGAGCAAAATGAAGTTGCATGCATTCATGAGAGTATTAATTTGAAACACCAGTTTTTATAAATGTTCCTAAATATGAATGTTGTTTTGTTGCAAGTTCATGCACAGATTTACACATTCAGTTCTATACAAAACAGGAACTAATCTGAAATAGGAATATAATTCATTGTATGTACACTGTCTTTTCATATGTGCATCTTTCATCACAAGTAATCTATGCTCCTTTAGCTGTATCAACAACTGCTATCTTTCATCCATAGCTTATCTACACGAAACCAGACTGAGTCACGGCTAAGGTAGAAGCATACAGAAGGGCAAGAAGCGTTTATTAGGTATCAAAAAAAAAGCTACTAGAAGAAAGGAAACTGTGGGATACACTCTCAGATCCCATGCTCTTACTCATATGCACAAACTACATTGCAGGATTTCTCGTACATACACCACAAATTCTTCACAAAAGATGTAGCACCAACATGTTCATTTTTTACTTTATGTTAACCATACATTCTCCCCTTAGTTTTATGGTGTACTGTTTTCATGTGTGGAGGTTTGTTGTGATCTTGTTTATTTTTTGGATAAATGGACAATATTTAATGATAAATATTTGTGGTTTTCTTTTTACAGGTTGTATGGCTCCCCCCTGAACATAGACCTATTTCCTGCTTTAATGGTAGAAGATTTAGTTCCAGGAAGCAGACTGGGACCGACTTTGATGTGTCTGTTAAGCACCCAGTTTAGGCGTATTAGGGATGGAGACAGGTAAATTGAAATACTTATGGAAACCAAATGTAATTTTTAATTGAGAATGCTTAAAAGCAGTTGCAGTGCCTTGTTTCAAGATCAAACTGTGTTTATTATTTTCATTTGAAAGATGAAGAATGAAGAATACAGGTTCAGAATACTATTAACAGCTGTGGTGAATTTGCTTTTTACATCTGCTTCTTTATATGGTAAATATGTCATACTGAGTTTCAAAAAGTACCATTGTCAACAAATTCTGATTAATCATGGGTCACTAATGAGCTTTCTTTTACCAGTTACTCAAGTCACTTACCTTTCTGCAAAGTGGACGTTATTCATCTCCTTTCATTGGTATTTAATTATGTTACTGACAAAGAAATACAATAATTAAGGCACTATGTCTGCTATTAAGCTTGAGAAGAAGTAGTTCTGCTCTGTGTATATGACCCTAGTGCATATTTCAATAAAGGTGGTCTGTACACCTAAAGTGCATTTAAAACAGACAGGCTGTCCCTAAGAGCACAATTTGATAATTTTTCTTAAATTACTTTACATGCATACTACAAGCAATATCTCATTCTCAGTTTCTACAGTACCAGGAATAAGAAAAAAATCATTGCTATTGTTACAACAGCCAGAGTTCTTCTGGGCAGTTTCAGCACACAGGTTTGGAATTTTAAAGTCAACATTTTCCTCGTTTTAACACTGTGACATAGAATCCTGCTTTTACACTTCATGAGGGTCAAAAGACTTGTGCTGGTTAATTCCACCCTAGTGAAAGAGACATACAGGAAGAATGTAGGGAATTAGATTTAATTCACTTTTTCTAAAGTTAATTCATTTATATAGGTCATGCAGTTGTTACTTAGGGTAGTATAAAGGCTTTTTTATTTCTATAGAAAATAATACAAGCCTTTTTGTTTACTTTTTTGTAAACAACTTTCTTACATTAAATCTGTTTAAACATTAAGCTGTGAAACATAAAAACCTCATGCCTGAAGGCAGAGTAAAAAGAAATATGTATATGTAGTATGTATTCCAAATAGTTGGTGGCAAGTTCCTATATGTGTCACCACAGGATAATGGTATTGATCTTTATTTTTATTTTATTTTATTTTATTTTTTGTGCAACAGTGTGCTTTTTTTTTTTCAGGAAAATATTTTTTTCCCCAGAGAAGAAACATTTAGAAATTATAGGAAAACTGTCAATATTTAGGAAATGGGATTCTGCTGTCCAAGGAGGACAAATGTTTTGAAGCAGCATGCCAGAAAATAGTAAAATATTATTAGACATAATGAAAACAACTCTCTCTTCCTTGAAAAGCATTTACAATGGGCAGAGGATCAAAGCTGTCAGCACCATGCAAAATAAATATGACTGTGCAGGGAGAAGGAGTGATATTTGAAGTAAGACTAACTTTATATCAAGATGGAAATTTCATAATCTGTTTTTCTGATCCTAGTGATTGGAATTCCATTGGTGACTGTCCAATGACATAAAAATAATAAAATAAGTAGGTAAAGTGAAATCTGTTGACCATTCTTCTAGGTTTTGTATAAATTTTTGTGGAATTTTATATCAAGTTTAAAAAGTCTTCTACTTATTTTTGATCACAATTGATTTAAAAAGTAACAATTTAGAATCATAACTTCACAATTTTGTGAGATGTGAACAAAACCACAGTGAGTGGTTCTTATATGTTAGAGTAGTGTAAAATATTTCCAAATCCCAGACAGTGACTTAAAATATTTTCTTTCAGAAGGATGTTTTCTTTCTCATTTCAATGTATTATTTATGTTTTGTATTCATAAAAGCTTTTGGCCTTTTATGAATGAAAATCAAAATATATTATTCTAAGCCACAGCATTTCCTTCTTGAATCTCATGGATTGTCTAAGCATATATTAATGAGTCCCTAAATTAATGTGGTCATTTGAATGAATTCAAAGAAAAATAATTCTATACTAAAACTAATAATCTGTTATCTAATCATAAAATATATATAGATTAGCTCTATCTCTAATCTTTTCACCAATTCTATCAAATTATTTTCATATTCATAGGAAAGTTGTCTGGAGAAACAAATAGTGACTTAAACCTCTATCTATAAAGAACCTTAATTTTGGTAGTCTAATGCCAATTTTTATGCTCTCGAAATACAACAAAAAGATATGTCAAAGGTGTTGTTAATGACTTAGGCCCTGTCAGAGTTTCAACCAAACACTACCTGGGGCAGAAGTAATGCCTCTAGGCATCTGGATCACACTCTCAGACACAGTGTATCTGGACTTCTCAACATAAAAAGGATGTTAAAGTCCTTGAAAGCATTCAGAGGTGGGCAACAAAGGTGGTAACAGGCCTCGATAGGCACCCTGTGAGGAGAGGCTGAGGTCTCTTGGGTTACCCACTCTGGAGAAGAGGCCAAGAGACAACCTTACTGCTCCCTGCAGCTCCGAAAGGGAGGTGCTAATCACTGCTTCTGGGAACTGATGGCAGAATGGGAACAAAACAGAGCTGTGCCAGGGGAGGGTCAGAATGGGTATTAGGAAAAAATTCTTTACTATGAGTGTAGTAAAACACTGGACCAGGCTTCCTGGAGAGGTAGTTGATCCCCCATGCCTGTTCGAGTTCAAGAGGCATTTGGGCAATACCTCTTAATATGCTTTAACTTTTGGTTACCCTTGGTCAGGCAGCTGAAGTTGCTGATCTGTGTTAGGTCCCTTTCAACTGAACTATTATATTCTAAAGTAATGATATCTGAGAATAAGATCTACAAAGTAGCTCATTTAATTTTGAATTCAGTATTGCAAGTTTTCTGGAAAAGTACGTGTTTTGATTTTTCACTGGCAAACCTGTCTTTTCTGAGATTACAGGTTATGGTATGAGAACCCGGGTGTGTTCACACCTGCTCAGCTCACTCAAATCAAGCAGACATCTCTTGCCAGAGTTCTGTGTGATAATGGTGACAACATAACCAGGGTGCAGCATGATGTCTTTAAGGTGGCTGAATTCCCTTATGGTTATAGTAGCTGTGAAGATATTCCTAAACTGGATCTCAGAATGTGGCAAGATTGCTGTGAAGGTCAGTAGTGTCTTTTTAACTTCTTTGGTAAAATATAATTATCCCCAGGGACAGAGACTTGTCTGTGAAATACCTCAGAATTTAAGGCAACGTGTAAAGAAGGGTTCTGCCTAGTGTGACTTTACCATGAGAACAAACTCAGCTGTCATATGAAGTGGAAAAAAACAACTATTGTAAGATGCTGCAAAATGTAGCTTTTAAAATGATATTTGTTTTGCCTTGTCCAGTAAACAACTTTGAAAAATAGATTCCTAGATTAAAAAAAATTATGTGCTGGAAGATTTAGTCCAAAATGCTGGTTATCTGTGTGAGACTGGGAAAATGGGATACTTTAGATTTCGATGAATATTTTTCACAAGGTATCACTTCATTCAGGTTGTGTCCTAATTTTTACAAAGTTATTTAAGTTTTTAAGCAATTCATTTACTACATTTGCCCTTTGCATATTGATGATAATAGCTTATAAACCGTTAGATATTGTTGAGGTTGTGATTTTACTAGCACAATACAAAATCAGTATCACTTCAAAATAATCCTTATATATACTGGAGGCATAAAGAAAGAATTAATTATCACTCTTCAAATGCTTCACCATAATCAAATAAATTATGTTCTACCAGTTCAGAATAAGTTCACTTTACCAGGATTCATGCAATTTGGCAGTCAGTTTCACAAATACATTAATTACATCAATTTGGAAAACTTGCAAAGCTGAGTAATTACGTGTTGATTCTCTAAATGTTATGTTATCACTGAGCCTGGTTGAGCAGTTGTTATCTTTGGAAAGTCTTAAGACTACAGAGCCATTCAACAGCCAAGGTTTGTGTTTTCATTCAAGGATATTACTAGCAGAGAGTAATACTGGACTTAGTACGGTTGCACAACTGCCAGGCAAAAGGGAAGGTAAACTACTAACTGTCTTTAGTTCCACTGAAGTACACAAGACTTTCTTTGATTTCCTTCACTCTCTGTATTTCTTTTAGTGTTGAAGACAGAGGGAAGTTATGCAGAATTATTGCTGCTCTTTTTTTTTTTATCAGAGAACATTCAGATTTCCCAAACAAGCACTTCTGCTGTTTTTTTTCAGGTTCTGAAGTACAGAAAGAATTATTATTATTTTTTTTAATTATTTTGAAAGTACTCAGTATAGATTCTGGGATTACTGTTGTTGACAGTTCTGAACACAAATACAAAAATAATAAAATTATCTCCCCTCAAAGATGAGGATATTATTCTGAATGTGTTAAAGGCCTATGAAATGAGTTTTATGAAAAATAGAAAGACTACTTGCAAGCAGAAGGAAGCATAGTTTTACTCCAAATATGTAATGTGTGTGTT
This sequence comes from Oreortyx pictus, assembly GCA_036925125.1. Lineage (NCBI taxonomy): Eukaryota > Metazoa > Chordata > Aves > Galliformes > Odontophoridae > Oreortyx > Oreortyx pictus. Next base: position 89,283,948 of record JAUPFR010000002.1, on the reverse strand, counting down.
TAAAAGTTATGTTCAGTTTTTATAAATCAAAATGAAAAATATCTTTATCATATGTTTTATGTCAAACAATAACCCATTTGGAAGTGATTCAGACAAGAAAAGTCACTTTTGTAAGTATAAATTGATTTAGGAGAGCAATTTTTTTTAACTCGTTGTCAGTTAACAACAGACTTATCTACTGAATCAAATAATATTCTTTTTGGATTAATTCAGAAAACACCCTTATATAAATTTGGATTAAATCTCTCTGGATTCATTAGAAGAGTTAAGACACATCTTTTCTCTGAGAGCATGGTCTTCCAGTAGGATAGAGTCACATCCCATATTTGAAGACCATACTACCAACTATGTTATCTGTTATGTCTGTATCAGCCACATTAATCTCTTTGACTTAAGAACTGCTCTAAGCATTGCTTTCACAAATACATTGGCTGTTTAAGTATTGTGCCTTATTCTCTAAAAAAGTAGGGGGAAGTAGTAGGCTGAGATTTATTGAACTTAAGCTTAAACTGCTGTTAGATTTCCCAGGCCTAAGAACTGTGGAGCTCTTCAAGTCCCACTGCAGGACAACTGAGGCTGCAATCACTTTTTTAATTTGCCTATGTCTCTGCCCTTTTTTCTTGCATGACTAGAAAAACATCCTTATGCAAGTCTCTTGGCGACTCTGTGCAAAATGAGATAATCGGAACCTTTCATTAATTGTGGATCGTTACTATTTTTCTCAGACACTCATACCTTTACAGTCTAATGGGCAGATCAGTTCTTAGGGTCCTTCATTTGCAAATTTTCATTTAGTCCTTGGATTTTCTGTTTCCAGCTGCCCTTTCTGACTGTTCTTTGATATTTGTAGTCCACAGATACATTGTTTTAATTTTCATAACTTTCTAAGCAATCCCATTTTCTACGTGGGAGAATTTGCCTTGCTTTGGTGTTTTCTTTCACCTCAAGAACCTAATGGTTCTCCTTCAGCTACCTGTTAGCCATCCAAAAGCTGTTTAGTTCACAAAAACAGAATATGATGTTGAATGTCTTCAGACTATTGATAATTGTATACTAATATGTTTTCTGTACATTGTTTGGATATTTGTTTAACCAACAAGGTCTGGAGCTTTTGGCTTTAATAGAGCTAGTCTTTGAGCTTCAATGTGAAGAACAGATATGAGATCTCCCCTCAGTCTCTTCTTCTCGAGGCTGAACAGACCAAGGGACTTCAGCTGCATCTTTCCCTCTAGACTCTTCACCATCTTTGAAGCCATCTTCTGGGACACTAAGAGTTCTGTGTCCTTTTTGTACTGTGGTGCCCAAAACTGCGCACAGTACTCAAGGTGAGGCCACACCAGTGTTGTGTAGAGCAAAGCAGTCTCTTCTTCTGCCTGGCTGGCAGTGCAAGATCTGATGCACCCCTGGGTATAATCAGCTTTCCTGGCTGCCTGGACACACTGTTGACTCATGTTCCACTTGCTGTTCACCAAGACCCCCAAATCTCTTTCAACAGGGCTGCTCTCCAGCATCTCACCCACTAGTCCGTATGCTTAGCCAGGGTTGTGCCCTTCCAGGTATAGAATCTAGCACTTGGTCTTGTTAATGTGTTTGGTGATTGCCCAGTTCTCTAATTTGTCTAGATCTCTCTGTAAAACCTCTTCACCCTTAACAGAGTCAACAGCCAGCTCCTCCCAACTTAGTATAGGCAGCAGACTTACTCAGAACACCTCTTAGTCCTACATCTAAGTTGTTTATGAAAACACTGAAGAGAACTGGCCCTAAAAGGGAGTAACTAGAGCTGCCAGCCTGATGTAATTCCTTTGGCAATTTTCAGTGTTTCTCCATTCTTTTTCTAGTTCCACTGACATGACTGGGAATTCTTAGGCTTATACAAATGCTTATAGTAATGATGATGCAAATCACTACTTTAAATCTTAGAGAATTGAAGTATAATCAAATCGAAGCATTAGTTGCATTGTATGTCCTTTTTCTTTACGTCTCCTTAATCTCTCAAGTTGCTTTTAATCTATTGTTTGATTAATTCTCCTTGACTCAGATCTTGAAATGTGATTTGCTAAGAGTTAAGATGGCTTAATACTTCTAAATTTCTTCTCCTTTTCCTATCCAATTTATATTATAGGTGCAATTTTAAAACCTCGTGGGAAGCAGGGCACTTTCTGAAGATACGTAAATGGCTATCATATACTGATGAATTATCTTGACATTTGCAGTATGATAATAACCAGTTTTGGGAATAAAGTGTTATCTGTAGAGAAAAAGAGTATTCTGGTGGTATTAATCATTCAGCCTTCTTTTCAGAAAATGGATTCTAATAGGTATAGATAATTTGAAGAAATTTTAGGTAGAATGGAAAAAAAACAACAGAAGTTTAAGCTAATATTTCTCATGCTAGGTAGGAATTTTTCATTCACATTCTTTATATATATAGATACAGATGTATACAAACACGTGTGCACAGTTATATATACAAACCTCTTGGTTAGGGCTTTCTGAAAGCAAGTGCATTCTGTCCTGCAGTTCTCAGCAATGATAATCTTCACTTTTATACCTGAACTGGAAGTAGGAATTAGAATCATTCCTTTGAAAAGCTGGCACCTTTAAAAAATAAGGAAATGTCAGGTCTGTGTACTTGAAGCTGCCACTACCATATGATTCTTATATTTACCAGTCTAGGGTTATAAAAACCTTCCCAGGATTTCAGTGCTTTGATTTGAAGCACCAACATAGAATTAAAAATACACAATGGGCCATTGTTCTGTTATGCTGGAGAAAACTCTGTAGTACAGAAGATTACTTTAGCAGTTACTAAAGAAAGGAGGAGAAGAGTAGAAGCCTTTCAGAAATTGTTTTCAGGAGAAAATAGCATTTCTATGGGATGCAGGAAAACTTTAAGCAAAAGATTGCTTTAAATAAAAGTTTCCTCTGACAAAAACTAAATCTTTGCCCGGTCACCCTTCAATAAGAGACCCGTTTCTGATCATACTAAATACAGAAGTATCTAAGGGTGATCAGCTATGTCTTCATGCTCAGCATCTTACAGACACAGCAGCCTGTTCCCATCTGAAAGAGCTTAGCTTCTGAGTGAGCAGTGAGAAGATTGTGTGAGAAACAACAGAACACACAAGAAGAATGAACAATATGTTGGCAGTGGATATCATGTAGTTCTTGGGTACTGCTGTAATCTTAGGAGAAAGGGAATGCATTTACTCAAGAAGGGAACAAGCTGCAACTAAGGAAAAGAAAAGGAGAACTGAGTGGAAAGCCATTTGAGAATGATCTGTAGGTACTACTTTCAAAGTGCAAATAACAATAAAATTAATAATATTTGAATATTAAATTAGTAATGTATTATTTATTAAATTAATTAATGAATCAGAGTGGGTTTTTTTCAGTTATTTTTCTCTGTCTTAGTGGGAAAATAATAATAGTCTTACTTAAGTAAAAGTCCAATACAAATAAAAATAATCCAGGATACTTACTGTTGTAAACACAGAGCAACCAGTGTATTATTTGCTCGGTTTACAGAGAGCAAGAACATTGCATTTGTTTCTCAGGTTGCTTAGCTGAACATTGTTTTTTATGGTTGGTTTTTTTTTGGTTCTTAACTTGCAACTTGTGTAATAATTTTTGTTAACGCTTTAGGTATTTGTTTTAGGTGCTACAAAATTTAAAACAAATATTTTCTAAAATGGTACTACCATTTTGAATAGAGTTGTTGTGGTGCAAGTTAAGAGAAACATCAGGGAAAATGGCTTTTTTCCCTGTTCAGTTGCTGTCGTCGTTCATCCTGCTAATAGCAAACTTAACTGCGATAATAAATCCGTGGATCCCATTTTTCAGCCGTTCCCTTCTCATTTCTTAGCAGACTCACTATTTCTAAGAGTTAAACATGCTTTTGCTTTGTGCAACAGCCTGACCCATGACAACTGTTCGTTTCTAAAACTTCTGTAACAGTAATGAGAAAACGTCATTTTCTAATTCTCTCCGAAGTGCTGTTCTAGTTTTGTTTTGTTTTCTTTTCTTTTTCTCTTCTATATGAGACTTTTTCCAAATATTCACAGTTTTTGGAAGGCTAAATAATGTGAATTGGAAATACATATTTCATCCTGTGAAGTCATCCTCTCTGGATCTTATGAGAAAATTTCTTCTATGATTGTTCTCAGGCTTGACACTTCTTCTATACCATAGAAAATGTCTTAGTGTCTGAGTCACTAGTGATACTTTCAAATCCCTCAAGAAAGCCCTACATCCAAACATATGACTGTTCAACCAGTAAGGAGTCAGCAAATGTTCTCCAGGATTTAATTAAATATTCTCTTTCAAATGCCAAAAATAACAGACTCAGAACAGATGAGGAAACATCACTTTTCTTTTTCTGTTACTGTTTCCTCCATATGTAACTACCTTATTCCATCAAGAAAAGAATGAAAAGCCAAAAGAGTGGAAATTTTGAATAAGAAGAGATTATTTAAAGCAGTAACGATACTGCAAACAAAAACCAAAACATTTATATATTTCATACTGAAAAGATGGTCTATGAATACTCAAATTTTCTACATCCAGCTGACATAAGTGCTGTATCCCTCAGAGTTAGTCAGCTGCATTCAGGCTGATTCCACAAGGGTCAGAATATATGATTCAGAAGGTACTGTGAAAATATATTAATATTATAACTGCTGATAGAGTAGTTTGTAATGTGTCATTTGTTGTTTAATTTCAGACTGTAGAACTAGAGGACAGTTTAATGCATTTTCGTATCACTTTCGGGGAAGACGTTCTCTTGATTACAGTTTTCAGGAGGACAAGCCCTTGAAGAAAATGAAAATGTCCAAAACAGTAAGGTGAGATTTTTTTCTTTTAAAGAAGTATGAAAAAAGATTTGTTTTCAAAATAGAATGAAACTGAAGGATTCCTTTGTAAGTGTATGCCACCCTTTTTTCCAGTCTCTGCTTTCTCAAGTTTGTCACTGATGTGTTTCATTCTGACATTTCTTCATAGCCATAACAGTAAATTACTTCTTTTCACACTCAAATTTGTGTGAGACCCTTTGTGTGCAACACAGTATAGTACTTCTGTTCTTCCTGTGCTTTCCAGGAAAATAAGTCAGTAATGAAAGGCAATTTGGGGGATTTGGAATCCCACAATCCTGCTGTGCCCGCAGGAACCAAACTAAATGACTTCCTTTCCTCCTCAGAGCTGCCAGGTTCTCCTGTAGAAATAAGAAGAAGCTAAGTGTTGATAACACAAAAAAAAAAAAATTGTGGTGATGGTAGAGATTGCTTCCAGTACCTCATAGCAGGGCATAGGTGACAGAGGTTCTACAGAGAGACAGTGTTGTTTATAACCCTGTAATCTTCAGAATACTTCAACAAGGAAGTAGACCTCAAGGTCACTAAGAAATAATCTTCACATGTCCCTACAATTTCCAAGGAATTAAAACTTACTTATGAATTAGTGCAAGGAAATGAATTCTGCTCAGAGCAAACTTTTTTTCTGATATTTTGTAAAGAGTATAACTGAAAATCCTTCACACACTCTTCCTTTACTAAACATCATTTGCTGTTTCCTTATACTGGGTGTTCTTCTAGCAAATAAAATTATCTGCTTGACTTAAAAGAACATTGGTTCACATTTTTCCAGAGTCTACCCTCTCAAGGCAAGGAAAGCAAGGAAAGATAAACACATATCTGTGACACATCTTGTTCTCATTACTATGCTGTTTCACTGTTTCAGAGATGAAACTCAAAAGACCTACGGTAGTTGAGTAGTAAGACAACATACATAGTAAATGTACAATACTTTGTTTAGAGAGTAAATAGAGCCAAACCAACAAGATACTTTCATCAGTCCTATAAATTCTCATGCTCATTGTCTTATTTAAATAACATTTAATTTAATTTAAACTGTGAAAAGGTATTTGTCTATATTTTTTTCTTCTCATTTTCTATAACAAGCAGGTGGGGAAAATTAAACATTTACTTACAAAATAACAGCTGGCTTACTTGAGTTTTGGCATATTATGTTGTTTTGAGTTCTTTTTCTTTAATTTAGACAAAAAAGTATGGGAAACTAAGTAGCTTGAACACTTGCCAATAAATACTGTTTTAATTTACACAGAAAGATTATAAATTGTGGATCGTATTACTGAAGACGGTACTTTGCGTACATCCATTTTCTGTGTATTACTTAGCTATGGAGAAGAAATGGTAACAGAATAGGAAGACTGGTATGGATAGGAAGATATTAGTGTAATAAGTGACTTAATAATTCGCGTTTTCCTAGTTTTTAGTATATTGCTTTTTAAGTCTTGCCAAACAATATCTTGTATATTACTGACAGTTCCTTTGATAACTGTGTACAATTTTCCCATCAACAGAGGGAGTTGATTAACACTATTTAGTGTTGTGTGACTCTCACCGGATATCAGCTGGAAAAGGCAATTGACAAAGACTCCAGATATTGTGTATGATACACAGCATTGACAATAAATAAATAAATTGCACAGAATAATGTGTCTCTATATAATAGCATTTATTCTCATTATTTTTATGAACCTTCTTTTTAAATAAATTTCTTTAAATAGATTTTTTGCTAATAAGTATGGGGAGGAAAAAACTATGAATCTGAATGTGAAAGGTGAATATCGTGTTTTCAATTGCAGTTTTTAAGGCTTCTTTTTATCTTTGACGGCTTTCATATTTAGGCTCAAGAGTTTCCTTGATTCTTTTCCCAGTCAGTTTAAGGTGATGTTCTACACTGTCACTGATGAAAACTCTGTTTCCCTCTGAATAAAATACATACATTATTCTCAGTGGAATTAATTCATTGTCACTAATGACAGCAGTAATCCATAACTCACCTGACCTGAGACTGTGTTCTGCACCAGATGGCCTGGTGCACTGTTGTGGCTCATATGGCCAACTACCCACACTTGTTGGTTGGTGTTCTTTCACATATTTGCTAAGTGCTGTAAAACATCTATAAGAACTAGATGAATGTCCTGACATGGCATGTATTTCTTGCAGTTCGATGAAACAGAGTAAATATTTTCATAATGCCACCTCAGCATCTGATGAGAATGCAAACATGCCCATAGTGAATGACTTCAAAGAATTTGTTTTCGAAATGCAAAAAACTATTTCAAGCCTCAGAAGCCAGGTAAGATCCTATAATGGCTAATTTCTAATTGCAGTTTTAATTTTTAATGTTCTCCTAATAGTACTCCTGTACAGTACTACTGTACTGTTATAAATATTTTCAATATTTAGACATCTACTGCAGCAAAAAAACACCACATAGTATCTCAAAAAAAAAAAACCAAAACACAACATAGAACATGGTGTGTCATTATTCTTTATTTCTAAGGTGTTCTTTAGGAGTCATATGGAAATATTCTAAAGTTAGAACTTTATTTTTCAAACTATGATTTGTCTTCCTTTAAAAATCCGTCTCTGGAGCTAAAAATAAATAAATAAATCTTTTTTCCCTAACTATAGAATCAAAGTAAAAAGTAGGATTACTTTAAGAAACTTTTACAGTGTGACATCATTCAGAAAAACTTAGTGTTAATGAAATTCAGTTTCAAATATATTTACTATGTAGGACAGATAAATCTAAAATAAACCAAAGATTTTGGCTAGAAAATTCCCCTATATCAACTTTTCAGTGTAATCTATAAACATACATCGTATATTTATTTACATTGTAGCTTAGTTCCATGTCTGATTGTATGATTTATTCATTGTTACACTCACTAATGCTGCTAATTTGACAATGAGAATACTATGGTAATCCAAGCTAAGAGTTTGTTACATTTTTTGGATATAAAAATTGTCAAAAGATGGTGCATTTCTAGTTACTGTTCCAAAAAGACACATGTCCAGCAAGATGCACTAATGATATAAAATGTTTTTTCATAATTAGGGAAAAAAATAGGGATAAAGTAGTCAAAGATTGAAGTTAATATATTTAATTGGACTTTTGGTATTTTTTTTTTACTTCTTTTTTTACTTAAACATTTTGGAAAGTTTGTTTTTGGCTTTCCATATATACATTAGACACAGTTTGCTTATCTCTGTAAGATGTATATTCCAGTTGTAGGAAAGATGTATCCTTTATTATTTGATTATTATTTTGTGAATGGCTGTCAGAATGCATTACACATTTCCAATTTTTTAAGCATTATGAAAACTAGATAGCTAGACTTAAACCCAGACAAATATTTATCATGGACTGCATAGCATCAGAGAAAAGAGAGAATACCTTATGCATGTAAAAACTTTCCTTTTATTCAATTATTAATTTTTTTTAATGTTTTCAGATAAAAAAACTTGAAACACGCCTCAGTAAAACTGATTGCACTGATGAAAAGGGTAAATCATATTCCAGTAATGAAACCTGGAAAAGGGACCCATGTACTGTGTGTGAATGCAAAGTAAGTACTCCATTTGGAGATTGAGAATACATTGGGTTCCATTTCTAAGTCAGCATTTCCAGTTTTATGCTTGGTAATTACAGAATAATAGTTTCTAATTCTTTTTTTTTTTTTTTAATGGATCTTCAGTTATTTGGTGCAAAATGGGATTCTGTTTCCATTTCCCTACCCTGATAATTAACTGTAAAATGAGAGACCTATGGAAAAATTCTATTAAGATCATTGAAAATCTTAAGCTCATACAGGTTATTGCTAAATTTTTGTTTTCTTTTTTCATGACAGAATTAGAAAAAATGCATTCAAAGAAATATGTGGGTGCTTACCATCCCAGTTTCATGCCTGAACATTAGATGAAATGTTATACTGCTGCGTTATAGTCATAAATATAGAGAAAGCCTTCTCAATATCAATTTCAATAATGAAATAAAATAGATGAAGTTAACTGTAACAACTGAGATGTGAGAGAATGAACGAGAACACTTTCTTCAGTGATGTGAAAACAGTATTTCTCGTCTGGAAAATGTAGCTAAATATGGTCTGGCTTTATTCCTTTTTTTCCTGATGCAGATCGGTCAGATTACCTGTTTTGTGGAGTCATGCCCGCCAGCTGACTGTGAAGCCCCTATGAAGGCTAAAGGAGATTGCTGTCCAGTCTGCATCAAAGAAAGTAATAATAAAAAGAAGCCATAAGTCTTCTTTTATAGATTTTAGGGTGCATACTCTTCAAATCATATCAATGCCTGCTGATGGCAAAAACAGGTAACTACAGGCTTAAAACAGCAAGAAATCAAGATTTACAACATTCTAATGGTGCTGTAACGGTATAATATAATGTATCATTGTATTTTCTGCCCATGAAGGTAATCACAATGCAAAATTAATGAAAGGGAAACTAGCAAACAGGTCAAACTTAATTGTGTGTTAAACTTCTCAGGTTAGACAAATTCAAACTGGTGCTACTTTAAAAGAATACTGTCAGGCAGTTTAGGTATCCAAAGTGACTGGGCTTCAGACTTACTCCAAAATGAACACTTTTCTTTCCCATCTGCGATTAGCAGTGTTGACAGTTTACTCTCCATTTCCAGTCCCAGTCTGACTTGAAATTTAGCTCTTTGTTATTACTTTGTAAGTGATGGGAAAACAAAAGGTCACTCACTGTACCCATCAGTGCTGTAGAGGACCCGTTTTTGCATGCATGGAAATGCTGTTGAATCACTGCGTTGCGTGGACTGCCAAGGAAATAAAGAAAAACGGAGTGTACCTTTCAACATCCTCTTGTTAATTCAAGGAGCAAAATTAATTGGTATTTGCAAACTAAAAAAGCTAAAATTGGTTGTGAAATATGAGGGAAATACAAATAAATGTAATTGGAAGACAGAAAAAGCAATTGAATGTATATTACAGGTGTAATTGTCAGTGTTCTTCATTTTAGCAAAACATACATGACAGAGTAGCATTTGATCTTAACATGAACGTAATCATTTTTTGTCAAAACATATGTAATTGCTTGGCAACTTTTATTGTTGTTGTTGTTGTTTGTTTCATTTATTTTAAATCATTGTAACATGACCATCCAGTCCAGTTTCTAAGCATGCTTCTTTTGTTCTTGGATCGATTCACTTAAACGCATGGCCCTGTTCTGAGAATGTGAAATCACGTCACATGCCATTTTTTATACAAAGATACCTACTGATTCATTGTGCATATTGTCAATAGGCATATGTTCCTGATTATATTGTGGCACTGTTTGTTGAAAAAAAGAACAATCAAAATCAAACATCATGATTAATTGTGGATTGACTACTTTTTCTGACAAGGTATTTGATTTTTTTAGGGTTTTTGTTTTTTTTGTTTCTTTTCCAATTTCATCTATTGCATATATATTTTTACCTCAATATTTTTATTATTCATGTTAAAATGGTCAGCCAGTGGACTTTATTTCCCATTTAATAAATGTTTAACATTATAGAGTATATGTCTATGCTAGCATTTCAAAGTCGTATACTTTTTAGAATACAAACTGCATATTTTTGACCAGGAGTTATATATATTATATTCAGTGAAGGACAACTATCATACCTCATTTTACAGGCTTTTTTTTGTTGTTGTTTGTTTGTTTAGTCAGAATTGATTCTCTCCCTAACTGATCAATATTTTAGGATGGAATTCTTCTTTAGTTATGCATTTCACTGACTTCTGAATTTGTTACTCAAATTTAGAGAAAAGACATTTAGCAAACAAAACACTGCACAAAATTAAACATTCTCATCCTAATGTTTCAGATTATACAAACAAACTGAATTCTTAATTACTGCATAGTAAATCAAATACCTGTGTAATAACTAAGCTAACACATCAATATGGGTTCCACTATAATATTTTGGCACATAATTTCTCTGATTACTAGCGTTAATAATTTCTAGTTTGATAATCAGCTACCATGTCGCGCTCTCAAACTTTGGTGTATCATTGAAGCTTGATACAGAAACTTGTTTCCAACTATAGTAAGAGCAATATGTACATGTGAGTGGTGTGTTAAAGATGTGTGGTAGAGTGTACACATGGAACTGCAATTTATATTTTTGAAGAATATTTTAATTGGTTTTATATACGGTATTTTGATTTATGTAATTTTCTACTTTAATACTTATAGAAATTGTGTGTGGCGAGCATGTTTGAGTATCATATGGTTTCTAGAGGCTGTCATTCTTGTATTTCTTTGATACTCTGGTATTTTGTTGAAAGTCCAAACCACGTGTCTCATCCTGTAAGTTCAACTTGGATGGAACTCCCATTGACCTATAGCAGGAATTCCTCAAAGAGGAAGGATTGCAGAGCTGAACCAAACATAATTTAACTGTCTGAACAGTTGTACAAATCAGAAATACATTCAACTGGTTACTAGCTACTTTCTTTTATTCCAGTTCTTTTACTCCAGTTAAAATAACTTTCTCTAAGTCTCTGGTTATAGGAAAAGAGAGTTTCCATTTATACAATATAAAATAGTACCTTATATCTGTTTGTTTTCTCCAGCCTCCAAAATAAAGAGGGAGGTTTTCTTCATTGTTCACTGTTTATTCATATGCCATATAAGATGGATTTAGGAGTCTGAATATGCGTAAGTGTAATATTGAGTTATTTTCCACCATCCATCTAATGATAAACTATTCAGAAAAAACATGTCTTTATCCACAATTTAAAATGTAATTAGACACAGATTGTAGTAATTAAGTTTTATTGAAGTTTCTGCAGAATCAGCATTGATTTTAACATTTCTGAAACAATGGCCAACACCTAGATGACCGTTTCCTCAGTATCCACTGTGAGAATATTGCTGTAATATGTTGCAAATTTTATGTATTTATTTTCTTTTTTAATGTTACCTAAACAAAGTCTTTGTTGTTTTTATTTTAATCAGTAAATTTACCAAAGAACTGTTTGCACTGTATAATGAATGCTTTTCAGTTAAAATAAAATGGGCCACATTTCCAAGTCACCTCCCTGGTGGTAATTCAATGAAAGCAGTGACTGAATGAGATTAGGATGCTGAGAAAGGACAGTCACAAACCACATATGCTTGGTGCAGTTCTAAAAGGAATCACCTGTGCAGGAGATCCTCTTATTCTCATCTCATCAATCCATCACAGAATGGAAGTTACTGCTGAAATCAGGTGCAGTTACTCTCATCCTTTGGTAGAGTATTAGGATCTCGGGAGTGCTGGGTTGTTTCCTTGGTCAGATCCAATGGAGATTCTTCTGTATCTTCAGGACTTCATGTAGGATTTTTGGATAAATTGTCATTGCAATTAATATAGTAGCCTATATATATATAGTAGCCACACAGTGAAATGGCAGAACGTAACAATGGACTCCCAAATGTATGACTAAGAATTCATTTAGATTGCCGTGGAGCCTCATCAGGGGAGGGTCACATTCAGTAATAGGAAAATGTTCCTCACCTGAGAGTGGTGCGTGTGGAACAGGCTCCCCTGGTCATTGCCCCAGGCTATTGGAGTTCAAAGAGTGTTTAGGCAACATTCGCAGACATAGAGACTGATTTTTGGGTGGTCCTGTGTGGAGCCAGGAGCTGGGCTCAACCCTTGTAGGTCCATTGCAAATCAGGATGTTCTATGATTTTATGACTGTGCTTCAGTATAGTTTGAGCATTACATAAGACAGATCTAGAGAACACATAACAGCAGTCATTCTAGAGTGCTGTTCTTCCAGAATGCTGACAAGTATTATTCAGTTGCTATACTAAAAAAAAAATTGTGCAATCAAATTATTTTTGTCTTCATTTTTCCATTACCTTACATGGATAACGCATGCTTCTTTTAACGGGCATAGTCAGTTTGTAAGCATAAACATAATAATTCTCAAATAATTCCAACAACTCCTTTGTGGCTGTGTCATCTGGGGTTTTAAAATACAGCTTTGTCTAAAGAAGACAAATTCCACAGTTCAACAGTTAACTGCCAACAAGTTTGTTAATAATTATAAAAGCAAGCCAACAATAAAACAACAAAGAAACAGAAACTAAGTTAGTTATAAAAAAATTCTTGGTCTGCTACTGATATATTTTGAGAAAGATTCAGATTAACTTCTATACTCTAAATAAATTCACTTTATTTCTTTTAGTTGATTACAGCTAAGAATCATTTGACCTTAGTATGATTAAAGTTGTCTTTACAGAGAATGACCTCCCATACTCTGTTTTGTAAAAAAATATATTTTGCTGCCACAGTGCATGTCGTTATATTTCTTTGTATTTTCTTTTTAATCCCATACAAGTTTAATGTTATTTTTTCCTGTAGCATTTACCAAATCACTAGCCTTCACAGAGAGATTTTATATGTGTTGTTTGACAGTTTTGTGTCGGAAACTGAAATGAGGTATAGAAAACTGGAATGCCTGGGTAGTTGTATCTAAGTATACAACTAAATATTATTTTGTTGTACTTTTCTAGAAACTGATTAGATGTGGTACATATGCAGGATAATGCAATTATAAAATTACCGTCAAGAAGAAAGACTTTACTGCCTTTTGATGGTTTATCGTATCTACTATATGGGGTTCAACTGTATGTTTCTGAATTTACTACTGAGACTTTTATTATGTACAAGAAAAATGAGATCTGATGTGTGACAAAAAACTTGTTAAATGGAATACAACAAATTGCTGTATGACTACATACACACATCTCTGAACACAATTTGTATTCCCAGTGGAAACAAACCTTATACTTAGTACGACTAATGGGAAACAAAAAGTTAAAGTTTTATAAATTACTGTTTATTAATAATGTTGTAATCACTTATGCATTATGACTTACATAAGCAGGAGGTTATACTTAGTTGTCTAAAGACAGCATTTTTGTCTGCTAATACCATATTTCAAAGCATACCTCCTATTGAAATCAGGCTGTTCTTTTGCAATTATCCTGACTGCTTAGTTTCATGCATTAAGACCTTTTCTTTGCATTTTTTTCACACTTAGCCTGCTTTGCCATATCAACGAAACCTCTACATCTCCAATATAGTTTTCTATTTGTTTTCTGCCAACATATTTGCTATCCACCCACAGTGTAATGAATGGTCCTTTCATTCTGCTTTAGCCTTCCAGTCTGGTAACAGACAGCTTAGTACAGATCACCAAGTTACAAAAGAATCTCAAACAGCTGTATTTAGCTGAGAAGCTCTGAACTGAGTATCTGTTTACACTCAGAGATGGAACATAACAGAAGTTCCTGTGATAAAGGAATAAACCTAACTGTTGCATTCAGTAAGGATGTTTGTGTCTTCTTGTTCAGTAATACAGCTTTACAATCCCAGAGGTCACATGCTTTAAAAATGTTGTTGCTTTGCCAAAGTAAATCACGTTGCCTACTGATATCTTTATGAGATGTTGTCTGCTGTTAACCTGGCTCTCAGCCATTCCTAGGATGAGCACAGTAAGTGCTTTCTATCTCTTTTTATAGAGATTAGCACGAAGAAATGTACTCAGAGGGAGCGAAACGTAATCAGAAATAGTTCTGAGAAAGAAAAAGTAAATACTACTTTACTTTAGTGGGGAGTAAAAAAAAAAAAACACAGCTAGTGCTCTGTTGGTTTTTTTTGTTGTTGTTTTTTTCAGACAGAATCTCAAGGTTCATTAGGAATATAGGAATAGCTACAAAATATATCAAAGCTGCATTTGTGCTAGATTACAATAGAGAATCCTCAGGCACTTGAAATTGATTTGACCACTTACTTGACTAAGAACTAGACCTCCACACTAGTCTTTGGGATTCCAGCCCCATACCAAAGCATTGCCTCTTTCTTTGGAGACCACCTTCACTTTTTTTTTTCCCCACATACTTTCATAATTAAAGGACTTAAAGAGGAACTCAATAATACAAGCCAAAAAGTTTATTCTGGCAAATCATCAGCCCAGCCTCTCAAGAGTGGCAGGTCTTAGCTGGTGAACAAGAGCTTGGTTAGAAGTCTGGATGCTTTCAAGATTCAGCATCAGCCAGTCATAAACATTAGACAAAGGAGTGTACTAGTGATCTTGTCCTTTTTTTCTGTGCCTAGGCACTAAATTCAGCATGATCCATTGTGAATTTCCATGGTTTGGATTTCACAGTACCAAGGAACTCTTGAAATACTGAGTACAGGGCTCACTCTTTCCTACCAGTGGGAGGTAAGTGTGATGGCTTTCATAATTCAGAGAACAATTTCATCTACTAAAGGAATACTCCGACTGTTTATCTCAAGGGTTTTCTCTCACTCACTGAAATGCAGTTATGCAAACTGCTTTCATTCACAGCTTCACATGCTGTTATAGAAAAGAACAAGTTTTATTTTTGTTATTATTATTGTTGTTGTTATTGTTATTATTGTTATTATTTCGATTATGCTCTGTAGAAAAGGCCTTCTTGAATGCAGTGCCACAGACTGGAGACAATGTCGGAAAGGAATAAATGTTTTCATTCAGCTGAACTGGCTTGGTGTCATGGCACACAGCCTTATTTGTTGCCAGGCTATTCTCTTATGTTAAGGGTATTTAAAGATTTCCATGGGATTATAGGAATTTTCTTTTATATCAGCAATCAGTTCAAGCAATAACAATAGCTGACCTGAGGTCGGACCACAACTGATTGTTTCTGGTAGAGGCAAATGCTGATGTGCATTTTTAAGCTGCCATCTTAAATTCTTTACTTCTTTTTCTACGGTGGAATGCTATTGTTTTCCCGGATCTTACCTCTCAAGCAGCTTAGAACCTTAGATGTACTCAGAAAACTTGTTGCCCCACTTGTTTGCAATCAAGGACTTTGCACATTGAGAATGACAAAGGTGGCATAGCTCCTCTATTGTTTTAGATTTTAGACTTTTTAAGCCAGAAGTCACTGCAGTCTCATCTAGCATCTGAAATGCACATTGTAAGGAATTCATGTGCTGTTTCTCACACTGAGACAATTGTGTTTCAGTAGAAACTGAAAAAGATATGCAGTCTTGATTGAAAATTTTAAAGTGTTACTTCTGCATTGACATGATGTAAATTGTAATAATGGGTTGCTTACTCTCAGAAAGATGTTTGAAGTACAAGAATTCATGAGTCTATTCAGCTACTGTGCTGCTCATCCTGACACCTATGTTTCACTATTATAGGGAGCTTCTTCCTCTTGTGTTTTTTTTAATATGTATATTACAAGATTTTACGTGTGCCCATTCCGAATTTCAGAGAAGTCTTACTAAATCACACAGAGAATTCATATTCGGCCAGGTCCTAAAGCTGCTTTTAGCTACTATATAGACTATATAGCCCCAGTTTTGAAAGCTGGAGCCACGTTCTTTATTTCCATAGGCATGATCTTGCATTTAACTTTGTTATACTGATTGGATGAGCTCAGTCGAGAAAACAATCTGGATATATATGATTTTTAAGATTTTCTCACTCATTTACTTTTGGTTTCAGATTGTTTAATCTGGTATAGTAATTCTGACAGAGCTACAGGTGAATCCTTCTCTTCAATTCCTTGCACTAAAATCAATCAATTATGACTGACCAAAGTTGAGAGTCAAAGAAAGGAAGAATAAGTAAAAGAGAGATGCTGTTTCCTTTTATAGTGAGAAACTGTTCGCTAAAGAAAGATGCTGATGACAGCTGCTCTTGTCTTTTCCCATCTGCTGCTGTTTACTTCACTTGCAATGCATTTAAAAGTGTGATTGTTTTGAGAGAGATTTTTTGACAGAAGCATCGAGATTCAAAGTGCCTTAACATTCTGTGGAGTTTGTGTGCTTTTAAAGATAGTCCTCTCCTCTCCCTTCCAGGACAAAATTTTTTTCTGTATTATGGCCCATGGCTGTTTTTAATTTAAATTAAATTTAAACAAGAATAGGCCTTGTGAATGAGCAAAAAAATATGACAGGGGAAAATGTTTATATTACAAGTTTAAAGAGTTTGGGCTACATTAAGTTATAGCTGTGGTCAGGAATTTTGCATATTTTAGTGTTGGATTTGCAACACTGGAAAATAAAACTTTGTTGGCCTACTGATCAACCATGGTTCATAGATGTGAGAACTTCCTAGTGCCAGTGAATTTCACCACCGCTCTGGAAAATTGTTCAGACACAGAGGAAGACCTGAGTTCTTTCAGGCCTTGGTTTCTCACTGCTGAGACTTGTAATGTAAGAATGAACTAATCTTAGTGGGTTTGTGACAATAGCTTCTTTGCAATGGAGCTGAAGGGAGTAACTGTTAAGTGTAAAATTACTGATAATGTTTTTTCTTCTTCATGAGAAACACTGCAAGTCTGTATTCTGTACTCTATTTTGCACTTCTTAAAAATAACTTACGGTGTTTAGACCAGATTTCAGGAAATCATTTGGTTTTTGACTACCATCACTCTCCTAGCAGAGACATCAAATCGTCATAGGCAGCTTGGCAAAGTGTCAAGATTATGGCTACAGTCTCAGATCTCACTCCATTTTGGACTTCAGTGAAGATTCTCAAAGTTTGTTACATTGGTCTTGGCACATCTTCTTCCAAGGCAGAATGCACAGAATCACAACTTACGTTAATACATTTTTCTCTCATGCCCTGGAGAAAAATTCTGGCAATCAGGCAGAAAAGCTGTACTTCCCGTTTGTCTTGTAAACCTGAGAGCCAATTAGTTAAAACATCTCTATGGAATACACGAATTTCCAGCTGTAAGCAGGAAGGCAACTTTCACTGAATATAATACTCCGTTATTACATTTATATATTTTTCTAATTATGAAATATTTTGTATTATTGTATGAGGTAGTCTTTTGTGATGGTATTGATTATGGATAAAGAATGCTTCCTTCTGTGATGCATATTTTACTTATGTGTATTCAGTGACACCTATGGCTCACATGCCTCTCTCTTACATGGCACAGGTGACCCTGCACCTAAAACAATGATCCAAAGTGCTGTCCAAATTGTTCTGTAAAAGAATTGGACCTATGAGTGAAAAAAACACCTCTGGTACCATGGGGGACTGATTCCCTGAGGGTGGTTAAAAGAGAACGTCAAACGACAATAATGAAGAGACCAAGTAATTCATGATAATATCTGAAGGAAATATTTCATAAAAGCACATGAAAGGAAGGGAATGTTTGAAGTCATTTAAAAAGAATGCAGTTTTGAAGAAGAAGGATTACTCAACATTGAGAAACTCTAAAATTTCTTAAATTTTGGAGCAGTCCCTTCAGATTTTCATCTGTTTACTTCTCAATAAAATTGTCACAAAATATTAAGTGCAGAGGGCATGAAAATAGTAAAATGAATAAAAAAAAATATTTATTATCAGGAACAGTAGCATATGTGAACACATAATACTGTTTAATAATTATGCTGATTTGATGAATAGCTAGAAAGATCAAGTCTGTGTGAAAGGAATACCGTGGCTTAAAATAGTCAGTATTTCAAATGTTGTGGGTTTTTGTGTTTATTTTTTGTTTATTTGTTTGGCTGCTTTTTGTTTTGCTGATAACTTGGTATTACTGTGTTACTGAATTGTGTGCTCCTTTACTAATTGCATTAACAAAACAGCGTCATCCTGATTAGGAATCTTGTTCCCAGTATCTGATATTAATATTGATCCAAATGTTAATTGCTTATTTAGTAATTGGCTTTTCTCTGCTCTATTAAAATTCTGTTTATCTGACCTGAAGGAAGCACAGATTTGTGTACTGAGAAGCTGAAATGAGCTGTTAAGAGTACTCTACAGTCTGTATAGAATATTCTGTACTTTAACTAAATTATGTAACTTAGATTAAAATTATTTTTAAAGTAAATGTCATATTTAATTGTCCAAACTAGATTAAGAGAGATTGGCTTTTAGCTCTTCTAGTCTTCTAGCTCTTCTTTCTTGGGCTGTTAGCCCAAGAAGTTAAATGGAATTTAGAGGGAGAGTTTTTGCTGTTAAACACATCAAAGTAGGTGGTGTTTTAAATGAAGAATTTAAAAAGATTTGTCTGCAACATGCCTGTAAATATAGTTTATCTAAAGTGCTCTAAACCATCTGGACTGCTAGATGAACAGTGTGGACACGTGGCTAACAAAGCTGCTGGCCCTCCTGTGTCCAGCAATGCTGGATTCTACACTGGCTATTTTGTCATCTTGATCAAAAAAATGTTCTAGACCAAGCCAGAAAGAGGAAAAAACATCTCTTAAACATTGTCTGGCTTGAATGGTTAAGGCAGGATGGCCTTGAAGATAAGAAACAGGATGGTTTCATTCTTGGATGAGCTTTCAGCATGCCTTGGCAAATTGTTTAATCTCCCAATGTTTATGTTCCTCATCTGTAAAAAAAAGAGAAAATAATGGAGTCCTCTGAAGTCTTTTAAAGTCTACTGAAGCTCATCAATAGTCCTTTTTTTTTTTTTTTTGCTGTTATTCCCTCTGGGTTATTTCCCTTTCCATTTTGCTTTTCCTTTTTACTGTCATTGTCTTTGTTTAGAATAAGAATTTGGTTGACCAAATGAAAACGACACTTTCATGAACCTGAAAACCGAAAAGGGAAAGCTGAGTCTTAGATTGCCTCAGAAATTTTCCCAGTCTGAGAGTGACAGATAATGCCATTGTGGTGCCTGTAATTTCCCACCAGCTGCTCTGTAGGGGGTATTAAGGATTACAAGTGATACTGACTGTCCTTTTTTCCTTTGGGTACACAGAATGAAGCACATATAGAATTATTAGCAGTGAGACTGTATACATTCATGCATGTCTCATTCCTGTCAGATAGCCTAGACCTGTAAACTCTTCAGATCACTTCAGATCCACCCAAAATTAAACTGAAAAACAAAAATAAATTAACATAACTTGAAAACAATCACATAACATCCCACAATTTCCCTGAATCCTAGTAAAGTTAAAATCATTTTCTGACAAAACATGCTCAGCACGTTGGCACGGTTAGCAGTTTGAGCTAAGTTTTCATCACTTTAAAATTCTGAGATGTTGGATTAATCTTCTTAAAGCCCAACTTTCACCAGAACTTCAATTTTTTTTTAGACAACCTTAGGCCTAAATATCTCCGGAAAAGGTTAACTTAACAGCCTGTTTTCATCCTTAGGCTTTCACATGCAGGTATGTAATCAGAATAGATTTCTTTCCCAATACAACAGAGCTTCTGAAGTTATGCAGTGTCCAGTATTTCCCAGTAGAGTTTAATTTTCCTAAGCCCTGCATTGCAAGTATATTCATAAAGTCATAGAGGTACCCTCCTTTATACATGCATCAGACAAAGAGCTAGATGAAAGACATTATAAATCATTCTGTTTCTGAACTCAATACTTTTGAATGAAGATAAATATATTTTCATAAGCATGAACTACATTTTCATTTTTTTCTCCCAAAAGATTAACAGCTTTAGTTCTGCTTAAGAGATAGAATTAGAGATTGACCTATTAAAAGTTAAGCAAAGAGATAACTAAGCAGACCATTTCCTAGATTGCTCCTTCTCTCTGTCAGTCTACAAATCCCTTATCTCACTGTTGTGGGTGTATTTTTACCAAGAGATTCACATGCTAAACAGCAGTGATCTTGCCACACTAGCGAAAATTTCTGAATGATGGTTGTAGCATCAAAATTTAATTGGTGTATATCCCCAGTAGGAAGACTAATCTAGTCATTTAGATCCTGTTACCATGTACAAAAATAGATACAGATTTAAGATCGCCTCTTTCAAATGAGTGGAAAGTGGGAAGTGAAGGAGTCACCATCCCTGGAAGTATTAAAGAATTGTGTACATGTGGCACTGAGGGACAAGGTTTAGTGGGCATGGTGGTGATGGATCAATGGTTGGAATACGTGATCTCAGAGGCTTTTTTCCAACCTTAATGATTCCATCATTCTGTGAAATACCACTATAATTTCAGTCATAAAAGGTCATAAGGTAAAGAATTCTTGGCGTGAAAGGTGAAATATCACGTATGTTTTCTGTTATTTATATCTCTAGATTTCCTTTCTCCACATTTCTTTAAATTAATCCAAGTTTTCCATTCTTCAGGGATGTTTACAGGGTCCACAAGAGAAAGTAACCTTACTACATGGTAAGACCAATTGAGCGGGAAGGACAACTGTTTGTGATTAATAACTTAATGTCTCTGTATTTAAGAACTTACACATGAAGAATGTCAAGTTAAGATATGGTTTGTTGGGGTTTTTTTGCTGTTGTTGTTTGTTTGTTTTTGTTGTTAGACTAAATTTGTTCCAAAACAAATAGCTCACAAGACTCTTGGAACAATGTTCCAGTCTTGTGAATACAAAAGATCTCAATAGTTACTTTCAATTTAAGTAGGCTGTGGTGAACATATACTGTTATTGTAATGTAATACCTGAAATAGAACCAGTCCAACTTTTAAATCTTTTAGGAAAATTCTTGAATTATCACTGTGCTGATCTACTTTTCCTAATGAGTGAGACACATATCACATAACTTCATTTCCACAGTTTAAATTTCTATGCTATGGAACAGTTTTTTTTGTAAGATATGCCTAAATGAAAATCAGCATTACTGTAGCATAATCTTCATTAGTTGTGAAGTATTCCCCACCGGTCTTCCCAAAGTGCAGCACTGGCAATTTTTTTACTGCAGTCAATGTACAAAAATATAAATCCTCAAAGAAATAAGGTTGTACTTTATTATTAGCATAGTATAATAATTTGTATGGATAAGCATTGAAGTCATCACTAGGACCTTACTAAAGAAGTGTGAGTCCCTAACTCTCACTGAGAAATCAGGTATTGGAAAATTTAATGGGCCTTTGCAAATAGCTGATCTAAATCTACATTTTAAGAAGAGCGAAGTGAAAGAGCATGATGAAGAGGATTATCAGACAGAGGGAAGTATTCTTTCAAGTGAATAATTTGAATATTTTGGTTCAAATTATGCTGATACGAGATTTTTCTGCCTTTCAAACACAAACATTTCTGGGTTTGACCAATCCATTAACTGCTAAATTTAAAAATCAGTTATTTAATTTTTAATGATAGTTTGAATGTCCAGTATCCATTGTTTGAGGAAGTCACTAACATCACCCAGTGCTGAACTTTATAAGTTAAACTTTATTAGTTTATCAGCCTTCTCCAGGATGAGCAGTCCCAGCTCTCACAGCCTTTTCTCATAAGATAGATGGCTCCAGTCTCTTCATCATCTTTATGGCCCTCCACAGCTCCATGTCTCTGTTATACTGACAAGATTAGAACTGGACTCAGCACAGTAGGTGTGGCCTCACCAATACTTATCAGATGGGAAGGACCACTTCCCTCATTCAGATGGCAATACTTTTTCTTAATGCAGTCAGAAGTACCATTGACTTTCTCAGCAGCAAGAAAGTTACATGTTGCTGTCTCATTTTCCGCTTGGTGCCCACCAGGGCCCCCAGGTCCTTTTTTGCAGAGCTGTTTTCCAGCTGGATGCACCCATCATGTCCTGGTGCCTGGATTTGTTCTGCCCTAAGTGCAGGACTCTGCACTTCTTGTTGAACTTCATGAGGTTCTCGCAGCACACCCCTCCTACCCACTGAGGTGTCCCTGGATATCAGCACAGCCCTCTGGTGAGTTAGTCACTCCTCCCTCCTTTGTGACATCTACAAACTTGTTGAGGGTGCTCTCTGTCCAACCATCCAGATCACTAATGATGTTGAATAGAATAAATAGTTAAATATAGTTATTTATTTTCAGTTTGATGAGTTACAGTGTTCTCTGATTTCTTGGCCTGTGGGTAATTTAGTGGGCCAAACAGCAAGCGTGAAGGTTCTGTGGCACTGAAGAAATAATTATACCAGATGATTAATTAATTGAGTGTACTCAAAGATAAAGCTCTTAAAATGAAAGAACTACCTTTCAGGTACAAAAGTTATGCAAAACAAAACAAAACAAAACAAAAAAACCCTGAAATATAACTGTTGGGTATTAAGCTTTGATATAATTCATAATGAGAATTAAAAAACTGAAAATGAAACGTATGAACAGTTAGCAACCTACACTAACCTAAAGAGACACCCCAAAGATAAGATTTTTTATTAAATATCACCCATGCATGGATTCCATTTGCAACAGAGTCCAAAGTACCATTCCTTGTACCAAGGACTGACAGTGAGAATGCACGTTAGTTACCCTTTTAAAACCATCACTTCTCTGAATTCACCTTTTCCTTCATACATAACAGAGGAAAGACGTGCTACTGCTGATTTTCAGCTAATTGCTAAGGCTTAATTTATAAGTGCTGAAAGTTGATTTTTTCACTGCTTTTACAGTAATTTGATTACTTGTAGAGGCACTGAGGAGTACTTGACAGGCTGAGAACTAGATGTAGTCTAACATGAAGTGCCCATGGAATGTACACAGAAAAAATCAAGGCAAAATGCTGTAAAGACTTCATAATGGCTTTATACCAAAGTTAGGATGTGCTAGCAGCTGATTGTTAGCAGCTGATTGTAAGCAGTGATGCTGCCATGCAGCTGACTCCAAGGGATCGTGATGATTAAGTTCTGTATAACAGTGTCAGAATAATCAGTGTCAGTCTCCATGCCTGCGAATCTTTATGCATTGTTTGAAAAGGTCCTGCATGCTCTCAGCTTATGCCAACTAGTAATAACTGGCAGTTACCCAAGCTGCTTGAAGTCTCCAGTTCTACTTCAGCTATCTCTGTACGTAGTGCATGAAATAGAGGGTGATCTATTCATATCACTGTTAAAAGGAAAAGCATAAAAGGAAAATTCAACATATTCCAAGGAAGAGAGAGTTTAAAATAAATGTTCTCAGATGACTTAATTTCTACTTAATTCCTTCTCCAGAACCACCTACTAATTGCTAGTGATTAAGAGATATAAGAGTATATGAACTGCCATCGAAATTCAAATGAACATTTTTTCAAACAGCTACAAATCCTACAGGTTCCTGTGCTCTTCTGGCACTTCTCCAGTGCAACCTTCTCTACGCAGCCACCTTGGTTGCTTGTTCTTTCCCCCCTCCTTGCATCCTTCTCATTTTAATCCTCCTATTCCTGTTAGCTTTTATCCTAGTCTGCTCACATCACTCCCATTTTGGCTCCATGCTGGATTTAGTTGGAAGAATCGAGCATGTCAGCAAGCCCCAGCAGAACAATTTTGAGTCTAACATAAGCAGATATTTCCTGTTAACCTGACACCTGGATTATTTCCAGGTTACGAGAATGACAAATGGCTTGCTAAATAATAGACTTCATAAATACATTATCATTTCAATGAAATGTTTCATAGCATTTCTGAAAAGGCAATAAGAAGTGAACTGTAGCACAATTCTCTGCTGAGCTTCACAGCCAGACCTAGTCCTAGGTTCATGTAAGATGCTGAAAAACAATCTGGGACATGATATCATCACCAGATGTTGGTTGTATAACCATGTATTTCTTGTGGTTAGTGGGCTGAAGAACTGATCGAACCATTATACCTCTTTGTGTAAGAGCAGCAATACATCTGTTAGAAATTGTACTAGGACCTTTGGGGTTTTCAAATGCAGCAATGCAGTTTTACAGATGTAGCTAATTATATGCTGGTAGGTAATGAAAATATAGATTTTGAGGGTCAAGAAGGGAATTTATTCTGCATTTTATTTTCTTAAGCTTTCTAGCTGATTTTTCAGAGGGTAGGCTTGAAAACAAAACATTGAATTTAGTTTAATTTTTTTCTAAGAATTAGCAACTACTTGTCTTACATTGATCCCTTTACACCACATTTGTCACATAAATGTCACAGTATTTTGGAGATGAACTGACTGTGGTAAAGAGATGTCTTATGCAATGGAAACACACAGGAACAATGCACAAATTTTGTTAATAGCGCATAAAAATCTGTTACAAAGTTGTATTTTAATTGTTACATTTTGGGCTCTAATATGCAGATACAATAGAAAACGTCAGCTAACTTTATATTCCCTTGAAAATAGATGCAGATTGTTTTCTCTGAGATTTCAGAGTTCCAGAGAAATGCAAAAAAATAATTTCAGTGGAAGGCATAGAACTACAACTGAATTCTCTGCATATCCCTGTGTATATATCTTGGAGCTGAGATACAGCATGGACAGAAGTGCTGTGATTGAGGATTGTAAACCCCACAAGAACAACTGGTCAGATGGTTGTCTCTTCTGGAATATTATCTTCCCAAATACAAAATTTTCAAAATGTTTGATGAGGCAAATGGTTTTACATTTGCTGATGAAATATGTATAACTTGGACAAAATCTTTTGCCTTTGACCTGAGCTTTTTTTGCACGTACTACTCTTCCTTGTTCCCAAGAGCATTTCACCTTACCTCATTGAGTGATGACGTTTCAGGTCAGCTCATTAAATAAGTTCAAGGCAATACCTCTCCTATCTTAATGTGGGAAAGATCTGGGCAGCAACAGAAGAGAAAGCAAAGAGCAGTAATTTGCTCAAACAGCTCTTCTAATCTGATTGTTAATTTTTTATTCTGGGGATTCTTGGCTTTTAGCAACTTGTTAATGCAAAAGGAAAAGTTTGATTAGCCTGCAGGCTCAATTCTTGCAGTCCCAAATTCAAAAGAGTAGAATAATATTCTTGAACAATAAAAAAGTTATTGGTGTGCATTTCTCCATTTCTTTGGGATTTTGTTCATGGGACTGAAAGTCCCATGAAATTCCTGTTCTTTAATCATGAAGATTTACTCCAAGACAGAGGAATAAAAGCAATGAAACAAAGAAATTAGGCATGTCTTCAAAATATGCTATAGCACGTGCAGAAATCAAAAGGGTTCTATAAAGGCTTAAACTTAATAACTGCATTCTGTAACTTGGCCTGTAGTGACTCGTGGCTTCTGCATTCAGGGAGAGTCATTGTGCACAGTCACTTCTAAATGACAGCTGCACTTGAGAATCTCCATCTTGAGACATCTTTGGCATTTCTGCTCATGGAGACCTCTGTTGACCCTCAGAGGCCCTGTGGCTCCATCTGAGCTGCGCTGTAAATTGAACTGTGAACCACCTGCAACTCCAGTTCTCCCAGAGTAGGCAAGGTCCACTCAGTCTGCTCACAGATTCAGGGGTGCTGGACACGTTTCCAAATGATAAGACTTTCAAGAGGAAATGGGGAATGTAAACTATTTGGCCACATTCAGTTATATGGAGGGGAAGACTTCAGCAAAAGAAATGGCTGATGCTCTTGCCCTAGAGATAGGACAGGGGGGAAGGGTTTTAAACTAAGACAGGGGAGATATAGATTAGATATTAAGAGGTTTTTCACCCAGAGGGTGGTGACACATTGGAACAGGTCGCCCAGAGAGATTGTGGATGCCCCGTCCCTGGAGGCACTCAAGGCAAGGCTGGGTGTGGCTCTGGGCAGCCTGCTCTAGTGGTTAACAACCCTGTTTGTGACATGGTGGTTGAAACTAGATGATCTTTGATGTCCTTTTCAACCCAGGCCATTCTATGATTCTATGATTAGACGATTCTTTGCATACATTAAATAGTTTGTCTCTTTTTGCTGAATATCCCTGTGAATAGATAAAATCCATTCTCTGAATTGTCATTGGCAAAATTTACAGGGATACTTTGCTCTCAGCCTCAAGTGTACACTTAAGTGCATTTTTTCCCCTGTAAAATAATTCAAGAACTTAAATAATCTCTTGAATTTCCCCTAACTCCTGCTCAAGCTGTCCAGTTTGCACTGAATAGCATACAAATTTGAGGTTTTGCTCTCTTCAGTTCCTCTATTGCAAATTGCATTCCCAAATCATTAACGTACCCCCAAAACAGAACACTGAGCAAGCTACTGTGTGTTGATTTTAAGTCTTGCAAGACTCCTGACATTTTTATTTCCTCGAGAAAAAACAGAAATTATATGTTTAACTGTTAGTTTTACAGTTGAAAAAAAAAAAAAACAGAAGTATTTTCTCTTATAAACTAGACCAGTTTGTGGACACCGGGGAGTCCTTAAAAGCCAACTTTTCTCAATATTTTACTTTCTTCCAGGTGGCTGAGGAAAATAATGTGTCAGTTCCAAATCTCAGCAGACCTACACATTACAGACGTCACCAGAGTCCTAAAACAAACACGCTGTATAAAGATGGAAGTGTTTCAAGAGTTCCCACAATTATGAATTCACCTGATATTCACTTGAGAAATGTAACAGCTTGGAACAAATGATCTTCTCTGAACTAGCTAGTTGTAGCTGGATTTTCTTATGTGTGTGTATATGTGTGAAAAGGTAAGAAAGCAACAGGGTGGGCAGATAGGCTGCACAGTGTCCTGTTCTGAGCCAAGAAGGGACAGAAATGTTTTCTGGCAGCCCCAGATCTATGACTGCAAATGAGGTAATGACTTACCAGTCCGAGGTTTTACTCTTCTCTGGTGATTTGTGTTGTAGTACCCATTGATTTAACTCGTCAGCAAAAGATACATGAGGAGTGAGTAAGCTCTCAATAAGTCAAAGCAGATCCCTTCTGCCAGAATTAAGCCCCTTGCGTATGTTATTGCGTCTATTTATACATTATTTCATCAGGAAAATTCCCTTGTGACACTCTTCATGTTTTCAAGGAGATCTTGGGAAATCATTGTGATTTCATGAAGATGGTTTAGCCTTTTTTTCTACCTTGATCATAGCAAACATCATTTGTGTTTTCTTTGACAGGGAATTTCATAAAAAATATGAATTTTCAACAACATTTTATCCTCATTTAAATAAGGAAAATTCTGTTAATGATACTTGGCTATTTTATAATGTTAATAACATTTTTGTATAGTTCTTTTTTTTTAACTGTTCACCCTTCTAAATGTCAGTGTTCAGGCATTTTTATCTCTTCCAAAGTGTCTATGTTTTTAATTGCCTTTTTATTTTCATCCACAGTACTGTAAAATGATTATATCAAACAATTATTTTTCACTCATCTAGTATTTAGAAATCTCACCTCTTGTCAAAGATCCAAAATATCATTGATCATTAATATAATTTAATTTATTTTAATTTAATTTATTTTAAAAAATCAGAGTGATACATTTCTGGGCATGAGAAAACTTATCTACAAAAAATAGGACCTGAGGGAAATTATAACATGCATGAGGAAACAGAGAAAACAGAAAAGAAAGAGAAACATAAGTTTTACTGCATAGTAGGGCTTTAGTTATTGATACAGCAAGGCATTTTTATTCTTTTTAAAGGTGACTCTACATTATTTTAAGTCCCATAGCTTGAACTGATGCCAGCCTGTCCGTGTTTAGATTCTTATTTTATAACTTACATCTGTTTCCATTTTATTATTCTTATTGTGTTTCTATTCTTCATTAGTTCCTCTCCTATCTTTTGCTAGGAAAAAAATTTTTTGTCAGGGGAGAGCAATGATCTTCATTCTGCCTTTGGATGACTTCCTTAAGGCTCTCCCTCCACACACACAGGAGTGAAAAGCAGCCCTTCACTTGAGTACCTAAACCGAGACCCTATCCCTGGATGGTCTGTATTTTTGCAGACCTCATACCATTCAATAGTGAGATCATTTATTCCAGAGACTCTGCTCTTTCCTTTCTTTTGTCATCATCCCCTAATTGCTTAGTGGAAGTGATAAAGTGTAGCTCAAGATAGAGTAAAAATTTGTAAGCCCAGCACTTTTTACTCTTCAGTTAATTATGTGGTTGTGTAATTAAAGTGGCACTATACATTTCCTTATGGTTCTGCAAACCTACTGACTTCCTACTGATTTTGTAAGGTGCACTGACAAACCATATGCTATTTGGGATGACCTAGAGCAACCTGCTAAGATAAGAGCTTCGGGAATGAGGAAAGGAGATGGAAGGGTGACAACAGCGCATACATCTTTGCTTTGAAGTTTTGTCACAAATGGATCTTCCATTCATCTTTTTCCTGCTGTTATTAACAGCATTATTTCATGGCCATGATCTTTCTGAGAGTTGAATCCTCCTTTCTTACAGAAAAGTGGCACTGGCAAATACATATATGCAGTAAAATTAAGCATGGTGGGATGACAAGAATCTCGAGAAGTTCAACAAGGAGAAGTGCAAACTCTTCCACTTGGAGAGGAACAGTGCCAGGCACCAGGACATGATGAAGATGCCTAGCTGAAAAGCAGCTCTGCAAAAAATGACCTGGGGGACCAAGTGGACACCTAGGTGAACATGAGTCAGCGATGTGTCCTTGTTATAAGCATAACAGTATTTATGGCTAAATTAAGCTAAGAGGTATTGCCAGAGGGTCAAGAGGTGATCCTTCCCCTCTTGTTAACATTGATGAGGCTGTGCCTGGATTGCTAAGTCCAACTCTGGGCCCTC
Source organism: Oreortyx pictus (assembly GCA_036925125.1). NCBI lineage: Eukaryota > Metazoa > Chordata > Aves > Galliformes > Odontophoridae > Oreortyx > Oreortyx pictus. The sequence goes on along the minus strand of JAUPFR010000002.1, from coordinate 89,254,725 downwards.
CAGTAAAAGCAACATATACTTACTGGAAAGAATCCAACGGAAGGCTATCAAGATGGTCAAGGGACTAGAGCACCTCTCCTGACGGGTGTTTGATACAGCTGGGACTATTTAGTCTGGAGGAAGCTCAAGGAGGATCTTGTCAGAGTCTGTAAATACAAAAGGGAGAGTGAAAAGAAGATGGAGCTAGGCTTGCTCAGTGGTACCTAGTGACAGAGGAAGACGCAGTGGGTATAGGCTGGAACACAGAATGTTCTCTCTGAGCACCAGGAAACACTTCTGTGCTGTGCAGGTAACAGAGCACTAACACAGGCTGCCCAGAGGCTGTGGAGTCTGTTTCTTGGAGATTTTTGAAAGCCATTTGAATGTGGTCCCGGGCACCCTGCTTTGCTTGTCCCTGCTGGAGCAGAGTTTGGCCAGAAGGCCTCAGAGATCCCTTCAACCTCAAGCATTCTATGATGCTGTGATTTTGTGATTCTACAGGGAATCTGAGTTACTGCACTAAGGTAAACGTCACAGTAATAAAAATAACTAAAAAATTCTGTCTTGTGATATGTAGGATAGGGTGTCTGCACATATTCCTAAGAGGTGAACAAAATGCTGTGTTTGAAGAGCAAATTGATACATGATGTTCATATTCCCTTGAAGTAGAGTTCTTAACTGAAAGGACATGAACATGTCTCTTTTTCATCTAAAAGTTAGGCACTAACTAAGTTATTAACTAAGTTATTAGGCACTAACTTTAGCCACTACAATGCAGGTTAGTAATGCATTGTGTACATTGGAAGTGTTCTTTTAGCTGTGTTGCACATATGGTTCATTGATAATCCAAGTTTTGGATTGTCTGCAAACTGCAAATCTGTGCTTCTGTTCAGAGATCAATCTGTGCATCACTTAAGCAGTGGGCTCCACGTGTTCCGGATTTGTGTCCTGCTCATTCTATTTGTACCGTGGAGCATGTGTGCACATATTCCTCCCCAGGAAATACCAATTAAAAGCTGCCTAGACTACAGTTTGCATGACTTGATGCATGAGGAAGTGAATTAGCAAACAATTATGGTCTTAGAAGCTTTGGTAGTTGAGTTACAACTGTTGCAGATATTTTGGAAATGGTACAAGAGAGGAATATTATATTTTATATATATATATAGTTTTTTTCCTCCCTTTCAAGCAATGAGATATTTCAAGGGAAAACGGTTGCTGAGAACAATTAGTAGAATAATTTATAAGCATGCATTTCAAAAAAGTGTTTTTCTAGGCTTACATGAAGAATTTCTCTTAGTGTCAGTCAGGGGAGCTGCAGGAGAGAGGTCTGACTGTTAAAGTAAGATATCATTTTTAAGCAATTGCCTACTGTGTAACAAAGAATATTTTGCTATTTTGAGCATCATGGGAATGTTCAGTTAGTTATTTTGACAATTATGAATAAACCATATTTATCTGATTATGAATTGCAGGAATTTTCCTTCACAATTCTTTGCTTTATTAGTTGCTTTACAGTCAGAAATCATGATTGCTGTGTTTTAGTTAACTGAAAAACTGTTCATTGTTGCAGTTACTATTGTATTACTACATGCTACATGAGTACTGTGTTCAGTTTTGGGCCCCTCACTGCAAGAAAGACATTGAGGCCCTGGAGCATGTCCAGAGAAGAGCAATTAGCTGTGAAGGATATGGAGCACCGGCTTCATGAGGAATGGCTGAAGGAGCTGGGATTGTTCAGTCTGGAGAAGAGGAAGCTCAGGGGAAACCTTATTGCACCTTGTTACACTACAGCTATCTAAAGGGAGGTTGTAGTGAGCTGGGGGTTGGCCTCTTCTCTCTTGTAACTAATGATAGAATGAGAAGGAATGTCTTCAAGTTGCACCAGGAGAGATTCAGACTGGATGTTAGGAAATATTTCTCCAAAAGAGTGGTCAGGCACTGGAATGGGCTGCCCAGGGAAGTGGTGGAGTCACCAACCCTGGAGGTATTCAATGAACGTTCAGACATTGTGTTGGAGAACATGGTTTAGTAAGGACTATAGGTGACAGGTGGACAGTTGGACTGGATGATCTTGTAGGTCTTTTCCAACCTTGGTGATTCTATGATTCCATGTTGGTGATATTTGTGAAAGTTTTGGAATAAAGCTGTATTTTTTTAGAAGCAACATTCAATACATACAGTAGAAAGCTTTGTTATGAAGTCCAATTGTAATGCCAGGTGTTCACATTCCCCAGCTAGTTCCTCCAATTCTCTGCTGAAAATACACACTCCAGATCTTCTTCCTTTACTCTGTGTTCCTTTGGAACATTTCCTTCCTGCTCTCATTGCTCTTTACACCAGAAACAATACAATTCCCCAGCTTCAGCATATCAACATATTCTTTTATACATTCAATTATGCTCAATTCACATTTTTCAGTTGTGAAAATTCACATATGGTATTGCTGTGACAAGAAATTCAGCTGAGTGATCTCTGGTAGGAATGCTGGAGTTATGTTACACTTATGGTGATGGGTTATGCTGCCCTAGAATAGGGAATTCCCTGCCATGTCTGGTGATATCCTGGATGCACCTCTGAAGATGATTGATACTGAGTGCTGAGCAAAAGGTGCAGATGATCAAGGGGGAGTGAGAATTTTGGAAATGAAGGAGCAACAGCAGAGCCACCTATAGTGCTTAGGAAGTATTTGGATAACTGCTACTATGTGGTAATTTTATTGTGATCGTTGTATTACTTGTAGCCATGGGACTTTGTTCGGAGGATATCCAATTAGGAACACTGAAAGAGGAGAGATTAGTCTAGGAAAACCTTGGCAGTAGCAGGAAAATATTAATTACAGGCTGAAAATTACCTCAGTACCTCAAGTTCCATCATAAAACCACAGAGCCTTGGGCCAGCTCTTTATTTTTCATCTCCTTTGTGACAGTTGGATCTCTGTTTGCATACTTAAAGTTATAATCACCCTGTATGTTATTGCAAGGAGGCTGCAGAGATCATGCCTTTTCCTTGCTGTAGTCAGGAAGGGTCTGTTTTTCTCATAACATTATTTTCCACTTGTCCTGAGAACAACTTATTGCTCCAGTGGTTTCCATGGGGACCAGGAAGACTTACAGCATATTATTCCACAGAATTTCTGCAGGCTGCTCTATGAGCCTGTACAATTCCAGGAGCATGACACCATGTTATATTTATTTATTTAAGATGTTATCTCTTAAGGGAAATCTTATTCTGATTTCTGAACAAGTTAACAAGAATTAGCAAGTAGCATTAACCATCTTATCAGTTGCTTTTTTTATTTTTTCAATTTCTTCATCCCATTTTCTAATGGAATCTCAAACAAACAAACAAACAACAACAACAACAAACTTCAAGTATTTTTAAAATCTCTTTATCCAAAAGAAAAGACCACCTTTAATTAAGCGAACAGATTTGTAGTTAGTTTTGTCTTGCCCTCTTAGATCTATGGGACATACAGATGTAAAGCTTGCAGAAAGTTAACACAATTTCATTTGTGTTCTGGGAGTAGCAGAGCAAGAATCTTTCCTTGTTATTAGTCATTAGATCTAAGCTACAATACATGAATATTGTATTATGTCTAAACCTAAATTTCCTTCAGCAAATGGCTTCAGGGTAAATATTCAGACATTAAATTAGGTACTTAGAGTCTGATTAAACACTGGGTGCCCTGGTGGATTATGGTCCTGTTTATTTTTCAGTGCACCTATTTATTTATGTGTCAAGTGATTGAGGATATTTCAGTTTTCAGACTTCAAACAGTCCTTTACTTGGCCTTCAGAATTTCAGGGATCTAAAGCCACTCAGCAGTTCAGAGACTCTTATCCTATGTGTTTAGAACGATGCCTCCTTTACGTGGAAACTAGTTGTAAAACTTTCCTGTGGACGAATTAGTTAAACCTCTGCTCCTGGCATCGGGATGAGTATTATGATAAATGTTATCCTTATTTTCTTGGAAGTGAAATTGAAAAATCTCCGGAAAGGTTCCAAAATTTGTCCCTTTCTTTGAAGTTCACATTCTTCTGAGAACAACTAGGTCTAAAAGTAGACATCTGCTGAAGCTGACTTTCCCTGGGTATTCTATGTAAAGCTGACCATGCGTTATTTTCTGCTGTGAAGGCACTTCAGTGTCATTTGTCAGACAGTCAGGCTCAGAGACAAATAAGGTTTCATTTCTGGGCATGGGACAGGACACTGCAGTAGACCCAACAGGCATCTATTTACAGAAAATTTCCCTGTAAAAAGGAAACCTTCTTAGAAAAAAAAGGCACGTGGCTGTCTACTGTGCACTGAATGTTTGGGCTTCCAAATGCAATCTAACAAATGTTCTCTCAGTGTTGCAGAGCTATGACATACCCATAGCCTTTCCTGTTTTAATTCTCCATTACTACATATTTTGCCTCTGGATCGGAATATGCAGCGGGCATTTGTGTGGAGCGCTTCACGTCTTCAGTATTTGCTGGACACTCAGCAGGAACCAAGTTGTGTGCTTAATCTGATAAACCCTTGCAGCCCTGACTCTGTGAGCTGTTTGCACTATGAGGTTACGTGAGAATTCATGCATACTTGGATGTGATGGGTTTCTAAAAATATCGCACTCCAATGTACATGCACACTGACAGCAGAAATGCCAGACATTCCTCACAGCTCAAGGCTTTTCTGTTGAATGCATATGAGTACAAAAAAGAAACCAGTTCGAGGAATGAAACCACCACCCAGCAAGGTAGTATTCTAAGAATTCTCTTAGAGTTTATTTGCTAATTGTGAATTGCTCGTAGATTCTTTGTTTCAAATAACATGCAGCTGTAGCCTGAAATACTACAGATCTTCTCCTGCCCTTGGCTGTCCAGTGAACTTGAGTAATGGTGAAAAAAAATCAGAGGAGTGTTGGAGGGAGTGCTGCCAATCAAAGAAAAATTGCTATTGAAACAAAAGTGAATCTGCCTCCCTGCCAAACTTTCCATGGACAAAAGCTTTTTTTTTTTTTTTTTTTTTCCCTTTTGGTACCCACAGTGGCATGGTCTTCATTAAAAAGTCAACGAGCCAAGGTTACAGCTGTACAGGGTTGCCAGCCAACTTTTTGCAGCCAAGTGGTCTAAAGCAGTCCATGAGAGCACAGATGTCTCATAGTATGATGAAGTGAGGAATACATGATGAATAGCTATTTCTGTGTCTGTGGGTGAAGCGGGAAATGAGGAGATATCACAGAGGCTATCACAGAATGTAAATAACACAAATAATCCTGGGAATTTGCAGCCAGTTATAGGAGCTACACATTTGATAGCACCTGACAGACCAGATAGATTGAAATGAGGTTGTCACGTTAACTCATCCATGGCCAAGAAGGGCAGGGAAACATTTACACTCTCACCTTCAGCATCCATCATGCTTCCTGCTTCCAGTAAAACTCCCAAAGCTGGAGGAATCTGTTTCCCATTAAAGATGCAACCATATTGTCAAAAAAACAAAAGGAGATTTCATTAAATTTCTGCCAGAACTCACATAACTGCTAAAAAAGATGTTGGCATGGTTCTGTCACCAACCAAGACTGTAGTGTTTTCTGGTAATCTTAAATCTTCAAGTTTCAGCCAAGACCAAAATCCTTGCCCCTCAGCCCATCTTTACTAGCAAATATATCCAATATTTTACAATTGTTGGAATTGACCATTGCATTTTTCCTTATATCTTTAGAACTTACAAGTGATGTACGGAGTAAACTATTTTTAGAGAGTACATAATTTTTGTTGCTTCAAAATTTTCCAGATTTTCAGGGCACATAAACTTTGGTGAACCTTATTAACGCTGTCCAGCCTATCCACTATCCATGGGCTTCTGATCCTAGTGCGTGGGGATCAGGTTCCAGCTCAGCCTGGGACCTTGCCATAACAGTTTAGCAGCTGAGTTTGTTTGCAACCATTTCTCTGGCACTGTCTTCTTTTCCTCCTTGGCAGAATGCCCTGGATGAATCCTAAAACTGCATCTGGGGCTGCTGATGGACCTTGCAACTGGCCCACAGCTCGGCCTTTTTGCTCAGCCCCTGTGGGACTGGGCTCTGTTGGTGAGGGCATGGCTTCAACTGGTCATCTTCAACTCAGATGACCTTAGACAGTAACTGGCCCCGACATCAGGTTTTTATCAGCAGATTTGTTTATTTATTTTTATAAAGAAGCACATTTTATATATTGCACCTTTGAAATTCTATCTGGTAGTTACACTCTGATTCTGCCTTTAAAGAAACAGATTTTCAAGCTCTGTGTCACTCAGCTCTTTAATGTGGTGTAAACAACCTTCACACAAATGGAAGTGGGTACCCACTATAGTGAAAAAAACATTACTGGGTTGGACATTCCTCAGTATTTGGCAGTAGCTCTGCATTTTCAGAGAGCCTTCTCCTGCCAAATATTTTGCTCTTGAGGATAAGCTAAGCAGTTCATAGAATCATGGAATGGCTTGGGTTGGAAGGGATCTCAAAGATCATCTGATTCCATGTCCCTTGCTGCAGGAAGGATAATGTCATGGATGAACTGTTTACATAGAACCTGTTTCTGATACACTCAGAAGAGAGAACAAATCATATTGACCAAAAGTCTTTAATAGCAATGAGTGCTAGAAATACACTTGTTCTGTTCACTGTTCTTCGTTATTCTTAGAGACAGAAAAAATTAAGTCAAGCCCAATAGCATCAGCTCCCACTCATTGCTTCTGAGAGTCCACTGAAATTGCTGCACTGCCTGCTGCTTTGAAGTATTCTGTGCTACAACTGGTGTAAACTACTTATACTGGTAATACATATTAGAAAATCAATAGGAATTATTTTTTTATCTGTTGATGTGCATGCTAATATCCCTGTTCTGAGTCCAGTTTTAATCTCTAGGGCAGAATGTAACTATGTGCGATTTCTTCCCAGAGAATTTCTAGAAAAAAGTCTTTATGGTACAAAATATTTTTCTCCCATAGAAAAACAATATTATATATGCTTGGAGGAAGAATAAATGCCCAAATGATGTGCCATATGTTACTTTTAATGTAATACTTCTGGAACCCACCTATATTTACTAATTGTGCAACTATTTCTGCAATTCTACTTACATATCAACAAAAAACAAGCTAAAAGTGCTTTCCTCTAATCTATCACTTGACTATACAAAACTCAGGACCTAAGTCAGCTATCTTCTTTCCAGTTTTAAAGAACTTAAGGGGAATAGGAAAAATCACTACACAGATGTTTGTAGAAAAAGAGCCATCTTGTCCCTTATTTTTAGCCAAACCATGTGTGATCGAGTATCTGAGTAGTCTCAGACTTAGAAACCAGACAACAGCTAAGGTTCTTCTTATTCCCTAATTAAAATGTTAAACACACTGGATAATTCATTTATCCACTCCAGAACCATCCTTCAAATTTCTTCTTTAACTAGTATGGATAAATAGTATCCTTGTCTATAAAATTGTCCATACAGATTAGAATTGTATGTAAACAAAATGTAATAAGAGATAGGGCAGGAACAGTATCACATCAGAAGCTTTTTGGATTGATTCTTGCTTGTGCTAACGTGACCTGTTGCTAATCTAAACTGACGGCTAAAACAAGATCCATCATGATCCAGGTGTCAGTTCCAGTATTATTCAATGAATAGTGGGCATACTGAAGAATTTATTTTCTTCCTTTCTATGACTGAGTTTTATATGCTTAGTGACAGTTTGTTTACTCTCCTCAGCCTTATGTAGATTACCCAGTACTAAGTCCTTAATTTTTTTTCTAATGGACAAATTTTTAAGACCTTTAGTCATTCTGGTCACTTGCCTGGACTAACCCACATTCCTCTTGATCTGCAGTGCCCAAAAATGGACACATTGCTCCAGCTGAGATCATACCACTGACAAGCAAAATGAAAGAGTTACTTCATGTGTTTTGCAGACAAAACTATTGTTCATCTATCACAACACAGTATGTTCTGTTGTTTTTTTTTCATCAGTAGCATAGCACCTAACAATTTTCTACTTGTGACACAGTGTGGCTTGCAGACCTTATTTTGTATCACCAGAGACAATAATTATTCATTCTGTTGTTATATAGCTAATTGCTCTTATATGCAGAGCTTGACATTCATTCTGGCTGAATTGCACTATATCCTTTCCTTGACAATTTCTATAAAATTCCTCAATAATTCTGCTTTAAGGCTATTTTTAGAACCACTCTTGTTAACAGATAGCAGCCAAAGGCATTGTCAGTGATGCCTCATTACTTTAGGTAATGTTTGCAGTGTCATTTCTGTCACTCTGCATTAGCTTAGATGCTGATAGCACCAAAGACACCTCCATTTAGATACTTTAGAACAGATACCTATCAGCACATTAGGTGTCTAAAATTTCACTTCATGCAATGAAAATTTGCTTTAGTGTGCTTTCTGGTTGTTAAAGGATTATTTGTTTAACCTTCCCATCAGCACAGTGGTTTCAGAGAGTCATCTGAGATGTCTTATGCAGACTCAGATTGCACAGCAGAATGACAGAGGGGGTACAGGCCTCAGGGCAGGCTGCCTTTCTGGATAGTAGCAGGATTACAAACAGGAGTTCCTAGGACCTTACAAATGGCACTAGATCCTTCCTATAAAATGAATCAAGCCCTATTCTATTAATGGAGGAGGTTTGAAGCACTACCCAGGCTAAAGGCTGCACATACTATATGCACTTCTCTGAAAAGAGAAAACAGGACACTGGGATTAGGAGGGAAAAGGTGGGGGATTCCACAAAGATCCTGGGACATCTTGTTTTAGGCGACAGACTTTCTCCTTGTTATGGAGAAAAATAAAAATCCATGACAAAGAGTATCTTGAATTACCTTGCAAGTAACATTTAAAGTTGTAAGATTATTACACGTATTTACTGAGGGATAAAAAATTTCAACTTAATTCAGTTGAGTTACTTGCCAAAGTTTAAACAATGACTGGGAATTTTTCTTCAAATACAATGGTCTTTTATAATCTGTGAATAAAGAGGTCTTCACTTGGTAGAAAACTCCAGAAATGCTCAGAATTCTCCAGGAGTCCTAATATCATATATTTTATGATAAATCTGAATCGAATTTACTGAACTTTGTGATTTTTTTTTTCAGATAAACATTCTGGCATACTTGAAGGAAAACATAGAATTTTCATTCCTTACACGGGAGTAGTACTGTTGTACTAATATAATTTATTCCTCGAGGTTATATTTCATTTTAAAGAAGAAAAGTGTTTGGAATCAATTTGTGGATCACTAATCTTTAAAAGTTCCTACAGAATTTCAGTTTCAGGGATGATTGTTCTAAACTCCATACTTTTCTGAGTATTATCATCATAGCATCGTAGAATATCCCAAGTTGGAAGTGAGGAATAAAGATCCATGAGTCTAGCTCATGGCTTCAGACAGGCCTACATAAAAGCCAAATCCTATATCGGAGAGTTGTCCAAATGTTCCTTGAACTCTGGATGTCCAAAACTGCCCTCTGAAAAGGAGTTCAGGCCTGTTGTCTTGGGAATATCACTGTCTGAGAGATACCTGGATGCAGGACAATACAGAAAACTTGATGACATGCATCTGGAAATAAAATTACTGCTCTTTACTGCAGTGGATGTTTCATCTGATTTTAACAAGGCTTTAATTCAAACTTCTATATAATTCCTGTAAAATTTTTGATGTGCAGTTTGAATGGGTGGTCCTTTTTGGTCTCAAAAGAAAGTGATTATCACTTGTAGATGATTACAAATTTTGCTCCTGTGCGGTTGACAAGGTCAGTGCTGTTAACCGTCTTCAGCAACAACCTAGACAATGGTACAGATTCACCAAATTCATAAAATTAAGGCAAGTAGCCAATACGTTATATATTGACCTGGAAAAATTGGAACAATTGGACACCTGAAGCTCAGTAAAGTCAAAAACAAATCCTTCTCCTTTGACAGGACAGAACTGGGCAATGGTATAGACTGGAAAGTGACCAGCTCAGTAATAAAGTACTTGGGAGTCTCACTGTATGAGTCACCTTTGCATGCTTACAGCACATGGACACTACATGATGGTCTGTGTATAATGGGCAGGTCAAAGGAAGCGATTATTTCATTCTGTCTAGCATTTACTAAAATTACATGGGGAATCCTGGGACCAGTTTTGGTACTCCAGTGACAAAAGAAATATTAAAAACCCAGAGCAAGTCTAACAGATATTCACCTAAGATAGAAAGTTGCACGGAAATTGTAAGAGGCTAAAGTGTTGGACGTGTTCATTCCAGTGAAGAACAGGAAAAGGATAGATATCTAACTGTGATTTTCAACTGAGTAAGAAGGAGAGGTGTAAACTCCTTTTAGATACACTCAGTGTAAGAAGGCAGCTGGATTTGAGTATAAAGTTCTCATTATGGAAGTCATTAAGCACCACAGCAATTGTCCTGAAAGGCTGTGGGATGTTCATTCTTAAGATGGTCAGAAGTTAAGACTCAAGCAAAATGATTTGGCTTGGAAGATTGTGCAGCTCTGAGCAGGGTGTTAGTGTGTCCTCCAGAAATACCTTCTCAACAACAGGTACGTTCTCAAACCAAAGCAATGTTAATTTTCCATTTCTTTAATATTTATTTCCCATGACTTAACTAAGACACAGAGGAACAGAAGAAAAACAAGAAGGTAGGAGATATCAGCAACTGAAGCTATTTACATTTTTAATGAGAAAAATACAGAAGTCCATGTCAACAACTGAAACGTACTTAATTCCAAAACTTTTAATTAAAGTAAATGTTCTTTTTAAATCAAGGGTACTTACAAAACTTATGGTATATTTATTTGTTATATGGCACCTTATTATTGTCAACCATTAATTGAAAAACTTGACAGAGATGGAGAAAGAGCAGCATTACACTTGAAGAACTAGGAACAAAATATGCTCCTCCCAGAACAGGGTTCAAAGCTTTGGACAGTTTTTCCTGTTTCCTGTCAGAAGATCTATTGTTTTAACTGCTCTCAGTTTTAATAGATATTCAAAATTGGTGAACACTGTCCATATTTACTCTCAGACAAAACATGGTCAGCTCTCATCTGAACTAACTTCTTATTTCTTTGTCTTACATGCTTTTACACTATCTGAGTTCCTATTTTCCAGTAAAATTCTGAACAAAGAAAAGAGAAGACACAAATGGAGTCGCTTTTTATTCCCAAGACCCCAGCATAAAATAGAAATATGAAGAAACAGACACCATAGGAAAAGGTTCTTCTGTTCCAGCTGTACTATTATGACAGCTTGAGCCCTTGAACGTTCTGTCTCCTGTTGAGCTACTCCTTTTCCTGTCTTGTTTTCTGCAGCCTGACAGCTAATTTGCTGGCTCTCTATTCATTTCTCCCTTCCTTCAGACTTTTTTCACAGCCTGTTTTGCAGCTCTGCTATCCTTTCTGCTTGCATTTTTGGATCATGTTGATGTAGATTCTCTTGGCAGTTCATTGTCATTAATCATCTGCATGAGTCCAATCTGCTTTGCTGTAAGATCTCTGTGAGAACATACAGTAGAATTCTAGTTTTCCTGGAATTTTTTACTATTTGAGCTTCAGTGGATTTTCTGTAAGTTTTGGATGATCACACATGATTAAGTCCATACCCGAAGGGGATTTATTACTTTTCTTCACATTTATTTATATTTTAAGTTAAAATTTCCATTCTTTTTTTTTTCTCTTCAAGTAAAAGGCTGAATATTCTTCCACCTCAAAAACTTAATTTTTTATGCATATTGAATTGAACATTGAGAGTTTTGTATTGGATAGTGTTGTAAGTGGAGATTACAGCACTCAGATTCTGTTGCAATCAGAATCACACGAGATCCTATGAATTAGCACAGTCTGTTCAACAGAAAAAAATACAAAGAATAATATTTACAGAACTGAGGAAATAGTGAGTTCTGAGGAAAGTAGTAAAAATGTTTCTAAATATTAGATGTATAACTTACAGACAGGATGGATATCTTGCTATTTTACTTTTTATTTCATCACTTGGATGTCAAAAATCACCTGCTGTTGTTTGACTTGTAAAGTTTCCATGACTTTTTTGGGCTTATTTTTTTTCCCCTATTGAATGAATGAGCTTCTCATAGTCATTTTCTTGACTTGGATGCATACATGAACTTGTTTCTCACCTTTTTTTTTCATGTTTATTCATTTGTACGAACACTTATGATGGAAGACAGTCGTAAGCAGTGTGTATTATGTAGGCAAGTGGGTAAGAGGCTGCTGTGGCCCATACTGTTTACAGGAGGTTTGTTCTCCTTCAGCACTTTGGTGCTGGTTTGTGTCTTAAAACCTGAGGACTGATATATCAAAGAAAACTTCTCTGAATGTTTCCTGACCTCTGGTTAATTTCATTGTTCATACAAACCTCCAGTACTTTTTGGGAAACAACTAAGTGATTTGGCTTCAGTAATATGTCTGAACCTTGTAAAAATGTAACCTTTAAAAATACACAAATATCTCACACAACAGAGTAAATTCAAGACAACAAATTTCATGGTGGACAAAAGAAAAAGCAGTGTTCAGAGCAGAGAGAAATTCTACTAAAATTGTGGACTGGTAAGAAAGGAAGATCTGGATATCTCTGCTTAGCACAAGGTAAGTCAAAAGCATTGGAGCAAATGTGCTGACAGTGTTGTTAAACAGAAGTATTAATATCAGTCCCCAAAGGAAATAGCTTGTTTTTATCTCCATATCCAACTCCCACGTATAGCAATAACAGCTGCAAATGGAGATCCAAAGTAGAAGAGAATTGTATGTGTGTTAAGATCACAGCTTCTGTAGAAGAAACATTGGGAAAGAAAGGTTAGTCTGTAATATAAATCTTTTTCCCTAACAGTATTGGTCATATAATCTTAGCACCAGTTTAGGAGCATGGGCTCAACTCATCAAAAATATCAGAAGCATGGAGAACAGAAGTAAAACAGCTGGTAAAATACAAAACTTTGCTGAATTTTATTTCAGAGATGGAATTGTGATAATTTTCGATGGCATCCATTCCACCTTAGACATTTATAGCAGTAACTTAAAGTGTTAGAATAATTCCAGAAAAGCAGTTTGGATGAAGCTACACTGCTTTGGAGAAGTAAGACCATTTGCTGTTAATGATATGGACTGCTTCATGCCAGTTTGCCTCAGTGCCAAAGGCAGCTCCTACACAATTTTATCCTAGTAGCACAGGTGTAGTCCTAAGGTCCCTCTTCCCTCACAGATTAGAATTTGAGATCATAAACTCCTCTAAGTTTCATAGAGGAATTTTATCAGTTTTAGCTTCAAGATGTCCTAAAGTTCCAGGAATCAATATTAATTTGGCAAATTTTAATTTACCTTGCAAGTTTACGCAGCAATTTTGAAGTAGTTTACATTGACGTACAGATTACCTGTTCTGCAAAGATTTTTTTTCTGTTTCAACAGACATAAATAGCACTTTTTTAACATAAGAAACCTTTGTTGTTAAAGCGTTAATTACAAAATTGAAATGAGCAAGTTTCAGTGTATAGATATTGAATTTTCCTCTCTGGATGGTTCTTCAGTTTATGAGTGTCGAGGAAAATTTACTTTACTCATTTCACCCAAAGCCTACTGCACCTTAAGTATACAGGCTTCACTGTGTGGAAAAGAGTAAGGAACAGGTACCTAAATGTTATTGAGTGGCCAGTAATTTAGCATTTCAAAATCGATTTCCCAGAAGGAAAAATTTATTTTATTTTTATTTGTTTTATTTTATTCTTATTCCTTTTATTTTAGCCTGGTATTAAAGTAAATGAAACTACCCTGCAAGCAGACACCAGATCTCTCTCTCTGCTTTGTCTCACCTAACTACTTGAGCAACAGAGTAGGATAGTGGTGTCAACACAATTAGCTCTGCCACAAGCTCCAGCACAAATTCTGATGTACTTCTGCGTTCAGCATTTTTCCCTCAGCAAAGAATGGTAGGCCAGGAGCTTCTTCCTAGCTAATCCATGACTGTGTGTTTAGAGGTTTCTCTTTCGATCAAAACTGACCAAAGAACTCTGATTTCTTCTTTTGTGCTTGAGCCCTCCAGTCCTTAATCTGTTAAACCAAAGATAAGTGTCCACTGAATACCATTGCATGGTCTTATCAAAAAACAACACAGGCCAGAACACATTCTTGTTCTTCTGTGTACTTTTAAAGGCAGGCGTAGACTTGTGAATTACTGCCTCATGGGGCAGGCGGGCTTTGAGGATGGAGCTGCAGATGGAGCTGTTGCTGGGCAGAAATGTTCTTTACTGGTGTGGGAAAGTCTCTCCAATCACTACGCAAGGAACTTATGCAGACAGATTTCAACTTCAGTTATAGACAGACAAACTTTAGCTTCACAAATATATTTGAAGTGTTATTCAGGTAGGCTGTGCCGCTATTCCTGAAATGGTCATTTCATATCTGCACTACTGTCATTAAAGAAGAACCATCATCAAGAAAACAACAACAGTTAACAACATTTTAAGTTTGAAAGACAATACTGAAACAGACATATTTAAAGGTTTTCCCATGCTCTCCTTTAGGAATTTGATAGATTTTTCAGTGGTCGTATCTGACAAAATCAGTAGAATAATAATGATTGAAAAAAAGGTTAAAATGACTGAAAAAAACTCAAGACCCCGTCTGAACTAAACTTAGTTTTTACTAGAAGAATATGCTCAGTCTAATTAAAATGTCTTCAGGAAATATATGTATTCAGTATCCTGATTTGAAAGGTAGACAGAAAATGGTACTAACAGGATCATTAAAACCAAATCATAAGTTCAAAATAGTCAAATACAGTGGTTTTGCCCAAGGAACAGCTAAAACTCTTGGTCAAAATTGTGAGAGGACATTGATTCAGTATCTAAAACATTAATTCTAAATTTGTCTTTATTTGACCTGAGACAAAAGTTTGCATCATTAAGAATTTATCTCCCTGAGACTGTCCTTTAGCATTAAGGTCAAGTGACACAGGACAGGAATCACTTCAGGTGGCTATTCCTCAAGACCAGTCACTGTCCTGCAATTATATTCCATACCTGGAAGTTGTTTGATAGAGAAATTGTTGGCCCAGCTTAAAACAATGCCAGAGAATGTTCTCATAATTCAACATGTTCAGCCTCCAGTGCCCAGGAATGTTCTCTGGCACTGCTCAATCTGTTAACATGGATATAGCCCAAAGCTTTTTGCTTTAGACAGTCAGAATGACACCTGAGACACAACTTGCAATGAATGAGCAGTGTATTCAGAGGTGAAAAATAACACAAATAAAGAAGAAGATGATGGATAAAAGGAAATATGAAAGCACTTAGAAATGTATTTTTTTTTCTGGACAGATCACTGAAAAAACATGTTGCTTGATTTTATTTAATCTAAAAATTTTGAAACAAATAATACATTTAGAACTATCACTATCAGTGCAGGTGCAGTTGTTTTACTGATGTGCTCAACAGCTTTAGAGACAGCTTTTCCCAAGTAGAGTGTCTTGTTATTGTCACAAAACTCTAGAGCTTCATAGATTCCAGCTGAGGCACCACTGGGAAAGGCAGCTCTGACCTATCACTCTGATGGCTTTGTGCCTGTCCATTGTTCTACTTTCCAAGTTCAAACAATATGGACCATCTCTTTTCAAATTTTCAACATCATATAATGGATGTATCCTTTCAATAGAATGATAGACCAGTACAGCTTTAATTCTTAAGTGATTAACCTTTTTTTTTTTTTTAAGCCAGATTTCCTTCTTGCTTATAGGATTGTGGTTTCTTTTTTTTTTTTTTTTTACATTTTTTGTGTGTAGAGCAAGAAGCTCATAATTTATTTCCAATTATCAGATGATTTCCCTGCTTTAATTATCTCTGACAGCTCATAATTCCAGCTTTGGGAAATGTCTCCTTTCAAAGCACTTATTACCTACTTTTCTGTCTTGGACTTCATTGTGCTTAACGTAGCAAGAGTAATAAAATTAATAATTTGCTCTTACACTATCAGTATTTTTACTAATATGACCACTTAATCTTTATCTCTCAAAATGAGATTTGACTTTATTAAAAATATAATCACCGAATGAGATACCTGTTGTGTAACATATTCTGAAATTCCAAGGATAGTTAAGTGCTGGTCACATCACACTTTTACTGACATGTAATTCCTATTGTTTTGCTCATACAGTGTATTTTTCCTTAGTCATTAGGCAGACATTTACAGAACTGCTCACCTTATTTTACAGAGTAAAGTTTCAAAACACAAATAAAACTCAAGCTTGTTCTTTATTTTCTAAGGCACAGATCCTTAAACTTCTAAGCTTATTTCTGGTGAAAAGAGTTGTTTCCTATATATATTATAGAATATATATCTATCCTATATATATTATAGAACATTAATTTTAAAATTCCAATAATTGATTAGCTTGCATTCATTGAGTGACTAACTTCATTTCATTCCCAAGACACATCTGCTGGCTGCAGGAAAGGAAGAAATGAGCCAAGATCAAAGTTGATGTTCTGCTGATATTTTACATGAGACCGAGTTTAGAGAGAAAATTTCTCTTATTTCCGGTTTACATATTTAGAGAAGCTGAATGTATCTGCTTAATTATTTGGACTTGCTTAATATTTGATATAGAGCACATCCCTGTTGCCATTACAGTAAAATCTTTGTACTTTCTACTAACTTCATAACAATTGTATTGACACATAATGTATAATTTTTCTTTTTTTGTGTGTGATTCTCTACTTTTGATTCATGAACACTGCTGTTAAATGCTACTGATATGGAAATATTTATGCCTGTTTTTATTTTGTTTTTTTCTTCCCCCCAGTTTCTAGACTAAAATTATGTGAAAATAGAGATGAAGAAAACTTTTTTTTGTACCTATAAGTTATGGTTGACTATACAGTAAGGAATTCAAATGAAATCTAAATCACAATTTGATATTCACTGTTTTGGCAACTCACTGCTACAAATAATAATAGTAAGGTGAGTATGAACATGTACACTGTCTATCACCATAGATATTACCTAAGTTCAAATAACATGGATCACAGAATCACGGAATTGTAGGGGTTGGAATGGACCTCTGGATATCATCTAGTCCAACCCCCTGCAAAGCAGCTCCCTAGCCCAGGTTGCACAGGTAGGTGTCCAGGTGGGTCTTGAGGGTCTTGAACGTCTCCAGAGAAGGAGACTCCACCACCTCTCTGTGCAGCCTGTGCCAGTGCTCCATCACTGCACTGTGAAGAAGTTTCCACACACATTTGTGAGAAACTTCCTATGCCTCAGTTTGTGACCATCTCCCCTCATCCGGTTGCCACACACTGCTGAGAGGAGTCCAGCCTCATCCCTTTGCCTCCCTCTCCTTAGACATTTATAGATGTGGATCGGATCCCCTCTGAGTCTTCTGTTTTCAAGGCTGAACACACCCAGGTCTCTCAGCCTTTCCTCATAAGAGTGGTGTTCCACACTTTGTCATCTTTGTAGTGCTCGACTGGACTCTTTTGAGGCTCCCCTGTCTTTTTTGTACTGGGGAGCCCAGAACTGGATACAACACTCCAGGTGAGGCCTAACCTAGGGCAGGAATCACTGGCAATATAAAATTTCAAATAGTTTACAGGGAACAAAGTAAAATGCTCTCTGGGAAATCCGTGAAATGAAGGCAAAAAGAAGAACATTCTGACAGCTCCATCAGAGCTGGAAGAGAATAGGAAATTACATCCTATCTGTTAGATGAGGAAACAAGGGATGTGCGGAAAAAGTGTATATCTTCATGTTGTGTTTTTTTTTTTTTAATTATAATTTTTTGTTTGTGTACTGTTTTTCTTTTCTCTGTGGAGGATTCAAAATTCTTGAGATTTTTTTCCATTTTAATTACATTATTATCTTGTCTAAAAATGGTACTGCCTACAGTTTTGGTTGCATTTTATGCTCTTCTTCTACAGAACAAGCAGACCAGCATAATTAATGTTGGTTTTTGGTTTTTTTTCAGTGTAAATATCAGAGCCTACCCCATAAATATCAAGATGCTGAAAGAATGCAAAAATTGCAGGTGCATCTGACTGATTCTAGTGTGCAATAAGAAAATATCATAAGCAATCCAGTTTGGAAGTGCAAGAACAGAGTGGCCAAAAAATAATCCTGATGGAACTTCATTTAGATATTTAGAAAAATAAAAAGATCAGAACTATTCAGAATAAAATGTAAAATAATAGTGAGCTATAATCATAACCAGATGAGTGGTAATTACACTAATAGATCTGTAATTTTAATATATATATATGTCTAACTGTGTCCTGGAAAGTCTCAGACTGCAATCTGTAATTCACTCCATAATGTCTGCTGGGTTGCTAGCTAGCTCCAATTCACATATTAATTCTTTGCAAATGTTTTTTAGAGCAACGTCTCAACATGATCAGTCTCAAAAAAGGCTTAGACTTCAAAGCACAACTTCTCTTTCCCTCTCACATATTCCAACTGGATGTTCTTTTTTTTTTTTTTTTTCTTGACTAAACAATGGGAAATACCTTTCTCACTGTAAGATTTACTGCTGCTTCCAAATATCTGACAGTTAACCTTGGAAATCATTTTATTGAAGAAGGATGTAAGAAAAATTTGTGAAAGTTCTGGAACTCTGCTAATCTGGCAGCTAAAGGTTTCCAGTGCAGCCGTGCTTGGCCTTAGACTGAAAGAGTGGTAGTCCCTGTGAACACTAAACCAAAGATAAGACTGAATATTGAGGGACATTTACCGGCATATCAGCCCAAGATACTCATACATGTGGGCTTGGCTTTTCCAGTGAATGTTTTATACTAGTTTTGTTGTAAAAAATGTTTTATACTCCTTTAAATGCATTGAATATTTATGATATGTGGTTGCTAACGCAGTTCAGGCAGATTTCCCTATCATTTTCCCATTTACTATGGTGCTCTCATACTGCTGTCCAGTTGGATATCTTTATATCTACAAGCATTTCTGGCCGAGGGAATATTTATGATATATATATATATCATATATCATTGAATCATAGATTGGTTGGGGTTGGAAGGGACCTTTAAGATCATTTAGTTCCAACCCCTCATGCTATCGGCAGGGACAACTCCCTCTTAGACCAGGTTGCTCAAAGCCCCATCCAACCTGGCAAGAAGATGATGTCTATGCACCTTACAAGGAGTCAACCAAATAGGTAAAGTGAAAACAGCTCTGTGCATAGTAGCAACATAGATAGAAGTAATACTTGGAGAACCTCCAGGTAAAGCTCCATAATTCCGACTGAGACATAGCATAACCTACACTGAGCACCAGATGTTTTGCTTGTGTAAACAGATGCACCCAGGAATGCCCCTCCTTGTGTGAAGGCTTTTCTGTCTCTGTGATGCAACTCTTCCAGAGGGAGGAAAATGAACAGAGAAAGCCATTTCTGAGTTCTTGGACATGAGAACTGTAGAACAGAAGCAACACTGCAAGAGTTCAAGTCTGTACCAGCTGGACACCTGGATCACATATTTTAAATATCATTTGAGCTTTAAAACACATTTTCTCTATGCCAATCCAATGATGCATGACATTAAGAAAATCTGACTAATCAGTGAAGGATAAGGGGCTACATTAATTATAAGAATCGCTTCTCATGATAGAATTTTAATTTTGGTGGTGAAACACATTTGGTTTGGGAATAAAGAAGAAATGAACCTGATGTTGGGCTGATACCAATTGGTCAATATTGACTACTAACCCCAGAATTTTTGCATAGAAACATTTATGGTATATTAGTAGTAACTCAACATGTGAATGCAGTATACAGTTAATTAGAAACAACCAAGCAACAAATGAGCAACTCCACCCTGACATGATTTAAAATATTTAGTTCTCCTTGTTTTTCATATACTGAAGTAGCATTCAGGAGTAGGTATCTCATTTTTTAAAAAAGGGACAAAACAGAATAATTTATATTAAAAAACCTGGTACTAAATAAAACTAAACATTTGTGAAAAAAAAAACAAACAGATAAAACAGATAATTGATAATACCT
This sequence comes from Oreortyx pictus, assembly GCA_036925125.1. Taxonomy (NCBI): domain Eukaryota; kingdom Metazoa; phylum Chordata; class Aves; order Galliformes; family Odontophoridae; genus Oreortyx; species Oreortyx pictus. The sequence continues at coordinate 89,234,706 of JAUPFR010000002.1, read as the reverse complement.
TAGCTTAAAGAGAGCTGGGGAATGAAGATATCTGCATATTTCCAGATGCTTGACCATCTGTGTTTGTTTTTTTTTCTTCCTACCTGTTTGACTTTAGGTTTATAACTTTTGGCTGAATCACTGCTATTGAGACTTTAATAGTAACAAATTCTGTAGCCGCAGAGGACATGTTATGGTTTATGTTACGATTCTATGATTTACAATAACACAATTAAGATAATGTTATTTACAACATGTCATTGTAAATGATATTCTAAGCAGAAAAACGTCACTCCTGCTTGGAGATGTCTGAATAGTAACACTTTGTGAAGCAGCACTTCCTCTGAAATTATACAATATTTTTATGATGGATAAAGTACTAAAATATCCTGGAATCAGCTCTAGTTGTTGGTTCGGTTCACATTAGAAATAACATCACTGTAATCATTCATAGTTGCAATCAGTAGCAATCCTTAACACTTACTATAATGCTAGTCTGGAATTTCTTTTCACATCTAATAGCTAAAATAGCGTTTGCACCTAATGAAAAGTCCTTATATTTCTGCTAGTCTATAGAGTAAGATTTTTGCACAGACTTGTTGGCAAGAAATCTCTTTTTCTCTGTAAAGGATTGCCATGGATAATACCTTTCAAATCTACTCCAAGTATATGCTGCCAGAATGGCTTGGCTCCAAATGTTTTGCAAGTTGATGATTTCAAATGTTGCCAAAATGAATTCTAAAGTCTTCTCTTAGTAATATAGATCCAGCATAGACGAACCTGTCAAAATTTTAGCGCATGTCCTCCTGCATAGCTTACTTTCTTAGGGGGTGATGCATTGCTAAATCTTCAGTCAGCGTAAATTAATCTAATACAAACATGAGGATTTTTGCCAGCTCTGATCTAGTGTCTAGTCAGTCCTTGACCTGTTCAATGAAACAACAGATAAGTGTGCCAAGTTGGACCAACTACCTTTATATGTATGCTTATGGTTAGATACGGTGCAAGAAACATGGGCCTATAGTACTGATCCAAAATGTACTGTTTGGTGTCCCAGATAAAGAATCTTCCCTGCTATTAAATTGATTCACTTAACTATTCCCTTCTCTTACACGTACTCATTTTTTTCACCCAATTCATGCAACCCAAAATAGCATTCTCTGTCACTATTTGTTCTGGATCTTGACCCAGCTTCTGAAGAAGTCAAAGGCTAATTCCCACAGAGACGGAAGATTAGTGATCAAAAGCAAAAATACCAGGAGTACTTGCTCTTCACAGGGACATGCAGGAGATTATCACACAGCAACAGCAGTCACTATGTAGAAGGGAATTTTTTTTCTGGGAAGGATGCAACTAGGATGTTTATCAGAGTTTTTTCATGTTACGCTCTGGAGTTATCATGCTTTTCCACTGCTAAAGGCCTTTTATTAACTGACTTCTTGCCAAGGAGGACTTTTTTTTTCCATATTAACTTGAAACTTGCCCTGGAAAATTTTTTTACTCCAAACCATGCCTGAGTATTTGTCGGTTTTTTCCAGTCACTACCTGTTCAAATTTTTTGTCCTTACTATTATATTTAAAGAAAAAGCAACAACAACAAACAGATAAAAACAGGAAACGGTAATGAATTTGGATTAGACCTACCAAACTTTTGTTTTCCCACCAAGTCAGTAGTATTCTTCTGGAAAATTAAGTACACATCAGCACTGGACTCATAAATTGAAACAAATATTGTGTTCTGACTAAGATACTTTTTCAGAGAATACTAGAATTTAGGTCTTAAAATCTAGGTAGCACACAACTCTGCTGCCACAAAGTAGAATACTATTCTTCCAATATCATAAGAGTTTTCCTGTTGGATAGAGGCTTGGTTGGAAATTGAAGGGAATTGCCACAAGAGTATCCCATTTCAAACACTGAAACACCATTTCAAAGACTGAATACTGGGATATAGATGTCTCTTAAGAGGAAAAGTAAGCATGCTTCCTTTTCCAGACTTCCTATTTAAACTGGTTTACTCAGTTTCTTATTCATCTTTTAAAACTTGTCTTCCATGATCTTGTATTTGTGTTTCTCCCCTATGATTTACTTCTATTCTGAGGCTGATGTGGACTGCACCATGAGTAGCCTGATCTGGTGGGTGGCAACCAGCCTATGACACTGGACTGGAACTAGATTATATTGAAGGTCTCTTCCAAACCAAGCCTATCTATGATTCTATGATAGCACTTAACACATCATATAGGTGAGCGTCTGTTGGTTACCTTTGCTTGGTAGGAAGCTATGCTTATATCTTAAGGTACACAAGACCTAAAAATGTAACAAAGAAACTACGGAGATAGACACACATATATCAAAATTCCAACAGCTAAAAAACCACGATGTTTATTTACAGCTGGAAACATTTGGATTTCTGTTTTTCTCATTCTTATTTGTATAATTCTTCAGCTTCGTGGAATACATGATTGTTCTCCATAGTCTCGCAAACATACATTTCTAGTATATTCTTCATAACTTAATGATTATTCCCTGTTCTTCATGGATATATACTTGCTACAATATTCTCCAGTAATTTATTGTTTTCTTTTTTGGGCATCAACTAAAGGATTCTCTTTGCCATGGAAGTACTCATTAGTAGAGAAATCTTCTCTAAGGAAAGATTTTGTCTCATTCTCTCTGAACTTTATCATAACAAATAATCAGTGTAAATTTATTTCTGTGAATTCAGCTGGTTAAAAAGTGCTGCATTATTGTTTTTCTTTAAAGCTAAACTATTTAGTCTTTCTAATACCACTGGAAACAGAAACCAGTAACAGATGTACAGTGACGTTTCACTTTGATTTTACTGGTTTGGGATTAAACAATTATTCTTTGATCTTAGTTCAAATTAATCGAAATGGTGATTTTTTTAAATTGTTACTATTTTTAATGTAGCTCCGTTATAATTTGTCCTCCATTAAGACAAGTATACAAACAAACACATATGTACAAATCCCAGTTTCTTTATTATAGTCCATCGTATTAGATGGAGAATATTTTGTTTTCTCAGGAGAGGATACAATTCTATGATCTCGTAGAATATGGAGTGGAAAAGAACTTGGTAGATAATGCTCATGGGAAGAAAATTTGTACTGACTTTGAAGAATGATCTTGAGGTTATTTTGGAACAGTCCTTCACCATTCACTGCTCAATGCTCCAACATATATATCCTCTAATTCTAGCTATAAATGAAGTAACTATTAAACTAATATATTTGATTGTCTTATTAACATATCTTCATACGATGGAAGAAATTGTAATATTTTCATTAATAGATAAGAATCTACCTTTCAGTCCTGCTTTTACAATTTTTATTTGCGTTTTAATTTTTACAGCAATTTTGTTTGATTCAAAACATTTTCAGATTTTTTTTCAGAATGAATCCTGGGAGGATATTATGACACAGCAATATTAATGAATGACATCTTGTATGAAAAAGTAGTGACCTGTTTGAGATTTAAAATATGTGTTTGCAATCACTTTGCAGTAATTCTGGAAAATAAGCTTAAAAAGGTGACAAATATATCCTTTTTAGAAGAAGTAATGCAAACAAAGTAGGATGTGAAGCTGTTCAGATTGGTTACATTTTCTGAAACCAGTAGTTCTCATGAATGTGGGAAACATTCTATGGTATCATTTGCATATGTTGTGTCAGAAACAGTCTCATAGTTTGAGGGATAATCTTGTTTCACATAGTACAAGGATGGGGGAGGAATTTTTAAGTTCAGTCAGTAAAATGACATTAACTACAGTGAATACACATATGCAAACAAACACTAAGTCCTGTGTGAACTGATCTCCAGCTTCCTGTGGGAATAACATCTCCAATGGATTATATTTGAGCCCACTGAGAATCAGACGGGATGACAGCTGAGCTGGAAGCTATGCAAGAATACTGGCTGCCGTCTGATTTCATATATGTTAGCAATACCTATACTTAGCCAGCTGTCTGGGGTAGAGACAGAAAAACTGGTATGAAAGATGGCAGTAAAATGAGACTGATGTGTGATTGTTCCGGGTAATTGTAACATTATTGTCATGACCCTTACTGAAATGTGCTTTATATATATGACTTGTTTTATGGCTCAAGAACTTTTGCATTCAGTTTTTAGCATTAGTTATTTTCATGCCCTGTTTGTGCATTTTTTGATAGCAAGGGAAATTCTTAATATAAAAACCTCTTAGAAGGAATTGCATGCACAGCGTAGAATTGCAAAGTTATGTACTGAGCAATGTAATATGAAGCTTGGGCCAGATATCTGGCTCTCACTAGCATTTCTGCCTGTGAATATATGTTTAAAATAGTGTTACTATGTTTCATCAGAATTGCTCTGTATGTAGGGGTAGTATGTTAACAGGCAAAACAAAAAGGCTTTAACAAAAGCACTAGGGTGATGTGTAAATCAGATTCCTTAGTTTCCTCAAAATTTTCTCACAACATAATGCTATCAAGATAACTAAAAATGATTTAGTGATGTAAAATGACAGTGGTGGTAACTTAAATTTCAAGAAACCGGAAGTTTAAAATAGGAGTAATGTTTTTATGTACTTTGATAATGCTCCCCTGAGCTTTCTCTATTCCAGGCTGAACAGATCCAGCTCTCTCAGTTTCTCTTCCTATATCCAATGATCATTGTCTTCATTTGCTAGATTTCCTCTAATGTGCTTTTTTGTTCTGAGGGATTCAGAGCTGGACCCAGCACTGGTCTTACTAATGCTAAGTAGGGTTGATGAGTCACTTCCCTCAATCTGCTGTCAATGCTCTCCCTAATGCAGTCCAGGAGGCACCTGGCCTTTGCCACCAGGGCACTTCATTGTCACAGGATCCAGCTTGTTTCTAGTTGGTTGCTCTATGCCTGTTGAAATTCCATTCAGAGATCACATGAAATAATAGTCTTGCTCTCAATCTCCCTCAAAGGAACTGTTTTCACCGGAGTTCATATGAGGAGCTCAAGACATAATCACATTTCAATTGAGTTAGCAAAGATGGACATATAAAGTTGAGTATTGTAAATATCCTTCTCTTAAGCCTGTGGAGTATTTGTTACTATCTTGTCATGGCCTTATAAAATAAGCAAGTAATGAGCAGCACGCTCTGTCTTAATAATAAGAAACTGTTCTGGAAAGGAATGTAAAGAGAAGAAACATGATAGAAGCGCTGAAGTAGAGCAACTTCTGTAGGGATTATGATGTGTCTCCTCGCCCTCTTTCTTCTTTCCTCGGAAATTACATGAGATTTGGAATTATTATTACTATTTCTAGCTTGCCACAGTGAAATGAAATATGTAATTAAAAATAAATAATGTAATAAATGCTTGCTTTCGACACTAATTCAAACAAATTACCTTCTTACAACTTAATTCTCACTCAGTCTTATTTCCTGGACAAATTCTGCAGTCTCAACTATCTGCCCTTGTTTGAATGTAGATATCTTATTTTCAGACTGCCAGTTGGCCAGTAACTCCTTCAGTACTGATTAGTTGTTCTTGTTTTCTCTGCAATTTCCACAACATCTTAATTCAATGTATTTTAAGTGATCTCATGTTGTCTATGAAATATTAAAGATGTTTGACTCTGGCAAATAAGTCCCGTATTTATCAGGAATCATCAGAAATCACTGCTAATAGATAGCTTCTTAACTGATGAATGATTTTATATAATTCAGTTTCCAATTCATCAGAGTGGACTAAACAGTTTGAAATTTAACAGCTGACAATTGTAAAATAATCATTTATGCTAAAATCTCCAGAATGTGAAAGAAAACAGAGTAGCTTGGCAGTATAAAATGTTGTATGTGAAGTAGGAGGATTTCCTGCTAACATTTTTTTTGGCTTTTTCTGCTTTGTACATTGAATCAGTGGCACTTAATTCCACGTGTATTTTCCTTGAATAACCTGAGAATGAGGGTGCCAAATGGAAAACTCTTCAAAGGTCCTGTTGATTTAGTTTAGTAAGTTCAGTGAATTACTTTGTGTGCTATTCAAAATCAAGTTGTTTGTCATAATTATTTAGTAGCATTTTACAATGTGTTTTTATTTCACTGTCTCATTTTGTCTGAACCTCTGTTTTATATGTAACAAAGGGACAGTATACAAACTCTGTATTTATTGCACAATCGTGGGGTACCTCAAATGTAAAAAAAAAAAAAGTCTGTGTTTTCATTAAACACTAGTTATTGGTCTTTGCCTGAATAACTGAGATCAGACCTGTATTTGCCTTCAAAACACAACATACCAAAAAAAAAAATAAATAAATAAACCCAACCCAAAAAAACTCGTTCTGCAAACAGATCTATGCTCAATGCAGAAACATAATCTAACTTTAGCTGGAACAATAACTTGGATTAGACTCAAGAGCAGCCCCTTTTCTTACCTTGAAAGGAAGAAGCTTTGAGAGAAGCAGTACTGTAAAACTTCTGTATGACACATTTGAAAAAAATGATTAAGTATGTTATGTAAACACTTTTGTCTTAGTGCTCTGAAGAGGAAGGAGCTCTCTGCTCCCATCTTCTGGTAAGCAGCGGGAAATCTGCTTCTCTCTGCTGTATATTTAACTAAGGCTACGTCTGGACAGAGGTTCTCAGTCTCCTGAGATAATAGATCATGCACAATAAGTGATAGCTGTGCTAAAAAGTACTTCTGTGCACTGATAGATGGATGCTTAGATGTGACTCCCAAAATCTTTGGATATAGCTTTAGAAATCACATGTAAGAGTCCGAAAGGAAAAAGGGCTTCTCCCCCAGTTACTGAAACTTCTCAAGGGAATGAAATGCTGTAGGTTAGCACAAGTGAACTTTTGCCAGAATACCCCGCAGGGCTGCATAGTCCCACTGGATTTAGGGGACAGAAACAAGAGGTACTCCCTGAAACACTGACCAACCTAGCCACTTACACCTATATGCTTGGAGGTGAGGTTTTCATTGATACCAAAATGTTAACAAGGTTAGACAGCTGAAAAATAACGAATGTCATAATACCCTGTTTGTGTTACTACACCAAGCAGATAACTGTTTTTAAAAATATCTATTAATGCCACCTTAGAGTTGAGTTTTCTCAAGTAGATACAGAATGTGTTTTTCCTCAGTAAGGTCTTCCTTGATCTGTGTCCTTAAGATTAAAAGACATCATCTATGTAGCTTCTCTGCTCTGTCACAAAGGAAGACAGCTACCTTCCTGCACTGCCTCCCCAGTGATGCCTGATGGCTTGCCTGTGAAAGCAGTAATTGCCTGTGCAAAGAACTGTGGAGCAAGTGCTGCTGATCTTCCTGAGCACATACTGAGCTCCTGTCACCCTGCTTGCTCCTCAGAAGAAAAGGAAAGAAGAGGAACAAAAATCTACTCAAACTTCATCTGAGTTCTGCATTTCTTTATGTAGTACCAGCAAACAGTAAGCACCTGGCCACCTCAGCCTCATTTGCAGTTAACCAAGCAATGAGATTTTAGAGTATTTGTGATTATATTATCAGCAAGATACTGTAAATTCCAGTTCTGCTTGAAAGAAAAAGCTGATTTTTTTTCCCATTACATTTGTTCTTAGGTAACAGTTGAAATTAATGAAATTGCCTGTTTTTATCTTATGCTCTCTGTTAATATAAAACAGTTACAATGATTCTAGGCTGCTTATCAGGTTTTTTCACCTAGGTAAGGAAGTAACAGGTAGGTAGAGGCATAAATAAACAATGGAAACCAATATCATTAAATTTTTTGTAACACATAATAATAGTCGGGAGTTGGTATTACCTTATTTTTTAAGTTTAACTCTTCTTCTTCCCAGTAGGTAACTCGTTTTCTGGATCAGAGCTAGCATACATAAAGGTATACAAGCATTAGTGTTGCTTCCATAATGTGTGTTGATTAGGGGCTCACTATTAGAATTGCAAGAGCTGTAAATGTAAGCATTGGATGTTGTAATCTGTCTTCCAAATTCTAATTAATTCTGTTTCTTTGGCTTGATTTAAGACACCATTTACTCAAAATGGAAAGAAAAGTTCATTTAAATGTCCCAGAATACCATCAACACAATGTGAATTTTTTTGGTTTAAGTTGAAGTTATGTACTTTTTTCTACAACACACACCAGTGTAATATTTGAGTAGTATAGCTGGAAAAAATACTCCTTTTACAAAGGAGTAAAAACTATTTTCTACACTGTATCTCATCCATTGCCACTTCGTTTTCATCTTCACCTGGAACTGGAAAAATCTTTTGTCCATTTCTTACACACATGAATGGTCTTCATTCTACTTGTCCTGTCGGAGCATAATTCCCCAAATCTTTTGTCTCAAATTCTACCTTCCTATCACTGGATTTAACCTTACTGCTACTTGAAGCAAAGACGCAAGACAAGCCCTAACCCCAGTGGGCTGCAGTGAAACAAGCAAAGAAAAGCAAAATCAGCTCGGAGTATTTAAAGTGCAGCTGTGGCGGAAATGAGGAAGGAAGGAGAAATGTAGGAGGATGAGTAAGAAAACCAGAGATCTGTATGGAAACTGCTGAATTTTCTCAGGGGATTTCTCCACCTCACAACACAGAATGCTGGTTAGCTTTTTACAGCTACAACATAATGATAAAAACTCTGTGTATTTCCCACAGTGTAGGTTTCACACACATATCACTGGTCTCTGTGCAAAAGTGTAAGTACACTGAGTGAGCTAGTAAATGTAGATATATCTTCTATTTACTGCAAAACAACTTTAACTGATAGCTATGAGTCCTGGCAGGAGATATGATTCTTCTAGTTAGTTAAGCTTGGGGCAAACTGCAAAGTTTTCTTGGGCTCAGCTTTCTTACAGGAAAAGAGGCTTTGCAATTGGCCTAATCTTTTGAGCTCTCATGCAACTCCCTGTTGCTTTGTTCTCACAGGATGTTTCTCAGCAAGCAAACGTATTTATAGTAAATATGGAAAGATGCAAAATTAGATTTCATCTGTCTTGCTGATACTGTGACAAGATACACAAGCACTAAAAGGAATGTCTTCATATTGGCCCAATTGCATTAAGCCTCCATTTATTTTAAGGGAGATACCCCCCCACTTCCTGAAAAGGAGAATCTTAAAATTTTTCAACAAAATTTCCAAATATGTAGGAAAACAAACTTGTATTTAGATCTGAAATATGGGTGTAATAATTTTAAAAGAGCCGGTTATAGCATCCACAAACAAAACTCCTTAATTTTATCCACATTACTCTTTGATTATATGCATACAGTCACATCCCAAAGGAATTTTAATGGAGATTCTTGTTTCGAACACGTGGTGATTATTAAATAATAATAAAAAAATATTGTAAGTAAATGAAACAAACAAACCCAGAAGTTCCCCTGGGCACAATTGGTTTTATAAAAAAGATGAAGTTTATATTTAGTCACAGAACTCTTTTTCACAGGCTAGCAGACTGAGATCAAGTGTAGGCAGCGGATCTAGAAACTGCTTGGACAACATTGTGTCCAGATGTGCTTTTTGCAAAATAGTGTCCAGAAACACAGGTTTGGAACTAAGAACTCAGTTAGGATGAGACATGAAGGCTCAGATTAAAGTGCCTCCTGTTTCCCAGGAGGCAAAATGCTAAGTGAAGGCTGATAATCTTTCCTCAAACTCTCTCCATACCTCTCTGAGTAATAATATGCAGAAGTACCATGTGAAAATGAATGAGAAGCACAGGCAGAGCAATGTGTAACAAAATATTAATAGGCTCATTGCTGTGTATTAACAAAAGTTTTAATCCTCATTAGAATGAGGATGGGGAGAAGAACCTGTAGTAACATGCAATATTGTGGTGGGAGTCTAAATAGGTGGGAGAGTAAACAAATAACCTTAGCCACATATAAATGTTAAGGACTTATTTTGGCTTAGCTGGACATGAAACCTCGTGACCCATTGGTAATCCACATCTGCAGAATGATTTATTTTGTGGATGTTTGAAGATGCAGCAATCAGTCCAGCCAATTCTTACTCTTCCTCCTTAGGTATTCAAAAGCAAGATATAAATTTCTCTTATACCACCAAAAATGAATTTAAAAAGTAAAATATTGCTAAGTGTATGAAAATAAACATAATGTTTATACTTTCAAAATGGCAAAATGATAATTTCAAGCAGAAATATAGATTCTTAGTAGATTAAACATCAGCAAGTTTAAAATTGTTTTTTGTTTGTTTGTTTGTTTGTTTTCATTGAAATTTATATCTCTGTCAAATAAAGTCTCTTGTACTGACTCTCCCTAAAGTTTCCATTTTTGTCAGGACATCCATGGAAAGGCTACAACAATCTTTGCATGACTACAGTGATAATGTAGGTGTGGGGAAACTTTCAATTATTCACTGAACACAGGAAATAACAGCTGCTCTTTTACCCTGCCTCCTTACTCTACTGCTGAATCATCCCATATGGATGTCACTGTACTCCAGCCCCATGCAATTCTTGAGGAGTGAGCTCTGAATTACTGAAAGGTACCCCCATAAGGATTTTATAAGGGAATCATCAGTTTCTCCATGTCAGCGTGACTTCGAACTTGTAGCATACAAAATCACTAAGAAGTGTGGAATAAATTGTTAACTGGTGAAAGATGCATTTCATTTGCACAGTATATTTTTTAATCTAGCTATAAGAGTCATAGGATTGTTGCAAACCTAGCACTGTCTCAGTCTTTATACAGGTAATTATGTAAAGGATATATATGAATGTACTCAGAAATTTTTTGCTTTGTGAAATAAATTAATTATTTAGACTGTATAGTGGTGCCAGCACCATTGTGTCATGCTTTGATAAAATTGAATGCTTAATTCCAGTTCACTTAATGGGATGACTTGTACACGGAAAATATGGAGTTCTTTTTGTATTGTTACATATAAATGCAGTTTTGGAAAACTGCCATATTTCAAAACAGTTCATAAGCAGGAAAAAAAATTAGAGTTCAGTATTTAAGTTATGACAAAAAAAAAAGTCCACACAATGAAGGCCTTCTGTGTCCAGTTCCATGATAAGGTTGCTCTATGACCTTACACTTCATGCTGCTCAAGGCTCAAAAAAGCCCCTGAACTTTTTCACTTTATTAATAGGGTAGACTTTAAGGAACTGACCAGTAGCAGTTAGTAAACTAGCCAGTGCTAGGACACTGCTAAGACACCCCTTAGTCCATTTTGCTGCTGAAGCTGTGCTCATTCCCTGCTGGAGCAGGGCTCATTCATTGATTGACTAAAGGAACTGGGATTGTTTAGTCTGTGGAAGAGGAGGCTGAGGGGATACCTTATTGCTTTTTTAAAACACCAGAAAGGTGATTGCAGCAAGAGAGGGGTTGGTCACTTCTCACTGGTGACTGGTGACAGAACAAGAGAAGTGGCCTCAAGTTGAGGCAGGGGAGGGTCAGGTTAGATTTCAGGAAGAACTTCTTTACAGAAAGGGTTATAAAGCACTGAAATAGGCTCCCCAGGGAGGTGGTTGAGTCACCATCCCTGAAAGTGTTTAAAAACAATCTGGATGTGGTGCTCAGGGACATGATTTAATGGTGGGTTATTAGAGTTAGGGTAGTTAGGGACTTGATCTTGAAGGTCTTTTCCAACCTGAGCTATTCTATGATTCTGTGACTCATTCCCTGAAAAACTGCATGCACACCACATGGAAAGAACTAATTTAATCTGCTGCAAGGAAATGTTATTGAACAGAATCTTCATGAAAGATATGCAGGTATTACTCCCAGAGCAATGGAAGGGAAGGGAAGGGAAGGGAAGGGAAGGGAAGGGAAGGGAAGGGAAGGGAAGGGAAGGGAAGGGAAGGGAAGGGAAGGGAAGGGAAGGGAAGGGAAGGGAAGGGAAGGGAAGGGAAGGGAAGGGAAGGGAAGGGAAGGGAAGGGAAGGGAAGGGAAGGGAAGGGAAGGGAAGGGAAGGGAAGGGAAGGGAAGGGAAGGGAAGGGTGTTATCATTCTTTGATACTATGAATGTGAACATTCACATGAATATGAAAAGCAGAAAACTTCAGTTTTTAGACAAAAAAAAAAAAGAAAATGAATAGTACTTTTTGCGTACATTTTGGAATGTAAGAAGTTTTTGCTCCAGATTGGAAATAATATCTCAATTTCACACTCTTCCACTACTGAGTATTTTTCTGGCATTTACATTAAATGCTGTTGAAAGAGAAATGCTGAAATCTTTAGTTTCTATAGAATTTATGTATCACAGCTCTTTTCTATATATATGATTTGAAATATCAGTTAGACAGAGTAGAAAACCTAAAAAAAAGTAGCTCGTAAGGTTGATACATCTGTCTTAGACATGCAGCCACAGGAAATATCAACCCCCTAAAATATATATGAGTAAAAACAGAGACTCAAATTGCATGACTTTTGCAAGGTGGAGCCTTACAGTTGCCACTGAAAAGCACTTGCTGCCTTCCATCAAGAGGCAGAGCAGAATGAATTTTTTGCTCTATTGGATGGAGGAGTGGATAGAAGTACAATGGGGTGGTAATTTTCGTGCAGCCAGAAGTGCAGTGAGTAACCTACTCTGTAATTTACGTAATCTGTAACTTCTGTCATTGGTTCTTTTTCTTCCTATTGCACCTTAAAGATATTCTTCATTTTGTATATTTGCTAGGATGCAAGCAGCATCCAGAAAACTTGTGCTATAGTCTGTACTTAAATAGTAAAATGTCTGCAAAACAGAATGGGAAGTGACAGTTTAGATTCCCAAATAGACAAGGCTTTCCTGGATTCATTCTACTCCACTTTTCTCTTCACTGCCTGCAGGAAGATCCAAATGTGACTTTGATGCTTGGATGTAAATGAATTTCTTGCAGGTATGTAAAATTAAATGAGATGGCTCTCTCTGAAGTCGTCCTTTATGAGCTGACAAGTAATGTGTGTTTTGTGCCATATTGCTTTGCAGTGGCACAGTTAAGGTTCAGGGCATAAGAACTCTTTAAAAATGTCTTCTTCATAATACTTTCCATGCAGCAAAATGGAGGATGTGTGAGATCAGCCATAGTACCCACTGTATGTGCCAACTTTCCTTTCTGTGGATGGCTGGTTAAGTCACAAAAATCTTTCTTCAAATTTAGAGGAACCTTATGAATTTCTATACAAATAATAGAAACTCACTTTTTAGCAGGAATGACATTATTAATTGATCGTTTAGGTCTATGGTCAGTTAAATAATCAGAAAAGAGTGAACTCTTGCAAAGGAAATTACATCAAAATGCAGAAAATTATTGTTGTTCCTATGTAAATTAAATAAATCTACTTGCAAGGCATGTGTGCTTTGTTGCAGTTGGGCAAAGAGAATAGTTATTCAAGATCATTCACATCAGGTAATATTTCTAAATGACTCTTTCTTCTCTTTTTCTTTCTTTCTTGCTTTCTTTCTCTTCATGGAATGTCATCTGCATGCTACTTTATGTACCGTGTTTATAAATGATTGAATTTGCCTTAATTATATTGTTATAATATTCATTATTTACGTAGTTTATAAGAAGTATTAAATAGTAAGGAAATGTTAGTATGATATCTGAGCTGTAAGACAACAAAATCAGGCAAAATTTAGATGTCTGCCTCTAGGTCCCACAAGAATAATAAAAATATTTCAGTCATGTCCAGGCTCCTAAGCCCAACAGCTATACTGAATTATTTTATAATAAACAAAAAGTAAAAGGATCAGAAGTGTAAAACACAGATGTGATTTAAATTATTCCAAATCCACTTTCCCTAATGTTGATTGTATGACTGAAGTGTCCTGGAATCATCTCACTTACTACAAGACAAAAGCCAAGTTCAGAGTCAGGCTGTCCAAAACACCTGGCTTTCTCTAGCTCACATGCTAGTTAGCAGAGTTTTCTACAAAAAATGATTAATTTTCTTCAAATTGGAACAACATTTGGAGCTCCGTTTTTCAAGATCTTGCAACAAGCTCTCTGTATGAGAGGAATTCATTTCTCATCCCATTTCACCCATTAATCATCTTCAGATTTGTGTTCACTGTACTGCATCAAGACGGTTGATCTGATTTGTTCCCTGACAGCTAGTTGCATATCCAGCCTACACTGGCAAATTCCTGCTTAGGTTGTCTTCTTTGTTCTGAATGGACCTGACTATTGGTAAGGACCAGTGAACCCTGTATTCCCTTCTTTCAGTTCCACTGTGATTCTGATGTTCTAGAAACATCAGGGTGGGATCCACTGGAATGTATGCCCAAAGCTTCCATATGTGTGAAGTAGGAAGCACTGAAGGTTTACTGAAACTTGAATTTTTTTTGTTATTTCTATTACTTGATGATAACTTTTGATGGTTGCCAAAAATACCTTACTTATTGATATCTTCTTTATAAAGAAACAATGTGTTCTAAAGAGATTGTCAGGAATGACTGATGTAAGTTCATGGAATCATGGAATCATAGAATCATAGAATCACCTACCACCCATAGCTCCCACTAAACCGTGTCCCTCAACACAACATCCAGTTGTTCCTTGAATACTCCCAGGGTTGGCGACTCCACCACCTCCCTGGGCAGTTCATTCCAGTGCCTGACCACCCTTTCTGAGAAGTAATATTTCCTAATATCTAACCTGAATCTCTCCTGGCACAGCTTGAAACCATTCCCTCCAGACCTCTCAGTAATTACACGAGAGAAGAGGCCAGCCCCCAGCTCACTACAACCTACCTTCAGGAAGTTATAGAGGGCAATAAGGTCTCCCCTGAGCCTCCTCTTCTCCAGGCTGAACATTCCCAGCTCCTTCAGCCTCTTCTCATATGGCCTGTGTTCCAGACCCCTCACCAGCTTTGTCGCCCTTCTTTGAACACGTTCCAGGGCCTCAATGTCTTTCTTGTAGTGAGGGGCCCAAAACTGGACACAGTACTCAAGGTGCGGCCTCACCAGTGCTGAGTACAGGGAGACAATCACCTCTCTGCTCCTGCTGGCAACACCATTCCTGATGCAAGCCAGGATGCCGTTGGCCTTCTTGGCCACCTGGGCACACTGTTGGTTCATGTTCAGTTGAGCATCAATCAACACCCACAGGTCCGTTTCCTCAATACAATCTTCCAGCCACTCTGCCCCAAGCCTTACAGGCTTGTCGCCTGCAGTTGTTGTAGCCAAAGTGCAGCACGTGGCATTTGGCCTTGTTAAACCTCATCCCATTGTTAAAAAAAGTTAAAAAAAAAAAAGTTCTTGAAAAATGAATATTATGCACTGCTGCGTTACATGAATATATGGGTTTTTATTTGTTTCCATGCTTCATATACAGCAATGTTTCCGTGTCTTCCTATCACTTGAATGATATTCTCCAAGATTTTTATCTAATTTTGATCTTGAAGGCAGCTGAAATTGTGTCTCCAGATGTTACCAAATAACCAAGGCATTCTGTCATCAGGCAGCATAATTCCCTGGAAAGGGAAATTATTTCCTGTACTTTATTTACATATTTCTAATTTCTTGTAAAGCTTGCATAAGACAATGACAATGTGAGCTGATGTTGGTTTTCCACTTAAGAACAAATAGATAAAAATCACTGCTGGCACTAATTCCATTCACTCCCATCAGTCAGCCTCCTGGGAATCTTACAAGAACAATTTTGGGTCTGGGTGGGTTTGTCACTTTTACTATAAAAAATTATTTATCCCACAGGAATAGGGTGAGAAGTATGGTCAAAAATTGACATAACCTTTCTTCTGTGAGCTTGAGAGCACAGGCAGAAATACAGTTCTTCTAAGAGAACTAGTAACATGCTTGTTCTCTTAAGTACGTGCTAGCAGGATACTCATGCTTTTAAGTGAATAATATAATCCTTGTACATTCAACATTAACATTTTGAGGGCAGCTTATGTGTTCTGAAGCTGAAACTTGTAGAAATAAAAAACAACGTAACAATTAAGCTAGTGGCTCAAAACATTTGGAGAATTAGACACTTCCAAGTAGGGCAGCTCAAAATTAAACTCTTTTTCATAGAAATAAATATAAGTTATATAAATATTTTAATAATTAAAAATTATATTTAGTGTCTTCAACCTTGCCTCACCGTATGTTCAGTTTTAGTCCTCCTCACAGAACACTACAAATTTGAGCAGAATGGAAACCAGTTCATAAACTAAAAGCACATGTGAATTGCTATATAGCTGACATGGGAACTTACCCTGAAATCCATAATTTGTAGCTGGATAGTAACAGGCAAAATGTAGTCCTGAGCATAGTGATGACAGTGACTCTGGAAAAAATTTATGGTTAGTGGTTGTGAATGTACATATTCACCTTTAAGTTTTCTAATATTGTACATGTGTCCATGTAGTCTCAAATTTTGACCTCCACAATCACACAGAAGGAAGGAGGAAAATAAAAGCAAAAAAAATATATCCTGCAAAAAAACCCTTTCATTTCTCAAGGGTGCCCAGGGCAGTTTATATGTCCAAACACTGGAGTATGAAATGTGAGTTCCCTCACTCTTTTTCCCTGTGCATCATTAAAGGCCAAATCCAGTTAGCCTTTTCTTAGGATTCATTCCCTTGAGTCTTTTACAAGTCGATTCTGTGATATCCTATTTGAAGTATTTCCCATTTGTTCAAATGAGGCCTCATTAACGCTAGAAGAAGTCCTGCAATAACTTCATAACTCAGTAGATGTGTTCTGGGATTTTGTTTGCCCTGTTTTGTCACAGCAAAATAACGTGCAGATGGTTTATTATATGCAATCACTCCCAGTTCCCTTCCCTGACCTATGTCCTATGACATTAACAGTAGACATTATAAACCTCAAGTGCAGAAACATTTGAGGGTTTTCATCTTAGCAGTCATACAGTCTCAGTGAGAGACTTTCATTAAAAACAGCTCACATCCACAAGTAAACTTTCTCATTAATGTTCCTTGAAGGTCAGGGAGATGATGAAGGAAAAATTCTGTAGTAATAATTAATAGTAACTGTTTATATTTAAAAGCAATTTTACTCTCAATATTCTAAAATATATTAAATTATGAAAGTAGAAACATTTGTGCTTTGGATGGCTTGTTGTAGAAAAACATTAGTGAAACAATTGTGAGTAATCTGCTGGACTACAGAATGCATCATCATTTTAATATATTTTAAGTTCCCACTAAAATAGTTTTGATTTTTTTTTCTCCTGAGCATGATAGAAGGAGTCCTGGTACAAAGTCAGACCTAAGTTAATATGATGCTTCTCAAAATGGGGACTCAGAAATGTGATTTTTTGGCAGAAGCTTTGTGCAAGCTATTATGCAATCTTTTTATCTTTTTTTTCTTTTTTTTTCTTTTTTTTTCCTTCTTTTTTTTCTTTGTATGTGTTTCTGGAAATGTTCCACTCTTCCCTGAAGAATAAATTAGTTTTCTTATTCACCTATTGACCTTGATAGATAGCAAGCAGTATTTCTCAATGTAAAAGTAGTTTACACAACTTGCCATGCTCTCACAAGGAAATGGGGACATTATAAAAATACACTTCCAAAAGAGACAGAATATATGCTTTCCATTTCCCTGCAAGGGCCAGTAGTGTGAATGACCCAGCAGTGAAGTAACAACCTTTGACAAGTGACATTCAGCATCACGGTATGCAGGCAACCAGATAGCGTGAAAACAGCTTAAGAACTAAAGTCTATACAAACTAATCACTGCAGGTCTACCCAGGAAAGCGATTATCCTGGAAATCCCCTTCTTGCTGAACAGATCCTTTCTTTAGTCCTACTCCACAACTGGAAAGTTATCATTGACTTTAGCAGACTGAATGGGGTGTAATTCATATTTAGATCTATATGCTTATGCAAGTGACAAAACCCGGTTCTTGTTGCATGCTGCTCCTTTCAGCGGTACAAAGCCAACAAAGGGGTCTGTGAGAGGGATGAGATAGCAGGCAGGCTTGTGCTTCATCAGCAGATCTGTCTCCTCCACTCTGATTGCAGTTTCCTTATGGCTGCTGATGATTATGAGCCGGGAAAAATCACAGCTGTTGTTCCAAAAGCCCTTTTAAAACAGAGTAAATCCAATCTCATATCACTGGCAAGACAATTAACTTGAAATGATCTGATGCTGATTTTGTAGCCTTTCTTTTTAGATGCTATCAAATAGAAAGCTCAGGAATAAGGATCTATGTTATAGACACTCCATTTACATCTACTGCTTCAGGAGCAGAAAGAAATACTCCAGCTGTCCTTATACTTGTTTTAATTCATTCAGTACACAGATCTTAGAAATGTTGGTAAAGATCCAAGACATTCTCTGACTGAGTGTATAGAAACAGATATGTTGTTTTGATATATGCAAACTGTATGTATACAGATAAATACAAGGGACACAAAATCTGCAAATTCCTTTTAATTATGATTTCACCTCATATAAAATCATTTTTTCTAAATATATCATCTCATTCTTCAGTGTGAAATTAAATTTAGGGACATAGGAATGATAGAAGGAGATTTGTGAGCTTGAGCAGAAAAGTAGGGATGTCTTGAAAGACAACAAGAAAATTAAGGAAGGCTATTGCAATGCTGCCACATACTGCCTAAACAGGAAAGAGGTTATTTTCTGTTTTCTAGTGCAGTATAATTGCTCAGACCATAAACATAAGGTTGTATTACAGTTATAAGACCTGCAGTACCAGGAAAATTGCTTGTAATTTCTGTCTCTAAGAGCCTGTTGTGGTTTAACCTGACAGGTGGCTCAACAGCACAGAATCATTTGCTCACTCACCCCTTTCCAGTGGGATGAGGGAAAGCACAGAGAAAAAAAGTAGAACTTGTGGGTTGAGATAAAACTATTTACTAAGATAGAAAAAGGGAAAAGGACAGTAGTTATGACTCTATTATGTATTTTTGTGTACATGTGAATGCATATAACAAGTGGTGCACAAGCAATCACTCACCACTCCCTGACCAATGCCCAGCTAGCCCTCCAGCAAGTGGCAAAGAGGGATGAACTCTCTCTTCAGAACTCCTTCAGCTTGATGTCGTCTGGTATGAAATATTACTCTGGCAAATATAAGTCAGCTGACCTAATTCTGTTCCCTCCCAGCTCCTTTGGCCCTTCACTGTGTATGGCCTTGGCTCTGTACAGTACCACTTAGCAACAACTATAACCATCAGTGTGTTATCAACATTGCTTTTTTTCCTTAGAACCAAAAAATAGCATCATATCAGACTGTCTGAAGAAAACAATTCTGTCCCAGCTGAGATGAAGACAGAGCCTAAAGCTTTCAGAGCAGGGACTGACTACTGCTGTGAGGTTTTGTGTAGTTTTGTGTAATATCAGTGAGAGTCCTAAATACCCCTGTAATCTGAAAATTTTAATCCTAATAACAGATTTGTTAAAGACTGTGAAAAAGTGGAGAGCCACAATCACAGAGTTTCACTTACTTATGCAGCCTTAACTCCTTTGTGTTGTTTCAGTAGTATGGGTAGAATAAGACAATAGAAAAGGTGTTGTATTTACAGGAGTGAAATGATATCTCTGAGGAAGGGAGATGTTCCATAGAATGCCAGTAACCTCAAATATCAGTTTTTTGCTTCATAAAGATTTCGAGATAATCATAGAGCAGTTATCCTGGTTTAATTTGCCCTTTCTGATATGAAAATTTATTGTTCAGAATGACATTTGAACAGCTGTGATGTTTGGAAATTTCCATTCAACAAATCAGAATCTGAAGAACAAGGAGAATAAATCCTACACTGAGAAAATACCTGATGTTCACTGAAATTGATTTAATTGGCTTTGGTGTCTAAATGAATTTGAAAATATCTAATTTAAAGAGATCTGACTCCATCACAGGGCAAGTGAATTACAGGACAATGATCTGAACATTAGCTTATAGAGATCAATTCTGTCATCAAAATACTCCCATGACTGAATTAAGAATATTTATCTGAATGTTGTTAGTCACTTTGCATTACCTGTGAGTTGAATTCAACTATTTATTCTTGAACATGAAGCTTAAATTCTAACATTTAGGGTTTCTTAAACAGTTTAATTAAATAAATACATCTATCACATTAACTACTGAGAGCAATCATTATTAACAAAGGCTTGACCAAGGTAAGCACTGAAACAGGTTGCCCAGAGAGGTTGTGGATATGTCTGTGGGTATGTTCAAGACCCATCTGGACACCTACCTGTGCAACCTATTGTAGGGTACCTCTTGAGGTATTCATCTCTTGAGGTCCCTTACAACCCCTGTGATTCTGTGATTCTGCGATTCTGTGACTTAAAGAAGTAAATGGACCTAATGATGTAAAAGACCTTGGGGTCTATTTTGACACTAGCATGTATGTAGAAACTTAATTGGCATTTGTAGTTGGTGTGCAAGCACAGAAAAGCTGAAAATACCTTTCCATTTTAACTGTATCAGAAACAAACTATATAAAGTTCTTACACAACGAGTATTTTAACTTAAGAAAGAGTTTGCATGCAAGCAACCTGTTAAATCGGCTAAAATAACATATTTGACTTCTGGCAGAAGCATGAAAAATCTACATTTGTACTTGATTTATTCTTGAGTCAAAGACCTAAATACATGTGTTTCCAGTTCAAATTTATTTTATGACTAGTTCTTTCTATTTATTGGCTTCAAATCGTAATCAGGTGAGGAACATCTTATCTGATAGGACAGTTTCCTGCATTATGTATTTAGTGTAAACAATGCATTTTTTCTGAACATATGGGTTAGAGATGTTTTTAAAGGATTTCTCCAGTTTCCCTCTGGCTTCTTGCTGAGGCTCCAAAGAAATAAGGAGGGTGAGAAAATGAAGAAGATGGAGAACTTTTAGATAGTTTTGCTTGATACTTGTTACTACTCTCACTTGCTAGTCAGAATTTTGTTTGTTTTGACCAAATCCAGTTGCTGGGTTACATGCCCTTTTAAGCTCCATTAGTCTCTGGAAGTTGACTGATTGCTATTTTGAGCTTCAGGCATGACCAGCTATTAATCCCACAGCTGACAGCCTTTGTAGCAGTGGAACTTCCCCGGTCAGTGTGACAACCTTCCAAGCCTCTAACATGTTACTTGGGCTTGTTCCTGACCAGGAATGACCTGAATCTGGGAGCCTGGCTTTCTAATGGCCCTCTGAGTACAGAACAGCATGGCATTTGCTGTGTTTGGAGAAAAAAAGTGTGATTTAGTCATCCGGACCCAAAATGAATGATTTCAGCATAAGAACTAAGTAGGAATTGTGACTGTATTAGCAAGTCATGAGATGTATTAGGAATGGCTCTGCAGGGAATTTGGTAATTGTCACTAGATATCCATGCATTTAATGTTTCAGGCAGATTTAGTTAGATCTAGTTAGATTTAGATCTAGTGCTGGTCTGCTCCCGTATTCCAAATTTCTCCTAATAGTTGGAACACACTTTCTTGTTAGGTTTCGTTCAGAACTGGTTCAGTTTGTATGGTCGAAGATTACAACATTATGAACAGGGGAAACTCTGAGATTTCCTTCAAAAATAAAGTTCTGTTTTGAAGTAAAATATGAACGTGACTTTTACCTGTAATCCTTACCTGTGAATCTGTTGTGCACAAAGGAGCTTAAATGTAATCAGGCAAACATCACTAAAACCTCTCCTGTGAGACACTGCCTGAGTTGCCTAGGCTCAGACTCTCTTCCTATGCTCATGCTGTAAGGATGTGAGAACCATGGCACTGTCAGTGCCATGTATACAACCATGATCCAGCTTCAGATGTTGCTGTCTTGAGCAGCACAATACATCAGCCCTTTTTTGATTCAGTGTCAAACCCACAACTTAAAGAAATGCGATCAGCTGGGTATGCAGGCTGCTGTAAAATTTTTTTCAGGAAATCTCTCAAGATCCTAGACTTGCAATGGTCCTTTAGTCAGTGTATTTACAGCAACTTCTAAAGTACTTCTTTATATATTCGTGCTCTTTTACAGGCTTCGCTCATTCTTAATGTCTAATATTCATGATGAAATATCAGTACACACAAATCCATGGACTAGAAATGAAGTGTGCTTAAGACTGTGCCATTGGCTACCAAGTGAGGCCATTTTCCCCAGATTGCTCATTTTACTGTGTCTCCTGGAGTAAAAAATTACTGATGCAAATGGTTTTCATCCTTTTTTTTCTTTTTTTTTTTTTTTACTTAACATTTCCCAAAATTATCTTTCATATGGATTTTTTTTTTTGGACTATCAATTCATGCTACTTCTATGCATATAAATAAAGCCTCTAGAATCACTGTTTGATTATAACCAGAGTATGCTTAATTATACCCCAGGAAAAGCACTTTTTGATATCTTGGAAAACCACATTTAATTTTTTTCTTGTTTAACAGTTACACAAAACTGATGAAGTAATAACATCCCAGAGCCTGCTCTGCCAGCAGTCCATCTCCAACTACAAAGCTTCACCTCCCAAGAGGGCCCTGACCTTTGACAGTTGCAGATGTACATCACACTCCCCAGCTCACACAGTAGTCAGAGCGAACAAAAGCCAGGAGAAGCACCAGAAGATCTCTCAGGATGAGGATGGTGAGGTGGAGGGCAGTGAAGTCATACTGAGAGCACTGACAGTGGCCTACCTCTCAGGTCATATGCATTCTCATAATCAGTCTTGCATCTTGCATTTCTCCACTTGATTTCATCCAGTAATCTCATTACCTTCACTGTTTTCCTTACCTCTGAGCACCATATTCCACACATTTGGTTATCCATACTACTTGTTCTCGCTTTTAATGACCTGAAGTGATAGATTTCTGATTTTTTATATACCCTTTCCAGTGGCTAGAGTAAAATTATAAGTGATTGTTTCTTTGTGGATGAAAAACATCATATGGAGAGACAATGCATGCTGGAGATGATCTGCAATTGGACAGAAATTCTGTAGATTAGACTGAAGTTCTACACTAAATGTGCAACTAAGTCATGCCACGTGCAGCAGCCTGAATGGTGATTGACTCCTGATACTCACAGGCTGTGATTTGTTTCCCCATACCCCAATCAAAAAGAGAGAATCTATGGAAAAAAATGAAGATCTGAGACCTTATGTGTGTATAAATGCATCTTCATATCTGTAAAGAGACTGCTGAGGCAGCTGAGAGGAGGAATGAATGAAGATAGATAGGAAGCAGTTTTATTCCTTAGACTCACTGGGAGCAAGATCTGAAGATTTAGAGGAAGTGGTACTGGACAAGGATCTGTAGTTTTGAATTATGAAGGAAAACCTTTTTAAGACATGTGTCCACGTGGGGAACATTCAACTGGATTTGTACATAGTATTACACATACTATGCAGGTGTCGTTGAAGATGATATACAGCGAAGGAAGCAGCGAAAGTGAATGGAAGAATACATACTAAAACACATGGAAAATGTCACTGAGCAAATATATACTGCTTTTTTTGTGTGTCTCTTTTGTAAGGAAAATGCTGTGTGAACTCCAGTGTGCAACTACTGGGGGTACATCACAAATCTGAGTTTGCAATGAAATCTCGATCTGTTTTGAAGATCATCGAGTTTCCAACTGTAGGCAACAGATTTCATTAATATGCATCTGTAATTTTGTTCCATTTAAAAAGCTAAGAAACAAGCTACAGACCTCATGAAAATAGGAACAAAAATGCAGTGTAGAAGTTCTTAACTCTAATAGGACATATGCAATGGATCAACTGCCTAATTTTCAGAAGATAATGGTGTGATTAGGATTAAATACAGATATAATAACTTTCTAATAATTGACTTTTTTGAATTCAGTGGATTCAGTAGATTTCTCTAAGAACTAACAAAATCTATAACACTTAGTGTTTAAATAAATGACACAATTAATCACAATGAGCACCTAAGCTGAATGCAGCATTATGGCCTATTCTGAAGGAAACTAAAAAAAGCATGATAAGGGACACTATACAGAATTTGAGTGTTGAAACTCACACTTTCTTCAAAATTAAGTGACTAAGGAAAATTCTTATTTTTCCAAAATGTCAGTCATACCAGCATCCAGATTCATAATCTGTATCTTCTGAAATTTGAATGTGTTAAAATTCTTTTTTTTCCAACATTTTCAATCTCTCTGTTATATTAGGTTGTTTTTCTGTTTGCTTGTTTTTTGTATTTTTCTGATTCATATCTACCTCTGCTAAAAGTTTTCTGGGATATCGCCAGAACATACTTATTTTCTATTTTTGACCAAACAAGTTTTTCAGGAAATAAATATCCCTATGTACAAGTAAAAGATAATTTAAGAAAATTTCACTCATTTCCAATACATGATACGTTAATCCTTCTTAAAAATGTAGGTGATGTTGCCTTTTTTCCAGTTACCAAGGTCTTCAGCTGATTGCCACAACTTTTCAAATGTCATTGAGAGTGACTTGATGATTACATCAGGTAATTCCCTCAGGACTCTGTGATGCATCTCATCAGGGCCCATAGACTTGTGGATGTTCAGGTTCCTCAGGTGGTCACGAACCTGATCTTCATTTCCCCAATCCCCTCTGACTAAACCAAACATTTGAAGTCTGTGTGGTGAGCAGTTATTAGTGAAGATCGAGGCAAAAGAGTTATAAAGTACCTCAGCCTTCTCCTTGTCTGTTGCCAGCTTGCCCATGTCACTTACTAGACAGGGTATGCCCTCCTGGACTTTCATTTTCTCGTTGAGGTACCTGTAGAAGCCTTTCTTGTTCTTCTTGGAATCCTTTGCCAAGTTTAGTTCAAGCTGGGCCTTGGCTTTCCTGACCCCATCCCTACACAGCCTAGCAGCTTCTTTAGAGTTTTCCCATAGTACCTGCCCCTGTTTCCATTGCCTGTGCATTTTCTTCGTGCTCTTCAGTTTGACCAGCATGTCCCAGTTCAGCCATGCTCATATCTTGCCTTTCTTTCCTTACTTGCTGCACCTGGGGATGGAGAGCTCTTGCATACTAAGGAAAGCCTGCTTAAAGATCAGCCAGCTCTTCCCTGCACCCTTACCCATGAGGACAGTTTCCCAGGGCGTTTTGTTGACTAACTCTCTGAAGTGCTGAAATTAAGCTTTCTTAAAATTTAGCTTCCTAATTTTACTGTTTGCCTGTTTCATACCTCTCCATAGCATGAACTCAACCACAGTATAGTCACTGCAGCCCAGGCAGACTCCAGTTCTGATGTCACCAGTCAGTTCATTTGCACTGGTCCAGTATTGCATCCCCTCTGGTGGGGCCTTCAATTACTTGACTCAGGAAGTTATCCTCAAAGTACTCTAGGAGCCTCCTGGATTGCCTTCAGCTCACCATGCTACTTTTCCTTCAGTTGTCTGTGTGGTTGAATTCCCCCAGCAGGACGAGCACTTGTGATCACAACTCTGCCTGTAGCTGGAGGTAGGAGGGCTCATTGACAGGCTCCACTTTTATCAGCTTGTATCCATCTATAGCCATGCTCAAGTCATGGGAATCATTCTACCAGGTTTCAATGATGGCAACTGTATCATGGTTTTCTAGTAGCACATTAGCTTCCACCTCCTGCTGTTCATTTCCCAAGTTTTGTGCGTTAGTGTAGAGGCACTTCAGCTGGGCAGCTGATCTTGTCACTTTCTTAGGATAACTTCTTCATTCCTTTTAAGTATTTTTCTTGACTTTTCCCATTGTCTTCTCCTGTTGCCACAGGAGCCACAGCTTCATCATCATAGGATTTCATATATGCTGCAGTGCTGCCAGCATCTCTGATACACTAATCTTCAAGATACACTTGGAGACCCTGTGTTATAAAAAAAATGTAGTAATTAATGAAATAACTTGAAAATTTAACCAAAATAGCAAACACGTTTTTATGTATTATTGTTTGAAGAGGTATATACAAAAAAAAATATTTTTAATACAAAAGCCAACATTTTCATGTTATGCTCTTTAGAGATGTTAATTACTAATTCATCCCACTTGTCTAGGTTTGACAAGTTTTAAAATGCCCACATATCATGCAATAAAGCTCCTGCTTTGCTATCAACATCATGGGAAATTTGCTTATAGGCTCTTTGTCAATCCCTGCAGTTTGAGTCAGCAAAACCCCCTCATTCATGTTTCTCATGAGCCTTTCCCCTCTCTTCCCCCTCCTCTCCAACAGTCTCAAACAAAAAGCTGAGTCTGTGTTTGTAGTGCACAGTGAACTGTTTCATTGCTGGTGATTAAAAATAAAGGAAGTAAAACCTTAGTAGGAATTTACAGAGTGGTAGTAAATCCTGTACATGCTGTCCACATGCTCTTCAAACCTATTCATGTAACCTCTGTTTTTTTTTGTTCTGAGATAAAAAGCATGGACTCTGACAAATGCAACTACTTGAAAAAAGGAAAATCCCTACTGTGACCCCCATTCTATCTTTGTAACAGGAGATTAGGGGGTGGGAGTGCAGCTCACCAAAGCAACCTAATGCCTGTGAAAGCTGGAGACCATGGATTACACAAAGCATTCTGTTGTTGTCAAATGTGACAATAAGCTAAAGAAAGGTCCAGTGAAAAGGAACCATGGAAGAGCATAGTTACACAGACTGGTACAGGAGAGGGACTCTAATTTAATCCATTATGATGGAGCAGTGGTACAGGCTGCCCAGAGAGGTTGTGGGATCTCTTTATCTGGAGATATTCAAGACACCTCTGGATGCATACCCATGTGACCTGCTGCAGGAAACCCTTTAGCAGCGGGGTTGGTCTGTGTGATCTCTAGAGGTCCCTTCCAACCCCTATGGTTCTGTGATTCTGAGATACAGAGCAGCGGTTGCACCTTTAAAGTAGAATAGAATTGTGAAAGAACTACACCATCTACACTTACAGCAAAGTTTGATCCAAAGTTTGGCTAGATCAGAGCAGAAGGCAAAGTAGATTCATAGATTCATAGATTCATAGATTCATTAGGTTGGAAAGGACCCACAAGATCATCTAGTCCAACCATCCTCCCACCACCATCCCTACCCACCAAGCTACTAAATCAAATCCCTTAGCACCTCATCTAAACGCTTCTTGAACAGCGCTAGGGATGGTGCCTCAACCACCTCCCTAGGCAGGCCATTCCAGTGCCTGACCACTCTCTCAGAGAAAAAAATTTTCCTCAAATCTAATCTAAATCTTCCCCGGTGCAACTTGTGGCCATTCCCTCTTGTCCTGTCATTAGTTACCAGGGAGAAGAGGCTGACAGTGTTTGCAGTAAGTTTTGTGCTCATGAATATTTTGGGGGAAAATGTAAACTCCATTCATGGTTCAGATCTCTTATTGGCGTTGCACTGACAGCCCAAATTGACTCTACCTCACCAACTGAGGGCTTGTCTGTTCAGAGAGAGTTATAGCATTCACACTTGGAGAAGGATCCGTACTTGGAAGAGAGCAGAGGGAGAATATGTGTCTACTGTGTTTGTGCTCTGGGAACCCCCAGCTGGCACTGCTGTTGGGACTAGTTCCAAGGCAGGGGGCTGAGGGATCAGATTTGCTCTGGAGGCATAAAAAGTAAAAACAAACTTTGTATTACCTGCTCATTATGTGCTATGCTTGATTAAGCATTTAGTAACTTCACTTTTGTAATGCATAATTCTCAGCAGAACTATTGTAATAAGCAACAGAGACAGTGCTAGCTAAAGCCATCAGCCCTTCCAGTCTGAGGATTTTGATAGCAGGCTGAAGTACAGAACACTTCAGAGAATGTACCTAAAGCAAGAAGATAAGCAGCATACAATCCCTGTTTCAGTCCAACAAACCGGTCACCAGAGAATGGGAACTCTGCGCCTCGGCTGACAGGTTTGATTGCCCACAAAAGTACTTTGAGATGACCATAGGATAAAGCTGCATTTTTCCAGGAACATTCCTTTTCCCTCCCTTCATTCGTCAGCTTCAAAACACAGTTTTCACTGTGTTCTCATTTCCTCTTCAAATAGTTGCACCAATCAGCTGATAGTTGAGTTGCTATCATCTTTGCAATAGCCATGATAGGGAGCGGACACTACTTGCCAATAGGAGATGTGAAGTACCAAAACGCTAATATTGATGAACATCACAGATAGCTGATGGGCAGAACTGTTCCAATACACACTAGTTTGGATCATTCCAGCAAAGAATTAACTCTGTCTTTTACCGCTATGTGCTGTCACTAGAAGTATTGATTCTCAGAAATGAGGATATGTGTTTCAGTTTGAAGGGAGATCATGATTTATCAGATACCAACTGACACTTTGGGACTTTCTTTTTCGTAGGGGAAGGTTTCGCCTCCCTTCCCCACAACCATGCTTGTTCCAAAACCGTCTGCTTTCCATGCTCCCCACTCAGGTGTTCCTCTCACACATCCTGTTTCCAGACTTCTGCTCAATCAGTCAGTGCTTTTTTCTCAGAGACTTCCACCAGCATAATTTCTTCCCATTACAGCTTTCAGCTCCAATCTCCCCAGCCACAGTGTCCCTTAAAGCACCTCTCACAATCTTTTGGCCTGGCCAACCCTCCCTATGTCCAAAAAGTGTTCTCCAGTCCTCCACCAAATTGGTCCTCTCCATTTCCACATTTCCTTTCTGGGCACAGTACTACCTTGCAAACATCTCCCCACATATAGACTGTATCCCTATATATATATATATATTTGTCCTTTCTTGTCTTATTCTCCCTGTCAATCTTTTCCCAAAGTCTTCATGCTTTCTCAGCTGCCTCTTACACTTTCTTTGAATCCAGTTCAGATGATTTCTGACTGTCCCCTACGCTTCTTTTTTCTTGTCTTTCCAACACCAGCTTCTTCTCCTGCCTCATTTCCTCCACTTGGCTCCTGATCACGAGCCCCTACAGCACTGCTGCTCCAGGAACGAGAGTTACCCATGACTAAGTCCTGGTTCTGCAGCTCACGCAAAGTACTGTTTAGGAGACTTCCTCGTGTGCATTCCCATTTTGGTTGCCAGCAGAGCAGTGTCTGGAAGCTGCAGCTGGAGTAGAAACAGAGGGGTGGTGCTGGGGAGCTTAGCAGATTTGGACTGGCTTCAAACTTCCTCAATGAAGCATAGGGAGGCAATTAATGGGGAAGCCTGGCACCATGCCCATCTGCAGAATCTGCCTGTGCTGTACAGCTGGCCTTATTCATTTGAACATTTTCTTCGGTTCAATTCACCACATGGCTTTACTTCACTAGGATTAGTTCTTCAGTTGCTATAAACTTATGCAGCCTTATTGAAAGTAATGTAGAGATGCTGGTTTACAGTAAAGAAGGATCTGGCCTTTATTTTATTTTATTTTTTTTCTCTAGCAGATAAATTGAATTTAAAATTGAAACAGAATTTCACTTTGTGTCAAATCGAAATCCCAAGTAAGAGATAATTTCAGTGTAAAACATCAGAGTGGTGTACATGAAAATGCTTGAGAATTTTAGGGAATCTTTAAATGGGCTTGATTTCTGTTCTGTACATGCAGTTATCTCATGTGGTTCCCAGTGTCAGGTTTTACTGCAAAATGATTTTGCATTAATTTAATTAATCAGCAGTTGGAAGGAAAGACATAAAAATATGTATGGTATATTCAGACTTCAGTATTTCTTCAATTCTATCCCTGTATCTTTAGCAACAATTCCCAGTTTCATTCTCCTAGTCGTTAGAGGGTATGTTTCCAAATGGAAGTTATGTTAGAGCCAAGAGAGAATCTAGGATCTTGAAGTTAGGCTGTGCAGTGACTCTATTTTAAGCATTTTTCCTTGGCATGCAATCTTAAATCAAGAGTTACAGTCCTCAGGGCATGGGAAGTGCTGTAAAAACTGAAATGGCACTCCAAAATGCCTGTACCCTGACAGGAGAAGACCGAGCAAAGGAATGGCCAAAGATGAGTTATGGTGAACATTTTTTGGCTCCCTCAAGTTTAAGAACAGAGACAAGCCTCCAGGCAGACATACTGACTAATTAAAATATGTTTTAGAGTTACCTTAATTATCTAAGAATAATTAAGTCTACTTTGTAGTTCGTGTTATGAATTGGATTCCCATGATGCTCAAGCTCTGATGTCAAAAACTGTAGCTAGTTCTGTGTCACCTCCAGGCATTAATATGTTTAGAAATTTGTGCCAGACAAATTCCATTTGTTTCATTACAAATTCCTTGCTTATGCTAGGTAGGTATCAAAAATATGCTCTTAAGAAATTATTATAGAAAAGGATTGTAAGGGTGGAACAAACTACCTGTCTTCAGTATAAGTATCTTGCAGTTACATTATCTACCTGGGAAGAGGATCATTTAAGTTTACTTACTGCTTTAGTTAAAGGAGAAATAAACACATCAAATTAATTTCTTGTTGAAGAGCAGCTCAAATGAGACAATGAAATTGGATGGTAAGTATCACCATTGCTTCACACTTATGGTTTGCCGGAGGGAGGAAACCATGCAAGAGGTGAACAAAAGTAGGCCAGCCTGGACCAGGAGCTCAGGCCTCAGGGAGCTCTAATTCCTTCGCTCTGAAATCCAACTTCACACACAGAGTGCAAAATAGAGAATCATCCTGTATAATAATAATAATAACAGTGATCCTCCATAATAGGGAATAATCCTTGGTGTGAGTAGAAATAGGACAGTTTAGTGATGTTTGGATGTCAGTGTTAGGAACTTTTAAGAATGGTGCATCACTAGATCATAGATGCTCAATCAAGCATGCGATCTCACAGCAGCACGCACTGCACGTTGTTCTGTTCTGTTGCAGAACAATACAGAAAGAAAACAGCATCTCTTCGCAACACTTTTGGTCTAAAAAAAGGACTAGGGAAAATCCTCACACAGCTAACAGAAACCCCCAAAGTTGAGATTTGTATGCAGTCATCATTTTAATGTAAAAAATACCAAAGCACTCAGCATATGTACACAGCAGGCAATGTGAGAAACCTTCTTTTGCAGACTATAAAAAATAAGAACAATTTTAAAAAATCTCCCAAGATTCACAGATTCAAAGTCTAAAGGAAGCAGAGCAACCCACGATCTTCCCAAAAAATCAACTAGGGATTTTATTACAAAACATCCTGTTTGCAATGAATATATCTATTTGAAGACTAAGACAGAACCATCAGTGTTGATTGGAGTCTCCTTTTAGCTACCTGCAGTTATATTTTTGGCTGCGCTTATTGTAGCTGTTCTACACTTGCAAGCTGTTATCTGAAGCAGTGGTATTCAGAGCAGATCAATCCTCAAACCGGATAATACTGTCTTAGAAAAGACTAGTATGATGAGTGTATTTTATAGTGTGGAGTAAAAACAATTCCTCTGAGCTGTTTGAATGTATTTCTCTCACATGATTTCAGACACATCAATAACATTCCCAGACCACCAAGCTTCCTGAAGCAACCATTGAGTGCCAAAGTCTGCTTCCATTTATGAGAATGTTAAATTCTGCTATTATACATGCCAGTGGCCAAAGAACCACATTGTAAATGAGTAATTAAGAGCATCATTTCCCCAGTGTGAATTATGTGTGCATTTTTAAGGGCAGTTTTAGCTCTTTTACTATTGTTTTCCAAAAGTTTGTTTCCCACGCAGTTGTACTTAGTTACTGTATATTAAGATTGTTTTGGGCTATGCCAAACAATTTTACTGTACAGAGACTAGTGCAATTCAGACAAGTATTTTCACTGAAGTGAAAATCTTTCTCTCTTATATATTCTCTCACAATAGATATTTCCCTGATTAAATGTGCAGACATACTGTTACAGAACAATAAATTATTTTAATGACTTCATAGCTGATTTAGTATTCTTATACATATATCAAGATAAGTTGCTACCTGAAGCTGAGAATCTTTGCATCTACAGAACACCTTTCCCTTAGAAATATAATACTAGTATTGGTAACAATGTTTTGAGATTTATGTCTTCAGACAACACTTCTAACCTCATAATTTGAACTGAGCAATACTCTTATGCTGAACTCCCCTGTAAAAAGCCCATTAGAACATTGCCAGATAGACACAGAGCAACTACAATGACCTTACATATCATTTGTGTACAGGTGGTTCTAGTAGCAGTGTTTCACCTACTTTGATGCAGATAATTTTGAATGGATAGGAATAGTGGCCATGCTACGCTGTTCACAATTATTCAGCTCTCCTTCCAAAATAGATGGGGCAAACTTACTGTCTAAATAACTACAATAATATTTGAATTCTCTGATCAGTTTCTCTTCGTATCTGAGTGGTTTCAGCTTATGGGCTTGCTTTCTTGTGCTCTATAAAACTTAAACCTAGATAGAAGACACCACTCTGAAACTTATTTCAGTGTTATTTTATCTAAGCATCTATTAATTTTGAATCTTCATTGATGATCAATGATGTTTAATCAATTACATAAAAGAGTGTAGATCAATTACATAAAAATGTATGTGAGTACTCTGCATAGCTGAGCAGATTCTACAACTCTAACTACACAGAAAGGCTGACCTCTTTGCGACTCAGTTCCTGGGTCCTTAAGAGAAAATTGCCATCTAGGAAATTCTAGGTACAATCAGCTACAGAAAGACATTTAATCCTAAATGTTGAATAAGGTGGTGCCATTTAACCTTCTAATTAGATGAATGTGAGATTAAAATGTACCATTTAAGTTACATGAAATAGCATGATGGTTTTTTGTTCCTCATGGAAATACAACTGCTTCAGTTTGTTCCAAAACAAAAATACTATAAGACATAGTAATATCACCACCTTGTGGGGAATTAATGTTCCTGTAAAAACATTCTCTTACCTGTAAAAGTCCCTGGAGCTCCTATGTACTCAAAAGGCAGAGCCAAAAACAATACTTAATTGATAATACTGAAATTACAAGTGAAAAAAAATATTTTAACAGAATGGAATTTTTACTACAAGGTTCTGCAATACTTGAATTTATCCTCTGATTTTTGCTTAACATTATGAACTCCGTACACTGCATAGAACATTATGATTTAAAGTTAAGATTTATAAAGTCATTTAAAATACACATTTTAATGCTTTCTCCAAGATTCATTTTCATAGAAAACATCTTAATCAGGCTCTTTTGAGAAGCTAGATGTCTGTCAGAGGCAAAAATGTACTCAGTCTGTACTCAAACAATTTAGGAACAAGACCACCATCGTTCTTCCTCTTTAGAATCCCATTTATGTTTTTATTTATTTTCTATATAACTTCTAAGCTCTATGAGACATAAGGCAGGATTTGTATAGACAACACTTTCATTCACTTCAGGTCTAACTGTCTATCCTATGCACTGAATGACATATCCTGAGGAAAATTAGTATAAGCATGTGTTATTAAAGATTGTAGTATAAAAACTATACTCAAACTTTAGCATCAGAATTAGAAACTTGATTCCAGCAAATCCTTATATGGTTAAATAATTTTTAACATGATTAACAGCCATTTTTATGAGAAAGATGAAAACAGATTTTCTTATTTGTTATTGCAGCACCAGTGAGGGAACTTTTGACACACGTTCTAAAGCCCCTACCTGTGTAATGGATTTCATAGAATCACAGAATCATTTGTGTAGGAAGGGAGCTCTAAAGGATGTCTAGTCCAAAAAGGGATCTGTATAGCTAGATCAGGTTGCTCAGAGCCCCATGCAGCTTTACCTTGAATATCTACAGGGATAGGGTACCCACACACCTTCAGGCAAGTTGTTCAGATGCTTCACACCATTACTGTAAAAACCTTTTCCCTTATATCTAGTCTAAATCTCCCATCCTTTTTTTATGAAACCCTTTCCAGTATGAAACCCTTTCCACTATCACAAGAGACCCTGATAAAGAGTCTGATCCCTTCTGAATGGCCTTAAGTTGCACCAGAAGAGATTCAGGTTGGATATTGGGAAAAACTTAATCTTTAAAGAGTGGTCAGGCACTGAACAGGCTGCCCAGGGAGGTGGTTGAGTCACCGTTCCTGGAAGTATTCATTCAGAGCTGACTAACACTGGGGAATATTTCTTAGGTTGATCTTTGTGCACAGTATGCACAGTGTTCAGCATGCAGCAGCACAAACACAGATGATATCATCAGAGAAATAGGGGAGGTAAAGTAATATAAGCCCCAGTGTGTACACCTCTGAGTGCATTTGTATTTGGGTAGGATTACAACTTTCTGGAATAAATTATATATGAGCACCCAGAAATCTGTAGGTGTTAATTGACAGTACATATGTGTCTAATGTTGTGGTTTATCTATTTTATTGCTGATATTGATTGTGAACGTGTTGTCCACTGATAGTAAGTTTTGATGTCATTTACAAATCAATTAGCTGTTTTGAAAATAATTTGATTCAGACCACATGAACTGAGCAGTTCTCCTTGCGCAGCTCTACTAGTGCATGCCTCTCATGTCCTGTAGCTAGAGACCCAGCAAGAGTCCCAGCTTCTATTTCAGGACCAGGTTTTCTTACACAGAGATGCTGCTGTGGATTTTCAGACAACCTCAACAGCAAACTTCTCACAAAAATTGGACACTCCCGCATGGAGTTTTAATTTAAGCAAATCAATGTTTTTTAGAAAAATATGGTCAAAGCATTCATAACCTGCTTGATTTTTTGTTTAGCTGAGATACTAACTGTAATGGCACTGTTTTTACAAAGTAAATGAAATTCATTTTTCCATAGACCACTTCTTTGTAAAAGCAATAAATCAGGTAATAACTCAGATCTACACGGTACTGATAATCAGCTGGTTGTGCCAAATTGTATGCTCAAGACTGTTTTCAAATGTGGCATCATCAAAATCTCTTGAGGGATTTGTTCTCATTGCAGAACTCATGTTTATTTCACAAGATCTTTTTCCCCTATTTGTTACAGGTTTGTAATCAGAAGTGCAAAACGTGGATATCAGGTATCTAAAAGACTTAGAGCAGCATAGATTGGCTGTGATCTGAGCTTTTTATCAATACTTTGGACTTGTCAGGAAATAAACTGAATTTATGCCTCTGTCATGATGATAAAATGCAATAAAGTTTCACCTTCTTGAAACACTGTGTGATAATTATGTGCTAAATGTGCTTGAGTTTTTGTATGCATTCTTTATAGAACTTGTTCATGTCTTTCAATTTCAGGGCAAATGTCAGGGAGATTTTACTAAAAGCACTATAAATTAATGGAAAGAACTCATTTCCTTAATAAATCCATCAAATTTACTAACAGACATTGAATAAAATTGATGGGATAACCTTGACAACTTGTCTGACAGGTGCCTTCTGAACACTGTGGCACTGCCTTTCTCTACTGTATGAAATTTGGTGATTTTATCTCCTAAGGAGATTAATGTCTTACAAAGGGTGGGCCAATGAGAACAGTGATCCAGTGATTTGTTTTTTAAAATTATTATTCAGGTTCAAAACTTGAAATTTTTTCTCACCCACAAAAACCACACTATCCCTCCTCACACATCCAGGCAGGGGAAGAAGGCCCATGTCTTTTCCCTGCAGTCAGTGCTGAGCTCCCTCTCACTTGCCATTCTTTTCTCACAACTTACACTCCTGAACTTCTGGCTCTACACCAACCAAAGGAGTGTAGACAAACAGAAGCAATCAGTTAGGGCATTTCCTTTGGAGAAAGGATTGAATCCCTGAGGAGGAAAAGAGTTGCATATCCAGCAGTCCTGATCTGACTATTTTACTTAAAGGAAGCCAGCTGTTTGTGTTGAAAGGGTGTGTAGGTATTTTCAGGTATATCAGTAAGAGAGGTAGGTATCTTTCTTTACAGAAGATTTAATAGCTGAAATAATTTAAGCATATCACATTTGAAGAGTAGATTCTCTTTTCCCACTGATGCTGTTTGCCCAATATTCAGATCCTTTTGCAGCTATATCAGGAGCCTCGGTTTGTTACCCTGGCTCTAGCGTATGCATTCTACATTTCATTAACTTCTTTCTTATCTGAAAATAAAAATGTGAGTTTGGTAATTTGCTGATGTGAATTAAGGCTTCAGAGTTGCGCTCTTTAATTGACAGGTTCCAAGATCAGTTCTTTTGTACAGGTTCACTGGAGAGTATGTTAGTGCAACTGCCTCCTGGAAATTTGCAAGCAAAGTCTTCTGGTGATGCTTTCACACAATGTCTTCCCACAAAAGAGTACTAAGACCCTATAGGAGACAGCAACAAGTCCAAAGTTCTGCTTAAATTTCTTGCTGAGCAGCACCTGTGAGCATGGTATGTGCAGCACTTCAGAGAGCTCACCACATCCAGGAAGCATCAGACAAGCTCTGCTTGTCCTGTGTAATTTCTCTCTGTCTGCTATATCTCCAGCATGTCCAGAGATAAGGATGTGACACGTGTTCAGCAGGTCAGGATCAGATTTGTGAGTTGTTTTGATGCTGCAATGGTTGTCTAAGGTTTTGCAGTGTACATACCTGATCTACAGACATTAAGGCCAGAGGTCCTCCTATGCTGACAGATACCTAGAAATCCTGAGCAAGTATCTGAGGAAATTTCCCAGTGTGATAAGAGCCTCCTTGCAAATCTCAAGCTTACTGTGTTTCCTGTCTATGTTTTTAAAGTTCTCATGCAAAAATTTGATACAAAGGAATTAAAGGATTGTAACCTAATTAAAGTACCTCAACAATTTTATAGCTATCAGATGATCTCAATTAAATGAAGTAATCATTTTATTATTGCAGATTTGATGTATGAAGGATTTAATATTTAAATTAGTAGAAGTCAGCTGATACAGTACTGCATAGTACTTGAGATTAGATTACTAAAACTTTCATCCAAGTCTACATTAAAATAGTTACCTTACCCTTAAAAGATTAACATAAATAGTTAATCATTAGCCAGTAGACACACTTGGAGTAGAATTCTTTAAGAAGAGATTTTTGGCTTCCCACTATCCTGAAGAAAACAATTACCAGTATAAAACCTTGCTGGCATAACTTCATGTCACATCAAAAAAGCATTTCCCAGATTGATAGAATGAAAAACAATAGCAAACTGATTTCAGATGAATTAAAAAATGCATTAATAGCACACCAGTGGTTTTTGTGCTGATAAGCAAAGTGAACACACTCAAAGTCAGGCCAACCGGCATTGGAAGAGCCATGGACTTTATATTTTGGCCATAGAAACAGGGCAGAGCAAGGACAATTGGCCTGAATCGGGCAAAAGGTTATTTCATTACCATATGACATCACATGGAAGGGCATAAAGCAATGGTTGGTTGGGGGTGTTGGGCCATAGCTGCTTGGATAAGAGCTGGCTACTGATTGTCAGGAGTTAAGATGTTGCACTCCTAGCATGCAGTTGGTATTCCAACAGTTGTATTATTAGCTTGAGAATTAAGTAGTTGGTGGTGAGTGTAGACACGTATTGTTATCACTGTGCTTTTGTTTCCATTTTTCATTTTCTGTTTTAATGAATATTTTTTATCTCAATCTACAAGTTCTATTTTATTTCAAGTTCTCTCTCTCATACTGTTGTGGGGTAGTTAGCATGCAGCTCTGTGGTGCTGAGCTACCTAACAGGTTAGCCCAACAATTATTAAAGGGTTTACATTTTCCAGAACAAATCCAGTTGCATAACAAGTTGAATTAATTGGACAATCTGTATTTAAAAGCAGATGATTTGAGGCTATGCACTAGGGAAAGAGGGTGTTATTTAAATATTGGAAAATACATTCTGGGCAGCACAGAGTAAGAAAGGGAATAAGTCTGATCAAGCTGGATAATAAATTGGAGA
The DNA here is from genome assembly GCA_036925125.1 of Oreortyx pictus. Taxonomy (NCBI): domain Eukaryota; kingdom Metazoa; phylum Chordata; class Aves; order Galliformes; family Odontophoridae; genus Oreortyx; species Oreortyx pictus. Next base: position 89,197,145 of record JAUPFR010000002.1, on the reverse strand, counting down.
GGATCTTACAAGGTACTGCAACAATTAGATAGTGGATATTGAACTTCAATCCAAGTGAAGCAATTAGCTGAATCAAAGTCAGTAACTACAAAAGAAAGTGGTTATATGGCTTATTAATCTCACCTATTAAAACATAAAATTGTCCAGTGATTGTCACCTGAAAGTAGTATAGTTCAGAATAAAGTAAACAGTATACACTGTACTGGGAAAGCAATCTATTTACACACCTCATAAAGTGAGCCCTCTATCTCGCGTCAAGTTTAGAATTCACCCAAGCTCAGCAGTTTTTTCAGTACTGTTGTACAGAAGTTATGGCCCATGCAGGAAATACTGAGGAGTTTTCACAAAAAATCCAGAGAAAATATTACATCAGAAATACTGTGATATTTCTTCAAGTATACTAGCATGATACCTCATTATAAAACTGAGCTTTCATGAGTTAGGAGGAGACAGTTATTAATCAAAGATGTTTTGAAAGATAGCAGTGATTAACTCTTAATTCAATTCAGTTATATATGTTTATGTACCTACACTGAAAAGCCTGGTAAGGCATGCTTTAATATTACCATGGAACTTTCTGATTTACAGCCTATGCCATCAACTGGCTAAAGATACCCAAAAGGGCAGAGGCTGGGGGAGGTATTGTGGTGGGTTTTGAATTTGTTGTGGCTGCAGCAGACTAGAGTTGGAACTGCTGTTTTGGAGATCTGTTGGCCAGAACCCAACTCGGAACCAATTGGGATGAGTGCCACATTTTCCTGACACAGGTTGTGCCAAGTCAATGGAGCTTAGCTGGGTTTTTCCTGGCATTTCCTCCTATGATAATAGATGAGAAAGCTCAAGTTTTAATATAAAAAAATCATTTACATGTGCAGGTTCTACCTAACAGAAGGAACATAAGGCCCTATGTCAGCAAGGGGAGGAAAGCACTTCATGCTTCCCCAGGCTCCTTCCTATACTCGATGTGAAACCCAAGACACCAGCCATGGGAAAGAGCATCAGAAGCTGGCAGGCCACATTGCAGAGCAGGGCCAGGTCTTGGTCTCCCAATTCTCCTAGCCTATCATTTGTTGTCAGGGCATGCGAGAAGCCTGAAGCCCCTGTACCAGTCAGATCTGAGTATAATATTTGATGCAGTCTTGGAAAACTGAGCCACTGCAGTGATCTGCTGTGAATTTTTGTGCATCCAGAGGAGGACCACAAAAATGACCCAAGGGATGGAATGCCTCTTCTACAAGGACAGGCTGAGAGAGCTGGGGCTGTTCAGCTCAGAGAAGAGAAGGCTCTGATGTGACCTCACAGAGGCCTCTCACTATCTAAAGGGGAGCTAAAGGAAGGAAGCGGACAGACTGTTTGGCAGTATCTCCAGTGATAGAACAAGGGGAAATGACTTCAAATTTAAAGAGGGTAGGTTTAGGTTGGATATAAGGAAAAAGTCTTTTACAGTGAGAGTGGTGACGCACTGTTTCAGGTTGCCCAGAGATGTGGTTGTGTCCCTGGAGACTTTCAACACAAAGCTGGGTCAGGCCCTCGGCAATCTGATCTAACCGTGGCGTCCCTGTTCATTGAAGGGGAGTTGGACTAGATGACATTCAAAAGATCCCTTCCAACTCTAAGGATTCTATGATTCTATAATACATCACAGCTGTGAGAAACATTATAAAAAAAAGCTGTAGCAAATAAAGGCAGGATTTCAAAGAAGTAGAATGTGTGCATGTACTCTGTGCAGAAACAAAAGTACTGCTTCGTGATGCTTTTGGAGGTTGTTTTTCAAGCCTGGAAGTAACTCCCTTTGGAATTACAAATCATGCCGTGATTTTATTTCAAGTTACTGAATGCGGCATTATCTTCATAATATCTTATTAAATCACTATACCCCTTTATTACTTTCTATCTATACTCAGCACTTCCAGCCTTACAAAATAAAAAAAATTAAAAATGTCATGAAGTGCAAACAGAGCTTAAATCTGTTGAAGACTACAAAAATACTTTCTGAAAATTAAGAAAAAATCATCTATTTTAATGTTAAAGAAATAAATAAAAAGTCTGAGACTTTTTAACCAAAACTTAATACCTCAGTGAGAAGAAAACATGCAGCAGGAAAGGCAAGAAAATGGAAAAATCAAAACCTGAAGCCAAAGAATGACATTCAAAATAAAGGCATAGCCATGTTAACTGCTGGAGATTATTACCTATGAAAAGACAGATGCCTCTCCTACTGTCTCCCAGTCATAACTAATTCACAGTTAAAAAGGCACGACCAGTCTACAGACGAGGTATTAAATGGAATTAAACCTAAAATACCACCTCATTCCCATTTAGAGACAGGGGAAGAATGAAAGGCAGTAGGTAGAATAATGACAGGAACCCTGGAGTGTAAAATACAGGAAGGACAGCACCAGCATGAGATTAGTATGGACAAGAAGCTTATTCCAGTCATGCGGAGTCCTTGCCATTTTCTTATTTGATTTTCAGCTATGAAAAGATCAGAAAACTTAACTCAAATGTAAATTATGGGATTTGTCATAAATTGTAGGAACTAATTTAAGGGTAACTATATGAAAATGAATGGTGTGTCAGATACAGCAAAAATCAGACCACGCAGCTTAACGCTTTTTAGTTCTCTTAAACCTTATGTGTCATTAAGTGAATAGGCTGCATATAATGAATTCCTCTCACTCAAGTGTGCAAAAGACCACTGTTTCTTCATAACTGGAAGATATAAAGATTAACTAGCACTCTTGAGGAGACTTTGTGACTGAGAAGACCGTTGAAACTGTGTCAGTTTAAGTGAATTATTTAAATAATAATAAATAAAATGCACACATATACAAACCAGCTCCACCACAAAAAGAAACATGAAAGAAAAGCTGAAATTAAGGTCACATTCAGTCAGTTGCAGTTACAATTTACAGATGACTAAGAAATTTTCAGACATCTCTGTTGCCCTACCCGATTTACAGGAAGTGTTGGCTAGCTTCTCAATTCATGAACCTTCTGGTAAAGTTATTGCAAAAAAGGAGCAAACTGTGCAGCAGCTGCTTTATAGTTTCAAATGCATGTTACATTACTCATGCCTTCAGGAATTATTCCACTTGAGAGTCCATATTAGGCCACCAGTACAGCTCTTAAAGCTCCTCCTTAGCTCTGCCAATACTTTCAGACACTCATGAGGTAAAGTTATTAACTGTGAAGGTTGCTTGTGAGGAATCATTATTCCAACTTACAACAGAGTCTTTCCATACGTTGAACTTTTCTCTTACATTAAATAGGATTGTAATTTTCATTCCATCTGTTTCTTGGGTCAAACTCAAGAGTTGTCACAGTAGAAAGTATGACATTAATCATCTAAGACTGTACTATATTGTGAAGAGGAAAATAATTTTCTGAAATTGTTCAAAAGCATTTGGTTAAGATGTTTTGCTGTGTGATACTGGGGAGGTGTTTACAGACTCCTGTCCTGGCTTTTCCCATACCTCCTGCACTTCCTTGCCTTATCTTTTTGTTTCACTTGTAACATTTTTTTTTTTTAATTTGCAGACCAGAATTAAAGGGCTAATAATGGTGCAGAAATAAATAAGCACTTTAATTCAGGCACTCATCTTTAAATCTACTACTGAGATAGAAAATAATAAAGAATTGTGTGTTTAGAATATGTTTATTTTGATCAACTAAAGCAATTTTATAGTTGACAGTGTTTGATATATTAGTATATTCCCTGAATCCCACAACGTAAACCAGAATAAATCAATAACAAATATAGATACATATATATAATTACTTTTATGACTAAAGTAGGATTCAAAAAAAAAGATCATAAGGAACTGGCAATTAAAAATGCCATATTAAACTACAGACAGTTACAGCAGAAGATACACTCTAACAGAAATTCTAAATTTAAATGCATGCTACAAGTTATACAGTGATGTTGTATAGTTACAGTGATATAAGGGGAGGATGTAAGAGATATGGCAGACCAGAATGAAAGCTATTTTGTTTGATAGTGCCCTCTAGAGATGGAGAGAGAAAATGTTTGCGAGAACTTAAATGCTATGGAAGAAGGAAAAAAAAAAAGAATTTACCTGTTCTCCTCAGAACAAGAGAAAAAAAAGTCCTGGTTTTTGATCTGATATGAAGCTAATCTTTTCCTCCAAGAGAACTTTGATATGAACATGTACTTATAGTTTGCTAGTGGACCAGGGCAACTAATTCATCTGGCAGCAAGAACATAGCTGTAATGCTAAAGTAGAGAAAAACAGGCATGAAACAACTCAAGAGTTAAGTTGCAGGTGTTTGCTTCATTTGTTAACATCTGATGTGACCTAAATACTTCCTAGGTCTTAGGAAATTAGACAGATTTAAGACAAACCACAGTGTTATTAAATTAAACAGTTGAAATATGCATATAAAATGTTTTAAGTCTTCTTCCCTTGTTTACAAGGAGAGATGAGAAATGAAAAGTTATAAAATAATAATATAAGTAGTTTCATTATTGCAAATGAAAGCCATTGGAAATATCAGAAAAAAACAGAAACCCCAGACAAACATAATTTCAAGCCTATGGTGAGATGTGATGTCTGATAAAATAGTCAAACTTTGCCACCAGATATCTCAGTCCTTACTGTAGATGGTGCTGTAGCATAAAATATGCAATCTGAGTGTTTTAAAACCACCTACCTTCCTCACAAATTGTTGTGAGCAGCTATGTAAACATGTTGCAATTTATATTTGCGCACAGGATCAGTAAGAATCAGAAATACTTACCTGGCAGGGGAAACACCTTGATCAGGCTGGTGGTTTTCCCAGCATGAGGCTCATTGGCTCATCCCACACTTCAAGGATGCTGAACCCTGCGATTTCCCCAAATGCAGAAAAAAGCTACTTCATAATTTGTGGGAGTGGATTTTTTTTTTTTTTCCATTTTGGAGAATTGGCTGGCATAGCTGCCAAGCCATTCTTGATGATATCTGAAAAGTCATGGTGGTCAGGTGAAGTCCCTGGTGACTGGAAGAAAGCCAGTAACACTCTCATTTTTAAGAAAGGTAGGAAGAATGGCCCAGATTTATTTATTTTTGTTTTGATTTTGTTGTTTGTTTTATACTGACTTCCTCCTTAATTGGGGATCAACATGAATTAATTTTCTCCACTCAGGGAAAATAGATTGCTAAAGCCATCTTCAGTACACACGGCACAAGAAATTCCAGTGAAGCCTCAAAGGACAAAGTTACAATACCCTGATCCACACTGAAAGATAGCTTGTGTTTGCAGAGGAGAAATGAGTGTATGGCTGAAACAGCTGTACACCAAAACCTGGAGCTGGCCTCAGGGCCACAAGTGGCTCCAGCAGTAGGGCAAGCGTGTAGGAGGGAACAGCATTACTGCTCATGTCCCAACAGCCCAATCTCACATCCTACGACAGCTTGAGGACTTTATGTTTTGGGATTTCCCAGTTCTATTACGTATTGCCTGTGCTGCCTGTTAAGGAGTTAAAAGACTTTGCTTGTCCCTTTCTGCTAGCTAATGCTGATACTTTTTATAAACTACAGTGAAAGAAACACACAAGCAGGCACAAACCTCTGTCTTTTTCTTTCTGGTGCAGTGGTAACTCACATAGACTCCTGATGGTAGCAGACACCACAGAATTTTGGTATTGAATGCAAGAGAAGCTCTCTGTACCCCCACTAACAGCTGGAGAGATTGCTGCTGGCAATCTGGACCAAAAGCTATTGAACAAAGCTCAAAGCCAGTTCTCCAGCTGCCATAAGTTCACCTGATCCCCCTAGAAAAGGGGCAAGCGCTGGGCAGTGAGTAATTTCCTATTCCTGGAAGCAAAGCATTGTTTTGTGCTTGTGCAAAATGAGCAGATCTTTTTGATTATTCACTGCTCAGCGTTTCTACTGAGAGTGCTATGAAAGCTCCACATTTTTCATTGTACAGAAATATTTATCCCATGGTCATGAAAAAGTAATTTTCTTGAAACTCAGTGAAACTATGTCAGTATGCAAAAGAATAGGATCAAATTCATTTAACACAATTTAAAGTTATATGTAGCAGTAAAAATTAAGGAAATAAATTAATTTAAATTGGAAGGAGAAAGTGACATTTCTTAATGCTGCAGAAGTAGAATCAGAAAAGACTGCAGGGAGACCTCATTGCAACCTCCTAATATTTAAAGAGAGTTTATAAATATGAGGATAGAAAGTGATACAACAAGGGGAAATAGTTTTTAAAACTAAAAGAGGGAAGATTTAAATTAGATGTCAGAGGAAATTTTTTTTACTGAAGTAATGGTGAGGTGCTGGAACAGGTTGCCAGAGAGGTTGTAGATACACCATCCCTGTTCAAGGCCAGGCTAGATAGGGCACTGGGCAGCCTAATCTGGTACTTGATCTAATGGTTGGCAAGCCTGCCTGAGGCAGAGGGATTGGAAGCTGATGATACTTGACATCCCTCCTAACCCAAACCATTCTATGATTCCGTGAATAGCCGTTTGATATTTTTTGTGGGTTTTTCTGTTAGCATCATAACACACTGATAGAAGCAGCTGAGAACACTGGGGATTATGTGAATGTTGTGTGCCTATCTACTGGAAAATAAAATATGCTTTCTGAAATACCAGGAAACCCAGAAATATTCAAGAAGTTCTTCTCTCATCCAGATATATACGTATGATTAGCACAAACATATGAATTCAGACATCCTTTCCCATATCATTATGCAAAAACCTGACTGCTTTCAGGACAAGTGCTTGTCAGGAGAAGTGAGTGCCTGAGAATGTCTTCAGAGTGTATGGACCAAGGAACTCACAAATTCGGCCAGGATCAAGCATACAGAGGGTGGATTTCCAGCCACACCACAAAACCCTTCCTGCCTTTTCATTTCATGACAGGCTCGCTTCTAGAAAAAAAAAAGAAACATTCTGCTGAACTGTAATGCTTACAGTTCATTATCAGCATATCATTTAGTCAGAGCAGCAGCTGTCTCTTGGGCCTCCTTGTTTCCCCCACAGACCATTTCAGTAAGCTCTTTCACATCATTGCATACTCCACTTCACCCCATCTGGCTACTAAGGCTCCACTAGGGCTGCATTCCTGAGCCAAGAAAGCAATATGCAAGAAAGACGTGAGAGAGTGATGCAGGAAAAAGAAAAAATGACTGTGCAAGCAAAATTACAACAAATACTTGTGCAAAACACTATTTGAGTTGTTTATCGTCTGCTTATGAGAGGTATTGTTTTTACCTACTTTTCTGTAAGCTGTCAGCTACCACTCCAAGGTTTTTGTCCTGCCATTAATTTCCTGTGTGATGCTGGAAGTAGCAGAGCCTGCACGATTACAGACGTGTTTGTTTCTGATCCTGCTCCATTTTGTCTCCACAGACCTGGAACAAGAAGCAAGGTCTATCTCCTTTTCTGTGCACTGCTTTAGAAAGATGCTCATGCACATGCCTGCCGTGGACCTAGTCTCTGTGTGTGGCTATAGAATAGGTTAAAAGCAGTGAGGTATTGCAGCAGGCTGCCCAGGGGGGTGATGGAGTCAATGTCCCAGGAGGTTTCCAAGAGAAGTGTTGATGTGGCACTGAGTGGCATAGCCTAGAGCAGTCACAGGTATGCACTGATGGTTGGACTAGATGATTTTAGTGGTCATTCCAACCTTTACAATTCTATGATATTATGTTTTAAAACCACAGTTTGACTAGGAGTTTGACAGTAGACTATTCAGCAGTCAGAAGCTAACACTGCTACAACAAAATAAAGGCATTAAATGACAGCCTGGCTGTCACACTGCATCATATGACTGGATCAGGTCAGCAGACAACGCTGGCATGAATAAGGTAGTTGGAGCGATTACCTGTGGTCAGCTTGCAGGAACTTTCAAGGAAGAGGGCAGCGTTTGGCCTCCTCATCAGAAGCTGGCTGTCCCTGGAAGACCGTACCTGCCTAGAGGAGGGACAAAGCCTCTGCTGGGCACATTCCATCCAGCATCTAATTTAAAACTGGAGAGTTCATCTGAGTTTTGCACCCTCAGCTTTTTGTTTCCTGAGCCTAGCTGCTGTTTCTCACATCTCTCCTTCCTTACGCTTCTTAGAGCAGTGAAGCAGCAAACAGAACATACACAGATTTCTTAAGAAATATGAGTAGCAGGAAGTCGCATGATCAGAAAGTTCATTAAGATGCAAATTTAGTAGCAGAAGTTACCATTCCTTAAAGTTACTTGACAAAACTGTTTATCATCGATGAAAAGCTTGTGTCAAGAGAAGCCTGACATGGAAAGCATTAGTTAGTTATAAGATATTCATGAGAAATAATTGATTTATCTTTTTCTGTTCCTGATTTTACAGGCAGATATTTTAAGTTGCCTTAGAGTTATGCACTATACTTGGTACACACCAAGAATAATGTTCTTCTTTTGGAAAAGGAAAAAAAGATGTAATAAGATATTACTTTCAATGACCACTGAACAGGAAACAGAACATCTACCAATTTCAAAAGAAATTACTTCTTAACAACCACGTCACTGATGTCGTACCATTCTCTTACCACTGTATATGCCTGCTTTAGCACTGCTGCAAGCTTTTTCCATGACACTTGCTTACAGTAACTAGGCTGCTCTTATAGCATTCTACAGGTTCAGTCTATATTGATGGCACTGTTTCAGTTCTATATAGAATATCTCAATGATTTAAATAAGGAAGTAGCTCAAGTTACAGGCAGGAGCTTAGATTGTTTTGAACACTGAAATTCTTGTTTCTTGCAGCTTTTCAATTGCCATTAGGTAGAAAATGCTTGTACAAATCCTGTTCATTGTTTAAAATTCATATTCCACTCCTCAAATCCCTTTTCCACTACATTTGTTCAGTCCGCAGATCAATGAGTTCTGGTTCTGAGAGTCAGATTGATTCATCTTTTGAAATGAATTTGAGTTTCATTGGTTATCTTGAATAAATTGTGGGTCCTGGAGTACTTTCTGTTCTGAACTGTGGGCTCTACCCACAGCTATGGTAGATTGATGTAGCCTAGCTGCACCAAATGCATTTGTGGATCTGACCATTTAATGATAATTTATTGAATGCAAGAAAGAAAACAATGAAAATGTAGTTTTCAACACGTCAGATGTAATTGAGTAATATGACTATATCAATTCTTCCAGAAGTTACTTTGTCCGTAGATACTTAAAGTTACAATTTGTACATTTGTATGCTTTTCTACCACTGCTGGAGAAAGTAATGAATATCTTCTACTATAGAAGGACATTGGAATACAAATGAGCATCATTACCATAAAAGAACTATATACTATTTTTAGCAAATGTTTAAGAAAAAAATTAATAACACAGCTAAAGGCTAGTTAGTTTAAATAATGATAATCTCTGATAAAATACCTTATCTACTTCACAGTATGACAGTGATCTGTTTTCTGTATTTTTTAGTCATAAAAGAAGTTTGAGTGCTGCAAAATTAATGATATGTAATTAACCTGAATATCTGTGTTCTAAAAAGTCATATGCTTGATTTTTAATGTGAAAGTGAGATTCCTTTGTGTTTTCTTAGCTTTAATGCCCATTCATTAACTGTTGTTGTTCATTCATCACTGTTATTAATGTTGCTATTAATATTCTCTTGTTGGTTTAATATTCTTACTACATATTTATACAATCTGCATTTTTTTATCCAAATTATATTTAAAAGAGTTGTGCTTAGAGATCCTAGACTCATAACTTATAATAGGAACTTTTCCATACGTGTAACAATGAGGTTGGATACAAGTGAAAGTCAACACTCAATATGAAAATCCTTTTTTCTCAAGAACCAGGATGCACTGGCTTGCATATCACTTATATTTTAGTGTATTATGAGGAGTGGGTACATGTCCTCAATAACTATTTCTGCAGTTTTGAAAGACTTAACAACCGAACCAGTACTGAGGAGGTATTCAAATTAAACGCAATCACAGGGTATTACAGAATCTAATACTTTTTAATGAAGAAATTGAAGAAATGGATATTTATTTGCCTTAATTCACTAGCCCATTGAAATGGTTGATTATAATTTTGATTTTGATTTTTTTCCCCTCACAGATGCATTTCAGTGGAGAATGTGGAAATGTAAACAGCATCTTGCATTTCCTGCACACCAAACTTGCTAGACTGCAGCCATGTCAGATCCACTGTTGTCTCAAATAAATGATTACAGTATTTATAAAACACCACATAGCTAAGTTGTGATCTTGAAAAGTCTTCATGGAAATACCAAATACACAAACTCAAAATGATACAATGAAAGTCCTTAACTTCAGTTTTCTAAATTGTCATACATATATTCAAAAGAATAAAAAAAAACTGTACTGTTTTTGTCACTTTTAAACTGCATGATTCCATTTGATAAATATTAACTTTCTACGTGGGAGAAAAAATGTTTCTCATTTTCTTCATCTCATCTTTTTGGAGATTAAAGTTGAGGGAAAAAGAATGGAAATGCTTTGCTATATCTCAAGCTTTTTCACTTAGACAAGCAGATTTAAATGGCAAAAAAGGAGGAACACAAAATATTTAACTACCAAACCCCTAAGCCAGCCAGTCATGGTTGCTGTACTGATCAGCAGAGACGAAACAGAGGTAGATGCACACAATTTCTGCCTTTTCTGCCAGATAAATAGTGCACAAGTGCAATGCAGGCATTGATTTAGAGCCTTTAAACCTCATAGTAATACCAGGTGAATTCAGTTATAAAGCAGGCATTTATTCTGTGCAGGTGAGACCTCACCTGGAGTATTGTGGTCAGATGTGGAGTCCTTAGCACAGGAAAGACATGGACCAATTGGATCTGTTGACACGTAAAGCCCCTGGAATAAATTGCCTAGAGATGTCATGGATTCTACATCCCTGGAGACATTCGAGGATAGGCTGGATGGGGCTCTGAGCAATCTTATCTAGCTGTAGATGTCCCTGTTTCACTGAGGGGTGGTTGGTCTAGATGGCCCTTAAGAGTCTGTTTCGACTTAAATGATTCCATGATTCTATGAATCCACAATCAGGCATATAAGTTCAGAAAATTATTTTTTCCCTTCTCATTTAGAGCAGCTTGGTGAATTTTCAGCTCTAATAGATGAGGATAGATTTGAAGAAGAAAATGCCTGTACTGGCTTCAGAGACTTTCTCTCATCTCTGCTTGACAGATGAAGTTGTGTCTGTGGGCTGAGCTCAACAAGAGAGCATTTTGATTGCATGCAGAAATATTTCCCCTAACAGCTTATTGCACGTCGTGAGAGGCACTCTAAATGAACTCCATCCATGGTATATTCATTTAGTTTTCAAATGTAACAGAACTCGCTTTAACATTTGCATGCATTTGAATTTCAATGTTGACATGAAAAAATACTGGAACTATTTATAATGGAACCGATGTATTTGCCCACTTACCTTCTTTATGACTAAGAAATCCCATGGAGAAACAGCAGTGATTGGCAGCTTCTGAGAGTTACTTAAAGATTAAGGTACTCTGGTTTGGGCCAACTCATAGCATTCTGCAGGCAATCTAAATTCCCATGAAATCATTAAGACCAATAAAGAGGCTTACTTCACTCTCATTTACCACAAAACCTACAGTTCCCAGCTGTATCTTTAAAATTCCCACAAACCATTTTCAACACTGCTCTGTGCTCATCAGATGCATTCTGACAGGTGCATTAAATACTGATTGTCACATCTGGAGCTCAGGCACTAAAAGTGTATCTCTGTCTGGAGAGGGAGCCCATTGGTGAGAAACTGCTGAGCTTACACAGGAACAGTCAATGTGTTGTGCACTATGAAAATATCTGTATGAAAATTCTGTATGAAAAACTGGAACATACCACCCAGAGGGATTCCGTAATGCCCATCTTCTGAGTTTTATAGACCTGCCTTCAGATATCTGACCTTGTTTTCAGCAGGTTGTTTTGTTAGAGGCCTTTCAAGACCCCTTCCAACAGAAATGATTGCCTGAATGGTGCTTCAGAGTTGGATAATTTATTAAAGTAGCACATCTTACTTTGAAATTTAAGTGGAAATGCTCTGATTGACTTATCTGTTTCTTATTTTCAAGAATTCTAGCAATTTCTCTTACATGAATTGCCTTTATTTCCTTTTCCTCTTGTTATACCGTTCCTTTAGGGTCAAAGAAACTTCTGTGTTTTATTTCAATATTGCTGCACCTTGTGGCAATACAAATCCCTATTATAATATCTAGCTACACTTTCCCAGGTACTCTTTCCTCCTCCTCCTCTCATTTTATCTCTAATATTTTCAAATCCTGAGGCATGATCGAACTAATTCATAAATATACCTGCCCTCTAAATCACTGTCCTTCATTGTTCACTGCAGCCTTTACATGAGATGTGCTAGAAATCAGTGGGAGTAGATAAAAATCTTCTCTACCCCTCCCCCCCCCAAGGTTCCTTAGAGACTCTTTCATAACAGCATTTGTAACTACCAGCTTTGTTTCTATCTTATGTACATGAATCTCTCTTACGGTATATTTCTACTTTGGTGCAGGAAGCCTTTCCTTTGCCATACTGATGAGAATAGCGTAAGATGGTGGTGGTGATTCACCATGCAAATACAATCATTCACATGAATATTTACAAATGTCTTCCACGCAGCTGTCTCAGGTCTTTGCCAAAGTCAATATCAATCAGATACAGTAAAACATTAATAATGTAAACTACTATGGAGAGACTTTTTATACATGTTAGAAAACTTCACACAGACAGTGAAAATGCATGGTCTCTAGCGTTCCTCTTTTTCATTCTAGTGCCACAATATCACCCTAATGCAGTAAAGGTTGCTCTGCACAGTTTATCCCTACAGCTGGGAGCCAACACCTTCACCCAGCTAAACAGAGCTCAGTGCAGGGACTCCCAAGCTATTAGCTTAAACATGCGTACTGGGCAGACATAATCTAGACAGAACTTCTAGAAAGACAATGTATTTTAAATATGAATATTAAACTATGTTGGCTTAATAAACAATCATTAAAAACATCTTTACTTGGTCAGTGAATGACTTTTTATTTGCAGTGCACTTGGGGTACTATGACTGTTAAACAATCTTTTAGAAGAATGTACTAAATTACTTATGGAAGGGTTTATTAGAGTCCAAATGACAGCCTGTTTCAATTATTCAGAATGACATTTTAGTTTCACTGGGACCAAGAGCAGAATTTCTTGTGACTGCAACGTTTTCTAAATATTAGATTTACACTTCTGCTTTTCAAGATACCAAGGATCTACACACTGCTATGTTAACAATGCCAAAGATAGAGAAGCTGGAAAGGAGATCAGTACCAAGTGTAGCTGACAAGTTTAGATGGATTTCAGCATTAATAATGTACACTACTTTATTAAGTTTATGTGGCAAGGTTTTGATAGCGTGGGACTGCAGAAGTGGCTTCTGTGAACAGAATCCAGCACTGCCACATGTCAGATCAGAGCTGCTCCAGCATGTACCCATCACCCCAGAGCTGCCATGAGCAATGCTGGGTTTGGTCAGATTTGGTAAACAGATTTAAGTCAGTTTTTTACCCTTTTTGCAAATAAGCTTTTCCTGAAATCCAACCTAAACTTACCCTGGCACAACTTAAGGCCATTTCACCTTTTCCTATCCCCTGTCACCAGTGAGAAGAGACCAACCTGGCTCTCACTGTAGGCACCATTGACATACTGGAAGAGAGCAATAAGGTCTCCCTCCTCAGTCTCCTTTTTCCCAGACAAAACAGCCCCAGTTCCTTCAGTCTCTCCTCATAGGAGATATTGTCCAAGCCCATCACAAGCCTTGTTGCTCTCCTTTGGACCTGCTCCAGCACCTAAATGTCCTTTCTGTACTGAGGTGCCCAAAACTGAACACAGTACTTGAGGTAAGGCCTCACCAATGCCAATGCCAAGTACAGGGGCAGGATTACTTCCCTAGTCCTGCTCACCACATCATTCCTGACACAAGCCAGGATGCCATTGTCCTTCTTGGTCACCTGGGCACATTGCTGGCTCATATTCAGCCAACTGTTCATCAGTACCCCAAGGTCCCCTTTCCATCAGGCAGCTTTCCACAGCCACTCCTCACCAAGCCTATAGGGTTGCCTGGGACTGTTTTGACCAAAATGGAGGACCTGACACTTAGCCCTTTGATCCAGTCTATCCAGGTCCCTCTATAGTGTCCTTCTCCCCTCAGGCAGATCAACACTTCCTCCCAACTAGATGTCATCTGCAAACTTACTGAGTGTGCACTCAACCCCTTATCGAGACCATTAATAAAGATATTAAATAGAAGTGGCCCTAGTACCAAGCCCTGGGGGACACCACTCATGACCAGCCACCAACTGGATTTAACTCCATTGACCACAACTCTTCAGGCCTGGTCATTCAGCCAGACTATGATGGCAACTGATGAGGAATCTCGAGGTCCTTATCACAACCCACGAGCTTATTTTTATCATATTTCCTCCACATGTCATTTTGAAGAATTTAAAGTGGAGAGAGAGAGCAGCATGGTGGAGCTAAGCTACATACCAGCGTTAAACCACCTCAAATTCATAAACAAATATGGGAGAAAGGGGAGGCAATGTCATACAGAACACAGGAAAAGATAAATGGAAGCAACTCAGTCCAGAACAAGATCACTGCTTGAAAGTGTGCTCTGATTCTAAACTTGCTTTAGGCTTTAAGAAGGCTCCGTAATATTTAGAAGATCCTAACTCTTAGAGGTTGATTTCCTGGTTTTCGGGGCTCTTTTTTTTTTGGGAACTATGTATCCTCTTGTCCCAGAGCTCTACATCAGAGAGGTAGAAGCAAATCAGACTAGAATATGAAATAGGAATACTTTTTGCCACATAAACATAATGGTTCACATTTCCGTGAGAACCAGCATAGTATACCTATACTTCTCAGTATTTTCTTGTCTCTTTCAGTATGTGAGTCCATATACACTATAAGTAATACAGGCCATTTAAATTCAACTCCAAATGAGATCAACTTTGTGAAATTCGTGGTAAGTGCTTCATCTTAGAATTCAGATTTAGAGCAGTCTATCTCACATTCTGTGCTGGAACTAGTGCTTGGAGACTCAGTATCATATAGGAGAATACAAACTGATACAGGTATAATGCTATAACGTGACAGAAAAATGCAGCAATAATAATGGGGTAGTACAATTCCAGGCTGCAGCAATTAAGAACAAGCCCAAATACAGCAGACATAGATGCAGAAAAAAAGAAAGGAAAACCTACTTACTTTCAGAACACTGTAGGTAAGCAAGGATCTCCAGCAAGAAGCTTTTGCCTTCACTGCCAATCCTTCAATGAGGGCTGGGACACTCCACTGCATTGCATGCACCTGAGTTCCCCTGGAGTGGCCCTGCCTTCCCACCAGGTAGTCAGTCACTGCTTCAGGCCGTGACTTAGCAAATTAATCTTAAAGTATGCATCTTGCTATCATTTTCATATCTCTGCTCTGAAACATGGATAGTTATAATGAATAGTTCTCAGCATTTTGTAATTTACTTTTGAAAGGAGCTAACTTCAATGCTGTTTCCTGAATATCTTCAGGTGAAAGACAAAAAGTTCAGACTCAGGACAAACCCTGTAGTAGCAATGCTTAGTTCATAGTGGGACAAAATAATTAGGAAGCATGGATCATGGTGGCTTAGGGGAAACTCAGTGGTGGAACCAGATCTGTATAGAATTTAGAGGGTTTGACACTTTAATTTCATTTGAAGTAACTCCATAACCTTGTTAACACAGGACTGTAGAATCAGAAATATTGCCACCTGGCAAGCTTTCTGCTCGTAGTAAAACTGCCAACAGAGGAATAAGTTTGCCAGGACTTTGAGTCTTGAAGACCTGCTAGGATGGAGATGCATGACCTATCTGGAGTACCTGTTCAAAAAGTGAACTATTTCATTAGGAAAAAACAGATTTTCCTTGAGTCCTTAGCTTTTAGTTTACAATAAATGTGGTAAGTGCCCATGCAGGGAGTCTCTGCACCAGCGGTTGTAGGACTTCACATTCTATGTTCAAGGTCAGAAAATTTCTGTTTTAGTATTTAGACATATCAAGGTCCACCTGGACTGAAACTCTGTTGTTTATTGTGTCACCTCTAGTTTGTTATCATCTATTCATCTGCAGAATGTGTATCTCATGTCTCTTATCTTACTTATAATGAGCATCCATGCTATGCTGGTATTAATGTTTGCTTTAATGGTGTAATGGAAAGTAGCTTTCAATCTGTGAGTTTGGTAGCAAACTCACATTTTAGATTCTGGAAGATGTATCTGTGAAATACTATGAGATTTTGGCAGGCAAAACAAATAAAAAAATAAACAAAACAAATGCCTTTTCTGTTATGGTGTGTAGAAATACCAAGATATTTGGAGTTAAATCAACTTATTTCTTTGTGGTGCTGCATTCAGACTTCAGTCTCTACAGAACATATAATTGATTCTTATTGAAAGAGACAAGAATTCAAGACCCATTGAGATTTCTTATTTTCCCCCTAATATTTTATTAAGAAGACTGGTGCAGATGAAGTTGTCACTTCAAAGTGATAAATTGATCTTATTAGAAGTTATTTTGCATTGTCTTACAGTAAATCTGTGTTTTAGCACAGAGCATTGCTATCCTGACATAACAATACAGAAACAGTGCATCATTCGACCATCTCTTTGAAACATCAGTCTGAATTTGAAGACAGAGAACAAGTGAAAATTCTGAAGATACAGCCTGGAAGATCTCTGTGCTACTACTTTAAACTGTTTTTGATAGCCATCGGCAGTGACAATAACCCAAAAGTCTGTCAGTCTTTGAAATACTCAGTCCTTTCTGACTCTGTGTGCTAAGTAACACTACAGGCACTACCTTCCTACTTTGTGCATGCTTTCATAATTACATTCATTTATCTGCCTTAAAAAAAGTAGTTTTTCAAACATTCTGCTTTTTCTCCCTCATTTCTTCTGACTGTTTCACAAGAGAATGCTACAGATTTTCATGTATTTATTTATGGGTTTGTTGACTGACTTCTACAAATATGTACCTAAGATAATAATTAAAAAAAAAATACAACAACATATTTCAAACAACTTTTTTTTTTTCATGCTCTTTCAAATAAGAAATTAGTCTGTTAAAATCTATATAACTGGTACCTGAAATTCCAAAAAAACCTCAGAAAATAAAGTAGTAACAACAGAAGATGAAGTTTTATTAGAATACAGTAGGAAAATATTTAGAATTAGTTCATCCAGCAGGAATAAAAATGAACTCTCTTTTATGCATAGGCAGTCAAATAAATCAAAAATGTAAAAAAATCCCACAAACATTATTATAGGTATCTATATACAAGGGGAAGACTAAAAAGTCACCTTCAAACCTGCATGAAAAGATAGTCAGCATCAAAAGACAGTGTCATGCACAGAGATCATAATGGATGTAAGTATCATCAAATATGACAATCTGAAATATTGCTGTACACTGATGTAATGGAATTGTCACATCTTAATCATAATTTCCTCGTATATAGATCTATCTTGCTTACATGTTCCTAATTTGGTTTTTGGACTCAGATTGCCAAAACCTAGGTTCTTTGAAGATTCTAAACAGCTAGCATGTAAAGTGATAATTTAGATGAATAGAAAGCAAGGAAGCTGTATTTCCAGTGGATGACCTAGTGTCTTAGAATGAAGCATTTATGTGCATGAATTGCAAATAAATGAGATTGAGAGAATATGACAGCTCAAGGGGTTTGTTGTTGTTTGTTTGGGTTTGTTTTTCTTTCTTTTTTTTTTTTTTTCTCCTCTTACTGAAGGTTTATCTGGGGATAGATAAACAATAAATCTGGCCACCTTTTCTTACCATAAAGTGAAGCCTTCTCAAAGTACCATATTTCTCTTTAATTGCATCAAGATACTGGAAGATCACATAGATTTAAATGGGCCACACTATGAATGAGGATATTATTGATGATACGGGATACTAAAACTGAAAAATTTAAAGTAAGGTGACATTGAACTGTGAATGCTCTTTGTTAAAAGAAGTTCAAAAGTGTCTGGATACTGAATGCTCTCAAACTAATGAAATTTTTGCTGAATTTTTGTATTACCTTCCCACATTTATGTACCAACTAAATTACGAAGATCCTAAAAAGAAAGAAAAAAATAAATAATTTGCATTTTCTGCTTTGTCTGACTTGCATGCACATGTGGAAGATCTCATGTATCTAATTTTAGAAACCCAAGGCTGATGAATGACACAAACGAAGTGGTTGATGTCTGACAACTACGAAAATAACTTTTATGCTATACATCTTCTTCAGACACTGGTGATGTTGGGCACCACCTTGGTGTGTGCATGCTGTTGCATAGTGTCTTAGATGTGGTTGTGTTGCTGAATACTTCCTGTGTGCAAGTGAGCACTTTCCTTCCCCTGGCAGGCTGCATTCTGGCACCCCAGCCACACAGGCAGGGTCTCCCACGGCAAGATGTCTCCTTCCTTGTCCTCATATTCTTGCCAGTCAGTGATAACAGCACTGTAAACAGGAAATACCAACTGGACCATGTAGCTAAGGAAACCTGTATCATTTCTGCAGAAGACAGTTACAAGGGCACCCCTTCCTTTTCTGTCTCCGTTCCCTCTTTCTCTCCATGTTTTTTTTTTTTTTCCCCAAAGCAACTTTCTATTTGTTCATCTGTAAGCCATCAGCAATGGACCCTGTTGGCAAATCTTTGTGCACTTGTCTCAGCATCCACTGTGCAACACTCTTTCTTCATCTTGCTAATACACTCCTCCATGCACCCATCTTTTCTCTCCTTGATTTCTTTAAATTTATACTCTCTCTCTCCCAAAGTTCAGGTTCCTTAATTTATGCAGAGTACAGTTGCCACCTATTTTTTTCATGTATGTGCTAAAATACATAAAGTCATCATCCTATCCTATCTAGTATTCACTGTCTTCCTGCTTATTTTGGGATTCAACTTAAAGCAGTCTTATCCTAGTCTGCATCTCATGTTGAACTGACATCCCTAGTCTCCAATTGTTATTTCTAATCTTCCTTTCTGTGGTACTCCATGTAGAAGGATATCAAGCTCCTGGGCTAGGGCAAATTTTACTTTATCAGTAGGTATCAGGTTGTCTCTGTCATGTATTCAAGTATTTCATATATTTTCAAAGGTATGTCAAAATCAGAAGACCATAATTTGCCCCAAAATACTGGACATAATGTTAGGAGAACATCACAATTCTGCAAGACTTTATATGTCCTCTTCTGTTTTTACTGTTGCACCCATTTCCTCCACCCTTACCCTGAATTTGGAAGCTGGAACACTCTGTAAGCATAAGAGATTTAAATCAACCACACTTTTCTAAAATTATTTTTGTAGTTCTGCTAATTTTTTTTTAATGAAAACTTGGATCAGATGTAACATTTTATTTCAGAGATCTGTTCTATTTGATTTTGATTTTAGGGAACTTTACATCTCAGTGGCTGGATCTATTTCCTTTTCCTGGGTAGATTAACTCCATACATGAGTGTATTTCATTGATTTAATCTACTAAATGAACAAGCACTGTTTAAAAGAAGGAAATGAACTGAAACTCTCAGATTGCCAACCTGCAGATGGATGATAAAAGGCCATCCAAAAGGTTGGAGGTTTGTCCTTTTTAATCTAACACATAAATTCTATTTTGAGGTTTTGCATTTGAAGACAGTCACAAACTTCCAAGACTTTAAGGCCAAATAGGATCAAACTGGTAATTGCAGCATACATCTAATAAATTTTCATTCATATAAAGCTGTGAGGAGATGTCTAATTTGAAATAAAAAGTTACCTGTCAGGAAAGACACACAACTTGAGCCTTTTTAATTAAAAAAAAAAAAACAAAAACAAAAACAACAAAAAAAAAAACAACCCAACAACAACAGAAAAAACCACCAAAATTATTTCAAAAACTGGGCATGACTATTTGCTCATATATGCATGCACTTATGCACATCTACACTAGTCACTATGAATTTTTGTCCATATGCAAACTAATATAACTTACAGAAAATACAGTAGAGATTGTATTGGAAGTTGGAGACTTTCCAGTGCAATTTTTTCAGGGTTAAATTGTCTCCGTTTTATACATAATTATTTCTATGTTCCAAAACCAGTAAACTGAAAATTCACAAGCTTCTCCACACATCACTGAAACATCAGTGAAAGCATAATATAAGTACTAATCTGTTAGGTAGGGCAACAGACATGCATTTAAAATACTTATCTTAAAGCTAAGATGAGCTAAATGCTCCGTTCAGGTAACTGACAATTTTTCTGGAAATGCTAGGATGCACACACATACACCCAAAGACTGGGACAAGCAGATTAGCTTTAAGATTTTGCATTCATTCATCTTTTCAGTGTAATTTACTGTATAACAGCAAAGACCAACATTGAACTGGCAAATGTATTTATTTCTTTATTACCTCCCCTATGAGGACAGCTGAGGCAGTTCAGCCTGGAGAAGAGAAGGGTCCATGGAGACCTAAGAGCAGATTTTCAGAATCTAAAGGTGGGGCTATTAGAAGGAAGGGGGCATACTCTTCAGCAGGGTCTGTGGTGACAGGACAAAGGGAAATGGTTTCATCCTGAAAAAGGGAATATTTAGATTGGATATAAGGAAGAAGTTGTTAATGATAAGGGTAGTGAGGCACTGGAATGTGCTCCCAGAGAACTGATAGAGGTCTCATCCCTGGAGATGTTCAGTATCAGGCTGGACAGGGCTCTGAGCAACTTGCTCTAGCTGTAGGTATCCCTGTTCATTGCAGGGGAGTTGGACTAGATGGCTTTTAAGGCTCTGTTCCAACAATTCTATAATTCTATGATTCTACCGCATTTAAATTTTTCAGCAATAGAACTTAAAAGAAACTGTCTCCATTGAGTAACATTTATTTTTTAAATAAAAAAAAGAAGACCATTCACATAATTATAATAGGTAAATTATTATATATATAATTATATATTATTATTATATATACATAATAGGTAAATAATTAAATATAAAGAAGTGGTATTTATCTCCATGCACTGTAAATTCAGGGCAGAGACTTAATACAATACTATTAGAGAATGCCGGCAAGATATTGTTAATTGGTCTGTACAGTTCACCTTCAGTGGTTTGACCACTAAATAAGCTGTTTGTGGAAGTGGGTCAAACATGTAAATTAGCTCAGAACAGGTGTCGCATTGTTCCTTTCCTCTAATTCACCTAACGGAGATATGCTCTATACACTCAGGCAATAGAGTTAATCCCATAGAGTCTCTTCATTATTACTGCATGTTCTGTAAGAGCGAGGATAATGTAACAAGTTCTGCCAGACATGGCGTTTTTATGGGAAAATGAAAATAAATAAATAAATAAATAAATTTCACATGAGCGACACACTTAATACATTGGTCAGAACAAAATTAGTTTCATATATCCAGTTGAGTCTAAGACACCTTCTTATATTGCTAATTCAGCTTTGCTGGATATCAGTACATCATGGAACAACTTCAATCATCGAATTTCTGATTAGTGGTCTCCTGGATGTTCTGCATCTTGCTTTCTCCAAACTGTAAGCTATTAGGGTCTAGCTAGGAAAACATAGGTATTAGCCTTTTTTTTTTTTTTTTTTTTTTTTTTTCAAGAAAACACACGTTAGGGACAGTTTTGGATCTTGAATTAAAAAAAATGAATTTGCCTTCAGCCTTCATTTAAGTAGTGAGGTTGTAGAGTTGCCTGGACATGCTGCAAGCAAAGTGCCTAATTTTTAGTCAGTTCTCAGTGTGTATTTGATGAGGGGGGCTAAATGTCATTCTGATGCTAATCACTCAATGCATAGGAAACCTAGTTGCTCATTTGTTGTAGTTGATCTTGCCATTGGGCTCCTGTGTACATTTCCAAATGTCTGAATAAACCCAGTGTTCCTGAAAATTGGTGAATAGGAAATATAACTTCATTGTGGGAACAAGCACAGGGATTTAAAAAAGGCTATGTGCTCTGGGCAGGGTTAGTGACCCTGCCTGTGGCAGGGGTTTGAAACTAGATGTTCTCTGAGATCTTTTCAACTCAGGCTATTCTATGATTCTATGATTCAGTAATTCTTTTCAAATTATTAAATCCATGGATGCTCCTCAATATCCAGTTTGCTGGAACTCTTAATTATTTCCTACTTTAAAAACTGAAAAAAACCCCCAACCACTTTTCCTTTCTTTTCTAAAAAACAAAACAAAAACAAACAAACAATCTAACAAAAAACCCTAAAAATCTCATTTGTATTGTTTCTAGTGAACAAACGCTTCTGTCAATCATTACAATTCCAATGGTGTAAGAAAATCCTCCTGATAGTTTAGGCTGGACTAATTGTCTCCAAAGTGTTTCCAGCACCTACAGAAGAAAGACTTTGTGGAGATACAATTATTCATTTTTTAAATAAATTTCACTCTTGCCTATTAGGTTTCAGTAATAACAGGATAGGAAATAATAAATTGTCTCATACAAAAATTTCAAGGTACACCATAAATTAATTTCAGATGCAAAATTTGCACAGGAGTTGTTGCAGTCTTTATTATAACAGGGAAAAACCTGTGATTGAAAAGATACAGAAGATTCCATTAAGTGACAACATAGCCTTCTTTTGTTCCAGAAAAATATTCACTGTCTGCCCAGCTCCTCACTGGTGGTGGGACTGGACATGCCCTTTGTGGCTGTTATCACTGACCCCTGCCCAGCAGCTCAGACATCCTCCCTTTGTCCAAGTAGAATTCATCAGGGTGAATATAGATATCTGTATTTTGAATGTCTACATTTCTAGTGTTATGTGCTTCCAGAGTATTAGTTTCATCCTTTAGACATCTGAACTAAATCAGAAGAAATGTACCCCAAACAAGCACATTTTCCCTGCACACCTAAAAAGGGAGACTAACTTCAGCTAGGGGGTAAAATTTAATGTAGTATAGTGTGTTATAACTTGCAAGATAAAGCAATGCCTGTGAATTAAGCAGACCAATGGATGAGATTCATAGGAAGGGAAATGACTAATTTAAATCACTGTAATCTCAAAGGTTACATATATATATATATATATATATGAAATTTTTGATACTTGTACTGTAAAACAAAACTGGAAAGAGTACAGATGTTATTTTACTTGCAAAAAACATCATCACATCTTTCATAAGCAGGAGTGATGAAGAGGTTGACTTCATGTGTCAACTTTTTGTCTTAAGCTAAGTTACTTATGACATTGCTTTATGGAATGTGCCTTTAATCACAAGAAATCAAGGGACTTGTCTGATGCAGAAAGATTTCTGGAGAGTGGGTCATACCTTACATGAGCGGCTTTAAATTTTTCTTTCTATTGTTGCCAGACTTTCTGTTCACAGAAAATATAAATCATCATTTGGTTTAATGTTAAACATAAAGAGAATTTGCAATAATCCAAGAACAAACAGGTATAAAAACACCAATAGAAAAAACACCATGGGATCAAACTGTATAATTTACTTACTTTAATACTCCCACTGTACTTTCCTCAACTAAACAGAAAGTTTGCCTTTATTTTAAAAGTGTAATACCTAACCAGATAGAAGCCAGATATCAGAAGCTGAGAAACGGGTCAAAGAGAACTGCTTCAAATGGTTACAACCCAAAGGCAGATCGCTTTTCCTGTGGAAGAAAATTGCAAATTTTACAGTGTGAGGACTTGTTCTCATTCCATGAGAAATATCTTCATTTAATGATTTTATTTGAATGTCAGATGGATATAATGGAATAATTCATTCATAAGCAGTCAAAAATAGGTCAGAACTGACGATGAATAGCATCATTCTGAAACATAACTGTTATTTTAATTCCTTCTGGTAAAATTGTGTATAACTGTCTTTGTGGTTTCATCACGTTTTTCACATTTTAGTTGAAGAATTCAAATTTGAATACATAGGATAGAGCTAAGCATTAGCAATTACTCAGTGGGCTCTTTATAGCCAGCAACAGCTTTGCTACCTTACCCAACTCTGCATCCAAAGGTCACAGATTTTTTGGTCAGTCAGCTGTCACAAAATACCACTTGATACTTGGAGATTATCAGAACCCCCAGTGAAAAGTTCATTATGGCAGAATTAAAAAACTAAGGATATCTCCATGTCCATTCTAACTGGAAGATGATCTAGACCAGAAGAGAATTCTGTTTCTTTCCTAAAATTAATAACAGAAAGCAGATAAGTCCTACAAACTTAATCGCAACAACAACAACAACAATAATAAAAAAAAAAATAAAGTTATTAATTCTGTAGGCTGATAATTTGTTTTAGTTAAAGAAGGAAATGTTAAATACTTTCCAGCTGACATCTTGGCTACTTATCAACTCCATGAAAAATGTCAGAAACACCCTGAAGCTTTGTGGAACCCAAGAACTTTGAACCATAGCTCTAAATCTCTCCACACAATGGATCATGAGATTTTAGTGCCCAAATGGGTCAGTACCTTTGATTTAAACCCCACCTAGTGGGGCACTAACCTCATCTCTTGCTTGTTGCTTTTACTGTGATTTGGCTTTATAGGGGGCAACAATGTCCGTGATTCTTCATTCTAGGAGCCTGAAATAAAAGAAAATAAATTGTATAATAAAATATTTCAGTCACATCAAAAATTAGTGAAGATGTGAAACTGAGCACTTTTATAGTCCTCAACCAGGCAGATAGTGCTGGGAAGAAATAACAGTTCATTTTAAACGTTGGCTGAAATCTCTCTTGCCATTTCCATGGGACTGAACCAATATTAGTGTTTCTTGTCTTCTTCAGAAGATAATGTTCATCCCATCCTTCGTGGCCAAATCTCATACCTCAATCAAAACAGTGAAGTGACAATTAATGAACATTAATATAGTAACCTCAAGAAGCAATGAGTGGAAATAAAAGATCACCACTCCACACTTTTATGACTAAAAGGCAGAGAAGGACCTTGCAGGCCACATGCAGGACAAAAAAATCAAGTGTAGGAAATATATAAAAGGAGGAAGAACATGATAATCCTATCTGAACACTGGCTGCCCTCCAATCCCTGCACAGATTGGCAATATTGCTCTGCACAGCATCTAAAATCATAGTGTTCGCACTACACCACGCAATAAAGTGTAAAACATCTCCCTGGGGAAATGCTCTGTACACCTTTGGCTTTTCACATGCCTTTCAGCCTGTGCTCAACCCTGTGGTCTTGACTTGCTTGCCTTGTAGTTTTTGCCTCTAATTTAACCCTGAGTTAACAGGTCTACAATCAGGTTGGCTGTCTATATTGTGTGCACAGACTTGGGATTCAAATTTACACATCCAGACACCCAGTGCAGGAATGTATTCAGAAGCTCAGAGCAACAAATCTATTCTTCTAGGTCCAGTGCCAGTGCATCTTGTCCTTTTTTCACTCTACTATGCTGCTTTTCTGATGCAAACAGAAGCAGGATCAACTGTAAATAGGTACATTGTGATAAAGAGGCAAAGTTTTCCTGGAGGGTGAATTTTGCATCCCTGCAGTGATGGGTATACAATGCATATTCAGCTGCCATCTGTATCCTAATAAAACTGGTTATGTATTTTTCATATTGGTAGATGTGTATGCTTCCAGCGTAGCACACCATGAAAAATAAAGGTTACCGTCCAACATGGGAAGTCCCATCATCAGTTCATTTTGAATTTCAATATTCAGAGAGTGTAATCACAAGACTGACTGAATTCTGGACAAGGTATGACAAGTTCCTTTATTGTTTGTGAGCCAGAATGTAACGAATAATAGTAAGAAAGGTAATTATTAGCTTTCCATCAAAAGCCCTGGAGATTTAAAATATTGGCAACACCAGTAACTTAGCTGCATAATTTTCAATATTTTTAACTTACATTAAATGTGCAAAAATTGTCATATTTTATTTGAAATACAAAAAAAAGTTTCAATGAATACTTCACATCATAATTCATTTCTAATATTTTTCATTAAAACAATCTAATAGAGAAGACATATCTGAAAAGAATGTAGCAGCTATTAAGCATTTTACAAACAAGCTCCAGTTCTGCATACATTCATGCACTTCATTTTGCTTTTATACATCTCAGTCGTTAGTGGAATAAAATGATGAGTGGAATGAGTTTAGTATACCTCTAATTTGAAGTGCTGTAGTCTTTTGCTTCAGTGTATTCTATTCATCATCCTCTGAAAACAGCTCAGTATTTATATTAGATGTCATTTAAGTATTTATAAGGACACCAATCCATCTACTAGGAAATAAAAAATACAATATCAAATGATTTGTTTTTAAAGACCTCAACAGCACAGAACTGGGAAATTCCTTAGGAAAAATTTCTTAAAGAGAGAGGATTTTTCTCATAGCTTTGACAAAGATGTCAAAACTCACAGGTTTTGTCACTTCAAACCAGCTGATCTTCTTACTCCTGTAGGGTACAGTGTAAGAATCAAGATAATTCGTTGGCTAAAGTGCCCACTATGATGATGAGTCACTTAGAGCATCCTGCTCTTTCTCCTTTATTTTACTCATAGAAAAGTTTAAAGAAGTATCATTTTCAGGATTTATGTATCTGTGATGTTTTCACGTAATGGTACAAGCATGCAAAAAGGTGAGAACATTTCTTCAAAGGTTACCTGTCAAAGGTTATCTGTCATTGTCATAAAATTCAGAGCAAAAAATAATGCCAATTAAAATTACAAAGCCAGACAAAGTTCTGAGTTCTGAGTTGAATGTGAGGAATCCTGAGGCTAAATTTTATGATGCTGATGTAAAATGTGCTACAATAGATAATACACCTTTATAAAAATATGAAGGGGACACCATACTGTAAAAAAATTAATGTAGACTAAACTACATACTTAACACTGTTTTGAATACTACAATTTTCACAAAGATTAAATTCTGGCATACTTTTTTTTTCCCTAACTATGGAGACTGGCTTGAAAATCACAAATTATACTTTTCAAGTAACTGGGAAAATCCACAATAAATTCAAAAGAACTTACTAGGAAGTCAGATAGTGCTGTCTAGAGATGGAACTTCATGAGAGATGATTGAGTATTCCAAAAGCTGTCATGGTTACACCTCTTGATCTTATCAAACACACCTCAATAACTTCATACTTTTAGATTACAAGAAGTCAGAAAAGTATCCAGAAGAGCATGAGACAAATACCCATAGTCTAATCCATTAAAATCCAACTTTTATGTTATTTCAGCGTTGCTAAGGTAGAAGTGTAAAAGCAGCAAATAGGAGACAGAAACTAATTTCAAAACATATAACAAATGAAAAAATCCCCCACCCCCTTTTTTAAATTTGAAAAAGATACCACAGGGAAGAAATGGAAGAAATTCTACAAAGAGTTAAAATTTGGGAACTTTATGTCTGCTGCTAGCTTGTAATGCAAAGAAAAAAAGTTGGAGACAGAGGTTCTAAAAAGATGTGTAGATTAAGATAGTTTAAAATTATCACTCACAAAGTGCTTTCAAACTTAATCATGTCAAAAAAAAAAAAAAAAGAAAAAAACAAGATCATTATGTCTCCTAAAATGAAAGAAAACTAAGGATTCTTTACGAAGTATTCCAAAATCTTCAACATCAGAATGCATGCCATACATTTGGTATCACATGGTACTTTTTACAGAACCACGCTGCCTGTAAACTAATTTCAAATTTGAAAATAGAAGTATTTTTCCTTAGAAATATTCAGGGTTGACAATAGCTTGTTGTCTAGGAGGCTGAATACTGAATTGTTTTCCCATCATTCTTGCTATATCCACCTCTTTTCTCTCATCTTCTGTTTAAACCAAAAGGTCTCTAAAGAATAACTCTGATGACAAATATGTGTAGATTCTGCTTTTATTGGACTGGTGCATCTGGTCCTTTCCCAACACATATGAATATCAGATTTAAAAGTTAAAATTTCTGAATGAATCATATACGTATAGTAATTGAGAGAACAGGTTCTGCACTGGCAACACAAGTACCAAAGCAGAAAAACAAAAATCAAAAGGCAAGGAAGTCAGTGATGCTCAGTATGGTCCATAGACAGGGCTGGTGACAAAATTTCCTGCCTGCCTTGTTTACTTGCTGTCAGAAGATACTGTGCTTGTTTATCTCCAAAATGGAAAGCATTCTTGCAGAGATATCATGAGATGTGACCAGATCTCTGATGTCTTTCCCCTTTTAATTTATGTTTATGATAGCATAAAACTATAAGGAAGGAGAGGACATTTTTTATTCTAAGCAAGGTCTTCACCAGCGCAGATAGAGTTTATAGGAAGAAAGAACTCAACTTTGCTTAGAATGTGTAGAAATAAAAGAACATGTTCCTAGTTGCAGGCTGTGGGATTAGAACTTTAGTTGGGTCACTTTGCTGCCATGGCATTTATGCTTAGGAGAAATTTTCTTCTGTGTCTTGGGCACTTGGGAACTAATCTCCTAAAGCAAGAAAGGGAGAAAATTGTTTCAGATATTCAAGGTTTCATTCTGGTTTTATTCACTGGAGAAAGCAAACTTATGGTTTCAGAATGTCATTCGTTACAGAGGGCCTATATAGTAATGAAACAATATTTAAAATCTGTTTGAGAACGGAATTTCATATGTGCTACATTTGAAAAACATACTTATATTGAGGGAGAAAAAAGGTGAGAGTATGCAATGCAATGTACTATCACTTATTTTGTCAATTTCCTCAGAGATATAGAACAAACCAGGTAAATAAATATAACTTGACTGAAAGCCTTTGTAAGTACCCTTTCCCAGAACAGAGCATTTACAGCGTTCATTCACAAGTAACCATCAAGTCAATACCCAGAACAATAGACTGCAGGGTCTCACCATCAAATTTTTTAACTTTTTTAGCTGAATGAATCAAATTGTCTCATTTTCATTCTGATTTACCTTATATATACGAAACAACATCATTACTTCTTGTCAGCTAGATGTTATTTCAGTAGTAGAGATAGAACCACCTCTTGCTTTTTGATCTATTCTTTCAGAGATCTATTAGAGTATTACAGGCAAACCCAACATACCACTCTTATCTCTGTGTCTTCTCTGTATCATCTCTCAAGTTATTTGGTCTCCGAGATTAACTGGTAAGGGCAGTATCTGAGTGGGAGTTGTCCTCTGATCAAGTCAGTAGAAGCTGACAATTTTTATTTGCCTTATTTTTCATGTATACCATAAAAAATAGGTTAAACTGTCTAAATAAAAGAGTTTTTTTCTTCAAGATCTCAAACTATAATAATAACAATAAAAACTATCAACTAAATGTAAACATTATCTGATGAGAAAGATAAATAAAAACAATATAATTTCAAACCCAATAGTTACCATGAAGGTGCAAAAGTGATAGCTCTCAAGAAGTTATAGCAGTAAATACTACCAGTTGACTGATTATTAGAAACAGGTGAAATAAACTGAGTGGGAGGAAAACCAAATATCCAAGACCTAGTTTTTTCAGGGCATTGTTTCTGGAATATTAAGATTAAAGTGCTTCAGGAAAACAGAAGGCTTACAAGAGTAATTACTACCTAGTGAGCTGGACTTTATAGTCTTAAAAAATAAGAGACTTGATATATATGGATATTTATGTTGAAACAGACAAGTAATTGTTAGCACTGTGGGAAACAGCATGGTAAAAAAGAATGAGTTTCTTCCCAGTTTGAGATTACATTTGCCTCAGTATGCAGCACTGCAGATGACATTAATGTACTCATCAAGACTACAGAGACAAAGATGAGACTCTTTAATTTTAAACCTATTCACCTGTTCACATTAATTCCTTAAGACACCTTTAATGACAGAACTAAATCTTTAATGAATTTTGAATGAAAATCAGTGAAAGAGACAAAAACTGTTTATTTTTTGCCCACAACACAGACAGAAGGAAGACAGAGCACTCACATAACAAGTACTTATCCTTTTAATGTATAATATATTAATACTATAATGGCACTCAAAGGTTCTATTAAGGTTTCAGGATTTTAGTTCACTTGATAGATTTGTCACAGATTTATCACTAGTTATAAATTAAAGTTTGAGTTATATCACTCATTGAATTACACAGATGCTTCCCACAAGCACTTTGGATAACCCTCATCCATCAATCACCTAAGTCTTCAGGCTGAATGTATTTTTAATACAGCTGTTTCAGTTTTTTATTTTTTAATGAATTTTGGTTTTATATACTGTTTTGTAAGCAGTGGCAGAAGACATCTGGAGTCCTCTTAAATTTGAGATCTGACCAAATAAAGTAGTATTTACAAAGCCAAACTTTTTTCCATTGTCCTGAAGGTAGGAACATCTAATTATTTAATCATATGGTTGTTGTGGTTTAACCTGGCAGGGAGCCCCAGCATCACACAGCCATTCACTCCCTGCCCCCCATGTGGGATGAGGGAGAGAATCGGAAATAAAATAGAACTTATGGGTTTAGATAAAAAATATTTATGAATACAGAAAAGGAAAAGCGAAACAAAAATGAGATAAAAATATATACATGTACGTATGCATATATCCACAGTGTAATTACTATCCACTCACTGACTGACATATAGGGAACAGTACAACTGCATGCAGGCTGATGTCCCACAAGCAGCGCTATATCTCACCAACATCTGCCTAATCCACAAGCTTTGACCACTTCCTGGTCAAATCGCCACACAGATATATAGCCTTCCACATGCTGTCCTGTGATAAAGTACAACTCCTTGCCTAATCCAGGCCAGCTGTCCTGGATCTGCCCCACCCCATACTGCAGAACAGTAAAGGCAGTGGCTCTGGGTCTGGGTGTGTTCCTATCACTTATCAGTAACTGAAACAGTAGCATGTTATTAGTGCTATCTCAGCTGAAACCGTGACAATGATGCACTTCAGTTTAAAAGGTTTCTGCTTATTGGCTAAGACTTCATAAATTATTAGCTTTAGCTTGCTTCATCTATTTTATATATGTGCATTGTATGTTGACATAATAGTCTTTATCTCATTGTTAAGAATATGTGCAGATTAGAAGTTGGGATGGTTCTCTTCAACACTGTGTCTTAGGCATTTTGTTTTGTTCTGTTTTTTTTTGTTTTTTTGTTTGTTTTGTTTTGGCAAGGGGTAGGTAGCTTTAGTTTGAGGCAATGTAATGAATTAATCTCCTTAATGAACTCACCCTATTCAAGTTTCCATCTGAGCCAAAAACATCAGCCAAACTTAGAAAATACAGGCTGCAGTGTAACGATGAATTTCCTCAATGAAAATAGGAGTGGAAGTTATTTGGATATGCAGTATTGTACAGTTAACATTACTAGAGCTTTTCAAAATTTTACAAGCAGTTTAGATTTGATTATCGAAATGCCCATAATGATGTGAAGTGCCCTCATAACTCTAGATCACTCTATACTGCTAATCCCCAAATTCTTACTACTGTCAATTCTCAGCTGTTCATTTACTGCAATCAACCTGCTGGTTTACAGTGTATTGTACTGTCTTTTCTACCAGTTTTCAAAATCTCATTTTTAATATGTAGTGAAAGTATCTGGAACTGAACAGAATTCATAAAAAAAAGCAAAAACAATAAGCAAACAAACCAAGATACCAACAACCATAATAAAACTTTTTATTCTAATTGAAGTAAAAACACAGTATAACTTTTCATAAGTATTTCTAATAGGGAAATTGAAAAATAGTTGACTCATTGTGTTGTTCTCCTTTCCTTGTTAATACAAATACTTTTTAGAATAATCTTCTATCAAGTAGCTAATTAACTACTTTTTCTCAATGGAAACAGTGTGAGAGATAATGAGATGTGCTCATGTGCATATTTAGGACTAGTTTACAAAGAAAATACACAAAATACTTCTAGAAACATTTTTCTTTTTATCATACCTAATTACAGAATCACAGAATTGTTGACAATAGGACTCTTCTTTTGAAGACACCTATTTAAACTCCTCTGCTTAAGCAGGTTTCTAGGGATTGTGCACAGGCAGGTTTTGAATAACATCAGGGATAGAAACTCCACAACCAATCCGTGTGACATGTCCCAGCATTCAGCCACCCTCACAGTAAAGAAGTGTTTTCTTGAATAATACTGGAATTCATGGTTTTAAGGTTGTGTTTCGTGTCCATTTTCCTGTCAATGAGCAATGGTTCTCTCATCTATATTACCATTTAAAATACATTTATACATGTTGTTAAGGCCTTCTTAAGGCTTGTCCTTTTCAGGCTGAACAGTCTCAGCTCTATCAACATCCCTTTGTATGACTGATGATCTAGTTCCTCAATCAATCTCATTTTTCTTCAGTGGGCTCAAATGAAGACTCATTTTGGCAGCCCCGTGACTCTATGTCTTTCTTGTATCGGGGAATACAGAACAGGAGGCAGAGCACTCCACATGCTGCCTCACCAGTGCTGAGCAGGGAGTAGAGTTACACCTCCATGGCTTTGTTGTTAGAAAGCCAATGAGGCTCAGAAAAGTTTGGTGTGGGGGTAACGATCACTTGGTACAGTAGAATGCTATGTTTCCTCCCTTGAAATATAAAACTTAATTAATATTCAGAGCTGCCCTGGTTTCATGCCAGTGCAATGCATTCATATATAATCTCTGTTCTCAACACCTCAACACCAGTGAACTAATCTCTTTATGTTAATCTGAAGGCAGGTTTTGTCTCTGGATTTAGAGCAGCGAAGAAATGAGACTCTGGTTGAATGAGTAATGAAATACAACTGTAAATAAAGATAAGAAACACCTTTTTTTTTTTTTTTTTTCTCATTCTCCAGTATTTTAAAAGACAAAACTCTGAGTGACTTGCACCATTCCTTTTGACTTGTATCCCTGAAAGAAATAAGTCCATAGGCCAACAAACAAACAAACAAACAAACAAACGAAAAAAGGCTTGCTGAGTGGAAACTGGAAAATCAGTTATATTCATCATATTACTGAAGAATATTTTTTGTTTGTTTGCTTGTTAACTGTGAGAAGATAAATTTGCAGCAGAATTATCATTCTCTGTTTTCTTTGTGCAAATATCAATAATGGACAGCTCAATCTAGCATCGTAATTCAGGTATTCACTGAATGTATCAAGAGATGTGCCATCAGTGAAATTCCAAATCTACTTATAATTAGTAACATACAGCACTGAATATAGAAATTTTGAGTACTAGCTTTTCTGTGCTTCTTTTGGGCACTTTGGCAAAGAAACCATTCATCCACTTGGGTTTGGATTGTAGGTTTTCATGGAGCTTTTGGCTGATGTAGTCTCCCTTCAGAACAGGTATGACTCAGCATCAGTGGGCAACTATTCTAATACTCCTCACCTAAACTTTAATAATCAATACATATTCCAGGGGTGCTGGAATTATGAAGATCAAGAAAATGTGTAGAGTAAATTCTGCTAGAATAAACTTCTGCAGTATAACAGGTGGAACTAACAAGGTGAAGTGCGATTAGTTCTCCTTATACACTGCTAGAAAATAATGTTTATACAAATGAAGAATGGAAAATGTCAACCTCCTCTGTGTTATTTATTCAATCTACTCATTTACTTTATGGAATCTGATGCTTCTTTATGTCTAAGACTGCCTTCAGAAATTTGCAGGTATTTTAACGGTTATTCTACAGATCTCAATTTTAACATTTTTACAGCACTGTTAAAAAAGAACTGAGAAAGTTTTAATGGACAGCAGATTCCTGAGCAGTATCAATGCATGTTCTTCCATCTTCTGCCAGCTTGTAAGGTTCATTACAGAGACATTTGTAGCTGCCTTTAGTGTTCATGCATTTAGCAGTCAGGGAGCATGGTGGATTAATTTCATTTTCACACTCATTGATGTCTGCAAAATGAACAAACAGTGATCAATAATCATTACAAATTAGAGAAGGATTAATAACTTATACACACCTGCTACAAGTACTCATAAGTGAATTTTTGTGAGTTACACATTGATAAACCTCAACAGAATAATGAGCAGATGAACAACTATCCATTTTTGTCTCTTTGAATATGCATATAAATGCATTTTCCCTGAGGCCATTCAAGTCCTTTTGCTTTCACAGTCTTACTATGCTATGAAAGGAGAATCAATGTGGAGTGCAGGAAAGAAAATACACAGTGAGTGAAAGAACATAATGTTTTTCATATTTCTGCACCTCTCTTCCTTTTGTTTAATATTTACTTACACAACTTCATTTGGTTGCCTAAAAACGTCCAGCACCGTTTTAGATTGTTTGCTGTGAAAAATTTGCCAGCCTGTTCAAGGCCTCAGATTCCTTGTCTTGGGAAATGCTATGAAGTGCATATGTGGACAACTCTCTGAGTCTTCAGTGCCTTCTCTTTTTGCTTATGTTCCTTTCCTTTCATTCTCTACCGCATTTCTTTTTAGCTGCTACTTCTGTCTAAGTTGCTATTTTTTTTTATTTCATTGGTATTAGTATTAGAAACTGACCCTGTAAAATGGTTTACTGGCTTAGCTTAACACTGTTGCTCAGACCACCTGGGGAAATATGTCACTGAAAATGGGATCAAACCTGATCCTTTCTTAAATTTTAATACAAAGCAGCAGCTGTGTCCAAAGATAACTGTCAACTGAGACATTCGAAAGAGTAATCACACAAGGAATAATCTTATATTTACAAATCCTTAAGAAATACTATCTTCCAGAATGCCTCCATGAAGCAGTAAACTAGCCTGTTGTTCAGGATGAAGTGTTCATAGTAATTATTGCACCTTCAAGACCACATTTTGGTTTAATTCCCACTGATTTAATCACTGAGAAAGAAAAAGCTGAATAGACTTTTTCTGCACTGTAATTTGAAGATACTATTTCAGCTCATAGTCATGTTATCTGTTCACTAACTGGTTAACTAACTGGTTTCATGGACACAAAATAGTGTATGGTATGATCTTACCAGCCTCCCTACTGCTCAGAGACTGTGGTACTTTATTAAAGCAAAGTAAGCACGGTTATCTATCCAATGTGAGAGAGCACTTGTTATATAGGTAGCACAATCTAGCGCTAAATGTCTTCTGAATCAATAGAAGTGATTTCCATCAAAGCCAAAGTTAGTAAGCAGAAATTAACAGCTCTCAAATTTCTGTGCTTTTGTCAGTGGGCCACTCTGTCTTTTCCAGAGAAGCATATAATTTTGAAACCATCTGCAGAAATGCTAAGCTCTATCCTCCTCATTATATTGCTTGACTTATTTCTAATTTGCTGAACATTTAGGAGAATGGGAACACATTGCACAGACGTACATGGGACAAAGTACTTTCTACTGTAAAACTGAAGTAACATCTGCATAAGTGGGTTTTGATGGCTTTCTTTTAATAAAGGCATTTCTTATTAAATATGTGCAGCAGCTTGTTTTCCTGTAGCAGATATAAAGTCTTTTGTTTACATTGCTGAACATATTAAAAGAAACTAGGACAAGGAATGACTCATTCATATAAGTTATTTATTCAATTTGTAGCCGGAACATTAGTCAACTGAAAAGATTTTATTATAATTCATTTAACAGCTTTATTTCTTTATATGGTCTTTATGTGTGTGGGATTCAGTGAATAAATAGGATTTGAATAAAGGAAAGAGCTGCAAATTTCATTTGACTTTTGATATACCAGGTATGCAATTAAAATGAATAGCTTTCCATTCTGCTATCACAGAAATACTGATAAGCACACTATATTGCAGATCAGCTGCAGCCCTTACATTCAAATTAATTTACCAGGGTCCATAAAATATTCCTAAATACAACCATTTCAGGTTTGATTTCTCTCATGTTCTTATGACCTGCAACAATTTCAGTATGCATATAAAAATACACATACACATATATATCAAGAACATTTTAATGTTATTCTATGTAATGTAATGTATGTAATGTAATTCTATGAATCTATGAATCTATGAATATCAAGAACATTTTAATGTGGAATATGGACATTGAGAGAATTCATACCTCCTAGCAGTGAAGAGGGAATGTCTTGTAATATTTTATTTGCTTTCTCTCAATCCTCTGCTCAACAGACAAAATAGAGCAAAAAGAGGAGAGAAAATAGTAAGTAAATTAAGATAAAATGCTTCTTTTTTTTTAAATTAGATATCTTTTAACTGATTTCTTACTGTTTCACTTTTCTACTTGCAGAAGTAATTCAAATCTGTCAATTTTTTCATTGATGTTTGAGGGAGAGATTTGGGAATAGAATGATAATTGAATTGCTTAATTTCTCTTGTAATCAGTATTTCTTTGTGACTGCTGCTTAACTTAAGAGGATAACGCACCAACTACAAGAGCTGAGTTCACTTTGTATCTAAAGTGTCCATTGAATCAATTGTAGGAAAATGACTTAAACAACAGTCTGATTCACTACTACATTGAATGTAGGAAGGAGTAATGTATAATATGGATTTGCTCACTGCTTTTTTCTTTTCCTGTTGGTTGTGAATTGACATTTCCCTGTCATCAACCCTATTAATGAATCAGAAAGGGTAGATATTAAGGTAGCAATTCTGGATCAAGGAAAGTTTTGCATTATTGTGTCATCATACTTACAAACCTAGAAGACTGATTATCTTTTTGTCTTACAAACTACATTCATGTATAAGGAACACAAAAGAAAAAGGGCATGTAGACAATACATTTTAAGACAGGATAGAAAGGATTTCACTTCTCTTAAACAGTTTTAGATGAGCTTTTAGAAAACCCAGAAATAAATATGAATACAGAGAGATACCTATGCAAACAGGAGCCTGAAAGTTCCAGCCTTTGCTTGTGCAGGTTAATTGCTCTTCTCCTTGTAACTGAAATCCATGTTGACAAGAATAAGTCACTGTAGATTTTCCAAATTCTGAACAATATGCAAAATCACCATTTTCTACTTGCTTTGGTGTTCCACACATTTCTTCTACAGATAAAAAAAAATAATCATATTTTAGAAACATGCCAGCTTACCTTCAAAAATGGGCATTATTCTCCATTACTGCTATGAATAAACTTCAGTGAAATTACTCACGTGCTTTAAGATGATCAGTAATTTAATTGCTCATTTCTGGACAGGAGTTTATATGGAATTCCTCAGGTTTGACTTGCAATTCTTGTAAAACTAACTTTACCTCCAAACATTCTGGTCTACAGAGATCTTAGTTAATGTATTTTCTATATTTCTAAGAACTCCTGCCCCAATTTAAATAATGTCCATGTATTCCACAAAGCCACCTGTTTTATCAAGGGGAAGATTGCAGATAGTATCCTCTTACAGAGGAGGATATTGAGAAAGGAGAGAAAGATCAAGACCTCATTTCTAAGTGACAGAAATGCTAAAGCTCCATGACAGACAAAGATCTCAAGACCTGCATTACCACAGTCAGTGCTCTAACTACAGATTACTCTCTCTCGCATCAGAAAAAAAAAAAAAAGACAATTATCAAATTACCTTCCTGATAGATTTCTTTCCAAGCTTCTAAATTCATTCCATCTATATTACTACAATGTTTAAAATCCTGTGGAAATTTTCCAAGTTGAAAGGCATCTACTGGCACATCGGAAATCCCTGTGTTGTCACAGATCACGCGAGACAAAGAGTGTTTTTTGAGTTCATTCTTTTGAGCTTCACTGAAAACGTTATCATTTTCCCACCAAAATCTGGAAAGGTTGATAGAAATATTTTTAGAAGATTAAATTGAAAGAGCTGATTACTCTTAATGTCAGAGTATCCTACATAAGAAAATGTAAAAAAAGATCACAAAGACTGTGTTTGGCTCAATCTCACACATAAAGATGTAATGAATAAAAAGTAGTATTTTTGTAGACTTCTATAGCATATCTGCATTTAGCAGTGTTAAGAACTGCTACATTGCTAAAATAATTCCCCATGGTGGCCAGGACAGATGGAGTTTTCCCTACTGCTAGGTAGGACTCACATGATGTAGGACCATCACCTGTAGGGCATGGATGTGATTACCAGTTATCTCAGATTTAAAATAAGACTCGTTCAT
Source organism: Oreortyx pictus (assembly GCA_036925125.1). Classification (NCBI taxonomy): domain Eukaryota; kingdom Metazoa; phylum Chordata; class Aves; order Galliformes; family Odontophoridae; genus Oreortyx; species Oreortyx pictus. Next base: position 89,159,115 of record JAUPFR010000002.1, on the reverse strand, counting down.
CTGTAATACTGGAGAAAAAACACTGGGATTTCTGGAGATATCTGTACTTCTAATGCTTACATCCCTCTCATGAGAAGGGAACTTCAATGTTGGCCGTGGATCTTGTGCAAAACCTGCATGTATATTGTGTGTTAAATGTAATACAAACACCTTGTAACAGTTAAATGAAAATGAGAAGCCTAATAATTCTTTTTGTGATCTGGGATACATAGGGGCTGTTACTGTGACCTGGGAGGCTTTTCAAAACTAATTTCACTTTTGTGCTAAAAGAAGTCAACTCAGAGGTCCAAAGCCAATCAGAGTCATAAAACTCACTGAAATGAACTGTGTGTGGAATTCTGCAGAACCAACCTCAGATAGAGGCAAATAGTTAACCATAGTGAGACAGTATGAAAAGACAACTCTCCTGCTCTGTGTTGGAGTAGGATGACCAAGAATAGGTCAAAAGTCCTACAATACAGAAACACTATGATTAGAAGTACAGAACAGAGAGGGGGGCTGGAGAGAGAAGAAAAGGTGTCTCTCTTCTGCTTCCCACCTATACAATGTCCCCAAACTTCTCAGAACATTCTGAAATGTCACTGAATGTTCCTGGACTGCTTCCCATAATCAAAGTCATCAAAGGTTTTGCATTACTCAGCCCCCCTACATCCTTCAGTTTCCTCTTAAAAACTATTCTACTCTCATCAGAAAGTTCAGTTTTATCTGCACTGCTGAGTAGGTTTGAGCAGATCATTATTTTTAATCAGCAGCTAGATGATTGCTCTAACAAAGGCAGCTCCAGCAGATCTGTAACATGTAGTGAAAACTGTACAAGTGAATTTTGCAAAATTAGATTGAAACAAAAGAAGAAAAATACAAATAGAGGTCCAACCCTCTTATTGGTTAAGAATGGTAAAGTCAACTACAAACTTTTTACGCAATTATTTAAATCCCTGAGGTCAGACAAAGATTCAGAGCAGGAACAGAAAAGAAGGTAACAGCTGAAGGAACAAAAACAACTGTTTCCAGGAAATTTGGCTAAGATCAAGACAGGGTAAGGTCAAACCCACTGTAAGGGCCTGGGTTTATTACACTGGAAAAAAATTCCTATTTTTATCAGCGTACTGTCAGTAGATTTTAAGGTTATGAGGATGGAGTCCAATCAGTTAAAATTCCACTTAGTCTGGATTTATGAACTTATATCAGTATCTTCAAAATGATATTTTGAAATTCCTACTAACTGACATGTTAATAGGTTTTTCTGGTATGCATGTAGTGTAACATAGGTATGTATCCAACAAACTATGTATCAAGGCACTGCAGTGATGCTTTTTCATTTTTTTTTATGCATTGTGACAACTACAATTTGCTGTTATACACTCATAACTTCCTTAACTAGTTCTTTATCATAGCCTTGATAAGTGAATCCCATTTCACATTTAAGTTAGCGGACACAAAATTTATAGCATAAACTTGGGGTGTTCTTTTACTATTAGATCTACTCTTTTCTCAGTTTAGAGATAACACATTATATTATGATTAATTATTTAATGTTAGCAGTATCATACGACACCGGATAAAAGAAGAAAGGCTGGAAGGACTTCAATAGATCATCAATCTCCAGATAGGGTCAAGGATGCTAATAAAATTCAGAAGACTTACAGCTATGTTGTTGTTGCAGCTGAGTGGAATGTTTGTGGTCTATATGGCTTGTCTTAATAACATACGATCTTTATGATTAATATTGCTTTTTCCTGTGAGCTAATTAATTAACATTTTTTAATATTTAAATTCTGTAGAACTTACTTCTGAGAGGAATATAAAGCTGAGCATACAGGCCAGATGTACTTAAACACCACTGCTAAGGTGGTGTGAGCAATTTAAAATTAGTCTTCTCATGAGATTCAAAATTGCTGTCACAAGTATATTTCAAAAATGAAAAATGGACGTTGGTTCTATAACTGCTTCAGGAACAGAAGTAAGATAAAAGCAGCATCTCAAGCCTTTTTGAGGCTTGAAACAGCATTTCTTCTGCCCTCATGGTGTAAGTATTGTACCAGCACAAAATAGACCATAGCGGCAGTTGTACAGGACTGGGTGAAAGGAGATCCTCTTCTGTTGCGTCTGATGGGTCAGTTCTGGCAGCACTCTGCATTACTGATACCCATAAGACCATGTACCTGGTGATTTTATAAATCTTTCTAGGAAGCCTACACTGTAGCTCTCCAGCTCTCTCATGAATTTGCTGTTTGCTGTGGAAAATGTTGAGATCCTTTCAGTTAAGGGTCCTCAAGCTAGTGCATCCCTCAGAGATTGTGTAGTTATGATCTGTACATCCATTCACACGGAAGAAGATGGGCTCCTGGCACAATTAACTGCTGGTGGCACCTTGAGTTTCCACCAGAATTTCAAAGCTGGGCATCTCAGTGTTATAGAAACAATCCCCATGTCTGAATTTGAGACTATATAAAGATCAAAGAAGCATAAACAAAGTTCATCCAAGAAAACTGGGTAGACTAAAACAAAAATTAGGTACTGGCAGCAAATTATTTACAAGATAAAAAGTATGTTCAAGTATCATCTTGCCTTACATGCTAAGAATCATCTTGAGTCTATAAAATGACTCTCTGCTGAGTGGTACACAAAAGATTCAACATCATGAACAAACTTACCGATCACCATCCCTTAGTGCTTTCATTTGCTTTCCAATTAAACAGGCAAACAGGGGACCTGTTCTAGCACCTGGAAGAAAGTCTTCTACTAAACCACCAAGCCAAACATCAATATTGCTAGGATTATGATACAATTCCATGATTTTTTCAGTGACTTTCTGATTAGTTATGATTGTATTCAAGTCAGTTTGAGTTTCCAGTTTTGGTAAGCCACAGAATTCTCGCCAGTCATTATAACCTATAAACATGATGATTAAAAGGAAGATTAGATGACTATTAGGTCTATATTTGAAATTTATATATTCGAAAGCACTGGATTCTGACAGCCTTAATTACAATCATGGACAGTTATTACTAAAAATGGTCTTGATGTTATTGATTAAAATGATTGGAGAAATTATAGCAGGATCTGAAACTACAAGGCATACAAATATTACATCATTCTCATGGAGCAAAACAGAAGTTCTCCCATATCTAAGCAATACAAATAGGAAATAAACGGATGTATTTTGAGCTAACCCAGGCACTGGTACTTTTAAACTCCAGGATGGAGTCAGAATTTATTTATACTGGCCAGATACATATTCCTAGCTACAGAGTCACACAGCCTTAACAGGATAAATGGAGAGGTTTGTCACCCAGAAATGCAACAACTTTAGTTAATCAGTCACTTGTACTCTGTGGGGTACAGAGCATAGAAGGGCAAACATATTTGTTCATTTTTCATGCAGACAAGCAGTCTGATCAGGTAGAGGATCAGGATGCAGTTTTACAAAACAAAATGAAAGGGTCTCTGTCTGCTTTGCTGAGGGTTGTCATCTCTTCGCTTTAGAAGGTGTTGCACACTTATAGGAGGCTCTTACACAGGACTGTGAACTTACTGTATGTTTTATCAGCTGTTGTGATAACACTGATACAAGCTCCAGCATAGCCTTCTTCTAACTCTGTACACCATGGTCTAGTGGGCTCATGGTCCTTGACTATTAGTTCAGTCTTACCCTGGGCTAATTGAAGCAAGAAATCTAATGCAAAAAGTGTGCACAAAAATGCAATGTTTCTAAAAGTTAGGTGCTGCAGTCAGAAAACTCCACTCCTCTGGAGCAGAATTCAGTAGGAAGATGTCTCAGGTGCGAGGAACACCCAGATGCACTCACCAGTACTAGTTTTCCACATTCCAGACCAGGGAGGTTATTTTAATTTTGAATGCTGGGGAATATTTTGTTTCCATCAAAGTTAAAAATATTAGCTTCTTGTGTTCTAAACAGGCTTGAGTTATGTTTCCTATAAAAAAGCTGTTACTTAAAAACTTACAATTACAATCTCAAATACGGACATTGATAGCTCAGTTACTGATTGGAAGAAGATTTAAGAAAAATCAATAGACCTGGGAGTCCATGATCACGGCCACGCTGCAAATTCAATGATGCTAAATCTAGTGAACCATTATTGGACAACACAAACAGTTTATCAGTTAACTCTTCATTCATCAGCTGATCTTGCACCTGCAATTTTGCTGACTGTGCAAGGAGACCCCTTATCAATGGATCCAAGCCTCCTTTAAACACAAAAAATAATGTATTGTTACAACATATATACAAACCACTATAATTTTCTCAACAAATTTGAATGTGTGTGCTTCTCTGTCTTTAAACTTTGGCCACATAGCCTTTTAAATTAAAAAATTTGCGTAAGATTGAAATTGTAATACTAAGAAGATGTTCTACTAGCTTCCTCAAAGATACCCGATGTATCAATCTGATAATACATTTATCCACAAAAAAATGCATATAAAAGATCAATTTATTGTCAGTCTACCAGACTGTTTCAATTTGGAGAGTAATCTATTGCAAGAGAACTATTACCTAAAATAATCGTTTCAGTTAGTATTAATTCTCCAAAATATATTCAGCAACCTAAATCAGTGATGCAGTTAAATGTTTCTATCTCTAATTTAAGACCAGCAACATGAAAGAAATTAAAATATTTATGGGATAAGCAAACAAAACAAAAAACACACAAAAACAGTTTAAATAAAAACATACCTTCTTTAATAAGCCTCCAAGGACTAAAGAAAACTTCATGCAAATGAAGACTTGGGAGATCTGGATCATCTAAATACTGTGCATTCAATCGCCTTATTATTGGTTGGATTGTTGCATGACCAAAACGAAAAGCAGCTGTTGCAAATACATTAGAAACTGTAGGATTCACTGTGGGATCATAACCTTTATAAAGGCCAATATACTGATTAAAAGCATCTGGGCCAATGATTTTGGGAATATAATCTCTTAAAGTAATAATCTGGAAAAAAAAAAGAAAAGAAAAATAAAAGTCATTCAGTGTTTTGAAAGATGAATGGTAATTATTCCAGTGTACAAAATGCCTTTTTCATCACTCATCTGTTCCCAAGCATTTAATGTAACTAACAGCAGTATTAATTTGTAAAAAAACAGATGTTGGTACTTTTTGTATAGTCTGGAAAAAATGACAGGAGAAAACCAGTGGCAAAGTTCAGTACATAGTACATTAACTAGGTTCCTTTTAGCATTCTACAATAGTGCTAGACAAAAAAAAAATATCACTGGGCAGATTAGCAATATTGCTGTTTTACAATCCAAGTGGGTAAATCCAGCTCACAAGAGCTCTGCTGAGATTTAATGCCTGGGCATAAGCTATCTAATGCCCATGAACGGCTGTTAGTTTGTACAGATTCTATTTTCAGGCATATATATGTGACAAAAATCCTCTTTTCTGAATATTTAGAATGACCAGGCTTTGAAATGCTGGTTCTGAGAATCCTTTAGTAGACATTTTATGCTAAACTGAAGCCTATAGACTCATAAAAACACACTTAAAAAAATGAAAATGATGATAAACAACTTCTGCCAAAAGTTTTTGTAATATACTCTTACAAAATAATAGCACTTTTTCATGAAAAAAATAAGTACTTTTCACAAAAAAAAAAAAAAGAAAAAAAAAAGATGGAAAAAGGTCTAATGTACCAAATAAAATGAAAGCGTGTTACAGGTTAAAGATTACGCTGCACTCAATAAAGCACAAAGGGATGAATATCAAGCGTAGTGAATTCAATAAAACACATTATAGATTCAATATAATGTGCAAGAAAATACAGAGAAAAATGTACTTTGAGCTTGCTGTAGAGGATATTGAAAAACTAGCTGTCACAAAATGAGGAACTGAAAAACTTTTATCTTTATTGTAGGCATGACAAAAAGGCAAGCAAGCTCCTGCAGTATTCAGTCACTTTTCTCATAAGGGATAACATTTTTATGTTTGCAGGTATATGATATTAGGTCACGCAGTGAACACAATATTTGAAAGACAATAGGTTAGAAGTTCTTTTACATCTCCTGAAATACAGCATACAAGAAAATTCAAATAATTGCTGGAAATTAATATAATGCTGTCATTTGAGAAGTTAAACTTTTGCTACATTCACAAAGATTTTGCAAGACAACAATTCTTTCTAAATTCAGATTTAGTTTTTACAGGCAAGATATGGCACATTGTCTTATCACTTCAAAGGGCAGAAATACAGAATTGCGAAGCCTTGTTCATCTTGACTTGGGATCAAGTGTGACTTGGAAGTATGAATGAGGCAGGTACAACAAAATCCAAAAGCACGAGTAGAAAAGGATTATCTGCTGTGCAAAGATTTTAAATAAGATCAGATCAGCTCTGATAATGACGAACATCCAAATATGGCAGTTATTGTTTTTTGTCTCATTTTAAATGAAACCCCAAGCTAAGCAGCTCATAAAGGCTGGATTGCCGAAAGAAAAGGTCAATTCTAATTTTATATTTGCTCCAGGGGCAAGATCTTAATTTCAAATTTCCCCGGCAGCAAAATAGGAATTGTTGTTTCAAAACATGAGAATTAAAAGGCTAAAGGTAAGATGGAGTCATATGCTTGCCTTCATCTAGGAGAGTCACATGTACAATGGAAACTCATGGCTTCTAAATAAGAATCCAGCAAGTAGTGGTGAGTTTTAGGTAATACAAACTAAGATGATACAGAAGAAAAATAGAATCTGAAATCGGACAGAGAACTTTATTCAAAGTACAGCAGCATGTAGCATCCTTCAAATAGACTCTGAACAATCTTACTGAATTTGTCTGCACAAAGAGAAGGATAAACTCACTGTAACCGACAAGAATAAAAGTATTTAAGAAGGAATAAATAGGCCACAAACAAAAAATTATTTGGCATGAACTCCACCCCGCTATGACAGAATTATTTGAAAGTTTTGAAATAATTGAGATTGGAAACAAAAGAACATTCTTTTCTGAAAATTTGTCAATAAAATTAGAGCCAGAAAGCAGTAACTCTTTATAGGAAAGGCATCGTGAGAAACTACAGTGAACTATGCTACCAATTATTACTTATTTTGAGTTTCTTTACGAGTAATCAGTTAAGTTTGGGTGTTTGCAACACCATAAGAACATTATGTGGTTATAATGGGTTTGAACCTCAAGGTGTTAAGTGGTTTCAGCTCACTGTAATATTTATAATACTAGTGCTAATCCAAACTTTCTCAAGAAACGTTTGACATCTTATGGGATCAGCTCATATTTACAGAGAAGCCTCATTAAGAAATTAATTTTAATCAATAATGCAAATATTTCTACTTTTTAGTGGCAGTAATTGCTTTGAATGCACAATTTAGTAGGCAAAAATGAAAAATGGTCATTGTCTTTTAAACAGAAGCCATATGCTCAGTATTTAAATGACTTTAGTAACCAATATGATCAGAAGGTAACAGGGATTAAAACTATTTGAATATTATTCATTTAGTCATGTAAGAGAAAATTCTGATTTCCTAGCAATACAACAAAATATTTGATAATTATATGGACAGAAACAGAATCTCGGTGATAACAGACTGTCAGAAAAGGTTTTGTACAGATTTGTCATAGTATAAATGATCTGCAAACGCAACAGTGTTCAGAGTCAAACAGGCTGTTAGTATAAACGATACTATCTTCATTCAGAAAGAAGAATTATATCAGGGATTCTTAAATGTCCTTAGGAACTCAGGCAGCATCCTGACTGGATGACCTACAAGACCATCCAGTCCAACCATCCACATATCTGTCATGGTTTTATGATTTTTGGTATTGGTATTCCACATCATAACAACATGTAGTGCATTAAGAGTTAAAGAGTTAATGCTCTTGGTCTAGTGGTTAGGAGCTGGCGCTTTCACTGCCGTGCCCGGGTTCGATTCCCGGACAATATCACCAACAGTTCTCACTAAACCATATTCCTCAGCACAATGTCTAAATTTTCCTTGAACATCTCCAGGGTTGGTGAGCCCATCACCTCCCTGGGCAGCCTATTCCAGTGCCTGACCACTCTTTTGGAGAATTATTTCCTAAAATCCAGTCTGAACGTCTTCTGGTGCAACTTGAAGCCATTCCGTCCAGTCCTAGGTTCAACAGACTTTTCAAAACCCCTCCAGAATTTTCCAAAAAAGTTGCTAATAAAAGCACGATGGTTTGAAAAGAATATAAAAAGGAAGTCTCCAAAAGAGAATATAAAAATATACGAATGACTGTAAGAAAAAGTGAGGCTGATAGGACAACTAATCTTTGCCATTGTTCAGATGTGACTGCAAAAAAATAGCATCTCACGGGGATAGGAAAGAGCCAATTAACTCAAGCTCCTATGCTCGGGAAGGATTGCAGAAATAGTACAGAACAATCAAACATAACAATGTTGTGCAAACTCTTAAAGTGCTATGTACAGTTGGTTTGAAATTCTCTTGGTTATATTCAAAGATTTACAGATGACGTTGAAGTCCTATGCATTCTATACACTTTCCCAAAGGAAAACAGTACAACAGTCTAAGTTTTAATAAAAAAATGAAAGCATTTTTATAGATCAGTGTATAATCTCAACTATACATTCTAGGAACAATGACAGTGTGCAACATATATTTTTTTTAATAATACATATCATTTGTCTTTTTATCATTCATCATTTCATAAAGTTTAAGCTCTGAGAGGAGTTATTAATAATCCAGTTTCTCAAACAAATTTCATTCAAGTCACCTGCACAAAAGACCCATTTTCAGCTCTCATATACGTACATGGGAGATAAGCGAGGACACAAGATGCTTAGAGAACACAAGTATAGAAAAAAGAGAAACACTGAAAACTAGATTCACATGACAGCTACTTGTGATCTACTGCCTGTAATAGCATTATTTCAGAGATCCTTCTCTGAAATCATAGTAATTCAAAGAGAACTTGAATCAGGTTGATCTGTAAAACTCCTGCATCGCTCTTTGACTAGTATCACCTCATTCAACACTCACAATTCAAACGGCGCATCAGAGCAAAACTGGTACACATACATGCAGTTTCAACTCTCAAACCATAAATTTATGTTGTGGTTTAACCTGGCAGGTACCTCAGCACTGTACACAAAGTTGCTTGCTCACTCTCCTACCTTCCCCAAGGACATATGAGAGAGAGTCAGAAAAACAACAACAAAATAGAAATTGTGGGTTGAGATAAAAGCTATTTACTAAGACAGAAATGAAGAGGAAAAAAAATGTAATGTTTGATCATATAAATGTGCAGGTGATGCACAAGCAGTTGCTCACCACCCACCGACTGATGCCGAGCCAGTCCCCAAGCACGGCCAAGTGTTTTTTTGTTTTTTTTTTTTATTTGCATGATGCCATATGGTATGGAATATTCCTTTGTCTAGTTGAGTTCTGTCCTCTCCCAGCTCCTTGTGTCCTCCAACCAACCCTTTGCTGGCAAGGCATCATAAGAACCTGTAAAACTGAAATGTCCTTGGCACTTGTACAGCACTGTTCAGCAACATCTAAAACAGTCTGTTATCAACACTGCTTTTTCTCACAAAGCCAAAACATAGCATCATACCGGGCATTACGAAGAAAAAGATCAACTCTGTCTCAGCTGAAACCAGGACATCAACAAAAGAGAAAAAGGGTGCTGCTTTGCCCATGAGCTGACTGGATAGAGGAGCTTGATCGCTCTCTCTTTGCATCACAGGCATGATGATTTCTGGGGAAAGAGTTTCTTCCCCAGACTAGAGGATTACACTATCTTCTACCATATTTTCTGGAATGTGCTGATCATATCATTATTTGAATTCATCACAGCCTGTAGATGCAGAAAGAAGGAGTGAGGGCTGATGCTGAGCCAGGCACTGCAGCACAGGGAGAGGGGTCACTCGATGAGGGCCAAGGCCATCCCCAGGCCTGGGCTGGGGGCCCTGCCTGGGAGGAGAGGCTGTGTCCCAGAGGGGCCTGTCCAGGCTCAGCTGGGAGTCCTGGGGCAGGCATGGGCCTGGGCCTGGGCCTGCCTGTGCCCTGTGTTAGTGGGTGCTGCTGGGGATGCTCTCCTTTCACTTGCTGCTTTCTGTGCCCATACAGACAGGGAGACAGAGGAAGTGCCAACACAGAGGCAACCAGGAAAATTCTAGAGGTGAGCAGCCCTGGGCAAAGACACGTGTCCTTCAAAGACACTCCCTGGTCCCACTCGCCCACCATCCCATCCAAGTGCCTTTGAAGAGGGGTTTACTTCCGAGGCACAGAAATGACAGTGGCATCCTTGCTTTGTGCTCTGCAAACAGGGATGGACCCTTGGGCACGCACTAGTAGGGATCCCATGGAAATGACACAGCCTGCCAACACCTTTGAGTCAGCAGAAGAGCCCTGGAGCCCTTAGGAGTTAACTCTGAACTGCTCTCATCTTCGTTTTCTTTCTCTATCTCACACAGACTCATCTTGGGAATGCCCAAGGAGAACATGGAAAGCTCCATCCCTAAAAGGAAAGCTGAGCATGGACTAATTAGCCACAATAATCGTAAAAAGCCTGATGTCATGGTGGTTCCCATGGTGTGGTACCTGCCCTTCAGGGATGAGGCTATGAAAAGTCATCTGGAGGATCCTAATGTAAAAATGCAGGCACCACAGCACCTTAGGATGAGTTTGCCAGTGCCTGTCCTGCGGCAGAAAGACTCCCAGCTTCTCCATCCACACAAGGGCAGCCATCTGTTCACCCTTCCAGCACAGGCATGGGCAAGTGCCCGCAGTCAGCAGTGCAGGCCCCTGGCCAATTGCAGAAATCTGCCTCCATACTGGATATACACACAAGAAAGAAAGGTTCCAGTTCACATTGCCTGCTATGGAGTCCCACAGACCACAATGTCAAGCAATCAAGGGCAGACTTTGACAGCAGAGGAGCCTGTGGCAAGGACACAGAGTGGAAGAGAATGGCAAGGCATACACCCAGAACAGTTCTGACACTAGCACACTCTGCCCTACGTGTACTTAAGCCCCACACTACAGTCTGCCACACAGTGAAAGCTCCCAGTAACTGGCTGCACCTGCAACTGCAGACCCCGGTGCAGGAAGAGAAGAGACTGTGAGAGAAGAATCTCCCCACAAGGACAGGGACAAGAGGCGGTAGGCTTCAAAAATGCTCCTGCAGATCAGCAGCCAGGGAGGTTGAGAGTTATGATTGAGAGTTACACGTGTGTCATTCACATTTGAGAAGAGTATTGAATTAATCACTGTTGTGGCTTACATAAACTACTACTTATTAATGAAGCATGTCTACTGTGCAACAAAAAATGTGTTTCATCCAAGATACCAACAGGCAGTTGTTATGTTTGGTAGCTTTGTCAAACTCCTATTATTAAACTTTTGTCACTAGAGCTATTTATGCTCTAGTAGCATAATATCTAGGAGGAAAAGTATGGTCTAGAGAGAGATTCTTTTAATTCTCCTTAGTCTAGAAAGAAAGGAAGGCTTTTTGTTCAATTCTCTATAATTATACACCCACAGGCAAAAATTGCACTTGAAATTATTCATTCAAAAAAAGAGAGAATTTGAAAAATGCATAGCAACTGAAACAAAATTTTAGATTTGGAATCTCAAGATAACTTCAACTAGAGCTGTCATTAGTGTGCTGGTTAACATTCCACATTAATAGAGATACTGCAATTACCTCCCTTGAATGAATCTCTCTGAACCAGCCAAATATAACTGAAACTCAGTTCTAATGAGCCATAAGCAATTCTCATTAGCTTGTGATACTGGTGGAGATAATGAGTAGCCTAGATTTATATGGTATAATGCTCTGTACAAAAAATTTTCTTTCAGGCCATAATATTACTGGACATAGTTCAGAAATACTTTAACACACTGAGGTCTATTTTGTATTTTCACTTTTCTTCTAACAAATACTAACAAACATTCTGACTCATCAATTCAATTACTTGATGCAAGTAGCTTGTTTACATCAAAGAAGATTAAATGATTAATGTAAATAAAATATTTTAAATATGAATGCAAGTTTTTTACATTTCATCATTCTCTTCACTAAAATGTCTGAAAGAATAAAGAGGTGTCTACTTGCAACAGAGAAATTTTCCTACCCCCTCCAATTAGCTTTCCAAAAAGGTCATGTTTTGATACCAAATAATCTGCTTCTAAAAATCAGAAAACATATGCAAGTCATCTAGTTTTCAGTTTGTCCTGGTTGTGATATAACATTAATGGTGAATCTCCATTAACACAAAAGCCCTAGTTATAATTGAAGAAATGCCAGATGGAACAACCTGCTAATCCAAGCCATCAAAAAAGGACTGATGGGACCAGCTATTCATTTTGACCAGTAAAGAGATTGGCTAGACCACAGACCTGAGGATGAAAGATAAGACAACGAAAGAAACTGTCCCCTGAGTGTCAGGAATGCTAAAGGAGTGATGGCTGCAAGGAGGTAGCATTTATTGTAGGATGCAGGAGGAGAGAATCTGTGTAGGATTTTGCATGGTATGTTTTAAGGGGACTGTTGGAGTGTGTGAGATGCTAGGGTATTCAAAAACAGGAGTAAAGGTGGAAAAAGGAGGAATAAAGGTATTGTGGAGGAACAAGCATGGGAAAATAGAGGCAAAAAGAGGATAAAAGGGATTATTGGAGCTTGAAGAGCAAACTTTAAACGTGCCAGAAGGGAAGCATAGAAAGAGTTGGTGCAGGGCATTCAGTACAACCTCTGAAACCATTCACAGAAATATATTTGAAGTTCTGTGATTGATTCTACCCTATTATATTCACCTCAATGTGTCAGTAAGCAAATAGGCACAGCCCACCTGATGGAGAGCTCCAACAATTTTCCGTGCTTCTTGGTAGATGGTCTCAGCACTCCAGTGGCTGTTGATGGCTTTGAGGGCCCAGGCCAAGCGGTTGTGCTCTCTCAGCCACAGTGTGTGCATGGCTGTCAACGATGTGACCTCACTTGATCGACTGTCTCCAGCCATAAAGCATTCAATCCTTTCATCTTCACTTGCATTTGAGTCCTGTGCACAAGGTGATGGAACCCGGTCCGTAAAAGGCAGGTATTCTCGACCATTATCATGATATTTACTGTTTACTCTGAGAAGGCCTTCACTTGTTAAATTCCTCAGCTTGTTTTCAACAGTGGAGGTGCTGCCATAGACAGTAGAAGCATCAAGAAAAGAAGTTAAACCATTGATCTGTTGCCTTGGATTTAGGGCCGACAGATTTCCAAAGAGAATACTGTGATCACCGGTGCCACATGTAGGAGATGAGCGGTAGAAGGGCAGGCAGTCCATCCCTTTGAATAATGTGTCATTGGTTGTTACCTGTGTAACAAAAACATGTATTTTCTGAGCTGAAGGCAACACAGCTGTTGAATTATGTTTTGCATAAATATCCATGGTCTCCATTTTCAGTTGTTCCTCAGGTCTAATGTAAGAGTGTGACATTCTCTAAACTCATAGAGATATTTTTATCTCTCCTCAGATTTAAGTGTAAAGATAGTTCAACAACTTTTAAGAAAAGACAAAAATAAATTAAAATATTTACTCTATTATAAAATCAGATTACTGATGTAACACCTTTTGAATAGTTCTATGCCTGAATTAGCCCATCCTCACATTTAAAATTCATCACAAAATGTATCACAGTGGAGATGTGAACATCTGGCCAAATTATGTTCTGTTGAGCACCAAATGAAACAGCAGGTTTACATGTGTACATAAAAAAGTAATGAAGAGTTTCAATGTCTGGAGGAGCATGCCATAAAAGCATTTTTTTCAGTGCTCAATTTTAATCTGGTGATCCCACAAGCATTCTCCCACATTATTTTAAGGGGACAGTTTTTCTTAGAAGTTTTAAATCATAGAGTCATAGAAACTTTTGATTTGGAAGAGACCCTTCAGGGTCATTCAGTCCTAACTCCCCTGCAGCGAAGAGGGATACCTACAGCTAGATCAGGTTGCTCAGAGCCCCATTCAGCCTGACCTTTTTTAATATCTTTATAAAAAGCAAAGAATGCTTTCAATATTCCTCCCAAGCAAAAGCCTTCCCAGTGCTTTGAACAGCAGACAGCCAAAAGGCTGAGGTGAAGGTGTAGGAATAGAATCTTGTTTCTACAAAAGAACAAGATAATTTATTTCATGGTCTCTGCAGCTATCTGGCATCATGGGAATTAGAAATAAAGATTGTAAATTGATTAGCAATATACAGGTATAGCTAGTAACAATTTATGTTTAGTCAGTATGAATATACATGTAATATTTTGTTGCATGACACATCCAAGGAAATGAAGGCAAGTTGGAACTTGTCTGTCTGAAGAGGCGTCAGGAAGACCTGACACCCTCCGTTGCTCTTTGTTTAGCAAAAGAAATACCCCTTGGAGAAGGGAAGAGGCCTTGGAGAGAATTACCATGTAAATACGCTAAGAAGAGTTCTGAGACATCTTAGAAACAACAGGATGGCAACTGGATGGTGGCAAGAATCAGAATGTAATTTACAAATGTAAACCTTCACTGGCACATGGTAGAATACAAATTAACAAGTGTCAAAATGTAATTAACAAACAAATCTGGTAAGATTGTGAACCTGGAGTGCCCAGTTAATGGGAAAACAGGGCAGAGGAGACAAAGTATGAAAGCTGTAATGGCGTTCCCACAGATGCTCTCCTGCTGGCAGGATGCCTGCCACCGCAATCGCAAAGTAAAAATTTTTCATCAGAGATCCTGTCTCCTAAAAATTATCTTAGACATTTCTGACAAATGGTTTCCCTGCTACTCAGCATGGATATAGGCTGGTTTAGACTATTGCTCAGTCAGCTACTCTAAATTCAGGTAAAGAGCATGGGAGAGATGTGTGGAAATTATCTAATGGAATCTTGCGGTTACAAGTAAGGGCATGAAGGGAGAATACAGCAGAAATCAGACAGCTGGAAGATTTTCCACAGGTGAACACACAGAAAGATATGTAAATAGCTGAAGAGCTGTAGGGACAGTAGCAGAGATGTTAGAGGGGGAGAGAGAAATGGAAGAAAGGTTTTTATGTGCATATGATATTTAAGAGGAAGGCTAAGATGAGCAATTCTATTTCAAAGAACTGAGTTCCTATCTATATAAAATATCACCAGGTTTCAAAATGACAAATCTATCTTCATTGTTGAATGCATATTTGACATTAAGAACTTTTTTTTTTTTTTTTGAAATACATGTTATTTCCAAATGGTTATAGCTCTTCATTGTGCACCAGCAATGAATCATACCAGTGAGTTAGTTTCAGGAGTTTTAGAAATATTAATATCAATTAAAAATGTTACAAAATGATGGATTCTGAGTTTTGGGGAATATAAAACATTTTTCTTAATCAACTGGTCAACATGAAGTAGGTATAGAAAGAGCTAAAGCTGCTACAATATCCAAAAATAAAAATGTCATCAAATAATTGACTAACAGTAAATAAATGTTTTGTGCAGAAATGTGAGCAAATACTTTTCCTTTTTCTTGCTGATCACTTTTGAAAACTCCTTTGTCAGAAGACAGAGAATACTGCAGATTTTATATAAAATGATATAATTTCTTCATTGTACTTTTACTAACAAAGGGACTAGTCATTAAATCGAGTATAAAATATCATGGCAACTTTTGAATAGAATTCAAGAGCTTCATTTGATAAAATCCTTACCTCACTTATTATATTAAGTAATATTTTCTATTACTGAGAACTCGTGGCATCAGGGGTTGATGCCACGATTGATTATTAATAAATTGCCAATATTGATTATTAATAAAGCACTTACATTAAGAAAGGATTTCATATATTTTGAAGTTGTGTTTGATGAAGAACTATGAATATTTCTACACTAATTAGAAATTAAGAAATAAAATCAGGTTGTTTTTGACGGAAACGCCTAATTTATTATCATTTTTCTTTCCTTCGCTGATTGCTAAAGTCAGTAGTTTTACTCCCTTGGGTTTGCCATATAGTATTTTTCTCTATGATTAAGTCTCTTGCTATTATTGTGGCTTTTTTTTTCTCTTCTGTTGGTAATGTAAGTAGGAAGTTCATTTCACACTACAGATACCTGAACTTGACAGCCACAGTGTTGTATGGATATGAGTGCCTATTGCTTCTAGTTAAGAGGAAAGCCTGGAAGAAAACAGGTATCACTGGGAAAAATGTAAGAGTTGCCTTAAAGTTGTTGAGCAGTGTGGCTCACAACAGAACACATCAACAGTGAATAAAGTTCATAGTGAATAATCTTCAGTTAACTGCTTCTGCAATTTCAATTTAAATTGTTCTGTGCCCCAGTGGAGAAAAGAAGCAGTAATGAGCATTTAGGGACTGCAGAACTGTATAATGTAGTCTTTTCTCCTTTCATGGGATAAGTAGCATGCAGCCAGAAGCTGAAATTGCAAGTAAGAGATTCCTTGTGTTATTATTCAAATTGCATCAGAAATAATCTGAGAAAAATAAGTTTTTTCCTTCTGAAATGATTACAGAATAACATTTTCTTCCAGTAATAAATGAAGAATATTCATATCAATTTCTTCATTTCCTTGCATAATTCTAAGGGGAAAAATATTAGAAATAAATCTGTCTCTGGCCACAATAATTTTCATGGTACAGCTGCATGTTGATTTAAACCAATTAAATATTACCTGTTGCACGTTAGAGTCTTCTTACAGTGAAATTTAACATTTAGGAATCACTAGTTTTTTTTCAGGAGACTACAATGTCTAGATCACAACAGGAAAACCTTTCTTGCTTTGAATTTGTTCAGTGTCAAGTGGCCTCCCTGAAAAGAATTTTTGCTGTACTTCAGCAAAAAAGAACTTATGGTTACAGAAGTGTGTCCTCAAGGAAGACATAAATGTGTGATTTTAAACATGAAGATCAGGTAAGTGTCACTGGTCCCATCCAACAGCTAGTCACTACCTCTAAAATGCAGAAGAAAAGGTAGATGCCCACTTTACTGGCTACTGAACATTTGGACTTATCTGTCCTTAGCTGGGACAGAAACTTGCCATATTATATGTCACCTTTTGCAAATCTCACTTCTGTGTCTCTCTTCCAGCTTTTCCGTAGCTGAACTAATAGAATGAATGCATTACAGGTTTGTGACTTACTACATTTATGTGCTATGCCTATCTTAATGTCAGCAAAGTAACCAATACTGAATAGACAGTTCTCCTATGAAAGTCTTTCTGATGCTTCATCGTGTCTCAGTTCTAGCCTATAACAATCCTTGGAAGAATGACAACTTATCTCAGCATCCCAGTTCCCAAAACCCTATTTTACTATTATTCATACTATCATATTCTAAAGAGATACAGAAAATGTCCCACAAGAGAAGTACAGACTCAATGTGAGAAGCACTGAACAACTCTCTATAGCCTTTACTATGAAATGTCCAGAACAGGAAATCATAACGTTTCCTGCTAACCTATAAATAATTTACCTTAATGACACTTGTCATTAATATTAATGCACTTTTGCAAATTTCAATCTGTCTTTTAACTGCATTGTCTCAAAACATTTTTCAGACATCTTCCCTAACCTGCACAGCCAGGAGCTGCCTTTTGAAAGTGAAAGCCCTGGAGGCGCCATATGGTTGAGCACATTTGTCCTCTCCTGAGTTTGAACTTTCCCTTGGGTGCCTCTGTTCTAAGTACACAGCAAGAGCGCAAACAGCAGCCACTGCATTGGCATTGTTGGATAATACACCAGCAGTTTCAATTCCTTTGGAAGTCAGCTGCAGTGTCTTCATATAAAAAATAAATATATGAAATTTACCATGGCTGTTTTCCAAATATTTGACAGGTAGATGCTAGCTTTACTGAAGACTTGACAAAAGTAGTCACAGAATACTAGATACATAATGAACACAAAAGAACCACTGTCTTCATATCCGTCCCTCTTTAAGCAATGAATAACATGAACAAAATGAGCCTGAAAGATTAATGGAACCATTGTAAAGTAATGGATCCACAAATATTTAAAACTTACAGGACTGCACCTGAATTTCTTTATTTTTCTTTCCCATGGCCAATTTGGTTGTCAGACATCAAATCCTAAAGGTGATCATGAATTACGTCATGAACCCTATCCTTTGCTAGTCTATATAATACTGAGCAGAAGCAGCTCCTAGGCCAAATTCAGAGCTAAATCTAGGACAAGTACGTGTAAATTCGTCTTCACAGCAAACACACTCAGTGATGAAACTCTTCACTACTCCAATATAGAAATAGGAATTATGCCCTTTGTTTACAGTATCTTCTTCCTACACTATAATGCCACTGTCACATGGGCAACATTAGCTTTGGATTCCTTTGTAGAAAATCCCTTAGACTGCTTCGTATTTGAGCAGATGGGATTTCTAGGCAGCTTAAACTAGTCAGAGGTCAATGACTAGACTTATGTGGTTCCTGTGATTCATGTTTGATTCAAACTATGAACAACAGTATGAGCCTGTAATCAATTAAAAGTCTAATTACTAATTATTTTTATGAGTATGAGGGCTTTTACATGAGAATGATGGCGTTTTGAAGTTAAAGATCAGTATTGGTTGTGAAGATGCCATGTAGTGAAACAAGAATCATAGTCTTTCAAAAATTTCTGACGTTTCGTATTTACAGTTCAGTAAGCAAACTGTATTTTAAAAATGGGATACAATACATAACCATTTTCTGTCATATAGTGGAATGACCCTCCACCTTCTTCAGGTCATGTGAACCACTGCATCTCAGGGATGGACTTTCTTCCTTAGCATATCCTAATAAAGGAATGGGAATATTTCTATGACTATTAATTAAGAACATAAAGACAGGAAATCACATACAAGCCAAAAGATGGAAATTTGAGGCAGACAGAAACCTGGACATTTTTGTAAGGATCGTGGAAGTCATTGTGGCTAAATCAGGTTAACCAGTCACTCATACATGTAATACTTAATATTTGATCTGTGAATTTGTTTATTTGAGAAGTCTGCATTCCTTCTGAACACTCTTGAGCTATGACTATTGACTTTCAATAGTCCAAATCTCAAAGAGAGAATAAATTTACCTGACTGTGGTAAAGTTGCAGGTGGTCATTAATGTCACTTAGCACTCCTTAGGGTTTAGATTATTTCACCGAATGGAAGGTGAGCCACCTTTCAACACAGGGCCTAATTCAGCTCTCATTACAGTCAGAAGAATATTTTTCTTTGTGTTTAATTAAAGTGGAATGAGGCACTTAAAAGGAGGCTCTGGTACAGCCATTGGTTGAATTTTGTTACAGGACACTGAAGGAACTTGCACCCTATGCAAACTTCAGCACATTAAAAAGCTGATCGGAAATTAAGTTGCAGCCCATTGAAAAGTAATTTTTGTTGCTCTGGGCACAAATTCATGTATCAGTCCAAGAGTTATGATGAGTATGAGACCATCCTGCAGAATAAAGTAATGGTCGATCTGTATTTTGAGAAACAAAAAAAATGCATTTTGACTTTTCTACTTGCTTTTTTTTTTTTTTTGAGTGAAAGAATGTCTATACTTTCAAAGTAATTGGACAAGATAAAATTCTACATTTATACCAATTTATGTTCCTTCTAATTCCCTTACAAGCTTTGAATTCAAATTTTCCATCTACAAAAGCAAAGATGTGATGTTTGTAAGTTTCAGCGACTCCTTGGAGATTGTTTTATATGTACACTGAAAATATACCTTTCTGCAAAAGTTTGCATTAGCTGCTGGAAATATCTTCACTTGCACTGAGTGAAGGTAAAATCCTTGCACTTTATCTGGCTGGCAATTTAAAAACAGAATTATTTATTATCTATTTCTCTATTTTCTATGGTAGAATTCAGAACCTTGAAGCATGAAATACATAACAGCGGGGGAGACATAAGGTTTCTTAAACTTGGAGTTGAAAAAAACATTTGTACTGTGTACTGTAGCAGTAGTTTGTTATCTCTATAAAGCAATTTAATTCTGTACCTGTTCCATCTTATAATTACACTAGGTTTCAATATTTTATCACCATCTGCTGTATTATTGATGATCTATCAATTTCCCTTGCAATTATTTTAGCATATGTATATCTCTAGTGTATTTTATGTTACTCACCTGTCTAGAGCCTGGAATTTCTCTTGAAGAAATTCATTGAAAATCTTACCTTTATTGGAAAGCATGGATTTTGTTTTTCGCATGTCATCTGGCACTCCATTCCTGTTAAAAAGCTGGTTCTACTTATGCTCTGAGGTGTGAATGAAATGTCATGGTCTATGTACTGTCCCCACACCATCATGATGTCAGAATATAGGTCGTCTTCTGTGACAGCCTCATTAGATGCGTGAATTATCTTTCTTGTCACCTCTCGAACCTGGGAAAAGAACTAATTTACCTTGAGTGTCAAGTAGAACTTACTTCTCACAATCAGATAAGACACCAGAATCAGGATAAACAGTAATAAAAGCTAACTCCTCCCCCAGCTCCTCCTTGGAATACTTCACGCTGTAGGGTACTCTTAATGGCTTGTTTGAAGAAAAGAAAGAGAAAACAACAAAAACAAAATCTGAGTGTTAATTCTGTTCAGGAGCTAAAATGCCAGTGCCCAACGGAGATTTAAGATGTTTCAGTTAAGTTTTTCTATGTATTTGCCAAGTGAGCTGTGTATCTTTGACCTGTTCCTTCCCAGAGAATTTTGCAAAGCTTGTGCTTCCTTTAGACTGCCTATAAGTTTTCTTTCTAATTTTTCTGTTTTCTTTTCCATTAAGAAATGGATTCTGCTTAGCAATCTCAGATCAGCATGGATACACCACAGTTCTGGATTGTTCTGCTTAAAGAGAGCATCTTATGCAGCCCAGAAGACAGGCGTGGTTGCAAACACACGGCAGCTGGAAACTCTGCTTCATTTTTTCCAGGCAGGGAGAAGCCACAAAGTATTTCCTGGAGCATTCTTGTGAAAACGGCACAGAGATATAGATGCTCTTAAAGGGAATACCTGGAGACATCATTGCCATATGCTCAGCCTACACTGATCACTAACTGAAGTCATTGGAGCAAAATCAGCAGTCAGTTTATGATTAGGATATCAATATTATTCACAAATTCCTCCCTCATGCTGCAAAATGTTCCATCAATTAGTAGTCATGTAGTTGAAAGGGCTGCACATAAAGTAGAGTAAAAGTCTGTAATAAATATGAGGGTTATGTAATGAATGCATAAAGCAGATGTAGTTAAATAGAAATTGCGAGGACAAGAAATAACATGGGACTCGCTAAGAACACCAGCCTTCATAATGAAATAGTAAGTGCAGAGATACATGGCACTCAACAGAAATATAAGTCACTATATCAGTACTTGAATAGCTTTGATGGTCACAAGTCTCCAACTTTTTTCTTTCAGTTTGGAAGATTTTCTAATTGGACTTACATTACACAACTATGTTGTGTTCTATCACTTTACAATAACCCTCAAACTTCAAAGAATCATAAAATCATAAATTGTAAAATGGTTTAGGTTGGGAGAGACCTTCAGGATCCTTAAGCTCCCATTCCCTGCCATGGGCAGAGTTGCCAATCACTAGACCAGCCTGCCCGGGGCATCACCCTACCAGGTCTTGAACGCCTCCAGGTCAGACTTTTAGCTTACATTCACATTATTAACTTGAGTCTTTTTAAAAAATACGGGTAGTTAGTCAATAGTATAAAAAAGACAAAATCACGTAAATGGGAAAAAACAGCTATGACACTGGTTTCATCATATCTTCAGATTTAAACAGAGAAACTTGCTGGTTGCGGAAACAATGTGAGGTTTTAAAATGTGTTTTACTTCACAAGTATGTACTCAAATTAATCTAAAAATAGGCAGTTTGTAAAGCCTGGAAATTTACTTGTGTAAATGTCAGATTTTCATCTCCAAGCACTAAATTATGTAGCTTAGAGAGAATGTTATTTAATCAATAACATTGCAGGTGACATTAACACTAAATTCTCTTCTTCATCCTTATTAAACATGAAGTGG
Source organism: Oreortyx pictus (assembly GCA_036925125.1). Lineage (NCBI taxonomy): Eukaryota > Metazoa > Chordata > Aves > Galliformes > Odontophoridae > Oreortyx > Oreortyx pictus. The sequence goes on along the minus strand of JAUPFR010000002.1, from coordinate 89,137,119 downwards.
TTAAAGTAACAAGGCTTTGAGCCCATTGAAAGTCAGATGACAAACCAGGTGTAGTAAGCGTAGCTCTTATTACTGTATGCTGCAATGGGGAATTTTTTACTCAGTCTCCTGCACAGATACTTTTTGTTCAAACTTTCCTCCCTGCTATTTTCTAAGCATACAGGCTGCAAAGATTCGTAAATAATGCAAAGTCTCCTTACCTTTGAACTTTCTAAAAAATAAAATCCTGGTTTGATAGTAATATTTTCCAGTTATGGTATGTTTATCAAGGAGGCAATGTTGTATACTTGTACACACATAATACCTATAGATTGCACATGTTTTACATGCATTGTATTTATTTAGTTAAAAACCATTCTTGTTTTTCCTCTGGTCCTCCTTCCCTGAATAAGGAGTCATAAAAGCATCATGTTTGTACTGGAACAAAATTCTGGAGGCCACATGATGCAACTTTCTGTTACAAGAAGGAAATAGGCTATTTAGAGCCCCACCAAGCTTCTGGCTCTTACCCATGAAATTATCTAGAAATTTATTTTTCTCACAGCAAAAATTTTTTCTTATATCAAGAAAAAATATGAAGCAACTTGTAGCAGTTGACTCCTGCCTTGTCAGTATAAATCACTGTGAAGAAAGTACCTTCCTCTTTTCTGCAATGGCTTTTTACTTCACAGTATACACACGTCATCTGTCCTCGTCTCACAGTTGTAGGGACTGGAAGGGACCTCCAGAGATCAAGTCCAACCCCCCCGGCCAAAGCAGCACCCCAGCCCAGGTTGCACAGGTAGGCATCCAGGCTCCCCACAGCATCATTCTAAAAATCACAACAGGTTTAATAAGAATTTCAAATCCATGTTAAACGTGCTTGTGTTCCAGCAAAGTACCCTACTGAATTGCTTCCTTTACAAATAGCAAAATAAAATCCCTTATGCAATGATTAAATACAAGCCTCTCCTTACCAAAAGGGGACCAAGAGTGAATGAAAACATAATGCAAAACAGCCACACAGCACGAACAAAGAGATGTTACAAAAGAAGGAAAATGAGTGCTCGCTCATCTCCAAAGATCCAGGTTTACATAGAAGAAACTCCACAAAGGAGGGATCTCCAACAACAGATCGTTCCTCAGTGGCAGTCAGCCCTTAAATGAGGTCTAAGACGGGCGCAGCCTGGCTCCACCCCTTCAGGTCAAACAGTTGAATCTCCTCCACCTGTGCTCCCAGGGTGGACCAGATCTTTCCTTCAGGTGATCCAGCAGTGGTTCAGGCTGTGACTCAGTAATTCCCATACACCACTTTTTTGGCTGTCTGTGTTTGCTGTCAGCACTTTTCTTAACGTTTCAATTAAATAATGGAAAAAAAGCTCAGCAAATTAAGGAACGTGCCAGGAGTGGAGAAAACATTCCAGCTACACTTTTCAGCATAAGACTGTGTTTAGGTCCACACTATGGTTCCTTTTCTCAAAGCTGGGCAATAACCAACCTGTGTCTACTGGCTGCCTGCAACTGAAGGAAGACCTGCCTGCTCTTTCTACGGTCAAGCTTCTTTTAGTGTTTGATTTACTGGTGTGGCAGATACGTTTATAGACGGTGTTTCACATGGTATGCTTTCTAACCTGGGGTAGCTGGACTCCATTGTATTGAACACTGGAATCCCATCCTCGAGGTTGACTGAGTCCATCTTCATAGGTTGGTGGGAGCCATCTAGCCAAGGCTGTGTTGGATGCTCCCCATCTAGTATGTTTCCTAAGAAACAAACAAACAAACAAACAAAAATTGCACACTAAGAACCTTCACCCTTTGTATAATTCTGAATATAAAATAATCATTAGCCACAAGACAATATTTCCTTGTAACAAGACATTCATTTAATGATCTTTGCAAAGGAATCAATTATTTGTCTTCATGGATGCCAAGATCAATTTAACATGAAGGGATGCTGTCTGACTTATGTTTCTCATTTATGTTGGTTACCTTTTGATGTAGTTACCCATGCAGTGACTTCCTGATAATGAAATCACACTCCTATGGAGTCAGAAATACTGTTAAGGGTTCTTGCATTTTTTAAAAGATGTTTGTTTAGATCAATTGGCTTGGAAATCAAGACTTAGAAGAATACGATGGAGCCTTACTGTAAAAGTGAAGAAAGCTTAAAAGAAAAAATGGGAACCAGTCATACATAGGCATCATTTAACACAATCTAAGAAGAAGAATGAAAGGAGAATGATGGCTTCAGCTGTTGGATTTAGTGTCAGAGCTCCTCCTGGTTGTATCTACTTTTTGGGAAGACCTATGAACAAGCCCAGGCTCTGGTATGCATTTAGTTGTTATCATATAATATTTCTTCAAACACGTGGCTGGGCACACCTTGGAATTAGTGCAGACCAGTTTTCCATGAAGCAGCCAGCCTTTTTTGGAAGAGGGTATAGGAGTATAAAATGGCTTAGACAAGAGTTTAAATGTAAAAAAATGCAGATGGCAGTAAAGTTATTCTTGATTAGGTGGTCAAGAAATTATTCATGACCTTTTTATTTATTAGTTTGTTCACTGTGTCCTGGGCTTGGCCCAGTTTATTTTCTCTCTATCATGAAAATTTCAATTGCATTTTCCCTAAGTGGAAAATATTTTAGGTGTTTTTATTGTTTGTTGATTTGCTTTACATGGTCTGTGCAATAAATTTTGTAATTGCTGAATATATAAGGTATTAACAAGAAGAAATACAGTTTTAGAAATGTACCCAGTTATCTCTGACAGTTAGTAGAAATACAGCATGTTATAACATTTATATTTCTATTGGGATACTGAAGAGGGAGCAGTTACTTTATTAATCCTTCATTGATCTCTAGAACACTGAAATGACTCGATTTGCCAAGTTATATGATAGAGTAATGCTCTTAATTATCCATAATAATTCACATTTGAAGGTTGAAGTATGTTTCAATAAAGTATTCAAATTAGTTACAGTTGATTTGTCTTTATTGAAATTGCATAAAATACTGCACATAGTGTAGTGCTATTTCACTCAATTAAAAATAATGAAGTGTTAATTTTGCTGCTTAACTAGTGATTTTTCTCCTGATTGCTTTTATATTGTAGCAGCTCACTGGAATGCTACTCTAGTAAAACCCCTCTCACATGCCTTGTTATTATTCTATTACATATGGTAACGTCTAGGAATCTTGCATGAGTTATAAATGTTTTATCTAGGGTAGATGAAATAATGAGAATTTGGTATCATTGTACACTTACAGAGTAGTCAAATTTGATAATGATACATTCTATTTAAGGGAAGTGGAACTTTTCCTTCACTTGTGAAGTGTAGAATTACACTATCTGGATATTATTTTGGTCCCTAAGGAGGAAACTAGAATTTTGAAATATTGTTTGTTATCCAGATTTATCTCTTTTGAATGACACCTAGCTTCTATTTAAGTGAAGCAGCCATCCTAAAAGAAACATCTCAATTTCTTTTCATAGTGGGTTCAGTCAGGGTTGGTCATTCTTTCCCCTGGGTGTACCATATTCAAACTTGTAACTCCTGCAGTATTAGAGCTTCAAAATAACCATCAGATTCTTGTCTGATAAAACTATTAGACACAAAAATGAAACAAAAAACTGACAGATAAAAATTCCTCCCAGATGCCCAAATATCAAGCATAAAAAATTCAGAAAAAAGAGACAACTTGTGAGTGTCATCCTGTCATCTTGTACTATGTCTCACTATTAGGAACAATTGAAGACACAATCTTGCAGTAACATGTAAATACCTCAGAAAGGTAAGATTAGAGGACATTAATTTGCCACCATGAGTTGCCTTTCTTTTAGTACTTGTAATTTATCTTCATTTGTATCTCTTTCATTGCTCTAATCATCTAATAAAAAAAAAAAAAAACACAAAAAAGCACCACCACCATCACCAAAAAAAAAAAAAAAAAAAAAAACCAACACAGAACAATGCAGTTAGTTGGGATAAAAATGAACAAACAGACAAAACCAACTTAGGTGTACCTTATCTTCCAGTTCTGTTAATTAATATTGTACATTTATCTTTCTTATTATCAACATATATGCCTTCAGACACAAAGAAAAGTAAATTTTGTTGATATGTTACTAGAGAATGAGCATAATGATACTGCTGGGTACGTTTGATGTCATGATCACATTCTCCATAGAAAGCCATGCTCATGGTGTTCTGTTCTGCCTTTGTTCTATGAATTTTATCCAAAAATAAACTCAGTGCTTGCAGAATAAATACTTTGTAATTGTGCTGATTTGTCCCAAGTCTGCAAATTGATAAAGCAATGAAAAATAAATCTGTGAAGAAATGCCATGCTCACTGTTACATATATTTAACTTTTTTTTTTTTTTTTCTTACAGACCAATTCACTGTGAATTTTATTTTTAAGTCCTACCTATGAAATGCAGGATTTGCTGACATAAAACCCAATACATTCCTATTGGGTACCTAGAATGATTAATATAATTAAACTTTTTTCTACTTGAAATTGCAGCTGTAAAACAGGGAAAACTGTAGACCAGTACTTTCTGTTAATGTTTGAAGTTTTTGAAGTTGGCTTACATTACAGAATTTGTGGTTTACATTATAGTACAATTGACCTTTTCACCTGATGTACTTCAATAAAGCTGGAGGTATTTCACGGTACTCACAAAGTTTTAGACTGAGATCTAGCTTCAAAGTCTCTTTTTTTTATTTTGTTTTGTTTTTTTGTTACCTTGCACCTTATACAGACATTTTAAGCAAAGAGTGTAAAATAAGACAAATGTAAATGATAACAGCAACTAAAGACTAACAAGACTCCACGCATCATAGTTACTCCATCCAATTTTAGAAACCTATATGCACATCCTTGTATTATTAGAGTTACTACAGAGAAAAAGATGTTTTACTTTACCCACAACTGTTTTTCTCTCCAGAAATAAAGAAGAGGACATCAGCAGCAATGCCTGTGTATTAGAAGCCTCACCTATGTACTGTGGCTGCTTGGACAATATTTTCAAGCTTCAATAGAGTTGTCAGTGCAAATATTAGACTAACCGTTAGTTCAGATTCCAAGCAATTTTTCAAGTGCCTGGGGGAATTCACGTATATCCACATAGATTTATAACACTGATGCATATCAGGCTGTGTCCTTTCGACAAAGAGCTTAACATGCACATTCCTTACAAATGACTTGTGATGCAGAAATACTGCTCCATCTCATAAAAACTGAGTGACTGAATAATAAAACTGCAGAATGTTACCACTGCTCAGTCACCATATTTCAGAATGCCTTAACCTGTGTACTGCTAATGATCTTCCATTTACAGCTCTGTAGTAGTGTATGATTGCAGTCTGCCTTTCCATTCATGACCTTAAGCCTAGGTATCCCGAGGCTAAATATAAATACCATTTACCCTTATACTTGAAAGGTCACTTATTCTCCACTTTACATTATCATTGTATTGAAGTATTCAAAAATAAAGTCACACATGTTAAGGTGAGTTTTGTAGGAAATATTCCTGACTTATATTACGGTAAAAATAGGTAATTAGTAAATAATAGTCATTTAAATAGCCATCAGGACATTCATAAGAATAGATATATAAAACTAAATATATCACCTAGAATATTTATGTGTATGTGTATGTTCACTAAGTATTAAGATTGTGAGAGAAAAAAAAAAAAGAGAATTTACTTGATTTTCTTATTGCTCATTGTGAAAAAGTAATATTTTTGTGTTCATTATTGTTCTGATTTAATGAAAATGGAAGTTGGGTTAGAATTCAGTCAGTTTAATTTATGTAGAAAAAGACATCTACTGAATGAGTCCACTGAAATTTAAAGTTCCTTACATAATCTTAGAAGCTTTCAAAGGAGAGCCTTTCTGCAAAATTAGTGTACTAAATTTGAGATGAAGAGGCTCTTCCACTGGGAGCTTTAAGAGGAACTTATTTTAGGGAGACACTGATGCCAAGTGATTGAAGTCATTCACCCATTTTTTTCTAGGAAAAATAAAGGTTAATTATTGAGTTTAAAGAAAGAGAAAGGAAGGGGGGAAGGGGAGATGGCAAGGGAAGGCAGGAAGGTAGGGAAGGCAGGAAGGAAAGATTTTTCAGGGCACAATTATAATCAAACATACCTGTTATTGCAGGCACCAGTGATGAGTCGATACTTATTAGCTAAGCAATTGTTTGGACATTTTGGTGGCAACATGTAAGCTAGACATCCAGAAATGTTAGCAATCATAGTAAGTAGTTCAGCTGATAAAAGATCTGTAAGGAAGAACCCAAGTACTCTGTTGGTAAATGGCTTCTATGGGAGAAAAGACATTATTATCAGCAGCAATTATGGTATTTTCTTTTCTTTCTAGGAAAGAGCACTTAATTAGATGTGCTGCAGTAAATATTCTTAGGGACTTAGAGGAGATATGAAGTGAAGGGGAAGAGCTATTTTTATTATCTCATGAGTAGAGAATAAAAGGGGAGCTATCCATTCGTAGCTGAGACTTGAGGTTGACTTGCTCCTTTCTCTCTTTTAATCATCCCCTCTCTGCATTGTCTTCTCTTTCCATTCATTGTGGTCACATCATTTGGCCAGTCTTTATACTTAAAACAAAGGTGTAAAAAATGTTCAGGAGCAGATGTATATACTAATGAACAAAACCTTGGGAAGGGAAGGGCAAGGGGAAGGGTTCAGGAGTCATATCAGCTGAAAAATGTTCCACTGAGCAACTAGAATCTATGCAAGGTAGTGGTGAGAGGGGAGAGAGAATGGGTTGTTTGACCAGCTATGTAATGTTGCTGTTATGTCCTAGCTATCCATGTTAAATTTGTGAGTACAGATGCATTTGTTAGTTCAGGTTCAAAGTCATGCTCAGAATCCAATTCCCACCATCAGTATAGCGTAGGTATTGATTCGTATGTTTGCTTTAAAATGTTTTGCTATTTGTTCCACCGAATATGGCAAACAAAAATCATTGGGTCTATCCAACTTCTGTTCAAATTGCTTTAGTTCTGTAAAGTTATGAGTTTTGTACACTTTGTGACTTAAAAATTCTACTTCTTTTGAAACTGCACTGGTAGAAAGTAACTCTGTGAGTCTGTAAATTATGACACAAATAGAAATATTTATAGTTCTACAAAAGTCCCATTCATTTAGGAAAAAGAAAATGGAGAAAAGATAACTGTAGATCTTTATGTTTGCCAACAACACTCTGATGCTTCGGTATCTTAAAAAATGTTGTGTTAAGATAGAGAATAAAAATTATAAATCTCCAGTTTGCTTTAAGCAAAAGAATTATATTTTGAAGGAAAAAAATCTGATTTTTTAGCTTTCCTGACAATGGAAACTCATCTTGAAATTCATCTTGAATTAACAGTAACAAGAACTTTACTTACACAGTTTTATGTCACTGAAGTTACTTGATTACCTCCCTTAATTTCTTCATCTAACATAAAAAACACTTGAAATGTAAAGAAAGTGAAAGTAAATTTGCAACTGCAATGTATTATTTAATTAGTTTTGGAAATGTGAAGGTATTTTCTTAAGATGAGGTATCAGTAAGACCAGCTGTTTCCAGAGGTAATATATTTCAAAGTTCCAGTGTCACAGAGAGATAGGAATTTTATTCTTTTTACTTGTAAGCTCTATGTCCCAGAAGCACTAAAACCAAAGATATTTCACTATAACCAAGAAGTCTGCAAGAATGTGAATATGCAAGATTATTTATAGACAGTATAGTCATCAGTTTGCAGGATGCCAATAGTGCTTCTCTCCTCAACTGTAGGAACACAGTCAACTCTTCAGTAAAGAAAAATATAAAACAATGACTACATGAGGTGCTTTTAAGAGGAACAGGGAGACTATTCTGGCCCCAGGATGTGGACAAGACATGCAGATCTGCCTAAAGTAAAAATTAAGCCAAGTTATTACAATTTTAAAGACAGTATAGAAGAAATCAACACAGATTTTTACTGATGTCAGTATCCTGTATTTACCAGTTGGATGCAATGAACGTTTGTGCTTCTGGCAAACTTTTTGTTTCAACACTTGAATTGACATTTCCATTCGTTCTGCTGCCTGGGAAATATCTTGACTGTCTTGTTCAGGAAATTTTGAGAAGGCCAGCAGCGAGGCAGGAGTTGCTATTCCCATTCCTTGGATATTTCTGTAATCAAAATAAAATAATAAACTTATTAATATGTGTATTTTCCTAAGTTAGGTATGTTCTGAGTTTGAGGTATAACTTGATCATAGGACGTGCTTGGAAAGCAAAAATTAAAGAATACATTTTTACCTTGTTTTTCAAGGAAAATTTTGGAAAATGTTCTTCTGTTGAGCACACACAGTAGCGATAAAGTTTGTGTGAAGCTGTCACAATGAAACACTAACTGGAGTTGTGGACAAAGCCTGCAGCACAAAGTGTCTGAGAAGACTCATGCAGAATAATCACAACACAGAACTCCTCCTCTAGAGGCATCTAAGTGGGTAGGCTTCATTTTTATGTGACATTTAATATCACAAAGTTACATGACAACATTTGTAAAAGTTAGCTAGAACAAAAACAAAACCAACCACCCTTCAGGGCAAGGTATGTCCCATATGTTTTGTTCAACCTTTTGTCTAATATTATGGATTGTGTAAGATTATCACAGTCATTATTAGTTTGTCATGCTTCTCTTTCCTCCCTCTGTTCCTCCTCATTCAGGCTAGTCTCTTCTAGTTCATACCTACACTCCTAGAGATGATCTCTGATTCTGGAAGGAGACACTGTTTTTTGTCACTGATTTAAAAATTTGCATTGATATTTTTTAATGAAGAAATAGCCCCATAAAGCTAAGACAGTTATATTATTTGGAAGATGAGAGATATTTAGGTGGAAGGTAATTTATATTTGCCAGATGCTCAGTTACTGAGTCTCACTGCAGATCACCATTAAAATATATACATATCTATATATACTAAATAAATTCTCCAAAGTACAAGCCATACATTGTCATTCAGTATCTGATATACTGGTTCTCAGATATTTCTTTCTGTCTTGAATTAATGTATTTATAAAGTAGGGTTTTTTTAGAGATTCCAAGCCATAACAAATGCCTTAGACATTTGCTGCTGTTCAGATCTCCCATAACAACAGCACTGTGCAGAATATAAAGGGAGTACCATTTCTTCTTTCTTAAAATATGTATGTACATGGTTATTGTTGCTGCAAGGCCAGTGGCACTGTGAATGATGGCAAGAGGGTTTCTGCAACTGTAACTATAACAATGGATTCAAAACATTGAAAATGATTTTCCAAGATGTATGTATGCATATAGACTCATAGATGGTTCCTTCTTCAGATAGTCAATCTGAGTTTTCATAGACAGAGATCAATATAAAACATATAATAAGAGTTGTACAATTCAGATATTTTGAAAATGCTGAAACATTAAACAAAGAACGGTTCAAGAACTTAAGTGATTATATTAACAGCTGATGTGAGGAAACCTATTTTTCCAGTTTAATAACAATTTAAGGTTAAATTGAGGTCTGAGGAAAGAAACAGTTATTTTGACTCAGACAGCTTGTAGTTCAGATCCCTAGATCAGGAATTCAGCAAACATCAGGTTGGACTACTGTACGTGGAATGATTAAGAGTTTTCCTGTTCTAACCTGTAAAAGATACTGCCTTTTCACCTCAGAACTGCCTTTTCAGACTCAAAGATGGCACTGAGCTCATCTGTATTGCACTGTAGTTTCCTTCAATTATTTGTAAGCCAAAGTAAAACGAGTTTGCACAGTGCTGCAACCTTTATAAGTTCCAGAATTTCAAATAGGCAGTCAGATGCACTTCTTTCTTATTTTTAGCTTCTGTGCAGTCTAAAGCTTTAATTCAAGTATATAGCTTTCCTTGTTACAAAGGTAAAGGTCCTAGCAGTTTTAGATTTATATGATATAAAAATGCAGAATTATCTTATTTAAGAAGTTAAACACATTCCCTCCGCAAGATAATAATGAGATTAGATAATAGTGCAGTCCTCAGTATTTTGAAAAGTGTCAAGGAATTGTGTCTAAGAGGCAGGTGTTGAGCATGTATACCAGCCTGGATTAAACAGCAAGAAGTCTCTCAATGGGCTGATTAAATCCACAAGGAACTGAATTAAATAAGAGCACACAATGGAAATACAGTTTTCATTTCTGGCAGTGTTCATTTTTAACAGTCTTAATATTTTATACCAGTTAACACAAGAAAAAATTATTGACATTGGATTTCTGACACTGGCACAAGACACTTGTGCTCTGACACTTGAACTTAGACACTCATGCTTCTGATTCCACAAAACAGGAAACAAAAATATGCTTCAGAACTGACACTAATGCACATCTTCAGATGTGCTGCTAACACTGCAAGCTTTTGGCCCTTTGGCTGCTGACAGGGATAAAGCAAAACTACAATAAATGGTTTACTAGCAATGTTCTGCCCCAAAATATCCAAAGATTAAAAACAATTCCTGTCAGATCAAATGCTTAATTTAACAGTTTTAGATTACTGAACTAATTCAAGCTGTTGAAAGAAGAAAGGGGGGAAGGGGAGGAAAAAGGGGGGAAGGGGAGGAAAAAGGGGGGAAGGGGAGGAAAAAGGGGGGAAGGGGAGGAAAAAGGGGGGAAGGGGAGGAAAAAGGGGGGAAGGGGAGGAAAAAGGGGGGAAGGGGAGGAAAAAGGGGGGAAGGGGAGGAAAAAGGGGGGAAGGGGAGGAAAAAGGGGGGAAGGGGAGGAAAAAGGGAAGGAAATGGAAAGGAAATGGGAAGAAAGGGAGGAAAGGGAAAAAAAGGTGAGAGAAGGAAAAAGAGGAGAGGGTAGAAGAAGGAAGGAGAGCAGAACAGGCGAAAAAATTTTATTTGTCTGCCTTTTCCTTGATATTTATTTCTCAATATATCTCTAATCATCACTGGAGCAACTCTCCTATAAGGAAAGGCTGAGTGAGCTGAGACTCCTCAGCCTGGAGAAAAAGAGGCTCAAAGAAGGGTCTTTAAGTACCTGAAAGGACAGTGAAAATAGAATGGAGCCAGGCTCTTTTTCTTGGTACCCTGTGCCAGGATTAGAGGCAACGGGCACAAACTGGAACACGAGAGGTTCTGTCTGAGCACCAGGAGCACTTCTGTGCTGCGTGGTGATGGAGCACTGGCACAGGCTGCCCAGAGGCTGTGGGCTCTCCTCCTTGGAGATCCCTCAAAGTTGCCTGGATGTGGTGCTGAGCACACTGCTCTGGATGTCCCTGCTGGAGAAGGAGCCGGGCCAGCTGCCAACCTCAGCCAGTTTGTGACCCTGCTACTATTAAAAAGGCTTTTAAAGGAACCTCTGTGATAGGAACTTTGCATAATGACACACTTCATAGCCCATATATAGTCCAATGATCCAGTGATTTATATGGGGTGAGCATACAGTCTCACTTTTATCAAACTTTTGTTAGGAAAGCTTTTGGCTGAATAAATTCCCTTCTAGTATTTTTTTTTATTTTTATTTTTATTTTTTACCTTTTCAGAGCATACTTTGTAGCATAATCCACCATATTAGAAGCCTTCTGGATAGCCTCAGCAATGCAGTTATCTTCACTTTCTTCTCAAAAAAAAAAAAAAAATACAACCAATAAAACAAAATATTAAATATTCACGGAAATTCATTTATAGAATAAATAGCTTTGAAATATCATCATGTGCAATTTTTCCCCATTAAACATATCTCCATTATTTAATGCTGTGTATATATATATATAGGAGCATCAAACACAGAATCCTCTTATAGAAAACCAATCTGATTCACAGAGATGGTCGAAAAATCTATCTACCATCTAAAGTAATGTCTTGGATACTGGCTCAGAAGTTACTTATTTTATAGTCTGGATATTATTTTATTTGTGATTTTACAATAACTTCAAATGAAAATATTCCTAAGATCTTTCCATTCCAAACCATATTTAATAGTTACGAAATAAATTAAGAATATGTAACTATTGAAAAATTCTGCTTATTCACAATCTCTGTTCTAAGATAAAATCAGCCTCTTAGAAATTATCCTTTCAAAATTCAGTCTTGTATCTATTGTATTAGTCTACTAAACCTCACCAATTTAGACTGATCAGATGCAAATTATATAGATCTGATATAGAAAAATATGGGATTTTATCATTTGAACTTCTGCAGTCATTTATCACTTGAACTTGAGCTTCTTCGGTCTGAGATGTTCTAAAATCCCTCCAGTAACCAGAGGGTCCCAGTGTGAATAGATCCATGGAGATGTGCAGCCTAGTGGGACAGCAGCAGCATGCCAGCTGGCACATCCCATGGCAACTGACTGTAGTCCACAGTGACTAAAGGAGTCACTAGATCGGCACTCTGGTAGAGAGATCCAGTAACCACGCTTCTAAACATTACAGTTGACATATGGATGCCAATAAGAAAATTAAATCAGTCCTACACACACGTATCTATATAATTGAGATACATTGCATGTCGTGAAATAAAATGATATGTATTTTATCTGTTACTTACCAAAGAGCACATCTTTGCCTTTCTGAAGGAAAGAGAAGAAAACAGCTGTGAAGGCTATAGCTGCTGAAATTCCCAAAATAACGAACACTTTCATCTAGAAGAAAGTAGAGCGAAATGTTGACAAAATATATTCCTTCAATTTACAGATAATTATGAGCCATACTACAAATTATTTCTAGTGTATGGTAAATTTTACTATTAAATTAGATTTGTAGCCAAATGTTTGAATATGTTACTGAAATTTTAAATATTCATTTTTAGATATAATTGTACTTCCTTTTCTCTATTTTCACTCCCTATTATCTAACTCCTCTCACCCTAGAAAAACTTCTAGTATGAGGAGATACAACACTTGTCTTTACAGCACGATATGTTCTGACAGTATTAGCAATGCTTAGCCTACAGAATAGAAATTAAGAAATATTTTACCATTTATTTTGAACATCTGTGTCTTAATATGGTTTGATTATAACTTTTGGGTTACACACAGGATGGCGAAACTGGCTAAACTAAGAACAACATCTACCAGACCTGTCTATAGCTTGTCCATTTACAAGTGTAATATCAAAGCTGTACAACAAATATACTCACACTGCAAATATGTGCTACATTTTCCATTTCAGTAGTCTGGTTTGCTGGTTGTGCAAATACATATATAAATTATCCAAGAAGTAATAGTTTTCACATGCCACATTGTGATCAATAAAGAAAACAATAAATTAACAAATCAGCTAATAATTCAGGGAAGTAATATTACCCAAAGCAATTCAGTGTGAAAGCACTCCTTATTTTAAACGAGTTAATACGATAGAAGTTGCTCTGTAAAATGGTAAGCAAAAGTTTCATAGTCTGACCTTTTGTCTGCTGAGCAGCTGATCTTCTGCAGTTCTGTACTTTACTGATGGCAGTAACTCTTCTGAAATATTAAAGTGAAGTACTTTCCTGGGGCTCAGCCTACACTATCAGCTTAATGCTGTGCTGCTCACTCAAGCTTTAAAAGTGCAAATGATTTCAAAAATCTTTTTTTCAACGCACTATGTTCACATAATGCAGAAACTGACGTTAGTGCTTCACTTGTTTATTTTTTCCTGCTAACAAGCCAAAAGTTACCTTGTCAGTAATTTCTGATATAAGACTTTTTTTTTTAAAGGAAATGCAAAGGAACTTTACTAAAGTCCTTCCTGGGTACATTTTTCATGAGTTCATTTTGCCAATAATTTTGGAAAAGAAGGTAGACCTGTGACCTATTTAATATTTTTTTCTGGTATTGACACTTTACCAAAATTACTTTCATTACCTCTGCTGATAGCCCCCTGGTTGCCTATGAAGATCCACGAATGAACATTTACTTTGTACTGTTCTCTTGAACAATTTATTTTACATTTTCAAGACTGCTTGTTTTTATTTGTCTATACTTTTTCAATTCCATTGCTTCTTCTGAAGTCAATATTTTGACCTAAAGTGGCTTTTTTTTTCTTTGGTTGGTTATTGTTTTTTGTCTTTTTTTTCCATTTCCTATTTTGGCAGAGATCAAACTCAGCCCTGGATTGAGATTTCCATTTCATTTTTGATGGTCTTTACAGGGAAATCACAAGGTGGAGCCAAAGATCAGTGCTTTACTTTTTGTCGTGGCTAATAAGTAGAGGCTGAGTAGCAGGGGTATATAATCCTGTATATTGTGTAAGGTGGCAAAAGAAAACTCATGAACATGGGAACAGGTCAGAGGCAAAACACAAGCTTATTACCATAGCAAACTTAAGTTTAGGAATATAATCATAATCCTATTACCCACAAGAAAGTGGGCTTGGGTGAAAAGAAAGCAAAGAGTAAAGAGAATGGTCTTCACTGGATAAGTAGGCTTCTTACTAACTTTTCTTTACATAAGAAAATTTAAAGAAGATTGAATTTTTGTATGGCACAGCAAAACACTGAGGAAAGCAGATACATTCCAAACTCCTATTAGAATAAAGAGCATTTATGTCCTTTCATATGCTTCACAAGTATCATGAGTATCATTTCTGAGAATTGAGGGAATTTCTATACATGTAAAAAAGGGTCTGCGTTTCTCTGCAGTTTCAGTCAAAAAAATGAAAGCTTTCTCATAGAGTTCAAGATCTTCCTTAACATTTAAATGTGAATCTTAGTCTTTTCTCGTTTGTTACACTTAAGTATTTTTAAACATTGGACTGTATTTTTTTTACTGGCAGCAAATTTATCTATGAAAAAAAACACGAATGGCAACAACTATGTTGCTTCTTTTGGTGATAATATAAACACAGTTTGTATCACAAGTCATTATTTAAAGAGTGTAAATTTTTATCTACCCTCTAAGTCATAGCTTTACTTAGAAAATATGGGAAGTATTGTATAATAATTCTGGATCAGGACAGATAGATACAGATATATTCTGACTCCTATTGTAGGTCATTCAGAATTCTGTTACTTTCAAAAGAGAATTTAAGAAGGTAACATTCATTGGCTTAAGAACTACTTCAATTTTTGAATCCAAGATTCATATGTTGCCTGCTTGTCAGTGAAGATTAGCAGGATAAATATCTTGCTGAATGTATTCCTCTTATTCTGAATCTTCCATTATTCATCTGTCTCCAGCCATTATTACTATGTCATCCCTTTCTGTTCAACAGTGAATCGGCACAGATCAATGTCTGTCTAAATATGAAAGACAAGTATAAAACAATACTTATGTTAAACACTACTGTTGGAAAAAAGCATAAGTGAATCCTAACAGCTAACAATATTAGTACTTAGGTTTTAAATTAACTAACTTCTTAAATTTAACATATTTCCAAGATTTAAATTTGCACATAAGAACAGTACTGTGTCTGTCTGTGTTCTTCAAAGTTAAAGACCTATATTAAAGACCTATAAGGAAAATCCCTGAGCTATTAATAAAAAGATAAATTCAAGTTCAAGGAAACGCTCCCAAGCAACAGAATTTAGGATTATTCACACATGCAAATTTCTGTAGCCTTACAACATTACCCAGAATGAGTATTCCATAATTACAGTATTATTAAATTTCAACTGATGTTTGAGCCAGGTAACAGACATACTTATCTAACCTTAGAAAGACTCCTATATTTGCAGTATTACAGCCTGTAGCCTTACCAGGCGCTCTCAGGCATTACCAGTCCTTAAAAGCACTGGGTTCAAATGAGAAACCTCTTAGTTAAAATCTGGGCTTACAGTATTTTTCAGAGTTAGGTAGCAATCTTGGGCTCTAGAATGGTGTGAATGAGGGCACCTAAATTGTAATAGAAAAATTAGTCTCTGATCTCTCTGTTTATTAAAATCCCATGAATGCTTTTGCAGAGGAGAGGCAAAAAGTAAAACTATATGGAACTCCAATTGAAGCAGTTTTGCTGAGGTTCCAGGTTAGCATTGAACAAATAACAACAATCAGCCCCATTCCAGTTGATTCAGCAAAATGTCATAAAGCCAAAAATTGAAAGAAGGTGAAAAATAGCAGAGTACAAGGAGAGGTTATCAGTTTTACTGATACTTTGACTTCAGACACCTAAAGGGCTTCAAGAAGAATCTACAAAGGTAAACTAGGCTTTTGAGGAGAGTCTACTCTATTCCCTGGGTCTGAATTCATCCCAAGGTTGCATATCACTATGTGGAAACTCCACCTTAACTAAAGAGCAAATTCTGATTTATGTGGAAGCATGTGGAACACATGCAGAATTTTTAAAATATATATATACACACACACACACACTCAGAAGTCTAAAATTCAACAGAACAAATCACAAATAATTTTATTCTAAAAATGCATCAGAAAAATCATTTTTCATCTCTATGTATTGATTTCACCAAATACAATCTCTTTTCAAAACAACATTTTAAGGAAAAGTTTAATGGCAGGATTTCCAACTTCTTACATTAATGGCCTTCTTGCAGAGGCCACAGAGGTATCATATAATGAAGGCAATAGCTTGGATTTAGGGATGGTAGGTCAATACATCATATGTCATGTAGTCATAAAGCTGATCAACTACTAACAAGGCAAAAAGCATGATCTTCTGCAATTTAAAAATAAAGTTGTCTTTGGAAGACAAAAACAATGACCATGAAATACATTTAGGGCAGACCAGTGCTCTGCCTGTGAATGAAGGTTAGTTGGATTAGTGACAAATCCACAAGAGGATTTAAGATCCCAGAAGGAAAACTGAGAAGTGCCGGTACTGAAAGTGATTTGTTGTTGTACTTTAAAGTGCAATATTCCTGTCTTCCTCTTGTAGTGCTTTCAGTGAGTGAAATATTCACAGAAATCCTGGTAGGAACTTAGACATATAGATCTCTCATGACAGAAGTTCTGTCAATACCAACAGGAACTTTGTCCAGTGTCTTTCACCTTCTGCCTCCCAACACTGAGTTACTGTGAAAATTCTGGCAGTGGCAACAGATCTTCATTTTGTACCCATCATGTGAAAGAACAAAAAGAGGTGGTGTAGTAAAAGTGCTCAAGTAAATGTCATAAATACTTTTAAAAGGAGAAGAGTGGGGAATCCTGACTGGACAAAGGCCACAATTTGCAGTGAAAAGTGTGAATGCTATACCATGAAGCTGGTTTTATGCCATATGTATGATTCTCAGTAGTTCTTATCAGCTGGATCAGGAGTCAGTATGGTGGCACTGATGCACCTTATTGTCTCTCCACACTGCACAAACAGCCTCAGTTTTACTTGTCTAGATAAATTTCCTCAGAGAATATCTGCCAAGGTTGTGTTATCAACATTATGAATAAGAATCCATGGAAAAAAATATTTAATTAAATTGAAAACTCACTGTCACACTTAAAACATTTTCTACTGGTCTGCTTCATCAAATTGCCTGGTAGGTTTCCCAAGCACGACATTGTCATTCCAAATTTAGTATTTCATTTGTAATTAATTTT
Organism: Oreortyx pictus; assembly: GCA_036925125.1. Taxonomy (NCBI): domain Eukaryota; kingdom Metazoa; phylum Chordata; class Aves; order Galliformes; family Odontophoridae; genus Oreortyx; species Oreortyx pictus. The sequence goes on along the minus strand of JAUPFR010000002.1, from coordinate 89,119,670 downwards.
TTGATAAATTCAAAGATTAAGGCAGTGGTGAATATTAGCACAGTAAGAAGTTATTTCAGAGATGGAATTTTCAAACAGTTTGTAGAAAGATGTATAAAAGGAAACTGCCATTGAAAAATTACATTTCTAGTCAGTAAATGAAGTAATAAAAGAATCTCTCAATAGGGTCACAATCTCATTAAGTGGATTGCTCAGTAGACACATCCTACATTATAAAAACATTTTATTAATTGAAAAAACATACTTTAAATCTAAAGAAATACTCTTCAACTGTTTGAGGCCAAGTTCATATTCACTCGAGTAAACGTATATGCTTCTGAATCAGTCTCCAATTTTTCATTGGTGTGTCACAAATTAGGAAAGTAAATGATCTGAAGAAGCTGAACTAAACATTCTCCAAAAACGTCAGTACTAAGAGGTCACTCAGGACCACTCTGGGACGTTTAGCATTCAAGTGTCTCTTATGACTGCGCAATACAAACATCTTGTCTATCTGACGTCATGACAAGGTTCCAGTGAACTTGAGCTGTTAATTTTAATGCCCTGCTGAGTTTGAAGTATTCTGTAGCTTAATTATGTTTTAGAAAACCCTCAGACTGAAAAAACAATAAAACAAACAGACAAAAAACCCCACAAGCAATGTTATAGCTTCCATTTTCTGTTTAAATATACACAGGAAAAAAAGAACATTAGAAATACTGGACACTCAGAATGAACTGTTAACTAATGACAGAAATAATATTCATTTAAATATGATGGTTTTCAACATGAACCAAAGATTAAATAGAGGACGGTTCAAATAGTTGAGGAGATGAGAGAATCAACATCTGTGTCTATATGTAATAGTATATGTATGTCTACACATAAAATTAGATGCAAAGAGACATAGTAAAACAACTCATTTTTCACTAAGGTATCCATGGCTTAGCTAAGACAAAAAAAAAAATAAAAAACCTGTGGTAGGCTGATAAATCCAGCTATTCCTCATATTTTAACCTGTATCTTAGTGCAAGGTCTGTAGTGGCATGCAGGCTGCTATTTATTACAGGCAATGAGGCAGACCAGCTGATAACTGATTATGTGCTTTAAGACACCTGGACATTTCTGCATACTGCTGTGTACTATGGTTGGAAAATTTCTTTTAAAAATGTATCCCATACTTTAGATTCGTAGTTGAACCTTGAAGCAATATGTAGCCCTCTTGCTATTGATATCAAAACAGATCTGTGCTCTTGTCAGCTGAATGGTATTTAACAGCAGCATTGTTTGCCTCCTGAGAGGATAATAGCTCCCCTCAGAAATAGCTAAATATGCATTAATGAGAAATAAACACTGTTAAAAATGTTGTTTGATGGGAAGCAACACTTCTGGGTGCTCTTTGGTAGCACAGCAGTACCATGTGCCCTCTGAAATAGGCATTGACCCTATTTAAATGCAAGTGTTGTAAGTATGCTATAGCATAATCTGTACTGTGAGATATTTCAGCATTTAGATTTTTTTTAATTTTTTTTTAGTTTTCAATAATACCATCAAGGATCAAAGAGTTTCTAATCCAAAAGATACAGGTGCCTTCCACTACTAAATGCTACCAATGTCATGTAGTGGAGTTTGTACATAACACTGGAGTCTCTGGAACTGAAAGCTACTTCTGTACACTGAAATAAATGTACCTGGGGCACTAAAACCTTCACCTATACTAGTGAAAATTTTCAGTCAGTATGTATGTATCTAAACTGTCTGTAACAAACCTTGCTAATTCCTCAGGCATACCAATGAGTTGTTTAACAGGTGTAGGACAAAACTGTACCAGAGATGATTTTCACAGCTGGGAATAAAACAAACAAATAAATAAATGCTTTCTATTCGCTTTTTCAGTATGATTGAATGCCATCAACACAGAAGTCTGAAGTATCTCAGCCTCCTTCCTGCATAGTGGAATATACCATTAAAACATTCCCAGGCTCTTTTGTATCCCTCTAAGACAAAATGAGCTTTTCAGAGCTATAATGGGTGTACATGATTAATCAATTCCAGTTGGATATTCATCCATAAATAAGGACACACCACATGATAGGACCAGGAGAAGGTTAGGAATGTGACAAAGATAATGAAGTACCTTTGAGGAACCATGAGCAAGAAATCACTCTTCTACAGACAGAGGAAAAAACATTAAGCAGAGCCTAAAGTTCTGTACATAACTCATACAGATGAGTATAATTTTCATACATCATTTAAAACCAAATAATATTATGACACCATGTAATTTTTCTTAATATATACAAATTTAGAAATGATTACCCCACCCGCCACACAGAAGTTTAGATCCTCCACTTCTGTTCAGTCACTGAGCATCATTACTCAATAAATGTGACAGCACATAAGAACTTGAAAATACAGCAATAAAATAAAATAAAAGAAAATCACCGCAATCCCACACCCATGCAAAACCACCACTAGAATACAGGGTTCAAATAACTTCTGCTCCAGGGGAAGCAGTACACACTCTCACAGATTATTTATTCTCAAGTATAGCTGCAACAGATAAATGCAGCAGTCTTGTGTCCTCCTGCAGACAGGTATTCATAGCTACCCATGCACAGGGAAAAGCAGTGGGCAAGAAAGGAAGATGCTGTTGAGTGTAGATCTCATATTTCCCAGAGAATTCGCCACTGGAAGAGTATGCCCTGATTGCCCTGAACTACCTGTCACCTCTTGAGAACTCATCTGAGATAAACAGCTCTATTTGCTGAGGCAGTGAAAATATCTGCCTTATCAAGGTGATTTTTATACAGTGTTACCATTGTTTTGTCAGATGTAAAGTACTCCACTGCTATATCAGCATTCTATCAATATGAGCAAATTTCTTGCAGTGTGGGAAACTCATCTTGAGTAATATGTACTTTCTCTGACAGAGAGAGAGAGAGAGAGACACTAACACAGGCCGGGAAAGGCAGATGCAAACCAGTTAAAGGGAGGTAGAAGGTGGCAGAAACAGGAGGAGTATCTTTTAAAATGGGAACACATGAAGAGCAGCAACTCTAACAGGCAGGAAAAGGCATAATATTCCTGTAAGTCTGCCTATGCCAGCAGCAGTAATTATGTGGCAGAAGAAAGCTGCCAACAGCACTGTTTGTTTTCTGTGCAACAGACAGGTTGTGGTACACATAACTAGCAAGCAGATGGCATGAGCCCCATGGGAAACAGAGTTCATGATGACTTTTGCACTCCACTGCTTGTGCCATAACATTCTTTTGAAAATAGTGTATGTGCCAGGTCTGGTAATGGTTTAACAGATGCTTCATCTTGGTTTCTGGACAGCAGACAGGAAAGTTTCTCTGGAAGCCAGCAAGGAGACACTCATGAAGCTATGAATGTTGCAGCATGTACAACTTTTTATATGTATACATATACTGCTTCAGTCTCTAAAATGCCATGGGCCTATACATTCAATGAGCAAGTCCAAGGAGAGAGAGAATGCAAAAAAAAAAAAAGACACTGCATTTTCCCATAAGAGCTCACAGCAACTTCATGGATCACACAACACAGCAAAGTGGATGTTTTGCTCAATTATTGGGCTAGAGAACGTGGGTTTAAGACATTGGAAGGTCAAACAGGAACAGACAACTCAGTTAGTTACATGGGACATCTTACAGAAGCGTGAAGAGTCCGGAATCAAAAGCAGCAGTAGTAATAAATACATCCAGTATTTTTCTGGCTTGTTTCAGAGTATTTTGTGTCAATATATTAACTCCAACAGCTTTTAAGAGTAGCTGGCTTCTCAGAGGATGAAATAGTTAAGAATTTGCAAAGGACAGTTACTCATGAGCGTTTTAATATGCTTACATACAATATTTCCATAGAAATTGTTCATCTGCTATTTAAATTTACTTCCTGTGTCTCCATGTTAACTCAACCTGTGTGTAAGCCATTACATTCAGGAGTTTCAGCTGTCCCTGTGCATGCAACAAACTACTGTAACTGATTTTCCACACTGCTTTCCAATCAATTCTCCAATTAATTACCTTTTATTTTTTTCCCCTCACTTGTGTTACCTCTACCTCATTTATCACCTGAAGTTCCACTTTGTCTTTAGGTTCTCCAAATTGAAGAAAGCTTCAGGTACTCACTCTCAATCAAAGGTACAGAGATTTGGCAATCTTCTGGGCAGGGCACCTTTCTTTCAGTCCTCCCTTCATTTTTAACCTCTTACCATTGCCTTTAGATCACTTTTACTGACCCTACACTTCTGTTTCTAATTTTCCATCCCTTTCTTGTGCCCCCATCCTTCACCTAATCTGCCCTTCTCTATTTCCTCTCTATTGTCCCTCTCACATTCTTTTTTCCTTACACTGCTTAGTTTTTCCTGGTCCTCTTCTATCACTTAACCATCTTCCTGATTTCCACCTGCATAGTTAACAAATGCAATGTTAACAGAACAAACAGTTCAAACAGTATGGTAGTGAAGAAGTATAATGAGAAAAATTATCGTAGTGGAAGGGAATAATTGGAAGGAGATGGAATACTCACCCACATCCCAGGCTCACAGTGGAAAAACTCCAAAGGGAGCAATACCTAGAAAGAGAACATTCCTAGCGGCAGTCAGCCCTTAAATGGGGTCTGGGAGAGGTGGAGCCAGACTCCACCCCTTCCAGTCACACAGGTGCATTGCCTTCACCTGTACTCCTGTGACTGACTCAGCGCTTGCCTCAGGTGATCAACCAGTGTTTCAGGCCATGATTCAACAGTTCTCATACACCATCATAATTTGGGGCCAAAAAATGAGGTAACACATTATGCTAGTTAGAGAAAAAAACAAACAAAAAAACAACACTCTTAAAGGAAAATCCTTGGATTAGGTAGTACTTCCTACTAACTCAGACAGCAGAAATAACCTGGGAGAGCTGAGTTGGGAACTACCCAATATGAGATCACAAAATGATTGCTCTCCAAATCTGTGCTTGTTGCAGGTCCTTAGTTAAGATCTGTTACCTCTGTGAAGGGTAGGCAGTAAGTATTTCAGGCAATGGGAGTTTTACAGATGGCACAGATACTGAATAAGTAGGCTTAAAATTTTCTTGCTCTGCTTTTGATATAATCTTGTGAAGTTTCTCCTTTGGATGTACCTGAATCATTAAACAAGGCTGCATGGGAACCCCAAAGTACAGATTTAAGAAAAAGAGAAGACCTTCTCTTAAATTAGTTAAAAACCATCCTACCTCATTTTTCTTCCAGCTGCAATACTACCATTCCTGAGTTCATGGACTGCAGTGAAGACTGACTGTGACCTACTTTCAGAGAAGCGAACTGTACAGAGAACAGCTCCCTTTTAGGGGAAAAAATTGGGAAGTTTAAAACTTCAATGCAATCAGAATTAATGAACAAACAAACAAACAAATAAATAAATGTTATTACTTTGAAATTAGTCACTGTCTGAACATTCCCAATCAACAAAAAAATCTCTTCTGGACTTTGTATGGCAGGAAATAATTCAGCTCTGTAGTTCCAAGCATGAAAGAAAACAAAGCAGCTGAAGTAGTCAATATAATTTAGTGCAAAGCAATTATATCTATTGCCATGAAAAGCAAAATTTAGTGCCTTAGGGAACTAAAAAAGTTCAGTATGTCAATATGTCACAGTAAAACACAATATAAACTGCATGTAAATGAGACCTTCCTTGAAGCTCTGCATTTTGCATCACAGAGCCATTGGTGGATGGAGAATGGATCATTTCTTTGGACTGGCGCTCATGATTATGACTCCCCAGCTGTGAGCCCTGGCTTCTGGGTTACACAAGCCTTCAGCAGGAAGCCAAAAAATGCTGCCCCTTGAGATGGAGAAGGCAGCTACAACATTGCACCCAGGAGCTTAGGAATACGTTGAGGCAACAAAGAGATGCTGCTCAAAAAATGTGCATCCTGTTGCTACCTGTTCTCCCTCAGCTGCGCTACTTGAAATGATGCACGCTGGATGACCCACTTTCAGAGATCACTACAGCTGAAATCCAGGCTGTGAGCCATGAGGTAGGCAAGTATCTTGGAACCTCTTCCAAGGAAGAGGCCCTCAGCAGAGAATGTAGGTAGGCATATTAGAGTACCTCAGTTCACGACTAAGAAATTATGTAATTTTGAACTTTTAACCTACATATAGGTTGTCACTTGGAAGGAAGGGAGGGAGGGAGAGAAAGAGGGGGAGAGGGAGAGAGAGAGAGAGAGAGAGAGAGAGAGAGAGAGAGAGAGAGAGAGAGAGAGAAAAAGAAAGAAAGAAAGAAAGAAAGAAAGAAAGAAAGAAAGAAAGAAAGAAAGAAAGAAAGAAAGAAAGCTTGCCTCTGTAACTAGCACACACAGTTTTCCTTTTAGCTTCAATTTAGTCTTTATTTTTCATTCAGAATGTGCTAGTGATTCTGTGATTTTCTTGAAATGCTTTTTTCTTGAAATGTTGTTCTTTAGGAAGAATGTCTCTCTACAATTAATCACCACTAGAAGTCAATGATTCCACTGTTAACAATATGAATCTCACCTGTATGGTGGTAAACATAAAAAAATTAGAAAAAAATGTTCATAAAACACTTCTGAAGTTCTTTATTTTTTCCAAAAATCTGCTCAGTAGTGTCAACAGCAATTCTAATGCTTTGAATATTTTCAGTAAAGTTGTTTTGTGTTGGATGGCTGTTACATTTTTCACCTGTTAGGACAACAAGCAACAAGTATACAAGAAATCTCAAATTACAGATCAGAATTCTGCTAGGATCTGAAAGCTGTAGACATTTTGCTATTTAGTACCTTTGGGTTTGGGACTTCTCCGCTGACCTCTCACTGAAAAAAAAACCACATATATTGTAGACATTATGTCTCAGCAATATGTCTCAGTATTATGTCTCAACTGTGTGTTTAAACTGTGCATGTCAAAACTTTTGCCTTGCCTGGGCCACAATGAGTGAAGAGGAATAGCCTTGGGCTGCATACAAAATGGATGATATAGGAAATGTATATAACTTTTTTTATTTTTTTTATTTTTAAGGGACAAGGTTGAACTCTTCACAACTGTGTATGGTGATAGGATAAGGGGAAATGGCCATAAACGGAGGCATAGGAAGTTCTGCACAAATGTGTGTGGGAACTTCTTCACAGTGCAGCGACAGAGCACTGGCACAGGCTGCACAGAGAGGTGGTGGAGTCTCCTTCTCTGGAGACGTTCCAGACCCACCTGGACACCTACCTGTGCAACCTGGGCTAGGGAGCTGCTTTGGCAGGGGGTTGGACTCAATGATCTCTGGAGGTCCCTTCCAATTCCTACAATTCTGTGATTCTTATTTAAACATAAAAATGAAAGAGGGCAACAAAAATATAAAACTAGTGACTGGGCCAAATCAGATTTAAACCATGAGAAGTGGGACTGTTTCCGATTCCTTATAGACAATGCCAAAACATGGCTCTGCCTTGTTATGCATCCCTCTCTCATACCTTGAATTCCACTGCCAAAACTGTTCTTCATGGCTGGAGGAAGCTGGAGGAAGTCCCCTCTGGCTGATCACGAGAAGGATTTATTGGTGGAGCGTACCTAGCTTAAGTCGCAGAAACTTGTTGGAGCCTATGACGATTTACTAAATTAAAAGTGATGTGATTTATTCCTTTATTGATCCAGTTATGAAACTTTCCTTTTATGAAACCCACCAAATCACTGATGATGTATAAACCTAAGGTAACTACTAAGAAATTCCTTCTATTTATTTATAAATGACAAGAAGCCATGATGAGCAATAAATTATTTATTCAAAAACAACTATACAAAATAACACTTTTGGAGATTAACACTTTTACATTATTTTAAAGTGCATCTCTTCATTGCTACAATATTTGGTTTACTAATTTACACTGTACATTCATAATCTGTAAAAAATATAATTGGTGAATATTTTTCCAGTCGGATGTTAGTAGCAGTGACAGGGAGCACAGATTCCATTATAGAAATCACTTCTGAAGTGTGTACATATACAAACTATTCATAATCAGAAGACAACACTGTGACAATAGCAAGAGTATCACTATAAAGTGGAATTACAGTATACTGTACGACAATAGGTTCTCTTATTATAAAAGATTATGTAAAAGTGCAAAATATATACACCCTGCCTTTATATTACTTCCTAGTTTTATCTTTAATACTTATTAAATCTTGTTCTGACTTCCTGAACTGAAGAGAGAAAATTGCAGTAATTTTACAGAATGTACTACAATCATGCACGTTGCAAGGCTGCACTTAAAAAAAAAAAAAAAAAAAAAAGACAAAGCAAAGCTTCACACACAAAAATACCTTTTTTTTTTAATTTACCAACTAAATGTATCATGAATATAACTTCAGATGTGAAATATTATGAATATGAAAAAATCTTATTTTTTTTTTGTCTGCTAGTTAAAGGATTGCTTGTAAATAGTTCCATGTACCTTCTACAAAGGTGATCACATCCATCATTTTGTTCTGCAGTATTCTGGCCCTCAATACAATCTTCCAGTACACAGGAAAGAAATCTACAATCTGCAGATAGTCTAAAAAAAAACATTTAATTGCCACGTAGCCAACATGAATGACATTCAAGCAGTCCCCATGTGCCTGTATAGAATTTTAATAAACATTAGATTGGGCTCTATTATGATCTGTTAAATATTTTAATATTCTTTTAGGACAGAATTAGAATACTTTGAGGAAATGCTTAAAAATATATGGTTATTGCTTGCCATAAGTATAATAATTTAAATATTTTTTCTTTATGAAGAACTTCTGCATTTTTCCCATTTAAAGTTTAAAACAGAAAACTTGTGCTGATGATCTGGCATAGCTCACTAATGATTTTTTCCTGTGCCAGAGAATTCAATACACTTGATCTTTCAAAACTTATGTTATTTCCTGGAGGATGATCTTTCCCTTTCAGCAAGGAAAGATTTACAAGCTGGAAATGAGAAAGAATGGGAGCTGTGGGAGGAAACCTGAGTGTTAATGTCAGCACTGATGATTTAATCCTAGACACTATGCATTCTTAGGGACTTCCAATAATGGCCAGTGATTTTCAAACACACCGGTCTAGAAGTGGTTTAAAACATTTCCTCTAAAGTGTGTAAGATATTAACATCTCTTTTTCTTCTTCAGCTGAGAAAAATAAAGCATTCAAAATAATATCTGAAATACATACATTTTTTCAGTGAAGAACAGTACGCACCTGTTGCATGTGGCCCTGGGCAACCAGGTCTAGTACTATATCTGGAGGTTGGTGGCCCTGTCTGTGGCAGGATGGTTAGAAATTGATCCTTGGGGTCCATTCCAACCCAAGGCATTGTACGATTCTATGCTGACGAAATACTTTGTTATGATCAGAGTGCAAACAATCTTGAGACAGCACTGCTGTTAATAGACACACTCAGGAGAAAAGTGTTAATGTCATGATCAAAAAATAATTCTCCACACTTCACTTCTACAATGTGTTTTTGCGTGTTTCCTTCAAGAAATAAAAACCACTTTTTACTTTGTAAGAGAATAAATTTTATAGAGAGAAGGGGAAGCAGTGGCCACATATTTCACACTGTTCATCCTGGGAAGGAAATTCCCACAGTTGTAGTACACAGCTCTGGTACAAATGGTGCTTTCCACCCACAATGAACAAATTTACTGAGGTATTTGAGATGGAAACTCTTGGAAATATGCAGGAATGCTGTTAGTACAAATTTCAGGGACACATTACAATAACAACTTTTTTCAGATAAAAAGAAGTCATTTAGTTTTCCCCTGCATTTACTTATCACTTCCACAAATAATAACATCGTCTCCAATTTTTTACAGTTAAGTGAAAACTGAGCAGACTGAGCGCATTCGATCTCCTTAACTTGAAATCATCAGTGATTTACCCTGCCTAATCCATTAGTCATGTTTCCTCTGAAAAGGGATTTACTCTGGATGAAGATATTATGGGAAAAAAAAAGAATAAAATAAAACTTTTTTTTTCATAAAATTTCATTCATTTTCTTGGACTTTCCAGTAGTAATACATGCATAAACATCATAAATTGCTGGGATTTTTTGATTTTAAATAATCATATTACAAATAAACAAATAATCTTTATAATGCAAAAGAGTAAAGATAATGCCAGAGCCATAAAAAATCAATACTTTATGTACACGGGGTGGTTTCATGTTAAATGAAAATTTTAAAATAGATGACTTTTTGTATGTCAGCGCAAAAGGAATTGGACAAACAGGAGAATCAGCCAGCTCTTATTTCAAGTACTTCAATCACTATCAGAAAACTCTATATGAGGCTAAACTTCTGTCTACTTCTGTCTCTGAGAGATTTAAGTATTCTAACATTTGGGCTCAAAATGAAAAAAATGGCGATACATTTTTTAACAGAATGTAATTTTTGAATGGATGAAAGGCACCAGACCAGATAAAAAAACCCCAAAACATAACAAGTAAACAACACTACAATCACTAACAAAAAACAAGGGTGCTGATATAGATGAACATATAAACAGCAAAAATAGAACTGGTGAGTATGCATTGGCTGCAGTGTGAGCAAATGCAAAGGGCTGAGTTGAGAAAGACTGAAGTGACCACCAGGGATCCAACATCTTAGATAACATAATTTTGTTTGCTTGGGGAATACTAATCATGTCTCCCCAAATGGATGGATGATATTAGCCTAGGTAGCTGGATAATGAGTTATACACTTATATGCATTAAGAAAGTACTTACATTTGCAATATCTCTCACTAACACAAAAAGTATTTAGAAAAGCACAAAAGATTTCACTTTCTCTGTCAGGTCTGCTGTTACTGAATAATTGAGCAGTATTTCTTCCCATGCTATGTAGGGAACTACTGTGTAATTCCCTTTTTCTGACCTTTATATTTTTGTGATCTTCTACCCTGCCTACTCTGACCAGCTTAGCAGTTTCTCAGAACATGCTCAGCATATGCCCAAGCATCGACTGCATCAGCTCCAGTGGAGATCAATAGCTTGCATTTTTCTGTTTATTTTGTGCCTCTTTTATTTAAGAGAATCCTTTTACAGTTCAAATATCATTTTCTTTTCCATCATTGAAATCATATTTAAAAAACATCTAAGCATCAGTGATCTTTATGGGATGGATTGTGGAGTCCTGCTATTTATTATGAACATTTCAGAGATCTATAGCAGAAGCAAAAAGTGCTTCAATATAAATATATCACTGTGTCAAATCCATTTAAGTAAGAAAGTAAGAAGTATTTATGTATGCCTTCACAAAGTTTTGTGGTATACAGACAAGTGCCTCATGAATGCACTTATCCCATTTAGACAATGGAATTACTTAGGTTTAGACTGTAATCACATGCATTTATGTGATAAACCACGTAAATATTAAATATTTGAAACTAAATGGCATGTAATTCTAGATGAAGTATGTTTGTCCCTCACAACCAGCCTAATTTTGCTTGAAGACTTTGGACAAAGGGAAAACTGCAAATTTAGGCAGTGAATTAACTCAAGATAGTCTATAATTCCATAACTCCTCTGTGTGATTAAGCATCATTCTCAAACTGGAAAAAACAAAGATGAGTGTGGTAATCATAACAGTGATAAGCAGAGGAAGCACACCTAAAATTGTGGAATAATACAGAAGCAAGTCAACTAGAGAACACAAAGAGGAGAATTTGACATCTCTCACTTCTAGTACCACCTAACAGTGAATTAGCTAAGAAATATAACGTTGTTTCCTCTAATTTCTAGTCTCCATTCCTTTCTTCCTTGCAGTCTCTCTCCAGGAAGTCTGTAATATGTTACTGACAAATTCTGTGTTTTACTGAATACCCTCAAGAACTAGAGGCTACAGAGAAATACACTGGCCAAAAGTTATCTCCTGCAGAAGGTCTGGGCTTTACTGTAAAACATCTATTACCACCAATTTGTTTGTGTTACATGAAGCACTGAATAAGTCACTGTGCCTTTTCCACTTCAAATGATCTGTTCATCAAACCATTTCTTGTTTAGCCCAAGCTCAGCCTGCCACTACTTACATTTGTGCAGGGACAATTGAATCTGACCTTTAGAGCTATTACAGTGACATAAAGTTTCCTATTCCTTGCTGAATTTCAGCAGAACAGTATTTACTGAAGTGATTCATTTTATGACAGAGAACGAGGGGCCCAGCAGACTGCTGAGCACCTTTTACTGCTGGGCACTGAAATGCCTGTGTGTGTGCGCAGGAGGCTGTGGCTGAGGTCACACACGTGATTACTCTTCATACGACCACAAAGACATTTAGCATGCACTTAAAGAAAGAAACTTCAATCAGTGATGCAACTGATCAGCCATCTGCATCAAATAACCTCCCATACTGGAAAATGTCACAGTATTACCGTTGAAAAACTGACTTTGCTACCCTGATTAAACATGCTGCAATGGGTACAAAACAAATGAGTTAATTTGATACAATTCAGGAAAAAATAGATGTAATTTTAATAGAGATTTCAAGTGAAGCAAGTGTGCTTATTCTATTCTTAATGCAACTACTCATGTTTGCTTTTGTTACTCTGAGAGTGCTTTGCAGAAATTTCTTTGTTTCACAGAATCGTAATACTTGGAAGGGACCTCTAGAGATCAAACTCTTGCTAAAGCAGTTCTCTACTGTAGGTCTCAAAGGAAATCATCCAGGCTGGTCTTTAATATCTCCAGAGAAGGAGACTTGGGAGACATATTTCTCAAACCCACTCCAGACACACATTTCCAATTGGGTTAATGTATTTGACCCAAGAAGTCAAAGGCTAGATTCACTGATAAACAAACAGGTAATCAGCCTACTATAGCATAATGACTTCCACTCATCAACTTAGGCACAGCAATCATCTGCAAGTATGCTCCCAGCCCATTGCAGATATTAAGTGAAACATGCTCAGAAAACAATTGCAAAGGTCTAGGAATATAAAGTGAGTGCCTAAGTAGATGTCTATATTCAACAATTTTAATTATTAGACTTATGTAGGGAAATCTAAATAATCACAATTATTAATCTAATTAGAGAGATGAGGTGTTTTATTTCTCCACTTCAAGACCTGTTCCTAGCAAGGGAGGAATTATGGATTTAGATGACTCTGAATAAACCCCTGAGGACATTTCACAGCCTGGTCCCCTACAGCGCATGTATCCTTTTTGAGAGTGTCATCATCTCCTTGTTTTTTGCTAGTTGAAGGATGTTCTCTGTTGGGAAATCTTCCAGGCAGTTCACAAACAGATTGCAAATAGAACATAGTGAATTCAGGTGTGCTATACTGTTAGGTGTTAGAGTTCAGCTTCTTACAATCTTTTCTTATGAAGTTTGGTCTGTCTATGTATTTATTTAAGTGCTGAATCAGTTTGGGAAAATCTTTACTCAGTATTTGATCCTGTACCCTTGCTTATCTAGGTTGTGAAAATCTTAACTGGACCCAAAATTGCAGTTTTTATAGTTTGGGTAGTTCTCTTATTTTGGGTAAGTTTTGAATGTACGATGAAACCATTATATTTCCAGTACTGGGATATTATGTCTTTACTATTCATTGTATTTGCAATAATTAAGGAAACATCAGTTCCCTGTTTCAATTTTACTCTGAGTTCAAACTAATTAAACTATGCCCACACTCCCAACAATTTTCAAAGTCTGAGATGTCAGAAAGTAGTGAATACTGAGCTGCCCTATCTAAACATTTGTAGCTTTTTTTTTCATACGTTTTGAACACTGAGTAGATGTTTTCATGCCATAGAGACATAAGCAGTCCAACTTATTTTCAAGAAAATGCTGCTTTTGCTCTGAAAACCAACTGAAAAGAAGATATGTAGGAATATGAAGAGCAGAATTCAGCATACCATTAAAAAATTCAAAATCTGACTTTCTTTTCATTAAAGACAGCAACAAAAGTAGTGAAGCAAAAAAAAAAAAAAAATCAATGAAGCAAATCGTTTTAGAGCAACACCAGAAAGTTTTTCCATGGTGCTGAAGATAATTTTTTTTGAGATCAAGAGGTGGGAATTTAAATAGAAAACAACAAAGGTTGACTGATTTCTTTGGAAAGAACTATAACAAACGAACACAACATACAATTTTTCAGAAAGATGGCCTGAAAAAAAAAGTGAAATGGTGTGATAAATGAAATAGAAATGTATAATGCAGATAGCGATGCACAAAATAAATAAATAAATATTTTATTGAAGCAATTGATTAGCAAGCATTAAGTAAAATTGGGGCCAATCATTACTCAGTTTAGCACGTTTTCAGTGAATATACTTTTGCCAGCAGTTTGAGAAGTTGCACCGCTGAGGATAGTAGAAAAATCATCACCTTTACTTACTACCTTTACTCCAAAAACTCTTCTTTGCAGTATTTGCTGAAGCCAGAGTGCAAGACAAATGCAAACCACAGCACTTTCCCGAAGTCTTGGTGTGAAACATTTAAGGAATGTTTTTTTTCCTGTTTTATCCAACAACAAAATAGTCTGACTAAACATACTGGTTCAATAAAGGATTTCTACTTTAAAACAAGGAAAGTTTTATCCCTAAAGACATTGAAATATTCTCATTAAATCTGCTGAGGACTATTTGTCCAGCTTCTGTGCAGTAAGAAAACAGTGAGCTGATAATGTAATCTGCTTATGGATGACTTAAGATATACTAAAGGGCAGTAATTTAGCTGAGTTCTGAATGTTAATTGAACAAAGTGCTTAAAGACACAGTAAAACGTATATATATATTTTATGAGTAGCTTGATGTTACAAGAGCCAACGTATCCCCTGGGATATAGAACCAGTCTACAAATTAATACAAGTTTTACTGCCCCATTTTAGAAATATTTTATACTAAGCACTAGGTAGTAAGTTCTGGCTGGAAAAACAGGCTTAGGTTTTTTCTCTCTTCCCACCTCACCGCTTCCTGCCTCCTGGGCTGACTGATGGAAAAAGATGAATACCTTTTCAGAACATGATTCAGTCCATTAATTTTAGTCCTTTTGAGCACGTAGGAGTAAAGCACTCCTTGCCACTTCCAGTCTCCCTCCTGTGATTACAGAGTTGAGACCAGCAGAGACTGGATAACTAATTTCTACACAAATTCATGAATAAATGTTGAGTATGATGTTTCTAATATATTTGAAGAATATAAGAATCTGGAAGCTTTGTGACAAATAATATTGCAAGTATAGCTTGTAATGAGAAAGAAAAAGTCATTTTTACGTTTAAGTTCCTTTCCTTGTTTGGTATTCTGACAATCCTACAGATCTATGACAGTCACAATCAGCTAAACATTAAATAAAGAAAGAATGAAGCACTCTCACAGCTGAAACAGTACTAAGAAGTTAGATGCATGAACGTTAAATATCTTTTCATCCAATTATTCTGTTATGTTCATTCAATTTTTGTAAATCCAATTTCTAGTAAAAATAAATTTCTGCATTAAAAAAACAACGAACAACCGCCACCATCAAAAATCCTCAGTCCCTTCACTAGCACATTTTCTTTCATATATCCCCACACACCCTAGAAATTAAAACCTTTTGGCTTGTAATGCTTTCTCTACGTATTACCACTGCAGTGTTTACAAGAGCAGAAGGCTCTTGGGCAACATAGTTCCCTGTACAGCTCTGACATTTTTGTCACTCTCAATTCTCAGTGTAGCGAGACTTACACAATAAATCATGTTTCTTCCCTAAAAATAAACAATAAATTTATATATATATAGGCACCATGCAAGCCTTTCCAACTGCAAACCTTTCCAACTGCAAGTTTATAACTTCCAGTCCAGAGAACTGGATTTCTCATTCAAAAGTCAGCAGCTTTTCTGAAGAATTAAACCCTTTTACTGACAATGTAGACAACTGTGAATCAAGGCAACATTAAAAAGCTTTTTTTCTCTCTGGATTATTTAAAATAGTATATAATTTTCTGATTATTTTTTTTTAAAGTACTGTTTAAGTCATGGGAGTCTGTTCCTAACCAACATTAGATTTTGGCTTGAGTAAATGATTTTTTAATAAAATTAAATCTAATGAAAAGATTTTAGTTACAGAGTTCTTCTAGGCTGAACATAAATAAAGACTAAAATAAATCTTCAATTTCATCTTGCATACTACACGTCCTTTTTGTACATTCCAACAAATTTACTATGAAGTCTTCTACTTCACGTGAGATAATCCCTTCTCAATGTGCTTCAATACAGAAGTACCGAAATGTTTTTGAAGTACACCTCAAGAAAATACATGATTTTATAAATAAATTATATATTTAACATTATTGTTTTTTAAAGTTCCACATTCAGCAACCATATCTCAATGATTATCCTTGTAAAATAGGAGAAGTACTAATTCCTTCCAAATGACCATCCTCTTTGCCCTCACAAGCTTACTGGAGAACCTGGGAAGACTACACTGAATCAAAACTCAACCACAGTAGATCAAGTTGACACAGCACAGAAAATACACACTTTTCTATCTGTTGCCACAGGCATAGGCAGCATGTGGAGGCAACTTATGGCTTGCACTCTGTCTCCTTTCATGGAAGGGTGGAAATGGCTCTTCTAGTGGAGGCTTCCAGGAGTGTACTGGAGCACTTCTGTACTCTTTCAAAGAAAGGGATGCCATCTCCTCAGCACTGGAACACTGCATGCTGAAAACCTTTAACAGGTGTGCAAATTTCACTGCCTTAGATCATCTTATTCAACAAAAAGCAGAAAAAATGCATTGGTACTACACTCCTGTCACTATGATATTCAGGCGAGTAGGGAGGTGTGACAAAATACAGACAGTAGAAGCATTTATGGTAATCTACTTAGAAAGAAATTCAGCCATTTATAAATATTACTTATGCAACTACAAAGATTGGACTACACACTAAAGTTTTCACGGAAAAGACATTCTTTTTCAGAGGTTACCTATGAACTAACGTAGTTCAGATAGAAATCAGGTTGCAGATTTAGGATTGCAATGTCTGTCAGAGTTTATCCTCTCACTTTCCCCCAGAAAAATAATATAATAATTATAATAAGTTTCTGGACCACTGGCACAATAGTGGCTATCACTCTGAAAAACTTGCTGTTTCTTAGGAGATTAGAGAAAAAAGACTAAAGTCAGATTTCCAGAACTTGAGCTTTGGCTGGCTCAGCACAGTCTCTATATTGTAATTCAATGGTTTAATCTTATAAGCAATAAATAAATAAATAAATAAATAAATAAATAAAAGCCAGGTACAGAGGTGAGGCCCTGCCTCCACTGGAGTCAGTGAGATTTTATAGTGTGTCTAAATTTACAACTAAAATTGTCAGGTCTCATTTCTACCCCTAAGGCCATCTGGCATGGTCCAGCCATATCATATCTACTAAACTATCTGGTGTTTTAAACCAGGTAGCATGCAAAGCCACTTACTGGGAACAGATCTGAGCTCACTCAGCTCAAAACTGTACACTGGAATTTTTCTGCAGATTTTAATTAACTTTGATCAAAAATGCTCAGATTTAGATTAATAGATCAATAGCATTGTTCAAGTCCAGTGCTCTAGACTACGCTGTAGTGCTCATTTGTTTATATGCACATGATATATCTTGCTATTATTTAAATTCATGGCACTAGACATTCACTCGACCATATCTGCAAGTGGAAAAATATTTGGAAAGCTATGCTGTGCTTTTCATTACATTTAAAACATAATTAAAACAGTCTAGATACCTGACTGTAGTCTTAGTCCAGTGGTAACTAGTATATTTTTCCACTCAAGTTATTCTAGCACCATGCTAGTGATGAACTTTGCACATAAGAGAACAGAAGTAAAACAGAGAAGACTTCCATCATGCTTCAGTCTACAGTCACTTTCTTATCTATAATTTTTCACAGTAATAATTGAGAATTGATTATAAGAAAGCCTTTTTCTATTGAATGCTACCATTTGTGAATGTTAAAATCTCAGTAAACATAAAAAGCTGAAAATTAAAAGGAAAGCGGAAAATGAAATATTTTAATAAAGGCATGCTTGAGATCAACAATTTTTGACTTTTTTTAGACATAAAATTGAGATATTACAATAATTATTAAAATTTATTTACAATTATTAAAACTATTTCTCAGCTTTTCTAAGTAATGTTTTAAAGAGAGTTTGCTGTCCTACTTTGCTTCCTTGCAAACATTAGATCTGTAAACAACAGTGGAATTGCAAACAGCATCTGAAATTAATTTCCCTCAAGATACCACTTTGCAGTAGTCAATCCTTATGGTAAGATCAAATCACCAACTACAAGCACTTTATTTGCATCTACACTTTAGGTGGTCAGATGAGCACTCCTTTAAAATAAGTGCCCAAGGTTCCATTACTGTCTTTCAAGACAGTTACCTGAGTTATGACAGAAGTAGAACCTCTCTAACTGGATTTAGACACTGAAGTTTGATATAAAGACTTCTCACTGACAAGCTTTTAAAGCACCCATCGTTTTTCTTTAGTAATTTTAGGTTTTTATTCTAACAGGGAACTTTCGTAGACTACTAAAATTTAGAGAAAGATTTGATTAATTTGATCCATATACACTGTATACATTTGCAAATTTTTAAAAGTTTTTTTTTATGTTCTTTCATCTCTCAAAAAAAAATCATGTGCTGTTGCCTCAAAACTACAGCTGAAAAGAACTAAGATTTTTATCACAGAACCCTAGAATACGTGGGATTACTTACTCCTAAAATTAAAATGTCTTCCTTCAATAATTTTTTTAGCATCAGGAAGCATTATCTGTGCAAATAAGAGTGACTTCAGAAGAAATTTTAAGAACAAGCCAAAAAAATAGACCCATATCCTCTTTTCATTTGTGTTTAAGCATAAATATAAGACAGGGCTAGAGGCAAAAAAAAAAAAAAAAAAAAAGGAAAAGAGAGGGTGGATTAGCCAGAAAATTCTTTATGTTCACCCTACTGAGGGCATCCACTGACAAACAAAGAAGTTACAATACATCACATTGGAGGCTACTGTTAAGAGAATCTATGTGATGTGAATGAATGATTCATGGAAGCTTTATTATTAGATAAAATCCTACGGCAAGTTTTCTACAACTCAATGCCTATAGTTAGGCTCCTTAGCCTAGAACAAAGCTCTTGAGTTGATCTAGAAAGGTATTTATATACATACATAGCATTACCTTCTGCATACACATGGGCTACATAATAAGGCCAGAATCTAGCACGAGCTTATATCTTTTTCTCAATCTGAGATAGATTACTTTGCGTTTTGCCAGATCTAACTCTCTGGCCTCAAAAGAACAAGACTAAGGAACTACAGATTTTCAAGCACATCAAAGGAAGATGAAAGTCCAATTCCTACTGTAGTTTTCTAAGATAATTAGGGCTTTTTAGTGAGGGCTGTAGAAATTGTCTTTGCACCCAGCAATTTCCAAAATACGCACAAAAGTCCTTATTTTTGGACTTTTCAAATATTAGTCATGTTTTGTATCTAATATATGGGGGGTATGCATAATTTTAAGAACAGAAATCAAAATAACACCACAGATGAATGAATATCTGCTCAGAATTTTAGATTAATGCTGAATATAACAAACTGATTCAGTTTGACTTAATATTTGTTAACTCAGAGATTCAAAACGTTAAACAGATTGTGAAAACTGTTAACATTACAGATAACACAACTATAGACTTAGAAAATCACAAAGTTGCAATATTGTGCATGAAATAACTACTTTCTTTAAGAAAATAATTTATTTGCCATAGTCACAACATATAATCTTATATCAGTTACTATACATATATTTTCTTGCAATACTTTGGCTGTCTATGAATACTGGATCCACAGATGCCACTTTTGCAGCTATAAAGGAGTGAATACAATGCAAAACTGCTGTCAGATCCTGAAATTCAAGTTCCTGAAAGAGAAAGCGAGAAAAAAAAAAAAAAAGAAAAAAAAGAAACACAAATTCAAATTCGGGTTAATAAATATTTGACATAAATACCGAAATGACTCATTAGTCAACAACAATAAAATTAAAATGAAAATTTTAATATTTATAAGAAACTGTTAATTTAAATGTGCTAAGGATAAAATATGTATATTCATAGCTCAGTCACTGGCAATGCTGTATGTCAATCTACCTTTTACCCCCTGTTGCTTTACTGTTTACATTTCCCTCAGTTTAGACAATCAAAACATTAAACTTGCAAGAATGTTCACATATCATTCTATGTTTTAAAATATTTGAAAAGTTAAAGGTGTGGTGTCAAATTTCATTCAGGGGAGGGTGAGGAGGACACAGATTTTGGCAGCCTCCAAGGACAGTCAAATAAGCAAGCTGCGAGGCAAGAGGCAAATAGAAGCAAAGGTAGTCAAACTACAATTTGCATGTATAAATATGGTTGTTTGAAATTCATGAGTCCTAATTCAGCAAGAAAGGCAGAGTTGCTCCTAATTAGTTCTCAAATTCCTTTAACTTTCATCCTCTGTTCATAAATGACATTTCTGTTTTCCGGTCTTCCCAGAGAGAAATGAAGTGATACTCTGATACAATGACAAAAACATAGAATAAAAAGCATGTTCAGTTTACACAACAGTAACATTTGTAGAGTCTGCAACTGGACATTTTATATCATTTTTCATTTGGGGAGAAGGCAGGTTTCAACAGGACATTTATTTAAGGTATTGGTTACACAGCAGGATATAAAGAAATATTCTGTTTATTTTAAAATCAAAATTTAAGCACTTCTGCTTTTCATATTGCAGTATTTACTGGTATTTTCAAAACAAAATTGCCTTGCACAGAATACTGGGAATTTATCTCTGTTCAGTAAAAGCTCTTCCCAGATATATACATCTTTAATACTTACTTTTGTGTTTGCTTGTTTATTTTTTTCCCTTTCAACAGCTTAATTTTACTGACTTTTAACTTTGAGACAGTCAGGTTGGTTCCTTCAGAAGCTGAAGATAATGAGATAGGTATCCTTGCAAACAACTTGATATATAAACATACTGTGCAGTAACAACTATAGTGACAGATATTTGTACAACATTTAATAAATCTTTTACCTCTCTGATATGCGATAGTAGTCATATTGTCTTCTGTGGCAGTAAAGTATTACCAGAATGAGAGGTCACTGCAAATATCTCAGGCACATTATGACTAATGACTAACTTAGGTGCTGATACACAGTAAGTAATACTGTGATTTTATTACTGAAAAAGCAACATGTAAGCATTAGGCAGGATTAATAAGCCATAACAGTGTTCAGGGAAAATCTGTGAATTATTTTAGCCATTTTCCTTTGCTTCTGCTTGGTAAAATCCCCAGGGAAAATATACAATACTCTGTTTTGAAAAGTAGACACAACTAATAGTCAGGTGAAATACTGGTCACAATATTTCTGCACAATTCTGCTGTAAGACAAATGATCTTAAGAATTTTCACAGTATACAACACTCCTCAAGAGTCTGAATGAGATGAACTCACTGGAGATTTTGAATTATTTTAACACATATATATTTGATTAAAATGATCAAACACAAAGGTTCATTGTTGATTTTTCTAGATTGATTAGTCTTCAGAAGGGGAGTGCAAATTTTTCATGCTTATTCTACCTCGCACACTGCAGAATAAAGCAAAGTCAATATTTGGCTTTCCACTGCTTCATTCTGGAAATAGGGATTCTAGTGGGATTGTGATTGGAGACATGGGAAATAAAAATGTGGAAGAAGGACAAGGTTAGGGTTAGGATTTGAGGCTCCAGCACTTGAGGGCTCCAGTTCATGATGAAGATGAGACTTACAAGAACTTTTTCAAATTCTTGCACACAATTTCTTTAAACTACAGGCACATACATCTTATTGTCTCAGAGATTTTGTTTTCCACTAAGCAAATTTATTTCTCTCAGACAAAAGTAACTTTTGCTACCATCTACTTTTTCCAGCATAAGGTGACAATAAGCAATATTCATATACAAAAAGAGTAATGGGATCACAATCAATGTGCTCCCAGGACATGCTCTTTCTATCGTGTTAAGTGGCCTTACAAGTACCTTTGTTCTCTACTAAACATCCAAGGAGGCTTTCAGAAAGTCCTTCTCACACACTATAACTTTCAGACAGAAAAAGCATTGGCAGCAAGCTGTCTTCCTTATAGTGATTACAGAGTGCACACAAAAGTCTAAGAGAACAATGCTTTCAGCCCCTATGTCCTGCAAAGAATACGTAAGCAGAGATATTCATAGGCATATAATATATCTTGGGTGATTCATCGTTAGATAAATAATTTGATACTTTTTACTACAATATTGAGCTTTCTCAGTATGTCATTCCATGCATTTGAAGTGCAATACAAACTGCTACAGCACTTCACACTACTTCCAGTTTCTTGGTAACCAGCACAAGTTTATCAAAGTGTTGTATTCTGGAAGATGTTGCAACCACCATGTATCTCATTGCAATAAAAGGTTCATAAACTTATATCCCTTTAAATGCTGCACTTGCTAACTTGTGTAAGCAAAATACGGACTTGATGCTTTCCTGTAAGATGCGATGCAAAACTGAAAAGTATCTTAGGATAAGTATAGTCATATAATCACAAAATAATTTTAATTGGAAGGGACCCATAAAAGTCATCTAGTACAGATCCCCTGCAATGAACAGGGACACCTACAGCTATATCAGGTTTCTCATAGCCCCATCCAGCCTGACCCTGAGTGTCAGTGCAGATGGGGGATCCACCAACTCTATGGGCAACTTGTTATAGTGCTTCACCAGCCTTAAAATTTTTTTTTTCTTATATCCAATCTAAATCTCCCCTCTTTTATTTTGAAACCATTTCCCCTTATCCTGTCACCACAGACCCTGCTAGAGTCTGTCTCCTTCTTTCTTACAGCCTTCCTTCAGATACTGAAAGGCTGCTATCAGGTCTCCCTGAACCCTCCTCCAGGCTGAACAGCCTGTCCTTGTAGGAGAGATGTTCCACCCATGGATCATTTTTGTGCCTCTCCTCTGGAGATGTTCTAAGAGGCCCACATCTTGCCTGTACTCCTGCACCATTTCTGTGGTATACTTATTGTTGTTCTTATTGAGCAGCTCTAAACCCTCACATATTCTATGGAAATTACAAACTGACACTTCTAAGACTATAGAATAATAACAAACATGAAACAACCTATATTCTAATGACGACAACAGAGGTGTAAGCCAATATAACTAATGAGCAGAATGTTGTCTTTATTATCATTCATATCTAGTTAAGTAAGGAGGGAAAATAGGTAACATTAAGGGACGTTACTCTCAAAATTCTGCTTTTGTGTACCTGCTAGTCAACAGCTTAGGAAACAATTACCCCAAAAGAAGAAAAATCTCTTTAGAATTTATATCAAACCAGGCATTTAGGTAAGCAGTAATAATTGGCATTCATTTGCTGATGTATTCATTTGGGCCTCATATTCAAATGCAGATCTTTTTGTGGAAGAAAAATAAAGTGTAAATGTTCATTGAAATCCTTTGAAGAACTTAAGTACATGTAATCTTCATTTCTGGGGAATAAAGAAATGTTTTTTTTTCCATTTTGATTGATATATATGAACATATGGAAGTAAATATTTTATTGACAGTATGTAAGTATATTGTAAAATTAATATAAACACTTCCATTAAATAGTAGTGCCATTATTTCTCTTTCATTGTTTTTCCTTTACAAAACTAAAACCATGTACATGAATCATACAGTGATTTACAAAACAAAAGTTTTAAAGGTTCAAACCGAGGATTAAATCTCCAGAATTACAATCTTTAAGACCAACAAATTATAAAATGTGGAAGTACTCACTTTAATCTTAGATTTGCTCAAAATGAAATGAAATCACTCAACGATTTAACCTTGGATTCTGACTACCTATTGTAACATTTGACACTTTGATCAACTGTAGCCAAATGTGCTCAGAGACAAGAGCCCTTCACAAAGCTTTTCCCTCCCATATTGCACATATTCATTTCTAAGCTGCACATATTTAACAAGATAAATGATCAGATACCTAAAACAGATTGCAGGCAGAACTGCAGGGTGCTCCAGCAATATTATCTTGCTAGAGTTTTTGGATTAGAAGAGCAAAGAGAGGGATGTCTCATCACTAGGAGTTCAGTCTTTTCAATGCCCCTACTGCAGAGTTTTCATTGTTTCTATGAATTTAGAATATACACCAACGTGGAGCAGTCACTCATGTGTACCTCAGAGATGTTATCTAAACTGGAGACAACACTTAGAATAAGAAACACCAACTTATCCCTATGAAATAACATCAGTTTTACTTCTTTCAAATAAATTAACTGATACATTATTTTTAATTTTGTTTTTTATTTATTAAAGTAATATATTTATGCTCATACTCATCCAGGAAGACAACTAACCTATCATTTCATTTGCCCTATGTTACCTAACTCTACTCTTCTGCTTACTTCATTCCTCTGTGATTACATTTTTTTTCTTAGTCAAGATTGCCTGTTTATTTTATAATTATTTAGAATAATTTTTACATCCAACATTTTAATAACCAAGACTATATCAGCTAATTATTTGTATCCTAATAAGTATAATACAACAGCCTAAAAGAAGAACAGCAAGAAAGAAAGAAGAAGATTGGATTAAAGCTGTGGAAAGACAAATCTGCAAAATTGCAAGCTGATGCTGAGAATATGAAATATGTGCACACTGCACTGATTTCAATCACTATATGTGCACAGACAAGGAAGAAAAATGCCTGTTTTTGTTTTGCCCACCTACCTGTAACGGTTGGGTATATTATATATCATAAAGAGCTTAACAGGCCTGTTGCATCAGTACCACACACAATTTTGCTGATTACTTCTGAGAGCTACTGAATCATTATTTGAGCAAGACAGGAGCCTGCATAAGAGGTAGATAATGTAGACACTGTCACACTGTCAGTGTTATTTCATTCTTGACTTCTTAAAGGACATTTGTGAGTCTCTGTGTTTAACTGTTGACAAGAGTTCAAAAATTACTACTGTATTCCTCAATACATAACTTCATTTCTTCTGACTGAAATGCTAATCGTAATTTTTGGGAAAAAACACACAAACAAAACAACACTGATAATGGCACGTAGATTTTAGCTCTACTCTGTGTGGAAGTCAAAACAAGACAGGAAATTCTAACTTCAGTTCTAAATTTCAGCAAGTATACCAGGGCTTGATTACCATATCATAGTTTTAAAAAACACATGTATTAGTACTGCCCAGTTTGTTACGCCTGTTATAAAAAGGCAAAAATAATCAGCTATAGAAAGGGGTATGAAAGTTTTTTGAGCTGTAAAGTTTTATTTGGTCTCATTTTTGCAAATGTCATTTACACAAACAAAGATAATATGATGCTCTTACAAACGTAAGAACCAGATCCATTATGCCAAAATTAAATGCCAGATGAATTACAACAAGTTTGAATTGTACTTAAGTCTTTTAACAGTGTTCTACAGGGATAAGGATGAATCAAATGGCTTTTCACTGCCAGCTTCAATGATTCCAAATGCCACTGTCTACTGTCAAATCTGGAACACTTTTAAATGTTCCACTGGCAGACACAAACTCTGCCAGTGTACTAAAAAACATCCAAAAAGTTGTTCTGGAGATGTTTGTCTCAGTGCAGCCAACTAAAGTCACCCCTTCCAGTAAATATTGAAACTAAATTCCAACAGCAATTAGAGTGCCTAACTGCCACACAGACAAAGTCTTAACTCATGTCCATCATCATCTTTCAAATGTGCATCAAGCTCTTAAGATATTCAGTAGTAAATTGCCAGATTTCATCAATAGAAGACCCATGTTAATAAAAATACAGAAGGTCATGAGTGCTAGATTATGGATGTTTGGTGTTAGTGATTAATGTTGGTGTAAAGAGAGAGCTTTGCTTGCACTCTTTAATTTCCCTTATCTCTCAACAGTTCAAATAAGGAATACATTTCCTCTAAGGTGAAAATAGTAAATCTAAAGAAAGAAACACAGTTACTGATCTGTCCTCAATCACTCTGCTGAAACTCTCCTGTTTAAATAGAATATGATTTGCAGCAAAACTGGACTGCAGTCTAATTGCAAAAGTGTATCACTGTGAAGACAGTGAAGAAAGAGTACTGTATGCAACTCAGACAAATATGCACGGTTCTTAAGTTACATATATAGCAGTTAGAATGCATATGACACAAGCAACATGCAGTAGACTGTTCTATATGGCTCACAATAGTCTAATGACACTGATTTCTCACATTTTCTTCACTGAAATATTTTTACTAAGATATTAAGATAGAAGAAAGTAAGCTCTCCTTCCGTTCTGAGTATGAATGAACAATATACAATATAATCTTTTTTTTTTTTTTAACAACCTTGGAAATTTAGTGTACTTGACATATAGATCAATAATATCTACTATAACTAAGATTTCTTGGAATATTTCTGTACTGGAGCCTGTGTTCAGGTACATAAGGTAGATAAAACTTTCCCAAATGTAAAATATTTTGGCTGATATGCACCATGGCAGTAGCTAATTATTTTAATACTAAACCAGAAATGGAAGTGCAAAGGAAGACGCATTTGACTAGTAATTTGTAGGAGAAAAGCCATCATCTCTAGCTATTTCCAAAAACACAAAAATAGAATTCCAAAACATGATCTTTCCCCCGAAGTATTTATATGCATATACAATTAGACATAATCTGGAAAATTCTTTTGCAGTTTGAACTCTACTATTTACTGTGAATATAAGCCACCTGTATCAAGTTTTATTTCACATATAGTGGAAATGATTCGATAACATTCTCTGTTTCTGATTATTGGCTGCATTTCATCATACAGTACCTCTGGTTCTTCCATCTTCAGATACTGCACTATACCACAGGCATGAGCGCTGCTTATTTCATGATTAGTCTGTAATCCCGAAGTCTAAGAAATAATACCATTCACAAGCGTGGCAGCCATATACTTGAATATATAAACCAAGTACCTGAAGTGGAGAAGCTGCATAGGTCTATCCCACTTCCATTAAATGTGAAATCTGAATGGGTAAACTGCACTGTGCCAGAGGCAGTGCAAAAGACCTGTTCCTCACTGAAATCCTGATAAATCCTTAGCTGGTCTTTAATGTGCTTTCCCTGGGCTCCTCCAACACTTACAATACATGAGCACATTTAGGTACACAGCTATCTATAATTCTCTATGAACTTACATATGTCATAGTTTTGTATAATTAGGACTCACTTTTATCAAATGAATAACTGATCAAAATTTCATATAAATACACTATTTTTTTTCTATCTAAAGAATAAAACTCTGTAATTAAAAACCATTAAAGTGAAAATAAAAGCATAAACATAAAAATAAAGAGGAAAAATCAGATTGTTTACCACAGCAGAAAAAGGAACAGGGGCATGTGGTCAACCATACATGGATGAGCTGATAACTTAATACACAGATTCAGAAATTGAGATTTTGTTTCTTGGCAGTATAATCTTCTTGTCTGACCTTTTAACAAGTTTCTTAAATTCTATCCAACAGATGATCATGTGTATAGTGATGATAGCAGTCCCTTTATATCTCCAAGGAGTACCATGAGAAATGAAGTGGAAATGACCTGCTACTCTATTTGTATTGTCATAATGTTGTATTTTTCATGATATTATTGTATTTGTTACTGCAGTGTCAACAGATAACTGAGGTTAAGTTTGCTGGTGAAAAATGGAATTATTTTTAATTTAGATGTATAAAGAAAGACATTATATATGCTGTTGCTTTATGATGAACAAGAAAGGTTGGAGGTTATCTTCTTATAGTTTTGTGGTTTTTTTAACATTTCAAACAATAAGTGAAGGTATTATTTATGCTACCTTTGTAACATGGTCACTGTAGCAGATTTTTACTTTATAAGTCACTTTAACCTGTATAATTCTATAGAAGTGAGAACTGTCAAATAAATTTATATATATATATATATTATTGACTTGTCCACCAAATCCCAGTTGAAGGCTGAACTCACTCTTAGCTTCCTTTTCTATGTCATATCACATCAAAGTTATCTTCATTCCTTTCACAACTGAATGGCTGAATAATTCTCTATTCATTTATTTATGTTTTCTTGAATTATTCACCTCTGTCTTTATTCATCAACAATCTCTACCTTGGTAATTTATTTCTCCAGTTTTCATCCTACTCCTCAGGTTATATGCACAACTGTAAGCCAAGGTTCACAGAGCAGAATCTGAGGCCAGATTGAAGCATTACAGGTCTATCTTCAGATGATGATTGAAAGTACAATCCTGTATTATAAACTGATGAACTTCGCTTGGGAATCTGAATTCTAAGTTTCACAACCCTAGCTGATAATCACTAAAAGATGAAATTCACCAGTATCTCATCCTCAGTAGTGATGGAACGTTGTCACAGCTTAATGCCAGATCCTGCAAAACTCTTAAGTCAGAGTACTGAATAAACTAAAATAAATTTCAAGAATTACTTGGCCTCTTATGAGATTATTTCTTTTTTTATTAAGCTAATAAATATTACACAGTATTTTATCTGTAAATCCTAAGCTTCTGTTTGCTTGAAATTCTAAGTCTACGATTTGTATTTAATAGTTAAATAGATTTATTTTTTGCTTTATCCAATTTAAAAACAGTTTTTAGATATCATCTTATTATACCATTAAAACACAACTCAGTAACAGATTTGTACAAACAGTGCCATAAATCTAGAGATGCTATATCAATTCTTTTCACTGTGGAGTTTCTACAGAGCAGGAGAAAAATATATATAAAGTATGATTTGCAGTTCACTATATGTAAGCACAACAGTAAATGGAATTGACTGTTTCATTTCATTTTTCCCTAAGCTGAGAAAAATGACATCACTTACTTTTGTCTCTATTTGTTTGGTGTCTGGATTCTGAAAAAGCAGCTTCACTTTTGTTTTCCCATCATCTGAAGAGCCTTTGAGCTGAGAGAATTTAAACCTCCACAGCACGTTCTGAAGAGAAAGACGTTTGATTAAGGACTTGTAACATGGTTAGCTAGAACTACAGATAAATGACTAATGGTTATGCATTAAGATGAAGCACTGGGGCAGTAAACATGAGCTGGTTGCAGAGCAAATAGAATTAACAGCTTTGCATCATATGTGAGAGTAAAAGGCATGATATTAATACTAATTAAAAAAATATATAGAAATTATCTGAAATTTGAATGATTCAATTCCCTATATGATGTAATATCAATATCCAAGACAAAAGCTTATTTCTAGAAAGATCCATTAGGATATTTGTACTGTTTTCATTATGACCACAATTTCACACCATATCTTGATCTGTCACATTTCTGCAGGCTCATCTGCACAACGTAGATTAACGTCTTTCAAAGATGTTGTGATGAACCTTGGTCAAAAAAGTTTTTGAAGTTTGAAATCCAAAGATAAATATGCTATAGAAATGAAAAGCCATTAAGCAGTCTTGCAAATTACAAATGATATGTTCAAATTACACAGTTGCTTCTAAAATACATAGGAACTCTAGAATTCTTTCAAGTTTATACAGCACTTATTGTGGTTGTCAAATCACAGATTGACAGGACTCTTTTAATCAGTATAGAGATACTTTTCAGAAAGAAATTCTAGGAAATGACGTTTGAAACCAGTATCATCTTCTGTGTTTGAATGTTTTCTATTTATATCTTATGAATATAAAGAACACAACTTAAAAAACAAAGAAGCTAAAAGATTGCATCCAGACCTTCTGCCGATGTTGTCTTAATATCTATAATGTTAGCGAAACTTTTATGTACATGTGATTCAGTCCCTGGGTACTGCTGACAAAACACAATTTAAATGCTTTGAAGGCCATTTCAAAATCACTGTCAGAAAAACAAACAAACAAACAAACAAAAAAACCCTTGCTGTGTCCCATTTTTCAATATACCTTACTGCAAAATATTTTTTTCATGTGGGCCAGTGATATCTTTACTTGGAAATTTACTCACTTTTTACCTGTGAATTTCTCCAGTATTTTGTATTGGAGTGGAGTAGCTGCTTTGTGAGTCTGATGTCATTACAGAAACATCATCCCTTTCTATATGATGTTAAACAGATATTCTGACTACCTGAGAGTAGAGAGATTTTGCTGAGTTTTGTGTTATTCTCTACACAGTGTAGTCCTGCCACATAGTAAATTCAAGGCGACTGTTGGCTTAATGTAGAAAATTGTTGATTTTGAAGAGAGTAGGAGACTTGCTTCCTTCAAATTAATACCATTTTTCTTCACATTCTTGCCAGCTATACATACCTTGATATCAATGGTGATAATCACAAATTTTCTTTAAAGTTACAATATCCACATTGTGATTAAATCTTGTTGCTACCATGGTGAAGAATACAAGAAGTACCAGACTGAGAGATGATTAGAATGAGAAGGAGAAAATAAAGATTTTTTATGTCTCCTTAAACATTAGTTTTGCTTTTTCTGTGGGTATGGGTAACTTGAATCAAGGACAACTAGTAAATGTGATAATCACCACCTAAAATGATGACATCCTCATGAAATTCAATGATTTTTTTTTTTTTTGTGATCTTTAGAATCTTACTCATAGCTCTACTCACAGAGGGAATGTCCTATAAACAAAATAAGTATTTTCACACTTGTTTATAGGAAAAAAACAAGGCATAAAATTTCTATGAAATCTCTGACTTCATCTCCTGGTTCCCTGCAGACAGGAACATCACCACCCCTTATTACCCTTTACACAGCACTGTGATGTTGTTTAAACTTAGCATTAATGAACAAATTTTAACTGGATCCAGTGGGCCTAATTAGATCACCTGAAAGGCATCCAAATATTTAACAGGTTTGGATCTAATAATAGAAATGAATGCTTACATATATACTACAACTTCTAAGTGGAAGACAAAACAATTCAGCAATAACAGGCATTGCTGGAGTCCATAATTGACACTGAGTAGAAAAGAGATGGCTCTGGAAGGCAGAAGAAAATGCATACTCTGGGATCTCTTTATCTTGGATGCATGGCTGTGGATACAGTGGAAGGGAAGATGAACCAAGTAAGCTAAGTGATAGAGAAAAACTCTATGATCAGATACAAAGCAGCTGAACTGCAAGGCAGTCACTGTGATGTGCACCAAATAGAAAATCTGAAAGAGTTAGTCCCATGACAGCCTCAGAACACAACATATATGAAATGAAGTAATTACTTCAAATATGTTTGGCAATCCCCCAGAATTGTTCTAATGAAGAGTTTTCTAAAAGATGAATAAAATCCTAAGGAAAAGTTCTTGCCCTTTGCATTTTGTCATTTGTAATGCAGAAGGCCCCCTTTCGATCCCCTTACAGACTGTAATAAAGAACATTTTTAATGAGTAAGTGAGTTGGTTGCCCAAAATGTGGGATCCAGACTTAGAGTTGTAGGTCAGACCAGAAGACTGCCCTGCATTTTAATAAGCCAGTAGGAGCACCTGCTGTGCTGTAAGAGCATTTTTTTCATCAAAAGTTCACCTTAATTTGAAATTTGTTGTCTAGAAAACAGTTTTTTTCAGTAAAATTGCTGTGTCCCCAGTGAAATGTTAATTACTTTGCTACTCGAAATGTATTCAGTGTTGGAAAAAATATTCTAAAATGCCTAAAACTGTGGCACAATACCATCAACTTCAGCTGATAATGGGCAGTAAGAATTAAATGTGGAAGCTGCTCATTATTGCTTCACACAGGCTTGAAGATATAGAGAACAGGTCCATCTCTCAGAGAGAAAAACAATAAATGTGTGTGAGCTCTCCAGAATTTTTCCAGTTTAATAACAGAATTAATATGTCCAATGTTATTCTTTATTGTTCCCTTAGGTAAACAACAAGTCTATGGGGCCCAATGACACACATCCAAGAGTCCTGAAGGAAATGGTTGATGTAGCTGTCAAGCCAGTCTCCATCATATTCAAAAAGCCATGGCTGTTGGCTGAAGTCCCCAGTGACTGTAAAAGCATCATTCCCATTTATAAGAAAAAAAAAAGGAAGATATGGGAAAATACAGCCCAGTGAACCTCATGTTTGTTCCTCAGTATATCAAGAAGATCCTCCTGGAAGCTATGCTGAAGCACATGAAGAATGAGGAGGCGATCATGACAGCCAGAATCACTTCACCAAGTGCAGATTGTGCCTGACAAATCTGGCCGCCTACCATGATGGAGTGATGGCGTCAGAAAATAAAAGATCATCTACCTGGACTTCCGCAAGGCTTTTAATATGGTCCCACACCACACACATCTCTAAATTGGAGATACATGAATGGTTACAGAAAGAGGGTTGAGAGAGAGACACTGGACCCCAGGGACTAGCGCTCTTCAACATGTTTATCAATGACACAGACAATGGGATCCTGCAGCAAGTTTGCTGATGACACTGAGTGATGCAGTTGATACAGCTGAAGGAAGGGGTGCCATCCAGGGGAAACTGGACAAACTTGAAAAGCAGGCTCACCTGAACCAAATGAGGTTCCGCAAGTGTTTCACTCAGATCAGGACAGTCCCAGAGAAGAACTCTCTGAGAGCAGCCCTGCAGAGGTGGTCAAAAGGGATCCTCATGAATGGAGAGCTTAACATGTAGTTAAGTACAGTAGTACAGTAGTGTGCACTTGCAGTCTGGAAGGTCAACAGTATCCTGGGCTGCATAAAAAGAGGAGAGGCCAACAGGGAGAGAGAGGGGATTGTTCTCATTTGCTCTGCCCTTTTCAGGCCCCATCTGGAGTACTGTATACAGGCCTGGGGCTCCCAGTACAAGAGGGATGCAGAGCTACTGGAGTAGGTCTAGAGGAAGGTCATGAAGAAGTTCTGAGGGCTGGAGCACCTGTAAAGAAAGGTTGAGAGGGCCAGGCTTGTTAAGCCTGGAGAAGAAAATACTGTGACGTTCCTGTACTTGAAGGGAGCTTAGAAGCAGGAGGGGAATGACTTTTTACATGGTCTGATAGTGATAGGACAGGGGGAATGGCTTTAAATTTAAAGAGGGGATATTTAAGTTAGAAATTAGGAGGAATTATTTTGTGGTGCGGCACTGGAACAGTTTGCCCAGAGAAGCTGTGACTGCACCATGCCTGGAAACATTCAATGCCAGGTTGGATGGGGCCATGGGCAGCCCTGGGTGGCAACCCTGTCCACAGTAGGGGGTTGGAGCTGGGTAGTCTTTAAGGTCCCTTCTGACCCAAGCCACTAGATGACAGTACGTAAACAAAGTTTGATTGAAGCCTCCACATCATCAAGTATAATGATGATAAGCACATTCAGTTAAGTCCTACTCTTTCTATAGGTAGTACTAGTAGAATTTCTACATTCAATGGGATTATAATTATGACTGATTTTCTGATCTTGTGAAAATGAATATAACAGAGAGTTTTATGGTTCTCAAGAAGGAGTACATCAAATCAATCTTCACATTTAAAATAAACATTTTACACAGTCTAAATGAATGAGATGATTACTGTCCATACTTAATTTGTCGTTACACGGAAATGTGCTACGCAGAGCACAGTTTCAGAATCTAGTATCACCAAAGGCATAGAAAAGCATGCAAATATATTGTCTGAACTTGTTATTTACAGGATAGCATATACATTGCAAGCAGTCTAAATTTTCAGATAACAATGATATTGGTCATTTTTTCTCTGCACTGAAATGTCAATAAATTTGTGTGTTTGGGTCAAAAGTACAAAAGAAAATGACAACAAAAACTAGATCCAGCATCAATATTTCAAAATGCATTGTATTTTCTTTTAAGTCGGAATGACAAACTGAATTTCTTTAATATACATTATAAAATCACTTCAGTTAGTAGTTGCAAACCATATTTTAGAGGACAGATCTTATACTATACAGTTCTATTAAGGTAGAAAGTTTTTTTAATGAAAACTCATTTCTACTGGGAATCAAATCTATAAATTCACTAAAAATGACTACAGATTTTATTTTAAAATGATAGAATAACAGATATCATTTAGAATAATACATATCATTTGGAAGTTGGCATGTGCCATAAACCATTCCCTACAGTCCCTTTACAGAGCCACTCAGTTTTGCAAGAGAAGCAAATTTAAGCACATAGATTGACTTTGAAATGCATTTGCTCTTGTTCTGTTCAGTTCTGATATAGCCAAAATTTCTTATGATGAAAGAATAATCCATTTTCCTTTATATCTGTATCTTCAAAACAAATAGAATCAGGTGAAAGTTCAATATTTTTCATGACTGGTAATCTTTTCAAAATCTTGACGTTTCGCCGTTACTAAGAAACCAAGTACTCTGCTACATATAACCTTCTTTTCCTTTTGAAAAGGAAATTACTTTTTTTTATATCTTTCTCCAGTATCTACTTTACATGCTACGGCACAAGTAGATTATCCCCTCCTAGTCCCAGACTGACTGCACTTCAGTAGAGCTATATAAACAAAAAGTGCAGAATGTTTGAGAAATAAATACTATACATCAGTATAAAAGATAGGGTTACTGATAACTTCAAGAACACTGAAATAAAGCAGAGTTATGTTTTCTTTTCTTTTTCCTCTTACCTTTGTTTTACTGTCAAAACAGGTAAATCCCAGAGCAAAGTCGACTGTGAAACACAGAGTATCCCCTTGCCAACTGCACATATACGTTTTAGACTGGAAAAAAAAAACATGAATTATGAGAGAACAACCATCATCTTCATCTATCAAATAAAAATTTGTTATTTTTGTGATTTTTTTTTCCCAAATTTTTGGAAAACTGCTTAGACCTCACCTGTACCTTCTCAGGTCATTTCCAGTGCATGTGCAGGTAGAAGTGCCTAAATATTTAGTGATCTAATTGTAACAGTTATCTGACATCTTTATCTCTCTGTCTGATAGAAAATTCGAGGACAAACTTTTACCTTGAAGCATTTCTTCACTTGTGTACTTGAGTGACTGGAAAACATTAGCTGATTCACTTTGCAAGCATTTTTAGGGCTACCTGGTATCTTTGCTGGATTTTGAAAGCATAACAGAGTATTTCTGCTGCTGACGAAATTTGAAATACCATGATGAGATTCACATTGAATGGCAAAAAAAAGCCGTTCAGAAAAACTTCAGCATGAACAGAGATCAGATCCTGCCTTCAGCTTTCCCCATCTGACCTTACCAGTCATTTGAAATATTATATATAAAAATATATACACTCTTGAACTTTATGAAATCTTTTGATTTTTTTGTTTCTTCTTTCCAAGGGGGCATTATTTTGCTCTCATTGATATTTCATAAATCACATGGTTACCTCACCCTTGAACATCTATTTCTGTGAATTTTTGTATCTGAATAATTTCTTAAATGCCAAATAATGGTATTAACACAAGGAAGGAGATTGAAAACATTAATACAATTGCTTAAATTGAAAGTTGTGCCATGAAGTTGTTCTTCAAAAATTCTGTGTACAATTTAGAACATTTCTACTTAGTTACTCTGATGGTTTCCTCCTTCTACTACACAAATAAATATTTACAGATATGACATTTTAGAAAGGATTTTGAGTGGGCTGGGAATTAAATTCACATAGTAGCACAGATTACTATCATAATCAGTTGGACAATGACAGATGTAATTTTTGAATAAATTACTTTGCTTACTGGTATTAAGAACTCATATTATTTGGCACTAAAAAGACTTCATTAATCAATAACCAATTAGAACAGTATTTAAATATTCCCACATATTATTCAATAATCATAAGGCAGTACTAAGCACCTGTCTCAACTTCTTCTCCTTTATTTTCCAACTAATGAGGTTAAAAAATGGTTTTTGACTCAGCAAAGCACTTCTGAAAATGTATTACATTATATTTCCCTAATGAGTATGCATTCTAATTGCTCAGCCACATATGGTGATTATTAAAACAAACTATTCATGCATAATTAGCCTGGAGTATTTTACAAATATTTAGTATCTGCAAATATTGGAACTGTTTTAAAAATGTTTTGCAACAAATATCAAAGACAAACAGACTGTAGTGTATTTTCACTGTGATAACCATTACAAGTAAACATATAAGGTTTATACTTAAAGAAAACAAAAACACTAACTGTTTTTTTTTTTTTCCTTTACAACAGAAGTAGTTTGGGTTTTGCCATACAGGGAAGAGATAGCAGTTATTAAATTTAAAAGTTTGCCTCTGGCATATACTCAACGACTTTGAAGAGGTTCTCAGTGCTGTTACAAGGATTCCCAACCCTGCACATTCACACC
Source organism: Oreortyx pictus (assembly GCA_036925125.1). Taxonomy (NCBI): domain Eukaryota; kingdom Metazoa; phylum Chordata; class Aves; order Galliformes; family Odontophoridae; genus Oreortyx; species Oreortyx pictus. Next base: position 89,083,390 of record JAUPFR010000002.1, on the reverse strand, counting down.
AATACACAGCACTATCCTTTCTCATTCTAGCCTTTGCAATAAACTTGCCATATATTTGCAATTATGTGATTACCCTTGGTTATCTACAGCAATTGTTTACATTGAAGTTTAACAATAGAAATCTGGGTTTATCTGTCTTCTAAGGTATATTCAACTAGAGAACTCACAGTTTAAGCAACAGAAAGGAAAAACATAGGTTATTTTAAACAATCTTCCTTATCAAATGGAAATGAGATTATTTCTGGGCTTAGGTACAGTACTGGTTTATCACAGAGCACTTAAATATTGTAAATACTGGTAGATGAGAGGTATCACTTAATTACGCATTAAAATATCTTTCTATCATACAGCTATAATCAAATAGCCACATAGTTTTGCCTGTTAATGAATGTTGATAAAAGTATATGCAGATCAAAATGAAATTAAAAAAAACAACAACCCACAATTAGAAATACTCTTAGTAGTTTTTCCTACTAAAAGAGTTGACTTGTTAACAAAGCACATGATTTCGTAGACTTGAAGTGTGTTATATACAGATGAGGACATTAGAATTTTTATTAGCCTATTTTACTGGCTGTATTTTATTGTCGATTAACGTAATAATTGAATTGAATTGTAATGAGTTTTCCCAAGAAATCAATTACTAGTCAGTGTATTAATCTTATTAGCAGAAGACTCCTGTGTAGAATTTTAATACCGTCCAAATACCACTGATAATTTTATCTCTGTGTTTCAAAGACCAAACATAAATCTATTTCATATTTTCTTTATTTCTACCAGTGTGGATATCCAAAAAGAGCATAAGAGAAAACATTAGCAATAGCTGAACTGAAAAACTCATCTCAGCCCACATAAAGTATAGTAGGAATCTTAGAAAAACAAACCCCTTAATTCTGAAGACAGCCTGCAAAATAGTGAAGTGTTTTTGCACAGAATTAACTGTGCTGAGCAGAAGTGCTTTTAAAAATCTTTAAAATTCCAAAAAGCTGAATTTAAAATGTATAGAATTTGGCTTTCCAGAGTATGAAAACCTCTGATAAGTTATTTTACAGAAAAAATGTATCATAGATCAGGAGCAAAAATTATAGGAGGAACTGCATCTAATGCTCTGAAATAACTTCTTAAATGTTTTTATTTTTTTGTGGTTTATTGGGTATTAGTGTAAGAGAGTGGTTTTGAGAAGATGTTACACCTATGCCTTTTTTTAAACACAGATACTACATATATGTTCAGTATATATGCATTCAATAAACTAATACTAAGCTCAAGATTTTTCTAAGAATTCAGATAACGTCTCTTTTCAATTTAAAATTAAACTTCTACTGATTTTGGCATAAGTAGTGCCAGCTCACTTGTTGTTGCCTTAGAAATAATACTGAGTGCTTAATGCATTCATGTTTTAAATGATGTCTTTGTCAGGACACCGCTATGCTTGGAATTCTAGATCAGCTATTACAGTATGGACCACACTCAGTAAAAATTACTGCCATATCATAGATGAAAGAAATACCTGTGCTATCTAACTACTGGTAAATAGATTGAGCTTCCTCATCTCTGTCACTGAGCTACAGTTTTTGTGGTTTGATAGCATCTGTGTTGTTTTTCTTTTTTCTTTTTTTTTTTTCCATAAGGAAAGAAGGTTATCACAATGAAATGAATGCCATTTTCCTACTTAGACATTGCCTCAAACATACTTTCACATACCAGAAGCAGGTTCTCAGTAGTAAACAGCATAATCAGGCTGGAATCATTCATCATAGCAGAAATCTACTAGTGGACTTCAGCAAAGGTACTGACTTTTTTTTTTGAGACAGTCCTTTATACTAAATGATTTTTCTTTCCAAGTGATTGCAAATTTCTAAAATGCTACTAATTTTGCAGATGAGAGATAATTTTAATTAGAAGTACCTACAACAGACATTACCAGTTCATTTCTAGAACAACTGAGCAATTGAATTATTCATTAGCAGAAGAAAATTAGGTTCTTAATCAATGGTTCCTCAATAGGAATTTTGTTTTTCTACCACACTTTTTCCAAAATAAATAAATAAATAAAAATAGGGGAGAGAAAATAGAGAATAGTCACATCTGAAAGCAGAATGTAATATATCAAAATGCTAAAATCATACTTATCTATAAATTCCAAACTCACTCAGGGTAACATGAATAATTTCATTCTTATTCTAGTCTACAATATTCTCTGGAAAACAGTAATAAAATTAGATTACTAAGCAAAAATATAATGATATAAATGGAAGGATTTAAATCGAACTTTTAGTATGGATCATTTGTAATTTTAAGAATATAATAACATTTTTAGAAATGTCGGTGTAACTTCATGAAAATCATCATTTCATACTTATCATGTTTAAAATACAGAATAAGTAAAGAAGACTTTCAATATCATTGCAAATTAGTACATTCTTACTGAAGAAAATTAGAGAGATTTATATGGTATCTGAATCACTGAATTACAAATAATTTTTATAAACATAGCAATCATTTTTACAAATGTATTTGCAATTAATCCATACAATTCTCAGCATCTTTCTTTGGGTCTTGGAGAATGTGGGTGGTTTTTTATTGTTTATTTTTCTGCATTAGAGTGAAAATGAATTTGAATCTAATAGTATTTGTAAAGATGAGCATTTAAGCTGGAATTGTAATAACCTTTCTATATATAATGAAAACAATCTAAAACTTAATTGTGTAATTAAACTGACTTCTAGTAACATACTGATAAATAACTTCTAATGACCCTATGAATCTAACTTAATCTAACTGCTATTATTTCACCTCAATTTAAAAAATGATATTCAGTTTATTTGTTTGTTTCAGAAATGAGAATGAGCTATACCAGGAAAATAGTAGACGGTGGCATTTCCATTATTAAATATATTCCTATATAGAAGTCTACTTTGTATATGCTTTGCTACCAAAAACAAAAACAAAAAAACAAAAACCTAAGAACTACATTGCCAACTGTATTGAAAATATATAATATTTGTATCTCTTGTCTTCTTTGTTTACCATGAGGAATTAACAGATCTGTGAGTGAAAAACGTCAATTATTGCTTATTCAGTCTGCCTAACTTCTTCTCCTTTATTTATTTATTTAAATTCAGGTGGAATTCTCCTGCTAATGGGGAGCAGGAATTCTCCTGCTTAATCTCAGAAGATAATTTAGTCTACCAATTCTTAAGCAGCACTAAATTTCCAAATATGCGCAGAAACAATTGTCGTGTTTCTTTTTACTCCAGACTTGCTGACACATTCAAAGTCTTCTATGCATCTGAGAAATTAGCTAGAAGTGTCACGTTAGCTGTGACACAAGACTGAGTGGAAAGATACTCCCCCAGTAGAGACACAGCCCCTACGATCTGCTCTGATTATATCTAACTTGGGTTACACTAAGATTAAGTCAAAATGTCAGTGGAGAATGACTAGAAAACACCTCTTGTGTAATATGCCAGTGAGGAGCCCAGGGAACTTCTTTTAGGCTGCCTGGATCCAAATACCACAAGCTTCCTTTTCTTGTTTTCTCTAAATCCAAAACCATCACTCATCAGATTTCTTCATTTCATGTGACTGAACAGATTCAGATGGATCTGTCTGGAAGCTTCCTTGCAGCTCAGTCACGTACAGTGGCAGCACAAGGAGTACAAACCACTGAACAGTGAATTTCACTTTTCCTGTTCTTAGTCACTTGCTGAATGCTCATTTCTAACTATAAACTGCTTTATAAAGGTATTCAGATAAAATATCATTTACCCTAGGAACAACAGAAGATTACTGTAGAATCCAACTTGAAGCACAGCTGTGCCAAATGTCATTATGAACAGCAGGCATTTTTAAAAACATTTGTCATACAGAATTATATTGTTCTTACATGAAAATATAAGACTCTCTGATACAATGCATCATGGATATCCATGTATATACTCTCCTCTTGTACACTGTATAATCTCAAGTAGATCTCAAACTACTTGGGATAAAACTTTTGATATACAAAATAATGCTAATTCACATTCCAGTGCCTCTCTAATTACACATTACTTCAGACCAACAATATCATCACTGCTTTATCATATTTTACTGCAGTATAAATATTAGAATCTCATCCAAATGTTGGTGCTTATTATATCAAATAGAAACATCTTTATCAATGACATAGACTGTGGGATTGAGTTTGCTGATGGCACCAAACTAAGGGGTGCGGTTGACACAATAAAAGGAAAGAACACCATCTACAGGAACCCGGACACACTCAGAAAATGGGTACATAAGAACCTAATGAGGTTTAACAAGGCCAAATGCAAGGTATTGCACCTGGGTCGAGGCAGTCCCAGAAATCAGTACAGACTGGGAGAAAAACTCATTGAGAGCAGCCCTGTATAGAGAATGACTCGTGAGTCCCGATGGACAAAAGCAGGACATGAACCAGCAGTGTGCTCTCGCAGCCCAGAAGGCCAACACTATCCTGGGCTCCATCAGAAGATGGGAGGCCAGCAGGGAGAATGTCCCTTTCTACTCAGCCCTTGTGAGGCCCCATCTGGAGTACTGTGTCCAGGCCTGAGGCCCTCAGCAAAAGAAGGATGCAGAGCTACTGGTGTGCACCCAGAAGATGGCCATGAAGATGACCAGAGGGCTGGAAGACCTTTCCTATGAAGTAAGGTTGAGGGATCTGGGCTTGTTTTGCTTGGAGAAGAGAAGGCTATGGGGAGATCTTTTTGTAGGTCAATTCCGAGTCTCTCTGGAGCTGATCCAAATATGGAATCTACTTATTTATTTAATTTGGGGAAAATGCAGGTTTTTGAAGTATTAGTGAAGTTCTGTGTAGTTCTTTATTTTTTCATCTTTCACAGCCATCACTGACTTTATACATTACAGGAAGGAAGGAAGAAATTTGAAATACTTTACTTTTTTAAAAAAAATACTGCTTCTGGAAGATCAGAAAGTATTATGTATATATATAATCATTTATATAGATGTTAAATAGGGAAGGAATGTTATTAGAAGGGATATTCTGAAAAAGAAAAAATGCAGCTTTCCTGAAAAGGTTACTGAAATTAGCTCTGTATGTTTACAACTAGTTCTAGTGAATCCTCTCAAAGCGTTTTTAACACAAATGCACAGGTAAAATTAAATAACAATACAAAACAGACAGCAAATAGTAGGAATTAGAAAACTGCACATATTAGTTCCTCATTTATAAAAAATACAATCTGTGTTTCAAGAAAAGCAACGTGGGTTAGAAATGACATAAATTCAATGAACTGATAAAATCAACGACAAGGTAATACAAATAAACTTTAAATGATGAACAGAAGAGAGCATATTAAAAAGCACCCACAACCAGAAACATAAACAGAAGTAGTCCATTAAGCAAAAAGAGAAGCAGCTGAAGAAAGGATACCATGTAAAGAAATTTTTCAAAGTAGAGGATTCTTTTTTCATTTGTTTTGCTTTGCTTTAACCATCAATAAAGTAGCTGTAGATTCATCGTCCTTAAGAACATATAGTGAATGGAGGAAAATGTTAAAGCATAGAGTAAGAAGCTTGTGGACTAATGATGTTGTGAAACATGCCACTTTCATGCCTGTCATCTTTCATAACTGTGGAACACTGTTCATATTCACAGATGAAAACAGAGATTGGCAAAACAGACCGATACGGAAATAGAATTAATTGTTGCTTACAGAACAGAAAAATAATTGATTAATTGCATTTGTTTAAACTGTTGCTACTTTTTAAAAGTACTATACTTACGGAATTTTAGAACTACAGTATTTTTGGACAGAAAATTGAAAGCTTCATGTAGGACTCTTATAGAAATAAAGCTCTGGGTTTGCATGCACAATTATTCTCAATAATCATTCCTGCATTTATCCAGAACAAACATAATCAGCAACCATTTTTGAGTCCCAAAGAGCCAGTCTGACTTACATGTTCAACACTATGAACCTCATAATGAAAAACTGTATGTTGCTAAATCTTGGGAAAAGAGGAAATGTTAAAAATGCATACAAAACAAACAAGCAAAAGAAAAAGATGAAACATCCAGGGAAACAGATACATGTTAGCTCAACTATTATCAGTGAAAATGTGTCGTGTTTATGCTTATTATACATTTTTTGGATTTCCAAACATAATCCACATTACATGGATTTGAGATATTATTATCTATTTATATATTATATATATTATATGATATATATATATATTATTGTTTGATATTTGATATATTATATGATATAATATATGATATATATTATCATTTATAAGAAAAATGTTTGGGTTTTTTTTGTTATTTTTGATGTATTTTTCTGAAAGGAGGGATGTGTGTCATTCCAGAAACATGAATTTTACACTTGATATCTCTTACGTATGGGGATACACTCATACTCCCGTCTTCAAATAATGCATGCCTATCCTGGTGTGTCAAAGAATTAGTAAGAAATCTAGTAAAAGCAACAGTCTTTTGTTTTTGAAGACTATAAGAAAAAATTGAAAAAAGAAAAATGACTCCATCTGACAGTCATTGTTTTCCACTGTTGAGGATGTAAGCTGAGAGGAGGTGTGCTTGCTGGAATTTGTGAGAGATGACTGAATTTCTAGTTGTGATTGAGAGAACTACACAACCTACCTTTATCCACCGCATAGCTGATTTTTATCACCAACCTCAGGAAAATACTTCTTAACAGTGCTTTTTCTGCCTTCCAACTTTCCGTTTCCCTACTTCTGCTGCAGTTATAATGCCACCTCTTATTCCATCAAATATAATATTTTTTCCAGGAAGTTAATACAGATACCTCTAGCACAAGGATTCACCTGCTATCACTATTTGAAAACAAATTAATTTATTTACAGACACTTAATTTCACAGTTTTGTAGAAGGCCCTGTTTACAAGTATTTGCAGCATCAAATATGTCTTTAAGATAGATGAAGGGGAACTGATATTGTGAGGGGAATTTCTTCCTGCTTTACTGCATTCTTCCTGTCATTTAAAACAGCAATTCACACACACAAAAAAAAGTTTAAAATATCATACCTTTGAACATATCATAAACATTATGATTTCTTTTCATAAACTAAGGACAGGTGAACCTTGGAAATATTATTTTTATAAAAGTATCAAAACCAAAGAACATGTATAGTTAAAAACAGCCCTGCCAAAGACAAAATTCAAGAGGCCCTAGAAAGCTAATAGCATGAAACCATGCTTAAATAAGATAGGCTGAAATGACACAGTGATATTTGACTGCCACCACGAATCTTGCCCAATCATTTATGAATAAAAATGAATTTCTTACTGCAATTATGGTCCTTATCCAAAAGGAAGAATTTTTATGGACAATCTAACTACAGGTAATAACAATTAATTTTCTGAATACTGAAATGTCAATTCTCTCTCTGTGGCTGGGATTAATCTATGTAATGTTGAGTTGCAGCTCAATCATGCTGCTCTTAACATCTATATGAAAACCAGGACATGCAGAATTTATGTTATGAAGGAAGAAAAAGAATAACAAAGTCAGAAAGATTTTCCACTGCTGGAGAGTAACCGCACCACTTTATATTCTACTGACCTCACTTTATATTCTACTGACACTGAGGTTTCCAGCAAACTTGAATATATACAACTGAAGAAGAGAAAATTAATACGAGAACACACAGAGACTTAAACACTGTAATCATGATTCTAATTGAATACCTTTAATGGAGGTTTCAAACAGGTTAAACCATGTCTGGAAGAAATATTAATGTATTTAGTATAATATATAATAATTTTAGTTGTCGGATGACAAAAGGTAATTGCATAAGCAAACATCTCTAAATTTTGAGACTGTTAGAATGCAACAGAAGTTTTGAGATTTTGCAATAAACTTTTCAGAAATTGAATCAGCAACAGAATGAGTTCATCTCCACACTTACTGCACTTCATTTTAATGATATATTATCTGGTTTTATATGCACGATAAGTAGGATAATTTCTAGGTTGTTCAAAGAGATGTATCAATTATTTGAAGATCTCATGTAAGAAAATATTTTATGCATACTCAGCATTATGAATCCCTCCTTGATGCCCAGCAATTTTTCAGGAAGTATCCTTTCTTTTTTTTCTTTGAAGAATTGTATTCCTTTACAAAAGAGCAGAAGAGACAGCATCATCATAACAAAATCATTTTGGTCACCCTTTCAGTTCAAAGAGGCAATTGGAAGTGTTCTAAGAGAGTGCTTGCAATTCTCTTTAGGATTCCAGAGGCCTGGAAGTTTAGAAGAGCTGATACTAGCTGTGCTAGTAGTCCTATTCTTGGAATGCTGCGCTAATTCAATGCTGGGATCCACTGCTCTTTCTTTTGTAAACACCTTTAGGTTGCCTGGGTGCCCACCAATCAAAACCTATCAGATCAAGCTTTAATTTGTGCTAAATAATGTAAATATGTTTATGACTGGAAAAGGTCTATATTCTTAATCCATGTTTTCTCAAATCACTGGTCTAGTTCACTTGAATCCACACATTCAGCAAATAAATTATTTATGTAATAGTACAGACGTGCTTTGGACTACAGATTAACTCAAAATCAGTAGATCTTCTCTGTTTTCATATCACAAAATATTTCCTTTAGAATGAAATGTTTATGAGGGCTGCTCTGAAAGAAATGCTTCCTATTTTATTGTGTTAGACCAGAACGTCAGAGGAAGATGTTGGTGGTACGGCAATAGAAATGGAACTTTCCCATCAATGTTCTGTTTCATTTTGTTGCCTTGTGACAGACTGCAGCAGAGGGGCAGTCTGACACAATGGCATCAGACATGGAAGTGTGTATGAAGCAAAGGTGTGCAACTGATTTCCCTCACGAGGAAAATACTGCACATTCTGCAACTCTTACTCAATGTTTACAGAGACTAAACAGTGGATGTGAGCACAGTGAGGTGGTGTGTTTCAGCAGTGGTAACACCAAGAGTGGGTCATCTCTGCTGGTGTAGATTTTTACGTGGGGCATGCAGGTTCTTGGTAACTGCTAGCAAAAATGCATAGCTACTGACCATGTTAAAAAAATAGTGTTTTGCAGCCGAGGATTTGCTCTATCAAATAATGTTACTGCGCTCTTCTTATATGTTGGAGCAACCTACACAATTAAGGGTGAGCATAATCATTCTTGGGCTGCAGTGACCATGCTGTGGATGAGGTCATGATCATAGAATCACAGAATCACCAAGGTTGGAAAAGATCTACAAAATCATCCAGTCCAACTGTCCACCTATCACCAATAGTTCTCTTTAAACCATGTCCCTCAACAAAATGTCAGAACGTTCTTTAAATACCTCCAGTGTTAGTGACTCCACCACCTCCCTGGGCAGCCCATTCCAGTGCCTGACCATATTTTCGGAGAAGTATTTCATAGTATCCAGTCTGAATTTCTCCTGGTGCAACTCGAAGCCATTCCCTCTTGTCTTACCACTAATTAAAAGAGAGAAGAAGCCGACCCCCAGTTCAATACAGCCTCCCTTCAGGTAGTTACAGAGAGCAATATGGTATCCCTTCAGCCTCCTCTTCTCCAGACTGAACAATCCCAATTCCATCAGCCATTCTTCATAGGGCCTGTGCTCCAGACCTCTCACAAGCTTCTTTGCCCTTCTCTGGACACACTCCAGGACTTCAATGCCTTTCTTGCAATGAGGGGCTCAAAACTGAACACGGTACTTGAGGTGCAGCCTCACCAGGGCTGAGTACAGGGGGACAATTACTTCCCTGCTCCTGCTGGCAACACTATTTCTAATACAAGCCAGGATGCCATTGGCTTTTTTGTCCACTTGTGCATAATGCTGGCTCACGTTCAGCCCTGTATCAACTAATACCCCCATGTCTGTTTCCTCTACAGGTCTTCCAGCCACTCAGCCCCAAGCCTGTAGTGTTGCCTGGGGTTGTTGCAGCCAAAGTGCAGAACCCAGCACTTGGTCTTGTACCTCAACCCATTGGCTTCAGCCCAGTGATCCCTCTGTAGGACCTCACTACTCCCAGGCAGATTGACACTTCCAGCCAACTTGGGCCATCAGCAAACTTACTGAGGGTGAACTCAGCGCCCTCATCCAAGTCATCAATACAGATAGTGAAAAGGACAGGCCCCAGTACCGACCCATGGGAACACCACTCGTGACCAGTATAGCCAGCTGGATTTAACTCCATTCACCACCACTCTCTGGGCATGGCCGTCCAGCCAGTTCCTACCCAGCAAAGAGAGTACTTGTCCAAGCCACGGGCTGCTGGCTTCTGAAGGAGAATACTGTGGGAGGCAGCATCAAAGGCTTTGCTGAAGTCTAGGTAGACTACATCAAGAGCCTTTCCCTCATCTGCAAGATTGGTCATTAGAACATAGAAGGAGATCAGGTTGGTCAAACAGAACCTTCCCTTCATGAACCCATGCTGGCTAGGCCTCATCCCCTGTTGTCCTGCACATGCCGCATGATCTCCCTCAAGACAATCTGCTCCATAACCTAGCCTGATCTCAGTGCCAGGGAAACAGGCCGGTAGTTCCCCAGATCCTCCCTGCAATGCTTCTTGTAGATGGGAGTCACACTGGCAAGCACACAGTCTTCTGGGACCTCACCAATCGACCAGGAGCACTGATAGATGATGGAAAGCAGCTTAGCTATCACCTTTGAGTTTCCTCAGCACTCTTGGGTGAACCTCATCCAGCCCCATGGACTTGTGGCAGTCCAGTTGGAGTAGTAGGTCTCTGACTGTTTCCTCCTGAATTGTAGGAGGTTTACTCTGCTCCCCAATCGAGACTTCCAGGTCAGAGAGTGGAGTACCCTGAGGATAACTTTTAAAGACAGATATAAAGAAGGCACTGAGAGCCTCAGCCTTTTCCTTATCCTCAGGGGTCATGTTCCCAGCCTCATGCAGTAAAGAATGGAGATTCTCCTTGGTCATCCTCTTACTGTTGATATATCTGCACAGGAGTTTCTTGTTCTCTCTTACCCCAGCAGCCAGGTTGATCTCAAGGAATATGGGCCTGGCAAACAGCAGAGTCGGGACTCTTCAGAAGAGAGAATTTTCAGCTTAAGGAATTATTATTTAAGGAATTATTAAATGAGATCCACTGGAACACTGTACTTAGGGACATAAGAACAGAGCGGCATTGACAGCTCTTTAAGGAAACCCTTCTGGAGAGCTCAAGATCTCTCCATCCCCAAGGATAAGAAATCAAGCAGAAGTGGCAGGAAAACAGCATGGTTGAGCTGCTGGTTAAATTGAGAGATGAGAAGGAAATACAGAGGCAGAGGAAGTGGGGATATGTGTCCTAGGATGAATACAGGGATGTCATCTGGACATGTAGTGGGCACTTGGCAAGGGATGTGAAAAATAACAAGGGATTCTATAGGTATATTGGTCAGAAGAGACAGTCAAAGGAGAATGTACCTCTCTGAGAAATGAGAAGGGAGAACTGGCTTCAACAGATATGGAAAAGGCTGAGCTCCTTGTCTCAATCTTTACTGGCAATCAGTCTTTCCATACCTCTCACATGTCTGAACCTCTAGGTTCATAGGAAGAAAATCCCTCTCAAAAGCAGATAAAAGTTGGAGACGGCCTCATGAGACTGAATATACACAAGTCTATTGGAGCCAGCTATGTATTAGGGGGAAATTCTCTACTCAGAGGGTAGTGAGGCACTGGTACAGGCTGCCCAAAGAAGTTATAGATGCCCTGTTCCTGGAAGTGTTCAAAACCAGGTTGCCCTGAGCAGCCTGATCTAGTGGGTGGCAATCCTGCCCATTGGCAGGGGGTTAGGAATTAGGCATTCTCCAAGGTCCTTTCCAACCCAAGCCACTCTATAATTCTATAATGGGACTTTCTTATCTTGCTCAAGTAACCTCAAGATTCTAATGGAAGCAACCTGATAATAGACACACATGTATGGAGCAATACCAGTTACATTAATGTTAAACATTAAACTATCTAATGAGGAGTGCACTCTCAGCTTTAAAAAATAATTGGTTTTAGAAAATTTTACTAGGCAGTAAAAAGTGATAATCCACTGTGTTACTCAATGAATTTCAAAATTAATGTGACTAACTTTCCTGTTTTACTCTGATTCTTCAAATTTTTCCAATGCTAATTTTCAATTAATAACACAAAAGCAATTTATTTTTTAAAATGAACCATAACATAAAGCAACAAATTTATCTTAGGCAAATAGAAATAAATTTTATACAAGAAAATGTTTGAAGTAGTCTGCAAAATCTCCAAGTAATAAAACATATCAATTTCCAATTTTTTGTAATCAAGGTCAAATCATACACTTGAAAATTCTATTTTTAAAACATTTTACACTCAGATTGTTATTACATGGGCATGGAGAAATAAATATTGCTGCAGTGAAGCATTTAGAGTCTTTCTATGCATGAAAATGTATTCAGGCCCTCATTAAAGAAGCTCATCAATCTCAAGCAATCATTGAACAGACAAATTATCTAAATATATTTTATATTTTTTTTACTGAAAAAATGGCTCCAGGATTTAAATTATTCATTACTTACACCAGTTCTTTGAACTTCCAAGAAGACTGCTCTTTGAAATGATTTCTCCCAAACTGCCAACTCGCTGCCCAGCTCTACATTGAAACAATGACTCTTGCCATGTCCAACCATAACACTGAAACAATAGGGCCTGTGGTCTTCAAAATCAAAGTCCTGATGAATACCAAAATACAAGTTCGCTTGTAGCCAGCAATCATCAGCAAGCCAGAGCTGAAAGACATGTTTCAGAATGTGATTCTTCATATAGCAAAACAATTAAAGCAACATTGTCCTTTCTGAGTGGCAGATACTTGGATATGTTATGTTATCATTTTGCAGAAACTTTCTGACAATTAAGCAATATTTACAAAATTCTCTCTTTGCTACTTATTCATTTCACCCAGTATCATGTAATCTAAGCTACTTCAGTAGTTAAAAATTACTGTCAAACTTATCTAAGCAACACGTACGCAATTTAAAAGGAGCTTGTACAATATATTTACAGTGAGAAGAAAGGACATTTCTTAATTGTTTGAATACACTTCAAGAGCTGTCTATAAGTCTTACAGATGAATGTAACTATTGCATTCTAACTAGATTTCAATCTCCTAAATGCCCATGAATCCAGTACTCTACCAAGCATACAATGAAACATTCAGGAAATAATGATGTGAGCTTTCAAATATCCCCTAATAGCTTCCAGTACTGCTCTGCTATTACAAGGGGAATGAAACGGGATCCTGCCATCATCTTCAGGATGAAGAAGATGAGAAATTTCACATTAGTCTTTCATCATGACAAACATCCTTGTAAAAGAAGGTTTTGTAACTGAAAACAAACTTTCTCACAAGAAATTTCCCTAATATTTCAAGAGAATAGCACAGAGAAAAACAAAACTAAATTAAAAGCTTTCACAGTGAGTATTTTCAATGACTGATTTTCCAATTTTTTTTTCTTAGTTTATATTTATCAGGGCCTTTTTCCATCTTCATTTCTCTAAAATGACGTGGAACAGAAAAGACTGGAAAACTATGAAGAAATACTATGCAATAAAAGAAAATCAAATGTTTTGAAGACAGGTTGCTTTAAAAAATACATCTAATCTTATAACTCCTGAAAAATAGTTTTTTACTAAGAATTCCAGTAAATACAGAGCATGAAGCAAATTTAGGAGGAAATACATGAGATACATTTTCAGTAACCTGGCTATTACCATTAAATGTTTGTGCATATGAATTTTAATTCGCATATTTGCATATCATAGTGAATTGAAGTATGTATTTATATGCATGTATACACACATAATCTTAAAATACAGAAGAAGTTTGGTTACAAAATGCCCTTCTCATATTGGATGCTTATTTTGTATTTTTAACTCTTAATGCTTAATGAACATAGGTGAGACACTTACAGTTGAGTAATCTTTTTTTAAAAACACAAAAGCACTCTCCACTACAGCTTTGCAGTAGTTCTAACCAGCTCCTGAAAATCCTTAAAAACACTCTCCCAATCTGCAGTTTTTACAACATAAACTCCACCTTTCAGTCTACAATATAGAAACTAATCTCTTGAGACTTTTTCCATCTTTTTGGATTTGTTCAGTTTGCCTCACTGCCATTTATATCAAAGAATCAACAGAAAAGATGTTAAAGTGCTGAATTTGAGCTTTTGCACTTTAGTTAATGTATTCATGAAGACTAGCAATTAAGCATTAATTTATTAAAATGTCAAGAACATTAAAGAGTTGAATCCTTGGTAGTTTACTTCCCATTTATTTTTCTTAATGAAAAAGTATCACAGAATGTGATTTAAGGATAAACTATCCTTGAAGTTAACAGAATATTTAAAAAAGGGGTGACTTTCAAATCAGTAGTAACATTTCAAGGAGAAAAGAGCCAAAGCACAACCCACAGCAGAGAAAACATTTTCAAAAAGCATGAGTATTCGTTTCATTGTTGCCCAAATTATCTATCTGGATAATGTAAATTCTAAGAAAATTTAAGAAGACAGAATAAATAATCAGGGTCAGATTTTGCACTTTGCTGCTGTCTCAGTGATGGTTGGGATCTGTCCACACATACCCATGATCAGTCATGGTCATATTAATTTACATCACCGAAGAGCAGGGTTGAGCTCCTGGCTGAGGAGTGTGTGCTCTGGAGCTCAGCTCTGGTCTGGAACTCCAGGAGTGTCAGGTTTCTCGGTAAGGCACTGGCCAAGACCCTTGCCTCTCTCACTTATGTCAGAAACGGGAATCACCCCTTCCCGTCCAGTGAAAGAAGGTTTACAAGAGTATAAAAGGAGACAGCGATGGGCTGAAACTGCCAAACTTTCACTTACAGCTGCAAAATTGGCCAACCAGTTAACAGCGCTGACATTGCTCTAAAATGCAGATGTCACTGCAAGGCTGAGACCTCTCTCTCTCTATATATATATTTTATCTGTGCGCTTCTTACTCTGTTGTTTGTAACTTCATTGTCTTTTTAATTTATTTATTTCTAAATTAGAATCCTCAAAACTGAGGTAGGAAATACAACACTGCTGTGGAAAGTCAGATTGGGACAAGCAGTTTGAGCAGCCAGGACATAGAAACTCCCTGTCACCCCATTCTCCAAACAATTTGGTCAATGAGTGCAACAGGTAACAACACTCTTTGTGCTGAACAGGTAGGAATGCTACTGTCAGGTCTTTTCTTTTATACACCGTCCCAATTAAATGTTTTGCACCAGAGAAGCATCCACAAGAAGTACTCCCATTAACTGAGCAGTTCTCCTTTGGCAGCATTGTTAAGCCAGGATCTGTACTGGTAACACAGCAACATTCCTTCTCCACAACAGAACACAGCTCAAAGGAGGAACACCAGAGGGATGGACAGCAGCTGGTGAGAACTACAGCTTGTTTGGAATTTTTCATTGAAACAACATAACATGAGACAGAATTTTCTTTTTTCTTCCTTGAGAATGTTTTCGATTTTTCTTTGTCAGGACTATCTTTTATCTAGATCTGCAAAGCTGTTTTTGGTTAGCCAACAGAGAATGAAATTAACCTATCTGATGCAACTACTTAGAACATACCTTTTGTAAGTCAGTTATTTAAATGGACCTATAAGGTTTGCTCTAAATCCTTCCTTGCTATAAGCTAGACAGAAAATACGATGTTACCGCTAGATGGTGGAAAAAATAAAAAACTTTATGGTGCACAAATGGAAATTGTGGCCCCTTTTATGGAAATAACAACTATCATGTTATCAAATCAAGACTGGCAGCATTGTATACTTCTTATTACTCAAATAAAAGCATCTTTATGTAGAAAACATTCCTCATTACATTCACTTAAAAATCTAAGTTACTAGGAAAATAACATTATCCAGCTTCATTATGATTAGCTAACTATCAGTATTTCATGTCTAATTTTCACATGGAAAAAAAAACACTCTTCATTTTGGGAGAACTTAAGAAACCTGCTCACTTGGAGCTTCATCCATTTTCCATATTCTTTTATACTTATATAAGTACTGCAACAATCACTGCAAAAAGGTTCTATTACAACAAATAAGCTACTTGAATGTTAGTTACTCCTAACTGAGATTAAACTGATCTCAACATCAACAGGAAGAGGCAAGCTTTCTTTACTATATAAGATAATTGTAATTGTTCGGAAACCTACCTTGTGAATTTTAAATAGAACCTCACAGAGGTTATACATTTTTTCAGCTCGTACCCAGTCTAGTGTGCTTACCTATAATATCAAAATACAATATTAAGAACAAATTCCTCTTCATTCTAAAATCATTTAAAGATGAAGAAAATATTAAGATGTCACCAATCATTATTCTATCAGACACTTTAAATATGAACAATTGTTAACTACATTTAATATCTAGCATTTAGAAAAGACTGACAAATAGCAGTTTTTTTTTTTTTTTCCAGAAACAGTATCTACATGAGTCTTACTATAATTAAAAGGTATTATATAATTAGAGAGATTTCTTGTCAATTATCACTAGAGTATGATGGAAACCTCTTTGTAATCTCTGTGGTGAGATACACAATAATATTTACTTTTGCTGTGCTAACATACAGAACCTTCTCAAATACAGAGGTACTCAGCTGCATATCTCAATTTAATAAAAACTTTAGCTTAAATAGACCAAGATGTGTTCCTAAATACATGATTCAGTTGACATACACTAGGGCAATGTTATCTTAATATTTATATTAAAAACTGAAAAGGCTTATGTTTCTACAATATTTGAAATTAAAAAGCTTGTCAGCTGTGCACATAACAACGAATACTAATAAATGGATTTCATTTTCTTTTGGCTTTATTACCTTATCTTGTCCCCATTACAGGCTATTAAAATTTGACAGTTGGAACAATAGTTGAAGATTTTTCCTTAAGACTAGGTCATGGCATGCTGTGCTCATCTATTTTCTATTAAAAACAGTATCTAGCCCACATAACAAAAGAAAAAGAGAACCTATGTATGAGAAATTCCAGGTTACATATTTTCGAGCAAAATTCTAACCCTTGGTGAATTAATAGGAATATCTGTACAGATTTATAAAGAATCTGAGTAAACTAAACTCTGAAGCTTTCAGCACATGGAAATCAGTGACTGTTAAAACAGCCTGGATGCCTTAAAACACCAGGGAAGATGCAGATTAGTTTGTTTCCCCTGCCTCACTTTCTAAGGGAAGAGAGCAGATCAACTCTCTCAAAGTATTAACAATAATAAAACTTAGTTACAGATCATCTGGGTTCTGTGGATAGAACTTAACCAGGAAAGAATGGTGAAAACCTTTACTTGATTATTTCTCTCAGTATATGTAATAGAAAGAAATTCAGCTATAGTACATAAATCTTGCTCCTGTTGGTTTATAGAAACATGATTAATATTTCTATTTACATTTATATTTTTACTTTCAGTCGGATGTCATAATCTCCCAACTTCAGTGGTAATAAAATTATGATAATCCACATCACAACAACACTGAAGAAAATTGCTGTGACTTCTGGTTATCAAAATGTATTTGACTGAGAGCTGTCAGAAGAATAAGGTAAACTTGGTGTTACTTTCTGTCTAATCTTATATGTTTATGCTTTTTTATTCGCACTAATTAAAATTAATGAACATTACAATTAGTCCTCTTCTGTATATGTTTCAAAGCAGCGTTTCAGAACTGAATTCTGAAAATGGCAAGTATCTCACCTAAACCTAGACACCAGTAATATTTAACTTGATTTTTAATCAAATCTTAAAAAAGAAAAATATACATATATATATATTCTTAAAAAAATAATTGTAGTTTCTTTCTATTGGAAAAAAAAGAAAACAAAAAGTGGATTCTTCCAGCTCTCATAGCCCCTTTCCATAACATCGATGTACAGACCTTGGAAATACTTTTTATCTTCAGCCACTGTAAGAAGTTTATAACAAATTTATAGTAGATCGTTAACTTCTAGATGATTGGATTTAGATGAGATGAATCATCTACTGCAAAAGGAACTGAAGATCTCCAGAAAAGAAAGTTCTGCAACCACTTATTTTCAGAATACAAAGGGATTCATACATTAGGGTTCCCAATGTGAAACTTCTTATATTTTATTAGTCAAGTGAAAAGTATCACTTGAATACAATGCATGCTACATGCTCTCTCGTTGTATTATATTATGAAAAATTTCCCAATACAAATTAAATCTCAAACCATAACTTAATGGCAACTTTCAAAGTACTCAGTAATACCTACAGGAAATTTGTCACATTTAAATCTAATAGTAGTTGTCTGAGAAAATTAATTTTAAGCAATTTTAGACATTATTCTCATCATCTCATCACATCATGTCAATGGTTTACAGTTATAAAACCATGACACACCACAAAACCTAGGATATTTTAGTCATACATTACTATTTCCATTAATCCATTCCTTCATGCAAGGTTCAATATTTTATTTCAGTTTTGCTTTTTGATTTTTGCCAAGAGTAAGGAATCACAAAAGATTAAAAACAACTGGAATTGAGAAATTATAAAGCTAATTAAAAATATACTTTTAAATATGTTCATTTACAACAAGTACTGTACACCTTGATCCATACTACGCAACAATATTTTTTAGTTCGACAGTTGATTTGAAAATAAAATAATTAAGTAAAATAAAATAATTAAAGGACAAGTTGGCTGGGGCCCTGGGCAAGCTAATTTAGTGCCTGATTTAGTGGTTGGCAATCTTGTCCATGACATGGGGGTGAGAACTAGGTGACCTTTGGGGACTTTTACAACATAAGCCATTCTATGATGAATAGTACAAGCTTTGACCTATTACTGTTGACCCTCAAAGGGAATCTTCATGCTTCTTATAAAATAAGGTTTACAGCCTAAAATGGTGGCTAACTAAATTCTATGGTCTATAATCTAAAAACAGGTGAGATATGACTTAACATTTGGTTCTATATTTTGTTTCTATTCCTGTAGATTAATTTAAATTGTTGTAATTCTTTTCTGGTACTAATGATGGGAAATGGTGACACTGCTGTGCTATTAAATTCTTTCTGAACACTTCAGTCTTCTCCTCATTACCTTTGAATTTCTTTCATCTTTTGATTCTCTGTAACCTCTTAAGACATTTTCAGCAGAGATAGCTAGTAATCACAGATCACAACCAGCACCTGTATAAGCCAAGATTTTCTTTTACTGTGTGTATCAGAGAAAGACCATAATACCTAAAGCCAAGCGAAACAGACTGAATAGCATGGTGTGCAAGGTCATTTTAAGAAATGGAAACATAACACAAAGGGATACTGGAATCCAAAGAGACAGCTGACATTGCTATAATTTCCACTTTGGAACCATTGTAGTATGTTTAAGTTTAAAATGTTGTTAATGGCTGCGCATGATCACAGATTATTATATATTTATAGTCAACTAGAAAAACTGGAAGGAATCAGAGAAACACCCAGAGGACCAGAGAGGTAATAAAACAGAACTAGGATATAAAAATAGAAATCTGAAGTTAAAATTTTAAGTCCACGAGAGACTGAAATAAACACTTACAACAAACAGTAGCACAATTAACAGTTACAAAAATGCTAAGTATTCAATTACATACTTCTTAGTGTTTCTTGTAAGCAGTTCAAGTTTTCTAAACCAGCACCACAACAGATCTAAGAAACTACACTAAGCTATTCAAATCTTCTAGTTTTAATTACTACCAAGTGATCTCAGCAAATATTCCAAATATACTTAGTTTTGGATGTATGCGTAAATAATTTTTTTTTGTATAAGACTGTTATAATCTAAAATATAATGGAGGAAAAAAAAGTTAAATGCATATTCCACATACAGGTAGTAAACAGCAAACTGGAGAACACTTATTACCTAAAAAAATTCTGTAATGAAACCAATCCAAAATATTTGCTTGATTATTCATACATCAGCACTAAGGATTATACCATGTATACGAGAAATAATGGTCAGCATTTAACTGATCATCCAGTCCACCTAGAAGTACCAAAATTGTAGAGGTAAAAGATGAAACACTTCTAGGTTGATAGTAGTTTATTTCACTGCCCTCTTTAATAACAGAAAAAAATGAGCCAAATACAACATTTAAAAATTATGAAGAGATTTAAAAAAATATATACATCAAGAAATGGTCTTGAGATGAATTGTGAGTCAGCAGTGTAAGATGGCTGAAGATGTCTAACCATCTAAAACTAAATGCTACAAAACACAGACCAAATAGCAGTCATATCCTAGCAATAAAGTGACCAAAAAAAAAAAAAAAGTTAGAAAGTTAACCAGAAGCATCCATAGTCAAGTCTATGCCTCACAACTCATTTCTTTCCTATGTCTTTTTGGCATTATATATAGCATGCATTTACAAGTATTTGGAAATCACATGACAGTTCTTTCTCACATACAAAATGCTGCTAAATTTTGAATGATTCTCTGCAATGTTTTTCAAAGATTAAACAGATAAAATACAGTACATTAGTTTAATAACTTTTTTTTTTTCTGTAACTGCCATGCTACTGTTGAATTTATTCTTTTTCTGAATTTTCTGATTGCCCAGTAGTCTAATTTCAGTGCTATTTAATCACAGTGAAAAAGACAATTCTGCAATTAAGGATAACACAATTCCAAAGGAATGTCTACTTTAAGACTTGAATTTTAAACACAATATTGAACCGTAAGTAAGACATAAAAAATCAAATGTGTTCAGTCTTCCCAAACATGCAGCACATACTCAATAAGAACTAATCATTTCAGTTATCTGGAAATTTTTAATAGCATTAAAAAAAAAAAAGTTTACTTTAAGTGACAGTTTTGAACAACACCTCAATTTCTTCTAGGATATAAATTCAGAACTGTTTCAAGATCTGAAAATGGGCAGAAATATATCAGATACTTTTAGAATGTATTAAAATACTGCTTGTATATTAGCACTTCCAAAAGAATGATTCCTATTTGTGCCATGGTATTTTTCACATGTGCAGTTTTCAGAAGTGTGTCATATTTCAAATTCAGCAATCTGTAATTTAAATCTGCAAGTTTTTAAAATACAGTTACATGATCCACTTAAAGGGTGCATAAAAACATTCCCTCTTAAGCGAAATTTTCTTGATATTTATTTTTAATATAATGCATCCGTATTTTTAGAAGAACCATTTGAGATACTGTGGAAACTGGTTATAAATAGAATATTACTTTTCACAGATTCTTTCACATTACAGAATTGACATTTGGTCTACACTTCTCCTGACTTTTGTGCATGGATAACCATATGTTTCCCATTCTTATGGAAGTTAGCAGCTGTATTTCCACTCATGATCCTCTACGCACAAAGAAAAAGAATAAAAATTATACCAGATGCTTTCATAACCAGTTGCAAATTTATGAGTGAGTACATTACAAATAATGATAACTGTACAATCTGCAGATCATCTACTCTGCATACACTACTGTGATTCACTACATTGATTCATCACACAAATAGCAATATAGTCAGAGCAACATCTCTAAAATAAAACATAATCAGAAACTCTTCTAAAGATCAGACAAGTTAAAAAATTTGATTTTTGCAACAAAACAATCCCATACTTCATCTTTCATTCATAATAATAACTGAAAAAAACCTCTGTAGAATAAATGTTAAGAGCAGTACCACTAAATATCTCTAAAAATAGTGAAGCATCTCTCTCCATGATTTTGTTTGGGGGTGTTATGTTTCCAGCTACAAAGCTGGAATGCAATATAGAACTGATATATAAGTGCAGTATTGGCTGGCAGTTTCTTGGGGGCCCTGGGACATCAACACAGGGTCTGACAGGGCAGGATCCCTCCGGCCAGGGTCCATTCCATCACGCTGTAGTGGATTGACACCAGCTAAGTACCCGTTCTGCTTATCACTCACTAACCCCCACTTGCAGCAGAAAAGGGAAGTAGATAAAGCAAAACCAAGGAAGGTCATAGGTAAAGAAACAAGTGTAAAAATAAATTTTAAAAAACTCACACTCCACTCATCCACAATTAATGTTTTGTGTTGTTGTTGCACTTTAATTGGATTGTAGGAATCAAATGAAAATTCTTTCAATGACTTAACATATGGACATAAATAACAAAGAAATAAAGAAAAACACCCACAACTTTTCTCAAGATGCGCCTTTGCATTTTGAAGTGTACTACTGCTTGACCATTAAGAAGAAAAAGAGGATTGAAGCTAACGGGAATACCTGGATTTAGAACTTCAATCAAGAGAAAATGTTGCTGATAGCTTCAATCTAAGTATAAAAAAAATGGTTTGAAAACATGTACTTAGGTAAGGTAAATTAGATAGCACAGAAGTACAAGACGAGATTTTAACTGGATCAGCTGAAGAAACTGGAAAATTAACCACCTTCTAAGCAATAATATAATAAAGCTATTTAATTGAAATTGCATTTTAATTTCACATATTGTTCTTTAGATTTGTTTAAAGTGATGGCTCTCTGGAAGGAATAGATTAAAGAAGCCAATGTGAAAAACAATAGGTCAATCCCTTACCTGTAAACAAAATTCACATCATTTACTATTAGTATGGATGGAGCATTTCAGATGTAACCTCTCTCTAAGAAAAGGGTTACTAGCAACTCATGACATCTACAAAAACTAAAACAAAAAGCTAAATTTAAAAATACTGGCTAGAGAAAATGTGAACTTAGAACCTTTAAAAAGTAAAACCACTACATGTCCTATTGAGAATTCTTTGAGCTATCCAGATATGGTAACATTTTCAGAAGAACATGAAAGAGGTTAAATATCTAAAGCTTATTAAAATTAAATGGTATTTATGGCTTTAACTTCTTTTGAAATCTCAGCTGACAAATTCACTTGGTAAGAAAAAGTAAATTCAGACATAACAAACAGGTTTCCATTTACAATGGAACTGTAGCAAAAAATACTATACGTATATATATATTTTTTACCGGTGGAGTACTGAAAATGTAGAAGGATGAACCCTTCAGTGCTAGAAACTTGAATTTGTAGAGCTGAGATGAATCAGTTCCTTCAAGTCTCTCATGTACCCATCCCATATGTATGACCTGTAAAAGAAAATAATTGAAGATCAAAGCTCTACATTTTTCAGAGAGACATCTAAATAGGTTAAATTTTTCCACAAGGAGAAGTGGTCATCTTGAATTAGGATGTATCATATTCTTCATGTTTTCCTTCCTATCATTACCACGCTCTTGAACCCCTTAATCATATCAAAAAGACAAATTAGGTCAAAAGCCCTCAAAGAAGCTTAATATATACAGTACAAGTTGGCTGAACCTTGCTCCTATCCCAAGTGGTGAAATTAACAGATCTGCATGTCTACATCAAATAAAAATGAGGAAAGGTGAATTTCATAAGAAAAAAAATCCCAATAATTAAAGTGTTCCAAGACAGTGAATCTGTCTATATTGTAAGGTTCCATAAATAATTACCATTTTAAAAGTCACTGTATTTTACTTGAGCTAGCAGAAATGCAAGGTGTACTGAAATGGTACAGCCATAAGTTTATAAACCTACATACAATGCAGTCAAAACTTGGAAATACTAGAATTTCAGTTCCTTAAATCTATAAGAAGTGCATCTGAGTAAGTCATTAGATTTATCTAAAATTTAATAACCTTCTGCGTGCTTGTGTTTGTCATTGTTAACAAAGGGTCTTTGTCACACTAATTGTTTTTCAGTGTTTATATACATTTTAGCTCATTACAATGATTTATGTTCTGCTGGAATTAAATGTCAACTTCATCAGTTATATGTTTTCTCTATCAGTATTACAGTATATTTCTTTATATTTCAGTTAGATTAATCTTAAGAAAATGTAACATTAAGCAGGAGAACAGCCTTCCTTTCTGAGGTAAATGCAAATTTCTAAAGGAATAATGCCATATTGTGGCAGTAGAATGTAGCTTTTCACCAAAAACAGTAGCCTAAATATACACAAAAAAAACCTCCTAAAGTGTTTAAGAGGAGTGTACTATCCTTGAAACAGGTGACCCTAGAATCATCTACCAACCTGAATATTTAGCTATTGCTGAAAATTCTTCTGATTTTCATTTAAGGATACACTTAATGAAAAATACTGACTAATACAGGAGCAGAAACGTCCTAACACTTGTGAATATTCTGAGTCTACAGAACACTGCTGAAAGCCTGAAAAAATTATTCATTAAATCACATGAAAGCCTCGGCATTTGTTCTATGGATACATTTTGGAAAACAAAAACAAAATGAACAAACAACTGCAAAGATCTCCAGAACGCATTTTTACTGAAAACTTGGTGTATGTGTAGTAACTGCTATTACAGCAAAAAAATATCTAGAAAAAAATGATAGGAAACAGCTAACAGTATAGAAGTACATTCACAGTTTTGTATCATGAAGATTTCACTTTTTTTTTTTTTTTTATTATTATATGAAACATAGCTTATAGCAATCAAATTGTTTTGCAACACCAATACAGCTCAATATGTTGAAATGTACTCGGCTTCCACTGTACACTTCTATTGAGCTCCAACATTAACATTCTAAAAGTTCTAAGAAATAACTCAGTAAATACAATAGGCTTTTCAATTCTCACTTTGCTATTGTGTAAATCCAATAACACTCATCAAAATGTTGCATCTATTCTAGTCTGTAAAGGTTTAGTAACAAAATGTTCAGCCACTTTAATGTTTTAATAATATATGACAAAGTATCATTGATAAACCAAACTATAATAAATACTGGTTTTATCAACATAATAATATAATATTAAATAATCCAGAGAAAAAAACAAGTATGTCCAAATTGCAAGATCTGAACAATATTTTCCTTTACATTCTTAAATTAATGCATGCAATTCATAATCTTATACGAGTACTAAATAATGTATCGATTACATTGAGGATTTATCTCACTATTGTAATTATCATTATCAACATTGCCATCATAATCATCATCTTTTATCCTTAAAGCAGCATTTACTAAAGAATTTTGGAATTATCTACAATGTCAAACATCAAAACATAGTCACAGATAGTCTTCAGCTTGTCCAGGCCATTCAACAAACACCACGTATATTAAACCAACTACATGACTCATCCTGAAAAATATAATAATATATCTATCTGCAAGCCAAAAATGTACATTTAGTATACAAGATCAGAATTTCTTAGAAGTTCTTAGCTGAAACTGAGGGGAGGATGGTATCCAAAGACTCCAACTCCATTTTTCAAGTGTCTTTTCACTCCAAACTATGTGTTATTCTTTGTTATTGACAGTAAAATTTTTAGCTTGTTTTATCTAGTTGACAGAAATCAAAAGTTGTCCTGTAAGCATCAGTCTTAAGTACCAACTGTAGTACAAAAGTCAGCCATAACCTTGTTTTGACTTAGAGAAAGGGTACTGGATTTCTCTAACTTGTAGTAAAAGATTTCTTTGCAATGAACACATCCTTTCCGCCAAAATTTTCCATCTGTGACACAGGGATAATACCCTTACTTATTTTACAGAATTTGTATGAAGACTCTGTCACTCTTGTATTCTTATCTATGTCTGCAAGATGTGGTAGCAGAGCCAAACGTTCTAGCCCTGATTTAGTGTAGCACTAAATCTTTTATGTAATTCTCTTGAGAATGTATTTAGCTACCAACACAGGCTGCAGACATACTTCTGGGCATGTGTTGTAAGTTTTTTGCTGAAATGGAACTGTATTATTTTTATTAGAGTCACACAATATTGTAATCGGTCTTCCTGAAATAGATCAGCATTAAAGTTCATTCTTCACATTACAACCAGGTGCTTCTTTCTAACTACTAACATCTATAAAGTGAACGTTAAGCTGTCCCAAGGACCATTTGTAGAGTCTCTTTCAACCTCAGACAAAAATGAATAATGCAATAATGATTGTATTATTGTATTGGGATATATAATATATTATTGTATTGGGAATGAGAACCTCTTTCTGAAGGAATGGTTCACTGAACTATTACAACATTCTATTACTGCATTTAACTTCTCTTTCATCTGAATTCTTATTTAAAAAAATATATAAATATGGTTACCTATTCCTCTAAAGCTAAACAGTAATACTTTGGTTACATTTCAAATACACTGCTCTCAATATTAATCTGCTTGACTGAAGCAACTTACGAAACTTCAGTTCCAGGAAGAACTTTTACAAAAATTTAAATAAAAAAACAACAAACAATATATGATCAAAGCAAACACAGTACCAGAACCATTAAAAACATTCAGACCTTTCTTTCTTTCGAAATTTTATTATAATTCCCAAGAAATATCAGAAAATGATTAACAGTTATTCAGTCTTTATTTTCTTAGAAAACTTTAATGACCTTCACATTGTCAACACAGCTCCTGGAAGAAGTAGATAATTATATACTTCACAGTAGAAATAAGGAAAACACGGTCTGCTGATTTATACTTTACAAAAGAAAAAATATACATCCACAAAAAACTGGATATGCAATCGTTCAATGTTATTTTAAAAGAGTAAAACACCAATCAAAAATTCTTTAAATTACAAGGTTTTCTATATATTACCACCATAAAACTCCTAAGTATTAATGATGCTAGTAGACAAAATGCTGTTAAATTGCCTTAACTGTATTAAAAAACATCTATATAATGAGCGTCTACAACATTATTTTTTTTTTTTTTGTAATGAAGATGTGAAAAAACTAAGTAGCACATCTGTAGATTACCTTGTAAGGCAGAGAAGAATATCCCAGTATCACAGCAAGACATTAACTATCTCAGTACATATATACATTTAAGAAGAGAAATGCAGTACATCTAGAAGGCATAAAAGCTTTTTGTTTGTTTGCTTGTTTTAGCATTTTTTAGTATTTCGGAGAAAAGCAAAACTTGAGTTGAGATATATGCAGACTGCTGGATCAGCTAACTGAACAAGATACTCTCTAGAGGAAAGCAAAATCATGCAAGATAGCTGAAGAATAATTGCTACTGCAAGATCTGTGGTGAGCTCGGTCGTAACTGTATTAGGAGAAGGCAAATTAGAATGTATGTACTAATGACTATGAGACAGGAAAAGTAACTGTAAATGAAAAAGACAACAGAAAAGAATCTAAAGTAGGAGAAAAATGAAGTTTAGGATTTTTTTTTCATACTGAATAGAAAATACAGGAATATGAGAAAATAGAAAATTAAAATGGAAAGAACAAACAAAAGCTATACAGGCATATGAAGCAGGAAATGTGGTAAAAATATCTGGGAGGAAAAAAAAAGCAAAGAGGATACCAAGTGTATGCTTATAAGGAGAAAAAAAATGTCTTAAAAAGTAAAGAAATAGAATTTCCTTTAGCAGAATCAGTGTTTACTTCTGCATACATATAAAAATTTTTAAATATGCATTTTTTCAAATAGAAATAAAAAAGAAAATCTCATATTGACTTGTTTATTACATGGCTGTTTAAACAAAAGAAAGCTTTTTTAGTTCAACGTTAATCTGTGGGAAACAAAAACAACCAGCTTTTAACGTTTAATACCAAGCTGTTTATGGTATCTTAAGTAGAAAAGTGACATTTTAGTTGACTACCAGTTTGTGGGTGGGAAACTCAGTCCAGGGGAAAAAAAAAAAAAAAAAAAAGTTCTGTTATTTGGATTGAATTCTGCCATTTGAATTTTCTATGAATAATTAAGCATACTACTACAAACCGTACCATTCTCAGTACAGCCTTTACCTTTCTATTTTTATAATACATAATCAATTTAAGACTACAATCTGAATATGTGTGGAAATTTACCCACAAATCATCAACATATTTCCAAGTTTCTACTGTGACATAATATGCATTGCAAAAGTTCCTGTAGGAACAAAATGAACTACAACACTTATGAGGAGACATAACAAGTCAGTAGCAAAACATAATCCAATCAAGCAGATAAATGAAACTTATTTACACTTATTATTTTCCTACAGCAATAATACATCTCAATGCTGTAATGACAGCAAACTTAACGTGTGTTACATTTAATAAAATCCATCGGTACCTTTTGTATATAGTACTTTTAGTTAAATAGTTACAAAAGGTAAATGAAGCATAAAAGTGAAGAGGGAAAGAAAGTCAAGTAGATCTCTGAGACAAGTCAAAACAGATAGGTTCGCTTGTGTTATTAAAGTGAGATAAGAATCTACAACAGATGCCAGCTTGGTCTGCAGGTCAAGAATTAGTGTTGTTCCCTGATGCATCAGAGAACAATACAAATGTAAGAAAGCAAAGAGAAGTACATCTTGAGGTAACCTGTTTTTAGTCTTTCTGAAAGCAAGTGGTAGAGCTTGTTTTGAGAAGTATGCCTACTGGAAGGAAGAAAAGCTAATGGAATTTCTGTGTATCTGTGACCTTCTCTATCTGTCTTTCACATACCTAATGATTATTCAGAGTCCTGTGGTTAGTGATAACTGTTGTGATAACTGGTTTACGTCTTTACTTGTTTCAATAAGGAGGCAATCAGACTTGGGGCTGATGACACTATTTTCATAATTGCCTCTTGTTCAGCTCAGGATCCAAAACACAAAGCTCACTCTTGAATACATGTAGTGGTAAATTGCATTTGGAAAAAATTCTTTCTGAGCACCACAAACATTGGTAAACCAATAATATATATACTATAGCTTAGTGCAACAGTGGCCCAAATATTGGTTTGAGTTTTGTGGCCCTTTTCACACTGCACAGTTGCTCGTCATGTGAAAGGAATGCCCGGTGAGAATTAGGCATGCAAATTAGTTTCCATGACAAAATGTCAGATATATCTGTTCTGTGAGCAGATTTAACAAAACAAAATGCATATCTCTTCTCAGTTGAGAATACTAATCTATTAGCATCTCTGTCAGACATCAAACCAGCTCTATAAGAGTCCGCATTGTTCTTTTTGACAAGATCTAAGGGTCTTTCTGGAAAGGAGATCCATGCAGAATCACAGAGTACTTTTTATCTGAGAGAGGTCTCTGGAGGTCATTCAGTCCAATATCCTGCTTGAAGCCAATGTAAATAAGCTTGCTGTCCATTTAAGTTTTGATTATCAACAAAAATAACATATAATACATGGCAAAATAATTAATATAATTTGTTTTTTAACATCAAACAAAGATGGAGATTTCATAGCCTCTCTGAGAAATTTGCTCTGGTGTTTGATCAAATTACCAGAGGTTAAAGTACTTGAATGCAATCACACTTTCCCTTTTTGGGTGATCCTATTTGTTCAAATACTCAGTGTTCTGGATAGGAAAACATCTGAGTTCTGTCACTGAATCTAGAGATCAAAATAAATGGCTATCAGCAAAACAGGACCCAAATTTTTAAAATCTTTTGAATCCAATTATAAATCCTTTTCCTTTCAGTTCAATCAGTTGAGTTCAATTTTTTACATCCGAACGATAAAGTCTTATCTTGACCTCTAAACTTCTTCATACTTTTTGCCCTATCTTTTCTTGTTAGTTCTTCTAGTTCTGTTTGCCATTTTCATGGACATCATTCCACAGAGTACGTCTGCAATTAGAAATAATTGTACCTAAATCTGAATATACTTTTAACTAACTTGATTTGATTCTTTATTCATGCTGCACAGTCATTCCTTTTCTCACTTAAAAAGTAACATTCATATCTCAACAGTGGGTGGTCAAACCTTATTTAACTATTGTGACTCTTCTTATTCTATATTAGCAAATTTCCCATTCTGTTTGCACTCTTGTATTACACTAAACCAGTAGTGTATATATGTAAAAGGAATATGTGTATAAAATATGTGTAAAATATGTGTAAAAGAAATTAATGAAACTAATTAAAAATGGAAAATTCATGTCCTCATGCTTTTGGACCTTTATTTCTATTCTATATCTAAACAGTATTACGGAAACAAAAAAGTATACCAAACAAGCTATTCCCTTCCTCGCCAAATACTCAAACCGTTTCCTTTGCCATTTTAGAAAAGGAAAAAATCTTTCAAAATACAGCTATTGCAAAAGTGTCCTCAGGGAAGAAAACTCTGATGAAAATTCATTCTTAGCTTCCTTTTACATATCAAATAATCAAATAAATATTCTGCTTAAAAATGTGTTAAAATAATCTAAATTGGAAAATCATTCAGAAGGAGGACTGTTAATTCAGTGAAACAGTTCTATAGTTCTATAATGTTGCCTGGAAAAACACCAGGTTCTAAAATCTGCAAAGAGCATACTCTAGGTTTTTCTGAGAATGTACAAGGCATAGTCTAAAGTCCTTCTGACAAGACGAAAGGCAGAAAAATGCAATAAAAAAGAGAATAAAGAACAACTGTTTTTTATTTTATTTTATTTTAAAATTTTTAATAAATTCTAACAGCTAAGGAAGACAGCGTAACTAGAGAACATGATTTCTGAATTACATTGTGCTACACACTGCCAGAGATGACATAGAAAAAGCAAAATGCTGGAAGAGGTAGTCAACACATTAGGGTAAGTATTACTACTTATATACACTTTTTTGAACATTTCAACTTAAATAGGACTCCATTTCCTTCATTTAATCCATTCTAGACTTCTTAAAATCCAGTGATTAGAAATCCCACAATTTCTAAGAAAAATTTAAGATCACCTATTTCATTAACACAAACACAGAAAAATGGTAAGTGAAAACACCACAGAATCTGAGAAATGTGTGTGTTTTAGATAACATCACATTTCACGAAACAAGTTCAGAAACACAACTAAGGTGTTAAGAATTGCATAATTTCTTGATTTGTTCTGGAAAGGTTGGCAAATTCTGCCCATCTTTCTAACTGCAGCATGCTTCTCTGAAAACTAAAAATAATAATTATTTACCCCACAGAGGTACTACATGTTAGCAAACTGACCAGGGGTTAAAAAGTTCAAGTGCTTTGGAGTGGTACTTATCTGTTAGAATAAGTTGTATTTTCAGTGAAAGAGAAGAGGTCCAAGAAAAACCTTTGAAGCAGATCAAGAGAATTTCTAGTGAAACAGAAATTATTACATAGCTGACCTCCCATGCAAACTAAGTTAAAATAGTTACCAAGGAACATCTCAATTCTACTTTTATGTGGTTTCTTTATGCTTGAAAGAATTTAGTTTGGCTACCTTTCTACAGTTGCCAATTTTAAAATTATTTTCTGTAACAATCTAACTTCTCCAGAATAATAATTCAAATAAACTAATTTTATGAGCACACTGTACAGTTTTACTTAATCTTACAGGAGTAAGATGTAGGGTTTCTTTTAACTTGAAGCATGAAACCAAGAGAAAATGTTCAAAGCATACCTGGGACAGCAGTTCTACAAGGAGGAACAATGGGAAAGCTTTCCATATTTGAAAATCTCCATCAGAATTCGGATCACATAGTCATCAAAAACAAAGGGGAAAAGAGGCTTCTGAAAACTACAGTACATTTTTCAAAATGCATGGCCAATTATATATATTTTGTTTCTAAAAGATGCTTCCTTATTGATACAAGGATCTCCAGTAATGGAAATTGCATAAATTCTCTAGGGCTTTATCAGCTTTATGAATGATAAGAAAATCTCTTCCTTATGTCCTACATTAATTACTTTCTGTAAATACAATGCAAGACTATTTTTTTTACCCAATAAAATTATTATTACATATACAATTATTTACTATATATTAAAATTCAAATTATTTAGGTCTGGATGAATTAGAAAAAACTAAAATTTATGAAGTTCAAAATCGGGGCAAAACTACCATGATCTGGAATACACAGCCTGTGTGATATAATTCCTTGCCTTCTGCACTTGCTATCACTAAGCATTAAGTTATAATTCTCGAAAATTTGTTTTATATCTCTGTATTCTATTCTTAGAGTTTCAAACCCCATTTCTTTCACTCTTTCTACAGAGGTCATGGATAACCCTCTGGTTAGGATTTTCTCTGAAACAGTATATCATCACATGCAGTATACTTGCCAAGGCCCAACACTCACATGCCTTAAAGTAAGTTAGTACATATAGCCCAGGATGCTGGTGTCTTTCTCAGAAGCAACAAAGGAGACATGGTTCTCGTAGATGGCCAGCCCTGGACATTAAACTAACAAGATAATACTTCGGGAAACTGTTGGACATTGCAGTCAATGCAAGGAGAAAACTGCTTGCCCAGCTCAAGCCCATGGCTAAATAATAATGGGATAAATTAGCATGCCAGACAGATGAGTAAGATGTATTAGGAATTCTACTTGGGTGAACAATGTCAAAATATAGACAGTGGAGATGCTATCATAGTTTATAGTTGAACTACCCAAAGAAGTATAAGAAATGATATAAATAAATAAATAAGGACCAATGGATAGGATAAAATTTAAACAGACTTTGAGCAGTCTACCCAATATCTCCAGGCCTCAAAAGTATAAATACGGTCAAAAATTTCCTTCATAGTATAACCTGAGATTTAATCATTTTTGTTAGTACTTATCACAGTAAACATCTGTTGCAGTTGACCTTTTTAGTGAAGACTGACTTATGATACATGAGTAGAAAACAAACATTTTTCTGTTTTTTTTTTTTTTTTTTTTTTTAAGAATGTGATATTTTTTTACAGGTAAGTTTTGTTACCTATCTATCCATTGCTGATATAACTTAATCTGCATCCTTTAGTCCTTCCTTGTCACATGCTATGCTTTTATATATGTTGTTTCTAGATTTCTTTTTTTTTTTTTTTTTTTTTTATGATATCTGCCAGAGGTCAAGGAAGAGCTCATGGTTTAAGCAAGTGTCTCTTTCTTTACTGAAGAAATACTAGAAATATTAAAATAAAATAATGATCCAAACTCCTGCTAATTCAATTAATGAATTAGTGCATCCTGGTTGTGAAGGCCAATGAATAGTTCTGGAGAAGTATTTCTGCAGTGAAAATATTGAATTCTTCCAGTACTGTAAATTATTTACTTCTATAAATACTGAAAACCTTATAATCACAACAAAAGAGAAAATGGAATACATATATGCATACACGGAAACAAAGAGAGTATACCTTTTCTTCCAATTGCAAAATACGAAACAAACAAGGCAAGAGACACCACAGGAAACAGTAAAAATCTGTTTTATACAATAAACTATGCAGTTAACATTTAGTTAACATTTGATCAATATTTTCCTATCTCTACCAAGAAGAAACTGTATTGTTTTAGTGGAAGACAAGAAACGCTTATATTAGTTTCAAAAAGATTAAAATGAAATTTAAAAATACACTCTTGGAAGTAGTTTTTCTGTACTGGGAATCACTTAAATTATTGGTTCACAAGACGTATACAGTAATCCAGTAATGTGTCTTCTAGAAAATTGAATCCCCAGTCGAACTGCCTGCTGATAACACAGAATCAAATGCTTCCAGTTCTCTAGAGAGCTGTAATAAATTACAGCAAGCAGAATCCAAAGTTTCAGTATTTGGAAAATGGTGACTGTAAACATCCTTCATACTCAGTAAAACAGTGTACAACCTGGCTCAGCCCCCATCTCTTCTGAGATCTACACAAGTTATTAGAGCCACAGCTTTAACTGTGGTACTTACCAAATACCCTTTAAATTCTTATAATACCTGTATAACTGTTAAATACTTGTAGTTGTGGACAAACTCGCACTACACAAGCTGGGGTAACTCCCCATATAGGAGAATAACCCATTGTTTGTTGCTGTCAGTCCTGCCTTAAATATTCAAGTCCTGAAATTAAAGTTCTGATTCTATCTTCTATTATTCTCATATTCTGCATGGAAAAAGTGGGATAAGTATTACATAACTTTTGATACTGTAGATGCTAAACTAAGAGGTTACTCTTCTAAGGATCAAAAGAAAGACAGAAAAAAGTTTCCTATGAGGGATAATTTAAAGCAGCAGTACCAAGTTCCGCATCTGAATAACTCTCTGGAACAAAATAGTTTTCTGTGCTGACTATAGAGGGAGCTTATGGAGATTAACCTGGTAATTTAGATAATCAAATGTAAGGTTGTATGACTCTCTCCAATATTTTTTTAAAAAAGTGGAACAACATGTCATTCCAAATTCAATACTTTTTCCCCTAGCTTTTGTAACCAAAATTTTTTCATAACGGTTTGATTAATAATTAAATCCATGGCAAGGAAATCAATTAAACACTTCCTTCTTATACAACACAGTATTTATTTTGGTTAGGAGATAACTGCCATACAAGAATTAGAGACTGTATTTTTTCTTTTTTTCTCTGGTGCACTTTTTCTCGAATACTGACCTAAGTATAAGAAAATAATGCCATGTGTAAGAACATGTAAATGGTTAAATATTTATAATCATTTCTAGAAAAGTCTTTAAATTTACAAGTATATTTTACAAATAACAAGTCAGTGACATATAAAACTAACATACAATCTGCCAAACTAGTAACAAGTATTTATTTATTCCCACTAACAACCATTTCTGACTCAGTATTTGTTACCTGCAATAAAATTCTGTAATAAACTTCTTAAGTTTATTATTATTAAATATAAAAGACATCTTGCCTAATTTTCACTTTTTAATCTATAAACCAGCATTTTTTGGAAACTCCAAGGATTGTGCTCTTTCTTCCTGAGTAATAGTTCAGTGCCAGACTGATGCTGTGAAAGCACATGTAAAATGAAATTTTCCAATAATTACCAATAGTTTTCCATAAAACCTTCAAAATGTTTCCTAAACTTACAGGATTAACCTGGAAAAAAAAAGCTACAATTATATTTTGCATGCTAAAAGAAAATTATCTATAAGAACTAAGAAGGCTTCCCATTGTGATCATTCATTTGGGTCTCTGGGACACTTGGCTAGCAGAAGCAGGCTGGCAAACAGAAGACCCAGGCAACTGATGATGACAAATATGCAATCTCCACAGTACGACACGTCCAAAACAGATTAGATCTGTAACTCACTGGTTATCTGTGCACTACGTGAGATTTAAACACACACCCAATTTGTCAGACTTGCTGATTATACTGCATGCAAACAAACTTGTGCTTTCTAAGGTATGGTCGTTAAGTCACACTGTACCCCTCTGTCATATATATACATTATGTACTAAATAGGACAATTAAGAACTTAAAACCACCAAAAACATTGTTTTTGAATTTGGGAATAGGTTAAACGTGCATTTAAGCTCTGCAAATTTTTCAAATTGTCATTAGAAAATGTGGAAAATATAACAAATCTTACCTGGTCTGAGGGAGAAGAACATTTATTTGCCATTTTCATCTACAGAAAAGAGAAGTGGAATACTCAGAGTTATTAATACACTGATATGAAGTGTTTCTGTGATGCAATTAGCACTGAGACAGTTAGTAAACGCTGTATTAACTTCCAAATTATAAGAAATTAAATAATTCCATGCATAAATCCTACATTATTATTAAGTTTATAAAGCAAAAAACTCCTAAAGTTTTCATGAAACCCTTCATAAAAATTTGCATTTTTTAATTTAAGTCTTCCACTCTGTATAAAATCATTATACTGTACATACCTTACTTATGAAAATAAAGGCCATAATGCATTAGAAATGATTACAGATGAAGCAAATATTGCTTAGAATTTCCTTGTAGTTTGTCATTCAGGATAAACTACTTATCTTTCTTTTTGTTCACTGTTCAGATAAGAGTTAGCCTGATTTTAGATTTTCTTGGGCAGATAGAGTTTGCAGAGATGAGCAGTGGGCAAAACTTGGAACATATTCTCTCCTTTTAAGTGAAGTTTAGCTAGTATACTAAGTATAGTAGTAATATGGAATCTAGAAAGAAGACCAAATTACTGGAAATATAGATTCCTCTACATGCAGGAATATAGACTGCAAGGAGCTGCACAGATGAGTACTTCAAGTGACCCTGCTGGCACAAAGCCTGTGCTATAACAGGTGAAAGGTTGCGATAAATACCAAGAACTACAATTATGCATGGGAAAATCTACAATTGCTACAGGAAAAGAGCAGAAGAAATCCAGAATCTTCTCTCGTATGCTGGCAGTAACAGATTTGTAAGATGAAATCTGTGAATAAGCAGAGCATGTTTGCACTCATGTAGCTCTCAGCCTTCTTGCTTCCTCCTTCCATCAGGAACAGGTTGAAAATAGGAAAAGCAGTAAGACTTATAGGTAAAGATAAAGACAGTTCAATAAGCAAAGGAAAGAGGAAAAAAAGAAGGGATCCAAAGGCAATATCTCAGCGCCTGCTACAAGTAACCAGATGTCTAATCAGTCTACCAGCAGTCGTGAAAGAAAAACTCACATCTTTTTCAGCTAACCCATGTTTATTGTTGAGCACAACATTGATGGTATGGAATATCTCCTTGGTCAGTTTGACCCTTTGCAACTTCTTGCCTACTCCTTGCTGAGGGTGATTCAGAATGAGAAAAGATAAAGCCTTGATGCCCTTCAAGAACTGACTAGTACCAGCCAAAACACTGATGAGATATCCACACAGATTTAGCCACAAACGCAAACCCACTGTACCATTAAGGCTTCATTGAAGCAGGTGAATTTAACCCCATCCAGGTCCTGGACATCTGCATGCAAGCAGCCAACAGGCTTTGTGTTACAACTAATTACAGAGGCCTCAGAATATGTCAAGATTTCTTGGACCTATTGTGGGCTGTCTGAAGCTATGCTTTAACTTGTTTAACTATAAAATATCAATATAATGACTATGAGACTGTTGCTTATTTGGTTTTCACAAAGTACCATTGTGGGACGTATTGATATATGTACATACGCACATGTAACTAATAGATAGTGATAACAAGTAGTTATTTTGCATAGAGTGAGTTATCCATGACTGCAAACAAGAAGAGGAGTACAGGATGACAGCAGGAGTCTCCACTGTAAAGACACGAGTTAAAACCAAGGCCCTGGGCTAAATGAAGTCATCGGTCAACCCTAATCCATCATGGGCTATCAGGGCTCCTTCTCCCTGCATATTTTTCAGCCCATTTACATTGAACCGTGCACTTAAACAGAACAGGTGTGCTGATGAGAACAGACAGGTGAGGCTAACTGCAACTCAAGGGTTGAGGTGGCCAAGGCTGATCTGCTGGGAGCCTTGGGCAGCTGCCAGGCCTGGCTGTTGCCCTGTGACAGTGGGAGAGCTGGCCCGACACGTGGAGGAGCCCTAAAACACTCTGCAGTGCCTTCTAACCATCCCAGAGGAGGAATGGGAACAACCACAAGGGAGCCAGGGAACTGCCTGCATGTGTGGTCATGTGCACCATAGTAGAGACAAAGACAAAGGGAGAGGACTAAAATGGGGCCTCTAGCATGGCTCCTTGCAGCTCTCACACACAGCTCTGTCCTCAGCAGCTCAAGCCATGGTTCTGCACCATTGGGCAATACTAGAGGTGACCTGGGAAAGGGAAAAGGCAACGAAGCTTCTTGATGCTCTCAGGGCTCTGACAGTATCAAAACAGCAGGAACTCAAGAACCGCACTCTGTAATGTGGACATTTCTACAGGGCATAAGGAAAAGACACCTGTAACATCAGAAAAAATACCATAAAACAATGCTCAACTTCAGGTAAAGCGGACCTCCAGCGCTTCAGAGACAAATACATGCACTAAGTAACTACACAGAAACCAAGTTATATATACAGAAAATATTATTTCCCCGTAAGTAACCACAGACATGATAAATAGTATCACCATAATACAAAACAATGCAGATAATTGGGACTAGCAGTGATCCTGTCTCCTTCACCCTCCTCTCTGGTTCAGCACTCATTGTAACAGGATCAATTCTACAGTGCTTTTATTTCATTATGTTCTGATTAGTCTGGAAACCTGAGTATGAGACAGGCCATGCAGTCTTTCTAAAGAGTGAAGGAAGAGTAGTACTACAAAGAGCATTCTCATCACCAATCCAGATTCCTTCTGGTACAGCCAATAGGAAAGAATGATTCAGACTCCACTGCTTTTCACTGCCAGCCTTAGCTCATTCCCTATTCAAAGCATGGACGGCTGCAGCCCTGATGTAACTGTGGGGAACAGAAAGCTCTCCTTCTGCATCACATTAGATCTGGAGGAGAGAAAAGTATATACTCTACATGTTGCAAGACACCTGGTGCTCTCTATATCCCTGCAAAGCTGGTGCATTGAGACAGGAGTACAAATGGAATAGGCAACACCTTGCTGGGACTGCATGAGTTTTCAGCACTGCAGCATAACTGGAGACAACAGGAGAG
Organism: Oreortyx pictus; assembly: GCA_036925125.1. Lineage (NCBI taxonomy): Eukaryota > Metazoa > Chordata > Aves > Galliformes > Odontophoridae > Oreortyx > Oreortyx pictus. The sequence continues at coordinate 89,045,148 of JAUPFR010000002.1, read as the reverse complement.
GCTAAAACAAAAAACTTGGATCTGCAAAGACAGCAGGCAACTTGGAAGCATTAAGCAACTGTAATTACTACACTATTTTAAATGAACACACACAGGGCAGGAATGGAATGGGGATGAAATTACTCAGAACCAAACACCTACATCTAAATATCTCCCAGGTGGGGATTTATCTCACTTAGCATTGACAGTACTAAAAAAAAAAAGAAAAAGAAAATGAAAAAGAATTTTACATCAGATATACCTATAATCTCTTTGTAGTCAGCTGAGAGAGAGAGAGAGAGAAAGAAAGAGGAGGATCTTGAGAGGTAACTATTTCTTCTTTTCTGATTCTGACGGTTGTATGCAATTGCTTATTGTTTGGCTAAATTTAGATGATGCAATTCCTATCCTTACTGACTTTCATTTAAAATCTCAATAGTTTGATAAGAGGTTCTTTCAAATGGGATTTTCTGAGTTTAAAATTAAAAAATCAGAATAAAAATCACAGCAGCAAAGAAGTATTACAATTTCACCCCAGCAGTAGGATTGTTTGTGTAATCATTGAGACAGTCCAATTGTTATATTGCTTTCTGCAGATTGTAGACACTCAAGTATTTTATTTCCATCAAAAGCTATCACACATATTTCTGTATAATGAAAGAAAGCCATCTTCCCTCTTTCTTTTTATATGCAAGTTCAAAACTAGTTCTTAAGTCAGAAATTTCTCTGTACTGTTATATAGAGTATCACTTAGATATATCTGTTCATTTAGGCATAGCAGAAAGTGTTTAAATACTACCACATGTGCATTAAAACAGCTGTCAGAGGCAAATATACCTGTTTTTAAATAAAATTTTAAATTTCTACTATTCTCCAGTGCTAGAATTATTTACAAAAACCATAAATACTGCTTGAAGTAGAACAACTGCATCTTAACTCATTGTCTTACCTGCTTGTAAATTACTCATCTATTTGTGATTAATGTACTGAAAAATAACAGCTTAAAAATATACTGAGAAAAAAAAAAAGAAAAAAAACTTGAGAAAGCTATATATATAAGAATGGAAATGAACTGGCAGCATTAAATTTAGGTGTTTCTGCCAGTCATTATTGCAGTAGAGTTTAGGGCTATGTTTGAGAAAAATAATTAAGATCTATTAGAAAAGCTTCATATGTTGAATAACTGGCGACTTGAAAATTGCTAAGCAGAGGAAGAAGTATAAGTTATTCCAAAGAACTCATGCAAAAATCATTCCCAGCACAGCACTGCCACTTCATCCTACAAAGAACCTCCTAACTAAGCAATTAAAAACAGGAGTGAGAAGCACATGCAGATTGAGTTGTCTCCTGTGCTTTTGGATTTATCAGTTTCTGTTCCCTCCCTCGCCTCAGTTTCTTCAACTGTACCTCCTCCAGTAAGAAAAGAAGTTCGTGAAGAAAAAACTGGGGGCAAGTGTCTTAAACAAAAAGCAATCCACTGCTTGTATTACTGTTACCAGATTTCCCTAGCTAAAAGTACAAGGCATGAATCAGAAAGGAGGGCTGGAAAGGCACACCTTTCGCTGTGTAGTAATGTTCCCCATGCTCCTCTGTTTTGAACTATCTCCATGTGAGTACCAGAATCATCATTTCTCATCTACTGATCAACACTTCCTATTTACGCTAGCATCCAGGGGTAGCAATCTTATGCAGCAATGACTCCTCACATCTTTACTGTTGAAAGACAACTCCACCTTTATATTTTATCCCCAGAGATCTTGACTTTGCAAAGAAGTTAGATGCTTCAGTGCTTCAAAAGAGTAGTCTGACATTATCAGAACTGTCACGTTGTGGTAGTTATTTTTATACTGCCTACATTAGGGTTGTCTTCTGGCATAACTAGGAGAACTAACAGAGAGCTGCCAGCTGCTGAATAGGACTATTAAGTGGCAAAGTAGCAAAATAAGGTATATTGAGAAAAGGGTAGCATGAAAGAGAGGATGCACTGCATCAGGGGCAATTTAAAAGTGAAAATTCAAAAGGAACTTAGTCAAAATAGAATGCAAAAGAGTATGACAAAGGTTGATATAAAAGAGTAGAATTAATAGGCATTGCTGAATTAAGAATGATTAAGCTGCAGGCAGACTGGATCTAGTAAAGAAATAAATATTAGCAAAATCCAAAAATGAGCAAAGTAAAATCGCAGAATGGAAAATATTGCTTATATACTAAGTAATGGACCTGGTAAGAAAACTGACATTCTTTAGATCAGCAGTATCAATCAGAAGGTCTAGCAAATAATTTATGTACAGAGATGAGGGTATGGGACAGAATAAAAAAATAGTAGTTTGTCTTTGGAAAAGCAATTGCATTCAGTGTCAGCAAAATAAATAAATTAATCCTTAAGCAGATAAAGGATAATGTGAAGTAATCTCTCAACCATTAGATATTCTCTTCAGGGACTATGGGAGTATGGTAGAGGTACAGAAGGAGAAAGGTAGGAGGAATCTGAGATTTCTGAATGATGATAACAACAGCATCAACATTTTGCAAAATGGCAATAGTGAGGTAATAAAAACTATCCAGAACTGATTTTCAAGAAGACTTATCCAAAGGCCTTTCCCTTTTTGCTGTGGATGTCAAATACTCTGAGTCCCTTGCCCCTCAGAGGCTGGGAGTAGTCCCTCGCTGTCTTTTGCTATACACTTAAGCTGCACTCCAGCTTCATCTTCATGGCCCTATAAAAAAGTAGCCTGCAATGAAATAGATTCTATTGTTCTATTACCTCCTGTTTTGATTATTAGTAATTAAAACAGCACCGTGTTCAGACCAATCCAGCCATAGCACAGGCTGCACACCTGACAGAGCCTGTCAAGCACTATATTGAAGGAAGATGTTTACTCTTTTCTGATGTGACTTTTACAGACTTTACTCTGTATCTGATTGAGAACACTGAATGCATGAATTTTTCATGGCTTAAAAAAACCCACACCAGATTCCTTCTCCGAACAGCCACTTAGAAGAACGCCAGGTGGACTGCTTTGGTTACAGAATTCATTATTGTGATAAATAACTGAGAAGACCAAGAAAAATACTCAGTATAAAAAAAATACATTGTTGCAGACAAGATGCAACACCATTAAGATATTGTGTCAGGACAATTCTACTGGACGTAGTGCATTTGGAAAATAACAGACTAGATCCCAGCCCGCACTAAAATCTGTTTATATTTATAGCTACTTTTTACTGGCTTATTCACCTATATCCTTAAAGTGGCATTTTCTCACTGTGTTTTTTAGAAAGAAAAAGAATTGTGATGAGGAACTACGATCTGGAATTAACGTAAAAAATATTCCCATATAATTTATATTGCTTGATTTATCAAATAGAAATATTTATAATTTATACAGAATGTATCACAAGCAAGTGTATTTGATTACATCAAATATATTAATCAATTTATTGAATGTTAAAAAAACTTTTTATTTAATAAAAGAACTATTTTTGGTCAAATGAGATTACAAGTAATTTTTGAAGACCAGAAATATAATCTGTTCGGCCAATGATTTATGTTAAAACCCAACAGAAATTATACAGAATAAAATTTAAAGAACTAAGCAACAATTAATCTAGAACAAAAAGCACCAGTTAACGATATCTATGCTATTAAATCAAAATTCATAAACAAAACTACTACTGAACACATCTAAAGAAAAAAGACTAAAACGTGTGCAGGTAATTCTTCCAGGGAAATCTGGAAAGGAAGACTAAGATATGTTTTCAGCATAGTACATGTCTGAGTTGCCTATCTAACGCTACAATTCATTCCAGGATCTTCAATAATTTCCAGTTGTTCCTCGGAATAATAATGTCCTGTCCAAATAATGACTTTCTGTTTCTCCAGGGTTTATTTAATATTTCTGCTTGTGACAGCAAATGCCACTTATAAATTTACAGCCTTAACTTATACCAGGATAAGCACCCTTGTACATCTACAGAGAAGGATGAAATAAAACGTTTTTAAATAAAACTAGACAACTTAGAGACGTAAAAATACCATCTTCTAGTAAGTCACACTTCACTAACTACAGAATTTCCACATAACTACTTCAAAATCAATACTCATTTCAAGCGTGTTTTAAATACAAAAATGTAAACATGAACTATTTGGTCATATCTAGAGCTCTGTGAAATGACCAGGAAGGATCAATATTTTTCCTTTAAAAGGCTATAAAATAGTAATTAAAATCCAAATTTTTACTGTTATTTGTTTTATAATAACACTGCATGGCTTGTAAACTTCTTAGTACTTTTGATTGATCAGACAACCTCTTCCTGCTCTTTCTCCTTTTCCTTCCCATTAGAACGCATTATATTTGCTGTATCTTAAGTGCAAATTGATTTCTGCCCTTGGAAAATTAGATATAATTTTACAACAGCACAGACAAGAAAATATGTAGAAAGTAACATACATTTTGCAGTGTCAAATCACTGATGTTAGTTGATATTGCTCTCAGCCAGTCAGCACTCTCCTGGGCTGTATAAAACTGAAGTATCCCAGTACTAACTCCATCGAGTGCCAGCACTTCAAATGCATTAGATCTGCGGTAAGAAGAAATATATCCGTAAAGGAAGATAGGTCAGTTTTCTGAAACTGTCCAATATTTCTCAGTGTCTACAATATCTTTACAATTTTGAAAAGTCTTGAGGTTTGAATTTACAAATCAAAAGAAAGGCAACACAAAGAAGGATAATAATGGACAGTATCAGGAGCAACACATACAGTTAATATTTTCTCTATACAAGCATCCATATGTGCTTATAATTTACTTCCCTTAGACTACATTTATTATTAATGAACTTGGGGTATTGCATTCAATAAGTATGCATTAGATCTTTTTGAACAAACAAAAACATTATTGAAACCAAAATGCCTTTTTTTCTTTACCGTGTTTTGGTTTCATTTGCTAGCAAAGTATACGTTACATCAAACTACCTTTACAAGTTTTAATGTCTTTGATTCCCTTCCCTCACCCAGCTGGCATTACCATGCTCAGTGTGCCTCAGGATACAGTTGGCCTTCCAGCCTGCCTGGGCATGCTGTTGACTTACGTTTAGCTTGCTATCAACCAAGATCCCTTTCAGCAGGGCTGCTCTCCAGCATCTCATCCTCCAGCTTGTACTTAAAGCCACTATTGTGTTTAAGTTTCTTTTGTACATAATTTGGAGAATACTGTTCCTACCTGCTGCATTTACACAGTTGATATATTTATACTTCTATGCTACATAGCTTTATTTTTGGTACTAAACTAGAAGTAAGTAAGCTATCGAATCACGAACATTATTAAGTTACAGGGCTGTCTAACCCATGACTCCCCTACCTAAGGTGAAATCCTCTACTGTTTAATTTATAATAAACACCAACATAAGCATCCAAAGTGACACAGAGTGGTTAACAGGCAGTTATGCACGTCTTACAGAAGAAGTTATTAACCTAACAATCAAAATATATAAAGAGTTTGATGATGAACATGAGAAATTAAAACTACACGCTTGCTAAAAATAGCAGGATAAAATACCCATCATATACAATATTAACAAGACCCCAAATTCGCTGAGATACAAATATACATTTGTTGATATGCTTAATTGCTACAGTTATAAAGTGGTATGTTTGCAGCTAGCAAAAACTATGTTCTTCATCTGAAGGCTTAAATCCGTAACAGCTGATTCTCTTGAGTCTTCTTTTCATGATTGAATTATCATGGTATTTACTAAGATTTGACATCAATAGCACAATTCTGTGTCACTTTCATATCAGAAAAGGTCAAAACAAATCCTTATACTGTCTTCTGGTGAATAGTCACCTCTTAAGAACACAGTTCCTTTTATCTAAAGCTCTCATAAAGACCCCAACAGTGTAGTAATAGAACAACTTATGGCATGATCTGTTCAACATCCATCAGAGACAGGGAAGATCTATCATTGTCTTTGCATTGATACACAGAGAAGCATGGAAACAATCTACTGTCATAAAGAGAAGCCGTTCACGATGCCTACTTTAGAAAGAATTCTTACAAAATGGAGGACAATCCAGAGCACTTAACAGAGGCAGAAAACAGTCAGTGTTCTCCACAGGGTCCTCAGATAATAACTCAGTTTCAAAAGATGCACAGAACTATGCAGTGTGAATTTCTTATCCCAGTGGCACAAAGTGATACAAGTTACTGATGAAATGAATTCTTAGGGTAAGAACTAATGCAGCTAACACAAGCAATCATGTAAAAATCATGCTTAAAACAAAAATCTCTAGTCCACCAGCAGACCACAAACTGGACAAAACATTTCAGATTCAGGTATTTCAGATGTGACCACAACAAATAAAAAAACACAGAGGGGAATAGTAAATCCCTTGACCTGCTGATTTGGTTATTACTAGTACAGCCCTACTTGTGGCTTCCATCCGTCACTGAAAACACATACAGCTGGCTCATGCTGTAAGCTGATTCTGCTGTGCTGGTGGTCACACTGTGTGGTGCAGGGGACTGGGACCTATGGGGCACTGCTGATCCCACTGTGCTGACCAAGGAAGAAATATGCTTTTAGCAGAAACCTTTGAAGCAAGCGAATGAAGTGAAATAAAAAAAGAAAGAGCCAGGTGCTTGCAAAGTTTACAGATGTCAACTGCCCATCAGTGCTAGCAATACAGTGGTTTTGCTCTCAAATTTGCTCAACTTCAATGTGACTATTTCTTCCTTTCTATAACAACTGTTCCTCTCTACAAAGTCATTGTGTATTGCTATATGTATTACACTGTGGTCTGAAAAGCGTTGTGTATAAAAAGGAACAAATGCCCAGATTAGAACAAAAGCTGAACAAAATGATGAAATTTTTGTTTCCACTTTTAAGTGAAACAACTGATAAATAATGTAAGCACCAAGATAGCACTGGAATTTAGGAGATGATAAATTCCAGAGGCTTAAATACCATGTTTTTCTCCATTTCCCCAAAACACCAACATGGAAAAAACAGAGGGACCCATAACCACCTACTCTGGTTAACTGACAAAGATAAGCATTCCACTAAGGATTAACTAATAGGTTTGAGATCTCTCAGAATGCAATGAAGTTACATTATAAAACAACATTATTATTATTATTTTTTAAGACTTCAAAGCCATCTTAAAACACAGCTGAAGGAAACTGCCATCTCTTCTATTCCTCCCGTTATTGTACTTTTGAAACTAGAACCACAAATTAATGGACTGGAGTTCTTAAAGCCTGATAGTTTGAAACAGTAGAAAATGAATACTGAGTATAACTTATACACAACTATGTATAGAGTTAACATCTTTCTGAGACTGCAAATACCAGCAAACACAAAAAAGAGTAAAAAAGCACATAATAGAAACCAGAAATATAAGCAGTAATTTCTCTGTCCTCTTACACCAACTATCATTTCTAATACACAATTAACGATACTATCAAGAATTTTATCTAACTTTTAAGTCAGCTGAATATTCCTTGGATATGGATAAAGGATCACTCAAATGGAGATTAATTCTCAAGGGTACATTTCAACACTCAACATCAGAGATCATTTCTGCTTATGTGTAACTTCTACAGCAAAATGAACTAACATTCAAGACAAAATAACAAAACAAAACAAAAAACCAAAAAAAATTCAGTTGAAAACATTTTCCTTTTAATATTTTATTTAACACTATTTGTTTTTAAAGCTTCCCTCTCACGCTATTTCTCCGGACATGCTATTTTTAACTCTAAATTGCATGAGTGTGAATAATACCTAGAATGCTTGCTTTTCTGAAATTCCCAAAATTTGAGGTGAATTACCCTCACATTTCTTCATATTATTTTCAAACTTAGATCCCAGTCTGTAACTTTGCTTCCTGAAAACATTTCCACTAAACAGCATGAGGTACTATCTTCATGTTTACATCTCACTTTCATGCTGAGTTGATGAATAAACCTGCATACCTGGTCTGTTCAGGAGTTTGTGTACTGAATTCAGTTATTTTATTAATAAAAAATAAAAAATTAGTGTGAATGGTAGTCAGAGAAACAGGCAGGCACTGGCAGACTTAGTTCTCTTCCTGTCATTAATGCTTACTGTCAATTAATGTTAATTGACATTAATAAAATATAAAATGGCTACTGGGAGCTTTGCCATACTGAGCAGTTAGCAAATAAGGAGGTATTACATCAAAAGACTTTTCTAAGAGAAAACGTATTCTCAGTGCCATCTGAAATGGGAAAAGCTGAATTTTTATGTTATTGGATGTTAAGGATTTCAGCAAAAGACATTTTAAGATTTTCAGCATCTGTTGCATGTAAAACAGTCTTTCCTTTAGTTTTATCTTAATGTACTATTGTCTTTCCTGTATAAAAGCCTAGGTGCCAGCCTGACAGCAGCTGTTTCATCTGAAATTTACTACCATGCTGATGCGGACAGACACATTTGATCAGCTTTGAATTTCCCCAGGTCATAACTTAGTCTTCCTTCCTGTTTGGATGATTTTTTGATGTCTGAATTCAGTTTTTCTTGCTTTCCTTGCAGTGTTCTCTAGTGACTTGTTTACATTCCTTTATGTCTTTCTTGCTAGCATTCCTATTTAGCCTGAAGGTTTATGGATTGTGGAATGGAAATTCTCAAAAAAAGAATTTTCTGAATTTCTTAATCTCTTTGAAATTGTGTTTAAAAACTTGGGTTCTAGTATAAAAATATACATAGCCTTATATATTCAACAAATTGTCAGTTTCTTACATAATCAGACTATTAACAGAAACTATGAGGCTGAAAAGGTACCAAGGTATTAAACAAACTTGGATTGTATATCGTGTTTGCTTTTTTTATGATCAATTTGCCTACAGTATTGTAATGTTGTTTTATTTTGTACTAAACACAAAATAATGAAGGAAGAGAACTTGAAGTGTCACAATCATTTTGCCTCTACAGATATTTTCTTTATCACTGCTCCACAGCAGCTGTATCCCATTAGATTTGTAATTGCTCTTGCAGAAGAAAAAGACTGTGTGCGATGGGGTGGTTTTAGCACTGATTAGGCCTTTTACCCTGTCCCCCATGAAATCCCACAAAAGGTTACAAAAGCACTGCTGATGGGAACTGACAGAGGTACTATTGTCCACTAAAGGAGAAAAGAGTAGGATTAAGATACAAGATACTTGGCTTTGTTGAAGAGAGAAAGAGCAGTGGAATTACAGTCTGCCAGACAGCATGCTTTACTTGTACTAAGTAGAAGAACAAAGAAGTGCAGGAGTCTTGCTGGAAAACAGGATCTGCTGGAATGACTGAGAGCTATACCTGGCGTCACTGCATGACTGTCCTCTCCTGAAAGCAGCTCTGTAGAGGACTTAGGGGTACTGGTAAACAAAAGATCGGCCATGAACCAGCAGTGTACCCATGTGGACAAGAAGGGCAATGATATCCTGGGGTGCATGAAGAAGTGCATGGCCAGCTGGGTGAGGGAGGTGATCCTCCCCCTCCACTCTGCCTGGATCTGGAATGTTGTATCCAGTTCTGGGCTCACCAGTCCAAAAGACAGTTATCTTCTAGAGACAATCCTATGGAGGGCCTGGAGTATCTTTCCTGTGAGGAAAGGCTAAGAGACCTGGAATGGTTCAGCCCAGAGAGGAGATGACTGAGAGGGGATCTTATCAGTGCTCATAAATTACTAAAGAGAGGGTGTTAAGGGGATGGGGCTGGGTTTCTTTCAGTGGTGCCCAGCAACAGGAAAAGGGGCAATGGGCACAAACTGAAACACAGGAAGCTCCATATGGACAGAAGGAAAAACTTCTTTACTTTGAGGATTACAGAGTTTTGAAACAGGCTGCCCAGAGAGATTGCAGAGTCTCCTATTCTAGAAATATTCAAAATCCACCTGGATCCTACCTGTGCAACCCACTGTAGGGAATTTGTTTTTGAAGGGGGTTGGACTAAATGATCCCTTCCAACCCCCAAGATTCTGTGATTCTGTTATGCTCTAAAATATCTGTTTTCCTTTATAGGTATGCATGACAGTGGTATCTCCGAGACATTTTGAGCTTAACTACATTATAGACCTATTCCTCTTGCTGCCATCCATCATAAGGCTCCATTAGTTTCCCAAGGAAAATTAATTCATAATTTCTTTATCATAGTAACAATAGTTAATGTCATTCTTCTGCACTTTGTACTATTATGTTGGATTCCATTTCCAATAGTCCCAGCCTTTCATAACATATTTTGCTCCTCTTCTGTACTGATGATGTCACCACTGATTTTAATTAATATACTTCTATATAATCAATTATTCCTTCAGAGGCAGTAACATCCCTTCAAACCTTTATTGTCTTTCTCATCTTTTATCAGGAGTTACTTGCTTTCCCACCCTAGTGCTGCATTTCAGTTTGGTTGTGATATTATTCAAGTAAATATTCATTCTTGTTTAATTCTTCTCAAATTCACCCTAATCTTTAATGAAAGCTACAATTAAATACTTACTCAGTTTTCCTAACTCAGACAGAGTGTGTTTAATTCCTACACCTTTCTCAAGATGGCTTATTTCATTACTTTCTTAATTATATACATAAATAAATGCATTTTGTTAACATACTGAAATACTAAAATGGGAAATAGAATTTCTCAGAAAGATTATCTGTTAAGAATATAGTGAGCCAATAAAAAACACACGAAAAACAATACGCAATATTTGCAATCTCCAGAATATGAGGAAATAGAAATTAATACAAAAATTTAATTAAGTTGTTTTTGTACTTGGGATGATAGTCACAAGAACTTATAGAGCCTGGCTTAAAGTAACTTTTAGTTCATCAATTTCTTCTGTTTAACTTCCATCTTCCAAACAAGAAATTATTTTTTCTTACTCTAAACTCATTATAATGTTCAAGTTAGAGCTATCTTTGCTTAAAGTTCCAGTCAATACAGAAAACAAAAACGATTATCTAAGGCTCCACAGTATCTGTAGTAAGCACTACAGATATTTATCTACACACATTTTCAAATAAGTATTTAGACATTCTGTAAGAAAAATAAAGATTATAAATAAATGGCACTACATTCTCCATCATCTATATGACTATTTTTTAGTATTAAAAATAATAAAAAAAAAAGCCCCAAACTACACCATGAACAACAAGCACTTGGGTGAGCAAGACATATTTATTCCACTTATACTGAATTTAGTGACGAACTCTGACACTCAAAAAATGTTTCCATTATCAACTAGAAATTGTGTGTACTCACAGTACTAACTTTATATGTTACCCTACAGGGAAAAAAAGGCAAGAATGATAAATGTAACAGTACTATATTGCAAAGGCAACGTAATAGTAACTGACCTAGTAAGTAACCAAAAAGAATAGACTAACCTAACACGTTACAAAGAAATATACTCTAATGATATCAACAATATTAATTGCACTAACTGAAGGTGATGTTCACATCTACCGAAGATATAACTATAAATGCAAGAAAGATTAATAGTGGCCAGCAGATGGAAGGAAGTGATCCTGCCTCTATACTCTGAGCTGATGAGACCTCACCTGGAGTACTGCATCCAGATGTAGAGCCCTCAGTACAGGAGAGACACAGACCTGTTGGAGCATGTCCACAGAAGGGGCACGAAAATGATCCAAGGAATGGAAAATATGCCCTAGGAGAGGCTGAGAGAGCTGGGACTGTTCAGCCTGGAGAAGAGTAGGCTGTGGGGAGACTTGAAAGCAGTCTTTCAGTATCTAAACAGGGGCTCTAAGAAAGAAGGGGACAGATTCTTTAGCAGGGTCTACTGCGATAGGACCAAGGGAAATGGTCTCAAATTGAAAGAAGGGAGATTTAGATTGGATATAAGGAAGAAGTTTTTTACAACGAGGGTAGCAAAACACTGGAATGGGTTGCTCAGAGAGGTGGTGGATGCCTCAACCTCAGAAATGTTCAAGGTCTGTCTGGATAGGGCTACGTGCGACCTGATCTAGCTGTACGTGTCCCTGTTCATTGCGGGGAATCGGACTAGATGACCTTTAAAGGTTCCTTCCAACTCAAACAATTCTATGATTCTATGACAGAAGATGGGAAAGATCAAATACAATTTTCATTTTTCCTTTAATTTTTTTTTTTGTTTCATTGTTTCATCATAGAAAAGACACTTCACACTCTTTGCAGTATATTTATTTTTCTTTAAGTATAAAGAAAGGAAAAACATCTATCTTTTTTAGTTTTGAAGTATGTACGCTACTGACAAAATCTATCAAAAATATACTTGTGTTGTTAAATCACCAGTCTTCAGTCTCTGTGGGAAAAGTCAAATGAAAAATTAAAGGTAATGAAATGTCAAAAGGAAACTCCATTTTCTTACACTGAAAAAAAAGGAAAAACAGTTGAAAAGATGCAGATTTTCTTGTTTATTCATGAAATGAAAGGTAAAATTACGTCCTTTCTCGACAAAGTTACTGGAAAACTCCAGTGTATTTAAACTCTGTTAATTAACAACATTTTTTAATCATGAAGGAAGTAATGTCTTAATCTAATTACATCAGACTAGATCTGAACTGTCACAAAAATTTCTACTATAGTCTAATAAATAGCACTAGATATAAAATCTATTTCTAATTGAAATATGGTAAAAAATAATGAGCTAGATGTTGACATGCTGTACATTATTATACTCTGTATTTTTTAAAGTAAAGGCAATAAAAATATGTCCTTCAGTAATGTATCAGATTCTGTTTGACCTAATAATGAACAAATATCAAAAGAATCACTACAGCAAAACAAAGTGATGAAAAAAACCTGGAGTGAGACAAAAAGTGAAAAGGAAGATACATAGGCTCACAAACTCAATACTGGAAAAGCAGGTATGTTGTTTATGAATTTATGCAGATAGATTCCAAGTAAATATTCAGAGAATTGCAAAATTAGTCAGCTGCATCCATGTTATATTCAGGGAAATTGGCATGAATTCATTCATACTGGAAAGGAAGCAAAGGAATGTAGATACGGTTGAAAGGATTGTTATCCTGTCTGATGTCATCATTTATACTTATAATCATCTGTAGGTTTTATTTCATGCAAAGCAGACTCCTCATTTTAGAGAGCAATTACTGAAGAAAATATTGGAATTTATACCTCTATGAGATATAAAAGAAAGACTGCATGTAGGATAATACTAAAAACATGAACATGCATTCCAGCATAGGAGATAACAGGGTAAGAGCAGTCTGGTTCCCTTATATAAGAATAAAGACCTTGTAATGGTGCACTAAAGCCAATCATCTTACCCCTTGAATACTGAGCAGCCTAAGAATCGTTTTGAGACTCCCTCTTGCAAGCAGCTGGCTGCACACCAGAATCTCCCCTTGAGTAGGATCACCTTTTGAGGTTGAGGTTATTTAATGCCTGCAGAGATTCACCCACAACATAGTGACACCTTGCCAACAGATCCTTGGTAAGTGAGTTACTGTTTTTAAAGCTATACGAGCTTGGCTAAGATTTGATCTTAGATTAATTATGCACCTCCCAAGCTACAGCAAACAGTCAAGGATATCTAGCCATTTTGAATCTTGTTAAATCACAGAATACTCTATATTCTTACACATACTCTTTAAATTCAAGAACATTGATTAAGCTTATACTTAAATGTGCACACAAAGATTTGTTCACTTAATCTACAGGAAAACAACTAAATGCTGAATGGACACAGGCCTTTAGTAGATTTGGAAGAGTTGGACCAACTGAATAAGTCAGTTGAAGAAGGAATGAAGAAACTGATGGAGGCATTCAGACTAAGGATGCACGAGAACTTAAAATGTTTCTGGGCAATTTATTATTATTGACCTGTGATGTTTGAACACAATATTTCACTAATTGCTAACCTCTCTCAAGTGAAGCTTCATTAAACCTCACTTTATTTTCACATATTTCCCAAAGTCCAGGTCAATCACCTCTGCCATTTTGTTTCATAGATGCTTTATGAACTATTGCCTAAGCACCTGAGATGTGGCAAGATTCTACAACCAAAATTACAACAGAGGAGAGTACACTTTGCCAAAAATCTGGTGTAAATATGAGTTTTTATATGTCATAGTCACGATGATTGGGCAGTATGTTATCATTATTTAAACAAACAAACAAACAAACAAACCAAAGGAGTGTTAACTGACATTAATAGAACCTGAGAATAAAGAATCTATTGCAGAGATATGAGGTGAAATGTTATATCTTAAAAATTAATTCAAGTGATGGAAACAATGTCTGAGCAAGCTGCTAATGCTAACTAAATAAATATACAGATTCTGGAAATATATTTGTAGAAGCTACACTTACATTCCTTTTATACTTTGTCATTGGTAATCGCCATACATGGCATTAATCTCAAGAGAAAATGGATGTATATTTTTAACGACATGATTTTCATTTCTCCACTCAAAGAATTCACACATAGAGTATACTCCACAGCAAAATATTAGGTACAGCTAACTCATGCAGTGCTTTCCCTTGTAGATTACAAACCTCAATTTATCTGTTCCAGTTTTGTACCTCGAGATTCGAGCCATTGACAGAGGAACTGATAAGGTGTCTAGCCAGCGCTTCTCGTATTTTGGTTCATTAGCTATGGGTGAAGAAGGTGATGATGGAGCCTGTATAGAAGAAATGGGAATCAGTAAGTACAGTCTACTAAAGACAACACAGCACAAAATCCATGAATACGCACCTATAGCTCTGCTTATTTCAGAAATGAACAATACATGGAATAAAACAAATCAAGAAAATCAAGTTGCAGTAGAAAAATAAAAAGAAGCATTTCTGTAGAAAGAAACAATGGCTACCTTGATACTATGCTTGTGACTTTAGTATTGCCTTTACACTAAATAAATTTAGGTTTTTGTTAATATTTATAAATGACAATAAGGAGGAAATTCATTTTGTTTTAATCAGGTCTTGATTTTTTTTTTTCCTAAATGCAACACAAAAAAGCACGTTTAAACAAATTTGATCTGTGGAACTCCTTTACATGTCTCAAGCAGCCATCAAGGAAAAACACACAATAATATCTCAATCTAAGGACTACAGTAGCCATTAAGTAGATCGGTTTATTATTTATTTAATTGACTTTTATTCACAGTGTAATTTAATAGTTGAATTATATTTTTTATTTCTGTGTTATCACTGTACATATAGGAAGTGCAGAACTTTGAAATTTCACCTTTGATGTTTTCCTTCAAATGCTTCTACTAGAAAGACAAGATCACTGATGCTCTCTAAGCAGTACAATACGCCTGGATCTCAGAATAATGAGAACACACACTTTCATGATCTACTTAACTCATGTTATTAAAACGCATACGAGAACATAAAACAAATGTTTATAAATGCCACTGCAAATTAAGTTAGGGGAATTAGTTCAGATATTAGTCAATTCTAGAGTAGAGATTATACAGAGATTGTTCAGCCTGTTCATACATGTAGCATCTTATGCACTGCAGCTAAATATTTAACTAGTGCATGAAGGCAACACAGTATAAAATGCATTTAAAGTATATTTATAACATTTTAAAAGTTGTTACAGAACTACTAACACTAAAACATTCAGGGGACTTGAAAAAAATACAACTTAGTCAATATACTAACTACAAATATTCAGTTTGTTCCTTCTGAATAATACCCAGAGATTTACACCAGTCTATTGGTGACTGAAAGTACAGAAATATGTCCGAAGAGTGAAGAAACAAAAATAAAGAAAAAGGAATAAAAATAGTAAAAAGCAAAAAGGAAAGAGACAGATTGAGAAAGGGGGAAATAAAGGTTGGCAACTGGCTTTGTTTGTAAATGATTTGAAAACAGTTTTCACAGGTAAAATTCAATTAAATTAGAACATATTAGAAAATAGTGGAAACTAATGCTCAATGTACCAATCAAAAATTATGATCATGATTATGAGCATAAAGAGGCTTATTTAATGAATAACAGAATGAAGTACGAGTTTCTTATACATGCCAAATACACATGAAAAAATACAGCTGAAAGTTTACATTTGTACTTGCATTTCTGCACTACTAAGACATCTGTACATTTACCTCTTTTATAAAGTTATTTGTACTAGGCACAGATAGGAAGATGAGAAGGATTCACAGGTACTGATTCAGGTCAAAGTCAGGCATCAGTGCTATCTGTATCTGAACTGAAATTATTTGTTCCAGTTGGTACAGAGAACTTAGAGGTAGGAAAGGGAGTTGAGAGTTGATTACCTTTTTAAGAGCCATAAACACACAGTGAGTAGCACTTACAAAAGCAACTAAACCACATGATCATCCAGCTTCTGCTCTTTCACACTCAGGTGTTAAAAAACATAAAATTTTCTCAAAACATAAAGCATTCTGGGAATTGTTTTATTTATTCTTCCTGCTCATAGGCTTTAGAGTTTTGTTCTTCCTCAAGCACTTTTTTACAGTCAGCAAGGTTTGATCTATTTGTTTATTTAAATAAACAAAAATCCTGACTTTCAGGCTCTAACAAGATGACTGAGAGTTAGTAACTGAGGAACATTTCTCAGGGAAATGAAAAATGTGTAACAAAATTGCCAGAATTGGTAACAGAAAGATAGCCTTAGATTTCAAACCCTTCAGGGAAAACAGTTTTATTTAGAGTATTTACAATGCCTACAACAATTCAGCTTTCATCTGATTGATGTGTCCTGATGTTGTTGCAGTGTGAATATTTGATAGTCAATTCCACAGACTAATTCTGTGTCATAGAACTAGCCACAAAAACGCTAAGGTACCTTGAAAACCCAGTTCTGACTTGGTAATATCATGGTGAAGAATCTGATATATATTTTAGTGTTCTGTACACATAAAACTCATTGGCAGAACTACAAGCAATCTAAAGTTAAAAACAATCAACACAGACTTATATGACTGTCCAGAAATGGAAATATCCAAGAATAAATCAGAAGGTAGCTTATTACAATTGAACATAAATGCTTGAATGTGCTCACTGAATTTAAATCCAGAAATCAGAAAATAAAGTAACATAAAATTTCCCAAAACATGTTTACCTATGGCTTCCATCCACTCCACTCTCCATATGCACATAATATCTAGATAATTTAAACATAAAAACCTGTTTCATGCAAAATTTCAGTCATTCTTTTAAGAAGCTGGCAATTTAGTATTTCAGTGTGGTTTCTTGTAATTCAGTCAAAAACAGGACACCAGCGTAAAGAAGAAATATTTCCATGTAGGTAAGGATCAGAATTTTCATAAATCCACATTCTTTACTGAATTTATTAATTAAAAGGAAGAAATGTCAAAAAATCTTTTGGGGTAAAAATTTGTTAACCCAAAAATTCTCATACTATATAACAAAATGCTCAACTTTTCATCCTGATATAAACTCCTAAGGAAATCTGGCTTTTATAGAATGTTTCAAAGTTTTGACGTTTGATAAGCACATCAGAAAGTGTTCCACATAGAGTGTTCCCTCACACCCCATAGCCTCTCTTAAGTTCTGAACTACTTAGACATTCAGGATCCCTACTCCATGATTTGGCCAGAAATGACCAAGAAAATGGAAAGGATAGAAAGCGCTCTAGCTGCCCCAAGTCTCAAATGTCTGTTTCTTACTAGGCCGTATTCTACTAATGAGTTCAGAGTAGTACAGAAAGTAGAAGCCTCTTTTATCTTGTGTCAGCAGTTTGTGGGCTGGTTTGGCCCAGTTCCGTGACAATTGGTGCAGGGGACCCACCGACTACGCCCCAGAAAAGGGGAAGGGGGAAAGGAAAAAGAGAGATGGGCCTTGAAACAAAACAGCGGCAACGATCTGAGGAGGAAAGCTAATTTACTAAATAAGATATCGCAAAATAAAATAACACAGTATAATACAATATAATTGGAATTGAAGCTAATAAATCAAATAAAATGAGTGAGTGTCTGGTAAACCGAAGGCCTTACGCTAACACTGAAGGCCGACGGCTGCAACTAACACCCACTGCTGAGTTGATCCCAAAGGGAAGAGAGATGGTCCCGTGACTGCAGACAGTTTTTATCTTTCCCTCTGAGCAGAAACATGTAAAAATGCAAAGCATCACACAGTCCTCTGCGGCATGTAGTTGTTCTTCTCTCCTGAGACAGGCATATCCGTAACTATCGATGATCCACAGAGCTGAAGTATTAACTCTTTAACTCCCAGTACACTACATGATGTTACGATGTGGAATATCAATAAACAAAAAATCATAAAACCATGACATCTCGTTAAGGGCAAAATAGGTCATATACATGGCAAAAAGACCTCTGCACAAAAATAAAACACTATCATAAATCCAGCAGTTCATTCTGTTCCATTTGCCCAATAATCTACTAACACTTCAATCTGAGACAGATTCTTCAATACATCCCTCAAAAAATAGATAAATATAACAACCTTGAGAAGAAGCAAGCCAAATGTAACTTCTGCAGAAGTCACACCTTACAAATCTTTTAGAGTAGTCCCAAGCAGTTAGTAAACACGAGAGGACCAATCACTAAGGCATACTTGGGTTTACAAAAAATACTTGTCTCCCACAAAGGTTTCTTAACTGATTTACTATGAAGTAAGGAAAAGGTCACACTTAATTTAACAATTAAAAAAAATCAACCAAAACATTGTAGTTTTCACTATGCAGGGCATAATCAGCGGAATCCCACACATATTTGTCTGTGATTATTGTTGATTAATCATTGATTTATCATTGATTAATGATCTGGACAATATGGTAAGCAATAGACTAAGATTGCTACACACAAGAAGTAATGAAAAACAATAAAAAAAATAAACTAAAAATTGCAGCAGAAGAAGTTTATGTTATTGAATGACTGAGAGTTAAAGGGACTGCTAAAGTATTATAGATAATGATACAGTACGCATGTGGAAAGACAATACTAACTTTTCCTATACTGTAATGAACAGATGAATAACATTCAAGAATAAAACCTTGCTGTTGCATAAAAAGCAAATATTGAAAGGTTTGGAATTGTTACCATACAAATAATGATTAAGCAAACAACGATTAATTAGACTGGAAAAGAACCAGCTGACATGACTGTATGAAAGATGCGTATAAAAGCAAAAAAACAGAGAATGGGACTAAGAAGCAGTCAGTCACTTTCCCTTAAAACACAGTATAATCCTGAAATACAAAAAGGACAGAAACAAAGAATACATTTCTTTCTCTAAAAAACACTGTCTCCAGAAGCCCTCATACCAAACCTCTTTAGAGGAGAAGAAAATATACCATATAAATAATTCTACATATTTCCTCTCTTGAGGGCATATGTTGGGGATAAGCTTTTTGTCTAGATGGCCCATTTGTCTGACTCGGGGTACTGAGGTGGCTTGAACGTCAAGCCTTCTGTTCTACTTAACAGCTGCTGCTCGTGTTTCCCACACCAGTACTCCAAAGGACTAACAAAAATGTGTCTCTGCAATCACAGCATTTATCCACTGGTTCATTTCATGCCTTTGGCTTTCTACTGAGATCACTATCGATGTCGCCAATTAACGCCAATTTGTTTGTAACACCTGCCTATTAAAGAATGGATTGAGTACAAAAATCTCATTTTTGACAGAACACTAAACAAGCATCAGTTTATAATAACACATAATCACTACCCACCTGGGAAAGATGTGTACTGCGGGCCTGGAGGAGGAACTGATCTTATATCCCATTAGCAATCACTGACCTGTGAAGGACAACGTGGGCAAGGGTTTTCTTGCTTTTTAAAATATATTCTATAGCTACATAATATGAAACAATCAAGAAGTAATACCATAAGTAGAATGAAAAGTCCTCCATTAAGTAGGAGAAGTAATCAGACATGTCTCTGTAATTAATCTTCTGCCAAGAATATGGGAAAGAAGGAAATAGATCACAGCTGGCTGGGACTGCCAACTTTTTGTTTTCAAATATAATTTGTACAGTTTGCACAACTCAGTTATTTTACCTTACATTTTATTTTATTTTATTTACTCATTAATTCTGTCTGTCATATTCCAAATGCTCCCTAGTAATTCAGTTTGCATTTTCTGTTAGGGCTGCAACTTGAAAGAAACCACAGTGATATATTTGGATGAATTACATACTGCTCTTTCTTTAAACATGGGCTTTAGGCAGGCTGAAGCTGGGTTAATTCAGTTTTAGACTCAGAAATACAGACAGAAAGCGTAAGATTGCTTTGAAATATACTTTTCAATTCATATTACAATTCATCATTCATACTACAATTCATAATGCTTTCCAGTTCACAGAAAGGCAAAAACCTTCCTAGTGGATGAAAGCGAAACACCAGTGTATTTATTGCAAACGTTCTTATATCACAATTAAGCAAAGAGGCAACAAAAATTGGTGCAGCTTTTTCTTAAAAGACTAAACTAACTAGCATAAATAGTATGTTTCCTTGAAATGAGCCACTAATTTTTTACTGTCCTGCCGTCACCAGCCTTAGGAATGAAGAGAAGATGGGACATCTTCTTACCTGAGTCTGAGGTTTTGATTGTAAATGCAATCTTTGCAAATGATTTCACAAAAGGCTTGGGTTCTGTAAGACTTCCATTTGATACCAAAATCTCTTAATTTTTACAGCTAATTGCTAAATGATTATGGAGCATTTCAGAAGATAGGCAAGATATACAACAGTAGAATTAACTTTCAGTTAATGTATTTTAATTTAAATTGATTAACAATCACTGTTGTGGCAAAGACTGAAAAATAAAATAGAAAACAGAAAATACATAAGAAGGAAATACAACGCTCATGATACTCATTACAAAAATTCATAATGTAAATTCTGTGATTTTTGTTTTGCCTTCTGTAAGACCTTTACCAAGAATTTGGAATGAATCCAGTTTTTGCTTTAGAGAATTTATTCTTTCAAAGTGTATCATTACATTCTTGAGCCTACTTCATAAAATGTTACTGCTACCGAGACCTACTGTCTGTGGCAACAACAGGCATGACTAGTTCTAGATTACTGCCTCTGACAACACTTTGTTCAAGTGATGATTATGATACTACTTCTGAGATTTTTTCTTTCTTTCTTTCTTTTCTGTTTTTTTTTCTTTAGTGAACATCATTGAGAATTTCTGAAAAGATTATCAAACATTTATCTGCAAACATGCATTTGACAACGCTAGAAACAATAATACAACATTAGATCTTCATATATACTGAAATATTTTCCTAGGGAAAACAACATTGAAATACTAAAACATGGTCTAGCATAGCTTCATTTTTTAAGCCATAACTAAAAAATAACAAAAAAATGCCACAAAAAGCAAAAAAAACAGTTAATGCATTTTAATTGACTTTGGTTAAAGAAAAAGGGAAATGAAAAGGAAAAGGAATACTTTAGTAAATGCTAACTTCAACGCGTTTTTTGGTACAAACTGGAGAGCGTCTTGTCCAAACCCCATTACTGAAGATACTGCAGCACACTCAAAAGAAGGCCCCCTATATAATATACTTTTTAAAGTAGGAGTATTTGTCTTACAGTTATTTTGGAAGAAGGGAATTAGAGTTATATCGTTTCTTGTAACAGCACTGTCAACACCTCAAGTCACAGTGAATTGGATGAGCTCTCTCTGTAGGTTTCAATCAGGTCAGTGACAAATCTATGTGTACACTTTACGTATTTATGCAATATACAAATACATAAACACACATTTTGAAGTAGGATTAGTCCTCAGTGGATCAATGAACTGATCTAATCAATGCATGGCTGAGCATTTGCCAATACTTATTCTAGGGAGAAAGAGAAAAACAGATGCTGTTGACTGGCTGGGGAAGAAAACAAGACTGCTCCATTTTGCAGTACAAGAGTCTTACATTACCTAACATTAATCATGGAACAACACAATTACAAATCTTCAGCCATGAGAAGAAACAGGACTGAAACATGTGATGCCCAGCTAAAGAAACAGTTTAATGAGGTATCTACATTAACAGGAGTCAATTAGAGCATTTGACTTGCCTTAACATTCAGAAGCTTTTAATGAATATCAAAATACCTGCACATTCCTTTGATGTAGCATTAGCACAGATGACAGACTGTGTTTATTTATTTTTAATGGAATGCTTAGATGCAGGTGCACAATTCTGTGACAGCTTTAAGAAGACAGTAATTATGTGATAAAGTATGCATCGCCAAATCATTTAATAGATAAAGGCTTTTATACAGGAAACAAGCCCTTCCAGATGAAGTAACAATTTGTACAAGTAATTTCATGTCTTTAAAATTCAATGAAAGAAGGAACTTTTAATTATACAGCTCTATACTACCCTCTTTTAAGCGACACAGATTGTTTAATTAAATGAGAAGGTAAAACAGTATGTGAAACAAGGATACTGCCCCTCCATTTCTAATACAAAAAAGAATATGATTTAATTTTAATGCTGCATTACGTGCAGACTTCTGAAAGTTAATAGCTGTTCTTGAAGACATTTAACGCTTTTTAATTAATGGATGGTTTTGCAGACACCAAGCACCTACATGTGGTGTTTGCATGGAAAGTCAGTATATGTGTTATGGATCTACACTTTCTACTCATTGCAGTAGCTAGGCATTTAAGTAACTGAGATTATTATTCTGCTGGTGAGCAACAAATTAAAAATCTCTCAATTACATAAATTTCTCTAGAAGTGATTTACAATGGAAAAATAAATGAATATTTCATTACAGCTGTGGTGCTAGCTGTTATTTTTTTAATGAACCAATAACGTGCAAACCTGACTAGGTATTTTTAGAGAATACATAAGGACTATTATGCCTTTTGCTGTAATTTGTTTCCCTCAGGCTAGTATGTAATTGGTTCCTGTGTAACCTTAACAACCTTGCCTGCAACATCTTTCCCTGACTTATTCTTAATTTGGTGGGGTTGGGAAGAGGGACAGAGTAGTTTATTTTAAATCTCAGCACAAAAGTGGAGAGTAATTATGACTCTTCTCAAAATATAACAGAACTCAGAAAACAGAACACCACATTAAAGGTATATAACAAACAGAACAGAATATAATATTGAAATTATTCTGCTGTTACTTAATAAACAGAGGTGTATGCAAATGCCAAGTTCCACAGATTGCTTTTGGCATCCTTACATATTCCAAAATGGAACGTGCTGTCCTTGCTTAGAAAAACTGGCTCACAAGGAATTTTTTTTGGCCTTCAAATACTCTTGACCATCCTTTCGGATGAATTTGAAGCTTGTCTTATACTCTCACCACTGACTAGGAACTCAGAAAGTATAAATCTGTTGTAGGAACTTGTGGAATGACAAAGAGTACAACTTTGTGGAAGGACCCACTGCCATGATTTCATTGTTATTTATTATTATAAGCCTTTTTCATGTGACAACTTGATGTGGGTCATTTTTCTAAAAATAATCACAACAATAATGCTTCCTTTCATTTCTAAAACATCAGAATCTTTTACGTAGTTATCAGTCTCATGGCTGTTCCCACATGCTACTAATTCCTTCTAACCAATGACTTCCAATACTGCCTGCTAGTATATCTGAAAGGTTACTGCTTTTTCTGTTAACCATGTTGCCAACAAGTGATAAATAGTAACAATTTTGCTTAATCATGCAACAGAATTCCACATTTCCAACTTCTTCTGATAATGTACTTTTGCCTTTGAGCAGTCTACTTTGAACCTTTGTAGTCCTAAGAACAGATTATGAGGGAAAAATATGTGGTTATGTACAAAAATAAAATGCAAATTTATTTATTGTAATAAAAATTGTTGCCCCAAACTTCTTTGTCTATCTATGCAAACGAAAGGTACTCAAGGCATTCAGAGAAATGTACTGAGCAATCCAACTTCCTGGTGATTAGTCAGATGACCTGCTCTCTATAACCCAACAAGTAATTCAAATATTTAATCACAAGTAAAATTAAAAATTAAAAAAAAAAACATGCCTTCTACCAGAAATTGTATCTAAATCTTTTTTTTATCTCTTTACTGCTGCTGAAAATAAAAATGAAAAAAATTCCTAAGAATTACAAGAAATTATGCATTCAAAAGAGAGGGCAAGTAAGTAATACCAAAACATGAAACCTAAAAATAACAAGTTGCTGCTTTTTTACTTGGCGCATAATTTACCTTTTTTTTTTTTTTTTCCCCCATGAGAGATAAACAACAAAGCCAGAACATTTTATCTGACCTTTACTGGTGTTTGATTTATTTTCCAGTGGAAACAGAACTGGATTTAAGCCATCTGCACTTAAAAAATTTAAGCCTTCATCTTGAACTGTGTGTGAATATCAGAGTAATGTTCACTGTTTTATCAGAGTATTTCTTAAACTAGTACTAGATGTCACAAAGCAGCAAATATTGTTTAGTATTCATTTAGTAGCTATGAAGACTTTCTATTTCAATGTCATTATTCCTTTCACCACAATTTGTTAAGGCCCAAGGCATAAAAGCCAACAGCAACAAAACTCTAAAACCATATTTGACTTTATTTCTGTGCAGAAAAAATAACTAACTTGAATCAGATAGTAAATATTAAAGAAAATAAGTACATGGAAAGGATGAAAAATGACAGTGTGGATCAATACAACTAAAAGATCAGACTTTTAGAGATACCTTTTATTAATTTCATTAATGTCACAGTAAAAGTCAACTCAGAATTAAAAAAGCAGCACTTTTGAAGATATAAATCTCATTTAAACAATTTACTTAAGATCAAAAGCATTTCATAAGCAGATCTATAGTATACAGTAGGCTGTAATTATTAAACAGTCTTTTTTTCCAGCTTCTACAGCTATGATTCCTGAGAGGTATAATCAGAAAACTTGGATCATTTTTCCCTATATGTGAAAAGGGGGTGGTGATTTCATATTTTATTAATGGAGAATAATGATCATTCTTATTTGCAGTGTGTTTATCTCATTTCATATGGGTTCTCACCATGTCAACTGTCCAAAATATTTCAGTATAACTAGCTCTGTTTACCTGTTAAGTATTTTGTATTCAGCAAGTGGAAGACACAGTGATGATTACTTCGGTGGGTGTAACTAGTACTGTTTCTGCAAGTTACTACATTGACTAATTATTGCATGTATTATGTTTTATGCCTGTACATTACCACATACTGCACTATGAATTGGAAGTCAATTTAAGGTTATACTCAGTAATAGAGTCATGGATTTTCAGATTGAAAGTTGGCAGAGTCTACCAGTATCACATACTAAATCATTCTAACAGAAAAAGTATTGATCTGAAATCTTGAAATTTCTTTGAAGTGAGCTACCAATGGCAAAAATGGGGAATAAAATACAACTTAAGAATGACAAATAGTATCTTTATACAGAATTGGAAAGCACTACAGAAACATGCAAAAGTAAAACTACTGGACCTTTTAGTTACAGGACAACACCTTGATCTCAATTCAGTGGTCTACTCACTGCATTAAAGCACCCATCAAGTATAGCTTTTACACTCAGCAAGAGAGTCCCCATGACCTTCCTTGGACCCTCTTTTCCTTTTGGCCTGTACTGGTTTGGGATTGATCTGTATCATTCTTTCACTATGAAGCAAAAGCTAGCATATACACTGAAGAGTTAGCATCCTATAGGTTCCACCAAGTGTTTGACATCTGTATTATAAACATTACTTTGCGCTGAAGTAGGCAGTATCTTAGCACAAAACTTTTATTTAAACAGATGAAACAAAATGACTGAAGGAAAAAGTTATCAGAACACCACAATCAGGGAAGCTGGGCTTTTCAAACAGGTGAAAAGCTACTACAATCTCCCTCTGCATGGCCACTTTCTTACTATTCAACAGTCTCTCAAGAATTTGTTTTATCCCCGGCCTCTTATTTATTTACATATCCATCTATTAATATATTCATTTTCACAGAATCACAGAATTGTAGGGGTTGGAAGGGACCTCTAGAGATCATCAAGTCCAACTCCCCTGCCAAAGGAGCCTCCCAGCAGCAGGCTGCACAGGTAGGCATTCAGATGGACCCTGAATATATTTAGAGAAGGAGACTCCACAACCTCTCTGGACAGCCTGTGCCAGTGCTCCATCACCTTCACTGTGAAGTTCCCTTGCATATTGTGAAGAATTTCTTATGCTCAAGTTTATGGCCACTTGTCCTGTCCCCACAGCCCACTGAAAAGAAGTTGGCCACATCCCTTTGTGTCCCACCGTTTACCAGAGGGCTGGCCTGGAAACCTAGAATATTTTGCATAGTTAGGAGCTTATCTCTTAAGTATTTTCTTTCTTGTTTTGCAGTTAAATTGTAAAGAATACACCAAATCACATGTAACAGTCATTTCACAGAAGAAGTGATAAGGATATGTCTAACAGAGGAAAGCCAGCACTAGAACTGAAAATTGGGTAATCATATTAGGCAGAAGCAGTTTGGTGTTTTCACTGCTAGATCATTTCCTACATTATACAAACCAGTATCACCACAACATATGTTACAGCCTGTGAATGCTACGTTAGCTCAGGTGTCTCAGTATTTCTTTCAGAACAGATATGCTGAATGACAGCATGGTAAGACTGCCCTAATAATCATCTTTTAGTTCTCATTCCGATCTTTTCCTTTAAAAT
Organism: Oreortyx pictus; assembly: GCA_036925125.1. Lineage (NCBI taxonomy): Eukaryota > Metazoa > Chordata > Aves > Galliformes > Odontophoridae > Oreortyx > Oreortyx pictus. Next base: position 89,018,551 of record JAUPFR010000002.1, on the reverse strand, counting down.
GCATAATTTTTGGAACAGCATTTCCATTCATGACTTCATATGAACTCTCTAGTACAGCATGCATCTGACCATTGTTTGGAAGGTATGTATGACTGCAACACAAACTTAAATGATGTAGCAGACTATTCAAGTTGAGGTGATATTAAAATGGTGCTTAAATTTCCATATTTTTACTCATCAATACTGCTACAGGAAACACCATTCCTACTTTTCCTTCACTGTAAAAAAGAAAATTACAAAGTAGAACCATTTTCTAGCTGGTACTTCCCACATTCATAGCACTATTGAAGTTCTGATTGCATCTCAGTCAAATCTTAGCTTGATAGATGTTTCACCTACACCAGCCATTTCTGTCCAGAATACTTCAAACCTTGTTTTACACTTCATGATAAGAATCTCTCAATTTTTCATTTTTTTTTTCCTATGAAGTGAGATCATGACAATTTTACTGGATGAGATATAATGTAAATTGTTTTGCTTTACTTCACATCTAGGTCATAGTGTCTGGTGCATATATGTTGCTCCTCATGAGACTTTAAAGATTCATAAAAAGCAAGTGCTACATATATGCAAGTCAGTACCTTAGTATTCACCCTTGTTTTTCCTCTTACATGTCAAACTTACCGTCTTCTGTGTGCTGCCTTGTAAAGTCATTCTAAATTACTGTTACAAGCCTACAGAACTTCTGCCACTTGATTTTATTTTTCATAATGTGCAATTCCCACAGTACAGTCAAAACACTGACTGAAAGTTGTTATGGGACGAATTTTAGCACTTAGTAGGCATTAATTTACTGAAACATGGTAATGCAATCTAAGATAATCATTGGACAATTGCCCTTTTCTTATAAGTTCTCTGAGGAAAATAATTTATTTTTTGGCTACAGAGCACCTGGTAGAGAGTCATTGCAGAATACTGGACTCTAATGACAGACGGGAGTTCTTCAGTAAGATAACAGTGCCAAGTAACTAAATGTAAATAATTAGCTGTATAATCACAAACAAATAAACAGGATATGTTCTGTACCTATACTTAGTTTGGACCACAAGACCTGAAGTAGAAATAACAGCAGAAATTTATTTAATCACATGAATTTATATGACAAATACATGCAAAAATCACATCGCCTTTCTATTAGATTTTATTTTATTCATTTTATCAGATTAATAATAGCCTTTAGGCTATTTTATACAGAGGGGTAACAGTTAAAAAAGTGCAAAGCTTGGGGAAAAACAGCAGAAACTGATATGGAAAAAAAAAAAAAGAGAGCGAGCATAGGAGAAACTTGTACTTTCTTCACTGGGCATTCTTTCCGTAAAATTTAATATCCAACTACTGAAAAGTCTATAGCTTCAATTAGTCATGAGTGGAATGGGTTTAGAGCAGGAACAGATGTTCCTATACAACTATTATTTACATCTTCAATCTTCATTTTAAGAAGACAGCAACACTGTCACCTACTAAGACATCCTATCTTCTTTGGCTTTGACAGCTAGTTATCTTTCCTGGAAAAAAGAAACACTTTTTTGCACAATGATGCATTTAATTCAGTAACAGCTGTTTGCTCCACAAAAAGAACTGCTTATTCTCTGAATTAAAAAAAACAGACTTCTGTTTTCCTGTGTCTACTTTCCCTTTCTATTTCTGTCTCTTTTCACATTTTTTTCTATCATGAAAGTCTGCATAAAGAATTCAACTGTTATATTCCTTTATGAAATTCTGTGTTCATTTCAGCAACTTTAGCTGTACCAAATTCCATGGCACAATAATGTAGTAAGCAAAATATGTCTGAATTTTATGATTTTATCCCCATACAATTAACCAATCTTACTGTGCTCATTCTTACAAGCTTCACAGCTGCCTCAGAGGAAGAGCCAACCATTCAGGACCCCAGGCTGACCACTTCATAAGTACGGAATTTTGCAGTATCACTTAGACAACCAAGAAACAAGAAAATAAAACAAAACTCCTCAACCAAACAAAAGAAAGTCACTAAAAAAATAGAATAGTTGTACAACATTATGTTATCATTCTACATCTCAGAATAAGGAGAGAACTTAATTATTTTACACCACATTATTAATATTAATTTGCTTACAGTGTTAGCTGAGTTCCCATTTAAATGCAAGCCACTGTCAAAGAGAGGTGATGAAGCTCCACTACTGTGATCACTGGATGGTCCAGGGGAACCTGGAAATCAGACCATGAGAGACAACTGTTTGTGCTAAAAATAGATGTATATATCAGGCAATACTTATTCCAGCTGTAAAAGATGAAAAAAAATTTAATATCTATCACGACACCAAAACAAAAATAAAAAACTATTTGAATATTACTTTATAGAGGCTATGCTCATGAGAACTTCTTTGATGCTTAATTGTTTGAAGGAGTAAACTTTTTTTTTTTCTCTCTGAGAATGAGACATTCAAAACCAAGTAACAACTGAAGTTACACAAATTCCGTTAATTTAATTAACAGATTTCCTATTCAGTGTTGAAACTCATCTTGGAGTATAATCATGGACAGTAAACTTTCAGGCAACTACTAACTGTACATATATGTACATTTTACTAATGGATATACATTTTTCTTACAGTGCTCATTACTTTCAAGAATGATGCACCTTCTCAAACTAAGAAATTAAAAGCAAACAGTCACTTAGTAATGTCGACACTTTGTTAATAATTTAGTATAACACAGCTGTATTCTTTGAGATATCTTTTTTTAACAGCCATGCATTGTGATCCTGCTTAAGCAGTTAATAAGACTCTAGGATAGCTTAATGCATTTGTATGCATAACTCATAACAACAGAAACAGCACAAAGCCACATCATTGCATAATTTTTGCTTAAATGTACAGCATTAACACATAACACTAATAATACACAACTACTGTCAAAAAGCACTTGGTCTTATCATACCACATACCATCAATTTTACAGCTTTATATTCAACATCACAAAAAAAAAATTGTCTGAATAAGTCAACTGAAATTGCCTGTAAATCATTTCACATTAATAAGTCTGTCAAGTTTAACATCACTGGAGTCAAAAAGTCATTCCTAGTCACACATTTATACATATATCTGTTCCACATATCTGAAAGATTTAGCAAAATGGAAGTTAGTTCAACAAAAGCTTATCTTCTCCATAACAACTCTCTGTCAGTTCAGGGCTGAGGACTCAAAATTATACTGTGAGCTTTAAAGCTTCAGCATGCTTTTTTTAGTGGTCCTTATTTTATTGCCTGAGATGATACTAGCAAGAGCTACGGTCATGTTCTGCTTAAACTGGTCCATTCCAAGTGCAAACTTACATAGCTAAGCACATATTGTAGCTTCTATTTATCTAGAACAGACCACAAAAACAGCCTACGTTCAGACTTGTATATCATCATAGGGATTTGCAGTAAGAGAAAGTAACTTTTCTTTTTTTCTTTTTTTTTTTTTTTTTATTAAAATCTTTAAATAAATAAGTTGTCATTAATTAAACTCCCCACAGATTAGTCTGACTGCTGGGAATCATTATCATTTTATATTATTATTATTATTATTTTTAGTAGAGAAAACTCATGTCCATTGCATGGGAATAAAAGGTGAAGCAACAATTTTTGCTACTCCCAGCATGTCCCTCAGACTTGCTTTTCAGTTTAGTAGCATACCTTGGTTTGTCTACACAACCTCTCAGTCTATCATAGAATCATGGAATCACCAAGGTTGGAAAAGACCTCCAAGATCATGTAGTTCAACTGTCTACATATCATCAATATTCCCACATTAAACCATGTTCCTCAGTACAACATCTAAATGTTTCTTGTACACCTCCAGGGATTCTGAACCCACCATTTCCCTGAGCAGTCCATTCCAGCACCTGCCCACTCTTTTGGAGCAGAAATTTTTCATAATATACAACCTGAACCTCTCCTGGCACAACTTGTGGCCACTCCCTCTAGTCCTATTACTATGTCATCTTCACATTTTTCAGTCATGGAATATAGGTCTTCTTCAAGGGCATACATAAATTAAGGAAGATAGTAGTGGTGAGACCTCCATTCAAGAACTTTTCACAAGCTCTTGCAAAAGGTGAAATTACAGTTATGAAGAATCAGTGACACATATTACAAGGTAAGCAGCAATTCTACTGAGCAGTAAAATGGATCTCAGCTCACGCTGCAGGCAAGATTGAAGTGCATACATGCATAAATCTAAAGTATCTTGTCCTTTCCTGGCATCCCATAAAACTCAAGCTCATGGTCCCCTATCTCTAAGCACTCAGCCAGACCAGCTGCTACCCTGACAGTTTTAGTACTATGGTGTGTTCACTCCAAGTGCAACTATACTGTCTCTTCCCATTAACCAGTGCTATTACTATTCCTCATGAGCACATCATCAGAAGCAATATCTGTCTCCCTGCTACCTTCTGATAGCTCTTCCTTCTTTCCCTACCATATCTCACATTGTGGCTACTGAATTCACAAGTTGTCACAACAGGGAAAAATTAGCCTATGGTTCTCATTTTCTGGTGGATCCACTCTTTCAAGGATTGTGAACAATACAAAATTTGGCATGAGTTCAGACATGAATACCGATTAACTGGCACTTAAGGATGAAATGCATGTTTCCGTGTTTAGAGGAGACCCTAACTGCGCTGTACTACTGCACATCTTGAGGGCATGTGCAGGACAAGAGGGAGATCAGGCCTAGCCAGCATGGGTTTATGAAAGGCAGGTCCTGGTTGACCAACCCTATCCCCATCTATGATTGAGTGACCTTCCTGGTGGATGAGGGAAAGAGCTGTTGACATAGTTCACCTATACAGTATGCATTAGATTCTTAGAAGGTAAGCCACAGAATACACAAATAATTTACTGTTTCTTGCAGTAAAACACTCAAGGACTGAATTCTTACTTCTGTCAATGTCATCTGACTATGAGAATACTTCAATGAGGAAAAGAAATTACTCCTAACCATTAACTGTCTCTTACCTAATGGGAGCTTTAAAAATGATGGAGCTTCCCTGAGGTACTGAACAGTAATGGTAACTTCATCACCAGCATTTCGCAGTAGGTGTACCTGTCAGTGCGACAAATAACAGCTACTTTAAACCACAGAACCACCAGTCATGGAAAACACATTTGTAACAATGAAATCAGTATTTCTGTTGATCTTTGAGACACTCAGCATGAATATTTCTGACAAGGAATGAAAAGTATCTTGAGGGTAAAGCCACACCAATAAAGGACAAGAGTAGGCAAGCCCAATGGAACAACCTGAAGAAATAATTTAGTGGGCAAACTGATTTTGTATACCAGCTGAACATAACTTCTACAATTAAACTCATTTTATAAAAATACTACAGAGTAGTAGTAGTAGGGAGAGATGTATTTATGCTGATACATTAATCATGTGCATGAATACATACATAAGCACTTAATATAAATTAATACATCACACATTTTACACAGGGTTTATATTTTGTTTTATCCAGGTGATAAATTACAGACATTCTTTCATTTTAAACATTGCGTTGTTTTTTGTGACTGTCTTCATTATCTATAAATATTTGCTAATCAGAAGGGAACACATATATGCATGCACTTCATATATACACATGCATGGGTACAGCCGTACATACATTAAAACAGCAGAATTTAATTAAAGGCATAGCACACTACTGCATGAAGAACTTCTTAAAATACATAGCTTCAAATGGTATCTTTGAGGGAATTCGGTTCCTAATGCAGGACAGAGGTACTCTCCAGCTTCATATCCATGACTCTCAGGAAATAGGTATTATGTTTGGTTGGTACACTTACTGCAGCCTTGGTGCCATCAGTCAGAAATAGATGTTAAGGCCTGTGGCCTCTAATCTAGGCACAATCAGAGCACATGTGCATCAAGCAGAAACGTAACCATAGCAATCAGCAACTCCTATACATATATTTACAGATCTAATGTGCTTGGAGGAAACAAGTGCTTGTATTGCTTCAGGCCACTATTTCAGCACCATATCAACTACTGTAAGAAGGATTAACTCAAATATTATACTTCTTCCTTATGGATAGCTGAAATAATGCTTGTATCAGTGACTGACGTGCTCATCTACATAAAAAAAATACCAAGCTTACTGCTGATTAATATGAAAACCCAGAACAAGTAAAGAAATCAAATAAGTAGTTACATAAGCTAAGAGTCTCAGGCTTTAAAAGTGTGTTTGGAAAAGACCAAACCAAAAAACTGACTATAAAAAATACATCACTACCAACTGTAGCACAACAGCAGCACACATGAAGTGAAGCCATAAACCATTTTGTTTCTTACAGATCCAGAAATAAATTGTGAGATAGAGAAGGTATCAACTTAGCTACAGACAAGGACATGTGAAAGAAGTTCATTCAATTAGCACTTTTCTCTATTTTTGCTTACAAACATAGTAAAACATGTACTAAACCACAAAGCTTCATTATTCATTTTTTAAAAATAACAGTGTCTTGGAATGGTATAATTATCAGAAATTAAGAAAAAAAATGTATTTTTTCTCCATGATTTCATACATTATCTACTTTATTAAACACTTCAGTTTGTGATTTACTTCAAAATAATGCACATCAAAATATCTGGGAAATGACACTACTACCATATTGTAGCTTGGAAAACATACTCTGAGCCGAATCAGTTGTTCCCTGAAGCAATGAAGTTTAAATAAGTTTGCTTAAGGCTAACTGTAAACTGAAGCATAAAGACCTATCCCTCAGAAAGTAATGCTGCCATCCTTCAAAAACTCTGTGAATATCAGAGCACCACAGTGACTTCTCTCTGGAACTTCAGGTCTGTCTCAACTGTGATAACAATTAGCAGTATGTCATCACTCAACTACTTTTATGTACTAACTGTAAAAAGAATTATCCCAATAATTAAACAAAACAAAATAATGCAAAAAAAAAAAAAAAAAAGAACAAACCAACCAACCAACCAACCAACAAAACAAACAAACAAAAGACAGAAATTACAGAACCAGAGAATTGTAGGGGCTGGAAGGGACCTTTAGAGATCACTGAGTCCAACCCCCCTGCCAAAGCAACTCCCTAGCCCAGGATGCACAGGTAGGTGTCCAGGCGGGTCTTGAATGTCTCTAGAGGAGACTCCACCACCTCTCTGGGCAAATTAAAAAACATAAAATTCCTAAACGGAAACTTAATCAATTATTACTGATACATTCAGTATGTAAGAAACATATGTTATAGTATCAAAGTGCCTCTTTATGTTCTAACACAAACAGAAGAGCTGCTCCAAAATTAATAACTTCTATTTTATTATCTTGGCCCTCAATGTCAGAGGCAGTTGGTGTGGCAGTTGAGTTTGAACCTTCCCACCAGTATTCTTGTACATTTTGTTACTGTGTGACAGACAGAAGTAGAAGGGAAGTCTGACACAACGGCATCTGACATGGAGGTGTTTAAAGCAAATGTGCATAATTCAATCCCTTCACAGAAATAATAAACAAATAAATAAATAGAACCCCACCCACTGACACTCATCTGTGCTTGCTCAACATTTCTGGAAACCGTACAGTGGATGTGATTACAGTGAGGCTGTGGGTTGTGTTTTTCAGCAGTGGGGCAGTGGTCCACCTCTGCTGGGGCACATTATGACAATTAACCACTAGATGTTCATTACTGGCAAATAGTATAGCTAATAGTGGTAACTATGTTGAAAAATAGTTTTCGTAGCTGAGAATTTGCTCTTTCAAATGCTGTTATTGTGTTCTTCATATGTTTTCATTTCCATGGAAATAAATAGGAGGCATTATTTCCAGAAAAACCTAGATCTGACTGTGACTAGAAAGGTATGTGTTTAGCTGGAATCAAAATCTGTGGAAATGCACGCTTCTATCCCAAACACAGGCCCTTTCAAGCAAATAAATTGGAGCAGTTAAATCACAGTTTGATTTTCTGCATTTATATTTGAAAATTCTTCTCTATGATTGTTAAATGGTTGTGTCTCTGTAAATACAACCTCCAACTGACACAGGTAGAAAGAGTAAGAGCAGGTTTTCATGTAGCCATTTCTGTTCCACTTTTATTTATTAGTATTTGCTTGTATTCAAAAAATACCTTCAGAGCTCTCAGAAATTGATTTATTTGACTACAAGAAACTCTAAAGGGAGACAGATCAATCAGAAAACTTCCAGCATCATCCACCAGCAATGGCATGCCATGACAAAGAAGGTGATTTTAGTCAAAAGATGGCCAGTTTGAAATGAAGGTTGTCTTGTGTCACTCAGTGAAAAATCTAAGCCACAAAATTATGAAGTTATCAAAACCAGCAAGCAATTTGCTGTACTCAATTCAGAACACTGTTGACAATTTGGACACTGTTTCCTCTTACAACAAACTTTTCCACAGTTATGTTTTCTTTATGCTAAGCCTCCCTAATATAGCAGGTATTTTGCAGACATCCAGAGTTAACACATGAGGAGGAAACATAGGGATCAAGGAGAACCGCTCTTGGTTTCTACACAGATGAAGTACAGAGAGGTCACAGATCTACAGATTGATCAGCTAAGTGGAGCTAGTCAGCCCTAGAATTTATCTGAAATCATGCACATGTTCAGCATTTCAGGCATAAAGAACTGAAACTTGGGGCATCTAGAAAGTAATAATAATAAAAAAAAATCCTACTTTACATGTAAATTCTTAGGATATATAGAAGATAATAATATATTATCTATGGAAAAAAAATCAGCAATCTAAAAATACTACCCATTTGTGTCATGAATTAAATTGCTTTTTTATTTTTTTCCCCACGACTCCCCAGGCATTACAATGTCATTACCACCATAAAACAGAAATTCATTTACAATATTCTGTGTGTATCAGAAATAAATATCTGTTAGGCAAAATCTTTTTGCACACTATCCCAGGACACTAGTCCATGATTCACTGCAACAGTGCTACTGTAAAAACTAATATTTATTCAGCACAAGTCAGTGGGTTCTATATATATTTTCATTCAATATTCAAATATTTTCTGTACTGAAAATAATCATATTAATTGATTAGAGAAATATCATGCAAATCTCATGTCAGAGTCTGATGAAGGATTAGTATCTCTACAGTACTGGCTGTAGCTGTAGCAGTATTTGTCCAAATACAGAGCTACACCTCTTTTCTATTAGACTTTTTGCTAGCACTGTATTGGACAAAACAAACATAGAAAAAAAATTAATTAAGCACAGCAATAAAAAAACCTTCTAATTTTCTGATCCAGTTTCATAATAGTTTTGATTCAGTTTGTTAGTTTATTTGCCCCCCAAGTATATGAACAGACTCATACTCCATGAGTGTTTTGTCTGATATCTACAATATTGAACTGGAGCAGGTAGCAGAATCTAGCCTCAGTTCAGTGACTAACCTAATATACCTAAAATTTTAATGATAACTATGATAGCATTTGTTTAGATGACTATCCTGTTAAAGTCAATGACTTTATGAAGAGTAACAGTAGAATTCTAGGATCATCTAGGTTGGAAAAGACCTTCAAGATCAATAGTTCAACCACCAACCACTAAGTCCCTTAGCGTCACATGCAAACATGCTCTGAACACCTCCAGTTATGGGGTCTCAAAAGGTACACTTGGCAGCTCATTTCAATGCAGGTACTTAATGTACAACTCATGAGATTTTTTCTACCCACAATCCACAGCAAGTTTATTCAGCTCTCTTGTCATCATACAACAATTTTACTAGTAATTTAATTTCACATGGGTTTATGTCCTCTATATAACTTTCAATTTGAGGAAATCTATCAAAAGCAAAATAACTGAGCTTTTCTTATGTAAACAGATTAAATCTATTCTTTTACAAACACATTTATTTAATTAATCAATTCAATATCACAAGGGTATGCACTAAGTCTTTTTTAGCTTGTAGATAAGAATAATAACAGGCTAGATTATGCAGTTCTTTATATCCTGATGTAAAACCAAGGCTCACACAACATAAGTTTGTGGATTACTCAAAAGCACAAAACATTTAGGTAGAAAAGGAAGGATAGCTGGAAGAAGATAGCAGGAAGCAGAAAGAGGATACTGTTTCAGAGAAACTATGTCAGCTAGAGCTAAAACTCACAGGAGTGACAAAAAATCAAGCTACAGGTTAGTTTGTGTATTGCATGTAAGAATCAAAGGAAGAAGGAGCACAAAGATCATTCTAAAGATGGCCAGGGATAACAAAGGACATTATATAATGGTCCTGAATCTATGCAGTCTTGTTTTAGGAAAAAAAAAACCAAAAGATTTATTACCCTATCAACTCTTCCAAAGACGTTCCAGATTTATTCGCTGCTGGTCTACACCACCACTTTGTTCTTATTCCATCATTCTTATAAATATTTGTTTTTCTTCTAACTGTTTTATACAGCAATGACAGCCAAAGTCCCTGAAGGTCAGAGCTACATCCCCTGTGGTGATCACCTGCCATACTTACTTCTCCTCACTACATCACTTCTATTTCCCACTCCTACGTGTTTTTAGTAGTGGCTGTCATTGCACAGGATGCTGAGGGCTGTGATCCAGGTGCTGAAGGTTCACAGATGGAGGGCTGGCAGCAATGCCAACAGCAGTGTGGATGCAGGTTTCAGTGGCCACCTTGTCCAGGTTGGGGACAAGCAAAGGTTTTGATTAACTTACTCAGTTTTGTAGAATAATCTACAATATTGTTTGCTAATTTTTCTGAATTCTAAAATAGAGATTTCTTTATTTTAACTGTAATAAAATATGTAAAATACGATCCCTCTTCAAGTATATAATGCCTACTGATGCATTTTTATTCCTAACTAATCATTTAACACTGTTTCCCCTCAAGAATTCTATTATTTTACTTTATAAAACCTGAGACACAGCTAGTTTCCATTTCTGAACTATACTTCTATTATCTACAGTTTACACATACCTCTAATAGCAATTTTTTGACTCTTCATTTGTGCCCGAAAAGACAACTATAATTTGTTGTAAATACTTTGCAGGTCTTTCAAAATTCATAAAATGAAAAGCATTAGAATAGATACAGATGCTGCAATCTACAACTGAATGGAAAAAAAAAAACAAACCCACAAACAATACACGTAGAACACCTGATCTTTAGGAATTACTGCTTTAAAAGGTTGCTGCCTAATCACACTCACTGTGTGCTTTATCTAAGATGCTATGATGTAACAGAGAGTTTAATTCTACCTATAGCTCCTTTGTGCTAGATATCTGAATCCTTTCATCAGTTTTAATTATAGTAATTTTACTTCTGTGCTCAAAAACTATGTGCTCTGTAAATGCACTTAATGCCAGAGTACTTGCTACTTTTCTAGCTCAGGGAATTAAAAGACTGTGAAACAGAAAGGGATAAAAGTATCGAAACCTAGAACTATTTAATCGTGGATTCTTCCTTAACATGCTTAAAGCTTGAGAGTAAGTAAATTCTGAAGAGCACACTACAGAAATTATGTGATATTTATTACATAAGTTATACACCCAATAGAGGTACCATAAATCATTATCCTCTTTTTCAGTGTCTTTTTTTTTTCCCTGGTATTTTGCTATCCTTTACAAAAGAACTGCGAAGGTACAAAAGGGTGCAAACTTAAGTCTCAACAATGTATGCTAAAATATGTGAATTTTATCATTTGCATCTAATAGATTCTAGAGACTAAAAGTATACTATAACTTGCTTCTTAATGAGGAATGTGACCAGATGTGTTCAGTGATAAAACAGTCACATTTCTTAGGGCATCTGGCAAACTGAGTTTGAACTGTATATTCCACAACGTTTAAAGCTGTACTACAATTTCCAGATTTTATGTGGCTTTATTTTTCTGTAGTGCTGGGATATGTAATACCATTGGTAAATTAGCACCCCGAGAAATGAAATTAAACTCAGATCTTTATCATCTAAGGACTGTGAAGAACATTTTTATATCATTTGTCTCCTTATCAGATAACAAGGCTGCTTTTCTATCATGACCAAACCCTCATTAAAATGGTTCAGAGAAAATTAATGGAGTAACTGAAAGAATGAGGAAACTATACACATCAGAGCTTTATTCTGCTATATTAACATTCTTACAATTGTTGGAATTCTTCCTCTTTCTGTTACTCTCACCTAAAAACCAGTAGCCAATTTTCTAAAATACATGGTAAGTCTTAACTAAAGAAAGCAACTGCACAGCACCAATAATAACTGTTCTCTAATAACAGTCATCCTCCTATAAACAGGAGAGGGAATGATTTTTTTTTTATGTGGGCAGATAGCAACAGGGCAAGGTAGAATGGTTTTAAACTACAAGAAGGGAGACTTAGATATTAGGAGGAATTTTTTTACTCAGAGGGTGGTGAGGTACTGTATTGGAACAGGCTGCTCAGAGAAGCTGTGAATGCCCCATCCCTAAAGATGCTCAAGGATAGGCTGGATGGGACTCCCAGCAATTTGATCTGGTGTCTGCAAGCATTCTGAGTCTGGGATCATTTCAACAAGTTTCCCTTCATTAAAATCTTCAGAGATGATAGATTCTACCTGTTGATTCTGCTAGTATACCTGTGTGCAACATGAGATAGTCTAAGCCTGAAATAGAACAAAACCCTATGTCAGTGAAGATACAACTCTTTTACACTGTGCACCAAACTGACCATTTGAAGAAACAATGATAACAGTAAAATATTTGGAAGACAACAAGTCTATCCACAAGCTAATGAAATTACCATTCATATGTAGAAAACTAGGCATAGAGAAGTCAAAAGGCAAAAAAACTCTACAATTCTTCTATAGTTAATGACAACTTTCTTCAGAGTTGAAAATCAATTAGATGAGTAGAATCAGCTGAAGTTTTTTGCTTGGCTAATTAAAAAAAAAATCTACTTAAAAAAAAAAAAAGGAAAATGATTGTAAAACAATTTAATTATAAAATTCAGAAAATGATAAATCTTCCAAAGAATAATGCCATTTCACATAAAAATTGTCAGGAAAAATAAAGGGGATCCTCACTGAATATTCAAAAGTATGAAACCCCTTATATTATTTTCAAGCAGAGCCCTTCCAGTTCTTCCAGATAAATCTGTATCACTTTCCTCTCTATTCAGCTTTCACAGAGAGATCTCTGCTTCATTTGATACATCTTAGTTCTGGTTTCACTACTGGCAGAGACATTGAACAATCTATCCTTTACTATTCCTTTCATGCCAATCAACTTTACAAGCCTACATAATCTCTCATCTCAATTACCTCATTTCCAGAGGAAAGCTCTACCTGACTTATAACTATTCACTGTTTAGAAGCTGTTGGACATCTTTGATCATGCTGCTCAGTGCCTTGTTGCCTTCTCTGAACCTTTTTCTGCTCTTTTGCATTCTTTGATGTGAAAGGACCAGAAATACTGTCAGTATTGAAGATACAAAGCCACCATGGATACACACAGTGCTGCTTTCGGTTCTGCTTAACGCTTCTTTTATAAAAGATCCTCTGACATTTTCTTAGCTTTCATGAATTCCCAGAGCCTGAGGTTTTATTTCACTGCTCCAGTGGTTAGTTCAGAGTCCATCAGTCTGTACATAGAGCCAGGACTCTTTCCTCCCATGTTTACCACTTTCACATTAAAGGAAGTCTCTTTTCTCAGATGACAAATGATGCTGGTATGATGAAAGAATCTCAAGATGCACCAGGGGATGCTTAGACTGGGCACTGGAAAGAATTTCTTCATAGAGAGTGTGACCAAGCTTTGCAAAGGACTGCCTAGGGAAGCTGGGGAGTCCCTATCCCTGGAGGTATTTAAGAAATGTGTGGATGTGGCAATGAATTTAGCTACATCAACATCAGCATGCTGCCTCAGGTAACCACAGAGTAAATGGGTAGGAAATGATGCAGGCTGCAGTATTCAGCCAACGGCCACACTGACTCTGATTCCTTAAACTGTTACCAAAATAGCATGTTTTTACTGTCGCTTCAGTGGGAGTACCTGCAAACCTACCTGTCAACAGAATCTGAAATTAAAAAAAAATCTTGACATACTTTCTATCATGAATGTTTGGGTATAGTCAAGCGATTCCTTCTCCCTGCTCAGAGGAGTAACAGTAGTTCTTTCCCAACCAACATTCACTCTGTCAAAAGGAAGGAGTATCCTCTGCTGAGTCCTTCCCTGGTGGTTCTCCTCACCAGCTAACAGGATATCCAGCAGTGTCTTGAATTGCAAGAGTTCAGACATCCACAACAGGAACTGCTAAAGTTTTCTCCACATATATCACTCTTTAACTGGCAAAAAATATCTTTGTTTAGGGTATTTATTACTGCTGCTTAAAAGAAGTAAAGCAGTTAATTCAAGACCATGGTTGTAAAGGGCAGCTCACCCTTACAAGAGGACATTTATTTACTGCTACTAGATAGGGTTTATATTATGATACCTAAGATAATGTATTCTATTTTGTATTCCCTGATCAAATGTACCAGAAAATGCTCAGGAATACTATTTGATCAGATGTATACTTGCTCACTTTAGACAATACAGTGGTGTTTAACAATAATATACCCTAAAGCAGTATGGCATAGCTTAAAAAACAGGGGCCCCAGTGCATTGCTTTGGACATGACTCTCCTTGACAATGATCTGAAACAGTTTCAAAAGTAAATGTAAATTAACATACTGGGAGTTTGTCAAAGTAATTTTATAGTTTGGCAAGCATCTCTTTTCCATTTCCCAATGAGTCCCTCATCACACTGAAGAAATAAGTTCTACATTGCAGAAACGTTTTTCAGTTGAAATAAGCTACTTGGAAAAAAGCAACAAAAACAACCTAAGACAGAATAAAAACAATCTTAAAGAGCACAATTACTGTAATTCCTGATCCAGTTTCATTAAAAGGATATCAATTTTGATTTCTATTAGGTACTGAAACATTACTAATGGAAAGAAACATGAATCAAAGATTTTAGCTTTGAATTTTGAAAGGATTAAAAATATATATGCACTTTTAATTTCATAAGTGCATCTATCAATACAGATGAAGAGACTGATGCAGATGAAATATAATTTTGCATGCTGAAAACGTATTTTAGTATGAAAACTGAAATGACATTTTATCAAGAGAACTGACTGTTCCATTTGTGTTGTACAGGGTGATAATATGATTAGCCACCAGAGAAACAAAATAAATTTCCCTCTCAGACAGTCAATACCAAAACTACATTAATCTCCATATTACCATTCTCTATATTCGTAGTCTTTGCACACAAATATACTATTTCTAAAAATAAACTTATTTTTCAAAGAATATAAATTATTTTCAATTCTTCACAGTCTATTGTATCACCTACTGTGAAAGGGGGATTTTTCTTGGTCCTGATTTTCAGTTATTCATGTATCTGTCCATACCACTAGCCAGAACTGAGATGTGCTTGTGAGTCAGTAGCAGCTTGGAGAGTTGTGAAGAGAAGCAAATTCATGACATTAGAAGGAAGAAACAGGAAAGTCAGTTTGTTGTGAAGTTGTTGCAAGCACACCCGCCAGTCGTTTTGCTTGCAAAGAAGCAAGCACCTTTCAACATTGCTCACGGATCAAGAAAAAAACAACAGCTGTTCAGTGCAATAACGATCACCTCTTTACATAATCATCTCTAAAGTGTCAGTTGTGAAGGTGGAAGATAGTAAGCACAATAAATTGGCCTCCTTTCCTAATATTCACAGATCTTGTAGCCCCTTCTCTCATGTACTTACTCCAGTGGGTTTTAATTCTTTAAACCTATGAGCTGAATTGGCATCAAATTATACTTAATATCCACTTAATATAATGTAGAATATCTAAATTTATGCCTGTACAGAGCATTTCCTCACATGCTGTAAGGGTCTATCATCACGTATTGTATAAGGGTATAAAATAAGAACAAATGGGGAAAAAGTCAAAACACCAAGAAATCAAGGGATAAAAGAAAAAAATTCCAATTGGGGTTACAATAAAAAAGAAAGGAATAAAACCAAGCGAACACCACATGCAAAAAACAAACCACCAATCTTCCCAAAACTAAGCAACAGAAAACAAATGAAAATGGGTGCTCTTGCTTCTGCCCTTTAATGGTATATCATCATGGAAGCATCCATCTAGTAGCCTGCAGTGGATTATCCATGCAGCTTCTTGCTCATGCCCCATACCTGCCAAACCTTACAGAATAAATCCCTTGCTTTGTTACTTGACCCATTTATCTAACCCCACTCTGATTTTGATAGCAGGCTGCGGTAGCAGAAATGTCCTACATACATTTCTACCTCCAGGTACACTGACACCTCTTTTCCTTCTGGTTCTTCCTTCAGTTGTTCCAAAAAGTTTTGTTCAATGATCCAAATGAATTCACATGTATGGTGCAAAGAGAAACATTATACATTTCTCTATCACTCCTTGCCACTATAGCACATCTGTATTATGCTGGCACTTTCTAGAGAACTTCTTGGTACTGAAAAACAATCCTTAAGGGAAGTAACTAACCATTTTGTCGTGAATAACTTTTAGGAAGCTTAGAAATTTTTATGTGGATGTCCACCAATATACAAGAGATTTGATCCTGTGCTCTGTGAAATTTTATCTGTAATTACTTCAGACATTCAGCCTCTCAGAGTTTTAATGAGCACCAAGAACGGGACCACAAGATTATGCAACTACACTGTATCTTGACCTAGAGAGATCAACTCCTAGTAATAAAAACAAGTTTTGTTTCTACCCCCATATAACATGCTGATAAGACTGTTAAAGCCCATGTCATTTAGAATTGCTACAGATGCTACTCTGAACTACATTTGTCAGTGAGTTGACAGGCAACATCAATAAACAGGCAACGGGAATACATTTTTTTAATCCATATGCCTTGCACTGAAAGCTGCACAAGCCCTGCACATTCAGGGGGAAATAACTGGCTTTATCTGCATACAGTCCATCTGCTGAATGAAATAACCAGTTAAAAACTAAAGACTATTCAACAAACCACTTTGCCCTGGGTTAGATGAAACACTTGAAAACTATGCTTCAAAAATTCACAGAATAACTAAAAAAGAAAAAATATACAAACTTTTAACCCCTGCACTTCCTTAAGTAGGTGAGAATGGTATAATTCCACTACCCTTTTCAAATGAAATCCAATATAATTTTCTACTTGTAAGATTTGGTAAGAATCCCAAGAAAAATCCTTGAAGATGCTATACATATACATCATATATCACCAAATCAACATTCAGCAGTGTCTTATCAAGATTATATGAGATAGAACTGTTAGAAGTGGCGTACAGGAGAAGGATGAGTCAAAGATATTGCTGGTTCATAGTATTACAAGAAGTAGACAGTATGGTATACCTGGATACATCCACCCAAAAGATGTTGATTTGGTATAGTGGCTTTCAAAGTCAAGAGGTTGTGTCAACGGTTTACCGGGCTGGATCGGCCCGGTTCCGTGACAATTGGTGCGGGGGACCCGCAGACCCACGCCCCAGGAAAGGGGAAGGGGGAAAGGGAAAAGGAAAAAAGGGAGATGGGCCTAGAAACAAAACAGCGGCAACGATCTGAGGAGGAAAGCTAATTTACTAAATAAGATATCAGAAAGCAAAATAACACAATATAATACAATATAATTGGAATTGAAGCTAATAAATCAAATAAAATGAGCAAGAGAGAGTGTCCGATAAACCGAAGGCCTTACGCTAACGCTGAAGGCGATATGGCAGCGAGTACCCACTGCTGAATCGATCCCGAAGGAAAGAGCGTGTCCCGTGACTGCAGAGAGTTTTTATCTTTTCCCTCTGAGCGGAAAATACGTAAAAATGCAAAGCATCGCAAAGTCCTCTGGGGAATGTAGTTCTTCTCTTCTGAGACAGGTATACCCGGAAAATATCAATGATCTATGGAGTTGGAGTATTAACTCTTTAACTCTTAATGCACTACATGTTGTTATGATGTGGAATACCAATACCAAAAATCATAAAACCATGACAGGTTGTCACCCTTTCCTTCCTCCTGTGCATGTAAATACACTAGTCTGACGGCTGAAGTAGAAATGATTCTCAATCTCAGACATAGCACGAAGTGGAAAAGAAACTGCAAGAAATTCTGACACAACACTGCCCTCAGATATTCATCTTAGACACACTAATGAATAAGTTACAGCAAAATTGTTCTGTAAACTCATCTAGCAACCTCTGCCTTACCTCTCATATTAATTCTGAC
The DNA here is from genome assembly GCA_036925125.1 of Oreortyx pictus. Lineage (NCBI taxonomy): Eukaryota > Metazoa > Chordata > Aves > Galliformes > Odontophoridae > Oreortyx > Oreortyx pictus. The sequence continues at coordinate 89,000,316 of JAUPFR010000002.1, read as the reverse complement.
AGGTAATACACAGCAACTGGTGTTTTCTCATATGAAGTTTGACTGCAAGAATCTAATTAAAATGCTACAGGAGGAATTATATATATTTTAAAAAATTGGAAGCAGAAAATAGATACCCACTTTATTTTTTCCCCCAAAATACTGAGGTTTGTCACCTTTCGGTCTTAATGTGACAAAAACTCACAGAAAGAATGCATTAACTATGACATACCAAGAGATATAATCAAGCTCCTAATAATTATATACATGACAGAATTATGTGTGAGAGAGTATTTGTTCTTCATAGAAAACAAAAAATAACTCATCTGGTTCAAGGAAAAAGGTACAAGCACAGATTATTCTGCATGCTACCAAAAAGTCAGTCTGGAAGTACTTACCACTTCTTCATGGGTAGCACTTTCTACGTTAATACCATTAACCTAAAAACAAAAATACAATAGGAACAAAATGATTTGAAATGTGTAAGCTAGTTAATGAAACAAACATAAAGGCAAGTCTGAAATAAATATTTATGGTAAAAACAAATGTTTACTGACCTGTACTATTGCATCTCCTATAAATAACATTCCAGTTTGGTCAGCTGTGGGATTACAGACAAAGTATAATTTAACTGAAAGAACTACTGAAAAGATATGTTTTGTTCTCTTTCAGCAATTGGTTAAGCATGTTGTTCATAGGCATCATTAGAAACTAATTTGCCAGTGAAAATAATGACAGGGTAATCAGCATTCACCCTACAAAGGTAATGGATTCTTAGCAATCTTAAACAAACTAACAAAGCTACTTCCCAATGCAAAAGGAACTTGTTTAATATGGAATATTTCTCACTAATGAAGGATTTCATTAAATTATGTCGAAACTGTGATTCACACTTTTCATTATTATTCTACAAAAGGGAAATAGGAATCTCTGAGACTACTTAGCAATTTTCTTCCCCCTGAACAAATTTACAGGGACAGGTATAATTAAAGAGGTTGTGTCTAGAATTTAATACAAATCTTTAACAAGAAGTTTGAGTTAGCTCTGTTCCTGAGAGTAAGGTAATACATTATTTCAGTCAGTTTCCTGCCTTACAAAATTAATGGGAATAATAAAATGAAACTGCAAAGAAAACAGTTCTACAGAGACACAAACAATGGCAGTTTTGTGGTGTATTCACCAGTGTATTGTGGTTTGTTTGTTTGTTTAAATTTTAGAATTTGGGGATGTTTACTTAATTGAAAGTTAAGTCTCTGATCCTGCAAAGACTGACAAGATTAAATGAAGCATGTGGATAGTCTTGTATATGATTTTGTACAGACCCAGCTTGAGACTTTGAAGAACGTTAACCAAGACAGTATTTTGAAAGATGAAAACAGAGAAAAAGAAAAGGAACAACAGCAGAACAACACAGAATATGCATACCGTTTCTATAATGTAGCTTTTGCCAACAAAAATGTCATACCTTTGGTACAAAATAGCTGCTTTCCATTATAGAATATTCATCACACTTTTGGCAGATGAAAGACATATTTTATTAGGCATACTGAGGAACATATTTAGGAAAGATTCCACCATCTATTTTAAAAACCATGCTACAAGGTCTTTACCTTTTTTTAACCTTTTTTTTTTTTTGTACTTAAAAAAAATATGCTCACAACTTGTAATTGCTGCTATTGAAAACGGTGATCTATGCACACAAAGGTAACAAAACTAAAGTAGCTTGAAAACAAAAAGCAATTCAGAGTAGACTATGTGGGTACCTGTATCGCTAGATGCTACCTTAGGCATCTCAATACTAAATCTCTGTTCAGTATGTCAGTAATTTATACACCAATACTGCAGCTGGTTGAACTGATGTTCAAGCACTGCATTAGGAGGAGGCCAAAGTTGCAGAGACTATTTCACTACTATTAATCATGATATACTTCTGCAGTCCTTTACAGCTCCACTAAATGATGCCAGCGTGTCCTAGGATGAGCTGCGTAGGGGCCCAGACAACAGGAAAGGAAGTTTTGTGTGTCAGATTAGTGCAGAAATGAAAAAGTAAAATTACCAACACAGACAAAGATTTTGAGATCTAGTTCTTGAGAGCTACTATATAGTTCAAGGATTGACATGACATGGCATGATAAGACGCAAAAAGGTGTAAAATCTCAAGGAACTAAAACAGGTTGCTGAAGGATTGTAACTCAGCAACACTGAAAATAAATCCCTTCCAGGGAGCAATGCAGGCTGAACTTTCCCCATCTGATTCATGATGTTTGATAGACTCATTGAGCATCCCACAGTGATGAGTACTGCAACAATCCTCACTATCTACTGTACATATTATACAAAAAATAGTATAGCTTAAGTGCACAATGTAATTATTTCCTGCTTGCAGAGTTTCTATGCCCAATTGAAGCTGTTCAGATAAAGTTAATGGGAGGAAGAAAGTTACATGATAGATACCAAATGCTCTGTGAAATGAAACAAAACATAGAAAATAGAATCAGTGTTGGCTTCAGAAGGGAATTACACTGTAAACTAACACAGTGATGCTAACACCTCCATGGCTGTCATCATCATGGCCATTGACGATGTTCTGGCAAGCTATACATAGAAGTCTGTGATTAAAATTTTTGGCTTGATATATAGTTTGAAATCCATGATGATTCATATTTTGCAAATTCGTTAAAAATAAAGTGACCAGGAAAACTTGTAAAAAGACAAAAAAAGAGTTGTCTTCTCCCTCATTTTAAATCCGAAGACAAATAGCTATATCATCTCAAACTCTACTGATGATTTCTTAAAGTTATACTTCTCCATGTGAAAACAAAACAAAACAAAATTGTACAGGCACAATGTTCCACTTTATATGGAACTTTGCTTCCCACTGGTAGCATTCTCATTCAAAGGTGTCTGTGAAAGTTTACTCTGTAACTGTAAATCACTATATGTAGCGATTCCTAAAAATAAAGTACATGAGAATGAGCTTTTGGATACTAACATATAGCCTCATTCAGAGAAACAGTAAATGCAGATTATCTGTAATTCAATATGCTTCCTAAAATTTTACATAAATTGTAATTTATTTGTAAGGAGATGAATATGGTAAAAAAAAATTCAAAAGAAAACAAGCATGAAGTAGTAATAAGCAGAACTGCATCAGGGTTTAAATGAAAATTAAGACTGTGCTACAACAATTAGCATTAAATCACCTTTATGTCTTAACTGCCTTTCAAAATGATTAAACATTGATTATATTTTGTACATTCATGAAGTTCAAAAGGGATACTGAAGGAGAAGGAAAACATCTATAACTCTAATGGGGCTTCTAAAGAAGATAAAAAATTTCCTATTCTTAACGCGTTAGACTTGAAAATATATTCTGAAGAAAAACTGATCCATCACTGTAGTCCACTGACATTGTATTAGTAACATCCAAAAACATGCTGTTTGAAGCAGTCAATTGACTATATATATCTCCCAATTCATAAGCTTAAATATAAGTATTTCACCAGAAAAATAGAATTTAAATGAAAAGTTAACGAAGTATATGAATCAGAAAGAAGAAGGAAAAAAAAAAAAAGAAATTGCTATCTCTTTAGAATTTAAGAGACTTCAAAACATTATGGAGATGTTCTTTTTTCCTTCTCTCTCAACTGGACATAATCACAGATACAACTATACAGACACCACTGATACAATTCAATCTTATATTTTCTAGAAAATCAGCAGCTTTTTAACTGCATTTGTAATCAATATTTTTAAACAGAACTCCATTATTATCTTGTTAGGGAAGTTTTTAAGACATAGAATATCCTTTACAGGACTCAGATCTACTTGAATCATTTAAATAAAAAAAATCTCCCCAAATTTCTATCCTTATTTCTCTTCTTGACCATGAGGTTTCCTTAGCTTAGTCTTCTTACTCTTTATATGTATCCAGTTTAGCATTTGACAAGAAGTCAGAAGTCCATAATACAATACAATAATATGTTTCATAAAATATGCCTATCATTATTCTAATATGTTCTCCATGCTAAATTCAGTATTACATAGGAAACTAGGCTCTTCAGTGGATAGCCTATGGAGTAGGCAACCATTGATCATTTTGCATTCCTAGAAGTACCATGTTTACCTGCAGACCTAGTTGGGAACTCACTACTAAACCCTTAGTGTACACAAGCCAGAAGAACCAAAGCTCAACACATGTTAAGAATCAAGTTAATGTGAGATGTGTGCAGGATAAGTGAGGTAAGGCAGGTACTGGAGTAGGCAGAGACTGAATACAATGAGGACAATGCATTTGGAGAGTCAATAATAGGCTGAAGAAATAGAATAATCAGCAGTGATAAGGAAACTGCCATTTTTCTGTCAATTCCCAGCTCAATATTCCGGATTATGAATGTCTTAATGGCAAAAATGAATCTCTATCTGACTGATAAAAAGTCAGTGAATAAAAATACTACTCTGAATAGATTAGGGAGCACTGAGAATCTGAGGCCTTGCTGCAGACAATATTACAGCTGGCACTTTACCCAACTGTATAGCATACAGCATTGTATCTCCAAAGTTAACAGAAAATATGATTGGTTTGGTCTGGAAAAAGAAGAACAAAAAGAACTACAATGATACACAGGCACCGCAGATGTCACCAGGAAAGATCTGAGCACAAACTAAATACACTGACATGTAGGTTTCCTTACCATTTGGCATATGGCAACATGCACATGTAACTGATATCAAGAATTCTCTAGGACAATGTACATGCTAGCAACTTTAAATTCCCTCTGATTTTGTTCATTTTAAGAAGTATTAGAAAACTCAGAATAACTGCATATATTTCTAGAAATGACCAATTCACAAAAGTACACTGTAAGCAAAATCCTCTGTCTTTTGGATATTCGTGCATACTGCTGTAGTTACCAAAAAGGCATTGAAAAGGACCTAAGATTCCTGGTGGATGAGCTGGCCAGAAGTCAACTATTTGTCTTTGCCAACAGTACCCTGAAGTAGCCTGATCTTCATAAAGACAAATTCTGCCCACAGGTCAAGGAATGTTATCAATTACCTTTGCTCAGCTGAAAAACATCTGGAATGCCATGTCTCGTTCTGGGCTCTCCAGTACAACAAAGATGTGATATTACTGAAGCACTTGACTGAGGGTCAAGTGAAGAGCCATAAAGATGAAGGGGCTGTAGTACCTTTCATGTGAGGAGAGGCAGAGACAGGTGAGACTATACAGCCTGGGGAAGGGTCAGGTCATAAATGTGTACAAAAATCTGACAGGAAGGAACAAAGCAGAGAGAGCTGGACTCAGCTCACAGTGCCCATCTACAGAACAAGAAGCATGAAACGCCATGATTTTTGCTGTGAGAGTAGCCAAAAACTGAAAAGGTGTTGTCAGGACTCCATCCTTGGAAAAAAAAAAAACTCAATTAGACATAACTCTGGGCAAAGTGTCATATCAAATGGTACTTGAGTGGAGAAGTCGACTAGATAATCTTAGAAGTCTCTTCCAAGTTCAACAATTCTGTGATTTGCAAAGGTGCACAAAAGAATTTACTGAATATGTTTATATGTTTTAACATATTTATTCAAAATTAAACTAATAAGCTGTTAAGAAAGCGCTCATTGTAAGTAAAGATATTTGGAATGAAAACAGGATTTAGTTTGATAATCTGATTCTAAGATGCTGACTTTTCTCTGAATTATCCTTCATATTGCACTCATCTACATTTCTGGATCATTTTTCTGGAAAGAATCCTAGGTATTGATCTCTAATTCCTGTTGCTACAGGAGCTACAGTGATATGGGAACTGTATCACTAGAAAAGAACAGGCAACAAGAGAAGCCAACAATCCCAGATTGAGAGCAGATAGATTTTCTTTCAAGGGAAATTAAGCAGAATCATTCCCCAAAATTATACATCACAGCAGAATCCAATCCTCACAGAATAGATAACTGAATCAGTCCACAGCAAAAAAAATAAAAAAAAAACAGACAAACTCTGAGATGATGGACATTTCTAAGCATACGTATTTCAATTTCTTAGTGTCATATTCAGTATTGTACTGAAATATGAATTCCTCTGCTCCATTATTATTGTCTCTTTTCTTCGTTGTTTTGGTATTTCTATCTGTATCTGTTTATCTCTGATTTCCCATCTCACTTTCTATTAATTTTCAGTGTGCTCTTGTTGCCTTACCTTGGCAATCATTTAAACGCTACACAGCCTTTTGTTCATTCACCCTCTTCCCAGTGGGATGAGGAGAGAACAGAAAAAAAAATTAGAACCCATAGATTGAGATAAAAATAATATCCTAAGACAGAAAAGAAAGTGAGAAATAACAGTAATAATAATATAGATATCTTTCACAAAACAAGTGATGCATAGAAAAATTACTTTCCAGCCAAAAAGCAATGCCCAGTCTAAGAGCAGCAGCCTCCCCCCAGCAACCCCCCCCCCCCCCCCCCAAGTTTTATAATTTATTTTCATGTGATGTCACATGCTATGTAACATCCATTTGGCCAGTTTAGGTCAGCTGTCCAGGTTTGGTCTCCTTGTGCTCCTTGTGCCCCTCCAGCCCCCTCACTGGCTGGACAGTACAAGAGGCTCTGTGCAGCACTGCTCAACAACAACATAGAACATTAGTGTTTTATCAACAATAATTTTCTCTTAAAGCCAAAACATAGCATCATACCAGACACTACGATGAAGATCATCCTTAAGGGTTGTACTCTCACCCTGGTCTTACTTAATTTTTTCTATTATTAACTAATCTTATGGAAAGGCATGGAAAAAGGATGTGGTAACAATAAAAGCACAGTTGGTTGTTTTTTGTTTTTGTTTTTTTTTTAATTGTGGCCTTTCAGTGTAGAAAGGGAACTTATATGATGGATAGAGACTTTTTACTGGGACTTGTAAAACAAAGGGCAACAAGTTTTAAATTGAAGGAGAATCAGAATTAAAGAATGGCTTGGGTTGGAAGGGACCTTTATAATCATCTCGTTCCAACCCCCCTGTCATAGGCAGGGACACCTCTAGACCAAATTTCTCAAAGCCACCATCCAGCCTGGCAGAAAGTTATGTACATGAGAATCTAATTAGGTTTAACAAGACCAAATGCAAGGTTGCAAAGGCAACCCCAGATCCTTCCACAGACTATGAGAAGAACTCCTTGAGAGCAGTCCTGCAGAGAAGGACATGAGGCGGACATCCTGGTGGATGAAAAGATTGACATGAGGCACCATGCTCTTGCAGCCCAGAAGGCCAACAGTATACTGGGCTGCATCAAAAGAGGAGTGGCCAGCAGAGAGCAGGAAGGCATTGCCCCTCTATGCTCTGTCCTTGTGAGGACCCATTTGAAGTACTGCAGTCAAATCTGGAGTTCTAGTATAGGAAGGATGTGGAGCTGTTGGATCGAGCCTAGATGAAGGCTGTGAAGATGATCAGAGAGCTGAAACACCTCTCCTATGAAGAAAGGGCTGGTATAGCTTGGAAAAGACTCCAGGGAGATCTCATTACAGTCTTCCAGTGCTTGAAAGGAGCTTATAAGCAGGAGAGAGACTGAGTTTTTACACAGTCTAATAGTGACAGAACAAGGGGGAAAGTAACTAAAAGAGGAGACATTTAGATTAGATGTTAGGAGGAAATTTTTTACTCATCAAGTGGTGAGGCACTGGAACAGGTTGCCCAATGAGAGGTCATTGCCTCTGGAGGCATTCAAAGTCAGTTTGGATGGGGCCCGGGGTAGATTGATCTAGGTTGGCAAATTTGGCAACCCTTCCCATGACAGAGGGTTTGGAAATAGAAGATCTTTAAGGTCTTCTCCAACCTAAGCCATTCTATGATGATAGTGTAAGATTAGTTCTAATAGAATTACGATTAATATCACTTGTAGAAGTCTTACTTGAGCTATGAATATGTAACATCATCGAAGGATATAAATTAATTGAAAATTTGTCGTCTTCAGTCTTTTTACAAAAATGTGTAATAGTTTCCATTAAATGCTGCTAGAGAGTGCAAGAAAGTTTTAAATGCTTTAGAGGTGAAGACAAATTTGCAGACTAAGTGGGAATGCCTGAAATACCTGAAGTACACATGTTAAAAGAGATAAGAAAAGAAAGAAGAGACAGAGATGCAATTCCTAAAATATCCTAGAATGTCTTTAGCTCAGAAATCAGTAAGGGAAAGGTAAGAATAATGAAAAGAAGAAAAACAGAACTTTTCTGAAGTTGGTGAAGGATGTTATTAAACTTGTTCTATTATTCCAAAAAGTTTGTTATATTTGCTCTTTCCATCAAATATTCTGCATGATTCTTGACTATGCTTCAGCCCAAATAATCTGAACAAGTTTTACTCTGACTTTAATTAGTATTTTTCATTGCAGTAGTAATCTTTGTTACAGACTAGAAAATGGTTTCTGGCTAGCTGCTTGCTTCTCCAGTTTCTGTACTAAAACACTGTGATAAAAGAAAGCTCCAAATCCAGAGTCCGAAATACCAGAAGAATTTCAAGCAGTTCTCTCCTCATAAATTTATCTGAGTGAACACGCACAGTGCAGTTCTCTAATTTCGCTACATGAAAAAGCTATCATATACATTTCTTTTCAGTATTGACTGTAGTGGTAACAATTTCAAAACCACAGAATTTATTTCATTAGATTTCTGCAATTCATCAGAAGAAGGGAAACAGAGAAAATACCAATTGTAAATGTAAATGAAATCCTCAGGACCTATTTTTTTCACTCGTCTGCTAACAGGAGCAGATAATAACCGAAGAAATATAACACTCTTTTTATACCTTTTTCTAGTTTCTAGTTTCAAGTTTAGAATACATGAATAATACCTATAACATTAGAGGTCCACTGAAAATACAGTTTTCAGATTTCATCAAGCTTGTTTCAGAAACTGCAAAATGTAGCTTCTAAAAGAGGATACTCATCACAAAAACCTATGAAACTGAACTAAAATCCCCAGCTACATTTTATATTTTTACATAACAGTTAAGTAAAAATAACGATCTTTAATAGAGTTTGACCTTCTTCATATGCATTAAGAAAAATTTGATTATTATTATACACTATGAATACAAATTAAATGAAATTTTAACAGAAAAGCATTACTCTTTACCAGTAACTTAATGTGCACATTTGCATATACGTATCCACATGCATGTGTATATATACATTTACATACATAAAAACTCAGTTTGGGAAAGCAGCTAACAACTGCTTAAATCTAGAGTTGAACATCAAATTCATAGTGCTTGATTTTTAGCCAAGCTGAAAAAACGAAATTTCAGATAAACCTAAAATTAGAATGGTTTGGCATTCTCTACAACGTGTCTTGGATTCTCTAAATCCACAAAAGGAAAAACAGCACACATTCTATAACAAAATAGAATTCAAAACTATATTTCATTCTATTTTTCTTCCTATCTGGTAAAGCAAATGAATTTCTGGTAAATGAAAATAAAATGTTACTGCTCTAAAAACAAATCAGATCTTAATGACATACCTGCTCAATTAAATAAATAAATAAATAAAACAAAAATTAAGCATTGCATCCTTTCAACCAAATTACTCTTTAGACTTAGGTCACCAATTTAAGTCTCATGCTTCAAATCAACAAACACCTATAGTGTAAATTGTTCAGCTCAATAGTTTAAATATCTATGTGCATCCCACTAAATGTATAATGACTCTTATTCATACCATTGTACCTTAAATACATTCTTTCTTATGTTCAGAGATGGGCTTGTATTTCATGAGCATAAGGCATAGAGAGTTTTTGATCCATTCCAACTTACTTATAAAGCCCTGGGCTTAAATCCTTCTTAATCTTGACTTTACTAAAGCAAAACTGTAGTGGAGCTGTAGAAATTAAGAATAATCTATGAATATCACCATCACGCTGCACAGCCTGTTTGTAATCTCAGACCATGCCCAATGAATGATTTATCCAGATTAGACTTCTAGTTGTAAAACCTTTGTGGATAACTGGAGTAAACACAGATAAAATGTGAGCAGCATCACATATGCTTCCATATCAAACTATCTTGGCTTGGCGAGCATGTGTAAGTGAAACTGCTATAAGCCCTCATCAAACTGACACCGTGTCCTCCAAGCAGATGGTCCTGAGTGCAGGCAGCCAGGATGTGATACAGTCTGTGTTTGGAGAGTGCAGAATATCAAGCCAAGAATGTTTCAGTGGCTGAATGTCCTGAGTTTGTTCTAATCCTGTCAGGGTATATACAAACTCCCCTCAGAAATGAACTAAACACATTAAATATTAAGTCGCTTTTTATCACAGAAGGTGGGAAAATGCTTTCAAATTAAAGTTGGAGAGCCAATTTGGCTCACAGGAGAGGATCCTTTGTGAAACTGGCAAAATGCAAACTATCCTTATACCGACAGACTTTATTCAATTTTATTTATCTATTTTAATCATGCCTCAGTGAGCTGTACCCACTGTTCTGTTTCTTCACTGATGCTTGTCTCACTTCACGTGTTTTATGAGATACAGGCAGAGCTCAGAAAGCAGCAGTCAGATTATTACAGCAGTACACACACAAAGATGGAAATCTACACCAAGGTACCCAAAAGCGACTGCTAACTCAATAACTATGTAACATAAAACAGAAATTAAACTGCTTGAACATAACATCATAATGCTTTAACAATTAAAATACCCTGTATTACATGCAACAAAAGTCACTTAGAGTTATTTGAAAATTATATTTCCAAGTCTATTACTATTTACAGCCTTTACTCTTTTGCAAGTTCATAAAGATTTACTTAGTAATTATGGATTGGAATAAGAAGAGCAGACAGATTTTTTTTAAACATAGGAAAGCTCATAGAACTTACTCCTATATTTTATATAAAAATACTTTAAAGTATATTTCACGTATCTGACAAATTTTCTTACAGGTTCTCTGTATGTCAAGGAAGCCTGAAAAACACAATTCCTTTCCAAGATTAGGATATTTGCTTACTTTTCACACAATCATAGAATAGCCTGGGTTGCAAAGGACCTCAAAGATCATCTAGTTTCAATCCCCCTGCCACGGGCAGGCTCACCAACGTCGAGACCAGGCTGCCTAGAGCCACATCCGTGAATCCCTCCTGGGATGGGGTATCCACAACCTCACTGAGCAACCTGTTCCAGTGTGCCACCACCCTCTGAGTGAAAAACTTCTTTCTAATACCAAACCAAATCTCCCGCCTTAGTTTAAAACCACTCCCCCTAGTACTATCACTATCAACATGTGCTAACAGTCACTTACCCTCTTGTTTATAGTATCCCTTCAAGCACTGGAAGGCCACAGTGACATTTCCCTGGAGCCTTCTCTTGTCCAAGCTAAACATGCCCAGTTCCCTCAACATTTCCTCACAGGAGAGATGCTCCAGCTCTCTGACATTTTAGTGGCCCTCCTATGGACTCATTCCAAGAGCTCTGTGTCTCTCTTACGCTGGGGGCCCAGGCCTGGAATCAGTACTCCAGATGGGGCCTCACAAGAGCTGAGTAGAGGGGAACAATCCCCTCCCTCTCCTTGATGGCCACCCTTTTTTAATGCAGCCCAGGATATAATTGACCCTCTGGGCAGCAGGGGTGCACTGCTGACTCAGTCCAGCTTCTCATCTACCAGGACCCCCAAGTTCTTCTCCATAGGGCTGCACTCCAGGACTTTGTCTCCCAGTCCGTATAAATACCTGGGATTGTCCCAGCCCAAGTGCAACATCTTGTACTTGGCCCTGTTGAACCTCACTAGGTTCACATAGGCCCACTTCTCCAGCCTGTTCAGGTCCCTCTGGATGGCTTCCCTTCCCTCCAATGTATCAACTGTACTGACAAACAGACAACCAGTTCTTAATTTATCAAACAGTCCATCCTTCAAATCCTTACCTTGTCAACTTAGAGAGAAGGATGTGGTGAGGGACAGGCTTTGCAGAAGTCCAGGTAGGTCACATCCATCACAATTCTCCCCTGTCCACTGATGCAGTCACTCCATCATAGAAGGCCACCAGATTGTTCACGTAAGATCTGCCTTTCGTGAAGCCATGCTGGTTGTCCTAAATCACCTCTTTGTCTCATATGTGCCTTAACACAGTCAACAGGAGGATCTGCTCCATGATTTTCCCAGGCACAGAGGTGAGGTTCACTGGCCAGTAGTTCCCTGTGCCATCCTTCCTCCCTTTCTTAAAAATGGGAGTAATGTTTCCCTTTTTCCACTCACTGGGGATTTCGCCTGACAGCCATGATTTTTCAAATATTATGGAGAGTGGCTCAGCCACCACATCAGCTATCACTCTCAGAACCCTGAGATGTATATCACCTGGCCTCATACACATTCAGTTTCATTAAGGAGGTCTCAGATTTGTTCCATTGTTACAGTGGGACAGGATCTGCTCCTCTCACTCACAGCTAGAGGATCAGGGTCCTAGGAGATATGGGGAGCCTGGCCAGCACTGACGACTGAGGCACTGGTTGTCACTGAGCACCTCACCTTTTTCCATGTTTGAGGAAGTCAGTTCTCCATCCTCATTAATCAGAGGGGGAACACTCTCCTTGTTCTGTCTCTTACTGCCTACATACCTGTAGAAGCCCTTCTTGTTATTTTTCACATCCCCTGCCAAGTTCAGCTCCATCTGTGTCTTAGCTTTCCTGATCTTATCTCTGCACATGTGGATGACATCCCTGTATTCTTCCCAGGCCACACAACCCTCCTACTTCCAGTACATCTCTCTCTTTTCCCTCAGTTTGAGCTGCAGGTCCTTGCTCAGCCAAGCTGGTTGCCCACCTCCTCAATTTCTTCTGCCAGGGATGGAGAGCTCTTGCTCTTGCAGAAGGGTGTCCTTAAAGAGCTGCCTGCTTTGTTCTGCTCCTACACCCTTAAAGACAGTTTCACAAGGGATTCCTTCCATCAGTTCCTTGAGCATCTGCAAATTTGCTCTTCCGAAGTTCAGGATCCTGACTCTACTTTTTGCCAGGCCTGCATTCCTCCAGATCACAAACTCCACCACGGCACGATCACTACAGCCCAGGCTGCCTCCAACCTTAACATCTCTAATGGTCTCCTCTGCATAGGTGCGCACTAGGTTCAGTATGGTTTCGCCTTTTGTTTGTTCTTCTAGTACCTGGACCAGGAAGCAAGTCTCAACAGATTCCAGGAATCTGCCACCTCTGTCATGCTGCTATCAGCAGATAGACAGGTGACTGAAATCCCCATCAGGGCTCTAAGAATCTAGAGAACTGCTTCTCTAAGAAAAGTATCCTATTTTTTTTTTTTTTTTTTTACTGTAGAATTAGTGTAGTAATTATCATAAATAAACTGTTAATACTGATTATAACACACTTATTAAAATAATGCATATCTAGAAGCCATTAACAAAAAAATACTATTATATAATGATTGACTATGTTAGATTTAAAAAGGAGAATCAATACTATGTTAAATTTCATCTGAGAAAACAATTATAGAAAGAATGAATCAGTTTTGAATACTTGTACTAAGAAGCTTCAACATCAATATTACCTTTTATAAAAGCTGGGGGATTATTAGTAACGTTGTTAGCATTTTGAGTCAACAGGACAATGGGACACCTGAGTCAGAGGAAAAAAAAAATCCTACCTTTGGAAGTAATTTTCTATGGAATTAAAATGGCTTGGAGGCTAATTATATGACTTTAACTTAGAATTAATAAATGTGCTTGCATTTACTTTTTCTCATTCAGTCTGGGGCAGGAGTTCTCTTCCTCTAAAATTAACTTTAACAAAAGCTTTAGTGATATGAGAAAAACAGAACTTTTTTTTTAGAATGGAAAACAGAATCCACACAGAAATGTAAAGAGCCTAAATTCAGGGATGAGTCAGCAGCATCTGCAAAACTCACTTCTCCTCAATTCTGCTGAGAAACATAAGGGCTGAGAGAAAATTCAGTCTTTATTGTGATTAGCAATACACTGGGTCTGGACTTCAGTCTACAGTACTGAAGGAGACCATTTAACCTTATCCTTCAGAAATACAAAGCTAAGCTCTTGAACTGAGTTTCTGTGCAAGTTTCAGTAACTGTCTCATAGAATAGTCATAATGAAAGACAGCCACATCAAACAGTCATAATGAAAGAAAGTCATATTGAATACAGTGACCCACAACATTCATTTAGATGTTATAACACTGTGATCACACTGAGGGGTCTCTAAGCCTGTCAAAACCACAAGTAAAATATTTAATACCACGACTGTTATAGAAGTGCTTGATTTGAATAATGAAATCAAAAGGTATTTGAACTTTTCATCTCCTATCAACAAATGTAGATGCCTCCAATTTCTGTTTAGGTCAATAACAAAAAAATCTGGGAAATTTAAAGAGGACACCAAAGAATTCTAAATACATAGAATACTATAAAAGTTACACAAGGATAAAACAAGAAGCAAATTCTTTATCCTATTAAACTTTCTAATTTTGGAACTACAAAATAGTGCTATACCCAAAATATAGTTAGAAACATGACTTTGCAGTGCTGCCATATAACAGTTATTAAATTTCAAAAAAGGCATAACAATTTATCAGTTATTTTAGGAAACCAAAAATTTATTCAGTAGGAAGAGTTTTACTTAAGTTTAGGTATTTTACGTAAGGGAACAGATTAGTAAAATTCCTCACGATTTTCAAATTTTCAAATGATTTTGTATGACACAATTCTTTTTGAAATTTGACATATTTGTTTAACTCATCTCATTGCCCATCTCAAAGTCACCTGTGAAGCTTATCAGTTTCACCACTATTAGTACCTTGTATAATGAAAATCTGTTATTAATTTATTCACATTATAAACACACAGATTTTCAGTTCAAAACGCACTTTGAGATAAAATAGTGATTCTCACACTTCACATTTTCTCTCTTTATTTCCAACATACATATTTTTTCATATCTTCATATAAATATTTATATTTAAATATACATATACGTATTTATATATATATGGGGAGAAAGAATGTACATATGCATAGAATACTGCTCTTATTTCCCTTTAGATAATATTACCAGTTTGTTTCCTGCAAAAGTAAAGCATTAGAATTGTATGATTGTGTTACGATCATGATCACAGAATATCTTGATTTGGAAGGGGCTCACAGGATCACTGAGCCCAGCTGCTGGTTCCACACACAGGACCATCCAAAATCCAAGCCCTGTGTTGTGCAAACACTCCTTGAAATCTGGCAACTCAGTGCTGTGACCGCAGCCCTAGGGAGCCTGTTCCATGCCCACCACCCTCTGATGTAGAACCTTCTCCTAACACTCACACCAACCCAACTCTCCTGACACAGCACCATGTCCCTGTCACCAGAGCAGAGCTCAGCTCTGCCCTCCACTCCCTGGCAAGAGCTGCAGCCGCCATGAGGCCTCCCCTCAGCTCATAATAACCATTACAAATCACCCTCTGTTTGCAACTAGGGAAGGTCGTTCATACCACATGACAATGACTACTACACAGGGAAAAAAAAAAATATGTTCAGTTTATTTCCCTTATCCTCTGGGTTATTAAACTTAACTGTATTGATACATTTCCTATGTCACACTTCTGTTTTCACAAATAAATGCTTTGTTTACTACACAACTGTCTTACTGCAGTAAAATGCATGTTTTCTGAAGCTGTTACTTACCAGGAAAATTTCAAGCTCAGTTCCTAGAGACAGATTGCAGATTTTAAATTCAACACAAAGAATATGTTGGAAATTTCAAGAAAGGCTTAAAGACGCCGTGATGCTGGAATGAGTCAGAGTCATAAATATATTTTAATTCTGAGTTCATAGAACATTTGATATTTAAAAAAATCATGTATACTACAGTACTACACACTTAAATAACAGAAATATATATTTTACCTGCTTGATCTTTAAACATTTTTGATATGACAACAGGCACTTTGTGCTCAGCACCACCCTGTAAAAGATGCATATTAATATATTAATCGGGAGATCACAATTAAGACTGAAGTGAATGAGTCCAACTAAAAATTAAAAGAAGAAAGAAGTTTACCTTTATGCTTAAGCCCAGGCCACCAACTGGTTGTCTATGAAGTGTAACAGTTCTGTGCTTTAAAAAATTGCAGAAAAAAATGAATTTAGGTGAAAACATGATATTTGAATAGCCACAAAAGATGCTTTAAAGTGCTTTCTACTTTAAAAAGTTAATAATTTTCAAAAGTACCCTGAAATTTATATAACCAAGTTCTGTTCTGAAGTACCATTCAACAATTAAATATTTAAAGACATTTATTTAATTCCTTAACACAGAGAGCACAGCTGTTTAATGAATTCTGAATGCAGACTTTTAATATATTTTTTCTACCACTGATGTGATATTCTTCCTAAGGAGAAATTTTCACTTGCTTTTGCTTTGTTTTAACAGATGTTTTCAGGAGAAAACTATGAACAGGTTTGAGATGCATGTTTTCATTTATCGTCCTTAGCTTCTATCAGGCTCGAACGTGATATCTACTCTCATATTTCCACTACAAATACTGATGTCTTCTAATCATTATCTTCACTCATATGCTATTTTTGCAGCATATGCTAAAGACTTTTTATGAATGTCTGCAGCATTCTCTTTCATTTCATGTTTAAGTGTATAAAAAATACAAACATTTATTGTTAGCTTTCTGTAGCAACCTATCATATGTCTAATAGCACACTGAGTTTGATGTTTCATTAATGCGCAAATCACAGTGACTGACAACACAATAATATCAGTTCATCAACTGACAATAATTACAGAGTTTAGGAGAACTTTTCTGCAACATACTGAACAATAGTGCATATAATGACACCTTTCAAGAACTGGAATGGCAGTTCCAGAATGTGCAAAATTATAATTTATCTTTGCTATTCTTTATATCAGAACTCACATATCACTTTTATATGTACACATCTTGATTATTTTATGATCTCACTAAGTAAGGTAAACATTAATTTTGATTTCAGTACTGAAGTCTACAAGTAATTTTTAGTTTTTTTTTTCTTTTTTTCCCCCCAATACCCACCTTGCCAGAATTAGTTTTATATTAATTTAGGGAAAAAGGGAACCTGATACACAATTTCAGTTTTATTTTAGAAAGACAAAAATAATGTAAACATATTTTCTTGCAGTGAGAAAGACCTTCTCAAAACAGAGATGTTAGACAACTGTAATGGAAATAAGCCTGAGGCATGAAAACAAAGCATCAAGGAAGCCAGAGCCATGTAATCCTACATTAAGGTCTTCCAAAATTCTCCCAGTAGTCCCTGCAGGGCTGGGGAGACAAGGTTTCAATACCTGCTTAAAAAAATGGCTCCAGGAGTATAGATTCAGGTTCATCAAAAACTCAAGAAATTTTTGAAATAAGGGGAGCCTGTATAGAAGGCACAGATTTCATCTGAACTGTAAAAGATCCCAAACTGCTTGTACTTGAAATATAGAGATGCTGTAACTAATGTTTTAAACTGTTGTGTTTGAAAAGGTTATGAGAGAGAAGTTAGCACAACTGTGATGAATCTATTATGGATACAAACAGAGGTATTCTATATCCTGAAATGGAGGACAGTCCCAATGATTTTACAGGAAATGTAAAACAGAACGCTAGGAAGTAAAACAAAATTGTACTAAATTTGAACTAAACAGAGGTATAAACACTCTGGAGATGTAGGAAAATAAAAAACCCACAAAAACACACCTATAATAACAGGATGTAAAGCATCTAAAACATGAAATAGGCTAGATAACCAGCACAGAGAATGCTGAGTGCTTAAGAGAACTTAGGCCTCAAAACCGATAAGCCAACTACCTCAAGAAGTAAAATATTCTCCATGAATTCAACAGTCTACATTAGTGGCTAGGATAACAGTGACTGAGATACGAAGAGAGGCAATGGGAATAAGAAATATAACACTGAAAACAGACTTGATATCAGATAAAATACTCATGAGGATATAGTGTAATAATAAAAAGTGGGTCTCTATCAGCTACTGCTTCACGGAGCCTTGCAAGCTTGGACTAAATACTTGCCCTACTGTTGAGTAGCATGCAGGATGTAGTGAAAACTTTTATAGTTGAAAAGCTACTTTGTAATGCCAACTGCTATACACTTATTATTCAACGTTTATGCTGTGGCGATCCCTAAAAGGGAAGCATTCAAAAGTTAGGAAGCTTCCTGAAAGGAAAAATAAAGGGGCACAGCTTTGAAAATTAAAATTTCATAGACAGCATGGGGAGTTCTTAAGGCTACCACACTAGAAGCACAGAGCTACTGAATGGCACTTATTAGAAAAGCTTAGCTAAGAAAAAAGGGAAACATCATGGCTAAGCAGGAGGTTTAAAGGTTATTAGATTAAAAGAGTGGTGGACATAATCTTTAAACAAAGTCAGGAAAAAAGGAACATAAACAAATAAAGCGAAAAACAGAATCATGCAGTGCCAGAAAGGAGAGGTTCAACAGCTGCCAAAAAGAATCACCATTAATAATAAATCTTCAAATCTATCAGGAGAAGGAGGTCTGCCAAAGAAATCACAGGGCTGATTTATGATCAAGATATAAGAGGTATACTCAGAGGAAGGGAAGATAAAATAACATTTTCCATTAGGTCTTTATGTAAAAGAGAAAATTCCTCATTCATTGTAGCATAAAGGATGTATGGATCTGAATTTGAAATCACTTTAGAAGCAAAGTTACTAAATAACAGCATCAAGTAACCAGGGTCAGATAGCATTCACCCTAGCCACAATGGAACCCAGGGATTAAACAAATTACAGAATCAGAGAGTATCCTGAATTGGAGAACAGCAACAATCCCTTCCCTAATCCTGCTGGCCACATTTTTGTTTGAGGCCAGGATGACATTGGCTTTCTTCCCCATCTGCGCATGCTGCTGGCTCATGTTTAGTCAATTAAAAACCAATACCCCTGGATACTTTTCTACCATGCAACTTTCCAGGCTCTCTTCCCCAAGCCTGTAGTGTTGCATGGGGTTGTTATTACACAAGCACATGACCCAGCACTTAGCCTTGTTGAACGCAATAAAAGCTAAGCTGGCCCATGTCATGGTTCAAACTGAATTAATTCAATCACCTGTTCCAACTCTTTGCCAGATGTCACAATTATCTCTTCTCCATCACACAGCACCTAAAAAGGCAGTGTCAAAGACGATCCATATTGCCTAAGACACCCATGTAAAATTATTGTCTTGTTCTAAAGACACTACACGCTCACGAAGTAACATTTACTCTGTGTGAGGGTTAGAGCGTAACCACCAGCTTTACACTTCATCAGTGTATCAAGCTCAGCAACGGGGTCTATATCTTAGAACAATATCATGTTCACAAATGACTGCAAAACTGTCAAAAACATGAATAAGTAGAAATAGTTTTGCCCCAACTTAGGATGCTCACAGCCATAGTCTACACATAAAAGTTTGCCTCTGGAGAGCTCTTTTATATCCGTATTCATTCATATGCAGTGACATGACTGCAGCTTAATGGGCAACGTGAGAAGGCAATTACAGTCCTTATTTTTGTTACTTATATTTTTAACAAGATTTTATATCCCCTGTAATGCCTGACTACTTTATCTTTACTACCAAGTTGTTAACAAATAAGACTATCATTTGTGGAAAAAGATCTTCCATTAGGAATGATCTTAATGAAAAATAGGATTTCAGAAAGAAATAGTGCCTGAAGCACTCCATACGCATTGATATAAATAGATACATCTGGAAAAGTTTCTATATATATATATACCACAGTGTAAACTTTAATCAATAAATAGACTATTCCCAAATATCAAACTGAAGGAACATTTGGAATAGCTCTTTTTTGTTTTTCAGATTTTGCTGAAATTGTTCCAACTCATAATGGCTAGAATAGGTTGGAAGAAAAAGATTGTCAATGTTGTTGTTTTTTTGTTTTTTTTCCCCTCCACTTAATAAGACCACTGTGCCAGTTCGAGAGGCATCCTCCTTGTCTGTCCTGTCACTGGCAGAACAGAAAGGTCACATGAAGAACCACATTGCTGGCTTCTCTTCTAAAGTGGGCATCTCCCCACTACAGGATCTACATGCTGATTCACTTGTCAACATGGAATATGGCCATCACTAAATTTCTTTGGTACCTGAGCCCATCTAGACCTCATACTCCAACAACAGTAGGCTATCATTAACTAACAGCAAACAAACTAAACTTTAAACAATGTAAGTAGCTAAACAGGAAGATAGGAAAACATAACCAAATAAATCATTCACTTACTACCACATTGTTTTCGGTACATTTTTGTTAGATGAATAATCTTTATTTCCACTATTGTTCTATCTATCGCTTATTGGACAGAACAGCCTCAAAATGTATCCTTAGCTGTTGAAAGTAAGATAACAGTTTTAGTACGGGTACCACTACGTGGTAGGATAACAACAGAAAATGAAAGCCTATCTTTATCAGAGCTACCCTCCATGCCCTTGGGGAACACGTGGGGAGAAAAGAAGAATCAAAACAAGAAAGTGCGATAGAAAGAGTTAAAAGAAGATAAGTACTTAAAACACCAGCCATATCTTATCTTTCTCTTCTTCAGCAACTCCTGAAGCTTCCAAAAGGAAGTTATGAGATAAAAAATAAAAAAAAAAAAAAAAATGAAGAAATAGATCTTGAGAGAATGTGAGATCCAGTAAAACATACCATAAAATGCAGAGTTCCTGCTGGTTGCTGTACATCCAAAAGAAACAAAAGAGGATGCAGTAAAGAGGGAGAATATGGGAAATCTTTCAGGAAGTTGTCTCCTAAACAAAGATAGGGAGAGAGCACACATGAGAATTTTCTCAGCTCACTCTCACCATTCCTGGAGCTGCATGTGTTAATGTTCTGCCATGTACCAAGATTCTCAGTTCTACTCACACAACCCTTACTTCTCACTGATTGGCAGCACATACTCCATGGCATCATGTGATGCCTGATTCTACACTCCCATGAAGAGGAGGCGAGCTATAAGGAACAAGTAGCTAAAAAGCAAAAGATTACTGTTAA
Source organism: Oreortyx pictus (assembly GCA_036925125.1). Lineage (NCBI taxonomy): Eukaryota > Metazoa > Chordata > Aves > Galliformes > Odontophoridae > Oreortyx > Oreortyx pictus. Next base: position 88,979,294 of record JAUPFR010000002.1, on the reverse strand, counting down.
TGGAAAAGAGAGAGGTGAAACTTTAAACTTTTTGCATTGCACATGTATGCAACCTGTTCCCAAAAGGAACAAGAAGAATGTATCTATGACAACTGACTGAGACACGCCAGCAGCCCTCAAGTTTTGAATGGAGATAAAGCAAATCTTTTCACACACTAGCTGAGATCTGGGACAGCCGCAGAGAATTCTTAATAAATTTAGTATAATAAAATCTTTTTTTTTTTATCATTTTATCTTATTATAACTGTTTCTACCACCCTAGATCAAAGTCTGTTTTTTGTTTTTTTTTGGTGTTTTTGTTTTTGTTGTTGTTGATTCTTTTTCTTTTTTTTTTTTTTGAGTAAAATGAAGTCACTCATTTTAGTTTCAAAGCCTGCCAACCTAAAGGAGGATTATATAGAAAACAGAACCAGATTGCTCTCAGAGAAGCACAACAAACAGATAAGATGATTGTTCCGACTTGAAGCTAAAAAAAAATTCAAGTTGAGCATGATTGTAAAGAATATCACAGTAAAAGTGATTATGGATTAGAAGAGGCTGCCCAGAGAGGTGGTGGAAATTCCCTATTGGGTAATGTTATAAACTTGAATAGACAAAGCCCTCAGTAGCTTGCTAGAGTAGTTAAAACTGCTTTGAACAGTTGGTTGAATCAGATGTCCTTGTAAAGTTCAATCCAAATTGCTTTGTGAATGACAATACAGGTGATAGCACAAATCTGGATTTCCAGAGCTGCTAGTAAAATGTACTGGAACCAATGGCAAGATATGTTTACACTTCATTTTCCCTACTTCTTTCTTCTAAATAAAAAAGAATCCTAAAACAGGGCTTAACACAGTTCTTTATTCAAATAATTTCATTTTCTTCATTCTGTGCAACATTTCATATGTTGGCTGATGATATAATAAAGATGAATAGCAGAGCTTGCATCCATCAGTATCCAACATACTCTAACTGGAAGCGCTCATGTTTCCACTGTGGTCATGTATTTCTCTTCTAGTTCATGAAGAGTTTAAACTACTAAACTAGCTCTCACAGCATATACAGTAGCAATTTAATGATCTTGACAGTCTGCCATAGCTCCACATACAAGAGACGAACTGAAATTTTAGGAAAGAACACAACTGTAGTAACATCAGTGTTGTGCCACCTTTCCTTCTGTCTTGCCGGTATGCTAACTTACCCTCAGCTGGACTCCTTCCACATCTCAGGGGGAGACTATTTTTCAGGCACATCCGTAGTACCCTTCGCATCACTCTGTGCTGTTACGTTTATTAGGCCTTTTAACTTCAGCTACTTATTCTTTTTATCTTTATTATTAAAGTTAGAGGTTTTTCATCATGCTGATGAATATTCATAAATATTATTTATTTGTGGTACTAATTCTTAACTCTTCTAAAAATGATGGCAACAGAAGCTTATGATCTTACATAATGAAAATTCTAAGGAATTGCTTGACTGCTATCTTGTAGATATCTAGGTCAGCTTTTCAGCATATGAAAACAAATAACAAATAGTTAAATAATGCATTTTCTCTATATAAATGATCTTAGTTTCAAAAGGAAGAGTCGTCCTTTAATCATCCACTTGATGATTCAAAATATAGATAAAAATTTAAGTATTATCTGATTTTAAAAGCTCTTTTAAAAATTATTTTGGATATATATATGCCATACCAGAAGTGACAGAACAGACTCTGGGCAAATACAATAATAACATAGACAGAAATACAACTTGGGTTAAAAAATAAACTTTAGCCTTTAATGCCTTTCCTCCTTAATGCCTTTTTAACTTTGCTAAAATATTTTTCCTGTGTCCTTATTTGCATCTGAGTTATAAAGAAAAAGAGTCATAGCAGTTCAACAGGTATTGAAACAGTACTTAATGCATTCTATTTTTTTTTAATTAAAAAATTCATCCAGCTTTTCCTCCCTGTTTGGAATGGGATGGTTCAGCCAGAACAGATCTGATTCATCTACGTTACTTCCCTCAGCCCAGCTCTAGCTACAAAAGGACTTACAAAGCTGGAAAATTGGGTACCTAGGACACAAAGGATTTTGTCATTCTAATCCTTTTGCCCCACATAACATTTTGAAGACTTCTCTTCCTACTGGAAATCTGCTTGATCTCTGATCAAGTCAGACATGATTTAGCTATGTGAGAGGGACAGATTGTGGTAAAAAGCCAGATGCAATTATTTTTTTTTTTTTAAATTTTTATTTTTAACGTTGTAAGTGTAATTAGAGCAGTAAAAGAGAGACCAAAATACAGTGCAAATTAAATGAAAAATATTTACGAACGGAAGAGAGGCATGAAAATGTGAAGTCAAAAGGATAGACAGGGTGGTAAGGAAAGGAATGAGACACTGTGAAGATGTAAGAAATGAATTTAACATGTTAGATGACTAAAAAAGTTATTAAAAATTCATATTATTCAGAAAAAGCGTATTATGAAAAGCATAAAAAGGAATGCCTCTCTGTTTCTCTTTTAACTGAAAACACATCTTACTGTAGCACTCAATTGATAATTGATTCCTTTCTGTAAGTGATACTGAACTACTAATATGGAAGAAAAAAAAACAACTTTCTGCCAAAACTACTCTGAATTTAATTTTAAAAAAGTTTTGTTCTGTTTTTTTTAATATACCATTTCTATCAATATCTTCGTGAGACAAGGGTGCTGATGCAGCTTTACACACTCTTTTCCTGCGACTCTGAACATTCTGAACATAACATTCAGTCATGAAAATTTGCTTGGAGTGCTTGGATTTCCCAAGCCCAAATTACTGAAATACATGTCCGCTGTGAGAAAGTTAAATACTGAGGAGAATAAATAGTTGCCTTTACTCTACTTTCCTCTATAAACCTCTTGAATTCCAGAAACTATATTCCTCTCTCTCAGTTCTGTACTTCCAAGTAAAAAGATAGAAAACAAGCTCTACAATTGCTCATCAAAGATAAAGCTTTATCTGTGCATAAAAATAGTACCTAAATGAATGGCAAAACATGAAACAAGTAAAGATCAAGATGATGCCAGCAGAAGATGGGTATTCTACAGAGACAGTCTTTTATCTGCACAATCAGTGTGAGGGCCTTGGGAATAATCTATACTGCTGAAAGTCCAAACCACCAAAGTAGCACCTGTGATAACTGACATCTTTGCCAGCCCTCAGCGTTTCGAAACGCATGGAGCCAGCAGTTAAGCATCTGCAAACCCTGTCCTCGATATTCCTCAAGGTCAATGAAACTGTGAGCAGAAGGAGTGGAAGCAGATGTGTCATGAATGCTGTCTCACAATACTGGCAGAAGAAAAAAAGTATTATCACAAGCACACAAGGGACTTTCTTCTTCAATTTGTCCATTCATATATTCCACTTACGGAGAGAGATTTTGGTTTTAAAGCAACTTCTCTGTATTCTTCCCACATATTTCAGATCAATCCAGGAAGAAGACAAGCATGTTACTTCTATTTTTGATGCAAAGGCACTATTGTGATAAATTTTTATGTCCAAATAAAGATTTTAACTATGAGTAACTAAGAAATAATAAGTATTGAAAGGAGAATAAATCAGTAAGAAAAAATGATTGTGACTGCTATAGAATTGACTTTCAAGATAGCTTTCCATTAATATTTGAATCATACAGAGGAGAGATGAAAATTATTTTCTTGAGCCATCTGAAATACAAAGCATTTACCTCTTCTGAATTTAGAATATGTAGCTGTAAATTTAAAACTTCAGAGTTACCAAAAATATCACTAAAGAACTACCAGATATTTCAGTCTGCTTTCAAATTCTGCTTTTGAACTCCTGAGTAATTTATATACTGTAAAATACACAGTGCTTATCTTAATTGGCCTTTATTTCAAATGCTAATATTCCAAAAGTTTTTATTTGGTTAGGTATAATACAGAAAAAGCAAATATTCACAACAAGTTATGACTTAATCCATTATGCATTAAAGTTTGACAAAGCAGCCTGCTCTGAATATAATCCTTTCAGAGTTGTCTTCCTGTCCTGCCTTCCACCAGGAAATACTATTTATGGTAACCATAAAACATAGGAGTAAAGTGTATCAAAATATGAACCAATAAAATCTTGATACTTCTAAGTCAAGGTTTGGATTAACCATTCCTTCCTATATATATATGTATATATATTTTAATGAATGATCAATGAATTATGAGTTATGATGTAACTTTTCCTCAGATGCAATCAGCCTGTGATAATTAATTTAAGAATTAGCCAGAGAGCGGGCAAGATAGAATTTCAAATCCTTTTCCATTAAAGAAAGTTTATACACAAGGCATTTAAATACCATTGGCACAATGATATACACTTAGATGCACAGACACAATATATTGCAGCCACGTGACACATTACATATTTCTATTACTCAGTAAATTCACTTGCACTCCAATACCATAAACAGATCACTGCAGAAGACATCAAAGTGCAGTCGAAAGCACAGAGATATAGAAGCACTTACATTTGCACTGCGATCACTTCCACTAACACAGACGACATCTTGTTTTTGAATTGTTAATACCTCTTTTGTGAGCTTCAGACGGATGTCATAAGCATTTTCAGATACTTCATCATATAACAAAGCAATACCAGTTTTAGTCTGTAAAAGCAAGGCACAGAAACAAACAAAAAAAAAAAAAGTATATGAACGCTGACTACTAATAACTCGTATCCCATTCAATACATAAAATGCATAGAAATAAACATTGTTTAAAGAAAGAAAGAAACCGGTCTGCTATTCAGGCTCCAAATGGATTAGACATATAAAGCATCTTCTGTGCTGCAAAAAGCAGGCTAAATTGTCTTGGAAGTAAGCATTAATACACAAAAATAAATCATTCTCCCTTGCACTTTTTTTTTTTTTTTACACAGGAGTATCACTGTTGAAGTATGCTCCTTTTGTTTTCAATTGCATGACTTGCTGCGAAACTGCACTATAAGCAGATACATAATGTATGTATAAATTTATGTGAATACATTTTACTGTTCAATAAAGAAGTGAAATGTTGTTTCTGACACAGAGCTTCCCCTTCCACTGTGTCAGGTATCTACCAAAAACCTTGCTTTTATGATAAAGAATTCTATGATGATTCAAAACTAGGTTTTCATCTTATAAAACACACAAATATGAAGACTCTAATCACAAATACTGGCGTCACAGGACTTCAGTTTGCTAAGGTACAGAAGGACATACACTTCTGAAATTACCACCGGACTATTAACTAGTAAACTCTTTTGAATAGTCAACTATTTTGGTATCAAAGTTTTTCTCCATGAGTTACTGGTAAATAAAATGAATTTTAATTTTTGATATGCTTACTTATTTGCAAATTTCCCATTACTATTCAATCAGCTGAATAAAAAACTGGGGAATTAGTGCTGTTTACAGCTATTTGTTAAGACAGGGTGACTAGTGCAATTTCATTGATTTACAGTCATTTTACAAAAGAGGAAAAGCAACACACCTGTTCTGAAATGCATTAGCATATTTAAGAATAATATTTACTAATTTATAAGGTATGTAACAATATCATCATATCACTGCACTTTTCTCTATGCAACTGAAGAACACATACGTAATTTAAGGTTTATCTGCAGCATTTGTTTACAAAAGACTGTTTTGAATCAAGTTATGCATTTTATCAAATAGCAGGTTGCAAAATAGAAGAGAGTAATGGAATTAAAGAAGAAACATGCCTTGTACTCTGTGCACTTTTAAACAAAGGACTTGAAAGTAAAATCAAACATGAAACATTTTCAATTTTCTACTAGGGAGAAAGTCTGTGGCCATCATTAGTAAAAGTTTTTAGTCTATGAAGTCAGTTTGAACTTCAGGCGCTTACATTTTGGTATGGTGTAGCTCTATGGATAATTAAGTGTCAAAGCTTCCCTTATATTTAGTGGAAACTGGAAGCACAGCAATTATATTTACTCTTAAGTTCAAACACAGCAGATGCTCATGAGGTTCCGCTCTCTCTAAGCTCAAACCAGTTATCCCCATGTATGTCACTGCTGCCATTTAAGGCACTTTAGCATGCCCAAGACACCCACAAATCTAAGGCTGACGTGGGGCTTACAGGAGATCTGTCTTTGTAGCTGGAAAAGAGGCCAGATCTGCAACCGATCATGCCACCAGACACCCACAACTAGGTTTCTTGAGCTTGAACCAAGTCTCACCAAAGGTTTATAATGCAGAAATTCACATCCAGAATGGTCATTTAGTTTCTGTAATCCAAAGGTGAGCAATAGACACATCTGAAACATGATTTATCTGACATCTTGATGGGAACAAATTGCGTCACTGCTCTCTACTGAGACTTAAAAAATAAACATAAATGACAACTCAGACACAAGTGTTTAATTCTGGAAAGATAAATCCTGCCCACCGTGTTCACAGGGAATTCACAAAGGAAACCAAGTATAGTGAGGGTGGAAGCCTTCATCATTTTCACCTGTTTGGAAACTGACATATATTAATTATCCTAAAATTTTTACATTTTTTAAATTTCCAGCAGGTACAGATGATTTATCATTACTCTAAAAATGAAAGTATATCAATGTTTTGTCAAAATCTTCTGCTTAAAAAGGTATGTTACGTAACAGTAGGTATTTTCGAACAGTGGATGAGCTGCCTTGCAAAACCACCTTCCCAGCACAATTTTGCTACCCTCTGGGTCTGCATCTCTATTCTACCCACACTGGCAATCAGTTTATTTGGCTGACACACCAAATTATGCTCTACAGAAACATCTTGAGAGAGCAAAACTATGTGAGCACACTACCCAAGCACAAAGCAGACCATTTATCTAGCTCGTAATTGTTTCATAGGTTTAGAAGAAATACACTATTAAATATCCTGAAATACGTGGAGTAACAGATTAAGTACCTATCAAACTACTTAAAGTAAAAGTCTCACTGAAGCTCATCTATTCCCACTAAATTCCAGTACCTACCTCACATTTCACCTAATTCGTTACATGAACTAAGACAACGTGCAACGATACCTTATTTGTTTTCAGAAACAATAAGATTAATCCAGATTTCTCTCTGCCTTTCAAGTCTGCTTTTTCAGACTGTTATAAATAGCTGTGAATCAGAGTTCAGAACATTCCTTTCTTCACTCTGTGTTGAGGAGGTTGTATACACAACTCTATTGGGCAACCTTCAGTCCAGATAAAGTGCTTCTACAAAAAAAGAGACTTTAAGAAGAAAAAGGGTAGATTTAGGTTAGATATAAAAGTACATATATTTTACAGTGAGGGTGGTGAGGCCCTGTTACAGGCTGCCCCATCCCTGGAACTTCTTAAGGTGAGGCTGGATAAGGTCTTGGGCAACTGATCTAGCTTGTTCACTGCAGGGGAGTTGACTAGATGGCCTTCAGAGGTCCCTTCCAACTCTAAGGATTCTATGGTTCTATGGATTTATGTTTTGCATGCACGTTCATATCCAGCATTTAAACTACCCTAGGTGTGTCTTGAATTCTCACTTCAAAACTCTCTCTATGGCAGTTGTTCCAAAAGCTGTCATCAGCAAGTAAGGATTGCAAAGATGAAATAGATATCCAAAATGATGTAGTAAATATTAGGAGATCACACATCTGAATTATGTGTTTTGCAAATAAACAAACAAGAACAACAACAAAAAGTAGAAGACGGAGTTGCACAGGATTTAAGTGCTTATAATGACAAATAGGGGAATATGAATTAAAACTCATTTGGGCAGAGAAAAAAAGTAAATGTTGGTTTCCATACCTCTGATGAGGTTTCTAGACTGTACTGCACTCAAAAAAATAGCATGAGGCTGCATGCTTATATCCATGTGTGCATATTTACATGGAGGAAGGAAGAGGTAAAAAGAAGAACAGTAATACAATTGTCACATGAATTTTTAAGAAAGATTAGTCACTATTCCATTTTTAAAAGAAAAATTACTGAAACTTTCTTAAGCAAGCCCCAAACCTCTCAATACCACACAGAAGAGAAAAACATTCCCAAGAGGGAGATGAATGCAGATGAATACTTTTATCAGTTTTATTCTTATCTTCATCAGGCACGTCCCTAGTCAGCATATTTGCTTTAAAGCAGTCCCTGTTGTGGTGCCCTACTCATAATACCCTATTTTTTTAGTGTGTACTTTATCTAAAGCCTAAATCACAGAACTGTGAATTTTGATTCAAAATAGGCATTTCTAAAACAAAACTTTGGTCTAACTGACATCAAACACTTGTCCTCCCTGCTTTAAATTTTTGAAAAGCCTTGTAAAAAACTAGGCAGAATGTAAAAGTGTTGTTGAGGCATACTAGGTTTTCTACAGAAACTACTGACTTGGTTGTGGTATTTGTGAGGCTGTTGATACTAGCAATTGAAGAGTAGAAGAAAACATCAAAGATCATCAATAGTTTTATGTTCTTTTTGTACTGTGTTGCCCAACTGCACACAGTACTCAAGGTGAGGCTGCACCACTGTAGCGCAGAGCAGTTCAATCCCTTCCCTCGACTGGACGCCAGTGCTGTGCACCCCAGGTTACAGTCGGCCTCTCTGGCTGTGTGGACACATTACTGACACATGATCAGCTTGCTGTTGACCAGATCTCCAGACTTCTTTCAGCAGATCTGGTCTACAGCATTTCATCCCCCAGTCTGTACCTATAGCCAGGATTGTCCCTATAAATTTATAAACATAAATTTAAAAAATTTGGAAGGACAAAGCTTTAAGTATCATATCTGAATCTCAAATTTTTCCAATTAAATTTCATAAGAAAGTATCTTACCAGTGATATTTAAACTTCAGAGGACTTAGTGACCAAATTGACTAATCGGGTTTAATTTTTGCATGAAAAAACTCAGTTGAAATTCTGTTTTCTACTGCATGCTGATGATTGAAGCACCCACCAAAGATGTGAAAGGAGTCTCTCACTTTTATTCTACTTCACTTAATATTAAAGAGAGAGAACTTCAGGCTGTCCCACATAGTCAGATCTCTGACCACTAAATTACAGCAAGCTAAAATTATTTCCTCTCAAAACTCTTTTGCTAAGTTTTCTACACATCTATGACTATGATCAAAAGATAGAGACATTTGCTCAGAGCAAGACAGAATTTAAATTTAAAATTGCTGTAACTAGTGTAAAAAAAAATTAAAAAAGTGAAGTTCAACATTTAAAAAGCTCGAGATGCTACACCTTAAGAACAGATGGTTTCACAGAAGAAAAAAGCTTGAACCATTTATTCAGGAAAAGAAATATAACATTGAGAATTGTCAGCAAAACACTGGCATCAATATATTTTTGCTATAAAGCAAGCAAAGATATTTTGATTGTTCTGCTTTGAGTTCTTCCCTACCAATTTTTGTTTTCTCACACTCACAAAACAGTGCCCAAACATAAACACATTACTTCAACTGTGCAGTACAAAAGGTTCCTCAACACCACTGAATATGATGGAGGAATAAGTTCAAATTGGTGGAGTAATCCATCACCAATGGTGCATTTAATATATGTCACTGTATTGTTTCCTTTCACACAGTATTATGACAGTGTTAATTCATAGCAACACTAAAGAAAAGAGATGATGAACTGAAAAGAGTCCTGAGAAACACAAATTAATGTGATCAGAAAATTGGAAAATAGAAGCTATAAGGAATTCTGCACTGAAGAAGGTTATCTATCTTAAAGACTGAATAAAAAAAGAGAACATAATGAAAGTTTTAAGTACTCAAAATTCTGTTGCAAAAAGGCCAGGACAGTGGTGAACATACCTACACCTTCCACACTGCGCTTTGCGAAGACTCTACAATCCTTATTTCCCCTTCCACGTACACCAACATGTATTGCTCACCACAAGCTGCTTCCAGTTCCCTTCCAAACCAGCACAAGACTTGCAGTTGGGACCCAAACACTGACAGCTCAGAGGATCCCTTCAAAAAGAAACTTATGCCTGCACAGGTAGTTCACACCATCAGCTTCCATGTAAGCTGGAAGATAAATGTCTTATAGCAGTCTGAATAGAAACATTTTAACTGAAAGCAAAAAACCTGAATCTGAATTTCTTTCCAGTTAGAAAGCAACTGCTAATGTTAATTTTTAAAAGTAAATTACTTTGAATTCCACAAAATTCAAACTTTTTATCTAGAATAATAAGCAACCAAACTAACTGCACAGCTGCCTAACTTTTAAGAAGTATTTGAAACACATGCATTTTATTTCAGCTTATTCTTAAAATGAACCAATGTCAAGCCAAACATAACAAAAACAAAGCAAAGCAAAAAAGCCCTCACTCAATAGGCTTTATCAGTAGTTAGTAAGGATATTTATTCTTGTCTAACTTTTTAAAAATTCTCTTGAGCATTTCAATTATGACTGCATACATTCTTATTAGTCTTAACACCATATCATAGTTTCATACTGCCAACAAGCTCAACTGCTAATTAATGGAGAAGATCACAAATTCCAGATAATCCATTTTAAAGCATTGATTTACATACAAACCAAAGCCAGTGGAAGATATCTGATGGACACCAACGATCCTAGGTAGGTCGATTAAGGATAAAAATACTTAATTAAAATATATTTAAACTTTTCAATGCAAGATCATATATACGATAAGATTCAGAATTTGAAATAAAAATGGTCAAGAGCAAATATTTAAAAAGTACATTTTTCCCAAAAGCACAGCTTATGTCTAAAATGTTCATCTTGAAAATTAAACTTTTCATAAATTGTTCTCTTTTTTTTAATGTCTGCATTTATTAATGACAATATTATGGATTTACATAGAACTACATTTAGTTTAAAAAAAAGTGCCTCAGTATTACCAGTTGGTAGTAGACTTTAACAGCAGCATCACAGTAACTTCTAGCAATTCTCAACAGTTTCTCTTAAACATTTGTAGCATGTGGAAATCTACAAGAAAGAATGTTAACTTAAGATAACACCAATTTGAAAAGATGTTGAAAACAAAAACTTTAAAAATCTACTTTATTGTTTAAATCACGTACTGTCCACAAGAAAAGTTCTGTTAAAAATAACCTTAGGGGCAGATTGTTGGGATTTTCTGTTAATGACATTAGCTGTGCAAGAAAAGTGATTAACAGCTGGCTCTCCATCTCTGCAATCTTAATCATTAGAAAGTAAAGGAGTAATGTCTTGTTTAATTACCGCAAGCACAGTGTGTCACCAACTAATTAGATATGATTGATTATTGTCATCTTTATACACCTCTGAAAACATCAGACACAAATATTTGAATCCTGGAAGGCATATTTGGAGAATTAACTTTCAGAACATCATGTTGAATAAAAATTGCCTGATTAAAAATAAAATTTGGAATCAATAATGAACAATAGTGTCACACAGTTGAATATGCTAGAATATGGCTTCTGTTCCTTAAAACAGCCAAGGCACAAGCTATTAGAAAAATTGCCTGATTTCACTCTTGTTTAGATAATATCTTCAAAGAATTTGCTTATTACTAAGCCTCACTTTTTTTGGCAAGTGGTCACAGTGTTCCTAAGAATATAAAAATCTTCCTATGTTTACAGTACATTCGTACTAGTTAAAAAACAAAGCATGACACTCAGAGTTCAGACTAAAATGTTTAGCGATAGACCAAGAAGATCAAAAGAAATATTTCCTACTATTCAACTTGAAATCTCCCCTGTCAGAATTTAAGGCCATTATCCTTCACTCTATCACAGATACCTGGGAAAAGAGGCCAATCCCCAGAATGTTACAGCCTTCTTTTAGGTGGTTGCAGAGAGTGATAAGGTCTCCTCCTCTTCTCCAGATTAAACCACCCCAGTTCCCAAAGCCACTCCTCATTAGACTTGTGCTCCCAACCCTTCACAGCTCTGTTGCCCTTCTCTGGACACACTCCAGTGCTCCAATGTCTTTCTAGTAGCAAGGGACCAAAAACTGCACACAGCACTCAAGATGTGGCCTCACCAGGGTATCATACCCCTATACCAGACTGTATGGCAGGACCACTGCTATGCTCCTTCAGGCTACATTGTTTGTAATGCAAGCCAGGATGACATTGGCCTTCTTGAGGATCTGGGCACACTGCTGGCTCATATTCAGCCAGCTATCAACTAACAGCCTCAGATCATTTCCCTCCACTCAGCTTTCCAGCCATTCTGCCCCCAAAGCCTGTAGTGATGCCTGAGATTGTTGTAGCCAAAGTGAAGGACTTTAAACTTGGTCGTTGTCTTAGTAACTAGCTCCTACAATTGGCATTGGCCCATCAGTCCATCTTATCCAGAACCCTCTTTAGGGCCTTCCTACACCCAAGCAGATAAATAAATAATTTACCCAACTAAGCAAAGTTACACCTAACTGCTTAATTTCTGGATAAGGTGATATAAATAGTTCTAGTCTTTAGATGTGGTTTAATCATCCTACTGTCAACTACAATATAGTCTGAAAAAACTCAAACCAAAACAAAACCTAAAAAAAAAAAAACCACCAACATAATACATTGCCTTCTAGAAATATAGAACATGGCAAGATTTAGGTAAAGATTCAGGATTTAAAGAATTCCTAAGCCAAGGAAAAATTTTAATTTGATCTGTAGTTACTGCTTTTACAGGCCAGTAGCTCAAACGAACCCAGTGGTTGGAACCAAAAATCCTTTCAATCAAGCATCTGGCTGCCAGCCTGAAAAGTAATGAGACAATTCAGTTTCTTGTTTTATCCAAACACTTAAAAATGATGAACAGCAACTTTTTAAAACTTTTAATATTTAGCAGACAAAGCACTAGAGGTACAAGAAACTGGTTGAAACACTGAATATAGGGAATGATGTCAACAAGAAGACAGTTGTTTAATTACTGAAATTTATGAAGAAATACAGAGGAGAAAAGCATAGGCTACATAACATGAAAAATAAAACTGCTCCAAATTTATAACCCTTTGTGAAAAGTAATGAAACTGTCAGACAACAGCCAAGAAAGATGAGAGTTAGGTAGGAAAATGAGAAAAGTCCACAGAAACAACACTTTAGATAGAATTTCATGCTGAAGTGAAACAAACAAACAAACAAACACATAAATAGGTGCCAGCAAACTTATATTAAAAGGTGGATAAGACAATCACTTATAAACTAATAGCATGTCGATGCCATGAAAAATATAAGGCATAAATGGACTGTTCCTCTAAATCATGAAACAACGTGATTTCCAGCAGCTAGTGTGCTCTATCTACAAAATAAAACTACAGGATTGGAATACATGTATGAAGGCAGAAAAAAATACAGAAAAATATAAAATGATGCCACTAGTACTAACAACAAGAGCATCTGAAGGGAATTTGTTTGATTATACTTGAATATTTTAAGGCTCTTTACAGAATCCTTACCAAAAAACAGTATAATAAATTTGCAGGATTTGCTTGTTATTCATAACTGTCCCTTCAGTGTCATCTGTCATTCACTGATCCTTGCCACAGGGCACAATGAAGTGACACAATGCATGGTTGACACTGCACAGAGAACCTTTACTGCCACAGTTGGAGCACAGGAGCACTTGCTCATTGCTACATAACAGGAAGGGATGGCTGAGTTAGCTCACACTTCAGCCTCCATCACGTGAGCAAGCACCCAGCTGGCTCTGCAAGCGGTACAGCATGAAGAAGCAGACAAGAGGGAGAGGGATATAAGTTTTTCCAATCACTTGTTGAAGCAGCAAGTTAGGAAAACAAAACTCCTGCACAAAATAGATTGTGACTTGGTGTTCAGCATGGAGGAGCATGAAATGGAAGTCAGACAGTCAAGAGACACAGGAATTCTTTAACACAAGGTTTTTAGGAAATGTTAAGTTAACCTTGCTGTCAGGGGAAGAGATAACAGCAGGAGCAAACTCATATTATTGACAAATGACAGGTAACAAAAAAAACTGGGGGATTGAAGGGATTTATGTTAATTTCAGAACACGAAAGCAAGATAACCTTAACAGAGCCAGGAACAGACAAAAACTACAATGAGACGGAGAGAAAATTGATGTTTTAAGTGTTCCTTTCCTGTTCTTTCATTCATTTTCCTGAATAAACTTTACTACTGTTGTAGAAGGCAACATCATTTTGTAAATGAAAAAAAAAAAAAAAAGTCTCCAAAACTATATGTGGGTGACTCAAAAAGTAGTATCTCCTGTTTATTTCCATGGAAACTGAAACAGATACAAAGAGTACAATAACACTATTTGAAAAAACAAATTCTCAGCTACCAAACACTACTTTTCAACATGGTCACCACCATTAGTTACGCATTTTCACTGCAAATGAATGAAAGCCTGCAGGCTTCACTCCTACAAATCTGCAAAAGCAGAGATGATCCATTGTCACTGTCACCACTACTGGAACACACCACCCACTGCCTCACTGTACTCACATCCACTGTTTGGCCTCCACAAACATTCAGCAAACACTAAGGAATGTTACTGTGTACCAAGTTTTCCTCATGGATGCGTTCAATGACACATCTTTGCTTCATAAGCATTTCCATGTCAGACATCAGACTGCCCTCTACTGCCATCAGTCACATGGCAACAGAATGTGATGAAACACTGGCAGTAAGATTCAACCTCTACTGCCATACAATCAACATCCAACTCTGACACTGTGTGCCAACATAAGATATAAGGAAGCATTACTTTCAGGTAATGCATACACACACACACACACACTTTTACGTAGGTATACACTATATACTGATAGATATAGTATAGGTAAATTTTATAGTATAGTACAAATATATATGCATAGATACATCTATATAAAGAACAAACACACAAGCAGAAAGATGAGTTCAGAATTTACAAGCAAGTTTCAAGGAATAACATATCTACATCAGAATAATCAATTACAGATTCATTACATAAGAGTAATTGCTTTGTATTGAATGCACTTGAACCACTTAACCAAAGACAAACAATTTGAAAACTTCAATAGAAGTATTAAACATCATGTCGATAAACTACTGGATGAGAGCCTGATTCTAGAAAGAATTCTCTTTTAGCAAACTGCATCCAAAGCCAGAGATGGCTATCCTCAAGATGAAAAACAATGTTCTAAAATATCACAGAAACCCCAAACTTCCAAGCTAAGCCAGTCTATGATTACCTGACAAAGGAGGAATTAGTGCCACTTTTGAAATTCAACATTGTGCAAATTTAGGTAATAAAACAGTGAAATGAGTGTGCTTATAAGTCTGTGTTAGATTTGGCTTAATCACAGAACACAGATCACAACTGTATCTCAACAAGAAGCCAATCCGTATTCAAACTGTTTTGTAAATACCTGATTCTGAACTTTATTTATAATAAGCTTCTCCTCAAATGGCAGATCTTACCTTACCTCTAAGTATTTGACTTAAGCATTTTGAGACGCAGATGTGAGAAGAAAAAACAAAAGCTACAGAAAGGGAAAACATCAAATCCCTCGGAACTTAATCCTATTTGCATTCTTGATGCTTGTGAGAAAGTTAACCTCTGTTACTTTCCTTTCATATTTGAATGAGTTGAATAATAACATTTGCAGGATGCATTTTCAGTCTTTAGATACTATAAAAATCTCAAGATAATTAAATGCAGTTATAGCTGTTTTTGTTTTCATTTTTACTTTCCTTTTTAATCAATGTCTCACTTGCACAAATAAATTGTATTCTCTAAGATAATAGAAAAGTCAGGCTCTTAGCTATTCCTAGGAAAGCCAGAACAGTAAAGACTTGATGAAAAAGAGATTACATTGTGTCAGTACAAAAGTAGTCAGCAATATTCAGCATAAAGACAGTGCGTCTATGTAGATGCTATTTCATTGACCAAGAGACTGTGTTATTGCTCTAGAAACGTGTGGAAATTAATTTCAAAAGCACATATCCCCTGAAGCAAGTTATGATCAAAAATATTGCATAACCAGATACTGCAGAATACTCATATGCAAGCAAGAAAGGAATGAGAATACGATAATTTGGGGCTTTTGTATTTCTTAACAAATGTAATAGACAAGTATACTGCTTGTGTGTTCTACTTTTTTCCCCCACTGTCTCAAAACAGACAAAAAATTGAAATAAAAAATTCACTTAGCGAGACATTTGCCTCTGATAATCTCTGTTCTAAAGCACTAAACAACTGGAAATAACACATAGTCATCTCCTGCCAAATAGGGATATAGATAGTGAGTTCCAGTTTTCACAGTTAGCTCAGTTAAAGTGGTTTTGGTTACAATAGCAGCAGCACCATAAAGTCAACAGAGCTATTGGCAAATCATCTCAGTGCTATTTCATAGTAGAAACATCAGTGAGAGACAATGTCAATGTATCCACAAGTACTTTGATGATAGGATAGTTTAAATACAAAAATGTTGTGTCTTTTATGTATGAAAAATATTTATGAAAGGCTATGGTTGGAAAAAGTTAAACTACCAATATTTTCATGGTTTTATGCAAGAATAAACGTAAGATCTGCAGGAAAAGAGATACAAGTGTTTGTGAAGGAATACAGGAGAGTAAAAGTATGGGTGTGGAAAGACAGAGCTGTTGTTCTTCACATGACTTGTGAGAGAAGTAGAGAATACCAAAAACAAAGTAAGAACAGAATAAAATTATGGTCAACAAGAGGAATTAATTTTAATAACAGAGAAAGAAAGAAACCTAAAAAAGAAGTACATGGAAAAAATGAAAAAACCCAGATTACTAATGCATAATAGAATTTGACAAGTTAATTCCACTCAGAGTTGGTATTAAAAATCTATGTAAAAAATGGAAACAGAATTTACAAAACATACTTCACAGTAGCATTATCAAAAACAACAACCCTACCTAAATAACAATCCCACAAAACACTGCCAGTGGTAAGCAGCATCGTGCCAGAGGTCAGCTGATTCTCACTGGTATGACTGCTACTGGAAAACATGTCACTGCTTCCTACAACTTCCTCTGTGCGTGCCAGTGCACAGATGCACCAGGCACTCTAAGAATCTCAGCTGAAGGAGTGGCAGAGACAAAACATCACAGACTGACCACAGACTCCATTTCCTGTTCCCCTTTCCTGCTTGAGGAGAAAAGATAAAAGAAGGAAGATGGGAGGAAGATCTTTGCAGTTTGCTTTTTGTTCTCACTGCTCTAGTCTGTTATCAATAGGCAAGGAATAACATCAGCCTCCCTATGCTGAGTCTGCTTTGCCGTATTTTGCCATGACAGTAACTGGAAAGCGATATCCCTGTACTTCAACTCACAAGGTTTTTATTTATTTCCCATTACATTTTCTCCCTCTTCCTATGAGGAGGGGGAGTGAGAGAGCAGCTGTGGTGGAGTTCACCTGCCTATCAGGGTGAAATCACTACAACCAAAAATTCACTGAGTTTTCCACAAAATCTTTGCTTATAAGGCACTGAGGTTTTTCTGATTAAAATGGGTGGTGCACAGCATCTCTTTTCTTGGTTAGGTTTTCTCCTTTTCATAAATGTCAAAGTTTTACCTCAGCCTTCACTACCTTCCTTGTATTTTTGTGCCGCAGGTACGCACAATATTTGTATTCAGTTGATCAGCACATATTTTAATGGGGCATTAAAAATCCTGACAGTGATCTTAAATAATCCGAAACTGATCTATCGCTTTCCTCTTGTAAAAAAAGAAAGAACATTCTAGCACAAATGGTCCACAAAACCCTACAGAATTAATTTTAGTCTCGATGAAACTGAAGTTAGTTGAAAGTTTACAGTCAAGTCAGGTTTGGAAAAATAGTAAGTTTAAATTGTCACGAATGTTCACAGCTTTTTAAAATGTAATATTCATAGCATAATTACTACCATAATAATCAAAATTCATGCAGAAGTACATCTTCCAGGATACTAAGTTTTTTAGATGACATAACATGGACACTCTTATTCACAGCTCATTAACAATTCCTTCAAGTTGGTGAACAAATAAAGGCCATTTTAGCAAATTATAAACATGCAATTTCTTCATTTCAGATACAAGAGTGATGTCCAAAAAAATCCTAACTTTCATCTTTTTGAATTTGACTATTTTCTCACAATATCAAGGGCCTAACTAAATACCTTAGGTTAGAACTACGGAAACATTTACTATAAAGGAACAAAAAAAACAACCACAGAAAAGCAGAAGTAGTAATTCTGTTAAATAGGTGGAAATTAAAAATGAAAACTTTATCAGACATCCAATGAATAATTCACAAATTTGCTGCTGAGGTATAGGAGAGATGTTTTAAACAAGACAAAAAAAAAGTAAAAAAAACCTACTAAGTAACCCGTGTTAAGATATGCAAAAAATCTACACAGCAACCTACTTTATTGTTTGTTTTTCTGATTGTGTGTCTCAGAGAGTGATCCATTAATGATGCAAATGTGGTTGATTATTTTTCTGGAATCTGTTATTAAAAGCATAGAAATGCTAATGGAGTTCATTTTCCTTTCTCTTAAGCAAGTATTTTTTTGAAACTGTAAACTTTACAGAAAACACCGACAGGAAAACACAAGGGCAGAATTACAAAGGGGTAAAGGTTGGAAGGAACTTTTGGAGATCACCATGTAGTTCTACCCAAAGCTCAAATCATGGTCAACTAGACCACATCCAGTTGAATTTTGAGTCACCACTCAGTTTGGTGCTATCTGCAAAATTCCTGAGGGTGCATTCAATCCCATCATCTATGCCATGGATAAAGATGTTAAAGAGTGCCAGTCCTAAGACAAACCACTATGGGATACTGCTCATTATCAGCCTCCACCTGGACATAGAGCCATCTACCATGACCCTTTGGCTGACCCTTCCAACCAATTCCTAATCCACTGAATAGTCCACACTTCAAATATGTATCTTTCCAATTTAGAGACATGGATATGATGGGGGAGCATGTCAAAAGCCTTGCAGATGTCTAAGTGACATCAGTTGCCTTTGTCCACCAATGCCATCGCTTCGTCACAGAAGGTCATCAGGATGATGAGGTACAACCCTCCCTTGGTGAAGCTTTGCTGTGCTGGCTGTCTCAGATCACCTGCTCATCCCTCACGTGCATGAGCATATCCTCCAGGAGGATCTCTTTCATGGTTTACCCAGACACAGTGATGAGGCTTACAGGCTTGTACTTCCCTGGGTCCTTCTTCTTCATTTTCTTACAAATGAGAGTGATGTTTCCTTTCGTCCA
The DNA here is from genome assembly GCA_036925125.1 of Oreortyx pictus. Taxonomy (NCBI): domain Eukaryota; kingdom Metazoa; phylum Chordata; class Aves; order Galliformes; family Odontophoridae; genus Oreortyx; species Oreortyx pictus. The sequence continues at coordinate 88,960,124 of JAUPFR010000002.1, read as the reverse complement.
GTAACTGAGGGCTTCACCTGACAGCCACAACTTTTCAAATATGATGGAGAACAGCTCAGCAACCAGCTCAGCTCAGCCCCTTTATGACCCTGGTATGCATGTTACCCAGCCCCATAGACTTGCACATATTCAGTCTAATGAAGTGATCTCGGACTTGCTCTGTCCTTATAGAGAGGGGGAGTTTGCTCGCCTAGTTCTCACCTAGAGGTTCATGGATACGATTCAGGGATGTGAGAAATACGAGAATCCTGTTTGCAAGTGAAGACTAAGGAAAAAAAAAAAAAAACTCCTCAAGTACCTCAGCCTTTTCTGTATACCTTGTGGTCAGTTCTCCTTTCTCATTTATCAGAGGAAATACACTCTGTCTGCCTGTCTCTTCAGACCAATGTACCTACAGAATCTCTTCTTGTTATTTTTAACATACCTCATCATGTTAAGTTCCATCTGTGCCTTGGCTTCCCTAATCCCACCTCTTTACGTCTGGACTGCATCCCTGTGTTCTTCCTAGGTGATATGTCCTTGCTTCCACTGTCTGCACTTGCCCTTCTTTTCTCTCAGTTTGACCAGCACATCCTTGCCAAGCCACACTGGTTTCCTTCCTCTTCTGCCTGCTTTCTTATTCTGAAGGGCTCTTGTGCTCTCAGAAAGCTACCCTTAAAGAGTAGCCAGCTTTGTTCCACTCCTTCGTCCCTAAGGACAGCTTCCCAAGAGATATCATCCAACAATCCCTTAAACAGACTGAAGTTAGCGTCTCCTGAAGTTTAAGGTCCTGACTCCACTCTTAGCCAGGTTCACATTCCTCAAAATCACAAACTCAAACAGGGCATGGTTGCTGCAGCCCATGCTGACTCCAATCTTAACGTCTTTAACAATCTCCTACACATTAGTGAGCACCAGGTACAAAAGCACTTTACCTCTGGTATGTCTGTCCAACATCTGAACCAGAAAGTTATAACGGATGGACTCCAGAAGTCTCCTGGATAGCTTGCAGCTCACTGTTTTGTTTGTAACTCTTCAGGTTTTATTGGTGCTTAGGGTACCAATAACGTATCCCATATACAAGACTTGGCACTTACCCCTTGAACTCCATGTCAGCTTGCTTTTCCAGCCGATGCCCTCTAAAAGGCAGCACAGCCACCTGGAGCATCCACCACTGTTCACAGTTTTTTTTTTTAACATTTGCAAACTTACTCTGGGTATGCTCTGTCTCACTGTCCAGATAATTAATAATAATAATTAATTATTAATTATTAAGTAGATCTAAGCCCATTATTTCTTAACCAGTCTCAACATGGGTTCCGTGCCACTGATCATGTACTTGGAGCACAACAATCAGAATTTTCAGTCCACCTCTTCATTTAGCTGCGAAATACTTGTATTCAGCATTGAGTCTAAAAGCCTCTTCTTAGTTCATAAACCGATTCACAGTTTTTAAGTGGCAGTTCTCCTTCATGTTACAATTCTTCACGATTGTGAAGAAATCTTGCTTTCTTCAAATAGTCTTATTAAATTTGTTTCCACCAAACAGAGGATAATGAACACAATGGGTAATTTCCCTCATCTGAGATAGCTCCATCTATGCTCTTATGAGCTGAAGAATAAACAATCTGGCAAAACAGCTGTCTGAAGTGTCTTTTACACTAAGTAATACTTAGGGCTGTCAGGTAGAATGAAGGAAACAGCAGCTGAGAAAAAGATATTACTTGACTAAGTAGATTATGCCCAATGGTTAAATCCTGAAAGATCCTGATGGCACCTTGGTTTGTGCTAAGCAGCCTAGCCCCTGTTGACTATTTTCACTGGGGAGGAATAGAACACTTCAGACTACACATAGTTTTTTACACATAGATTTTTCACATAGGCTCTGCCACTAAGTAAGTGAATAAAATAGGACTTTTGGGAGTCAGGGAATGGAAAATGTTCAAAATAAAACAAACAGGATAAAATTCTGGAAAAAAAAAAAAAACTGCAAAGAAAGTGAAATACTCAGATTGCCTAGTTTCCCCAGCATGCAAAAAACAGAGTAGTCCATTCTCAAGTTTTCAGTCAGGTGTTCCTTTATAAAGTTTGAATGCAGAATGTATGGAAGTGGGCCTTATATCATAAGGAAATTCCCTCACTCGCTAAAAATCAGTCTTCGGAAACTCTGATTCCGGTTTGAGAAATAACTTAGTCCAACATATTTACTGTTAGGCTGCAGCTCTAAAACAGTTCATGTATACAACTGTAGGTTCCCAAACTACAAAGAGAACCCAAGAGTTATTAAAATGTTATCTGTCAGTGGCATCTGTATGATTAATTATCTGTCTCAGTTATGTATATATGTTCATGCTTTTTAGAAGGAGTTATTGATTACTTCAGTTCCAGTATTAGTTTTCTCCATTTTCTACTGCGCGCATTCAGTATATCTTAGGACTAGAACAGTTAATTGTTTCTGATTAGCTTCAATGTCTTTAAAACATCAAAAATAATACGACTATTTTAAAAAGAGATAACTAATTATCCAGCTATGTAGATCTTGTTGTAAGCAGTTTCTGGTACGTTAATTATGGACCAAAAGCCATTGTTCCACCCTTGTAGAATGTACTGAAATAACATAGCCCAGATTTATCCCCATTACATTTTAATCACATTGCCAAAGTCTCCAAGATTTTAGATAGCAATCTCCAAAGCAATCCAAGAGATTAAGGACCCTCTGAAGATAAACCAGGAACCAGTAAGCCAACAAAGAAACACTGTAAGAGAAATTCTGGGGAAAAACTTTCCAAGCACGAGCTGAATTTTATGGAAGCCTTTCTATTTTTACTTTTTTTCCAAATGAGGCCCTTCAAAAGTAAAACTTCAGAAAAATTACTGTCCAGCTATAGCTGTGAAGAAAACAAAAGCTGGCATTATGATCTGACAATTGGCAAAGGCCAGCCTCACTACCAAGCAATAGGAAACAGGTATGACAGAACAGGTTCTGAACAAAGAAAAGCAGTCTGTGTTTGACACAGTACAAAAAAGGCAGAAACAACAAAGAATACAAAAGGAATGAAGAAAGTAACTGAATCTCACTATCTATTCGTAAATCATAGGCCTCCTTTGCTCAGCCAGAAACACCAGTTTGGATCCTTTTCACTTAACATTCTTCTAGCCTGGCTCTGTCAAACAGTCAAACAGTTCAGGAAAAGAGAACAAAAAAGTTATCCCTTATATTAGACACTTTAAGACATACTTAAAATTTACTGAAACATTCAGAAAGTGAGGAAGAGTAGCTGCTAACCCTATCATAACTTCATTTAAACCAGTCCAACTACTTCAGTTCCACCAGCAACACATTTTTTCTCCAACTCGTATTTATTCAGTGGTTATTTCATCATTGAGGAAAACCAAAAAACTTCATCTGGAGGCTGGAGGAGGCAAAATGCAAGCAAAGACTTCAAGACCCAATGCAATCCCCACCTGTGACTTCTTAGCCATAACCAGAAACGTGCCGTTCTAAATAGATCTTCACAATATTACATAAACATTTAACTAGCTACTGTTTTCTGAATCCTGATTTAATAATTCATTTTATAGCAAATTTTCAAATAATTATACTGCACTAACTAGGAGACAGTGTGTTGTGGACCAACACTTTGACATTAATGATCCCAAACTAAAATTCCTAATGTACAAAGGAGGAGAAAAATATAGTAATCATTATCACCAAACAACTGTTTCAGGAACACATCAAATGATATGAAGCCCTGCTAATAAGATGTTAATTCATGACCCACAGCTTTACATATATCTTGATTTTCTGCTGTTAGTATTTGTTAATTTTACTAGAAATTAATGTTTATAAAACATTTCTTAATTCTAATTTTAATATTCCATTTATACAAGTTCCCAATGCAAAGATGGAGAAATCATAAAGTCAGATATCATAAGCTGTCTTAGCCTTCTTCTCCAGGCTGAACAGCCTCAGCTCTCTCAGCCTGCCCTTGTAGGAGTGCTGTTCAATTCCATGGATCATTTTTCAGACTCCCCCTCTGGATGCACTCTAATAGGTCTGTGTCTTTCCTGTACTGAGGACTCCACATCTGGATGCAGCACTTCAGGTGAGGCCTCACCAGTGCAGAGGAGAGGGGCAGGATTACTTCGCTTGCCCTGCTGGCCATGCTTCTTTTGATACAATTCAGGACACAGTTGGCTTCCTGGGCTGTGAGGGCACATTGCTGGCTCATGTCCAGCTTTGCATCCACCAGCACCACCAGGTCTTTTTGGCAGAGCTGCATTCAATTTTTTCAACCCCCAGCTTGTATTGGTCATGCGAGTTGCCTCAACATCCTCACACTTGGATTTGTTGAACCTCATGAGATTCTCCTGAGCCTATTGCTCAAGTCTGTCTAGGTTTGGACTGGGTGACATACAGGGAATCTGAATTACACTCCAACACTTAGTATCTATATACAGTCACACTGTTTGCCAACACACCTGCAATTACTTTTACACTGCATTTAAGCAGCCAACAGGATAGCTGTTGGCTAGCACTAAGCTAAAAACTTCTTCACACAATACAACTTTCTCTAGCAAAGCAGGAGAGAGAAGGTAGATACTGCATGTGAGTTTATGAATGGCTTTAGGCCAGGGAAAAGAAACCCACCTCAGGTCACCTAGACAATAAATCTCTCAAGAGCTCCTTCATTTGTCTCTCTCCCTGTATAACCTCTTCCACATCTTGTAAAGCACATCGGTGTAATTACAGCTCCAAACAAATGCTTAATATCTGTGAAAAGCCTTTACAGGTCTTCACCAAGTACTGGACTGAAGCCCAGATCTGAGGTACAAAAGGAACAGGGAGACACAGCATAGTGGCTACAAAGATAGCCAGCACTCTTAGGTATTTATTTCAGTAGATTAATTATAACACTATAGTAGCTTACTGGGGTGGGTCAGACTGTAGATCAGAATGAGTATGCTGACAAATGTATTTCAAATCATTTTAGAGTATTAACTTAAAACAAAGAGAACATCTTAAATTTTGTAACACTAACCTTAGCAAGGCCAGGTTTTGCAGTCAAAAAGAAATCTTTCCATATTCATCACAGATAAGCAAATCTGGCAAATGTTGATCACGGTAATTAATTCAGATGTAATGAGAATCTGCAGATGCATAATGGCTAAAATGCATAGCTGACACTGTCCCAAAAAATACAGACCATTCAAGTATGTTTCTGTGAACAGGAAATTAGGCCATTGTGCACACCCAAGTTTTGCAGAAAAAGTAAGCAAAGTCTGAGACTCAAGCCTTTGCCAAGCCGTGATTCAAAGAACCACTGCAGTACACATTCAGGATTTAACTAGCATAGTGCTGAAGTACAGTCGTGCTGCTGAAACCAGCAGGTCACTGCACCCAGCTGGTGACGCCACAGGTGGGGATCCGTGCCTCGGAAAGCCTGCAAGGCCACAGGGACTTCAGTATGAGTGGGAGACCCAGTGGACTATGGAGAGCACCAAGGGCACACAGAGTTGCATCACCCATGTCTCCAGAGCAAGATGGAATCATAGAATATTATAGAATCATAGAATGGCTTGGGCTGGAAGAGATCTTCCAAGATCATCTATTTCAAACTACCTACTTCAAATAAGTGGTGCATAACCAAGAACTATTTAGCAATGTGAGAATCTCCTGATATTTCCTTAAGCATCCCATATTGCATTCTATATCTGCTGTTACTGTTACTGACTCTGAACAGCATGTATAGCAATCTATATATTTATCTATAATTTATATATAAATGAACAGCTTCATGCTTGGCTTGATTTCAGCAACACGAGTGAGGTTTTTCCTGCAATGCCTCCCCAGGGAATGAAAGAAACCTTGCTTCTTGTCCCTGTACTCAAAGACAGATACTGAAAAGATAAAGACAACCAAAAATAGTTAGACCTTGCTCCTGAGTGAGGGAAGAAACAAACTAAGCTATGAAAGAGAAAGCTTTACAGCAGAGAATATACTCTCTAAATACATACGAGCAACTTAGTTGACAGTAACCAATTCCAGGGCATACAGAGCTCCTTTTCTGTTAAATCTGTATTTCATGGATTGCCTCTAAAGTAATGTCTGACAGCAACAAATAGCTGAATGTGATAGGGAAAAGATACTGAAAGAAGCACCAATGACAAAATACAACCACACAGTGACATATTTTGGTGGTATATCTAATTATAAAAACTTTAATGAATTCACTAGTGAGATTTTACATATTTTCATTTTATATATATATATAAATTACCTCAAACCATCTCTTTCCAAAATAAACTGGTTAGGAGCAAGGCTAGAAAGTTTAAGTTAATCGCCCCTTAGCACTTGTACTATTTTTAACTGGGCAGTTATCTGTCAAGGATTAATTCAATGTGATTTCATGAGCTCAGTTCTGACTTTACATAATGCTGATAAAGCAGGATTGTTATTTCCTTTTTTGGAGTCCAGTTTGGTTTTACTTCATAAGCTTACTCTGATCTTAAACAGTGGTGACTGCAAACATTGGTTCCAACATTCACGAATATTTAGTTGGATCAGAGATTGAAACTGGATAAAAGCATACATTTCATATCCCATTTCATAAAGACAAGGAAAGTAAGCAATACTGAACATAGTTTCTCTTTTTCCTTGTAAATTTGAAGCAAGATGATTAACAGACCCCTTCATGGATTTTTTACTCTCCTTCTGTAACATAGGCAGTAACAATCAGTTTACTTAATGAAGACCTTATATCAGTATTCCCTAGGAGACAGCAGAAATGCAATAACAGATGTAGGAAACCATGCTAATGGTAACTAATCTTACAGGAAAAGGAATATAGAGTTTAAAAAAAAAAATGCATTAACGAGATCAGGAAAGAGACATGCACAAAAATAAATAAATAAATGAAACCTAGATTGTTCATATTTCAGTATATTTCATATGCTCCCATAAATACCCATGGACCCTGTGAAGTCATTTATTATTCTGTTTTACATTTTGTGAATTCCTTTCACAATCATCAAGTAATTTTCACCATGAATTTCACCTTTCCTTATTTTGTAATTTGCCTTGTCTTTTTAATTCATAATCAGTGTTTCGAGAACAACCAAAACAACAACAACAAAAAAAAGACTAAACTTTCTGAGTGAATCTTCAACCTGAGTACACGTCCAATTTGGAGCAAAAGTCAACTATAATACAAGTCAAACTTTGACAAGGTGGACAAGTGTCATTTTCAGTAAGAGGTATCTGAAATGCGTATTACTTGCAAGACAATGAAAACATAAGTTGCATATTTAGAAACTAAAACAGAAGATGGAATTTTTAAATTCTGAATGACAGTTAAAAGTGCAGTACCACCATTAAAATACACAGACAGGGAATGAAGAAAGGTGGCCACTGAAGGAGACAGACATCTTTCTTTACATTCATGCCCATCACTATTGTTTGCAAGACAGATGGAAAATGAATTATGGCTTCACCATGCCATTTTACCATGTTGGAATCTCTTCAAAAATTATTTTTCCTTTAAAGACAAATAATTTTTACCGAGGGCCTTACCTTAAGAAGAAAAAGTAAGGTTTCTTGACAAAACTGTGTTCAAAGTGTCATTAGACTTTATACCCACACATTCCTATATGAAAAGGATCTGGAAAATACGTATTTATTTTTACTTATACTGTACAACCAAAATACATTAATGTCCACAAAACCAAACTGAATAGCCAGTTCCTGCACATTTCACAGAAATTATGCTAATCTTGAAAGGTGCATCATCATGAATATGGGCTAAGAAACCCTGACACTAAGTGGGATAATAAAATGAAAAAAGAAAAAGAAGCTACGTCTTTCACATTATTTCAATTACACAAATAGTATTCCCCTATGATGGCAGAAAATAAAACTACTTTGACTAATGATTTTTAATACTGAACACAGAATATTGTCTTTATCCACTCAAGATCTCCAAAACGTCCTTGTGCAGACTGTTATGAGCTTGTACCTAAAATGGAAAAGATCCATTTGCCATGAAAGAACAAAAGTCAAGAAACAAGCTTTTTTCTCATTCTTCAGATCCCCTGAAAACTCTTGGACAGTTCTCACTTGTCTATTATCACACAGCCTTGCCTCCACTTGGCTGCTAGACCAGTCACAAACATCAAAAAACAAAGCTTTTCTCATGAGCTTAGAAGATGCTCTAAGTACAGAAGGAGGAAAAGCGGAAAAGCCAAGGCCATGCATCACCTTTTCCTGCACCACTTTTGAAGTCTGAACAACAGCAGAAGGCAAACTGACCAGGGTTTGGCTGGAGGCATCCCCAGATCACATCTATTACCTTCACGGAGATTCACTCTGAAAAGTTTTAGCGAAAGACTTTTTTTCCACTGACCAATGTCGCATATAGTCAATCATAGCTGAAAATCCATCACTGCTCAGAAACCAAGAAAAAACAACAAATATGGAGGTCAGTGCTTTGGACTCGATTCTACCTGTTCTGGTTTTAGACCTACTTAACTGGTATTCCTATTCCCAAGGTAGTCACTGGTGTATTGGTCTTACATGTCAGTGTTTTGGTAGTGGAGGGTTGCAGGATTGGCCCCAGTGAGCAGAGCCCAGCACTGCCTGATATCAGAGCAGAGCAGCTCCAGCTGCTCCAACAGGGACCCACCACTGCCAGAGCTGAGACATGAGCAATGCTGGGAGTGCTCCGAGACAGCAGATTTCAGGAAGGAAGAACTGCTGTGCAACAGCAGCTAGGAAAGAGGAGTGAGAAATGGGAGAGGGTCAATAAGGTGGAACTGTTTTTAGTTTGCTTTTAGTAAGAACGCTCTAATCTGTTTTCAATAGGTAATAAATTACACTTATCTCCCTTACGCTGGCTGAGTTTTGGCCAAGATGGTTACAGCTGAATTAGTTCACTGTCCTCATCTCAACCCAGGGGCTTGCCTTTCCTCTATCATATTTTCTCCTCCATCCTTCTGAGAAAGAGGAAGAGGAGTGAGAGAGAAGCTTGGTGGTGCTGAGTTGCCCATCAGTATTAAACCACAACAGCTGGGTTAGCCAAATAGCTCATTCTAAATGTATTCAGGAGAGCCAGATCAGATAAATCTAGCTGTTAGCAAAAAGATAGCAAGAGGTTGGTTGCATTGAAGGCATTTAATCTGGAAGCATTTGCCTTACAGATTGTCCTCTCAAGATATTGTCATTTCATTTAAAGAAAAAGGATGGCAATGCAGGGAACACGGAGGTGCAGTTCTGCTTTATCTTTATGCACATTCACATGCAAAAAGAAAAAAAAAAAAGAAAAATTCAGTAACATAGCAATATCTAATTGCTTTCCTTCTGTGTGATTATTAATAACATGGACAAGAAAGAACTCCTGGTCCATAACACAATGGAACATAACTGGATTTCATATTTCACTTGATCAATTTGTAGAACATCACACTGAATGAAGAAGTCATCCACAAAACATAACGAAGACATGAGAGTAGGCAAAAGAGAACCAATATTTAATTGACAATGTATCAGCACTGTAATTATCAGCACTTTTCTCTTCATTACTCTTCCTCCTTTCAAAATTAAACACTCAGATTCGTGTTTTATACTGTGCATGGCAGCAACTCCATAACATCATTGTGTCTGGCTGCCTGTACTTCACTCACGTGCACTCTGTTTAAAAGCTGTATTAAAAGTTACAATCGAGTTATTTAATGAAAATGTAGCTAGAAACTACTTGTCCCTTTGTTTAGGCACACAACATTGTCATCTCATCATTTTGTTCTTGTTCTACTTCCTTTATACTCTGAATCCCCAGCTGTGTGCTTGGAGGAGGTGGGAGAACAACAAAAGAACTTGCTAGCCATTAAATTTTCTCAAGGATCAACCTTAATTAGCCAGAAAGTATGTGTCTAACCCAGCTGCCAGTTGAAAACACTTTAAAGCCAGTATGTTCTCACGAGCCCCAATCTGTGTGAGCACAGGGCTTTACATTTCGTAACTGTCCACTGCACCACTGTACAAGCGATTTGGCATAATAGTGTTTTTCAAAACAGTAGAATCATAGAACGCCCTGGATTGAAAAGGACCTCAAAGATCATCTAGTTTCAATTCCCTTGCCAGAGGCAGGGTCACCAACCACTAGAACAGGCTGCCCAGAGCCACATCCAGCCTTGCCTTAAGTGCCTCCAGGGATGAGGCACCCACAACCTCTCCGGACAACCTGTTCCAGTTACCGCCCTCTGAGTGAAAAACTTCCAACCTACATCTCCCCTGTCTTAGTTTAAAACCATTCACCTTGTCCTATGACTATCAACCTGTGCAAACTGTTGTTCACCCTCCTGTTTATATGTTCCCTTCAAGTATTGGAGGGACACACTGAGTTCTCCCCGGAGCTTTGTCTTCTGAGCTAAACAAGCCCAGTTCCCTCAACTTTTCCTCATAGGAGAGGTGCTGCAGCCCTCTATTATTTTAGCGGCCCTCCTCTGGGCCCATTCCAAGAGTTCCATGTCTTTCTTGTGCTGGGAACCCCAGGCCTGGATGCAGTACTCCAAATGGGGCCTCACAAGAGCTGAGTAGAGGGGAACAAACTCGTCCCTCTCCCTGCTGACCACCCCTTTCTTAATGCAGCCCAGGATATAGTTGGCCCTCCAGGTTGCAAGTGTGCACTGCTGGCTTATGTCCAGCTTCTTGTCCACCAGGACCCCTAATTCCTTCTCTGCAGGGCTGCTCTCCAGGAGTTTATCCCGTAGTCTGTATAAATACCTGGGATTGCCCCAGCCCAAGTGCAACACCTTGCACTTGGCCTTTTTGAACCTCATTAGGTTCACACAGGCCCACTTCTCCAGCCTATTTAGGTCCCTTTGGATGGCTTCCCATCCCACAAGTGTATCAGCTGCACTGCTCAGCTTGGTGTTGTCTGCAAACTTGCTGAGGGTGGACTCGATTCCATCGTCTATGTCACTGATTAAGATGTTTAAGAGCACTGGTCCCAAAACTGACCCTTGGGGGACACCACTCCCAGCTGGCTTCCACCCAGACACAGAACCACTGATCTCAACCCTTTGTCTGTGACCAGCCAACCAGCTCTTGATTTGTTGAACAGTCCATCCTTCAGATCCATACGTCTCCAATTCAGAGAGAAGGATGTGGTGAGGGACCATGTCAAAGGCTTTCCAGACATCCAGGTAGATGACATCTACTATCCCTCCCTGTCCACCAATGCAATCACTCCATCATAGAAGGCCACCAGACTGGTCAGGCAAGACCTGCACTTGTTGAAGCCATGCTGGCTTTCTCAAATCCCCTCTTTGTCTCGTACGTGCCTTAACACAGTAACCAGGAGGATCTGATCCATTATCTTCACAGACACAGAAGTGAGGCTCCCGAGCTGGTGGTTCCCTGAGTCATTTTTAATCCATTTCTTAATACTGGTGTCATGGTTTTATGATATTTGTTCCATGACAACTGGGAATAATGTTTCTTTTTTTCCACTCACCGGGGATTTCATCTGACAGCCACGTTTTTTCAAATATAATAGAAAGTGGCTCAGTAACCACGAGCCATCTTTCTCAAAACCCTGGGATGGCCTCATGGACTTACATTCAGTTTCATGAGGAGGTCTCGGACTTGTTCCATTGTTACAGTGGGACAGAATTCCCTCCTCTCACCCTCTGACCATGGAGTATCAGGGTCCTAGGAGACATGGGGAGCCTGGCCACCAGTGACAACGGAGGCAGAGCACTTATGGAGCACCTCAGCTTTCTCCATGTCTGAGGAAGCCAGTTCTCTGTTCTCATTAATCTGAGGGGGAACACTTTCCTAGCTCTGTCTCTTCCTGCCTATGTATCTGTAGAAGCCCTTCTTGTTATTTTTCACATCCCTTGCCAAGTTCAGCTCCCTCTGTGCCTTGGCTTTCCTGATACTATCTCTGCACATGTGGATGACATCCCTGTATTCTTCCCAGGCTACACAACCCTCCTTCCACTTTCTGTAATATCTTGCTCTTTTCCCTCAGTTTAAGCTGCAGGTCCTTGCTCAGCCAAGGAAAGGACTACAAATTGTGCTACTGTGACAGTGGAATGCACAAATATACTTTACTCATCTGATTAAAATGAACTTCTGCAATAAAAATGAATTGTTTTGTCAGGCAAGTACACATATGTAAAAAATTGCCTATATTACTTTAGTACAGTCTGGAGTGCCTGCATTACTAAATTATCAAAAAGATTCAAATATTTATGAAAAACATTTCCTGTAAATACTTCATTAATAATATAAATCAGAACTGTAATAAAAAGTTTAGACATGATACTAAAAAGAAACAGTTTACTTCTCTGACAACTGTACTATATCTGACCAAATAACTTAGGCAATATATCACAGTTAACTACAAGCTCTTGCTAAATATTTGATATAAGGCCATAACGAAACAAAAACCTCAATCTGTAATATTATGTTATATCACAATAGTATATAAAGACTGAAAAAACAGATACTAGAAGGCTGCTTACAATGATTTTTTTTTCATTAACTCGTAGATTCTAAGCATTTCCATGGTGTAACATTTTTTCCCCACGTGTGACTAAAGGCACATGCTTTGAGGACTAGAAGTTGCAACTCATGGTAACATCTCACTCTACCAATATCACATTAGCTATCCCCTCCATCTCTACACCTTTACATTTTAATGGGACACAAAATTAAAAAATAAAAATCATCCCCGCTCAGTCATGATCTGAGAGCTCATATTCTTGGCACGTGAAAACACAAAGTCTAAATAGTATTCTGCTGTTCGGTGTCACCTCCAACACTGTTTGCTCCCTAGTATACTACGTATTATCCTCAAGTAAACAAAGATATGTTATGAAAAGCCACCACACATTCATCACTGTGAAGACAAATGATGAGGAAGAGTTACTGTGGAATAAATCACTCTTTTTAAATTCACGTACTCTTTGTACCTTCAAGAGAAAAAGAATATCAACTATAAGCAGCTGATTGTGTAACAACAGTGAATACTTTAGGAGGAAACAATACTGAAAACAGAAGTTGAGTTTCCAGTTACATAGGAGAAACAATCAGTGATGCTGTTTTCATCAAGAATCATTTAAACCTTTTACCATTTCAACCATAATCACTAGTCATAAAAGTAACAATGCCATACCGGATGCACTATAAATTATTTTAAAATAATTTATGACTAAGACACCTCCTTGTTTGTATCTGCCATCTCTACAAATCTTAAAGACTTTTTTTTTTTTTTTTGGCACAAGTGTCCGTACAGGTGTAAGCACTTAGAAAAAGTCTCTCTCCTACAATACATGTTTATCCAACATCCAGGAGCATACATAACACATACAGGAATGTATTAAACAAAATTTAGTGGATTTACCAGCAAGCCATCCCAACAATGTTAGGAGCATCTATAAGGAGGTTTCGCACCACTAATCTATATAAAGTCTACATGCAACTGTAAAGCTTTAAGAATTGCTTTTTTACACATCACTATAGTGGTTTGTCAACAGTTTATGGGCTCATTCAGTCCGGTTCTGTAACAGTTGGGGTGGGGACCCACGGACCTACACTCTGAGAAAGGGGAAAAGGAAAAAGGACACGGGCCTAAAAACAAATCAGCGGCAACAATCTGAGGAGGAAAGCTAACTTACTAAATAAGATATAATGCAAAATAACACAATATAATGTGAAATAATTGGAATTGAAGCTAATAAATCAAATAAAATGAGAGAGTGACCAAGAACCAAAGGCCTTACACTAAACGCTGAAGGTGAGATGGCTAGTGAGCACCCACTGCTGGGTCAATCCAAAATGACACGCAAACAGTTTTCATCTTTCCCTCTGAGCAGAAAATGGAAAAACACAAAGCAACAAAAACTCCTCTGGGGTATGTAGTTCTTCTCTTCTGAGACAGGGATACTCGGAGCTATCGATGATCCACAGAGCTGGAGCATTAACTCTTTAACTCCCACTACACTACATGATATTATGATGTGGAATACCAATAACAAAAATCATAAAACCATGACATTCCACCCCTTAGTCCATGTCACATCATGCCTAAAATATATAGAGAATAATAATTAACAAGCACTAATACACACACACACACACACACACATATATATATACATGGAATTATTGATAACTACACTCCCCCAGCATCAAATGCCCTTGTGGTACACACTGAACATTCTCATTCCTCTGCACCATCCACCAAGTGGACCCAGGTCCCTGAACAAAAACAGATCTACGGAGAGATTCACCCTTTTCAGAAGCTGGAAGGACCCAAACCGCTTTTCCCAACATGTTCTTTACGTGTCCTACAAGGACCTTATCTCCTACAGTAGGTAGAGAGCTGGATTGGGCAGGACCATTGCAATTGATAGATCCTTGAGTGCAGACCAACCAGGTGACTTCTGACAAATGCTTCTCCCAATGGTTAAATGTTTCGCCACCCATTGCTTTCAACATAGTTTTTAACAACCCACTGTATCTTTCAATTTTACCAGAAGGTGGTGCGTGATAGGGGATATGATAAATCCACTCAATGCCATGATCTTTGGCCCAAGTGTTTACAAGAGAATTTTTGAAATGAGTTCCATTATCTGACTCAATTCTATCAGGAGTGCCATGTCACCATAGGACTTGTTTCTTGAGACCTAAGATGGTGTTTTGGGCAGTAGCATGGGGTATTGCATATGTTTCAAGCCACCCAGTAGATCTGTCTACCACGGTGAGCACATAACGCTTGCCACTGCGAGTTCATAGCAAGGTGATATAAACAACCTGCCACACCTCCCCATATTTATACTTTTGCCATCGCCCTTCTCTCCAAAGAGGTTTCATCCTCTTGGCTTGTTTAATTGTGGCGCATGTATCACCGTCATGGATAACCTGTGCAATAGCATCCATAGTTAAGTCCACCCCTCGGTCTCTAACCCATTTATATGTTGCATCTCTTCCTTGATGGCCCGAGGTCTCATGGGCCCATCAAGCTAAAAATAATTCACCTTTGTGTTACCAGTTCAAGTCAACTTGAGCCACCTTAACTTTGTCAGTTCGATCTACCTGATGGTTATTTTGTTGTTCTTCAGTTTCCCAACTCGTGGGCACGTGAGCATCTACACGACGCACCTTTACAACCATATTCTTTGTTTGGGCAGCAATATCCTTCCGCAGTTCAGCAGCCCAAATAGGCTTTCCCCTCCGTTGCCATTCATTTTGTTCCCACTGCTGTAACCGCCCCCATAAAGCATTTGCCACTATCCATGAATCAGTGTAAAGATAAAGCATTGGCCACCTCTCTCATTCAGCAATATTTAAAGGCCAGCTGGACAGCATTTACCTCTACAAATTGGCTTCATGCTCCTTTTCCTTCAGTGGCCTCTGCAACTCATCGTGTGGGGATCCACACAGCCGATTTCCATCTGTGATGCTTTCCCACAGCACAACACAATCCATCCATGAACAGGGCAAATTCCTTTTCATTTTCTGGTAACTCGTTGTATGGTGGGGCCTCTTTAGCATGCAATACATCTCTTCTGCTGGTGGTGTTCCAAACATTTACTTTCAGGCCAGACCATGATCACCTCTAGAATTCCTGGATAACTGAGGTTCCCCATCCAAGTTCGCTGTGTAATCAGCGCAATCCACTTACTCCTAGTGGCATCAGTAGCATGATGAGTAGAGGAAATCTTTCTCTTAAACATCCAGTTCAGCACTGGCAGGTGCCAGAAGGAGCTGTGTTTCAGTACCAATTACTTTGGAAGCAGCCTGAACCCCTTCATATGCACCTAAGATCTCCTTCTCAGTTGGAGTGTAGAGCTCTTCGGAGCCCCTGTAAGCCTGACTCCAGAATCCAAGGGGTCGGCCTCAGGTCTCTCCAGAGGCTCTTTGTCACAAACTCCAAATGGAACCTTCCTTTCCAGCAGCAGTGTAGAGGATGTACCCTACATATAAATCCATGACATGGTTTAACATACCAAGTGGCTTAGCACCACACAGTTATTCACTCACTCTCCCCCTTCCCAGTGGGCTAGGGGAAGAATCAAATAAAACAAAATAGAACTTGTGAGTTGAGTCAAAACTATTACAATAGATAAAGAGATAATAAATAAGACCGTATAAATAGATTCATAGATACATTAGGTTGGAAAGGACCTACAAGATCAACTAGTCCAACCATCTTCCTACCACCATCCCTACCCACTAAGCTACTAAATCAAACCCCTTAGCACCTCATCTGAACGCTTCTTGAACAGTGCTAGGGATGGTGCCTCAATCACCTCCCTAGGCAGGCCATTCCAGTGCCTGACCACTCTTTCAGAGAAACAATTTTTCCTCAAATCTAATCTAAATCTTCCCTGGCGCAACTTGTGGCCATTCAAATACGTGTGTGTATGTGAACGTATATAACAAGTGGCAAACAAGCAATTGCTCACCATCCCCCAACTTATGCCCAGCTAGCCCCTCAGTAAGTGGGAGAAATGAATTCCCAGTCCCTTCAAAACTCCCTCTGCATGATGTCATACAGTATGGAATAACCCATTGGGCAGTTGAAGTCAGTTATCCTAATTCTGTTCCCTCCCAGCTTCCCCCTATGCCCTTCATTGAGAACGGCCCCAGCTCTGTACAGTACTGCTTAGCAGCCACTATAAACATCGGTGTGTTACCAACATTGCTTTTTTCTCAGAACCAAAACACAGCACCATACCAGACCCTCTGAAGAAAACAATTCAGTCCCAGCTGAAATTGAGACAGACGAGCTGTAAGGAGGTCCTACACCACTAATTAATACAAAGCCTATATATAACAGTAAAGCTTTAAGAATTGTTTATCGTGTTGTACAAAACAAGTGGCGTCTCTTTTGAGGAAAACACTATAGCTCTATACTCCCTGTCCACACTGACCATACCTCAGGCTCATTAAGAAAATATCAGAATATAAACACAAAATTTCACTTCAAAGAACAATCTCAAGGTACTTTCTATTCACTAACCCAAATTTCTTAAAAATACTTGAAGGAAACATGCAGAGATTTTCTTGAGTGTGCAGTGAGTGCACATATAGTGAAAGGATTCTGAATGTGGTGAGTAGTCCATCTGCATGTATGAATGCATGTCCAGAATGGAGTATCTTTCCTTAAGAAGTCAAAGTGAATTAATGAAAACTTTTAGAGCAGAATGTGATCTATGTGTTTATATGCAGCAGACCTCCTCATCTTTTCCACTTCAAAACATGTTTAATTCTAAATAAACATACAGCAGAGAAATCAAAAAGAAGCTCTGCTGGAATGCACTGTTTAGAAAATTCAATCTTCTGAAAACTGTGAATAGCTGCTATACCAAAAGCAATAGTTCGAGAAAGGATTTGCCTTTTTGTGTTCTGCTTTCATTCACAGTTCACAGAATCATAGAATGAACTCCTCAGACTTGGAAGGGACCTTCAAAGGTCATCTGTCTAGTCCAGGTTCCCCTGCATGAGCAGAACATCCACAGCTAAATCAGGTAGTCCACCCTCGCCTTGAAAGTCTCCAGGGACAGGGCATCACCCATTTCACTGGGCAGTCTGTTCCAGTGCCTCACAACCCTCACTGTAGAAGACACATCTCATATACATCTACATTATCTTTTAATGATCATGCAGGAGTTCACAACATAAATGAAAATACTTTCTCTCTCCAGTTGTCAGTCTTCACTGAAAGGAATATCTTTCTCAGCTCCAGAAGGAAGCAGATAAAATTCAAGGGAGAAATTCCAGAGTTTTACCAGACATGACAGGTTAAAATGACAGTATCAGATCTTCTATGCTCAGCGTCCTTTGGGAATAATAATTCATGATGGATTGCAGTTGTACATAGTGTAGCTGCTAGGTGGTATCTACATACATGTTCTTTACAGTTATGCCCTTCCCAGCCATCTTATTCTGACAAAGGGGAGAAAAACAGCTAATATTACTAACCAACTAAAAATTAAGTGAACTGGATATTATGAGACCACCTGAAATGAAATCACTAAAAAAAAAAAAACCCACAAAAATTAAAAAGTAGGACCTTTAAAATCTTTAAGAAACTAGACAGTTTTGAAATAGTAGTGGCCACTTGTTTTTCATATTTATACAGATAATGCCAGCATAGAAAATGAAGAAAAAGTGGTGATTCTTATTTAAGGAAAGAGTAAAGTGGTAATTAATCACGTGTGATTTTGAATTTTTTCCTTTTTCTTTCACTTTTTCCCTTTGAATTTAGATGCTTATTTTGCATCTTCCAAACAACTCAGTAGATTTTATTATTCCCTGAAGAAAATGGGACTCCTAATGATGTTTCCCTAGCTAGCACTTTTGGCAAAATTGGGCCATTTACTCAAAAAGAAAAACCTGTCAACTTTTCCACTGAGAAAAGACAAAAGAGCTGTTTTGACAGGTTTTTGTTGTAATGTCTGACTAACTTGCATGGCAGATTGTGTCACTAAGTAGTGATTTTCAGCTCTGTTCTCAAGACCAGCAAGGAGGTTTTTTGCTTTTACTAAAGGACTTCTTTTTTCCTCCTTCAAATACTTTCATTTCAAATACCATTTCACAAACAGTCACTTTATGGAGACTGATTTCTTTTTCATTCGATTGCAGGATAAGAATTCAGCACCTCAGCTGAGCAAAGGGCCTACAGGGAAGCGTGTCCTGTGCAGAGTGGCTGAGGCAGTTGGGTTTGAGTAGCTCCATGGTACCTAAAAGCAGCGCCCAGTGTCTATAGGGAGATCGCCAAACACAGTAAGCAAAGCTCTTCACCACTGCATGGCACAGGGATGAGAAGAAACAGTCACAAACCAAGATAAGACAGGACATAAAGCAACACTTTCCCTCAGATGCGGTCCAGCTGTGGAGGAGGTTGCCCACAGATGTTGTGCTATCTCTATAGATTCATAGATACATTAGGTTGGAAAGGACCTACAAGATCATCTAGTCCAACCATCCTCCCACCACCATCCCTACCCACCAAGCTACTAAATCAAATCCCTTAGCACCTCATCTAAACGCTTCTTGAACAGCGCTAGGGATGGTGCCTCAACCACCTCCCTAGGCAGGCCATTCCAGTGCCTGACCACTCTCTCAGAGAAACAATTTTTCCTCAAATCTAATCTAAATCTTCCCCGGCGCAACTTGTGGCCATTCCCTCTCATCCTGTCATTAGTTGCCTGGGAGAAGAGGCCGACCCCCTCCTCACCACAGCCTCCCTTCAGGAAGTGGTAGAGTGCGATGAGGTCTCCTCTGAGCCTCCTTTTCTCCAGACTAAACAATCCCAGCTCCCTCAGCCGCTCCTCGTAAGACTTGTGCTCCAGACCCCTCACCAGTTTTGTTGCCCTTCTCTGAACACGCTCCAGGGCCTCGATGTCTTTCTTGTAGCGAGGGGCCCAAAACTGAACACAGTACTCGAGGTGCGGCCGCACCAGAGCTGAGTACAGGGGGATGATCACCTCCCTGCTCCTGCTGGCCACACTATTTCTAATACAGGCCAGGATGCCATTGGCCTTCTTGGCCACCTGGGCACACTGCCGGCTCATGTTGAGCCAAGCATCAACCAGCACCCCCAGGTCCTTATCCTCTATACAGTCTTCAAGTCATTCTGCCCCAAGCCTATAGCATTGCATGGAGTTATTGTGGCCAAAGTGCAGGACCCGGCACTTGGCCTTATTGAAACTCATCCCATTGACCTCAGCCCAGCTGTTCAGCCTATCCAGATCCCGCTGAAGGGCCTCCCAACCCTCAGGCAGATCGACACATCCTCCCAACTTGGTGTCATCCGCAAACTTACTGAGGGTACACTCAATCTCCTCATCTAGGCCATCAATAAAGATATTAAACAAGATGGGCCCCAATACCGACCCCTGGGGGACACCACTCGTAATGGGACTGTATGTAAGCTGGACTTAACTCCATTAACCACTACCTGCTGGGCACGGCCCTCTAGCCAATTCTCAACCCAAAGAAGAGTGAACCTGTCCACACCACGGGCTGCCAGTTTCCCCAGGAGAATACTGTGGGAGACTGTGTCAAAGGCTTTGCTGAAGTCCAGGTAGACTACATCAACAGCCTTTCCCTCATCTACCAGTCTGGTCACCCAGTCGTAGAAGGAGATGAGGTTGGACAAGCACGACCTGTCCTTTGTGAACCCGTGCTGGCTGGGTCTGATCCCCTGATTGCCATGCACGTGCCGTGTGATCTCCCTCAAGATCAACTGCTCCATAACTTTCCCTGCTACCGAGGTCAGGCTGACAGGTCTGTAGTTTCCTGGATCTTCCTTACGGCCTTTCTTGTAGATGGGAGTCACATCGGCAAGCCTCCAATCTTGTGGGACCTCTCCGGGTGACCAGGAAAGGTGATAGATGGCAGAAAGCGGCTTGGCTATCACCTCTGCCAGCTCCCTCAGCACTCTTGGGTGGATCCCATCTGGTCCCGTGGACTTGTGGCAGTTCAGACGGAGGAGCAGGTCTCTGACTGTCTCAGCTAGGATTACAGGGGGTGTATTATGCGCTTCATCCCAGACTTCCAGGTCAGGGCGAAAAGTATCCTGAGGATAACTGATCTTTCTATTAAAGACAGATGTGAAGAAGGCATTGAGAACCTCAGCCTTTTCCTTATCCTCTGTGGTTACACTCCCTGCCGCATCAAGTAAAGTAGGGAAATTCTCCTTAGTTCTTCTTTTACTGTTAATATATTTGTAAAAGGATTTTTTGCTCTCCTTTACTGCAGTAGCCAGTCTAAGTTCAAGCAGGGCTTTTGCATTTCTAACTTCCCGCCTGCAAATCTTGGCAAGTTCTCTGTAGTCTCCCCAAGTAGCCTGTCCCATCTTCCAGAGGACATAGACTCTCTTTTTCTCCTGGAGTCTCAACAAAAGATCCTGGTTCATCTACACTGGCCTTCTTCCCCTCTGGCTTGACTTACAGAACTCAGGGACAGCCTGCACCTGTGCCTTTAAGATTTCCATCTTGAGGAGGACCCAGGCTTCCTAGACCCCTTTACCCCTCAGGAGCGAGTCCCAAGGGACCCTTGCAACAAGCATCCTGAACAAGTCAAGGACTCCGGGAGTCCAAGGTAGCAGTTTTGCTAGTCACCCTCTTGACATCACCAAGAATAGCAAACTCTACAATTTCATGGTCACTCTGGGCAAGACAATCCCCAACCTTCACATCTCCTACTAGTCCTTCACTGTTAGTGAAGAGCAGGTCTAGCAGGGCACCTCCCCAGGTAGGTTCTTGCACTAGCTGTGTCAGGAAGCAATCTTCCACACACTCTAGAAATCTCATGGACTGCTTCCACTGTGCAGTATTATATTTCCAGATATATCAGGGAAGTTGAAGTCCCCCATGAGAACTATCCTATCCTGAGAATTTCCTATCCTGGGAAGTTTCTTTGACCTGACTGAAGAAAGCTCAGATTCAGAAATGACCCAAGCAGAAAGTTGCAAGAGACAGTTCTTGAGATCTTTTCGACTTGTATTATCTTAGCATTTTCCAAAAACGTTGAGAGCACTCTTAACATTTCTGTAAAAATCTGCCAAAAATCAGAAACAGGTTTGTATTGTTGGATATTTAAGTGACCTACAAAATTGTTGAGTATTTTATATTCTTGTTTTGAAGAGTTATTTTATCTATCCATTCCGAAACTAACATTAGATATTTGTTAACTTTGCTATACGTAACTCTGGTTTTTCTTTTTAGAAAATAAAATGGTAAAAAATAACCTCACTGCAGCAAGCTCCTCACAGCTTAGCACACACAGAAGTCTTTACATTTATCAATAGATTTTCTGCAGACAAGTACAAAAGATGAATGCAGCTGTCCAGTTAACCACAACCTAATTTTTTTTTCTACCATGTTGGCCTGGGTAGTGTAACAGCACCAGTGCTTCATATGAGTCACATGCTGGTTGGAGTTGATAAACATGCAGAAACCACTGCAAAAGTAGAGCGCTGCTTTGTTATCTTCTGCTATGTTATGTGCGGACAGCCCTTAGAAACCACTGTAAAAAACACTGGTGAGCCTGTTGTCAGACCATCCCCGCTTTCCTACTGCATCTAAGAAATGAGATTCAAAGCATGTTTCGCACTTACCTCAAGTCTCAATGCCTTCATTGGATCTGCAGCAAGTGAATAAAATACACAGCTGTTTAACAAGTAAAGCTACAAAAAACTCTACCTTCAGGCTGAAGCACTTCATAGAAGCATGGTCAATTTACCAGAGGAAAAGGTGGTCTAAGTCATTTTTCAGGGCCTTGAAAAATCAGTACACACTCCTTTGCAATTAGCTCCACCCCTTCTGAAAAAAGTTTTTCACTAAGTTCCCATTAATTCCCGTAGGAAGCAAGCACAAAACACTATTAAGCTGCAAGGACCATCTGCAATCCAATCCGCTGAAATTCAGACTGCCCCGTTTCACCACAGGATGTGCTCATTCTAATAGTGAATCAAACAGCTCTCTCCAGCCACTACATCAGCTTTGCATTGCTAAAAAGCCATTTTTTATCTGAGCCCAGCAGCTAATTATAGAGAACTACAACCTCCTGCATCAGAATTTCTTTTAGTGATCAAAAAAGCATCATGAAACTCAGACAATTCTCATGGCGTGGCTTTTCTTTATCTTAATAGTTGCAGGAGCTCACCTTGTACCTCTTCTGTTTTGAAGCAGTTTTTTCAAAACTTATGATTAAAACAGCACAGTATGTGATTTATATAACAGCATTTGTTCTTTCTCACTGCTACCGAACATAACACATTTGATATATTCAAGAATCGTATTTGTCTTTTACGTGGCAGTACTCTAATAGTGCCTCTCAACCATTCTAACCATTCATGCTAATATAAATAAGCTTTGTTCCACTTCCGCATTTCCAATTTCTGAATTTCATACTTACTGCGAGATACATATACTTTATTTCTTAAAATCAATGAATGACTTAGAATGAACCTTAATATTAAAAAATGTTATTTCATTTTCTGACTCTCATTGTTATTGCTATGTTACTAGGTGCAGATCTAACATCAGTTAACCATAAATCACCAGTAATTGTATTGATTTCACTGTCAGATTCCAAAACTCTCGACCTTAGATTATTTATGGATTTATTATGCATTCATATTTATGTCAATATGAACGCAGCTACTTTTAATTAGCAGAGTACTTAACAGCCCACCAATAGTTTCTCATATAGCTAGTGTCTTAGCAGTTCTACAATCAAATTTTAAATTTAGTTATGAATTTTTCTACCTTATATTTCTACCTTAATACAGCATATTATCAAACACTTTCTTGTAGAGCTGATACAAAATTTCCATAATTTATCCCATGTAAGAGCTCTGACAGGAAGTAGGATAGCCGACATAACACCTTTTTAGAGTAGAAGCTTACTTCTTTCTCAAGGCATGTGGCACTACATTATGGAATACAATATCCAACTAGAAAATAAATTACTTTTGACTACTATTTTAAAACCTCATTTTAACTAGTTATTGTTGTGCAGTTTGGAAGAATAATATCAAAGCTAAAAAATTACAAATTGTAAGTCTAAAAACTAAGTTTACAGCAAGCCAAAAATGCTATTCAGCAAATAACATTAACTTGCTATCATTACACCCAAAATAAAAAATATATCAAAATGGTACCTCAGTATAAATGCTGTAAGTAAATGAAATGAAAATTTCTGTTTTAATTCACCTCTGCTCTCTATTTTTTTCACATCTTCATTATGAAATACCTCAGATAAAATATCCAAACTGAGGTTACCCAATTACCTCTCAGTAACCTTTCCATCTTTTGGATCTTGGCCTCACAATTTACATCGCCAAAGAAACAGAACCCAGGTAAGTTATTTGGAGAATCTCTGGAGTCTGCCAATGCAGAATCCATCTTAATCAACTCTGATGGTACTCATCATCTTTGTTAAACAAATAAATTACCCAGCAAAGAGTAATACAAAATTCATATATTTATAGTGTAGAGGTAATTTAACAGCATCACAGAGTTGAGGTATAACTCAGGCTACGTATGTTCCTTGAAAAAAGGGTAACAACATCACAAAGCTCTCTGTAGTGAATTTTGTAGGGTTAGATTTTGTTTTACTTGTACAAAAAAACATTGTTCTATTCAGATGTAGTTATTCGTACTGAAAGTATTCTTTCAGCATATTAAATATATTTCTGTATAAATAAGAAATTGAAATAAGTCTTATGTACCTATTTGAAGCACCTGAATTCTGTTACAAAATTGAGCTAAAGGCTCATTCAGTGTATCTTATAGCAACGGAATTTTAACTTGCTAGTCATAAGTCAAAAGACAACCAGAAGTCTATCATTTAAATGAATAATATTCAAGAGAGGAAAAGATCTGACCATAAAAAATCCAAATCAAAAATACTTATTTAAGACAGAAAGGATTCAATTCATGTGATATTTTTCAAATATTTGTCTGGCTACTGGGCTTTTCCCTTCAATTCTAAGTGGAAACTCAACGTAATCTACCATTTAATGTAAATAACACCTAAAAGTATTCCCTGAAGAATGTAAGGAACAGAATGGTTCTATATCAAGCCCTATAATTTGATTATATTCTGATTGCTAGCCTCCACTCACTCCAATTTAACTTTACTCAATGATGTTCTTTACACATGCACACCCTAAGTCAGTGATGTTAAGAGCCATGCATATTTTCACACTACAGAAGCAAAAATGCTATATGAAGGAAAACACACCTCCAGCAGTACCGTCAGTAGAAACCTGTTTGGGTTCAATTAGAAAATTCACTGTATCGAGTTAACCTGTCTTTGTTTCATTTGCTTTTCCTCTTCATCCATTTTAATGGCTACCCATAGCAAGTCTAGCATTGGCAAAGAATTTATTTTCTCACTGTTATATTGCAGTGGGAGAACAACTGAGCTAAATCAGTTACAGATGAATTATTAACTCCAACAACAGACAGTCAGCATAGTTCAGCTCTTCAACTGTACTCCAAAGTGTGTGCTTGAAACAGGGGTTAGAAGAGTCACAACCACTGACCAGAGAATTAGCTGACTCAAAGTACAGGAAGAAAGGAGGAATTTTTTTAAGCACCTGGCAATACTGAGCACATATAATGCATGTTTTCTGGCCACATCTACAATATGCTGAAAGGGCAGATTCATGGGTCTGAGGAGATGGTAGCACTCTCAAGCCAGGAAGAGAAACAAGTACTCACGCATTTCCAGACTACCTTACCACTTCTGTTAGCCTCTAGTCTTCTTTCCTGGCAGAAATTGTTTTGGCCCTAATAGACTACTCTGAGCAACTTGGGAATTGTTCTAATTAACAATAAGCACTGACACAGAGACTGGGTCGGGACTTACAGAACACAAGACATTCTATTGGACTCTTTTGGAAACTATGCACACTGAAGAGTTCCATCTATAGCGAAAGGCAGTAGTAAAAGAGGAAGAAAAACAATCATAGAAACATCAATCAGTGATATTTCCTATTTTAGCACCAGCCTAATTCATTTGAATTTCTTATTTAAAAGTAATCTTTCTCTTGGTAGAATATTTTATAATTTTAAAGTTCTGATAAGATTAGAAAATAGGTGGCATACAGAAGCTAATTGTAAAAGAACAAAAAAAAAAAGCGAACCAGTATAAAATATCTTTTACTTAATGAAAGTAGCAAAACTGTTTTTTAGCCATTCAATATCATACTGAATAAAACATTTTAAGAATAGGAATTTGCTTTCATTATATGTTGACATTCAGCATATATTGAAATTCACTGAAATTCTCTGAGTGATTTTTACAGCCTCAAACCACATTCCAATTCTTTCTCTAAAGTTCAGTCTTTATGACTTAAGATTGTGTGGTTTTATTTATACACAAACAACTAGTGCAACAAACAATCATTTCCGAAACTACATTTTTCCTGTGGGAGCTCTGGATAGATGTACAAAAAATGCAAAATACAAAATACTAACAACAAATTAGGGACATCACAAGGCATCACCATAAACTAAAACTACAAAGGATAAGATCAACACATAGGCAGATATATATTCTACAAAGCAGTTAATGTACTGCACCCACCAATCATTATGAAGTCTTCTCAAAGAAGCTCAATCTTTTTATCTAAAGACTGTTGTTACCAGTATTGTACCGGATCCCAGTGTGGCTTTAATTACTGCACTTATGAAACTGAGACAGTAATTATATGTTAGTTAGCAAAGTAAGCTTAACGCACACACTTGTTGCCTTAAGGATGCACTTGACAAGTCTGGTTGTCTTCAACTCCCAAGGAATAGGGGAGAGAAAAGGGGTTGGAACGTAATCCATCCTAACTACGGGAACAGCAGTATAAACAAGACAGGTTATAATATTATAATAAGTTCTTAATACCTATATGATGAATAATAAGTTCTTAATATCTATATGATGTACACCATCAGATGTTAACAAAAATAAATATATTCAAGAAAAAAGTTCATTCACACCAGCTACATCCACGTTCAGCATCCAGCCTCTAGTTTTATATAAAGTAACGCTGTCCTGTTAAACATTTCCATATCTGTCTTAGTTTTCCTTCACAGCAGCCCTCCTGTTTTGTCTCACCAACACTAAAGATTTTACTGTCCTCTTTTGCTGTAGTAAAAACCTAGAGAGGAAAGGCAGCCTTGCTGGAGCAAGGCCAGGAGTGTTCCCATGTCAACTACTACTCCATTGCTTTCACGAGCCCCGTGGTGCTTCCTGGATTGTAGCAGTCTTATTTAATCCTGTTTTAAACTGCTTTCAAAGGCAGTTTCAAACACACTGACTCCAACATCATCTTTCACTCCTCACAAAAAACTAGGCACGGAAATATCAAGAATTCAATTGTCAAAAATGGTATGCTAACCTTCAAAAGTTCTTAGAGCTGCAAAATAAAACCATTACAATCTAAGAAGCTTTTTCAGAGTAGTACAGATCATTCAGTTTCATTCTAAAATATATTCATGTGTATTACGTGAATTATATTCACGTATATATACACTTCTGTTTGAAAACGTAGCAATGTATTCATGTCAGAAACAGTAAGCTGACTGAGGTAACTGTAACCATTAATTTCCTCTTATAAGAGAACAGGATTGGAACATTACAGTCAATATAAAAGTATATCATTAAAAAATTAACTGTTACTCAAGCTATAGAAACTATGCTGAAAGATTCTGCTCTTTGACCATGAACTGAATGCATCTGTTGCCTTCACACAGCGCATACAGATCTACTCCTTTTCCAGGCTTTAATACTCTCTCGCTGAAACTGCTTTTTTTTTTTTTTTTTTTTAAATTGCATCAAACTTCTCATCCTTGCAAAACCAAACTGTCCTCATTCATGTCTCTTTGGGAGAAAAAAAAAAAAAATAGGCCCTGCACAGATCTCAAAGCTGAAATATTATGCCTTTAGAGCATGTTATCACTCATTTAACAGAATTTCATTAGTCTCCCTAATTAATTCTTTCTTAATATGCAGTCATCAAACAAAGCATTATCAATTTGTTGCTAGTTATTGTAAAGAAAGAAGATGGGGATTAATGGTCTGCATTATAGCCCTGGCCTACTCTACTATTGGTCTATTCTACTCTATTGAGAGGAGACCGTGGAAAATACGGATAAATTCAAGCTGATAGCTCTACAAGTGTAGCAGTATGCTGCAAAAGCCCAACACCATCTAATGTCTGTTTATGAAGTTTGCCTCTAAAGCACATGGTACAACAGGAACCATAGCAACTGCTCAGGTATGGTAAAGAGGTAAGAGCATAAACTGCAAATAATCAAAATGCTTGCAGCTTACAATTTTACTTTTAAATAGGTAAAGAACAAATAGTTGTGTGGCTTCATATAATACATACCTTCCTATAATTTCTGTTAGCATAAAAATCCCTACGTTTACAAAAGCTCAGGCAGACAAGAGACAGTGTGTCGATGAAAAAAGTGTCAAAGAATTCATGACAGTCTTGATTACGAGACATACTAAACTAAACGTTTTGCAAATTAGGTTTATCGTATGGACATCACACAAAGCACACGTAGGCTGCGCTCAATCAACAGCCAGTTAAGAAGGCAGCAGTTCAGCAAGAAGATGCCCTTCTTTTCTTTTACCCTGGCAACTTGCTGTAGAAGCTGAAACTTCTTGTGAATTTGAATTTGCCTGGTCAGCTTCAGTTTGCTGGTGTTCTTTAAATGAATAACTTTCTTAGTCTCTTGACTTCACCATTTTAAAAAAGCATGTCAAAACACCTGTCTGTGGCTTTACAGCATTTTAAATGCATCTACAGCAGGAAATGTCATCATTTCTCTTGGTTTTCCACATTCTTTGTACTAATGCTACTGCTTTGGCATCAGAATGATGGAAGAACACTTAGAAATTCTTCTAGGACTAAATTACGAGTCAACAGAAAGCTATTCAAATTGACTACAATAGGAGTCCTTGGAAATGAGGATTAACCTCACTGAATGAGATGCAATCTTCTCAAAAGTCTAATCGATCTACATCAGATTTTTCAAATTGTGCATTCTCCCCTTCTTTGATACAAATTCAGTTATTTAGAGAAATAGAAACTAAAAAATTACATGACTTCATGTAGTTCAACAAAACATCACATCTTTACATTTCTTACTGCTAATACAATTGGTACAGAATGACTCATCTTCATTCTGCAAGATGAAATCACAGATCGCCTCCATATTTATTTTTTTTGTAAACAGATACTCATTCATCTTCTGGAAAGATGAAGGATGACTGTTTTAGCTTTAGATAAAGAACACTTAGAGGTCTAAATTAGGAATAAGAACATTGATTTATCTGGAGAAAATGAGGCACTGTTTTTCCCTGCTTGATCCCACACAGCTGTTCCAAAGGAGTGTGAACAGAAAATTGCTACTTCTATTTAATGTTTGATGTAAAGAATTTTCAGTTCAAGAAGTAGCATCATCTTCACGAGAAACAACAAGAAAACTTCACAACACTAAGAACTATCTTTAATGAATTACTTTCTAGTAGTATTAGTAATTGTCTATTTAGGAAATTATTTTTGAAGTATTTCTTTCTTAAATTTAAAACTTAAAAATGACTTTTTATTTATTTTAGAGAGAATACAGACAACAACATAAAAATGATCTTCCTATTTTTCAAACAAAATTACTCAGTATCAGCAGTATTTTTGATTATTTATCTCCAGGTAGTACTCTCTAGGTAAATAAACTGATACAATTCCACAGAACACTTAGAAAAGTCATAGTTTTTTAACATAATGGATGTTTGGAAGCAATCCTCATTATTAATTTCTGTCATATATGCAATATTTATTTACTAAATATACACTCAGCAGGAATGACTCACTGTAAATAAATAATCTATTTTAAAAGTACATGCACTCTCCCCTGATAGGATTTTATCTAACACAATATCTGTGTAAGTATATGAAGGAAGAAATGAAACATCAGAACATATACACTAAGCATCAACTCCTGTCCAGTAATTATACAAATTATACATTTGTGATTTGTACTAACATCTGTGAGGTGTATTAGTGAATACCTTACATTCATATATATTTATGTGTATAATTATAGACTTACATTATACAGATACCTTTAAAAATGCAAACTATGCTTAAAGTTTTTTTTTTTTTTTTTACAATCTCAAATTGAGTGTAGAATCACACCTGAACTCTTAAAGCATCCTATAGAAGTATAACTATACAGAAATACTCACTCAAATGCAATTCACCATTCAATTCTTCACCTAAGAATCCTCAGATACTTCACTCAAATTTTGCTTAATATTTTTAAAATTCAATCATAAGCAACCAATAGAAATTAGGTAACGACAATAATAAGTTCTATAGTCCCTTTATGATCCCTACTTTTTAATTAGTGGTACTTTTAATGCAAATAATTTTGAACCATGGTTCAAGTACTCATGCCTATTTCTAGTTTCTCACTTAACATTCATTTTCCACCTTAAAAATTTCCTTACGCAAGTCATCAAGCAACTTCACTCGTCATCATAAAAATGCACTGAGTAGTTTTTGAACACTTCTGTAAGGATATCCTCTTGCTATAATTGCACCACTAAGTCTAGGAACTATGTTCCTAGACAGGAGTTTCACGGTAAATCTGCATGCGATACCCTTGTAAATTCCTCCCTCATCTGTAGGGAAGGAACTGTAATGGCTAGGATTTCAACAGACTATCAGATATTTTCTGCTTGTGAATGCAAATCAAACCTCGGTTAAAAGAAGCTAGTGTTTCAGGTTAAGGAGTTATTACCCACGTTTCTGAATCAGACACAAAAATGGCAAAAGAAATGGCTTTTGCTGCAAGAACACTGTCATTATGATGTGCTTCCCCCCACAATTCTCCAGATAAAGTATTTTCTCTCTAATTATACTTTAGATAGTAGAAAGGCCCTAACAAGTACAAATAGTCTTTTTTTTTCCTGCCTATTTTCCAAGCGGCTGGCCCTAGCTGAAGGGCCATTTGGCCATTTCAGAAAAGTGCTGTAACTCAAAACCTTTGGTAAACTGGAAACTTTGCTAATGAAATGATCCTACTTTCACACTGAAGATGGACAACCTCCTGCTGGCACAGACAACATAACTGCCACCTACATTTATACCCATCTGCTAAATGAACTATAAAACAGAAAACCTGCTAGCGTTCTGAGAAAGCAGTTTAAAGAACTTTATTTTAACTCGTGTCACCTTTCAATTTTACTCATTTATGATAACCATACACTCTAATGAATCCCAATATGCACATTCTCTTCTGGCTTTTTACCCTTAGTAAGTGTTCTGTGATTCTGTGAATGAGGCAGAACAATCAGACATTGGGCAAGTAAACAAAACTCAAAGCTTATTTCTATATAGCAACCTGCTGTGGTAGCTGAACAAGAGTTAAATGAAAAAAAACTTTAGGAAAAAAAGTACATCTTTCGATACAACACTGGCTTGCACAGTATTTATTTATCAGTCAAATTACTCAAAAGAAGTATGAACAAGGTGTAATTAGAAGTGAACATGTCTGTTTTTATTCTAATGCTTCCTTCCCTACACGTGTGTAGGTAAAAATCTTATTTCCTATAAAACGTGCTGGGCTCTCTGCATATTCTCTGTGATTCTTCCTTCCTTTGTTATTTAATTCTATGAGACCAAGATCCCTGAAGATGAAAAACCAGACAGCGGATACTGCAACAAATAACTCTGATGAACAGTGGTTTCTGTTTCTACTTAGTGTAGCTGGTGTTTCTGAATCTTGAAATGATGTTATACATATCCCTTTAATTTTCTAAAGGCACAATTCTGGACAATATTCCTCTCTGGTGCAGTGAAAGATGTTTGGTTGTTTTTTTCCCGGTAAGTTTTGATGGGGAGTGAAGAAAAAGGAGGCCATTGCATTCAGATAATTTCTATCTGTATTGCCATGCATCTATACGTAAATTTACACAGGCATACACATATGTGATATATCTATATATACATATATTAACCATACCATGTGTATGTATATGAGTAAAAGTGGTGAGTTTTTTCTACTTAGACTTGCACAGCAAGAATAACGTAATGTAAACTAAGTACCACGACAAGAAATTTGTGAAGAGTATCTGACTGTTAACTGCCTCTACTCCCTAGGCCAGGTAACGTAATTAGCAGTACTTTAGACACACTAGCTTGGATTAATAGGGGATGTTTCAATTTCCAAAACATTAACTATGACCAACACAAGTTATGTTACTCCATGAGTAATCTTTTATAGTCTCTTTTGCTCATCCAGGCAGAGCTTAAATGTTACAGGTAATCAAATAAAAGTATTTCATTTATAAAGACTTGGATGTACATAAAATACCTACATCACATTTGGAAGGAATGATCTGAGCAAGGATGGCATCTTATCCTAACCTCTTCTACCATAAAAGGAGTCAATACTAATGGCAGTAAGTAACAAACAGGGTAAACAAAAAATATGATAGAAAGAAACGACTTTATGAAAAAAGCCACATTATGCAGCCTAAAATGACATCTATCTTGTCATTTGAAAAAAGAAGTATTTGATAGGCTTAATTTGCCTAGATATCAGTAAAAGAAAATATAAAGCAAAAGACAAATAAAGCAAATAATGACAAACTGTAATGAAATGGTTAAGTATCAAATTAGAGGGATACTACTTCTGGAACTCCCCAGAGAATAATTCACGGTACAATTCTATCTAATAGTAAATTTATAATTTGTTACAAAAGTATGTTAAAATAAAAGTGGTGAGGACACAAGGGTAGGAGAGGAGGTATTGCCAGTACAAGAGAAGTTCGAGTACAAAGAGCAAGGGCTGTACTTGCTCAAGAAAATAGTACTAGATTTGGTACTATGTTTTAAGGCTATGAATGTCAAGGCTAGAAACATTAAGATATTGGTAGCCAGAGAGAAGTGATTCTGCACAGAATAGCTCTGATGTATCAATGTAACACAACCACAGTTCTGATTTCACACAATTTCATTTGGAGCACAAGATTACAGACTGAAAATCAGTGTACTGTGCATAATTGTAGTTGCAGTTCAAGAAGGACCAGAATAAATACAAGAAAATTAAAAGGAAAGAATTCTTGTAGAGCAAGAAAAGGGGAGAGGAAAGTGTGATTGCACCAAAACACCTCAAGTTGAAAGAAAAATCCATGCGAGCTGCTCAAGTTGAAGGCATTTCAGAACGAGTGAAACGAGAGAGCATAATTAAACCACCCATCCTACTTAAAAATAATAATAAAAAAAAAATCAAATCTGTCTTAAAAGCTTAATACAGAAATAACAGCAATATAAAAAGAATGTACAAAAATCAAGATTTAATTTACGAAGCAACAAAAAACAGAATAAGTAGTCCTACTTCCATCATGTTCTCTGTCCTAAATAAAACCATAAAGCAACACTCTTAAGGAATCAACATCTGTTTATAGACAGGTATATATACATATTTTTATAAAATCATTTAATATAAACATTTTAATGAACTATTAAATGTGCATACTGATAGAACATAACAGTAGGCAACACTAAATATATAAATTTTTAGAAGAATATGCAATGCTGTGGAATATTTGGGAACTAGCTGCCAAGGATTTCCAACTAAGTGTAATTTACTTTCTTTATTTTGAGCTTAAATCAAAATAGAGAGGAAATTTAAATGCATATTCAGAGCCTGGAGTTGGCAAAATAAACTTCAAGCTTCACTCCTGGATACCTAGATATTGATGATTATGAAATATTTGAAATTTACTGAAATAGTACTGAGGTGATTTTGATATTACTGCATTTTTCTCCTTTCCAGATATTAATGCACCTTAAAAGATATGATATCAAATATGTACTTTTCAAAGACTACTGTTAGAAACAGTATGGGCATTCTGAAGTGAAAAGCCTCTCTTGCTTGCTCTTTTCTTGAGAAAAAACATATGATAAACATCTTAGCAGTGAACAAGATGATATTTCATCTCCATATTCAAACTAAAAAAAAACTTTAAAATTTTGATAGTCAAAGGACTGAAACAAACTCACTTCACTACGCAATCACTGTTTACTTTAAATACATAGGAGTGTTTTTAGAATAAAACATCACCCAAAAAGATTTTTTCCTACTACTAAAAAATCTAATATACAAAAAAAGCACACAGTCTACCATTAAATGAAGCTTAGACAAATTAAGTTAGATTTTACTCCTAATAACTTGAAAGAATAAAGCTCATTTTTCTATAAAAACAGTTTTACATTTCTTTTGTGCTAGGAGACATAACTAAATTGATATGAAATAATAATTACAAAAAAAAAAAAAAAAGCTATTTAAAAATCTTATGTGTTTCTTGCTGTGCTTTCCATAGTAAAAGTACCAGGACTGAGTGCCTGAAGCCAGATTAGAATGCTAACAAGGAAGTTAAGAGTAAACAACAGAGTAGCTGTTTAACAAACTATGATTTAATGGGTCAACAACCCATTTTCATAACTGCTAATCTTGAAAAGATGACAAATTTATAACATTTCTTCCTGCAATAGATCTATACCTTTACTCTTTTGGGAAAAATAAAATGTATTTTATTTGTGGAAGTTATTGCCAATCAGAACAATGCAATACTCTAATGACATTGAAGTCTACACCTGTAGGTAATTTTAGATGTTATTATTGAAAATGAAAGCTTAACTGACAAGAAAATGAAGTACACACAAGCTAAGTGGACTATGACATATTGAGACATTAACTATATCAAACTGCGGATTGCCATTTTTCATTTATGACAGAAGAAAATTAGTACTAACTGCCTCTCAAGAAAGAATACATTGCTACTAAAGTTCTGCTAAAATAGCTCCTGCTCTCTTTGCACTTGAGCAGCATTTCTTAAATCTTAACAAGCATTTGGAGGACTGTGGGAGTTGGTGTCAAGTGGCTCCATAGTGATTTTCGCCCACTTTTCCAAGAGGCAAAGTGCACAGATGTTTTGCAGACTCAGAGTAGTATAATTTAAAGGGAAGTGGAAAACTGCCAAGAAAGCAGGGAAAAGAACAAGGCATTGCAATATGGGATCAAAGGAAACATTGAGGCTTGTTAGGAAAAAATGAATTAGCCAGAGCTCGCAAAGCATGGTTGATGCATATAACTCTGCTCTACTACAACCGCAGAAAAGTTGAGGTTGAAAGGGAATTCTGCAGACTGTCTAGCCCAACTCCTGCTCCTAATTTGTTCCAGTCAGTATATCCCTGTGACTCTCTTGTACTGAGAAGCCAATAACTGGACACAGCACTCTAGGTGTGGATTTACAAGTGCTGAATAGAGGGGGAAAGATTGAGTCCCACAATGTGTAAATAACAACCTTATTAGCATTATTTTACTGTGAGAGTGCATTGCTGGCTCATATTCATTTTGGTATCCATGAGAACCCCCAGGTTCTTTTCTGTAAAATTGCTTCCCAGCTGGATGTTCCTCAGCCTCTGGCTATTCCTCCCCAGACACAGGGTTTAGAATTACCCTTTCTTGTGCTTCATGAAGGTCCTCTCTTCTCACTTCTCCTCCATTTCAGTAAATGCCTCTATACAGCCACATGGTGTATCAGCCACAACCTGCAAAGTTGCCAGTTGTGCACTCATCCTATCATCTGGACCACTAATAAAGGTGCTGAACAGTTATGGCTTCAATATCAAACAGTGGGAACACTATTAGCGGTCAATATCCCACTGGATTTTTTGCCACTCATCACAATTCTTTAGACTCTGCAATTAATTCAGTTTTCAGCATGCCTCACTGTCTACATACCTAATCTTTATTCATCAGTGTGGGTATGACAAAAAAAAAAAAAATAGAACAAACAGAATGCGCTCCCTAACACCTCAAACACTGAGCCAACTGGGGAAGACCATGAGTTTCATCCAGCCTATTTCCCTTGATAAATCAATGCTGATTAGACCTGATTACCGCCTTGGTTATCATGTTCCAGGAATTTTTTCTTCACCACTTTCCAAGAAAATGACCTTGACTATCGTGCAGTTTCCTAGATTCACCTTATTTTCCTTTCTGAGAATAGCAATGACATTTGCTTTGTTCTTCTTCACAAGAACCTCCCCTACAAGTCCCAATCTTTCAAAGTGCAGGAATGATCTTAAAATGACAGTGGATGAACTGCAGTGGTAACTAACTGTGTACATCCCATCTGGTCCCATGCACTTGCCTATGTCTGATTTATTTAAATTTTCCCTAATCTAATTGTCTTTCACAAAGGAAATATATTCCAGGCTCCAGACGTCTGCTCTAGACTCAGGGACTTTTGAATCCTTGAAGGTCTATTTTACCAGGGAAGACCGATGTTTACATTGGAACTTGTCTACTAAACCTTAGAGTAAAATTCTGTGAAGCATTACATAGAAAAATATTTGCCAACCAAAAAGGTAAGGAAGAACTAAAAGACGCATGCAAATACATAGGTACTTAGCTCAAACTGATTATTACATATTTATGTTTTCATATTATACGTATAATTTCCACGCTTTAAGCAGATACCTAACAGATTATCACTTCAATACATGTAAAGAAGGATAAAACTGTCCTTCTCCATTCAGCTATATGTATATATATTTGTAAAAATATGCATGTTTGCATATATATATGCACATCCTAAGTATTCATGGTACCTCTGTTTATAACATGAATATGCATTATCAAATGACAGGGATGATGATAGTGAGAAGTGCAAAAGAAGAAGATGCTCAAAGATGTGGAAGAGGACTGTATACTGAAGTACAAATCTACAAAAATTACGACACTTCCATTGGCAACTGCTGTCTACTAAGCCTACGTGTTTCCTCTCTACAGAAGAAAAGCCTCAGATCTCTACTTTTAATAACCCAGATGCAGACAACAATTAAAAGCTTATCTTGCTATGATCACTTGGAGAGAAAAGGAGACAGAGCCAAAAATCCAAGTCTTTGCTGTATATAAACCAAATTTCATTTAACATACAAAAATCCTTGAAAATGCAAGAATTAAAAAGCCAATAACAATAAACAAAGCACAGTATGTAATAGATTATTTCATGATACATAAGGAGAAAAAAAAAGATACACTGCCTGACTCTGAAATATGAAAAAGCAAAACTTTTGGAATAAATAAAAATTAAGTATTTCCTGTGCCCCAAAATACTTAGTATGGAAAACACCTCTACTAGAAATATTTAATGCCATATAGATCATTATTTAGGGAAAAGAGAAGTTATGATTATGAAAGCAGACTAACCTAACAAAGCAATCCAAAGACACCTTTGAAAACAAACAGTAACACGAGAGACATACAAATATTTAAAACTATTCTCAGTGGTAAAGAACATTTTTCAACACGTTACTTAGTATGCTAGATAAAAACTGTGAGGTACACAGTTTTCTTCAGCAGACACAGGGAAAGAAATATAGGCTGATTTAAGATGACTTTAAATAAGAAAGGTGCATTTCTTACATAAATAAGGAACGTTTGCATGACATTAGATAAAGAACAATCAATAGTGAAAAACTTATTAAAGTCAGCTTATACTAATGGATTATTGTTCCAGTATCGTTGTTTGGCAAAGCCAATGAATAACCTATCAATGGCCAACCACTTTTCACAAATTTTTTCAGCCTGGGCTCATGCTTAGAAAACACTTCACAATGTCAAACTCTCAAGTATTTTTTTCAGCTATAGGTAATATGATTGCTCAGATTTTTGTTCCCATTTTTAGTTCAGCTCACAATTTCTCCCCAGTAGCTTCACGTTGTATCAATTATGTTATTAGGAAGATTGATTATTACATTACTGTAAAATCAAAGAGAAACTTTTGAACGTGTTCAGAGTTCAGATTACTTTCTTTCCTCGGTGATTATTCTAGCCCTGCAGGCTAGAATAACATTCCTACCTTTTCCATTCAAAAGTTAAAGACGCTTCACAGTCATCATATTCTTCCTGAAGTTTGCATTGACAAGATGCATATCATGCATACTACTACTTATGTTAACCTCCTAAAAGAATACTTATGGTATCATTAATTCAGAATGACACACCAAGACCATTATCCTTTTCCTGATTACTGTAAAGTACACTGTGTGCAACATGTATAACAAATACAGCTATAAAACACTTAAAAACAAGGAGCTTTACCTATGCTGGCATTCAGTCTTTACCATCAATAAGTGATATTGTATTTCGCCCCCACTGAGCTAACAGCTATAATAAAGACCGGTAAGAGTGAAGCCAATATCCAACCTGATGATAAAG
This sequence comes from Oreortyx pictus, assembly GCA_036925125.1. Taxonomy (NCBI): domain Eukaryota; kingdom Metazoa; phylum Chordata; class Aves; order Galliformes; family Odontophoridae; genus Oreortyx; species Oreortyx pictus. The sequence goes on along the minus strand of JAUPFR010000002.1, from coordinate 88,922,309 downwards.
CTAAGAAAAGGGAACAGAGAAATGACTGCTCTTCCTGACTCAAATACTAATGCAAGACAGTAAGGTGTAATACTAGAATTTTGTAATGAATTCACAGAAGATCATGCTAGGGTGTCCATAAGGAAGACTCTTGCATCCCACATTTCCTAATTTAATGTAACAAGATAGTACTAATAATTAATAAAATCATAACATTATGACCAATTATGACATTATGTCAAAATATTTGCTAATATTCCAGAATTTAATTTCTGGGATATGACATTACCCAACTTGAAATTTATTCTGCTTTTATAACTGTGCTTCAACACAACTTTTCAGTCCGTCACTATATGGCAGAAAACACACAATGAAAATTAAAAAATTACTGGTCATGTAGCTAAAAAGTCACTATATTAATAATTTAGGATTTCCATACATTTGATTTTTACAAGGACTCAACCCAGTAAGTATCTATGCCATTTCTTTAAGAAAAAGCTGAAACATTTTCCTATCAAGTTTCTTCCTTCATGAATACCTCCTCATTTGTGAAGAACATTTTGTGTCTAGTTCTTTGACAGAAGTACTTAAAGGAATTTGATAAAAAAAAAAAAAGGGAAAGTTTTGATGCAAGAGCTACGTTAACAAATCTTACAGTAAGCTTTAAATTGATCGGTACTAGTTATGTTTTATGATAATTTTCTGAAATCGTGATTACACATACTGATTTTTTTAATAGCATTTTCAGTATTTCCACATAATGCAGACAAAGGCAAAACAGGCAGATTGTAAGCCGAAAACACATGAAAAATATTCGGTTCTGCCCTACACAAATGCAAGATGGTTAAAAATACATACTGAATACATACTGATTTTAAAAGTTCCAGCGCAGTGAAAAAAAATTAGGTAAGTAGGGCTTCTAGATTTCATTGTAATTCATTTGATTTCAAGAGAAATCACAGAATCACCAAGGTTGGAAAAGTCCTCCGAGATCATCCAAGTTTAACAGTCCACCTATCACCAATATTTCCCCACTAAACCATGACAGTTTAGTGACAGTACAACATCTGAACATTTCTTGAACACCTCCAGGAACAGTGACTCCACCACCTCCCTGGGCAGCCTTATCTAGTGCCTGACCACTGTTTCAAAGAAGCTTTTCTGAAAGTCAAACCTGAGTCACCCCTTGAGAGACCATTCCCTCTAGTCCCACCACTAGTTATACAGGAGAACATGCCAACCCTCACCTCACCACAACTGCACTTCAGGCAGTTGTAGAGAGCAATCAGGTCTCCCCTGAGCCTCCTCTTCTTCAGGCTAAACCATCTCAGTTCCCTCAGCCACTCCTTGTAAGACTTGTGCTCCCGAATCCCCTCACCAGCTTCACTGCCCTTCTCTGAACATATCCCAAGGTCTCAATGTCTTTCCAGTAGTGAGGGGTCCAAAACTGAACGCCAGTACGGACAGATGCTCACTCTGTTGCTCTTGCTGGCAAGAATCCAAGTTAACTCCCCTATCCTTCAATTTCAACTTTCTCAGTTATTTCAATATGATTAGATTAATGTGAGTAACTCATGGGCAAAAACATCATGTTACCAAAGAAAACAGTAAGATACAACATTCATGCTCAGGTTATCCAATTTTTTTTTTTTTTGTATGGGAACATATTTATGCAGTCCTACAAATGTTAAACCAAGACTAAGCTGCTGTCTTAGAACCCTGCTGAAGCATCTCATCACACCCCCTTCATAATAAATACATGAAATAGCACATGGTATAATATAATGTAATTTCTTTAACTACAACCAAAATAACTGAAACAGAGGCAAATGCAGAACAAAGTGCTGTAGGTAAGAAAACAGAATATGTTCTTTCATCTGCAATTCCACATTCTATCAAACTTTAATATGCTTTCTCATGTTTCCTACATTGGAGGATTATATTTTAATTCATAAAAACAATTTTACTTTATTCCAAGGAGTTTGTTCCTTCTGCGGTCAGTAATTGAATATTGGTGAATTCTTCACAGCTCTGGGGTCTGGATATCATTCTCTATGCTTGTGAATTTTACTCCTTTCGGTCATTGCATGCTTCTACTTCTGTAAGCGGTATCCTCCTTCTACAGAGATAGTTCATCCTATGCAGAGGTAACACTTCGATCCTACTGCATTATTAGTGATGGAAATGTATGAAACTGTAAGAAAAAATGTCTTTCCACTACATAATCCTACAGAACTCAGCTAGAACTAAAATGGATAAGAAAATAATTAGCTGTTCTTTACACAATTGCTATTACAGTTGAACAAGTGGTAGCAGAGTTCCAGGCAAGCTTAAGGTCAGATAAAATAAGTTTGATAAGCCCCTGTCAGGAGGTGAAGCGAGGCAAGAAAACCTGCAGCCTGTCGTGGACAATGAAAATGTTTCTTGTGATAGAAGGTTTTGGTTTGGAAGTAAGCTTTGGTATTGAGAATGGGGTGTCTGCAGACAGTACAAAGATAAGGTAGAACATAGAGAAGTATTTCCAACAATACTGCCTGGCCAGAAACAATCCCATAAACTTTTAACACAGAAGTACAGTTATACATCCCATATCTATACTTAACTGAATGTGTACCAATCCAAAGCCACTTAACACACACGTTTCCTGCTTCTCTGAGCTAATTCATTCAAAGGAAGGCAACTATTCAGCCTGCAAAACAAAACCCAAAGTACTCCCCAACAACTACTGCACTTTTTCATTTTATGCTTACTAAAGGAGTATTTCCAAAATTAGAAGTCTCTTTCTATGTTGCTTGTGCCACCACCCGTGTCACCTAGATTCACTAAGATTGCAGCCAGGTATATGTAGGGCCATGAACAGAGCACATCCCATTTCCTTACTTTCAGTAATAACTTATTCCCTTTACTGTTCATACAGCTTTCCAATATGAAATGATCTCTGGAAAAAAAAAAAAGTTTTGAGTGATGAACATCTCTAGTCCTCAAAAAGAGATTTATAAAGTAACATAAGAATAGCTCCTTTTCCCTCTCCCTTTTTTCCTTTTTTTTTTTAAACTACCTATTTCTCAGCTGACATTAGAGAAAGAAAATGGCAAAATTTAGGTGAAGAGAAACACCTACATATTCTTCTAAATCCGGAACCAAAATTCCCCCACACTATCTCCACTGAGCATCAAGTGTTTGCTGTATGATGAGTTTGGGCTTTAAAAAAATTAAAAATAAAATAAAAAACAAAAACACTTGCTTTGATCAACATTTTTTTCTTTTTTTATTTTCCTTTCTTAAGAGTATTCATTTAAACCAGGAATAAGGCATTAATCAGAAGTCTGGTTCTACACATAACAAATCTGCCATTAGTTCACTGACAGGAAGGAATGGAATGAAATAGTATTTATTTCTAAGGAGATTGTTTTTCTGAATCATTTAAAAATCCCCATTTTAAAAGTAGCTCTGTTTTGACTTCAAAGAAAAGCACACTTACTGAAAATATCCAGTTCCATATCCTTGAGTGCTTTTTAAAACTTTTTTAAAAATCATCTAATACACTTACATAAATAAAACATTTGTATATTTATAAGTTTACTGTTTATACAATCATTTAGTAGGTCAATAATCACACAGGATCAACTCCTAAATGGATCATACTCCCATGTGAAAATACCGTTCCAAGAAAATTATTTTCAAAGGCTGCTCTCAATAAAGCAGGTTTTCACAAGGAAAGTGATATTTAAGTAACTTAATTTTATCTGTTACAACCATGCAACTTGCTAAGGATTAAGTTCTTTCCTTCAGCATAAGATGAAATACATTTCACTGAATGCCTTGAAGCCTTTCTATATTTATCTGTTACTCAGAGGAGTCACTGTTCAGTAGTCAGTGGTCTGCTCCATCACACATGAGACAAAAGTGGGCTGTAAGAAGGTTCATTAAATTGAGTAAGTCTGAAAAATGTTACTTAGAGAAACAAATGTTTTCAGTGTTTGAAATCTGTTTCTTCAAACAGATGATTAAATGACAGTATAGCTTTCTCTTATAGCACAGAAAACACCCTTCCTGCCTTCAGCTCCCATGCCCAATATTAGACTGACTATCATCAGGAGATACACCTTCAAAGTTTTATAGATTGGTGAAAGCTGCGTGTTACACCACAGGAGAGCAAAAGGCACTTTTCCCCCCAGCTATCACTCTTTTTAGACTTCAAATCGTTTACAGAAAAAAAAAATACATCACCTCAAAATAAGAATACTTACATTAGTTTTTAAATAGAAATTGACAGTGTGTGCCAGTCTTAATATTGTGATGTCTGTACACAGGTACTTCATGCCAGTACACTTAGATTTCACACAACTAGATACAGATAGTTCCTCTGATTTGAAGACTAACTAAAACTTTCTTGTCCCCCTAAACATTTTCCTACTAGCAAAGAACACTATTATTCATCCAACTAGATTTATTTTTTTTTAGATCTATTTAATTCTGAGATTTATAAGCTCATATAAGCTGGAACTATAATATGACTTCACTGCCCATGTGCCATTTAAACATAAAATACATGTGAAACCCTCCTGGATATCCTCTGCCTAGCCTGTGCTCCATTTATGTTTATGTGCTCCCCAGTAAATGGATTCTTCAACACTTAAGTTTTCTAAGGAAGAGAAAGATATTTTGCTCAGAATCTGAAATGCCAGTGGCAGTGCCCCCGTTACATTACTCCTTTGTAATAGCACTTCGAGCATCTATAGGTAGCTTCCATAACACCCTTTTGCTTTACTTCCACTTATGAGTGCAGAAATAACACTAGAGATATTTTTCCAGAAAACCCTGAGAAACTTAAATGGGTATCAGCCTGCTACAGAGCCAGGGAACAGAAGCAGTCTAAAAAGATGTTACAAAGATTACACGGCCTCGTAGCAGGAGTCATGAGAAAAATGAACACACAGATCTCTGCAGGTGAGGGTGCAATCTTCAAGATATCTGTTCCAGGGTCATTTGAAAACTTGAGGAAAAGCAGCAGAGTATCTAGAGGCTGTAAGTGAACCATAAGAGCAGATGGTTATTTGTAACATGAAGCTGAACTGATTAGATATTGAATACACAACTAGAACAGCGTTCTGGAGCCACAGAGGTGTCACTCCATTAGTGAACTCTCTCGCTGCCTGTAGGTTTTGCTGAGTCCTAGTACATCATAAAGATTCTCCCCTGAGACCAAGCAAAGATGCAGCTTTTTGCTGAGGAGTATCGAAACGGCACTGTGAAGCCTTCAGGCAGTCTTACATTTCAAAGGGGCCACTTGAAGCTTCCCTAAAGTAAAGAGGAGCAGGGAAAGAAGATCTGACATAAACAGACTTATAAATAAATAAATACTAAGAAACTGGTAGACAAGCTGACCTAAGAGCATAAAAGCACACCATTTAAGGAGCTGTTGTAGAAGTTTCTAAAGCAGAACTATGTCTTCTGCCAAAGCATAAACAAAGGACGCAAGTACATGTGTTGTTATGCTGGCACATACTTCAGGGCCTGCGTCTGCGTGAAGTAAAATTAATTACTGTAATATAATTAGCGTTCTATAAACTTAGCGCCAAATTATAACTTCTACAGAAAATATTTTGTCAATTGAAACTCCAAATCCGAGCCTGACTATACACATCAAATTAATACAGACATTAACTACCAGTGCTGCTTCAAAAGTAACGCCTTCATTTTATTACTTTGGCCCACAGTGTTGGAGGCAGTTGGTGGTGATGTGGCAGCAGAGGTTGAACCTTCATGACAACATTCCATCACATTTTGATGCTTTGTGACAGATGGCAGCAGAGAGACAAACTAACACAATGACATCTGATGTGGAAGTGAGTATGAAGCAAAGATGTTTCACTGAACTCCTCAATGAGGAAAAAATTGTACTCTTTGAGATTCAGTGATGCTTGCTGAAAGTTTATGGAGACCAAAAAATAGTGAGTACAGTGAGGCAGTGGGTGCTGCATTTCAGCAGTTGCATCAGTGAGAGGTCACCTCCACTGGTGAAGATTTTTTTGACCATCACATGCAGGCTTTTGTTCACGGCTGGCAAAAATGCACAACTAGTGATAGTGACTATGTTCAAACAATCGTGTTTTGGAGGATACTTTTTCTCTATTACATAGCGGTATTGTGTTCTTTATCTGTTGTGTTTTCTATAGAAATAAACGGGAGACATTACTTCCAGACTAACTTGTGTACTATATGTCATGTAAGGAATTTATCATTTTTGCAATCATGAGCAATTTTTAAGCCATTCTGAATGTCAAAACTGTGTTAGGAGTGCTGAGGGTAGTATGCCTGTGTCTTAGTTCTCCTTGCGAACTTCAGCTCTATTTCTATTTCAATTTCATGTCTGTATTTTGAAAAGTTTCAGTCAGCAAAAAGAAACAACAAATAAATATTAATTTTATGATTTAAAGAGTGTAATTGGCAACTACTCTTTATTTATCAGCTCCTCTAGAAAGCTTGTTAGTAGAGAATAAGGGTCTACACAAGAAAGGGAAAAAAAAAATAGTCCTGAGTTTAAAAGAGGAATAAAGAGCATCCCCTTTTCACAGTGTAGTTTTGCCTGGTATTTCTACACTTACTTACAAGCTATTCTCAAACATGTGAATAACTTATTCATGAAAAACAGAACGACCACTAAATAAAGCAAAGGAAAAATCATTCTTCCAAACATGTTTGTGCACAGTACTCAGGTTGCTCTAGAAGTGATTCTATTTATTTACTCGGAAATTAAAAGAGATACAAATAGCACAATTAAACAATTTGATAGAGCAACCATTCAGCTAAAAAAACACCATTTTTCAAAACAGTCACTGCCATTAGCTGTACATTTTTGCCAGAACTGAATGAGAGTTTGCATGCTACTCATAAAAAATTTGCATGGCTGTCCAGAACACAGCTTGTCTTTCACGTTACTGCTACCACCACTGAAACACACCACCCCACTGCCTCACTGCATTCACATCCATTGTTTGTCTCCACAAACGTTCAGCAAGCATCAGTGAATCTCAACAACTGCAATTTTTTCCATGTGGAGGAGTTCAGTGACACATCTCTGCTTCATACTCACTTCCACATCAGACATCATTGGTGTCAGTCTGTCCCTCTGCTGCCATTTGTCACACAGCAACAAAATGTGATGGAATACCGTTGTGAGGGTTCAACTTCTACTGCCATACCACAAACATCTCCCCTCTGATGCTGCAGGATGATATAATAAAATCGGATGCATTACTTTTGGAGCAGTTGACACATAATAGACATGAAATTTTTTTTCTCTTCTACATCAATGTACTTCTTCAGGAAAATGCAGGAGCCAGAATGTTTGGGTCACTGACATTACCAGATACCACTGAAAAATATTAAAGAGAAATGACGTTATCTATGAGAAAATAAGTTTATTACGTAAATTAACAATACTGTAATGTACGCTTGCCTCCTGTTTACACTTGAAATGAAGTTAAATGCTGAAGGCAAAACAACTGTATTTTAAAGGACATATGCTACCCTCCCCTTATGGAACCACTATTTAAAAGTTTTGTTTTTCATTTTCTTGTTTACTACAAAGGTTTGTATAAATCCTACGTAGACAAACACCATCAAATACTGCATTAATCAAGGATTGAGTTACTCAGTCAAATCCTCTCTAATCAAATATCACTTTTCTTTGAGAGTACAGGAACAGAACCATCATTTTCTGCGTATTTGAAATTAGATATTTTACATTCTTAAATGCATTCAGTCATCTATGGAAGTCAACATGTTAGGAGTTTCCTAAACCACACTGTGTGAGTTAAATATAAAAGATTCCAATACTACTATTTCCTAAAAGGCATAAATATTTTTATGATTTCTATTACGACACCTGTTTTGCAGAAGTAGAAAATTAACTTAGGTATAAGTGACCTTCCTGCTTCTTCACAAACAGGTGAATCCAAGACCAAGGCACTCTGAGAACAAAGCTGCCCAGAAGCTGCAGTTAAGTGCCTCTAGGGGCTCAAAATAAGAGAAGGGCTGACATTTTTCCATCTGCTGCTGTGCTGTAGGATGCCACAGGATTTATTCTTCCAGGTAAACAACTAGACAAGAATAAAATAAAAGCATGCAGTTCATTTCTGTTTGAACCCTCTAACCTTGTACAAGTTACTGTAATCCTTTAAACTCTTAAGGATGGCTGGTGTCAGATTGTCAACAGCATTCTCACTGTAGGCCACAACTTTTTTATAATTATTTTCTTCAAAAAGCAAATGCACCACTATTTCTGACTTAGTTTTCTGGCTATTAATTTTTGAGAATGTTTTCAGAAAAACATCATATATTATACCTCAACAAAAATCCACACAGGCCGAAGTTTGGCCTTTAACAGTTTACAGGCATTTTCAATAGACTAAAGACTGAGCCAGAGTCTACTGGGAAGACAAATATTATTTTGACAAAGTAATGAAAGTCTTCAGTTAGATACAACAGTTATCAGAAGCTAGAAACACAAGTTTGTATTTTTCTCATGTAACCTCTCATAACATGAGTCTTTTCAGAAATGGTTTGTTACAATGTAACAATGAGAAAATTTCATTTCTATTATACCATTAAGATTTGTTAAATTCATCAGGGATACCATACAAACCGTAGAAAACATTAATAAAAATCCTACAGCCTAGGCATTTACCTCAGCAGAAAAAGTAAAAAGCTGACTATTCTCACTGAGGCTAACATGAATGAAACAGGATAAAAACACCAATAAAATCAAAAGAGCCAGGACTGTCCACTCAGCAAGGCCAAATGGCACAATGCAGCTCAGGTACAGACTGCTTAATCTCACATGCCATTGAGAAAAGGAAGATGATGCCAGTTAGTTATTGGGAATGGTCCCTATCCCAGCTAACTCCCACACCATGCACCACAGGTAGAACACCCTGCAGTCTACGTCAAAGCAAAGGAAGACCATGAAGATGACCAGAGCGCTAGAGCCCTCTCTTTTGAAGAAAATTGAGGGAGCCAGGCTTGTTAAGATTGGAGAATGAAAGGCTTCAGGGAGACATCACTGCAGCCTTTCAGTACTTAAATAGAGCCTATTAAATAGGAAGGAGACCAAATTGTATATAGCCTGATAGTGAATGGAGGTGGAAAAGGGTGGAGAGGTGGAATGGTTTAAAAGTAAAATAAGGGGGCGCAGGATAAGAAACAAAATGAATAATACCAAATGGTATTGTCAGTCAAGATAGATGGAGTAATTTAGAAATACTATCCAGATGGCAAAGAGACAATCGATAATAAGGGAAATTCTCACCTATCTCCAAAGATTGAGGCTTGCAGGGGGAAAACACCACGAAGGAGAGATCTCCAACAAGAGATCCTTCCCCAGTGGTGATCAGCCCTTAAATGGAGTCTAGGAGAGGCGAAGCCAGACTCCATCCCTTCCGGTCACACAGGTGAACTGCCTTCACCTGTGCTCATGCAGCTGACTCAGTGCTTGCCTCAGGTGATCCACCAGCGGTTCAGGCCATGATTCAACAGTTCCCATACAGGGAGATATAGGATAAGAACCAGGATGATTTTTTTTATTTTTTTTCCCCATCAGAAATTGGTGAGATACTAGAACAGGTTGCCCAAAGAAGCTGTGGATGCACCATCCCTGGAGGCACTGAAGACCAGGTTGGATGGGGTCCTTGGCAGCCTGATCTAGTGGTTGGCAACGTTGCCCATGGCAGAGTGATTGGAACAGGATGTTACTTAGGTCCCCTTCCAACCTAAGCCATTCTATACTTCTATAATTATTCTAGCAACTAGCAAGAGCAGACGGCTGATCTGATGGACCAGAAGTACTGCTTGGGCTGGCTCAGCTTTCTACAACAGATGTCATCAATGAAGCAGAAAGGTGAAAACTGTCAGCATCTGCACAGCATTTAAGTAGTGTGGTTGGCAATTATTTGTAAGTGAAATTCAAAGCCTTTTCCTAACATACTATTTCTGTTTTTCCCACTTCTTTTCTGCTTATAAAAACCTTCTGAGCTATAACATTATTAGATAAATAATTATTTCATCTACTATTTCCCTTCACCAAGGTGCATCAAAGCTAAAATTGTAATTTTTAAGAATTTCAGTATTTGCTTAGTTTACAAAATAAGAAACGTCTTATTATATTGAGGAAATTCAATAGTCTTCAATCTACTAAAACCAAATAGAAAAGGGTGCAGGAATAAATACAAATTTCCTAATGCATATGCATGCATGGTGCCTCAAGTTCATCAAGTGTATTTACAAAGATGTACATGTAAGTAATTAAAAAGAGGAGCATGAAGAAATACCAGTAATCAAATACTATGTCATAAAACCACAGGATACAGAAAATAGCAACCGAGGATTTAGACACAGCTATCAAACCTGTGAAAACAAGTCACAAAACAGCTCTTACACTTTTTCCTGTTCTTTCTTCCTTCACTCGACTAGAAGCAAAAGAACACTGTCACTATTGAGATCAGTCTGCCTTCTCTTAGTGCAAGATCTCTACATGCGATTTCCTTACTTAACAGTCACTATCAAAACACCTTCATGCTCAGAAAACTAGCTTAGTCACAATGAAATCATATATGCTTCTTTTTTTCCCCTCAAGCTTTCTTCTTTATCTTGTTCACTATGAAATATCAAAATCCTGTTTCCATTCACAGCTAATTTAACTGAATCAGACTGCATGGGAACTGCTGAATCACGGCCTGAACCACTGACTGATCACCTGAGGCAAACATTGAGTCAGCTGCAGGAGCACAGGTGAAGGCAATGTACCTGTGTGACCAGAAGGGGTGGAGTCTGGCTCCACCTCTCCCAGACCCCATTTAAGGGCTGACCAGCATTGAGGAAGGATCTTTTGTTGGAGATCCCTCCCCTGGAGAGTCCTGGGAAAGCCTTAACCATCAGTGACAGGTGAGCCTCTCCTTATTTAATCGTTGTCTTTATACAATCTGGATAAGCCATACAATATTCAAGAGAGCTAGTCCAAGACTGCCTCATGAGACTGAATGTATACAAGTCTACTGGGCCAGATGACATGACAGTCACAGTTTTACTCTAGAAGCATTGAAAAGAAAAAAAATGCTCAACATTTCTAGAGTGGTCTAGTTTTCTACACACCTTGACCGTTTTGATATTTCTATCTTAGAGACATTACAACCACATAAATTAATGTTCTGTAACATCATTATGTCATTCACTCAAACATCTGCCTGCATAACATGTCCCCACAGATCTACATCTATGCTCTTTAAACCTTTTAAATGACAGCTGCATGTATGCACTTCTAATCCTTCTAAGAAGTCCCATTATGCAAACCATATGGTAATAAATAAATATTTGAAACTCTTGCACCAGTTTTGGCACACAGAATTACTTTTTTCTTCAAAGAACCTCACATAGTTCTGTTTTGATTTGTAGTGAAAAGCAACATTGATAACACTCTGACATTTTAGTTGTTGCAAAGCAGGGCTGCACAGGTCCAAGGACATTTCAGCTTCTCATGCTGTCCTGACAGGAAAAAGCAGGGAAGGGACAGAACAAGGACAGTTGCGGTAGAGATGGAGGAAGGGGGGTGAGGAAGAGGAGGACGTTTGATACTGTTTATCTTTCCAATAAATCATTCTGTGCAATGAGCTCTGCTTCCTGGGAGTGGCAGAACAGCTGCTTGTCAATGGAAAAGAGTGACTGGATCCCTTATCTTCTTTTTTCTTTACATACAGAATTTGCTTTTTATATTTAGGTGGTCTTTTATCTCAACCCATACTCTCTCATTTTGCATTTTGGATTCTCTTGCCCATTTTCCTGTACAAATAGTGAAATAACAGCTGTGTGGTTCTCAGCTGACTACCTGGTTTAAACTTGAACAGCTACTTTTCACTTTTCAGTTTGTACCAGGCAGCAGTACACTTTCATGTGTACTTTGTTCCCTGCAAAAGAAGGTGGATACGGAAATACACATTTCTTCAAGAGTCACTAAATGTGTCAGGAAGGATATGGCTACAAAAACATCATTACCTACCTGCAGATTAAATCAGAATTTACCCCAAAAATTGAATTCTATTCAGTTTAAAAATACTCTGTGTGAAGCACAGAACACTAACAGCCTACAGTAACACCTTTTGAAATTTTTCATATTAATTGTCTTCAGTAAGAGCAGAATCAAATTTCCAGAAGGATTCAAAAACTGCAACTTGACAACTTGATTTTGGTGAAAAAGTTCCATCTAATAACAAAACTGTGCTACCCATTTTATCTTAGTTGTCACTGCAAAAAATGGCTATTAATAAACAAACATGTAAAGTGAAGGAAAGATTATTCTCTTTACTATAGGGCATGCTTGCTGTTCTCAATGTCAAAGCAACTTGTATCAGGACAATTACCTGCAAATTGCACTTATACTACCAAAATAAAAAAGTAGACAAGATTAGATATTTAACAGTTGAAATAACTGACAAAATGTGTTATTTTTACTGGTGTCTAGCAGAAGAGATGCAATCAAACATATCTAGAATGAACAAAATCTCTACCTAAATAAAACTTAATAAAATCCCTAAAGAGATAGAAATTTATGATTAGAACAGAATATACCATACATAAACATTTTCCTCCCTTTTTTATTGTCCTTTAAGTGTAAACTTCAGCTCAGACAGACCTGATGTATGGCTCTACTCACAACCTTTGCATAAAAATCATGCTCTACTTGGCAGCGTGCAAGCCACAACCAGAATTAGCTGCAGTGATCATGATGAAGATGCTGAAGTTGCAGATCTTGAGAGCATGGAAGAAGGCAAAAAGTAGGATGCTAAACTTGGACTTAGGAAGAATAGACTTTGGCCTGTTCAGCGACCATCTTATAAGAATCCCATGAGATAGCAACCTGGAGAAAGGAGTCCAGGACAGCTGGCTGATTTTCAAGGATCACCTCTTTCAAGCTCAAGAATGGTCTTTCCTGACAATCAAGAAGTGAAAGGTGGCAGGAGGCCTGTGTGGATGAATGAGCTTCTCCTGACTGAATTGGACAGGATAAGCACTCTACATTAAGTGGAAGTGGGTAGAAATGAACTGGGAGAGAAACAGAGACACAGTTCAAGTTTCCAGAGATGACGTAAGGAAAGCTAAACTTGAATTTGAAATGGTGAGGGGTATGAGGAACAACCAAAAGAACTACAATACGCATATAAGCAGCAAAAAGGAAAACTGGGCATGAATATAGACTAGCTCAATTTATCATGAGGTATACTGAAAAACTGTTGAACTGCTTGCCTTCAAGGGTGATGATATGCAGTACAATGTCCAACTGTAGACAAGTCACTAGCGTAGTACATTGAAGGTAGATGTTACTGCAAATACAGTTTAAAATGATTGTTTGTGACTTTACAGTGGGCCATTCAGAAGGACCTTGAGAGGTTAGAGAAATGACAACATGTATCTCATGAAATCCAAAGGGAAGCACAAAGTCCTACACATGGGAAGGAATAATCTCATGTACCAATACAGACTAGGGACAACTGGCTTTGAAAAGCAGCTTTACAGAAAAAAGATCTGAAGGTCCAGGTGGACACCAAGCTGAACACAGCCCACAACCATGAGCCAACAATGTGCCCGTGGGACAAACAATGCTGGCAGCACTGAACTACATGAAGAGGACTGTCCAGCAGGTCAAGGGGGGGGTAGCGAGCCTAACTCAGCACTGGTGAGCCACCTCTCCAGTGTGAGGCTTCCCAGATATGGGGATACTGGAGCAAGTGCAGGAAAGGCCCATAAAGGTCTAGAGTATCTGACACGAGTAGACACAGAAAGTTGGGACTGTCCAACCAAGCAATCAGAGGCTGCCTGGGGAATCTCAACAATGGATATAATTAACCATCAACAGTAATGGACGGAGGTAGCCTTCCCTTCAGTGATCTTCAGAAGCCTCTTCCAACCCTAACAGTTCTGTCATCTCTTTACCACTTAAGCTAGAAACATTAATTTCCTTGAAGGTAGTGGGCATGTTTTTTACTGCAGGACCTATATTATTTAAAGGTAGAACACATACTTTCTATACTCACTGTAAGCATTTAATTCATCTTTATATAAATTACTCATTTTGCAGGAACACACAATCTAAGCTGTTCTGAAACTGAACCATAGTGCCAGAAATTATATCCACAGCTACTACTTCTGAAATTCCCTGTTTAACTGCCCTTAAAAAAAGCATTATGGCTGATGGGAGAGTTTGCAGTTATGTGTATAACCATTTTAAAATGCAAGTCTTCTGGAAACAAAAAGGATGCACATCTGTATGCCAGTTAAGTAAACAGATGGCTTGTTTTTGAACTTCTTATCAGGCATCACTATTCTAGCTATATATAAACAATGAGGAAATGACTGTCAGATTTCTCAAACTGAACAGTATTTACCTCAAAGAGCATAAGAAACACAACTGGAGTTGCAAACAAGCCCCAGGAAACTCCCCCCCAAATAATTCTTATAGATTTGGCTGGAACTCAACAAATGCAGTTTCCTATACAATGTAATAGCAACAAGAATGTTTAAAATTGCAAAAAAAGTAAAGACATTATAGAAGGCCTTTCATGTTAAATGGAAAAATGTTTACCATCAACCTATGATTATAGAGGAAGTAATTTCCATCCAATGTCTATTAAAAGTGATAACAAATAGTGCAGAAAATGTGTAACTTCTCCAAAGTACATCCATTCTAACAAACTAACAAGGACCAGGACATGGACAGAAGTCACTCCTACTAATTAAGTGTTAGCTTACACTTTGGCACAGTTTGGCCTGTGCTAATGAACATTTCCACAGACCAGGTGACAAGGCTAACCAGGACAGTGCTTCACGGGCAGTGTACATGGGGCCATCCACTTCTGAGCAGAAAAGAGATCAGTTGTTTCTAAGTGAGCTGTCACTTGTCCTCAAGTAGTATCCTCACAACTTTACTCCCCATGCTTTTTGCTGTTTTATTTTTTTTGCTTTTGTTTTTGATTTGTCTGCACTTACTCTCACCTGAACATTATAATCCTGGAAAGTTTAGCGACAGAACCAGATCAACCGTAATTACAACACAGAATATATTAAAGATATATTTTTCATTCTTAACAGAATTGTTAGCTAACAGTACACGCTAACCATTTACTGAATCACTGAGTATTTACTGTTCTTCAAAAAAAATTATGAATTGCAATTTAAAAAAAGAAAAAAACAAGTGCTATGAAACACCACAAACGCTGTCCTTGGAAGGGACAGTAATTAAAACAACTTGAACTATAATCTCTACTACGATGCAAAACTCATTAAATATTAACATTCTGACATTCACATTAAATCATTCCTATATATAAAGAATGTGTTTTTAGAGAACAATAAAAAAAATTCCAACATACTAAGGAAGCATAACATGTTTTGACCTTATCAAAACAAAAATCATGTTTTTACCAATCAATTTTAAAGCACCAACATGAATGCTTTCCTTGAAAAGAAAGAGGTCTCCTATTAAAAAACAAGCAAACAAAAGTACGGAATGTTAGCCAAAACAGAACCCACTTGTCTTTTTAATGTCGCCTCAATTCTTCTTCACAAAATTAACCACACAATCATAGAATGGTTTGGATTGGAAGGGACCTTTAAGATCATCTAGTTCCAAACCCCCTGCTATAGGCAGAGACACCCCCCTCTAGACCAGGTTGCTCGCAGCCCCATCCAGCCTGACCTCGAACACCTCCAGGGAGGAGGCATCCATAATCTCTGGGCAACCTAACCTTTTCCCGTGTCTCACACTCTCACAGTAAAGAATTTATTTATTATCTAGTCAAAATCTATTATCTTCCAGTTTAAAGCCATTTCCCCTCATTCTGTTGCAATGTGCCCTTAAAAAAAATCCCTCTCCAAATTTCCTGTAGGCCCCCAGCAGGTACTAGAAGGCCATGATAAGGGCTCCTCAGAGCCTTCTCTTCTCCAGGCTGAAGAGCCCCAGGTCTCTCAGCCTATCGCATTAGAGGAGGTGCTCCAGCCTTCTAATCATCTTTGTGACTCTCCTCTGGACTTGCTCCAACAACTTCATGTCCTTTTTGTGTTGGGGGCTCCAGAACCAGCCACAGTACTCCAGATGAGCTCTCATGAGAGCAGAATAGAGGGGCAGAATCACCTCCCTCGACCTGCTGGTAACACTTCTCTTGATTAAGTACAGGATACAGTTGGCCTTCTGCACTGCAAGTGCACACTGCTGGCTCATGTTGAATCTTTCATCAATCAACACCCCGAAATCCTTCACCTCAGGTCTGCTCTCAAGCTATTCTCTGCCCAACTTGTATCTGTGCTTGGGATTGCCCCAACCCAGATGCAGGACCTTATCTGCCTTACTGAACTTCATGAGGTTGGCATAGGCCCACCTCCCAAACCTGTATTCCTGTGAATAGCATCCCTTCCCTCTAACGTGTCAACTGCACCACTCAGCTTGGTGTTGCCTGCAAACTTGCTGAGGGCGCACTCGATCCCACTGTTCATGTCTCCTACAGAGATGTTAAATAACACTGGTCCCAACACCAATCCCTCAGAAATGCCACTCGTCAACGGTCCTCACTTGGACACTGCACCGCTCACTGGAACTCTGAGTGTGACCATCCAGTGAGTGACCCATCCATCAAATCCATTTTTTTTCTTTTCCCAATTTGGCAATCTGGATGTCATGTGGGACAGTATCAAATACTCTGCACAAGTCTGGATAGATGACATCAGCTGCTCTTCTTTTGTCCAGCAATGCTGTAACTCCAAGACATACCAGATGTTCCAAAGATACTACAGATCTGGACTGCTAAACATTTTACAGTCTCAGCAAATGCATTGCTCAAAACTGCACCTAAGAATCAGAGTAGAAGAATGCACTGGTATACAGTGGTGTCATATGTAATTGATGTCTTACTGGGGACAACTCCGAGCCCTATTTCTCATGTCATTTTAAGAAACAGTTTGTAAGCAAAGATTACTTTTTAGTTCTCAAACGAAAGTAAGATAGAGGTATTTTGACAAGAAAGACACAAAGCTTGGCAAACAGATGAGCAAAGTTTGACTACAGTGCCCCTTTGCAAATCAGGATCAAGATTCTGTCCTTCTTTATTTTGACTCTCCAGACTTTTTCCGTCAGTTCTTACAAAATATTTAATAACATCTCTTTATTAACATTTTACACAATTCTATTAGAATTGTTAAGTTCAAAGAAACTAGGAACTCCACTCATGTATCCCAAATCAAACAGAACACATTACAAATTCCCCTACCAGGCTTAGGCTTTCAAAGGAGTCCTTTCAAACAAAAATTTCTGTTTCTGAGGGGGGGAAAGTGTAATTTGCTGTTTAAAGCAAAGTATAAAAGTCTTTCTTGTCTACTTACTACCCAGGCAACACAACATATGGCAGAGGCATTATGGTTTCAAGATTAAAGAATAAAACAGATGATACCTGCTGAAAAACAATGAACATAATGAAGCATCCATTAAAATGAGGGATATGCAAACTTTTAAATTTACTGTAATTCCACTCCTATGTGTAAATAGCACAAGCTGTCAGTTTTCTTTTTTAATGTAATATTTTAGATGTATGGAAAGACTTGCCATTCTAACAAGCCATTTTCCCAACACTATTTTATACCACTTAATATATGCTGTTATCTAATTCAATGGGACTCTATTATCGCTTAGTACAACATAACTTTCAGTTCTCTGAACATAATGGCACTTTAGAGACCTAATATCTTAAACAGACAGTATCAGTCCAGAAGATAAAATAATCTTATCTACTACTGCAGGGCTACAAAACTTAGAAAGCTGTTATTCTGTTTCTAGTCCAAAGCAAAAAAAAAAAACAAAAAAAAAAAAACCATATATATACACACATACATTCAAGCACATTTATGTGGATTTGTAAGAACATCCTAGAAATACCCATAGTTTACATGAGCTTAAGAAGTGACTAGTTACTTCATTAGGTAACACAAAAATCAGCCACTCTCAGTATTGTTTATTGATATGACTCACTGAAGTACAAGAAAAATAGCAAACTTCAACGGAAAACACACATGCAAAATTACAGCTGTCTTGAGTCATTTGTCAAGTTGGGCCAAAAGACCCAACTAAGTCATAGCTGAACACCGTGGAGCCATGTATTCCTTTCCAGTCTCTGTTCCCAGTCCCTTTCACATTTCACCATCATCTATCCCCAGTTCCCTGTACTACCAGCAGCTCTACGTCTACTCACAAGAGGGCCTGAGCCCCCAGCCTAGAAAAATACTAGAAGCGAGACCATTTAATCAGGAACGAGCACAGCCCCAGCATATTGTGCACAGTAACCAACTGTGCTAAGGACAGAATGTGGCTTCCCAGTTTGCTGCCTGTTGCACTCCACTGCTCAGCACAGGTGTTGTCTGCCCAGCAAGCAGGAGTTTCCTTGCTGCACTTTCACAGCAAAGTATGGTCAGCACTATTCAAGCCCTTCCACAAAGGGCTTTGGGAGAAAAGATCCACATACAGGTACATTACCTGCTAAACAAGAATGTTCTCCTATCAAGAGTCGCTGCAGCGAGAACCCATAGCTGTGGAGTGAAGGGACAATACCCTCACTATGCCAACAGTGTGGGACTGGAGCCCACCTGTGTGTGTCATTAAATAGCCCCCAGCAGGAAGTAGGAAAACAAAACTATATTTCAGACTGAATCTTCAATCTATCACAAATTGAGTACGTGAGACCAAAACAGTTCAAATTTATTCCAAGAGTGGGCATAATTTCACATTGCATCCACCCAGCTGAGTCCCACAGCAGCAAGCAACCTGTTGCATTCCAGCAACGTAACCTTTCTTCAGAAGCAATTTGCTGAAGCATTGGAAAGTTTTAATTTGGAAGTACAACTCTTACACAAAGTTACTATACAACAGAGCTGCAGAATTAGACAGTCAGGGGCAGTAGTAGGCCACAGACTTTGTAATGGGATAGAATTTTTCATGAAGGAAGAAAAACACCAAATCTCAATGCTATACATTTAAAAAATAAATAAATCTTGGTGAAAAGACAACAGAATTCAGAATAGAAATTACATTGTCTTGCACAAACAGATCTGGCTTTCAGTAATGAAACTGAGCAGATTTCCAAATGAAAATCGAATGCTTATAAAATCTGACTTTAAATACCCTTTTAATTTTTTATATTTGTAATGAAATTTTAGGCAACATTATTAGATAAAAACTGAAATACCATCTATATCTAGTTTCCTAAAAACATCATACAACTAAGAACAAACAGCAACAAGTAATCATATTAAAAAAATAGTTGACTTTGAGACATTAGATTTTCTTACTGAAGCTAAATGATTTAAGAGGGACAGAAGCTGAACATGATTTAGACTGCTATCAGAAGCAGCAAGTTAGTTTCTAGCACAGTCAGGCTATAATTACAATAGCTTTTTCTGTATCATATTCCATTAAAATATTCCCTTTCTTAAACTTGTTTCACTGCAAGTATAAACGTTTCCAATGAAAATGTTTTCCGTATCTATTTGTGCAAATACCAGCTTTCAGTTCAGTTTCTTAGATTTTTAGTAGTTCGTATCATCATCTGTTTTGAGCTAAGACTTATTGTGGCACTTCAGGAATCATTATAGTCAGAAGAACATACAGCACAGGAACAGAGAGATACTATGATGATTTTGCATGATTTCAATTAGTTGTTGAAGGATATTAATACATCTTCGTTGTGTTGGCACTGGTAATACCTAATGCAGAGCTGGACCAGGTATCTCTTCAGCAAATTCTGTCCCCTTACGTCAACATTTTTTCAGAAGTGGAGTCTACAACAGCTGTGTCAGTTACACAGAGATGCTAGAAAACATTAATGTTTTATCAAATACGAAAGACTACCTCCATTCCTAAAGACTGATAATTTCAAATCTTGATTATTCCTTTTTGTATCTTCAATGGCACTGAGTCCTTTGATCTCAAAAGAAAGCTCTCAGGGTGTAACACGCTGAATATATAGTTCTGCACTAGTGAAAGAAACTGAACCTTCAACACATGGACATACTCACACAAATTCATGCTATGAATTATTTAAATAAAACATTTTTTCTTCTGTGAGGAACAACCACAAGAATGATACAACTTTTCTACTTAACAAATGATATCCTTATCTCTTCCCCAATCACCTCCTATCTTTCCCTATCATTTTTCTTTCTCTCCACATTTACCTATATTTAGCATGATATCCTTATCAGATATCCAGCAGAAAATTCAAATAACTTCAAAATCAGTGATAAGATTTTCATCTACTGAATTATTGACTTTTCTCTTACTGACAAAGTTTTTTCCATCCTTCTTCTGAACGTAGAGTAACTGTATATTTATAAGTTGCAATGCAGCTTTTATCATTTCTTTGATTATATCAATTCAAGAGAGCAAAAACCTTGTCACTGACTACAGCTGAATCAGATCAGGCTTAACCAAAGATAGTACAGCTATTTTACTAGAACTGATCTACCAGTATTGTATTCCAGACAAAGATAAACATTTACTGTTCAAGAGACATTTAGATGTTGTCTTAAGGGACATGGTTTAACAGGGAAATATTCGTGGTAGGTGAACAATTGGACTGGATGATCTGAAAGATCATTTTCCAGCCCTGGTGATTCTACGCTTCTATTCTATGAAATCCTACACTATTAACAGGTAAACATAAGCATGCTCTTCTTTGATGAATTTTGACTGTTTTTTGAAGCAGAAATGAAACTGAAAACAAGATTTCCATTTTTATTAACATTCCATATAGACACAACATTAGTATTTTATATAGACAGACTTCTCATTAGTATTCTTCTAAGACTGAAAATAAAAAGAAACACCCCAGGATAAAAGGCTAACCTTTACAGCCCCCTGTGGTGATTCATTTTACGGCTGCAGGGTTAAGCACACACAACTTACCTTGAAAAACTGCATGCAAGGCTAGAGTCACAAACTTGAGGACACACCACAGTTTTCACTCAGGGTACAAACGATAATAAGAAATTGCTTGATATTTTCTTGAGAGTGTATTTTACATTCCACAACCACCAATCAAAATATTAATTGCTTTGGACAACGTCATTCAAAAACTGACATTAAAGATCTCAATTTCTCTCTCTTCATTCATTCAAAGTCAGGCTGTAATTATATTTTACACACAGATAGATGATCCTCAGAGATTCAGATTCAAAACCCAAGAACAGATCAAGAATGTACCTTCCTTGCAGTCATATTCAGCGTCACTCTTGTGCTATCCTCTCACATACTTTAATACTATGTACATTTACAGTTGTTCCATACAGTGCTGATATCTAAAAGGCAACATGTTTGTTCATCTACACTGCAATACCCTTAATGCAAAGATTTCTCCATGCTGGAAAAAAAAAAAGGAAAAAACACAAAAACTTAGCTACAATTTTTAAAAATAACCACAGACAATAAAATATCAATAACTGTATACAGAAAACTCTGAAGACATACAAAATATGTGCCTGTATGACAACCTTTTGTCAGTTCAGGCAGAAGGCTTACAAGTAGACACATAACAGGTATGTTCTTCGTAATACCACCCACCGTCATGATTAAATCCTCTTTAAAAATAATGGGATTTTGAAAACTGATATATTTAGAAGGTTCCTTCCAGAATAAAAGTTATGGAGAAAAATTAAATTCAAAGAACCACTATCCCGTCAAATACATTCTATTACACTTCCTTTTGCAGAGAAGGTAAGATTTTAGAAGAGACCTCAGGGATATGAACACCACTCGCATGCCACTTTTGTAAATTTTCCAAGTCTGTTCCTCTTCCATCTAAGCAACAATAATTATTGCAATCCTTTCTCTTTTGAGGTTCTTGGCACCCAAATTTCTCCCCTCAAGCACGTCAAAAGCACTCTACTAAATGTTATTACTTCCTTCCTTCCTTCCAAATAGCATTAAAGCTTTCCAAAATCCCTTTTCACTGGAGGAAATATAAACGCTTTGTCCTTATGCTTTACAGACCTATTTTTTTCCTTTACAAACTGAGTCACTCAGGACTGTGCACAGCCTTCCTCTCCACTCTTTTCTGCCAGAACACCAGCAGCAAGATATGAACGTGTCCAACAGTGCAAAGATCTCTACACTTCCCTGTACTGTGCACAGTATACAAAAAGTTATTTCTGCTACCGTGACATCTTTTTCACATAACTGCAAGTGTTGCTCTGTACTGTCATCAATAAAGCACAGCCAAAACTGTCCTATGAATAAATGAAGTTTTCTTTCTTTACCAGTACACCAAAATCCGTAATATTTGTGCTTCTCTTTAGAAAATCCCACCTTCACATTTGGTGCTGCAATCCAGTTCTCAAACTGGCATATTTCTCATCAAAAGTGTTCCTGGGACAATTCACACTGAAACACTAAAACAAGAAGCTGAAGTAAGAAAAGTGCTTATTTACATTATGGAAACAGTCATTGTACAGCTTTTCTCCCAAAGCAAATACTACTTTTCAAAGACACTGCACATTATTAAATAGATAAGTACAGATGTTAAAAAAGGCATTTCAAGTGGAAGCAGATTCCACTTTGAGAACAGATTCTTGATGTACTGAGTGACAAAGATCCCATTATAATAGATTAATCATTTCCTATAAGTATAAAATGATCAGAGGATTTGATTTGGGTGCACACTCAAAGGTATCCAACATTACTCAAAAGCCTCCGGGATAAGATGGGTGAAACCAGAATACAAAGCTAGACCTACACGAGATTTGCAGCATGGCAGGAACGCTATGAAAATTATCATTCCGGTCACAAAACTACAGGTACACTGCACCACAGTCTGAATACTTCCATAGTTTGAAGTAGTCCTCTACTACACTATCATCCTCATTTATACTGCAGGATTGAAACCCCTTTGATAATGTCAAGAAAGCACTTCTGTTCGCTGCAGAGATGTAGTCAACACACCTATCCACTTTCCATCACTCTGCCCTGAAGAGATAAGGAGGAAATACAGGAAATTCAGAAAGCAGGTTTCAGCAGCAGGAGAGTAATTGCAGGCAGAACATGAAGTTGTCTGACTCCTCAGACAGAGTTACTGGCCTTCAGAGCTGCCAGCATTGATCCAGGCCATAAGGAGACCCAGTCCACCACTGCAGCCTTGACATCAAGCAGGTTCTGCAATGAGCAGCCAAAATTAAAGACTTCCTATCCAACTCAAAGTCAAATTATTGCGAAGTAGAACTTCGCAAGCTTTGTCTTAAAGGGATCCGATACATTAAGCTCATCATGTTGCCTAATAACCCAAAAGCCTTTTAATGTCTTCAAATAGCTACTTCACAGGATGATAAATTTGATCAGTATAATTAAGTTAACCACTTGAATGGTTGGAAACTGCCCCAAACTCAAACATAAAAAGCATTTCTGTTAGTACTGTTCTTTTTTTTTATTATTCCCTCCCTGAATTAAAGGGGGCATACTATCTAGAACAATATTTCAGAATCTTTTGTTCTGAATCTGTGGTTTGTCTTTTAACGAAATACTTTTTAAACAGAAGTCACTTAAACTTACATGTGCAGTTGTCAGAAATCTGGCTTACTTCCCCCTATAGTGTAATATTTATACATTTTAATAACTCACAGAAATTTCTCAATACAAATACAAATAACTACAGACTGAACAAAAACTCTGAAGACAGTAATTTGGGAGAATGCACTTCTGGGTTATTTACTTCATTATTATATTTTGCAGTGATACATAAGTGACAGCTGAGCTTCAAATACTGAAAACAGCAACGGAAGAATTAAAAGCAGAGCATGGTTGTGAATTCTTTCGTCAAAATGAAGACACTGAATGCTGGGTCTGAATTAGACTGGGCATACGAGAAGCACAAATTAGCAAGTTTCTGCCATATGCATGAATGTTAATTACTTAAAGACCACATGCACTCTCCCGAGCACTGAAGAGAACCTTGACTGCAATTTACTTTTTGCTGAATTTTAAACGTGCCAAACTGCCATTGTAAAATGTAAAATTTTACATAAAATGTGAGAACACCTGTGGCCTGACTGCATACTGAATACATTAGTTCAGTATAATACAGAAGAAAAAAAAAATAGTTGGGATATCCCAAATTGGAAGGGACCCAAAAGAATTATCAAGTTCTAGCTGCACTGTTTCATATAAATTATGGCAAGAACTGCATAACGTACATATACACCACAAAATATTTCTCGACTTTCAGAGGATTTTTTGGAGAAAACTTCAGTGTATGAAATCTTGCAAAAAAAGCTTTTCAAAGTCTACTGATTGGCTTCAACAAAAAACATGTTTAGATATTAAAAAAAATAAAAACTGCTGAAAAAAAAGCACAGGTTTCCACAGCAAAAACATGAGAAGCTATCCTCATAACAAAACGTTCTTGTGAACATGTTTTAAGGCAGTTTATGAAATTCTCTGGAAAACAGTCAACAGAAAATAAAACAGGACTTTCTGACTTGCAATGAATACCTCCTGTTTGGAAGCCTGAAATATCAGGAATCAAACTCATATAAGCAATTATGAGAAAGTGAGAGTACTAATTTTGCAGCACTGTGCCACTGCTGCGCTATCTTAATAGGGAAGAACAGAACGTGTTATCATGTTACTAGCTGCCTGGGAGCTGCAACTCACAGTCGTATCAGCTTCTCTTTGCAACACATTAATTCTCTAATCATTTTGTAGGGGCTTTCTTTGTTGTTGTTGTTGCTGTTTTTTTTCTTTTTAAAGCTCTTGAGTAGCTGTCCAGTATACCTCTCAGTTAGGAACTGAGAATGATTTCATACACTCTGCCTTTTTCCACCCTTGCAAAAACTGTGCTGATAGAGGAGAAATAGGAGATAGCTTTTTAACATCTTATTTAGTCAAAAGCAAATCATACCAAATATTTCTTCCTGAAAAACACTGATAGCATGAATGCGTACTCTTACACAATGTATATTTTGCTATTTTTCCACTGTTAAACAAATTAAAATGCTGTTTATTAAAAGTATCTAGAGAATGACTCATAAGTCTTTCAGATGCTTATTAACTAAGCATCAAGTCTCACTAAGATGTCATTGCTCTCTTCTACCAAAAAGCATAGTGATGTTCAATTTCAAAAACGAATTTAAATATAAAAGAAAGTCTCTTTAAAGCATTCTTTACTACAGAGATTTGGGTATTTGCTTCTAAATAAAACAGAATGGTTTTCTTATTAAAGTAAAATGGAATATTCTCATAACTAATTTACTTTTAGCCATAATATGGCCTTAAAGGAATGCCAGAAGTATTGTACTTAATCACAGCACATTAGTCTTTCATTGGATTAGCGAGGAAAGCCTGAGTGACAGCCAGAATACTAAAGCATTAGAGAAACTGAAGCATTCATATGTTTCATCTTCTTGGACAAGTCAGACTGACCCATCAAAAATTAATTTAAATTTTTCTATTTTAAGCTGATTAAGACTTTTATACCTGGAACACTCAGTTATTCCTCTGTCTATGCAACATCAGAAAGACAGTTCGCTAATAAAAAAAATAAGATTAAAAGTGCTAAAGGGAAAGAAAAGTCTGTAAGAAAGACTGAGTATGTGAAGAAAGCACAAGCATAGTCAGCATCTTCTCACGTAAGGTACTTAATAAATTCCTGTCACACAGTTTTTAATTGCTTTACACTCTTGAAAGCATTACACAATAGGTTTGTGAGACAAAGTACTATTTGCTTACTGTGTAGATACCTAGAGGAAAAAAAGACAAGCAGTGATGAGCATCACACCTGCAACTGAAAAGTCACATGAGGATTTCCTGCCTTGGTCCAAAGTGACCTACCAGAAGTAAATTCCAAGCAAGGAATGGTGCAGACATAGATAACACAGAGCTGTTCACAAATTTCAAAACCAGAAAAAACTGAGGTTCAGCTCAAGCCCTCAATATTAAAATTTACCCATGATGAGGAAAACAAACGAAAAACACAAAACAGACTGAATGAAGTAACTTTCACGGTAAGACTGGATATTAGAAGAAAGTACTCAGAAAGAGTGGTGAAATATTGGAAGTGGCTGCCCAGAGAGATGGTGGAGTCACTGCCTCTGAAAGTATTCAGAAAACATGTAGATATGGCACGGAGGGACATGGTTTAGTGGGCATGGTGGTGATGGGCTGATGGCTGTACTAGATGATCCTAGGGGTCTCATCCAACCTTACTGATTCTATGATTGTAACTCAGCCCACCACCCCCCCTCCCCCAAAAAAAAAAAAAAAAAAAAGTGAGAATTCAGTTCTGTAGCTACTTGATTTAGCAATAGGCTGACCTGAAAAAACACGATGTATGTCTTTCTCTTCAGAAGGCACTGGTGTGACTGTGCATACTCCTGCTTGAAGCTTCATTTCAAGCTGACCACACAGTATTTTACATATAAGAGCTTTAGCTATCAGAATTTTGTAATTGGCCTTGCCTTAACCTGTAATCTACATACAGCAGAAATCCTGTTTCCAACCCACTGTATAGGTTTGAAGTAGTAAAAATTAAATTAAAAACATTTGTGGCGATAGGATGAGGGGAAATGGCCACAAACTGATGAATAGGAAGTTCTGCACAAATGTGCGTGGGAACTTCTCCACAGTGCAGTGACGGAGCACTGGCACAGGCTGCACAGAGAGGTAGTGGAGTCTCCTTCTCTGGAGAGAATCAAGACCCACGTGGACACCTACTTGTGCAACCTGGGCTAGGGAGCTGCTTTGGCAGGGGGTTGGACTCTGGATCTCTGGAGGTCCCTTCCAACCCCAGCAATTCTGTGATTCTGTGATATAATCAACAATTGGCTTTTACAGCTAGGTGCTTCAGTGTTTATTAATGGGGTACTAATCTCATTTGTACTTTCTGTGAAGAATGTACTTCTTTAACGTGGATCATACCATCTCTAGAGTTTAAAAGAAAATATGCTCTCCAAACCTGTAACAACTTTCCTTGTACTGTCTCACGCAGCACAACAGGCATTGAACTTCCTCACACAAAATAGGCGTTGAACTTTCCTAGCATTCTGCTTTATACTTCTTGAACCTGAAGCAATTATCAGTCTGCCCTTCAGAAATCAAACGAAGTATTATCTGAATTCATGAGATAACACCACATTATAAATTCAACAGTGAATATACCTGTGTAGCCCACTTCATAGATAAAGCATTTAAGGCAATGAAGGATAGGGTCCCGAACAGACAGATCTAGTGGGTGGCAACCAATTATTTTGTCTTAGTCCACCTCTCAAATGTTTTGTTTCAAACCATCCATATTCCATGACATGAATAAAAAAGTTAACCTACAGATATTCATTTAACCTATTTATCAAATCAAATCCAACCACATGCATTATGAAATGAAAACAGCTCCAGGGAAATTGTTTTTGTTTTGTTTTTTAAAACCACTTCTTATTTTGGATAGTCTGCAGCATGTGCAATTACCCAGCAACTCATTAGGAAAATAAAACAAACAGGAAAAAGTTATATCTTGGTTCAGTCTCCTAACTTAATTCCTAAGAAAATATTCTGACCAATTAACCTTTGTCTCTTCCAGTAGTTTTCACCTAATTGTATAAGACTTCCAACGATGCTCCAAGTAATTATACAACATAAGCACTGCAATCATCCCTTAAGACACCTCTAATTGTACAAATCTCAACGTATGTACAACACGGTAGTTAACAAGTCTTGCTCCTGAGACACTGAATCAGCTTTAATTGTTCATGTAGGGTTTCAGCAACATACTTTGAAGCTAGACCGCAACTCTTTGATCTCTAAAACCTTGAATGAGAGACTCAAGCATACATCTTGAAACCTGCAGGTAATCTGAATTAAGACTCAAAATGAGAGACTTAGATTTCAAATGAATCAGGCATTTTAAAATGACACTGGCTAACTGATTGTTCCCCAAAATACGCCATTCTTGGAGAGACAAATTCTATGAAACGTTTACCCTGGAAAACATTGTGGGGTTATGTTGTTTTTTTTTTTGTTGTTGTTGTTGTTTTTCGTAACATTCTGATACCAAGACCTCATTTGGTAACATACTCAAAGAGAAAATTTCAATTCTCACTGAACTCAACAAAACACAGTATACAGTAGAAACAGTACACAACTGTTCACATAAGAACTTGATTTCAACCTCTCTCATATAACTTTCATCACAGCTAAAAGAAAGGCACCATCCTGTGCTTCACTACTTCACTATACTCCACTACAACTGAAAAGTAAAATATAAGCCTGAAATTATTTATTTTCACGGCAATTTGATGTTATTTTCAATAGAAAACAGATTCCTTCTCCTCTTTCCTCTTTCACTTCTATAACGATCCCTTGTTCCCTCAGAATCACAATCCAATTTACACACACCTCTTTAAATGATTAAAACAGATCAATCTGGTCATGAAAAAAGATGAAAAGGACACTAGCACAATAGTACAATATTTCTATAAGATCACTTAATACTGTTGCTTCAAAATGAGAGCATTAATTATAACACATGCACTCCTCTTTACATACATACTGCTTATTCAAAAGAAACCACAGATACCTGAATTTGTGAAGATGTTATGATTACGTGTGCAAATAACCTTAATAAAAGGTAAGTCTAACTCAGCGTCTTGATGTGACTCAACTCTTGAACTTCAGGGACCCCCAGGATCCCTCTTTAGTATAAGAAGGAGGCAAGTAAACTAAACTTCACCAGATGCCTGCAAACTGAGCACCAGATACACCTTAAATTTCAAAGTAAAACTGAGGATGGTCATTTCAGGAGGACAAGAAGATAGATGCACAATGACGGAGCTGAGAACCCAGAGTTGCTAACCCTCTCCTTGCATCAAAAACTCACAAAAAGTCACCTAAGTGAGCAAGCATAGAGACCGACTCTACTGCCTTGTATGGCTGAATAACAAAAGTAATGAAAGCATTTGCCTGACATGAAACTGATTATAGATAAAAGGATCCAATAATGCTACAAGCTTGGAAGAAAGGAGGGTAGGGTCTACACAAACACCCAGCTAAGAACACCCTCCCAGTATTTAATCTCCCTCACAGGATGTGTATCATAGGATTTCTCTCTTGCATTTTACCTACAACTCCTTAACCATATTCCTTGTTTTTTAATCTCTTTTACATGCAACATGTGGGACAGTAATCCTGAAATCCTCAATTTAGTGTCAGCGCACAGCCACCAGTTGACACTCATTTGTGCTGCAGATGCCTTACATGCTCAGCACTGGCTGCAGTCTAGCTTTTAATCACACAGTGACTGACTAAAGACATGCTACCACAGAGTATGCCTTACAAAAATGAGACATAATCGCTTTATTTGTCACTTAGCGCTAAAGTGCTGATGAGTAGCTTCAAGTTTTCCTCATCTTCAGCCAGATTACTAAATTCTTCTTTTTATTTTAATACTAAAGTCTTACGAGTCTTGTCAAGAGGAAGACAAACATATTTCAGTTGAGTTTTCAACTCAGAGATCAGAGGAGGTTATGAGAAGTTTGCAAACTCAGCATAAAATAAAGCTGGATTATCGCTTACAGGAAACATTATTCACACCTACACGTAACTGACTTTGAAATACAATTACCTTTAAAATGAGAACTGTACTGTTTCTTCATACCGAGTAAAATAACCAGTTATTTTACTATCTAGTGAACAGGGACACATAACTTTCTGAATTAATCAGTACAGTTACTTCCCACACTACTTGTTGACAGTCAACACAGCTGCGACTCAAGAATTTTGTAACACACACTGCATGGTGCAAGGAAACCCCTGCCTGTACAGCCCGATTGTGGACGTTCTCTGAATCACAAGACAGCCTTTTTAAAAAAAAAAAAGTCTGAAAAGAGCATCCAAGGATGAAATGTAGTCTCTGATCATCTCAGTGTGATGGCAGTTCATAATCCAACA
Source organism: Oreortyx pictus (assembly GCA_036925125.1). Taxonomy (NCBI): domain Eukaryota; kingdom Metazoa; phylum Chordata; class Aves; order Galliformes; family Odontophoridae; genus Oreortyx; species Oreortyx pictus. The sequence continues at coordinate 88,892,320 of JAUPFR010000002.1, read as the reverse complement.
TTGCCACTGACGTTTCTAGGCTTCAGAATGAATTTCTTGATAAAAACAGTAAGATGACATGTTAAAGCAGTGACATCAGCTGTGACACTGTCTTTGGGCTCCCAGAGAAGACAAATATAGCCTCCACCTTTCCCATACACATTTGCCATCTTCCAATGAATTTTCAGTTTTAATTGTTATTGCCTATAGAAATATCTTGAAATCTTCAAATATATGCATCATTCTCAAATTTCAATTAGCAGAAATTTCTATTATATTGATGGAATAAAACATAAAGGTTGCTTTCTTCTAGGTTTTGGTCAAGCTTCTTCCAGAATTCAGAAGACATTGTTTCTATATAGAAACACACAAAATATTCTTCATTCAACTCCTTATCTCCAACCACTGTTATCATTTTATCAGATCCAATAACGGACAGCAAAGACACATTAAAAAGAAAATTTTGATGGTAGAGCTGACAACTATTTTACAGTGTCCTGTTAAACATTCAAAAGAGAATAAGAAACAATTAATTTCATTTGTTCTTAATGACAGAACAAGAGAAAACACTTCCATCTGCACTACTAAAACATTAGAATCTCTACCAAAGGAAAAGATCTTAGTCACCAGATCATTAAACAATCTGCCAAGTAAAGTTACAGAGTCATTACTGTTTAAAATACAACACTCATCTGAGAAGCCAGAAGTAATACATCTTTCTTGCCAAACCAGTAACAAGTTGTCCATAAATTCCAGGAAAAACATGTTCCAGAACTGAAATGCTCTGATTATATTACAAAAATTGATTATAGCAATCTGAATTATTTTGTTTAATCAGCAATAATGAACAAGAAAAATGCTATTTTAAAAAGCTTCCTCAAAGACTAGACTGGCAGCATATTTAATAAAACTTTTCATTATAAACCTTTTCCTATTGTTCTAAAATTCATAACTACAAAGAATATAATATGGATCAGGGCAAAAATAACATCACTTCAGTTGTACATCTTGCATATGTTTTCTGTGCACATAAACAAGATCAATACTGCTTGCTTGCCCTTTATTTCACTCTACGCCTTATCTGAGGGAAAAACAGCAGCTGGCACAGGAATGAATGCAGCCTCAGGCAAGTACTAAGGCAGCAGCAGCTGGCCAGCTGCCACACTTAAGTCCTGTTCAGCAGAAGCTCAATGCTGGGCAGCAGCATGGGGGGGGTCAGGGTGCTCACCAAGTGCAGGTGAGCTGGCAGCTTGGTGATACCAAGCACTAGGCATGGGTTCTATCCAACATCAGGCCAGGAAAGCCAAAGGATGCTCAGCAGGGGAGCTGGCACCACATGGGGGACAACACAGCTCAGCCAGAGACAAGGGGTTTGGGCCTGGGCTGAAGTGGGGCACCTGGGCACAGGCCCCAGGGGGGCTGGGCAGGGATGCTGCAGCCTAGTGGCAGCCTCAGGGGTCTGATGCTCCAGCTTCTGCCACCAAAATGCATCACTTTTGGATCTGAAGACAGGAAAACATTAAAGCAAGTCCTGTTTATGACTTCTAAATTGTAAAACTATTTCATCAGAACTAGGCAAATCTCTTCCAGCATGATACATCCAGTACAGCCATGTCATGCTTAAAATAGGCTCTTCATCAGACTTCCACCATGCTAGGAAAAGGCTCCCTGAATGCTTCAGTGGTTTACATATGTGATACAAATGTCTGTAAGAACCAAAGCTAGAACTGTGAAAATATTACCTTTAGTGGCATGCATGTGTTAATTTAGAGGGAAATAAATTAGCAAGGTGTGTAATAGGAAAAGATTACAAAGGCAGCGACAAGCACTGCTCCGGCTACTTTGCAAGCACTGCCTTTGAGCAAGTTTCCACTGTTTAGGAGGGTCTGATGCTAAACCTAAAACTCAATGTTATTTCAAAGATCACAAGCCTCACATTAAATGGTTTTCAGAGACAAGACATTAAGATACTTGCATTGAAGCTTTACTAACTGTCCTCTCAAACACAAAAGTAACTGGCACATGCAAACTCAGTCCAGTGCATCACCCACTGCAGTATCAAGGACAGCTCAGTTTCATGCAGCGGCATTTCAAAAAGATTATGAAAAGAAAATATATCAAAAAATTAAAAGATAGTATCTTTCACATAGAAAACTGCTAGTGGTGAAATAACAACTAAAGTTGCAAAGATTGACAACTTAGCCAGTTTTTTTTCTTCTTTTTAGATATTAAAGTTAATTAAAATTGGTGAAGTCATAGAGTCATTTTTGACCTATTCTAAATGTAATATAATCTCATCTGAAAAGCATGAAATTACTCTGCCTATATATATTACTTCAATTCTTGATAACTATTATAGTCATTCAATAATCCAGCTACTGTAAATTACTTTGGAGAAATAGAAAAGACTTATGACATTGTCTGCAAAGTGCAGACAAACTGCACGAAACAAAAGAAACTTATTTGGCAAGGTAAAAGCAAATAAGCAAAACAAAAAACAACACTTACTTTGACTTTCTATAATATGCATCTGAACGTGTCTGAATTGTTGTAAAATAAGACACTCTTGGAACACTTCTAACATCTTGAAATGCTAGAGTTGAAGTACATACAGAATCTAGAAAGTGACTACAAAATTGGCTTTTAACATAGTTTGGAAGGCATTACCAATAAACAGGCCTCCAGCACTCTGAGGAAGGAGTTGGACCAAATTCCAAGAACACAGAAACAACGTATTTCTTTATGCACTTACTATGTTTGTGTTTTCTGGTGCCCAACAGAATATTAAGACTACATGAGCACAAAATGCTTGACTAGGGGCAGGGATAAAGGAGGGAGAATAAACAATTCTTCATTTTTCCACATCCTTTCAATCAAATCTCAAAATGCAAATGTTAATAAGAAAAATAGCTAATGTATCTTTTAACTTGCAGTACAAGCCTGGATCAATACAACTTCAGAAAAATCAGTAGCAGTAACCCTCACTGAAATTAAAGCATCTAAAAGAAATCACAGAGCTCCAATGTTGCTGCTACAAAAGCCTAACAATCTGTACAGGATGGCCATTTTCATCAGGATGAAAATGAGACAAAAAATAATTAAGCTTTAGCTGTTAATATGAAGTAACCACAGATGTTATTTACTCAAATATCCACCCATCGTTTCACACAGAAGAGATCTGCTTAGTTTCTTACTGCTTGAGATAGATAATACAGTATATCTCGAAAACTAAGACAACCACAGCTGCAAAAGGAAAAAAATAATAGCTGAAAATAATATATCAAGCTTCTTGTTTCCTGTTCTATTATTTCTTTTATGTATTCTGCTCAATTCATTTATTTCCTTTTATATCTTCTATTTTAAACAGTTTTTCCATCTTTTTGAGTATATTTAATTTTTCCAAAAATCAAGCTTGCTGTTTTTATTAAAAAAAAAAAAAACCACAAAGTTGAGTTTCTAAGTTTGACATATTCAAATCACCTACTCAGAACCTATTTTAAATGATTTAATATTAAGTGATTGAAAATTTTAATAGTAAAACCATAAAATTGTTTGAATTTGAAATGTTGTTCTGTTTGTTCCCAGTAATACATCTTTAATAACTTTTGTCAACTTCAAATTCCTAATATGAAAATATTTATTCATTACTGATTACTGGCAATTTTAAGGTTTTAATAATATGAATTTCTGCAGAATGGCACTGTACATTTCACATTTAAAAAAAAAAGTCAAAAGCATAACATTAGCTTTCAGAAGTCTCCTAGAACATAATTCCTTCTGTACCACTGAAAGCAATAAAGTCACGTCTCTGTATTAGACAATAAAATGCTCTTAGTTACTTCTCAATATGAGAAAGTTCTACCTGCTGTGGTATTTCTGAAGTAACAGACACATCTGTGAACTTTCAAAGATCCATGCAGTTACATCCAGACTCTTTCTTTGCAGTCCATCTTTGCTGATTTTTTCCCTGAAGCTTAGTCATAACTTCGCCATTCAACTCAGCTCTTACCTACCGAAGTCTAATTATTATAGACTTGTGAATATTAATTCTTACAGATTTGCTAAGTTTCATGAACATTTTTATTTGGTTTTTTTTTAAACCTTTCAATGGGATCTACCCAACTAGAAGAAGGAGGGGAATCTGGCAGTAGGCTAGCTAACCTAATGAGGCAGGATTTAAACTGAAGGACTTCGAGTGTGGGGTCCAAAATAACAATGCTCACATCATTGCAACTGACCAGGGAATAAGCTGGGCCAACCAGAACAGTGACAGTTAATCCTTAGCTGGTTCTTATAACATGAGCCAGAAGGTCAGCCACCTCAAGGTACAGCTAAGATGGATCCTCTAGCATCCCTCTCGCGATACCTGCAACCTCTGCTCCCTTTTCTTCTTTGAAATACCAGTATGCTAATGTATGCAGCATGGAAATATCAGGAAGATCTAGAGATCTGTGTGCAGCTGCAGGTCCACAATATCACTTCAGCCACAGAGACATGGTGAGACAACTTGCATGACCAGACTGCTGTCATGGATGGTTAAGTTCTTTTTAGGAAAGACAAACCAGCAAGGTGAGGTTATGGAGTTGCTCCTCATGTGAGAGAATAACTTGAATGTACTGAGCTCCAACTAGGGATGAATGATGAATGACTGGAGAACTTACAGGTCAGAACTAAGGGGCAGGCTAGTAACACCACTGTGTTTACTACTGGCAGCCTCATCAGAAGGACAAAGTTGATGAGGCCTTCTACAGTCAGTTGAAAGTAGCCTCGTGACTGCAGACACTGGTTCTCACAGGGTACTTCAGTACCCAGATTTGCTAAAAAAGCAACAATGCCAGGCATAACAGTCTAGGAGGTTCCTGCAGTGCATGGAAAATAACTTGCTGACATAGAGACTGGAGAAGTCAACAAGGAGAGGTGTGTCGTTTTCTCTAGTATGTCAATAGCAAAAAGAAAACTAGGAAAAATATGAGCCCGCTGCTGAATAAGGTGGGGGTCCTTGGGACAGAAGACACTGAAAAGGCAGATTTAATGATATATAATAATTTAACCTCCAATGCTTCACTCAACTGCTAAGACTGCCCCTCAAGAATCATTGACCAGGGAGATAAGAGAGAGACTGGGGAAAGGAAGACTTCCCCTTGGTCAAGGAGGATCTGGTCAGAGACTATCTGGGCAAACTTGAAGCACACAGACCCATGGGCCCTGATGGGACGCATCCATGAACGCTGAAGGAGCTGGCAAAAATAACTGCCAAGCCTCTCTCTGATCAAGAAATGTCATATCCAAATCTTTATTTAATTAACTCTGAAAATTGAGGCCTCCTTCATTCCCCTGCATAGAGTAACTCCAGTAAACAAAAATCTCTGGAAAATAAAGGAGATAGTAAAGAATATTTCATAATCCCCAAAACTTAATGCTTCTAAAAACTTCCTCCTTTAGAGGAAAAGATATGGAGTGGTAAAATGATACAACTTCTGAAGGGTGGTCTTAATCTCCTCATGTTTACTACAACTGGAACAAATGAAAAATATCTTCACCTCCACAGGAACATGCTGTTAAGAGAACTTTCTTTAAGGAGTAAGACTTCACAATTTTACTGGAGAAGGACCAAATCTGGGCCACCAAATCCAACCCTGAAGAAGTGATCTGACCTCACCTAGAAGGTAGATATTTCTAGTGTCTTACTCTTGAGAAGACAGACTGTTCCAACTCTGACTAAAACACAGGTGCAGCCTGAGAAAGTAGAAAAATATAAAATACATGCACATACATATGTGGGTGTCAAAGGCATTCTATATGGCTTTCCATTCCTGAAAGGCTTTCCAATTCCTAGATCACAAATTCCAGTTTACTTTGCTGAAAACAAGTAAGTAGAAAACTAAGCAGAAACGTTCTTCCTCACAATTCATGAAATAAAATCAAAAGCAATCAATCGTCCTGTTCCTAAAGAATAACTTAACAGCGTCAAAGAGAAAAAGCCATATTCCAACACAAAGAAACATCTACAAAAACACTGGAATTCTTTTTGCAGAAAAGAAACTGGATAATTAGGAAAAAAAATTAAAGCTGAACATGAGTCAATGATGTATTTCATGCTCCAAGAAATATAATTAGGGGTACCACATGAGATAGGCTTAGACAAATCCTGCTCAATTCAGCATATTGACCAGGCCACAGCTGGAGTCCAATAAACAACTGTTATACACAGATACAGGCCAACTGAAGAAAGTTAAAAGCAAAGAAAAAGGCACAACTGAAAGAATCAGGAACCTGATGCTGCTTACACTATAGAAGATATTAACAACCCTCAGATACATAGAAAACTACTGCAAAGAACAAATATTGTACTGGGAAATAAAAGAAAAGTAACAGCAGTTCTTAAAAAAAAGAAAATAAAAGAGAACCAACAGAGCAAAGAAATAAAGGTTAGTAATCTTGCTTTGATAGTGATCAATATGGGGCTCCAGATGCCAGGGAGCAGATGGAGTGGGCTGCCTCAGCAGGAAAGGTGAGCAGAAAGCCCTGGATTGGACAGGGGCAGCATCCTTAACCACCAGAAGAGTGTCCCAGAATGCATAACCAAGAAAAGCTGTGTAAAGTGTAAGACAAAGTGTAATATCAAAGCAGACGGACTAGTGAGGAACCTTTATAAACAGACATAAGAGACATGTGAACAATAAACATTCCTATTGAGCAAAGAAAAAACATATTCTTAGTTCTCTTCACTCTATCTACAATTAGAGTAGTGATTGGCAGTCAAGATATTAATTAGCTAGCTAGACCTAGTAACATACAACAAAAAATAATAACAGTGAATTCAGCTCAACAGGGCACTGCAGTCACATTTATGTACTACTTTTCAACAGGGGTAAAAAGTCCTAACTTAATGCTGGTGTACTGCTATAGTGCAATGGAAAGCACAACAATAACAGCCAGGTAGCAAAGTTCCCGGCTGCAACAAGTGAGGATATTCTCAAATGCAGCAGCTATAGACACAGAAATAAAGGTTAAAAATAAATCTACTAACCCTTGGAAGGCTTCAGGTAGACAGGGACGTCCAGTGAGGTATTCTTACCTCCACTGCCAGCCCTTAAATGAGGTCTGGGAAAGAGTGGATCCTGGTTCCACCCACTGCAGTCACTCAGGAGCGTTGCATGTATCTCAGCTCCCCTGTGTTGGCCCTTCCTTCCCACCAGGTGCTCAATCACTGGTTCAGGCTATGACTTAGCACCCACAACATTACTGTAGTGGAAATCCTATCTCCTATTTAGAGTTGCACTGAACCAGATTCTAAGAGCCTGTGTGTTCTTTTCAAAAGAGTAAGTCTAATTTCCCCTCACTCTTTAACTTATTTAATGATTATTAAGAGGAATAATTTTTCCCTAGGAAAAAAAAAATCATTTTCCATGCCTCAAAGATTACCCATGCCTACTTCATAGAAACTTCTTCAGCAGTCTGCTCTGCCAAGGAGCAGGAGCTCTTGTCCTTGAGAGAATTTGCAAATTGAGGAAATATTTTCTGTCATACATCTCATAGCACATTTGAGAGTAATACTCAAAATCAGACCCTCTCAAAGATAATAAAATTGGAAAGGATTAGGAATAAAATGTTAAGAGAAAGAGCTGTCAGCATTTATTCATTCAGCCTGATCTACAATGCTATGCATGGTATTAAAGCTTGAAGAAAAGGAAAGTTTAGCAGGCAAAGTCAAGGAAGAGAGAAATACTGTCCTCATTTATATACTTCTGGATAAAAAACAAGAGACACAAAAAGCAGTTAATCAAAGTAGCCTCTTTTAATCAGTTCAAAGAAGAAAATACACAATGAGATTTACTGAGACTATTTCCAGATAGACTGGTTATGTATTACAGGAGAAGATCTGCCAAGCAAAACTGACATTTTTGTCAAGGACCCAACACTTCTTTCGTTAGCACTTCGGGAAGGTTCTATTTTAGACTTACTATTACACGTTACCTCAGACTGAAAGCTCATTAGAAGCTGCAATTAATCAGGTGCCTTCCTTTCAGAAAGAAAGAAAGTCAGCTAAGTATTACCATTTTAGTTCAAAATTGAAATATGCATTTTGAAGTAAGTCTCTTCCAGTCACCCCCCACCACTTATTCATCACACTGCACTTTGCACTGTGGCATAGACTCAGGGCACATGTGCTGGATTATTTTCAGGTGGAATTAACCTTAGTGGAGGCATGCTCCAGGACACACCTAGAGAGCTTGACCACTACCAGGTGTGCAGTTCACAAAATCAGGCTATAGCTAATTTGTAATAAAACACTAGAGATTCAAATAGTGTGAACATTTAGTGTCTCTGCCTTACTCTATCTACTCCTATTTTGATGCGCTACTTTCCAACATCAGATGTGCCTTTGGTGAATTCCAAACCACTTTACAATGCAGACTGCAGAGCAGCAAATAGGGATGGTAATGGAAGTCACCTGGAAAGCACATTCCTAATCCAAAGTAAAACACTGATGTATAAGTTTTAGGATGAAATAAAGACTCTTTGGAATGGAATATATTGCATCACAGTTCTATGTTTTGTTTTGTGATGTACATAAATACCTTTTTGTTTTGAAAACAGTTTTCCTCTCAATCCTTACTCAGATCACTGGCAGTTAACTCTCCTGGATAAAAAGGTCAGCAAGTCTCCGAGACTTCTGAGCACATCAGGTTAATATAAATGCCAAAAAGGAGTGCCATAATCTAAGAGGCAACATCTACACTGATAAATAAAGCACCTGGGGGTCTGGAGGTCAGCTGGCAGTGCGTAGCTTCAATCAATGAATCTAAACTCTTTGCCTTTCTAGAAGACATGAATACCATAATTGTGCTGCCCACACAAATGGTCCCCACTAGGGTTTGGATACTGTCTGAAAGACTGCTAAGTAACCCAGGACCAAATTATGCCAAGGAAAATGCTGAAAGGTTAACAGTAAGATCAAATACATTTGAGAGCTTGAAGCCATGCCAACACGTTTTAGTGTTCTTAGTAGCCAGCAACACCCACCTACAGAATGTAGATGATATCAAACCTATCTTCAGCTATTATTTGGTTTATATGGCAGTTATCTGACTAAACCCAAAGTTCCCAAACCTTGAGGTACGACCATATGTCTAGGTACCACCAGAGGAGAGATTATAAAACTACTAGGTTTTGAAAAACAAAGACAAGTTGTTCCTTTCCAGTACACTGAAACATTAATAAAAATTATCCATAGAGCGCATTAGCGAAAGTACCTTAATCTCACATATGAACATGAAATTAATTCCACAAGACACTTGATCTGAAAATACCAAGCAAGCTAATGAGTGGCTATTTAGACTGCAATTTACAATTAGTGTAACTAAATATTTTTGTGAAATAATATTCCAGGCAGTTATTTTCCATGATATTTGAGAAAAGACTTCTCAGTATTTCTTGCAGCTTCTACAGAGAGCACACAAGCTTCTTTTAAGAGTCTTCTTTTAAACCACATTCAGCTAAACACAATAGAGAATTAGTTCTCAGTGAGCAGATGTGTTCCTAATGAAACTGCAACATCACAACTTAAAGCAAGGATTATAGTCAGTGAAGTCAGTTAGGAGGAAACACTGTCCTTATCCTTAAATAACTTTCCTACACCTCCCATTTTAGAGACTGTTTTGATTACTTAATTTAAGGCAAAAAGATTCTGTCTCCTCAAGACAAGGACAAATTCTCCATTCTCTTGACAGGAGTCTGTTTGCCAAAGTTTCACAGAAGTTCTTGAAAAATAATGATGCTCTGCAGAGCAGTCTACTTTTTACTACTTCTAAATTCCATCCAAAAGGAACTTACAGAACTACATCATGTTCATGTCACACCTCAGTGCCTTAAGCCATGGCAGTAGACTGGTGGGTTTATTTTGTTTATTTTTCTTCTGCCAGATGTACTGGGCTAAGTCATAAGTTTTGTGAGGCTGCATAGTCTGGAGCTAATTTTCAAAGAAAAAATATCTCCCAGAGGAGACAGCACTAACACTAATTGCTTAAAAAATACACATGAAGCACTCGCTGCACTTTTTTGTGACACTCAGCAGTGAATCACATATTAGACTAATAGAATGGAAATGTTATAAAATTTAAAAGATGAAGTCTTCATTTTATGCTATAAATTGATGAAGCAAGATGTTTTTGTGGAAGAGAATTAGTTTGACCCCAGTCAGATTAAAATGACACTAGAATTATAAGTTACAGAGTCAACTCAAGCAGGTTTACTACATTTAATTATATTTAGCTACAAAACCTACATCCAGTAGACATTAAGTTAACCTTACTGACATTTCTCAAAATCTGTCAAACTACTGAAAGCTGAAGAGAAGAAACAGAGCTATCAGAGTCTAAAGTATGGACTCTCCCTACTACGCACACATAGAAATCACCCAGAAAAAAAACAACCCAGTGCCCCTTGAGGTCTAGATAACTCCTGACTGCCTGCTCACTCCTACATTCACATATATTTCCCCTTAATAACCACCCTAAAGTCTACCCTCTAGTAATGTTTCTGTTCTTTAAATATATAGATATATATATGTTTCTCCTCTCTTCAATTTTTTTTAAACTTGTCATCCAGTAAAATGGACTGTCTCCAAAGAGTAGATGTTGTGTTAATGAGAAAGCCAGAAACTTCTTTCAGGGAATAATGTAAAGCTCATAAAGAGGAAAGGAGTGGAAAAAAATGGAGTACAGAAGTAGACAGGAGCATAAATTGTTTGTTTGCCCCAATCCCCTCCTCTCCTTCTGAATTAATCATGGAGCAAACTAAAACATGAAGAGGCTATAAAAACAAAATCAAGTCTGATTATTAATGATCATTACTTCCACTTGCAGTCAGTACTTGATTATCCATTTTCTTCTCCTTCATGACAGCTGAAAGAAACGTTCTAGAGAGCATTAGCCACAGATGATTCCAATCACTGCAACTATGCTCTTTGTAACAACAAGTTTGATTTTTGTTTTCCTTCTCTAAGGGATCAATTACAGGTAGTAAAAGAGAGAAGGAAGCATTCTTCCAAGCTACAATTTATACTGTCAAAATGAAAAGAAAGCTCTTCTGGGTTGTGTATGTAAATCAGAACTCAACAATACCAGTTCATTAATTTTCATCAGTAAACTGCTCATATCATTTTGACAATTCAAATTTCAGATTTGTTTCCTGGAATACTGCTCTATTAAAGCTACAGATCATAGAATAACAGAATGGCTTGGGATGAAAAGAACTTTAAAGACTTGAACCTTAAAGTTCCAATGCCCTACTGTGTACAGGGTTGCCATAAGCCCCATCCAATCCTGCCTTGAAAATTTCCAGGGACTGAACATCCACATCTTCCATGGGCAACCTGTTCCAATGCCTCACCACTCTCACAGTGAACAGTTCCTCCCTAACATCTAATCTAAACTTACTCTCTTTTAGTTTATAACCATTACACCTTGTCTTTACACTCCCAGATAAAGTATCTTTCCCTTATCTTTCTTATACATGCCCTTTAAATATAGCAAGGCTGCTTGCAATCCCTGGAGCCTTGTTTTCCTTGTCCAAATAACAACAATTCTCCAAGCCTTTCTTCATAGCAGACATGCTCCGGCCCTCTGATCATCTCCATGGCCCTCATTTGGGCCCAGTCTAACAGCTCTACATCTTTCTTGTTCTGAGGGCCCAGGCCTGGATGCAGTACTCCAGATGGTGCCTCATAAGGGCAGAGTAAAGGGGGATGATCACCACCTTTGACCTGCTGGCCACCTCTTGTGATGCAGCCAAAGATACAGTTTACCTTCTGGGAAGTATGCACACACTGCCAACTTGTGTCCAATTTTTCATCTATCAGAACCCTGAAGTTCTGCTCAGGGCTGCTCTCAATCCCCTTATTCTCCAGTCTGTACTCATGCTTGGGATTGCCCTGATCCAGATGCAGCACACTGCACTTGGATATGCTGAACCTCATTCAGTTCACATCCGTCAACTTCTCAGTCCTGTCCAGGTCCTTTTCAATGGCATCCCTTCCTTCTGTGAGATCAACAGTACCACTCAGCTTGGAGCCATATCCAAACCTGCTGAGGGTGCTCTCAGTCCCACTGCCTAAGTAATTAATGAAGCTACTAAAAAGATCCCCCCCCCAAGTACATGCTCAGAGCAAAATGTGCTTACAGAAGACTTCTTAGGAGCACAATTTAGTGGGAAATATTAATGATAAGATCATTTAGTCCAACTGTCCACTTTAGAGTCTTTTCTAACCTTGGTGATTTTTTCTTGTTGGAATCAGTACCTGTTCTGAAAAGACCAGTTTGCTTTTGAAAGCCCTTTGAGACCAATGCATCCCACTACATCTTCAACCTTTATGGCTTCAACTGAGTTGTAATGGTGCTATGTTTTGGTTCATGTAACATCTAGCAAACAAAAAAAAAAAAACCACAACTATTACTCTTTCAGAAGCGCAACTTTATTTCCATAAGGAAATTAATTTTTGAAAAGAGAAGGTACAATGGATACATTTAAGCCTCATCTGAAAGTTCTTAGGTAAAAAGGGTGATATCTAATTTCAGATAATTGGGAGCAAAGATGTAAAAATGTGAACAGTAAATAAATTGATTGTATTCAGTTTCTATCATCCTTCCCTTGGCAGCGATGCTATGAGATAAATGAGTACCTAGACTTTAAACTGGTGCCACTTGCTAATTTTTGGACACAGTAGATTTTAGGTAATTTTCTAATGTAAAGTAATGATGATCTTCATTTAAGTATACCAAGAAAACACTACGTTTCTGTGGAGCTAGCTACAGTGTGTTAAAATGCATCTATAATCTACAGACTATATAAGACTAAGGGCATGCTATTTCCACGGACATAATTTCTATGGGTAGTCAGAATAAAAATATACTGCCTTACAAATTTTAAATTGATTTATTTATAGCAGTAGATTCATGATAATATCAAGAAAAAGTACCATATTACTATTCCATAATACAGTTCTTGTTAGAAAATAGAATTTTTTTTTCCTATTTTTAATATATTACAAGAAAATATACAGACAGGAATGCACATCTGTTCTAGTAGAATCAAAGATTCCTTTAATGATCACAAAATCCTGTATAACAGACTCAGAGATTTTAGCACTGTAAAGTAACTCTTCAAAGCACACTTAAAAGTTTAAGCCTTTTATGTAATGTCATTTTTTCTTCTTATTTTTTTTTTTTTTAAATTCTTCTGTTCAGCACATCCAGCACATACACCATATGATGCACCAGATGCCTTAGTAATTAATCCATCTTTTAAATGAAAATACAATGAATAGTTGTATAAAAGTGTGTTGATGCAGCTGATAAACAGGCTGATAATTTATTAATAGAAATAGAAAAAAAAAACTTTATAAAAAGCTGTAGCTACATCACAAAACAAGATTGTTAAAACTGAACTGGCAACATTTCATAAAAGCATAAAATATCCTGAGTTGGAAGGGAACAGGAAGGATAATCAAGTCCAACATCCAGCTCTACACAGGACCACTCAAAATTCAAACCCTGCGTATGAAAGCAGTGTCCAAACTCTCCTTGTACTCTAGCAGATTTGGCACTGTAACCACTGCCCCAAGAAGCATGAACCATGCCCACCACTCTCGGGTGAACAGCCTATTCCTAACACCCAGCCTGACTTTCCCCTGACACAGCTCTGTGCTGTTCCCTCAGGTACAATCACTATCACAAGAAAGATAAGATCCTGCCCATCCTCTCACCTCATGATGAAGCTAGTAGGCATGCAGAGGCACAGTACTGGTGATGACCAGACCACTGTTGAGGCTGGACAGGCTTCTCTAGGGTGACAGCACCAAGCAACAGGTTTGATGTCACAAAGTCTTAGTGTGTCACACCACCAGTGGATGGTCTGTGACTTCATGGCCCACTACGGCATACACTGAGGCATAACAGAGCCAGGTCCAGCCCACCTTATTCCTGGACTCTGTCTGAGTGACTCTGGCCACTCCCCATACTTGCAACTCTGAACCCCATTCAATCTTTGTAGCCCTCCTGTGGATATTTCAACTCCATTCTTAAAAGAAATCCATATCGGAGATTACCACGCATCCTTGTGTTACCATTTACTCAGGGCTCATGAAGGATAGCAGAACAACTAAATGTTACCTTTACTAAAACACTGTGTATAACAGAAGGATACTGTAAAAAATAGAGGTAAAGAAATGCACAAAATCATATTATAATTCCTGCTTGAAGAGAATATTTTATTAGTATTGAATAAACTTGCACTTTATTAACACAATCACACTGATAAGTAATTCCTTAAGCCTTTCTAAAAACAACTGTTAAATGGGATTTGTATGGAAAGATACATGCCCATGAATTTCCTTGCAGTATCTGGGTCTTAGCTGCAGGCAGTGAAACAAATGAAAAAAAAAAATAAAAATAAAAACACTCTTTTTCTTTGCCTGTTGATTGAACAGCCTTTGCTGGAGAAGAAGATTTCAACATATGCTTGTAATAAAAAGTTTTCAAATATGAAATACATCCTCATGATATCCACTGTGAGATCAATTGTGGTGCTTTCTGCCAATCAACTTAATAGTCTTATGTATACTTAGAGGAGAAAGAGATTTCATAGAAGAAACAAAATAAATCCTCATCACAATCTCCTGCGTTACTCAAGACAGTTTTTAATGTGGATTCTTGTTCTTCTGTTTAATATATTCACATCATATACCAGCTATTATATTTTATATTATAAATCCATTCTCAGTGATGTTAAAATACCACTCCTGATTTACACAAGCAGCAGAAGTATGTTTTTACTCTCGAGTTAAATGATTGCATAATCTTCAAAGAAGTCCATATTCAATATTGGATGGGACTATTCATGCTAAAAAAATTATAAATTAAAACTGAGATATTGAAGAAAATTTTATAACTGAAAATCATTCTCCATGTCATTTTCAGTGAAGTTTCATCATGTATTCAGGAAATATAAACTACTGAAAGAAATATACTCGATCCACATTTAAAACACAAACAAAACAAACAAACAACAAAAAAAATCCAATGCCTTAATTAAACCATCTTTTCTTTAGCTTCCCCACTGGTAAAGCAGGAACAATAATGCTCACTCACTTGGCATTGTATTCTGACACCACTATTGCCACTATGTGCAACTATTTCTAACTGATGTCGTTTATTGGTAGACGATAACAGCCATAACAGTATGAATCGCAATAGTAGTACCGAGGAAGCTCTGCCCACCAGCACACACAGCACAGCAAACATTTTTTCTGCTAGCTTCTAAAGAGTATTTAATCACCAACTACAGACTGAGCTCTGAGCCCCACATGAACACTATCCACTCACGCCAGTAACCTTCCTCCAAAACTGGGCATAAAAAGGGAATCCTCATCAAGAGTCATAATGACCACAATTCCTTTTTTTTCTTTTTTCAAAAG
The DNA here is from genome assembly GCA_036925125.1 of Oreortyx pictus. Lineage (NCBI taxonomy): Eukaryota > Metazoa > Chordata > Aves > Galliformes > Odontophoridae > Oreortyx > Oreortyx pictus. The sequence goes on along the minus strand of JAUPFR010000002.1, from coordinate 88,876,866 downwards.
AAAGAATAAGCAAGAGTTCACAATAAAAACACCAACAGGCTTTGATTTCATCGCTGTTTGGGTAAGACTGCTTCTGTGGTCTTCAACAAGTCAATTACCCCTCTGCTACATACCTCTACCACTAAAACAAGGAACTCAGCAGTCCTTTAAATCAAGGAAGTGCTATGAAACTTGGCTGCTCAGACTCTAGGAAGATCATCTACAGCCTAAGCTACTCCTGCTACGTTTTGCCCAGCAGACTGCATTATAAAGAATGTGCCTGGTCACAGGAAGAGTTTCTCCTCATTCTTTATTCATCTCATGACTTAGAAAACCTACACAAACCTCGCAAAGGCAAAATTCCCAGACTAACAGGCAAACAGTTGTGCAATTTTGGCATGGCATAGAGAAGCATTGTAAGACTACAGATTTTATGGTATTCAAGTTGTGAACAAGCACCATGCCTCTCTAAATACAGTAAAAAACAATTGAGATTTTGCACTGATTTTCCTGCCCACAACTTCTCTAAACACTACAAATGCATTTCGTCCTTACTACAGTCTGAACTTCACAAAGTGATAAACATGATAATATTGACTAGATTGTGCTGAAGTGTTACAGCTTTTCAAGGCTATATCCTTTCGAGAGTTTGTAAATCTCATTACAAAAATCTGCCTGCTGATATACATAAATAGATTGGCAAAAGGATTCCAGCATGACAGCTCTCACTGGAGAGAAACTTTGTTTCAGACAGAAAGTTCACACAACCAGGTACAGAGGAGCTCAGAACATCAGCCTGCCTTCTTTTCAAGAAAAGAGACAAAATAAATTTATATAATCTCTGGATGAGTAAAACTAACACATGACGTCTGGAATGAAGCACAGTCTTGGGCCTCTGATGGATTTAATGGACAGCTTCATCAGAAAAATAAAGGATGAGCAAATTCTTCTAAGTATTTCACTCCAACATGAAGGCAGTTTTTACAGTAAATGAATCTTCAGGTGAAAGTGAACATCAGCCTTTCTCTCCTTTCAGCAAATAACATACATAAACAAAACAGCACACAGAAAAGGTAGTACAGTAATTTGCTAAATTCCAAATTACTCTTGAGGTACACATCCATTCTTAACCAATGGAGAAAAAAAAAAAGGCACTTAAGAGCCATCTGCTTTTTAAAAACTTTCTCTGCTTCCAGTTTCTCTCTGAGAAATCATGGAGAAAAAAATGTGTAACATTAAGGATGCCCAGGTGGCTCTGGCAGACAGAAGGCCAGGCAGGAGTCAGCACTGAGTGCAAACAGCATCTATGCAGATGTGATCAACCTGACTACTTCTCTCAGCTTAACACTTCTTAGAACACATTCAAACACTGCAAACAAGTTCTGGGCCCCCTGGTACAAGAAACATACTGACAAACTGGTCCAAGTGCAATGGATGGCCACAAAAATGTCTAGAACACTTCCCAAGAGAAATTCAGGTCAGGAAAAGATAGCTTTAGGGGGTCCTGCTGCAGCTCCCAGCTCACTGTGGGAATAGCTCAGCAGTGAAGAATGTTGTCCACGGAGGCTATGCACTCTCCATCCTTGGCAGTTTTCCAGATGCAATGAGGAAAAACCTTGAACAGCCAAGTCTAAATTCAGGACAGATGCTGTTTTCTGCAGGTTAGACTCACTGACCTCCCAGGGTCTCTTCTACCTTAGTGAACCTCAGTTTTGTATGTTCTTACTTGTTACCATGATGCCACTGACGTGCAATATCAGCTGCCACTTTGCAGGTACACGTCACGCACTGCTCCTTATGCTGAGCTCTGCTACCACTTCTATTCTCGCAAGTCTCAGCACTCACAAATGAAAGTAATTCTATTTATATTCATCTTGTAAAATGTTTAAAACATCAGGAAAAAAAAATGCTTACAATATGAAACACAGATCTGAGGTGTAAAGAGAATACCGACAATGTTCTTTTTCTGAGATAAGACATTGTTTTTCAGAGCAGCAGGTGGGAACAAGACTTATTTCCATTAAGATGTTAAAGCCATAAGCTTGAATATGATTTTTATCAGTTTGATGGCTATATTTACGGAGCTATGAACTGATGGAAGCAGGACTCAGATTTTGTTTTTGAGGGAAGAGATAAAAAGTGAAGAAATGTGGAAGAAAAAAAAAATAGAGGAAAAAAAATCATGCAGCCTAATGTTTAACAATATGTTTGGTAAACTTCTTTAATAGAATCTTGAAACTATTATATTCCAGATTTAAGGTGGAAGGATGGAGAGAGGAAAAAATAAAAAAACAAAAAAAAAAACCACCATTCTTCCCGGTCAGTGCGGAATCAACAAAATTTGTAATGGAAAGTAATTATTATGAGGCTTCATACAGTGGTACCCACAGACATCCCCTCTCCATCATGAAGTTTCACCATCTATTTTCTTTTCCTCCACATGCCAGGGTACAAATTCTGCTACACTCTTGACAAAAATTTCAGAAATCCACTTTTGCCCAGCAAGAAACTACAAAAGAAAATGACTGTGTGGGTGGAAAAGCTTCAATTAATAACTATATCCTATGGATTTGCATTGTAGTGTAGACAGGTACCTTGGAAATAATCTTGAGACCTAAAGCAAGTGCTGATATAAATTGGAATTTAAAAAAAAATAAAAAAATAAAAAAAAAGAGAGAGAGAGAAAGAAAAAAAAAAAAGCCAGAAAAGTTGAAGCAAGCTCTGCTTGTTACGGTCATATACAGTATGACTGAACACCATCCAGGCATACCAAAATACTAGTGTGGAACATTAATGGTAGCCATCTCTTTTAGGAAAAACAGCATGACTGAATGTTGACCCTTAAAAAATAAAAAATAAAAAAATAAGGAGGGAAAAGACAAGAGACCGATGTTTGTGGTAATGTGACACCTAGTGATCACATTCAGGAAGTTTCTGTAATGGTGGATGCAAGCATTAAATAATTAAGTAAATGCACCAGACCTTGTGTTAGAATAAAAATAAAAAATAGAGAGCAAATATTATAACCTTTATCAAAGTATCTAAATTATGTAGATGTAGTGATAAAAACACAAGAGGAGGAAAGGAAAAGAAAATCTGCCTATGCACCGTTATGTCACCTTGTTGAGATAACAGTTTGAGTAAATCCAGAGCAGAACAACATCAAATATATTTCCCCAACACTTCTTTGCTTTGGGTCTTTTGCTGAATAAAGAAATCTACTGATAATCTTCACACAGAGTGACAAAAAACTTGGTCTATTAGTTGACACGCAGTATAAATAATGGAATTTTAACAGAATAGCCTCTATTCTACATAACAATGAGAAATGTACCTTTATGTCTTCATTTTAAAAGTTCGAAAGGCTATCACTGCCTTTCATGCTTCCAGCAAGACAATGAGAAGCACAGAAAATAACTCATAATCAGTGTAAGATTCAGGAAGAACTGTGGAACGGGCATGCTGATACAGCGAGTAACTATCCCTAAGGGATTGCGCCTCTTGAGAATTTCTGAGGGGCAAAGAGGGGAAGAGCTATATGAGAAATCTAAATAAGAAGCTCACTACAGATAAAAGGAAACACACTGCTTTCTGAAATCAGCTCAATATGAACACATGTCTGAACCAGAAGGAGGCAAGTAGCACAAATTACACTGGTAGGCAAAACATTCGAGACAATGTCTGACTGAAGCCTCACTTATCTAGAACAGAATACAAACAAATAAACTTTAAAGAGTTTCTGGATATATTGCAAGAAAGACTTAAAAGAACTTGTTAGCATTAAAAGTACAAGCATCCAAAATATTTTAGTATTATGTTTCAAAATCTAGCTCGCTGTCTTCAATTCAAAAGTGAACTGGGATACTTTACAAGGAGTAGCACTTAGCTGTCTTCCTTCTGAAAAGTAAAAAAAAAAAATAAATAAAACACAGGTACCTTTAAGCACTATGACTGCCTAATTACCATACCCCCAGACAATGAAATAGTCTCAGCATGCAGTGATTAGTAGTTACACCATACCTGGCATAGTTCTATATTATTTCTGAAAAAAAAATTGTACAGGCACAGGCAACACACGTACATAAAAATGGCAAGGTAAACAGATAAGGATATCAGCAGTGTTAAAATAATAAAACATACTTAACACACTGCTAATCATAAAAGCAAGGTCTTGTTTTATAAGACGCTCAGAATGGTTCCTGCCATTCCCTGCCTGAGTACATGGCATCTCTGGTAAGCTGTGCAGTTATGAGCACAGTACATAAATACCTGTCATAAAATGCCACTGTTGAATCTGAAGTCTAAGTGACTTTTTGTAAGACTGTACATACAGACATTGCTTCAATCGTATTTAAAATACTCTGAAAGCGAGGTTAAGCTGTCTTGTGTTCACTGGAAAGAGGCAGCTTGAAGTGCTTTTGATTTATGTTCCCGCTTCTGATGTAAGGTCCAGGTAAGCTGCATGGCCAGGAGCCTCTGGTTTCCACCACTCCTATCCTTTCCTTCAGATCCCAGTGCTGCTCCAGGCAATACCACAGGCAGAAGTCCCGTAAGTATCAGCAGGAACTGCACGTCCCATTGGCCTTAAATGCACACATTTAACACAACTACAAGAACACCAGCCTAAAATATCACCTAATGATAGTGATTATACCTCACCTTTAGCGCTGAGACATTCCGAAGTGCCATACAAACCCCCCAGCTGCTAACATTTTAAGTAATTGCTGCACAGATTATTTTTACAGCCCAGGAGCAGGTCTAACAAATTAAGAGCTGTGAAGCAGCTTTAAAACACAGACAATCCTACAGCAGGTTTAATTTGATTCTTTTCTTTTTAATTACAGAAATTCCAAAAGCCAAGAGGTGAGTGTTTGTCTCTCTTGCAACACAAGTCAAATGAGTGACATGGATACACAGCACACAGAGCACAAAGTGGCTCAGACAGGACAACACTTAGTTGCACAGATTTGTAGCAGCTGTTGCACGTGCTTGTGGTTCCAGGTGTCTTTTAATACCTTTCCTTCTACATTCATTCTTCCAAACATCTACTCTCTGATTACGGAGGCTTTAAGAGGCAACGGAATCGCTCTGAAGAGGAAAGCATCTTTAAGCCACGCAGCATGGATCAGCACGCAGGTGGCTTCTGAATGATGCTCAGGGTAAAATATTAGGAAGGTGACACAGTTCTTCCTTTAAAACTACACAGCTGTAGTCACTGAGACAGCTTGAAGGACGGGACAAAGAGTGAATGGGTTGTTTATTTCAGCACCAGTAAACTATTTTATAATAAATGCAACTTTGCAGACAGCGGCTGAAAAATGCCGCAGTTACACTTCCACTGAATTAACCGCACGCCAAGAACAGCGTTATACTCAATCACTGAGTCCGTCATTACTTCAAAAGGTACTGAGGACGTACCAGATGACGCTAATTTAATAACTCAAGGACACTCGCGAACCGCCATCAGAGGGCATCGTTTATAAACGATGTGCCAAACGCTCTGCCACGAAAGTAGCGAGTCTCTCCCAACTCCCCGCTTCCCTCCCAGCGCGATACCGCACGAGTCGAGACGCAACGAGCCCCCCCACCGTCTCCTTTCCCAACAGCGGCCCCCAAAACTTTCCCTCTCAGGGCTGAGGGAGGCCCGGGGCTGCCCTGGGGCGGCCGGCAAAGGTTCCTCCCCGCTGCCCGCTTCCCACCCGCAGGCGCCTCCTCCGGGCAGCGCCGCCGGCGGGAGCGGCCCGCCCCGAGCGGCCCCGGGAGCCGGGACAAGCGCGGGGAGCGCAGATACTTGCCCAGGTGGGGACGAGGAGGCTGCCGGGGCGCTCAAGCGGTGCTGGAGGCGGCTGCTTCCCCGCCACGCTCATCTCCTCCCATGCAGCTGGCTGGGTCCTCCTGTGAGACGGGCGACTCGGCAGGACGCGGCGCCTCGGGCATGGAACCCCGGCAGCGGGCGGTGCTGGGGGGGGGAGGGGGGGGGGGGGATCGCACCGTACCGCGCAGCGCTCTGCCCCGCCGCCCGGGCACGGCGGACGGGGAGGAGGGGTCTCGCCGGAGGCTGGGAGCCAGGAGGCTGAGAGAGGACGGTAGCGGAGGAGCGCTGCCTATTTAACTTCGCTCTTCTCCGGGGGGAAGGCGCCGCCGCTCTCGCTCCCCTCCCCTCTGCGGCCACATCTCCACAGCCGGGCTCTGGGTGCAGCCACCGGCGCCGCTGCGCTCCTCCCCGGCTCTGCACCGCGCAGCTCCCCCCCCCCCCCCCCCTCCCCGCGAGGCTCGTCCTGAGCCTTTGGGTCGCTCCCGTCCCGCCCCGCGCTGGGCAGTCCGCGCCCGGGAAGGGAACGGGGCCGTTGGAGCGGCAGGGGGGTTCGGGGCGTGCTGCAGACCCACGCCACGTCCCCCCGACATTTTATGGGAACTCAGCTTTGGGAAACTTCTCGTGGGTGCAGCACCTCACGGGGCTGATGGGAAGGAGATGAGATGGCGCATAGAACCGTGTGAATTGAAGGGGACCCTTAAAGGACATGCAGTTCAGCTCCCCTGCAATGGTCAGGGACATGCACAGCTATAGCAGGGTGCTCTCAGTTCCGTCCAGCCTGGCCTTGTGTGTCTCCAAGGATGGGGCGTCCACCTCATCTCTGGGAAACTTGTTCCAGTACCTCACCACCATTATCGTAAAAACCTATTTTTTAATTTTTTTTTCCAGTCTAAATCTCCCCTCTTTTACACTGAAATCATTTCCCTTTTCCTATCACAGCACACCCTGCTAAAGAGTTTGTCCCTGAAGGCATGGCTGTAAAGGCTGACCTGCCCCAATCCACCCCGGGGATAAAAAAAACACCACTTACAGCACTCTATGCCTGAAAAGGTTGTGACAGTAAGGCAGTGTGAAATGCTTGGGAACCTGGGCCACAGCCTCACACAACCACATAAACCCATGTGCATGCAGAGTGTGATGACACTGTGAGAGATGTAAGGAAAGAGAATAACCACACAAATGAGCTGCAGCCTGTTGGGAGATGGATTGCCCCAGGCTGCCGAGGCTGTGAGGTGAGAGGAAGCAGCAAATAACAGTGGATGTTCTATAGCTCTGGAAACATCACACCTTCGAGGTTGTATTTTGCAGAAGTCATAGGCAGTGCCCATGTACCAGATGTGTTTTGTCAGAATGTACAAACCAACAAAAAAAATAATAATAATAACGTATGAGTAGGTTATGTTTTTTTTAATGTAAATGCGCTTTAACAATTTAGGAAGGATGGAAAAGAGACCAATATTTGCTAGTATGGAGAACAGTTCTGTTGTAGTTACAAACTTGTTATCACATACTGCTTTTATTTTCATGTTTCATCTTCATTCTCTTCTTCCATAAATACAGGAAATAAGCAAGGATTAGAAAACAGAGGTGCAAGTCAGTGTAAATAAAAAATACATGGCATAGTAGTATTATGATGTACAGAGAATATATATGGGAAACGACTTACAGAGATAAGTCCCTACTTTTCAAAATGCTTCTATTTATCTATAAGCTTTACTTTTCTCGAACTTAAAATTCTTTTCCAGTTGGATACCATAAGCCTTGCACACAATGTATAACTTCCTGAGAAGCTTATCTGAAAACTGACAATTGCATAAATGATTTATGTAACGCACTGAAGATTGGATAACATCAGACAGCTAAGGAACTGTTAATACTTAGTACTTTGGGGATTTAATGAATACATTTCACGAAATTATACTCTCCTATAATACTCCTGTACTGAAAGCAAGTGGATAGACACGATTTGGGGGAAAATTAGTCAAAAATAAAGTAATTTAGTATTTTGTTTGAGCTAAGCCAATTTGTGATAGTCTGCAAAATTAATTAATTTCAACTAATAAATTTCTTATTTTCAAGAGATAGTAAGATCTAATAGCTTAAGAAATGTATGAACGTTTTAGGAATTGTTGCCTTGCTGAGTTTGTTACTAATGAAAAGCTTATGTGTGGCTTTCCTTTTCCTCTGTCAGTAGTTTTTCAGTTTCACTGCATCCCTGATTCTGCAAAGCCTTTGCCTTTGCCATTCCTGAAATACAGTTAATGAAAGCTAGCTGTCAAGTAGCTTTTTTAATGATGAAAGACTCGTAGATTTTTTTTTCCAGATTATACTATATCCTATAATTTAGAATAAGGCAATTATTCATAAATTTCTAGCCCTTGAGATTTCATTAAAGTAATAGAAAATATCAACAAAGTTATCTTACAAAAAGAGAGTAAATCTAAGGGATGCAAAACATGTTTTTTGATAAAAAAAATATCGTGATTTTAAGTTAAATTCATCATGTTAAATAGTACCCAAAAAGTTTCATTAAGTTTCATTAAAAGTTTCATGCTGGCAGACAGCAAGAAAATTTCAAATCCTGAATAGAAACCGTGTTCATGAAAATAGATGCAAACTGCTGAATTCAGAAGATGTCACATTACAGATCTGTCTGTTTCCTTCTGTTTTCATACAGATTCTTGCGTTCTTACGTACAAGTATACACACAGATGGTTGAAACTGTGTAATTATATTTTCCAGGAAATGGTACTGTGTCTTAAAAGACATTATAAATATTTATGTCTACACGTAAACGTTCACACAGCTAATAAAATCAGGTTGTTTTCTTAATACAAAGCTCAATATTTGTAGATATCCCACTTCTCATTTTTAGACAATAAAATTTACTAAGTTCTTCAGAAAAACGTAAGAATAAATGCTTCTTCATTTAATTTTGTGGAAAGACATCAAAAATATGGGGAAGTAGAATCATAGAATCATGGGGGGGGTGGAAGGGACTTCTGGAGATCATCAAGTCCAACACCTCTGCTAAAGCTGGTTCCCTACAATGGGTTGCACAGAAAAGTGTCCAGATAGGTTTTGAATATCTCCAGAGAAGGAGACTTTCTAGACCATACTTTTCTAAGGATACCAGTTCAAAGTTTTTAATGTAAAAATTGCATATAGGTAAGATAGAAATGCTGCATGTCCCAGGGAAACTGTGGTCTGTATTGATGGGGAAGCTGCCAGCCAGCCACCAGTATCCTTCATTTTATTCAGGTACAGGTACACTCCACCGTGGCACCCTGCAGCCAAATTCAAAGACTGACTGGGAGAAACTAGTATCATTTTGTCTGTCACTGCTGAAGGAATGAGTATTGCCTGCATCAGTCTGGAGCTCAGTATCTCAGTCTGTTTAAGAGAGTAAATCATCAGGTTACTGTGAAAGATTATTAAAAATAGGTGTCTGAACAACTGGATATCTGAATGAGGTATTCTCAATGTGTTTATAGAGGGTTACTGAAGTGATCAGTATGTACTCTTACTTCAGAATCAGATGATTTTGGTAACCCTGAAAACATCCAGGTGCACACTTCAACACCAGTTGTGGTAAAGCAGCAAAGTGTAAGTGGCAAGTGGGTGGCTAAATGGCAAGTGCTTTGAGTACTATAGAACCAAATGGGATTTTGATCCTGTTTCTTGAAGTTGTTCTTCTTTTTTTCTTGCCCGTCCTTGAAATCTACCAAATGGAGAAGCTGATATTCTGCAAACTAATACTTTATGTGTACTCATTCTCTGCAGATAGCAACATGTCAGGATGTTAAAGCTGTACCAGTGTGCAAAAAGGAGTATAATATTATCATGTGGCTAAAGAAAGCACAAGTTTGGGAGAAAAGAGCTGAGTTCTGGAAACATGTTTTCACTACTCTGAGTTTTCCAGTGATTGCTTGGCTCCAAAATAATTGCCAGTTCTGAAAAAGGGCACAAAGTTATAGAAACCCCTGCGTATTGGAAGCTGCTGGAGACGAGCTCTGAGAGGGACCTGGGTGCCCTGGTGGACGACAGGTTGGCCATGAGCCAGCAGTGTGCCCTTTTGACCAAGAAGGCCAATGGCATCCTGGGGTACATTAAAAAGGGGATGGCCAGCAGGTCAAAGGAGGTGATCCTCCTGCACAGATGTATGTGGGAACTTCTTCACAGTGCAGTGATGGAGCACTGGTACAGGCTGCACAGAGAGGTGGTGGAATCTCCTTCTCTGGAGATGTTCCAGACCCGCCTGGACTACCTGTGCAACCTGGGCTAGGGAGCTGCTTTGGCAGGGGGTTGGACTCGATGATCTCTGGAGGTCCCTTCCAACCCCTACAGTTCTCTGATTCTGTGAACTACCTGCAAACCTGGAGTAGCATATGACACTCCTTCCATCTTTCCCCTTTGTTTTCTGCTAATAACATTTGTCAGCCAACGTGTAACCCTGATTGTGAGTTACTTGTCATATGACAAATATATTCATTATTTATACTTCAACAGTATTTGACCAGTGACTCATAAGAATATAAGCATTTAATTAAGAAAGAAAATGTGATTCACAAAGGCAGTCTGTACATGGAAGCACAGGTAAGGTATAATTAATGAACAGAGGCAGCATTATGTGGTTTGGGTAACCAATAAATAAATTAGATAGAAACTTCTGAGTATATAATTCATAGCCCACTTCTGCCAATAATCCCTTTGCCTTGTATGCTGAATAATGTTGGGGCTGGTGGCCATGTTTTTTATGGATTTGTTGATTTATCTGTGGGCAATTCATGAATGGAAATAAGAGCGCGATACATTCCTTGAAACGTTCATATAGCTTCATTACCGTACTATACCACTGTGAATCAACTGACAGCTCATTTTCAAAGAGATGTAGTGCAGCTTCATGTGAGACAGACATGCTTTGTTTCATAAAAAAATAATGTGGAAGTGGACAATTAGAATTTTACTGCTGTTTTTATTGCCTGAGAAATCCCAGAAGAGTCTGTATTTAATAGTTCCCGTGCAAAATAGAGTAGGGAAATAAAATAAAATGTTCATTACAGTGATAATATTCATTTTCTGCTCTTCATTCTACAACAGTGCAAAAATTGGCTATGTGCTCTGGCACCACATTCTCTCAATTTAATTTTTTTTTAATCTTATATTTCTCTAGCTTTTGAGCTGTAAATTTTACAGTAGTATATCTAAGATATTGGGGAAAAGTGACAAATATTCAGGTGAAATGACTTTTTCCAAAGGCATTTACCAAATTCTGTGTAACTTTTATTATTATTATTATTGTTATTGTTGTTATTATTATTATCATATTGTTCAGTTGTACTCATTAGTACTCACCAGCAGACAAAAAGTTTGGTAGAATTTTTTCTTCTGTTCACACATTAATTAAACACAGAGATCAAAACAAAGGCAACCAGGATTCTTTATGCATTCCTGTATATTAAGCAGCTAATCAATTGCTTGCTAGTACACTTAACAACAAACGAAAATTTTTCAGTAATTGCTAAGGAAGTTCATGGGTTTGTTTGACTGTTTAACTGTAGCAGTAAAATTGCCAAAGAGTTGGGGAGATATTGCCCAGCTTGGTTTTCCTCTAGCTTAACACTGACTCTGCAAATGTATGGTCTGAGCAGTGGTCTGAAACAAAGAATTGATCATTGTGCAAGTATCCCAAGGGACAAAAAGAAGAGGCAGGGTGGTCAAACAGGGTTCTCAGAAGCTATATATAAAAACAACCTGTAGCAGACATAAGAACAGAGGGAAAAGCAAGAACTAAGTCCTCCCAGCAGAGAACTCAGGCCACTGGTTATTCAGTGCAAACATTTCTTCATCTTAAATGAGGCTGGCAGGATCAGTTTTAGGATCCAGGTCTTGAAAAGTTAAACATAACAGTGAAGTAGGGTTAGATTGCAGAAAGTCACTGTTTAACAGCTGGAAGTATGAGATTAATGGGGATTAGCAATAATTGGATAATTTGGAATACATTTGTTAGTAACATTGTAACTGGGTTAATAATATGTCTTTGTTGTACTAGACTGCCAAGGCACTAATTAGACTACTAATACATTCATGGCTCTGCATATGACAAGTATTCTGTAAACCACAATAAATTCCATGTGGTTTAATGCAAAGTGGTGGAGTATGTGGCCAACAAAAACAAACCCTTAAGGACTTGCTGAAAATCTGAGAAAGAGATTGCAGAACAAGAGCTTCATGAAGTCTCTGTTTCATTGATTTGGAGAAATAAACTGAAGAACCTGTTTTTAAGTGTCCTTTGGCCAAGGAGCAGAGTCCTGTGTCTCCTCACTGAAGTGAGAAACTTTGAATTTACAAAGGAGCCAATAAAGCTCAAAGAGCTGAACAAAGGCCTATAACTATAGAAGGGATAACATGTACAAAAGGAAAAATAAAGCTCAAGGAGGTACCTACCCTACTGCTGTACAGGGATGGAAATAAAACCCTGTGAGTATTTCTTTGGTTTGGTTTTGTTAGTTTTTGTGTTCTTTTTTTTTCCCTGAGTCTATCATTTATTATAAGAAACCTGAACAAATGAATGAGAGACTCAGTGTCTCTTATACACACTCAAATGCACACACAGGTGACCTCATTCTGTCCTGATATCAGGGAAGAACTGTTGTTGTGTTGTTGTTTTTTTTTATTATTTTTTTTTCTCAGGAACAGGTGTTTTTCTTGAAGTAAAGACCTAAAAGCCTGGCATACTATGACTGGAGTTAAGAAAAAGTAAGCAAACAAATCCCCGTCAATACTCTTTGCTGAGATTACTCAGAACTGGAAGCTCACCAGCCTTGCTCTTGCAGTACTCACCTGCCTGTGGCATCTGAGGCACGGACTCAGATATGGACGATCCAAATCTTTTATTACAGGTTCTAACATCCCTTATATACATACACAAGTTCTCTCTTTTAACTTTCCCACCTACCTTTACATGTCAGCTAAACATTCCACAAACACTCCTTAACCGTGCATGCAGGCACTTATCCAATCAGGGTCAGAAGTCGCTCAAGCCATACGCTCTTCTTTCCTGCTTCCAAGGCAGGTATGTTTTTATGGTTTTTTTTTCCCCAGTTCCTAGTAACAGAAGCTGTCCTGATGATACAAGTAGTTAAGCACCAGACTAGCACCAAATGTGAATCTTCTCATAGTTTCACAGATCCACATGGCAACAACCAGAATGAAGTCTTTGAGGACTGTTGAGCTGAGGTGACGGCTACGTTCCCTATTGAGCAGTATCCATACAGATCTCCTTCCAAATGACAGGTAGCTGAGAAAAGTATGGAGGTTGCAGAATTGATAAGCATTGAAAGACCCCCCAGCATATATTTCTCCGTCAAGTCAAACCACATATTACCTGTCACCAAACCATTCTTGCACTTTTCTGTAGAAATTGCGTACTTCCAGCACTGGTAGTCCAGCTATGATATCTTTGTTTTGTATGTTTTCTATGAGGTTATCAGTTTTCCTCTCAGTTCTGTCTAACGAAATGCTACGCCACTTGCTTTTAATTGAAGACATTACAATGCCTTGTACTAATAGTAATTGAAGAAACCAAAAATAATTACACATGTAAGCAAGATGGCATTTGTTTTAGATGTATGGCCTAATATAATGCAAATAATCTTAGTAACCTAGTGAAGGTAGTCATTCAACCAAATATACGTAAAGTAGAAATAACTTTTATAAAATATCAGGGGAAGAAAGAGTCCTCCCAAATTTGTAGTGTTCTGTCTGAGATGTTCTCCAACTTTCACCATTTTTTGTACAAGACCTGTATTTGGTATACTGCAACTGCATGGATATACTGTACAAGGAATGTAAAACCATGTGGGTTTTCTAGATCCCAGGTGGGATCTAAATGGTGGAGGTAAGGCTTAAGTACAATTTTGAGTGCATTTGATATCACAGCAGAGGTTTAAATTCAATCAATATATAAAGGCACATCTATAATCCTGTTACTTGCTTTATTTCTTCCCATCTTTCCATGGTTTCCTTAACAAAATTGGCATGCTCAATGAAAGATTTGTTCCATTCACTTCCATTGCTTTTCTTAGCATTTTTTTTCAGTGTTCTGAAGGATAACAGACAAAACCTAGCCACTTATTCAACTGATACACTTTCTGTCAGAGGTGAGCTCTTTACTCTGAATTCCTAATAACATTTATGTCCAAGGGAGTTTACAATGAGCTTCAGTGAGATGAAGATCCAGCTGTAAATGTAATATTTTGTGTAAAAGTGCTGTTATTATTCTGATCAAGGCAGTGGTCTCATTCTCATAGTTTTTACTAAGCCAAAAAAAACCCAAGTATTTGGTTAAAATAACTTGCATGTATTTATAATCTTATGTTTTATATAATGATATTAATTCTTCACTCAGAACACTGAATTCTTTTAATTCTGCTTTCAGTTATTTGTGATCTCTTATCAGTTGTTGGCTGACTTTTATTTTTAACACCAACTGGAATGTATGGATTTAGACAGATCTGAAATTCAATCCAATTTAGCATATATGAATGTACAATGAACTGGAAACCAGAGAAAGGAAGAATTCTCCACTCATGAAGGATAATACGGAAGCCTCTGTGAATGTTTTATGTAAGGGAATAATTTGGACAAGAGGTAATTAATACGTGAGCTTCTTTTTGATTTAAGATTTATCTACTAAAGAGTGAAAGGGGATCGTATGAGCTTCTGTTTGTATTGTAAACCACAAATACTGCTGCAGAAAAGTTGATAGCACTTCTATATTTCTTTTGTTTCCATGCTCCCGCCATTCCTCATTCTATATATTTTTTTTTTTCCTACTTCACCTTTCAAAGCCAAATACTCTATCTTTGGTGTTATAAATTAAGGAACTGCTTTAGTCTTCTACTGAAAAATTTAAAAATGAATGAATGCAGTGATATGTTTACTTGCATTAACATTGTGATGGAAATAGAAGGAAAAGTGTTTTTCAAAAGCTTGAATGTATTCTTGGCCCCAGTTATATTTATTGTGCCAAGAGTAAAACTGTCACGAAAGAAGAATCTGAATTGAAAATGAAGTGTCATAATATTATTTTTAAGGAACTGTAGATCTGTGGAAACATTCTTGGGTACTAAATAGTTCAAGATCTACCTGAAGACTCACACTTCATATAGTTTGGACTAATTCAAAGTGCCAAAGTGAAGTTTGGGTCTGTGCCTCCTACAAAGAAGAAAAACCAAAGAGACTCCAGTTCAGATTGTAAAACACAGTATTAAAAGAGTAATCAAATTTCATTTGGAACTGAAATTTTCTGTCTGTCAATTGAAAGACTTCAGCATCTGTCATTTGTGACATATAGGCAGCAGTCATTTGCTGCAGAATTTTTAGAAAAAAACCTCTATATGTGGCAGAGAATAATATTTTTTTTTTTTCACGATGATGCCAAATTTAAATGTAATTCAAAAATTTCAAGGCAGTTTTGAGGAAATAACATTCAATACATGGAGAGCTGAAGAAGAATCTTCTCGCTTAGGAAACTGTAATTGACTTCTTGGGTCCTGGTAGCCAAACACTTATTTTTCTCTATTTCCTTATTTACCCTCTATAAAATTAAGTTAATTGAATATGTAATTTTTGTTTATTTTTATTTTTTAACTGGAGAAGTGTTAGTGTAAGTAATATACTAGGAATTTTGAGGAATAAAACTAACTTCGGGGCATAGTTAACAGAATTAGGTCAAGACTTTTATTCTTTTAACTAGTACAGAAATTAATCAGCTCTGAGGCAGCTAGTAGTTACCATTTTACATTTATGGAAGAATATGAAGAAAAATCAATAATAGATTATGTAAAGAGAGAAGACATTAACTTAGGCTGTATAAAATTACGGAGAAACAAAACAATGTTAAGTATGATGAATTACAGGGTAAAGTCTTATAAATCACCCAGCAACAAAGGATCTATCTATTTACTTTCAGCATGTTTCACGTATATGTATCTAATCTGGAAATAAAGGTTCTGCAAGGTGCTAAAGCCTTTTCACTTTTTATAGTCATTATATATGGGTCTAGAGCTCTACAATGAAAACAATTTGGTGATAGCACTTGAATGAATAACTTTTTGCATCTATCTTGTGTGTGCAACTCTTATGCTTGTGCCAAAGCAATTTTGTATTACTCTAGTCTGTTTCTCTGAACAGATGTTAAAAATTACTTGTTAAAGGGGAGTGGGATGCTAGGGAGCTGGATAGAACAGAGACTCTCCGAAGTCAGTATTGCTAATAAATCCCTCATGAAGATGCCACTCAAGATGAACTATTTGAGTATGTCTTAGGAAACAGAAGATTTGAAGGGCTGTAAATAAAGCACGCAAACCAAACCAAACCAAACCAAACCAAACCAAACCAAACCAAACCAAACCAAACCAAACCAAACCAAACCAAACAACAATGCCAACAACAAATAAGAAATGAATATCACCTAATATTCTGTCTCTCCTTGAATTTTCCATTTATGAATACACAAACAATAATCTACTGAATATGCTACAAATAGAGAATGGGTTTGAAGACATGGTACAAATAGAGAATGGGTATAAGGACCTTATGCTTGAGCAATACATGTTTCAAGGAGATTACTTGATCCAGCCAAAACATCATCATATTGGATGAATTTCCAAACGCAGTTCAGGCACTCCAAAATGAATACCCACAGATGATAATTGAGAAGATTCATTTCAAAAGTGAATCCAAACGAAAAATACACACATACTACTCTTCCAACTCTCTCCTGAGAGAGTACCAAAAGATTTTGCTCTTTACTTAGAGCTTTCCTGTAAAGTACAGGAGTAGAGAGCAGAGAACAGCACACCAGTAACATTTCATGCTCAATATAACCTCAGTGAAAACTACAGAATATATTAGTAAAAATCTGAGCATGGCTGAAACTGCATGATGACCTGAAAACCTGGTTTCTGCTCTGTTTTTGACTAGGAAAAGAATTCAGGGGTCAAGGGGGCTGTCTTTTGTTCACTCAACATTATGGTATTTGTGGGGCTCTGACTTGGAACCACCAAAAAAAAAATCTGGAACAAGATTGCTCTATTTGCAACATGTATTTTGTTATATAGAGGCTTAAAAATATGATACCACAGTGAATGAAATAGATGTGATCACTTTGGTAAGTCATCTCGTAAAACGCTATGTCTACATAACTACTTCTTCATACACAGAATCATAGAGTCATAGAATCACCAAGGTTGGAAAAGACCCACAAGATCATCCAGTCCAACTGTCCACCTGTCACCATCTCTGCAGTTGGTGTGGGTCAATGATTAGGCGGGTCCAACTTGATTTAGCAGGAATATAACTGAACCTCACATTTATTTGTAGTGAGTCAGTCATCTGTACTTTTAAGAATTTATTCATGCAGCACAGTAATTCATCAACACTTTTTCCTGTCATTGGGATTTTCCTAATATATTTGTGTAACTGCCAACATCAAAGATTAATCCCGAAATAAAAGATCATCCCATTTCATAGCAGAAAGAATTAAAACATCAAAGTTTGCTAGTGGTTCAGTATATTCGTATGTTAATTTTTAGTGCCTGACAGAAATGCCTTCATAGGTCAGAATTTTGAAGCTTTTCCAGAGAGGAACAGTTTACCTTACAGAAATGCAGAGGTATTAGTGCTTTCATAATTAATCTATTAGGTAAATATTTTACCGCAAAGAGTTGATGCCACCTGTGCCAAATGATTTGATATGATGAAGAAGAATTTGTTTGGTTTTAAAGTAAGGAGAATTACAAAATCCTGAGTATATCTTTGATCTGGAAAGTTTGTTCTTTATAGCATAACAGTGGGAGTTGCGTATCCCTAAAGGAAGTACAACACATAACATTAGGACATTGTTGTAACACAACAGTCAGATGAGGTTGTTAAAAAATTGTTAAAAAACAAGCGAAGAAAAAAAGCAAATGCTTTCCTTTACTGTAAAGAAAACTAGCATTATTAATTTAAATTCTCCGTTGCATTAAATGTGACAGGTCAGCCCTAGTCCTAACATACATTATGGTAAACTGTTTAGTGAAGTTTGACCTGCTTATGTTTCAGAGCTTCAAAACAAAATACAACTAAAATTGTTTTATGTTTGTTTGTATTTGAAGCTTTTCTTATTTCTCAAATGACCCGCCTTTGCCTCATTAAGATCAGTATGAAGTAAAAGATAAAATTCAAGGCTGATAATCAGATGCTAATCTACTTATTATAAAAACTTCAGGAGAATCTGATATTTCCATTGAATACTAGAATTACTGCACTAAATTCATCAAAACCATCCTCTACAATGAGGTTTTAAAAAAGGCCAAATTTTCAGAAGTTATCTCTAATTTGCCAGCTGACTTTTAGTATACTGTGGGGAATTTCTCTGAATCTACAAATTATGTTTTAAACTGTGACACAAACTTGTGTCTACTTTGTGCTATTAGTACTTTGAATGTGTACTCAGTCATAAAAAACAATTCAGAAGTTGTGTTTCGAAAGCCAGTATAGCTATAATGTTATAGACAATACATATTTTTGGTGTTTGCTCTACAATTTATCTTGAATCAGAACTGCCAACCAACCAACCAACCAACCAACCAACCAACCAACCAAAGACAGTTCATTCCTTAAAATTCCAGTGTTATTATTGAAAAATTCTTTCAGGTCAGTTGCTGACATCATTGCAGATCATTATGTTATAGTAGTAATAAAATACAACGACCGTTTGTTATTCTATTCTCTGCATTCTGCCTCAACTGAAACAGACTTGTATAAACTGAAAACCAGCAAATGTCATACAGAAATTTAAAAAGTGGCAAACAAGTTATCTAGGACTAAATCAATTGGATTTTTAAACAAAATTTAAAAAATACTACATGATTTGTTACTCTATTAGGTAGCATTTCTGAATAATCACCCTAGACAGCATTGCTTTTTTTATTTAATTGCTTACTTTTGCTTAGAGGCTCTATCACGACTAGATCCCATTGCCAGGCCAGGCTTGTTAGCAATCAAAATTGCAATCCACCCAAGAACTTTGTCGTCTCCATCTTTGGAGCATGCGTAGCACCTTGACATAAGCAGGTACATTTCTAGCTATGAGTTAAACCAGTAGTGAAAAAGAGAGGATGTATTTACAGTATCTGAGCCTTTCAATATGTTACTATGTCAGAATGCCTTTAAAAAAAAACTGTCATTTTTCTTGTAAGAGAGAAAGGAAGTGGAAAATACCGGGATTTTCTTTTATTTATTTGTTTGTTTGTTTGTTTATTACATGGGATGTTGCCTCTGCTTCTGCTGCTGCTGGTAGTGCTTCATCTTTCTGGCAGTGTAATAATATTTTTCTCAAAATTATAACAAGCAGCAATGCTTAATGATGAACACAGTATCAAATGATGACAAGAATTTTAGGTGCCTATATCTGCAAGCTTGCAGTCATTTTAAATCTGTATCATTTGATGGATTTAGAATTAGTTAAAATCTTGTAAAAGCAGTCACCCAAACTAAAAACCATTTGTTTTTCCCAACCTTCAACCTGCTCTCCAGTGTAGCAAAAATATATATTTTTGTGTGAGGGAAGACTTGCAGGGACTTTATTTTTCCCCTTTGGTACACAGAGGCTCAAGTAAACAGCATCTGTAATATCTGACCTGTGCACTAATTTCACAGTGTGCCCTGAAGAAACAGAAAAATACAACCTTCTTGTATTTAGATCCCTGTAAGTACAGAAATATACTGGAAGGTAATCGAGATCAAAATATTTAAATCAATTATGTTGATTTGAAAAGTAAATAAAAGAAGTAAATTCCATGGATTTTTCTTACACTTTCAGAATTTGTAATATATTTGAGAAAAGATCTGCAGAAAATCGATTTTTCATTGCAGATAGCAGTAACTGCAGTGTTGTCTTAAAGCACATATTTCACTTGCCCATCACTTCCTTTAACTTCAAACTTTAAGAAACAGTTTTCTTGACCTAATCACTTCTCACAGGTTTGTTCTTTCTTTTTAAACATAAATCCACCATATTTTTAGAACAGTGTGAAAAAGAAGAGTGAAACAAACAAACAAAAAATATTATTTTTTAGAACCACCAAACTCTCGTGGCTGCTGTTATCAAATGCTGAAACTTGGCTACGAAAGACTTCTTGCTTTTGAGATGGGCCTTTGAATATTCTAGGGAGCATTAGTTCACAGTCAGCCAGGTAGTGAGAATGCACATATTACATACTGGGTATGTACAAAGGGTATGTAAGTTTGTCGTACATTAAGGTATCCTGTACTGCAGAACAAAGTATTTTCTGCAGGTGCACAGACCTGGAAAAGCTTCAACAGGAAGCTTTTGGCAGGGAAAATCCAGCTTCAGAAATGAAGACTGTCTGCAGCAACAGGATAAAAAGCTCTTTTTTTATTCTTTCTGGAAAACATTACATCTTGCAGAGCTCTTGCTGTATTCCCTTCCCCTCTTGTGCAGTTAAGGGATTCTGTGGGGGAGAACTGTTCTTGTGGTCCTTTGCTTAGTGGAAGTGGTTTCTCTTTTATGGCAAGGGAGCTTGGGCCCTTTCAGAAGATGCCTCCCAGTTTGCAGCTGACTTCCATGATGCCCTCACGGGTCATGACTAGAAACCCAATTGTGCCAAACAGAGGGAAACCAGGTGTTCTTCCTCTGCTGTATTAAGAAGTTCACTTGAAGTATCTGCCTAAACAAAGCCTTCCTTAAAAACTGCATGCATTCTGTGATGCTAAGTGTGAAGCTAAGACAATATTCAAAATGTATTTCAGTGATATCTGATGCAAAGCCAACAGGGAAACTAATTCACAAACTACAGCACCAGTGAGAGCTTTTCAGTAATAAGGATTTCATTTCAGTAGTTTATTTGGCAGGATTTCTGTTTCAAAACTTATCATTCTTTGACACATCCTGTCTGGAATTAATTTTTGTGTTTTACTGGTGCTGTAAGACAGCTGAATTTTTCAGCAAAAGCGCATACAAAAATGTAAAACATAGGTTTGAACTGTATGTCTTGTTAAAACAGTTGCAGATGTAGTCTTACTATTCTTTCAGTTGATTAATGAATGAGGTTTAGAAAGAATGAGAACATACATGGATATATTTAAGATATTGTACAGTAAGATTTTGAAAGTGGGATCCATTGACCACTTCTCAATGTCAGTGATAAACAGTGTGTTGGTATTTACAAAAATCTAAAGAGATGCTTGATCATTTTAATTTTGGAAGTCCTATTGAATGTGATATGTTTCCAGTAAATAAATGAATAACTTTGTCATTAAAAAATGTAGGATTTGGATTTTGTCTTTTGTAATTGAAATTCTAAGCTTTTCTTCAGCTCTAAGAACAGAGACTTTCCTCAGTGTAGCTTAGACCAACCTGGAAATTTGGTGTTGCTTTTTATTATTTGCAATACGGTATATTTTGAAGATCCTGATTCTCTATGTGAATAGTTTTTAGTACATATGATATAAGAAAATGCTGCTCTAAAAAAAGGCAGATAGACTTGAGAGGAAAAGTCTTGGCAGAAAGAACTCTCAATAAGCTCTTAATTGACTTAGGATAAGAAGCCCATTAACACTGAATGGCTCATGCATTTGCACACACCTGGCAATTTCCCTAAGGTTATACATAGCAATAAAGAAGTTGTAAAGACTATTCCATCCTTCTGACTGGCATTACAGTGATGATTTGATAAGAAAACTATTTAAATAGTTCATGTAATCCATTATAGGTATGACATTATCTAAAGTTAAAGGGTTGCTATCTTTATCTCCTTTTCTCTTGTACGCATGACCTATAAAAGTCAAAAAGATCTTGTGTAGAAGTTCCTACACGACTGTATTTCCAGATAATCCTTCAACAAAAACTCAGCTGGCTTTATGGCAGCTTTGTACACCTGAAGTAGGAAAGGATAAAGTAGCCTTCATAGTCTGACCTGTGATCTGACTCTGTAGCAATGAGGCTGGCCTGCCTTTTAGTGAAGTGCTTGGAGCTCTCTGCAGTACATTTTGCCTGCTGGAAAATAAACCAATAGTCCAAAGATTTTCCACTTTCTTGGTATTGGTTCTTTTATCTTTAAACACACAAAATACACTTTTATATAGATCAGACATTAAACTGAGGTGATTGTAAGTACCAGCCTTTTTTTCCAGGTTCTGTGCCGATATACTGAGGGACAGTTCTCAGAGGGAACTGTATACAAAATTAGCTGTAGGGAGATTAAGAGAAAAACAAAGCTGCTTAATCTTGGAGGCATCAGCACCTGTCTATGTAAAATACATCAGAAAGCTAAAAAAGTCATTCTTTAAGTATCAAGTAGTGTCTGCAAACTGTAGAACAATTGGTTAGAAGTTCTTGGTAAAGTCTACTGTACCAGAATATTTCTATAAATAAGGATATAAATTCAGATCTATCTATCTATAAATTCAGATCTGACGATCTGAAATTAATATAAAATTTTATGTAAATGAATTATTGCAGTATCAGTTTTAATACAAGATAACAAGGTCAAACATTTCAAATAATTTCTTGTAAAGAAAATGTTTGTATATAGAGATAATACTCATAAATAGAAGAAATAGAGAAGCCAAAATAAACAAATGGTCAAAATAACCTATAAGAGTTCATAAAGAACTATAAATGTGAATTTGTTTTAACCTCAGTGGCTCAGCAAAGGGATGCCTTTACTCACAGTGGGACAGGTGCCATGTAAGAAATTACTGCTCTTTGTCACACTGACTCTCAGTCAGAACACTACGAATCACAGAATCACAGGATCATGGAACATTAGGGTTGGAAGGGACCTCCAGAGATCATCAAGCCCAACCCCCCTGCCAAAGCAGCTCCCTAGCCCAGGTTGCACAGGTAGGCGTCCAGGAAGGTCTTGAACTTCTCCTCCAAAGAAGGAGACTCCACCACCTCTCTGTGCAGCCTGTGCCAGTGCTCTGTCACTGCACTGTGGAGAAGTTCCCACCTACATCTGTGCGGAACATCCTATGCATCAGTTTGTGGCCATTTCCCTCATCACCACACAATGCTGAGAAAAGTCTAGCCTTGTCCTTTTGCCTCATGCACTTTAGATATTTATAGACATGGATCAGATCCCCTCTCAGTCTTTTCTCAAGGCTGAACAGACCCAGGTATCTCAGCCTTTCCTCATAAGGGAGATATTTCACACCCTTTATCATCTTTGTGGCCCCCCAACTGGACTTTTTCAAGAAGATCCCTGTCTTTTTTGTTCCGGGGAGCCCAGAACTGGACACAGTATTCCAGGTGAGGCTTCACCAGGGCAGAGAAGAGGGGGAGGATCCTCCTTTGACCTGCTGGCCATGCTCTTTTTAACTCACCCCAGCATTGGCCTTCTTGGACACGCGGGCACACTGCTGGCTCATGGCCAGCCTGTCATCTACCAGGACACCCAGGTCCATCTTCTCAGAGCTCCTCTCCAGCAGGTAATCCCCATCCTGAATCAGTGCAGGAGGTTATTCCTCCCTAGGTGCAAGACTCTACACTCTGGACTCTTTCGAGGAGATCCCTGTCTTTTTCACACCAGATATACAAAGTTTGAGATAAGAAAAGGAAAATGAGAAAAGTAAGATTAGTACTGTAAAAAACCTGCATATTTTAGTTTTATAATGGTGATGCAGCAAGAGCAGGCGTGAAATCCCCAGGGAATATGTCAAGAAGAAGAAAACAATGAATTTGGAAAGATGAGATGTAGTTTGTGCTGCTCTGTGACCAGACTGTATTTGTAATCCTGTGAAAGTAAATAGGTTCGTAGGTGACCCTTTGGGAAAACAGTGCACAAACAGCAGACATAGAAGTTCAAGAATGTTGAGATTCTAAGTTCAATCTTTTTCTATTACTTTGGACTTGACCAGGAAATGAAAAATATATTTGCAATAATCTGTTTAAATTTTTGCAATTCATGGACTCTTAAAAACACAAACTTAAAGTAAATGGACCCATCAGAGACTATATGAACATTTTTGGCTGTTCATTTTTAAGTGTGACTTCTGTTTATGAGTGTTCTTAAGACTGCAACAGACCCATCAGTCACTGAATTTAGTTCCTTTCTGCCATGGTTGATACAGTAAACAAAACCACTTAGGCAGCTTTATATTTTAAAAACTCTAATTCTGAAGATGACAGCGAGCTTGATAGGGTTGAAAGAAATACACAGGCACTGTCTCTCAGGTCATTTAAAACTGACTGTTCTTTGCCTTCTCTGTTAGTCAGATTGCTCTAATCTCTTCTTGGTCCTTATGCTAAAAAAAAAAAAAAAAACAAAGATAATACAAAGTATCTGATTAGAACCACTGTGTAATAAAATAAAGTGCTCCTTATTTAAAATATACACATCCAAACCTTAAACAGAAGAAACAGAGGGAAGTTTTAAAGTCCACATTACACATATAGGTTGTCAAGCCCATCAATTTCATGCACTTTTTAATTTTATGTTCCACTAAAACCACTAAGAGATGCAGATTTCAACGTCAATGTAAAATGTTTGAAGGTTCAAACCATGTTCAGTTTTCAAAGCTGAGTATAACTTTATGTGAGTAATTCACTTGATATTTTTGACTATGCTGATGGTTTTTTTTTGTATCTCTTACTAGTCAAAAGAATTTTAACATCCAGGGGCATAATCTTTTTTTTATTTTTTTTATTTTTTATTTTTTTATATAACTGAAGTGTTATTCTCTGAATTGTCAGTTCACTGGGGGCTAGGTACAACTAAGCAGTCTGGAGTGCTCAGGATTTCTAATTTTAGAGCATTAGCTGATGACAACAGAAGTAGCCTTTAACAAAGCTTTTCCTTTATTCATTATCAGCATGTTTCTTTCAGTCATTAAGCTGTTGTTAATAAAAAGAAGCTGTTCTTATTAGTAGCAGGCAGCCCCTCAGCCAACATGTGTGCTTCTCCTGGGGGCAGGCTACGGGCATGGCCAGGATGCAGCCCCAGCTGTCTGCTCAGAAGGGCAGAGTTAAGATATGCTGCAGCAGGTACTGGAAAATAGCCTTAGTGATGCAAAATCACCTCTCCATCATAAAGTTATCTCTTGTGAAAAAAAGATGTAAACCTACACTTTTCTATTTGTATATGCAGTGTATATGTGTACTACTCACTATTTATTATCGTGACAAATGTCTGATCACAGCTAGATGTATGAAGGTATCTTTCACAGTCAATATTATATAATGCAAGATTAGTGATCCAGCAACCATACTCCATCTCAGCTGGCCCAAACTCATTTTTTCTCCAAAAGCTATGGAGCTGTTGTTTTAGCCTTGGAACGGTTATAGCACAACTGCAGGATCCTGAGCACCAAGTTATCCCTATGGATATGCTTCCTTCTTGCTGGTCTGCACACAATAATTGCACTCTGTTTAAAAACATGCGAAGTAGTTAAATTTCTTAACAATCTTTTATTTTCTATCTTTATCAAAGTTGGAATATCTAAAAGACATTATATGGTGTATTACTTGTTGAATTTTTTCAGGTTCCCTAAAACAAACTAAAGTGAGATGATGTGAATAATAATGCAGAAAAAGCATGTAAATATTTCTTCATCAGAAACAAACCTATGCAAATTGTACAGCACAGATTTGGTGTTTCCTGAATATGTTTTCACAGAAATTTTAAAATCCTGCTATTCATTCTTTGTTGTGTGCTTCAGTGTGTCTTTGGTTCAGAAAGTTTTTGACAGTATCATTCTTTTCAAGTCTGTTTTCTTGATCTCACTTATTGGATTGCCTTCCCTCTTACTAATTTTATGCTTTAAATTCCTTTGATCTAATTTACTTTCATTTGGTTTGTTCTCTTTAACTGCATTCTTTTCTACCCTTACACTTTCTCAGAAGGTACCTTTCACTTTCTGCTTCCACGATCTCTCATGGCACGTACATTAAAATTCATCAGATTAATGTTATCCGACATACTTTAACTACATCAGAGGGTTTTATGTGGACTTCTTTTGAAGACGGAGGAAGAAAATAGTCTTTTCTAATACAAAGTTCATCTCTCCTTAGAACAGGTGTTTAAGAGGAGTCAAATAAACTCTAAGATTAGCTATTTCTCCAACACTGACTACATGAGTATGTATGTATGTATGCTTGTATGTATGTATTTATTTATATGGGTGGGAGGATGCTCTCAGGTGTCTACCAAGTCCTACAATTAAATTCAATATATTCAATACTGATAGTTTCTAGAACAAATTCTGTGAAGAAGTGCTACTGGTGCTGATATATCTGAAATCGTTCCCAGTGATCATAAGCTCCCTTGCTTGCAGCTGCTGCCATCTTTGCACAGCTTGCTGTTGTTCTGGGCAGCATTACTTCCTCTGTGCAGAAAACTTATGTTTTGCTTCTTTGTGTGCTGTTTCAGTCTGAACAGACATAGTTGCAGCAGTTCTATTGAAAAGCAGGATGCTGAAGCAGTGTTTTATTCCACACAGTGTGTGGAATTAATTGTCTCTTGCTGAAGAAGCTAAGCTGCTAGTATTTTGCGTTTACTGGAATGAATGTCTGTGTGGGTGCCTGATTTTCTGTTCAGCAGAATGCTCCTTCTTTTTCCCTTACCAGAATGTGCAAGCTGATCCAAGTGGTTGCTCTGACTTTTAATTCACTATGGTATGGTGAACTTCTCCTAATGTCACTCGCTTAGTCTTAGGCTACTGAGGCCTGTTAAAGTCTGATCCTAACTGGGGGTCCCTAAATTCATCAAAACAAAATGTTAAGCTTAAAGACACAAAAGACTTTATTAAATAGTTCAATTGCTTCTTACCTTTTCCAGCTTTGTGAAACGAATGTAAGATCTTTCAAAAGTTTTATTCTTGTTGGGAATGCAATGATTGCAAGTTTCTGTGGCATAATCTGACAACTTGCTCTTACTGCTTTAATGGAAGGTAATTCAATAGTTCACAGCTAGCAATTTATTGTTAATAAACATATTTGTTTCTTTTTGGTTATTTTTGTGATCTTCACCTTCACAAATAGATCAGCTTTTATTCCAGACCTTTATTTCAGCTGCTATCCAGGTATTGTGTTTGAATTTTATGTTGTTTTTACACTGAGCTGCTTCTGATCACCTTTCAGGATGTTTCGTTCTGTCTTTCTGCTCTTACTCATACATCAGAATTACTGAGCTTTTGGTGGAATTTGAGAGGACTGTGATGTACTAAAAGTTAAGCTATCAACATGGATAGAAGCATTTTAAAATAGAGAGGGGAAACCTGTAGGCCATACCTTCACATATTGTATCCTGTGTAAACCAGGAAACTCATGTTACCAGGCCCTTCTGATGCTTTGGCTGTAGATTGCCTACGCAGATCCCTGAGGCTGCAGAAGCTTACTTTCCTAAGATCCATTTTCCTTATTTTCTATGCACTATTAAACAAAATACCAATTGTTATGTTTCTATACATTATAAATACTTGAAGGATTATTTCTTCAGCACAAAGAAATGAAAATACTGTAATTTGGGAAAATACAGCAGCTCTGTGCTTTAAGTAGCTCAAAAAATATTAAGCCATTTTATTTTACCCCAGAGGGACAATGTTCTGAACTCACTAATGGTCTTATATTCCTTTGCCAGAAAATTAAGGTTGTAAGTATTGGTAAGCCTATTGCAGTTTTTGTTATTGCTTTATTTTCCTATTGGAAATAATGCGTTGGCTAAAGTACAATTAAAATCTCATCTTTAAGAATCTTGAGTGTACATGCATAAAATGTTATAAAATCTCTCTCTGCAGAACTACTCTGCTTTGTTTCATTTCACTTTAGGGTTGTGTTTGACACATTCCTCTGGTTTCTAATCAACATATATAGATTTTAAAATAAATCAGTAGTATTTTTTCAAGCCATATTTCAAGCTTTCTTACATTTAATTACTGGCTGTGTATATTACAATCCCTATAAGCTTAAAGAATCATGGTAGTTCAGATGGTGTCTGAAATCCACTATACTTCTGACATGATCCTTTATAGACCCTCTGGCTATATCTACACAAGCAAATTAAATGTGCCAAGAACCATTCTCCTGTACAGAGACTGTTAGCAAGCAGCAATTAAACTTTTAAGCCTCCGAATGGGGAAGGAAAGTGAGAGAGGGACACTGTGTTGAAAATACCCATGAATTCTGTGGGAGAACACGGGCCTGACCCAGACCAAAACTGTGCCGAAGTTTGGTAGCTTGTTTTCTATTGACTCTAAATGGAAATCCAGTACTTTGAAATATTTGCTGATGTGAGTACAGAGGTGAATTCTGAATCCTGAATCAGAAATTAATTCTCCTTTCAGTACGTTGATTACGTTTTCCTGGATTGGGAGTACTATTTGCATCAGTTTCTTCCTTCCTTTGTAACCTGTAACTTGTTATATGGGTGTGCAACACACAAATGATTTTCCTGTGACTGAATCCGTGGTGCTTTTGTGTTTGTTTGTTTGTTTTTTTCCCCCATAGATTCTACATGACTTTTCCAGAATTCTTCTGTTCCTCTCTAATAAGAGGACACTTTGACAGTTACAGGCTTTCTGAAGAAGCTATAGATGGCAGGAGTGCATCTGGTTTCAGAAAGCTGATGTATGAAACTGTCGTACATATATGCAGCACTGCTAAACAGCTAGAGGAAGCGTGAGCTCAAGTGTTGCGACACCTCATAAAGACAGCTGCCAGGAGAAAGTATTAAAAACTCTAGAAAGAGATATTAGAAATGGAATAGTGAAACGATTATTTAAATAACACTGAAACCAGAGCTGCAGTTCTTGGTGGAGATTCTCTCTGTGCAGTGCAAGCTACTTCTGGCAGCATGCTCTTATCATGGAATGCTGTAATACTGGACATTGTGCTGTAATGTGTGTGCTATTCTTGCTCAGCAAGAGGGGGAAATAAAGTCAGTAAAATTTTATTGAATGTTACGAAGTTCTCACTGCTGTTCAGAATAGAACTTCCCCTACACTTGAGTGAATTTCTGAGGTGGATGTTCAAGCAAAATACAACATTTTCTAGTTACATATACAGCTAGCTTCTGCTTATGAAACAAAATAAACAGTGCTCTTAGGCTTTTACTTCCCGATGTCATCTCACTATTATTACTGATAATGAGTTCTAGAAGCAGGGGAAAGCTCTGAGGAAAACCTTGCGGAATTGTTCACATAACTTACAATACGACTTATCTTAACCCTTCAAACACACTATTATTGGATACGTGTGCGTAACAGCTGAGGTCAGCCTGCTTCCTAAAATGTCAGTGTTTTACCTGCAGTGTATTTGTAATTTTACATTCATCAATTGTAAGTAATGTCAAGTAGCAGCTTCTCCAAGATGAGCAGCTGTAGAATAAACATTTTGTCTGAAATGACCCAAACTCCAAGGAGCCCTAGAAAAATGATTCCAAATGGTCTCTTTGGAAACTACTTTCCTCTGACATGGACACGTCCTGAGGACAGGCTAAACATTTTGCTGTGGTAATGTCAGCCCAAAGCTTTAAACACTAGATTTGAAATACACACACATACATTATTATACACATGTATTTTGATGCATAAATTTCAAATATATTCTATATGTGTGTTACAAAAAATCAGTCTATATTTGAAATATGCATGTAATTTTTACTTTTTTTTTTTTTTTTCTCCTCAAAATACTGAATACATTCCAAATATGAATTTCCTGTGGGGGTGTATGTAAATATGCAGTCCATCCCCACAGGAGCTGCTTATACACACAGACACATACACACACACACTGCTCCAAACGTAATTCCTGTCATTTTATTCTATTAGTCCATGACATCCGAGGTGGATAGTGGTGGTACAGCAGTAGAGATTAAATGTTCCTGCCAGCATTCCATTACATTTTGTTGCCACCCAGCAGATGGTTGCAGAGGGGCAGTCTGACACAATGGTGTCTGACATGGAAGTGCAAATGAAGCAAAGCTGTGCAACTGAATTGACATCATTGGCACCCACTGACATTCATCAACACTTACTGAATGCTTATGAAGTGGATGTGACCACAGATAGGACTGTGGTGACAGTGTGCTCCCCCTGATCCTCCCTGCTTCTTTCTTATGACTATGAATCAGTCATCCTACCCCATAAACAGTGAGCAGCCCAAGAGCCCCCTCAGCTCTCCTGCATGGCAACAGGATCTCCTCTTGAGTAGATATGCCTCTCAAGGATACATCTGCAAAGAGATCTTTTACACCTTGACATTAAGATGCCTTGCCTACACAGATCTTTGCTAACTGACTAATTGTTTGTTTTAGGCTTCATTAGCCTTCCTAAGATTATAGTTCAGACTGACTGTGCAAAACAGTCAAAAACAAACTCTTAGACATAAACCATTGGTCAAAACTGAGACTAGAAGTGGATTCAGCTGCATCTAGGCTCCTTGCCACCATGGTTCAAGGAGTTTAGAAAGCAACGGGATCCACTCTGAACCTTGTGACTCAATGAGAGGCCTCCTATAAAAGCATTTACCCTACTCTATATGAAGTAAATAACCATGTGTGTTCTGCCACCTCAAATCTGATTATGTCACTGCCCTATTTTTTTAAATCACTATATTGTGTCCGTTGCCCTACCCTCTATGCAGTAAATCAGTGCAAATCTTGTTAAATCACTACATTACACCTATATCACATCAAGAAATTTATTCTAGCTTCCCACTTACAAGTGCAGTACAGTATAATTTGTTTCCATCAGTTACAGGTGGTAATCTGCTGGTGCAGATTTTTGAGTGAACTATGCTGGCTTTTGTTTATTGCTGGTGAAAATGCATTGCAGCTGAAAAACAGTGTTTTATAGTTGAGAATTTATCAGCTAGTATAGTTGTTCTCTATATATCTATTGTAGTTTCCATAGAAGTAAATAAGGCATTACTTTCAGTGACCTATGCGTGCATATATATATATATATATATATATATATATATAAAATACGTTCAATGTGTATTTGAAATATTTAGATATGAACATTTGTACACAGGTTTTTATATTTCTTGCATAAGAAGCAAGATTTATTTATACACCTATTAGAGAAGATGAACACTTCTTTAGCAGACCCAACATTTGAGCTCTTAAGACAGTATAATTAATATTATTTCTAGAGAAATATTGAACAGTAACTCAGAAACATGGGTGAATGGAGGTTTTTCCTTACTGTTCTTTCTCAAAAAATAAAGTACATGAGAAAGACTTATGAATGCTTATTTAAGCAACAGAAATACAAGAAAGCAGCAAATACTCAGATACAGGGGAAAAAAAAGAAGTTGAAACTCTTCACTGTCAACGATATTTGTGATCTTTCTGCCTCTGACACCTTGTCTCCTCCTGTCCTCTTTGCTACTTTCTCAATTCTGCCAAACTAGTCCATGCATTTTGTTGCTTCCTTTCCATGCTTGCAGACCACTGTCATTAGCACTGTCTAGCTGACAAATCTATTCACATCACTACTTTATATGCGGCTGCCACATTAAATTCAGATAAAATTAATAGAATACAGAAATCACACTATTACTTTATGGCTTAGCTATTTTTTGTCTGAGCAGGTTTTTTTTTTTCCCCCTAAGTCTTTGCAATATAAGAAGCAGAACACAAAAATTGAAGGAGTTTAACATATATATTTTTAATCACATTTCAGAGGTGACATTCTCATGTTCCGTAAAGGACATTTGACTGCCCATTTTGGTCACCTTTTTACAAGCAAGCCTGATTTTACTCTATTAGGCCTTAATATAATCCATAAATACACTCCATACATGCCAGGTACTCCATAAATTCATTGACAATTTTTAGATAGAGATAAGTTACATCCCATCTTATTGCTTATGGATTCTTCTAGTCATCATGGCAAGAAATGCAGGCAAAACAACTACACCACCTAAATTGAAACAAGGATTAATTAGCTATATCTAGTGCTTTGTGAAGGATTAACACATTGCAAAGGTAAAGTCTGAGTGCAAAAAACCTGAACAACGAATCCTTGGATGTTGTATAACAGCCTTATATAAAGCAAAGTTGTCCCTAAAGTTTCTTAGAATAGTAGAACATCTCTCTTCCAAAGCACTGTGGGATTAAATAACACACACAGCTGTAGTTGTTCACCAGCTAGCAGTATGAATGCAAAGAGCATGGGTCAGAAAGTACAAGAGGTATAATTCACTACATTTGATCCCTCACTTCGGATGAAGAAGAGAGTTGTGGACAACATCTCCCTTTATACGCAATGAATTTGGTAGCAGAATGAAGAATTAGCTACCTGATTTTTTTCCATATTCATTGAATTTCCATCTTTTCACTACCTTATTTATTCACTGGCTAACAAGTTTTTTGTGCAATACTGAAACAGTTCCCAAATGTCAATGGTTGCACACTCAAAAATTAGTTAACTCACCAAACAAATCTGAACTTGGAGCCATTTTTCAACTTTTATCTTCAGATTCAAAGATAGAATTGGCCTCAGTCCCATTTTTTTCCCCATCTGTATCATCTGATCTAATAATAATATTTTTCTTCTGCGGTGAATTGCAACTTCCTTAGCTACCCAAAAACAAACTAAAAAAACACTTTAAAATTGGAAAATTATAATGAAAATACTGCAAAATATGCACTCCAGTATTTTACATAAAGCATTTTCCTCTTTTGCTTCCATTATTATCTCTTGTTAAGAACCTCAGAAGTTGCTGTGGAAGTATTTACATCACTGAAAAAATAGACTAGAAATGGAAAAAATAATAAAAACTGCAAAATGTCTACAGTGAATTGCTTTAATGTAACCTATAGTGGCATTCTGCATATACTGGTACACCATTTTTTAGAGATCATTCTGTATAATAAAATGATTGTTTTTTAATTTTAAGATTTATTCTGAATTTAATGTACCTTATGGAGCACAGTGACAGCAGAGCATAGCAGAGGTTCAGTAGCAGTAGAGGAACAAGAGGACGGGGGAAATTAAGGCCTGAAGTTTTCTCCTTCTTTAAGCTTCCTCTGGGCACTGAGGTACTTTGACCTGCTCAACTACCATCCAGATGGCAGCAGTGAAGTGACACTGGAAAGAGCTGGGGTGGGAGACTACTTCAAATTCTCCTTTCTGGATTCTGAAATGGCTCTCTGCATCGCACCAAGGGAGTGAGTCATACTGGGCAAGGATGACTGCAGGTTACCAGGGTCCCTCATGCCTATTCTCTTCCATGCCTTTTCATCCTCTCAGGAATAACTAGAAGAAAAGCAAACAACCCCAGCACTGTGTGAGAGACCTGGCCACGTTGTCTGGATCCCACAAGGTAGGGATGTTTTGCAGCACTGAGCAGGTGGGAAGGAGGTTGTCCCTCTGCTTTCTTCTCCATTGAACAAAGAGCAGCCAAGAGGAGAACAGTCAATACCAGCTGTGCCTCACTACCACTTTACCACAAATTAATTCATTTACTGGGATGCGTGGGTTTACACACGAGTCTTAAATGATGAAGAGTATAACAACTGCACAGCAGACTCAGAATGTGCTAAAACCATGTGGATTTAAAACCCTTCTGATACTTTTAATCAAAAAAATTACTCTTAATAAGAGACCAAACTAAGAAGCTTCACTTTTTCCTCATAGGTATCTAGGTGAACCCACATTAAAAGAAGCCAATTTTCTACTATTCATTCCCTGAAACTTCTTAATCACACCATGTTAAGTACTTGAAATGCCTCACTATTACAACTTAAAGCTGAGAAGTTCTTCAGACCAGCAATAGAACATGAAAAGTTAAAGAGACTAAGTAAAAACATAATGCAGACAGCAAAATAATAACTATTAAAGACCATACATTTAACATTGAAAGAGAGCAGCTTTGAATATATTCTGAACAAAATCTGTCTTTCATACATTTGCTTCTTATTGAAGATTTTCAGGTACCTGTGGAAACGGATATATCCATGTCAAAAATGTACAATCTAATGGAATATTTATTCACAACTAGAGCTATTTGCAAGAATCATTTTCTACCAAAACCAGTAATTTCAGTAAGACAGTTGGCTGTTTCTCAATACTGTCTATTTTTGGTTTCAATATAATAGTAAAGTAAGTTGCATTTAAAGTATAACTTCTTAAGGTGCTGATATCATAATGCAGAGGCAGAAAGTGTTAGAAGTTACATTCCTGTGAGCAATCTGTGAGCTGTCTGCCTGAAAGTACACTGAAAATAATACTATTTCCTCTCTTTCCTTCTTTCCTTGTTTCTTTCTTTCAATGGCTCTCATTTAATGCTGATTTGCTTTATTTTAAGCTTTGCCTGAGTAGAATAGTGTCATATTTTAAATTTCTTAAGTCATCAAGGCTAGAATAAGTAGTGGTTTTGAACAGTCAAAGGAAGAGGAAACTTCTCAAAAAGTGTCACTGAGCAGCTGCTGTGATTAACTGTATGAAGTGAGGGCAGAGGTGATGAAAGGGACTGCCACAGCCTCATTTTCTGAAAATGAAAGCTTTATATACCATATTGCACATAATTATTTCTCTACATGTCATTTTTTAATATGTGGCTATACTACAGTTAAAAATAAGAGATTAATGGATTTGGCATGAAACTGAGTAAGAAAGCATACTATTGGCATAACTGAAGAAGTCCCTCCAATTGATATCTTATATGCTGTGGCAAGTATTCTACTTGAATTTCACATTAACTGGCAAACCAATCTAAAGGAAATTAGACGTAATTGGTTCCTGTATTGATATCTATTTTAAAAGCAATATAAAAATAACTTTGTTAGATCCTGGGACTACTAGTTTAAAGAATGGATCTGAGGCAGTGAATTAAAATGTCTATTCTTCAAGCTTTCTTGAAAAATATTCTCAAGATACAGCCTTTGCTCTATACACACAGACTGGAATGTTCAACATGGAATAACTCAATATCCTACCCTACATACTGCAGTGGTCAAAAGCTGATATTTAGAGAAAGAATATAAGAACCATGCGAATTCTGGAGTTTAACAAGACTTTCTAAGTGGAGAGTTTCACTTTACATATAGTCCTTTCCCATACAGAAGCTTTTGTGTAGCACTGAAAACCCTTACCGATATGATACTTTGCAGGGGTTTTTTTGCAGTACTTACACGTTCAATTTTCATTTTTGTAATATTTCTTGCATTAGGTACTGCTCTGATTCCTAAATGTTGACTTTGATGATACATAATATTCATTTGCCTGATGTCAACTGCATACAACTCTAACCGCTGATTATTGAAGGAGTCATCCAATAGCTGTAGTGGGAGAACAGAGAAATGAAGGATGGTAGAAATAAGTGAGTCAAAGGAAATGCTGAAGGGACAACAACTCAGAGCAGAAGCAAGATCAGAGAAATTAAATTTCTGTATAGAGATTGGATACTATCTGAGCCCATTCAGCTGGGCATAGCTGAGCTGCTACTGAGTATTTAATGCCTTCTGGCTACTTGAGATTACCTTTCCTCATCAGCAGTCCTCTTCATAGTTATCACATTTTTAAATTCTTATTTTAGTCTTTCTCCAGTTTGACATAAAATTACCCATATAATTCCAGGAGTACATAACATTTGTATAGTTATTAGGTCACTGTAACTGGGCTACTGAGGTACCAAATATTTTTGCATTCAGTCCAAAGCAGAAATCCCAGGGATCTTCCTACAGTTAACAGTTCCAGGATTCCTAATTCTGATGCACATAAACACAAAACAAATAATACAAAAAGCTACATTAAATAATTAAAACAAGAAGGAAATCTAAATATTTGCAGCAGTGAATAGATCTGTACAAGAGCCTTGAACAATGCTTCAGTGACTTTAATTTTCATAGCAGTTGGCAACCTCCAATAATAAGCAACATTTTATTCACCCTGAAACTTTCATTCTTGAATATTCCAAAAATGTGTATTGAATTAGTTACTTATATTCTGTTGATAAGGTTTCCTTTCTCTACCAATGACAATTGCAAGACAATGAAAGAATGAGCTTCAATGTAATTACAGAAGGTGGGAATACAAAATCTGTCTACCATCCATTTTCTTGTAGCTAAATTAAATTTCTGGACAGTTCAATACAACTTGCTTAGTCATGGTATTAAGTCTTCTGTGTTCTGCAATACACTGCCAAAATGAGTGACATCTACAGATCATTACATCTCATTTAAAGTAGAATTTCCATTGTGTAAAAGTTGTACTGTGCTCTGATCTATACAAATATCATTCTTCATTATGAAGTAATGGGGTATTTATATGAAGTTCTTTAGGATATGTTGATTAAAACAAATAACTTTTACTGTACTTTTAAACCACTGACTGTTTTACCACAGTAAAAGTGTTAGAGTGAGGCCCTCAAAGCTGTAAAACATTTTAAAATGTCACATAACTTTCATATGTTTTACAGAATAACAGTTTCTATTAAAATCAAATTGTCAGAGCGTACAGCTTTTAGGAAAGCTGACGGAAACATGGACCAAAGTTACTCACAGTGAAGGAAAATGACAAGTAGTGTTTTACAGAATTATTAAATAATTAAGTTTGTAAGAGCCTTCCGGGAATCATCTCCTGCTTGACACATGGTCAACCAGAGCATCTGAATACCCTGTCATGTTGAGCTATGGGAACTCTCACACAATACTACTGCACAACATGTGACAACATTTAAATACTCTGTGAGTGAAAAAAAAGTAACCTAGTCAGAATTTCCTTTGTGGCAAGTTGTGTCCTTTGTCAAATTGCTACAAACTTCCAAGAAGCATCTGGTTCTTTGCTCTGCATCTTCCCATTAAGTAAAGAAAAAACACTGAATAAACTCCTGACTGCACAGGTATTATTCACTGTTGTGCTGCAACTTTTTTAGATTTTAACTACTTATTTATAAGGTAGCTCTTTAGTCTTTGCAGGAATGCTTGTGTCTAAATCCCAGGTATTATGGAAGTGGTTGCTCATATATCACTCTGTCTGTAAATTATGAAGGCAAAAATAATATTTGAAATTCCTCCTCAGAAATTAATGATTTTTGAGTGGAGGAGGGATGTCAAAACAGTACATTATCACTTCAGTCTGCTTGCATTCAGTAAGCTGAAAAATAAGTCATCTGCTCTGGAAGGCTACATCTCTAAAATACTAGACTATAGGATAAGGGAAAAATATGGGAGACCTAGATAGAAAAAAAAAAGTGTCACCTCACGAAGCACAACTATTATTTAGTCAGTCACAAACTTCTCCTATCCCACCTGTAATGTGGAGAGTTCCGATAATGTTTTTTGAAGATACAGAAGGCTGTCATATCTAGTCCTTAGCTACATATATATAAAAAAGTACTGTTATTTGGCAGTGATCCATTACTAATATTTTTCCATTTGCAAAAGATATCCCCAAAAATACTAATAGCATATTAGTCAAGCTTTATATACATTAAGACATTTTATATATCCATCAACCACAGATTAAAAGTAATTTTTGTAAAGTAAGAAACTAAGCTAACAAATACACAAACATACATATGCCTCTATCCAGTTCAAAATATCATCTTAATCTCACATATTTTGAGCTGGTTAGTGGCATTAGGCTATATGCAGTATTTCTTGTCCTTTTCCACATTTGCTCAAAGGATTTTACACACTAGACACCTCTACCCCAACAGAGGATTTGCTTCAGCTTTGCAGCTTGTGCATCGCTGTCAACTTGAGCATGTTGCCTGTGTCTGAATGTTCAGTGTTTTAGCAGGAATCAGCATAGCCCAGGGAGTCAAAGCTGTCATGGAGCCTAACTGAAATCACTCATTTTGTCCACCGAACACAAACAAAAAACAAGTCTAAAACTCGCTGCAATTAAAAAAATATATAATTAAATTTCCATTACATCCACCTTACTGGTAACAGGTATACTTCAGATAAATGTATGATTCATGAAATGAGTAATTAATTATAAAGGACTGTCTCAGAATGCACTTAGATGTCATCACAATTATTTAAGTGCCACTTCAAAGTGAGCAACATCAGCAGTCCAATTATCCCATGGAAAAAAAAAAGTCTGTGTTAATTTAAGAAGTACCTTGTAGTGTGCTTCGTAGAGCCTGACTGCTGAGTGGTAAGAATATTCTTCTTTTAACCTTTAGAGAGCTCTTGCATCATGCTCATAGATGCTACTCATAACACTAAGAAACCTGCATCTTGAAAGTATTTCCAAGGAGCAGAAAGAAGATGGATTAAAGCTCACTCATTCTGATGTTTTGAAAAATATTGTGGTACTCCCATCTAGTACTTATGCTGCTCTAATACAGAGCAGAAAATTATGCCTACTGATGTTAGCAGCTGCATGATCTCTACTGATTAGACATCATATCACTGTTTTTTCTGGGGTGAGACATAGAGGACAGAGAGATGATACATAGTTACTTCTGGATCACAGTAAGAAAAGCACGACACATGGCTTAATAAACTAGTAAGTAAATAAGACTGAAAAAAAAAAAAAAAGAGGAATATAGTTAATGAGTAAATCTCATGGCCCTTCAGACAGAGGGTACCCTGCATTTTCAGTAATGTACAAACTGAAATCTGGGTATCTTCGCCTTGTACTCCATCAATTAGAGAACTCTGACAGAATACACAACAACCTTCATTTATTTTCTGCAGTCTCCAAATGTATCATTTTACAGGAACCATGACATGGGATGGTGAACTAAAATTAAGCCAGAAAGACAGCACTGGTGTATTTTTCACCATAGAAATAATCTCTCATTAAATAATAATCCTATTCCCTTTCTTGATTCTTCCATATGATTATAAATTATAAAGTTTTTTTAAAGAAGTTACATTTGTAGCCGGACTCACAGATGGAAGTCCTGTATAGAAAACTAATTATTAATTGCAGCTTCAAGAATTTCATGAGCTCAGTTTATACGTGGTGAAAGTTAATTTTTATACACACAATGTAAAAAAAAATTGGTCAAAATAATTAGAACTTTTATAGTGCATTCATGAAGAACAATCTCTGCAGAAATATTGAATAAACCAGGTACGCTGATTTTGAGACAACTAAAGATATTCAACTGATGGGATGCTGATTCTTAGTATAGACAACCTAAAATATGTGGAAATGTTCAGGGAATTCTTTCTTTCCTTATATTCCTTAAGAATAAAACTGTAGTCTATGGTGATTATATTTCAATAGTAGTTGAGCACTAAATTTTATATTTTCAAAGCCAGGAGACAATCTAGAACTGATAAGCATGGAGACTTTTTACCAGTGAATCCAAACTAATATAACCTATTTCACAGGGCCTGTTTGTTATCTCATGCTCACTTCTCATTATGAGCTGAATCTTGACTTCAAATCATGGCAACACACTTCATTGGAAAACAAGTTTATTACTGAGCTAATCATTCTCCTGTACCTCACAGCAGCTAATGACCAGTGCTTGAAGTATTATTACATATATGCTCCTTCTAATCACAGAATGGTCCTTTGTTTGTGAGGTGAGTTATTCCCTTACCATTGAGCAAGGATGTGTGTTTCATTAAAATGGGCTAATCAAACATTAGCTTTGTAATCAGCAAGTCACTTCATACAGCATACTACATAGAATGCTTCCAGGTTGGTCGAGCAGAACCTCCCCTTGGTGAACCAGTGCTGACTACTCCTGATAACTCTCTTCTCTTCCAATTGCTTGTAGATGACATCCAGAACAAGCTGTGCCATCACTTTCCAAGGGAAGGATGAGAAGGTGACTGGCCTGTAGTTCCCCAGATCTTCCTTCTTGCAGAAGAGGGTAACGTTGACTACCTTCCAGTCTTCAGGCACCTCTCCCATTCTTAAAGACCTCTTAAAGATGATAGAGAGCAGTTCAGCAATCACCTCTGCCAGTTCCATTAGCAGATGTGAATACATCCATTGGGGCCTATGGATTCACACAGATGTTGCATAGATGCTCTCTCACCGTCTTCTCCCTCACCAAAGGGGAGCCTTCTATTCCCCAGACCCAACACTTACCCCCTCAGTCCAGGAATCCCAAGCAGGTGCTCCCACAGTAAAGACAGAAGCAAAAAATGCACTCAGTATCTGCCTTCTCTGCATCCCTCATTACCTGAACACCTCCCTCATTTAGTAGGGGACCCACATTTTCTCTAGTTTTTCTTCTGCTGTTGACATACTTAAAAAAAAAAAAAAAAAAAAAAAAAACTATTCTTATCTCCTTAGCCAGATGCAAATCCAGGTTGGTTTTGACCTTCCTCATTGCATTCCTGCAGGCCCTGACAACATTCTTTTACCCTTCCCAAGTGGTTAGGCCCTTTTTCCACATTTCATGGACCTTTCTCTTCCCTTTGACTTTATGCATGAACTCCTTGCTCATCCACACAGGACTCCTTCCAACTTTGCCCAATTTATTACTCACAGGGATGCACTGATCTTGAACTTGGAAGAAGTGATGTTTAAATGCTGACCAGCTCTCACAGGCCACTTTACTTTCTAACACGGTGGCCCGCAGGATAGCTCCAAGAAAGTCCTGGAAAAAAAATCATCCTGGAAGAGATCAAAAACAGCTCTCATGATGTCCAGAGAAACAATCCTACATTTTGGTTTACTTCTTCCACAAGGTACACAAGGAACTCCAGCAAGATAACCTTGTTTCCACTGCCAACCTTTAAATGAGGTCTGGGAAAGGGTGGATCCTGGCTCCACCCCTTTCGGTCACTCAGGTGCTTTGCATGCACCTGAGCTCCCCTGGGTTGGCCCTGCCTTCCCACCAGATTCTTAGTCACTGGTTCAAGCTGTGACTTAGCATTTCCATTACAATTGATATATAAATATTTATTCATTCATTCATTCTAACAGGATAATTATATGCGCCTGTTATGAAAATAATTGGACAGTATTCATTACATAGAAAGAATATCTGTATATATTTTTAGTAGTGGAAGTTGTCTTGCTGAAGAGAGGCAAAATAAGAAAAAATTGACACCTGTTATAGAAAGTTTTGCTCAGTTTTGTCACAAAATCTATTAATGAAAACGAATTTTCCCTAGTTGCATCTAGATGTCCCTAATCTAACGACAAACCATTAGGACAGCCTGGAGGCTGAACAGGGTGAAACCACTACGTGCTAAATTTCTTTTTATTCAGCCAATTTATAAGATTTGTCCATAATATGGATTGGATCATTTGGTTACAGATGTTTCAGACTTTAAGTATTTGCTTCTTCAGGAATTGTAGCACATAGCTTTTTAATTTATATGAAGGTCAGTTTAATTGAAAGCTGCAATACTTAAAAGATTTTTAATTGTTGTAAGTATAACAACAAAGGTGAATATCTTTATAAATAGAGTTCTATTTTAAGACCTATTTTACAGACTGTGAGAAAAAAGAAGGAAAAAAAAAAAAAAAAAGGACACCTACATAAGTCCTTGTGTCCTGGGTCCCAGTGGACAGAAAGTTGAACATGAGCCAGCATTGTGCCTTTGCAGCAAAACCTAGTGACATTCTGTATCTTCAGTATCACAAAGAGTTATTATGTGATAAATTCCTCTGATATTTGCCAGTCTTCATTCCATAGATGCATGGATAATGAAGCCAAATGCATTATTTTCTGTAGTAATTCAAGTAAAAACTAATTAAAAAAATCAGTAGTATCTTGAAGTAAAAACTAAACCATCCTCACCTGTCTGTCAGCAACAGATTGTTTATAAAAGCTGTTGCAAACTCTAATCCTTCCATAAAGATTCACACTGCAAATATGCAAAGTATGTACCCTTGTGGAAGTTTTTTCAAAGGAGAAAAAAAACATCTTCCCTGAAAACGGGCTCCATGTATAGCAAAAGAGAATGATGTTGAAATTTCCATGCTCTTTGGAAATGTAGCAGTATTTCCAGAATGCTGCAAACACAAACTTAAATTCATGCTGGGATTTGTGTATGTTTCTAATTTTACATGTGCAATTAGTCTCAGTCAGTCAGTGTGTCTGTGTTTATACAGGAATTTAGTAACTAGCTTTAACTATTTTACTGAATTGGGGTCACACAACAGCAAATCAACAGGAGCCCAATCTTCGGGAGATCTTAACGAGGAATTCTCTAGGAGCTGATATTGCTGCCGAAACTGACAGAGACAATTGAGAAACTGAAAAAAAAAAATCATTAATGAAAGCTTAAATAAAAAATTTCTAAGGTAGGAGTGTGAAAACTTTCATGAAAAAAGTTGGGTTACAGACATAATTCTGTTTCATCAGTGAAGACAGTAGTAAAACTATAAGACTTATGCTGGTGTGGCAAAGCATAATATATTAAAAAGAATTCTAATGTCTTTTTCTCTTTCATCTTTTTTTCATGCTTTCAAAGATAAGCACTATATGAGATTAATATTTGAATGACAGGGACTCTGAACAGGAAATTCATTATGGGGTTTTAAATACCATGTTTCAGTATATACTGAATGGATGGGGAAATAATGGGCATATTCAGTGCAGTAGAGCACCAAGGAGTTTCTGTTCACAGAATCGCTGAACCATAGGCTATCCTAGTCGGAAGGAATCCAGAGAGATCAAGTCTAGCTCCTGGTTCCACACAAGTCCACCCAAAATTCAAACCCTATGTCTGAGAGAGTTGTACAAATACTCACTGAACTTCTGCAGCATGCAGCAGTGCTGCTGCAAGTGCCAGCAAGAGGAGGAACTCTTCACCTCCTGCTCCTTCCAGCCCGCTGCAGCTTGCAGAACACAGCCAAGTAGCAGGTATGGCTATGTTCCATCTGCCACTATGTGAGAGCTGATGTGGTCTATGTGGTTCTCTGTAACCGCACTTCTGCTATCCTCCAGTAGAGCAGGAGGAAATTCAGCTGCCTGCTCTGTCATTACAAGCCCTATGCTGCTGGGCAGACCTACAGGTCCCAGTGAGGAGTAGATTCCTGGGTTTTCCAGCACAGCTCTTCCTGTGGACCTCAGGGACCATTTCACTGCACTCATCCACAGGGAGATGGAGAGGCCCCATGGGGAGACAGAGCTGGAAGCGGTAGCAGGTCTTTGCCCAGGGCTGCAGCTGTAGCCCCTCCACTCCTGTCTGGGTCAGGGACTGCTTGTCTAGGGGTGTCTACATGACCCAGGAAATGCACCAGCAGCACCCTCAGTGCTTTCCAGTGCCACTAGCAGGGCTGACAATTCAACAATAATAAAAA
The DNA here is from genome assembly GCA_036925125.1 of Oreortyx pictus. NCBI lineage: Eukaryota > Metazoa > Chordata > Aves > Galliformes > Odontophoridae > Oreortyx > Oreortyx pictus. The sequence continues at coordinate 88,833,866 of JAUPFR010000002.1, read as the reverse complement.
CAAAACAAAAAACATTGCCATGACTGTTCCACAAACTAGGTCAGCTGTGTCTCAGATCAAAGCAGAGCCTGTGGATACGGCTAGCAATGGGCCATGGTGTTCCTGGCTACAGGGCACAAGGGTTAGGGTTCAGTGCTCCCCAACAAGGTTCCCTTGGGCCCTGTCACTGTCACAGAGAGCGGAGCTCAGTGTTGCACCTCTACTCCCTCTGAGGAGCAGCATCTGCTATGAGCTTTCCCCTCAGCTCCTTTGCTCTGAACTGAATAAACCAAGGGATCTCAGCTGTTCCTCATACACCTTACTCTCCAGACCCTCCACCATCTTCGTAGCTCTCCTTTGGACGCTCTCTAATAGTTTGATGTCCTTCTTACCCTGTGGTGTCCCAAGCTGTACACAGCGCTGCCATTTAGTTTGAAACGTCAGCCCTGCCATTTTGGTTGCCATTTAGGTTAAAATACTGCCATATATTTTGAAATACTACACAATGTTAAACAGAAATTAAAAGTAGAAGTCCTGATCTTTATGTGGTTATAAAAATTATAATGGTTTACTTGTAAAGGAACATATCAAAGAAATCCAAAATTTATGTTGTCTTTTAGTATATAAGTTTTGCTTTTCCCATAGGTTGAACTAATGAGGTTTTGTGCAAAGATTTCTGAACAGTTGTCATGTACTGAGGCTGTTTCAGAAATAGCAGAAAAGAAGATAATTAAAGGTGGAATAAAAATGCATGGTGGAGGTGGGCAGGGGAACCTCAGTATGCAACGGTCTTGGAATTGGAAGTAAGGATGAGGTAGCCCAAGACATGCTCTGCTCTGTGCAGGTAGTTAATATTTCTCATAGCAGTGCCCAGAAAATAAACAGAAACTGAAGGTTTGTTGCCTCCTGTACACTTCACGTCATGCTCCTCCTTATCAATTGTTTTTGACATTCAGCCTGACCTGGCTGCTGACTTAAATGTTTCTATATATGTATATGTAAAAGTATGTCCACAAGAATTCTGTTACTGAGGTACTTAAGGGGTATGTAGGCTGAAGCAGGTAAAAGCAAAACAAGATATGGAATGAAAACAACGAATAAAATTCAAACATATCTATTTCATGAATATACTCTGAATGTATATATGTACATGCATATTCACATGTGCATAGGTCTCTCTAAAAACAATGCCTTCTACTTATTTACATGGAAATGAAAACAAAGAGCAAAATAACACTATTTGATAGAGCAGATTCTCAGCTACAAAACAGTATTTTTCAGCAGTCAGCACCAGTAGCTATGCATTTTTGCCAGCCTTGACCAAGAGCCTACACCTCTCTGAATTACCATATACTACAGTTTTTCAAGCATTATTAGTGCTGCTGGTCAAATTATTTTCTAAAACCAAATTCTGGTCTGAACTTAGTTGTTTATTCCTGTTTGTGTACATTATGCAGAAACACCTTTCCTTTGTGCTTGATACATTCATTATTCACACGCACAAGATAAATGATTTCTCATAAATTTTCCAGCTACATATTCTTTGCAAACTATTTACATTGAGTACTCAGTGTTTGATATATCTCATAAATCAAATTTTATTTTTATTCTCTATAATTGAATGATTGAAACTTCTTAAAATTAGAGAATAATAAATGGAAGTAGTGAATGAAAACATAGCCAATGTTTGCTACTCCTTTATTTATATTTAATTCAATAAAACTTTTAAAGAATTTATGAATATTTTTGTGAAAAAATAACTACTTATAAAAGACAAGTAATATGACCTAGCATAAAGCAATACAATGTTTTTGTTTTGTTTTGTTTTGTTTTTCTGAATAATATTAGTGAATTAATTCTGTCCACTTTTGAGTAACCTGATCTAAATACAGAAAGAGTTACATTTAGAATCGAAAATCCTTAGGTGAAAACTATTAAAATCAGTGTGTTAAAAAAGTGCTTTGTTTTATTGTAGATATTTCTACTACAATTTTTAACTTTTCAAAACTTCTTATTCAACATTTATAGCACAAAATGAATTTTCCAAAATGCTGTTAGTTGATAGATCTGATCTTCTTAAAATCTCCATTATAAAGATGGAAGAAGGGTTCACTTTGGCATGTTGGCTGCCTCTTGGTTTTTCTTTCGTTGATTGTTTGTTTATTTTGTTTTAGCTTGTTTATTTGTTCATTTGTTTTCTTTTTAAATGTGAATTTCTGGAGTTGCGCTTTTCATTTGAATGCTGTATTACAAAGGATGGTATCTCATAGCTATAATTGAATTGCTGGATCCAAAAATAGCATTGCTTCCAAAGGTGGAATAGAAGTTACAAAGAAGGAAAAGTGTGTATTAATATAATTCAGTTCAAAGACTGAGTTCTCTGTAGACTGATACCTCATAACTTTATACATCACTTATTTTTCCATTCAACTGTAGTTGCTGGCACAGGTGGAGAGGTCAGCCAGTCTCGAGAAGTTCATGAGCTTCTGAAGATACAGCCTTACTGAGAACATTAGCTAGTAGCTACTGCTGTAGCAGATAAGAATCAGTCAGGTTTTAACATCCTAAAATAAAAGAAAGAAATTCTTTTCTTTCTTTTACTTATTTTCCCTTTGTAACTTTCTGTCACAGCAATCCAGCTGCGCCTTCTTTAGGAGAAGGACAAGAGGAGAAATGCAGTTGAGTCTCTCACTGTGCTTTAATAGTTGAAAAGCAGTTAAATACTGAGCTGATAACACCTACACAAATACTTGCACAGATAAATAAATGATACTAGTACATGCATGATGAAAAATGTATTTTTTCAATATGTGTGATTTTTTTTGTCCTCTGAGTGTTGCAGATGAAAAAGGTAGCCATCAAATCTTGAATCCAGGTTAGCTGAGCTTTTGACCCTAGAGCAAAATATGAATGTATGATTTTCATGCTACATCTACCTGCTACGTAGACATATAAACGATCATAATATTACAAAAAGAAGAATCAAGAACACAAAAACATACTACCTTATTGAATTAAAGATTGCTTTTCAGCTAATAGTAAATTGTTCTTCAAATATTTTACAGGAGACTGAAGATAAGGAATAAAATTGCACTCCTGAAATTATAGCTGAATAGGGATAGAAAGGATAAAAGAATGGCAGATTTGCTGAGCTTGTGCTTTACTTATGTCTTTTCAGAGGAAAATGAGGACAGAGTGTAAACAAAGATATGAATCATATTTCCTGATATAGGCAAGAACAGAGGTGTTAGGTCCATTGTGGATAATAATAGAAATACTGTCAGATCTAAGATAGATGACTTGGTAATTGGTTGTTTATTGATTTCCATTTTTTATATGCTTTCTATTTGTATATATATTTTGTCTTTTCCTTGTCACTGTCCTTGGAAGACTTCAGTGTTTTAAACTTGATGAGTATATTCAGGTGAAAGATGAAAACTGTTAAGTTAAAAATGTTATAAGCAAACTACAAGGATTATACGCATAAGATATTCTAATGAAATTTTGCAAAAATAAAAATATTATTAGTAAAATACGTTTTTTTAATTATTGAAGTCAGTATATAAAATTCATTGGCCAAGATAGAGAAAATATGAAAACATGCAAGGATTGTTTAGAGTTACATGTTATAATGTTGGTTTCTTCAGATTTAAAATGTGTTGAATATAATTTTGTGTGCAATGCTACTCAACTTATATTTTTCTGATAGGTAGAAACAAAATGTGGTTTTGGTATAAACTTATAGAAAAACATGGAAAATTCAACAGGCAGTAACGGTTACAGTTTGTAAGAACAAATAAGATAAATTAGTAAAATGAAAATTAGCTCAGTTAAAGGAATACTTCAGATACAGAACACAATTGCACTGTAGTTCCCTCAATAAGTTCTTTCATTGTTGTTCTTTTTTGTTGTTTGTTTGTTTGTTTTGAATTTGTGTTTTCATTTTTTTCTCAGACAAATGAATCATGAATCATATTCCTGGTTGGGGAATAGTATTCTAAAATTCAGCCTAGGTTTGTTGTAGAAAAATCACTGCAAGTACACAGGTAAAATAATGTTTCAAGTCTCTCTTTCTAAGAGATAAGTTTTAAAGTAGAATCATAGAATCATAGAATGATTAACATTGGAAAAGACCTCTAAGATCAATTCCAGCCATCAGCCCATCACCACCATACCATACTCACTAAAACTACGTTCCTCGGTGCCACATATACATGACTCTTAAACACCTCCAGGGATGGGTGACCTGGCAGCCTATTCCACAGCTTGAACTTAAGCTGTAAGCCAAATTTTAAAAGGTGGAGAGAAAAAGTGCTTTCAGGACTCTGTATTTCTGAGCACCTTCATATTAGTAATGTAAAATCACCAAGATTTCTCTTCTGTTTCAAGGTTTTGTGGCTTCCCAGAGTGCATCACCTACTGCCTAACTAGTGAGAGCAAAAACTGTGTCTATAGCAGCATTTAATTCTATAAAACAAAGACACATTCTATTTTACTGGAACAGAAATATTGATACAGAGAGAGGACCAATGGTGTTTTTATCCTTCTATAACTGCAGATGCAAACACATGAAGATAATACATTGTGAGCCTAATTGTGTTAAACTTCGGAAAATACAGATATTAAGAATAAGTGAATTCAACTATGTTTTTAAAAGGTTTTACACCAATAAAATCAGAATGACTTCATGGAATCATGTATCTGTAATTGAGATCGGAAGAAAGACCTGAAGTTTTCTAATGCACTTCACTTGCATACTACAAATCTCACCCATCTTACTGTAGAGCAGTTGAAAGAAATGTTACAGAGTTTTGTAGGAAAGAATAACTTGTTTCATGTTCAAAGACTTATCAAGACTTTATAAAAAGATAGTATGCAATGATACGTAAATAGTCATTCAAGTTTCAAACAGAAACAAGACAGAAAATGTTTGAATAATAATCATGTCCCCTGAAGATCAGATGTAATGAGCACTTAAAATTGTGGATACTTGTCTAAATTCTGAAGGTCAAAGTTCATGCTGAGATCTGTTAAAACTGCTTCCACGACTTCTCATTTCATATTTGCAGCATAGTCATAACAAACACAAAATAACATATTCTTTTTGCCTTGGAAACTTAGGTTTACAGGATGGCTCAGGGTTTAAAATACTGTTTATATTTACATTCAAATACTAGCTTATATATTAGCATATAGAGTGTTAGAAAGAACATGGAATACTAAAGCTTACCAATATTTACCAGCTTATAATATTGGAACAGGCCTGCAGATGAGTAAGGTAGAAAGCTATTTGAATCTCACGAAGATATGTTTTATTATTGGTAGGACATTAAACTTAAAGAACTTTGTTATTTCAAATGTGACTGCATGATGAAAATCTCTGGTAAATATTGGCTTTCTTAATCCTATGTTTTATTTATCCGAAAAAAAAAGAAGAAATTTTCAATAAAGGAAACCTGAATTTCATTTTCTAGTCTTTTGTTCAAGGTTGTTTAAGTAAAAGAATGTGCAAAGGCTCTAAAAGAGCTGGTAAAACTTTTGTTATAGGTTAAATCCTGCACCACTGCATCAGCAGTTGCCTCTTAATGTCCAATATTTATATCATCCTCCAACCTCTGTCCCATAATGAAATTTCTGCCCTTCACAGACATTCAGATACATCTAACCTGTATGAACATTAAAGATGGAGCCCTCTGAATGAGTCCGGTTTGGTAAAGGGGGGAAGGGACTTGGTTATATAAGGCAAAATGGTAATCTTATTAAGTGTATTCACTGTTCTTGGAGCCAGCACAAACTCAAAAGAATAAAGCCATTAGCAACCAGCACTAGCTGACCCTGCTCATGAGGATCCTGCTTCTTTTCACAAGGTGAAAGGTCTGTCCCAACCTCAATCGTTCTGTGAACCCATGTAAGCTATATAACCTTGTAAATTTCATATGTATTAGAGATCTACTAAGAAACCTGGTATTATGAGCATTGTATTGTGTCAATAATGGAAATACTGGAAGTTTTTACAGGAAATAATACAATAAAATTTTTACTCATGGAATTAATAGTGAACAGTATGAAATATTGCAACACAGTAATTAATTCCATAATCCTTTGTGCAACTATGTATGTTTTAGACAGAGCCTCCTTGGGCTCTTTCCCTTTCTAGAAACTTTATTGTACATAAATAAAATACGCTTTCTACTTTTTATTCTAATTTTTTTATTTGTTTATTTGCTTGTCTATTTATTAATTGTTCTAATTGACTAAAGATTAAATTTGTTACTTGATGAAAACTTCACCCTTTTGAATGTTTTTAGGTCTTAAATCTACTTTAAATGACATCAGGTCTACTTGCTGATATGTTCTGGGGGAGAAAAATCAAAGGATTCATCTTTAGGACTCTGATGGATACTTGAGGTTCCCAGTTCCAGTGTGCTGTGGTACTCTGATCTTTTATCTCCTTTTCTCTTGAAAAGATTGTGACAGAAGAAAGTGTTAGAGTCAATATATTGAACTCCACGGTGACACTTAGATTAGGGAGAATACTTTTCTTCTCAACTATAAATGTATTCCCTGAAAGCCTGAAAAAATTAAAGCCATTTGGTTATGAGTTTCAGCAAAGAAATGTAAGATTCAGCATCTGCCTTACCTACTCTCCAATAGCTATAAAAAATATCTTCTTAGGCAAAGTGGTCAGTCTCAGAGATTACTACCTCTAGTGACTGTTCCATGGAGCCATCATAAATGGAAAATTAAGTAACAGTTCTGCATAGTGATATATTATACTCTGATGCTTTAGATGCAATTGCGCAGATTTATTAAAAAAATTTGTTTTAAGCGTATCACTTTAACAATTTCAATTACTCTATGTAATAACGTTTGTATCTTGCAATTAAATAACTGATACTTCAGTCACTTCAAGAAATGTTTTATTTTGAAGTTCAAATGAAATATACACAAGACATCTGACAGACACCTGGTATGAAACTGATTTTTACTGTTCCTAACTTTTCAGTTGGCACTGAAGAACTTTACTGATGTCTTTCTTCAATTAGAACATTTATCAGGAGTGGAAATTTAGAAAATTGCATTGAAATTGTTTCTCCAGAATTTCATCTCAAGCATCTTCCCACAGCTTTGCAGTGGAGAAATCTATCTAAATAAGTAGAGTGGACCGTTTTTAAAAGTATTAAGTATGCTATGTACTCTCTGGAAATTATTTTTAATTATAATAATTACAATTATTTGTTATTAATATTTTCTACTGCTGTAATATCATGTGGTTGATACTTTATTGAACGAGTCTTTCTTTGTCAGCATCTTTTTTTAAAGACAAATGTCAAACAAAACAAACAGAGACAAAAGATTATCTGCATTTATTCACTTCTGAAGTGACTTAGATTCAGGGAATGATTTCAGAAAATACAGTGAATACACTGAGATCCTTTAATTCTGAGCTTCATAGACAAGTAAAGGTGCTAATTTCATTTAAATTATCCTTATTTGAAGATATGCTAAAATAACATTAATGACATACTTTTTCATACATTATATGCCATATAAACTGAAATATATTTTTGTGTATAATGATAGAAATATTTTTAAATACTTTTATAATTGTCTTTATTATCATTTTTGTTCATTATGAGCAATGTCAAAGATGTTTTGATTTTGTTACTATTTATTTGCAAAGAAAAATAAACTTGAAGAAAGACAAATAACGAAATGTGCTTAAAGCAAAGCTAATGCTAATGCTCCATCTCCAAAAGCTGTGTCTTTCTTTAATAACCAAATATAATGGTATATCTGCATAGAATAAATCACACGGTAGCTCAGTTCTGGACACTAATCTTTCCTGACAGTACAGCATCAATACTCTCAGATAAATAATGGAAGACTTTTATTTTTAACTTTCAAAAACAAATAGTGTGTTACCATTTCAAAAGTACATTTTCCTCATGCAGAAAAAGGAAAAAGACAAATTACATGTTTTCAATATAAGTATTAAACACCATACTCACGCTTTACATTTTTCCAGTTTTTGTTATAAAAAAATGACAGTTCCATATACCTTTTCAGTGAACACACTTGATCAAATCTGGTTGCCACAGTTCCTTTGTGCTCACTATTTTTCTTCCTACCCCTCCTCAGTGAGTACCAAAGCTTTATGGATTAAATGATAACATTTGCATCTAGTTAGAAGGTAACATAACAGCATTGTCTTTGTCTTAATTGCAGTTCTTGAAAAAATAAAAAATAAACAAGATGTAATGTATGTATAAAGCAAGGAGCAGTTTCTAATTATTAACTCTTCAACCTAGTGTAAGAATCCTTTTAGTATCCCAGTAAAGTTAAGATCTTTTTTCAGTGTGTTAAAACATTTAGTACAATTGTTTACAATTTTCAGAGAAAAGGGAAAACTCTCAAAGATTCACTGGTTTTAAGAATCTTACTATTTTATTTCAAATGATTGCTCTGCTCTTTAAAATGAAGTTCTTTCTTTTCAAACAATTGCATTTAAAGTAGCAGTGACTATAAATTATAGTATTGGAATAGTGTAGGAATGAAGTGTGACTAAATAATCCCCAAAATTTCTTTTCTTATGAATGGTTAATGAATTATTCCTACTTTCATGATTGTGTTTGTGTTCAACATGTATTTAATGAAGCAAATAACAGACTCTAGATAATTTGAACTTAATTTTGTTTTCTTTTGATCGTTTACTATGTGTTCTTAGTAATACTTCAAACAATATGAACAAGATATATTCTGCTTCTTAGTTAATACGTATATTTTAAATGAGACAAAAAAGTAAAAAGCTGTGTGATTAATGGCTTTCTCTAAGCTTAACAAGAACAATCACTTAAAAATACATTTATTACTAAGAGCCTGCTTATGTTCTGGTCACCTGCTTACATATGATTTTGGAAATGAATCAGTGTATTTATATACATTCTTACGTGACTGTTGATATCTTTGACTAGTCATAATTCCTGTTTTGATGGCTGAGTTATTCCTTGATCTGTGGAAAATGTTGGCATTCTGGCTAATAGTCAGCAAATACTTGCAGGTAATAAGATGCAACTTCTATTTATGAGATTTTCATTCTTACTATGTATTAGTTAACTTCACTAAATGTAAATGATAGGGACACATACAATTTTGTCAAATGTTATCAGTCCTTCATCAGATATGCATAGTCATTTAAATGGGAGGATAATGCCATGAACAGTGCTCTGGGATGAATAGTTTCTTTTCTCTTCTGAGACAGGTATACCCGGAACTATCAATGATCCATGGAACTGGAACATTATCTCTTTAACTCACAGTGCTCTACATGATGTTATGATGTGGAATACCAATAAAGAAAATAATTAAACCATAAAAAACTCAGTTCACAGATGCAAATGAATTAATGCTTGTGCTGTTGGTACATATTGCTACATTTGTCAGAACTCACATTTATAAGTCACAAAGATGAGAGCATTAGCACCAAATTCAACTGAAACTTAACAGATAGTTTTAGAATATTAATGGGAATATATTTTACTTATTTCATAACTACCAGTCCATGTGAAAAGCTTCCTTAGGAAGGCTTAAAACTTTATATGGAATTTTAATAAAAACCTAATTTTCTTGACAGCAAATGTATTTATTTTTTTTTCTACGTTCTAAGACCATATATATTCATTTTTCATTAATCATTCACCAACTGCAAGGCCAGCGGAGGACAGACAATCTGAAATGCAAACCTGTTTTAGTACAAATGACTGTCATTAATATCACAGTCAAGAAATGCATTGTGTGATTTTTGTAACAGAAAAACAGAACAGTTATCTATTCATTGAGCAGAAATATTCACATGTGACTGAAAGCACACCATATATGACTAACAGCAAATAACTGAAGCCCAAAACCGAGCTCTGAAAAGTATTCATCTACACTTCTTAGAGAACATCCATGAATAATGGATACAATCAAAGACTATCAGGCCTGAGTTAAGTGGTTTCCATATGATTTGCTAACCAAAGGAAAGGAGCTAAGTTGATAAAAAATTGAGCAATCATGTCAGAACAACTCAACTAGTCAAGGTATTATCCCTTTCTGTCAAGAGAGAAAAATCTGTCAAGATTGCCTCCCAGCCCTTTGGCTCTCGATTACAATATGGTCTGCTTCAGTAGCATACATTTCTTTAAGGGAATGGACTCAGGCCACTGAGCAAAAAAAAGTGAAAATATGAGTTTACAGACTGCATAATCAAGGTCTTACTTCATTGGCTGAAGTTTAGTTATGTCATTTCTGTTACAGTTTTCCTTGAACATCTTGATTTTTAATTTGGTGAGGACTTCTATTACAATAGTCCTATTATTTTTCATCGGAAAGGCCCATAAATTTAAATAATTTGTTCTTTAAACAGTCCTTGTCTTTCTACTGTTTATAGTCATAACTTATACTATAATTTTGGATGCAGTTAGTTATAAAACTGAGGAATATAAATGTAAATTACTTTTTCTGAGATTTTTTTTTCTGTCCTTGTATTCTCCTGGTTATATCTACTTTAGAAATGTAAAATTCTGACATTCAGATAGTAGAGCTTTCAGAAATTTTTAATTTCTCTACAGATTTCTTATTTCTTTGCTTATATTCAGTATCAATATGCAATCTACACCTTATTTCTAAACTATTTAATCCCTCTTTTGTTTGAGGTGGTTGCATCCCCAGATATATGTGACAAAACTGACAGCCATTTAGATACGGGTCTGTATCTCATGTATACGAGTGATTGCATACGGTAGCATTAGAGAACACTGGGATAGTATAATGCTATTCTAAGTTGGTCATTAATTTTTTTAGTGGATGTGTTTTTCAAACAAAGTGCACTTAGGCAAACTTAGACAAGAATAACTATTCCAATTATGGATTAATCACTATTTATGTCAGTGAAAACAGGCTCTTAGAAGCCCTCTTCTGTGGTATCTTCTGCCAGGACAAGAGGCAATGGGCAGGAGCATCGGAGGTGTACTTCAAACATCAGAAAACACTTCTTAACAGCGAGAGTGAAAGAGCTCTCACTGGCCATGCATCTGCTTTGGATGTCACTGCTTGAGCAGGGTTGGGACCAAGCAAACCCAGAGTTTTCTGCTGGACTCAGTCTATGATTCTGTGAATAAAGATAAACATGCTATATATAATATGCATGTATATGTATACTTCATATAGCAAATCCAATTTCTTCTGCATTTTATTGGGTAGTAGTCCATAGATGAATGTTCCAGAAGCAGAATAGACTTGGAAACCAATGAATGGAGTCCAGCCTGCCATTACCTTGGAAAGAGTTAGCTGAGAGACTGTAATAAGGAACCAATTAGACATGAAGTCCTTGTGTAATTCTAGAGTATGAATGATTAATAAAGCCCTTAGATTAGTAAACAAGAGAACACAAGGAAGAAATGATTAATTTTGCCTTTTTCACTAATATCAGTAATATTAACATGCCATCTATTTCTGGAATCTAAATCTGAAATGGGAGAGATTTTGGAAAAATTTAAAAGTTCTGTCCAAAACAGAGAGAAAATGAAAAAAAGGCAGGATGTGGAAGGAAATTTTACTATGATTTTCATTTCAAAAAATAATATATTGTTAATTTTTTTGTACTGAAAAATTTCCAAGCCAAAAGGACCTTTGGGTAGTAAAATATCAGGTCAGAAACTACAATAGACCAGATGGAAAGTTATCTGTTCAGGAATCTCTAAATAAATGTTAGGTCAGTAAGCCAGGAATAAATCCCAGACATTGGTAATTGCCTGTTGCTCAGGCAAGAATAGACTACAATGCTGGAAAGGCAGCACTAGGGAGGCACTAGGACATTTTTTGTGTTTATATATTTGTTAATCTGAAAAAAGAAGTTCTTCCTCAATGGATAACAGTAGAATGATAAGACAATACTGAGACAATAAGGCACAGTTTCCAGTATCAACGATAGTAAACACATTCTGACCTGATTTCACAGATTTGTTTTAAAGGGATAACAGTTCACAAATGAATCTATGAAACTGTAACTCAGAAATTAGGTTCCAATGGTTACAAAGATTAATCTTTAAGAAAACTACTGCAAAATTTCATGTACATTGTTTTAGGCTTTGGAAATGAAAGGAAGTTTCCAGTCCCTATTTTTGTTTTGCAGTATTATACAGTAGAACTTTAGTTACTTTTTCTCTGATGAGATGTCATCTGAGACTGGTAAAGAATGTCTCAAATCAGTGTGAGACTAACAGACATCACTTTGTGGACAATTTTACATTTGAAAACATTCTTTGAAGCTGTTTGCCTTTGAAAGGAAGTGGTCAGCAGTGTTATTTTGCTGAAGATTTGGCCTGTAAGCAAATAACTCCAGCTTGATTTTGAGTTGTCTGAATAACACAACCTCCAGTGACCCCTGTACTCAGCTCTGGTGCGGCCGCACCTCGAGTACTGTGTTCAGTTTTGGGCCCCTCGCTACAAGAAAGACATCGAGGCCCTGGAGCGTGTTCAGAGAAGGGCAACAAAACTGGTGAGGGGTCTAAAGCACAAGTCTTATGAGGAGAGGCTGAGGGAGCTGGGATTGTTTAGTCTAGAGAAAAGGAGGCTCAGAGGAGACCTCATTGCACTCTACCACTTCCTGAAGGGAGGCTGTGGTGAGGAGGGGGTCGGCCTCTTCTCCCAGGTAACTAATGACAGGACAAGAGGGAATGGCCACAAGTTGCGCCGGGGAAGATTTAGATTAGATTTGAGGAAAAATTTTTTCTCTGAGAGAGTGGTCCGGCACTGGAATGGCCTGCCTAGGGAGGTGGTTGAGGCACCATCCCTAGCGCTGTTCAAGAAGCGTTTAGATGAGGTGCTAAGGGATTTGATTTAGTAGCTTGGTGGGTAGGGATGGTGGTGTGAGGATGGTTGGACTAGATGATCTTGTAGGTCCTTTCCAACCTAATGAATCTATGAATCTATGAATCTATGACCCATCACTACTAAGATAAGCACCTGACACTAAGACATCACTGGATCTAGGAGTGGTGAACTGCTTTGCTTTGCTGTCTGCCTGTCTCCCCATTTTATATCTTTTCTGTTCTTTTATTCTTTTACTCCTCATAGTAGCCATTGCCTAGAATTAACTATAACACTTATTAATCATAATTAGCCAGTCAGCCGGTTTTAACTCCAAGTAGTTGTCTGTTGTTATGAAAGCTCTCAATAAATTAGTGTGTATTATTCCCCTGAGTCTTGGATGACTCCACTCCATCATGGTGGCAATACCTTTATGACTAGGAGAGGTGCAACTGAAGAGATAGAAAAAGATTCACCACCCTTGAAATACAGTGAGTGAGATGAGACAGATGTGGATAATTTTGATGAAGCACATAAAAAAATAATACTAGATTCAGTAGGACAGGAAAACATATGAGATTGAAAATAGATTGGAAAAATGTGCTTTTTTTAACACTGTTTAATCCTTAGTATTAAAGAAAGTAATCTCGATAACATTTTTTTTTTACTTTTTTTTTTTCTAGAACTTTGTTTCTAAAGCTTTTTTCATTCAGCTTTATAATAATCATTCAGCTTTATAATAATCTTTTTCATAATGTCATGTATCTTTAACAATGAGTAGCCTTAGTGATGGATGCTTTAGCTGTTAAATGTCAGAGTAAATTTGGAAAACTACTGCTTTGCTTTTTGTTTTGTTGTGATAGTGCATTTCAACTTTGTCACATGTTTTCACAACATTGTATGTTTAGTTATATATCCACCAATTACATCAGTGAGCTGGATCACAAATCCCTGACAAATACCCTCCCTTCTCTGTCTCCAGGTGTTTTCACCATTAATACTGTGAGTTATGTGGAGCAGTTATCTTCAATTAGTTAAAGCCCAAGGGAAATAAAGTTCAATGTGAAGGAACTTCAAAGATCTACAGCTGTGAGATCCATTAATCTAAAAAATGTCTAAATACCATGCAAGCAAGGATTATGTAAATTAGTGTTGTTGACATAAATGTTTAATATTAGCAGTGCACTGCCAGAATGCCTTTGCCATTTGATTAGTGTTTGTAATAAGTAAAGAGATTTTTTATGTGAAGCACGTAAACTGGGCAATAATGCCGAGAAGCAGTGCGTTACAGGTTGAACAAATTACTGAGCTGTTCAATAGATAGTCTGTTAAGACACTAAATGAATTTGTAGTATTCTGCTAAGGTCAATGAAAAGAGTCAATATATATAGAAACAAACTAATTAGCAAAACTGATGTAGGTGTCAATGAAATCAGTGACTATGTAATATATTATGGCTGCAAAGCACTATTGTCTCGTATTATTTATTTTAAGAGAGCTCAATGTGTATGACCCATATTATAGCATATTACAATTATTAATGCATTGATAAAAGTAACAACATAAAAGGGTGTGTTTTGTTCTTAAAATCATAATTACACAAATTGATGTACACGGAGCTTAGACAAAACTGTGTTATACCACTATGATGGCAATACAGTTCCTGATGAGCTGTTAAAACCTGAAATGGTAAGTGCACAGACACCGCTTTCCCTTTCACATCTAGTGTGTTTTGTCTGGTTCTATCTGGCTCTAGTACAAGGAATATGTGGATATATTGAAGTGTCATCACCACAGAACCACAAAAGTTATAAAGGACTGGAATATCTTTCATGTAAGGAGAGGCTGAGAGAGCTGGAACTGTTCAACACAAAGAGTTGTCAGAGGGAATCTCAACAATGTATATAAATACCTGATTGAAGAGAATGAAGGACAAACCAGACTCTTCTCAGTGATGACCACTGGTAGGACAAGATGAAACATGGAAAAATAACAACATTAACATCCCATTCAATTACCAAAAAAGCTTTTTATTATTATTTGGACTTAGAGGCTTTTGCTAACCTTTGATTCTGGGGAGAGTCTATTCACCACTGCCTATTGTTATGAGCTTCCTAAAATCCTGATTATTTTCTCTTTTAAAAATCTTTCTTATGAACCAATCATCACTGAAAGAGAAGTTGACAACTCTAAGTACAATCAAATGTAAACACATTTATAAATTTATGATCCTTTCACAGCAATCACACTTACTTGGTGTGTTTTTAAGGATGAGAAAGACAGGATATTTAGCATTAATACCATGTATTAGTCCCCAGACTTGGATAGAATTACTTGGGTGACAAAATTTTCTGGGGTTTACTGATTTATAGCCTTTTTTGAAGTTAATAAATAAGAAAAACTAATACCAAAATGAGAAATTAGAATTTAGCTTGGAATAGTTTAAAAAAAGTGACATTGCTCAGAACAGGCAAGCAGAAGTAGGTGAAGTCTTATTTCGAGAGACATCTTTATAATAATATGTGATTTTGAATGCTCTGTGGGTATGTTTGCTTGTTCTTCAGAAATTATTTATATGGCCTCCTTCTGCTTGTTCCTTTATAGGATACATTTCAAAATCCATTACATAGCAAGTTATACTGTAATGTCAAAGGCAATTCACTGCTGTAACAGCAAGCACCTTTCACCATCAGTTGAATGTGCAGGATGCTCCCCATATAATTTAATGAACCTCGCTACCTTTAAGTCCCATGGAATTTTCTTTAGCCAATTGTTGATCAAAGCTTCTCTGGTTGAATCAAAGAAATTAATATAATATTGTAACAATTTGGGCTTTTAGAATTTACAAAACCTGTACAGAATACTTTCACAATTGTCAATGATCCATAATAGAACAGATGGAATTCTCTAGTCCAAGCAGAAACTGAAAAGGAGTTGCTAAGGTGTATACTGTGTCATCCTGTTCACACCTAGCATAGTAAACCAGAATAAAGCTAAAAAGGGAGGATATCAAAGGGCTCTGATTTTGTTCATGAGGTATTCCCAATGTAAAATATGTCATGCTGCTAATTTGATGACCTGGAAACATTAGCAAAGAGTTGCAATGGGAGTTTTAAGTTTTAAGCATTACAGTATTAAAGAGTTGTCATGCTGAGACAAAAAAATTAAAAAACCAACCTAGAAAATCTCCATAGAAATTGCAATTTAAGGCACTCTAAGGAGTAATACCCACAATCATTCCAAAGACCAGCTACCTGATTACAGTTGCTGCTACAGACCTTAGTAAATGGTTGAAATTGCCTCAATATTAAAGCAATAATGTAATAAAACAAATTATGTCAAACCTGGAATCTTCTGAAAATTCTGACCTCTAAATCTTCATAGGTCATTACCCATCAGTGAATATAGACCCAGATTATTGAGAACACTTTTATCTGGCTTATAAGATATCTATGAGGGCTGCTCTGAAAGTAATGACTCCTGCTTTATTATATTGGCCTATGAAATCAGAGGTGAATGTTGATGGCATGACAGTAGATGTTGAACCTTCCCACCAATATTCCATTGCGTTTTGTTGCTGTGGGACAGATGGCAGCAAAAGGGCGATCGATCTGACGAAGTGGCATCTAACATGGAAGTGTGTGTGAAGCAAAAGTGTGGAACTGAATTCCTCTGTGCAGAAAAAATTGCACCCAGTGGTATTCATCAATGCATACTGAACATCTGTACAGATTAAACAGTGGATGTGAACACAGTGAGACTGTAAATGTGTCATGGTTTTATGATTTTTGTTATTGGTATTCCACATCATAACATCATGTAGTGCAGTGGGAGTTAAAGAGTTAATGATCCAGCTTCATGGGTCATCAACTGTTCCGGGTGCATCTGTCTCAGAAGAGAAGAACTGCGTACCCCAGAGGACTTTGTGTTGCTTTGCATTTTTCTGTTTTCCACTCAGAGGGAAAGATAAAAACTATTTGCCTGTCATGAGACACAGGCTCTTTCCTTTCAGATTGACCCAGCAGCCTTCAGCATTTAGCATAAGGCCTTCGGTTTATCGGACACTCTCTCGATCATTTTATTTGATTTATTTGCTTCAATTCCAATTATACTGCATTATATTGTGTTATTTTGCATTCTGATATCTTATTTAATAAATTAGCTTTCCTCCTCAGATCGTTGCCGTTGTTTTGTTTTTAGGCCCATCTCCCTTCTCCTTTTTCACTTTCCCCCTTCCCTTTCCTGGGCCATGGGTCTGAGGGTCTCCTGCCCCAGCTGTCACAGAACCAGGCTGAACCAGCGTGTAAACTGTTGACAAAGTGATGAGTTTTAGTAGAGATGATGGCAACAGCAAAGACAAACCATGTTCCAGTCTGCAGTGCAGACTTTTATAAGCACAGCATGCAGGCTTTTGTTCATTTTCAGTGAAAACACATAGCTAATGGTGGTGACTATACTGAAAAATAGTGTTTTGTAGCTGCGAATTTGCTCTATCAAACAGTGTTATTTTGCTATTTATATCTATTGTAGTCTCCATGGAAATATACAGGAGACATTACTTTTGGAGTGACCTACGTAGATGCTTAGAAGCCACTGATATGATCACAGTGAAGAGAGATTCTCAGAGAGCTCAGTCTCCAGTTCCTTTGATCATCATCTGGCTGCTCTTGAAGGCCCACAAAGTTTTCCTTTTTCCAAACTGTGGCCCCTGGTCTGAGCGGCCTGGGGTTTCTGAATGCCATCTTACCAGTAATGATTGAGACAAAGAAGACATTGATTATTGTTTTATTCTGCAAAAAGTCCACATTTTTCTTAGCTTTCCTCTTACTTGTTAGGTACTGGTAGAGTCCTCTTCCAATGCCCTTCTCATCAGAGTCATCATCAGCTTCAGGTCCAGGTTCACCTTGTCTTTACTAATCCCATCATAGCACAACTGTACAGCAACTCTATAGTCCTCTTGAGTTGCCTGTTTCATCTTCTACCTCTTGTGTACCTCCTCAGTTAGGAGCTACTAGTTCACCCACTCAGGCCTCCTGTTATTTCTTTTTATTTCCTACTTGTTGGGATGGACTTTTTTTGGCTGGTAGTTTTAAATTCAGTGGTCATTGCAACCAAAAGTACCCCCAGCTTTCACATCACTTGATATTTGCTCACAAGTATTAAATCCAGAAAAGCACTGTTCCTGATTAACTCATCAGTAAGCCGTCTCAGGAAGTTGCTATCAATATCAGTAAGTATCTGCATGGTTAAAGTCCTCCTTCATGTTGTTTGAAGAAGACAAATACCTGCTTATCTACTTTCCAGTATCTTTTTCCTTTCTTTTCTTTTTTCTTTTCTTCTCTTTCTTCTTTCCTTTCTTTTTTTCCCTCTTCTTTCTCCTTCCTTTTTTCCTTTTCATTTTGCTTTTTTTTTTCTTTACTTTCTCTTTTTCTCCTTTCTCATTGTGGCCCACCAGTTAATTTACTTTCAAGTTACATCTCTCTTTCATGCATTTTCATTGAAAGTATAATTAGATTATACTAGGGCTAGTGTTGAGGATCCACTTTTCTCTCCAACTGTAGTAGGAAGGATTTGGATTCTTATCCAAATTCCATATTCACGACTTTAGATTTATTGGAATTTAAAGCACATCTTTTACAAGGAAATTATTTAAGTATCTCTAATACAGAATGTTTGCAATGGTGAAATAATGAGTTTAGAACTCTGTTCAACATCTTCCATTTCCTGTGAGGCGCAGGACTCTGCAACACATGAATATTTAATCCCTTTTTTCTTTTATCATATATTTTAAGGGGCAACTGTGAATTTTCCTTGAAGTATTTACTCATAATTATTGACACTGTCCAAAATTGCTCTTTTTTTTGTTTTTGCTTATTTTGTTCTTGATGTTAAAAATAATTAAAAGGAATATTTTTATATGAGGTACAAAACTTTAACAAAGTCAAATTCTGGGAAACATTTAAATTGTTTAATTATTTAGACAATTCATTGACTCTAGTAAAGATTAAGTGCTTCTTTTTCTTAGATAAAGTAGCTTTTTTCATCAATTACCCATTCAGAATTTCTTAATAATGAATAAAAATATATTCAAAGCTGAAAACCTGCTTTCTTTTCAGATATGTCCTGGGAACAGCTGATAACCTTCTTCTTAATAATGTATTATTGGCTTATAATGTAAATGTTAATGATCCCTAAACTATAGCAATGTAAACTGCACAGTCAGCTACTATAGAAAAACAGTCAAAATGCCATACCTGATTAAGCTTTATTTTTGTTGAATACCATTCTGATAAGATGCTTAAGTTATAAAGACTTACAGAAGAAACGCTCTTGAAAATATTCCTTCCTCTTCAGACCCTGAACAGATATTTATAGTTTTTTTGCAAGGTAAGTTGCATCAGAAAACTATTATTACACATTTCAGCTGTCCAGTTAGCAGCAGTAGAATAGTTTGCAAACAGTTTTTAACTTTTCCTATGTGGTCAATAAAAAACAAGTAGGGCTGAAAAAATATTAATTCAGGAACTAACTTCTGAGGAAGCAAATAATTTTGAATACTGGGATATACTGCTGAGATGCGCCAAGCCAAATTAACTTTTTTGAGCAATGCATTAATAGCGTTGGTCAGAAATAGGAAGAAACAGTACTGGAGGCATACAATCATATGGTGAAATAAAGCAGGAAAACAAGATGTCCAGTGAAATGGAGGAGTACAAGAAATTTCCCTCTGCCAGCCATCTCCTGCCTGTCTTTGTGAGCCTGCCTTATATCTTTGGAGTCTCATTTTCTCTGTCTAGTTTACCTTTAAGATAAATTCTGTACATTCTCCAAGGCAGGTTATGCATCTTGTTTTGTGCTTTGAACACAGTAGTCTTCTGATCATTTAAACAGTTTTGATCTTGTACTATTTTTTAGTGATTTGAGGCAAATTATCTGGACTAACTAAAGTCTTTGTACTATATATCCGTAATATTAATATTATTTTAGTCTTCAGGTAATAAAAGGGTAAAGTAATAAATTAATATATCACATGAGAACATACCTCTACATAGATAAGAAAGAAGGCTCTTGAACAACATCAACATGCCTCTGCTGTGGAGTAGTGATGGCCCAGCTCAACCTGTTTGGTTTTTTTTTTTTGTTTTTTTTTTTAGTGCATTCTGTAATGTCTTCTCTCAGATTTTAAGGAAAATAAACAGTTTCCTGGTGAAGCTTAGAATGCAGAATATGATGAAAAACATGTTTGAAAAACATGATGCTGCCATTTGTCAGATATAGTAGCATGGTATCTTGATAAGTATTTCTTCATGGCATAGTGCAGAGTTGGCTGACAAAGATAAAGGAGGGTTATATGAAGAATATATATTTTAGTAGACATGCTTACCAGCTTCAGCCATTTGAAATAAAAAAAAAAAAGAGTTCAAAGCAATATAAGTTTCCATATTCACCAGTTAATAGTAATGCTTTATTTCTCTCAATATAGGGTCTCAAAAATCTTTGAAGTTCATATGACAGCTTAAAGCTGACAAGTTGATATTCTTTTTGCTGACAGATGGATAGATCTCAGGGGTTTCAAATCCCTGTATTTTAGGGTTTCAGCTAAGAAATTCTGCAGCATTTGCTTGCTTATATTACTTTTTAAAGAAAAAAAAGTGGAGAAGTATTTTCTTCTTTAACCATTTTTCTGCTTTGTTCAAAACTATTTCCAGTCTAACAGATAGTTTGCAAGTCACTGAAAAACAACAGCAAATGAACTATCTGTTTTGTGTTTGTGATGTAAAAATAGCTCAAGCTAGGGAGCTTGAAAATTTTCATTGAAGCTCTTTTCAGAAAGCATTGGTCCTATACCTTTTGAGGCCAAAATGTATGTCTTCAAAAGAAAAAATGTCATTAAAAGATATCCGTCAAAATGTATATACATGTATATAATGAATAAAATTATTCTAAAATTATTACTTCAAAATTTATGTCTTAACCTTTTGTTGAAAGACAGTGAAAATTTCCTCAAAATTGTCCAGAGAGAAGGAATGACAGACAAAATGTTTTGCAATCATCACAAAGAATAATGTGAATACAAACAATATAATGGATAAATTATTATTTTGACAAAGGGTACCTGTCAAACAATATATAAATAACATATAAAAATATAGATATACAGATATGCATACATATATGTGTATATACAGATATATACATGTATATATAGAAATACAGGTATAAAAAATAATGTTGAGGTTTCTTTGTGAAATTCTTTTAAGGTCTACATTCTTTTTTTTTGTTTTTAGCTTCACTTGAACCATACGTAATGTCTTTACAGATGTGAATGTCTTGTATATATCCAGTGGCTGTCCCTGCTATTACATATCTAGATGTTTTAAAGGAAGAGAAAATGCATTTGCTTTCTGAAGTGTAGTAATTGTGTTTACAGTGCTTTGCTTTATCACAGATTAAGACGAATAACCTAGAATCCTTAAATATAAAATAAAATATGCACAAAAATATGAAATACTAACAATTACTACGATGCACAGTTTCTTTTATGGGCAGCTCCTTGTGTAAACTTGTCCCAGCTCATTTTCTCTGTACAGTTCTTCATTTAATACTTCTATAAAGGATGTATTTCTTTCTTCTTCTTCTTCTTCTTTTTTTTTAACTTGCAAAATAAATAGTAATAGTTTTGATATTTTTCATTATAGCTGTTCTCTGTGGATCATAGCATACCAAATAATAGGTCTTGTATCATTAAGAATCACTAAGTAGAAAGAAGAGTTATTGACAATCATCTGAGACACAAAATCCCTGCTGTAAAAGACTGAAAATACTCTTTGTGGTGAGAAAGCTACAAGTAGAAGTTTTCACCTCAGTGCTGCAGTTACCTTTCTCCAAGGAGAAAGACACAGTGTCCACGCATCATTGAACATAGATTCAATGTATTTCTATCACAAGGAACAAGAACTTCATTATTTCTACTGCTATAAATTGATGAGACAAAAAAGCTGAGGTTTTGAAATGATGCTTTCAAGAATGAACCCTTAGGTCATTGCAAAATAAGAATCTATGTCACTATACCTGCCAATCAGTGTCAGTAGACCGTTAAATATAATTGCCTTGTTATTTTTAGTGTTGACATTTATTATTTCCCTCTTGATAAAATAGGCTCCCTTCCTCTACACTAGAGACTGACTGTCCTCCTAGAGTTTACATCAATGTAACATTAGGGCAAATGATAAATATTTCCAGTTTTCTTTACAGGAAATATGTTACATTTATTTTTTTAGCACAACTAGATGACTCCTTTGAATAAATTCCTTCACATAAACATCTTGAAACTATGTATGTATGAAATATTTTCCCCTTGAAAACTAGATTGGTTTAGTCTCTTTTAACAGGATAGTACTTTCTTATATTGCCCAATGATCAGTCTGATTTTACGATACAGTTATTCAAAAATGTCTGTATAACCCTCACTGAAAGTCACTGATATGATACATCCTTATAGAAAGATGCTATATAAAATTGTAAAGGTGATTTCAGTTACTGCAGCCTTGTTTACTGTCTTCTAAACTGGTAACATGAATGTACTTTAGATGTAGGTGAAAAAATACATCTGTTGCATTCCTTTTTATTTTTTCAATTAATCTGCCTATGTTAGTGGAACATCTCATAGTGGACTGGACTATTTATGATTGAAATACTTTGCATCCAGAAGCAGACCTTAAAAATATTTTCATACATATATTTCTGGAAAAGGAATTATTCTGTATTTCATGTTGCTTGCACAGTGCCTATCTGTTAAGTGACTATGAGTTCTTCATCTTTCTGATCCTATTTATTTGTACTAACGTCATAATATCTTCACAACAAGAGCTTTTTCTTGCTATGTGTGTGTGGATTCACAGAATCACAGAATCTCGGAGAACTGTAGGAGTCGAATTCCACTCTCATCCTATCACCGCACACTGCTGAGAAGAGTCTGGCCTTGTCCTTTTGCCTCCTACACCTTAGATATTTGTAGATGTGGATCAGATCCCCTCTGAATCTTCTTTTTTCAAGGCTGAACAGACCCAAGTCTCTCAGCCTCTCCTCATAAGAGAGGTTTTCCATGCCCTTTATCACCTTTTTAGCCCTCTGCTGGACTCTCTGGGGAGATCCCTGTCATTTTTTGCCCAGAACTGGAGACAATAGTCCAGGTGAGGCCTCACCAGGGCAGAGCAGAGGAGGAGGATCACTTCCCTTGACCTGCTGGTCAGGCTTTTTTTAATGCACCTCAGCATCCCATTGGCCTTCTTGGCCACCTGGGCACACTGTTGGCTCATGGCCAATCTGTCATCCACCAGAACATTTCAGAGCTCCTCTCCAGCAGGTCAACCTCCAAACTGTACTGGTGCATGTGGTATTCTTCCCTGGGGACAAGACTCTACACTTGCTCTTGTTAAACCTCACTTGGTTCCTCTGCCCAACTCTCCAGCCTGTCCAGGTCTCGCAGAATGGCAGGACAGACTTTTGATGTGTCAGCCATTCCTCCCAGCTTTGTATCATCAGCAAACTTGCTGAGGGTGGACTCTGTCCTCTCACCAAGGTCATTGCTGAAGATGTTGAACAGGATTAGACCCAGCACTGACCCTTGGAGGAACGCTGTTAAGTACAGGCCTCCAACTAGAGTCTGTACCACTGATCACAACTCCCTTGAATTCTGCAAGTCAGCCAGTTCAATACAATGGATCATCAGGAAGTTCTTGAATGTCTACTCTACTGTAATACAATAATTAATTGTAATTATGTAGAAGTTAATGTTCTGAGATATTTTCACAGCTCTTTCCTTGTAGAGAATATTTTGGTAATAAATGATGTATTTTCATTATAGTAAATAATAATTTATCATAACAACTACATTTTTTAGTATCTTTAAGCTATAAAAGTAAATAATACTTGTTCCCTAAAAAAGGATCTTCAGATTTTAGTATATAATTCATGTTCACTGGCTTTTATTTAACCTCTGTTAAAGGTCTAAAGCAAAGGAAATTCAATTTTATTTTTATTTATTTATTTTTTTCTGGAGCCATGTAGATAATAATTTAACATTTCTTAAACTGCATTCTTCATCTGATCTCTGATTTAAGATATCTGGGGCTATAAATATTGTTCACATTACAAATTATTTGTGCATATTGGCAGTAATGAAAGAAATATATTCTGTCTGGATTGAGGAATGACAATAACAAGAATTCACTCTGTTTAACATCTTTAAGAAATTCCAACTTTGTAACATAAGACTGACTGTAAAAACGTTTGAGATCACTTCCCAGGCAGAAAACGAGACCCAAAATTATACATCAGCTACCTACTGAAAGTGACTCAGAAAGGTATTCCCATCCTGTTGTATGCCATTTCCAGAGTTGCTGTTTGCTGTGTCTGAATATGTTGGCAGTAAATATCTGTACATTTTCATCTCTAGCTTCCCCCTCAAATGACCGCTCAAATGACCCCTGGCAGGTCACTCCAGCAAACTCTATCACAACAGAAAGTCTACTGTTTGTACTAGAACTGAACTTTAATATGAACCCTTTAATGGAAGGGTTCATATTCATTCTTTCTTTTTCTTTTCTATTGGTGTGCATCATCAAACAGCATTGATAAACCAGGTGAAAGATACTGAGCAAGGGGTGAATCTTTGACAGTTGGGGGATGCCAGGTGCACACAACCTGGGGAGAAGGGAAGGGAGAGGTGATGCTGGGAAGAGTGCAGAGGCAGAGCTCTAGGGCTTTTAGGCAGCAGAAGGGTGTGTCTGGGGACTCGAGGTGTAACGAGACACGACCTCCCCAAGCTCTGTGAATGATGTATGATGCTAGCTTAAGGGGGCGTAGACTAAGTAAGATTAGTATATAAGGAATTGTTGTGCTTTAATAAACGGTCATTTTCTGCATTATCATATCAGAGTCCAGTCGTGTGGTTTTAGCTGTGCTAGCTCAGGTGGATTCAGGCCTCCCAAACGTGATGACATATGCTTTAGTAACATGTCTGGTATCCTCTCCCCAGGCTATCTGCAGTGTTTGGCCACTCTACTGTTATGCATAAATCTGGATCTCAGTTCCGTGGTAGGTGTTCGGGTTAAATTTTTATCCTGTTATCATAGATATATGGATGACAGGGGAACGGTCGCAATTTGTGGAATCTGTACCGTAACTTTCCTTTGAACATCTTACATGTTGATAGTCTTTATCCTGGAAACTGCCTTCTCTATAATACTAGTGGTCAAACGCTCAGAATTTCAAGCTCTTATATATTTCCTATGTTGTTCTTCCACCTTTGTCATCTCATACAAGAGCAATCTAAGGACAAGAAAATCACAATATCTACTAATTCTTTCCCAATCAGTTCTTGTAGAATTTTCACCTCATCACCTCCAAAAATGAAGAGTATTAAAAGATTTTAGAGACATTCCTTCTTACAGTAATGTGAAATGAAAAATATTGAACTTTTGATGTTGTACATTCCCCCATGCTGCTAGAGAGGTGACAGAGAAAGAACTTGATCTGCAGTCTCCCACAACCCAGAAGAGCAACAAAACTGCCACTACTGTTCAGGAATTACTGCAATATTTCCTGGCATGAGCAAACTGCCTAGATACGTGGTATATTAGACATAATGAAGCTCATAACAGTGAAATTCAATGAAGTTACACTTGATAGATTTCTTAAGTCTAACTGGACTGATTTATTTGCCATAGAAACAGATATAGTATAACAGAGTCAATAAACTTAAATTCTGGTGCTGAATGAAAGCAGAAACATGGGCACAACAAGAAATTAAACTCCTAGGTCCCTCAGAGGGAAAGGTTGCTTGCAGCAGCCATTTGTATGTTGTTTATAAACCTTAAAATGTTTACTATTTCACATTTTGTATTGACAAACTAGTCTGTCAGACATGATCAGTGAGGTGACAAAAACTAATCTTCTTTTCTTCCATTGGTTACCCTCCCTCAAGCCAGAGTAGCTGAGGCAAAAGTTTTCTAATGAGAATTGGGTAGCATTTTCCATCTTGACAGTTATTTTATTTCTTTCTTCCGCAAAGCTGCTTATGATCCCCTCCACCCCCAATTTTCCATTTTTATTCATACTTCTAGCGACGGAGTTTTCTTTGAACCAAATCAATTAGCATATAAAGGATAACTTTTTCATTCAAGGGAATTTTTAAAATTAGTGATGCTGGGTTCCCTGGAAACAAGCCTGCTTTTACAGCTCCTTTGCCTCAGAGCTCTTCCAGAGTGCATGTTGTTCTGCTGACGCTTCTGTATCAAGGTGAGCTGTTTGTTCTGCACCTTCCTGGACAAGTGTAATAGCTTGAGTGCAAAGGATATTTCTTTTGTCCTATTAATTTTAATGAGCACTTCATTAAAAACAAGAGATCAATCGTCTGCTAGGGCCACCTAAGGTTTTACTGTAGTGGTATGTGATTTTCTTTTGCTGTCTGAAGCAACAGGCAACTGAGAAGCCAGAAATAAATTAAACCCAGTTTTTAGCTTTTCTTTTCCTTTCTTATTCTCATTCTGGCTTTGGTTTTCCAAGTTTCATAATGTCTCAAGTGGAAAGATTCATAGATTCATAGATTCATAAGGTTGGAAAGGACCTACAAGATCATCTAGTCCAACCATCCTCACACCACCATCCCTACCCACCAAGCTACTAAATCAAATCCCTTAGCACCTCATCTAAAATAGATTCATTTATTATTATTTATTAAGATATGGTAACATTTTTTAGGTCAAAATGGCAATAAACAAAACTGATTAAAAATGTAGTCAACTTTGAAGATTGTTACTATTATTTCTTATTAATTACCATTAATTCTTATTAATTCTAATTATTAATTCTGGTATTGATATTATTAATACTTTGCAGTGCAACAATAAAGTTCAAACTTCATTTGAAACATAACTAATTTTAAACAGATTTAAATGTGTTTGTCAAGTGTTGGTTTCTTTACCATGTGAAGAGAGCAAACTTAATAAAGTGAACTATGAAGACAGAGGTAAAGAGTGCATTAAATGTCTTTGCCTTGTCTATGTCTCTGTTTGTAAGGTGACTACTCTCATCCAATAACAGATTAATGTTGTCTCTTCTCCTATTTTATTGTTCCCCACAGTACTGGCCACTTTCAAGTTTAACTGACCTTTGTTTGCACAAATTTTCTCCACACAAAGGTGAGCAGCATCACCATAGTTCACCCAATGTTGCTTGACCTTGCTTTCAGTGACCATGTACTTTCTTCTTCTTTTTCCACCTAAGCTCTAGAGGAAGATCTCTGTTCAGCCCTGGACTTCTGCCCTGCCTGCTGATCTTGATTAAATCATATCATTAAATTGAAAGCTATGAAGTAGAAAATAACAGTTTAAAATTAAAATCACAATGAAAACCAGCAGGTGTAATAAGTTTCCAATTTATGCATAAATTGGGCTTCCTCTAGTGAAGTACATACTGAAATTCGTATTAATTATTACTAAATTCTTATTTTTTACCTCAAATTCTGTTAATCCCACTAGCATAAACAATATTAGCCTGGCCTTAGATTCAAAACTCGTGAAGTAGCTTTGTATTTATACATTTTCATTCATTTCTTATCTGAAGTATGCCCCAGTTTGTCAGTCTTACATCTCCAGAATGTTGTCTACATACTGCTGAAATTAAATCTGAGCCTTGAGGAGTTCATGCCTTGTCTACTTATTCTCTCAACTCCTCCAAACTGTTCTTATGTGAATGCTATTTCCAGTATCACCATGGTTTTTCATAATTTGGTTAATCTATATCGTTTAACAGTCCTCCCTACTACCTTAAACTGTGGTTTCTTGTTCTTACTATGTATTACAACTTCAAGTCATAATAGCAGTAGTAGTATGTCTATAATCCTTTGATAAGTAAATGGACTCTTTTGAATAAAAACTTTCTAAACATTATTGAATAAGACTTTAGAGAATACTTACTTGTATTCTTACCGTAGCAATAGCATACTTAATATGTACTATCATATATATTATGTATGTGCAGGTTTTTCCCATCTTATCTTTCAAACTTATTTAATACTTGTATACATGATCTTTAAAATAAAATATTGGAATTGCTCCATCTTCTCTAAAATAGTTCTTTTAAGAGATTTATTGGTAAGAAATCTTGTCTGGATAGTTTACTTCATATACTGTGGGATTATTACACTGTTTGTTCAAACACTGAAGAAAGACTATTTTTCTGATATTTTATGTAGTATATTGTTCAATTTTAGATCATGCAAATAGTAAAAGAGGGGTTACTGAGCTTTATTGAGTCTGTATATATTACATCTTTCGCAATGGTAGATTTATTGCACTCAGTGGATGTGCTGTGAAAAAGCTATCATAAACTCAATTTTTTCTAGCTGACTGTTAAGATTGTCTGTATCTGATAAAGTATACAAAAATAATATTTTGTATTATAAATTCAGTATAATATCTCTATGTTTCTAATAGACATGGACGAAAAAGAACCTTTGTGGTAGCTGCATCACTGAAAGACATAATACCATAAAACTTGTCACATTCTTTTTGCTTAACAAACTGTTTTTAAAAAAAAGTACATAATGTTTCAATTCAGTTAAAGCTATTTCTGAGGGAAAAGTTCTGGGCAGATCACCCTGATAATAAGGGACTTGTGCAGTTCACATGTTAATTTCTTCTGTTCTAAGAGTCCATGGAAATTATCAGCTGTGCTGACAATAAATTCTGTGTAAACTGAGGGTCTCTGAAATATCCTGTCTACAAAATAAACTGTTTGTAGAATATTATTTTTATAATATCTCACAAACTTATAACTGCAGCTCTGTTTTTCTTGTTTATAGATCTTCAAGTTCATTTTGAAGGTCTGTTCATTCTATTTACTTTGCAAGTATTTAAAGAGCTCAAGGAATTTACTTACTGCCTCTATTTTATCAAAGATATGAGATATATTTAAACACTCAGTGACGGAAAAAAGATTTTTCAGCTTATAGTTTGAATTCTTCAATATACTGAAGTGACAGAATTAGCATTCACACTGCTTTGGAATTGAATGTCATCCTTTTTGTTTTCATTTTTGAAACACAAAATCATCCAGTAAAGTATCTTTATTGGAATTAAGCATGTATCGATGATGGTTTTCAGACATCTTGTTTTTCTAAAAATTTTGTTATTCTGGTCTTATGCCCAGAGTGGCTCACCAAAAATGAATATCCTCCTTTTCTGTAAAGGAGATAGAACTAAGTCCAAAAGAAACATGTCATTTGGACAAGGACTGCCCAAGGTTTGCATAATAAAACATCACCACTGAAGTTTTCTATTCTTTCCTGCAAGTGAACCAAGGGACTTACCAGAACAAGCACTTTTTGCATCCCAACTCCTCCATGCCTTTATTTCTATTTTATTCCAACTCTTCTGCCCAGAGATTTCTCTGGCTCCCCTCTCTACTCACTCATTATGGCACTCCAGGGTAACGGTACGCTCTAACCATATGCCCACAGACAGGTGCTTTGTGCATTCCTAGGATGCTAAACTTATTAATATTAAGGACAATGGTGCTATGCATCTTTTTGTTGTTGTAAGTTTGGGCTTTTTTTCTGGAGAGATGTCAGATCTGTCTCAGTGATATAACTTTAAGTAGAACGGTGAGTGTAAAACTGTTATTCTGGGTGAAAATAAGAATCATGCAGCATTACCTAGGACAGCTATTAATGTTCTGTTTACTGGCTCCTGGGAAAAGCAGCATCTCCATTCTTTCCTAAGATAGCTGAATAGTGAACATCTGAAAAATTAACGAGAAAAGACCAGGTAAAACCTGCAGATGAACACAGAGTAAGGAATGTAATACAGCATATAAAAATTAAATCAACTGGGAGAGAACAAACATAAAAGGAAAAATAATGGGGACAAAGGAAGACACTATAAACATCAAGAAGTCAGATGCATTACTACTCACAGATGTATGAGATCCAGCTGAGCAAGACTAATACAATATAGAATTCAATATAGAATTACATCCATGCTTTCCATTCAAAGTGGTTCTCCAAATAAGTATGTGCTTTTGACTATACACTGTGATTAATATATTCAGTGCTTTGTATCTTCTCTTAGCTTCTGCAGCTTCTTTTCACACTTTTAGTATCTTGAGGTTAATAGCTGTTGCTTCCCTTAGCTTCTTTTTTGTTGAGATACTTCACTGTGGGATAGACTTTCCATCACAAACAGCTACAAATCTCATTTTTTCAGCAGGAGGGATCACGGAACCATAGAATTGTAGACATTAGAAGAGACCTCTAAAGATCATCCAGCCCAACTCCCTTGCTAAAAAGCAGGTTCCCTACAGTATGTTGCATAGGAAAGTGTCCGGGCAGGTCTTGCATATCTCCAGAGAAGGAAACTCCACAACCACCCTGGGAGAGGAACTTTGTCCTACAAATCCCAAATATCAGAATGTTACATGTCTTTGTTCCAATACTTTCCAGCTGTTGTGTGATCTGCATCATTTGAGTGATGACAGCTTCAGCCTCCTTTGCTTGGTGTTGTTTGTGACTTCTTAATGGTTTAATTTGACTTTGTCGGCTTTCATCTGAGCTGATGATCTTAGGAGTTAAAACTGTGGGTTTGAAAGAGTAATGATTTGCTTCAACAACTTGTGAAGAACTAGTATTTTGTATCTGTGATTTTTGTTCATGGATCAGATAATGAAGTAAACATCTTCTTTCCATTCCACCAGGGAATAATGTGGAGGAACAGAACATTTTTCCTGTAATATTGTCAGGATCATTCTGGTAAAGTGCCATAATCAATAATGAGTTAATTAATACACAGCAACTGTATTGAGAATCCTAGGTTTATATCTCCACAGACAAGAATTTCTTAAGTTATACCCATACATGCAATATCACTTTGTACACTTACACCTGGACCACATAAGCATACATAGGTAGTTCCAAAAGCTTCCTATTTATTTCCAGGGAAACTACAACAGATACAAAAAGCACAACAACACTGTTTCGTGTCGTAAATTCTCAGCTACAAAACTCTATTTTGCAATATGGTCACCACCATTAGCTGTTCATTTTTGCCAGCAATGAACAAGAGCTTACATGTTGTGCTCATAAAAATCTGCACTGACATAGCATCATTGCTACCAGAATGTTGCCCATGCAGTCCATCTGACATCAGCCTAAGCAAATGGAAAGTCAGAACGTACCAAATCTGGACAACATGGTGGGTGCAGTAGGACACTCCAGCAATGTTCTCCATGGTTTTCAAATCAGCAGAGGGCCTTGCATTATTTTGCTGCAAGAAGAAAGTTGTACTGCCCATTCGTATGTGAGCACCTGTGGGACTTAAATGGCACAAATATTACAGTACTCCAGTGTTACTGCCATTGTTTCCAATGAATTGATGTTAATATTCAGCTCTGTACACAGTTCCTTGGTCAGAATCTGTGGATTAGTGCAGATGTGCTAATCAGGACACTTCATTTCATGGTGTGACATCTGTAAATGGCTGTCTGAAACATGGTTGGTCCTTCATGGTTCTGTCACTACTGCTGAAATGTACTCATCATTTCACTGTGTTCACATCCACTGTTTGGGTTCTATAAATGTTAAATAAGCATCAATGAATGTAATTTGGTGCAATTTTTTCTGCATGGAGGAATTCAATTCCACGATCACACATACTCTTTCATGTCAGACATCATTATGCCAGACTGCCCATCTGCTGCCATCTGTCGCATAGCAATAAAATCTAATGGAGTATTGGTGGGAAGGTTCAGCGTCTACTGCCACATTACCAGTTCCCATCTCTGATGCTATGAGCTAACATCATATAATAGGAGGCATTACTTTTGGAACACCACTTGTATGTGATCACTACTTTTAACATATGACACATATGTAGCTTTAGCACAATGTGCATTCCAGAGTCTATACTTATTTGTTTCTTTACAATTATTCTCACCCCTACAGCAATTGAAATAAGCGATTTCTTTTTCTATGGTGTCATGGTTTAATGAATTTTGTTATTGGTATTCTACATGATAACATCATGCAGTGCATTGGGAGTCAAACAGTTAATGCATGCATCATCGACAGTTCTGGGTATACCCGATTCAGAAGAGAAAAACTATGGGCCCCAGACACAGGCTCTTTCCCTTTCAGATCGACACAGCAGCAGGTGCTCGCTAGCCATCTTGCCTTCAGCATTTAGTATAAGACCTTTGGTTTTTGGACACTCTCTCATTTTATTTGATTTATTAGATTCAATTCTAATTATATTGTATTATATTGTGTTATTTTGCATTCCAGTATCTTATTTAGTAAATTATCTTTCTTCCTCAGAGTGTTGCCGCTATTTTGTTTAAAGGCCCATCTCCCTTTTCCTTTTCCTTTTCACGCATCCCCTGGGCATAGGTCTGTGGGTCCCCCCATTCCAGTCATCATGGAACTGTGCTGAACCAGCCTGTAAACTGTTGAGACTGGATAAAAGTTCAAGTGAAGCAGAAAATACACAGAAAATCTAAATCTAAATAAAATTTGGCTGTACAAAGTTGCAGTAGAATGTACCTAGACAGACAGAAATTAAACAGTATTAAGTATAACTATGCATTTTCGCACTGAGTTGTCCTGAAAATGATTAATGTAATAATGCATGCTAATTTTCAGTGAAACATGGGAAATAAACATTAGAATAAATATACGTATTATTAGATGTATTACATTAAAATATATTATTTATTCATTTGGACTCACTGATGCATAGCAATTACTTTACAGTAACTATATGTATTCAGAAGATTGCAGTAAAACATTAACCACTGGATTAATATAAATATTTATCAATTAAGTATTTATATTTTAATTTTAAATTATCTTGCCTGTCATCTAAATAGTAACACCAAAAAACTACGAAACTGAACAGAGTAGTGAGAAGCAAAAATAAAAGCAGATTAAAGACCCACTAAATTAATCAAGATTATTTTTATTTCACTTTCTTTATTATCATGAATAGTGAAGTAGATTAATTGGTTAGACTATTTCAAGCACTTGGACTATGTCAGTGATTAGTCAGGGAATTAAATATCTAGATTTTTCCTTTCATTTTATGAAATTCATCAGCAGAAATACTTTCTGTATTTAAACAAAAGAGGTCTGTCAGCACCAGTTTTGTATGACAGTTCAAAGGTCTGACCAAGTTCAGAATCCTTTGACTCATGACTCAATTGCCAGCATGCTTTGATTTTTAAAAGAGACAGGTTTTCAGCTGGACCTTTGAAGTGTGCTGCAGGGGCTATGAGAAAGCCCTGTGGAAAGTTGTCTTTGGACAGAAGCAGAACTAAAGCAGCTTTGTGCAAAAGTTTCTGCTTAAAATTAACACTTATTTTCTCTTTTCTATCTTTTCTCAAAGGATATACAAAAACAATCACATTCTGAAGGAAAAAATGAGGTTATGAAATCATTGTTTTCTGTCATTCTGTCATCATCACAAAGCTTATGAAATCTTTAAATTGCTAGCATTCTCAAAGAAGATCATTATCACCACAGTTGCTCTCCCAAAAGAGAGGGTGCTCTGGGTCTCACAGTATGTACTGACTTTCCATGACAGCAGAGCATTTCAGAAACAGCAAAATCATTATCATTGCCCATTTTTCTGTCATTACTTGATTAGACTGAGTAGTTACACGCTGCATCTTCATTTGTGTAGGTAACGTATTTTGTAAGCAGGCTTTGAAACTGCAGTTTCATTTTCAGCAGAGAAAGCAGTGACAAGTGATCTTTCTGCCACACATACTTGAAAGCTGAAAATAAAAAGGAGGCTTTTAAAGAAATGTTAATCTAAGTAAGAAAGGGTGGTGCCTAAAACTGAGGTGCAATCCAAATATATGAAGGTAAACTAAAACTTATGCTAACCTTATGCTTTACCTGAGTCGTCCTCTAGCTGACTAATTGCGCAGCAGTACTTTAGCTCGGGTACTTAAGCAGAAGCAGACTCTGAAGAAAATGTGCTGAAAATTGGTACACTGAGAGATCTCAAGAATCTCTGAGGTTAGGATACCCTAAAAGAGATTTTTGAAGATCCATTTTTGAACTTGGTTCCCTGACCTGTTAGTTGCATAAGCATCTAATTGTTGTTTAGTTCCCTACTGCAAATATACCTTCAAGAACAGTTCACTGTAAATTCCCTAGATAATTTTTATTGCAGTATTTTATGCAGCCGTAAAACTTAAAGACACTGAATAGTATTTATTAACATGATAAGGATTATTTCAATCATTGCCCCTCAATCCAGAGATCCAAGACTGAGGAATTCAAAGCCAAAGTCTTTTAAAATTCCAATTTGATAAAGATGGCATACTAACTATAAACAAAAGATTTTTAATCAGAATACTTTGTATTCAAATATTTTAAACTCTGGTGTACCAGGATTCTGATTCTAAGACACAGTAATGAGGTCTGACATAAGTAGACAGCTACACTGTACTGAGGAATAATTGGATGTAATATGCACTCACTGCAAACTGCATTTGTACAGAAGGAAATGTGTTTTGCATTCAACAGAGTACTAGACAGCAAAAGTTTGTAATCTGTGAAATGACACGCAGAGCCTCAAGACGCCATAAACAACATCAAAAAACTTTGAAACTCTCATTAGAAAGAAAGAACTTAAGTTGACAAGAATAAAAATAGTTACTATATTAAACCACTACATAATACAACTTCTATATGATTTATGACTTCAGCTCTTTTGAGGAAATGATCAAAGAAATAAAGGTGGATTATACTCTGCAATGAATTTCATATATATTTTTTAATCTGACAGAAAAAGTTTAAAATTTAGTCAATACTGCAAAGATGTGAACATCCTTTTTTTACAATGGAATAAAATAAGAGGTCTCAAGGTCATTTATGGTTTACAGCTCTTTTACTACCAGTTCTATGCTGCATTCAGAGAAAGCTTTCCTGGCTCAAACTCTATTCAGTGAAGGTGAGATTCATCTGGCCACATCGAGACATCTCTTTGTATAGGTGACTAGTGATTTAAAACTCTATAATCAAAAGAGAGAGTGATGCAGCTAGGGTGCAATTCATCTGATTCTGAAGTAGATGGTTAAAGTAGGTCATATGAATCATGTCCTACAGTACCTACTTCTTTCTACTAATTGTAAAATGATCATAAAGATGGAAGGTCACAGGTAGGATTCCCTACAGTAGATAGCTAAATATAGGTTTAGTGTAAGGCATTCAAATGTCCACCCATTATGAATAAGTGACTATAGTAGATTGCTATTTATTACTATTTGCAGTGTGAGCACATTTTCAGTGAAGTTTGTCCAGTCTTGATATGCAGTCAGTAGAAGCCTTTTGTTGTATTAAAATGTATTTAAAAAACCTTAGATTCACCTGAGAGCACTATAAACATATGCAATTTGTTGACAAAAGAACTGCAGTAACTAAGTGACATTACAACAGTATGACCATCTTTAAGTGCAAGTTACTAATCTATCCTTGGTGATGACTCACCTAAACAGGATTAGTTTTTGCAGCAGGGCCCATGGCTGTGGCCAAGCTGGGCAGGAACTGATGGCTCTGGTGCTGCACTGAGGTCCTGGACCACAGAGTATAACCCAAACGGGGGTTCTGTGTGGACCAATGTATCACAGTGACACTTCACATTCATTTTATTGTAGTAACCTTTTGTCTAAACTCAGTTTTATATTTCTTGTGACTGATGAATCAGTTTTAAAGCATGCTAAAAGTTTTTGCCTTTAATTATCTCAAATTAAATTTAATTGACTTTAATAACCTTAATGGAAATAATTCATTTTCTTTCATACTTGCCCCGGTTTCACCTGGGACAGAGATGATTTTTTTTTTTTTCATAGCATCTGGTATGATGCTATTCTTAAGTTTTAGGGGAAAAACACTGTTGATAACACACGGGCATTTTACTTGTTACTGAACAGTGCTGCACAGAGTCAAGTATGCCTGAGTTTTTCAGCTTCTTGTACTGTGCTGCCAACAAAGGGGACTGAGGGGACACAAACAGTTGGGAGGGGACACAACCAAAACAGCTGGCCTAACCTAGTCCACACCATACTACACCATGCAAAAAAACCCTTGAAAATGGTGGGGAATTGGCTGGAGGGTTCTGCTCAGGAACTAACTGGGCATTAGTGAATCGCTTGTGCAGCATTTGTTTTATATATTTATATATATATATGTAAATGAAATTATCAAAACTATTATCCTTGTTTCCCCTTCCATTTTCTGTCTTATTAAACAGCTTTCATCTCAATCCATGAATTCTTTTGTTCCCCCAATTCTTTCCTTACCCCACTAGGAAGAAAAGGAGTGAGCAAATGACTGTGGTGTTCAGCAATCTGTCAGGTTAAACCAGAACACTTGTCCACTTCTTTTCTTCTCTGGTAGCATTTGCACACAAGTTCACTAGGGTAGATAAACCAAACAACTGATAAAAACATCCTTTGTTAGCCGGTGATTTGTTTTGCTGCATGTCCAGAAATATCCATGTGGTCTTGCTATCACTCTTCTTCCTATCTCACGGCTCCCATCTACATGAAGCAGTCTCCAGCACTGCTAACATAATTCACTAAAGTCACAACAAAGGGTTGAAACTGTATTAGAAATGATGCAACTAAGGTGTAGCAGTTCAGTTGGTAGCTACCAACTATATTTAAAACATAATATTAATAAAGTATATTTACATGATTAGTATACTTTTCTGCAAGCCAAGGTTTTACGGGCTGGTTCAGCCTGGTTTCGTAACGACTGGGGTGGGGGATCCACGGACCCACACCTCAGGGAAGGGGGAAAAGGAAGAAGGAAAAAGGGAGATGGACCTAAAAACAAAACAGTGGCAACAATCTGAGGAGGAAAGCTAATTTATTAAATAAGATATCGGAATGCAAAATAACACAGTATAATTGGAATTGAAGCTAATAAATCAAAGAAAAGGAGCAAGAGAGAATGTCCGATAAACCTTACACTAAATGCTGAAGGTGAGACAGCTAGCGAGCACCCACTGCTGGGTCGATCTAAAAGGAAAGAGCCTGTGTCTCGTGACATGCAAACCGTTTTTGTCTGTTCCCTCTGAGTGGAAAACAGAAAAATGCAAAACAACAAAAAGT
The DNA here is from genome assembly GCA_036925125.1 of Oreortyx pictus. Classification (NCBI taxonomy): domain Eukaryota; kingdom Metazoa; phylum Chordata; class Aves; order Galliformes; family Odontophoridae; genus Oreortyx; species Oreortyx pictus. Next base: position 88,796,852 of record JAUPFR010000002.1, on the reverse strand, counting down.
CCTCTGGGGTACGTAGCTCTTCTTCTCTTCTGAGACAGATGCACCCAGAACTATCAATGATCCATGGAGCTGAAGCATTAACTCTTTAACTCCCACTGCACTACATGATGCTATGATGTGGAATACCAATAACAAAAATCGTAAAACCATGACACTGCATTCCACAGATGAATAGACGCCAAAGGAGAGTATTGCTGTTAGAAAAACAGAAAAGCTGTAAGATTAAAAATAAAAAATATGCCCGTGCAGTTAAGGATTTAAATAAGACCAGAACATGGGAAATGCAATCTACTGCTAACTGATCTAAAAAATCTGATAACTCTACACAAGTATTTATCAGTCCTTTTAAAGGAAATGTGGCAGCAGTGAATAATGTGTTAGCAATCTATTACAGGGCTCAAATTTTGAAGAAATTCAAAGTAGAGATGATGCCACATTTACACTAATGACATCTAGTGAGTTTTGTGTATATTGATTCAAATGTCTCTTTTCAAGATTTAGAAGATATAGGTAAAAGACTTACAAAATTATCTAATGGATTGCCTATCAAAACCTAATGTGGTTCGTTATTGTCAAATATCTTAAAAGCTTCTACCATTATCCACTTTCAGATTTTTGTGGAAAATACACCAGGGTTTGTCTGCATTGCTTCTTTCTCATCACTGCCTATCAAATCTGTTACTTAAACTTCCTAAGAGCTTTCTGTGCCCTTCTCTGAACTTTTTCCTATGCATAATTTTCAGAATATTCCAGGAGAAAATAATTATTTTTCCATATATTCTCTGTTGCATTTAAATAGATGGTAAGAACATCCACTGAAAAGTTAGAATACAACAACCAGGAGATGTAGTGGAAAGTCAGAGATGAAAAGTAAGAATGACCACTAGAAAAACAGCTGGATAACAAGTGTAATGATAATAATTTCATTGACACCGCTAATATTTTTAACCAATCTTTCCCATAGTCAAGTGGTCTTTTTTTTGTTAGACCTTAGTATGAAAGGCAGTTCTAATATAAACTATTATTCTTAGGGATTATCTTTCAACATCGTCTGTTAGAATTTGATATACAGTCCTCAGTAAGAATGGCAGAAGCTGTATGTCTAAATCCACTTTTGCCATCCACTGTAATAACTGATATCACACGATTTCTACTGCATAGGTATTTAGCCTGGAAACTATGTGTATTTAAGGATTTTAAATGTGAAAGTGTATTTAAACAGATACATCCTATTTTAAGCAGAATTCTCACAAAATGATAGTAAGTACTATTGTCAAAGGAGTGAAACATTTTTGAAATTCTTTTCACAGTTCAGCCTTATCATGCTAATTTAAGATGAAAAAGAGTTGAGCTTATTTCATCAGTAAAATGGAAGTTTGCTAAACATGCTGCAGCAGCTGTGCCAGCAGAAAGATTCACTTTGGCTAGAGGGTAAGTGTAGCATTCCTTATTTAGTCTAGTCATCCTCTGTGAGTATCAAAATAGTCACCATACTCCCCCCACCCCAAGCTTTTCTCAGACTCATCAGAAGACAGCAGGTTTCAATTTTCAATTAGAAGGTATTGTACTCAATGTAAAGTCCAGTACTCTTCAGGACTCACCATTTTACGTTGCAGTTTCTGTTCAAATTCATTTTGGTGGCTTCCTGTACTACTGTCTGAACCACAAGGATCTAGTGTGATCTCATAGTCTAGATTGTAGAAATTCCCTTTGATACTATGTTAGTTGACTCTGTCTACAAAAAAGCTATAGATCATAATGTCCCAAAGACAAAATTTAATAATCAGTCAAGTATCTTCCTAACCTAGACATACTGAATTATGCTTCCTTTGCTCACCTCAGAAATATATTGCTCCAGTGGGCAACTAACTTCAATCCAAGAAATGCATCTTAGCTGACAAAGGAACCTCAGACAGCTTATTTTAGACAATGTGTGTAACTTCTAAGTAGCTAAAGCCTGTTTTAGATGAGATTAGTTCTTCCAAGTACTCCGTTGAAAAGATAACAGTGAGAAAGAGTAAAGCTATCAGGACTGCTTTTATTCACAAAAGTTTATATTTCCAGAAAGTTAGGAAAACTGTTATTGCTTATTTGCAACCACACAGCAAAATTGTTTTATGAGATCTGAGAATTCATAAAAGAACTGTTCTCTTTAAGAACAGCAGGAAGATGCAGTGGGACAGTCATCCACAGAGCAAAACAAACAAACAAAAAAACAACCAACAAACAAATACGGTCTCTTATTTGCAGATTATCAAAAACTATAGGAGTAGGAGGAAAGTATTTAGGACTTTTCCTCTCATTATCATACTGTCATCCCAGAAATGTGAGCTGGAAAGCTGTGCCTCTTTTAGTGTACGAGGATAGCACTGACCTACTGTGGCAGTTTGTATTGTACATTTTAGGTGGCAATTTCAAATTCAATCTAGTGCATGCTCAGATTTGTATCAAAGATACTTCAAAATCAGCAGGGTAAGAAGACAAAAAGGAGAAACTAAAGACAGTCAACGAATATTAGATAAAATTTATACAGAACATCATCAGGATAATCAGGCATGTCATGTTGCCAAACACAGGTTAGTGTTGTGCAGATGAAACCCACACACTCAAGAAGTGCCCCAGAGAATGTAGAATGTTTTCTAACAGCTTTGTGAAAGTAATTTCTATAGATAGAGATATACTTCATCTCTCTGCTCAGTGAACTTTAATACATAAGAATTGATATGAAAAGCTCTGCTTACCTCAAACATGCCAAGAATGGAAAAGATCCACAAATTTCAAATAATGTTTTTTTTTAGTACTTATAATTATTTGTCTAAAGAATGCTAGCTTACCTGTTTAATTGCTCTACTTGGAAGTTTTACTTACCTGTAAAGAAACAGAAAAGCTTCCTACATTCTACACAATAATGAAAGTGAAGAGAGTTTCAATACCTTGTGTGTCTCTGACAACGAACAGTGCCCAGTCTGAAAGTTCAACTACTATGCTGCCAAAAATATAAATTATCAGTTTTGTCTTAATTGATTAAAAAAGGTGTGTGGGGCAAAGACTGCTGAAACATGAGTAAAAACTACTGAGTGTCCACAGACTCTGCTTCTAGGAGAGGCAGCTGACTGGTTTCTTCTGGTGTTACAATTATGATCAGCTACTACAGTACTGAATCTCTGAATTCAACTACAAAGAAGCAGTATGCTCTAATGTTGTTTATTCTTTTTTTTTTTTTAATGGGATTCTGAGAGGCTTTTGTTTTTGTTTTTTCATTCTGGTTACAAAGTGTTATTGCGCTTCTTTCAGCTCCTGCTCAAATCACGCCTACTTTCAGTATTAAATATGTGAGAAGTCAGTATCATTTCATTATGAAAGCATTCTTACTGTAAAGAAAAAGTGCAGGAAAAATCTAAGTGAAATTTGTGGATGAGGATCATATATAAGTGGATGGTAGGAATTGTGAATAAGCTCATTTTTCTGTACCTTAGAGAGTGACTTTGAACATTTCTGACAAGATTTTGAAGTGAATTCTGGTATTCTGGTATATAGTATTAGACAAGTATGTCAAATCATGCTTCGCATTAATTTGGAACAGTGTCTTATTAAAATCTGAATATGAATGTTTGATATAATACATGAAAGCAGGGAAACCTCTTCAGCGATACATAAATGCTTTTGTACAGGAACAGTTCATATGAAACCAATTGCATGGTGAATAGAAAACCTATTTGCTCATACTGACCTTGATTCTCATCAAGGACAACAGAGAGAGATGCCTCTTGGTTGACTTGCTATGAAGGATTTCATTTTACTAAAAGAATCACGTGATCCTCGTTATTTAAAATGTAAAATAGCATGAATACATATATATACACAGTTACACATAGATCAGCTGTTCTGAAGTATTTCATATTTACAGGAAGTAAGAAAAAATTTAAATCTGCTTGAAAGCCTTAGTGGAAATTTACAGGTTCATGTCCTTGGCAGTTTGGAAAAAAAAAAAAATCACCTTAAACAGAAACAAAACGAAAAAAAGTGTAAGATCTGGGAAAAAGAATGTGGGTTTTGGCAAAATAGCACACTAGCAAATCAATTAATTATATGAGAAATATTTTTGTTAGCAGTTATTGCATTTTGTCTGAACAATTGAAGAGTCATTTTCAAGAATATGGCAGCTTCAGAGGGAACTGCAATAGTGTCATTAATTAAAAAAAAAAAAAAGTCTTTCCCCTGGGTCCCTAAGGTGCTTTGATTCTCTAGAACCTTGTCATTTTAAATAGGCTAGCACAGTCCTCTTGATACTCATAGAATTAATAAATAAGCTGGTAAGTATTCACAATACGCACCATTGTCAAGAGTGATTCTTCTGAAATTTCAGAATCTTTAGTACTTCAGAAAATAAGTAGTGCTTTCATCTGAATATTCTTTTAATAACAATAAGCAAAACTTTTACTTTATAGATTTCATCTGACCAAACCATTTATTTTCTTTTCAGTTGCATGTTTTAACCCATGCTACATTCTGGAAGATCTCCCTATCGTGCTCTTTCTCATTCGAAGGAGTGAAGGAACAGAATATTCTGATGAGAAATTTGCTGACAGCCACCACATCGTGTCCCAGCTGTGCCAGGACAGACTTCAGGCAGTTCTATTTGAATTAGCATCAATAGGTTTATTTATTCATTCAACGTTCTCCAAACCTTTAAGTGGTCTTTCTTATTTATCCCACCCACACATACTTTCCACATACTTGTCTCACTTTTTTAACTATTTCAAATGTAAAACCTACATCCTTCTTCAAGAAATGTTGCGACTCTAGTCTGCTTTGTCTTTTTGTCTGTTATCAAGAACTAGGAAGGACCAATTAATATGGCTTAAAATCTCTGGGAGGAAGGACAAAATGTGTTTACTGACTCTGGAATTTTCTCAGCTGAATACTGTGCAGTAGTGTTCTGAAGGATTAAGATGAGTGTAGGGGAGATGTGCTGGACTGTTTCTTGCTTTGACAAGATATGTGCTCTCTGGCAATACAAACGAGGAGTTGCAAGAGCTTCCCAAATCCGGAGCAAGAGGATGGCTCCAGAAGCATCTACACGTAGCCACACTGAGGAGGATGCACCTCTTGAATTCAGTTTTATGCAGAAAACCTCTTAAGCTAACTCTAGAGAATAGGAGAAGGCTCAGAGGAGACCTTATCACTCTCTACAACTATCTGAAAGGAATTTGTGTCCAGACGGTTGTTCTGAAAATCATAACCATGTGTTCTTTTAGGGTTTATTGTCCATAATTGGTATTGGGCTGAGGTCTGAATAGGCATCTCCTCTCTCTTTCTGCCCTCAATTTCTACAATAATATTATTTGTACATCAATCTATTATATACAGTAGAGCAATCTACCGGTTCTCAGCTTTACAAATTAGTTTTACTTATCTTGAGACATTGCACTTATTCATAATTTTTTAGAAATATTAAGCCCATTTTTCTGTTCACCAGAGGATCAGAGCATGATGGACAAATTATATACTGCATATATATATATATATACTGATTTATTTTCATTTCACCTTTGCTAATAATAATAATAATAGTATTTTTTTATTTCTATTTATTTTAATTAAATTTAATATAATTTCACTTTCTCATTTTCTCTTTTGCTTTTTTTTTTTTTTATGGTAGTCTATGGGGTGTTTGCCTTCCTCCACATTTTTTTCCCCTGTGCATATCAATGTGGTGGTTGATTTACATTTTAAAAGCCAATTTTCTTTTGAAACTCTATGGAAACAGAAGAAATATTTTTTTTTATTTTTGAGTTACATTTTCTTTGCAGGCAGATAAATGGCAAATATGGAGAAGCTGGAAAAAAGAAAAAGCAATGACTTTGATTTGTTTTGCAACTCTTCATTCCCAAGAAGGGTTTTGATCTTTCTATTCCAATGAAAAGGTTCAGTGCTTTTCAGTAAACACTCTGGTACCTTATGGGAAGGCATAAGGCAGCAAAACATTCAGACTAGGTATTTTTTCTGAGCGCTCCAGAGTGTTTAGCAAAAATGCTGTAAGATGATCAACAACTACTATTTTTGCTATATGTTTACTTACATTTTGTATCATTTTGGTGTACAGGGGCAAAACTTGGGAACAGTACTCAAACCAACATCAAACAATCAATGATTAAGCATGTTAAGAACAATGTATTACAATCAGCATTATCCTTTCCTACTCCTCCACTCATCTCTCTTCCATCCATGCTCCCTAATTGTCTCAAACTGTAAGCTCTTCGGAACAACAAAGGCCTTATAATGTGAAGGAAAGCGGGAAATACAGTGAGGTCAGTGTTTATGGCGCTTGACATCTCAGTCATTAAAAATAACTGAGACAGTAATCCTGATGAAACTACAGGTCTTCAGATTCGTTACTATTACCAGAGATAAAACTGGCAGATGTATGTATTAAGAAAGTATTAAATACTGAAATGCATAAACATGAATTTTGATTTTCCTCAGTGTTGCAATGGTTTGCTGAGATCCTGCAAACAAATCTAGGTACCATTATAATTCTTCATTCGATTTCTATATTTAAGTAATTGCAGTGTATTTTTATTTAGTTGGAATACTCTGTCTATAAACATTTTGAATTTTATTATTTATTTCTATGCTTCTCCTTAAAAGGGTAAAAATGTTAGAAATGAATGCATCCGTGAAGATCAAATACCCCAATTAACATCAACCATGAATATCAAGGAGTCCAGTTAATACCAGTGACTTCTGAATCAGACTTGAAAATCTGTATGAATGGTCAAAGGCTTTTCTCACTGCAGCGTATTGGCCTATAGAGCTTGTGTACCTCTAGGTCCTAGACGAACTTCACACTCATAGTCAGATCCCTGTTTGTGATGGGCCTCTGAGTTCTCTAGGATCACAGAAAACAGCAGTAGTTAATTTAGGGTAAATACTGCATACCTATAACTCTGAAGCACTGTATATCCTTCATATTTGTTTTCTGCATTCTGAAAAGTCTCTGGTCTCCACAATAATAAAATCTGAAGTATTTGATTCTTTGGATCTGCACTGTTTTTATTATCTAATTCCACCCATTGGTAAGTAAGATGTGGAAGGGGTAATAACGAGAGTCATGAGTATTGTTTTCCTACTGAGCATTACAGAGCAGTCCCTCACAACCCCTCTTTTCAACTTAACCCCATATGACTCATCCTTTCAGAACACACAACAGCCTCTGAGAAGAATCTGATTTTGTCTTTCTGTCCCAGTACCTGTGTACTGGGAGGCCACTATAAAGACACCTCCAGTCTGGGTTGCTTAAAGGATACGTCATCCACTTTTTGCACTGATCCAGGTGGACCTTCTGATGTTACCCCCTCTGGCCTCTCCTCTGCTCTGATCCGCAAGCTCTCATTCAGCTTGTTCCATACAAGAGGCCCATGAGCCTGAGCTTCTCTTCCCTGTCCTATCCTGTTTTTCCTGAAGAGTTTATCTATAATACACAAATCCATCCATAATAACACTGCAGACAAGAGAGATATCCTATCTTGTTCCAGCTACTGCTGTTTACTGCTACTGCTGAACTGAAAGAGCAGAGCTCTTGCCTACTCCTTACATTACAACCTCACCGTGCCATTTTCACTGCATCAGATGAACGTGTGCTTCGATTGCCTCAGTCATCTGCAGAAAACAGTAAGGACACCTGAGTCAGTACTGTCAAAAGTATTAGAAGTCTTTGTGTTTTGGGGATGCACAGTCTAACAGCGTCTTGCTTAAGTAGAAGTGCCAGAAAACGTGTGGAACCAAACCTGTTTTTACCTGTGAGAGGTATTCAGTTTTCCAGAGAGGCCATTGTGCTAATCCCATGAGATGGATAATTCTTAATTCTTAAGCATCTCCATTATTGTCTACACTGAATACAGTGTACTGATGTAATTAATGTCCAGCCAGTGTTTCCTTTAGTAGAGGCAGCAGAGTTCTATAACTCATCAGTAATGCCATCAGAGAATGTTGTACTGTTTCGTGGTGGTTTGTATCACATGTTATGCCAGTAGACAGTTCCAGCTGTCACGGACTCTGTACTCCTTCCAGAAGGAAGGAGAGGAGCAATCAGTTTTACAGTTCATATTACCTACCTCTTAGCTACAGGGAAGAATTATTTTTTCCAAGATGTTAAAAGTTTGTTCTTATTATTGGTTTATTATACTTATTTAAAAATAGATAAAACTTTTGGATTTAAAATTAATTGCCTAGAACACAATGCTTTAATATTACAACATACACATTTTTAAAGGAAAGCCATCAACTCTTACCAGCAAAAAACATTATACTGAACAGACAACAATCAGTAATACATTCTCAGTAGTCTTTTGGTCTCTTAGCACAAGCTACATTCATTAAGCAGAAATCGCGTAGTACTTGATTGAACTGCAGAAATGGGAGGTGTAATATTAATTCCAGAAGTGGACAAAGTACATGAAGTTTACAGTTTTCAAAGCACAAAAAAGCTTTTAAAGGTTCTACATTATTTGCTCACCTGCACTTCTGCATCAGTGAAACTAGATATACACCTGTGTATCTGAGAAGAATAAGACCCTAAATGATCAAAAAGCAGTTTCCCACTATCTGATTAAGATATAGCATTAACACCCAGAAGGGCATACCAAAAGGGATGCTCACACTTAATTTTTTTTTTAGGTACCAGATGTTTCAAATAGGCCACCATCTGGACTTTGAAACTTTCCAGAGAGATGTGTAGCTTAAAATAATTCCTCTGACAGGCTCCGTGCAGGTGGTGAGAAACATAGAACAGGTACCTAAATGGGGTCTGGACATGACATGAAGCAGTGTTGTCTAGAATGCTTTTTAAGAACAGCTGTGAGAAATGGATAGCGCATGAGATAACATCTTTTTGCCTACGATAGAGTTAAGTTCCCATGAAGTAGTTGATACAGTACCATGATTTGGATTTAGGTTGAGAATAATGCCAACAAACCAATGTTCTGAATTCCTATGAAAACTTCTAGCTCCCACAGATGAGCCAGGCTGTCTAGGCCCCCTCCCTGGAAGCATTCAAGGCCAGGCTGGATGGGGCTAGATCTACAGGGAGATGTCTCTATCTACAGCAGGGGTTTGGAATTAGATCATTTTCAAGGTCCCTTCTAACCCAAACCAATCTGATTCCATGATGCAAATCATGTTGGTTCCATTTGAGGTGAGGAGAACAAAAGCAAACTTGAACATTTCATTTCATACAGCTTTTAAATCCTAATGGAAACAAAATCAACCTGTTAGAGGGGGCACAGATTATGACAGATAAAGGGTTTAGTACAGGTTAAGACAGCTGAAACCACACCTCTCCTTCATTTCCACAGAGATAGTATACAATTTTTCAGTATTCTTTCTCTCCAAACTTCCCTAAAATACATCTCTAAATAAAAGAATAAATGTGTTTGGGAATATTTTCTCGCTTCTAATTCTGGCAAATACATAGGTTAGAGATTATGATACTGCTCCACACAGTAATTAGATCCAGAGCAAAAGGAAACCATCAGCACAGTATTCATAGATACATTGTCTTGGAGTGTAGTAAACTGCTTACTGTTCACTGTAGGGTCTTAAACTTGTCCAGACATATAAAAGGAATTCTCCACGAATAATACCTCCTATTTTATCAAGTTAGATGTATAGGAAGAACAGAGGTATACAGTTGCCTCCAACCAGTTTTCAGATAACCCAAGAAAAATATTAATCACAAGCAAATAATAAAAAACATAAAATTATTTTACCCTTTTCAGACAATAAGAGCTTGCATGAAAGCTCCCAGAAGTAATCTCCGAGTGAAAAAGCTTCCCTTTTTGCTGCCAGTATTTAAATAAGGTCAGGGAGGGGGTGGACCCTGGTGATAATGAACTGCTTGTTTGCACCTGTACTTCCAGGGCTGGCCTCACTTTTTCACTAGGTGCTCAGTTGCTGGGTCAGGCTGTGACCTAACAGTTCGCATAATGTGATATCAGAGTTGAGTATTGGTGGTATGACAGTAGAGAATGAATATTCCCACCAGTATTCTGTTACGTTTAGTTGCCATGTGACAGATGGCAGAAGAGAGACACTCTGACAAAATGGCAACTGACATGGAAGTACACATGAATTAAAGGTATACCATTGAATTTCTCCATGCAAAAGAATCTGCCTGTTGACATTCATCAACACTTGCTGAATGTTTATGGAGACCAAACAGTGAATGTGAACACACTGAGGAAGTAGCAGTGCATTTCAGCAGTGATGACTTCAATGTGAAGGACTAGTCAAATTCTGGATTGCTGAGCAGATATTTACAAGTGCAGTGTACAGGATCTTGTTCATCTCTGTTGAAACTGTATAGCTATTAGTGGTGACAACATCAAAAAATAGTGTTCTGTAGCTGAGAATTTGCTCAGTCAAATGTGCTGTTTTGCTCCTTGAATCTGTTGAAGTTTCCATGGAACTAAATAGAAGGTATTACTTTCAGAGCAACCCATGCAGCAGCAGGAATGTTCAGTTAGTTTCAGTTAACATTAAAGAAATCGTTTAATTAAAGATATGCCATAAACATTAATGTAAATGAATATTTTAAAATAAAGTTTCCTAACTGTTCATTTAAGGTATGAAGTTGGACCTAATCCTACTACAGGAATGCAGGTTGGAGGAAAGATTGATCTTTCATTAAAATAGTGTTATAAAATACTTCAATATGAATATAATTGTTTCTATGCTATTTTTTTAAATACTTTATGATGCTGAATTTTTTTTTACTGTATTCTCACCCTGAACTTTGATATTTTACATTTCATATTAAGTAAACAAAAGAAAGATGACATTAGGCCTTCGTTTCACTTGACATAAAAATGTTTAATAATTTAAAATTCATTATTGTTTTTACGATCATTTTAGTTTGTCTTTGTCTGATCATCATTTAGTTTCTGATTTGTGTCATGGTTTGTGAAAATTCTCACCTAACTGAAATAAAAATATGCTAATTTATTTGTAGGATCAAGGCTGTAAGGACTGACAACATAGAGATGCACATGGATTTATTCAAATCTTTTTCAGTTGAATTATTCTTTAGTATATCAGTGAAAGAAGAAGACTTTCTATCATAGAGGAATGGCTCTTCTCTTTATTTTAATATTTGATAACAAAAAGGATCTCATAACAAAACAGTTGTGTCTTATTGTCAGCTTTACTTGAATTTCCCAGAATCATTGTTAAACATTCTATGCTCAGAAGGAAAAACTTTGAGTAACATTAAGCCATTTTATAGTGAAATCAGACCCATATAGTATTACTTTTTATATTGTTCTATTATGCATCCAATTTGATTGAGATTTTGTGTGGAGATGTTTAATATCTTCCTAGATTATTGCTGCAGAAGACAAAGGCGTCAACCAAAACAACCTTTTGTTCTTGGAAGGGGATTTTCTTACTGATAAGGTCTGGAAACTTTTTTTAGATTTCTTCCAAATTGTTTTTCATGTCTCTGATGCTGACGTAGTCTTGCAAGAAGAATAGCCCAATTTGCAACTTTCTAATGTAGAATTAATTACGGACTCTATAATCCCTCTGAGCAAGTTTGTACATAAATTGTGCACTGAAACTGAAGAACTTGTATGAAAACAACTGCTCATCAGTAGAAGCAATCAGTTTTCTACCTTGCAGGTTTTAAAAATTCAAAGCTTTCAGATATCATAAGCTCCTATTGATTGAAAAAAGAAAAATAGATAAGCCCCTCAAAATGGTAGCAAAAAATACTTAGCAGATTTTGGAAAGGTAGAAAAAAACATTCAACAATGAAACTTTAGTTTTTGAAGTTCTCCCTGCGTAAAATGTGGTTGCATGTCTATCTCATACATGCAGAAAGTCATTAAACGACTACTATAAATCTCATACAGAGATTCTGACTGATACATCATTCATTAACTTAGATATAAGAAGAGAACTAGAGAACTAAAGAGCTCTCAGAAGGTTCTATCTGGGGCCTAATTCTGCTTCAGTCAGCACAATGTCAACAAGATTTCTGGAAGTCTTTAAGATTGAGATAGACAGTCATTTCCAGTGTTTCAACATAAGCCTCCTATTGAAATGGAATTCCAAAGAGATCTGGAAAAAATAAAATGGATCCCTGTAAAGAACTTGAAGCTTGTTCTGATCTTAAATGAATGGCATCAAATTCAATTATCAAACACTTGTCTTTATGCCAGATAGATTAGAGGGCATGATAGAATTTCAGCATAGATAAAACATTTGTGTCATGCCATCATACCATCTGGATTTGATTTACAAATCACACTTAGCATTTCAATGTCTCTAATCTCTTTGAACAGTACATATGATACACTTTGGTGAAACTACTATTTACTGATCCTGTCAAATTGACATCAGCGGGAGATGGATTATTCATCTGAGTGAATTTGCCTGTGAATCTGTATGCAATTCATGAGAAGACTAGGGTGCTATTGTACAGTTTTAAGGCAGCTCTAAGCCTTCTAGAACATGAGATTCCATCTTCTCCCATGTTTATTCAAAATGACATCAACATTCATCATTTTCCTTCAGCTCCTATGAAGATTTCTTTTTGAGGCTAGATGCATGCTAAAAAATGCACAGCTTTTGCTGTGCTTCCACAAAATTTCTCCCAACACTGGTAACATAATTGTAGAATTAGTTTTGAAATTCTCTTCCCTGAAATTTTCTCTTTTTCTTAAATTTATTTCCATTTGAGATTAGAATATTGCATTAGATCCACTATGAAAATACATACACTGTTTCTTTCAGAGCATGACTGGAAGTTATAATGAATTAAAGAAAAGTTTTGCTGTGAATCAGAGAAAGAGGAACTCTCATTGAGGATAATTGTTTGTTGTTTTTTATTTTTTTTAATATTTTTCTTTACTTTTTTCCAGTTTTCAGTGTAGTTACATAACAATTCACACTTAAGGAGAAGTTCCTAGAATCACAGAAGTTCTCTCTCTTGTTCAGATGGAAATTCCTGTGTTCAGATTTGTGCACATTGCCCCTTGCCCTGTTGTTGAGCACCACATAAAAAGTGCCTGGTCCCATCCTTTTGACAACCACCTCTTAGGTATTTTTAAGTTTTGATTAGAAGTTACTCTTTTTAGAGCTCTGTAATTTAGAAAGACTATGATAAATGTGAGCACAAGGAGCAAGGTATGTAATATTTTCTAACCTTGCTCCTATGTCTACATGGAGAAATCATCCCATGAAAAATGTGCTGTGACTCAAGTAAAGGCAAGTATTGAACTACCTTTAAGCCAAACTTGAGATAATAAAAAGATGGGGTAAAGGCTTCCAGCTTAGCAGGAGGTGGGCTTTCACAGCACTCAGCAGGAGCTGGAAACCAGGAAAGGCTGCATTTTGAAGAGTCTATTTGACTCTGTATAAGTCCATGACTTCTGCTGAGTTTTGAACTCTTACTTTCTCCCTGAGCTCTTGCAGTTCCTGCAGAATTCAGAAAGAACTGGGAAATGCTGTGTTTTAGCCATCTGCTATGAAAAGAAGAGAGACCAAGTCTTCCACGTTCTTTCATTGAGAGATTCTGGATGGTTTCCTCTCTTCCAAAGTAGTCAAGGGGTAACTGTCCATCTTTTAAAAACATCATGGGGAGGAAAGGAGGCCATAGCATTGCTTTTCAGACTTCTCAACTAGGAATGTTTTAGAAAAAGACATTTAACATAAATCCTCATGGACAGAACTGAATTAATGTGCAGGCTGTGCGGTATTATGGGCAGTCTTGTACAACTCTCAGTTACCAGCAATGCTAAAAAAAGAGGCTTAGTCACCCTAACATACTCTATCCTAATCTTTCAGGCCCCAGTAAGTCTGTTCCTTGAACACCTAGACTTTTAGGGTTATGGTTTTTATTTTTTTTTTTAATAAATGTCTACTTCAGTTTATCCTAGAATATTTAAGAAAGGCACTTAAATTCATATAAACTCAGACTTGTATTAGAAAGCTGGATTACTCTGTGGCTGTGTCCTGCCGGTAGTGTTCTCTAACTTGTTACAACTGCATAAGATGATGGGATAGACAGATGTTGCAGTGGACAAGCTCTGGCTGGTGGTTCTTGTATACATTTCTTAAATGAAAGCATAGCAGTACTGTACCACAACTCCTTTAACATTAAATAGCATATCCATACTAGTAGCTGCTATTGTGATCGTCTCAGGCCAGATAATCCTTGTTCATATAACACATTCTTGCTTTTGACCATTCTGCCTTTCATGTAGAATCTCCTCTTATTACTCTTCTGATTATGTGGTGGAATTTAATTCAACAAAGATTAAAAAGAAAACTAAGCTTCTTAGGCAGAGCATGTCTTTGATGCATAGTCATCATTTGGTCAATAGAGCCCAATGTTCTTTTGAAATAGGGTTGTAAGATTTCCTGTAGAAGGCTTCTAGGGACACAGAAATCTGGAATTTATGCAATTTAGGTAAAAAAAAAAAATGCTAGCAGATCAAGATGATATGGCTATTTTTCTTATTTCTTTGTTCATTAGAAATAAAGTAAATATTTGTCACACACATCCTCAAAAAATTCAAAATATGATGGCCCAGATCACACCTTAGTAAAGTCACTGGAAGAACAAATGAGCATGTCATGTTACTGAGTAAGAATATGGATTTTGGAACCTGTGTAAGTTAATGTGACTTCTGTTATGTTTTTCAGTAGACTCAAATTAAGGTTGTTGTGACCTCTGCAGCTTTGGAGGACAAGTCACACTTCAAGAGGAGATTCAGAAGAAACATCATACAAAAGCAACTTATCTTTTGACTCTCAGTAGATTGCAAAACTGCACAGAGAGAAGAGAAAAATCAGTTCTTTCTGGACAGATCTTACTACAGTCCTTCTGTTTCTATTGACTTCATGAATAGCATTGTAAAAGTACTATATGAAGGGTCCTACCTGTAGTATGCCAGAACCTAAGCTGTAAACATGGAAGTTTATGATATGCTGTTCTAGATGTCTCTGGGATTTGATACAAGGGCTGCTCTGGGAGTAATGCCTCCTATTTTATCATATTGGTGCATAACATCAGAAGCAGATATTGGCAGAGGTGGAACCTTTCTGACAATATTCCATCACATTTTTTTTGCTCCGTGACAGATAGCAGCAGAGGGGCAGTCTCACAAAATGGCATCTGACATGGAGGTAAGTATGAAGTGTGGAACTGAATTTCTTCATGTGGAAAATAAATAGCACCAAGTGACATTCATCGCTCAATGTTTATGGAAACCAAATAGTAGAAATGAGCACAGTGAACTGGCAGGTGGTATATTTCAGCAGTGGCAACAGCAATGCAATAGACAAGCCATGTTCCAGACAGTCATGCAGATTTTTATGAGCATTGCATGCAGACTTTTGTTTATTGTTGGTGGAAATGCATAGCTAATGGCTGTAACTAAGTTGAAAAAAAAAAACAAAAACAACAGTCTTTTATCTGAGAATTTGCTCTATCAGTGTTATTGTGCTCTATGTATTGCTGTAGTTTCCTCAGTAATAAAGAAGGGCCATTACTTTTTGAGCAGCCGACAAAGATTTAGACACAAGATCTCAGTAAAGCTTGTTTTGCTTTACAAGCCTCATGTCTTACAATTTATAAGAAAATATGGCTTATATAAAGTAGGACTTTATTCCATTTCTGTAGTTTTAACCAGAAATGTGACTTAGCCCTGTCTGGAGAAACTCAGAAACCCAAGAAATTTAACATCCAAATCTAATTTTCTTTCTGATTCCTTCTTGTATTAGATGAACACTCAAATTGAAATCCTTCAAAATATGAACATATGCTTTTCCACCTCCACATGATCACTAACCTTAAAAAATGTGTATTTACTGAAGTGTCCATAGAAAGAAAAAGATGAATGTAATTATCATGATGTTTTTCATTTTCACAGTGTCACTGAAAAATTGAGGAGATAGTCTGAGGAAGGACAATGATTTACAGAACATTTCAGTCTTAATGTAAAGGCTCAAAAGCCCTTCCAGGTGATATACATAAGCAGCTGTTGAAATCTGATCATTATAGCATTATTTCTATACAATTTAGTTTGTGACATTAATCCATTTCTGACTGGCCAAGATATTAAAAATGTCATTTTCTTTCAGTTACGTTACGTGGAAGATCTTCATTCTCAGAAAAATGACTCAATAGGTAGTGGAAAAGTCTGATTTTTCTCACCCAGACAGATAACCCTTTGAAATCAAATTTATGGTGGTCTATAATAATGTTGCTTCTCCAAATCTTTTCTCTTGCCATGCTTCACTGTGGACAGAAAGCATCTTTACCATGCAGATCTATTTAATTTATGCTAAATATTGTACCCTTTTTGTGTCTTTTTTTTTTTTAATGTAGAAAAATCTAATAAAAATACAGAAATTTTAAAATGGTTTCTTTATATTTGCCGAGAATATTTTCTTCATTCAATCTAACCTCTACCTGCATATCTACTGCATCTTCCATCTCCAGATTTCTACTTTCTTATGCCTCTAAGGTTCAATACTTCAAAAATGGTTGTCTCTTCTTTATAACCTTTAAAATTATTATCTTTTCCAGGCCAAATATACATATTATATTACCTGCAAATTTTTCTGCAATTAATTTATGAGAAAATGATGTTAGTTACTAACTATTAAAACCAAAATATCCCAAGATGAAAATAAAGAAAAGATGCTACCATGTCAGTGTGTATTTATTTTGTTAAGAATGCATACGTTTTATAAATGTATTTTTACAAATATTTAGTTTACATAAGTATATTTTTAAATCTGAAAAATATGATGAACATTGTTGTTTTAGGGAGGGAGGAAAAGAAGTAATGTTTATGTTACTTGAATAAATACACTATAAACTTTATTTTGCTTAAACTTCCTCTGGCATTAACAATAACACTAGGCAAAATTTCATCTTCAATTTTCTTTAGGTGGTTTTACTGCCTGATGATGGACAAAAGACCAAACTGCAACATGATAACCTATCTATTTTAATTTAATTTTATTTTTTACAAACTGGATTTTACAGATAATGATAATTAAATGGGCAGGATTAAGTCTTCATACCTTGTAAAAAGCATGCAGATTAGTGTTAATGAAACATTAGTCAAGAATGAAAAAACAAACATGCTGATCTTTTTCCTTACATGCACACTGTAAAATGCACCAATGCCTGCATTTTGCTATATCTTTCTTATGACTCTAAGGGAAATGACCTTGCAGCGCAGAAAATTTTTCAGTCATTCATGGGAAAGAGTGTTGTTTTTGAACAGTGACAAAATTGGATTGCCTCATACCTAGGCAAAATAAAAACCATGACTGGCTGGTTGGCATGCATTGATAAAACACAAAATTCCTTCCTTTTTCCTGCCTTCATACCCATCCCTTGATTTCTCCAGCTTGTAGTTTGTTGCACTGACTGTGTCTTTAGATCTCAATCCCAAAAATGCTTAGCTTGTGTGGGGCTTTTCACAACATACATAGAGAATTTTCTTCAAAATTCTGTCAAAAAATCAGTATTAACCTAATATTAGTTTACAAATCTGTGAGGAAATTCAGGGGAAAAAATTTGCTCTTTCCAGTAATTCACATCTATTACATAATTTCCATATATGTTTTACAAATCTTATAGAAATAGCATTTTTTCCAAAACTTTGCATTTTAGATTTGCAGATCTTTTTCCAAAATAAAATAATAATGTTATATGTTTTTGTAACTATGATGGACTGTGGATATATAAAAATACTGTTGTTTTTTTTTTTTTTGTATTATAGGAGTGTATGCACAAAAGTTTATATTTTTATTTCTGCATGTATTAGGTAGACTGTCCACTTGTATAATTAGATGTAACCTGTGTTGTATTTTTTCTTACTTTCTCCTTTCCTTTCTTTCTTTTATTCTTTCATTTCTTTCTTTCCTTTCTGCTTTTTTCCTTTCACAATGATAAGCCTCAATTGACCTATAAGAGTTAGCAAAGTAAACAGGAAGATTAAGTAGTACCACTTAACTTAGTATTTCTTGTTTTAGAAACTCCATCTGAGGGCCTTCATATCTGCTTCAACCATCAGGACTGGCATAATGAGGCTGAGCTTTTTCTGGTTATGTGGGTGGTTTCTGAGATACACAAAATCAATATTAGGGTAAGTGCAGAATTCAGCACCAGAAAACAGCTGAGAAACATACAAGCACCAAGTAATATGTAATATATACATATTCTGCTGAATTTAAATGCTAAATTGACCCCGTTAAAGAGTATTTCAAATGTGGCCAGAAAGGGAAATAGCCAAGAATACAATCTGGATAAGTAAAATACAAATTTTACAAGAAATGCATACGATTAACACAGCACTTTGGCTATGCCTGAGTCAAATTAATTGCTGCTTTTGGCAATTCTAAGGGATTCTGTTTTATTCACAAAAAATTCACAGAATCATAAGATAATTCAAAAAAGGGACCTCAAGCAAGCTCTGCTCAAAGCAGAGTTAGCTATGAGATCAGTCCAGGTTTATATTGTCATACTTCGAAAACCTTCAGTGACTAAAATTATACGACCTCTCTAAGCAATCTATACCATTGCTGAGCTGCCATTTCTCATTTCTTTCAGAAACTCTCCTATAAAAGCTTATTTTTACTGGTAGTACACTACTGTGAAGAGTCTGTCTTCCTGATGACCACCTCATAGGTCCCAGCCAGACCTCTCTCTTCTCTGGACTGATCAAACCCAACTCCCTCAAACTCTTCCACAGAGCAAGTGCTCCAGGATCTGATTGTCTTAGTGCTCCTGTACTGAACATGCTTCAGTTTATCACTGTCTTTCTTGTACTAGGAGGGCCAAACTGGATCAATGGCATGATCTCAAACTATTAGCAGGCCATGCATCTGCTAGTACAGCTCTAGATACACTTGGCCATTTTGGCTGCCAAGACTCTCTGTTGTTTCATGCTCAACCTGCTGCCCACCAAATTAAGCATCCCAGAGTTTTTTCAGCAGTGCTGCTAGGCTCTAGGCTTTTCCTTCCTAGGTGAATGCCTTAGAATTTGTCCTTGTTGAATTCCATAGGTTTCCTATTGCCCCACACCTCCAGTTTCTTCATGTCTATATGGGTGGTAGCCTTGTCCTTGAGGGTATCACCAACATGCCTCAGACTGGTGGCATGAAATACCACAGTAATGTGATGGAATGAGGTGCTTACCTGTGTAAAGGGGAACTCTTGCGTGGCCCGCATCCTAGTGCCACAGTAGCAGTGCCTGTTTCAGTCTTGGAATTGGCATCTACTGTGACTTGAGAATGAGCTGAACGGAACTAGATAGGCTCAGGTACCAGTATCCAGATCCCATTATGGGGAGATGCCCACTGCAGGAGACAAGTCAGTGCAGTGGTTCCTCACACAACCTTCTCACAGTAGGGCAGGTGGGCAGGGCATCTCAAAAGGACGCTAGTAGAGTCAGTGCTATGGTCGTGGCCCACAGGCTAGGCTGCAACATTGTGGGCCTCTGCCATGAGCACTTGGGCGCTAAAGCTGCTTCCTGTGGCATCTTGGTCAGGTTCCGCCAGCAACTTCAATCTCATCACTAATGGGACTGGACAGAGGAAGCCTGAAATTCCTTTGGTGCCTGGAAATCTGCTGTTGCCATTAGGAGTGACCAGATAGTTCTATAGCAAATCTGCTGCCATTAATGGTGTAGTTATTGAGGGCCATTGGGGTGAAATAATGTGCAACTGATCTCAGTCTTATGTCAAACAGCTGTTGTACCTTCCCAGCCACTTCTGAATCTATCTTGACTCTGTGTCAGACCTGCCATGTATCGTCATGATGATGATGATTCCACACAAGGTCTTAAAACAGGGCACAACTATTGAATTACAAATATTCCCTATTTCTTCCAAGGCTAGTTGGTTGATAAAGGAGTTTAGCTAATGGGACATCTGCATTCATTTCCCAAATGCATCTCAGAAGCTGGTAGGTCTGTGCTTGCAAATGGGTGCCTGAACCCATTGAGAGTACTCTTTGGTCTCCCTTTCCACTTGCCACAGTTTCACATAAGATTACTTACAGCCAGGGAGACAGCTATTTGCAAGGTTTGTGAGATCTTCCATGAAACCATGGCTGTTCAGGGACAGAATAACCTCCTTTCTCCAATGTGAGTGGTGCTAGGAAGCCTGGATTGTGGTGTGATGGTGGCAGTGAAAGGCCAGGTACTGCTGCAGTGGTTTTGCCATGCCCTGATGTACAGTGTGATTCAACATAGTAACATCACCTCAGGAAGATACATTACTGTTATCTTCTTCTTTCCACAAAATATGTCCCTGTGAACTTAATTTAGGACTCCAAGCAGGATTTTGCATGATGGGGAAGATATTTCCATTGATCTGTAGCAGTTTTATTTTGGGAAACTTTTCCTTGACACTACCCACTTAGTTGAAACTCTTTTCCTTACTCCTCTAGTTAGAGAGCAGAAAGGTTAATCCTCTTCTTAATTTCCTCAGCTGGTTCTAATAATAATGAAAAGAGGTGTCATTTTCTTCCTTCTGCCTTTTTGTCTGTCTCTCTATTTTGATAAGGGTTCCATTTTGTTTTCTTATAGAATTGGAATTTAATTTAAATCTCTCACTCCTGGAATCAAATAATGATGGCATAATTTCAGCTCTCACTTAAAAACATTAAGATAAATATTAAGATATCCTATTCCTTTGTGGCTGTGCTAAGAATCTTGAAGAGCTAAGAATATCCTGAAGGGCCATGCCACAAAAGAGAGTGTTTGGTTTAAAATAAGTGTAGTATCTGTCATTTCCAGGAATGACTTCTGATTTTCAAATGCTCAGTGTTGCCAATACTGTAAATGCCTGATTGTACAAGCTGAAAGTATAGAACATTTTTAGAATATTTTATGAGCTCTTAGTCCCCAGGACAAATATTCTTTGATTGGCATTTCAGTTCAGACCATTAGCTGCAAAGGCAGGCATAAGTCACCATGTGGTTCAGGTCATGCCTGTAGAGTAGTCTTACACCTTCTTCTTTTTGTGTTTGTGCATATCTTCAAAGTAGATACTGCAACAGCAACAGTTAGGGAATATAAATGTTTTCCAGCTGAGGTGTATCTGATCCATTCCTTTGCAAGACGTCTGAGGGCTCTTGAATTGACAGAAAGAGTGTCATTTTGAGCAGAATGTCTACTTCGATATCTGAGCTATAGATGACTGTCTTACAAATGTGTGTTATGAACAACTAGTAGCTTAAACTCTTGTTACTAGTCAGAACTAGCTCACTTGAGTCTAGCAAATTTAAAAAAAAACAACAAAAATAGTTTTGATTGTGTTCTTGTCAGAAATTTTAGCAAGGACAGAAAAGATTCAACAGATATCCTTGAAGCTTGAAAAAGGGCACAAATATCTCATTTTAAAAATTATACAAGTAGTATAAAAAGTGATGGTTTAGTAAATTTTAGACCATTTTCCATTCATAGTGCTGAAGTTGTTATTTAACTTTTAACAGTACTTCCTGAAAACGCAGATGTTAGCCAGAACATAGGTTGCTGTGATGCAGAGACACCATGTAAATTTTAATTGAATACTGACTCCTGTATCAGCTTGTCAAATTAAAACCCTTAAATAACGTTTCCAAAATGACCTAAGACCTATATTGTAGTATGGCTCTGAGACAGTGTACCTAAATTGTTTCTACTTTTTCAAAAATTGTAATATAGACCTACTAAGTCCCAGCTGCCACAATTCATATAAGTGTAGGTGTGGGAAATATACTGCATATGTATGTTTTTTCTAAGAATATTGATAAATCAATGCAACACAAGGCTGTTGCAGTCTGAAGTAAATAGACTTTTCCCAGGTCTTGATAAATTTTATTTTACATTATTTACTATTTTCATTCCAAATACTTGATAGATAAATAGCATATTAAAATGACTAGGAATACATGCATATTATCTTGTATCCTCTTGACAGCTATTTACACACAGAAATTGCTAAAAAATAGTGCTGCTTTTCAGGAAGCCCATCTCTCGCTCCACAAATATATAACTGCAGTTTTCAATTAAAACTTATAATAAAAACCTGAATTTCTTCAATATGTCTAGCAGCCTCCAATTTTCTGTTTTTGCTAACATACAGACAGGCATTATATTTTTATGTTCTATGGCTTGAGTAAACTCAGAATCTCACAGATATCTGCAAAGAAAGATTGGAGACAGTTCTCTTCTGCAGCAGGGGAAATACTGGCTTCTATGTCAGTTTTAAGCTAGATGGCTTTTTCACTGATGATAAGATCAACCATGCAGTATGAAATTCTTAAAATCAAAAAGGCAATTTTTATTATCACTCACCTAATTGAGTCAACACATAGACTGGACAGAAGGATCCTCTTTTTTCAGCATTTTGACGAACTAAAAGAGGCCTTTCTCAGACCTCAGTTACACAATTGCCAACTTCTGGAATGTAAATTAAAGAATATGATTTTAAGTGGACTATTAAAAAGAATGGAATGTTAAATAGACAACAATAAGATTAAAGAAAAAGTAAGAGCTAAAAAGTGTATCTTTCATTGCTCAACTCATTTTATTGTGAAAAATACAAATGTTCATTTGTCAGTATTTTGAAGACTACATACTAAATCATAGTATCATAGTGAAATGAAACTTCATTATCATCTGAAAAAAATTTCCATAATTAAAAAAATTTGCACTGAAATAATTAAAAATAAACTTTGTGAAATACCACGAAGGATCAGAGTTCTGGTTTCAGCAGGAGCGGAGTTGATTTTCTTTGTAATGGCTGGTATGATGCTCTATTTGGGCTTTAGGAAGAAAACAACTTGCAGATTATAACAAACAAGTGAATAGTCAGTAAGTGGGCATGCGAGTGAGAAAGCAGCCATGTTACAGGACCAAAGCTATAACTACTCAAAAAATAGTTCCTCAAAAGGGAAGTGTTTAAAAATTTTATAACAAGAGTCATTAAAAACTTCAAGATCTGGACTAAAAAGAATGACACAAATTCATTTGATAATATAATACTACATCTTCAATCTGTAAGATTAAAAGCAAACTTTCATCATAATTTGTCTACTGTACATAGTATTGGTGTTTTTCATGTCTATGGAAAATTAATTGGTATAGCATTAAATACAGTGCAAAGAAAAAATCTTGTTTCTGAAAAATGTAGTTTGTTTGAATTTTTCCTACATGAAGGTTTTATTTGCTTGTTTAATTGACTGCATAAGATTATTAAAAACCCTATGGGAAATTTAGATTTCTTTCATTTTTTCATGAAAATTAGAATGTAAAAAAATAAATGCTTTGATTGCTGATTATTTTTCTCTATTCTTTCTACTAGGGATGTTTTTAAGCAATATTTTTTTTTTTGTGCTACAGAAATGACATTTAACCTTGTTAATTACCAGGGTAAAGAGGCTTTAATATGTAGTTTGACTCTTTTGAAATGTTTTTTTTCAGGTGATGATTACATGGTCTGTGGACAGTGAATTGAACAGAATTACTTTTAATTACAAGCAGGAATGCTATTAAACCATTATCTGTTTTGAATTGGAGCTTTCATTTCCTGGTATTTAATGCTCTTTATTACAGGTTCCTTTGTATAGAAAGGTTTGTGCTTTACTACAGGAACACAGCAAGTGGTTTCAAATGTGATTCTGTCAAATGTATTATTTTTTTTTGTAAACTAGTAATTTTTTTTGGTGATACGCCCTATTATAACTTCTGCATATTCATTAGAAAAGAACTACCTATACACCTTTTCAGCTTTCAAGAAACTGACTTACAATCAATTATTTCTTTATATGAGATTCAGTATCAAATTCAGGTCTAGAAAAAAAAGGTGTGAAAGAAGTCATGTTATACTTTTCTCTATAGACAACTGATGATTACAATTGTGTAAGACTGGAACATAAAAATATCCACCAGCAAATGCTGTGCAAATTAATTTTGCAATAATTCATTGTTACTTCAGGAATAAATTTTTGTGAAGGAGTGAATTTGCTTTAAAAACTTCAAACAGCATAAGGGAGCTTCTTGTATTTGATAAAAAATCTTCACACAGTCGAAGTAATGCTTTTCTATGCCATACAGTGATATCTTTTGAAGAATTTAGGTGTCTGAGTCATCACACTGTTTGCTTTATTTGGGTCTCAGAACTTCAAAATACTGAAAACAACTATTTCATACAACACTGTGTGAAATTATGACTGCCAGGGGCTAGTAATGCCATGCCATAAAGAAATTCAGGGGGGATTCTATGCATCTTATCCTCCATTAGCACAGACTCAGAAGATAAAGCTTATGAGCTTCATCTATTACAAACGAAACTCAGACACCAGGTTTTGTCCTCATTTTTCAGAAAGCCTAAGGAAAAGTTGCATGTTGGCAATGCTTCTGTTTTGCTTAGCATATTACAGCTTTGTCCCCCTGTGAAGTCAGTGGTGCTCTAGGCAGAAGTAGATTTCCACCCACATGGAGTTTACAGAAGTATCATTGTGAGTGCTGCAATAATTCAGTATTACCTCCATGAATATATTGTCTCCTGGAGAGAATAGTCTGCACTGAGGAGGCTATGAGAAAAAAGTAAAAGGAGAAAAAGAATTTGAAGGCAGCTTTGGAAATGTCTATGGGAAAAAAAGAAAAAAAAAAGCTTTAAAAATAAAATTGATTTTACAGGTTCGTTCATAACTATTCTTAGGAGCCGCCATCTGCACCTTTTTATTTTATTAACATCAATATTACTTTCACATTCAGAATTATATCATTCTAGACGGAAAGAAAGCCAAAACCTCAGAGATTTGATTACCCAAAATCAACACTTAGGTTCTCATTCACTTACAGTAATACAAATTTTGTATGTAAATGCCAAAAACTAAAACCAAAACAAAAGCAACAATTCCAAATTCTAAACTAGAAAGGTCTATTGTATCTAATTCTCTGTTTATTTGGTCTGCTTATTTAAAGCTGTGGATTGAAAAAGAGACCTGTGAAACAAGTATATCTTTCTCATTGTGCTTTTCACATGCCAGAACTATTAAGAATTGCTCCAGGCATTGACAAATCCAAAGAGGCCTGTGTGAAGCTGAACAGATGTTCTCCTTATCTGCATTGCTTTTGGTGCACAGTAGTCCAGATCTGGTCCAAATCCATCGTTGTCCTCTTTTTAGTGGTCAATGGTTTAAGTGGTGCTGCTGCCAAAATTTTACCATGACAGGCATGCAAATTTTGAAAAACCTAATTTTTCATGTATAAACCCCACTGACTGTCTGAAATACTGTGGAAATTTTCTTAATTAGGTGTTGCACTCTATAACTTTCATAAATATTCTTTATGAAGGAATATAATTTTTTTTTTTAATCGAGATAAAAGTCTGTCAAACCAGTGGCAAATACTACTTACTTTATTGAATGCCCTTTGAGAACACCTTACTCATCACTGGGTAAGAAGCTGGCCCAGTGTGTGGCGGTAAATGGAGCTAAACCCAGCTGGTAACCAGTTAGAACTGGTGGTCCCAGTGGTCAGTACTGGGACTGGCCCTTTTTAATATCCTTATTGATGACCAGGACTAGAGAACTGAATGCACTCGATAAGCTTGCAGATGACACCAAGCTGGGAGGAACTGTTGATCTGCTTGAAAGTCAGAAGACCCAACGGAGGGATCTGGATAGGTTGATTGAATGTTCTGAGTCTGATTAAATATTATTTACTTGTTCAGAATTCTATAAGGCACTGTAAGGACTGAGACCATACTCAGTCCGTGTGCAATTTTTTTACATATTAACAATAATTTTTTTATTCAGTTAATTGACCAAAACTAAGGACACGTTAATTATCAGCTAAGCTTTTCTTCCTAGTCTGATTGTATTTCCACAAATCAAGAAAGGTTTGTGTAATCCACATAACTTTCACAAAATGAATCAGATTAATTCTTTCTCCCCTTCTGTAACTGACCCTTCATTTGTACAGCAACTCTAATCAAATAGTGTTTCTCTATGACGCCTGCTGCTCTTTGTGTCACTTATGTTACAATGTTAATTGCCGTAACTATAATTGCAACTAATGGTCTAGGAGTGGGGAGTCAGATTTTATTTAAAGAGGCCTAGAAATCTATTTGCTATTTTTTTAACAGCATCTTTTAAAAGTGTTTATGTGCTACAGGTCTAAGAAAGTGACAGACTCCTACCAAACAGAGGTTGGGTAACATCTGCCCACCTGGCCAGGAATCACAAAATGCAGCGTCTCTTGCAATTTTACGTCTCCAGTATTTATTTATTCTACAGTAGAAGAGCAATAACATTGATTGTTATGAACTGGATGTGATCTTTTACACTGTTAGTGAATGGGAGACCAACAGCCTCTTCCCAATTCCCAATTTACATTCACTATAGTAATATTTTCTATTCATTTCTTCTCCCAAGATAATTTCTATCCACCTACTCCTACTGTTTGAACTGAATGAACTGAAAAGATACATTTTTTAAATGCTCCATCTGTATCTATTTTAACTTGTGAAATCATAAATATTCTTCACTCTCAATACACCCATAGTATATTCTTTTCTCACTAAGCAGTGTGGCACGTGCATGGATATGTTTGTGTAATCTGTTCAGTAGTTATCAGTTCCCAAAGAAGAAAATACAGGAACAATTTATGGATAACAATTCATCATGTAAATGATTCCCCTCTCAATCATCTCACATCCTTCACCAATGAAAACACAAAAGCATCATTAAATAGCCCTTGTTAGCAGTGCTGGATTTAGGCAGTTCTTTGTTAAAGAGTGCAGATAAACAAGACAGTTGGTGGCAGAAAGAGATGGAGATGCCATAGTTTCAAGGTACATAAATTTGTGAAAAATTAAAGAATATCAATAATTTTATCATTTAAAATAAATCACAAGCTTTATATATTTTTAATTGAATTAAATTTTGCAATGATAAATTTGGTATCAGAGCCTCATGACTTGTAATAAAACATTCAGTATTTCCAAAATAAATGTGCAATTTTTGAAAAAAACATTGCTCCTCTTGTCTGTCTCACTGATGTGGTTTGACCTGACAAACAGCTCAGCATTGCACAGCTGTTTGCCCACTCTCCTCACCCAGTGAGATGTGGAGTGAATCAAGAAAAAACAGTGTAGAAGTCATGGATTGAGATAAAAACTATTTATTAAGACAGACAAGGAAAGGAAAAATAATAGTAATGATAATTATACATAATATACATATATTATATATATATAATATACATAACACACGATGCTCACCACCTGCTGACCAATGCTGGCAATAGCTACAGTACTGCTTCATTATCAACTTTCATTTCATCGAAAATCCAAAACATAGCATCATTCTAGACACTACAGAGAAAAATTAACTCCTTCTTATCAGAAGCCAGTACAGTCAGAGAACTTCTTTATTCTCTACTTTAGAGATTGGAAGCAAACTGTTAGATGTAATATTAAGAGCAGAGTATTGCTCCATACTGACATAGACAAACTTGAAAATGGAAGCTTCTAGTCTTTCCAAAACTCAGAGCTAAATAAAGTAAATCCTAAATTCATGACAAAGTTTGTGATATGCTTGGACACTGTTTTTGAACTGTTCTGAATTTAGTTTTGAGGTCTTAAATTTAACACCACCGCACAAAATATGTGAACCTCACAAAAAATAAAACAACAAAACCAAGACAAAAACAGAAGTCAAAAACAAAAAGTTTATTTTTATTCTTCTACAAATTTTTTGTTTGCAGATATAACATGATGTGTTTGATTGCAGAACATAGAGATAAGCATTTTCTAGATCTTGAAGAGTTTTTGAAGTCTTATTCTTACACAGTAGGAATGGAGATGAAATCACAGTTTAAACTTCCATGTTATCTCTTGAATGCTTTTTAAGAACATTTATTCAACTCCATGGAGAGCTGGAGATTTCTGTTAGCATTATTTTGGTTTGATATTAAAATTATGAAACTTCAAATCTTGTGGAGTTGCATACCTTATTAGATTTAATACTTAGAAACCTTTCAAAATAACACAAAATATCATCCTGATTATGCAATTTTACCCTCTAAATGTGAGGATTTCTTTCTTAGAAAATAATTTCCTTGTCAAGACCAGTAAGTTATTAAAATTTTATTCAAATAAAACCTGTATATATGGGATTAGCACTAAATATGCTTACAGCCATTGTGCTACGTATACTTATGGTCTTTGCAAACAGTTTTTGTGTTTTAGTATCTAATGTACATGTAAACACATACGCAAGTCAGGAGTGTTTATAACGTGCATGTTCACAATGACATTTCTGTAGTATCATTGGCATTGTAGATTATGCAAATGGAGTTTGTATATGTATATCTGTTGATGAAACTTAATTACACTAGCTTAATAGATTTACAAAGAAGTAAATTGTGAACAAGTGCTCTGACATCTGCATAAGCACTTATTCTGTGAATGAAATCCATTAATATTTATTTTAAAAGTTGTTGACTTCATTTAGTAGAATTACCTATAAATTCTCTTAATTCTGAGCTGTTTTTATCTGCCTACACATTTCCATTTTTACTGATTGTTGTATTTTTATGATTTTTTTTTTCCTGTAGTTAAAATTGGTTTCTCTCAGTTTATGCTATACCAGTACTGCAGGCTGAAATTTCAAGTGCTCGGTTATTAAGGCCAAGTAGTTATAACAAGTTGTGACTTAATTTTTGCATCTGTAGAGACAGTAAAATGTTCAGTCATTAGGAGTTCATCGTTGCTGATGACGGGTGAATTATTTTATTATTATTAGACATACTACTGTGGCTGTGGTATTTCTCATGTCTATGACATTTTCTTCTTTACCTCTTTCTGTTTAAAATGAAATTGTTTCATAAACTATAAATATGTGGCATGAGGTGAATCCCAGTTGTGATTTATATTAATAAAATGAAAAATGCATTATGTGTTAAATGCAGTGGATAGGTTTCCAATTAAAAAATGGCTTTAGTGTTAAAATCTGCTAAACTAGAAATGGTAGTTTACATTCCAGAGCATTTCAGCTTTTCTTTGGTCACCGTCCTGTTTATACTAAAGTCTATCTTTATTTGTCTGCCTATGGTTGACAGATGACTTGTCTAATTTATACAGGTGACAAGTTTTAAGCAGATGGGGTTCAGACTAACTACCTATTTAAAACTTAAAGTCTTATAAATACAGGAATTGATGTGTCTTAGCGTCACTCATAAAATAAAAACTTTTCACAGACTTTCGTATTCTGTTCTGTTGATCTCTATCTATGATGTGTTCTGGTAATAATCTAAGGAGAGTTTGATCAGTAAACATCAAAACGTGACACCAAATCTCAGCACATTTTACAGCTGTTCACTGAGAAAGAGCTCAACCTGTTTCGATACATAATTTTGGATGTCATATTGCTGCAGAGGGCATAAAATATTGAAAGCTTAACACCACGAATGGAGGTATCAGGAGCAAGTTGTCACAGCTTCTTGTTTCATCAGGTCAATATTATTGCCTTATCTCAATTTACTATTTTTAAAAGGCAGATGGGAGATATAATAGTATTTTATGATAAAAGAGCTTGTATTTGTCACTTTTGTTCTGACAAGGTTGGAATAATCTCTCAAATCCAGTCTTTTTCAGAAAGAACTTTTACCTCTTTCAAGCTTAGTGCTTCCTGCTGGAGTGAATCACATCATTTTATATGTAAATCTGACATCAGTTATTTACTCTAACTGGAAGTCTTTGTCAAAATATGCTCTCTAAAAGACTTTCCATTCATTTAGGAAGGGAATTCAAAATATTTGCCAGTGTAAATTACCTGAAAGTCATGCATGGGACCAGGAAAAGGAAGTATATCGGTAAAGATTATGCATTCTGCTTATTTATTTTAAGCTCAGAATAATATTCTCAAACTGAAAACCAGATGACATTTATAATACAGGAAATGTAAAATAATTGAACAGAAATACACCATCGTGTTTGATTTCTTAATTAAGGCAATCCCTTTTAAAGGCCCCTACTGTGTTTTTAATTATTTTTAACAAGATACAATGTTTTATTTAGAATTATATTATTAGATACATTATGAATTACAGTTATAACATTAAAATATTTTAAAAACTGTAGGAAATGTTATATAGTTAGAAAATTCATTTTTACAGTAGTATAGAATTAGAAGACAGTTCTTTTATAGGAAGCTGAAAGAGTTCCAACAAATTAGCAGAGAGGAAAATTAAAATCAAACATTTGTACCCAAGGAAGAATTAGCTCTGCAATCGATTAGACAAACATTTGATTTTGAGCAGATAAGTAAATCCATAAAGGAATGTAGAGAATTCAAATGCTGAAAATGAAGCTCAAGTATAATTGATTTCAATCCTGGGACATTTATTTTTGCTTCACAAGTAAAACATGCTACTTTAATGGTATTAGAAGAAATACTGTCTAGATACCAGGAATGTTGAAGTAACCATAAGCTAATAACACATGGCATAGTCAGACAAATGTTTGAATACTGAAGGACGTATGTGTTGCAATCCAATTATTGGAGGCAACGGCTTGACATATATATACCCAGAGGAAGATTAAGATAACAAACATGGCCAAATGCTGTCCAGTAATTTATTACTAATTCAAAGCTACTAAGGAATGAGGGGAAGATGGGGAAGTTAGCGATAGTAAAGATAAATCCTAGCAAACTGTTTTCAAGGTCACCAGCAGGGATCCAGTGATGTCTCCTTGCTCCATAGGGAGACAGCAAGTCAGTTAGTGATGTCTTGTTGACCTTCACATCTGCAACTTGGTGGAGGAAATGCCCATTCCTCCTTGGAAGTCTTCGGGTTTTTATCCTCTTGTCAAGGGTTTACCAGGCTGGATCAGCCCGGTTCCGTGACGATTGGTGTGGGGGACCCGCAGACCCACGCCCCAGGAAAGGGAAAGGGGGAAAGGGAAAAGGAAAAAGGGAGATGGGCCTAGAAACAAAACAGCGGCAACGATCTGAGGAGGAAAGCTGATTTACTAAATAAGATATCAGAAAGCAAAATAACACAATATAATACAATATAATTGGAATTGAAGCTAATAAATCAAAGAAAATGAGCAAAAGAGAGTGTCCGATAAACCGAAGGTCTTATGCTAACGCTGAAGGCGATACGGCAGCGAGCACCCACTGCTGAGTCGATCCCGAAGGAAAGAGAGTGTCCCGTGACCGCAGAGGGTTTTTATCTTTTCCCTCTGAGCGGAAAATACGTAAAAATGCAAAGCATCGCAAAGTCCTCTGGGGAATGTAGTTCTCCTCTTCTGAGACAGGTATACCCGGAAATATCAATGATCTATGGAGTTGGAGTATTAACTCTTTAACTCTTAATGCACTACATGTTGTTATGATGTGGAATACCAATACCAAAAATCATAAAACCATGACACCTCTCCATCAGCAGCTGGTAGTCAGAGGCTTCTGCCTACCCCAGTTATCAGGAGCATTATATCCTGTTCATCACAGTGACAGTAGCATTCGGGGTGCACACATTTTGTTCATCAGGAGGAATAGCACGTCTGTCCTCTTACCACTGTGTTCATGGCAATTAACCATTAACTTCTGAAGCCTATCAAGCAGGTTATACAAAACCCAAAGAACAAATGTAAGAATTCATATTAAAAAGTTCATATTAAGCTTGAGGCCTTTAGGCAACAGTATTACAGCCCAGACAAAAGAGAAAGCTTTTTCTTGTCTCCATTGCAGCAAATATTGTGAATAACTCAGTTTGAAAATCAGCACGTGAATAAAATTCCCTGTGATTTCAATTAGAGTTTGCTAAAGAAATAGTTTGAAGTACAGAAATATAAACAGAAAAATAAGCCATATAATTTCTATATACTTTAGAACCATGTCTTATGTCCAGTGACAGAATTGGATGTTGCTGAGCATCCTTTGAGCTACCCCTATGAGCTGTTATTGCTGGAAAATAAATGCATAGGCAGAAAATAGTATAGTGAGATAAACACTAACCAATAAAGACTCTCAGGAGAAGCTGCAGATTGATGGTGAGGATAATATGGCCCCTGGAGTTTTCTAGTCCCTGATGAAAACTTCAAATGCTGCCTGCCATGGGACTACATAGTGCAAGTTAAAGAAAATTCTCATAAGTCCTCCCAGACTCTTTTAGTTCATACTAGGGAGTCTGTCGCTCTTCTCAACCATATATTTTCTTCAATTTATGTAGTTCTTTTACTCCTCCACTGAGCTGAAAAGGAGAAAGCATCAGTCACTATAGAACTCTTGTGAATTTCCTTGCTTTCAGCACAGAATTTCAAAGCAACCGTATGTTTTCAGTATTAAAAAGGGAGGAAGGAGCAATGCAGGCAGGCCTTTTGGGACCACATGTGTCTGGATGCTTTGGATGGTGCAGAGAGCTTCTCTATTCCTACTGAGACTACTATGGCTTTAACCTCTTTTAAACCTATCTCAGTTTGCAACACAATGATCCAGTCTGGTAATCTAGCAAATGCAAAGGATGGAAACTATTTTAGTCTGAGTGTCCAGGAAGACCGGAAATCCTTTTATTCCAGTCTCTCCCCTTCATACTGCTTTTCTCTTGTCAGGGACAGTCACCTGTTCTGTGATATTACTTTTGCGAGCTATTTACACACTTTCAAAAGCCTGTGTGGCACCTTTCATGAATCCCCTGCTACTTCCATCATCATTCACATCTTTAAGATACATAGGTTCAGTGACTTTACCAAGTTTAATAGACTACTTCATACTGTCCTCTAAACTTCCCCTGTTCCACAGTTTCTAATTCACCCCAAAGAATAATTTACTGTTCCTTACTCTCTGGGATTTGCCCCTCCATTTATCTGTGGGAATAATGAAGTGAAGAATTCTTTCAAGCTGCCAGCTACCATATCTTTCATTGGCTTCCTACTCAACTTTTAACGGCTTCTTATATTTTATATAATTTCCTTGCAACACAATTTATTTTTTTAATTCCCAGTTTTACCATTGCTCATTCCTCTTATGTAACCGACTGGAAGGTTGCTTTAGAATCAGGACCATAGTACTCAGAAATGTAATACTTACAAATACTGAAAAAGAAGAGATGTAATGCAGTAAAGTATTAGGCAGATCAGCACTCCTGTTTTTTATCTAGGTACTTGGGCATTCTCTATTAACAATAATGAATGAATAATGTGAATAACTGTCTCAGGTAAATTAAAGCCCTCTTAAACAATCATCATTTACATCTATTTTAGATTAATTTATGAAGAAAATTTTATTGATTCTACAAAACCTTCAAGAATCCCTTCTGATTTCAATTTGGAAACTTTTAATGGGTGTATTTTTAGGTTAGGTCTATTAATTAAAGAATTTATGTATTTTCTGTTTGTTTGTAGCAGAATCTACTCAGCTCCTGGGTAAATCTTTAGAAACAGTGCTTATTTTTCATAGCAAGGACTGATTTTATGTTGAACCCCTGCCCTTCTTCAGCATTTCACAGTCAATCAAAGCTTGTTCAAAAAGTTGCCTCTGAAGGAGATATCACACTGTAGTTTTCCATGAACTTTCAACATTTAATCTTTCAGGGAACTCTCAGTCTCTTGTAATAAGTTCCACCTACCCAGAGTGCCCCTGGAAACAGTTATTCCCCATATCCTTATGAAGTTATAGCTCTTTAAAGACAGATAACATATTGCAGTCTACAAAAAAATAACAGAAATCATTACTGATGAGAACTATATTTGTGTATGTTTAGTTCCCCATGGATTCTTGCTCCTCTTGGGGTTAGCCCATGACCATAAATAACTCATGGTACAGAGTAATATTCTTTAGTTTTTCATAGAGTATCTTTCAAAGTGTAAGTATTTCCTGTAAGTTTAAAAAAGAAAACAAAACTTCTGTCACTAGTCAGTTTTGATGAAAAAATTACTATTAATTCTATTTGGATATTTTCTAAGTTACTGGTATGATACATCATTATTTTCCAAAAAGATTATTTCCATTGAGTCATATAGTTTTTATTGGAAAGCTTGACCCTACTAGAGTTCATAGTTATAGAAAGTGTAGAGTTAAGAAAAAAGCACAATAGGGAAGCAAAAAAGCATTTTCCTGTACCAACAGCTGCATCAAAAACAAGTGATGAGACAATGACATTTCAATTGTGGACTCTGGGTGTTATAATCATACTACTAACTGTGCTTTTTGTTCAGCTTTTTCAGGGAGTTTTCCATTATTGCATATAATGTTTGCAGGATCAATGTATGAACTATTTCTTCCACTAAATCACTTGTACAAGAAGAACACTTAGGATGCTCTATTTTAAAATTGACAGTGGAAGCTAGGATGTAAGCCTTCAAAGCACTAAAATTATCCTTTCCTGTTATTTAAAACATGCATATCTGACAATGAGTAGTTAAAAGCACTCATCCTATGTCAGTCACAACTTTTAACATGAAAAAGAAGGACTTCAGGAACTTGAAAGGTATACTGTTTGGAACACAAAGTTCAAAAGAAGCACAACACATTGTTATTGTTGCATCATTTCTAACTGTGTATGTTCAACTGCTTTACTATTCCTTGTATTACCTAGGCTTGGAACATGTTCAGCTCTGCTTATGTCATCTTTGTTCCTCTTGAAGTAAATGCACAAAATAGTCAATAGTTAAAATTATTTAATAAGTTGAAAACAATCTATCTTGAAAAGCAAGCCATAATTCACTTAAGCTTTGTCCTTAATAACAATGCTGAAATCTTATGTCTCACAGTCACTACCTTATCTCTGTAGCTGTGTAAATTTTTGTCTTAGAAAGTCATAAAACTGGGAGTTTTACACTTTTAAGTCTTTCTGGGTAAAGGATCTGGTTCATCAACATGTTACAGTTGCTTTTTTCCCCCTCTACTCTGATGAAGGAAAAGTCTTAAAATTAATCAAGTTTGTTGGAGTTAAAAGTGCTAGTAAGTCTAGTCCTCAAGAATAAATATTGGAAAACTTACATATGTTTAGGAATATAAATCTAAATCTTATAAAACATAAATTGGGTACAGTAAAAGAAATGAGGGTAGGTTTGACAGGATAGGTAGTGAACTCTTTGATCTGATGTTATTTGCTTTCTCCTAAAAATAAAAAAGTAAAAACAAACAAACAAAAAAAACCACAACAAACAGAAAATAGCAAAAATCCACAGAACACAACATATTAGTGCCAGAGATAGTATACAACATATGCATATAATAGATTACTGCAAGGTCTGATACTCATTGGAAACAACCTACATAATCACAAATGCAATGTTTGTTTTTTTAATGCATAGAAGATATTTGTTTGTAACTCAAAAAATGATTCTATAAATAATAATTTATTGATTAAAAACTATTTTGGGAACCAGGTTAGCTTGGGGCAGTTGAAAAATCTGCATGTTTTTAACACTGAATGCAATATATACCTATCATGCTCTTTTACCATTCACATTAGTTCCATCAAAATCATCTGGGAAAAAAATACTGTCATGAAAAATTATTTTGTGATCTATCGGTGTGAAAATCATGTGCATTATCCAGCTCTTGTGACCATTCAAACACAGATGGAAAGTCTCTGTTCAGTTCTGTTTAGAGTGATTCTGTGATATCACTGCAGACAAAGAACAGAAATGTAATATAATTATGTCTGACAGGTTTTTTAATGGCATTGAGGCATCAGAGTCAGGAGGTAATTTGCTTGCTACACCTGGGGTTCCCTGGGGGAAAAACAGATTTCCCCCAGGAGTCATGATAGAAGGTGTATAAAGAAATGGGATTCCCAGTTCAGACAGTATGAATTCTGAGATCGTGCTACACATCATTTTTTGCATATATTCTCCTTCTTCAGTTTTCTTTTCAATGCTTTCCTTTAACATTTAGTCTACCTTGGCCGACTTAGCTCAATCAATAAATTATAAGATATTTGGGATATCAGATAGAAATTTGGTATGTCAGATAGATTTGCAGAATTTATTTGGGGATAATACAGAAAACAGCAAAAAAAAAGAGGATAAATCAAGCATTTTTTTGTGTTACAGTGATTTTTATGAGGACAGAAATTCTTTGCTGATAATTATATGAAACAGACATTATCAAGTTCTGTAAAATGCAAGCCAATGTAAATGCAATTTTAGAGTAAGTGAAATACAAAATCTTTCCTACAGTCTCTTCAGTGAGAAGAGACTGCTTTAGAAATAATGGGACTTATTTTGTTAGGTGTTTGCCTAGTTGCCAGAGATATCTGCACTAGCATAAATGTAGTTAACATGTACTCCATATGTAAGTGCCTGTACAATTTGCATTTACGTAAGTGTAGTAGTTGTTGGTTGAATGTCATCTGGAAATCAAATTGTCTAATGATTTTTCCTCTACTGTTTATGAACAAGAAAATATTGGGGCAATGAAGGAGTATGTTGACATAAAAGATGATAGTTAGCAGAGGAGAGAGGAAGGAGAACAAAAATAAGAGGTTTGATGAAAACACTGCAAGCACAATCACTGCACTGGCTGATATGGCAATAATGAGTAGATTTTTGAATGTTTTTAAGCATTAATCTGAAGTCATATAGAAGTAAAAATGTGTCTGTGGTATAACATTTATTCTCTCAGTGCAGATAGAGAAATTATCTGAAGTCAGTATGAAGAATGACATAAGGTGTACTTTCTGATTTCATAGGCAAATTATGTTTCAGTTTTCTAACATTTCCAAATAATTTTCTGTTGTATGATAGGATCCTACTTCAGATATTTTCAATCTAATTTGGGCATCTTGCTACAAATTGAGTATGAGTAAACTTGAAGGATGTAATACTAATGTCATAAAATATGTTTTAAATTTACTGATATTAGAATACTTCATTTTATCTACTTTGAATAGTAATCAGACAACTTGGATTTAATCCCATGAAGAGGGTAAATCAAATATGTTTGCTACCTATTCAATTAAATAAATAAGTAGAGAACACTACTGGTTAAGTTGAAAATAAAATACTGGAAGATAAAAAAGTAGGAGGGAAGTACATGAGAAATACAGATTGCAGCATAATGCAGCTCCAGGGAGAACAGTTACAACTATCAGTGTGATGGATTTGAGATGAATCAAGTAATTACTTAAAGCAAAAGTAAATGGAAAGGGAATATTAATGAAAAAAAAAAAAAAAGCGGTTTGCTTAGAACCAAAAAATCAACAGCAAGACAAAGGAATAGAATGCTGAGGGAGAAGGAAGACTGAGGATATTATCTGTTGCAAAGTATAAAATATAGTATATTAATGAGGACTCCTGCTTAAAAAATGATGGTGTTGTCTTGCCCACAGTAAGAACAGTTAAAGTACCATCAATAGCAAGGAAGAAAACGAGATTAGGCCATCAATCAAGGGGTTACTCCAGATCTGTTCTCAACCTTTTCCAAAGGCTAATTTCAGTATCCTCTCACTATCAGACTATGAGGAACTGGTGAGATAGACTTCTGCAGATGGTTTGTATGTTCAAAACTCACACTTTTGGCAAGTTGCATCACTTATTAGGCCTAGCATTGCAGACATGATCTATTACT
The DNA here is from genome assembly GCA_036925125.1 of Oreortyx pictus. NCBI lineage: Eukaryota > Metazoa > Chordata > Aves > Galliformes > Odontophoridae > Oreortyx > Oreortyx pictus. The sequence continues at coordinate 88,759,243 of JAUPFR010000002.1, read as the reverse complement.
TCTTTTATTTCCATCCATCACTTTTGTAAAATCTCAAAATAATGACTGAAAGAGACCCCAGGGAAACATCAATCTAAACTCACTTTATACTTTTTATACTGAAACCTATGCTAACATTTCAATATACAATGAAAGTCGTTCAAAAATAAGTTTTCCTGAGCATCCTTGGCATCTGAAGACTCTATAAAAATGTTCCCTAAAAAGCAAAATACGTGGTTTGAGACTCATTCCAGTATTTGATCAACTGTACTACTGTACAACTATTGTGTAAGAAGACAATATATAAGGCTCAGCCTATCTGGAGTAGGATGAAACATTTATTAGAATGTCAGAAGGTGAATCTTCCTGTTTCACTTAAAGATGAACTTCTAAAACTGCATTTTTTATGTTACTATGTTGTTAGTCAAACACTGTGAATTTTGAAGGGAATGATGGATCTGTTTGTGAGAAAAAAAATGGAAATGATCTCTGACTTGAGTGAAAAAATATATATATAATTAAGGGATTGTAGATTTGATTTAATTGAGAGAAACAAACAAACAAAAGATCTCAAAATATCATCACAGAGAAGAGAACTATGCACATAATCTTACTTTATCTTTGTATGACAATGAAGTTTAGAAAAGAATTCTTGTAATGGATTTTCATTCTTGACTGTAAACTTATATAAACTGCTTTTAAAATTAAACTTGACAATTTTGAACAGGTCCAGCAATTAAAGCAGGGTGGGTTTTTTTTTTTTTTTTTTTTTAGGTAGAACTAAAATGAAGAATAAAAGAATCACAGCACATCTTTACCTATTCTGCTGTCAATATTTCAGGGAATCTACAGTAATATTCTGCAATTTTACACTATCTAACAAATGTCCTTATCTAAAATAAAGAGATCATTTCCTTACAATCAGATCTATCATTCTCTTTAACAGAATTCTCAGTTCTAGATAAAATTTTGTTCATAATAGTTCTTAGAGTACCTCAGTTGAAAAATCCAAAGTATTGATATTACACAAAAAATATTATATTTAATATTTACAGGCCAAATTCTGCCTGGGCAATGCTGAATGCTAGTATCTGTGGCAAGAGCAAGTGAAAAATAATCCTAAAAAGCATCCTAATAGATTTCAGAAAATGATGTCATAAAATTTCTATGGCAGTAAAAAAATAGTAGCACATATAGTCATGTGCTCATTTTCTAATAGATGTTATAAAAATAATGCTGTTTAATGCCCTAAATTCAGTGTCTAAAATAAATTAAAAATTGCTCTCTTTGGAATTCTCTTCCTTGACTGCACATTTTTACTTCCTGCATTCCAAAACATGGAAGTTAAATAGTTGCAAAATTACAGATTTTCTGTCCTGTGTTCTAATTTTCTCATTAGACTTCCAGATGTCTCATACGTTTTTTAGAACTGATTGTGCTAGAAATTTTCCTTAGAGATTTTCCAACTTTATAGGAAAATAATGGATTTAGGATGCAAGTCTGAGCTCACAAGATTTTACAGTCTGCTAGAAATTTTCAAGACTGATTACAAGCTTGAGAGGCCTTCATCAGTTTAACAAGTATTAAAAGGCCAGTGGAAGGATTTTCCAAAAAAAGCAAGTTTGTATCCTGGTAACGTTTGATTGGTTGACATAAAATAAAAAGTGACTTTTCTTATTAAATTTTCTTGTATGAGCACCACAGGCATATATTTAAATCCCCTTTTCCTGGAATCCCCTTTCATTACACCAGTTTCTATTTAGTTTGAAGCAGCAGTTGTGAAGAAAAAAACTGCTTTCAAATTTGCTTTTGCCTTTCAACAAAACCATGTAGCCTATAAATACAGGTATCTATCTGAACATTTCTCTTTTCTTTCAATAAAGTCATGTGACAGAGTCTGAAATTTGTTTTGAAATTATCCAATGCTATTATGAAGTCAGTTTCCAAACGGGAAATCTAGGTGAGCAGCACATGTATTGAACAGCCTTAGCATTTAGTAGCATTTAGTCTGTAATAACTTAGTTTTATCAACACATTTTCATTAGCTTTCACAAAACTCTAAGTGATGAAATTTACTGTTAGAACTGACAATTTCATTCAAAACTAACCACTCTATTTAACACTGTGAAAGTATGTATGTAAAGCATGTAATTGTCTTAGAATCACTCATGAATAATCCAGATACCAAGAATTACTTGCTAAACTCATTCTGAAAGATAGTTTTGAATAAATAAAATGCAGACAAGGCTTCAGTCTAGGGCAGACAATAAAATAAAGCCAAAACGGGGAAGTTAATTGAATAAATTATTATTTATGAATTTTTAACCTAGCCCTATAGACTAAACAGTCCAATAAAGGAAATCACAACTTAATGTTGTAATTTTACCATCTGAGTTAATTCATATCAGTCAAGAAGATTTTGATTTTACAATAATTTATTGCAGGAATGTTGAAGTTTTAACATAGGAAGAGTCAAAATTGTCAACCCACATGGAAAAGGTAAAATAGTCATGTTCTACTCTCATACTAGCATTTGAGCTACTGTACATTTTGTGTACACACACAACCTCTCAGCAGAGACTACATTTTCTTTTGCATAGAAATAAGTAGAGAGAAATAATAACTTTGATTCTTCATACAGTGTGTGAATGGGATTGTATTTTGTATGTATCTATGTAAGAGATAAAGGTGAAATAGCAACAAACCTAGCACAGAGAGATTGGAATGCCACCTGTAGGACACTATAACATGAAGGGTCAGTCCTGCTCTTACTCCTCTCTGTTCATTTATGTATGTTACTGGATCAAGCAAAATGGTGATACAACTACTTTGTTTTATCTGGGAAAGTCACATTGTTGCAGAATTTGCCAGATTCTAGGCATTGTCTTACAGCTAAATACATAATAAAAAGCCATTCCAAATTAGTCCAGTACATTTTACTGCATGAAATGTCTTTTGTTGTGATCCATTTAGAACAGATTAGACACCCAGTTTAGTTCAGTTGCTCATTCAGATGAGTGCTTGTCGAAGACACATATTGTTATTTTCCCTTTGACGGTAATTTTTAAGCTTTGGAAATGACATTTGGTAGAACAAATGTCCTTACAACAAGCAACTATTTCTATAATGCCTTTTTACTTCCAATACTGAACTGAGGCACGAAGAGGTTAAGCATGAGAGACCAACTACTAGGTTATGCATGAAGCATAACTAAGTGCCTGTATGTAAGTGAAGGATTTCTGTGGAATCAGGTGCTCACTCATCCTGAAAATCCTAAATATCTATATGCACCTGAACATGCTCAGAGACATTTCTGAAGCATGTTATCCAGGAACAAATTGCAAATTTGCTGAAAGTCTCAAGATGAAGGAAATGGTTGATACATTGGAGGCCAGGATTACTGCTCAAATGTGCTAATCTACTGGGGGAAGGTGACAAAAAAAAGACTTGTGAAGTTCAAGTATAAAGTCTTGGACTTGGGAGAGAATAAATCTCTACACTAATGCTGACTGGGAACTTAGAGGTTGTTTGACTTCAAAATGCAGCCAGCAGGTTAAAGAAAGGGATTATAAGCCTGTCTTTAACATTTATTAGACCACATATGTGATTCTGTGTCCAGCTTTGATCCAGTAAAAGAGAAAAAGACAAAGTGGAGCAACTGTGGTACAAAGAGCTTTCAGAAGCTGGAACATATTACTTATGAGAAGAGACTGAGAGAACTATTTTTTTTAACCTTGAGAAGTTCACTGTAAAAGGGGTAGAAAAGACCAAAATATACTGCTTGAGCTACAACAATCCCAAGGAATCTTGTCCCGAAGATCAGGTATTAAAATTCCACCCTCCCCATGTTTCATTAATAGCTAAAATCTAGACAACATCAATAGGTTTTTTTTACTGCTCACAGATACCTGTTCTTAATCAGGAATATATTTCTTTCGTTTAGGAAGAAAGAGAATCCTGTGTGAGGACATTCCACGACAAGGTGTTTGATGGCATCATTCTTGATTCTGGAGGTCATAGATTGATATGAAGGAAAATGGGAACATTAAAGTGTTATATCTTAATTTACAAAAAAAAAAACACTTAAAAAAAAAGAAAAAAGAAAAACACAAGGAAATATTAAAATATAAAGCTTTAATTTTTCCATTCCTTTTTTTCCACTGGAAAGTCACTGAGAGATAGAAAACATATATTACAAAGAGAAATAGCATCTGAAGGAACTGCAAATTCATATAGAAATTTGCTTTAATTTGTATTTGCACAGATTCCAGACGATGGTTTGCAGATGAGAAGAGAGAGCAATTAAAACTGTATGCACTCATTTTCCAGTACTACCAATAAAATCCTGCAGGAGGCAATACAATAGTATAAAAAGGGCAATAATAACAGCTGAGTACATCAAAGTATTTCTATTTGTTTTTGTCTGCATTAGACTACATTCTTTTGTGTTGCCAGACAGATATGAGTAATAAAACAGTGGAAAAAATAACTACAGTCTAAGCAGGCAAACAGATTCTGACCTGGCTTTAGGAAGGCAATGACTTCTATAACATTCTGTTGTCTTGTATACTGCATATTCACTGACTTGCAGGAGTGTATTCAATGGTCAAGACAGAGGTATCAATTTAATCAAAGAATTATAAACTGAATAAATCACAGGCAACAGATTGGGTATCATACACTGCAAAAAAGTAATCCTGCTTCACCATTAAGTACAAAACCTACAGGTGTATAAAACAAACTATTTGAAACAGGTTTTGAAACAAGGCTAGATAGTGTATGTCTATTTACCACACAGGAATGGCTTGGTAATTATAAAAGTTGCACATCTGGTAGGTAATTCATTCTCACAGAGCCAGTTCATGGATAAATATTTGCATGTCCCTGTACAGAATGCCCTGTAGTGTTGTTATTCTGAGAATTTTCAAAACGAGCCATTCATTTAAACACATAATGTACTACCCAACCTTCCCTCAGGGTAAAATTCACCCTCTGCAGAGGACTTACACAAGGCTATGCATCACTGAAATCATGTTAGTGGAGTGTTTTCTTATTTGGGAGCTAAATCATGCACTGTTCTTGTGTAAAAGAAGAATAACATTACACATCCAAGTGATCCAGCAAAAAAAAATAAAGGCATTTTGGAAACAGCTGCAGGATTCTTCAGATTAAAAAAACATATATGAGTTCCTATTTTAATTGGAATTTCTACATTTTTTTACTTGCATCTCTTGTCATCTCTCTGTTGGTTGCATGATGAAGGATCCCTGCACAATAATCCTTTACTTAAAAGGATGTCATGGAAAAAAAATCAGTTTTTATATTGTCTTTACTAAGCATTTATCAGTTGAATTGAAATACAAAGTGAATTTACAAAGGGATTTAAACTGTGAACCTGCTAGGTTTGACATTTCTCAGGAGAAGGTATCAATGGAATGGAGTAGAAATTTCTACTTAAAACTTCATTCCCTAAACTACAGAATGGAATAAATTTTATAGGTACTGCAAGGGCTGCTCTAAAAATAATGCCTTCTAATACATTAGTTTGGCCTGTGCCATCAGAGGCTGATGTTGGTGTATGGAAGTAGAGTCTGAACCTTCCCACTAATATTCCATTTTTGTTACCATCTGACCGACGGCAGCAGAGACCATCTGACATGGAATTGCGTATGAAGCGAAGGTGTGGAACTGAATTCCTCTGTGAGGAAAAAATTATACCTACTAATATTCACTGATACTTGCTGACTGTTACAGAAACCAAACAGTGGATTTTGGCACAGTGCAAGTTGGACTGAATGGGCAAAATTTTCCCAGCAATTACAGTGTCATATCAGCTGTGAAATAGTGGGTCACTTTGTTGATGCAGATATTTGTGCGGTATGCAGTCCCTTATTCATTGCTGGTGAAAATGCACAGCTTATGGTGATGGCTGCTGAAAAATAGTGTCTTGTCACTGAGAATTTCCCTTACCAGTGTTACTGTGCTCTTTGTTGTAATTTCTATGAAAATAAATAGGAGGCATTACTTTAGGAGTGACCTATATACGTTGTGTATTCAATTCCCTCATCACTTTCAGCATTTCAGTGTCAGTGTTGAGTGCCAATATTGTTATTATTATTATGGCTATAGCTATTACAGATTGCAGTCATTATTTATTTTACAGTTGGACTCGTGGATTTCACATTTTTACACTCTGTGGAATCAAGTTAAACTTTTAGAATTTTTTCACATATATAAATTTTCTGTCTATAACTGTGTGTTTTACTTATGTCTAGAGACTCATTAAAGATTGTAAACTCTCATTTTTACTGACTGATATAACCAAGAAAGGAGATTCTTGCAGGTGAACTTCAAGGATGTAATAAAAGCTATTCAAGGTAACTTCTAGGTAATCAAATCTTGCATTATTACATTTAAATTTATTTAAGCAAAATTTTCATTTAATCATAGTGTTTACAGAATTAGTCACTGATTCATACAAATGTTGCCCTGGAAAAGCAAATAACATGTCAGAGAATTCACTTTTCCTCCTTTTACAACCTAAGGTCTCTGATAAATGACTTTGTGTTTTACATGGCTTCTATTGTTTGCCTAATGATTTTTGTTTGTTTGTTTTCCTTTTTTTTCCCCCCTCATTCTTTTCTTGATACTTTCTGTTCTCGCACAGGAGTGAGTGATGGTGACACTACTAGGAACCACACTGTATCATCCTCTGCCTTGCATCTTGCCAACAATCTTTCTTGAAAAGGCACTGGTGTTGCTGTCCTGTTTGTGTGTATATGAATCTCTGCTTCATCTATTGTTTGCTGAGCAAATTTGACCCCAAACGACTCTGCCCTAGGACAGAGGCCCTGTTGTCCAGCCAATAGATGGCAAATGGAAGCTCAAAATTTGTCAGCCAAACAACCAAACAAGACTACATGTTTCACAGGAAAATCTGAAAATACTGTGATATCTATAGTACTTTTCAACTCCCTGTGGTGACTGAATGTTCTGTCTTAGCAACAACTCAGTAAGTCTAGGGAATTTATATAGTTGAAACTAGCTAGGAGTTTGTTGCCAGGTTAATAAAATGAGATGTGATTGTTATATAGTAACTCATACCAGGAGCATCACACACACAATGTCCTCTACCGTTATCTGTGTAGGTGTAGACTCCTTCCAACATTTGTATCTGTCCTAAAGCAGCAGAATATTCTCTGGGAAATGAAAGGTCTCCCTGGGCATTTTCCCTTTCTTTATTGTGCTGTATTTTCTGAGAGATAATTATGAAAGTAGTGCCACCATACATATTTTTTAATCTAGCAATGTTGACAGAAGATTAATTTCCCAAATGTCAGGAGCCACAACAAAACCTCTGAATATATTCAGTATATCTCAGGAAAGGAGTGTAAGCTAATATCAACAAACACTGTTCACAAAAGTTTCATACAGATGTGAAAAATAGTACCCTGAGTACAAAGACAGGAATTTTCTATGTTTGGTTAACTCTAAGACTTAAACAAATGATTCATGTGGCATTTGTGTTACAGAAAAGAAAAAGGTTATTTGGGAATAATCAAAGAAAATGAACGTATCCCTGTATGTTACAGAGATAGGCATCCAGGAAGATCTTGAACGTCCCCAGAGAAGGAGGCTCCACAACCTCTCTGGGCAATTTGTTCCAGGGTTACATCACCGTCACTGTGAAGAAGTTACCATGCACATTTGTGCAAAACTTCCTATGCATCAGTTTGTGGTCATTTCCCCTTGTCCTATCACTACACACTGCTGAGAAGCCTCATCCCTTTTGCCTCCCGCTCCTTAGATATTTATAGACATGGATCAGATCCCCTCTGAGCCTCCTTTTTCCAAGGCTGAACAGACCCAGGTCTCTCAGCCTCCCCTCATAAGGAAGGTGTTCCACAGCCTTTATCATCTTTGTGATGCTCTGCTGGAGTTTTTCAAGGAGATCTCTATCTTTTTTACTGGGGAGCCCAGACCTGGACACAGTACTTCAAGTGAGGCCTCACTAGGGCAGAGTGGAGGGGGAGGATCACCTTACTTGACATGCTGACCACACTCTTTTTAGTGTACCCCAGGATACCATTGGCATTCTCAGCCTTAAGGCACACTGCTGGCTCATGGCCAGCCTTGTTATCCACCAGGACACCCAGGTCCTTCTCCTCAAAGCTTCTCTCCAGAAGTAGGTCTTCCCCCAACCTGTACTGGTACAGGCAGTTATTCCTCCCTAGGTGCAAGTCTCTACACTTGCTCTTGTTAAACCTCATCCAGTTCCTCTCTGCCCAACTCTCCATCCTGTCCAGGTCAATGATGTTTGTCACAGAAGGGCATATGAAGCAAAGCTGAGGAACTGAATTCCTCCATGAGGAAAAAATACACTTACTGACATTCACTGACTCTGAATGTTTACTGAAACCAAAAAGTGGATGTTAACACGGTAAGGTAGTGAGTGCATTTCATCAGAGGTGACAGTGACATAAAGTCACATTCTGGATGGCCTGATAAATTTTTATGAGTATTGCATGCAGGCTCTTGTGCAGGCACTAGTGAAAACACATAGCTAATGATGGTCGTCACTATGTTGAAAAATTCTATTTTGTAGCTGAGGATTAGCTCAATCAAATAGTGCTCCTTGTAGCTGTTAGCAGTCATTACTTTCAGGGCGACCTACACATATAATAATAGGAAACTTTGGTTGGAAAGCCTTATTCCAGTTCTTGAAGTTATTTCCTCAATACTTTAGCTGCTAACAACTTTATTATTAATCGTGCTATAACATCATGCTTAAATGTTCCTGGCAGCTAAGAATCACAAGCCTAATTATCTCAGCATCTTATCTAAGACTTAGTAATAAGTTATAGACATTCCTTCTGGATGCTTTTATCTAATGTAATATCATGAAGACATACTGAATTAGACAAAAAGTTGACATTACATAGCCTTCACTCTCTGAGAGTGGGCAGCAGAGGATGCCAAAAGAAGAATATAAGAACAAGGCAAGAATGTAGTAATAGTTTTTTTGAATTCTCTCTCAGTCCAATGATATACATGTCTGTGGTTTTCCAAGTCAGAGATGATCTTTAGTTCTTTAGTTTAACTGATTTTTATGGATTTTCTCTGATGCATTGTTGTAACCATTTTGTCAAACAATTAAATTTGTAGTAATACTTTCACATTTTATGTATTTTATGAAAAAAACTTCCTTCCCTCCTTCCTCCATCCCTCATTTTAATCTATTCCTCTCTTTATAAGCCCTAACTTTTGCTATAATTTTCTGGTCATTGCTGAGCACTGAGATAGTTTTTTTAAAAGAATTGCCAACTGTAATGCCAAGGTTTAATTCCTGAGATCTCAGTATCATCCCTGTGTGAATGAAGCTGACTCCTTTTTTTCCCCCATGCAGTCCACTTTACATTTAATCTATGCTAAATTATTCTATCAGTTACTCAATATTCTAAGGTCCCTTTTGAAGTTCTTTCTAGTCCCCAACTTTATCACCCAGAAAAACTTAGTATCCTCAGGAAACAGAATCAGCCCTTTCTTTATATCATCTGTGAATCTGTTCAGTGGTGCATGTTCTATTTTTCTGTCTCAACTATAAAGAGGGAGCCTAAGGTGAATAGATTAAGCTTAGAAAATTGCATTTGAATCAAATGCTATGTCTTCATGAGATCTCTCTTTACCTTTTGAAATACCAAGAAATCAGAAATAAATTGTGAAGCAGACTACTTCAGGCCTGAATTCTACTCAGCTTTCATCAGCGTTCTGGGCTCAATTTATATTTGTGACTACACTGAAATATGCATTCTAATGGCACAGTTAAAAGGTTCCTAGTACATTATTGAAAGCCTTGTGTTTAGTGTATGTTCTAGTTAATTTAAAAACAAAATTGGTACTTTCATAATTGTCATGATTTTATAGGTTTCTCTTCTACTTTCACCTGGAGAGGTGCCATTTTGATAGTCTGAAGCTCCATTTTTGCAACAAGGGAAGAGATGCTTGGGAATCTTTGTTTACAGAGAAGCATCAATAAAGTTGGAAGACAAGAAGGATAAATTGCTGTAATTACTAGACAGCAAAACAAATGCACCAAAAGTAGAGTATGAAAAATAAGCCACATACTATACCTTACACAGTGTTTCAGAGTGCTGTTTCTGATTCTGATTATTCCACATGAAGTTACTATATTTTTGGGGGGCCAGTTAATATGAGTCATGACAACAGTATATTTCTAGCAACAGTTTTGTAAGCAGTCACTAGTAAGAAGCATAATATAAAGTTTTTTCTGCTATGATTGTAAATTTTTAGTTGACTTCCTCATGAATTTCCAGAAAACTTGGCTCAGTAGTTATTAGACAGTCATTCCTGATAACAAGCTTTTACACACAGAAATAATATTCAGTAAGAATAAAATCAGAATAATTTGGCTTCAAAAACATTTGATTTCACAGATTTTTAAATACAATATTTATTCTCCCACTAAGGATATTATTTTCATATAAAACACATATTATTTTCCTTGACAAAACACCTACAGATGAAAAATCTAAGCCCATAAATAGAAGATTAAAATGCTTCTTTGGTGAACATTTAACTATTTTTATCAATAGATTTACCAATTCTCTCATAATGTTTAATTATCAGATAAAATTTCCCAAAAACATGTAATTTTTAATGCAATTAGATATCTGCAGATTAACATGGGAAATTGTGCAGAAACATTATTTATTTATTTACTTATGTACTATTATTTACACTATTTTTATTTTATTTTTTATTTTATTTACTATTTATTTACACTATTTTATCTAAAATCTTTAAAATTCTTCTTTTGGATTCTTATTTGTGTGTTTGTATATTAATGGTTTCTAATGCATGTTTCACATGACACTTCGAGCAAATCTGTTATTACAGACATGAAATGCAATGAGGAGGGAGAAGACATTTGTGAGCTAATAGCAGATCCTGAAAGAAATCATAAACCTTACCTTCTTAAGCAGACTTCTCAGGATCCATACGTGGAAGAAACCTTCATATTATATAATGCACTGAATGAAATAAAATGATGTCAGAAGAGTTAAGGAAGAAAAAGATGGGGAGTACAATGACTACTCTGAAAGCAATGCCTCTTATTTATCATGTTAGAGCACAGCATCAGAAATAGACATTGTTGGTATGACAGTAGAGATTAAACTTTCTCACAGTGCTCCATTATGTTTTGTTGCCGTGCAACAGTTGGCAGCAAAGTGTCAGTCTGACAAAATGTTGTCTGACGTGGAGTTGTGTATGAAGCAAAGGTATGGAATTGAATTCCTCCACGCAGAAAAAATTGCACCCACTGATATCCATCAACACCTGATGAATGTTTATGGAGACCAAAGAGTGGATGTGAGCTCAGTGAGATGGTTGGTGGTATGTTTCAGCAGTGGCAACAATGACATGAAAGACAGATCATATTCCAGACAGCCGTGAAGATTTTTACAACTGTGGCATGCAATCTCTTGCTCATGATTGGCAAAATGCACAGCTAATGGAAGTGATACTGTTGAAGAATAGTGTCTTGTATCTGAGAATTTGCTGTATCTGATACTGTTATTGTGCTCTTTCGATCTGTTGTATCTGTGGAAATAAAGAGGAGGCATTACTTTCAGAGCAACCTCTTGTACCTGCATTCCAATGACTGACTAGAACTGATTTATCAGGACATAAACAGGAGAAATATTTAAAAACCATTGGTAATAGAGAGAGAGTGGATGGTAATTATCTTTTTGAGATGTACCATCTGCACATTTAGCAATGAAGTTGATGAACCTATTGCCTTTCTGATCAATGGAGAAATAGATGTACTCTGAAGAAACTTCACCTCATACTTTTTTCCTGAGTGGACTAATTCAACATCTAGAGGTGTCTGTCTCCCTCTATTTCCAAGAGTTGCCTAAACAATTATCTTCAAATACCCATTTAACTTTTATAAGTCTAATATTAGAGATGTGTCATACCAGCAACATGAATATGCTTCCGTCAGCCTTCACTGTGATAACAGATAAACAGAGTATATAAACTGAAGAAATCAATCAATGCATCTAAACACAGTATTTGTTGCTTAGTTTAATCCAATAAATTTGTGTTTCACAAAGCTGATGTTCATCAGGTATACAGCTAACATGAACATCTATCTTCCCCATTTAAGCTTATGAACATAATAATAGCCTCCTTCCTTCAACTGTGATATTATTATAAATACAGACCACATCAGCAGAACATATGTGAGAAAAAGGTCCAAAACAGATGTTTCTGGTTTTGTGTTTGTGCAGCATAATGCACAAGCAATGAGTTTGTAGAAATAGGTTCTTACAAAAATGTCTTATGCCACGCACTCATAGCAATTCAAAGTTCTTTTTTCCATGTCTTCCATCTGGATACAAATGATTGCAACAAGTTCCCTATCCTAAAGGAGCAGATGTTTGCTTATGAGGCAGCAGAAATCTGTCTAAGCTGCTTGTTGTCTTTTGCTGAAAATATAATTAAAAGATTATGTCACTTATGCAAATAGATCAACTACATTAGAATTCTGAAGTAAAACCTGAGTACCTTATAAATGTAAAATCACCTCCTTAACTTCAAAAGAAAATTATTCTCTAAATATTCTGCTCTTTATTTAAAAGAATGATTTACTTTAACTGGGATGTGTGAGTTGGCTGAAAAGCAATTGCAGGGTGAAATGGCTTGGCAACAGAGTCCAGGTCAAAGAAAACTACATAGTGAATGTCTCAAGAGCCAACTCATCCAATTCACATAATCTGGTATATATATTGTTTTTCCAACCAGCTGATAAGCATCCTTTTCAACTGCTTTACTACTGTCATCTTTACTTTACTCTGTAAGTACAGGGGATTATGTCAAATTGCAGATCAAGGGCATTCCATTCCTTTCTTCTGTGTACTCTGACAATTCTCAAGGCATTGACACATCAGATGAATCTAATGGCATGAGTCAAGTATTTATTTGATTCAACAAGATTATTTGAATATACTTTATTCAAAGGGTTCTATTTTCCTGATAGTTATGACAGACCTTAGGGTATGGTTGGGGATTCCTTCAATCAGTCTAAATCTATTCTCATTCAAAAATGAAGATAAAGATTACAGGAAGTCATCCCACTGTATTCTTGTGTGAATCATAGTTCTTATCTTGAATTTTATGGTGAATATTTTGCACTGTTTCTTACACTTTATCTTACTAACTGGGAAAAGTCATTTTACCTTTTCACAGTTTTCGTCTTTATGGTTCATAATTTTCCAGTAGTTCAAATATGCATGCAAAATACTATCACTTACCTTCCAACATGCCATCAGGACAATGTGTTGTTAACCTACAACGAATATTCAAACAGCCTCCTGTATGAATTAGAGCTTAACAAGGAGAAAGAAGTGTTGAATTTTAGTGTATGTTGGGGAAAAAAAAGGAGTGATAATCACATAATGTCAGAATTAAAGGATTCAAGAATTAAAGAGTTACAAAATCACAGAATTATTGCAGTTGAAAGAAACCTCTGGAGGTCCTCTGATGCAAGAACCTGACTCAAAGAGGGACACAGAGCAGGTTGCCCAGGACCAAGCCTAGGTGGCTTTTGAAGATTACCAAAGAGATAAGGTTCTTTCTTAGCTGAAGATTCTCTGCAGTGCCTGTGTGGGAAATGAACTAAAATTTGACTTGCTGAATGCATGAGATATTGTTACTAACTGGTATTAAATGGGTGTGGAGAGAGGCCTTTTGGAACTAATCTTGAGTAAAAGTAAATTTAGTATAATTACTCTTCCTTGTTGCTCTGTTACTTGCATATATTGTGAATAGATGTTTTCATTTGTCTTTCTTTTAACCTGATTGCTAAAAAGATGGTTGTAATGTACTGTGATAAACATCCAGTAGATATTTCATACAACTGATAATCTTGTTCTAAGCAAGCTTTTGGAGAAATTTTTCAGTAGCCAGGACTCATTTGCTTAATTTTAAGGGTATCCAATGACCAGAGACAGCTCAGTGCCCTCTCACTTAACCAAGGAAGGTCCCTAGAGAGCCAGTGATGGAGAGTCTGGGAGAAATAAATGTATTCTGCAAGCAACCATAAATAGAAAACCTTTCTAGAATAGTTTCCTAGCACAGAAGTATAAGGGAGCTTATAACCCATTCTTTTTAAGGGGTAGAAAACTGAATGACTTCTTGCTTTGAGATTAAAACTCTTTCCAAACAATCTTGCGCATGAAAGAACCTAATTTCTCCCATGACCAAACTCACACTGATTATCTTATTGTCAGCTTGCTTGTTGGCTCATCCCACGTGTACTCAGATAGTTAACTGTAATCAAAACAACTCCAAAGCCATAACAATGGAAAAAAGTCTCAGAGGAAAGCCTTTAGACTTTAGACTACATGGCTGAGCTTCTGTTCTGACACTGCCACAGCAATCTATTCCTTGGGAAGAGGATCCTATTGTTGCAGCCCTGATTAAATTAAAACAAAACAAACAAACAAACAAAAAATAACACTTAATTGTTTCATAATTTAGTATAAAAGCAAAGGAAAAATACTTTAATACGCAGGATTTGGATACATCTATTAACAATGCATGGCACATTTTCTGGAATAACATTACTTGTCAGCATAATAGTTGCATTTTGAGCATGCAGACACAAGAGATAGACTCAGTCAAAGAAGATTTCAGCTTTTGAGTAGCTTCTATAATGTCATATAAGAAATATCTACAGACGTTTGAAGAAATTACAACATAGCCAAAAGGCATTAATTGCATATTAACTAAATCCATTTTCTCTTGCCAAATTAGTTTCTCAACCCCACAGTGATGTGGAGAATACAGTAGATTTCCAGAATCTAGTGAACTTGTCTGGGATAGGCTGAAGTCACTGAAAGAGCCCAAGAGATTTTGAATTCTGCTCCTGGAGAAGAGGAGCTGAGAATTTCAGCTGCTACCATACTATATCCTGTGAATGACCTTCTGTGAATGACTCCCTGTGAATAAATGATCTTCATAACACAGTTATATACCTTCCTCACTGGTTACATTAGAGAGCAATTGCCTTCTTTCACCAAGTGATCTATCAGAAAATCTACACTTATAAGCATTTTTATGAGACTTTTCATCTGTAAAATTCAAGACACTTTGAAAAAGTTGTACCAGAGTCAGTCTTCAAAATCTCTGCGTTATAAAAGAAAAAAAGAAAAATCAACTGTGGGATCATGAACACTGAATTGCTCAGAGATTGTACAAAAAGCATTTATCCAGTAAAAGGCACAGGAATTATTATTCCTACTCTTCAGTTAGCAATTTTAGTATTCTAAAAGGCAGTTGGAGTGACAGATGTTAATTGTGAATGATGGATGTTAAAGATTCCCTTTATTCCTAAAGGAAGAAAAGTGGGAGATTCAGAAGTCTCACTCCTTTCATTTGCTGTCTCTGACACTAATTTACTGTGCCCAGGAGTCTGAAAGGAGCTTGTTTATATCTAACCTTTCAGCATTTTACCAGCTTGAGGCCAGAAGATTCAGAGTCTGTATTTTAATCCAGTTGCTTCGGCTACACATGGTGTTCATGTAAACAAGAAGAGTATGTGTATGGATTGGCTTTTGTTTGGTTGGTTGGTTTTGCTGGTACTACAGTTGTGGAAGATAATTGCAATGATAATCCTCAAAGTCAGCATATTTATGTTACTAAACATTTGCATAAAATAAGCAGTATGACACTGACATAGTAAAAAGCATTTTGTTTCAGAAAATACAGAATAAAAAGATATTTTGCACAGTAATCCGGCAGGAATGGTGAGAGAGATGGAGAAGCTTAACGCAACTTTTTCTTATTTTTTGTATTGATCCTACATAATAAAATTTTTCCTCTGATGAAGTATTGGCTTTTTGGCCTGCCTTCTTTTTCCTTTGCTGGTGTGGGTTTATTGGTGCTTTACCCATTCTGCTAATGTGCCTTTGTGGCCAGAGTGTGCAACACAGAATAATTGTAGGTTGGTTACACTTGACAGAAAGAAAATAGACAATTACACATATAAATTAAATATTAATAATTTATATGATATGTAGGTAGTTTCACTTCCAGCTGAAGCATGTTAAACATGTTTACTCATAAAAAGAATCTCAGAAGTGTAGGGGTTAGAAGGGACCTCCAGAGATCATCTAGTCCAACACTCCTGACAAAGCAGGCTCCCTAGACCAGGTTGCACAGGTAATTCAAAAAGTGAAAATCAGTGTCTGAATTACTATATAAAGAAAGAAATGTTTCAGAAAGGTTTTTGTGATTTCTTCACTTCAGGAAACTATCAAAAAATAGAAAGACATCACTGTAGAATAGGTAGAGTCGCGGCTAAGTCTTGGAGTCTACTTTTAAAGATCTTGAGAGAATGCTACATAGATGCTCAGATCTAGATGATTTATCATGATGCCCAACAGAAGCAGACTGTTAGTCCTCTGAAAACAAATAAGTTTCACATGCGTATGTGAAAATTAGTCATTTGCGGGTTAATACAAATTCAAAATCTTACTGAACTGTTGTATGTTTACTAGAGTTACCTCTCTGTTTTGTATTCTAGAACACTCATTTGTTACTGGAAAATAATCCTGCCCATATTTCACAAATTTCATTATTAAGGATGCATGAAGTGTAAGTAATGGCAGAATTCATTGTTTTCCTTTTATAGCACAGTATAACATCTCCTACACTTCACAGTTTAAATGTAATTAGAATTTAAACTTCAGCAAGTAAACACATACATTAACACATACATTTGGTCATATTTTGGTATAAAATTATCTATATCACACATTGTATTATAGTAACATTCATACATATTAGTATAAATATGCTATGCATGTAATATCAAATGAAATCACTGCTATCCTTTTCTGAATGTTGATTAGCATCTTCACCATAACACATGAAATAAAATAGCAACACGAGACAAAATGGAAGATGAGGAAGTATAACATCAGAATTTCTTTTATTCCTAAGACCATAAAATGAATCACTGAAATAAATAGAATCATAGAATTCTTTGGGTTGGAAGGGACCCCAGGGCTGACTAACTCCATTTTGGAACTTTTCACAATGGGAATATGCACCCAAGACTGGAAGTATTTGTATGCATTCATTCCATTTTATGCAGTGTTAATTATTTACAGTTAAAGTAAATGTAGAAATGCCCACAAAGATGATTTTATCTTCTAGCACAGAAATAGTAAGTACAGCTGCCTCAATCAGGAGAGACATAATTGCCACCAGCATATTCAAATAATAATAATTTAAAAATCTTTCAAAATCAGAATAATGCAACCTCCTGTTTCAAAAGTGCACTAAAAATTTACACTGTCCAGCATCCTGTTAGCAGAGTCAAGCAAGTTTTCTGGGAACTGTAACTGATGCCTTGAAGAAAGCCTAATAGTTTTGAAGTATACAAAATCTTTGTGTCTGTGAAGTCTTTAAAATTTTGTTTTCTTGTTTGTTTTTTGTTGCTGTTATTGTGTGAATGAGAGAGACCTAGGTATTAGATGCTGTACTCCATACTGCTGAGCCCTTCTAACCATTGTCTCTACAAAATATGCATCTGCTCCAATATACTTTGGATTATCTAATGAGCAAGAATAACAACAAGAATGACATTATTTAAAAACAATTCCAAGATATTTTACACACACACACACAAACACACACACACACACACACACACACACACACACAGTATACTCAGCTTTTAAAACATACAGTCAAAGTTCTTCTGAAATTGCCCATTTGTACCTCTGTTTGCAGTAGATGCCCAAAATAAAGAGCCATGAATCAAAATATTTTGAAACTGTTTCCTAAATTATGTGTCTGACCAATGAAAATAATGGTTATTTCTGAAGGAAAAACTAGACTCATCTTTTTAGACTTTATGAGAACTAGGGATTCTTTCTGTTTGTTTCTTTCTTTTAATGTGCATATTTATACCATTTAACATAACTGATTCAAAAGCCATAGGGAGAGACAAGGTCTTCAGCTTGATGCAAGCATGAAAGCTTATCTATTTTATTCTATTGCATTCCATTACGTTCAATTTCATCTATCTCTATACTCTAATATATGCTCTAATATTGACACATTGTTGAGTCATATATACTGAGCTTATATACTTTTTCAGCAATAGCCGCACAATAGCATTTGTGTAATTAGGCTACATGACTAAGTTACGTTGTTGAATCAATGCCTTGTGGTATGTACATTACGCATTGTATCAAACACTCTCTTATCTCTTGTATTCTTTCTTCAGGATCCCACTTTCTGTTGCCAAGGCCTGTTGCCTAAAATGGCTAATACATCTATGTTGTTTGTTACAAGCTGGGCAGTACTTCCAGTCCTGCACTTTAACTGCATCTCCACAGTAGGGTACCACATTATATAAATAGTGTCATCTTGAATTTCATACAGGATGTTCTGTGCCTTTTTTTTTTTCCTTGTAGAGTGTTATTATCATTATTTTTCAATATATTTGACGAGGATAAAATACACCTTTTCTTAATACAGTAATTGAGAGCTTTCTAAAGTTTTTAGAATTATTTGTCATATAAACATATCAATATTGGGAATTATATGACAAAGAATATTTCTGGATAAAAATTATCAGCGCTGAAGAAGGATGGTAATACAAACACAATGTTTACAATGAACCTGTCAAACAATACGCATAGAAAATGTCTGGAAAATATAAATTCGAGGGGAATAGAGAGGAAATATATGAAGTTGTCAGGTATCGTGTAAATCTCAATAGAGGTTTATACATAACCATTTTTTTAAATAATGAAAATGTCTCATTTGCATTTTGAAAAGAAGATTTTAGAAAGGATAGCGTTTCAACACTATGGATAATGACATCGGCATAAACTTTTACTGTGTTGTTATTACCTAGGATGGATAGTAATAGACAGTACAGACAGCAGTCTATACTGCAGTCAGCAGTAACTTGCCTTTCATATATTCTTAATAGACTCATTGTACTTCTCCAAATGGAAAACTGATGCACAAAATATAGCTACTGGTGAGACATTTTAATGAGGATAATGTTAAAAATTCACCTGGATACTTATCTGCTAGTCGTATCTGATACTTAAGAATGGGCAAATAAGGTAAATGTGTGTTTTTTTCTTTTTTTTTTCTTTTTTTTTTTTTTATTAAATCTAATGAAAAAATTTAGGAAGATATAATTCACATTCATCTGTTTTCACTACATGAATCTGTGTTACTGATAATGAGCTGAGCAGCAACTTTTTTTTTTTTTTAAATCCTAGCATCTTGCCTGAGGCGCTGGGAGGTTTAATCCATAGATGAGAAATGGGCAGAGGAGAACATACATGGAAAATAAGTATAGTGAAAACTGTGAAAGCTCTACAGAACTTTGAAAGGAAAGCAGAGGAATAGGCCACTCTGAAAGTTTCCTGAGACAGGAAGAAGAACGTTTAGTGGAACCAATTTTGCACACATATAGCTTCCAGGATAGAATATCACAGCATGATTTATAGGCACTCTTACTCAGATCATAAGACTTTGCAGCTTCAATATTTTCAGAAAGTTAGAGAGCTCAGGCTCTGCAATTCAAATTTTTAGTTAACAATATTCTTCTATTCAAACGACATGCTGAAGAACTTGAATTCTGAGAGTGGGGCACACTGTCTCTGCTGTCAAAGACACTGAGTTCAGTAGAAGGCTTAGTGGGTCTGTCATGCAGGCAACTAATTCAAGAATTTACTTGTTTTCCCTGTAAGAAATGTATATATATCTTATAAAAGGACAAATCTAGCTACTCGTTTCAAAAGTATTTTGCCTCTTGTGTCTTCTACAATTTAAAAATCAATCTTCCAAAATACTTGTAAATATTGTAAACTGAAGATATCAGTGTTACAGCTTTCTCTGTATTGGACATTTTGGACTGTAGCACAAAGAGAACTTTTCACCACACCCATAATGTGTAGTAAAGTTTTATGCAGTCTTTTCCGATAACATTTTAATGGTAAAGAATACAGTAAAAAAAAAAAAAAAAGAAAAAAAAAAAAAGAATGGGAATATAAGCCAAAATAGGTGTGTGATATTTTTATAGACTTAAAAAATGCATTATTTTTCATTTGAGTAAGGAAAATGTTGAGAAACTATTTATGAACAGATATTTTATATGAAAAATCTGAAGGCAGAGAAAAGAAGGAATGACTGATACTATAAA
This sequence comes from Oreortyx pictus, assembly GCA_036925125.1. Lineage (NCBI taxonomy): Eukaryota > Metazoa > Chordata > Aves > Galliformes > Odontophoridae > Oreortyx > Oreortyx pictus. Next base: position 88,738,995 of record JAUPFR010000002.1, on the reverse strand, counting down.
TTGTGTTCCTTTCAGTATTGTTCTCACACCTTTAAACAGTTGTTTTTTCTAAATACTGCCATCATATTAGGAGGTTTTTGTTTGTTTGTTTGTTTTCTTTTTCCTGTGACGACAGAACAATCTTAGGCTAGGAAAAAGATATAAACTGAAGAAAGAAAAATGGCTATTACCAGACATCTTACAAAATTCAAAGCATTTTTTTATCACCATTTTGATTTATTTCGCTAAAGAATAAATCACATAAGACAAAATCTGCTAATGAGCTATCAAAATGGCAACAAACAACAGACATTAACAAATTAGGGAGGAATTCATATTTTCTAATTTATATATCTGAAAGTTAAAACTTTGAAGACTTTGTAGTTGGCAGAGAAAAATGGGCACCTTCATAGGATGATTCATCTAATACTTACAGACACCTAGATTATGCAGCGTGTGCTTCAGAAATGCTGATTTCTTCCATTGACTTTGAAGGGTTCCAGGGATGTCCAGCCGAGACTCAGGTGGCTCATTTTTGAATACCTGAGGGTAGCTGAAGTTATTTCTATCTATAATACATTCAGTAGGAAAAGGCTGTCATAAAGCAAAGCAGATAAGTAAACCGTTCTTATTTGGAAGAAAAAAAGGGTAGTAATGAAAAGATCAGGAATTCTTACGTTATTATGTTAAGACAACTGATTTTTTGTTTTAACTCTGAAGGCATAATAGGTAGTCATTTCCTTATTATTTATCTTACTAAAATGATACTCTGTGCTTTCAGATTTAAGTCATTATGGTTTGGCCTTCACTAGCATTCTAGGGTACTATACACATGGGAAGAATCCTAAACAACAAAACAACAAAAGTTGTCTGTATTAAATGTTTTTTAACTGAAAGCTAATGCACGAGTTCAACTTTATGCTAATGATTTTTGTTTTATATACTTCCTTGGCTACTTTTTAATAGTTTGTAAGAACGGAAAGTTTTCCTGAACTACGAGAGAGTTCTTTACAGTAGCAAACTTTTAGACATCAGGTAGATGCTTCTATTGAGGTTATGAGTCTAAAACCAAACATGATATTCCAGATATGTAGTCACTGTGGCTTTGTATGAAAACATACAAAAAAAATGTCTTCAGTCCTGACTTTAGTCATTGAAGCAATGTCCTAAAGTTGAAAATTACATCTTAGTCATAAAGGATTCTCGGCAATGAAAAAGTTAGCATTGTAAGGTAAAACTGTAACACTGTTAGGAAAGGTAAAAATTGGTAGAGAAAGGCTGAAGGCATCTAAAGGAACCAAAATTGGCTCATGAATAAAAAAACATGGTCCAAAAACTAATTTCAAAATGTTTTATACGACTTATGGATATTTTTTACATCAAAGCCACACAGTATTACTGACAATAAAAGAAGTATTAAATAGAATATCTCAAATTTATTGAAAAGCTGCAGGATTTAAGAGAAAACAGAAATGTAAAAACATTTCAGAAAGAATAAAGCTTTAAATCTAAGAAAGTCAGAAACAAGAAATAAAGAAAACATCTTTTAAATCTATATTTTGGGGTAAGAAACATTGAAACACTGTCTCTTTACACTTTGTTAGGAAGTTCTTGATTGAGTTTTATACAGCAGGTACAAATAATTTGTTTTTTAGAGAATAACACTTTTAGCAGTATGCGTTAGAAAAACCCTTTCAACCTTAGACATCACAGCATTAACTTTGCAACTGACATCCATGCTCATTGAGAGCATGTGGAGGAAAGAGAAAAACAACTCTCAATACCTTTTTAATTCCTTATCTTCTTCTAACCTTTGTTTTTCTTCGGGTTCTCAGAACTTAGATTTGCTGCAGTTTTATGTTAAAGTGTCAAAACAAAATTCAGTCTTAGTGTTTTTAATCAAAGTATCAGACCATAGTGACTCCATCATTCTAATTTTTGTTTCATGTACTTCACTGTGATTTGCATCTGTGAAGCCTCTATAGGAGGTTTCTGTGTAAAGGGCTGATTGGATCACCTCTAAAGAGCACTGATAGATAATATTATCCTGCACTCACTACAACAGAAAGTTTACAAGTTATGATTTTCTGAAATAAGCAGGTGAGATCTATTCCTAAACCGAGTTCAAATGAATAAAATAAATTGTGTCAGTTCTGATTCACACTCCCCTCACACTAGTAATGTGATAAACCTCAGGCAATACTTAAACTTTCTTTTTTCATGCCTCCTAATTTCGCTCATTTTACCTACAAAATCTAATTTCATTTTTTCATAAATTGACTTGCAACTCATTGTCTACTTGTGAATCCCTTGTATTGGCCACCTTGTTGTAAGGCTGTAAGGTTGTTAAAAGATCAGGAAATAGGATTTATAGGATTTATAGCATCCAGCTTCATTTAATCTCTGTCTAAATCCATACAAATTGAAGGAGTAGCTGCCTACTTTTTTTTCTTTCTTTCTTTTTAACTAGAATAGATGCAGGATATGCTTGTAACTTTGTGTAAAATCACCTGAGATTTTCCAAAGGAAATATTGGAGTTTGCAAGCTCTATTGCCCAAAAGTTGAAACAAACATAACAAACTCTTCCCAAAAGTGCATTTTCTATGACGATTATTCCATTAGATGTGACACAAAATCAAGTAAAACAGATTTCTTTGTTAGCTTGTTACTCAGATGAAAATAAAATAGGCAAAATCAATAGCTGGACATTATTCTGCTTCTCATAGATATTTTGCAGGGAGTACTATAATAAAACACATCTAATTTACATATTTGCTATATTCCAAACTCCACTTAGCTTGCTTCTTCCATTTTTCTATCCATTTTCTGTAGTTTATGTAGTGTACACATGAGACCATCTGGGTTTGAAAAGTATTTTATTACACAACGAATCATGTGATAATTACTGTTACATTGTAAGCTGAGTTTGGTAGCAAACATTTGTTTAGCTGCCAGACCAAATGAGATATGGAACTACTAAATTGCTTAACTGTGACAAATCTGACATATTTCAAGTTTAGAAGCATTTAGCTTGGATAAATGGAGGTACTACAAGCTTATAAGTGACTCCAGAGGTAAATCACAGTTGAATAGGAGCAAAGGACTGCAACTTTGGATCCTTTACTTGAACTTCATTGATTCCTTTTATGTGCATTAACCTCAGCTTATTTTTCTTAACCTCAGTGTGTTTCTCACTAGTGAGACTTGAAGTACAGTTATCCTGTGCTGTGTTCAATTAACAAAAGAAGATAAAATGTTTGTGTCAGCCTCGAAGTGCTAATGAAAACCAGCATTAATAATCTTCAGAGAGCTGTTGTGGAAAACAATTTCACATGGATTTCCTCCTCTAATTAAGCTATCTAGCTGACACACCTCTGTTAGAGGGACATTGTTAGGTACTCTCCTTCCACAGTCAGTTAAGAGAGACAGACCACACAACAGGGTAATTCACCTCGAACAAATCAACATGAAGAATGTCTGTCGGAAAGGAATGCATTTTTTCATTAAAATTGTCTGTATATTATACTAGCTTATATATCTGTAAATTCAATACCTTCACAAGGGCTTTTATCTTCACAGGAATAAAAGACTGGACAAGAAAAATCACTGCTTTACAATACATAACCAGCAAAAAATCTCTCATACTGAGTTATGCTTACATATAAGTACAGACCTGATAACCAGTTGAGTTGGATGAAAAAGACTTTACATTAAATTCTAATCCTGATATGTAAATTTATGACAAGTCACCACACTCTACATGTAAAATCTATGTAGTCTTCTACAAAAAAAGAGTTCCCAACAACTGAAAAACTGTCTGTTAATGGAATATGGTAACGCAGTGGCAAATGCTTGAAGTATCTAGATATAATGGAACAGTTTTTCACGTTAAAAAAAAAAAAAAAAAAGTAAAGAAAGGTACCATATCTGATTATGTATCCAAGAATTAAGGCACAATGTTGGAGTTCATTTTTTTCACTATTGAACTTGTTCAAAACAAATCTTACTGTTAGTGACTGATCTTCCTGGAAAGTTAATATGCTTAATTTGTAAGAAAGTATTATATTACATCCTTCTGATTTCCCTGTTCTTGCTTTCCTGTTTGCAGAAATCAAATCTAAACAACAACAACAAAAACACAAAAAAACAACAAGAGCAAAATAACAAAGAAACTAACAAGCAAAAAAACACATGCAAAAAAAACAATGGCTGAAAAAAAAAATTGTTTATAAGTTGTTTAGTATTTGAAAATGCAATCATATCCAGCCAACAGTCTAAGATACTTCCACTCAAAATAGAGCATCAAACTAGATTCTGTATTACAAAGGTGTTTTTTTAAAAAAATTCTTGATGCAGCCTTCCATGCTGAGTGACATGTTCCAGAATCTTGCCTTAAGTTTTTCCTTCTGCTTCATTTCTAACTTCCTTCTATGAAAATAAGCATAAAAATGTATATCAGTGATTTCTTCCTGTTTAATACTTTTTCTTTTAATTGTATAATCCATACAGAAAAGATTCACACTACCAAAAGCATAAACTTCACTGTGATACTGAAGGAGAAACTACATATAAAAACATCATTTTCCTTCATGATGTACTTTCTTCAAATAATTACTCATTTTTGTAGAGGTAGTGGATAAGCAAGGCTAAAAATTATTTCTATTACATTCGGTGACACTCTTGTTAGAAATAATTTCCAATACCGTAATTCATATTTTTTATATCATTGTTTTTAGTTTGTTTTTGTCTTTAATTACAGATTGTTTTACAGCATGTGTAAAGAAAAAACATGGACTCCAGAGAAATTTGTTCTTAAGCATCTTTTAAAGGACACTACTACCTACTACCAACTACTACCTGATACACTACTACCACTACTGTTGAAAAGCTATAGTGAGGACCGATAAATTGTGATCTAACAAAACTCATATGTGATTCAGTAAAAACAAATAATCAATGGGTGTGTTCAATCTATCTTAAAATATTGATAAATAAAAATTACTAAACAGAACCATAGTTCAATAAAAGTACATAGTTTAAGCAAAAAATGCTTTTACATTGTTACAATATTTTGAGCTACAATGGAGCTAAACTGGTGCAAAATATTCACCAATTATATTGGTACAGAATGGAAGGATAGAATCAACATCGTGTAGTATAAGAGAACTCTGATGTTCTGATTTCTTATCACAGTTGTCCGTCTTCTTTTCCCTCTCTGTCTCCATTTGACATTTATACGATTCATGGTTTGGCTATTGAACTGTGATTATTTGTGATCTCCTTCTAGTGTGGTACTTCATTGTAAATTTTTCTGAAGATAAAAATTCACTCGACTGTTGTTTGCAATCCTATAAGGTATGCAAGTGTACTGCATGACAAAAAGACTCATAGATGACGTAAGTAAAATTCTTCCTGTAAATCTGATATCTAATCATAACATTTGGATACTGAGAAACAAACAAACAAACAAACAAACAACAATAATTTCCCAAATACTTTTCTTAAAGCTTTTAGCAACCAGATAATATAATGCAGAAAAATTAAAAAAAAAAAAAACTAATCAAAGAACAGGAAAATCAGGAATATGAAAATAGAGACGGAAAGGTGAATGGAATATGATAAAAATGACTGAAAATAGAAGACAGTTTATCAGTTTCAAACAGTGGTTTCACATCAAACCTCACCTACAGCTCCAAGTTACTTGACTTACTGCACTTCTTGGAACTTCTCAAGTCAATGTTTTTTCTTCATATTTTTTTATTTTGCTGGTTGTACGGATTCAAATATACTTCATTTTTTCTGGAAAACAACGGGAGCTTTCCTGCTTCCTAGCCAGTATCAAAGCAGCCACAAACAACGAAAGGAAAATGGTTTTATCAAACAATCTTCATTTTAGAAAATAATGGTTTTCTTCAGCAGGTCTGATCCAGATCATATAGTTTATCTCAAGTTTGAATCAAGATATTTTGGAGATTGCGGTACACATAGGAAACCAGGAAAGCAGAGTGGTAGCAGGCAAAGGGAACTAGAATGAATGTTATTTTTCTGTCTTCTCATTGATAAAAAAGTGATAGGAAATCAGACCCTATGTGGATCTTTCTCTGATATGCTGGGAAAATGATGAGGATCTAACAGGCTTAGGAAATAATGAACTTAAGTTTGCTGTTGAAGGAAAGAGAAATAAAAGGAAAAAGCAAGTTGTGAATGTCTTAAATGCATGAGATAAGCTGGGCCTGGTTAGGAATAATAGGGAAGAGACTGGGAGAAGAACACAATTAAAATTGATATGTAGGAAATGGTACCATTGTAATTAGATGATTAAAACTATTGCTCTTCTGTGCTAACTAACTCAATCATAAAAAGTTCAGACTTGATAAAACGAGCACCTTGGATCACTAACAACAAAACAAGAGAATAGCTAATGACTAAGCATATTGCTCTGTCCAGAAGTATTCACGGAATATTACCAGGGAAAACCATTTTCTGTAGGTGGCCTATTTTGCAGTTTTCATTAAAGTGGGAGGTAACTAATATCTTGAAAGGCCTAATTAATTATTATATTAATTGTATAATTAATTTAATAATATCATTGCAGGATGATCTTGTTCAGCATCAGTGGTGACAGCCACTGGAATCAATACATCTTGCCACTCATAACTCACAGAGAATTTGATGTAGAGCTATGGAAATGACATTTTCCTTCTGCCAGTGGAAGAAAACTAGACTATTCAATGAGATGCAATCAATAACTGAAAATTAGATGACACGAATCTTGTCATTAAGATGATGTTTATGAAATAAAAACAAAACATTTTAAGAAACTAGCCAGATTAGGCTCTGAAACTTATGTATTTGGATCCTGTTGTATATCTTTTAATTCTGAAGCAATACAAATGTCTAAGCAAGTAAAATATTCTGGCATACTAGGCATGATAACTGACAACATAAATAGGTTACAAATAACATGAAACCTTCGACTTCCTGGAAAAAAATAAAAGGTTGTCCCATTCTTTCTATGCTGAAGGAATTAAAAGATCAGTAGTAATGAAGAACCTTTTAACTGTGCCATTAGAATGCATATTTCAGTGTAGTCACAAAGATAAATTGAGCCCAGAACATTGATGAAAGCTGAGTAGAGTTCAGGCCTGAAGTAGTCTGCTTCACAATTCAATTCTGATTTCTTGATCTGCAGATTCACTCTAAGATCAGAAATTAACCTTTTTTTTTTTTTCTCCCATTAGCTAATAAGTTAATAAGTGCTTCAAATACAGTAACTCAATTAGATTTACTAAAAACAGCAAAAAATAAGAATATGTCTTTTCAATCTATGATAGATTCAGTAAAGTACTTTATGATGCACACATCTCCAAATAAAAATTGTGAAAATACCTCCATTATTTTAATTTTAAGCTTAAACAGGCACTTGGCAAATATATCTCAGGTATTTTTTCAGAATTGTGTTCACGTATATTTGGAGATCAAAACTTCATTGAATTAATGATTAAGAGCTATTTTGTTGTATGAGAAGCAGAACAAATTCAGTTCGGTGTTACTTAAATTATTTATGAAATAAGCTTTTGTTTATACTTACATAGAACATAAAATGCATGGAATGATGAAAATATTACAGATATCACAATGTGAGCCTTATCATGTATTATATACTGTAAAACCTATATTTTATTCACACTATTTCTAGTGTGAATCTTGAGTAAAACTTAGTTTCAGTAATAAGATAAACTAGATATATTAATAGGAGATGACTGTCGTTATTAGCTCTAAGGCTCCCTAAATTACAATGGAAACAGCAAGAGACATCACAATATATATATTTAAAATATTTTGTGATCTATGAACAATTAACATATAAATAAGAAGTGCAGCAGACCCTAATGGTTTATATATTTCTTGGTATTTCTTTCAATACCTCTCTGCAGTCAGAAAAGTGTAGCAACATTTTGAATAGAAGACTGAAGAAATATTACTGATAAGAAATTGGGTCCCTTTCTCTTCCATTGCACTATATATTTTATCAGTCCTCCCAGTCTAGATTACTCACTGTAGTGGGAAAAAATAGTCCCAGTAAAATCACATTTTCTCACATAGCTGGAAAATTTCCAATAGGTGAGACTCTGAGGGTAACTAGTGGCTAAATAGTTCACTAACCTTGATGCTGAAAAAATAAGATTTCGGAATGTTGACACTGAAAAGGAATTAAAGAAGCCAGAGGTTATCGTAAATTTCCCCTGTTGCCAAACCACAATGTAAGGAGAAAAAGGCAGGTAATACAAAATGTTTCAGCCAGAAAAATAGTTACCAACCTTTTGAAGGTAGTTTTATTGTTCCTTTGAGTCCTAATGTTGAAACATTAGAATGAATAATGGTGGTGCTACCACTGATGGCACTGCTTAAACAAAAAAATGCACATTAACAGACTTACAGATACTGAGGATTTGAATCCATCTCTTTTTTTGTTTATTATGCTGATTATGCTGCAGATATTTATCATGGGAGATCTTCATTTTTCCATAGTTGCCAAACTTATATTACCAATTAGTTATGACATGACAGAATTAATTGTGAGGCTGTCTTTGTAAGATGCTGCTGCTATAAAATTAGTTGTTGAAAGCTTTCAAATGATGTTACAGACTGTAATATTTGTTTCATTAAGTACAGATATATAATATCTAAGGGTGAAAAAAACCCTGAAATATCACAGGGAATATTACACTTTCCTCCTGAATGGGAACTCTGGTGAGGATCTTGTCAAAAGAAGTAAACCGTAATTTAATATTATGTAAATTTATTTTAATTGAATTGAATAAACAAATTCAAATAAATTTAAATAAAATAAAAATAAAGCACAATTAAGCAAATGAAATCAAAACAATAATATATGCAGATAAATTATTGATTTAGGAGCCTTGCATCTGATTTTGGGATTCAGGAAGACTGAAATCTTACCTTGATTATCTGGAGACACTTTGGAGAAAAGCTATGTACCTGTTGAAAATATAGAAAAATAAGCTCTCTAGCGAAATATTCTAGGAGCATTTTTCAATAATTACACAAAAAATATCTGTATGTACAATACATACTGATAAGTGGAAGCAGGAAAAAAAAAAATACTGAGTGCCAATCCCTGGAAAAGGAAATTAGCAAGTTAAGATCAGCAATAAGGAAAAATAAGAATCGCTTTTCATAGAAATCAGGATTATCCACTCAAAAAAAATATGAGCTTTAGTTGGATCACCTTCAGTGACTGTTTTTCACCTTCAGAAAATTTTTCTAAAGGAAATGTTGTACTTGATCTATGAGTATGTAAAAGTGGATGTATCAGGTCAAGAACCTTTTCCAAGGCAACAAGGAATAACAGGAAAGGGAGACAGTAATGTGAACCAAGTCTGGTCAGAAACAGTAATTTATAAGGATTTGAGAATGTAGGAGTGAGGGTTAATTCCAGTAGGGTTATCTGTTAGAAGACCTCTAAATTTCAAGACAATCCCAATATCACTAATTGATAAGTTATCAAACTACAGGCATTATTTCCAGGAAGATCAGCCTGGGCCTTGAAGCTGGAAAGATCGTGAACCAGGGGGCTCTGGACTGGAAGCATGGAGGAACTGCAGAGCTCTGCAAACCCATGAGACTGTGCAGAGGGACTGGGGAGCAGGGGGAACGGAGAGAAGGAATAGATAGAATAGAAAAGTTGAGTGCAAAACAGCAATATATACGATATATATTGCTATATGTATTTGTCTACACATGCCCTAAGCCTGATTGCTGCAACTTGTCCTGTCACCTTTTATTTCCTTAACTTTTTCTGAACTGTCTCTTTTCAGTCTCACTCCCATGTATATGTGCACTGCTCGAGCAGCTGCTGGGACAGCTACTGTAGAGACAACTGCTAGGACAGCTACTGTAGAGACCTGTGTGCGTATGCAAGTTAAACTGTGCCTTCATAAAGTTATGAAGCATTATTAAGGTACTAATATCTATTTATTGTACTTTTTCCAATTGTTTGAAGCTCAAGGCAAACAAATCTAAGTGTCCTTATGTATTGCTTTCTAAAGAACAAATTGCAGTAGAATTTGTACTATATGAGGCATTGTTGCTCACTCTCTCTGTAGAAATTGTATTCACTGTTTTCATTACATATCCTGTAGGAGAGGATGAGGGATTTGGTAGGTGAGTACACTGATATAGAATGGCAAATTCAGCATTTTTTTATACTTTATTTTTTTAAAGTGCCAACCAAACTGCCATGTAAAGAGAAAATAAGCAAATGTCTTCAGTACAGAGATGAAATTATTTTTCACCACTTTAAAAAAGATCAGTAGAGCAACACTGTACGGGTAACATCAAAGGAGATTTAAAATACAAGTTCGAGATCAATTTAATTTGTATTTATCCACAAAGACAAATTCGTCACCTAAGTAGTGAATGAAGTAAAAATGAGCTTGACTGTATTTTATCCTTTTTCTTCCTTAAATTACTACAGTATAGCCTGGAGAATCATTATAATGAGGCATGTTACCATTAAGGGAACGATGTCTGATCGCCAACCTGGAATTACTGGGATGGGGGATGTGGGGAAAGATATTCCTTATGGTTGCTACTTATGGGGTACTGTTCCAGAAGCATTTCCTGTATGTCCCATATACTTAGGCTGCAAACTTGAAAACTCACTTTGCTTTGCAAGTATGTTTGATGTTTATGTTCATTTTATCATTTTTTTCTTTTTTTTCTTTTTTCTCTACATTGAACAACAAACAACTCAAAAGCTGTGTTTTCTCCATATAAGGATAGACTGAATCACCATAACTATTCCTGGAGTTTGTACTTTTAAAAGGTCCACAAAAAGAAAGAAAGAAAGACGAAAAAAAACATCTTCAAACAAACAAACAAACAAACAGGGAAAACAGAGCTCAAAAGGGAGATCAAAAGGGCTCAATTCATTCAGATTAGCAGGATGAAAAAGCAGCTTGATTAAAGAATGACAGGTATTTCACAAAGCAGAAATATCAAATACTACAAGGACAATATTGATAAAAGCAGTAAGAAGAAATACAAATTTGAATAAAAAAAATAAAGTGTTCACTTTAACGATAATGGATCTTCAAAAGATGGGAAATGGAAGCTGATGTGTTCAACTCAAGATTTTAGGATTTCTGGGGGATATTTGAAGTTAATGGTTTGCAAAGCTAGATGCCCACAGAGTTACCTAGCTTGATCTCCTACATTGTTTTAACTGCAGAAGTGCCTTGCAATTATCCTTCCCTGCAATGTATGTTAGTCTTAATTTTTTTTCAATAATTTCATTTAAAAAATCCATCTTATTCACATTTTAATAATTTAGAGTTATTGTAAGCTTTCCTAAATTTTTCTAATGGATGCTCTCCTTCACAGCAGATGCAGCAGAAGTTCAGTTTCGATCACAAAAAAATGCTACTGCTACTTAGATTTTCTGGGGGTGGGATAGGGTGATGGAACTACTTGACATAAATTGACAGCAAAAATCTAGATTTCTCCTATACCAGTAGATTCCTGCTTTTTCTGCAGGAAAATTACATCACTAATATTGATAAATAAACTTATTTAGAAAACATCCTATATGTTTGTTTCCATCTGTAAACCAAAGAATTTCTTCTAGTGATGACAGAGAATGCTATTCAAGTACCACACCTTATCAGTCCTAGAGGAAAAGAGGAAGTGCTTCCAAATATTTATGGAATCTGATAAAAAGGCCCACGTGTTTTGACCTTAGGTGGCTACAGTTTTCCCTTTTGCTTGGCATGTTCTTTGAATAAGAGACACTGTATATCATTTTGTTGGGTTCTAATAATTACCCTAAGATGAATGTCTTCTGGACAAGAATGATAAATGATGATGCCAGAAACCTTCTATATACATGAAGTCTTTTACCAAAAGAACATCACTATGAGTGAATCCAGAAGAGTTGTATCATGGAAAGGAAATATTAACCATCTTAAAAGTTATTATGTTCACAAGTTTGTCTTTGTCGGAAGTTTTTCTCACTGTCTTGCCACTAATCAGAAGTAATCATCCTTTGAGTACTATAAGTCTGTTTATGTTCAAAATCTGCCAAGCAACTCAGAATAACCTCTGCTCAGAAGGACTACAGATTAAGACAATTAGTGATGTTCAAGAATGTAATTGAAGAAAAAAATAGTTTTGAATCTTGTTCTGAGAATCAATTTTCTTGTGTTTTATAGAGTTAATACTTTAAAGTTATTTTAAAATTAGTTTTTATTCCTTTGTAAATTGTATAGATTGAATTCCTTGACAACTCTTTCCATTTTCATTGTCAGATATTTACAAAAACTGATAAAATAATTTTTCAAGATTTGACAATGATTATTTACAATCTCCAATTCAAAAGCTTTTCAGTAATTTTACCAACAATTGATTCCAGCTACGGGAAAGTGGCACATCTAGCGCACCAAAAATATGCCCTGCTTACTTTCCTAATATCAGATTAAATGTGAACAGACCATAATTTCTTGTTCCCAAGTCAGTTTAGTACCTGCAGAATTGAGGTAAATGTCATTCATATTGAAATCCCAGATTATTAGTGGTCCTATTCCCCTGCTCATCAGGGATAAAGATTTCAGAAGCCAACATTCAGTTCTCTTCTGTGATTTGGTGATTTGTAGTAGATAATAGATTGTGTCTGCTATGTCATACTTTATATATTAGAGTTTTATAACACAAATATTCTAAATGATTGCCTTTTGAGCTATTGGTACAGGAAACAGGTGATAACATTTTTGACACAAAATGTCTTTCCCATGAAGTTCTTTTTAAAGAGCTGATACCTCTTTATCTTTAACACCAAATCAAACATATTTTGGCACCACAGTTTAATACTACCCAATAGGTCATAACCATGTTACTAAGTAAGAAATTCCTACATATCATATCATTAATCTAGGATCAAGATATCTGGTGAATAAGCAAGTAAATATTTTTTGTAATTTTTTGGTCTTTGGTGCAACTCAACAATTGAATCTGTATTAAGTATATGTTTATTTATTTAACAGAAAACAATTTATGATTTCATTGAAGACAAGATACTGACTTCTTTAAAGGAAAAACATGATGTCAGGGTCTAGCATCTTATGATCTCATGCTATCATGCTTCTCTGCAAACAATTGGGAAAATAGAAAATTATTTTCTATAGAGACAGTTAATATCACTTTTCACTCACACAGAATCACAGAATCACAGAATTGTAGGGGTTGGAAGGTACCTCTAAAGATCATCTAGTCCAACCCCAAATCTGTATCTTTTCCAGATAAAATTCTGCTTGATATATAAGTTAGGTTTACCAAAAGCAGTTTGCTATATTTTCCTGTCAGATTTTTCTGTTCTTTTCAACTTGTATATTTTAATCTATGCTCAGTTTTGCAGTTCTCACTGAGAACTTCTACTAGTATGCATGTGGGTAAAGAGAGAGTAGCAAAGTCCCGTTTTTGAAGAACCTCTTTATTTGGCTGGTGAGAGCAGAAATTCTGTGAGATGAAAACAGTCCTAGAGCCAGCGGTCTAATGGTGTGGATGAAAGATATATTAATCATGGGGTAGGATTTTGGTCCTCTATTTATGTAAAATCTAATCCAGCAAAAATGACTGTTAAGTATAATCTCCTACAGCAACTATTTATAAAAGATCTTACACAGAAAATTACAAATACATCAATTATAAAATGAGTTTGTAGTTCTTAGCAATTTGGAATATTATAGAAACTTAAGCTGCCATATTTGTGATGAAATAAAACACTGACAACACATATTCCCAGTCCACTAATCCCAAAGAGGTCCTTCTGAAAGCAGTCATTATTTATTTCAGAATTTATTTTTTAGATTAGTGAATCACTCACTTGTTTATTTACTCACTTGTTTATTTACTATGAGCACTAAGTGCTCTTAATATATAATCAATGTAAAAAATCAGTCTTAGCAAAAATAAACTACTTTGAACTTCAGCATTTTTCTGTGTTGGCAGCTGTGGCCTTTACCAAATACTGAATCTTCACTAAAAATAAATATTTATAATGTTTTTAACTCATAGCAAAGAGAGATTACTTATCCAGGGCAAAGCACTTTTGTAAGTCTTTGTGCTGCTGATGAATCAAATGCAGTCTGAGTAGAGATTCCATGGGGCCTCATGATGAAGCAATGTGTTCCTGAATGATGGGTCCTGTGGTATAAAGCCATGCTGCAGCAATACCGGGAAAGTTGTAGTCTGAGGCAAGCCCACATGGGATCAGCTCAGGAAGAACAGCATGCCGTGGGAAGGACCCCACTCAGAGGCAAGGGCAGTGAGTGGCCTGGCAATAAATTATACCAATCTCCCTATACTGAATCTGTTTGGCCTATGATAGTATTTGCCCCTATCTCAAACTTTGAGCCTTTTTTATTTTTACTTTCCCCCCCGTGTTGTATTTATCAGGCACTGTGATCATGAAATGGCTCTGCTTAATGCTTCCAGCACCCTCTCAATGCTAGCACTCCGTGTCAGCATAGATGGTGAGACTTACAAGTTCACTAACACAAAGAGAGGACATAAAAACTGTTAAAGTATTGCTAATGAGATCACATCTGCCATACTTTTATGGCATGTGTACCTGAGCAGCACAGCTGGAGTGGCCTTGGAATTATCAACACGTCCTTATGCACACAGCGGTAATCGCTGCAGGACACTGAACTTGAGATCTATGATGATTAACTGTTGTGTATACGTGAACATGTGTGTGTGTCCACACAGGCACAAGGATAATTTCAGAGTGCAAAAAATTATCTCCACAGTCCTTTGTCAGAACTATTGTGAATTCTGCAGGAACAGAAATGTGTGTTTGGAAATAAGTCACTTAGTCATTTTCACCCAGAAAATATGTGCATTCCTCTCGTTTCACTGTTGTCCCTCTTTGCCCGCACAGTTCCCAGCTTTTGGGTGTTAGAAGCAGGTGTGCATTGTTGTTTTTGTTGTTGTTTTATTTTATTTTATTTTATTTTATTTTACTTTACATTTTTTTGCTAGCCCTTAGCACCAGGAAAGCTAAGAATTACAAAAGAACAGAAGAGGTGAAAGATATGAAGAAGAATGTTATTTGTAGCATTTTAACACTGTATGTAAAATGATTTGAGTGCAGCATAATCTGAAAACATTTTTGTTCAGGTCCAAAATTATAGATAATTTCAACATCCATTCAGTTTTATAGGCTAACCAAACATTCCCAGGTTGGCAGAGTTCAAGCATTAATAAATGGTCTAAATTAACTAGAAACTTCCTGAAACATTTAGGACACTTTCTGGAGTTCAAGGGCATAGACTGTAGATGTACTCAGGAGTCCATTAATACAGATGATTGTGCACAAAGTGCTCTTTGGATTATACCCTAAGGCTGAGTTACTCTGAAGCAGGCGAGGAAGCTAAACACAGGTCATGTTCTCTGGATATTAAAGTTAAACGAAGTATCCTTATAGCTTCTTTATGTGTCCACAGAAATTAAGAAAACAAAAATGCAGATTACTATTCCTTTGAATCCTTCAGACTTTGTTTACAATGGCTTGTCTTCCTATAAGCAGAGGTGTCCACTCAAGTAGTTATTTAATTTTAACATATAGTTCAACAACAGACATCAATGAGGACCCTGATGTTTGTCCTTTCTCCTCCTTAAAAAGTACCTTTGCTCCCTAATCCACAAATCCTACTTCGACAATTTCAAATGCTCAAGATATTAAAGAGATCAGCTTTTACTAAGAAAGTAAATGAACGAATTTGTTAGAGCAGAGAAACAAATGGTTTATGAATATGATTATCCTTATGTTTGAGATTAAAGTGTCAGTTTTTATTTTTCCCAATGTACAAAAAATCTAAGTAGATTTTTTTTTCTACTATGATTTTTTATTCATGTTTCTCCAATTCTTGGAGAGGAGGAGAAAGATTATTTAAAAAATAATTGATATCTTTGAGCTAACCAGAAGACCTTAATCAAGAATCTCACTGCTTTATATCAGAGAGATTAATTTTTAATAGCTAAATATGTCACAACTATTAAATCTTCAATTCTGCCTTCCTGAACTGATTTACATATAGATAATTCAGACAACAATATGCCAGAAAATGTTCTGACAGAATAAAATTGTTTTAATATAGCATACTCTTTAATTTAAAAATATGTATCATATCAACTTTCTACACAGATTGACAGTGGCATAGAGCATGTAAAGTGGAAATGTTAGGTGCCTGTCTTGAATGTCACTACAAACACGATAGTTATCTGGAATTCCTGTACAGTCATATGAGAAGAAGCTGAAGGACTGCTATGTTCTGAGTCATCTTATTTTTTTATATTTTTATTTTTGACATCTAGACAATAACAAAATGAATTTTACCATAAAAAAAGCTTGTTTTTCAGTGTGCAGTATAAAGGAACGTAGGTTGCAAACTCAGATGGAAACATCTGACTGTCACTGAGTCCCAGAATGAAACCCATTTCATCTCTCTCCAACATTATTCAAATTGTCTGTTTTCAAGCTTCTGAATATATTTCCTACAAAAGCAACAGATAATATTATATTAATGTTATCTATTAATATTTTACAGGCTCCTTAAGGAATGAACCTAGTTCATTTAGTACCATGAAAATTAGGAAAAAAACATTTTTAAAATGAGAAGACAACATCTTGAAATCCCATTTCCGATTCACTTTTTTATTTCTTTACTTTGCATCATTAACATTCCTTTAACGCAACTCTAACTGTGATGGAATAGCACTGTTCATCACAAAAAATAACACCCTTCCTTGGCATAAGGACTGTTCCTTCATGAAAGAAAGGAAATCCTCAATCCACTGTATTTACGGTAGCCTTTGGCCACAAACATTAGTCCAGTTTTGAAGGGAATGAACAGAACACTCCATTCCCGGTTTGATGGTTGGATTCACAGAACAATTGCTGCATACCAAGTAGTCAAAACCCACATGCATAACAGGAACATTCTATGTTGGAGATCAAATTATATCTAGCCTTAAATAGAAACCATGGACTACATGAGGCCAGATAAATGAGGGCTTCAATTTACTGGTATTTTGTTTTGTTTTAAAAAGTAAGGAATGCAACCCAATAATTGATTTTTTAAATTTATTCAGGTGAGTTACAGTAGTAATAAATGGTGCTATGATTATAGGATTTTTTGACAGTTTGTATCTTGGAAAAATTAATATATTCCTGGAAACAGGAACTCCACTTGAATTGTGACTGATATATTGGAACAACTTATAATCATAAAAACAATGCTGATTACAGAGTCATACAGTTTAGGAAAAGTAGCCCTGTATTAAAATTTCGCATTAGATGTTCTATGTCTCACAGAATCACAGAACCGTAGGTGTTGTAAGGGACCTCTATAGATCGAGTCTAACCCCCTGCCAAAGCAGCTTCCTAGACCAGGTTGCACAAGTAGGTGACCAGGCAGGTATTGAATGTCTCCAGATAAGGAGACTCCACCATCTCTCTGGGCAGCCTGTGCCAGCGCTCCACTAACCTCACTGTGTCATGCACATTTGTGCAAAACTTCCATTGCTTCAGTTTGTGGCCATTTCCACTTGTCCTGTCACCACACATCACTGAAAAGAGTTCAGCTTCATCCCTTTGCCTTCTGCTCCTTAGATAATTATAGACATGGATCAGATCCTCTCAGAGTCTTCTTTTCTCAAGGCTGAACAGACTCAGGTCTCTCAGCCTTTCTTCATAAGGGAGGTGTTTCACACCCTCTTTCATCTTTGTAGCCCTCCACTGGACTCTTTCGAGGAGATCCCTGTCTTTTTTGTACCAAGGAACCCAGAACTGGACACAGTACTCCAGATGAGGCCTCACCAGGGCAGAGTAGAGGGGAGGATCATCTCCTTCAACCTGCTGGCCATGCTCTTTTAAATCTTTACTCTTATGTTCAACACTAGAGAATTAGCATTAACATACAGATGTTTATCCTAAACAAAATTTAAGCACGCTTGGGAAAGGTGCTTTTTAAGGGGAGAAAGGACAAACATCAGGGTCCTCACTGATGTGTTCTGTTGAACTATATTTTAAAATCAAATAACAGAAGCATAGGAAGTTCAGCGTAACTGTGCATGGGAACTTTTTCACAGACAGGGTGACAGAGCACTGAAAGTCGAGACTCCTTCTCTGGAAATGTTCAAGACCTGCCTAAACACCTACCTGTGCAACCTGGTTTAAGGAGCCTGCTTTGACAGGGGGATTAGACTAGATGATCTATAGAGGTCCCTTCCAACCCCTATAATTCTGTGATGCTGTGAACTTAATCAGTTTAGATATTCAGGAATTTTTCATGCTACATCTATCTTCATAGATGTGCTTCTTCCTAGATGTTCTGAAAGGTGAGAAATTTCTGGTCAGAACTTGTACTAATGCAACCAGTAACGCCATAATCTATGTATCTACTTATAACAGCTATATCATGACATAACCTGTTTTTATAGGAAAAAAAAAATGATTATATCATTCTTCTTTTATTGTCTTAGTCAGGTCTGTTGTTAATATTAGGAATGAGAGAGCTTTTTTTATCAAGGAAACTAAAAATTGGTTTGATTTGCATAAAATTCAGAAAATATTCACTTTGTTCCATTTTTTAATGTGCATGCTTTACAGAGTAGACTGTCCTATGTCATAGACTGACTATGGAGGGTTGAAAAAAGGGAGGAAGAAACAGATTTCTTGTACATAGACTTCTTCAATTGCTGTATTGTAATAAATTGCCATTTTATCAGTGAGATTTCTAAAAGAGACAGAATATTCAAAAACCAGGATCAAAATAATCTCCTCCTTTTCTCTCTTATGCTGAGAAACTACTACTGTAAACACAATGCCTGTGGGAGGCAAGAACAACAAAAAAATATTCTTGAAGAGAATTTTTAGCTTTTTTTTCCATACTGAAATCTGTGTGTATTTTACAAATGACTTCAAGAGAAACAGTCACAAATATTCAGAAAGTGATGCACCTACCCAATCTTTTATATCTAGACATCTATTTAGATATCTCTTATTAGTCGAGATGAGTTTCATTACAAACAATGAAATAATAGAAACCTACTAAGGATGTACGCTAGGCTTTTGATCTAGGATAAGTAGAATTCCCCTTGGAAATATCTATTTCTTTCTATTTGCACAAGAAGGAAACAGATAATTAGATTAGATGCAAAGGTATTATAAAACTGTTCATATTATTGTTGGAATAATTTCCATTCTGCTCTCACTCATTGTACCAGGTCAAGATAAAGGGTCAGTCTGGAGAAAGGGCTCTGTCTTATCAGTGAATTGTAGGAGAGGAAACAGCAAGAGGAGAACAGGATGTGTAGAGAAAAGTACCAAATCTTATGGTTGAGATAACACTGCTGCATATTTCTTTTTTTGCCTGTAAAAGAAAAGTTTTTTAGCTGATGAGCTGTTTGTTGTTATTTTGAATACTGAATGGATTCCAAAAGTTTAAAAATGAAGGAGATTGGTATGATGACTTTCTTATAGTGCTGTTGATAAAATACAACAAGGGAGGAGGGCAGATGGGAAAAGTGAGGGAAGGACAAATGAGAGCTTCTTTCTTTATTAGCTGATCATTGTGCAACTTCTGTGTACATGTATCTATTCAAAAGATAAGTTAAAGAAGACAGGGAACCTTACATAGTCATAGCCACCTAGTCAATTACCATTAGTTTCAGCCCTCATCCCAAATTCTTTCTGAGACTATTAAAAAGAAGAAATTTACTGCTCATAAACCCTGACAGAATGTATAGGAAGCAATAACAATAAGGTAAACAGAAAAATAGCACTGAGACGGTATAACAAGGGAGCAATATTTCTAAATATAACAAATATACATTATCCTTCATGATAATAGTAATTCATTAGCAAAATTTTTTGTGTTCTAAAGTGAAACACTAATTATCCCTATCTTTTTCTTTTCTGGGGGGTAGAGTTAGTGAAATATTTCTGTTCTAGTGTACTACCTTCAAAAATATAAACAGGACTTTAGAGTTCAAACTGATTCATCATTCTTACAGAATTATTGGAGTACTATGAATGACTTTTTATTGTAATGACAGCAATATGTGATCACAAAAGGGCAGTTTAAAAATATCTTGAGATGGAAAATATTCTTGTACCCTTAAATTGTAATTAGGGTTCAATGAGGAAATTAGTTGTAGCTGATTAAATGAGATGAGGCATTGTAGTACTCGTCTCTTCCTCACTCAAAAAATTCCAGCTACAGAATTTATTCAATTTGCGACATACTGAGAGCATACAACCTCAAATTTCATTTTCCCTTTAGACTATTTCATTTTAAAGATCATTATGTCAATGGTTTCCAAATGTATATTTGTGTTTATTACAGTTGTTAAAGTAATAATACTTTACTTGTTCTTTCTTCTAATACATGTTCAATTATGAACATCAGAGCTCTGTGTGGGGCTGGAGCACCTACTGAGTTGATCAGAATAAGTTTGATTTCTACACCTGAGAATTATCTGATAATAATAGCCTCCTAATTCTTAAACATAATGTTTATAGGATGAAGCAGCACCGCTGCTTAAGTAAACACATGAATCAGTTAAATCAGGTGAAGCTGTTATATAATTCTCTCTGGTCATATTGTGGAACAGTGCTTCAATCTAAAGTGTTGACTAAGGTTTTTGAAATGTTTTTGTGGATATTTGTTCAGTATTTCTTGAGAGAAGATGATGAATATTTTCTTCATTAAAAAAGAATGACAGTCATTACTCCATCAATTGTGCTAAAATCGAATAGAAAAGACATAAAAGAGGAAGTAAAATATAAAAATAAAATATAAATATAGATTAGATACAGATACCGATTACTCAAAGTTTTAACGAGAAGTGGGTCAAATTCAGGATGTAATTTAAATACATGGTTTCTCTGAAAATAGTGCCTCCTATTTATTTGCATGGAAACTATGGACTGCCATTTTTACTCTAGCTCGTAGTGGTGACACCAAATCTCACCACTGGCAATGATGCAATCCTTCAGCTTGGTTCCATACATCCTGCAAAACTTGCAGATGGTGTTCTTTCTGTTTCTGTTTGAGAATTCATGGGACTCCCCTGGTGCAAACCTAACAGTATTTCACCATTGCCCCCATCATTCCCATGACAAAATGGAATTCAGCTCTGTACACAGTTCCATGGTCATAATAGTACATCAGTTCACACAGAGGCGATGATCAAGACACTCTTCATTTCATGGTTTGACAGCAGTACATGGACATCCAGAAAGCGGCTTGTCTTTCATATTGCAGTCACCACTGCTGAAACATACCACCCACCACCTCACTGTGGTCACTTCCACTGCTTGGTCTCCATAAATATTCAGCAAGAGTTGATTAATATCAATGGGAGCTATTTTTTTCTACATGGAGAAATTCAGTAATACATCTTTGCTTCATATAAACTTCCATGTCAGATATCATTATGTCAGACTGCCCCACTGCTGTCATCTGTAACACAACAAAATGTAGCTGAATATTGGTGGGAAGATTCCACCTCTACTGCCATACCACCAACATCTGCCTCTGACTCTGTGGGCCAACATAATAAATATGAGACATTACTTTTGGAGAAGCCCTTGTACATAAACACAGCACAGATTCCTAAAGCAATATTTAGGCATCAGTGTGATCCTTGAAATTTTTTAAACTGTTATATATGTGATGTCCTAAGTGGTACAAAGTTGTTAGAGATCCAAATAACCTAAGTTCCCCTTGAATGTATTTGTGTACATTACCTTCAGGAGGTTTAAACAAAAAACACAGCTACCCAAGCTTTGATATTCATGTGCTATTCAGCCTGAAGCCCCAACAGTTTAACATTCTAAACTTTCCATTCCCTATGATGCCTCTGGCAGGGGTTTGTAAACTCATGTTTTTGGCCTTAGGAAGTCAGTAGGACATATATTTCTTAAACCAGAAATACCAATTTCACTTATCAGGAAAATGTTTTGGGTGAGAAGACCACTTTCTCTCTAGCTGTCCAGACTGAAGAATGTGTAAAATTAGAAAAAAATCTGTTTTGAACCATAGAAAATGAAGTCAGAAGCCAAATAATTAATAAGTAGGAAAACAAAACTACAAAGATACAACAACAAAAAACAGAAACACATCTTCGGAACATAATCTGACAAACAAGATAGCAAACTATGTATTCCTGAAAATTAAAATATCTTACTAGCACCCAATGGCCTATGTGAAAAAAAATGAGAGTTGGGTATAATCATTACAATTATGTAAAATGATTAAAATTCATATCCTGAGAGAGGATATCAGGTTTCTCAGTAAGCACTCCAGCAAACACCTTTTAATGTTGCTCACTTTTTCCTAACTACGGTGAAGATATACAGTTAACCTGGATGAATTGTGAATCATAGACTTTGTGAAGGAGAATAGAAATTAGAAAAACATAGAAACTTGGAAAAAAAAGTCTGAATTTTCTCCTAGTCTACTGAATTCAAGTACATCATGTTTTAATCTATTTGATTCTTTATTTTTTCCCTTTTCTCTGTGGGAATCTGACCACAACATCCAAGGCAGATGATGTCATTCTGTAGCGAGAATGTCAAAATGTTTTTTACTGAAACACTTAGCAGTGTGACACTGGTCTCTTTGCAGAAATTCTGCTAATTTATGATTTAACTTAGTTTATCCTCTGCTCTTTAAGAGCAATTGAGGCATTATGAAAATGAGACCAATGTAGGAAAAAGTTGCTAGAAAGAAATGTCTTTCTGTAGATGCATTGTATTTCCTTGTTATAGAGTGCTGGAAGATTAAAGAATCCTTTGTACTCTGTTTTATTTTTTTCTGTACTTTCTACTGTTCAGTTTATTTAAAGAGAGAAACTTTTAAAATGGAAATGCTGTCTTAGAGTTCAAGCCTGCAAAGTACAGACTGTTGTCTAAAGACTGCTCCACTTCTACTGGCTTCAAAGAGAACTGAATCTCTCAGCTTCACACCAATTCCTTGGTTCTCATATGAATATTTTTAAAGTTGTCTAAGATCCTAATTCCCATGAGAATAATTAAACCTAAATGGCTTCATATATCCGTACTTGAAGCTAAAGTCCAGTTTCGGGTTACAGTTAATAAGAAAACTCATCCTTTTCTTGAAAAACAAAGGCAAAATCAAAGCAAAACAAAAATACTAGTCATCTGTCAGTGATTTAATGTATATACTTCAGATTAGCTCTTGTGTAGCCACTATGAAAATATTCCCATACTTTTAAGAAAACACATCTGTACTCTCTCTTCATCAATTTTGTTGCTATCTCTGGTGAAGATACAAGTTAATGATGAAATTAATGCAGAAGAGCAGTGAAATGTAGCTCAAGTTACTTTCCTTCCAAACGTAACAGCAAGCAATGGTACTGAGAATAATGGAAATGTGAACCTCAGCACTTTTGAATTTTCAGGCTCTTAGAAACAATTGAAGCACAAGCTATTCTGTCTGAGTTGTTGCATAGTTTACAATTCCAGTAGATGCTGTTAGCCTATTCAAGTCAATTGAGTTCAGTCTGAGATGAATTTGATCTATTCCATATATAATTTCAAGTTTTCTAAGATGTATACTGTTTGATAGTCTTTACATAACTTCTAACATTATTACATTTCTTGCCTAAGGAATATAAGCAGGTTGAATGGTTTGATAAGAAATGATAAAACAGGTGATTGCTCTTTCCATTAATGGTCTTCCATTTACGTAAAATTCTATTTCTTAAACATTTTGAATAGAATTTCTTTGACTAGCATATAACAGAAACAGAAAAAAAAAAAAAACAGTTAAAAAAAATGTCCACTTTAATAAAAGAGAACTCAATTTCTTCAGGGAGGAACAGCCAAAGAAAGGCATACATTATTCTTAGCAAAAAGTTTCCATTTGAGCTCCTCCCTCTCTGAAATGGATTTTGTTATCATGACAGAATACTTAGTATCACTTAATTTTGTTTAAGGCTTGTTCACTCTCTCATTTACACTGTTTTGCCTGCTCCCCTCAAATGCATATTAGTTCTTAAAGTGAGACAGAACTGAGAGACTGACCTCTTCAAAACAGAATGTTAGAAAGGAATGAAATTAAAGTCAGTATAACACAGTAAAGTCCTGTGTTTCACTGTTCTCTCCTTCCTTCCTAGTCTTTACCTATCCCTGAAGACTTAGAAACAAACAGCCATGGAGATGTGAACCTATTCCAAGTGCTCATTCACCTAGCAGCACAATATATTCCAGACAATTTATCCTTCTCACATAGTTAAATTGTCTCAGATTATTCCCTCAAGTAAAACACAAAATCTACTAACAATTTTCTGGTTGTGGCTATTCACAAGCTTGAATTGTGTCATTAACAGAGGAAAGATTCCACCTATCAGCAACCATATTTTAACCAGACCTTATCTGAATTACTTGATACCAAGATTTCCATCTCTAGTTGAAAATGTGCTCTATCGTAATGACTGATGTAGAAACAGAAGGTTATCGCTTCTGTTCTACTCCAAGCAGGATTTAATGTTATTTGATGCAGAAGATTCTCTAATGTACTTTTAATTTTCCTCTTATATTTTCTTTCTCTACTTTCTACTTTTGGTAAGACAACTTGGAAAATTGATGTAAAAAGATAGGAAAAAGAGAAATACAGCTACTACTTACAGTAACTTATCTATTTAGGCAGGAAATCATCAGAAGAAAATATTATATCGTGCCTGAGCAATTCCGATTTAACACTGGATGGTGCAGAAAGTAGGGGTTTCAACTAAACTGTGCATACATCTAAAGACAGTTATGTGCATGACACTAGGAGGACTGGACTTAACTACCATTGTAAAGAGTGACTCACAGAATGATAATACCATTGTTTCCAATATATATATAGTAGTGGATGAAATGACTCTAACAAGTCTGTTCATTGTTTTAATTTGGAGACAGAAGATTATAAAAATATTAATAGGTTTTTTTTTTTGTTTTGTTTTTGTTTTTGTTTTTTTTACAGGTAGATGAACATCTGCCTGTAGGACTGTTTCTAGAATGCACTCAAATTAAAACAGACTGTAGATTTCCTGTTTGTATTGATGAGCTTGCTGAATAGACAATGGTATACTATCTGTCCTAAATACAGGGCAATATCACACCTAGGGCTAAAATTTATGACACAATATTTAGATGGATTAGAAATGTTTGTGATACATTTGGCTAGCTGATATTTAGAGACACACTTCATTAATTTTGACAAGGCTGACATTCCCATGGCTGCATGTTCGTTTGTTTGCTGCATTTTCTATGCTCTAGCTGCTCCCGGGTACAAATAGAAGAAAGTGGAAGACAGATGGTCTAGGATAACCTAGATTCCTAGCTATTGGAAATGAAAATTAAATGTAGATATATCTAATCTGTAGGATTTTTTTATTTTTTTATTTTTGGGGTAAAAAGCCACCACGTATAATCAGCATCTGAATCAGTGGCTATTCTTTCTTTGAAAAGGTAAAATGAATTTGAAATACAGACTTCTATTTCTTTATTTCTCTGCCCTGGGCAGGTATTTATGGTTCAATGGGAACTACAGCAAAAGGGAGTCTGAGTTCAAATTTGTTAGGTTTTCTGCTTTTTAAAGCAGTGTATTTGTCTTCTTTCACAGTGTTGAACTTAAGTAAACTCTGGCTCTTGAAGGTTCCTGAAGGAGTTTTTCCCCCGGCACCTAGTTTTGAGAAGTACTAAGCATACATTACTCAAGTGAAGACCAGTACCACTCACAGTGGTAACGCATTTTACCACGTTGTTTGCATGCATACCTTTGAAATCTGGTGACCTTTTCTTCTTGAAATAACTGAAGAGCAATGGATGCTATTTTATTGAGAATATGCTCTGATACATTTATATATGAGAATATCCATGAAAAATCATTCAGTACACCTGATTATACTGAAAATGTAACAGAAATTAGGAAAAAAGGATGAAATTCAGGAATTGCATCCAAATCATTCAATAATTCCAATAAACTTTAGCTAATATTTGAAGAATCAAAAAGCTTCAAAACTATTAAAATAGTAAGTTTTTAAAGAGAGAGAAGAGATCAAAGTTGGAAAGAATCATCTACCAATGAAGTTTTTTGATTCGTCATTTTGGCTAATCACTGAACAAAATTTTTGTGAGCCAAACCTGACAGAGAATGCTGAGGTTCTTCAGAATCTGGAATAAGAATCTGTTTGCACATTCTTCCAGGAAACTACAAACAGTTATGCTCAGGAGATTAGAAGGAGCAACTGTCCCTATCTTTTCCACTCATTTTTCTACCTCACTTGATCAGTACCAGAAATGTGGTGTCATGTCCTTATGATTTTTTGTCATCAAGCACTAGGAGTTAAAGAGTTACTTCACTAGTTCTGTGGACTGCTGAATTTCTGGGTTCCTGGTTCTCAGAAGTGAACTACATATCCCAGAGGACTTTGTGTTCCCATTTTCCACTCAGAGGAAAAGATAAAGCTGTATGGAAGTCCCAGGACTTCCTCTCTTTTGCTGTTCATCTCGGCAGTGGAGGTTCCCTAGCTGTCTTGCCTTCAGCTTTAGCATAACTCCTTAGGTTTTGGACACTCTCTCATTTTATTTGATTTATGAACTTCAATTCCAATTGTACTGTATTGAATTGTGTTATTTTGCATTCTGATATCTTATTTAGTAAATTAGTTTTTTACTCCTCAGTTCGTTGCCTCTGTTTAGTTTTTAGTTTTTTTTTCTCCCTACCCTCTCCCTTCTTCCCCTTTCCCTTTTGTGGGGTGTGAGTCCATGGGTCCTCTGGCCCCTTAGTCATGGAACCAGGATGAACTGGACTGTAAATCATTGACATATGGCCATTGAAGATTGAAGGTTTGTAGGGGAAATAGTTTGTAAGTAATCAGACCTTACTTATAAAATTACACTGAGAAAAACTGAATTTCAGGGGGAATATTTAGCTGTACAGTTTGCATAATAAAAAGATGGGGATAAAATTAGAAATAAATAAGGGA
This sequence comes from Oreortyx pictus, assembly GCA_036925125.1. Lineage (NCBI taxonomy): Eukaryota > Metazoa > Chordata > Aves > Galliformes > Odontophoridae > Oreortyx > Oreortyx pictus. The sequence goes on along the minus strand of JAUPFR010000002.1, from coordinate 88,711,925 downwards.
CCACACAGACCCAAATAGTCTCACATAACATGAGAGCATGTTCTGTTTTGGTTATTCACAATGATAAACCAAGCTCATAACATTCCCTTAATTCCTTTGAATTTGTTCCCATACCTTACAGTGTTTTAAGGACTAATAAATCTTTAATTTTGAATCTCAGTTGTCACAGACACTAAATGGTTATCATGAAGCACTATATAGGCAATATGTGTGTTTGTATAAGGTAGAGGATGATGAAGAAGGGAGAAGAATTCAGCCCTAATTCTTCTGATCCAAGGTGTACTCAAAACACAGGATACAAATAGCAATAACCATCATCTTCCCAGCCCATAGTTACACAAATTACACAGATTCATCAGAGAGCATATTTACCAAAGTTATTAATCCTTTGATTGCAAAATGCATCAGTGAGGTTGAGCTCTAATGTACATTAATCAGCTTCTAATTATAGTAAAAAACTCTACCCAGTTATGATATTTTCTTCCCTGATCTAAGTCCATAAATTTGTGCTCCATTAACCTATCCAGTATAGCCCCTCAAATGAAGAAAAGGTTGTTTGCTCAAAACAGCCTGCTGAATAATTTACTTTAGAACATAAAATAGCAAAAGAAATTTTCTCTTTAAACAGAAGAGCCTGAAGACCCAAGTTACCCAAAACTTCACAACAAACAAATAAACAAACATCAAATCAACAAACAAAACAACATCAACAAAATTCCCTGTCTATTCCTATTTGATTCAGGATTTATGCTTTGTTCATGTCTTTGGTCTCTCCTAGTCATTTACTTCGGCTATGGTGATATTCCAGCTCCAAGTCTGGCCTTGTCATGCTGACGTTCTCAGTGACGCTGCCCTCTCTTATCCTCTCAAGCCATCTAATTTTCTCAGAGAACTGAGCAGGTTAAGTAGGGAAGATCTACATGCTGTCAGTGTAACTGAATACTAACTGAGACTATTTGTGATTCTCAAGTCAGAATCCATTAAGTGATCTCCTAGACTGCAGTCTGGCTGGTAATTTTAATGAAGTACTCTTGGCGTTACACTGTCTTGTTTCCAGGTAATTACTCAAACTTCTCAAATTCTGAAGCTGAATTAAAGGAAAGAAAAATATCAGGCAAGATTGTGTGTATGTGTGAGAATTAAGATTTATCTAGGTAGCACATATATAGTACAACTCTGATAGCAACTGCGCTGTGAAGAAGATACCAAAAAAAACGAACATCAATCCAGCTCACATGATATCACACAATCATGGGTGTCGATAGGAACCTCTGTAGGTCAAGTGCAACCATTCTGCTAAAGCAGGCTCCCTACATTATGTTACACAAGAAAGTGCCCAGGCAGGCTTCGAATATGTCCAGAGAAAGAAACTGTGTGACATCTGTGGGCAGCCTTTTCCAGTGCTCTGTAATCCTCAAGGTAACCAAGTTCTTTCTGTTTTATGGAACTTCTAATGTTCCAGTTTGTGCTGATTGTCTTGTTCTGTCTGTGGGCATCACTCACTGAAAAGAGCTGGTCAACTTCTGCTCAACTCCCGTCCCTTATTTATAAACATTGATAAGATTTCAGCCTTCTCTTCTATAGACTGAACAGTACCAGGTCTCTTAGCCTTTCCTCATAAGGGGGATGCTCCAAGCCTCTAATAACCTTTGTGACCCTCTACTGAAGTCTCTTTAGAAATTTCCTATCTTCCTTCATTCATTTGCTAATTGCACATATCTTATGCTAGTTATGTATAAGTATCTACATATTCAATTAATGTCTTGCTTTAATTTCAATTGAAAATTCATTTTAAATTACATAGGAGGCAATAGAACTAAATGAATCTTGTAAAGTCCATCAAGTTTCTCAGAAATCAAGAAGAAGGATCAAAGATAGTTGCAATAACAGAGTCTCTGCTTTAAGTTTGATTACAGAGTTAACTGTGAACTTCCATTATTTAATCCTCAGATTTTCAGTTGTTTAATTTACATATTTCAGAAAAGTGAAATTTTCCTTGTGTAAGATAATCTGTGGCTACTGATTGCACTAAATGGAGTGTCTGGCCATTATAAAAGAGGAGTCAGATTGGGTTTTTTATTCAGAGTTTCTCTTTCAGAATAAAAATAATTTACGGGATAGTGAGATATCATGAACAGTTCACCTTAGCTTCTTCTAAATGCACACTTAATCTGAGGAGAACATAGGCACTGAACTGGAGATTATAACAATCCATCTACTTTAGATAAAGTCTAGACTCATCTTTTTCAACCAGAATTCTTCATTTTGACATCATGAATTCCTCTACTGTTGGTCAAAGAGTGGAGGAACAAATATGCAGATATATAAAATTATACTTCTACTAGCTGTGATATTACATAATGTTTCCCTTTTTATTTTATTTTATTTTTGTTGCTGTTGTAAGTCTTCTGTTATTATATATTATCACTCATCAGTACATATCAAAGTATAACACAATGTTGGTATCAGTACTTCCTTTTATAGAATACAAAACAGAAAAAAAAAACAACCAGTATTTCTGCTACTGAAGGATGGGTAGGAAGGACAGGGGTATAAATGTTTTCACGCACTTGACTTTCATATCAACTCTTCTTACTGTTCAGTTGCACTCAACTCACGTAACTACCTTAATCTTTATTCTCTTTATTTGTTATGCTACTTAAACTCCAGCTCTTTTCTGAGTATTTCACTTATTATGCTCGAGCATTCTGCATCAAAATAATTCTGACATATCAAGGTTACTGTGAACTACTTAAATGTAGGCTCCAGTTCTACATAGATTTATGTGTTTTATTTCATTTGAGATAAGCAGTACTGTTTACCTCAGTGGGATGTGTAACTACGCAAAAAGTTAAGCCCATAGGTAGCTCTTTACAGTTATGAAACCAAAGATAAGAAAAAAAGCATTGACCCTCTTGGATTTAAAAGTCTCTGCATGACTAGTCTCTTCTAGTCTTTTTTCTAGTCTCTAGGCTCTGTTCTAGTCTCTGAGGTCAGACTTCCTTCACTTTTACAGTGAACTTATGAAGTGACATGCCTTGGAGCTCAGGAGTGCACATAAACACAATCCCTTCAAAAGTGAGCATTTTTCTTCTTTAGGTTTGTTTTGAAGACTATCAAATACTGTCTCATTTGTAAATCTGATTCAACTCTGTGAAGATACTCACAGCGACAGTTTGACATAGAAGGCAAAAATTTTTTGCCCTCTGTTCTAGTCCCCTACTGAAAATAGATTACCCTGTATTGTCATCAAAGTAAACATACTAGAAGCTATCAATTGTTTTCATAATTGTACTTACTAGAGATTTTTTTATATGTACACAATATATTTTTACTATTTATGACAGTATGAAAGTTATACAAGAAACTGATATGCACTGCTCTACAACAAAACTCTGAACACTTTTCAATCAACTCCTGAGCATAGGTAGCCATGGAGATGAGAAAAGCCTCCTGGTAGTGATGAACTAAAGTCAAGCTATCATGAGGGCAGACTTTTGATCTCACAGAAGGTGTTTGGTCAGGAGATAATTCATCATGCAGGAAGCAATAGGACAACATATTTTCTAAGAGAGCAGACAAAGAGTACTATCTTTATTTCATTTGTTTTATAGGTAGTTGTGTGGCAGCAGAAATTTATCACTGTTGGATGGTGTTCAACACCTGAACTTGGCTTAAAAAAGTGATCAAAATTTGCATCACGTAATCTAATGAAAAAAATTGTTTAAAGTTAATCACAAGTAGCCATTATTTTTCAAGATATTTTCCACCTTTCTTTATAATTAACAGTATTTTTATATGAGGTTTCAAAAAATAAAGCAGCAGTTTCACAACCTCCTAGACAGGAATGAAATCTTAAATCATAAAGTCTATTTTTAAATTTTTGTATAACTTAAGTGTCCCTGTATATCTGGAGTCAGATATGTGAACCCAAAATCTATCATTTCAATATAAAGCTATATTTGATTTATGTGGTAAGATTTTTAGAACAAGGGAGGTGCAGCAGTGGCTTCTGTAGGAAGAGGCCAAGGGCTGCCCCTATCTTGAACACAGGCATTTCCAGCTGTCTCCAAAAGATAACTTTCACTGGGCAAAGCTAAATCCATCAGTGATGCTCATGGCTTCTCTGTGATAAATTTAGAAAAGTTTATAAAAATATGGCACGGCAATTGCAAGAGAGAAAAGTAAGACATCAATGAGAGAAACAACCCTGCAGACACCAAGGTCAGTGAAGAAGGAATGGAAGGAGATGATCTGTGTGCTAGAGCAGATTCCATTGCAGTCCATGGAGTTCAGGTAGGTGTGGCCTGAAGGAGGCCATAGCCCATGGAGCAATATCGTGACTAATAGCTATTTTTAACAGGTCCTAATGACATGGATGAAAATCAAACATTTTTTCCTTGTAATTAGTGCTGATAAAAACAGCTGGAGGAACATCATTAACCAAGGTATCTGGGCCATGAATACAAGTCAGGATTAATTAAAGCTAAAGTCCACTAGTTATTTTTTGATGAGTTTAGAAATTCACTGAAGTCAGAAAGTCTTGTAACTCAAGGGGAAAATCTCTCAAGGCTTAGTAATAAATAAATCCCTTCCAACCCTAAGCGTTCTATGATTCTAAATGTTTCAATATTATCTTGAGCTACACCATTTTATCCAGGTTTTAACAGAAAGATGTTTGACTCTTTTGTTCATACTCCTGTTAGCTTTAGCGTTGATGACAGAAGTCTTTATGAGAAATCCATTTTATCATTAACTGCAGTTAGAACTCAGATCCTACTGCAGCTTCTCATGAGTAATAACTACTGTAAGGTGACCAACACTTATGCTTGAAATTTAGGCACGTTTCTAGTCTTGCTCCATACCCAAAATACTTTGAGTAGGATTTTCCACTGGAAGAAGCTTTTGTACCATATCAATATCAATATTACCATGGCATAAAAATCTCATAAACTGAAGAATATCCCTGCTCTCTTTTGCTATCCCAAATATGTTTTACTGGGATGGTTGGGAATATGATGGGTTGCAAATGTAGTTTATGATGAATCATTCCAAATCTAGGTATGCCTTGCTGGTTCCTTAAGCTCACATCTGCATCAGGCAAGCACTAAAGTAGAAGTAGATAATTAATCTTTAGAAATCCTAAGACTGACCAAGATAAAGCACTGAAGTGTTTGAGACATTTATTTATATATAAAAGCAACAATTACACTTTAGATTGTCTTTCTGTTTCGCTTAGCTAACAAACTATAACCATGCTGACATGATTTACTGACTGAAATCCATTTGTATGGCAAGACCTGCAGGGTGGTTATTGCTTTCTTGTTCTTTTTTTTTTTTTTTGAAGGAGATCTAGACTGTGAAATGCATGTCTCTATACACATATTTTCTTTTTGCAGGTTAATGTTTAATTTCAGACATTTGTCCTTGCTGCTCTATGAGTCTGTGGTAGTTCATCACTTAATCAGGATGTCAGTTTGATAACATTATGCCTATAGGTTTATTGACTGCCCCTCCCCAACCTGAGAAGCGCTAATGTCTCTGTCTAGAGAATAAATAGGAAGTGTTGGTATCTCAACCAATATTAAAGGAAATCATTAATTTCTTCTGACATAAATAATTCTTCCCAACAAGGATCTGGTAAACAGACTTCTGATTATTTAAACATATAATTAATGCTGCCAATCACAATTTGTAGAGCCATGTGTAAGGAAACATGCTTTTTATTAGATCCTGTTTGAAAATGAAAACGACATTGAAAAAATTCTTTTAAGAGTGGTGATGGTTTTGGGTTATTGTCTGTAACTCTGGCTATGAGTTATACCGTGATCTTTAATTTTTGTGTGATCTGAATATAAATAAAGTATTTTCATGAATGTGCTTCTGAACATTTAAATCTTTCAGTGTTACTATGAGTTAATTGAGATCACTACCGGTAGTTTCACGAATACTAATATGAATAAATGATTCCTTAGCATCATTTTCAGAGTTTTGTGCCAATTTACCTGAAATAAGGTTCATTTATATGTGGTCCTTTGATATATTCTATGACTGCAGTGTCACTAAATCACAGAATGGCTAAGTTTGAAGGAAGCTTTGGGTACATATGTTCCAACCTCTGCTCAAGCAGGGACACAGGACAGGTTGCCTGGTTGGCTTGTGAATGCCTTTTGCCGAGGTTTTCTGTATTTTTCTTTCTATATGACTGTCGCCCCACCCATTGTGAAAGATGGATTTCAGAAATTTTACTTTTTTTTTTTTAAGTCTCAGGTTTTATAAGTAAATACATCTTTAAAAATAGAAATAAGATAGTTCCAATTAATCATTTTTATGATAGGAATAATTATTAAAGCTATAAGGTAATACATACAAATGTTATATTTCTATTAAAAAAAAGAAGAAAAAAAATGAAGTAATTGATAATACTTAAAGAATTTTTCATAGCCATGAACTTTTAAGAAAGGGGAGAATCATACACTTATGCCTTGGATACTTTTATAAAACCTTCAATGAGCTGACAACTGCAGAGGCCAAAGTTAATGTTTCCTTCCATCTTGTTGCAGCCCTCAGGCCCCTGCAGCTTGCTCAGAGTCCTGCCCTTGCCATGCACCTCCAGGTGCAAGGAGAGAGAGTTTCACAGTGAAGAGGCAGCAGTTTCAGCACTCTGAACAAAGAAAGAAGAACAAAGAAATGATCTCAATCCTGACACAGGTTTCATTTGTCACAGCTGGCAGGTTGCACTGGGAAATCTGAACACTTAGTGATGGTATCAAACCACAGTCTCTGTGAGAGCTGCCCAAGTTGAGAAGCTCTGAGCAGCAGATCATTATTCACTAGTGGAGCTGTGCACTGGCAGTCGCAGAAATACTGCCTTAATTTCTTTGTTTCATTCTGTGTGCCTGTCCTCTGAGGATAACACTCACAGAATGTTTCCAACCATTAAAAAAATGAGTATTTCTAAAGTGCTATGTAGGCACAAAAATTCACTCTGATTACTACAATACCTTCAATGTCTGGGGAGTTACAAAATTCCAAACGCTCCAACTGTCTTCAGCATCATCTCTTGCAAAACACTTCTAAACGCTGGCAACCACTGAGTGCCTTCCCAAAAGGTTCTGAATCCTGTCATGATGCTACCTGATCCTTGAAGCAGAGATCTAAGGGGAGAGATGTCCACTCTGATAAATGCTGCAAAGCTGTCATCCACAAATACAAATCTACAGTCTTGCCCCTATGCCAAGGCAAGCCCCAGAACCAGTGCAAGCTGTGGGATGAAAGAATGCACACAATGAAATTGCTTTCCATTGTGAAAAGAATCTTACAGTTATTGTAAAAATATTATAAAATTATTAAACACCTTATTTATCAGTTTCACTAAGTATAAAAAATCTTGATAGTAAGATGTTTTAAATAGTTATTACACATTGCTAGCCACATGGAGTAGTTTAACTTTCATAATTAAGAAGTCAAGTGCAAAGACTAAAGTGACATAGAAGAAAAAAACTTCATAGATGTGAACATGAATAATTGTTGATGACTATGCACTGTAGAGGCCATGTAGGTAAGTTAAAATGTACAGATAAAAAGAAAATTGACAAAAAAATTAAAAATAAGTCAACGGGAAAATGGACTAAGTCTTTTAATGACTTTGGAGTACTTTACTCTCTGGTGTTCTGGTTTATTCAGGTAATTCCTAAGGCATGTATTTATACGTCTAAAGTGTAAGAACAAATACAGTAAAAAAGAAATAGTAGAAAAAATATGACTTTAAACGATGTTAGCAATTGATCTGCTACATGCACCAGTCAAGAACTGGGCAGTTCTTAACATAACACAATCTAGTTTAGATGTTGGACTGTTCGATGGATTAAGAACTGGTTGGCTGGTCACAGCCAAAGGTCTGTCATCACTGGTTCTATGTCTGGGTGAAGTTGGCCATGAGTGGTGTCCCCCAAGGGTCAGTCTTGGGACGGCTCTTCAACATCTTAATCAGTGACATAGATGATGGAATCAAGTCCACCCTCAGCAAGTTTGCAGATGACACCAAGCTAAGCAGTGCAGTCGATACATCGGAGGGCAGGGAAGCCATCCAGAAGGACCTGGAAAGGCTGGAGAAGTGGGACTGTGTGAACCTCATGAGCTTCAACAAGGCCAAGTGCAAGGTATTGCAATTGCACCAGAGCAATCCCAAGTATTACACAGACTGGGGGAAGAACTCCTGGAGTGCAGCCCTGCAGAGGACTTGGGGGTCCTGATGGGTGAGAATCTGGGCATGAGTCAGCAGTGTGTGCTTGCAGCCTGGAGGGACAACTGTATCCTGGGCTGCATTAAAAAAGGGACGGCCAGCAGGGAGAGGGAGGTGATTGCCCCCCTCTGCTCTTCTGTTTTGAGGCCCCATCTGGAGTACTGAATCCAGGCCTGGGGCCCCCAGCACAAGAAAGATGCAGAGATCTTGGAATGGTTCCAGAGGAGGGCCACTAAAATGGTGAGAGGGCTGGAGTACCTCTCCTGTGAGGAAAAGTTGAGGGAACTGGGATTGTTTAGTTTGGAGAAGGCTCCGGGGAGAACTCAGTGTGTCCTTCCAATACTTGAAGGGAGCATATAAACAGGAGGGGGAATGTCTGTTTACATGGGTTGATAGTGACAGGACAAGACAGAATGGTTTTAAATTAGCATTGAGGAGATTTAGGTTGGATGTTAAGTGGAAGTTTTTCACTCAGAGGATGTTGACACACTAGAACAGGTTGCCCAGGGATGCCAAGGCAAGGCTGGGTGTGGCTCTGGGCAGGGTCTAGTGGTTGGTGACTGCTCACTGCATGGGAGGGTTGAAACTAGATCATTTTGGAGGTCCTTTTCAATCCAGGCCATTCTATGATTCTATGATTATATAATTAGATCCAGCTGTCTGCCCTCCAAAGGAATTTTAATTACATCTCATGGCCCTCAAGAACTCCTTCTTTGTTGTGCACTTGAACTGTGCCTGTCCTTATTTCTAAGTAGTTCCGAGCCAAAGTCTTGTGTTGAAAAAAGACTAACAAATTGGAGAGATTACAGAAACAAACAAACAACAGAAAAACAAAACAAAACAGAGAAGGCAGTAGCTTGTATCATAATTTGAGAAATGAAAAGTTTATATCATAAGTTTTCCAGTGGTATTTTCCTTCAAATTTAATAAGTCAAATCAAGAGGCATGCAATTTGCTGGAGGAAATTTAATGCAAAGTAAAATCATGCTGTAATATGCTACAACAATTAATGATTCAGAACATTTATCAAAGTTACATTATTGCTGATAACTTTTTTAGCCACATGTAGAGGATTTTGTTTGGTCTTCATCGTAAATGCTAAATTACTATTAATAACTGTGTTAAAAACAACTGTTTCTTTTGGAATGCATTATTTCTTAGTAGGCTGTGGCATAATTGAAATTTCATAAAACTGAGACAGCATGTCTTCAAGAAAATTAAACTGAATTCAATTACATTTCTTCTGTAGGAGTCTCAAGTGATAACTCAGACACTGCCTATTTTTCCAGAGTAGGCAATATAATCTGGTTAAAAAAACAAAATCTTGCTATATGCAGAAGATAATTCTAGCTATATATGTGGAAAGAGCTCTCTCAGAATTTTCCATAAATACATGCTATGAGTGAAGTCCAGCCAAAAAGAGGAATTGTTTCTAGGAACAGCGAGCACAAGAACAACATCGTTGAGATAAGTGTCCTGTCTTCCTTGTCTATTAATTCATGAGATGTTGAAAAGATGGCTCTGAGGTCTCCAGAGGAAATTTTTTGTTCTGGTGGCCCAAATCCTTGCTCATGTTTTTTGGTTCTAGATAGCATGATTATGCAGTTTGTGCTCTGAATTTTCAAATATATTTTGTGTTTATGGATGAGTGAAAGTGATACCTTTCAAATTGGATTCTCCAATAGCTGATGTCCAGATCAAGGTTGAGAGCCAAGTTCTGTCTGCAGTGTACTCTTTTTTCTCATTCCCAGTGAGACTGGGAGATCTGTCAGCATCCGCTCTTGTTGCCTCTGTGCCCACATGCTCAGATTTCCCCAAATGGGAAGAAATGTTATGTGATCACTTCTTGTCCTGAAATAGAGTCTATCAAAAGGCATGATAAAAATCCATTACCCTCAAATTGACTGTATAGACACACCCTATAAAACTCACATCCAAACACACCCATTAATTTAGTTACTTTTCTGGATATGGAAGGTTCAAGTTCTTATATCGGTGTTGCATGGTCTGGGACAGGAGCTTTCATTCTCATTTCTTAGGATGGGAAATGTCACAAGCACAGAAGATGCCAGAAGAAGCTGGTGTCTTCTTGATAAGACACTGAGATAATTGAATGAAGAATACAAAGTTGAAGTAAATAATTAAGATAGATGGAAGTAGCCTAGCAATAGACATCTGCAGTCTCATTAGCATTTGGCAGAAAATTCCAATAGAATAGTAATACAGAATAGTAATATTTAAAGTGAAGAGAGAAGCAATGGAAACAGTGCTTTCAAGAGAAGCATGTATCAAAAAGCATATTTCTCCAATTAACAGGAGGGAGAAGAGATTCTTTTGATATGTGCTTCCAACAGCAAGATTGAGAAACAATGGATCAAAGATTAGAATGACCAGTTTATTACAAATCCTAGTTGCTTAGGGAGATGGGGAAGGTAAGATAGGCAATAGAAAAGCAAGGAATCTTTGTTGAAAGCAAGCGAGATATAGTCACCACCAGGATTCCAGTGTTGCTTGTAGTTTAGATGCTGATCTTCAGTAGTGATGGTTTGTCAGAGGTTGTGCTGTTCGGCTGATGATGGTGACTTTTTTCTTTTACCAAGACAGTACACTTATTTCTAAGATCAAAGTGGTCGAATCAGTTCTTTGGAGTGTCAGCTTCTCGTTTGTTGACCTTAGCAGGAACTCCTTGGTTCCCATCTTCTGGGCCTTGCCAGCAGATTAGAGGAAGCAGGGAGGCACCAAATTGTATTTTGCCTTCACAGGATACAATGGCATCACCCTTCAATCTCCCATATCAGTTATTTGGTCACAGGCCAGATCTTCCACCAGTAAAAGCTCCTGAGCACTCCCATTCAAAAGCAAACAGCTCCAAAGAAAGGCTTTCAAATGTAAAACTGTCCACAAAGTGATGCCAGCCACCACATCAACACCCATCACTCACCTTCTAGATAAATCAGTCTTATCTCAAGAAATGCCTCAGAAAGTGAGCTTTCAGCCATGATAGAAAAGAAAGTTTCAGATAATTACATACAATTTGATCAGTTTTTCCTCATTTTATACCTGAGCACCCATTGATTCTAACTGTTGACTAAAATTACTGATGTCAATGCGCCCAACAGAGAGGCAGGAATATATATTTTATTTGTATCACACTCTGGATGAGGCATCCAAGGCATATCCTTTCCTCAGAGGAAGAAGGATTAAATAAATTGCAGCAACAGAGTTCCTAGTTTCAACAAGAAGAAAGGCTACTTGTTTATTTTACAGTCTTAGAGCTTTAAATTATATTTACATTTTAACTGTGACCTAACTCATTCTTTCTTTAACTATTAAATATTTCCCTTTAAAAAATAAAATATAATTCACACTATATTTGAAACCCATTCTTTGTGCTCAGGACTGTTTCTGAATGAATTTGTTAAATTTTCTTACTTTTCAGGATAGGATGAACAATTTGCAGCTGTTGATTAATAGATAAAGCAATACATAGCAGATTTAGAAAATGAACAGTAGCAACTAACATTGAAGAAGGAATGGAATTACTGCCTTATGAGAAGACCATAAGAAAGTGAATTCTTCAGTCTGGAAAGAAGTTGACAGGGTATCAAAATGAGATTTAAAAAATCAAGAGGCAATACGTAGAAATGTGTAACTGTTATTCATAACCCATAAAAAACATAACCACAAGGACACTTACAACTGGTAGTATATGTGAAAGACAGAAAATCTTTTATTTATTGTCTCAAAGCTTGCTTCGTGAGGCCTTCCTGGTGATGAGACTCTAAGTGAGAACTGCAGGTTATCTGGGTGGTGTCACCGCGACACCGCGACACAGTGCCTCTGCTTATTGTTGTAAAGATAAGCAGAAGTAGTGCCAAGCCTGTCTTTTTCGGGGTTCGGCTTGGAGAAGCTGATCACTGCAAAAGACGATAATGCTTGTGCATGGCAACAAAGGTACCACTCCTGGCTGGCTTATCTGTTGGGCCAGGTATGTCACACTAACAGAGAAAAAGAAAAAAAAAAACTGAGAAATGGGGGATAAAAGGCCTTCACTAAACTAACGACTTTGGAGAAGAACTCCCAAAGAAAACATCTTTGATGGAGAACTCCTGAAGAGTAAATAGAGAATTCCCTGAGGGGAGAAACTCTTCGGACAAACCCTGAGGCCTGCTTGCTGGGAAGTTTCCCGGCTTTCTCCCATCCCCCGCAGTGACCAGACGGGTTCCTGAGATCAACGGACTACAGACATCTCTGGATCCACGGTGGTGATGCTCTCTCTCTCTCTCTCTCTGTTGCTATCTGCCAAGTCTCCTTGCTTTTCATCTCTCTTCTATCGCTTACCTTCCCTTCCCCATATCCCTAAGCAACTCGTAATTGTAATAAACTGGTTGGGCTAACATTTGACACGCTGTGTCAAATCATCACCATCGGGTATACATATACATATAAAGAACCTTGTCTCCCTCCTTTATATTGGAGCGTGACAGTATATTAGGCTAAATCAGATTTAAAAGCTACTCTAATTTGCTGGTTATTTTGGAACTTGTATTCACAGGAGACTGTGAAGGAAGATAACATCTCCACATTCAAATAGATGTTCAACATTTCATGAAAAAATTCTTCCCTAAGAAAAAACTAAAAGATGCACTTTCCAATACTCCTAATATAATGATCACAAATGCTAGAGACATATGAAATAAATGACTAAAGACAGAGGTCAGGTTTGGCTGCATGTACCATGTCATTTCAAATTTGTGAAGCAGAATATTGAGTGACATGAATAACCCTGACCCAGCCAGGCACATCATTGCTCAGCCTTGGCTAACTCCCTCAACATTTGGAAGGAGCAATCTGAGATGTTGCTAGCTGCTCTGACTGCATAATTAAATAACTTGTCAGTTTATATGTAGAAATTCTAGAAACAAAAAAAATTAGACAATTATAAGATCATTTTGGTTACAGTCCAATCCCTCTGCAGTTAACAGGGGCACCTACAGCTAGATCAACTTGCTCAGAGTCCCATGCAGCCTGGCCTTGAAGGGCTGCAGGTATGAGCCATGCACCTCCTCTTCGGGATACCTGTTCCAGCTCTACACTATCTTTATTGTAAAAAACGTTTTTATCATAGGAACATAGAGAGGCTTGGATTGGAAGGAACCTTAAAGATCATCTAGTTTCAACTCTCCTGCAATGGGAAGGACTGCCAGTCACTAAATCAGGCACTAGATTAAACTGCACTGAGCCCTACCCAATGTATCCTTGAGTACCTCCAGGAATGGGGCATCCACATTTTCTCTGGGCAGCCTGTTCCAGTGCACTGAGTCAAAAATTTCCTCCCAACATCTAATTTAAATCTCTCCTCTTTTAGTTTAAAAACATTTCCTCTTGCCCTATCACTATCAGACGGTGTAAAAAGTTTATTTCCATCTTGTTTATAAGCTTCCTTGAAGTATTGGAAGTGCACAACGAGGACTCTGCAGAACCTTCTCCACACTGAGCAAGACCAGCTTCTTCAGCCTGTCTTTACAGGAAAGGTACTCCAGACCCTGATCATCTTCACAGCCCTCCTTTGGAACCATTCCAACAGTCCCCCATCTTTCTTGAACTGGGGGCCCCAGGCCTGGACACAGTAGCCAAGCTGCAGCATCATGAGAGCAGGAAGAGGGTGGCAATCTCCTCTCCCTCCATGGTGACCACCTCTCTTTTAATGCAGACCAGGATTCAGTTGGCCCTCTGGGCTGAAAGTGCACATTGATGGTTTATGTTAAGTTTTTCATCCACCAGGACCTCCAAGTCCTTCTCAGCAGGACTGTTGTCAAAGAACTCTTCTCCCAATCTGTACACATATCTGGGATTTTCCTGACCCAAATGCAACACTTTGACCTTGGCCTTGTTGAACCTCATTAGGTTCATACTGGTCCAATTTTCAAAACTGTTCAAGTTGCTCTGGAGGGCATCCTTCCCCTCTGTCATATCAACAGTATCACTTGTCTTGGTGTTGTCCACAAACGATGAGGGTTGTGAAAGACAAAAACTGGTTTTCTTTGTCTCAAAACTTGCTTCGTAAGGCCTTTCTGGTGATAAGACTTTAGCTAACAGCTGCAAATTATCTGGGTGGGTATTACATAGACGACAACTCATGGAGATTCTGTATAGGTGAAAAAATCTTCTGTTGGTTTTATTCAGTACTGACTATGCAGGTGGTAGGTTAGGTAAGAAAAACGAAAGAAAAAGAAGTACAAAAACCCACTTAAGTCCCCTTAAAAATCTGGCGATATAATAAGGTCATCTGGAGAGTATACAAAATTTTTTCAGTTAAGAAATAAACCCAGCATCCCCCAAGTCTCATAAATGTACAGGGACAGATGACATTTTGATCAGACTGTTTCATACTGAAACAACAGACTTGTGTGGACTTATTGTTGTTTGTATGTACCAACACACATATGGAATGCATACTGTCAAAGGAGGAGAATGTCAGCAAGACAAAGTTTACTTTTCAGTGTTGTTAGATCAAGAAAACAAGAAAGAAGAATCAAGAAGTCTGTGAGATTTAAGGACAGGAATTAGAGAGGCAGTAGCCTTGAGATCACCCATGGAGAGACTATTTGCTCAGCCTTGATTAAAGAGCTGTTTTGAGGTAGTCAGCAGTTGTGGAAAACTTAGGTGGTATAAGGAAATAGAAAATGATGACAGAAGCACTGAGACAACAGCAATCAGAGTGAAGAACATGCAAATAGAAAAAAGAAATTAGAGATGTAAGCAGATGTAGGCGATTCTCAAGAGGGAACACACAAAGTTTGAAAATAGCATGTCAGAAGCCAGGAAGCAGAATGGAAGAAAACTGTTGAAGGAGCAGGAGATAAAATAATTGTTAGAGTGGTGCGTTGACATACAGAGGAGAAGGAAGTTGCTTAGAGATGAGTGCTGAGGTAACAAACAGTATGTATGGCTGATAGTGCAGGATGGACAAGTGGAACCATGTTTCCATTTGCAATGTGGGATGCAGGGGAACAGGAGCCCCTGCATTTCCCTCAGGGACAGTGTGCTTCCCTGAAGAGCTGAGGTGTCTGCACATGACACCAGGGAGAGGAAAAGGGAACACAGGCAGAAAAATACAGAGCCTGAAATGAGGAACTTTGTTTAAGTTGAGGTGAAGAAGGAGGTAATGTGCAGCTGTGTATGTTAGAAGAGAAAGACGGAAAAGAAAGAGGGAAATATAAAGGCAGGAAGCAAATCTGTGCAAAAATTTTTAGCATAAAAATTTATCGTTTGCTGCTTCAGGGAAGCATATCCCCACTATGCCTGGGTGCAGCAATATACATTTGCTCAGTCTTGTAGACTGGAAGGGACACATCCTCTCCCCATCAACTGGTTTGTGCAGGGCCTCATTTCACCTTCCTCCGCCGCTCCTCACCGTGTTTAGCCTTGGTAAGGAAAAGCTCCTCATCCACTAGAAACCACAACAGTGCCTGTCGGAGTACAAAGCAAATTTCTCCTACCTTCAGTTTACTCCCTCCTGTTTTTTTTATTAGGAGGTAGTGTAAAGAGCTTAGCTGCAAAATGTCAGCAAAGTTGTTGGTTTCTTAAACAACTAAGACATTTCATTCTATACCAACTTCATGCTTTTAGTTTGTAAACAAAATATTTTTGGTAATATGGAGTCACAACATACTGAACTCAGGAAGGATGTAATAATGTAATGTCAATGTTGACTTTGTTACCCAAGGTACAGTATGTGAAACAGGTAAGATAGAACAGGAGCAATAGTATTTGAAGCATATATGATACTTTCATGGCACAAAACAGAAAAAGGGCACCATTAATGACTATGTAATTATACCAGTTTAAGGACCTTGCTGTTATTCTGGGGAAGGTATAGAGCTTTAATTTCTGAAGGGTCACACTGCAACAAAAGAGCAGCAGGAATGTCATTTTTATGCCAAAAGTACCTAACAGTCATAGAATGGGTGTCTAACAGGTACACACATCTGCCTGTTCTGTCACATCTTTGAGCACTCTACCACTGAATTGACGTTTTTAGATTTCCTCATTATTTTATACTTCTGACAAGGTGGCAGAAGAGAAAACATTACAAATCCTGAATCTACCTAGATTATCAATTTCACAGCAAAAAATTTTGTATTTGCTAGCAATTTCTTTTGTCCTTATTGTCTGGAATGAAGAGTTGTAATATTTTAAACAATGCTTACTGATTATAATATTGGCTGAACATATCAAAGTTGCTTTACTCTGTCCCCATCAATGACTGAAAGTATAAAGGCATATTTTTTAGAAGGTTTTAGAAAGGATGTGTATATATAAATACAGATAGAAATAATAGAGATGGAGAGATAGAGGTAGAGACGATAAAGATAGAAGTGATAAAGAAATAGAGATAATAGGGATGAGAGATTTATAGATAGAGATTGAGATAGATATACATTTTTTCCATATACTTATGCTTTTATGACTTTGCTTCTCAAATAGCTTTTCTCTACTAGATCTTGTCTTCATATTAGATTTTTTCCTGTCTGATGAGAAACTTTGCAGTTTTTAAAACAAAAAAAAAAAATTATTTAATGAGGAAATAGCTCCTAAGGGCCTGATTTCACATCTGCCTGCATAAATTATGAGTATCTGCTCAGAAGCTAGAGTAAAATAAGTTTCAAATTCATCAGCAATGTGCCCTGAAACTGAAATTTCATAGCAAATGGTGCCAGCAAAGTTGAATAGTTTTACTACAAGTAGCAGGGGTAACTTTTTTGGTTATATTATCTCACTGAGAGAGAATGAAAAATAATTTAAAAGTGTGAGCCGTACTATTAGTCTTCCATATATTAATATTTTAATTCAATTGATTAATATTTTAATCAATTTATTTTTCAACATAACTCTTCTTTTAATAGAAATTTATTCACCATATACTCATTTTCAGTGGTCTACCAAGGCCAAACAGCAGAGGAATGAGACAGATGTAGGATGAAAACTAATTCTCATCAATATTACCTGTTGCAGCCACATTTGGTGCTATAAGATGAAGCCATCTACAAAATATAAAGACTGTGCTTCTTTCTGTACAGGAGATGTCTAAATTTAGCATTATTCTTCTGTTGTAGCTGGTCAGACTAGATTAGATTTGTTAGGTGACTGGCATATTAATTCAGTTTTTAACTGTGAAATTATAACTTGATGTAGGTTTCAGCATATACACGGTATGTATCTCCTTCCTGGGAGTCTTTCCTTACTTAACAATTCCCCACTGCTCTCCTCCATGAATCTGGAGATCTAAATCCTTCTGCAGTTGTTAGACTTTTTTTCATTTAGTCAATATTACCCTTACACCAAATGACTCCTGTTCAAAACATTTATTTCTTCCTACACTCTTGTATCTCTTTTATCATCGCATAAGATTTTTCTTCAGTTTGGAATTATACTCTCCTCTGTCAAGTTAGTTGATGCATTTTTTACACTTTATGAACAATCTAGATTAATTAGATCAATTACTGCAGTATTGCTCTTTGCTAGGCTGTCTGGATTTGTATTCCCTGCCCCCTTTATAGAAAATTCTGGTATTCTCTCAGGTTTTAACTCACAGCAGGAAAACACTGAAAGAAAGCCAAATGCCCAAGAGCATATGTTAAAGTCAAGTCTTGTGTGAGCAATTAAGGGATGTCTACACTTGATTCCAGGCAAATCAGCACCATTCAAAATCTTGATCGTCACATCCTTACAGTTTACATCTTTGTTCGTGAGCATACTATTTATAAAGGATTTGCACCAAGGGTAGGTTACAGGCTGAAGTTAGCAGTGACTACTCCAGAATTTACAGCAATAAGAAATCCATGTCAGTGAACATAGTGTGTTTTAAGTTCATGCAGTGTAAATGCTATGCTTATATTTAATCACTGGTAAATAATCTGGATGAACAATAATAACAGCAGTATAGAGAAAGAAATGTTAAATATATGCATGACAATAGATGCAAAGGCAACAATCATCTTCTTACACAAAAAGCAAAAGCAAAAAAATTGTTACAATTTGTATTGTACAAAAAATAAAAGAAGCAGATTTCAACTTTACTTTTAATTTTCTCTGTCCAAGTTTTCATGTGTTGCTGTAATACTTCCAGTTTGAGTATTTTCTTAGGTTAGAATTTTCAGAAAGGCCTAAAGGCACTTGAGATAAAGGTTAATTGGATTTAGGTGTCTAGGCATTTTAAAAATCCCACTAGATTCCTCTCTGTAATCTTTAACTACCACTGAAAAATACTTTCCTTCAAATTGAATTGATACGGAGTTAAGGAAATGTAGAGCAGAGCTGAAGCTGGTAGGCCTCCTGGCTGCAAACACATTTTTGCTCTCTAGTGGCCAAATTCCTAACTATTCAAAGAAAAAGGAAATGAATCATAAAATGAGGTGGGAAAACAATGCATAATACTTACGAATTTGGAATTTGGTAGATATTTATTAAATAACTATATATCACAAAGGAGTACAATACTAGGAAAACAAATTCAGTCAGAAGTGTTAAAGTGATGAAGAAGGTAGATTTTCTACTTAGATTAGCTCCTACTTAACCCCTCAAGGATCCTGAGTCTAAATCAATTTTTATTCATTAGGTTATAGGACTATAACCTTTCAACTGTTGCCTACATTTCCTACCATGACTCAATATTCATTATCTTATTGTCATTATTTTACTTTCCTCAGCTTTTCTTGCTCTTAAACTGTTCTTCAAAAGTCTACAGCCTGCTGCTTTATTTTCCCTGACATATCAATCATTTGAAGAGGAACCTCATCTCCAAAGCATGAATAGCTTCACCATAATAAAATGTTTTACTTTCAGAAAGAAATCATCTGCTTAACTAGGTCATATATAGTGCAGTATAAAAAGTATCAAGTTGTTTATTTTTGCAAGATGGATTGTACCATTTACCAAGTAATTTTCATTGAATTCTCTAGAGTGGCACCCATTAATGTCAACTGAAAATTTGTCCCATAATCTGTCTTCATTTCTGCACTATTTATTTATTTTCTTAATCTTGGTTTCTCCTGGACATTGATGTGGAAATATGGGCAATAGATATTTTAAATCATAATGTATTTGTGAAAACTAAGCAGTGGACCTGCAAAAAAGCCAATCTTGCAACCAACTGTGCTGAAAAGCAGTATAAGAGAAGACTTTGATTTATATGCAGTCCGCTTTTCATGAAAAAATTCCAGTAAAATAATATTGGGGTGGAGTCAAAATGTTACCACACTTCCTCATTATTAATTAATTTATATCTCAAGGGTTCCTGAATCTCCTATGGATAACTGACAACTTCATTTTTCCTATGGATAACTGACAACTTCATTTTGTACTTTGTAACAGAATACTATATGATAGCATAAAAAAAAAAGATCAGTGAACACACTAAATAGCTTAGCTTTCCGAACAATCCTTTGAAATTTGCTTTTTTAAACAACAAAGATCTTCATATGATACAGAATAACCTTGAAATTGTTTCGATTACTGTTGTACATATTTTTATGATTATATATTTAATTCTAAAGTAATTTTGAACAGAAAAGTATGTTACTTGAATGTTTAAATTTATATAGCTTTTAGTACTGACATGCATTAGTAATCTGCTTTGCTGGCTGACATGGATTTTTAGATTTCTTTCCATCCACACCACATCAGATCACTCCCACTTTTGTAATTGTACCATTAAGCATATTTACAATGTGTTTATGAGTGTTTGTCAGTACTAACTAGTACACGCATACGTAGATATATTCATTTTTGTGTTCATATATGTATATGTGCACAGGCGCTTCTGTAGCTCAGGATGTGAGGAATAGGATGTGGGGTTTATAATTACACAGACAGAGCTACTGAAAATTCTCAGATACCTCAGGAATCAGAATAGTTTAGAAACAGCACAAGATTATGAGAGGTAAAACAAAAGAGATACTAAGATTTCCCACTCCTTTCCCCTTCCCTCCCTTCCTATCCCCTCCCCTCCCCTCCTCTCCCTCTCCTTGATTTTACTGAATTATTGCTCATGCATTTCTTTTTCTTAATTTTTCTTCTTTAAGCTTCTTCCTTTCTTCACTTGATCTTTTGTAAAAAAGTTAGGAATCCCATCACAGATTTCATGTTTGCAAAAAGCACTAGTTCACTGAGAAAGCTCAAAAACAGACGAACAAAAAGACACAACATAACCCAACCAAAAGAAAATCAAGAACAAAAACCACCCAAGTAGTAAAAACCTTGGAACAAACAAAATAAAGTCTTCAAATATAATTTTTGATCTGTACAATTTTCTAGAAAACCCAAACCTTATATTATCATCAGGTTAGTGCCTGGAGCAATTGTAACAAGCAATGAACCTAAGGTTTCCAGTATCTAAAGACATGGAAGATCATCTGTGCTTTCTGTCTTTCTTTATAGTGTTAACTCTGATAACTAGCATTTTAAATGATGCTTTACAAAGTCTGAGTGCTTTTCTCTCTGGAATCATCACACAACAACCCCTCCAGGTAAAGAGAAATTTCTCTCTGTACCATTTTCCACAGGAGAACAGAAACATACAAAAGATGGAGACAGACTCTTCCCTGAGGTACAGGACAAAAGCACAAAGTGTGCTGGTGACAAGTTGTACCTGAGGGAACTGCAGCGGAGCACAAATAAGTTCTTCATCATGAGAGTGGTGAAGCCCTGGAGCAGGTTGCCCAGAGAGGCTGTGAGATATTTATCCCTGGAGACTTCCAGAACTCAACTGGATATGAGCCTTTCGGCAACCTGATCTGGTTTTGAAGTAAACTTTGCTTTGAAATATCAGACAGAATTCCTTTAACGCTGATTTTTTCCCTTTTTTCCTATTTTTTTTTCCCACTTATTTGGTACACTACAGTTTTAATCAGCCAAGTTGTGTTAATTCACTATAAATAATTTATCTTTTTTGTAGAACAAACAAGCCCAGCTCCTTCAACCTTTCTTCATAGCAGAGGTTCTCCAACCCTCTGATCATAATCATGGCCCTCATCTCGACCCACTCCAACAGCTACTCATCCTTCTAGTGCTGGGAGCTTTAGGTCTGGATGCAGTACTGCAGATCGGGACTCAAAAGGGCAGAGCAGAGGAGGACAATCACCTCCCTCCCCCTGCAGGCCACACTTCTTTTGTTGCAGCTCAGGATACTGTTGTCCTTCTGTGCTGCAAGAAAACACTGCTGGTGCTGGATGATGAAGGAGGAATGATGTACAACAAGCAGCATTTTTCAGTATCCTCATGGCTTACATTTTCTCAGTTAAAAAAAAATAGATAAAATTGTTTTTGTTTTTGTTGTTTTATTTTTCCATTTTAACAAATCTTGTCATGTGTCACTGCTAGAAATGTGGACTTGTTTTCTGGAATTGAGTCATTATGGTATTTTGGCCAAGACCTGTAATTTAAGCTTTGGCTAAACTTTTTAGCCACTTGAGGATTAGAAAACTAGGAAAGCTTAGATCAGGAAACAGTAGAGACAAGCCAAGTTCAGTGAAAATGTCATACATTTATTCAGTGTTCACTGTTCAAAAAGCCAATGTATTCCTATAACCAAAATGAAGCTGCTTAATTTAGCCACCTGCAAGAATTCTACAGACCAAGATCTCATCCTTAGTCACAAATCATAATAAGCTTATTTCTGAATATTGCCCAAGTGCCACTAAAAACCATCCTAATTACTTACAAGTCAAACCTATCATTTCACCCTTTGTGCAAGACGCTGCCATATCCCCATTCTGTGAATGAGTATTCATATAAACTTGACAGAGCACTGGAACAGGTTGCCCAGAGAGGTTGTGAAGTATCTTTCTATGGAGATGTTCAAGACCCATCTGGAGGCCTACCTGTTTGATCTATTGTAGGGTACCTGCTCTAGAAGGGGAGTTGAACTCGGTGATCTCTTGAGATCCCTTCCAACCCCTTCAATTCTGTGTTTCTGTTTCACTTACTTCAAAACTGAAAGTTTTACTCATTCTATCTGCAGTAATAAGATTAATGGCAGAAAATACAGCCTAGAAACAGAATAGTTTCCTTTTTTTTTTTTAATATTTCAACTAAGATATCACCTAAGATTCCTCTGTCTTACTAAGTCATTATGAGTTGCTTGGGATTTTATGCCAGCAATAATAATCCCTGCAGCAGTATTGCAGGAGGGCAGTAACAGTAACTATGCTATGACTGTGTCTGTAAATCTCCAGCTCCTAGAAGCTTCTGGCTAACTGTTAAAGTCAACATCGTTATTAATATAAAAAAATGGGAAAACAAACAAACAAGAAAATCTTAAATTTCAGGTTATAATCTGACCTTTAAAACCAATAATAAACTAGGAATACATAGTTGATTATACATTACCATGTCTTTATTTAGAATGTATTCATATGTACCTTTTGTGATAACATTTAGCATATCTTCATAACTTCTGACCACAATTTCTGACATTATTCTTCAATATTCTTGCTACATAAGTACAGTAAGATTATGTATTTGAACTGTGGAATAATATTTTTGATTGTGTGGTTTCTGGTTGCTTCAAATTATTCTATCTTCAAAGTTAAATGAGGTTGGAAATAAAAATCAAGAAATTGTGTCTGCCAATTATAGCATCTCAATAGATTGACTTAATAATTCTGTTTTCTGAGTTGTACCTGTTGTGACCATTTTAATATGAGATTGTCTGAAATGCTGCTTAACTGAGAGGCAAATAGAGAATGTGGGAAATATTTCCACATTATGTTTATTCTGGATTTTTCTGCACCAATCCAAAGTGTTTTGTTTTGTTTTTCTCCAAAGCCTTCAAGTGTAGATACCAATTACCGTAAAAAATAAACATATTAAAATAAAATGTGCATATTAACATAGCAATAAGCTAAACTGAGAGTTTCTTACTCATCCATATTTTGACACGTATTGTTAAAATTTTCCTACTTCTTTCTTCCCTGGTGTCAGCGTCCACCTTTCTAACACAATTCCTGTATATCTTCCCACCTTACTCTCTACGGACTCAGTGCCATCCAGACATAAGTGATAAGAGGATAATTCAACCACACTATATGGAAATTTGACTTGTACTTTGGTTTCATATGATCAAACAAACAAAATGTCAATTAAATATGATATGCACATAGAAATATGAATATGACAATTAAAAAAGTTAAAAAATTCCCCCAACAGTAAAACCTTTCCTAATAAACTTTCAGTACTTCCAAATTTTATAACATAAAGCAAAAAAAAAAAAAAGAATTGTACTATTTAATAACCACTGTTGTTAGAGGATATCATTATAGAGTCAGGTCTGTCTGCAAACACACTTTTGGTTTTCTCACTGATTGAATTATATAAATTATTTTCATTTCTATATGCAGCAAGGGATGAAAATTAATTGCCTGTTATTATTTTAAAGCAAGAATGAGTGGATACTGTCTGGTGTAGCAGAGAATGAGATTTTTAAGCAAGAAAATGAACTCTCATATACGTTATATTTAATATTTCCAAATAGAAAAAAACATCTTTTATACTTCACCAACATAAATGTATTCATTGGAAAGAACTGTTACAGAAACTAATTTAAGGTTATCAGAGAATGAAGTTGAAAACAACCTACTAACTTGCAAAGTACAGCTGTGGTGTCCACGATGTTTAAGAATTTTCTGTACTTACTGGGAAAATTATAGATGTTACAGGCTTCTTCATTTCCCAGAAATTATTAATCATATTAAAAGGAAAGTGAAAAACTTATGAACACAAAAGATGGATCTAGAAGAGAAAAACAAAGCAGCAAAGAGAGATCTTCATACCTATTAATGGCTGAATCAGTTCAACATGTAAGAGTGTTCTAATAATATTCATTTTAATACATGATTTTAACATTAATCGGCCTTCTAATTCCCTATGCGTCATAAAATGTGCTAAAAACAAAGCAAAGAATCCATGAATATCTCCCACTTCATTCTAAGTATAAACTTAAAAATGTGCACGACAAAACCTTTCAGAAAAAAAAAAAAACAAAAAAAACACCGAATTGGCTGAAGCCCAAAACTCTGAAAAATAATATGTAAAGTAGTTTGATGAAAACAGGAGGAGAGAAGCTCCACTTATATTTATCCAGTCAAGAATTCATATTTGTTGTAACTACTCGAATGCTGTCTCTATGGACATATTTCTGAGTTACATGCAATTATTCACCTTCTCCAGATCTTTCTTTAAATGAATGTATTTTAATCATAGATATTTTTGTTGAGAATATCAAACTACAACATCCACGTAACACTGCCATTTGACAATTCAGTCTATAATAAATAAAAAGAAAACTTGTTGACAGTGAAAGGTATATAAGAGTATCAAATCTATAGAGGTGTTAATGACTGTGAACAAAGTAACATTCTCTATATAACAGTCACATTCTAAATTAGGTGCAGTGAGTGGGAGAAAGCTACTGAGAGCTACTTACTCTCCTTAAAAATGTAGGGTTATATAAGGGAAGCACATGTATCACTGAAGCCTAGTTGTTGAGGATTTATTATAAATCTGAAAGAAAAAAGGTCCTTTAGTGATCAAAAAGCTATTACATTTGTAAAGGCAAGACAAGTTAAGGAAAGATGAGAGAAATAAGATAATGAAAGAGTGAACATCTCCACTCATTAGCTTTAGTTTCTCATTTTGGTGTAAGGAATTATTTTGTTAAATCCCAACATGTATCAAAGTGTTGACTTTACAGTTAACCCCATCACCACCAACCAGTATTTACCTGAAAAAACACATTTTTGCATAAACACATCTGAATGTTAGGAAGTTGAGTTTGTGAGGGAGTCGGGGAGAGGGGAACAAAAAAGCTCCAAGAAGTGTTCCAGGCAGCATATTTTCTTAATACTTCTGCATTTTTAAAGCCAACTTGTGAGCAACATTAGCTGTAAAAGGGTGGTTCCAGTGTAACAAATAGATAAAGGCTACACCTAAAGGTTGTCAGGTTTTCATGCATTTTCTTTTTCTTTTCTTTCTTTTTTTTTTTTACATTTTTCATTTGACCTTCCAGCGTTATAAGTAATTGTCTATTTTCCTCATAGGAACCAGAAAAACAAACAAACAAACAAACAAAGCCACAGGAGGTTAAGAACAAGCTATATGCCTGAAGCAAAGCACCTTTTCTACTTTCTAGGTTACTTGACTTGTTCAGGTACATGACTCATGGTTTCAGATGAGTATTACAGTAAAATAAGCTGCATAATTGACCTGTCAGTAACATCCTTTATGCCCGCTCCTCCTGTCTTTACTGAAGAACACGTTGACACTGCATGCAATATGTTCTCCTGTGCTGGATGAGAGAATGCATCCTGAATGCCAAATTATGGGGAACCACCAACTATACAAAAAGGGAAAAAGTTATTTCCTACATAGATGGCTAGATGCACTCTTTGTCATGTCAGTGAGGACTCCATCTGAGTGTAACAAAGTTTTTAGGTTGCAATGTTACTCATTACCAAGACACTAGCTTTCACCCTGGAGAGTACTTAAAAAATGCATTCTTAATACCAGCGAGGCACTTAATGAACTAACTAATCTTTCACATTTATGTTTATTGGCTTAATTAATCTTTTCCTTCTAAACACTTGAAACTCAGTTCAAATATTACAAATATATGTGTGCTCATGTCATTAAATGTATATAACAGATGTTAATCTGAATTATTAACTATTCTTGAATCTTGGAAAAAAAAAAAGAATAAGGTATTCTTCCCTCAACAGGCCTGTCATTTTTGGTGCCTCTATTTTATTGAACTTTTCAGTCTTTTTTACCAATTGTTCTTATGCAGTATCGCCTTTAGAAAATCCTGTTTTTCATTTTCTATTTTTTAATAATAATAATCAATACCTACATTTATTTCAGAAGTATTTATTGTATTTCTTCAAAATTCTGTACTATATTGTTCCCTTTTTAAATTAGAACAATTATTTTGTTTTGAAATACAATATTACGACTTTTATAATTCAAAATCACTGTTGCATGATTTAATACTTTCTCACTAGAATGCTGCGAAACTGTGTTTCTTCTGCTAATCACTGTGTCATTCTTATTTTTCTACATCTGAGGTTGCTGTTAGAAAAATGTCTATCAGTAATATCTATAAGTTTTTGTGGTAATATTGTGAAATGTCAAAAGGTCAGAAACTATATTTTTCATCTATTTTCCCATGTAGAATGAGTCATGGAGGAACAGACATATTGTGGAAATAAATTAGAAAGACTATAAATCGATCTACTAAACATCTTAAATATATCAATAACAGTATGATGGTATGGGAAGGGAGATGGAAGTTATGATACTTAGGTGGGATAATGTTGTGACTGATTTAATAGATGTTTTCTGCAACTACTTACTATAGTATTTTTGTGGAGAAAAGGAAGATGATGCTGCTTGTATACTCAACACAAAGAATATAAACAGTAAGTCAACTGTAGAATACATTTGAATTATGAGTAAAGATAGAAGTGAACAGGATAGACAAGCTTGTTTAAAAATAACAAAACAAAAATTTCAGATGAGTGAGGACTTTTTAGTAGCAACTAGTACAGTCACTAAGTGAGTAGGACCTGGGAAAAGAGTACAGCCAGAAAACTATTCAGCAATCCCTTGGAACGTTTTTCATACAGTGAGAGAGAAGGAAAGCAGAAAGCATAAGGAGAGAATTGAGGAAGAGTTGATGGTAAACTTCAAACTACTGTGAATATGAGAATAGGGTAAAAAATAAGGACAGTGTGGATAAAACAGGATTAAACTTCAGGAATTCAAAAGCCATGTATATTCTTTCATTATCATCTCCTCTTTACACTCTTTAAGTTGGAATTGTTTCTTGACAGTGGAGTATTTCTAGGTCATCTAGAAACTGAATTATGAATCACCTAAGAATTAAGCTCAAGATATTTAGCCTAAACTCAATTTTAGAACGAATTCAATGTGCTTCAGATAAGACAATCACTTTAAATCTTCTTTCTCTAGAATTAATTATTTGAATATTGAGTTTTATTATTTAACATATTGAAAAAAATATTAGTTACTTGATTTAATTGAGAAAATTAGAGCTAAATGTTATTTTGCATTTAAATGTGATTTTGTATAGATTTTTTAGTCAAAGTTCACAATGAAATAAATTAACATAATAGCTGATAAATTAAATTTAACGAGTTGAAACACTGTAGTGTATTTTATTGAAAAATACCAGCCTGATAATACAAGAGATATGAGCACACTTTGCCCAATTGCTACACTTGTTTTGTCCTACTTAGCATAACCTAAAAACAAAGGAAATGATCTATTCTGGAGCAAGGTAATTGACGGTATCATAAATGCACTTGTACTGTGATTTAATAGCATGAATTCAAGATGAGATAGCACAGTCTTTAAGTTCCTTTCAATTGAAACTAAATCCTGCACCTAAAGTTTTTGAAGAACATTTTGATAGTTGCCTTTTATTTTTAAGTCCAAAATAACTAACTTAACAATCTGGCTTGCAGAACTTATTTGGATAAAATTCTTAGTATCAGATCTGAAGCTATTAATAAGCCTGTGGCAGGTATTATAATAGAATAGACAACTGTCAAAGTGTTACTCTAAATTAGAAACCTTAGAGAATACTGGACAGACACAGAAGATTATATCCTTTTAAGTTTTCCATCGCCAACCTTTCATTTTTGTACCTATTAAACTGATTCACCTTTGTCTTAGCAGCAGATAGACCTGCTCAGAAACCTCTACAATTTTTGCCAATGATGATAAAAATTTTCTTGATTTTTCTTCTTTTCAAAATAAGCTCTCAGAGCTTGCACTAGACACAAAGCTCCAAAGCGGAGTTTTATTTTCCAATTCTGTATTTTCCATGGACTGGATTCTAGTTAGCCCATTCTGCATTACATAGTCTCTGTAGCTCCCCCAGATGCCTCAGGAACCTTTTCATAAGCTGTGCTGAAGTTAAGCAAACACACTTAGTACCAGCATTCACTGATCCATCCCAAACCTCTCAAAATCAGCCTCCAGCATCGCACACAATAATTAACAGTTTAGTGGCCCACAGAATTAATCACATTCTGCAAAGCATCTTTACAAGTACACTAAATTTAGAAACAAATAGAAGGTACAGGGAAAAAGCAACATAAACATTCTCCTCAACAAGTCTGTGTGCGCATCCTTCAAAATCTCTATAAGAGTTTTCAGTCCTACTTCTGCCTGCCATCTGCATTAAAGAATCTTAAATAACATTACTGTTCCTTCCTTCAGCTATCCCGCTTAGGAACAACATTTTCTTTCCTGTTTCCCTCCCGACAGATTACTAAGCACTGTTAAAATGGCAAGTCAGATTCTCAAGAGTTAAGTAAGAAGGTCACCACTGCAAGTTCCAAGACTCTCTAGAGAGGTTCCATGCAGGTAGAGTAGTAGATGTAGGCACAGTGGATACTAAGTTGTGATGTAATGAAGAATTATATAACAAAGAAAGCATAATCATACTTTTGGAGATACTGAAATCAAAAGGGTCTTTGCACAGAAATTCAGTGAAGTGGCTCATTCTACATAATTCAGGGTTGTTTCTAGCATGAAGTTATATTGAACCACAAAGGAGTCTTACCACCAAAACCCTACACAAGCTGAAATTGCAGACTTTTACGAGTTTAACTTCATATACCTTGGAACAGAAATATTTGATTTCCAGGTGATTTCAAAAGAATCTTCATTTCTGTGGCTTTAACCAAAATCTACAGGGAGCCTCATCACAATTGTCTGGTGAAAGTAGTATTTCCACTGCTGAATTCAATGATGTGGGAAAGGAAATTACTTCTTTGGAAGGATCCTACATGAGAAGTTAGAGAAAAGTGTTTTTTTACCTATTTCTCTTGTTGATGGGCAACTTGATGTCATGAAAATACATATCAAACGCTCTCAAAAGCAGTTTCTTTCACACTCTTCCTTTCAGTATGAAGTTTATGGCTTTTTTTATAAGGATGAAACTGATTTACTAGCACACAAATATTTTCCAGTGCAAGAATGCAGATATTAGTCAGAACCAGACAGTGTTAAGTGATTTAATTTTTTCATTCTGTGCTTCTTCTGGTAAGAGCTCCTTTCTGTTGCAGAGAAGCTGCACAAAGAATACCTTGTCAACAGGATCCATTCTGGTATGGTATTCAAAAGTGCACAAGAAGGAAAACTTAAGTGAATTGTTTTTGTCATCTTAATTACTGAACACAGCATTTCATCTTATTATACAGAGTATTTATTAGCTTCTATTCTCAAATAAAGTCACTGTCTCCCATGCATTAAATCAGTATGGTATCAGGACTTAGAAAAAACAGATAAATCACCTGGCTGCCCTTAGGCTACACTGCATTTCTGCGTTCTGAAAGCTATCCATATGTCATGCAGTTCTTTCCAAATCATCCAATCATTCCATGGCTTGTACAATAAAGCATTCATGCATATAAAAAATAGGAAAAATGTGTAAGTAAGAATTTATCCTAAGGGAGAAAGAAAAGGGACTGTAGGTTTAGTAGTTGCGGGTCTGCATGATTTTCAGGTTTGGCAAGTAAAATTGTAGAAGCATCTGGAAGCTGTTATTTATTACCTGTCTTATTTATTACACATCTTACTACATCTCTAAGAGCAAGATATCTGTTTTCCCTATATATTGCAAAAGAAAAAAAATGTGAACACAACAAACAAGGGTGCTGGCATCTGAATTGTAATTGACATTCCCCATTGTATCTTTTGATGAACAGCTCAGAAACTTTGAAGAGTTCTGCTGTGGTGAAGAATGAGAGCAGTTGGGAAGCATACCAGGTGGATTAGACTATTCATCATGATGTACATTCCAGAAAACTACCTAAGTTTGCATCCAACTCCACAGATCTTCCTTCTGATTTTTGATAGTTTTATGACAGGAATATTATCCATCTGGTAACTTTGCATATATATAAATGCATATATATATATATATGTATATATATATGTGTGTGTATATATATATATATACATACATATTCACTGACCATAAGCAAAATACGTTGTCTTCAGTTCAGCTTCTTATGGAACAAGGTACTACATAGAACATGTAATGATTCAGAAGTTTAAACTCATTTTTATTTCTATCCTGGAATATGAAAAACTGTACTTAAAAATCCTGTGTTACATACTAAGTAGGATACTCCAAGATACTTCCCAAAGAATTTTCAAACTCCATCTCTACTTGTTCTGGGTACACCTATTTATAGCAACAGTTCAGTTAGGTGCTGTAGAATCACAGAATCACAGAATTACAGGGGTTGGAAGGCCCTCCAGAGTTCATCGAGTCTGATGTGCCTGAAAGCAGGCTCCCTAGACCAGGTTGCACTGGTATGCATCCAGGCAGGTCTTGAATATCTCCAGAGTTAGAGAATTCACAAACTCCCTGGGCAGCCTGTTCCAGTCACCCTCACTGTGCAGTTCTTTCACATATTGGTGCAGAACTCCCAATGCTCCAGTTCATGGCTATTTCCCCTTGTCCTGTCTCCAGAGACTACTGGAAAGAGGTTAGCCATATCCCTTTCTCTCCCTCACTTAATATATTTATAAACATTAATAAAAACCCCAAGATTATTTATTCACAATTAGATTATTTATGTGTTTATTTTTGTGATAGAAATTGGAGTAAGATATCTTTCTTGTGCTATCCTAAGTCTCTTCAGAAAGGATGTTGCACTAAGTTTTCTTGTGTCTATTTTTTTTTTTTAATTTTCTATATTCATCTTGTTCATACAGGTTATTGGTGTGTTAAAATTCCAGCTGCCTTTGCCATCTAGTAAGTACTTTCTGAGCGTGAGATTTCTCCTGAATTTGACTATCAACAATATAGATATTAATATTTGAATGTGTCAAACTACATATTAATGTCAATGTCATTAATTTGTCAATGGACAAATAATTTTGATTTGATTTAGTAGCTTGGTGGGTAGGGATGGTGGTGGGAGGATGGTTGGACTAGATGATCTTGTAGGTCCTTTCCAACCTAATGTATCTATGAATCTATGAATAAATAGTTTTAAGACACAGTTCTGAAATCCTTTTTCAGAACTGAAGACAAAATGAGAGGGACAGCAAGTTCAAACAATTTTATTCCTGGAGGGAATCAAGTCAATGTGTTCAGATGTGTGCATTTCATCAAAAGAATCTTAGGATAAAATTTTGATTAGTATCTATGGCATTCAAGATAGTTAATTGGAACTGATAATGCAAAGTTCTTTGGAAATCTTAGAAATTTCAATCCACAGACACTGAAGCTGCAC
This sequence comes from Oreortyx pictus, assembly GCA_036925125.1. Classification (NCBI taxonomy): domain Eukaryota; kingdom Metazoa; phylum Chordata; class Aves; order Galliformes; family Odontophoridae; genus Oreortyx; species Oreortyx pictus. The sequence continues at coordinate 88,680,341 of JAUPFR010000002.1, read as the reverse complement.
TGAGTTCAGATCAGTATACATCCTTACATCTATAAAAAGCTTGGTTTTATCTTTATATTTTAAGTATTTTTTAAGTGTTCAATTTAGTACACACATTTTGGAAGGTTGATTTGTTACTTTGGGCTTTTCTAAATTTTTTGTTATTTTATATAGTGTGAATGTATCAGGCAATTAGAAATTTAAGTGATTTGAAATTGGTGGATATTTTCTATTCTTCATTCTTTAAAACTTCTAAGTTACGGTATGAAGTCTCATGTCTCTCTTTTATGTACTGGAAATTCTCATCAGCTCGAGTGTGAGTTGCTGAGTTATGGAATATTTAAAGGTTGCACAAGGAGGAGACGGAGATAGCATTATTCTTCAACAATGAAATTCACAAAAATACTCCGTTTTGTCAACATACTTATAGCATTTACTTCAAAATAAATTGTTTTCTGTTTTGTGTTACATTATACTGATGAATAAAGTTATCAAGGGCAAGTTATTATAGTGCAGTTTATTAGAAGCAATCAAGTGTACAGGAAGAAAGGACATCCTCATGAGAAGTCAGAAGTCTTGAGAAATTACTGACATTGTGCATGAAACTTAGGTCATGCCTTGAGAGAGGCTTGGATTAATGATCTGTCACTTTCTGTAAACACACATTTGAAATACTATAAACCATCTACAACAGCATGACAATTAGTTTAAATAGAGAATGCACTGAAAGTTTGTTGGTAATATAGCAATAAATATAAATAGGTACATTGAGAAAACCTGTTTCTGAAATATAGACCTTCTGATTTAAAGTATATTCAGCTGTTAAATTACTAACAATTACTTATCCTGAAAAAAAGCATACTCATAGCTATGAGGAATAGAAGCACACGAGCTATTACAAGTATATTTCTTGATGACTGATTTGTTCATTAAGTCATCAAAAGCCAAATCTGTGGTGCTCATCTTTCAGCTCTTTGCAAATGCCAATGAAGACAAATGTAATTTCTTCAGTGGCTTTGGTGGAGAGGAGGGGTGGTTGAGCTTGCTGCCTTCATAAGATGTGCAAAATCTTCTCTGTAGAATCTCTCTGAATTGTTTCCAGATTATATTGAATTCTATTCTCTGTTTAAATAATTTCTGGTTTTAACATTGATTGTTCAGCCAAGATTTTAAGCAAGATGTAGTTTATATATGAATGCTAGATCAGTAAACCTTCACACTTTTAATCAGCCTTGTGATTTAAGCTGACAAGCAACTAAACCCCACCCAGTCTTTAGATCATCACCCCTCCACAGTGAGATAAGGGAGAAAATCAGAATAAAAATAAAAGGTAAAACTCATAGGATGAGATGAAAACAATTTTTGAGATATAAAAGGAAGAGAGAAATAACTGTAACAATAATATATATATGTACACACACATGCAAGTTGCTCCAAAAGTAATACCTCCTATTATTACTATTACTATTACATAACTAATACAAAGAGTACAGCAACACTATTTGATACAGCAAATTCTCAGCTACAAAACACTCTTCTTCAACTCAGCCACCACCATTAGCTATGTATTTTTGACAGTGAAGAACATCAGCCTGCATGCTGTGCTCCTTCACTGCTGGTATGCAACATGCACCACCTCACTGTGTTCACATTCACTGTTTGGTCTCCATAAGCATTCAGCAAGCATTGATGAATGTCAGTGGGTGCCATTTTTTTCCACATGAAAGAATCCATTGACACACCTTTGCTTCATATGCACTTCCATGTCAGACAGCATTTTGCTTGACTACCTCTCTGTTGCCATTGGCCACATGGCAACAAAATGTAATGGAATATTGGTGTGAAGGTTCAGCATCTAACTGCAACACCAAAACCATCCACCTCTGATGTTGTGGACCAACATAATAAAATAGGAGCATTACTTTCAGAGCAGCCCTTCTGTGTGTGTGTGTGTGTGTGTGTGTGAGTTCCCCTGAGAACTGTCTTTTACAGGACCTTGAACTAGGAACTTGATGTAATGCGGCACTGCTGCGAGCAGGGGAGCTGGAACTAGATGATGTTCCAGCCCAGGCCATTCTGTGATTCTGTAATTCTATGATTCTATGTATGACTCTATAACAGCTGTTTAAGGTTCACATGACAAAGCTTTTTCAGTTATAATCCTCTGTGTCTTTCATCCGAACTGCCTTTGTTTTAGCAGTTGTAGCATTGCTGTTTCCTCAGTGCTTAAGACAGAATAGATCACTTCTCACCAGAAAGGACCATTCAGTAGAGACTGGTACAGGTAGCTGAAGAAGTCTGTGTTGTTTGCCATAATTCTTCATCAAAGATATATTCAGATCATTTTCTCTACAATTACAACAGAAAGACAATGGTATTTTGATCTTCCAAATGCTCATTTACCCATATATCCTAAAGAATTTAAATGACAGTCATAGCATCCTGTGTGATACAGCATAGTGCCACTTTATGGTAAGTATTATTTCTGTTACACCAGTGTATGCAGTACCATTTGGCATCTGATCAGATGCCATCTCTCTTGGAAGGCTAGTTCAGAACCCTAGCCCTTAAAGAAATGTGATTTAAAGTGTCAGACTTCTAAATGATAATGAAAAGAGCTGCCAAAATAGAAATATTTCCTCATTTCCTCCTTCAAACTCCTTGGAGAATAAAGAAGAATTAAATAAGTTATGATAAAATATGGAGAGGAGAATGATAATGAGAGTCATTCTTGTGGAAATTCAGTTTCCATGAGGAATACTGTCTTTTCTCTTGCTAGCCACGTAGTAAAGAGTTATTAGTTTCATGGTCACACACTTCAATGTAGCAATTGCTATTACATATATTTTTAACGGTAAAAAAGAAAAATTCTGTATTCTCCACCTGAAATACAGTTAGATTTGTACAGATAATCAAGGAAATAGCCTGATGTGTAGCAACGAGTAACTGTCTACATGTTCAGCTATTAGAATGCCAGTCACTCTACATTTAGAAAAGTAAGACCTGCTTGTCAGTTTGCAGCAGGGTTCCCTGCTGCACTGGAGTGTGCTCAGAATAAACAGCAGTGGAAAAAGAAATTTCTATGTCTTTTTTTTTTTTTTCTCTCTCAAAACCACAAAGAAAGCAGAGTTGTTTGGGATTTTGCTGTTTAGTATACTAATTCTTTTCTCTTCCTTTTCTGATACTCAAGTAATTTTCAACTAAGTTCTGGAATTTTCAATACAATTCCAGGACCTTGGGCTGAATAGGCCCAATCTGTCATAAGTATTTTGAATTTCTCAAAGTTTATACCAGGATAAGCATAAGGTTGCTGTTTTAGTGGACCTTAAAATACATTTTTCACAAACAGACAGATAAGGAGAAAAAATCATCTAAAATACAAGTTTGTATTACATATAAATCTAGATATAACTAATTGATTTGTAGGAAGTGAGTTATTTATATTCAGTCAGTTCAGAAGTATTAATGGCTTGAAGAATTTTATAATACTCTACAAGGTCTCAAAATGTCACTCTCAGACTGAAAAAAGGTATGCACAAAAAAGAAAAGGTTGTCTTCCTAATTGCCCATAGAAGAAGAAATATACATTATGAGGAGTTTAAAAAAAAAAAAACTGTTTGAAAAAAAATCTTTGATTTATATAGGCAGAAAATCTGAACATTTTATTTAATTGTTTTCAAATTATGAATAGCTTTACATCAATTAATAGACACATTGGAATAAAAAAGACCATGTCTTAAAAGAACAATCGTTTTGAAAATTCATGGGTTCCAAAATGCTCCTCTAAAACTGTGATGATTCTTTGCCTGTGATCTGTCTCATACTCAAGTAAGGTCTCAGGGAAGGTAATTTTTGGCATCACAAGTCCTCATTTGGCAGACCCCCCCTGAGCATTTTTTTTCCCCAGACACTAAACACAATCACAACAGACATGGTTTTAATTGTAGCCATAACTCTAATCTAAATTAGAAAATTTAAAACATAAACTTGTACAGAGCCTTTACTAAGGACCTTAGTTTGTGGACAAGCTGCAAATATTCTCAGAGATAACTATTTTTGCAAGCTAAGCCTTCCTTTGAAAGTCCCTCCATTACCTTATCAGAGTATATGATATTTCTATCCAAAGCAGTACCTAGAGAATCCAGCAAGATGTTTCTAATGGATGATGTTCTCCAAGTGACTGGTGGAAAATAAACAAGACTTTTATTGTGATTTGCTGGGTTTGTTTGATGAGGATCAACAGATTAGTACAGATCCATTACTAACTGGAATCACAGAATCACAGAATTGTAGGGGATGGAAGGGACCTCCAGAGATCATCAAGTCCAACCCCCTGCCAAAGCAGCTCCCTAGCCCAAATTGCACAGGTAGGTGTCCAGGCGGGTCTTGAATGTCTCCAGAGAAGGAGACTCCACCACCTCTCTGTGCAGCCTGTGCCAGTGCTCCGTCACTGCACTGTGAAGAAGTTCCCACGCACATTTGTGCAGAACTTCCTATGCTTCAGTTTATGTCCATTTGCCCTTGTCCTATTGCCACACACTGCATGTTTATGATTCTCAAATACAGACAAAAATAATAAATTCAAAAATGTACTTCCCTTTGAAAAGAGGTAATTAGCTCATAAAATGAACAGAATTTCTTTTAGATAAAATGTACAAGAGGTCCTAGACAAGCTGTAGTGATTTACTGAGGGAGAAATATTTTCAGTACTTGAGGACTACTTGGAAAAACAGAAATATGCAAAACATTGCAAATAATTTGCAGAAATGTTCCATAAAACTATACAGTAATTCCATAGGGATGTAACTAGAAAAATATTTTTAAAACCAGTAAATAAAACAGAACCAGGAAAAAAAAAAGAAAAGAAAAAAAGAAAAAAGAAAGAAAAATAAAAGATGATAGGAATGCACACAGGTTAGGTTTAAAATGCTATAATCGTAAGTGATGATGGTTTTGTTGACATTTTTAAGATCTACTTCTCTAAACTGCCTGAATCGCATCAGAAATAAATTCTTGTAATTCACTATCCACAGCCTTTTCCACTCTATTAGTAGCCTTTCAGTCTTTACATCACTGATGGAGGGCAGCAATTCAGATCATTTATCTGAAATCAAAGTTGTTTCAAGAATATTCACATTACCCACAAATGGCTGTTAAGCTAGAAATGGACCATAAATTCTTCAGAATTTCTTACTCAATTTGTATAAGCATTTTATTTTTATGCTGTGCAGTGTTGTTAGATCACTTTTCCATATCAAATATACGAATTTCCCAAAATGATATTTCAAATTTAATATTCAGTTGCTTTATTTGTGGGTATCACTTGATGCTCAGCCCTGGTTAGTTGAAGGTAAAACTTTGATCATATTACAGGATGTAATACCTACACTGACACATTCAATATTTGCAGATCCTTTGATGCCAATGGTAAGAATCTGTGCTGATTGTATTGGTGACTGAACGTGTATGAGAAGGTAACAGCTCCTTATATGCTGAAGACAGTGTAAGAAAAGTAAGAACAGAGATAGTACAACTTCAGTAAGAGGAACTATCAAAAGTTTCTAAATACTCTTATAAGGAATCATACAGATCTTTGGAGTCTAATCTTTCTGTCTGTAGGGCTTCACAGTGAATTGATGATGGCATTTAACTCATTATTCCTGATGCTTGCAACCATTCCCACTGCAGCTTCTTTATCTTCTATTTTCTTACTTTGAAACATAAAGTAACTATTGGCCAAACGTGAATTTTGAATGACAAGCACATTAATAGAACATGAAGAAAATTTACAAAACAGAAGAAAAAAGTCATTTATTCTTGGCAGATTTTGGAATGCTCATAATATCAGAAGTAAATTAGGGGTATATAATGTCATGGATTTCAGCACAGATGTACAAGATTTAGTGTCAATTACCTGATAGTAGTGCCAGTAGTGTGGCAATAATTGGATGCAGCATATAGACATATCCTCAGTGTAGCAAATGACAGTTTATCAGGCCTGTGACCAGCCTCAGATTAGATTTTGTTAGTGATTAATACAGTTAGGCTGGGAACAAAAAATCTTCTGCCCAATACATCTCCGAGATTATGAACATTAATGAAACACCCAATTAGTTTAGGAAACTCTCCAATATGTTGCCCTTTGAGCAGAGGGAACAAGACTGCCGTAGCAGTGACTTCTACTCTTATATTGCAACAACTAGCAGATCAAATATTCTCAGTTTTTATGATGAAAGGGATGTATTTTACTGTAACTGGAGTCTGGTCTATTTGTATTAGTAGATTTTTATCAATAAGAAGTTGAAAGAAATTCTAAATCAGGAGTGATAGAGTAGTGTAGCAGCAGTATATCTGCTCTTTTTATTTTTGTTTTTCAACTTCTTTTCAACATTTGTAAGAAAGCCTTTATATTTTTTTTTCAAGTTTAACAATAATAATCATTAAAAAAATACTTTGTTTTTTTACAAGGACTCTGACGTTTTCCTGTATCACACCCTTATCTCTAAATTAGCGAGATATGGATGCAAAGGCTGGACTATTCAGTGGATAAAGAATTTGTTGGATGGTCACAGCCAGAGGGTTGTGATCTATGTTCAGGTGGAGGCTGGTCATGAGTGGTGCCCCTCAGGGGGTCAGTCTTAGGACCAGTGCTCTTCAACTTGTTTAGCAATGACATAGACAGTGGGATTAAGTGCGCACTCAGCAGTTTTGCTGATAGCACCAACCTGAGTGGTACAGTTGATACAACAGAAGGAAGGGTTGCCATTGAGAAGAACCTGAACAGGCTTGAGAAGTGACCCCAACACAAGCTTATCTATTTTCAACAAGATCAAGTGTAAGGTGTTGCATTTAAGTTGGGGAAATCCCAGATATGTAGATAGTGATTGGACAAGTTTTAAACTAAAGGAACAGAGATTTAGATTACATGTCACAGGAAAGGTTTTTTTTTGAGACAGTGATGAGGTGCTGGAACAGGCTGCCCAGAGAGGCTGTGGATGTCCCATTCCTGGAGGTGTTTAAGGCCAAGTATGATGGTGCCCTGGGCAATCTGATCTAGTACTTGATCTAGCAGCTGACAAATCTGCCTGTGGCACAGGTATCAGACCTTGATGATATTTGGGGTCCCTTCCAATCCAAACCATTCTATGATTCCATGTTATAATATGTGTACAAACTGAGAGAAGAGCTCATTGAGAGCAAATCTGTAGAAAAGAATCTGGGGGTCCTGATAGATTAAAAGCTGAACATGAGCCAGCAAGTCTTCCACTTTCAGCCTGGAAGACCAAAAATATCCTGGGCTGTATCAACAGAGGAGTGGTTCTCTAATCTGCCTTTGTGAGCCACCATCTGGAGTACTGTGTCCAAGTCTGGAGGCCCCAGACAGAAAGAAAGTAGAGTTGTTGGAGCATGTCCAGAGGTGGGCCACAAGGATAATCAAAGGGCTGGAGCATCTCTCCTATGAAGAAAGGTTGAGGAAACTACTTGTTTAACTTGGGGAAGAGAAGGTTCTGGAAAGACCTCATTGTGGCCTTACAGAACTTGAATGGAGTTTATAAGCAGGAGTAATTGCAACTTTTAACACAGTCTGATAGTGATAAGACAGGGGGGAGTGTCTTTAAACTAGAAGAGGGGAGATTTAGGTTAGATGTCAAACAGCAATTCTGTACTCAGAGGGTGGTGAAGCACTGGAACAGGTTGTGAATTTCCCATACTTGAAGGCCTTAAAGACCAGGCTGGATGAGATCTCAGGCAGCCTGAAATAGTGTTTGGCAAGCCTGCCCACGGCAGGGGTGTTGAAACTATATGATCTTTAAGGTCTCCTCCAATCCAACCGTTCTATGATTCTATGATTCTATGATCCTGAGTTGATTGATAAAGTAAAAGGTGTTATCATTCCATATGAGAAGTGATAAAGAAAGTCAGAGAGACTGAAGGCCTACCTTGTCAGCTATAAACTGAGCAGAGTTTTCCATGGAATCATAGAATCAACAAAGTTGGAAAAGTCCTACAAGATCATCCAGTCCAACCATCCACCTATCACCAATAGTTCTCTCTAAATCATGTCCCTCAACACAGTGTCTAAATGTTCTTTAAATACCTCCAGGGTTTGTGACTCCACCCCCTCCGTGGTTCTTTCATTTCACTTACATTCAGATGCAAGAAGCATACTTTAGACAAAATAAATATTAATAAAAGAAAGATTAATATTTTAGGAAAAAAATCTTTTAACAATTTCAGACATTGATTGATGTTGTGTATGAAGACTAGATCAAAACAATTGTCTTTTAAGCTTGTACTCGATAGCACAAAGTCAGAAGTCTAAGAAAGCTGTCTCCTCTGTGAGCTTGTCAGGCACTGGAATGGGCCGCCCAGGGAGGTGGTGGAGTCACTGACCCTGGAGGTGTTCGAGGAACATTTAGTTGTGCTGAGGAACATGGTTTAGTGAGAGCTGTTGGCGATAAGTGGATGGTTAGACTGGATAATCTTGTAGGTCTTTTCCAACCTTGGTGATACTATGATTTGTCTTGGCTTCACTGAGATATCTCATAAATTCTTTTCAACACCAACAACATGAAAATAATAACAGAAAAAAAAATCAAATTATTGAATATCCTTCAGAATATTAATATCACTTGCATAAATCCTTTTAACCATTTGATATTAAAGTTTAATGATTCCTGTTACAGAATCCTAAATCATTATCAGTAATAATATCAGTAATAAAAATCATAAAAGATACTGAACTCAGACACAGATGCCAGAATTAGATGTTAATTATTTTTTGCTTTTTTTCTTCATGATGACATTCTACACATCCAAAATAATACCCTGAATCAAGATATAGCTAATACAGTACCACTATCTGCTGCAGCACTCACCTAAGGTCATAGCTCCCTGCTGCCTCTGATTTATTTGATGCTGAACAGAAAGTCAAGATAACAGCATGTATGCCAGGATATCCTTCTATCCCTCGTTTCTAACTCCTGCTGTTGATTTGTCTGTGGTTTAACAAAAAGGCAGCTATGATGAAAGCAGCACAGCCCTTCTACATAATGGCTAGCAGTGGGATCTGGATACCCAGTAGGAAGACAACGGCCATCAACATATGTGGCTGTCCCAGGAGCCACCCAGCTGGCTGCACAGACTTTTCTGGGAAAATTTTCCTTCAGAGCCTTCAGAAACCAGCTACACAGCTCTCCCTCTCTTCTATCTGAACTGGATTTACATGTATTTTTGCTCTCAGCAATGCAGATGGGTGGCTTTGAGATTCAGAAAGTTTATTCACACCTGTAATAGTCACACTTCCCTTAGCAGAAGAACTATTCAGAAAAAGCTTTAGAAATGTGCACCCTTAATGTATCTCACTTCACTCTGTCACATTCATTAACACCTACACATACCTACAGTCATTACAGTCATTATGCTTTAAATATAATTTGCATTAATTATATTCATTAATTTGAACAATGACTGTGCTAGAAGTGGTTGAAGAAAATAAAATACTCTTCCCTCCCTGCACATTCCTAACAGAAAGAGAGTAGCCAGAAATACTACATCTGGTTAAAATCTTCCATAGACATTTCTAACGTGGAGGATCACTTCAGAGTAAGATTAAGTTTTTTACTGAACAGAGATAAGCTTGAAACCACGGTCAACAGTGATTGATTAATTCTTTTTAGAAATCTATCTAGATTTTAGGTGCCTACAAGTAGTTTAGAACCTGAAGTACTTCTCCTCCTGAAAATTTCCTAAGTTGTAGTCACTGATATTTACACAGATTGACTTTATGTTGCACTTAAAAAAAAAAAACATTTTTACAATTTCTTAAAATGAAACAGAAATTTCAAACTCTTTAACGACTTTCTAAAATTTATTTGTTATTCACATTAATTACTCTGTGATGGGAGATAAAATCTTTGAGTTACTGGTTAGCAAAAAAAGAAAAAACAAAACAAAACAAAACAAAAAGCAAGCAAACAAACAAACAAACAAAAAACAACAAAGAAATAAAACTTCCCTCTTTCTTTCTGACTATTTGCAGTGTTCTTGAGAAGTACTTTTGTTTATGTGTAAGATCTACCCAGGCTGAGTTATAGAGCAAAAATGTAAGAAATACAAGGAAAGCATTATGAATGTGGAAAATTCACAAAGATGGGTCTTTTTTATCTCACATAATTATTCTGTGTAGGACTCTATAACATGCTTCCACGTTGCTATAAAGATAGGCAAATCTGTCATCGCCTATTCAGACTCTGCCTCAGATCTGTCAAGCATTCTTTATACTGTTTTGCTGAAAGAAATACTAAAACCAACTGCCTTAAATGTCATGTTCTGTCTAACAAAGTGCCAAGTCTAATTTTAAGCTTTTTGCATTAATGGGGACAGAATAGAAGGATATTCAACTCTACTGCAATTTCCCCCCACAGAAATTCATTTCACCTGCTTATTTTAGAAAGGGATAAAATAGCTTTTGGGTATCTGGCTTCCTTCAATTGATCATGAAGAAGATAAAAAATTCCTTATGACCAATTTCTAATTGCTAGATAGTTAAGTGACAGTGAGCCTCTGCTCTAAGTACTTACAGATTATGGCAATCCAAAAGAGATTTATTGGGAATCTAGAATACAAGCACTTTAGTTCCAGGAATGTCCCTTTGCAGTCTGTCACTTACAACTCATAATCAGTAGTTAATAAGCTGCAGGCCTTGGATAAGGTTATTATTAATGAAGCAGGCTTTAAAAGAGTAGAGGATTACAAGCAAACTTGGTAAGCAAAAAGTCATCCAGCCTGTGGTCAGTGGACCATATTTGCTTTGCAAAGCATCTTGGATTATTCTCAAAATGATGCTTATAAAACCAATATACCTGTAGACATCATTGGCATTCAGTCCTTGATAGCAGATGTCATTCATTCTGTTACTGAACATTCACAGAGAAATTGTGAATCATCAACAAATGGTGATAGGGTGGTCCATGCCTGGAGGCAAGGTATTTCTTCAGATTAAAAAAAAAAAAAAAAAAAAGAAACAACTATTCAAAACAACAGTTGTGTGTGTAAAGAGAACCAAGAATTCAGAATTAGAATCCATGAAAAATGAACCATCTTCTCAATTTTGACAGCAGTTTCTGAGATAATGTTAAAGATTGATTTCTGGCAGTGGACAAAGCATTTGTGCTTTTATGAGTCATATGTTTTTGATTCAATCTTTTTCTTTCTGGATATCATGCTGATTTCTTTTAAATGCTTTAATCAGTCTCACATTGTTTTCTTTTACTTAACCTGATTGTTGTAATCATATTGCCATTTAATCACATTAGAACTTAAAAGCTTGCAAACTAGATTCTTGAATTAACATCTTGTGCTTTATTCAAATTTCAGCAGGTATTAGAAAAGTAGATAAGTAAATGGTATTTTTTCTTTTCTTTTCTTTTCTTTTTTTTTGTTGAAAGGATTAAACTGAGTGCAAAAAAGGACTACAGACTTTCAGAAAAAAAAGGCTTACTGAGCCCTCAGTTCAATACCATGTCTGCATTCCTGCATAATAAATTTGAAATGAGAATAGAGAGTAAAAAAACTCTAAATCATTTCACATTGATTTAGTCTTCATTCATCCTAGTGAGTATTTTCTTTTGAAGTTGAAACATGCTTAGAAACACAGAAATGTGCAAAGAAACATAGAAATATGCATAGTTTACTCATTAGCTTCTCAGATGTTTCTGTATTAGCTATTAATAAGTTTCACCTAAACGAATATTTCCTGACAATTGAAAACAGTAATATCAAGCCAATCAAGAGATCAAGATATTGCTCATTTTAAACATAGATTGCAGCTAATAAGTTTTTATTTATTAAACCATATAAACTGTTAAAACACACTTTTCTAAGGAATAACATTAGCTATATGAAACTGGCAGAAACTCAGATACCTGTCTCTATTCAGTCCTCAGATTTCTTCAAAAATGTATTGAAACCAGTTTCTCTAGACACTCTCATTACCCGAAGAATTACGTTTCTGACTTCCCAGATCAGTAAAATTAGGCATTGTTTTACCAAAGCAAAATAATGTCTACTAGTGTAATTTTTTTCCTGTCTCCCCTGACAGTATGGTTTAATCTTTTACTTATTAGAAGGAAAAGTAGGACACGTTTCCTGCTAAGGTCTTTTCTTGAAATTTGCCCTAGGTAAGGGGCTTTGTGGTGTTTTTAAATGCAGAACTGCTTAAGAAAAAATCTGAAATTTATAAGCATTCATGCAATTCAGTTTATTTTTCTTGATCAGAAAAATTCCCAGTCAGTTGATTCTTAAACACTATGCTCAAGTGTCATTTTTTCTGTAATCCATTGAAATAGTGCTCCAGAATCATGGAGATAGACTTAGTAGGAAAACATTAATTTAGAAGCAGTCTTATTTCTCAAGTAATTATTGTGTCTCCACTTTTCTTTTTGCTTTGTAAATAATTTCCTTTTGAACAGTTTAATACTAAACCGAGAAAGGCTTTGATTTCTTATTACTTATGTCAAGCCTGTTAAGGGAATTGTGTGATACAGTACCGAAAGTTTATCACTACCAACTCTTCAGGTTTCCCCCTGGCTAGAATATACTACTTGCTTTGAAACTAAATAACAAACTGATAAATAAAAAGGATGACTTTATTATTTCTGACTATGTGAAAAGTATTATGATGACTCTTCTCAGCCTCCAAAGGCATCTTTAAAACATCTGTGCTAAATGTTTTCCTTCCTGTACGCAGACAGGGAGGTAATAATAACTGGAAGTTATGTAGCATAGATAGCAGTAAATTCTACAAACTAATTAAAAATTCTTTGCAAGGATCACTTTCCCATCACTGAAGACTTAACAAGGCTATAGAGTAAAGAACAGAAACATTTATAGCTAAAAGCATGTAAAGCAATATGTTTAAAGATGGGAAATTATAAATGCTATGTGTCCTTGAAACTTCAAGAGAAATTTAGATAGTCAGAAAATATAAACTCTAATGAAACTTAGTTAGAAAGTATGGTCAATGCTGGAAAAATTCTGTATCATGTTGTGTTGACAGCAAAATAAATAGATCTGAGAGAACCATCATGTATATATGCTTTACGTTTAGGTCACTAACCAACAAATCTAGAGCAAACTATGCACTGCAATAAAATCTAAAACTGTATTGAGCAGTGGAAAAGGTACCTGAAGACTTCAGATAAAAGTGCTCCACATCAACAGGGCTCAGGCAAGCTTTTTGATGTCCCTTACCTTGTCCCAGTCTTTCAGTATGTAAAGGGAGCAAATAAACAGAAGGGATACCTACTTCTAATGATAAGACAAGTTGGGATGGAATAAAACTAAAAATGGAGAGATCTAGGTTAGATATTCAGAAGAAGTTTTTTCTCAGAGGGTGGTAAGGCACTGCCACAGGCTGCCCAGGGAAGCTGTGGGTGCCCCATCCCTGGAGGTGCTGTACCCACAGCAGGGGGTTGGAGCCATGTATGATTGCTAGACACCATCTTTGCTTTACCTTTCTTAGGTCTTTAAAGTGTAGTAGATTTACTATGATGCTGAAGAACATAGCTAATGTCCTTGAAAATCCCCAAAGAAATGTGGAAGGTTCCTCATCAGTTCCTCATCTTCCAGCTCTCAGCCTGTACTGATTGAAAGGCTAATTTTCCTCTAATATGTTGACTCTTACGTCAATTCACATTCACACATTTTTCTTGTAGTCAGATTCAGAACATATTTTTATGTCATAGATGATTTTGTATAACCATAAATACTTCAGTAAGAATACAAAAATGTGTAAGCATGTGTCTGAGACACATGGCAAATGTCCATGGCGAAGACAAGCTGATATCAAAACTCCAGAGTAAGGAGTTTTGCCTTCAGGCCTTTGACTGATAGAAGATGATCTTCCATCTCAGTGGAGATGAGAATGGAATTCCTTTCAATAGAGAAATGAAAGGCAATTCCATCAACCTCCATGAAGGGCCCCCCAAAAATATTTTAGGCATTAAGGAATATTTCACAGCAAAAAATATCTCATTTCAATTTGTTTTCCTGAGATATTTTTCTTCTGCCTCATTTACCTCTCTCTCATATCTCATGTTATAAGAATGATGTCAGAAAACATTACCAGCATACTTAACTCACATTTGCAAGTAACAGTCTTCGTTATAATTAAGGATTTAAACCATTCTTTATTTTTATATAATATTTTAATTTAAATCTAAGCAAGTTTAAAATTTATTAAAATATCATAAATGCAACTATATTTAACCTTCAGTTAAATTCTTGCTCTTTTTATTTTTTGCCTCTTCAAAATAATTGTCTTATATTTTCTTTTCATTACATTGATAATTTCCTCCACTGCTTGATTTAGTAAGTGATATTCAGGAGGGCAGTAGCGAATGAATAGGCTAAGATATAATAATTCTGTTTATTGTTTTACAGATATCAGGGAGCAATTTGTTTTATGAAGCATCACAGAATAAAACAGCCACTATTCTGGAAATTAAAGGTCTGCCAGTGTGCTGCACAATTCTCTTTTGAATTAAAGATTAATTAAATACTTAAAAAAAATCAAACTAAATGTCAGAGGCAGAAGGATGAAATTAAAGAAGACAGAATAACTATTATGAGCATAGCTAAGACAAAATCATTTGAAATATTATAATAGATAATGCATAATAGTATCTAAAAAATAATCTTTTATTCAGGCCCAGGATTCAACATAGATATTGATCCACTAACAATGATGTGTTGGTGTATACTTAATTACTCTGTGATTGGAATTGAGGATGCTGATTTCCTCTCATGTATATTAAACTCCTTACAATTTCCAAATGAATAAACAATTAATTTATTTATGTAAATGTTTTTGATTGATTATAATTATCTACCTTTATTTCTCTTAAGAAAAGAGGAAGCAGCATGAATATTTGAAAAGATAAAGGGTGAAATCCAGTAAAAATTGTGGACCATTAGTAGAGTACTATGTTCTCATAACTGAGATCTAATGGTTTTCTCTATTACTCCATGACTTACCTTTTAACTGCTGTGGGATGTAAATATTTTTCACCAAAGAAAAAAGGACTCAGACCTAAGAGTGACAAGAAGGTTTCTCTCCAATTTGTATTTTGCTAGAGTACTAGATGGAGAGGAAGAGCATTAAACATTGAATATGAAAAGAATCAAGGAGTAGCTCTCTTCTTGAAACTTCTTTTTCACTTTTCTTTCTCCGTACTAATCCTTACACACACACTATTCTTTTTGTTCTTTCTTGTTCAATCTGTTTCTTCATATTCCAGCTCTTTACATCATCCCCTTTTTCTACCAAAATAACTTTTTATTGTTCTGTAACATTTGTAATTTCCCTATAATAACTTCACTGATGGAACGCACTGTATTTATCCTTTCAGACTCTGTAAAGCAACACTAAAACACAAGTTTTTAGATGGCTGCTTTCTTTTCCTTTGCAAGCTATGATGAGCATATTCCAACTAGAGCAACATGACCTTCCTCCTAGTCAGAAGAAAGCTCTGTTTTGCTCAGAGAGATGATAACTTGTGTTCCTCCTTGGACAGCATCCTTAATTGTTCATAATACTTTACAGTCTCTAGAGTACTAGGTTCCTCGTACTGTGAAGTGAGACATGTCCCACTTCACAGACTACACAATATTAAATAGTGACATACAAGCCTAAGTCAAAGGCTTTACACATATGGATATTAAAATACTTTAATAAAACTGCAGATGAAAGAACTGCATTCATGTTACTGAATATTCTCTTCAAAGAGTCTTAAGCAGCACAGAGCTGTGCTTAGGACACAGGCAAAGAGAAAGGGAGGAAATAAGATGCTATATTGTCAATGGTTTACCGGGCTGGATCAGCCCGGTTCCGTGACGATTGGTGTGGGGGACCCACAGACCCACGCCCCAGGAAAGGGGAAGGGGGAAAGGGAAAAGGGAAAAGGGAGATGGGCCTAGAAACAAAACAGCGGCAACGATCTGAGGAGGAAAGCTAATTTACTAAATAAGATATCAGAAAGCAAAATAACACAATATAATACAATATAATTGGAATTGAAGCTAATAAATCAAATAAAATGAGCAAGAGAGAGAGTGTCCGATAAACCGAAGGCCTTACACTAACGCTGAAGGCGATACGGCAGCGAGCACCCACTGCTGAGTCGATCCCGAAGGAAAGAGAGAGTCCCGTGACTGCAGAGGGTTTTTATCTTTTCCCTCTGAGCGGAAAATACGTAAAAATGTAAAGCATCGCAAAGTCCTCTGGGGAATGTAGTTCTCCTCTTCTGAGACAGGTATACCCGGAAAATATCAATGATCTATGGAGTTGGAGTATTAACTCTTTAACTCTTAATGCACTACATGTTGTTATGATGTGGAATACCAATACCAAAAATCATAAAACCATGACATATATTGACTTATGTTGATTAGAAACTGAGCTTCTAAAGATATCCTAGATTTCATTTGAGAAATGAGGGATAGTTTTAGCTCAGCAAGCATGTATATGAATCAGATGTACTGAGAACAAATTCGCAGTGTGAATTATCATTCAAGCATCTCCGTTCTCTAAATACACGTACTTATGAATTTGCATTTCAACAGTATGTGTAGCTGAATTATATGAAATCTATTTTGGACAGCATACTTAAGCTTTGAGGGAGAAAATATTTTATAGAGCTCCAAAGCTTTTATCATTTTGTTTCTTTTATGCTTGCCATTTTACAGATAAAAGACAGGAGCTTAGTGCCAGAGGTAATTCAGAGCAGTGAAAATAAGCATAAATAATAAATAAATAAATAAATTGTCAAAAAAGAGCGAACAAATATGCACTATGTTAATAATTACTTATTGCAATTTGTTTATCCATGCATTTCAGTGGATGCTCTTTTATATGGCTATATGTGTATTTGAGTTTATACTTCACTAGATAATATTATATATTTTAAAATATAGCAATGGAGATTAATTTTTTAGATAGGACTTCACTGATGTGTCTAGAAGATCTTCCACGACAGACTCTAAAGGACTGTCCGCTTAAGAGGAGTCTCAGAATGAATGAAATTTTAACAGTTGTGCTTTGTCTGCCCATTTAAATATTTATAAACATTGATAAATTCCCCTCTCAGCCTTCTCCATTCTGAACAGATCCAGGTCTCTCAGCCCTCCCTCATGAGGGAGAGGTTTTGCATCCCTCTACTGGGCTCCTTCTAGAAGTTTCAAGTATTCTTGAACTAGGAAGCTCCAAAGTGGACACAGTACTACAGATGTGATCTCACCAGTGCATAATAATACAATTTTTACTTTAGTAATAAAATGATCATAGCTAACATTTAGGATCAGTTATATACATGCTAGCAAGGAATCACATCCCTGATTTAACATTTAGGAGGGCAACTGTGCAGATTCTGGGATCTTCTCTGTTTTCTCTAACCAGCTACTCCAGCAGCTTTTAGATATTTTCTTCTGATTATTCATACTTGTGAATAAAAAATTCTGCCATCCAGTCTCATTGATATTTTTTGGAGGTCAATTTAAGTGATCTGTTTGATCTGTTCTTGTCACTACTTAACAAATTGCACAGCTTTATGGTTCACAAATCTTGTAAAAGTTTGTTCAAAATTTTATCTTTAAATAAATATTGACCTTACACTTAGTCACTGTGGTAAGCTAACCACATTCAAGCAAACTCTTTCACTAGTCAGGCCAAAGATCTGCCCACATATTGAAGAGATTACAGTGTATACTGAAATTCATGAGTTTTAAGTCTTCTGACATTAGGAGCAGTCCAATAATCTCTGTGAAGCAGAAAAATGTATAAAGCATATGATGAACATGAAGTCCCCATTAAATTTCTTCTAGAGTTAGATGAGAACTAAATGTACTCAAAACCTCTCAAAGCTTTCTTTCTATGCTTTTTAATACTTTTCACTATTTCAGAACAAATAAATATTTTCTGTAGCACATTTACTTTTTTCAGGTATCTGGAGGAAATATACAGAGGTATGCAAAATATACCAGAACACTGTCGACATTAACTGAACTGCAGAGCAGATCTGAGTTATGCTGTACTTCTGTGCAAAGTTTTTGGTGAGCTCTTTTTCTCAAACAATTCACATATCTCTTGTCTTTCTCTCCCATTCTATCTGGCGTTCACCAAAGGAAAATCATTCATTCAGTGGGAACTGAATTTAGCTTCAAGCAAATATTTTAGATTTCAAATAGGAATCAAAAGTATTTCCAGGTTGATTTTTATTAGCTTGTTAGTCATTTATATCCATTACCACACAGTGATTTTTCTACAGTGCTTTGCATTGGAACTTTCAACTAACTAACTGCTATATACTCCTGCATTTTTCTAGACCCATTATTTTACTTCATTTTACACCTAAGACACAAAACCAAGATAAATAGATAATATACACCAGCTGTCATTCATTTTAACCTTCCTTCCTTCCTTATTCCCCTCCTCCCTTCAATCTGAATTATTCTGAGTACTGACATTATCAGATGTCATTCTCAGGAGATGGCTTTTACCATTTCTCATGTGAAATCTTCAAGATGTTATAAAAATTTCATCATATGACATGATTCCTATCATTAGAAGAGAAAACAAGAAAAGAAACATTGAAGTAAAAAAATATATTACATTAATTTCCAAGGGACAGCAGAGAACAGAATCTGATCTAGTTTAATCCATTCAGTCCTTTACTATATCGTCTGTAACTTCATTCATCAACTGTGGTAACTCAAAACTACAATAAATCTTCTTCAATTAAATTAATTTAAAGACAGACAAATGAAAAACTGTTCTGATCCCCTAGAAGGTAAGTAATCTTATCTATTGCAAGCCTGTAAATAACTTGACCCTGAATACATGAACAGAGTGGAAAGAATTAAGGAGATAGTCCTTCTTTTCTACATAGTACTTATAAGATGAA
Source organism: Oreortyx pictus (assembly GCA_036925125.1). Classification (NCBI taxonomy): domain Eukaryota; kingdom Metazoa; phylum Chordata; class Aves; order Galliformes; family Odontophoridae; genus Oreortyx; species Oreortyx pictus. The sequence goes on along the minus strand of JAUPFR010000002.1, from coordinate 88,661,400 downwards.
TGCAGTAGATTGTTGCGAAAAAATTTAAAGTGGCCAGTGATAAATGAGACACTGTGGAGGGAAAGCTATATGAAAAAGTTCAAGGTCTCAGTATTCACTAGAAATGTCACATCACATGAAGTTCTAAGGGTCTATGGATATCAGACACACCTTTAAATGCATTTGTCAAACATATGAGGGAGACTTTGATTTCTCCCTAATTGATTCAAGTTTCGATTTTCAATAATACATTAATCTTAATCACACACTATACTCAGTGAAAATGTCATCTTGAATGCAGTTCCTGAGATTTTCCAGAAACAAATTACAAACACAGTTCATCATATGAAATTAGTATTCATAGAGTTCATCAGCCAATTTGAAAGATCCTTATTTATGACAAAGACTTTTGTCTCACAGGCTCCCAGAGTGATTGACATAAATAGTTATCATCCTTTGCATGAACAAGACGTTAAAATGGATACGATACAAACTATCTGTGTTTCTTAGATAATTCTTTTGGTAAGGGAAATATTAAGACTGAAATGTCATTGGTTTTGTTTTCACTCTGTCATGCTCAGCCCTATATGTTTTGCATGTTTTCTTCTGCCCCTGGAATTTTCTCATGCGAAATTTTTCTATGAAAAAAAGAAATTGAATATGTTATTCAATTCTATTCCTGAATTAAGTTTCTGATGTTAAATACTAGAAGAATTCAAAATCATTGCTAAGAGAATTTCTCACTTCAACATCTTTTCAATGCCTTTTTCACCCCAGAAAATAGTTGAAACCAGAAGACTCATAGCACTCAATGCTGAAGAGATAACAATTTCACAGGAAAACATTAAGAAATACTACAAATCTAAGCAAGAAATATTGAAGATGAAGAACTGTACAATTGACATATGACATAGACCATTGCAGAGATAATGCAGTTATGTGGAATATTACACAAAGTATTACTAAATGAAATGTGTTTTCAAGAATAAATACAATAAAAGTAAATTAGAACTATAGAACATTTTGACTGAAAGCTGCTTCAGTTATGGGAAGGCAGTCAAATTTTTGTCAGCCAGTGAGACTGAGGTAAAACAAGAACAATAAACCAAGGTGATAATTCTGAGAGGTCAAAAATTACCCTTTGAGAAAAGAGTTATAATTTGTGTTATATCCTATTTTTGTTCTTATGACTGAAGCTGAACAGTAAGCTGACATGAAAAAATATAAAAATATGACAAAAGAAATAACAAAGAAAACCCTTTGGCAAAGAATTACACGTTGTGATTCTCAGTCTAAACAAAATTATGGTGAAAATTAAAACTTTAAAACATAGTTTTGAGGAGATGGTGGGTACTAGGAGGAGATCAGAGAGCAAAATAACCATTATTATCCTTTCACAAAGAGAAGACTACTGTTTGGGCAATACTGTGCAAATTAACACATTTTCAAAGTAATTTTTAGTTTGCTTTTCCACAAACAGCTGATCATGAGAAAGTAAATCCCACACAGCTTAAGGTGCTCAATTTAGCCTCACTGGAAAATATGTGATGGTATATTTTAGAATACACATTTGCAGTAATATGAGGAAAATGTGCTGATTACTGAATATCATGCTCAATGTTATTATTGAAGTGTAGGTTTCTGAACAGGTAAATTGAAATGTCAGTTGAGGAAGAGGAGAGTCAGGAATACACAAGTTGACCTGTGAGTTTAAACAAACAAATGAACAAACAAAAAAAAAACTTGTCTCAAGATGTATTTTCATAGTGATTGTGATTGTTTTGTTTTTCTTAAAGAAGAGGCTGGCAGATCAGCTGGATAAATTCAGCCTTGACAATTTGATAATTGCAGAGGATCAGAGTAGATACACTCTCTAGACTTTGCAGAAGAAAATATAACATAAGTTCAGTTCCAGATCTTACATCTGGAGAGTGCATCGATCTTGAAGAGATGTGCTCTGTAGTGCAGTGCTAGAACAATAAATGTCTCTATGATAGAACAAGTTGAAAAGTTTACTTCAAATCTCTCCTGTTCTTTTCATTTATTGGGGATATTCTGTTTTGTCTATTCCACCAATCTCTTAAAAGCTCATTCAGTTTATTTTCAAAATCAAAACTTCCACTGACAAACATTATTTAATAGGCTTTCCTGCATCTAGCTTCCTATATTTTATATCAGTTTATTTTACCATTTTTATGTTTTGTTTTTCCAGTTGCTAATCTTCTGATATTATCATTTTTACTTTATGCCAATTTCTAGTTAACATTTTATGTTATCTTTTTCTTTTACATCTACTCTGTAGAACATCCATTGACATCATGCTCAGAGCACCAGATGGCACTTGCATTGCTTAGTATGGAAAATTTCAAAGCAGTTTCCATCAGTTTATCAGAACTACATGGAGAATATTTTTTCTCACTTCTTCCAGCGGCACAAAAAAACCCCACCATATTATCTCCTTCTTCTTGTGTTTATCATCCAATTAAATTATTCCTAAGAAATGTAAGAGAAAATTTGATGGAACTATATTATTAAGAAACTTACACTATATTTAATGTGGTCCATAAGTGACTACTGATTTTACTTACACAGCACTAAACTGTACTTGAGTTTTTAGGGAGTTAGAAAATGCAGAACTGCATGACAGAACATAAGAATGTCAAAGGAAAAAAGTCAAAAGGATGAAGAACAGGATGCTGAATCATCAGATGGAGTCCTCAGCTTCAGCAGGCAAATCTATCAAAAAACAACTTTCACTATTTGGACAGGATCTGCCTTCATATTTCAGTTCCCTTACGGGAAGTCTCTCATGGAATCTAGTGGTTAGAAATCATGTTCTCATTTCCACACTAAAGGTGAATGTGAATAGTTACCCCCTGTTTTGTATCAACAGTTACTTTTTAATATGTGTCTTGTGAGTAGATGGGGCTTAGTTTTGCTCTTAGGCTTTTCTGGATATTCTGTGTATTACAAATGTAGGAGTACTCTGTTGTGTTTTTGTTTTTGTTTGGTTGGTTGTTTTTGTTTGTTTGTTTTGTTTTGTTTTGTTTATTTCTAGGACTGAGATTCATTTTATTTCCTTGGGTACATTTGTGCTTCAGCTCAGTCTCTTAATCACTTTTTGGAAGTCACTTACTGAGTAGGAAAAGAACCAATGTTGGAAAATCCAGACTTCTGGGGATGAGGAGTAGGCAGTGAGGAGTGGCACTGGTGTCAAGTAGAGGACAGGAGGAGGAAAATGGTTGATGGCACATGGAAAGAGAAACCTACAGCAGAATGATGGGGTGCTTAATAGGGAAGAGGTTTCAGACAGGCACAACAAGTGACTGTTAGAAATCACCTAGGGAGTCTGCACTCTTTGGGATGAGAGAGAGGGCTGTTGCAACCTAGGGCTGGGCAAAGACTTGATTACATAGAAAGAAAGAACAGTCAGGCTGTGTTAAGAGGATGCTGAAAAGCAAGGGCTGTCATTCAAAGGAATAGCGGCCAAGAAAAAAAGGGGAATGTGTTCATATCTGTAGGTTTTTCCCTGAATCCTGCTTTTACACAGAACTGGACTCACACTGCTTGCTGAGTACCTGCTTCTCTGACCTCTTTGCTTTTGTGAGTGCTGTTATCCTAAGCAGAAGATTTCTCATGTGGATTTTCATTACACGGATATATGAGAGCATGTATTTGTTGCTGTTTATGGGCTTTGTGAGCTCTCAAGTTGCTAAGATGAGTGAAACGTAAGAATGGGAGTACAAAGAAGCTTACAGGCATATTCTGAGAAAAAATGACTTTGACTGACTCAGATCATCTGAAGACTTCACTGATGTTGTTGCATTAAGAGGAAATCTTTCCTTTTTATTTTGTCATCCATAATGTCTCCATATTTTACTGTATCTGGGAAGAAATAAATCTTTCCTGCTCACTTTTCACCTTGCACATGTCCGTATGATAATGGCAGACAATTTTTGTCTAAGATAACAACATTTGTGACAGTAAAACAAGAGTTTGGAAAAGAGAACATCCAGCAAACAGTTTAGGACAGGATTCAGGGATGCTGGGAATAAGTGCATAGGTTGGTATGAAAATAACACAAACTCTTCTGGCCCAGATCCACCTCCAACCCTCTAGTTCTCTCTAGCTGACTATAGCTGAACAGAAAAGGAAAGCTTTCCTGCTTACACAGAGCTCACAGTTTTCAAACAAATGTATGCCTGGCAATGTTAAGAAACAGTAACACTGTGGTTTTGTTTTCTGGATGACTTTGAAACTTCTGTTAAAAGCAAACAAACAAACAAAACAAAACCCTACCTATATAGCTTTCATTTCCGTTGGTTTAGAACTAAAATTTCAGTTATGTTTTTGAAAGTAGTTAAATCACTTGAACACTTCTACCGCATAATTAGTTTTTAAACTCTAACATATGTTCAGTTTACAACTGAAGGTGCAGATATTCACTCTACCACCTGCACTGGTTTTGGCTATAAATATTTAATACCATCCAATTTCCATGAAGAGCATCACTCACAAAGCCACAGATGAATAAAAAACCAATATGACAAGACACAGATGAATGCTAATACATTTCAACTTTTGCTAACAGTAGTCAGCCTTTATAATATTACAGTCTCTTTTCATTATCCACAATATATGGGAAAGTTATTTTAACTGTCTAAGTCTTACAACATTACCAGCCATAATCCATTCCAGAGGAAAGTCATTGACCTTATTTCCAGTCAGTTGTCTTGATCATCTCCCTAGTTAGAACAAGATCAAATTATTTTCTCTTACCACTGATTTAATACATCATTTAATGATTTAATACATATTGTAATAACTGCAAAGTATAACAAAAGTTATGCTGGCATTTAGGATGTTTAGCTTGAAATTCATGCCACTGATTAATGAAGAATGAGTTTTCAGAGGCTGTTTTCATGTATTTTTCATCAGACCACTATAATACTACATTGACCACAAAACACTGACCATTTAAACATGGTTTAAGTGATACAATTTATATTCCTGAATGCATAACTTATAAGTTGCTATTAAGGTGAGTGTCTGGGCAAAATGTAAGTGCTCAACAATTAAATTGTAATGAAATCTGCACAACTGCTCTGTTATGACTCAGTCTGATGTAGTTTACTTTTTGTTACTGCTAGAGGCAACGATGCACTCTACACCTCCTACATGTAGAATCATAGAATCATAGAATCACCAAGGTTGAAAAAAACCTACAAGATCATCCAGTCCAACCATCTACCTATCACCAGTATATCACACAAAACCATATCCATCAACACAACATCTAAACATTCCTTGAAAACCTCCAGGGTCAGTGACTCCACCATGTCCCTGGGCAGCCCATGGCAGCGCCTGACCACTCTTCTGGAGAAGCAGTATTTCCTAACATCAAGCCTGAATCTCCCTGTGTAAATTTATGCCATTCCCTCTAATCCTATCACTAGTTACATGAGAGAAGAGGCCAAGACCCAGCTTACTACAACCTCCCTTCAGGTAGTAACAGAGAGTGATAAGGCCATCCCTGAGTGTCCTCTTCTCCAAACTGAACAATCCCAGCTTCCTCAGCTGCTCTTCGTAAGGTCTGTGCTCCAGAACCCTCACCAGATTAGCTGTCCATCTCTGGACACACTTCAATGTCTTTTTGATAGTGAGAGGCTCAAAACTGAACTCAGTACTGAAGGTGCAGCCTCACCAGTGCTGAGTACAGGGGAACAATTACTTCCTGCTGGCAACACTCTTTCTGATACAAGCCAAGGTGTCATTGGCCTTTTTGGCCTTTTTGTCCACCTGGGCACACTTAAGAACTTTGCCAGTTATTTTCTTAATGACCATGAGAGTGTGGAGACTGCTGAGAATTTTTGACATTTTACTGAGCATTAGTGAAGCTGGTATGCCTTCCAGAAGATATACCAACCTGCCCTCAATTTTTCACCGACTCATCAAACTTTTGGTAATATGTAATTTAGTACATATTTTAATCAAGAAAACCCAGAAATAATGTAATGTGACCCTATATATATATATATATATATATATATATATATATATATATATATATATATATATATATAATTTAAAATCTCTTATTCTAAGATCGGGAATTCAGAGATTTAGGCATTGTCAGTGCAAATTGCAGTCAGAATATAGAGATCTGGATTGTTTTTATTTCATGATTTTTCAGAATATGTCTCTAGACTCCCATTTCTTTCTTAGGTCATTCAGATTTCAGTTGCCTATGTGCTCAGCCTGTAGTGACCAAGAACAACTTTTGTGGAATTCTGTGGGACAAATCTATACTATTTTCCAAAAAATATCCCTTGAATTCCCCACTGGAACAAACCTACTGTCAATACATGCTTTGAACATGGTGACCAATGTAGAAAAGCCCTTTTCTTTCATACCTATGTGCCCAGGGACACCTGCTGACTTTGCTGACTATGGAAATGCCTTCCTGTATTTCTTCTATCTGCAGTACTCATGTGAAAGCTGGTGGTCCAGTCAGCCACACATCACACTGATTCCATCCAGTTGACAAGAAATATGCTGCATGTGGCTGCTCGGAGAGCATGCCATGATGCACAATCAACATGGGTGCCCCATGCTGCAAACGGTGTTAGCTACGGTTGGTCTACCCAAGTGTCAGGACAGCAGCTTTAGCATTTCTCTGGTGCTCAGTTGTTGCCATTTTTGCCTTTATGACAAAGTGTAAGATCTAGATTTACACTTGGTCCAAATGTCTCAGCTTCATACTGATAGAAGACTGCCCTGGACTCCATGTGAGGCAACACCAGATACTGCAATGTGACCGTTTTTTTTTTTTTTTGTAGTGATTTGAAAGCAGGAAGACTTTTTTTATATCTGAAACAAAAATATCTGAAACTGTTTCCAGGTGACATTCCCAGTCATTTGCAGTAAACTCTCCATCTTCTGGCAGGCAAAAAGGCACAAAATTTTCTCTCAGTAGGTGTGGTATTGACAGACTCCTGTACACCACTATCACTCCCATCAGGGAACCCAAAAGCAGAGGCACATAAGCTATTTAAGAAATAATTGTAATTACTGAAAACATTCCATTATTAGGACAAAAGTGGATAGTTCAGATAAACTCTGAAAAGTCTCACACCCCCTTGAGTACTCCTTTGTACATACAGTAATTAACACCAAATGTAGCTCTTGCTGCATGATAAAAACAAATGGAGTGCAACAATACCAAGGGGAAAATAATGTCTGTATTTCTTTTTTCTTGACAGATGAAACATTATTTTGAAAAGCTGAATGTTAGGTGCTCATGGCAGATGAAGATTTAGTCCCTCAGAAACATACTGTCACTAGAAGAAAGCAAAGACTCAATTTCAGTTTTCACATAGCAAAGATGAGTCAGTATGAGTATAAATAGGATATTTTTAATTACCTAAAAATATGCAAACAAGCAATTTTAGCATCATTTCATGGTCACAAAGTAAAGGGAATTTATGGTGTCATTGGTAATTTAAAGAATAAGTTGCTTTTGTTTCACCAAATTATCTTTTGAACTACTGAAACAATGGAAATTTGCTTTCCCATTATTTCTCCAAATGTACAGGTGACTCAGATAGAATAACTAAATCACTAATATCCAACAATGCTTCCATTATCATATATAAAAATGTTAGAAATATAAATACTTCCTATTAATAATTGGTTGATGTTATTCAAAGCCAAATAAAGTTTTCTATGCTCGTGAATTTACTGCCTTTCACTCTTTTGTCCAGTAACGGTCATAATGAACTAAATACACAGCAATGAGAGTTGCTCCTAAAACCGCTTTTTAACTGGACTCCTGAATTTTTTGCACTTGTAGGGGATGGAATCTGAAATTAAGTCTAGCCAGATCCCAATCTTAGTAGAATACAATATTAGGGATAGATGGGAAAACTAGATAAAGTTTTAAATGACTTAGGCACTTTTGATATCATGAGTTAGGCCTAAAGTAATTTTGATAGTTTTGAAAAATGTACCTATTTATGTAAAGACTTTGAGAGCTGGCTGATGATTCAGGGCTCTTTAGTTGTAAGTTTCTAATTTAAGATATGGAAATCTCCAAAAAACTTTCTTTGAAGCCAGACCTTGTTGTGATGTTTTACCTTCAGAAATGAGTAGTGACATCAAAACCACAGATAACTGTTTTAAAACAGACTGAAAAAGTGTTCTCTCTTTTTCTCTTTCCACTCCTACACTGACACCAAGGAAACCAAACTAAGAAAACTGATGCTTTACTATCTCTTATGCCAAAAAGAAATGTTAACAGAATGTGCCATGAAATTCTCTGTACTCATCATATCTAAATTCATAGAATATCCTAAAATACTAAAAATGAATCTTTAAGAGAGAATGCTTGTTTTTAAAGAACAAACATATATTGGGCACTCTACAGAGTCAATATATATACAATATATACAGAAATTATTTATAAAACAAAAATACGTAATGAAAGGAGAATTTGATGAGTAGGTAAGAAAGAAGTCTCTGCTATATGTCAAACACATGGACTCTGCTCCTTACTTCTCTACTGTTAGCAATGAGTCTGCACTGACATGCAATGTTTAAATAAGCACTCTGCCACAACAAGATGCCAGAGCTCTTAAAAATTTTTTTCTCAGCCCATCTATAACCAAGTTTACATTTGAAAGCTTGTTTCTTGGGCCTCACAGTTTGAAAACAGCAGCAACAACAACAACAACAACAAAAAGAATTGTTTGATTGTTTGTTTGATGTTAATTGTTACTGTGGTGATTTCAACTGGGACAGAGTTGATTTTCTTCATAATCAAGAAATGATGCTATATTTTGGCTCTAAACAAAACACTGTTGATAGCACACCAATGTTTCAGTTGTTGCTGAGCGGTGCTGCACAGAGCCAAGGATATTTCAGCTTTCAGCTTCTCATACTCTACTGCCAGCAAGGAGGCAGCTGGGGAACAAGAAGCTGAAAGAGGACAGAACCAGTACAACTGGTCTAAACTGGCCTAAGGGATATTCCACACCATATTACATCACATGAAACAAACAAACAAACAAACAAACAAACAAACTTTATAGTTTGTTTCAGTTCAGTTTTATAACTGAAAGGAATTGGTTGGAGGATATCTGATGCTCAGAGACTAGCTGGGCATTGACTGGGGGGTGATGGAGATTGCTTTGTGCATCACTTCTTTTCTAAATATATACACATTGGTATACGTTACCGTTATTACTGTTATATCTCTCCTCCTCTTCTTTCTTAGTAAACAATTTTATTTCCAACTACAGGTTCTACCTTTTTTTTCATTCTCTCCCACATCCCACTGGAAGACGGGAGTAACCAAAGGTGTGTGGTGTTTCATTTCCTGCCAGGTTAAACTACAACGGATACTCAAGTGGATTTTGTTACTATAGGCATGAGAATTCCATGCTTCCCAGGTGACCCTTTAAAATAATTCAAAACAATGAATATTTAAAACTGTAAAGGAATAAGAATTATTAAGAATTAGGGATTTGATTTAGTAGCTTGGTGGGTAGGGATGGTGGTGGGAGGATGGTTGGACTAGATGATCTTGTAGGTCCTTTCCAACCTAATGAATCTATGAATCTATGAAGAACCAGCACCAGAGGAATTTTTAAGGTTATCAAATGTAACTTCTTTTCATTACGGGTTGTCCAAGTTTATGATGCCTTTCATAAAAGGAATAAGATTCTCCTAAGGGTTTGATAAGGCCAGCCATTCCCTCTGCTAGGGATATGGTTCTGATAAAATTTGTACTGCAGTCTCTATGTATTGGAATAATTATTTTGAAATGTGACTTTATTGTGACCCTGTAATTGACTTTCTTTTCATTTGCTCTGATTATTCTCTGTCCTTTCTAATTGATTAATTCTCTCCTTATAGGCTTTTCCACAGCCTTCAGTTAAGGTCTTAGACAAAAGAGTTCAGTAGTCAGGTTCCCAGAAGCAGATTTACATCACTAATCACAAGGAGCTGAAACTCCTAACCACTTACGATTATGAACAGCAAAGTAGACAGCCTGACCTCTGATTCCTGCTAAAAGTTCATCAAGACCTACTGTCTTCCTTATAGCTGCTTTACCTGTATCATCGTGATTCACAGTAGAGATTTATTAGATTAAGCAGATGTATTTGGTGCAACCTCTATTATGCAAATTATAATTTGTCAATCAATTTGTGCTACTTGCAGTGGTGGATCAATGAAACAAAAAACAAGGTAGTAGTTTTTGCTTATCTCTCTGCTACTCTATTTTTTTGAATTTATTGAATGGAAACTATTTTACTCCACTGTAGAAAATGCTTAGAGATAATGTTGATTACTTAATTTTGATAATTCCTAATGGAACTTATTAAACTTTACACTGAATTTAGTCTGATTTCTGCCTACGCAACAAAACTCCGGTATATCTGATAACTTGGTAGGCTTGTTCAGTTAAATTTCAGTGAAGAAATTGAATATGCTTGTTATGAATAAAACAATTTTGCAGGTTTGTAACTTTTTATTCATTTTAATGGAGCCCTGATGAAGTTAACCAGTCTTTTTTCTGTTAAGTAGCTTGCAAATTAATTAGATTCAAGAGGTGAAATAAGAAGTCTTTTGTAATGAAACTCTGACACCTTTGCATCTTATACAGTGCAAGTCAAACTGATTTGCCTTTCATATTAACAAATTATTTTCCCATTACTTGCTTTTAAAGCTCTGACATTAAAAATATTTCAGTAACATCAGATTTCTTTTATGCCAGATTATTGAAAAAGTTAAGACTTTTTTTTACATTTTATTTATGTTTTTTTGTATAAAAAATCACAGTATATAAAACTTGCTTAGATTTTGACCCACATAATAGCTCTTTCTGCTTTTCAGTGGAATGACTGGGCCCATCAGAGTTGGCCATGGCACTGTAATCATGAGCTCATTGATATTATATGTGGAGTTTATATAGACACAAAATTTAAATAAAAAATGTGGATATCGTGTTTCAAATTAATTATCCTGATCCCCAAAACTGGAAAACTTCAGTCTGCCTGGATTAGATATAAGTGCATTTCAGGCATGTGAACCACTGATAGTAAACAACAGTCTACAAGAGCAATAAAATGTCTACTAATCAGTCAATAATAGGGTTAAAAAGTTAGGTCAGGGATATACTTGTGCCTAAAAACAATAAGGATCCTGTCTGAGAAGGGAGAAAGCTAACCAGAAAGCTTAGTGCTCTAATTGTTCTTCATTAGCCGTATTTCCCCAAGGAAACGGGGTGATGAGCATGTTTCCATTTATGAATGCAGGGCACTCACTGACTTCAGCCCTAACATCATGGTTGTTGAAAATTATCACCTCCACTCCAGTTAAAAATATCTTGTACATTGTGCTAGCTGAGCAGTTCTGATTTCTGAGGAATTTTCCTCTCCAACTAGCTATTGTGCAGAGAATAGGAATCTTGTCAGTCTTCATCTAGATTATTCTGTATCTATTACTGAACCACTGTATCAAATCAATTAATCTATACAAATGTTCATTTGTATGTAGGGAGACTCTCTTGAGGTCCCTTCAAACCCCTGCAATTTTGTGATTCCCCTATGCATAATGAATATATAGACACATATAAAGTGAGTCTATATATTTATATATAAGATTTATATAAATAAATGCTCCCTAATTTTAAGTACAAAGCTAAAAATGCAAGACAATAATAATATAAAAATAGAATAGGCATAGATAAAATTACTGGGATTTTCTTCCTAGATTCTTAAATTTCTACACTTGCACTAGAGTGTTTTAAAAGAGGAAGATTTTTTCTATGTATTATCAAAGAATTTCTCTGTGGAGGAGCAGATTCTGATGTTCAAACTCAAATCAGTGCACCCTTGTCAGGAGTGTTTGAGAGTGAGATAAACCAGATCCCTATTCCTCATCAAGAACTATGGTTGTTTCCATCTTTACTTAGTGGGATGTTCCCATGTGAGCCTGGCACTGTTTGAGGAATCCAGTCCCACCTATGAGATGGATTCACTGCATGCTGACCTGCTCAGGCCCCAGACACTATCTTATATATCTTACTCAAGATTCTCTAGAATTGCACTTTTGGATTTCTCAGTTTGAATGTGCATATATACATTTAAATCTATACCTTAGGTTTCACTTGAATAAAGCACATAATTCTCTGGAATTGCAAGGGCTGCTCTGAAAGTAATGTTTTCTATTTTATTATGTTGCCCCACAGTGTCAGAAATGATGGTGGTATAACAGTAGAGGTTGAACCTTCCCACCAATATTCCATTACCTTCTGTTGCTGTGCAACAGATGGCAGCAGAGGGGCACTCTGACAAAATGGCCTCTGATGTGGAAGTGTGCATGAAGCAAAGGTGTGACATTGAATTCCTCCACGTGAAAAAATTGCACCCATTGGCATTCATCAATGCTTTTTATGGAAACAAAAAAAGCAGATGTGTGCACAGTGAGCGGTACATTTCAACAGCGGTGACAGTGACTTGAAAGACAAACCATATTCTGGACAGCTAAGCAGATTTTTATAAGCGTGATATACAGGCTCTTCTTCATTGCTGGCAAAAATGTGTAGCAAGTGGTGGTGAGTATGTTGAAAATGAGTGTTTTGTAGCTGACAATTTTCTCTATCAAATACTGATTTTGTGCTCTTTGTTGTAGTTTCCACAGAAACAAATAGAAGGCATTTCTTCTGGAACAACTTACGTACATGACCTGTATCATACCTATGTAATACACGCATGATAAAATGTCACAACACATGAACTATTGCACTACAGTCTATAAGCATTTGTATTTGAGAGTTTATGCTATTTATCCAAGTTAAGCATTATGGTTTTTAGCAAAAAGAATTTGAACCAATTGTATGTCTTCCAGTTTCTTCCAGTTTGAAAACTGCACACATTTTCTGGCAGTCGGGGCACTATATACAGGAAATTCAGTGGTAAAAGGAAAACGTTAGGTATGTCTACAATATTACTGCATCTATTTCTATTACAATACATGCAAGCTTGCTTTCTTTTCCACTTTACTGGTTAGATAAACAGTATACTGTTTTTACGTATGTGCAGTGCTGCTCACCTTCTGAAAAATAACAACATCTTTAATACAGTGTTTTTTCCAGATCAGATCTGCATTGCTTCCTGTATATTTTGTATTCAATATAAGCTAAGCTACATGAAAGGAAATCTTAAATAAAATTTGGAGGGGCAAAGAGAAGGATGAAAGACGATCCAAAATCTGGTTCATTTACTGATCTACTCAGAAGAATGCAAGGGGTCAGACACTGTCAGGTACTTTCTGGTTGTGTTAGGTTTGTACTCTTTTACAGTACAGAGTGATGCAGTAATGTGTGTACCCTGATACTAAGCCCAAATCTGATTATTCATTCCGAATTAAATAACTTTGAAATAGCTCCTCAAAGCAGCTTTCAACAAAAGCAAGTTTTCAAAATAACTTCAACTTGTGTTTATGCAACCATCTGACTTTTTTTTTTTAACCAAGATGCTTGTCTCATTTTGATAAAAGTAATTCCCACATTCAGCTTCTGTCAGCTTCTGTCCACTTTTTTATCTGAGAACAGTGAAAAAAAAAAAGCTAATTTAATCTCTCAACTCCTGTGAAGAAGTTTAAAAAGTCAACGTACTTTTTGGTATCTGAAAAAAAAACAAAAAACCACAAAACCTTAAAACCTTAAATGAATGAAACGACGTTTGCAAAGCTTATACTTTTAAAATCAATACATTCTCTATATTCCCATTGAATTTATCCAGATTATTCAAAAACAAGCCATTGCAAAATGAAAGTTTCATCTACCCATGCTAGCAGCTAGCAGCTTAATTAATTGATATATTGTAGAATCACTCTGCTTTTTTCCAGAACTAGCTCTTCAAGATAAAAAGATGTAGGCAAAAACTGTGCCTACTTCAGCTCCTGCTTAGGGTACATGGAAGCACTTATCACTGTGCTATCAGTGTGCTTTCATCCCCTGAGTGGCCTAACCTTGGTTTCCTTTTCTACATGTATTGATCTTAGAAGATAACAGCTGGTATGAAAACTGAGTAGAGGATTAAGACTACTCTTTTTGTCTGCAGCACTTCAGGGATAAATCCCATTTCTTATAACTTTTTTGATGTTTTCTTCCCTTCAACTTCCTCATTGCAAACAAAGCTCTTCCTCTCAAGTACAAAATGCAATAGCTTGACCCAGGAAGTAGATCTGATCCTGTGTTTCCCAAAAAACAGAAGTTTTGTATTTACAATAAAAAATGCTTTGCAGAGACTAAGCCTCCTTTCTGGCTTTGGATGTGGCTGGTGAATGGCAATGTTCTCACCTGTCCTGGAGGACACAGTTCTGAAAGCGGGCAGTGACAAAACAAAATTTGCATGGCTATCTGTTCGCCACATTTACTTCCCACAGGCTGTAAAAGAAAGGCTGCTGGGGCAGGGTAAGCCAGTGGTACAAGGGCAGCAATAGCAGCAGGTTGCCCAACTCACTTTTTTTCTCACACCACTGCTGTCCTGTTAAGGCCCACCATGGGTGCTGGGACACACCGGGGCAGTCTAGGTGGAGCTGTGACCTCATCAGGCCCTCGTCAGTTTGAAGGGACGTTTAGATGTCATCCGGTCCAACCCCCCTGCTCCCTGAATAGGGACACCTACAGCTAGACTAGGTTGCTCAGAGCCCCATCCAGGCTGATCTTGAACGTCTCTAAGGACAGGGCATCCACCATGTCTCAGGGCAACCTGTGCCAGTGCCTTACCATGCTTACTGTAAAAAACTTCTTCCAAATATCCAATCACAATCTGCCCTTCTTTAGTTGTAAACCATCACCCCTTGTCCTATCACAACAGACCCTGATAAAGAGTTTGTTCCCTTCATTCTTGTAGGCCTCTTTTAGATGCTGAAAGGCTGCTATTATATCTCTTCAGAGTCTTCTCTTCTCCAGGCTGAACAGCCCCAGCTCTTAGCCTGTCCTGGTAAATGTCCCTTGGATCTTTTTTTTTGCCATAAGTGGGGTGGATTTTCTTCAAACTGTATTTTTAGAATACTTCAGAGCAGCCCCTTTACCTCCAGGGATAACCTTATAATCAGAAAAATGCGTTTAGATTTAGTCAGCCACTTCTTTCAGCCTAGAAGCACTCCATCTGCCAGACTTCCATCACAAAAATCACAAAACAACTTCTCCCCTCCCAGCTAGGTTACCCAAACAACATGCATTACTACTTTCTTCCCTAGAAAACCTCCAAACTCTGCTCCCCTGATTTTACCTGTTTATAGCACAGTTGCTGGCTAATAACACAACTGACAGCTGGCTGTCGTTTAGCCATTCCCTCTCTCTCCAGATCTCCCTCACCACATCTTTTCCCACCTCTGAGCTGTCATCACCTTTCCCTAAGCTACACCCGGGAGAAGAGGAGAAAATTAATTGTGTCATTTTCATATAACATCTTTCTACCATCATATCCCTGAAAATATGATTTCCTTGCAATTACACTGAGTTTGCATGGGTGTAACTTCATTTATTTAGGAAGACCTGCTTCTGATTGACATGTACAGGTATATGAAGAGAATCCTGGCCTACATCTTTGTCATTGTGAGTTATTTCAAATGTAAGAACATTGTTTACTACTTCCATTAAATAGAGATAAATATAAATAGACTTACACTGCTGCTGTCACTTCTCCAAAAATATAGTTAATGAGCTCTGATCAGATGTTCTTGGTTCATTTCAGCTGGCTTCTGGGACATTTTCCAGGGACTATGGACTCAGTTTTTACTCAAGGAGCAAGTACTGACTAGTTAAGTTTTGAATTTTCTATATGGTTTTAGTTAGTAGTTCTCTCAGAAGATAGTGAAATATCATGAAACTTTTGCTAGAAAATTCTCAAATTTTGCTAGAAAGATTTCTAATCTGACCCATGCATCAGCAAATTTCTCCTGGCACTCACCACATTTGTGACAAAATGCATTCAGTTTTGAAGGGTTCTCTTAGACTATGGAGTTCATTTGTTCCTTTACTGAATTCAAAATCCTGCTATAAGAAAATGAAAACATTCTATGCTAAGCCAGATTTTTTTTTAACTACAGTCAAGCCAAATAATTCTGATTATTTTAGATCTGACTTATTATAAAGAGAAAGAAAAAATGAAAAAAAAATCACTATTGAAAGTCTCGTTAATAAGAATACAGTTAAAATCGTATTATTCGGGTTTCCTACTATCTGCTCCCTGCTCTAGTGCTGTGTCACCATTCTAAGGCCGTTGTTTTTAGGGTAGGGCGGTTAGGAGTGTTGTATCTCATCAGCTTCCCCAGTGCTTCAAGAAAGGGGGTATAATTTTGATAGTGCTGGTTTCCTTCTCTATGCCCTTGAGTCTAGGGGGAAACTTCTGTACTTTCTGACTCTTTTTTATGCCTTGTTCATTCTGCACTGCTCTACAGTGTTATACTAAATTTCAATTTCCTAAATACTGAGTGTGACATATTCTGGATACATGCTCTTTTTGCCACGTTGGCCCTACAGTTTTTTTGCCCTACTATCATGCTAGCAGCTCTGCAGCTGACCACTAGTGAGCTTTTTAGTGGCCCAGAGACAGTGTCCTTCCATGCCTCACTGTTGCCCTATACTGGGAGTCCCCAGCACATCACGCTGTGCCTCTGTTCCCAAATGAAAAGCCTTGCTCACATCCCACACCTATACTCTAAGATGCCAAATGAAATATTCCCTCTCAGTTCTCTACTTTGCAGTGCAATGCAGGATAGCACAGCCCTCCGAAGTACCTTTTGAATGGTGACTGTCAACGCAAGTATCTTCACAGATCTTAGGTGTACATTATTAGCAAATGGAACTACTGACTAGAAGTGTTAATTTGATGTGGTACGTAATACTTTAATCAAATCCTGCTTTCATCTCATGTATCTGGGGAGGGAAAAACACAATAAACAGAGGTATTCCATCTAAATAAAATATGATCACTTCACTGTTACCTGCTTTGATTGTTTTCCTTCTTGAAGCAACAGAGCTGTATCAGATAATCATATATCATAATTTTGAGCATATTTTTATACTGTGTCAACTCATTATTTCTTGTGTTTGTTTTTTTTTTACTTTACATTTTTCCATGTTTCTTTTGAAAAGGTAAATAAGTACTTAATCACTGAGCTTTGGATGCATATAAATTCCTTATATCTTGTGATTAATTTTAATAAAATTATGGTTTGCTGAGTTGCTTGTATTTTTAGATTATAAATAATCACAGAAACTAGATGAAGTATCATTCTTATTACTTCTGTTACAAAAGAAAATGAGAACAAGGTTCTGCGTGATCCTTGTTATCATTAATTCTCAGTGCTGGTCAAGGAAAACTTGACAAAGCTGAAAAATGTATCAAAGTCTGATATGTCTGCATTCTTGAACCTGAAAAGTATAGGTAAACTTCATAAAGGAGAGCAACAAAATACAACCTTTCAAAGTGATGTAAACTGAATTATTTTCAGTTCTAGCAACTTTTAATTTATTTTTTTTTCCAGAATCACTTTATTTAGATACAGTTAGAGCAGGAAAAAAGATCAGAAAAAGAACACAATTTTTTTTTCAAATACTTAAAAAAATAATTTGTGGGAAGAAGTTATTATAGGAAGCATAAACTTACTTATTTTTTCACAATTCTTTTCAAATATATTCATGTTTAACATTCATTGTTTAGTTAAACTGTATGAAAAAAATGTCAAAATTTAATTCCTTTTTTTTTTTTTAAGTTTAAGAACTCAACTGTCAGATTTATTTTTCTGAATTATGACCATATCAAATATATTTTTAATAATGATTTCTGTAATCTTTCAGCGATTGTAAGAATATTTTTTTAATGGGAGTTTTATGTCCACTGTATGAATCAGCAAGCTAATTCTTGTTTGACACACACAATCCTATTATTCCATCTTGAGGAAAATGGAATCTCTCTGAAATTAAAATGAAACAAGTTCCTCATGGTGATTTTGTTATTTTTCATTTTTTCAAGTGATCCTTAAAAAAAATCTGCACTTCACAGAATCACAGAACTGTAGGGGTTGGAAGGGACCTCTAGAGATCACTGAGTCCAACCCCCCCCTGCCAAAGCAGCTCCCTAGCCCAGGTTGCACAGGTAGGCGTCCAGGCAGGTCTGGAACGTCTCCAGAGAAGGAGACTCCACCACCTCTCTGTGCAGCCTGTGCCAGTGCTCCGTCACTGCACTGTGAAGAAGTTCCCACGCACACTTGTGCAGAGCTAACTCCCCCACTGTCCTATCCTTATGCAACACTGGGATGAGTCTGGCCTCGTCCCTTTGCCTCCCACACCTTAGATATTTATAGATGTTGTTTATAATTATACTGTTGAGTATGGAAAAGAATATTTTTGGTACAGATTTTTTAAGTATTTATTCTTATCATACTGGATTCTGTACTATAGTACAGGAGGACGGATGTTAGTGACATCTACTTTATTACAGTATTTTCTGTGTGACGCCAGTAACTCTGTTGCTGACTTTTTGTTTATGCTTGAAGTTTCAACCTCAAAGATTAGCACAGAACACTTTTTTTTTTTTTCTGCTTGCCTTTTTTGTTTGTTTGTCTGTTTGCTCTTAGCACAGCTCTTTAGAGTTTCCCAGTGTTAAATACAGATCTTCGTATACTGTTAATCTAGTCATTTGATATACTGCTGAGCTCTCATTCTCAAACAAAAATACTTGCAATTTTCTACTTCACTGTCCCATCTGCCTTTCTTCTTTCTTTTACCTCCATGCAGTTTGCATTAGCTGACCTACTTCTGTTTGTTCAGTCTTTATATCTGAGGAAAGAGAAATAGTATTCTTGCAAGAAAAAATATCAAAGACTGCCGCACTGAAATGTTCAAACTTCTCCAGCTATGTTTATAAAGGTGCCCTAGAATGTGAAAATGTGCAGAAATTGTTTAATATCTGTCATACAGGAGAGTTGCTCAGTTCATGCTGTTAAAAATAAATCAGGATCTAAGCAATTTATTTGTAAAATAAATCCTTAGTTAATGTAATCACAAATGAGTTAACTACACTATCAAGATTAATATCAGCAATGCGGCAGATAAAAAAACCATACTAGAGTCACACAAAATATACATTAATAAACATTATAAATTTCTAAGAATCATTCTGTAACTGAGCTCTTTAAGCACGTGTACAGACTAACACAAACACAGATAAACTGCACACAAATGCCCTCTCCATGTCACTCACTCACCGCCTCTCCTGGGATTTGTGGTTCCCCATTTGCACGCTTACACTGCCATCTCCCCCTGGAGAAGTGGCTGCCTCATCTTTGTGAGTGTTCCTGTACCCCTTCAGCCTGTGGGGCCTTACGCTAGTGCAAAAATTTCCTGCCAGGTTCCCACAGAAACACCAAGGTGTGGGTTCCCGCTTGCAGCCCCAGGCAGGAGCTGGCAACATTAGATGTTCCACGGGAAGTTTGTGAAAGCATGAGGCAATGCCTTGTGGTGCCAAACCAGGCTTTGCCGCTGTTTTCACTGTCTCCCATCCTATTGCAAATTGTTGTTCTATTCTGCTTCTCTTCCAGCTGATCTGTCTCTTCTTAGTTCCCTGGTTATCTTTTAATCCAGCTGGTTGTCATCTTCACATTAACATGGCCAGACTGGGGTCCACAGCCTCCAGACAGTTCTGTGTATTTGTATTACACTCACCATCATATTTTTGCCGATACTGCTAACCAGCCCACTTTCCAACGATGCACATGCAATCACCCCCATTATGTCTCTTCACATTTCATAAAACAAAAATAATTGAATTTGCTCATAAATGGTCCTCCTCAAAAGATCATCTTTGCTGAATAGGTCATTTCACTGAATTGAGGCAGCAAGGTGTGCTGGTGCTACTTAGAGACGTACGTTTGATGAGCCGCAAAATGGTTCCTGGCTTCTAAGGCCCAATGCTCACTCATGAGGGAAAAAGCACTGTGCTTGGCAGTTGCAAATCTAAAGGTCACTTTCATTTTATTTTCAACAGTTGCACAACAGTATTGATTATTATTAAACTAGCTTTCCAATTTTGTTTGGTTAGTAGCTTTCTCCTATTCATGACCAAACAGCAATGACATACAAGAACTTCTTGGACTTGCATCTCATGATTGGATTTTATTCTTGTATTAAAAATAACTGAATAATTGTATGTAACATCATAAAATTGCACAGGAAAACTCTTTCCAAGAACTTTGCCTCCAACACTTCCAATCCGCTTTCACTACAGCAGCGTTTACAATGAAATGATTTCATGGAGTTTTGAATATTAGCGATGTGAAAGAATTATTATCGCCCTGGAAACAAAATTTATGTAAAGAGTCTTCCTTAAACCAGGTACAATACCCAACATCTTGTTATTTAAATTCCTGGGATTATTTTTTCCCTTTGGTATCAATAAAGCATTGAATTTTTATAGGATTACCTGCCCAAACCCACTCACAGGTGTGGGAGAAATTGGTCATGAGAATCTGTGTAAAGAAATTATGATTGCATGTTTAAATATTCCCTGATTCATTCATTACTGTGCCACATTTCTTAGAGTGGTAAATGGGAGCATAGAATTTCAAGAGAGATTTGTCTGTTTGCACTAGGAGAGAATACAAACCTTCACTTCTTAACAAGGAGAAATGGAATGGATTGGAACAATAATGAAAATGAACTCCGAATATTTTTGGCATTCATTTTAATATGAAGAGTCTCCTCTTCGGAAAAACTTTGAATGAGAAATGCAAAATGTAAATATTTTTGCTCAGTAGTTCATTTTTAATCATGTCTAGTTTAGATTTAGAAGATTTATTGTCTTTACTCAGTTTAGAAATAATTAAATCATATCCCTTTCTTATTACCTCTGGGTTGTAACCATTCCCTTCTGTCTCCATTAGGCTTTTACCCAATTGCTCACATTTTTCCTCACTGGCAGTAATTGTTTCACGCAGAGAGTCCAGCTGTTAGGCCATAATATCGTTGTCCCAATCTATCATATTCAATGACTTCTGGAAAGTTAAATCACTTCTGAAGCCTACAATGAGGAGACATCTAAAGATGACTTTGCACATACTATGAAAGATGCTCTCAGTGATAAAAATGCTATTTATCCTCATTTTCAGCACTCCAACTAGTTTCACAAAATCCCACAGGAGTAAAAAAAGTCTCAAATTTAAATTTGTAGAAATAGGGTTGTTTTTTTTTTGTTGCGCTCATTGGAATTAATATCTTGCTGCATTTTATCTACAGAAAATATCACATCTTTTACTATAGATGGTAAATTTTTCAGGGTTTGCTGAAGCCACTCCGCCACACTGTAACTTGCTTTATGATGTGGAGTGAAAATGACACCTAATTTTGTACTTTTGACCTCAGACCTTGACACATGTGGACCTGTTTCGATACTTAAAGATCATATTTGCTATCAAATTATTCACAATTCAGCTTTTTTCTTTTCTCATCCTAGAATAATGAGTTTGTTGTAATGTTGCAAGTGAAAAACAGAACCCTGATATCTGGCCAGATTTTGATCTTGAGAAAAATCACTCCTAAAATTATTGACTGTAAACTATTTTGAAAGGGTTTTGATTTAAAAACCTTAATGCAAATACAAGTTATCTCTATTATTATTTCTATCAAATAACTTTTAGTGGCACTAAACTTTTAAAACCAGTGATGAATTAAAGGTTTATATAAAATGTCACATCTTAACCTTTATAAAACTAGGAGCAGACATGTTGTACACTTAATATTCTTCACTCATATGGTTGAGGACCCAAGGCAGCTTGTCATCGGAGCTGCATTAACTGGAATGACAGAGACTATAGGGATATTTTGACACATGTCAAATCAGGGTAATAGCTATATTACCCAGGCAGTGTAAGGAGATGATTCTGAAATTCCACTGTACTGCAACCATCACCATCTGGAATAAGACTCGCTTTTTTTACAGAAGAGTTTTTGGTTTTTTAAATTTTTGTAAGTACTATTTTCTTGTAAGGTGGTATTACTTACAACTAATTCCGATTATATCCATATTTCAGGCATGATGTAAATAATTTTATGTCTTGCACAAATTGTATTTTTAGGATAAAAACAAGAAGAAGAACACTTGTTTACTGTGAGAGAAAACATACATCCTGTGCCTTAGATATTTTGAAGGAGCTGCACTTGCATAACACACAGCCCAGCTTTCAGCAGATGAAAAGACCCAGAAATGCAGTACTGGGAGCAGCTTACCTTTACAGCCTCCAGTATTTAAAGGGAGTTTATGAACATAAGGGAAATCAACTTTGTACAAGGGCTGATAGTGATAGAAAAAGGGGGAATGATTTTGAACTAATAGAGAAACACAGATGTCATGGTTTTATGATTTTTGGCATTGGTATTCCACATCATAACATCATGTAGTTCATTAAGAGTTAAAGAGTTAATACTCCAGCTCTATGGATCATTGATAATTCCAGGTATACCTGTCTCAGAAGAGAAGAACTACATTCCCCGGAGGACTTTGCGATGCTTTGCATTTTTACATGTTTTTGCTCAGAGGGAAAGATAAAAACTGTCTGTGGTC
Source organism: Oreortyx pictus (assembly GCA_036925125.1). Taxonomy (NCBI): domain Eukaryota; kingdom Metazoa; phylum Chordata; class Aves; order Galliformes; family Odontophoridae; genus Oreortyx; species Oreortyx pictus. Next base: position 88,638,784 of record JAUPFR010000002.1, on the reverse strand, counting down.
ACAGGACACGCTCTTTTCCTTCGGGATTGAGCTCAGCAGTGGGTGTTTGTTGCAGCCGTCCGCCTTCAGTGTTGGCGTGGGGCCTTCGATTTATCGGACACTCTCTCTCTCTTGCTCATTTTATTTGATTTGTTGGCCTCAGTTTCAATTGTATTGTGTTATATTGTGTTGTTTTGCTTTCTGATATCTTATTTAGTGAATTAGCTTTCCTCCTCAGATCATTGCCACTGTTTTGTTTCGGGGCCCATCTCTCTTTTCCCTTTTCCCTTTTTTTAACTCTTAATGCTCTACATGATGTTATGATGTGGATTACCAATGCCAAAAATCATAAAACCATGACAACAGAAACACAGAAACACTAGGTTGGAAAGGACCTACAAGATCATCTAGCCCAACCATCGTCCTGTCACCATCCCTTACCAACTAAGCTACTAAATCATATCCCTTAGCACCTCATCTAGATGCTTCTTGAACAGCTCTATGGACAGTGACTCCACCACTTCCCTAGGCAGGCCATTCCAGTGTCTGACCACTCTTTCAGAGAAAATGTTTTTCCTTGTATCCAAACTAAACCTTCCCTGGAGCAACTTGTGGCCATTGCCTCTTGTCTTATCATTAGTTATCTGGGAGAAGAGGCCAACCCATAGAGGAGATTTAGACTAGATGTCAGAGGGAAGTTCACTGAGAGAGTGGTGAGCTGCTGGAACAGGCTGTCCAGAGAGGTTGTGGATGCCCTGTAACTGGGAGTGTACAAGGCCAAGTTGGATGGAGCCCTGGGCAATCTTGATCTAGGAGCTGGAACTTGATGATCCTTGAGGTCCCTTCCAGCCCAAGCTGTTCTATAATTCTATCATTCCATTCAGACAGTGAAAGTGCAGCAAGTGCTTATTTTGACAGAGGAGTTCACCATGTCCATACAAGCAAACTGAACAGGTCCAAGACACAGGCCTGAGAGTTACTGTGGAGCCCTCAGTGCTTTTTTGCACTCTCAGTAAGGTCTGAGGCCCTGTTACGGTCCAAGCTTGTGAGATGGCAAGGGAGAACACATTCACACAGAGACTTCATCAAATAAACAACTCTTGGCAATTTGGCTACCCTGTTAGGGCTCCAGAAGCGGTAGTGTGGACACCAGTAGAGCCAAGGCAAAGATGGCTTCAGGGGCATAAAAACATCCCTGGTCTGTTATTATCTGCTGTGTCTATAGAGCAATGCTATGCTGCGCTATGCATTGTGTGAATCCAAAAGGGGAACAGTCAGATGCCATAGCCCTATATAGGCAGCTTCTTGCAGGCAGATGACCCATTATTTTCATCATATGCTGCAGCTTTCCTGCCCTCTTAGAAATGTCTCAGAAAATGATAAAGCACTGGGGCACTAAGACATCAAAAGAGCAGATGGTGTGAGAGCACTATGCCATTCATATCAGAGAGGCAGGTCACTTTGCTGTGACAATGAAGAGAGAAGAAGGGAGGTACTGCTAGAAAGGAGCTTCACGTGAGCTATTTTTGCTGATAGCTCAGGTCACTGACAGTGCATGTGCTGCAATAAGGATGGATGGATGCTATGACAGACCTTTTCACTGAAAGGGATACGTTCTCGCACACAACATCGAAGATATACAAATGTGATTGAATGAGCTCTAGTTACAGCTCTGCTAACAACATATATGTAAAATAAATTTTCTAGGAAAAAAAGAGAGAATTCTAAGTGTTCAGACCTTAAAATTTCTGTATTTGTTGATGTCTGTGGAATTTGTATTTAAAATTTCCATTTTCTGTATGAATACTATCTCATTTTTCCAAGCAAACATGAATTAACTACAGGAAGAAAGGAGGATGAATGACCTGCAACTTAATATTACCATGTGCCACAGCCAGATGACACAGCTTAGCACAGTACACTGAGGTTACATCTACCCCTATCTCTCACTAAGTTTCTAAGAAATGTTCTAAATTCCATATGCTACCTTTGCTGTTCTTAAAATTCCTTGGAGAAAAGGCCTCTTCTCCTGCATTATTACTTTTGTATGCAGTGATAATTACTGAAAAAACAGAATGGAGCAGAGATGGATTGCAGAGTGTCTCTAAGGTAATATCAAGTATGAAGCACAGAAGACAGGTTCTTTAAGCCAAAAATAGTTGGATTTCTTATTTACACTATTTTGTGTTTTGATTGCCACAAAGAAGTTGAGAATTTTTTTTTTCAGGAGCGGAAAACTTCAGCAATCTTTCTTGCTTTTTCTCTGAGCATATGTAAAATACAAAATATTTAAATGTATTACATTGTCTTCACTACTAAAATGAACATCACATTCTTTTGTTCCAGTAATTGTTATGGTAACATAATTTTAGCAAACACAATCTTCTGCCAAGTTGCTGTTCCCTATAGAGTTTTGAAAATCCTACTTGTATAAAGAATTGAGAATATTTTGCATTTAAGATTGCTGCCAGTATGTCCATTCACTAGTAGAATGAAATCAATTGTTTGGGACCAAATAGATTTGCACTCAGTCATGTAAGTTGTCACAGTCACTACTATGTAATCTACAAGCAAATCAAGCCTCAAATAAATAATTATATGTAAGGAACAAGAAGAACTTTCTAGCAGTAAACTCTAATGAAAAATATGAAGCTACTTACATGAATAAATGTCATACAACTTGAAGGAATAGAAAACTCAGGACCCTTTAAGTATCTCTTTGCATGACAGCAAAAAACAACAACAACAAAAAAAGGGCAACAATATAAATCAGCAATCTCAGCCAGACTGACTGAGAAAAAATTGATTTTTAAAGATGTTGAAAATTAATAGTGGTAGCTATGCACGCCACTCAATTCAGCAAATTTCTTTGATAGAATTGATATATGTAGTCCACTTCACTGCCAGATGTTACTGAAATTATTTCAGAATCTATAAACAAGAGTGTTGTATGCATGATCACATAGCCACAACTCTGGCAGCTACTCTCAACTTTGCTTCATTGGGTTGCATGGTTCCTGTTTGCCATTTAGTGTCACAAGCCCTCAAGCATGATCCATTAGAGTGCTTCAGCTAACTTGCTGCTACCTCCATTTAAATGAAGATCAGAAACTCACTTTCCACACGTAGTCCTTAGAGACAGACAAGTAAAATTACTTATAAATGCCTAACTGAGTTGATTAACAGGTATGTTTCCAAGATTCATCTCCTTAAATTAGACACAAAAAGTGCAAAGATGATCACACCTTTATCAATTAAGCTAATCCATCTATCTTGAAGTGAATATAAACCTATTTCAGGATTATTATTACATCTTTCTTTCATTCTACATTCTCTTTAACTTATCATTAAAGTCTTTTATGTCTCTGATTAGTTTTGAACCCTTTAATTACAAGACACCATGCTGAAAGAAAACTATTCTGTAAATGAGTAGCTAGGTGCTTTTTTTTTCTTTTAAGGGACAATCTAAAATGAAGAAGATAAAAATAAATATTTGATGTAGTTGCTTTTTTTTATCTAGGGACACTACTGAAATAAAGACAAATGTTTCAATGCTCTGTATCTTAATTCTGATAGGCTGTGATGTTTTAATTGGGAGGCTGTAAGATTGCCTGAAAGGACTTAAGTAAACACATCTTGAGACTTATTGGAGAAAAATCCCTTTTCTATGATATTAAAACTGAAAAATTTCCGAGTGTACTCAAAACATATTTCAGACTGATCTCAGTCATGTTAGTCTAGACATTTGCTACTGAACTTGCCTTTCTGTGTTCATATATCACTCTGCAGAGATAGCTGCAGAGCACTGCCATACTTCAGTGTTACAACAGATGGTGTATTATTTTGTTCTTTTTTTGTTACTACTTCTAAAAATTGTACACAAAGCTATGCTAAGTTTATTATTATTGCACTTTGTACCCTTCTTTCTCCTGCATCATTTTGTTCATTTCAGTCATTCTTCTCTCTCTCTGTTAGACTAAACACATCAACAGTCATCATAAGCTTGTTCAGTTCTTTAAATAGCAAATACTGACCTGAAATTTCTAGATGATTCTGCATTATAAAAAAAAGATGAATACATTTAAGAATAAATGTTTAAGAAGAAAATAAAAGTTACAAGGCCAACTATTCGGTATTAAGAGTAACAGCTTTAAGGCAAAATATTCATACATGTTGCTTTATGGTATATTATCTACATAGAAGGTCCACTGATGTTTTCATTTGAAAGTATTTATCAAAAATATGATGTTCTTCTCTTCATTAGAAATAAGTTACATACATACATACCACTCAAAGCATCTTTTAAGTAAAAAGACTTGTAACTTTTATTAGTCATTCAAAACTACTGAATTTAGTAATGCATTACTATTGCTCTTAAGTCTGTGTATTTCTGGTCATTTCAACTGTCTTACACAGAGGTGTTGGTACTTGTTCTTCATTCTTCATTCACTTGTAGTCATCATAATCTTCAGTGGATGTACACCAATTTACTGTGGTATACATAGATGTTATGTTTTAGGTGTAAAACAATATACCACACATTTAAAAAAAATAAATTAATGATGATTCAAAATAATATGACTATATTCGAAACTTCAAGTGTACTTCTATCAGACAGATAAATAAACCAATACATCATTAGTCATAAAAATAACTATTCTTATCCAGTAACATTTTCAAAAGTCAGAATGTTGTTCTGCACTTCTCTTTCTTTTACGTTTTGCTGTTCATTCAGCTGGCCAGAGTTTTATTTTCACCAGGAGTTGTCTCTTTTTTGCATTCATATATATAGGTATATAAAGATACTATATTGTGTATCTCAATTCGGACCTCAAACCATACCTCAGATAAACAGAAATGATTAAAATATGTAAGCTGTACAGAGAGTTAACATGTCAGAGAAATGGATGAGCATTTGGAGCTCGTGTTCAAAAATTAGATTTAAGATACTGTGGCATAATAAATAACATTTCTTTCACTCAAAGACCAACACCTCTTGAGATATAGTTAAAGCTAATATTGTATTTCATTTCTGTTAAAGGAAAATGTTACTCTCCTGATGTCTCAGTAATGCAAGTACAACCTTGTTCATACAAGGAGTAACATGGAATTAAATGGGCAAATAATTACTGGATCAAAGCTAAAAGAGAATAAATAGCCTTACTTTGGGGTCTTTGGAGGACATTTGCATCTCAAAAATTCATCAGTGTTTATGGCTTGCCTAAGAGGGTGCCATGAAATAAATACAGGCAAAAGTGAAATTGTAGACTACAAGTCAATTAACAACAAATACAAATGTGTTTTGTGCACTATGCCACCACAAAGAAACTGACATATCTGGAAAAAAGCTGCCAAACTTCTTCTGTTTATCATTCCTGGGAATTAAGGTTTCAAACCTGCAGATGTGCAGTTACAGCTCATGGCAAATGACAGATAAGAATCTGCCAAGAACACTAGATGTCATGGAATAGTAACGTAGTTTGCTCAGTTAGTGTGAGGACATGCAGTTTATGTCTGTGGTATTTAAACTGACAGAAATTCCCTTTACTGGTATACTTCTAGTGCATGCTGTATGTCATCATAAGAGATTATGTTAAGGGATATTCTGCACCTTCCTTACAAACTGGTTTCTTGGGGCACCCTCATGTACTCTTCCCATAAAAAAAGGAAACTATCATCACCTCAAGAGCACTGTCAACAAGTCAAGGGAGATGACACTTCCACTCAGCATTTGTGATGGGCATCTGTGATAGTTCTGGAGTCTCTGGTACAAGAGAGATGTAGACATATTGCAGAGAATGCAGTGAAGGGCTATAAAGATGATTAAGAAACAGAAGCATTCCTCCCAGGAGGAAAGAATGAGAGATCTAGGGCTGTTTAGCTTGGAAAACAAGGGATCTTATTAACCTGATAAACTTGATTGTGGAAGAGGGTGGTGATGTCCTGTCAGTATGCACAGGGAAGGAAGAAAGAAAATGGGCACCATTTCATGAGTCTCTGATTCATGTTCTGCTATACTTTGCAGATTGACCAATTTATCTCCACAACATTTGAAATATCCCTCAGTGTAAAAAGTGCATCTTGTTCTCCACATACTTAGGATTAATTAACTATTTATATTATACAGTATGCAAAATAGAGGAAAAGAGATGGGGATGATACAGCAGAAATGAGATTGATAGCTCAGCTCAAGCTGTGGCTTTTGCCTCTTCAGGGACTCAGAAGGAATTTGGATTTGTTTGCTAGCATTGATGGAAGGTACCTCCCAGGAGCTTCTGCTCTTTGCTGAATTCCTATAAGACCTTTGGAAAAAGTGGCTTTACTCAGAAAGTGTGGAGCCCCTTTGGGTGCCCATTGTTGGCACACATCAACAGGAGTAACACTGGACTAAACTGGGGATGCCAAGTCCACTGTTCCAATATTAGAGAAATGCTAAGGGAGTGTAAAGGCAAAACTGATGAATATTTTACAAACTATCTTTTGGAAGCAATCTTAGTGTAAACAACAAGATTTGATTTATGCTAGCTAAAAAATAAAACACAAAATTCATGAAGGCAAAACTGACTTTGTGGCACAGCATATTAAGTACTTATATTTTTTCTTGGAAAATAGCCTTTTTTTTCCTCCTAAAAAGCATTAAAAAATTGTGAACTTTTCTGTCTATTCATGGTGTGATTTTATGTGGTATCATTAACATAGTTTCTGAATACTTCATGGATTTTTAACAACTTTACATAAAAATGTATTTATCTTCAGTGCTATAAATAATTTTGTTCTTCCTACATTATCCTCCCTCTTAATTTTCTTCTGTATCCCACTCCCAGTATTCATCCACATAGTTCATTTGCCAGCTTTTCCTATGGTCATTATTTCACTGTCCTCTTATACATACTCATTTGCGTGGCATGACTTCCAGATCTTATCTGTGAGTCTCATACTCTGTCCTCATTAAACATCACTCACGGACCTACTCTTGCTGTGTGCTGCCTGTAAGTAAATTAAAGCTATTCAAAGTACTAATATTAGAAGTTTATTGTTAGATCTCAATACATCTGCTCTGTATTCTATAGCCTTTACCTTTTTATCTACTTACCTTTCACTACAAAATTCTCAAGAAGTAAATGTCTAATCCTGAATAAATAAAAAAAATAAATAAAGTGTTGCAGCAGTAAAAAAAAAAAAAAAAAAAAAAGAAAGAAATTCAGATTTGCATTGTGTCAGCAGAAGCTTGTGGTAATTCCTGAATTCATCTTATCTTTTCCTATAAAGAAAGCTAATGGATTTTTTACTTTAATATACACTGTGCTAATCTGAAACTTAGTGTTGTGCTCTATGAACAAACTGTTAACCATAAGAACACAAAATAATGAGGAAAAAAATCTCATTTATTCAACAATTCAATGAATTTCTCATTTGTGAAGCTAAGGTTCAAACTTGCATTTCTAAAAAGTGACTTGAAGATTGTAATGAATTTTAGTTATTAAGTTCTGTGGATAGTTTGCTGTCACAGTCTTACCAGAAGTGTTTCCACATTTGACACAAATTCTCACTCAGATATGTATAATATTTACTCATATTATGCAAACAAGAATAGAGATTTTGAAAGAAATTGACAGAGAAATTAAAAGTACTTTTTATGTCGGAGTATTTTTCTTGTATTTTCTCTGTCTTTCATTCACTTCATCTTTTAAATATTGACATCTGATAAAAACAGATTTCATTGAACTACCATGGTAGCCAGTGGCTTATTTTAAAATTCTACTTCAGGATGAGATAAATAATGAAACAGAAGTTCTACTTTATGAACACTGACAGTAAAGGCAGTATAGACAATTAGCTAAGAAATAAACCTCCAGTATGTACTAGAGTTCTGCCTTGGTAACATTGATCTCTTCTAGGGTAGCAAAAGCAAAGCTTTGGACTTTTCCCTTTAATTCAAAAGTTCATTAAAATTTTTACTTTTCCTAAAATATGGGGGTGGTGAGATCATATTTTTTAACCTGATCTATACATAGCCAGATTCAAACATATTTGTGCATTTGACATCAGTTGAACAAGCACCACTTTTACAATTGTATCTTGAAATTTCAGAAGATTTTTCCCTCTTCCTTGCATCCCTTTTCTTCAAATTTCTCCCTGTGCTTAATGGAAGATAATTGAATTATGTCTCACACTGATTTTTCTATAAATCTGAACAGCAGGAGACATCTTTTTTCCATTTTTAATCTAGGAACATAAAATAATTTCTTGATACTCTTTTAAAGTGTTCTGAGAACCCTAACAGGTATCTATCTGATACCTGGCTAATTATCCAGATCTTCTCTACAGTTATGTTGAAAAGTTGCCTTTAGGGCACAATTCGTTTTGTTCAAAATAAAAAAAAAAACTTTAATCTGAAGATGTTTATTACTTATTCTACACCCTTCACTGTAACGGAAATTCAGACAATTATATATATATAGTGGAACATTTCAAGATACTAATGCCACTCAGATTAACTGTTCTAATGTTCAAACAAAACAGTGACCAACCTGTTCAGTCTCAATCTCATCTTAAAATTGACAGTAATCTCACAAGGCTTCCTATTGCCAGTACTGTGACTTAATTGTTGAGTACTAATGTGGACATTATTACATAACGCTAAATGAGTTTTCATACAAATCTAAAGTTGATGTTTCTGCCTCACCCATATGATGTGCATAGCATATCATACAGTGATCTCTGCCACTCTCAGATAACCACATGAACATCTCTATTTTCACAAATAAAAATGAGAAATAGAAATTAACAGTGTGGCACCAGCAAGACTAAAAAACTTCTCTGGGCAAACTATAACTTCTACAGCATCAATTTTCTATGCTTATTTCACCTTCATCTCATTATCTTTGACATTATATTGACAGAACCTCATCATATCATCTGATGGTATTATGGCATGCTAAAAGAAAAACTGTGTTCTAACTAGAGATCATTTACTTTGAATTATGTAATCATTAGCACTATTTTCTGAGCTCCAAATTTCTTCTTAGAAGTTTAGGCAACATAGTCCCTTAATGTTTAGGTCAAAGTAATGTTTGCTTTAATACAGTGTCTGGAGCAAAATTAAAGAAGCTGTCATCTTTTCTATCAATTCATCCTTTTCTCTGCTAATGAAAATAGTAATATAATCAAATCGTGACCAGAAGCAACTTATCACCTTTGAAAACTCACTATATGAACAAGAAGAGATGGTCTGGAAGTTTGATTCGTGGGTTAAATGTATTGCTACCGCAAAAACATTCTCCCCTTCAGATTGTCCCTCTGTATTTATTGCTGCTGTTTTATCTGCTTATAGCATACTGAAGAACCAGTTCAGTAGTTACTGTGGGGATTATTTCAGCACTTGCATTTTGGAGTGCAGGCTGTGACAGGAAGTGCTGATAGATTCCCCATGGTACTGAATGATTTTGAATTTTCCTACTCTCTACAATTTTCTCCCTTGCAATTGACATTAGAAAATGAGAAAAAAAAATATTAGCTTATTCTATGAAGAAATAACACATAAAAATAAGTCATTTTTTTCCAGTAGATGTGGTAAAGAAACCAATTATCCTGTGGATCCAGAAGTAAAATGACACTGAAATGAGTAATGTCATAAATTAATGAAATATTTCTTAGGCTTTAGAATAGTTGGTATTATCAAAGGAAGTATAAAAAACGTATTACCTCATTTTGTTCACCTTTCTATTTATCATTACAGTAAGGGCCCTGTGGTTATAATCCTCCTAATAATACTAATTAATTCTGCATTTAATTTACAAAAACCATAAAGACCGGTCACAAACAACGAATGTCTCTAATTGTTTAGGAAAATTATTCCAATTTTCATGTGCTTTATTTTATTATTTTTTCAAAATTGTTTTTTGATAAATATGGGATTAATAACTGTGGGCATCAGTAGTGGGCTTTCACTGAATTGCATATAATTTTATTTAATTTAATTACTTAGTTTTATATACAATCTGAGGGGAATATTGTTTCTTAATCATTCAGAGAAAACCCAAAAAACATGAACATGCTCAAAATCTGCAGTGCACACACACTAGTGAGTGTGTTACGGCTGAGGTCACTGGGAGAAGCCTGAGGACTATCTTCAGGGTACTGAAGTAATTAGTTGGAGCAGAAGCTCAGGTGTTGTTTTACTCAACCTCTTCAGTACCACTAAAAATGCTGAGAAGAACAGGAAGACACAACCAATTGACACATGGGAAAGAAGCTGGTGCCACTGAAGGAATTTTAGGTGGCTTTTTTTTTTTTTTTTTATTGTGTGGCAATTTATGCAGTACCAGACTTGCTGACAGCAGATAGTATCTACTTGTCTCAAAAAGGGAAAGAGATCCTAGCACAGGAATTGACAAGGTTCATTGAGAGAGCTTCAAACTAGGCTTGAAGAGGAAAGGGATAAAACTAGGCTCATTAGAGATGACCCAAGGGGCAGCATGCCAGGGTTGGGAGTGAGATCAATGCCCAGCTGAAGCGTATCTAGTCCACAAAGCATAGACAACAAACAACAGGACTAGAAGCCGTTATGCAACAGGAAAACTATGACATAGTTGTCTTCATCAAAACATGGTGGGCTTATTCTTATTATTGCAGTGCTGAAATTAGTGGCTGTAAGCTTTTTATAAAGGATTAGCAAAGAAGGAAGGATAGTGGGGTTGCTCTCTATGTTAAAGGAGGATTTTTATTCTGTAGAGCTCAGTGCTGGGAATGGTAAGGTCAAGTCCTTATAGGTAAGGATCAGGGGAGGGCCAACAAGGTGGATGTCCTAGGGAAAGTATGCCATGGGCCACCCTACTAGGATGAAGAGACTGATGAAGCATTCTATAAGCAGCTGGCAGAAGTCATGCAATTGCTAGTCCTCTTTCTCATGAGGGACTTCAACTTACCTGACATTTGCTGGAAACACAATACAATACATTGGTGCTGAGGGAAGTGATTGCCAAGCTACTTTCCATTATTTATCAGCAGCCCTGTTGAATTGGGTGGGTTCCACATGACTGGAGACTTGCTAGTGCCATGCCCATCTACAAGAAGGGTCAGAAGGAGGATTCAGGGAACTACAAGTCTGTCAGTATGACCTTAGTACTATGGGAGATCATGAGGTCATGGAGCATGTCCAAAAAAGGGCAATTAAGCTGTTGAGGGATCTGGAGCACAAGTTTTAGGAGAAGTGGCTGAGAGAGAGAACTGGGCTTCTTTAGTCCAGAGAAGAGGAGGTTCAGATGAGATCTTTTCACTCTCTACAAGTACCTGAAAGAAGACTGTGTTGTGGTGGGGGTTAGCCTCTTTTTCCAGGACAAGATGTAATGGGCATAAGCTGCATCAGGAGAGATTCAGGTCGGATATTAGGAAACACTTCTCTGAAAGTGTGGTAATGCATTGGAACAGGTTGCCCAGGGAGATGGTGGAGTCACCATCCCTCAAAGGTGTTCAAGAAATGTGTAGATATGGCACTGAAGATCAGTTTAGTGGTCATAGTGGTGATGGGGTAACAGTTGGCCTGGACGATCTTCAAGGTCTTTTCCAACCTTAATGATTCTATGATTCTATGTTTCTATTTTGTGAGTATACATGTTATTTGTTAAAACTTATTTGAAGATCATTCAAGCCAGATAATTTCATAGTGATACTAATATAAAATTGAATTTAGAATAAAAATGTAATGTTTTCTTATTTTTTTCTGATAATCCTTCTCTTCTAATGATTTTTTTTAATGTTTATTAGGATTGAGTCATTCTTTTCCTTATTATATTACATTGACTAAAATTGTACTGTAAAATCTTGTTAGCTTTTTCCTTACAGTTTCTAATATTGTGAATATAACAGCATGTTGATTCTGGTCTACTTGATGTGTCATGGAAGTTCCACTGCTGTTATTTTAGTCATAGATTGTCAGGTTCAAATATGTGGTACTTCAATATAATTTTTCTGGAACTGTTCTTTGGAGTAACTGATGGCCTATATGTGACAATATTGATTTCGTTTCATGTGATTATCCACCCACATTCAATTCACAAATAATTAATTGTTAGCATCATGAAAGTTAATTTTAGTTTTTTTATCAGTGTTTTCTTTTGTGGATGATGAGACACAAAACTTTATTGCCAGAACAGCATTGCTTTTTAATACATGGCTGATGAAGAACATCCCTGAAGAATAATTTCTCACATCCTCGTTTCAAGGAATTTAATCTTTTTCCTTAATGTTCCATATCACTTACTATCAAAAGACAGAAAAAAATAAGGGGGAAATTGATCACTGAGATTTGATCTTCATATTCTCTTAAGAAATCGAGAAAGAGCAAAACTAAGAAGCAGAACTGAAATTATTTCAAGTTAAAAAGTGGTAGGAAATTTCTATTCCTTCAGAGATTCTGGAGATTCCAGATGAAAAATGTAGCACTTAAGAATATACTTAGGCAATTACAAAAATGTGTGTTTGTCCAATAAGTTTGGAAAATATTCTTCTTGGAGTGTTCCACTATGGTGCCTGCCTCCAGTTTGTCAATTTGATTATTTCTACAGCCCATGGGAATTAATAAACAGCCTGAGAAAACAATTTACCTACCTATCTTAAATATTTGTTTTAGATTGAGAGAAAAAACAATCAGAGCATGCTGTCTTTGTTCACTAACTTGGGGGTCTTCTGTTCTCTACTGTCTCTTGACTGTCATGCACTTAGTGAGTGACAAAATAAATCTCATTCCAATAAGGCTACGTGAACCACCTAGTTGTCAAGAAGTAATATTCATATGTATAACTCTTGGCAGACTGAAGTTAGATACATGTAAAATCACTGCAATTAGGGAAACATGGCAAGCCTTGTATTATGCTGTATAAAAACATTCAGAATTGAAGCGATGAAAGCAGGAATGGAACGAAGAATGTAGGTTATCATTTATTTCAAATAAAATCAGTACCTGAGGAAAAGAAAATGATAAAAGTGTGCATAACAAGGAGTGTTTGATGATTTTGAATTCAAAATTTTAGATTATTTAGCAGTGTTGTCTTTAAACGCTCAGTTTGATATGCAGCTGTCTATAAACCTAAAGCTTTCTGTGCTTTTAGTTGCACAAAATGGGTTTTCAGTTTCCAAAAGAATTAACATTTAATCCCAGTTACTAGGAAGAGAATAATTTCTAATAAATAAGTTCTTTTGATAAGGAATTCTGTTATGTGATCTCAACTATGTCTGAGTACAAAAGCCAAGAGAGAAACTGTTGTACAAAATGTTTTGAGAAAATTATTTTACTGCATAAATACAGAGGGCAGTGTATGACAAAATTAGTATTAAGAAACAATTTCTATAATTGACTGAAACTCACTTAAATATTAACACTTGTCAGAGCCTTTCCCTCAAAACAAATTCTACTTAACAGATTTTCCTTATAAGTTCAATTTAATTATTAAGCCTATATCAAATTTAATTAGATTTAAGCATTTTACACATTTTCCATATACTAATTAAAATTATGTATGTTTTACACAGCATTTGAATAGTCTCTTCAACATTATTGACTTCTTCTAATGATGCAAGAGCATAATATACAAGTCTCTATTTAAATTAAGTATCATGCAGTAAAGAACGAACTGCTTGAAAAACTCTATATTAAAATTACAGTGAATTATTCTATTTTTTTCTGTGTTAAAAAAGAATAGTTATAGCATTAAGGGACAGCTGAATAATATCTGAACTCCACACAAGTCTACCAATTTCTGGGACTATAAAGTCTGCTAAGCTGCTTGTATTTTTAAGTTCTTTCAGAAACACACACTTGTCATAGAATCATAGAATAGCTTAGGTTGCAAGAGACCTTATAGATCATCTAGTCCCAGTCCTTGTGGCATTAGCAGGTTTGCCACTCACCAGACCAGGCTGCCTAGGGCCCCATCCAACCTGATCTTTAGCATCTCCAGGGATGGGGCACCCACAGTTTCTCTGATCAACCTGTGCCAGCGTATCAACATCCTCTAAGTAAAAATTGTCTCCCTGGCATCTACTTTAAATCTCTTCTCTTTTAGTTTAATCTGGGTCCTATCACTACCAGACTGTGTAAAAAGTCAATCTCCCTCTTGCTTATAACCTCCACTCAAGTACTGGAAGGTCATAATGAGGTTTCCCCAGAGCCTGCCCTTCACCAGGTGAAATAAACCTAACTTCCTCAGCCTTTCTTCATACAAGTTCTCCAGCACTATCGCTATATCATGTACTTCTCCTGAGCCCTATAAACCAATCAGATCTATTTAGTTAAGCTCTTTAATAATGTGAGAAAAGTTACATCAGAGTAATTAACACAAAGTGAATTTGGTCAGGGTATGCCTAGGAGAAAGCCACCTTATAAGCAGCAAATCTGTTAGGCAGATTGCTATTTAAGCTGTGTCCGAAATCAGAGCATTGATAGCATTCAGTGTATGTCTAACGTCTAGTCTGACAACCTGCATGAGTTGCATGAGTCTTTCTCATTAACAGTCAGAGGCTTAATAAATAGCCTAACTTCTATATGGGATCTCTAAATATGTTTACCCATTGTCTTGTGATTTATAATATACGGGAACTTAAAATATTTTGCTGGCAAGAATAATGTATTTTATGCCTTCTTTGGAAGGGAAAGAATGTATAAAACCATCAAAGAATGAAATGTAAAGTATAGACTCTGCATTTGTAACATACTTGAGCCAGAAACCTGGATGAGCACACGCAAAGAAAAAAAGACCTACATAGTGAAAGGATTTCCCAGCAGTATATTTACCTCGTGTTGCTTGTTCCTCTGGCTAGAGTTTGCCACAATGATTACAAGTGGAGCACACAAGAGGAGTTAGGTATGCTGGAAGATTAAATTTATTGTTGTGAAATGCTTTATTTCTGCTGTCACAATTTCCACCCATAATATTTATAATCCTAAAATTTTGTTTAAAACATGGATAATCAGCCTATGTTTTTTATGACTTGGAAGTGATTCAACTTAAAGGTGCCACATACTAGTGTATGAGATTGATACAATTCCGTATTTCTGTGATCAAAAACATTAACATCAAACTCTGTCAGTCTAGAGCTCTTCAGCTCTACCAATATCTGCACCATCATGCTCTTACAGATCTTCATCTAGAAGCTTCATTTTTTTTTTTTTTTACTTCTAGTGAAAACATTTTTCCTGCACTGACTGGCCTTTGAATTTTCCAAAGAGATTACAGCTATTGAATACTTTGGTCACACTTAATGAATTTTATTATTTTGGAAAATGCATTTCAAAGCTCCCCTTTGAACAGCATTCTATACAGCACAGAAATCTGTGAGCCTAAGAAAGCAAAAAACATTATTTAGATTCAGGTGTTTGGTTTTAGTTTCTGTTTTTTTGTTGTTGTTGTTGTTATTTTTTTGAGGGAGGGTAGGGTTGTTAGTTTTTTCTTTATTTTTTCCTTACTTTTTGTTCTCTAGCTTATAAAAAGATTATTTCTATAAATCGTCTGTTCAGTTTTCTGTTTTAAATTGATTAACATGTTCTTCAAATAATTTGTTTGAGGGAAACATTAGATTAATTGTTCTTGAGTTACAATAATTTCCAAGTGTCCTTTTTTCCTATTTCATCATTCTAATAACATCTATTTTATCTATGCTAATTAAATAATTCCTCTTGATTAATCTAAAGAATCCTCTTGAAAATGTGCCGAGATTTTCACTCATTTTTGGCACTTCATTTCGCTGGATCTTCGATTGGGTGTGAGCACATTTAGCTCTGAACAGCCATTAGAAAGGAACTTTGTTCTGCCATTGTGTACAGTGCTGTCTCTACCAGACTTGAGGCCAGCAAGAATGGGTAAACACCCAGGAGAAAAAGCAATGCTGGCTGCAAGTTCCATAAGAAATGATGGCATTCATCATGGGTGGATGTTTGAGAAAATGTAACTTTTCTGTTGCATGAGGAAACTGATAGCCAGCAAGATAAAGGTCCTTGATAAATCTGGGAAACATACAGCATAGTAGCACTGATTCTTCTTATACATTTATGAAAGATACAAATGGCCCTTGGAGACTGAGGAATAAATTCATTCAATGAAAGTGGAAGAGCTACTTTCAGAGAATGTGGAGTTTTTTCATTGAAGGACTAGAAGTGGAAAGAGTTACCACTGAAGTTAGCATGTGGTCAGAAATCTGAAGAGTTGAGTAAGGGATGGAGACATCCCTAGCCCCATATAGACAAACGTATTCCTTGCAGTACTGACAGTATTGTGCAGCATATTCATATTTATGATTTGTTAATGTGTAATTAGTTTCCAAAATAATTTTACATGTATTGTCAAATACATCTTTGATTTACAGTATATATATATATATATATATATATATATGTATATATATATATATAATATATAATATTATATAGGCAGTCAGCTGCATAATGCAGTTTGTCTACAATGTTCATTAATAAATAATCACTGTCAGTAATTTTGAATTAATTTTGAAAAACAGACTGTGAAAATCATTTACTATGCAGATTAATGGTATTTTAGTCATTTGATTTCATGAGCATGAATACCTATTCCAAATAAGAACAGTCAGGTAATGGCAGATCTCGTATTAATTTCCACTACACGGACCATGCAAAAAGATGTGTTGCTATGATACGTAGCAGACGTGTGGGGTACACATCTTTAATATTAATAATTTTTAGACCATTTCTCCACAGATACGGAGTTCAGCTAGTCTATTTGGGATGAGGTTTCACTAGATTATATAAATCATGGTGGTGTGATTCATAAAAGCAGACCCTACTTTAATTTTTGTAATAAAAATGTTTTTATCTTCAAAAAAAATTCCATATTTTTTTAAAGTGCCAATTTTAACTATTACTGTTAGTGCTGATTACTCTATTGCCTGAATATGAATAGAAAATGTACTGCCCCATCACAATTTTAGGCTCTTTTAAAATTACTGTAATTTTTATCTTAATACAAAACAAAATTGATCAGGTTTGTCAGATATGATTATACATATATTTATATTTTGTTGTTAGGACTATATATTTGAGATAAGATGATTGCCCCTGCAAGCTATAATCAAGTATATGTAGGTTTTTCTGATGCATATCTATCAAAGAATAAAATCTGCCCTAAAATTAGAGAGGCTACTAAAAAGTTTCTAACTTTTCATATTTTACTGGAGATCTGGAAAACAGTTTTAAGGTGAGAAAAACATTTTTTGTTTAACAAATAAATATGAAGATGAACCATTATGTGTGGGGTACACATCTTTAACGTTAATAATTTTTAGACCGTTTCACCACAGATACGGAGTTGAGCTTTATTAAAGACGAGTTCTCCCAAAAGATCAGAATAGAGTTGATATAATCTTTCCTGAAAAGATTTTGGACTACCGAATTTCAACCACCCCAGTCAATATCTTAATATACACTTTTCACAGAAGTAGAAGACACATCTCTCTTCAAACTACTTGTTAAAATGCTTTCTGTTTACAGGAAAACAAAGATATTCATTTTCATAGCCTTAAAAACTGAATTATCTACATGGTAAATGCACAAAATGCTATTGTCTTCTACTAGCTAATCATACAATTATTTTGTTTTTCACGTTTGGTTTGATGAGATATATGCCTGATAATTTCATCAGAAGAGCTAGTTGTAGAAGAAGCATCCTCCTGCTTTCTCTTGCTGTGTCGTGATCTGCAGAACATAAGTCAGTTTTACTCGTTGGTTTTGACAATATCATTTCATAATCGCAGGCACAGCTGATTGTTTTTTCAACTGCCCATTTTTTCCCATGCCGTAGAACTAATGCCGCACAAATGAAGATTTGCTTTTAGCATGTTGGGTTAGCAAATCATTGGCTAATCTCTCAGCTGTTCACACATTTTAAAATAAGAAAATAGCTCTGAGCAATCATTTTTCTGTGATAAACATCAGATGCCCGGGCCAGCACAGCACAGCCCTGGAGTAACACTTCCTCACTACTGCGTGGGATCATATTGTCCTATACATTTTAACACTACTGAGAGCAGAATGTAACTCATATGGAAATTGCTGGAAGGCTTGATGCAAAAAGTTTTAATTTGTCCAAGCATTACAACCATACAGAATAACAGTGACAACTACCATAAAGCACAGATTAACATTCGTTTGAAGTCAGACGCCCTTTTAATTCCAGACATGCTGATTTATCTCTGCAACAGCTTCAAGAGCTTTTGCTGTTCTTGTCACCATCGTCATCGTCAGGCAAGATAGTGAGAGAGGATGCTGCCAGACTGGCAGTTTGTCTTCAGTTACGTATTGGTAGCACACATGCCTGAGGGAGCAAGCTTCCTACCTTCAGGAAACAGGGACAGGACAGCTGTTTCCCCTGTGCTGAAGAGCAGATTGAGATGACCAGTGGTGTAAACAAAGTAGTCAGCTGTGAGCTTTGTGTGCTGTACAAGGGGCATCATTGTGCTGGTAGAGCTCTCCCTATGGTGTTAAGATCATCTCAGTCCCTGCAGGTCAAACATCTATGCTGAAAAATGTGGGTCTGCATCACATCATGCCTCAGTGGAACAAGGAATTCTTCTTGTGGCAATCTTTCATAGGAATGGTGGAACAGCACAGCCCTACCATGCATGAAAGCAGCAGGCCTTCGCACTGTGGCTTAGTTAAGTACTGTTACTGTCATACTATTGTGAATTGAGTTAACTGTCTGCAACTTAAGCTGGAGAGCAGAATTTGTGAAGCTACCTCTAATAAATCCTGACAGGTAGTCACAGCATAAGCATAGAGCCAAAGGCTTTCCCTGACTGACAAAGATAATTTACAGATCTTGCTTTTGTTCTGCTCTGATCACTTGAATCTTCACAGCTTTGAAAATCACAAGAACCATGCCATAAAACTGGCTTTCACTTTCAGCCTCAAGCCTCTAGAAATTTATACTGCTGCAAAGATTTCCCCGACAACTGGAAGCAATGGTACATCCCAGTCATAATGATATCATGGGAGAACAGATTTCAGTTTAAGTTGGATGACATCTGCATCCTTCAGCTATTGTGGACTCGTGTTTACCACACAGCAGTGACAAGCTGAAATCATTTGTGATTAGATTTTAACCTTCAGATTTGTTTAATTTGGCAGAAATGTCATCAGTATTTAGCCTCACACTGTGACATCTGTTTCATGGTTTCAAAGGTCGCCAGGACAGTGGATAGTGCTGCATTTTGCTACCCACTGGATTTCAGTTATTATTCCATCAGAGTTAGTGAATTGCATAGACTGCTGAGATGTTTCTGCCAGAAATTCCTCTCACTCCCTAACAGTATTTGAACATCTTGACAGTGTAATAGGAAAACACAAATTGAGTTTTAGGGACACATACCACTCTCTAGCATTCAAGGAACTATTTGACATTTTTAATATGACCAACAACATCTTTAATCCCATCCCTGTGCATCACTCAACTCTCAGCACAGAAAACTTTACTCCTGCTTCTTTGAAAGGTGTTGGGAGTCTTTATAAAAAAAATTGATGTGCCATTATGAAATACGTACATATGATGGTGAACTGATGGACCTGCTGTTTCCATACCTGTCCTGAGAATCATCAACAAATCTTTGGTACTTTGCTGGAGCATTCTATTGTGAATCTTTGAGATTTTGTCTTTGAATAGGTGTAATAACAAGCTTACTTTTCAACCATTCTTCTTTTGTTTGTTTGTTTGGATTCTCCTGCTGAATGACACAGCATTTAGCATTTGAATGCTAATTTGCTGTCTGTTCTGCAAGCATCAGGCAGCTGGGGATATTGTACAGGTCACGAACTGACAGCCTGATCAGATGTGGTCTGAGAAAACTTTTACACGAATGAAAGTGCTTTACTATGAACAAGATGCCATCACTCTGATCATAAATAGTAGTCTAATGATGCTTTGCCAGTTTGATAGAACACTTAACACTATCTACTACCAATTTTCTTATCATAATGTTAGGAGCAGTATCAGTGAAATTTTCCTAATCAGCATACATGTAGAGTCTTTCACTAAGTCTTCATAATATATTCATAGATTTATCACTTTGCGGAATTACTCAAATTTGTTAAGTAAAACTCTGACATAATCATTGGATTAGTACTAATAGAGGTGCCTGATGAAGGTATAAAATAACTATTTTGCATATCAACTAGCATTTAGGCATCTGCAATGTAAATTCCACTGTAACTCTCCTCTTTGGATTACTTGTATTTGGACCTCTTTTCTCAAGAGCAGAGAAAATGTGCAATAGTTTACATAAAACAATGCAATCATGTATTCACTATCATGCACAGTAGACAGCTATGCCTAATGAGCTACTAGGCAACGTATTAATGTACTCACCACTGCTGATTAGAAGTTAGACAATTTGCTGTCCAAAGAGCTGTCAGTCAGATGGGGCAGGGTAACCTTCTGCTGCTCGTCGGAGGAGGCTGAGGCTCAGTGTGGCAGAGCAGCAATCTGCAGATTTTCTGCTTTTTTTCTTTTTTTTCTCTCAAGGTTTTAGACCTTTCTGTGTCTGTGCTATTTTATTGTTCCTTTGAGTTGCTAATTACAACTGCCTCAACAGTTACACCTGTACACCTTTTTTTCACTTTTCCTGGATGACTTTTCTTCAAATGCTTTCTTGTATATTGACACCTTTCTAAGTGAGGTTCAGCCAAAGTCACTCTACTATGCTGCTCCAAAGTGAGATCCTGGGGTGAGGGATGCAGATTACCTTCTTAGAATCACAGAATCCTTACAGTTGAAAGGGTCCTTTAAAGGGTCATGTGGTCCAACTCCCTGTCAATGAACTGGGACGTCCACAGCTAGATCATGTTGCTCAGAGCCTGGCCTTGAAAATCTCCAGGGACAGGGCACCCACCACATCTCTGGGCAACCTGTTGCACTGCCTCACCACCCTCACTGTAAAAGACCTTTTTCCTTATATCTAACCCCGACTTACCTTCTTTAAGTTTGAAACCATCTCTCCTTGTCCTTTAAGATCATCTCCCCTTCAGATACTGAAAGGTCACCTCAAAGTCTTCCCCTCCGCAGGCTGAATTCCTACAGCTCTCTCAGCCTGTCCTTGTAGGAGAGGCATTCTATCCCTTGGATCATTTTTGTGTCCCTCCTCTGGGTGCACTCCAACAGGTTCACATCTAACCTGTACTGTGAACTCCAGATCAGGATGCAGTACTTCAGGTGGGGTCTCACCAGTGCAGAGCAGAAGGGCAAGATCACCTCCCTTGACTTGCTAATCACGCTTCTTTTGATGCAGCCCAGGTTACAGTTGGCTTTCTGGGCTGTGAGGACACATTGCTGGCTCATGTCCAACTTCCCATCCATCGGTACCCCCAAGTCCTTTTTGGCAGGACTGTGCTCAACCCTTTCATCTCCAGCTAGTGGATGTTGAGTTGACCTAGGTGCAAGACTTGCACTGTTGAGCCTTATGAGGTTCTCCTGGGCCCACTGCTCAAGCCTGTCTAGGTCCCTCTGGATGGCATCCCACAGCTTGGTGTCGTCAGCAAACATGCTGAGGGTGCACTTGACCCCACTATTGACATAATTAATGAAGATATTATAGGGTATCTTTCCCAGCACTGACCCCTGTAGGCCACTACTTGTCACTGTTCTCCATACAGATATTGAGCCATTAACTACTACTCTCTGGATTTGATCCTGAAGCCAGTTCTTCATCCATTGAACAGTCCACCATCAAAATGATATCTTTTCAATTTGAAGAGAAGGATGTTGTGGGGTTAGTTGTGGCCTTACTGAAGCCCAGAGATGACATCAGAGGTTCTTCCCTTGTTCATTCATGCAGTTACAGCATCACAGAAAGCTACTGGGTTGGTCAAGCAGGATTTGCCCTTGGTGAAGCCATGCTTGTTCTCTTATATCACCTCCCTGTCTTCCATGTGCCTTAGCATAGCTTCTAGGAAGATCTGATCCATGATCTTCCCTGGCACAGTGTTGAGACTAATAGGTTGGTAGTTGCTGGGATCATCCTTTTTTCTCTTCTTAAAAATGAGTCTTATGTTGCCTTTTTTCCAGTCACCAGAGACTTCACCTGACCACCAGGACTTTTAAAATACCACTGAGAGTGGCCTGGCAACTACATCAGCCAATTCCCTTAGGACCCTGGGATGCATCTCATTAGGAACCATAGACTTGTGGATGCTCAAGTTCTGATAGAAGTTCAGGTTCTTGATGATACAGTTTTTTAATTATAAATGCTTGGTCTTTCACTTGGCTTGAGTCCCTGCTTAAACCTTTACCTTCTGTATTTCAGACACAAGCAGGGTGAATGTCTTCTGAAAGTCACTGTTCACACTCAGTTCCTGTCTTACCTTCCTAACACAGTATTTGAGGGATCTGCTTTTGCATATCAAGAGCCTTAAGCTGCAACATCTTCTTGTTTATTTAGTAAGCCAGCTGTATAGCTGCTCTAACAAGTACTGGCTGTAACATTTGAGGAACTAACAGAAATGATGCACTGTATTGCAAATTATGTTAGCTACTGGGGAGTGGTTATAAAAAGCTTTCATTAGTCACAACTGGCTGCAAACAATATTACATTCAAAACTTGAAACATTATTCATGCAATTGCATAACAATTAAGATTTTTTTGTTGTTCCGCAACTTCAGTACTGTAGTTTTAATTATGGCAGTGTGATATATAAGACAGATGTTAAAATGAATACTGCATAAAAGCAGAGAGAGCCTATCTCTAGTCTTAGAATATATAAATCTAGTTTTACAAGTACGTTTCACACATGAATACATAAATTTACCTATCACAAAGTAATGTAATATACTTCATGACTTTTTATTCCCAATGATGAAGCTAATTCCAGATTTCTGTTTGTTTCTATTTGCTTGTTTGTTTCTTTCTTCTTTCTCTTATATTCATTTACATTATTTTCTGATAGAAATATGTGTCAGTCCCACTTTCCCCCATGGTAAATCACCATCTTTAAAAACAAAGACCTGCTTTGTTGGTATGTTACAGACTAAGGTAATGAACTAAGAAATAGTGTAGTCTCTTTAGTATTCTTATTAGTATCAAGAATTCCATAGATATTTTGGTTGCAATTGTTCATGAGATTAAACTTATCTGGTTAATGTTAGTGCCAAGATATGGCCTAACGAATTTGACGTGGTCAATGGAGCTTGGAAAGTTATCATTCAGGGAGAGGAAAACACAGAGAGAAATGCAAGAAAGAATTAACATTTTGCATTTTATCATATCAGTGATTTAAAATATGAGGAATTTAATGTTGTGTCCTTAAGAGATTCCATACTACTCTCAGACAACTGCATCAGCTGTTCCCAAAGGATGATGAGAAAGCAGAAAACAAAGAACAGAGGAGCAAAATATAAGGTAAAACAAGCTAACAGATTATACAACAAATTTGTTCTATTTTTACATTAAAAGAAAACGAGTATTGTTTTATTTTTTCTGTTATGCAAAATCATCTTGCCACATGCATTAGATTAGTTCAGCTTTCTGGGAATATCTCTTGAAATTGACACATATGCATGCTTCCAGCTCTCCAGAAAATGGAGTTCCCCCTTTTCTCTTAAATATCAAGTCTGTAAGAAGGAATTATCCAGTAGAAAAACAGGTAATGCAAGTGAATAAATATTTTCAGGAAAGTGCAGAGATTAAAAAAAAAAAAAAAAGAAACTGATCAAAATTATTATCTTGAAATACAATATTCATGATATCATGGCAGTGATCCTTGGCTCCATTTCCTTTGTAAGCCAGTGTAAGGTTCCACTCAAATGCTTTCTTTATGAATTTGTCATGAGCCCTGCTCATATAATCTGACTCACAAATTTCTGTTAATTAAAAAAAGAAAGTGTCTTTACAAAGGTTGTTCCAAAAGTAATGCCTCCTATTTTAGTATATTGGCTCATGATGTCAGAGGCAGATGGTGGTGGTATGGCAGTAGAGGCTGAACCTTCCCACCAACATTCCATTCCAATTGTGACAGATGGTAGCAGAAGGACAGTCTGACAAAATTCCACCTGATGAAGTAAAGGTGTGTCATTGAATTCCTTCATGTGGAAAAAAATGGTACCCACTGACATTCATGAATGCTTGCTGAGCATTTATGAAGACCAAACAGAGGATATGAGCACAGTGAAGGGGTGGGTAACTTAAGCAGTAGAAGTGCGGCATACAGTCATTTTGTTCATTGGTAGCAACAATAGTGTAGCTAATGTTGGTGTCTATGTTGCAAAGCAGTGTTTTGTAGCTGAGAATTTGCTCTATCCAACAGTGCTATTGTGATCTTTGTATCTGATGTCGTTTCCATGGAAATAAATAGGAGGTGTTACTTCTGATGTGGCCTACATATTTTTTAGCTTTAACGAAGAATACTGCTAGTAAAACAGTGGCTATGAAGCCAAATTGTAGGGTAAAAGTTATAAAGTATCTTCTGAAGAAACATTTTTTTTTTACAGTTCAGATTACCTTTTATTTATTTATTTTATTTTATTTTATTTTATTTTATTTTATTTTACTTTTTATCACAGCCCTCTAGCCTGAGTGAAAGTAAAGCTTGAATTCTAGTTTCAGATTCAGCAGAAGTACTAACAAGTAACCCCTACTGCAAACAAATATCTTTGCTTGTCATATCTATTTACCAGCACTGAAAGAGATGTCACCAGTCTCAGCTGGCTTTATTTTAATTAAAGTAAGTTATGTGATTGTGGCAGAACATATTTCCTTCTCAAAGAAACCAGGAGGGGAAGCTGCAAAAACTGCTGTTGTATTCCAGATGGTTTGTATGGAAAAGAAAAACAATGTATTTCATACTGAAAATCTATTAGAAAGTCTCTGATTAAAGGTACTGTTTATTTTCTGAGCAGTTCACTCACAGAAGAACATGAAAAGTATACAGACTACCACAAGCTCTTGCAAGAAACCACACTTACTTGATTTTTGAGGTAGTAATAGATAAACAGCCACTTAGCTGCATTAATGTTCTTTCCTGAAATATGTGAAGAATAAAAATCAATAGCAATTTACTGAATTTACTACATTTACGTTATGGAACCAAAGGGATGCAATCTTTTTTTGTTTTAATGTGGACAATGTTCTTTTTTTTTATTATATATATCGGAAATACTGGTTTCCATTTTCTTGTTTTACCATTTTGAAGCACAGCATCCAGCCATCACAGCAGATTTGTTCATAATCTCTTAAAGTGGTATTTGTTGGGAAGATTTCCGTGTATAGATACATGTTATACCTATTTTAATCTCATGTAACCAAACTCTTAGTTCAATTTTATTTTCTTACTTTGACAGTTAATGTACTTTAAATATGCTTGGTGTAGCAATATGCTAACATTCCATCTCATTGATAAAACTTATAATGAAATCAAGGGAATTGTAGACTGTGCATGATTAAGCTTTGTGAGTCTATTAGAATACTGATTAGTTAACAAGGTTCTTCCAAGACACCAATGTCACAAGTGTGGATCTGAAAAGTTTTAAAAGGTATATTTCTCTAATTTCTCACAGCAACTTAGTAGATAAGTAACATAAAATAAAGATTTCTCCTGAAAAATTGATACATTGAATTAATTTGTATCAGCTCCAACTGAGAGCAGAACTCTTAGAATTTTAACTTTTGTACTTGTGTTTGTAAATAAAACATATAAGCATTTTATAAATAAGACAGAATATAGAGGAGTACAAGACTGCAGATACTTTCCACACACTGGGAATTTACCACTATCTTGAATCTAAGCAAACTGAACTTACTGATTTATAATCATTTTTAGAAAAATATTTCAAATTATTAACAAATTTCCAAACCCTAGCAATTTTGTCAATATATCTTTATACTCTTTTGAGTCTCAACAAAGCAGGCATTTTCTAGAATGGTGTCACTTACAGACAGGGTAGATTCATAGGCTGACCTTTCAGGAGAGACCACTGCCTGTTCCACAGGCTGGCAACAGCAAGTAGTAGATGCCTGTCCTAGCCCCACCTTCTACCTTCCCCTTCATCCAGAGCAGTCCCATTCTTCCCACCCCTCAACCCCACACCCCCTCTTTTTTAATTAATTAATTTATTTATTTATTTTGACAAGAAATTGTGCAGATGATATTTCCATTGCCCAATATCAACAAAATTTTACTGCCCAGCAATCTCTCTAAATCCCTCGAAATGATAATTCTCTGTCTCAGGGACTATTCCACCCAGTGTAGCGCTGCAGATGTGCAGTCAGAGCAGAAGAATGTGTTGGGAGTCAGGATAGCTCAATGAATGACCTGAAATTTCATGTAATCTAGCGTACAAAGCTTTGGATTTACACACTAACAAGCACAGACTTAGAACACCTCATGCAAGCAAATCCAAATAATTTATTCTGGGATAAATGAATTGAAAATATAGTCTGCTTATTGAGTACAACTAAGACATTTTGGTCTCAAATTTTGGAAAAAACAGTGGTGAAGTTCTGCTTTATGACCCTTCAGTTCTTTTCTACTCTGTAATTCTTATGGCAATTATTTTATGTTGTGAACAATTGAGAAGAGGGAAATAACATCTGCCACCTAAGGACTGAATTAAAACTTGCATATGTATTTCCTTTCAATAGTTTGAAATGAATTTAACAATACAACCTGTGTTTCCAGCAGTATCATGCCTTCTCGTCTTTCGTATTAGAGAATTTTGATACAAAATCTACAGGAATGCTTTGGCCATTTGTGATAGCACGTGAAGACTCATGAAGAAATATTCTGATTTTCACTTGTTGCAATCTTGAATGCAGAATTAGTTTGTGCACTATTGCATCAGTCACAAATAGAATATTTGACATTTGATATTTGATATTTGGTCTCCTGCTCAGAGGGTTTTCTAAAGCATATTCTCTGAACGTGTTACTTAAATGCTTTCTCCAAATATGGATATCAGAAGACTGAATATAAAGAAATATAATTTCACATTTGTCCGCTGTAAATTATTTTCACTTATTTTAGAAGCACTTCATAATATTGACCAATATTAAATCTACTGTTTACAAACCAGTCTTTTCTATCTAAAACAGAAGTGACTGTCAATTACGCTACGCTCATTTTAGGTTTATAAAAGTTTTGAAAGACATCTCTTCTTCTTGCACAGAAAGATTTGAACACCGATGAAAGTAAAGGAAATTTTCAGACATTTGAAAAATGGATGCCTTTGATATATTGTGCATTTGTACAACAAACATATGTAGTTCTTTAGTCATAAAGTTTTGCAGAGTACTTTTAGAATTCAGATATTAACAAGGAATTATGGTCTTTTCACAGTACATTTTAAGAGTAATTTCAGCATAAGAAGGCCCGTATCATCTCTTTATCATCTCAAGTCATAGCCTTATTAAGCCCTCTATTCATCTAGCTGGCAACTTTTCCCTGTTGATGTAAGAATGAGATAGAAAGGAACAAGACAGTTGTTTAGTGAGCCAACGTTACAACTTATCAAGAATGTTGAAAATAAGCTCCTGAAATAAAAAATGATTCTAATAATTTGCTTTGAATTTGTGAAAGAGTTTTTGATAACCCTAATATTCAGAGAATCTTCTCAAATACTTCTGAGAATATGATAAGAAGAAAATTCATGGACCACATGAATGTGAAGATTTTTGAAGATTTTTGCCTTAGATTCTACTTTAGAAGTCCATAATCTTCCACCCATTTCCTATGAAATTCCATCACATTTTATTTCAAGTGAACCCACAAAACCATAACCATAACTAAAGGGAAAGCACTCAAAAACTGCAGCTACTCTCAGATAATTAACAGTTTACATCTATGAGAATATGAAAGCAAGCTTCTCTTTTGTGATTAAAATGCATTAATTGAAAGACTGTGACCTATAAAACATAATGCAATGTATTAATTGTGAACATAAATATCAAAATAATATTTTAGCAAATGAATGAAACAAGATCAGCAGATTATTTCAATGAACAATGTTCAGTTGTTTTCTTCAAAGAACACTCAATTTAGCTAGAAACCTTCGTATGAGATATATTTGAACTGCATTGTTCCTTAAACTCTTGTAATCAGAAGACTCATCGTCTTCTTCAAGACACAAGGGCTTCATCTTCTTTTTTAAGAATTTAAATAAGGATCTACCAGAGATCATTAAACTATATCTTGTAAGAATACTGAATCTGAAGAATTTACATATCGTTTTGTGAAGATAAAGTACAACTGAAACAGTAAATGTGAATGTATCAGTGTGAAATTTAATGTGCCATCCTCAGTACAGATATTATCAGTAATTTACACCACCTCTATTAAATTTTGAAAATTAGAATTATTATCAAGAATGTATCAAATACTGAAAAATAAATAAATTGTTATACATTTCTAGTTGAAATGTGTAATAAATTTAAATGTTTAAACTCTAGCAAACATAACTGATTTTAAAGAGAAATTGCCAATGTGTTATCTCTCCGCTGTTTTGTAGAAATGTCATTTAGCAAATTGAGATTGTCATCCAAATTTTTTAACTTTCCGGTTACATTAGATGTTTATGCTTTTAAATGCATAATTTATTGCAAGCTTCCTTTCTCTGCACATTTACAGGTTAAGTTTTGACATTTTATTTAATTAAAAGATTCTTGGTGTGTTCTTAAAAAAATCACAGTAGTTGAAAAGAAAAAAAAAGACAATTTTAGTTCTACTTGTTTGTTTAGGAATTTCATTGTATTTTAAAAATATTTCATTTAAATACTGAATGTATCAATGGAGGGCTGGTTTGCACAATAAAACTTATATCAGTTTCTGGGATCAAATTCTGCTGTATGTTGATCTTTTACGATCCATGACCTCATGGAGCTGTTCTCTTTGCTATTGCTAGAATTGGATTCATCCAGATCCCAAGCTGAAATTAATTTGATGACAAGTACTTGGACATTGATAAGATGTTTACAGTTCTGGGGCAGTTTTAGGGTGTCATCTATTATCCCATACCTGTGTGTCACCCTTTATTCCAGAGTCACAGATACTTTCTCTTCACAGAATAAATACTTGCCTTTTCCACTTATGCAGCTGTTACATCGTGCCTGAGAAAGAATGGAAGAGTGACCAGATTCTCAAATCCCATGGTTTGAATAAGGTAAAACAATAATTCAAGTCCAAAGATAATCATCAATTTTAATGAGAATCTCTGTACTACAATTATCTTAAAAGTACCACCATTCTTATAATTATATATATCTAAGCTGTATGGCTAAACTGTGTGACTTAATAAGAAATACAATAAGTCTTGTGTTGCTAAACAACTCTACAAGAGACAAAAAAAAAAAAAAAAAAAGAAATGTGAGAAAGAGACAAAGAGATTGTTCCGTCCAGCGGTGGGTGTCCTTAGTCTGTGAAAGCAGTCATCTGAGTTTCAAATTGTCAGATAAGAAGTCCCCCAGTGCTTCTCTCGTGCATCCTTTTATGTCTGCCAGATTCACAGAGTTTGCCATCACAAGTTAGTCAGTAAGTTCACAACAAACATGTTTGCCACAAACAAATTTGTAGTCAAAATTTCTGCAGAAAAACATGTGAATTTTGGACAGAGCAAGGTCTTCCTGTTTACATGGGGCTCCCATCTCTAAATCAGCTCTTCAGCCTTCAGTTTTTTGGCAATGGTCTTGCAAGTATTTGAGACAAATCCAGGCATACCACAGATGAAGTGTCAGCAAGTTGCAGAGCCTTGTTTGAGGTTCTTGTTCTTTCCCAAATTTGTAGAAGCAACAGACAAAAGAAAAATGGAGCATGGAAAAACATGGCAATGACACCAGGAAGGCATCAGCATATATGTGGGTGGATGGCACTGCCATAAGAAACAGGGAGGCAGAGGATCAGTGATTCTGAGGAATACGAAATCAAGACACGCTCTGTAATTTTGGGATATTACTGAAGCAAGCAATAAAGAAAGTGTTTAAAGAATATAACTAACAGCTAAATTCTATGGAAATAGAATAGTTTAGTTGTTCAGTTCTGGGCTGTGTCCAGCTCTGGGCTCCTCTGTACAAAAAAGACAGGGATCTCCTCAAAAGAGTTCAGAGGAGGACTATAAAGATGATAAAGGGCGTGGAACACTGCTCTTATGAGGAGAGGCTGAAAGATCTGGCGCTGTTTGTCCTTGAAAAAAGAAGACTCAGAGGGGATCTGATCCACACCTATAAATATCTAAGGAGAGGGAGACAAAGGGATGAGGCTGAACTCTTCTCAGCAGTGTGTGATGATAGGACAAGGAGAAATGGCCAGAAACTGATGCATAGGAAGTTCCACACAAATGTGCGTGGGAACTTCTTCACAGTGCAGTGACGGAGCACTGGCACAGGCTGCACAGAGAGGTCGTGGAGTCTCCTTCTCTGGAGACGTTCAAGCCCCGCCTGGACGCCTACCTGTGCAACCTGGGCTAGGGAGCTGCTTTGGCAGGGGGTTGGACTCAATGATCTCTAGAGGTCCCTTCCAGCCCCTGCAGTTCTGTGATTCTGTGAAGTATTGGAGAATGAATTTAAACAGAGCAAAGGTAGATACCTGCAGTGCAACTTTTCAGTGTATGCTGACTACGCTTTGCCAAATTATAAACTGCTGAAAGCAAAATCTGGAAGTGTAAAGTTTGTTCTTCTCAATAATTAATATGACCATTATCTGAAGTGAGGTTGTTGCCAGACTCATCCATTTACATGCGTACAGAGAATATTTCACTGCTCATTACAGATTCTGGTTGGATTCAACTATTAGACCATGGAAAGAATAAATCAGATATTTCATCTATAGTAAAAAAGCCAGCAAGCAAAATTTTAAAACTATTACAGTACTAACTGAAGTTAGATGTTATGCAGAGCCTATTTTTCAAGTTAAATTTTACTTACATTGATTTTAACTCATATTTATTTGTTTCTTAATAAACAAAATGATTAGAAGGAAGATAATATATTTTAGTTTGCTTTGCAGAAGTATGCATATATATACATTATATATTAGTAGGTACAGTTGATAGATTTACATTATTGAATTCTAAATGTCTTAGATTTTTCTACTTCCTGAAACACATTATTTAATTTCCCCATTGCCATAGGACATTTGTTCTAGTCCCCAGTGTTTACTTATTTGTGAGCTTGTTTTGAAAGCAGTGCTTCAAGCACTCTTCCAGTTTTTCCTGTTTCTTTCATTGCTTTTGTACTTTACTGTTGGATTTCAGAGCTTCTCAACAATGTGTTTTAATGATAAAAAGAAAATGTAGCAACTTCATTCCAAGATGTGGGCGCTTAACTTCTGATCCCATATCAACTATCACACATGTAGCAGTTTACAGAGAAGTGGGAGTGAGAAAGGGAGGTTTGGTTGTTATTAGCCCTGGGTTAAGACAGTCAAATGATAAAATGCCATCTTCCTATTTCTGCAGTCAACCGTCAGCCTCTCAAACCTCCCCATCTAATTTCTCCAGTAGTGCCAATACTAAGTGCAGTGTTGGGTCAGTTGTTTCACTTGTTCTGCCTAAAGACACCGGTGAAAAAAATTGCAGCTTATCAAGGCAAGCCAGGGTAGCAAAAGCAGTATTGATCCTGTTTAGGCCATCAAAATTACATGATTGGAAGGACGGTAAAAAATTATCTTCTATATTTTTCAAACACAGGCAAATGTCCACAGTCACAGTCCACTTTATTTTGATTCTTTGAATGGATGACTGAAGACTGATCAATATAAAACATTCCAGAAATCTAAGACAAATTTTTCTTCACATAAAAGTGCCTTGAAAAGTAGTTGACAGATCAAAAATCAGTTAAATATAAAAAAAAAAAAAAGCTGTATGAAAAATTATTGACAGGAATGTGTTCATATTTATGCTAATTTTCATATAAATCATACTTGTTAAAAAACAAAACAAAACAAAACAAAATATATTTTAGAAAACCTTTGTAAAATCTGCTTGCCTTTCTGTTCCTTTCCTAATGTCAGTACCCAGAGAATGTAGGTTATATGAAGTTTTCTGAGATTGTAAGGTGTATTTAAAGAAATGATATAAAACTGAATGGAGAACAATTTTTCTACATTTAGTTAATAATTGTTGCTTAGATTTTTTTTTCTCTGGTACTGAGAATTTCCATTTTACCTGGGAAGCATATTAACACATTAACATTACAGAAATGGAATATGAATTGAAGAGTGTCTGCACAAGCAGCACAAAAACACAGTTCATTTTATTATTTCCTCTGTTGCATACTCCAGGCTGCACAAATCTCTGCCTTCAGCATTCCAGTATGAAGCAATAATATAATGTGAGCTACAGATGTTCAAATATGATAATGTTTCCAGAAACAAAACAAATAAAAATAATCCTGTTTTTTAACAGATTTCACATTTCGTAACCAGTACTGCACCCTTTTATGGTAAGGGTGATAGGGCCCTAGAACAGGTTCCCAGAGTGGTTGTGGAGTCTTCTTCTATAGAGATATTCAAGACTTGTCTGGATGCCTATCTGTGAGACCTATTGTTGAGATCCTGCTTTAGCAGAATTTTCAGACTGCATAATATCCTGAGGTCTCCTCCAACCCCTGCAGTTCTGTGATCATTGTGCCAAACAACAAAGTCTGCTTAGATTGTTCTTACGAAAGACGTATGAGACACTAGAAAGACACAGGAAAACTTAAGCTTTATGGTAAGACAAATCCACAACCTGCAGGAGAAAATGTGCTATCACAGAGGAGAAAATGATGCATATTTCCACTGTATACCTGGTTTGGTGTGTCAGACTACAACTCTACTCTTATTCACCTGTAGAATTTAGCAGTTAATACACATTGATGTCTTCAATAATGTCCATATACAATGTAGTTTGAAAACAAATAAAAATCCTATATGTATTCTGGAAATCACATTCTGCGCAGGCTTAGGGAAAATAAAACAGATTCCCAGCAAACAGTCAGGAAAGTGAAGTGTATGGATGCATTGTTATTTTCACATGTGAGAGAGAAACAAAAAAGGGAAATAAATTAAAAGGTATAATTCCAATAAGTAATTTTACATCTATTTTTTCCCGAATATTACATGGAAGTGTATTCTGTACCTCAATGCTATGTTTCTCGTGCATGAACTTATCCCTGGACTTCAGGGGTTACCTGCACATCCTCTGGAGTATACATCCATGCAGGCAGAGCCTATACCATCTGTCACCTCCATTCACTGCATACCCTTTGCAGTGACATCCTATCCAGCACCAGGAGGACAAGATACCTTCTCAGAGATGCAAATCCCTGGCCAGGAGGAGTTCCTCAGCAATCCAGATTTATTTGGAAATTAGGCTATCTGAACTGGCAATAAAAACACTAGGTTCAGGCTACGCCTAGGGCCTGCCCAACAGTTCCCAGCTCCCCCTGGTACCTACACTGAGTATCGTTTGCACTCAAGACATCAGTGTTTTACTGTTATCCAGCAGTTCCAAATGAACTATTTTTTGTTCTGTCACTGAAGCACCTTGAAGTTATTTTGCTTGGCCATCAGAGATGATATTTTATCCGTGTTATAAGGTAATTAACACATTTTCAGTTGCTATCAATACAGAATCATTGTCTATTCTTGAGTTTCAATCACTATTTCATTTGTATGACAGTTTGTTCCTTTATGGTATTGCATTACTTATCTTCGGCTCAGGTAAAATATATCCTATTTTAACAATGCGTCTGAAAATACACAAAGACAGAAGTTACAAGGAAGCTAATTTCCAACCAGATTTTCAGCACTTCCAAAGGAATCAGTCATTATATTTATTAACTATATCCAAACAAAACTTCAGAATACAGACAGGAGTTGCATCTCTTCCTACGCTACGTTGAGCCTTCCTGACAATATTCCATCACATTTTGTTGCAGCAGTAGGCCAGTTTGACAAAATGCCTTCTTACATGGAAGTGTGCATGAAGCAAAATTGTGTCATTTAATTTTTCTGCATGGAAAAAAATGGCATCCACTGACATCTATCAACTATTGCTGAATGTTTGTGGAGGCCAAACAGTAGACGTGAACACAGTGAGGAAATTGGTGGGGCATTTCAGCAGTGGTGACAGCAGCAGTGGGTCACCTCTGCTGGTGATTTCTATGAGTACAGCATGAAGATTCTTGTTAATTACTGCTGACAATGTATAGCTAAAATGGTGGTGTCTATGTTGACAAATAGAGTTTTGTAGCTGAGAATTTGCTGTATGGAACAGTCTTGTGATTTTTGTATCTGTTTCAGTTTCCATTGAATTAAATAGCAGGCATTATTTTTGGAGGAACCTACATATTAATGGTAGTGGAATTCAGACTATTTACTTCTGCTGAGGTTGGCAGAATTTCCTATTCGTGCTCTACTTCTAAACACATGATTCATGAAGAAACTCCTCTTGCAAAAAAAGCTACAAGGTATTTTATTTTGTTGCAGGTTTATCTGAAGAACAAATATAAAAGGAGGAAGCATAAGTTCGTTTTAGCATTGTTTTAAGTTAATAATTAGCAATAGTGCTTCAAACTGTTGTATTTCTCATTTTATTCAATGGTTCATCTTTTTGTTTAGAGACACAACAATCCATAACATAAATGACAGCTTGGATAAACACAGTGTCATCTCTTGGTTATGGATACATTTATTGCAAACTAGGGTGTATGTGCATTTTCATTTCCCCAAACTATTTTGACAATGAACATAAAGTATTGAAATAAATACCATGATGCCTAAAGCACTGAATTGTCAACTCTGTGCTCTGTACATAACTTAATTACAATGACTTTTATTTCACTGGGCTTGTTTTGAGCACAGGAAAAGAAAAAGAAAGTCAACCAACTAAGCTGAAAAAAAAAAAAATGTCAGAACAAATAAGTACTTGTGTTCGAAGGGGACAGGCAGTGGCTCAACGTTCCATGTGGTTTCTACGACTGACAGCTTATGAGACACTTGTATTTCTCATTGTCGTGGATTATAGTATATCTCATTAGAATCTTCCTCACTGCATTTGTTTCATTAACTTACTTTAACGCTATCTATGTGGAAAACCACAATTAACTGTGTCCAATATTTTCATCATTATTTCAGAGACCTTTTGAAGTGGAAGAATGAGGCTAAAGAACTGATAAATTTTATAGGGAAAGATGATTTTAACTGATGATAAACCTGAAACAGTACACATATTACACAGGTTTTGTAGCTGGATGAAAAACAGCCCTGTCTTAGAATGAGATTCTGATGGAAGGCAATTACAATTCCTGGAACAGGTAAATATGTCTACAAATATTGCCCACATGGAAATCAAAATGTCAATGAGTCTAGTCTCAGCATAATGACTTATAAATGCTTTACATTATTTTAAATTATTTTAATTTTTAACCAAATATTTTTTTTCTTATAAAATCAGATCTTTGTATTTCTAGAGTAAAATAGTTATCTTTTTTTTTTTTTTTCATCAAGTTTAAATCAAGAAATCACTTTGCAGCAAAAGAAATCACCTCAGCAGTATGAAATTAATGTTCTTATGATAGTCATTTCATCTTGGCTCTAAGTGCATAAGAAACAGGACAAAAATTTAGGGAAGTCTAAGATCACACCTAACATAGCCATTAGTATTCAGCATTCCAGCTACATTCCTCAAGCTGTCAGGTCAAAAGAGTCTGCAGTCTAATCAGACGAGGTAACACTAAATGAGACATAAACTGTTACTGTAATTTAAAAGGTATGAGAAAATTTAAAAGGAACGAGAATAAAAACTCTTGTTCTAATTTCTAATTCAACGTTCCTGATCATCTTTCTAAACGAATGTGATGCCACTGAAAGACTTATCTTGAGACTCAGCTCTGAGTTACAGCTAGAAATGTTCGGCTGTTAGAATTGTAAGCGAACCAGTGACAATTGCTCTGGATGGCACTACATTATATTCCTATTTAGCATAACAACAGAGCAATCTGCTGGGAGCTTTTCTAAGTCGGGTACTAGAACTGGTCCGAGCTCCTTATCCTTCTGCTTAGAAGGCAATCCTCCTTCCCTACATGAGGAGAAAAGTTAATCCTTTAGAAAGAAATCTATTACTTCTTTATTTCACTTCCAGTGTTACCCATCTTTCTAAGCACAGAAATATAGAGAACTTTTAAATTTGTCAGGTCTATATTCTGCCTTGACTTTCACTTCTGATAACACAATGGAGAGTGCACTGAGGATAAATCGAACACTCTGAGCAATATTATCTGTTTAGATAGCTACAAAATTTGTTTTGAACGGTAGAAAAATAACAAGGTGATGTCTTCTGTCGGCACGAATAAAAATCTTAGAGCATCTGATTATACAGCTCTGATTTTATCTTGCCTTTGTTCCACACAGAAATAGGGTTATCAAACAGCCCCTTACTGTGTACTTGCACAAAAATCATTCCAGGCAAAAACTCTCTTTTATTAACATTTTTTATTATGTCAGACTCGAACAAGTGCAGCCAGTTCAACAGAGAGGGAAAAAAAAAAAGTGCCCCAGATCCTTCTAACACTTCTATGTCTCAGAACACTGTCGTTTGTGCCAGTAAAAAAGAAGAAAGGACTCTGTAACATATGAAACTGTCTGAAACAAGTGAGAACTGTCTCTGGTGAGGCCAAGTACCAGAATAAGTTTATAGAAGAACACTGATACTCGCAGCAGTGCAATATAAATGGCAGTTTTTATATCACCTATTTCTTGTCTTTAGCTAACACTATGTAATCTGCTCTTTCCTGACTATATTACTTTAACACCCTCTCTTTAAATGATGCAGACATGGATGGTGTGAGCACAAATTTTTAAAAGTTTAAAAGTGCCTCTGGTTTTACCATGTTGTGATACCTGCAAATTTGCAGTCAAATGTAATGAGCACTGCAGCAATATTTCTCCTATACTTAATGCTGTAGAGATTTAATAAAGCTCTTAAAATTCGAGCATTTAGATTGTCTTGAAATTTTTCTCATATGGTGAGGATGAGGTATGAATTATGTTGATGAAAGATCGTTGTGACAAAAATCCCTGTTTTGAGAAAAAATACTAAATTCAATTCTTTATGCATACCAGGTTTTGATCTCTGATTCTCATCATCCGCTGCCTGATCTTTGTTGCTCAGAGTAATAGTAGATTATGCAAGGCACAGGTTGTTCCTTTGGCAGCTAATGCTGACAATCAAAAATATATGCCACATTAAAGCCTAGAATTTCACTTTTCAGTCTATACAAAAAATGTGCTTTACAAACACCTGAGAAAAAGTGGCAGGCAACTGTGACAGGAGCTGCATAACTCAAGGTGTCACGCTGAGCTCTCTGAATGTTCATTCTGTCTGTGCACTCTAGGTCTCCTGTTGTTCTTTGTCCATGTGTGGTAGGAGATCCTTTCAGAAAGTTGCTGAGAATCTGCATTTTGCATTAATCATAGAATCACGGAATTGTTTGAGTTGGAAGGGACATTTAGAGGTCATCTGATCCAAACCCCCTGCAACGAACAGGGACACCTACAGCTAGATCAGGTGCTCAGAGCCCTTCCAAGCTGGCTTTAAATGCCTCCAAGGCCAAAGCATCCACCATCTCTCTAGGCAATCTGTTCCATTGCCTCACCCCTCTTACTATAAAAAACTTTTTCCTTACATCTGGTCTAAATCTCTCCCCTTTTAGTTTGAAACCGTTTCCCCCTGTCCTATCACAATACCACAACAGACAATGCTAAAGAGTCTGTCTCCTTCTTTGTTATAACCCTCATTTAGATGCTGAAAGGCTGCTCTCAGGTCTCCTCAGAGCCTTCTTTCTTCCAGACTGAACAATCCCACCTCTCTCTACCTGTCCTGGTTGAGAAAGTGCTCTATACCCTGGATCGTTTTTGTGGCCATCCTACAGCTTCATAAAGTATATGGGGAAGAAGGTCTCACTTCACAAAGAGCAAAGCCAGGCAGAGGGGGAGAACTGCTAAACGGACATCAGAACAGTTTCAGCAGAAGCACATCCGGCCTGAAGTGCAGCTCCCACTGAAATCCCGTGTGGAAGCAACGCTGCCATTCTGAACTGAGAGCTGTGCCAATGGGCAGTGCCCTTCTGCTGAACTCCATTGATCTGCATGAAGCTTGGGACAGGCACAGCTGCACAGGGCAGAGCAGAGACTTCATAGACAAAAATCAATACGTTACATTTAAAAAAAATAAAAATAAAAAAGGAGGGAGGATGTGACATCCCACCTTTCAAGCTCTAAACCAACCTCTAAATAATAGGGATTAGGATACCTGCAGGCTGGGGTTTCTGACATGTTCTTCTTCAGTGTTTGATTCAGACCGTCAGCAGGAGTGAAGGCATCCTACTCACCCTGACCTACTCTAGCAATTTCCATCCTCATAAGGGGATGCAACTATCAGGACCATTTAAGTAGATTTCTTTTAAATCAATGATAGTAGCCAGTATTTCAAGAGAGAAAGAAAAGACACACCCCTCTGTTTTGGCAAAGTTCTTATATTAGGAAGAAGAATCTTAGATGAACACAAAGCAGAAATTCTGTTGCTGCAAGGGGCCCAGGGTCTTGATTATATGTCTTCTCTGAGAAATGACACTTCTTATAGAAAATTGCTCTTTTTTTCTCACTATAGTAAGGTATTATTTTAGCACCTGGACATCTCTCTGTGCTCTCCTGTCCAATTAGAGAAAAGGTCAGTCCAAAATAAGTATGAGTTTATAAAGGCTGACAAGAAGACAGCAGGGGATGCCATGAATGCAATCGCATTAGTTCTGGGTAATGCTTTTCCACACATTAGCAAATCAGCTGTTGCACTCAGAATAAGAATTAAAATAAAATCTATGAACTTATGACAGTAAGGAAGTAGAACAGCGCAGCCAATGTTGTGGAAGGAAAGTGCCGAAGTAAAATACTGCAATGACACACTGATATTACTGAAAGTACCAAGATGTGAATAAAACTTACTAGCCCAGCCAGTAATACAGTGCATCCATGACCCTGGAATGAGGCACGATGTTTCCATATAGATTTCTAAAGAGAGCATTGGTCCATTCAGTGATGTACCTTTGTTCCAGGCTGCCAGGCACCCACTGCACATCCATTTAGGTTGACCTGAAGACTTCTCTTCCCATTAGGGGACTGTCATGGTCAGGGACAGTCCTTTTTACTTCTTGGTCAGTAATAATCAGTGAAGTAAAACATGAGCAACAGAATAATTTGGAGTCCAGTTACTACAAAAAACAGAGAGAGGAGCCATAAGGCCATCAGCTGCATTATCCTTAGTAAATGAAAAGTACCTCTCTCTTCAAGCCTACAGATTGCACCTGTACTTTGAGTAGTGACTAACAAGATAAACAATAAGATAACAGAAAAAATACTATACGTGGTCAGAACATTCACCACTATCAACGACTAAGTATTGACCACAGTGTTCTCTTTTCCAAGATAAAGAGTACTGGCTTCACTAGTTTTCCTCACAACCAATTCCCTGATTTCTATTTACAGAATCAAATCACCCTCCTCTAAGTTCTTCTGAGTACTACTGTAAATTTTTGTAAGTAGTACTGAGTGTAATAGGCATGCCATCAATTAAATAGTGGAATAGTGGCACTTTTCTTTTTTTACTTCTTCCATTCCTAAATAACTTCTATCATTCTCTTGTTTTTGTTTTTATTTTTTTTTGTTTGTTTTTGTTTTTGTTTTTTGACCAGTAGAAAAGATCAAGCTGATTTTTTCATGAAACTTTCCATCATAATTCCAAGGTTTCTTTCCTAAGAAGTACTGAAGGCAGATGCTGCCAGTGTCATTTAGCGAGTTTTGGTGGGGTTGTTGTATTCCACTCATTTAAAACTCAGATGTCATCCAAACGTTTGACAAAATGCTTGATAATAAATGAACTTACAGCTGAACTATGGATTTGGAAAATATCCCACAGAACTAAATATTCTATATCAATTAAAATATTACAGCCCAAACTTGGTATTAGGAAAGGCTGTCTAATGAGAGAAGTATGTGTAATTGGAGATGGATGGCATACAGCCATACCACCCTAGCAACATCCAGTTGATCCTGGAAGCTAAGCAGGTTCAGATCATTAGTACACAGACGGGAGATCTCCTGGGAGTGCTGGGTGCTGTAGGCCATACTGAAACACAGTGGCAGTGTTCCCATGACTGGAATGCTGCAACAGATGGCTATAGTCAGCTCTTCAGAAGAGATGATAGGCAGGGAAAGGGGGGACAGTGGCGTGGCTCTCTGAGTTAAGAGAGTGTTTCGATGTTTTTCAGTTTGGTGCTGAGAATCATAAGGTTGAGTCTGCACAGGTAATGATCAGGGGAGAGGCCAACAAGGTGGACATCCTGGTAGGGGTTCTGTTACAGAATGCCTAACTGGGATGAAGAGACAAGGTGATGTGTTCTACAAGCAGCTAGCAGAAGTTGTGCAAAATCAACAGTTCTTGTTCTCGTGGGGAACTTCAGCTTCATGACTTATACTGGAAACATAGTACAGCACAGAAGATGAAGTCTAGGAGGTTCAGCAGATACTCAGGGTGGATATTGGGAAAAATTTATTCTCCAAAAGAGTGGTCAATCACTGGAGAGGGCTGCCCAGGGAGGTGGCTAAGTCACTGTTCCTGGAGGTGTTCAAGAAGCATTTAAATGTTGCACTGAGGGATATGGTTTAGTGGGGAAATATTGGTGGTAGGTGGACAGTTGGACTAGATGATCTTGGAGGTCTTTTCCAACCTTGGTAATTCTATGATTCTATGAATCTAAGCAGAAATGAAGGGTTTCATTAAACAGATGAATGATGGCAGAAGTTATGAGCAAAGAACAGAATTGGGGCCCCATGCAAACGAATGGAGAAGGAGGTGATATATAATAATTTATGATAGCTTTTATTTTGTTTGTTTGTTTTTCCAAACAATGTCTTTCTTACTTACAGGTTCTTTCAGTACCTTTAGTCAGAAATGTAACAATACATTCAGGCCTTGGCTTAGTCAGCTGATTTCAAAAACAGCAACATCCTGGGATTCAGGTTTAAGTGGTTTAAGTCTGAAGGTTAAACCCTATAGCCCCAGTTTTACAAACCACTCTGTTTTACATCACTTCATGAAGTTAAAAATGATTGACACATGAAAAATCTCTGCACACATCTGGCTACATATATATAATTATATATTTATATATCTTGGCAATAGTATTTTTACAGCCTTTTTTAACAATACGCGTTCAAAAATTTGTACTGAGAGACTTCAAGACCCCTGAAGAAAAACGTGAGACTTTAAAAACACACAGGGTCAAGAAGTGAGATTTCTGATGACATTTACAAAAGTATGTACTTCAGATGGAGATCATTCTTGCAAAATTCTAGCTGACACCTGGTCTACAGCATGATTTGACAAGTCAGTGCAAGACTCAAGAGAAAGAGAAAACATAACTATGTATGCTTCAAGCATACAGAATAGTGAGAGAAGGTAAATGGAAACAGCTAAAACAGACTGAAAATTATAAGGCAATGGTATATAACAATTTCTACAGGGGATTGAGAGGCTTTGCCACTGTCCCCATACATACTTTGAATTTTCAGAGACTTCAGCAATGTGCCTCCTCTTCAAGGGACAGGCTGGCAGGAATACCACAGGTATGTCTGAGGCTAGATAGTGATCATCAGATATAGAATCATCAAGGTAGGTTAAAATCAGCTTTAAATAAGTAAACAGGCATTACACAAAGTTAAAGACATGCTTTAGATTTTGCACTGATTTTTAAGCTGATAAGAAGTGAAGATGTTGGGAATAATTTAACCAGAGTAACAACTTTTCTAACAATTAACAAAATAAAACCGATATAGTGAAAAAGTTCTTCACACTGTCAACACAGCTGTTTCTGAAAATAATAAAATAACATGAGTGTGAAGGTCCTAATAGCCATAAGACTTCACAGAGGAACAATAAGCCTGTAATCTGTACTCAAAGGTTTTGGTACACTTTTCTGTTTGGGACCGCTGTTATACAATCAAAAGAACACATATCTATTAATTGTAGATTGAGTTTTTCATGATTTCTTGTGAGGAAGAAGAAAAAAATGCATGCATCTGTATGGTACAAAAGTCATCATTACCACACTGTCATTTTAAAATACACTCTGTTTTGAAAAGTACTTTTAAAACAGTACATTAAAAACCTGAATCTAGAAAAGAGATTGCATTTTCCACTGAATTTTATCAAGCTTCCTATTTGTTTCTGTCTTGTTTACCAATGACTACTGATATATCCAATGAAAAAACTGTTAGAATTGTGTTGGGACTCAGTTTGAGACTAAGACACCTTGATCAGTGAAGATCTAAAGCTTGATTCAGTTGTTGCTTCACATCACCTAACAACCTAAAGCTACTCAGGGCTGGCAGATATACTAGGACCAGGATCTGTGGGATAACTTTTGGCTCAGTACTTGGAGGCCAGGTGGTATAAGACAGGGTGTCCAACCTTTTGCCTTGTTTGGGCCACTCTGAGTGAAGAACTGTCTAAAATATATATATAATAAAGTTAATGTATATAAGTAACAGAACTTTTAATTTTTTTTTTTTTTTTTGAACTATCAGGTTGGACATATATCCCTGTAAGGAATTGATTTGAACTCCTAATCAATATGCCCATGGAATGAATCAGCTTTCAGCTACAGTGTGTCTAAGTGAGTTAAACCATTCTGTAAACTCCACCAGTGTCAACAGCTTTAAATACCTCATGCCCATACCAATCCAGTGTGAGCACCAAGCCTATGCCTCTGTTGCCTAAAGGTAACTCAGAACACTAAGGACGTTCTCAGAGACAGAGTTAGAGGTGCAAGGCCTGTCTGTCTGTGCAAGCATAAAATGTCAAACTAAAGAAGCCTTTAAGAAAAGCGACACATCTGTTTGGTCTATATCTTTCTGTTACAACTAGACCACAAAGCATGAGTTATTTTTTACTGATCAGCTTAAACTTGGTTTCCCAAGTCTGAAGAAGTACAGTCCTTGCTAAAGATGTATTTATAAATAATTTTTTATTAATGCATAATGAAACAATATTATTTTTGTTTTTCATCACTGGTCTTTTTCTTTTTCTTTTTCTTTTTCTTTTTCTTTTTCTTTTTCTTTTCCTTCTTCTTTTTCTTTTCCTTTTCCTTCTTCTTTTTCTTTTTTTTTCTGTATCTTTCTGGGCTCATCAATAACTTTTCATCATTGTTTCAAAGACTTGGTTTTTTAAGTGCAGTAAGGATCATTAAGTCATCTGGCTTAAAGAATGAAAGGGATATTGGATACCATTCAGTCACCCTAACTAAACTAAGTCAACACCCTTGACACAAAAGTATGCCAGCAGAGTGGTTTTAGCTTTGATTTGAAGACATCAGAGGATTAAAATATTGCTCCTTCTCTTAGTAGATTGTTCCACAGGGGATCATTCATCCTAACAGTGAAAATGCGTGTCCTATTCTTTATGTGAATTGCTTTATTTTGTTATCAGTGATTTTATATTCAATTTCAGATGCTGACTGAAACGATTTAATACTAAGGAATCCTGCTAGTTCAGCTTCTATGCAACTATGATTCCCTACTGACAGCTCATTTTTCAGTTCTAGTCAGTTTGGCAGTTCTTAATCCCTATAAAATGCTTTTTACTGCTACTTTATAATGCTTACTTTTTGTAGCCAAGGTGTTACAAGTTAATAATAGAGCACCTAAGTACATCCCTTCTTTGCTTTTAGTTTTATGAGTTCCACTTCTAATGATATGAAAGAATGAAATCATGTTTCTTTGACAAGACTTCTTTTCCATAATATTAAGTTACCCAGTCTTAATTATATTTTCACCCTTTCATCTTCAGCCTGGGTTCCTACAGAAATGAGACACTGTCTAGGCGCCTGCTTGCTTGTCAGCCAGTCTCACCTAAGAAACCATGAGCTGACTGGCAATTTCAAACATATTTTTCAGAGTGCTAGAGATTTCAAAGTTTTAATGTTTTTGCTTTTTCGTTTTTTTTATTTTTTTGGGGGGTGTTCTTGCCTGTTGTCATTGCTGCTTTTTTTTAAAAGGTACAATGAAAGAGCCAATTTAAATGCCACCTGTCAACTACAGGAGTCTCACTTTTTTTAGGCATCAGACTTAGACATTCTTATGTCTTGGCTTTCAAGTCCTCAAGCATTTCTGT
The DNA here is from genome assembly GCA_036925125.1 of Oreortyx pictus. Classification (NCBI taxonomy): domain Eukaryota; kingdom Metazoa; phylum Chordata; class Aves; order Galliformes; family Odontophoridae; genus Oreortyx; species Oreortyx pictus. The sequence continues at coordinate 88,594,607 of JAUPFR010000002.1, read as the reverse complement.
AATGGGATTTTTTACTTGTTCATTGAATCCATTTTCAGCTATTCATTTTTGTCTAGCTAATCAGGTAAATAACAAAGAGATCATTTTAATTGCTAACCCTAGGATTCTTCTATAATCTCAAAATACCTCTGATAATCTCAGATTCAAAATTAGTGTCCTTTAACCACAGAATCATGAAATCACACAGATTCAGAGAGAATTCTAAAGTTCATTTGCTCAAAGCAGGTCTAGCTAGAGCAGGTTGTTCAAAGACTTTTAAATTTTGTGCATCTCTGGAAATGGACATCCCCAAACCTGTTCAGACAGCCTTTTCCACTCTCTTAATAAATCTTTACCTTGCACTGCATTGGTACTTCCAGTGTTGAACCTTCCATTCACTGTGTGCATCTCTGAGAGATCTGGATGCACTTGCTCTACATTCTCTTGATAAATACATGTAGGCACCCTTTAGGTTTCTTAAGAAGAAGCAAATGCATGTTTTTCTTTAAATCACCTTGAACATCATCTCCAGCCCATGACACATCCTGGTGAACCTTCACTGGACTCATGTAAGAATACTGATTACTTTCTTGTATAGGAGAAATCCGAACTACATGCAGTACTCAACATCTCACATGTGCTGAATAGAGCAGAAGGCTGACTGCTTTGGACTTGCTGGCACTATTGTTGCAAAGATGTTAGTTTTTTTGGATTCAAGGGCACGCTGCTTGTGTTGAAGTAGTTCAAGTCTAAAAAGAGTATCTACTGAGTCTTATAAAACAGTAAGGTAAATCTATCTGGGGTTTTTAATCTTTTTTATTATTATTCTATTATTGCTCTTTAATGAGCTAGAAAGCACTTTGTCATTTTAGTATGTAATTTTATGTCCTGTTTAAAAACATATGGAAATTAGAAGTTATTAAACATGTTTTTACAGAATCACAGAGTCGTAGGAGATAGAAAGAATATCTGGGCATCAAGTCCAACCCCCCTGCTAAAGCAGATTCCCTGCAGCAGGTTGAGCAGGAAAGCATCTGGGTGGAAATGGAATACCTCCATAGAAGGAGACTCCACAACCTCTCTGGGCTGCCTGTTCCAGTGCTCTGTCACTCTCACTGTAAAGAAATTCTTTCTCATGTTCACGATATTTTTATTATCATCATTCATTTGTCTAAATCTTAAGAAAGCTAGAATGGTACTGTCATTTATCTCATTTTATATGTGCTTTACTGAAGTCCACACTTTCAAATTCCTACTGCTTTTGCAACAGTAACTTACAGAAAGTTGTTCATCTGTCTATTTCTTTTATTTATAACTCACTATATATACTAATTATTAATGATTTCTCATCTTTATATATGTAAAATATTGTAGTGTACTTGGCATTCATCCCTCAGCATTTACGAAGCTTAGATCATTCAAAAGCAAAGTCACTGTACTGTGAGCTGTAACAGAAAAAAATCTTATTTTAAACAACTCCCTGATGTGCTTTTGGCTGGATTTTTTCTTTTTTCACAGTGGCTTGTATGATGCTGTCTCACATTTAGGATGTGAATATTGTTGGTAACACACCAATGTTTTAGATGTAGCTGAGCAGCGCTAACAGAAACCCAAGGAGACTTCTGCTTTTGTGCTGCCCTGACAACAAGGAGCTGGGGTATACAACAACCCAGGAGGGAACAGTGGACAGCTGACCCAAATGGCCAAAGGCAAATCTCACAGCATATGACATCATTCTAAACAATAAAAGCTCAGATAACGAAGGAGGGAGGGGAGGGACACTGAGAGTGATGACATTTGCCTTCCCTACGAACCATTATGTGTAATGAGCCTTTCTTTCCTGGGAGCGGCTGAACATCTGCCTGCAGATGGGAAGTTACAAACAAATTCCTCGGCTTGCTTTGCTTGTGTGCTCAGCTTCTGCCTTATATACTAAGATGAATTTTTCTCAGCCCACGAGTTCTGACACTTTCGCCTTTCCATTTCTCTCCGCCATCCCACCAGAGACGGTGAGCAAGTGGCTACATGGGGCTGGGTTGCTGTAGAGATTAAACCATACAAAACCTCTTTTCATCTATATATTTCTATCTTTATAATCACAGGACACTCTTATGAAGTGATACTGACTACTGACTTTGATGGGATTCTCCCAAACCTTTAAGCAGTCTTTTGTATGCTGGATGTCTCAGCAAATTTCATGATTTTATTCTGTATTACTTATGCCTACTGAGCGAATTGGTCTTTTGCCTCAATTATCTTCCCCTTTGGCTTCTTTAATTCTGTCTGAATGTCAGCTAGTAGAGAAAAGAAACAAAGAGCACACGAAACAAGCATAGAAAGAAAGAAAACAGTTTAGAAGGAACATAAGCTAGAATGACCAGCTAGCAGCTTCAGGCCAAAGAAGATAACCTGTCTATCTCTTCAGTATTGTGCCAATAATAATAATGAGAGAGAGTTCATCCAGGTAACCCTCCTTAAACACAGCTTGAAAAAGAAATAAAAATTGAAATTAAAATTGAACACAAATTACTACTAATTATGGGAATGTGGACCAAAAAAAAAATAAGACACTTTCTCCCTTCTGCTTCTCATTATTAAAAATCTGGATTTTTTTCTTTAATATTTTCAATCTTAAAAGGAATTTAATGATCTTAAGAGTGGAATCTTGCTTTTCTTACACATCAAGAATCCAAAGATCTGGCAAAGTTTAGCTCTAGCTAGAACCAAACACACCTTCTGATGTGAAATTTTACAGGTTTATTCACTTCTTGAGAGATGTAAGAAATAAACTGTCATAACAGACAACACTAATCACCTGGAACATGTTTTGAACAACAATGTAAAGATTTTCATGCTTTTTCTGTGAACTATCAGTCCCCTTTTCTGTGACATTGCAAGAAGAGGATGGATGCTTTTATCTCAGATTATTTTCTGTCTTCTTTTTTCTTCAGTTAGTTTCTTTCTTTACTGCTGTAGAGGTTTATGAACTGCCTGGAAATAAATTTCAAAGTTATGTAGGAGTTTTTGGAGCTTTTTTGCAGCTATGTAATGACACTTGTCCTATTTTAAACAGAAACTGTTGTTTCGATTCCCTTGGGCACACGTACACTTTGAACCACACTTACCATATCCATATGACACGTACAGGTCCTGAGATAAGACAGCTCAGCTATCATTAATTATTCTTTTGCCCTGTTCAAATTAAGTGAAAAATAGTCTGTTTGGGATGCAGAATCTCCCATATTCCCCTTCACAAAAATACACACACCTACATACATAGGCATATTCTTTGCCTAAAATTCCCACTTGCTCTGTTAGTAAACCAAGAGTTGCACCAAGAGTCTTAATTAGGAATACTTGAGAGAAAGCATTAGTCCACTTCAAAATAATCAGCTTATTTTTTCACTAAGAAAATCCTAACTGTAGAAGTTTATTAGGGCACTAGTATTTGAACTCTGTCAGTGATGGTTTTTCACTTGTATTCACTTTTTTTTTCCACATTCCTTTAAGGAAACTGAATAATCCATAATCTCAAAAGGCTGGAGGATTCAGGACCTCCCTAGGGTGGGACTTGCTTGTAAGTGGGCAAGTTACATCAGATAGAAGAGAGAGAGCACAGTGCACAAGAGCTGGATCATTTGCTTATTGTGGAAAAGGGTGTGAAAGTAAAAATTTGCTATCAGCTAATTTTCCTAGTATGTTAGAGAGAATACCCATTAGGTGGTCCTTCAGTGGTTCTGCAAGCAGAACACTGAACATGGGTTGAACTCAAGTACACAAAAAGCTCCACATCTCACTTCCAGAGGGAGATGCAGGCTTCCTTCTCTTCCATTATGGATCAACACTGTCTTCCCAAACAGACTGCCCTAAGTTGCTTGTTTATGGCTTCCCCATTATATTTCCTAAAAAATGTTGCTTCAGCCCCTTTTAAATTTTGTTTTCATTTCTGAGAGACGGAAGAGGTCTTTTAGTGTTAATTATGTGATGCCCCTTTCATGAAGACTTTCAAGGTGAGGCTGGATAAGGCCCTGGCAACCTGATCTAGCTGTGGTTGAAGGGGACTTGGACTAGATGGCCTTTAGAGAAGCCTTCCAACACGAAGGATTCTATGATTCTGCATTTGTTTGTGTTTATATGCTCCCATACTGGATGACTGGCAGAAAGTTTCTTGTAGATTTTGTGATGAATGAATGAAAGAAACTTGTAAGAAACCCAGCTGAGTTGGAGATTACAATGAGATTTCATACTTTATTGCACCAACAAAATCTTGTGAGGATTTTCTCTTCATAGGGAAATGCATCCTGGAGGGTGTCCCATGTAAGTCTTTCTGGAGCAGTGGCAACACAAAGCTTCGATAAGGCATATGTGCAATTTAATTGGGATGGTTGAAAAGAAATAATGTACTATGTGCAGAATAAGTGAGACAATGATAGTAAGGCAACATAAAGGACAGGACAGGGAGTAAACAAAGATGTTTTCTGTTATGGTTGTTTTACCATAACACAAAAGTGAATAAAATTCTGTTAATTCTCGATACAGTGGTGTGTTTTGCCAACCACTCTTCACAGACACATATACCTAAAATCCTGCCCTGATAATCTTTAAGGTAAGCTTGTTAGAACTGTGTTTGTCTGCATCAAATCTCAGCCACTGAAGCAAATCTATGGGCATTCCTCAAGTCAAGTCAAGATGCTGAGATCTCTTGATCGTAACTTTGCTGGTATTGTAATTTTCAGAACCTTATACTGACACATCAGCATGTCTGGAAAAGGGAGACAGTGACAATGATGACACTAATTATTGAATCTCGTAACCACTAAAAACCTGGCTGATCCTGATAAATCCAATTGCTTGTTCTGTTAATGGCAAATTGATACCCTTGTACCTTTAAAGGTAAATTGCTGCTCTCATACCTTTAATGATAGACAGCAATGAAATCTCCCATTCTTTAACAACTGCCCCAGGAGATAGATGAGTTGTAGACACAGTAGGAAATGAAATTAACAATCCATTTTAAAAATAGAGAAAGGAAACTTGGTCAGAAAATAAACAAAGAAATAAAGTAATAACAGTTGTTTTAAAAATAGTAAGCATAAAATTTATGATGCTGCAGGAATAGCTCTACGTCAGAAGGTAATTTAGTCATCAATGCTAGTAAAGCATATCAAAATAAGTGGGAATGGAGTCAGGCAAAGCATTACAAGTCATGGAGAACTGGAAATCTCAATCTCTACTAGCACACAGCACGCTACCTACACATGATAGATTACAAGGAGGGCAGGAATAGAACCAGATGCTAGAATAGACTGCTAAAAAATTGATACAATTCAAAGCTCCTCTCTCTATTAACATAACGTCTAACATGTAGATACAGAAATGGAAAAGGTGGCTTTAGTAAAATTAAAAAATGAGCTCATGGATTACTGGGAAAAAAAATCTTTTGCAAATCTCCCAGATTGTGCCACAAAAAAAAAAAAAAGATGGGCAAACACACTTAACTACTTCAAAGCACTCAGCAGCAACTCAGCTGACATAGCTTTCTGCTCATGATGTACTGCAGCATCACATTTTGTAAGAACTGTAAGGTGGTGTGTAGGCTGTAAGACACTGAACAAGAAATTTGTCAACGTGAACATGCTGTCTATCTAAGTTGCGTTGATAAGATCAACGCTTGGTCTTCCTTTTTCCAGGCTGAACAGTCCCAGCAAACTCAGTTTCCCCACAGAGAGATGTTCTGGTCCTTTGATCTTCAGTGCCCAGTGACTCTCCTGCATGTGGAAAAGTTCATGCAAGTATGAATGTAAGTGCTATAATCTTAGCCTGTATACCTGGTATAGGTACCATAGAAATGGACATGGAAGCATTTAAAATGCTTCAGAAAACATCCACAGAGATAAATCACAGGTGTAATAGCTGTTCCAGAACACAAGAATGCTACAGTCAGATAAAAGATGTTCTAGCAATGAAGTGCTCTGTCACAGCCTGCACAGCCTGTGGGCTTCCAAATTCAGGCAAGGATCTGAATGATATTAGCTTTAATACAATACATTCACATTTAGGATCTCACAGCATTTTTATCTTGTTTTAGACTGAATAATAACTCCATCTACTTGCCTGTTTTATTTATTTATTTACCTGTCTGTTTGTTTGTAACTGATGAATATTTTTGAAGACATAAAGCTCCATCTAAGTTACTTTCTAACCAAAGTATCCTTGCTATACTCCTTCATTCCTAGGCCAGAAAACTGCAACTGCAAGGTGTCATTACTGACTTATTTTGTAGTCTGGTGTTAGTAAGTACCACTGGCAAAATCAGACAAGAAGAACTCCAGCATATCCTTTCAAGGCAAGGAGGTCATCAAGAAAGCACAGCCACAAGATAAAACTGTTTATCCTCTTCGCCTATCTGTTTTTTAAGAAATAAAAGCATATCTGATGAATACCTTTTAACCAAGGATTTCAAAATTCTGTACTCAGCTGGATAAGTATAATTATCTGCAGTTAGGACAGAAATATACCTAACTGCTGTGAGAAAAATAAAATACATGGGCTCAGCACAAGTGTAAATCTGAACCATTTTCATTTCTTTTTTTTTTTTATAAAAATAACTTCTAATTTCTTAAGTTACAAAAATCTAAGAGGTAAGTAACAGTAGTCACATTCCAAAATGAACAGCAGTCAGGAGTAACTGCTTAAATTCAGGGAAGGTAGGATGAAGAACACTAATTCCATGACTGACTGTCATTTTGCTCTTTTTGCAAAAGGTATTTTTATGATTCTGAATCATCTCCCCCCATAAGGATGCCAGACTAAGCACAAGGTCTTCTGGCTCACACAAAGAAAAGATCCTGGCAATGCCTTTGAAACTTTCTGTAAAACATAATTAGCATATATCTAGGAGTTGCTATGTGCAACATTTTGTGTTATATAATAACAGGTATTTTGAGAAACCTGCTAGCACACTGTTTTCTTTTGTTTTCTCCTGTTTTGATTTTCAAATTGATTGACTGCTTTTCAGTTTGGCTGAATGCAAGCAGAGAACTCTTTATATAAGGTATATATTCATTTTTTTTCCTACCTGAAATAGACATTATAGATCTGTATAAGCTGTATGTATATATATAATATATAACAATATATAATATGTATATTTATAATAGACTATGATTATAAATACATTACACAGTGACAGATAGTATTGAGAAGTAGAAACTGTGTTCAGCAGTATCAAGCTACAGTGGGAGAATTTTTCCAGCATTTAATTATGTTAGCTTAAAATGACCTTGAAAACATATCTATGTATGGCATTGTGTATCCTGAGCTACCTGCATACTGAGTAGCAGAGGCAAAGAGTAGAAGCATTCACATATACCAATAGCTCTTTACAAAGTACCTCGTAAGAATTTTCAGGTATACCTATATATAATCTCTTCTTTAAGTGCCCAAAAACTAACATAAAACTTCTTGGGACAGGGATATGTGATGACTAGCATCACACCAGAAAATGACAGGGGATAGAAAGGTTTTCCCCTCAGTGATGAGGTCAGACCAATCCAGGTCTATTTTTGCCATCAGAAGACTAAGTATACAAGATAAAACACTTTAATCTAATCTAAACTGACAGTTACCAGATGGAGTACAGGCAAGAGGCAAAGAGATGTGCTCCTTTTACAAGAACTTCTGATTAAGCACAAGAGAACAAAGACCAGCTACATTTTCTTTGGAGTCTACGTTAATGCAGAGCTCCCTTTCAGCCCATGGCCATTTCTAAGTTATGTCTGGAATTCCATGTTTGAGCAAATCAAATTATACTTTAGTTACTCATAAATCTGTTTCTTATTGGGAAAGAATTTTCAGAGCACTTTCAATCTACATGATTGAAAAAACAATGAGACTTTCAAACCAAGTATGATCTGCACTTGTTACTCTCTAAATCCACAAGGACCTTTGTATCTGTTATCTACTTCTCAGCACTAATTGTTTCTATATTATCATTACTGCCAGCTTAGGGTACAAGATAGACTTAATTCTATCAGGGTAAGAGAGAGAATTCTGACTTAAAATAAAAACACAGGGATCAGCACAAGTAGCTTTACATTGTTTCCCAAATCTTACACTTACTGGCTTAGGAAATGGAAAATGCTTTTTTGTATGTCATTCATACAAAAGAAACTGTTTCTGAGGCCACCTGGAGACAAATCTGGCCTTTGCAGTACTAACTTTCACTTTGGACCATTTTTTGGCAACCACAGCAACTCCGTTTCTCAGTTCATGCAGCATAAAACCAAGCCTGCTAACACCCTTTTAATGTTCCCTCGGAAACCCATGCCACTAATTAAAAAATAAAGTTGGTGTCAGATTAAATGACAGTGGAGAAAAAAGGAAGAAGTGTAACTAGAAAACAGAGGAAATTAATACAAAAAATACCTGTCATTTTCCCCTTCTTCTTTCAGAACATTTTGCCTATTTTTAATTTTGTTTAATGGTATGGAAATATTCCATGTCTCTCTGCAATGTCAACATTATTATTTAAATTACACGAACAGAATACTCCATTACTGCATGGAAATGTTAGCCACCCAGAAGTTAAGGTGGTAGCTTTTATAAAGCACTGTTCAGTAATCTCACAAATTTGGAAGGAAAAATTGGTCTGGTATAAAAATGATCATTCTTACTGTGCAGACTCAAAAGAGATCCTCCAGGAAGTTTGAAGAGCTATCAAATGGTTTTGCAGTGGGTAACTTGCTCCTACTGGAAAGACAAGAGAGATGTAAGAAATTCCTTTCAAGATCCTTATGACTTTGTAAGCAATTTCTGATAGCACATATTGCTCCTTTTAGAGAAATCTTGACTCAAAAAGCCCTAATTAAAGTCAATTCTAAATTGAAAATGCTAATGCTTTCTTATCTGGTGAAGTGGTTTTCAGTGCATATATGCCCAAAACCCTACACCACATGTAATGGAGAAGGAAAGAAGGGCAAACATGAGATGTTTGACAGGAGACAATTACAGCAGATCTGTAGAAATAACACAGGTGAAGGAGTCTACTGGCTATAAATTAGTACAATGTTAATTATCAAGACATCTTCAGTCATTTTCTCTCCACATCTGTGTCCCAAAGCAAGGTGTTGTTCATTCCCTCTGGCAGAAAAACATAAAACTTGCACCACCTGCTAGACTTATTTTTCCAATCCATTTTAGTCTGAAACTGCTCATATTGCGTCTAGGCTTATTTTTGACTATTCATTGGCTGGCTATAAAGCCTTGTCTGACAGCTTGGATTTTTCAGAGACAAGATGAGCTCTTCTCACTGAATTCTATATTTTATCTGAATTATTGACATCACTCTCTTCATAGAATCTTATCATAGAGTGGTTTAGATTGGAAGGGATCTCAAAGACCATCTAGTTCCAATCCACATGCTGCAGGCAGGATTGCCATCCACTAGATCAAGCACCAGATCAGGCTGCCCAGGACCCCATTCAACCTGTCTTCGAACACCTCCAAGGATGGAGTATTGACAGTTTCTCTGGTCAACCTCTGCCAGCACCTAACCACCTTCTCTGTGAAAAATTTCTCAGACATCTAATGCAAATCTCACGTTTTTTAGTTTAAAGCTGTTCCCTCATCTCCTATCACTATCAGATCACTTAAGAAGTCACTCACCCTGCAGTTAAAAGTTTCCCATTAAATGCTGGAAGGCTCCAGTGGAGGCTTTCTGAAGCTTTCTCTTCTCCAGGCTGAACGAGCCCACCTATTAGGTAATTACTTCAAGATGATATGCATTCTCTCATGGAAAAACCTGTTTCTCTGTATTGATTGTAGAGGCTAGACAGCTGTCACAGGTGGATGGATCTGCACTGTAGCCATCTCTCACTGGTTAATGATCTAATCCCCACTCTTAGTCCCATGAGGGGAAATAGACTAAATTACTTGGTAATTTTGATCAAATGTCCACTAAGTGAATTCTCATCCTAAACTTTTTTGTTATTCACATGTTACTAATTTAGATGCAGGTCTACTTTTTCAGTTATCTCTTAGCATTTGAAATGTATAGCTGTAATGTATGGCTGTCTCTGGGATTATATCTCCCACAGGTTAACAATATGCCAAACACTACAAACCCCAAGCTGTTTAGCATAACCATCCAGCTCTCAGCTCACTCCTCTTGACAGCTTTCAAGAGGTGAGTTTAAAAAGCGATCAGAAAGCCAAAAGATCCAGTTTTTAAACCACCTAGGAAGACAGAGAACCGAGCCCCAAATCACCTAATCAACAACCTCTTAATTTTTGCTCTGAAAATTAGTGTGGATGATGTCAACCGGCTTGAAGCAGCCCAGTCTTTGGGTTGGCTCTGAAAGCATTGCTTCCACCACTGCTCACCTTCAGACCTGACACCGTGCAGTGCACATTTTAACATTCACCTCTTGTGGTGGCAGAAATGCAGGTGGCAGGGTCTGAAAGGAAAAGAACAGGGTCACTGCTCTGCCTGAAGTCATGAGGATGAAAGCTGTGTGGCCATACCTGCTCCCTGAACACTCAGATGTAGCAACTCCGCCAATTTTACTACTTTTTTTTTGGTTGTTGTTGTTGTTAAAAGCATTCATTTTCTTAACAGGTAATGCTGAGATAAATTCAGCCAATTCTTTTGGTTGATTCCTCCATTCTAATTATCTTTTTCTCTTTGGGATCAAATCCCCAAAATTTATCTCATCCATGCTCATCAAGACACTTGGTACTTTATTCTAATAAGAATTTAAATTTCATACCACAATTTTTATAGTTCAAAAACTACAGTAAATAACTGCTTGTTAAAATCATATTGTCTAGTGAAGAAAAGTAACAGAACATCATTTTGTTCAAATTTTACATCCTTGTTCCCAAAAATGACCATCTATTTTTCCTACAAATACCAATTTATCTTTGTCTATATAAACTTTCCCAAATAGGAAGTATATTAGTTACAAATTCAGAGAATTAATGCTATTCTTGCTAAATGAAGACATAAATGATGCTAGTTTGGTAGAAACAAGGAAAATCTTTGTACTTTATTTAGAACAATACGATTTTGATATACCAGACCCAAGAATTTTGACAAAATAATGCCTTCTCTTTGATTTAAGACATATAAATGATTTCCGAATCTCCTGTATTTCCTATAAAACTCCATTCCCTGCAGCATAATCACTACTGTCTTTTCCTGGCACAGAATGGCTGCTTGACCATAACAGGTGCCAGTGGGTTACAGGCTGGTTCAACCCTGTTCCAAGATGAATGGGGTGGGGAACCCACAGACCCATGCCCTCAGAAAGGGGGAGCGGAAAAGGGAAAGGGCGGGGAGATGGACCTAAAAACAAAACAGTGACAACAATCTGAGGAGGAAAGCTAATTTACCAAATAGATGTTGGAATGCAAAATAACGCAATATGATACAATATAATTGGAACTGAAGCTAATAAATCAAACAAAATGAGTGTCCAAAAACTGAAGGCCTTACTCTAATGTTGAAGGCAAGACAGCTAGGGAGCTCACATGCTGCTGAATCACGAAGAAAGGGAAAAGAGGAAGTTCTTGACAACAGTTTTATCTTTCCCTCTGAATGGAAAATGGAAAAATGTGAAGTAATGCAAAGTCCTCTAGGGTACGTAGTTCTTCTCTTCTGAGGCAGGTATACCTGAAGTGATCGGTGATCCATGGAACTGGAGCATTAACTCTTTAACTCCCAATGTACTACATGATGTTATGATGTGGAATACCAATAACAAAAAACCATAAAACCATGACACCAGGGCAGCTTTAGCACTGCTCAAGGGAGTGCTTCTGGACTGCTGAGCAGTGTTGAGTTGCTTGAGAGCACACCAGAGCTGGGCAGCAACTTGACAGGACTTTTCTAGTGGTAAGCTGTACCCAACCTGAGTCCTATTTCAAACAGTTAAGTTCTTGCTTAAATTTACATTTGGGGAAAAAATAATAGTATTACACCATGAATTCTGATAGAAATAGAAAATAAGTATATGGTGGAATACCCTCAATCTTACCACCTTTCAACTTCATTATCAACCAAAGATTATTGTACACTTCAACATTTTTATTATGCTTTCAAAATATTAATTGCACTTCTCAGTACTGATTGCTCCATCATTTTCACTTAACAAAGTCATAAAACATTCACAAGTTACTTTGACATGAGCTAGAGATTAGCTTTCTGTAACCTGATACAATGAGATAATGGGGTTAAATTAATTCTAAGTGACTAGCACTCTGTGTGTACAGGAAAATTACACTTAGAGAGAAATACAATGCTTGTTACACAAACAGAAATACATCTGGTGTTTTAAAGTAGATATTCTGAATTAACAATAGAAAAAAAATGTTTCTGGTATGCTTAAAATTTTCTATTTTATTAATTTGACCATAGTTTATGACAAGCAATCAAAAACTAAAGAGATTTATCAAATACAAAAATGACCCTTTTTTTTAGTTTGCAGCTTTCAAATACTGCTACTTAAGACTGTCTTTATTGCCCACAATCACATTAATAGATATCACAGAATGATATTTTATGATGAAAGAGCAGCCAGACCATATGACGTGCACTGTAGGTGTACATTCAGGCATTAACACAATGAAGACTGGACTGAAATATTAAACTAAGATATTGCTCTTTTAGAGGGCTAAGTATTCACCATAGCCTTAGAGTAAAAATAATAATAATAATAATAATACCAGTAAAGATAAATTGCTCTTCCTTCTTAGTTACAAAAGCAGGTAGATACTAAACAATTACACTCAAAAATCCAATCGATCAGGGAAGACACTGTGACTGAAAGATTAGATTATCTATTTAATACCAGATTTATACCTTTATCCCCACTGATGACTGTTGAAAGTTTCAGCTACTGTAAAAATGTCAGATACTCCACACATCCTGTGAGCGTGATGCCACCCCCAGCATCTCTTTATCTGTATACAGTCACTTTGCATCACACATTTGATTTGTCTGAGAGGATTTCATGGGTTTTATATGAAAATAATGCAATTGGTGAGCTGTACTATGGCTCTATTATAACAGCACTATGGCAGGGAGTGGAGGTGAATTTCCTTAGAGGCACCTGCTTAAGACAGATTTCCTACAGAGAGCAGAGGTTGACAACATATTTCTGTGGGTCCTGGAAAGATCTGTTGACTCTCAAATCTGTAGCCATGTAAGGGGACTAAGATAAAGCAAATTTCCTTTCTGCATTCAGGATAGCTGCTTCAGGCTGTGGCAGAATATCTTGCTAACATGAAAGGAATTTATTTCTTCCAGTGGAAAGAAACTCATCTACCAGAGGTGGAGATACATTGGCACAACTTTTACCTAGCTCTTGGTATCACAAAAAAACAAAAACAGAATGAAATATACTCCTCAACGTTGCTTCTGTTTATATGGTGCTCATATCTGGGCCATGTTTCTGTCAGTCAACAGGAAAAGATTTAAAAATAGTTAAATCACAATAAAAAACTGGATATTGCAGCAAATAAAAAGAAGAATATCAAGAGATTGTTCAGCCCTGAGGCATATATCTCTTTAGAGGCATCAGTGACTGATGATTAGATGATTAGTAATAGTTAGTAAAAGGCTGATGATTAGTGATGATTAGTAATTGAATCACCAGGTGCTATTATTTTGTATTTTAAGGGGAAAGATCACATTGCTGTTATGATCTTTCTTTTCCTACGTGTACAATAGATCTGAAGTGACCATTCAGTGTGCTTCCGTGCTCATCTTTTCCAGATGGTTATATATGGCCGTTCCACTGAAGTCACCTAACACGTATTAGCACTATACAGAAACAAACAGTATGAAACATCCATACTGTTATCAGCCTCACAAAAATCTGATAATCACTGATAAACACATAAAGCAAATTATTCCTTTAATCACAATGGCATGGATTCTGCCTGCTTTAAAGAGTTTTATCTCTCTGTTTTTCTATCATCTGAATACCTCATTTTCAAAACAGGAATGGAAGGGAGCGCTTGGATCATCAACAATGTTTATTTCATGAGGCACCAAAAATACTTATTCAACACAACAAAATGCAATAGCATTTAGATCTGCACTAAAAGGCCATAAGCTAGAGTTACAAAGGCTTGTAAACAGAACAAGAGTACTTGAGGTTGTTGACAGGGCAACAGCAAGAAATTTGTTAAATAAAATTCTCAGATGCTGCATCTTGGAAATTGCTTATTTCTCATACTAAAAAGGAAGGCAATAATAAAAATGTAACATACCAAACTGACTCAGGAAAAGCAATTTCTAGTGAGGCAATTAGTTTAGTTTAATTCCGAGCTAAGAAACTAGATCAAGTACCTGAATACTGGAGACTTTCTGGATTTTCTCTCAGTATTTCTCAAAGTTAATAAGAGTTCTGATCATGGTATCAGGTCAATTACACTCTTCAAAAACATTCCTGGGAGTAGTACTAGCTCAGACTCAAGACAATTCTCAGTAGGCAATTTGGAAGACACCACCCTGTTTTTAAAGAACTGACAAGATGAGAAGGGACCTCTGAAGACCTAGTCCAGCTTAACTCTTAAAAGAGTAAACAAAAGAGAGTTGGCTCAGCATAATATCTAGTTAGATTTTAAGTACCTCCACTGGTGAAGACCCTTCTTCTGGAAAAGCTGTTCTAATATTTAACCACCCTTGCATTTAAAAGCATCATTCTTATTTTTAAATAAAATGGCCTATGTTTCAGTCTGTGCTTATTGTCTCTTGTTCTGCAGTGGACACCACTGAGAAGAGTCTGGCTCTGTCCTCTTTACTTCCCCAGACACCCCTGCGTTTCCTCTTCTCCAAGATGATCAGTCTCATCTATCCCATACTTCAGATCCTGCTTTTCTTTTATCACCTTAGTGGCCCTTTACTAGGCTGTCTCCAGTATGTCCATGTCTCTCTTGCACTAAGGAGGCCAGAACAGGACACAGTACTCTGGGTGCAGCCTCAAAGGCACTGAGTAGGAGGGAATCTGCTGGCATCACTCTTCCTAATAAAGTCCAGTTTTGGAAGACAAGAGGATTCAGTGGTATTGGTATCACCAAGACCATGCTAGCTGTTTCCAAAAATAGAATATGGGCCTAGAACTTTATTATTTACTGAGTATATACAAACATCAATTATTTGAATCTCTACTGTAATTTGCTTCCAAAATTATGGGAAGTAAGCAGGAAGTTTTCAAATAAATGTCAAAAGTCACTGAGGAGTTCAGCAGAATGTCAAGGGTTTCAGGGATTCTACAAAGTAAATCATTACATGACACAGACTTAAAAAAGTAAAGAAAAAATTTGTCTCCCACTTTCTACCATTCTGTTTCATATAGTTAAGATGTGTGGAAAATACCAATGTTCAATGCTATTTAGCTTTGCTGTAGACCAGCTGTTTCAATAGCATTTAAAGGTTTGTACACATATTGAATTTTAGATGCCTCTCAAAGCTAAATGTGAAAAGTCTATGTCTGCTTTACTGCGATAAGATGTTGCCAATGATTTGGTAAACAGCATTGCTTTGGTGTGAAAAAAAATCTATTCAACACGTTGCACTTCACCTTCCTACATCACGTCTTCAATTCTGTAATCAGTTCCCACATTGCTGCGCTAAACTCAAGAAAGAATCAAGTTTATTAAATGATCTTTAATCTTTAAAGCAAACTTGTTTGTTTCTAGTTAACAAACTTATGCTCTCATTCCTACCAGTTATCTACGTTCATTTCCTCAACAGAAACAGAAGGTCCTGAGAACTTTATATTCAAGTTACACTGCAATTTACAGTCACAGAATTTGTAACATGAGATATAACTTACTGAGAAACTCCCTTGGCACAAACAAAATCGATAAAAAATGTAAAACTGTGAGCCTGTTAAGAACATAATGAAATTATTTGAGAACAAGATTTTGAAATGAAACTTCCAAAATTTATGTTAAATTTTGCACATTAGTAACAGAATCCCTGATTTCTATGTCTGCTTTGTCTAGTACAGATACTGAGAATATACCACAGACAACATAAGCTTAAGTTCCAAGAAAAAACAGGCTTTCATCTCTAAAAGGAAGAGCAAATAAGTAAGTAAATACAAATATAAAAATTAAAATTAAAATTAAAATTAAAATTAAAATTAAAAAAAATAACAAATCAAGCCTTTGAGTTTCTATGAAGCCAGACAATGGGAGAACTATGAGTCTAAGGATGATCCACAAAAAGCTGTGCCTTCCAGTTATATTAAAGCCTGAGAACAGGAATGTGGCTGATTTTTCTCAGCCCTAGGAACACCAAAGTTAGGGCTGCTAATTAAATACCTCTTCCAGCCAAAATCAAAATTCTTCTTCTAGAATATGTACTTAATGAAGTCAAGTATATTCTTTACCACCTAAGGGAGAGATGTTTTTCACAGACTCAATTGACCAAGGCTCCCTTCATAGACAGAAAAGAGACAAGTTGTTCCTTTAGGGTAATTTTAATACAGAAACTGAATGTACCTAAATCACTATGTCCATCTGGAGAAAACTCTCTTCCTATATTAACTATAGCATGGAGGACTAGACAAGAGTCACAGTCAAGAGTCAGAAAACAATATAAACATGAACTTTATCCAGAACCAACAGTATTATCTGAACCATGAGATTTTATCTCAGATACTAGCTCAGTTAGTAACTAGAAACACCATTAAAAAGGTGAGTTCACAGTTAGTATTAATGTATAATCTTTTGTTCTTGTTGTTGTTTTTCATGACAGATTTGTGATCCTGTGTATTTATTTACCCAGGATGCAAGAGACTGGGTTCTAGGTTATCTTCCCCCTACAAAAACTCAGGGCTGCATCTGCTGCACCGGCTGCATTAGAAAATCACTGAATAAAAGTAGCACAAGCAGCAAAGATCAGAAGCTGGTCCTCCTCCTGCTGGCTTAATACATTCAGGTCTAGAGTCAAATTTAGTTGCTGGTCCTTCTTTCTAGCTACATAGATGTGAATGTGCCTGAAAGCATATGCAAAACATTAAAGCTACTACAGACACACTGATTAGCTTCACTTCCAAGGCCAGTAAATTCAGTGAGAATTCCACCCATGTGATAAAAAAAA
Organism: Oreortyx pictus; assembly: GCA_036925125.1. Taxonomy (NCBI): domain Eukaryota; kingdom Metazoa; phylum Chordata; class Aves; order Galliformes; family Odontophoridae; genus Oreortyx; species Oreortyx pictus. The sequence goes on along the minus strand of JAUPFR010000002.1, from coordinate 88,577,510 downwards.
ATATTTTGTTTGTTCAGGAGCTGGACACATTTAGCAGATAGGACTACCTCAGACCATAAGATTATGATTCACAGAAGTATATCAACAAATCATAGCTACAATAGAAATTTCATCTGCATTACATAGATATTAACGGCTCTATACAAGAGAAGTAGCAGAGAGTTACTAGCATCATCATCTTTTCACGTCTAATATTCAATCTAAAGCCATTTGCTGAAACTTTCCCATATATTATATTATATTACTAAGCACTGCACATAAACCCTCAGGCAAAAAATAAGTAGCTATTTTTTTTCTATGCACACAAGTTAGATCCTGAAGTTCTCCTCAGCAGAATACTAGATCGTTTTTCTTAATGGAGATGATGAGAACTTTTCAAGGAATGACTGTCACTCATACCAACGGAAGGCAAAATGTTAATACGAGTTTCACAGACCTGCTGTACAGACAAGTAAGTAATTCAACCCTCAATTGCAGAACTTGTCAGTAGGGTTAGTTATACCATTTTTCAATGACAAGAATAATTCTTTCAGAAGAATGAAAACGAGAAACATAAGTACTGGTACTGGAAAATTTGCCAAGCAAGATGGAGCTTCAAAGCTCCTCACAAATATCTGGAAAGCAAGGTAAAAGAAGATAATCTCCATATACAAGTAGAGATTCTGCAGAGGAAGAACTAGCAGGTTTCCCACATTCAAGAGTAATACAAAGTGAAAATTTCAGCCCAGTGCACAGTAGAACAAGATGTATAAGGTTTTCAGCACAGTGGAACTGAACAGACTCAAATAGTGTACTTAAATCTTGTCAGAGTATAGGGTTAGTCAAACTCTGGCAGGACACGATTAAAACTTTCTTTCTATTCATGTTTTAATATGAAAATGAAAAATAAAAGAAACTGGTTTCAATTTAAGTAGTAATAAAGAATGGTAAATAATGGGACCAGGTCTTTGGAGAACACTTATATTACACAGATAAAAAAAAAAAAAAAAACAGCACTCCATGAGCTGCAGAAATCATGCTCTCCTTCAACTTCACTGCATTATAAAGAACTTCACAAAAAGCAATCAGTTGGCCTTGAGATAAGATTTTTGAATAATTCTTTTACACTGTATCCTTAGTTGTATCTCTTACTCCTAGCAATGCGGACTACTAATCTGCAACAGGACTTTGAAAAAATTCATGGATATGACGAAGAAAGTAAACCTGCAAGTAAGAAACTGGTCAGAGTCATTTGTATTCATTAAGGCCCTGTTGTTTCTTGTATTCATTAATGATTCCAAAACTTCAGAAGTTTAGTCTCTTTTATTTCCTCCTTTTTTTCTTCCTTTTCTGTAAGTTTTAACTACTGACTACCATTCATCTAATGAAAGCACAGTGCACACTAAGTATCTGTACATAAAGCTGGTTTATGTTTCATATGGTAGAGACTACAAATTCTCTTCACAGAAAATTTACCAATAAACTGAAAGACCCTCAAAACTATCTCTACTAGGGAGAATGATGCTATTATCAGACTTGGTAATTAGATATCTCTATGAAGTATATTGGATAGTGTGCCCTATACCATCCATTTACTCTCCTGTCCCAAATGCATGTAGCAATAAGGTCATATGCTATTAGAAAAATGGTTTACCAGGATGTGAAGATGACACTATAAAAATACACACTTTCTTGATAATTGCACTGTTTAAAGATATATGCATCATAAATTACATTTTAAATCAGTTTGCACAAGTTGCAATAGAAGTTTCTTTTCACAGGAAAACATAGCATGATTACATATTGGACACTACAAAAAAACTGAATTGGTGGGATTTCAGACTTAAAAAGATTTAAAGTTGCTTTATAAAGAATAAGATTAATTAAAAACTTTTAGATGACAGAATTTCTTGATAGGAGTCTATAGTGAAGGGAATTTACATATAATGAGATTACAACATCATGGTGATCAGTAAATAATTTCAGATTATTCAGTGTTCATTGAGAATTTTCAGTTAAAATGAAATGTCCATGTTATAGTCATAGTGAGAGTTGGACTCAATCTCCAGAAGTCCCTTCCCCTATGATTCTCTTATAAACTGGGAAAAAAAAGAAAAAAAAAAAAAAAAAAAAAAGAGAGAGAGAGAGAGAACAAAAAGGCAGAAGTCCCTCAAACATGCCATTTTAATAATTCATACAATCTTAGTTACTTCTCAAGACAATGCACTTTGTATAGGCAATGAAATTCATAAATCAGTCCTTCAGATGACGTTTGTCTGCTATTTAACCTATCCTTAATATTCAGCTATTCACTTTGTATCTCACAGTACTGAAATATTTATAGCTTTAGATCCTTCAGTTAATGCGTTCTAGTCAGAAAACTGTATCACTTACCTATCAATATATTACTGGCTTTGTTTCTGATGTAACTCTTGTTTCTCATTAAACTTAGTTCAATATAAAAGGCAGCTCTATCACTGAAGCTGATACAACTTCTGTATTTGCCTTTAAACAATCCATCTCAAATTTACTGGGTTTTACCCCAAAAGACAAATCGCTCAGTGTCTTATTTTAGAAGGAATTTAGTTCCTTAGAATTCTCATCATTATTTTAAGCAGAGAAGTCTTCTAAAAGGTCATTTTTTGGGGCAAAAAGTTGGCAAAATATATGTAGGAGGTCCGTAAACAATGTCTGTTGGTAATAATGAATACAAATGGCAAGAGTTTTATTAAAAACTTACTTTATTAGAAACACACTGCTTTACATAAGGGTTTCTTGTGTTGTTTTTGTTGTATTTGTTGTTGTTTTCTTTTTTGAACAGCAAGATATAAAGTGAATTTCAATTCGTACAAATGGCTTTAATCTTGAATTTTAACTAGGAAATACTCCATTGGTCTCTACTGTTTCCCCAAAATACTCTGCTAACCCCTTCCTCAGATAGAAATTCTTGATTCCTCCTTTCTCAAGAGAGTCAGCCATCATCCTTTATGTTATTCAGTGAAATATTACAAGCTTTTCAGGCAGACAAGAAGCTTTTTGTTATCTCTTGACATCAAGCAGAATGGAAATTCCACAGTACAGTATTGTGGTGTAGGGTGTTTTGTACCTGACAGGGGAATTCATAAACTCAGTAAGAATGTTTTACACTTACTACTTGGCATTTTCACTGATTCATATTTTTACTACTTGGCATTTGGTTTTTTATAGATACCGTAGTGAACTGACCTTCATACCATTCTTCAAATTCTTTAGAGAACTAATTTCACTTTTACCTAAATTTTTCAGTAAAGTATGATATGTGAGAAAGGGCTTCCAAGCAAATTCACAACAACAAAAATAAATAAAATAAAATAAAATAAAATAAAATAAAATAAAATAAAATAAAATAAAATAAAATAAAATAAAATCTGAGGTTGAGGGACAGAGAGAAGAAATAGTGAAGCAAATCGTACCAGCTACTGACAAAGAAATTTCAGTGCACCATTTCCTGCCAGTACTCCAAGGAAAGTTTAAATTCAAAACCTCAGTTATCCACTGCTGTGCAGAGCAATTAGCTCCATTTGTTATACTGTGCAAGCAGAGACAACGCGGTCATGTGACTGTCTGACTGTGTGAGCTCCTTTCCCCTCATTTTTTTCAAGATAACTCTGAAAATACTTTCTGACTATTACAGTCTGTTTCAGTGGCAGACAGACGGATACTGTTTAGTGGAGGGTGTCAAATGTATGATTCTATGTAACAGTTGTTTGCCCAGATGACTGCTTACCATAAATAAATAAATACATACATACATACACACACTCTATGTTGCTTTTAAATTCAGTGGACATAACACTTCCCAGAAATATTCTATACAAGCAATTACTTACCTTGGACAGTGATCAGAAACATAAGATAATAAAATAAATCAAAACCCTTTATATAATCTCTATTCAGTTTGTGTAACAGCAGAATTATAAAAATATTTAAAATAACCAAGTCAGACAACTATGGAATTAAAGTCTACGGGGGATGAAAGCACTTTTCACTTTCATCTGATTCCTAAAACCTGAAGCACAGAATGATTTCAGAGGAGAGGCTTTCAAGTGAACAGGAGGAAAGAGAATGAAACATTGCCTGAAGAAATGCAGAAATCTTTGTGAGAAAGTTCAGCTACAGCTATACTTAGTAAGAGATATAACCTAATTGGAAGTAGCAAAAAGGATGAATAATTGCATACAGTGTGTGATTCAGCAATAACTGGTGGTTCTTAATTGTACTCCTTCTGAAGACAACAGTTTTAAACAGTTTTTTTGTTAGTTTTTACAGCAGTAGAACAGATGCTCATTTGTCTGATACAAAAATAAAATGAACAACTTAGATCATCCTATATCATAACCAAGCTGAGAACATAAGAGGTTTGTATAATTTCTTTCTAATTAATCTATTAATAATTAGTGATATGTATCTTTAATCTCCTGATAAAAAGGGAGCATGGATTAATTTTTGGTAACCAGCAATGTGATTTCCAACACGGAATTTGAAGGATTCGCCTGCATGTTCCAGCTTTCAGCAAGGCTGTCCACTTTCCTGTTTCACGTACATCTTGTTTACGAAGCACTACTCCTCTAAGCAAATCTTGTATCTGATCTGGCCTCTTTGTGCAGAGTTATAAGCCACTCCATCAGAATTATCTTTATTTTATTCTTATAGAAAAAGTAATTTTAAGTGAAGTTTCAGAGCTGCACAGCAATTTAACAGCCTCTCAAATCATGCAAAGTAACATAGTTATTCTCTTATTGTATGCTTGGTCTTGACATAAAAAAACTGGTACTTACAGGAGATGTATCCATATTGAATTAGCAGCATGGCATGCATTGTGAAGGTTCCCGCATACTTTATGTCGGGCGTTAGTTTGACAAATAAATATCATTTCAGTATCAGACAGTGAAAAGGTTTTGGACTGAAGTTGCTTGTTATTATCACGAAGGGTGACTAACATATCAGCATTTTTTACATGGAGAGAGGCTCTGTAGTCAGATAGCTTCCTACTAAAAGACAGCCATCAGCAATCCATTTAGCCATACTCTGTTGTGCCAGGGCTAGCAGGAGCTGTAATGAGCAGCCCCAGCCCCATTACCCATTACAGTGCTGAGTCCAACAGACTTATTCAGACTGCTACATTCCCCATGTTTCTGAAGGCTGACCGTGTTATCATCCATTTTTTAACATATTTCATTACTGACATTAGGGAGTTAACAACCCAAGGCAGAAAAATTTGGCAAGCTGAATGCAGTTATTTTGTTTGAAAAGACTCATGTTATTCAAACATTTAATCAAGCAATTCAGTCACAGAGCCAACATCTTTCAAAACCAACCTGGAAAACAATCACAAATGCTTGAAACAAAAGGAGAAATACATTAAAAAATTATATGCTTGTGAAAGGGTGAGAATAATAAATTTATTCCAGATACACTTCTATCAATTTTTTTCCTCATATAATTCAAAATTAATAGAAAGAAACTACGCACAGAGTACACATGGTTTTACCTACTAAATATTTAATAGAATGCGGATCCATATAAAAAAAGAATAACAAATATATTTGGAGCTCTGCTGGATAAATTTACAAAGCATAGTGTTGATCCATGAAGAGGTATGAGATAACTTCTTTAGCTATGGGAACCTATAAATACATATTAACAGTCACCCAGTTTAATTTTCTAAAACGTTTCCTAATTTCTTAAACAAATTAGTCAGATAAACTCACCATGTTCACACAAGCATGCAGGCTTGTCAACATCCATGTTAGATCACTAAGAGTTACTCTTAATGTTTCTACGTCTTCCACACTACTGTACATACATTTAAATTTTGGCCTGGTCCAAAACCCACTGAAGCCACACCAATTGATTTGGGCTTGGTGTTGGTCTTCCTCTCCAGCATGATATCATAATACAGAAATATTTAGGGGACTAGAAATGTCATTAATAATGCAGCATATGAAAACCATGAACTTCAAACATTAGAGACCTATTTCTAAACATTAGAAAGAAGAAATGGTCAAGTGTTTCAAGCAAAAGATAAAATCCGCCATAGTCAAGCTAGAGCATAAATCTTAACAGAATACACAGCAAATGGCTGATCAGTGGAAAGTCTATTAAACAGACTCAGGATTGGTTTCTTAGAGTTGATGGTCATAAAACATGAAGTACTGAGAGCAATGATGGGCTCATGGCTTACCCCTTCTAATGCATAACTTTAATGGTAAATTAAAAGGTGACACTTGGATGATGGGAAGAACATTAGGGAATTAAAGAAATTAAGCAGTAATTGAGCTGTAATTTCAGTCTTGATTTTGTATTTTCCCACCAAAAAAAAAAAAAAACCACAGAAAAGAAATCAGAGACTCAGCAGAATAGCAAGGCAGACCACGAAATTCTACCAATGGTAGAATTCTGACCTTTAGGCAGAATACTAATTATACCACTCAGCTTGGTGCCATCAGCAAACTAGCTGAAGTTACACTTGATCCCACTATATACATCATTGATTAAGATGTAGAACACCAATATCAAGCTGGAGCCCTGAGGGACAACCCTTGTGACCTGTCTCCTCTTGGACTTAGATCTGCTGACTACAACCTTCTGGCTATAACTATCCTAGCAATTATTTACCCACTGAATGGTCCAGGTTTAAAATACACATCTCTCCAACTTAGAGAGAAGGATATGGTGGGGGACCACATCAAAGGCCTCATGCAAGTCCAGACAGATGATCTAGGTTGCTCTTCCTTGATTCCTTGATGCCAACATTCCATTGTAGAAGGCCATCAGAATGTTCAGGCACAATCTGACCTTACTGAAGCCATTCTGGCTGTCACTGATCACCTCCTCATATTGCATGTTCTTAATGAATCTTTCAGGATGATCTGCTCCACAGTCTTCCCAGGCAAAGACATGAGGCCCATCAGCCTGTAGTTCTTTCTTTTTTTCTTAAAAATAGGTGTTGTTTTCCTTTTTCCAGTCACCAGGAAGTTCGTTTGACAGCTTAGCAGCCACATCAGTAAGTTCCTTCAGGACCCTGCAATGCATGTTTTTCAGCTCCATAGACTTGAACACATTCAACCTCTGCTCTAACAATGGCAGGCATTTTGCAAACCCAATGCTTTCCTAGAGGTTCAGTGACATGAGAGGCATGGGAAGCCTTGTCAATGAAGACTGAAGCAAAGAACTTGATGAGTACCTCAGCTTTCTCCATGCCTGCTGTAGCCAGTTCTCCCTTCTCATTTATCAGAGGGGGTACATCCTCCTTTGCCTGATTCTTCTAACAACTAGATAGCTGTCTGTATGACAAAGTGGGACTGTAATGATTTAAAGTGTATATACACAATGCTCAATGTTAGTGCCCCCCAGTCAACTTGTTAAATGGAAACCAGCTGGTATGCAGAGAGACAAAAACAAGATAATTTAAGAAGAGTCATAAGCAGAGATGGCACAGCACATAAACTCTGCTCTGCAGAGAAGGCAGTAGAAATGGGAAATTTGCCAGAGGAATGGGAGAGATCTGTGCAACAAGGCTGGCACTGGGTGGGCTTTTCATAGTCAGTAACTACCTGTCAGCATTAAAGTAAAATCTTCCTGTCTGCCAAGTATACTGAGAAACAACTAGTATCTGTTTGTGGCTAAAAACAGTGGTGAGAGAAAATGTTTCACAAACTTTTTTTTTTTAAGTTTTCATAGGAAATGCAGTATGGCATGTAAAATCAAGACACAACGATCAGATCAGTGTGTGCTTCACTACAAACACTTGTGTTACATTACATCCTCTCCTCAGGCCCAGTATAATTGTCACTATCTGTAACTTGTCATCCAATTGTCATCCAAAACTTTTCAAAAAATATGTTTGTAAATAAAAGACCTGATAGTCTATTGTTGATCAGAAAGCACACATGTTCTTGTGTGCTAAAAGAATCTCTTTGGACATCTAAATAAACAGTTTTAGTGTTAATGATTAATAAGTGAAGACTTCTATTGCTCAGCTGCTAGGTACACCAAATTAGCTCCACACTAATTAATACAAAGCTGTCCCAAGCAGAGCTTTCTAATATCCAATGTTGGGAACTGTTCTTCTCCCATCAAGACAGCAGTTTCTTATTCTTACTCCGCCAGTCCAGTACAGGCTAGTACTATATTTACATGCATATACTTAATTCTGAGTGCATTTGCATGCTATTCTGGTGTCTCCAGTCATTCAAATTAGATAACTAAGCGAGTGAAAATACATATTCCATTTTAAACTTTAGTAACTTGTGAAGTGGTCATTTTTTTTAACAAAGGCTAGAATTCAAAGCTCTATCTTCTTAGTATTATCCATCTGTACTACTTGAGAATATAGTCACATAAAAGGAAATTAAAATCTGTTGAGAGAATGAATATTTGCTCATTTACTTACTTTTCATCATGCAATTTGCTTCTAAAAAAATGTATTAAATTGTATAAAATCTGGAAGCCATTAATGTCTTTAAGATATAAACCCACTTACACTTCAATAGAAAATCACAGAGGTTAATTGCAGCTACTTAAAAAAGAAAACTCTCTCCCCCTCTGTTCTGTCTATCCGCGCTTGCAAGTATTATGTTTTTCCCAGACTATCTATTCAGTAATTCTTAGATGCATCTGATACACATCAGAGCAGCATGTGAGTTGAACAGCATATATAGCAGGTGGCAAGCATTTAAAGCACTCTCAGAAGCCACATCTTTTCCATTGTAGGTTCAAACCAATTTAATGCCATCTCTCTGCAGGTGCAAACTGCCATACACTGAAAGTGGCAGTACTATCAAGATCATGCCACAAAATACTTTTGTCCCCACATACCTTGTTAATTCACTTGGCGGACTACCACCTCCCCTGGATTTTAACCTGAACAGTCATTTCATTTTTCCTTAAAATATACATACTTGAATGTATTATAAATCGGCTTACTTTGTGCAGCAAATCATGACATGAACATGAACACATGTTTACAGAAAATAATAAATTAATGAAAAGTTGAAAAAAAAAAAGAAAGAAAGAAAGAGAAAGGAAGCTATGTGGAAGTTTCAATTCCTGACAGTATGTTATACAAATTCTACAAAAATAGTAGTATTCTTAGTATCTTTATCAGGCAGCAAAGGATATTTTCTTTCTTATTTTCTTTGCTTAAGGAATTTTTCTTACTTAAGATATTTATATTAAGATGCTTGCAGGAGAATACCAAAATATTAAAAATGAAATTTTGATTTCAAGACAGTTACATATTTACCATTGTAATAGAGACACTTCTATTATGCATATAAAAGATTGGGTAGTTTTTTTGTTTGTTTGTTTGTTTGTTTTTTCACTCCATCATACTTTTTCTTCAGTCACACCTCTTGGCAATTAATTATTTATGTCAATTGTAATCCATACAGTAAAGAGTTCTTTCTACATTTCTAAATTAATGACTTTTCAATTCCACTAGAAAAGCTTCAGGTTTTTTTGTGTAATGAAACAGGACAAACAGCAATTACACTTCAATTTTCCATTTTCTCCATACTATTTATTATACTGCATATCTTACAGCTTACTGCACTCATTGCTAGCTTCATTTGGCAATGTGCTGCTCGTGGCTAACGCATCACAACTCCCTAAACATCAAATCATTGTGGCATCTTTTTCAACATTTGAGTGAGGGGAGACAGAGTTGGAGGCTTCACTCTCTCTTGGATTCACTTAAACCACAGAGGAATTACTGCTTTTTGTGTTACAGACTGGTGATTAGAGTATACAACAAAGGGTCAGAGACAAGGGTCAGTATCCTCATCAGGTAAAAAAGTGAAAAGTATTGTCCAGCTGATTAAATCCCAATAAAGGTTGCAAATTGCTAGTTCTGCTTTTCAAAGGTCATCAAGATGTATTATAAGGATTCTGAACGAATCTCCAGGATAGATAATTAAGTAATCAGATATATTGTATTATCTCTTTCCATAAATTAACATCTGAATCACAATAGTTTTTTTTGCCTGCATGTCTCAGAGGAAAATGGAAGATCAAGGGGGTCACTCACTAATCAAAATTCTTCACTTTCGTTAAAGGAGTCATTTCTGTAAAGTTAACACGCCATAAACATTGATGAAGTCATACTTTTTCTAGTTGATGACAAATATTCTTCCATTGCATGTCACAGCCTATCAGCAGTATTTGCTTCTGTACCATTGCTACATATACTCCTTTCTAATTAAATCCATATTTTGGGTTCCAGTCAGAGGGGGGAAAAAATGGTAGTTTCCACCACTGCTTTTTTTTCTTTTAATCCTACTTTCCATTTCCATTATCTGTACACTTTCAGCTTCAAATACAAAAATGACTTTGATAAAGCATCAGTACTAGACATAAGTTTTATATCAGTATAGTTTTTGCATTCAGAAGTGTTAAAAAAAATTGTATGCAATTATTGTATTTCTGATGCCTGATTTTGCATTGTATAATAGGTTTCAGTAAAGATTCTGCTCTTTTTTGTTTACAGAGGCTTTCCCTTACGTCACATCATTCTCAAAAAAACAAAACAAAACAAAACAAAAAAAAAAACACTGATAGAAGAGACATGTGACATGAATCCTCTGTCAACTCTCAATAAAAAATATTTATAAATGAAACATAGTAAGAACAGTCATGGTGTGTTACCCACTCAGTAACACTAACAGAAGCTCTGGCATTGCTAGATAAAGCTACTGTCTGCTGTGGTAATTCTACATTCCTGATTGTTACATATGTTGTGTTATTGTGAAAAACTGATCACAAATTAAAGACAATCAGAAACGATCATACCTTTAAACAAAATATTGTAAAAATAATATGATTTTCCTGCAAATGTATGCAGGAGTTCATGTTCTGCTTCAAAATTATAAACTTTTACCCAACTAATTCTTGATGTAGTGGTAACATGAGTCCTCCTTTAACAGCGCGTGTATTCTGATTTTGAAACAGTCTTCTTACTATCCCTGTGGCTTACAAACAGCTCCTTCCTGTCAACATGGCTGGCTAAAGGAATTTTTGCTTAAGTACCAATTGTATGGCTTTGTCCCACAGCCTCTGATCTATTCCACAGTTCTAGTACTAGTGAAGACTTTGATTCCCTGTGTCCCACACACACCTCTTGCGGTCTACTTCGCAAGTTGTGGCAAACCACTGTTCATCCCTGGCAGACAGATGAATGTCTTTGAACTAGCTTAAGACTAGAAATTACTCAATCACAGTGATACCCTTCTTGAGGAAACTGCTAGCTACTCATTAGCTGTTAGTGGTATTAAAGGTACAGTGTGGTTAGCAAGTTAAGCTGTTTTTTAATAAGAGGGCATATTTTTCGGCCTATTCAAAGGGGTAGTGCCCTTATGTAGTTGAGACTGTTGCTAAACAGAAACGGGATGAAAGCAATTTTTGCTCTCATGCCTTGCATAATAGACAAAAGCAAAAGCATTAAACGATATCATCTAGGGGGGAAAGGAGCAATTATTTCATTTTAATCTTATATTCCTATTAGTTTTCCTCTAAAAAGACAGTTAAGTGATATTACAGCCACACACTTAAGGAAGTAAAAGCAGCAATAATTGTACATCAGCAATTAGGCAATAATAAAGCTTAAAAAAAGAAATCAATAATAAATTCCACATTCCTGTAAAAGAGAAACTTGAGGGAGAAAGCTAATGCAACCTTCTAATATCTGTGGAGAGGTTATCAAGAAGATGGAAAAAGGTTCTTCAGTTGCATGTGGTAGGAGGACTAGTGACAATATGCACATAAAAGGAAATGAGAGAGGTTCAGGATAAATACAAGGAAGAAACCTCTTCACTTTAAGGTCAGTCATGCAGTGTAGTAGGTTGCCCATGGAAGTTAAGCAGCTTCCAGACTTGGGAGGTTACAAGACTCAACTGGATAAAGCTCTGAGCACTGGAGTGATCTAAGAGTTAACTCTGCTGCGATCAGGAGGTAGCACAAGGGACCACTCCATGTCCTTTCCAAATTGCTGCAATCCTCTGAAAGTGCAACAAAAACCAGCAAAGGTGTACACATCTTGTAAGTTTACTGCTGTTTAACTGGAACATACACCAATATAAGCAATGTTTTGCAGAAGTAATGGCAAGGCACTGTCTGGGAAAGATTTATTTTCCAAAAAAGAAAAGCCCAATAATAAAAAGAAAGCATTTCACGTCAAGAAAGCAGTATGGAAAAAACTGGAATATTTTTGTAATGAGCTAAGATTTTTTTACACTTTTCATCTTATTATTTTTGCTAATTATCCATACCATTTATTCACTCCCAAATTTATGAGGATGATGCCATTCTTAATTTCAAATATCTTGAATTTTCTCCTCTGAAGGGAAATGAAAAACTAGGAAATGGTGCACCATAATCATTTCTGAGACACAGTGTGGCCAAAACATCAGCAATAAGAATAGTCCTGAGGTAATCTCGAAATCCCTGCACCAAAACTTCATCTCTAATTAGTTTTGATTCTAAAGCACAGTACATGTGAAACAAATAAGGCAGCTTCTCACTACATTCAGTCTTTTTCAAAAGATCACCTGTATAGACACAAGAGTTAAAAAAGAGATGTTGAGGGCGGTTGGGTTGGGGGGATGGGAGAAGCAATCTTCCTATTAAATTTTTAATTAATTAAACTTATTTTTATTGTTCAACATCAGACATTAGTAAACTAAGGCTAACAAAAAAATGCAGTGCTGCTTCTCCTATTGCTAGTCAGTTTGATTATAAGTTGGCTGATAAAACTACAGCATATTCAGTTACACAGTAAGGTGGTAATGTCAATATTACAAAGATGGATGTTGATTATGCAAAACATTACTGAATAGCTTGATTTATTATGAAGGATAAGAACTTCAGTGACTGTAAGTACATAGATAATACTGATTTGCAGCTCTTTCCAGCACAGCAACCCTGGACCAGTTTGGATACACCTTACTTGTAGGTCAAGAGGAATTTAGGCCATTCGCAAAGCTGAAAATAACTTTGCTGACAACAAATTTTATGAAACTAGGTTAAACTCCAGAAAATCTCCTAAAGTGCGTAAGAGACAAGATTTGGAGTGAGATGTAATACCTTTTATTAGAACAACTGACAGAATTAGAAAATAAGACACAATGACTTTGAGCACAGAGTACTTTCTCCAAGTAAAATACACATCTTCACCTGCTTCCATGTCTTTACCATAAAAAATTTAGGAGCTGGGTTAAATCTCTGAAAACTTTGGTATCAAGGGGTTTTGGTAAACAAGCTGCAATCTAGTGGGATATTGTTACATGAAGCAGTTCACTTTCCCGCTCATAAGAGAAAGGGGATAGCTATCAGTGTGAGTCCAGTTATTTTGGGAAGTGAATTCCTAAGTTAATCTTTAAGAAATTTAGATCTTAGTGCTGGTGGTAATAATTTTGGTTTCAGGGCAAGCAGTGTGGCTTACTCACTTGTCTAAATAACCCCCAAAACTATCACTGGATGCCAAGATGGAATCACCACCATGTCTGAGACTGGCAGGGACATTTGTGTCCATCTGGCTCAGCCCTGCTCCTACAGAAACACCCAGAGCAGGGTGCCCAGCACCACACCCAGACAGCTCCTGGAGATGTCCAAGGAGGAGACCCCACAGCCTCTGTGCAACCTGTGCCACTTCATTACCCACACAGTAAGAAATCTGGTTTATAAGCCACTGCATTATAAAAGCTATTAGCAAACTAGAAGGAAGGAAGAAGTTCCTGCTCAGACTACTTAATTAACAGTATTTTTGAAATATGCTAGTTGGATAAGAGAGCAGACAAGCTATTCTTAAGAGAAACATGTGTCAATAAAGGCAAATAAACACAAGCATTTAGACTAGCTCTGTTCTACACGTTATAAAAACTCAGAACAAAAACTATTTCTGAGAAGCTATTTCTCTTCTGATGCTACCCTTTCCAGTTCTTAATTAACAACCATGGGCAACATTTGTTCATTCACAAGAAAAATTCATCACATTTATCAATAGATGGTGAAAAGCAAAGAAGAATGAAGTTAAATATGCAAAATGCACTTCACTCACTACTATAACTTTTTAATATCTTTCTAAAACCAGTAACTGAAAAGCAGGTCTTCATACAATTTCTGATATTATGTTTTATCTATCTTGACAGCAAAAGATCCTAATCTGCTCCATTTGCAATTTACTTTGATACATCATGGAACATCATTTCTCAACAAGTTAACTTCCATCAGCTGCATATTTAATAGTTGGGACAACAGTCAGAATTAATAAAACTACATTCTGAGCATCTTGAAAAACACCTAAGTCTTTTTTTTTTTTTTTACTTGAAAGATTTTCTTTTCTTTTTGAAGAAGCGTTGTACACCATATCTTTGAGGAAAATTGCTACTATACCAGACAACAAGGTGCTTCTTAGTAATTCAAACAGATAATATCTCCAGTACTGTATCTCTTGGATATACATACGTGCATAGAAGAACACAGATGTAGATGAGAGAGTCTGGTAGAAGTGTCCCCTTTTCAACAAGTCCCGGTCTGACTCCTGTTGGAACCACAAGAAAAAACACTTTATTTGGCTCTGCTAGTCATCCTTCTGCACTCATAAAATCTTGAGATAAACTGGGTCAGGGAAATCCTACTATCACAGTACGATAGTAGAATTTAAGATCATTCAAAAAACAAGGGAATTAATATTTTCAAAGATTAATTTAATAAAAAGAGGAAAAAAAAACCCAACAAAAAACAGAAATGCACTCCCTAATTAAAACATCTGACAACAAGCTATAAATTATCATGACTACCACATTTACCATAAAATTTTTTGACAGCTATTATGTTCAATATATTTCTTAGCATACAACAATATTCGAACGCAGGGGAATCATCTACAAAGTTTTCCAATGCAAATATAAGTACACCATGTACAACCAGTAAAAAATTAATACAGAGGTATTAAGAGAGTGTTATCAAGTCTAGATGTTAGTAGCTGGGAAAACTAATACCTCTACCGCAGAACTTCTATTTGGCCCATAAAGAGAAATGAAGTGAATGCATCGTACTTGAACGTCAGGCAGCTTTGCATCAAAAAGTCAGACACTGCCACCACATCTCAATTCCCTCACTGTAATAAAACCACTGGAAGCTGAACTGCAAAAGGATGAAATTATTCTGGTGAATGTGTTCAATTTTCCATACCAGTTTTCATTCAAGATGAACAAAAGATTCAGTCAGTCTCAACAAGCTGCAAAGGAGGTCCATGAAATGACAGAAAATAACAAAAATATATTCAGAACCAGACAGTGATTTTTGTGGAGGAAGAAGTGTAAAAGCCTGTGCACAATGAAAGAGTGTAAGGGTTGCCAAACACTTCTCAGAATACATTTTAAGAAGCTTGTGAGAATACAGAAGTAGAAGCTAAGCCCCAAGGGAACTCAATACATGTCTCTTGCAGTTTTTAATAAATTTTAATGGTAGCAAGGAATACAAGTCTTTGACTTAGAAAATTTTCTGAGTGTTGAAAGTATTGGTTTGAAAGTAAAATTATTCATTCACTAAAGAGATGATCCTAGGCCCTCTGAAATTATTGTTAAAATTCCCTTGACCTCCATGGGAATGCCCTGCAAGTTTCAATAGCACTGTGCTAAAAGGGCAAACAAAAAGAAATATAGATATACCAAAAATGAAATTAAGCCAAGATTTTTTACTGTGTATGATACTTCATGCGTGTGTGTGTGTGTGTGTGTGGTGTTTTGTTTTATCCTCTTACAGGCAATAATTTTGCTAGGTTTTGACAATTTCCTGGTAAGTCTGTGGAAGCAGTGTTGGTGTCCAGCCTGGTCTTATCAAAATCAAAAAATGAAATTAAGCCAAGATTTTTTACTGTGTATGATACTTCATGCGTGTGTGTGTGTGTGTGTGTGGTGTTTTGTTTTATCCTCTTACAGGCAATAATTTTGCTAGGTTTTGACAATTTCCTGGTAAGTCTGTGGAAGCAGTGTTGGTGTCCAGCCTGGTCTTATCAAAATTCTCTCACAGACTTCTGTGGAAATGTTCACTAGCAGGAATGAGAGTAATGGCACAGTAACACTAATCAAAGCTTCAAAGTGCAAATGGAGACAGTGATTCATTCCCAAAATGTGACTCATACCATTCATCATGGACATCCACGCCGTCATTGTTATTAAAAGAGATTTGCTTAGAAATATGGCCTGATATCTTGCAGGATCAAACCTGTTGAACCCACTTCCCTTCCCCCTTTTTTGGCTGCCAGAAGCAGGCCTCAGGGAACAGATATTCTCAGACACTCTACTAGCTCCTTCCCAGAACTTTAATACTATCAATACTTAACTGATGCATTTCTAAAGCTATCCTTTCATGCCATTACGATGCTCCTGTCCACATTAGTTTTCCCAATCAAAATCACAGTGAACACAAGTCACTGTCTCATTCAACACTCCATTCAGCAGCCTTGAAAGATCAGACATCATTTATCCAAGTCATGAATTTTATTTTTACATAAGTATAAAATTGATCTTTTTAGTGACCTTTTGCCTTTCCTTCACAATTTTCCAGCACAGAAACCATACATATTCACCCTCAGGTAGCCTTTCCTCATGATCATCAGTTGTTTTTATGGTTTTAATGATTAAAGGAAGCTCTCACTTACTACATTATTTTCACAGATAAGTGTTTTTTAGGGAGGAAAACGTGTTCAATAACCCCTTGTACGCATACTTGCCTATCCATGAAAAAATCTATTAGCATTAGTAGAAAGTATTGCTTTGACGAAATAACAGTAGAAAATTACTTTATCCAAATAAAAAATATATTAATTATAGTGATAGAATAGAGGTGCTGCATAGGAAATCTATATGCAATCTGTGTGCACAAAACTATATCATTTACCAGTCTATTTTAATTCAAACTACATGCAATAATTTGTAAAGCTTAAATGGCCATTCACATAATCACAAAGAGAACCATTTTGCACATGAAATGCCCTTCCTCACAGTCAGTCAGCCACCTGAAACTCCTCCCTGCAGCTACCTCAGACTGAAGTATTTGAGAACAACAGAATAAATAGAAACCACAAATGATAAAGAACTGCCATAGAAGCATAATACTGTTGTAATATCTATCTGTCTCGAGTGCAGAATCAGTGTGGGAAGCTAACAGAAAAACATGACATAATGCATACAATTTGAAAAGAGACTTTCGTGCTGTATTCCTTTATGAGGCAGCTTCACTGAAAGTTAAGGCATACATCTTTGAGAGAAAAGTTCTGACAGTAACATTTACTGTTTATCTTCTTTTTTATTTATAACAAGCACAAGAGTGTTAAGTGATTTTCAAACTTGTGAAGGACTACCGCATTTTCCAACCATGACCAGCATTTCTAAGTCTTACCTAAAGAACAATTTAAGGAACACATGGGAACAGAAAAAATGATGGAAGAGATCCCACTGAATTTTTGCTATGTACGTGTATGAGTAGTTCCAATCATATTTTGTAAATACAAATTCTGAATAAGATAAGATGTGAGGAAGTATACATAAATTTTGTGTAAGACATAAAAGCACACCCTATCACTTGCTTAGCAATACCTGGTTGGCTATGATGGAAGAGCTTAGTGTCAGCACGTGCATCGCATCTCTTTCACAGGGTCTCACAAAAATATATTTCTAAGTAGGCTTTTCCCTCACAGGCTACAGATAGTATCTTTCTGCAATTTTTCTATTTGTGCAATTTTGCTAGTGTTGGCATTAAGCCGCAAATAACTCTTATAAAAAATAAATGAATGAATGAATGAATGAATGAATGAATGAATGAATGAATGAATCCTGCCTTAATCAGGACTTCTTTTGTGAGAAACAAAATGTTTTTCTCCTTTCGAGAAAAAAGATGATTAATCTTTTGGTACCTGAGTCAGCAGTTTGGAGCTGCTAATAATGCAAGCCGTTCGTTTTTATAGACCTCACTGACTTTGCTGAACTTTCCTAAACCAATCTTTTCCCTTAACATATACTTCAGAATTTTCTTCACTCTTCTGATCCTTATAAACTTTAATTATGAAGACGCCTAGCAGACCTTTGTTTTAGAAGAAACACAAAACGACAGCATGAGCAGAGCTTTGACAAAGGTTATGGATATAAATCGTCCCAGCTGCATGTAATGGTGCTTTCACACTGAAGAATTAACTGTGGCCAATTCAGTTACAGTTATGCAATATATTACATCATGAATCACAGCAGCCTTGTTAATTTAAACTCCTTTCTATTAATACCAGGCATCATTATTTTAGTTCCAATACACTCTTTGGCAAGGACCTTTGCAAGTTAGTGTTTCTGTGGTTTTCTTCTAAAGATTGTAGAGGGCTGAAGTTATTTACACATCCTCCTGGTGAACTAGGAAGGTGATCTGAACCTAGAGCTTCAGCAAAAGCAAAAGCTAATTTCCAACACCCTCTTGAGCTTTCCTGCTTATCAGCAGTGATGGTCTCAAAGTGTTTTGAACTTAATTCATTCCCAAACTGAGATCATAGAGTGGCAAGGTTAGGATGGGTCCTCAAAGATCATCAAGATCCAAACCCCCCTGCTGCGGACAGCATTGTCAGCTGCTGACTGCCCCGGGTCCTATCCAGCATTGCCTTGAACACCCAGGGATGGGGCATCTCTGCCCAGAAGAGATAGATTAGCTTTTCTTATGGAGCTGGTGAATCCAGACAACAGAAGGCAGTTGCACTTATAACTTATTTCCTTCATGGAGCAGACACTGGGAGAGGGGAAATCCACACTCTAAGTCCCATCTAAGTCCTTTTCAACTCCAGTGATGGACTTGCATTTGAAAAATGGCTATCAAGGTGAGAGAGGGAGCCTGGCTCAGAGCTCACTTTCACCTTTGACTCTCTTTAAGTCTGGTATTTGTCATTCTGTCTTTTGCTAGCAAGAGAATGTTGCTGGATTGCTGTTATTTAGTTATAACACACTGGTGAACTTCAACTGTGGGAATGTGGCCTTTGAAAAGAATTGAGTACTTTTTAAGTCAATGAAATTTAGCCAACCTGGGAACTCTACTAAATAGATAAGAATTCAATCCAATGTGCTTTCTCTGATTCTTTTTATCTAATGTCTTTTGGAAATTGCAATTTTATGAGATAAAGATTATATATGCTTCCTTTTAAGAAATGCATCAGTTTTAATGCACGTATTCAGTGCTAGATTAGCTCAGCACTTAGATGAACAAACTATTTCCCCAAATACTAGTGGAAAATAAAAGCAGAAAAAAGTACAACCTTTCCTGAAGGATTGAACATAAAAATGTAGGATTATAGATGTACGAAGTAAATAACTGCCTAAATCTTGCCATCACAGGCAGCTTAGAATATTCCTGCCTTCCCATTCTCTGCCTGTGTCCCCTTGAGCATCTACTTCTACAGCATTTGAGACCGGAAAAGCAGAACCCCTAGCACATGATGATGGAAATCTCACATAGTAGTCCAAGCTAGAGAGGGATCTCCAGCCCATAGGATTTTTATTAAAGGAAAAAGCAATTAGTGGTATCTGTACTAATGATTAATAATTCCAGAAGACCTGATTGCTCTCTATAAATACATCTAGGAATATATATCATGAAGGGAGCATAGATATTTAAAATAAAGAATAAGGTACCAGAATAAATGAGTATGAGTTATCTCTGCATAACTTTAGGATGGAAATTAAAGAAAAAATTAAACAGTCTTCGAGGTGGGAGATGGGAGAGGGCTCTACCTCAGAAAGTCAAGTCTAACAGCAAATAAAAATCTGAGAGTCTAAACAGTAAGATCTGTGATAAGAATTATGACCTGTATTTACCCACTATAGCAGGGGGCTGGATTTACAATCTAGAAGGCTTATTCCAGCTGTGTGTTCTACAAACACCGACATTACAGTGGTCACTTCAAGCACAGCCACATAATGTAACAGTACTATATTTTTTATGAAATTCTCTATTCATACTGTACTTCACTGTAAAAATACCTGATGAATTATCCATTTACATTTTTATAAAGGGAATATGGACTTCTGTCATCACTGAAGGGTGATTCTTTTTTCCCAGGATAGTTTTACAATAGTTACAATAATAGCATGAATCTTGCAATAACCAGAGTATACATCTGGAATAAGAGAAAAGCCTTCTAAACTGAATTGTATTAGAAAAATACTAAAATGTCAAAACTTTTCAATTACATTTCTTGTTTTCCCAAAGCCATGCAGCTGTGCAGGGCCATAGGAAACCATTGCAAGGATCTAAAGTTCTGGACAGGAGATAAGATAAGGTATCATTTATCAATCATCCATGCAGTACCAGTGTTAGGTGACTGAATTGAATGACATGACTCTGGAGTCTACATGTTTTCCATTGAATCACCACAACTGGATTTTCTTATAATTTATTATAGATCTAGTTTTCTCAGTTATACACTTATAAGGAGTTAACAATATATTGCTTATTTCAGGAAAAAAAAAGAAACAAGTGCCTTCATCTGCAGTTCTCTGCCAAACATATAAGAGCCTTTCCTAAAGAACAAAGTAGTGCATGACATCACCTTGTATCAAATTTCTGCCAATCCATACTTGAGCACCTTCTGTAAACATTTTTTCGATGTTACAAGTTCTTTGAGTTCCATTAGGAGGATAAAATTGCTGCTATAGGAACCATGAGTTAAGAAGTCACAGTTCAAGAGGCAGTAGGCACAAACTGGAGCACAGGAGGCTCCTCCTGAACACTGGGAAGCACTTCTGTACTGTGTGAGGCTGTGGGGTCTCCTGCTGGGTGTTTTCCCAAAGCTGCCTGGTGCTGGGCACCCTGCTCTGTGTCCCTGCTGGAGCAGGGGCTGGACCTGATCGACTCAGAGAGCCCTGCCAGACTCCACCATTATGAGATTGTTATATTAACTGTTTCACTTTAAAAAAACCTTATGATATCAGAACTAGGGGAAGTGAGAGGGGGAATAGTATATATAATTTGTGTTGCAAGGACAACATTGAGGAAATACGACAATTAGGAATAACCATCCAGTCCAACTTTGCAGTACATTCTAAATTCATTACATTTGAGCTTTCTTTTCACAGGACACACCTGCCTCAGCCACAGGCTCATCGTTGGTCATTTAATGAATTGTGGTTATACAGGAAATGAAGTGGCTGTTCTAGGCACCTTGACTTCATTGAAGACAGACACTGGATACAGCCAATACTAAATAATTTGCTTTACAAGGATCATCAGATCTGAATTATTAAACAGTTATCAGCAACTATGCATTGTTTTCACGTGAGTCTTGACTCTCCAAGAAAACTACTGTTCCCAAAACCTCCACTGTTCCTCACAAGATCTCCAACTCCAGGTGACGGGGTGTGGCTCTTCTGGGTTACAGCAGCACAGCCAGCAGCATGGTCATAGCCCTCCTCCCTCTCCTATTTGAATTATTAATTTTAACTCTCTTTCTTATTATTATCTTACATTCTTTTACCCCTTGTAGTAAATGTGTCATCTCTCCTTATCTTAAGGTTTATTCTTTCCTTCTCCCTGAAAGGAAGAAAAGAGCCCCCTTGCCTTGTTGGACTTGAAACTGTGAAAAAGTTGATAAAACTTAAACATATACCTCTCTATTCTTATGAACATAGTGAATAATTTAAGCACCCACTACCTAACCTTCTTATTTTTCTTAAATAAATTTTTCCTCTCTCAGTACTTTCATTGACTGTCTTTTAATATTCCACATTTTCAGAATCTATCTCTCTACACTAGTGAGAGCATTTTTTTGTTGTTGGAAGCCAGTCATATAGCATTAGCAAGGTTGTCTTCCAAGTGGTACACATCAAAACATCTTCTGCATTTTCAAAAGGAGTTTAAAAACAGATGCTTTCTTTGACTAAAATGATGCTATACCTTATTGTACTCCAAGTATGCCTCTCTGGTTGTGTAAACACTAAATTATTTTTTTTCTCAGTACTATTGATAGAAAGCAACCTGCTGTAGCAACTTTCAAAATTTAAAATCTTTTCTCTAGTCAGAGACAAGCATAAAAAGAATTCATCATGCTCTGACATGCTTACAAGTTTAGTTTTGCCTCACATTTTATTTAAATGAAAAACACAAGATGTTCTGCTTCTGGTACCTCAATGATGTCACTGTGGCACCGTATTTAGTTAGTTTGTTGTGCAGGTCTAATGGCGTTTAAAAGATGAAACCAATAAGATAAGCCTGGAAACTTATTTTCTCCACATTTATAACTTTAACTGCCACTTTACCTGAAAGTATTAGAGCAGACAGTTCATTACTAACTGAAAAGGCAGACTGCATTGTATGTGAGGAGGTCATACGAAACTTATGACTTTTAAAGGTCATACACAAAATGAGTTTTGCTTTGCTACAAGCCTCTCCTTGGCACAGTAAAAATCTTATTTTAACAGAAGCTCTAGACATTCTGTAAGTAAAAATGAGATATTTCAGCTACTTTTATCTACTTCAACTCTGCCATGAGTTTTCTTTTAATCAAATTGGAAGTATACTGTCTGATTACACTGTTAAAAGTTTGTTTTCTCTGGGTCATAATTTAAATAACAGAATTATAATTTATTTATAATTTTTATGCTTTTTTTTCATTTTTACTTTTCATTTTTCTAAATTCTTTGTTACATATATTCATAGATAATGAAAAATAACTTGTTCCTAATTCTGAGGGGCTTAAAACGTTCCAAATTTGTGGATGTCGCAGCCTCAAAAAGGAAATGGATAGATTTCAAAATAACACAGTAAGGAACATTTCCTTAGAATGTATCTTCAGCAATCTTTTCCTCATATTTTTTTCTCCATAGGGATATTTTATATTTATGGAATGTTAGAACACAATACCTGACATTCAAACAAATATGATCTTCTTTTCACCTCTCATGGTCACACACATTCACACATCTTTGTTTCAGTAGATTCCATCACTTGAATCATTTCTACTTTGTAATGGCACTTAAGTGAAACACCTGATTTAGAAACCATTGGTTTTAAGCTCGCACTCTCTCTAGTCGATGGAGAGAAACTAGCACTTTCAGAGCATGTTTTAGATTTTCTCCATTCAGTTTCCTCACTCCTTGTTCAAGACCTGTTACATAGCATAAATCTGGACCAACATGTAAGTTCTAGATAGATAAGGACCATCAGGCCAGGAGGGGCAATATCTTCTTACCTATTCATGTTCTATCTTGATAAGACAGCACATCAGAGATACAAGGAAGAAAGACGCACTGCACAACACCACTAATCTACAAAACGTATGTTTGGGATGTTTAGATTCACAGCAATGGCTGTGCTTATTTTTGACACTACCTCTATAATACTGATCAAGACTTATCTGTTGGATTTAGTATTTAAAGACTAAAGGATCATTAAGTGTTGTCTTGGAAATCTGGTAGTTTTGTTGCTGAATTCCCTATTTTGCTGTTTTATAAACTGCAAGTAATTCAAGTAAGATAAGGCTTTAGATTGACCTCCTAATTTGGATTACAGAAGTATGATTCCTCCAGTTTTCAAATAACTTGAATAAAACAAAAGCGGTCAAATAAAAACACCACTTGACTGAAGTTGTTCTTCAACCATCCTGTTGCTTCTGTGGTTCTCACCTCCTCAGCTCTCAGCATCAAGCTTCTGTGAAGCACAGACCCTACACCTCAACAACATCAGGTTCTCAGTTCTTCTCTAGGTAAAGCATTTAGCAATGGCTTCACCTCCCCACTTCTATATTTTTCATGAGTAAGAGGGGAAAAACTGCTAATGCATTATTTCATTTAGAATGGTTTTGATAAGGAATTCAAAAATTTCTGAGTCTGCAGTAATTTTCACAGGTGAACCCTTTAATGTTGAGACCTTAGTTTACTAAAAAAGAAAAACATCTTTTTAGCAGATGTGGTAGTTCCAATGGTATAAAAGGAACAAAGAAATAGTTTTGCAGCCATCTAAACAGGACAGAAAAGTCTCCAGTAATCTCAGCATACCAATTCCATCTTCTAAACTAGCCCCAAAAAACGTAAAAGTTTTTAAGGAAGAAAAGAGGAAAACATACTGTAAATCTAGGTAGGGAATTTTTAAGTAACAAAAATACTCTGTGTATGTTGGTTCTTATAAAAGCTAAAGAATATTCCTATGAGAAACCAATAAGGAAGGAAGTAGAAACAGTTATAGAGCTAGAAAAACAAACATCCTTTTATATATAAATCGACTGTTGCAACTGTGAAGTAGGGAAAACACTCCTAGCATGTAAAGCAGATTTTGCTACTGAACTCTTGATCTTACATATGGCTTGTTTTTAGCCCAAATCTGAGTTGAAGGGGGATATCTCAGGTTGCAAAGTGATGTGTTGAGAGTACCTCAGCTATGCTCATCCCTTAACCAACCATATACAATGTCACAATTTCAGTCCTTTGCACCATCAGTGCCTGCGAAAATACCTGGAAGCCACCCCAGAGTGGCCACAGAAGACTCAGACTTCCCAAGCAGCTAGGGACCTTATGGGAACTTGTCAGCAGGTTTCAGGAAGTCATTTTTCACAAACATATTTCTCCTTTATAACTTCTAAGACAAGCTGCCAAACAGCTGCTAGCTGGCTAGCAGAGTGGCAATTCTGGAAGTGATATTGCCATAGCCAGAAATGCACAGTGAGCTTCCTGCTGAGTTTACAAAGCCTTGAGACTGAGACTTCTCTTGCCTGCTCTGCATGATTTTTTCTTGACCTGCTGTATTATATTTACGTAGTTTAGCAGACAGCAATTTCTTCAGCTGACCAGTTGAAGCTGTCTTCATGTAATGTGTTCTGCTTTTGCTTGTCTTTGTACAGTACAGCTCTAGATGCATAGGAGTACAGCTGCACAGTTACAGATACACAGCAGTAACAAACACTTATTCTATATAGAATGAGATATCTACGAATAACAATAACGTAAGAAATACAGGGCTGGTATGAGTGCAGAGGTCTTCTGAAGTGGAGACAGGATGTGGCACAGGCTGAGTACCAGAGGCTCCATCACTGTGAACAACTCACCTTTAGTCAGTTAAAGAAATGCAAACCTGGATGCGGATTATAGGGGTGGAAAAAAGATCAAAGGGAAGTCCATCCATCTCTTTATCTTTTGTTGAAGAGATCCTCACAGATCCATATCCCAATCTGCTAACCAGTGTCATGACCCTGTTTTCCCCAACTTCACCCTTTCATCATCCGTATTTCTTTATGTTACAATAAAGGTAAGCTTATAGATACAGCACTTTGTAGTGCAGTATTTTAAATATCTCAGTAACATAATCAATGTACAGATGCACAGACAACTACATCTATCAAGCAGTACTACTTTTGTCCTTTTTTTTTTTTTTTTTTTTGTATTACACAAAGGAAATTATGCTTTGGGAGAAGTGGGCAGTTTACCGGAATACGAATGGTAATTACATTACATTGCAATCTGCCTCTACACATCAAAACTGCTTGCACTTCTCAAATCTCTGCATGTACCTTCTTTCTTTCATTATGTTTAAATGGGAAAAAAAATCCTTGCTGTTAACTGAATCACTAACTGTTGTACTTCTCAGGAAGGCTTCCTCATCAAGTAATCTAAATTTGAGGACATCCATATACGTATATGCAAGAAATCTGAGAACATTCTCAGCATGCAAATGGAACTGAACATTGAGACAATCCTACCCTTATGATTACAACTGGCTTTCATTTTCACAATTTCTATGAACTTGACAGCACTGAAAATAGGAGTGAAGACTTAAATTTAAAGTCTGCAGTGTCACTGCAGTAACCAATGACAAGTGTACCTACAGCAGCAGTCAGCACGTATGGAAGATTTGCACAAAACCATGATTGCACTATAGAGAACGATTTCACTTTTTGAAAGACTTGTAGAGGAAGGCTTGTACCCAGTGAAGAAATGGAGAAGGAAGGAAGTATTTATTAGATGATATGTACCAAACAGAATGCACGCTAAGACATTTTCTCATACTTCTTTGTGAATATTGACCCTCTTCGGGCACTAAAGAGAAACAGCAGTCCATTCCCATCCCAACTGAACATGGGATACTCTATCAATCACAAATATAACGAATATGACAAATTAATTTTGCATGATCAAGATTGTCAGCAGCATTTGAGAGGCATCATTTCTGGATTAGTGGATAGGACATCTGGTCTGGAAAAACAAATCCCATTTACAGTCACGTAAACGTAACCATAGCCTGCAGAACACATGATATATACTTTACACCCTTCCCAGATTTTGAGGGGTCTCACTTAAAATACTCTGATATGAAAACAATATTCAGACAACTAGACAATATACCTGCAGCAAAAAAATGATTTAATCTGGGTGGACAGACAAAAGAAGAGAAGATAGAGGAGAGATAACTGCTGAGCCTATGATTTCAGTGATTGGTTTACAGACAGTAAACAAAAGGAGCAACCTCTACTGTTTCCCTTTCGTTCTAAAGAAAAAATATTTGAATCTAGAAATAACGTACAGCTTGCACTCTGAAAAGTTTCTCCTACCGCATCCTCTTCCCTGGAAGATACTCACAAAAAATCTGAAATTGATCAGTACTGTCTGACACTTCTTTCCAGATGGTTTCTTTGAAAGGAGGTAACCAAAGGAAAAGCAGCAGCTACTGTTTTGTTTAAAAGTACACTATACAAGGAGCGCAACATTCTTCTTTTTGAAAATTTGTAGCTTGTCAGTTAAAGAAGGGCAAACTAGAAATATATACGACTACAGTCCTGAAAATCAAAGGCAGTTTTGGTGAAGCCAAGAACCTAAATCACAGTAGCACTGTGATTCTACCTTCTAATGAAAATCATTCCCTGAAGTCCATAATTGTTTTTATTTATTTTATTCTGAATATTTACACCAATTAGTTCACATTTTGCTCACAGCATCGAAGCATCAAACTGTTTACAAGCTTTGATAAATCACAGCTGAGATGTCAGTGGTCACCACAGACCAAAAAAAAAAAAAAAAAAGTAATTTTACGAAATTTTAGAACAGAACTTACCTCATGGGATCTATTCAAAAAGAAGACAGCATATACATGAATCACATTTGTTAAGAGTGTAGCCCACTATTCTGTTGTTCTAGCAGCCCAGGTCCATTCTCCCCTCCCCCACAGAGCTCACTGCAGATGCCAACTACAAATGTTGTTTTGGGATTGGCTCATTTTGGGACTTTTTGTTCTCAGATTTAAAATACATAAATGGATGTATAGAGCTAGTACTGATTTATGTCAGTAGAACATTTCTACACCTTTTCTCTGCTCAGGAAGAAAAGGGGAGTTTGGCAGGTAGATGGAAATGGCAGATGAAATGGCTAGCTGCCCAGCAGCCTTTCTGTGGACTTTAGTTTTCTGAGCATTCTTTGCCTACCCAGAGCACTTCACAAGCTACAGGCAATGGATGCTTCCTTCAACATTTGTAAATTCCAGATAATAAGCTTCCAGCACTCAGCTTTAGCCTTTTTTCTCTGGGCTCTGACAGAGCTCACATGAACATTTTAGTTAACCTTCTAATCTTGCAGTACAAACACAACAGATCACATTAAACAAACAAACGATGGAAATGTGAGAGACATAATGGCTACAGGGTGTGAAATACCCTGTAATTAGCAGTGACCGGCACCGACTGATTTATTTTTTGGAAAGAGTTTTTTTCTGAATCATTCCAATTTCCTCCCAATAAATCCTGAAGGCTGAACTTAAATCCAGCCCAGTGATTTTCAGTCAGAAAGTGTTTTCTGTATGCACTGCATTGTGCACTGCAGTGGCTCATACTTAGTATAGCTTGACTGCTGAAGTCATTTCCTTCGCTGCTGTCTTTGATTACTGGATAATTTGGAAGACATTCTCCACACCACATTTTCCTCTCTCACAAGACATCTACCTTTCTTTTCTTTCCACTCCAGGGAAGCTCAGAGACTATTAAAGAAAACTTATTTTGTTACTTATTTGAACATTCAGATCTTCTTGGAGAATAATCTACTAGTGAAGAGGGAGAGATGCCTTTATCATGGCTATTTTCTGTCTCTGCTTGCCTGAGCATTAAGAACTGTTAATATTGCCCAATATATCTCAGGATAATTTAGACCAGTGACTTGCACTGTCTCTGCCTTGCCAACCAGGGACAACAGCTGTACCGTGTGTATGAGGTGGATTCCCACAACACAGCGGCAGTATTCTCTACAGATACTTCCTATTTACCAGGTTTGGTATTTCATCCTTCTCTTCCCACCCCAAACGAGATCACAGCTGACTGCTCAGAGGGGTATGAAGAAATTCAGTGACAACGTTCACACAAAGGAGTGCAATGAAGAGAACCACAAAGATTCAGCTTGCAGGCAGGGAAGAAGTCAGGTGTTATCTTCTGTTTGCATGGTTTGGAAGACTCTTCAGACATCAATTCTTTGGCAAATAGATGCTACCAACTCTCTGGATCAACTGGATTATGCAATCTCTGGAAATTACCCGTTATACAATCAGAGCTTTATTAATTTTCAATTGAGTTTTCTACTGCTTAGAGAATTGTAGCTCTTCTGTGAGAAATGGTAGATACATGGCTTAAGCATGTGTTACTGCACAAATGACTACATTAGTTCATTGATCTAGGTTTATATGCCATCTCTAAAATATTATAGAGGCCTCCAAGAGAAGAGAGTATGAAAAAACATATCCAATCATAAAAATATATATATTTAGCTTCCATATTAAAGCAAATATATATATATATATGTAAAATCTGAGATGGTGAACATTTCCTTAGACTTGCTTAGGCTTTGCTGTAAGTAGCAGTAGCCATTAGCACATTTCCAAGTTATTCTGGACACTTTAGAAGATTACAAAGGGGATAAGTACTACCAAATTTATTGCTATGTGTACAGGTACAGAAGTATGGCGTTTCTGAATGCTATGGTGAAACACAGAGATCAAGAGCATGCTTAAGCTCCACACATATGTTTAGTTCAAGATACAGCACCAGGAATCTCAGAATCAATTCTTCCTACTGCTGTGTCCCTTGCTCTAACAGTTCATTACATACATTTTAGTGTCATGTTTTTATTGATACAGAGACACAGGATAGGGACAGATTTCTACAAATTCTTCTGTCTTTGACACAATTATTCATAAAACAAAACAGTAATTGTCATTTATCTAATAAAACTTTCATGGAAAAGAACTCAATCACTTTAAATGTGCTTGTAAATCCACCTTCCTTCTTGTTGTGATATAATTAAGAGATAATGTCAGTGGAAAAGAGGCTTGCTGTGAGAAAATACTTCTCTACGTGATATATGGCATAGTATTGATCACAAACTTAAAAACAAAGCAGTTATTTTCAACATGAGTAGATAGTTTTCGACAATTGCTGCAAAGTCTTTTTCTCCTGCCTCGTTTCTTGCATAAAGCAGATTTAAAACTAAAATAGCTTAATGTAATACAATTACTTTCCACACTACATCCTTTTCAGCTATGAAAACAAATCAGACACCGCTGTTTTCTCTCTCTGCAGAAGACAGTCTTCTGTAAGAGGATTTTTACCTCCACAATGAAAACTTACAGGGGATTACTCATGATATAGATTTGTTAGTAGATTGCAATATGCTAATTCAGGATGCTTAATGATCTTAATTACAAAAAACAGATGTTTAAGTGAACATTATTTCATAAAAGCTCATTTCAATATCAAACACAATGCATGTATTTAATATAGCCTTCAGATAAGACTATCTTTAACCTAGTACAGAGGAAATAAAGCCAAGTACATAGCAAGAATGGGCAGAATATGCTGTTCACTTTTTCATTTGAATTTTTCACTTGTGATATCTCGTCATACATGATAAAAACAGGATAAAAATTTGTGGTTTTACTAATATTTTTTTGTTACAGTTTTTGCCCTTGCACTTTGTCTATCTCAACTTGTTTTATATTTGAATACTTGAAACTGCTTCTGATAAAATTATGTGCAGCGTCTTTCCATATCACAATGATAGTTTCTGCTCTGCACTAAAAGAGTCAGCATGATGCAAGGGTGATGCTATCTCTTCACAGAATACATTAGTATGGAGAGCTTGCAGCCTCTCCAGGCATAACGGGAGTGTTTGGCAATGAGACTGATAGTAAAAGAAAGAACAGCTTAGCATATGCTACTTTCAAAGAAATTAAGCTTAAACACAATGGCCACTGAAGTGGTGACTTGTGTGAAGCACAAGCTGAATATAAAAAAAGTCTGTGTTGCAACACATTGTTCCAGCTCCATATGGACAAAAAATAAAACTGAGTCCCAAGGAAACAGATAAGGTATTTGCAGTATTCAATGATAGTGGCAAGTTAACTTTACTAGAAGGGGTAAAAGAATCAAGAGACAGAGCAAATAAAATAAATATAGTAACTTGTGTATTACATACTGAGTTCATTTGCTATTGCTTCCCTCATTTGTATGCAGAGATACACTGAACTGGAGAGTAAACTAAAAGCAGTGCACATCTCCTGTACAAAGATAACATAACGTAAATACAAAACAGTTCCTTAAGTGTCATAGTAGCAGCAGATGTTGCTAAAGATCATTCTCATTCTGGAAAGGATTAGATTAAGGAAGAAAAAGTTAAAAAATGAAAAATATTTTAACTGTCAAAGGCTACAAGATGCAAAACAGTCACAGCAGAAAGAGAAGTATCTATAGACAACAAAAATCCAAGAATCTACTCACTGACATTTCAGAAGAACGATGTGGCATAGACCATAACAACAAAAGATAATTAAGTTAAAATAGAGGAAAAAAAGAAGAAAGCACAGAAATGGTCACCAGAGGAACAAAGAAAAATCAAAGTAAATCAAACAGCAAGAATAATAACGATAAAAAAAAAGTGGTTTATTGTATTATCAGTGCACAGATCAAGGACAGTTGATCGTTACTGTGTGTAGGACCAGAGAAATCCTAAATTGTCATGGAAAAGAGTGCTTTTCAAATCTCTTATCATAGAATTGCAATTTTTCTTTACATAGGTAACTAAACCATATTAGGAAAACGCTTTGAAAAGCAATGTACTTATGAATCATAAATATTAACAAAATAACTACATATTGAGGCATTTTTAAATTGATTTTTTTCTTCTAAGAAATATTTTTAACTGTTCAATCTACATACCATGATAGAAGAAATATAACAATCAGGGAAAAAGAGCATTTACATGCATCTCTATATTTAGATTAGAAAAAAAAAAGTCAATGAAACTTATTAAAACTTCAGACTTAGTTTGTTTTTACTGTCATTAATATTATTATCATTAGTATTATTTTGCTTTTGATTCCCTAGTGTTTGCTTATTTTTTTTTCTCCACTAAAGCTAGTTGTGAGACCTCCTTGAAGTGTGCTAATAATGTCTGCACTTCGTGTTATTCTTTTGGAGTTTCAGTAGAGCCAGAGATATGGAAAATGTCTTACTTTATTCTTCCATGAGAAATGCAAAGAATTTCCTCAAACTGAAGCTAGGTAACAAAAAACATAATCCAAATCAGTAAGGATCTATTTGTATGGCTTAAATATAAACCAGAAACTTGAACTGTCCAGCAGCATTGAAGGAAAGGACTTCAAGTATGTTTAATTATGTTTATGTACTCTTTATTTTTGCTAAAGTATTATGTACATCTGTATTTTTAGAGAGTGAATATCATGAGTGTTAATGGATACTTGAAGTCACACACAGAACCTGAGTAACATTATGAGACAATTTTACAGTTACTTGAACTGAATTTTACAATCAAGACAAAAGTGAAAAACAGACATTTTCATCCAACAGTTGCTAATACAACATGCACAAATATTGGTTTGATCAGTGTTCTTCCGTCTCTAGGCTCTTGATCCCCTGAGTTGGAAAATCAAGTCCTGTCAGAAGAACACACAGCAGGACTACAGCTGCTGTGTTCATTAGGAATGCTGCTATGTGCCTGGTTGTTGAAGAGTAAGGAGCAGGCAAGACTACCAAGGCCACCAGTAGAATTCAATAGAGATAACCTTTGGATTTCAGCAGTGCTTTCAGTGCTGTTTCTCACAGTATCGTTTTGGATTACATGACCAGCATAGAAAAAAACATAACATTATGGGTGAGCAAAATGGTTGATGAGTCAGGCTCAAGGATTTATAGTAAGTGGGGTTACATCAGGCTGGCAGTCAATAGTGGGGTTCTGGAGGACTGCACTGTATGGTTAGTTCCACAATGTTTCCTAATGTTTCCACAAATAATGTGGACTCAAGACTAAAATGCATACTACACAAATTTACAGACAACACTAATTTAAGAACAGGAGCATGACCTGGCAGCCAAAAGGACCAACCACATCATGGGGTGCATCAGGTCCAGCACTGCCAGACAGGCAAGGGGAGGGCTTGTCCCTCTTTGCTCAAAGTAACATGGTAAGCTTGTGCAAGTAGAATTAACAGAAGAAAACAGTTTAACTTGTCTTCAAACTACACAACACAGTCTTGAAGCTTTTCAGTAACACAATTACTTTAACCAGAAAAATAATAATTTTCTGTCACTTTCTATGAAGGCAAGTTAAAATTCAAAGCCTCTGTCTCAGTCCCTATTTAGCAAGCAAGACCAGTTTCATTAATCTCATAGTCTACTTTGTTCTATTATAAATAACTGCTTAGCCCCAAGGTTTGTCTTCCACTGAACAGTATTTACAGTCTATGGCTTATTAAAATTACTTTTCTGTAACATAGCTGACCTAATCCCCTATTTTAAATACATAAAGCGGATGTATCTAGAATATTAAAAACTGGTCTAAGAGCTCTAGAAAACCTGGTAAATGTGAATTTCTGTTTCCTTCTGTCACTGAAGGTATTCTTGAACAACTTGGCTATCTTCTGGGATTAATTACATTTAGTATTTTAAACAATAATCTGATTAGCATATAAAATAATTGCTAAAAAATGGCAAAGGTTTAAATAATTATGTGGACAGTTCATCAATACAGTGCAATCAAGATGCTTGGTAAGCGCATTTCATGCAGTTAAATGCCACACCATGCCTCTGAGGACTATAACTGGGACTTAAATGATGTTGGTACTAGAGTGGGGTGACCACAAAAACTCCATGGGAAACAAATACCTTCAACAATTTCCCATAAGACTAGAAGCATGGCACAGCAGCTTCTGGTATCAAGTAGCAGCTAGGATCACTGCAGGATTTGACAAGGAGCACAGGAAAACAACAAATGACACCCTTCCCACTGCAAATGTGCTCATGAAGGAGATGGCAAGTTCCTTTTCAGCAAGGAAGATGACAGAGGTAACACTGACACTATAGTTGGCTACCTGTAATAATGCCAACATGAGAAAAAAGGAGCAGCAGCAAAAAATAGCAAATGCTCTGAATTTATTCACAGCAGATGCTCACTTCCTCCACTGAAGAAAAAATACCAAGCATCTACCCATCCATATTGGACATCAGTCTGGATATCAGACTGTTATCAACAGGAACGCAAGCTGATAAAAGTAAGCTCCAGAAGTGACAGGAAGACACTCTAGGGGCTCCCTATCAACTATAACTTAAATCATACTTTGATGCTGAAAAAGATACTTGCAATGCTGTATTAGGGGGCACTGCTTATTGCATGTTCAACCTGACAACCAGAGCCAATTACAACAGAACTGGATTTGAGCTTTGTAAGAAGATACAGTAAATAATCATTTCGATCTGTTCCCACACAATAGCAAAGTTTACCTTCAACAGCTAATGCAGCTGCAAGAAAGAAAATTGCCTTAAATATACCATTTTGAATCTATCAGCCAATTATCAGCTGATGGGTTGGTCCACTATCTAGTTCAGAAACACTAGTTCTGACACACCACAGCATAGTTATCCCCATTTCACCCCTCCTAAATTTTTTTAGTACATGCTATATCATAGAAACAAACAAACAATAAATAAGTAAATAAATAAAACAAGGAGAAAATGTTAACAAACACGCTGATGTGGAATTCAGTGCTGGTCGTTAACTCTCTACTGAGATGGCTTGCTGTTTCCCCCCTTACCTAATGTCTTTGTCTTCTTATATCTTATTAAATCGGTATGATAAGTATACAGCCAGCCTTGTACAGCACTCAGTTTAAAGAGGAAATAAGAACCCACATACTACAAGGAAAAGCTCCTCATGTGAAGCAACTCGGCCAGAGAAGAATAGAGAAGCACTTCTAAATTCACACCACTGAACAGGATTTCAAAGAAGAGCATCTGCCTTGTCAGCATGATCAGAAAGCAGTTCAGAAAGAAAAAAAGGAAAATGCTTGACTTTAAAAAGGTTAAAAGACAACTGCAGGGACAATAAGAACTTTCAAATAATTTTCTAAGGGTCAACACCCCACTTGTTTTGCTACTGCAAGGTACTGTACACAGGGCAGGCTGCTTTATAACCTTCTGCAGCCGTGCTGCCCTCACTGTGTCACAGCTGCAGTGGATGGGAGAGGTAGGATCAACAGAGCTAGACAAAAGCATCCAGCCCTGAGACTTCTTAGTAGTACAAATCTGAGTAGCTGTGTAACAGTGGTCCCTCTACTGAGATCCTGTGCAACATAAAATTATGTGTTGAAACCCCCCCCCCCCAGCAGACGCAGTGCCAAGAGGTATACTTCTTATGACTGTTCTTTAAAATATATATTAGTATGATGCATTTCCCCTACAGGGAAATGTGTGGAGCTACACTGTAGCCTTCAAGAACTCCCTAATGTCAATAGGGCTGGCAATTACCACCCCGTACTCATGTCTCATACTGCTGAGTCCACAAATACAGAGACTAGTACCTCTATCTAAGGTTATACGCATCTTTCATATCATTTGCTGGCTTACTTTTCCTGCTAGAAAGCCTCTGGTTCTGCAGGTGGTGCCTGAGTTGCTTGAATTGCATTACTGACTGCACACATTCACTTTAGGAGCACTAAATCAGTCTCCTGGGATCAGGCTTCTACTTAATTTACTATGCTTGTTAAGATTAGATCTTTTACAAAACTACATCAACACTATGGTTTTCATCACATCTAAACTGAACTGATTCAAACCATTCATTTGAAAAAGCCTTTCGTAATTTGAAACATTTCAGCAGTAATTTAAGTACTTAAAAATCTTGCATCAGTTGGTACATCAATACCAGAAGACAAAAATAGCAGACCATCTTGTTCAACCTTTTCTAAATACTGGCATCCTAGTCTTCAAGAAGCCTTCAATTTCATAAAAGTTTCCAGCTTTATTGGAAGAAACATTCACTTTGTTGTTTTAAAACTCCTACATGCAAGTTACCTCGGCTAGATGACTTTGGAATGTTTAAGTCTAGCATGGGTCCTTTTGCATATTTTTAGAATTATTCTGGAAATATGATGTCCTTAATAGTTAATACTATAACAGAATAGACCACTGAATAGAGTGAAATAGATAACACTAGTCAGAGCTTCATTTATTCTCTCCTTACTTCAGAGTCTATTTGCTGGGTACTTCTTTATGTTAATAGCACTATTCCTTTTTCTTTTTTTCATGGTCTGTAACACAAGATTTTTCCAAATGTACTAAGCACAGTATGTTTTAAATCTGGTGAGTATTTGTTTTTTGTTTTGCTCTTTTTACCTTTAAAACTGGTTCTATTGAACTTGCATTACTTTAATGAACAAAATCTTCACACTGGTTATTTGCTTACCCTAAAGCCTCTGTATCATCCTTTCCCTGTATTTTCAAAGTCTTCTGCTATCATCCTAAACCTATATTCAAATTCACTACACTATTACTCCAGGGTCATAGAAGTTCACTGCTTGTTACTGATACCTGTCATTTGCAGAAGGGCATCAAAATTATTAAGCCACTTCACAAGTGCATAATGCAAGCCAAAGCTAAGCAACTTACACTAACAGTCACCCAGTTGTTCCAACAGCTGTTACTTCAGCTAAACAAGCTAAGACAAAACTCCAGACAGGCCAGAATGAGTCCAGACAAAATAAGCTTGGTCAGTCCTGCTCTAGAATCCTTCTAGAGTTGATACTAAGCCTATATTCCTGTTACCAGCAATAGAAATACTGCATTTAATGGGCTGTTCAACAACTCAGCTACATCTGTTTAGTCTCCTGTGTCACCCTGAGGTCTCTATTCCCTCCACAATCTTCTCAACACTTTCTATTTTCAAAGCCATAGGTAGAAATATTCCACAGATGACTTGTAGGCGATGCTTACAAGAAAAAAAAACAACCACCCCCCTCCCCCTCCCAAAAAAAAAAAAAAACACCTACGTAAAACAACCCATTCAGCTTTTAAAGCTCATACTCTAGTATGCTGACAGGCAAGCAGAGGCACCTTTGTTCTATTCTTAAGATGCCAACAGATCTGTCACCCACTCACCTGAAATTATATTGTTGCTCAGGTACTGTGAAAGAACATCCAATTGCAATGCAGAAATCAGTGATGAAGTAACGGTTACTCACTCTAGGTGGTAAAAATAAAAGCTATGTAAGTTTGTTTGGCAAAGTCTAAGTCTGCTGTGCATTTAGAGTCAACAGCTATGCCTGGCATTGTAAGCTGTTTGCTCCTCTGTCCCCAAAGGTCAACACACATTACAGTGTAGAAAGAGGAATTTCCCAATAAATAACTGTACATGGAGCACAAGGAGGAAAAGCAACAGAAGGCACTGATGGCAATCATAACACAAAGTCCCCACAGCTCTTTCCACAACACAGGGACAGGAGAGCAGCAGGACATGAGGAAGAAGGACACTGAGAAGACTGCCTACCACCAAAAAAAGCAAGAGCACCATCAATTATTCAGCCAGAAGACAACTAAAGACCTACTGATTTTTATCCGCAAGCAGCTATTTGACAACTCTGGAATTTATAACCTCAGCTACAGATGAATTGCTGCCAGAGGGGAACTTTCCTGACATTGCTGCTTGCTGGCCTTATTATCACCTTGAGGACGCTCACTTGCTTCTTAGATGCACGTATGGCTCAGGGCACTAGTGAAAGATTTCTATACCAATCCATACACTTACAAGGCATGCTGTAACTAGTAAAAGCTTCATGCTTCCAGGAAAAAAAGCATAAGTATCACCTTTCTCCCTCCCTTCAGAATCCCCACCATACACATACCAAATACTTTGCACTCATCCATGCAGTATGATGGGCAGCCCACCCTGCTGCAAGCATAGAAAAACTTGCTCTAGGCTTTACATGTAGAGAAATGAAGCTACTGACACCATGCTTTCCAGGCAGTCATAAACGATTACTCCAAGAGAAAGAGGCTTTCATCACCAAGTCAAAGGCTCTCCTGTCAAGCCTTGTATCTCACTCAAGATGTTGCAGAGAGATGTAGTAGTAAAAGAGCCCTTTAAAAATGAACTATAATACTTAAAGTACCTAAGCAATTAGCCATTCTCATCAAAAGTTACTCAGCTCAATTTCAGACCCATCAAAAGAAACACAGCTGGGCTGTTTTGACACAGCACAGCTTATGGGTAGCAAACCCTGGTAAATGCATATAGGTCATTAGAAGCAGCGAAATTGCTTCTGATAAATTATTTGCCATACCAGGCAAAAAGTTGTTAGGAATACCAATCATCAAATATAGGAAAGAGTTAACTCACCCAACTAGTGATAGGATCAACAGCTACAGAATGCTCCTGCTCAGTAAGCAACCTCCATGCAAGAAAAAATCTGCCTTTGGAGGCTAGTCCATAAATGAGCCCAGGGAGGGGTAGACTCTGGGCCCATCTCTTCTGGTCAGGTGGGAATCACAGGTAAACTGCTTGCACCTTTGCTTCCTAGGCCAGCCATACCCCTTCACTGAGTGTCATGCTGTGACAGAGCAGTTCACTTACAGTGCCTTTTAAAAATGTTCCACAGAGCCAGGTAGATGGGATAGCCAATGGTGGCAGGAGATCCTAAAAGAAAAAGAGAAAAGATACAGAGAGAGCAGGTGCGGGTAAGGCGCCTAGCCTGAAAACCACCACAACAATTTGCTATGATTTCGTATCAGACTGAATTAAATCACCAGATTTTCTACACAGTGAAGAATGATTAATGTCTTCTCTGTAACTGTAGCAGTTTTTTTTGTTTGTTTGTTTTTGTTTTTTTAAGTGATTTTGTCATTTTCTGCAGTAGGTTCAAAGAGATGACTCCGGATATCTGAGCTATTTTGTGCACTTTTCAGTAGAAATTATAAAAAGGCAATGATGTTTTTGGTTAATACAGCTGGGATTAAAACTGTAAGTAAAAGGTACTATTCGTTGCCAACTGTAATTGTTGCTGTGAGTATGTAGGCTCAAGTCATGCAGGGAGTTCTTGGTATCTGCTGCTTAAGAAATATTTTTCAGATATTCTACCATGAGGAACGTCCAAAAACAGTTACAGTACATTACACATCCCAGTGGAAGCAGTGACTGCTTGAACTGTCTGCTTGCTAAATACCTGAAGGGAATTCTCTAATGGGAAAATTTTGCATGTTGTACTTCCCTGTAACTTTCAAGAGAGAATTTATTGAATGAGAGTGGCCAGATTATGTACCGTACAATGCTAGTGTGGATAACAGCATAAGAACAATATCTATTGAGGCAGTAGGTCACAGATATCTACAACTATATAAATCCTCTAATGAGATTACTTAAGGCCTAGGAGTATTTGATATAATTAACAAGTTAAAAGGTTAGAAATAACGAATGTAGCAATAAATAAGATCATTTTTAAAGTAGGTAACATACAGCAGTCAGTACTTGTAAAAATATATTAATCGCATAGAGCTGAACGTGTTCTTCTGCCTGTAGTAAATGAGCCAAGTGCAATCTTCAGTTGTAGTGAGTGGAAAACATACTTTTTCTAGTTTAAAAAAATAAAACAAAATACTGGATATCATTGAGTAGAGAGACATTCACAGGAGATTTGAGTCTAACACAGCAGCTCTTCCTACTATACAGAAACAAGGCATCCTGCTGACTCTCAATGCTACCAAGCTGATAATGAAGCATTTGCCAGCTAGAAAGTTGCAGAAGTATCTACTAATATCAGTCTGTTATTTCATATCTGTGGTCTGTTGAATGAAAACAACAACAACAAAAAAAAGCTTGGGGGCAAAGTGACATAACATCTTGAATAAGGAAAATGTTATTCCAAACCACACTGCTTTCTCCTACATCATACTGCTCATTAGCAACCCAGACAGCTTTAAAAAAAAATCATTGCCACCTCTCGTTTGATCACTGATACTGATAGATTTTACCTTTCCTAGAACAAACAACCGTAACATGTTGCACTGAATATCCAATGCTTGTTCAAAACAAATCTTCTTAACTTTAAGGCAGATCTGAGGAGTAATGTAATATCCTTGGGTATGTTTCAAGTCACAAAGTGAAAAACAGAAGCTGGAAATGAAGAAATTCCACTTGGCAGATCTGCTCTTAGATGTTCGCTCAGATGCACAGGTAAAGGATGATACAGAAGCTTGGCTGGGGTTGAAATCTCAGGGCACTGTTTTTTCTGCTTATCCTTTGCTTATGACTATATAACTACTTATCTGAGTGCCTGTGTCCTACATTCACATTAAGATCTCCCCCTCCTCCTCATGTAATGTTGGTTTGTCACCAGCAAAGAGTTTCCATTTTTAGCTTTTCTTTTTGCTGTTAGAAGAATACACTGGTTCTACAGCTTTTCTTTACGTACTAAGTTTACTCAGACTTCAATAATACACTTGAAGGTGCCACACCACATACATGAAAGAAACAATATTATTATCAGATTAACGTTTGCATTTTCTCTTTGCCTCAACAGAGAAAGGGATAAGGAGGTGTGAAGACAGTTCCTAACCTGCTAGGCATGGTAGCACATTATGATAACTGAGGAAGATTCAATAATGATAACTCAGTATTAAAGTGCTTCTGCCACATTCATTTTTTCCAGTATTTTTAAATAAACCTCCTCCCCTCTCTCAGGGGTATTATTCTTACAAAGAGGTTAACATAATTTGTAGGTGGAGGTCCTTGCCTCTAGGAAAGGGGCATCTTTACTCAGAAATTCAAGTTCAGGATCATGGTTTTTTGTTCGATGTTACAACAGTCCACCACCTTATACTTTCTGCAACTGCAACTTATCCTAACTCAGCTTGGAATTTGTCAGGACCATCTATGTTGTCTTTCACACAAACCCACTCCACAGAAGGATGAACAAGTCTTCCATAACACATAAGGCAATTTCTCATGCACTGTGCATACAGGTGTGGCAATGAACGAGGTTAAATTTAACATCTCTCTCTCACAAAAGTCTGTTTCGCAACACAGAATTTCCCTCAGGGTTATGTTTGAGTTTCTTTAAATTAGGAGACTGGCCTTGTTTATATTCTCTCATACGCTACACAGTACAACAATCATACCATTTGAAGAACTCAATGAGAAGTTCATGCTACTAATTAGGGTTTGTATGTTCTTTCTAGATATGATCATTCTCATTTTTCCATCCTTCTCCTTCAGAATAAAAGCAATTTCCAGAGTCTCTGAACCTGAAAGAAACTGAGGAATGCAGGCCACCCACACACAAGGAATCAGGAATGATGCATACCAACAAGGTTATCTTCCCCATCAGGATGATATTTCATCTTGGTTCTACAATGATATTCTCATATCTGGTCTTCAGAGGTACCCCATAATTCACATTTGATCCAGACTTTAAAAAAAGGAATCCCCTTCTTTACAGCACAATAGCAAGCCTCAGGAAGCATCAAGAAAATTAATATAACAAGTAGTAAGAAAGCTCTCAGATCCAGCCCACTAAAGAAACTTCTTGTTCCTACTATTGTACGTTTGCACTGTGACAGATTTCTCTGCAGGACCCTAAGGGCAACAAAAGAAGCTACAAATTTCCTGCTCCTTTTGTACTTTCACATGAAGCAAGATCTTGCACTTGAAAAACTGCTTTTTACCATGTAGTGTTTCCAGGCTGCTGTCCAAGATTACTAAATTAGCATTGCTCTCTGCCATGTGAATTAATCCTTTGTATGATTTCTTCGCTCATCTACATGCCAGGATCATATTGAGCACACAGCTGGATTAGAGCAAATTGGGATCTTTTTAAAAAATACTGGATTTCCTTGTTAACACAAACCCACTAGTTGTCATCAGTTCATCTGACACATGTCACCAGAAGCAGGGAAGGAGCAACACTTGAAGGTAGAAGCAGACACAACTGTCATGCCTGGGAGGCTGATCTCTCTCTCTGCTGTTGATGAAACCTCTTTTCTCCTCCTGTCTATGATAAACAAAAAAACAAAACAAAACAAACAAACACAAAAAAACCCAACCCTGCACACAAGACAAAAACATCCTTTTGGAAGTAACTATTATGACTTGATTATGCTAGTTTTCCAGGGTTATTAATACTTGCTGGCTGTACTTGCCATTAGCTCCCATCAAGTTTTAACAATGCTGTTAGAAACAGAACTGCAAACATTTCTCACATCCAAACTAACACCCGATTATATTCAGTCTGTTGAGGACAGAATGACTACAGAAGCTCACTCTTTCAATTCCCCTTTCAAATTCAGGCAAATAAATGTGGTTTTATACACAACAGCTGTGATACGGTCAATTTTCAAGGTTTTGGTGCCCTATAGAATTTTGCATTTCTTTTTATCTGCAGTAATCTGGTTTCTGAATTTACAAGTTCTTCAGCTTCATCCTACATGTCAGTTTAACCAGAATTTGGCACTGAATTAAATTCTTACCTTGCATTTAGGGAAGCCACTATGCAGTAGACCGAGGACAGTACATTAAACTACTCCAAACTAGCCTTGTACAGGACTCCCACAATGAATATTAAAACTGCCTTTGTTCCAAACACCTGTCACAGATCATCAGTAAGATAGATAAATTTTTGAAGATTCAAACTGCTTTTATAAAATGTCTATTTCATCCTATGGTAGATCTATAAATGCAGGTGAGATGAATCACCTTTTGGAGGTGCCTATTACTTGCTCTTGAGTACATAAAAAGACTAAGGTGATTCAGTTTCAGATACCTTTTCCAATTATGTACTGCCTGAGATTCTACTAACATGAAATGGTCTGTAACATTTAACGTGTGTTGGTGGGTTGATCAAAGACTAAAAAAGGAGACATATTGATTTTTATTTTCTCTACACAGCATACACATTTTTGTAACTTAGGTCAGTGAACACAATCATTTATGACAAGGATAGTGTAATAAGTTCCTTGGATAAATGAAACTACATGTAACGCTCACATTTCTGTACCAAAGCTATCACAGAAGACGGTTTGGCTTTTTTCCATATGAATTAGCATGTGTAGAAAGAAATGCATAACCAAAAATGTAGCCACAGAAATATCAACCAGTGAATGGTATTGGATTAAAACAGTTACTGCTTTTTAAGTGGAAGACACAAAAGCTACAGCTGCTACAATTTTACAGGTAAAGATTTTTTGTCACTGTTTTCTGATTTGCTGCCTTCAGTTCAACCAAAATCTCCCTTGTTCTGTTGTTTTATGTAGACATTTTATATGGCTCCTTCTCTTCCTTCCCCTCCAGCCTTTGAAAAAGACTGTCTCTCAGTGTACTTCTATCCTCTGTCTGATATGTCCTCTCCAAAGATTGTTCTCTAGCTGCTGTCAGATATTATCTTTCTGACATAACACCTTACAGTATCTGTTAAGAGACTGACACCGAAGTTAAGAAATTTGGTAAGAAAAACGTTGACGATCATAATACCTTTTGGCAGGTAGATTTGCTGAGGTCTGGCAGCAGGCTTGGTGTCCTCCTGATTGTGTTGTTTAGGAACAGACATGACAGGAATGTGCTAACCAACCAGTAAAGTCTACTTCTTCTGGCAGTTGTTGAATAGAGGAGCACCGTGTCTCTGGTATTCAAGCACACCTATTTTTAAATGTTGTATATCTACATCTTGAACTGAAACCTCAGTCTACTACTTAAAGCTGAATGTCTCCTTACATACCTTCAATTTTCATTCCAAATGTATCTGTTGCTGGCCAAAAATCACACTTGTTTGCTTGCTTGTTTGATCACTTTGCCCCTTGTTGTAACTGTGACTAAGAAACCTCATATCCTCAAATCCAAATCCACATCACAACCGTTTTCTGTCTGGAAAACTGAAAATAATGATCTAAATTGTATTTTATGTTTCTGGGTCTCACCAAAGGGTGGCACAAGTATCAGCAGGAATGAAAGCAGTGCTGTACTTGTACGACGGAAAACAAAGAAAATAATTACAAGTATGGAAAAGCAATCAAAAATATATTTTGTTACCAATTCATGATTTCTCCTGGCTGTATCTCTGTCATGACTTCTGTTGTAGACTGCTGCTCATGTGTTTTTAGTCTAACTATAGTCAAGGAATCAAGAGCTTGTACTCATTTTCTTTTGAAGTATAGAAAGTCTACCTCCCAACAAGACTTATTCACAGAATACACTATATAAGTAAGGGAGATGATCATAAGTATACTTTCCAGAAAAGAAAACACTCATGTATAAAAATTTCAATACTGACGAAGAACTGACATTACAGAACAAACCCCTCAATACTAGCATAATCAGCTTGGGTAACTGGAAGGTGAGTGGTTTTACATTTTTTAGATTTTCTACTTAATACATGTATGCTGCAATTCTTCAAAGAAAAAGTCTTGCGAAAGTCCAAAAATCTGTCACTTTTTTCCCCAAACACCTAGTTCTGAACACTGGATAAGAACAGTAATTTTTCCTCATGGCTTTGCTGCATTCAGGGATCAATCTCAGGTGAAAATCTCACCAGAAGAAGAATCACATCCTACTCAACTTTTCAAAATTATGCAAAGGAATTGATGAACTGCATGTGGGACTTTGTAAAACAAACTTCTCAGAATGTTTGTATGGTCATGTTACTATCCATCTATTCTGCAGTTCAGCAGCTCTACTATATACTACTTATTCACAAATTCTTCCTTCTGTAAAGGATGTAGTATTTCTACTTTTCTACTTTGAGCTAGCACATGAGCCCCATTTAGAGAGCAGAGTAGGAACAGTGCATAGCCAGCATTTTCTGCTGGGGCAGATTACACACAAGATGCCCATGAAAGAAACAGGCAAACATTTATGTGTGTTTTTATAAAACTGCAGTAACAAGGTAAGGTTGTGCTCTTGTTCTGTAGGGATTAAAACTGCTACAGAAAGCCTATGATGTTTCATAAATAACGTGTATTATCATCTCTTATCTATTCATCCATGTAGTCCAATTGCACTTAATGTCATTATATAGTAATGACCCAGTGGCTGAGCCACGTAGCCAAAGTACATCTCAGTGTCCCTCAGAATTATATACTTTCTTTCAACAAGGTCTCCCTTTTCCAATAGTATGCCCAGCTTTCCTTTATCTTTGGGTCTGTAGCCAGAGAGCAATATAAAAATAGCTCAGCATATTTTTCAAGCTACAATTTAAAACAAAAACCTCAAACCCAGATTTCAAAGATTTTCTCTGAGATCCCTTCAGAGTCACCAGCTGCAGAAATGGCAGGCATTCCTCTGATACTTCACCTCATCTTCTTCCTCTATCCTTCTCAGAAACAAAAAGAATCCCTGTGGGTGATAACGCCATAAACACAACATCCTTTCTGCCTGGCAGGACAATGTGTAAGAACGTAAAAACAGTGGGGAGTCTTTTAGGGAAAAGAGATTTGTTACTTCTCACAAAGATATCTCCATCAATATTACAGAAGCAAGACATGTCTGACATCTACAGAAGCAAAAGCCCCAGGAGAACAGCCATGTCTCAGTTGCACTGTCCATCATGAAACGAGTATATAACCACTCAGATTATGTGCCTTCTTTCCCCATGGTATTTAACTGGTCTAAACTGGGCAGGCGAGGCTGACGCTGATTTCTGTGT
Source organism: Oreortyx pictus (assembly GCA_036925125.1). Lineage (NCBI taxonomy): Eukaryota > Metazoa > Chordata > Aves > Galliformes > Odontophoridae > Oreortyx > Oreortyx pictus. The sequence goes on along the minus strand of JAUPFR010000002.1, from coordinate 88,532,534 downwards.
ACAGGTGTGAGTGCATCAGGAAAGCATGTGTACTAATACAGCAAGAACTGATGTCCATTTGTTCTATGTGTCCTGTCAAGTAAACATACAATTCACTGTACAATGTAGTCCTTTTCCAGCAGCCACTTCTCCCTGTCTCCCCAAAATGTTTATGGTCAACACCAAGGTTGGAAATTCTAAAAAAAAAAGAATCTCTAATGTTAAGTAGGCTGTAGTTTATCTCAAGCACTTACATGTTAATGCTAAGAATTTGCCTTGTTTAGAACACAAACACTGCGCTGGTTAGGTTCCTGTTCTCAAGGTAGTGATTGCCCTCCCCCACCCTCCCTGCAAGGCCAATAAAAAGCTAATATGACATCGATTTTTACACGGTGAATTGCTGTTGCAGGAAGGCATATCCAGCACTTACATTTTATCTTTAGCAAAGAAAGGGATGAGAATATTCAAATCAGAGGAGTTTTTCTCTGCTGAACACATCATATGAAAAGCTGAGTACAGGTAAACAGTACTCAGAATGCTGCCACGTACACACTACAATCCAACTATCTATCTTTCCTGAAAATACAGTGGTGGAGAGAACTTCCTTCAGCAGACTTTTGGTTACTCAAGCAAGTCTGAGTAGTTCCAGTAAGAATTAAGTTTTTGCTCACATTTATTTGAAGCACATTCCCATTTTCCTTACTGCTAAAATAAGCTTCCCTTAACTGCTTCTCCTTTTCCAATTTTATAGTTCTCTTTCCAGCGACCAATTGTCTAAAATGGTGCATGGCTCCTTCTGTCTTTCTGGACTGATGTGTTTCAGCACTGTACAATGTGTCAACAACTGTATTACGTTTGCCCAGTTTCTCCACCCTCCCCATTTCCCCTGTTGACAGTCAAGTAACAGACTCCCACCTTCTGCTAATCTGTCCCACACTCATTGTTCCTCTTTCTTCTTCCTTACCTTTGAAGTATGGACTCTTTGTGGATTAATGTCATTCTGCTTTTAAAAGATACCACCCCCTCCCCACTGCTCAATGCACACGTAACAGCACTTGCAGGTGTTTTTTCTTATTTACTACCCATTCACTACTCCTTTAGAGCTCCTGTATAAACAATGCATGCAGACAAATTTCCACCTAAACCAATAGGTGCAGTTCTTCATGTGGGAAATGGTAAAGGATTGCTACTACAGCCTAGAATTTCATGGGGTTTAAAACAGACCAACACTCTGCAAATCCTTCCCAATACAGAAACATCAAAATCAAGCAGCTGAATTATTTCTGGATGGAAAAAAAAATGCTCAATGTAACTACGTAGAAACCAACTAACTTCAAAGCACATTAGTGATTCATAAACAACATGTAATTAACTGGCAGTCAGAGAACTATACATTCAGGTTCAGAATCAGCAATACAACAGATAAACCACAATTCTAAACACTTAACAAAACGTTAGTAAGCATCTACAATTTTTTTAATGCTCCTCTAACTGAAAAATTTCAGGCCACCTTAATTTCTAAAATATGCAAACTCATACAGAATCACAGAATTGTAGAGGTTGGAAGGGAACCTCTGGAAACCATCTAGTCCAACAGCCTGCTAAAGCATATTCCCTGCAGAAGGTTACACAGGTAGGTTTTGACTATCTCAAGAGAAGGAGCCTCCAATACATTTCTGGGCAGCCTGTTTCAGTGCTCTGTCACCATCACAGTAAATAAATTCTTACTCTTTTTCTTACGGAGCATCCTATGTTCTAGGTTTTGTCCATACAGTTATATGCACGCAGTCCCCCTCAGAGGCAAACCCTCTCTCAGGCTGATTCCCTGTATTAGTGCCAGCTTCTGCTGGAGATACAGTTTCTTTAGCTTTGTGTTTATTCACACCTCTCCTGACAATCTGCAAAGCCACATGCTGATGAGAAAGCAGCTCAGGAGTTCACATCTGAGGTATGGCTCTGTATGAACTGCCTTCTGTGCTGTCACTTTACTAACAGATGCTCATGGCATCAGGCCCACACACTGTTCTGTCTCATTCACTCCAAGGTCTCTCCCCACCATCACAAGTTTTCATGCTTTTACACTTTTCTCAAAAGCTTCTTGGCAATTTCCAGGTTATTACCTAATTGGGATGGAAGTCATCTAAATCAAACTTCGTCATTTCTGTTTCCTTCCTTAGCCCTATCAAGTTCTAGGCAAATAAATCTGCAAAATTGTTAGGGCTGTTTTCTCCACTCACTTACATTCCTGTCTTGTAAGCTGTTGCTAACCCAGGCCATATTATCAAAAAGACGTTGAGCAAATCCTCCTCACGCTATTATGAATAAAAGAGCAGAGATGGTATCTTTTCCTCTCACTGTCTTATGAAGGCAAGTATTATTCCTCGCAAAGATTTTGCAGTTTCAAAAGCCATAGAAATAGCTTCCTTGTGAGATTTCATCCATTAGTTATCCTTCAGAAAAGACTGCAGCAATTATGAATGAGATGTCCATATTTCCCTAAAATTGGGGAATTTCTTGTTTCATATGTACACAATACCACGCCTAATACAGACTCTGACTGTTCAAAGGCCAGAACAGAATACAGAAAGCAAAATAACTGGAAAATAAAAATCACTAGTGTCTTTGGAAACCATCATGGATTTGCAAGGCAGCATACTGTGTATAATGGCAAGAGCACGAGACAGACAGAGCTGCTGGCTATGCAGGAATTTGACCATAAACCTTGGCTGCAGGCTGCGTAAAGATAAGCTGATAAGGTTGAGATAACCGCGTCCAAGGAGTGAAAAGAAACAGGACGCTGTAACAGAAGGCGATAGGGAACTGCTCATTTAGACAGCTAGGAGTGCTTTGTATTGTTATGATGTTTAACTTTAAGGAATGTAACTTTCGCCCAATCAGATCTTAACACACGCTGCCTTTCATGTATATAAGCTTTGAGTTGTTGCTTAATAAACGAACATTAGCTTGCATCAAGCTGGGTTCCCGTCCCTTCACTGCAGCAGTATACTGGGTTACGTGGCAAGCTTTGAAGAAAAAAATCTGGTGGTCATGGTGAACACCAAGCTGCATTTGAGACAGAGATGGGCCCTAAAAAGGCCGATGGTATTCTTAGCTATATTAGGTGAAGTATTACCAGCAGGTCAAGAGAAGCAATCCCCTATACTCACTATTGGTGATATCATTGGAACTGGCACAGGATGCCCAGAGGCTGTAGAGTCTCCTACTTTGGAGATCCTCAAAATACAACTGGACACTGTCCTGAGCAAGTTGTTCTGGGTGTCTCTGCTTGAGAAGGGGTAGGGCCAAATGGACACACATGTCCCTTATATATCGCCTGATATTCCTGCCCTTATCTAATCCTACAGGCTTCTTTTTTACATTGCAGTTTTTTCTTCTGTCCTTCTGAGGAGGGGGAGTGAGATGGGCCCAGATGACTATCATTGTTCCTAGAGCAGCACTTCACTAACAATCCTTTTACAGACTTTTTTAATTACAGGCAGAACTGTCACCTCTATCATTAATAAGTCTGCTTGTAAAACTTCAGATTCTGAGATTTTCCCATGCATTATGTGTGATGTGAGCAGTTTCTGCAGGCTGTCAATGCAGCTGATGCAGAAACTGTAGTACAGCCAAAGTAAAATCATTCTCCTGTATCTTGGCATAAATAATGAAGGGTACAGCAGTATCCAGTTATTCACAAAACATCTGAAACACTGGCACTTAAAAATCCCAGAGGCATCTCTGCCTTGCAGACAGTGAACCAAAGGAATGCATTATCACATTGTGGCACAAGAAAAGTGCACGGTTAAATAGACAGTACAATCATTTAGTGACTGCATAAGTTTGTACTAACCAGTTAGAAATGGGATACGCTGCACCAGACACATGTAGGTAAGCACTACCACCCCAGTAGTTCCTTTTGTTCCTATTTGAAAAAAGTTAAAAAGGCCTTCAATATTCTTCAGATCTAGGCCATAGGAAAGCCTATGAATGTTAATATGTTTCAAACAGGAATGTCCCAGCATGTCATGACAGTACACATATACTGTACTCATTCAAGAAAATGGGTGGAGGTGTCTTGATGCTTATATGAGGAACAAGTATTCAAGTGTGGGCAGCAGGGGCTGGTGGGCTTCCATGAGGAGAGGGTAGACCTCCCCTGTGCTAGACACAGCCGGATCCATGATCATCATGTACGTATCTCAACCCATGAGCTGACGTCTTTGATTCTATGATTTCCACCCAGCCCCATCCAATTAATGAGAGGAAATGAGACAGCAATTACGTGGGCATCCACAATCGGCTACAGTCAACCCATTCTAGTGTGTGACCACAGAAAAGTAAGTACAGTGCAGAGTTTTTTACACTAAGGGAGAAAAAAAAAATCTTGTAACAGCACAGTATGTGGGTTGAGGCAACAATCCTGGCTCTGAGTTTCTTTCTTCTGGCCTTTCTGCTCCTGGTACTGAGCAGCATATGTAGGAAAATCAGTCATCCATTGGTGCTTCGGGCTTTCCTTCTTTTTTTTTTTTTTAATTTATTTTTGGGCCTTTCATCTAGTTCTTTAGGAATGCTTTATCTTGCTTCTCTACACCTGCTCTAAGACACACTCTGACACCTACTATCTCTTCCTTCAATTAGCCCTAAATATCTCAGTGTCTCCTTTTTTTTTTTTACCGGAACTCCTCTAGGTTATACATTCCTGCCTACAGCTACCATTAATTCATGTCCCCTGTTCATGCAAGAATAAACAGCACATTATCCTGTATTTCATTTGATAAGCTATTACTTTAAACTTCAACAGCACTTCAGTACTCCATTAAAATTCTTATAGAAAAAGATCCAATTGCTTGATAAGGTTTTGTGATTTCATCTCACCTTCAGTGATGCAACCGGTGCAGTTGGAGTAAAAATGAATTCAAAACAAAACAACTAGTAAACATCTGGAAAGCTGCACTGTGCTAACTTCCTATTCTGTGGGGTGTGTGTTTTGTTGTTGTTGTTTTGTTGTTCAGTTTTGCTTCTTTTTTCCTGTTTTTAGCTTGACAGCACAGAGCTTGCTATGATGACAAACTAGAAGAAACAGCAGAATTCAGATTCTACTCTCTCATACTGTCAAGGAAAGAATACCTGGGTTCAAGAATATATATGTTCAAACTGAAATAGTAATGATTACAATGTCTCACTGCATGTTTGGACTGTACTGTTACACTTTGTGTAACACTGGGTGACACTACAAAATAACACAGAATCACAGAATTATAGGGGTCAGAAGGGACCTCCAGAGATGCAAGTCCAACCCCCTGCCAAAGCAGCTCCCTAGCCCAAGTTGCACAGGTAGGCATCCAGGTGGTCTTGAACGTCTCCAGAGAAGGAGACTCCACGACCTCTCTGTGCAGCCTGTGCCAGTGCTCCGTCACTGCACTGTGAAGAAGTTCCCAAGCACATTTGTGAGGAACTTCCTATGCTTCAGTTTATGTCCATTTACCCATGCCCTATCACCACACACTGTAGAGAAGATTCCAGCCTCATCCTTTTGCCTCCTGCTCCTTAGATATTTATAGACATGGATCAGAACTCCTCCGAGTCTTCTTTTCTCAAGGCTGGACAGACCCAGGTCTCTCAGCCTTTCCTCATAAGGGAGGTGTTCCATGCCCTTTATCATCTTTGTAGCCCTATGTTGGACTCTTTTGAGGAGTTCCCTGTCTTTTTTTGTACTGGGGAACCCAGAACTGGACACAATACTCCAGGTGAAGCCTCACAAGGGCAGAGTAGAGAAATAAGATTTGTGGATATCCAAACTTGATGTGACAAAAACAAAAATCAAATTTCCTTTCTGCACAAGAAAATATTCTTCTAATATCAAGGAAAAAGAAATATAGGGAATTTAATAATGTAGGGAAAGCAACAGGAGTATTTCACGACTAGCAAAGGCAAACACGTCGATTGATCTAGTTTGCAACATTTTCTTAAAAAAAAAAAAAAAAAAAAAGACACTTGATCATCAAGTAGAACTAAATGATAAAAGCAGGCAGAAGGAATTCTCATTAAAAAAAATCAACATTATTTATAACGAGCAAAATAAATATTGACTTTTTTTCTTCAAAAACAAATATTTTATCTATGCATTATTTTGAAAAGTTTATGTCAGAATAGAACTGACCTGTCTTATGTAAAAGTGCTATTTTAATAATTGAAACTGAGTCACTGCAATCATCAAATCTATATTTACAACATAAGGGAGGTCATCCAATCAAACCTCCTGCTCCAAGCAGAGCTAACTTCAAGGTTATGCAAGGTTGCTCTAAGCTTTGCCCACTCAAGTTTCAAACTATCCAGAGATGAAGATTCTACAATCCTTCAGTTGCAAAACAAATAAATAAAACCTTTACTGTAGGGGAAAAGTAATGTTTCTGAACTCATTAATTATGTTCATCATTACTATAGTATTTGCTCAAAATTTGCACACTGATAGTGACTAAATAATGTGCTACCATTTTTATTTTATTTTACTTTCCAATACACAGAACATTGTAGAAAACCCCCAGCAGACTTAGTAGCTAGGGATGAGGGTTGGGTGTGCCTCTTAATGATCTGCCTGGAAAAGGTGGAGTGAGCAATTCCTTAGAGAATGCCCTACACAGAACTTTTTTCTCCTTAGTTTCTTCATCTAATTTTAACTTCCTCAGGAGTGTAGCGAGGAAGAAAGGGAAAATCAGAGAGCCAACTACCTCTTGTGCATATATTCCACAAAATTGGGCTTCCTCCAAGGCTCCCAAGACTTCTGTCCACTTTAACATCTATAGTTAATTCTCATATTAATAAAGCCTAAATTAAGAATTCTTACTTCCAGAAAACCACTGCAGGAAAAATGTATGTAATTAACACTTTTTTCCTCAAACTTTTTGGTTAGGAGAGAACAAGTGCACAGATTTTCATGCACATATACATTTTTGATAGAATCAATATACTAAGTCAATACTTCCTATATTCTGACTTTGCAATTCAAGTTCTCATTTCTAACATTTGCTTTTGATAGTTAAATAATACTTACCCAAATGTTATTTCATTTTCATGTTTCATACATGCAGCGAATGAAATAATTTAACTGCATTCATTTTTAAACATTTTAATTACTACAGTTTCAGATGGAGTGTGACATATTTAGGAAATATAATTGTTTCAGCTTTGCATTTGCCATTAATCATTGCACTGTGAATCTAGTAATTACCATACACAAGTTACCACTGAGATTAGCCTACAGCTAATGCCACTGTAATGAAACTGAATTTTATCTTACCTTTTTTTCTCAGTTTACTGTTCTTATACTCATCACTGCCAGATTCATCACAATTTCCCAAGAAAATGTAAAAAGCTGAAAATCCTACTGTCCCTTCATTATGTAACTGTTCCACAAACAGCATTCAGGTACATTCCATTACAATTCTCTTCATTTTTTTTTCCTCTCTCTCTTTCATAGAAGTGTTAATTAGAACTCCTGAAGATGTCCACTTTGCTATATCTGCAACCAGGCACTTTCTTTATGTCTTCAGTTCTTGTAACTAATGAAGATCTTCGCTGTTCATGACAGAGGACTATTCAAACTGACAGTTATTAACAGCAGTGTTTTCAGGGAGACTGATCTTGGAAATCAAACGCTTTGTTCCACAGCACTAAAAGCCAATGTTTAATTATAAGAGGTTAAAAAAAAAAATAGTTTTGGTTTATCTTATATGTTTCAGATGTTCTTTTTTTAAATCATACTTCTTTCCTGCTTGTCTCATATGGATTCTCACTAGAATCCATCTGTCATATTAATAACTTTGCGCTCAACTTTTAGTCCCTCTTTCCCTGATTGCATATTGCCTACATTTTGGCACTTACTCAGACTGAACTTTACTGCATATCAATAAATTTCCCAAATACAGAAACGGGCATAGAGAAAGGTCAGACTGCACTTCAGTACTAATCCTACTGACAATATATACATGAATACAGCAAGATTGGTTTCATGTTGGATTTTCCATAACCTTCAAAGCTATCTTAATAAGCCAGGGAGGCACATGTCCCTTCACACACTAAACCCTAATTCCTATTTTCCACTGTGCACAGCATGCTAACCCATTCTCTACTAAAATCTTCACTCTCAGTAAAGTAATCCTTGCATTTTTTAGGATAGTTTCTCTCTACAAGACAATCGTGACTGTCTAGAGACTACACAGAGCTCAGACTCTTGTGAATGGAGGCCCAGCAGAATCTGCTCACAGTAACCTGTGTTCACTTCAGAGATGGCCAGCCTAGATCTGCGTTAGCCAAACACTTGTGCCCTTATCCAAAGAAACTAAAGGAAGATGAATCACTGACCTAGTACAACCCCCAGTCTTCTCAGAAAAACAATTCTGATCTTTCCCTCTTTGAGAAACTGAATTTTACATCAGAATACTACAGTTCATCACACTATCACATGGAGGTTATCCATTTCTAAGTAGCTGGCCAGGACTCTAGAGACAGCCTCAATAAAGACAGCAATCCCAATTACAACATGGAACATGGCAGAGTCTCCAAATCACCAGCATTCTTAAATAATTTACTTGTTACCAGGGAGCTGAAATTAGCTTCCTATGAAAGTCATAAATGTTGTTAGAAGGTAGAAATGAACAAATACACCCAAAAGAAATTCTGCTTAATAAAAACATATCACGAAGTACTACTGCTTAAACACAGCGAGTGCTCAGGCACTGTGTGTATAGCATGGATAGGAACATCAGAACCACTCTAGCTGCTGCCTGCTTGTCCAGTAGCTCCCTCGCAACTCAAAGTAGTCTTCCTTCTTATACTAGCAGCAACAAGAACTGTAGGACAGTGCAACTTAACCAAGGCTCATGATGGTTCTCATGCACAGCATAATGGGAGTGCACCTGGCAGAATTACTGAAAGAGGTGTAGGGTTGTAACACTTAGGAAAAATAAATAAAAACAATAAAAAAACAGTAACAGTTATCAGCATTTCCACAGAGATTCCCAACATGATTCTACAGGTCTTGGTAGTAAAATTTTCTTCTTTTTAACATAAAAGGGGGTTCTACAGAAGGCTGCAGAGTCCTGGTACACACAGAATACATTTAGCAGCAGGGACTAAGAGGCCAATTATTAACACCTGCAGGAAACATAAGTAACTGTTCCATAAATTTAAAAGGTATGCTGGACTTTTTTATGATGTGGATCTTTAGCAAAAAACTTCCTTCATCTGATGGTATCTTTAAACCTGATTGGTGACCACTGCTTGAAATGATACGTTCCTCGAAAAAACAAATAAATAAATAAGGAATGTACTGAAGAAGAACAAAGAGTGCCATCTACTGTTATTACTCAACAGAACACTGTTGAATGTTCACTTAATTTCTTTACCTTCCACCGTGAAATAAAGTATGTATGCATAGCCTCACAATTAACTGTACTGCCCCATTTTTGTTGCATATGTAATTTGCTGACAACACCCTTTAATCTTGTTTCTGGAATTCTCCAGGGAACTGGTTAATGGTATGAAATGAGCCTTTAGCAACATCAGCTCACATCTCAGTCAGCAAATTTCTTCCAACTTTCTCTCAATATGCAAAAGCAAAGAGCTGCAAGATTGCAGAGAGAATTTACTACGGAAGTACCACTAGGCAAATATCACTATCTGTTTTTCCTGTTCACATATTCTTCCCCAGGAATCTGCAACTAGAAACTGATGAGCACCTTCTAATTTCTTATCTATCCAGTAACACTGAGTGAAAGAACTGCTTTCCTACAACAACCTTACCTTGATGACAGCACTAAAAACAAACTAACAAAAAGAACAAAAAAACTGAACATAAAAGTCCTAAAAACACCCCCGATATATATAGAAACAAAGCAATAATTAGTGGTTAACAGACACTAGAATGCGGTATTTTGATTTTTCCTGAATATCATAGAATCATAGGGGTTGGAAGGGACCTCAAGAGATCATCGAGTCCAACACCCCTGCCAAAGCAGGTTCCCTACACCAGGTAATATGGTATACCAGGAATATAGTATACAGATCAAATCAAATAAGCTATCAGATACACAGACAAGTATTCTATTCTCTCAAATTAAAAAAAAAAAAAACTAAAATAAATACAGCTCTGAATGTTTCTGTAGAAGAAAGTTCCCACAAATTAAGTACCAAGTATTCTTCGTGAGGCCTTCCTCCTCAGTTCACCTTTAAGAATCTTCATTTTATAGCCTATGGTTTCCAGTTAAAGATCAACTTCTGAGTCCTTACAAAATACAAACTTGTACCTGCACTTTCTACATCTTCAACACCATATCAGCAAGTGATTTTATAGCAACCTTAACATTTTCAGTTCAGGAGAACCAAACAAAACCAGCTGCGTAAGGGTTACCACCTTAGCCCCATCAGAGATTACTGCTCTGCTGAACTCAGACAGGCAAAGGACTAAAACTTTAGCTAGGAGGTTGAATAACCTGACAAGAGTTTGCCAAGGTCACATGAAAGCTAATCTCTGTAAAGCCTCATCTTACGGAATCAACGTTGCATCAAGCTAGAAGAAAAAAAAAAAAAACAACAACAAAAAGAAAATCTGAAGGCAACATATTTGATAAACAGGAACAGAAACTAAGTCTCTGGTAAAGCCAGGCAAATCCATCCTTGTCATGAGAAGTCAAAGATTTTTGTCTGGGAGAATGAAAACAAGACTACAGCAGTACTCAACCTGCAGTGTTTGGGGCCTGGAAGGGACCAGCGGGAGAAATATTCAAAACCTTTGGATGAAAGTCATGGAAGGTAACACACCTATTGCTAGTGGTGAAAGCCAGGTCTGCATCTTTTCTCTAGCAAAAACTGATGAGCATCCACATTAGTAAATGTGTCAATATAGCTAAAGAAGTTTGGCTTAAAGGGGAAAGGGAGAGAGACTAGATATTTTAAAAAGATTGTATGAAAAAGTTTCTTTACCGTAGAATTACTATGTGTTACCCATACTCATGTAATGCGGCATCTGGTAATGCATTAGTAAAATCTATTCTGAAACCATACAGAGTCAGTGCCGTTAAGTAATGTAAAATGTAATTCTACTCCAGAGAAAACAGCAGGAAAGAATGCTGTAAAGACTACAAAATATAAATGTTGCAGGTGTTCTTGCAGATACTGCAGGAGGTGGTGAGGTCAAGCACCCAGATAAGTATTATCCTTTAATTGATAATACTCAGGAATAGATTTTCAGTGGTGCTCCATTTGTCACAATATATTGTCATTGTCCTTCTTCTGCTGTATTTTTTTCTTTCTCACTTTTCATTTTCCAGGATGCCATCAAAAGGCACTGCACAGCAGATTAAAAAAAATAATTAAAAAAAATGATACTACCTTTCTTTCTCGCAGTACTGGTTATGGTATAAAAAAGGAATGGAAGGACTAGACGCTGAAAGTGCGAAGAGATAAGGGAACCAGAGGAGTGGATCTCCAGCTGTGAAATACTTTTCCAGCACAGAGGAGTGGGACACGACTCCCAGGCAAATACATACTTCTTCCTGAAATCCTCTATTTCAGCAGAACAAGAGCTGATATTTGGCCACAGAAAGATCTAGTAAGGTATAGAAATATACATAATCTTCGGATTCAGTACTACTCATGATAGTCAACTTTTTCTTGCAAAACCAAAACCTATCTTTGAAATGCAGACAGGAAAGTTTCCTAAAACTGAAAAAAAAAAAAAAAAAAAAAAGAGGTGTCATTCATGTCTTCAAGAAGGATTTTGTGGTTCCAAACCTTTGCTTCAGTCTGTGGGAAGGTAAGGGTGTAAATAACCCTGAAAACTATTTCCATCAATATGAAGGACAAGAAGGTGACTGGGACTTGTCAGCATAGGTTCAATGGAAAAGTCACACCTGATCTTTCTTACCTCTGAACAAACTTAGCTGTCTCAACTTCTTGTATGCATGGGCTTCAGACACCTAATCATAGCAGAGATCATTCTCTGTCTTGGTTCAGTAAGCTAGTATCTTCCTTGTAACTGGGGAGCCCCAAAATTGAGACAGTAGGCTGAAGTTTGATAAAGCTAGAAATGTTTTTTTTTTCAAAAATAAGCGATTGCACCATGGCCTCCAGTCCTATGATTCTTATGTCTAAAAGACACAGCTCTAAATTTGAAATTGTCTACCTCTTGCAAAATTCACCACTTCAGCATGCCCTGCAACTACATCTGTGATAACGTTTTTCTGCAAGTAACAATTTTATAAATAGATCTAACCTGTTTCTTTTTCAAAAGATCACGTGACACTGCAACTCTAAAAATTGAACCTGCAGATAAAAATTTTGACATTAGGTCTGTTGGTTGGCAGCTCTAAAATTTAGTCTTTGCCAATAATGCTCCATGCAATCTGATCTATGCAGTCAGCACTGACTAGGAAGTGCCTTTGCAATCTGACCTTTCTCAAAGGTTTTCCAGGTAGGTGTGTAGCTTCCAAAATCTTTTTCTTTCTCTTTTCTGAATTGACTCATTATACATTTCCCTTTCTAGTGCCTTAAAAATTACATCCAAAATTTTCTTCCTTGTACAAGGATGAGGAAGTTCAAATTTCTGTCCCTACCATAGGTATGCATGAATTCGTGCTACTTTCCTTAACTCTGCTGTAGGAACTCTGTGCAATACATCTGCTAAGAATGTACATATCAGCACAGCATGTTCAGTCTTACAAAACTCATGTTCAAAACAGTGTCTAAAATCTCTGCCACAACCTTCCCAATGCTGGACCTTCAAGCACAGAATTGGTGTGTTATTATGGGTGACAACCCTGAATTCATATACATACAATATCACATTGCCTGTGAAGAGTGAACAAGTCAAAACATCATTACCACAGCAATTCCTCTAGCCAATGATGAATAGATCAGTTAAGGCTCGTAACATATCTCAATAACCATGGAGGAATTGCATTGTGGAATGACCCATGGATCTGTAAAATCTCAAGCCGCCAAAAAAATTAGAGGATTAACTGACTTCTGCTCAGCTTTCCTTATGCAAAATGTAGACATGTGCCAGAAAATACTCTCAGTTTATATGCTTTTAGCACACAGATATTAAGAATAGGCCAATAAGTACTAACACAGTACTTATGTTTGTTAAATATACAAATATTTATAGTTCAAAATTATTGCCATATTTGAAAGTGTGCTGCTTAAGAACTTATAATGTAAGTAAATTAATTTCTATATGTAGAGGTCAAACCTTAACTAATTTGATCAGTTGTCCTGAGTCGTTTGGCCCAACAGCACCATCAGAATTATGAACTGTTAAGGATAGCCAATAGACAAATTCCAGAATGTTATAACCATGCATAGCTCCAGGATCAAAAGGTAGAGATACCAGCTTTCTAGCTCCTGCTTGTCTTCTCTGTTGCTGAATATTAGCCAGTTTTTGAACCCTTATCTCCTGGTTCTTCAAAGAATGACAGTGACCATGAAGAAACACGAGCTCTGAAGTAGAAAATTTTATAGAGCACTCGGTTTCATAAATGAAGAGGATGAGAACTCTCAGAACAAATGTATGTCTAAGAAAATGTCTTTCTCAGTTGAAGATCCTGTTCCTGCTTCTCCCTCCTCCATGTAGCGTGAACTTCACCACATGTTAAGAACAAGAGGCAAAAGAGGCCAGGATGTGCCATACAGTCATGACCTTATGTGGAAAATACGCTGTTAACATTACATTCCAGAAATTCAGGCAAAATCATGATGGTTGCCCTACACATACTAAGTATCTCTATGCCTTCTTGCCCTCTTATGACAATAGCTGTATTGTAACTTGAATGCAGTGAATTACCTGCTACACACGATGTAGTTATACATCAAAGAAATGTAAAAGTATCTAATTTCCATCCTATCCCATGGAATGACATAATGTGGTATTACTGAGCTGAATGACTGACTGACTGAATGAATGAATAAATAAATAAATAAAGCAACCAAAAAAAAAAAAAAACAATCAATGCAGCAATTCTGAGAGAAGAAAGCTTCAGAGGACGTCACAGTGAATGTCGAGTGCACAATTAAGAGCAGGATCTAATATTGTCAGGACCTTTTTTTTTTTTTTATGCTTGCATTATGTTTGGCCTTGTCTACTCTGGACAAAGACCCAAAGAAGTAAAATCTGGTTATTTTGCCAGAACATAGTAGGACTTAGAAAGAACCCTGAGGAGATCTTTTGTGGGATTAGCAGCATAATTTAATAGGCAGTCAAGTCAGTAGGTAGAGAACAAAAATATATTTGCATTTCACACTGTCTGTACGGTTTGGGAATAATGGAGGAAGAAAAGTTGAAGCCAGAAGCTATTCTGCGCAGAGAAAAAAACCCTGTCAAAAAGTAGATGAAAGAGATGAAGAGATTAAGACTCTAAAAAAATAAAAAAAATAAAAAAACCCATACAGAGCATCAATCTAACATTCAAGCTAATGCAGTATTGTTTAGTGTACACTACTAAGTAGTTGATTTTTTTCTCATTTAATATAGAATCATGGAATCAGAATAATTCAGGTTGGAAGAGACTTTAGGAGGTCATTCCAATCAAGGTCCACTAGGAGGCCATGTCAGGTTTTTATCCAATCGGATTCTGAAAATCCTGAAAGAACAGACACCCTACAACTACTCTGGACAACCTATTTCATTGCTATTTATTGGGCTATTTCATAGCCCAAACTTCTAGTTTCAATATTTGCCTCCTGCATTCTCATACTCCTACCAAAATACCAAAGGAGCCTGTATTAATCTCTTTTGATAATTCCCTCATGGGTGTTGGTAGGCTACTATTAGGTATCTTTTCTAGGCCAAACAAGTCTATTTCTCTCAGTCTCTCACCAAGGACAAGTGTTACATCATTCCTGAACATTCTGACTACTCTCTGCAGCAGTAGTTCTAGTTTATCATTATCTTTCTTGTATCTGAAGTACCCAAAGCTAGAGGCAAGAGCTGCCTAGTGAATGCTGAATCCCTTACTCTCCTTGGAATACTGTTTACAGCACAGGAGACTTTTGGCATTATTTGCTGCCAGAGCACACTGATGGCTTTTGTCCAACAGGTTCTCCAGGTTGTACTTAGCAGTGCTACTCTGCAGCCACTTAGTTCCAGTCTGTATCACTGGAGAATTAAAATTATAAAATAACGTACATTAGACCTCTGGAGGCCATCCACCACACTGCCCTTTCTCAAGGTTTGATAAAGTGGCATCCATTGTCTTAACCTGAAATGTACAAGTCACAAACCCCAAAACAACCTACAGGCAATTTACAAATTTATTTCAAAATAAATCTTGAAACAATTATTATTATTGTTTCTAATTTCCAAAGCCATCATAACCAATGAACACTGATACTGTAAATAAATAAATAAACAAGTCAAATTACAGCACATACAAACATAACAGAAACATCCAATACCAAGTACTTGATGACAGCAAGGGCTGGGATGGTGAAGGATTTTAGTGAAACATATGTAAGAAAGAGGCTGAGGCTCACTACAGCTGAATTGGGAATTTGAGTCAGCTTTTGAGCACAACCATGAAAATAAGGAAAATATTTAGGGCAGATAAAATGATAGCTTGAAGTGTCCATAGCAATGATGATAATCCAGACTTCCAGGTTCAGTCTCAAAGCTCTGAAAAGACTGCCCAATGCAGTCTGTGCATGTGCAAAAGCCCACATAAACAACAAGACATTTGCAGATAGGCAGCAATGAGCAGTTGCTGGCCCGACAGCAAAACTGCAGTAAGATCTTTGCAAAGCAGAGTAATTAAGTACACATATAACTAGCCTCTACCTGTGTGCAACTCCTATCTCTGCTTTGGCTGAGGTGCTGCCTCACTTGCTTGCTTATTGTTTTCTGACAACTTTTTTCTTCCCTAAGAGAGACACAGAATATATCTATCAATTCTTCTTTTTGCCCCCCTAAAGACAGCTGCTATTTGTGTCCCTTGGAGATCATCAGCTCTGCCCACATGCACGATGTGGCAGATATCTGAGTCAAAGGAAATGAAATGGAGAACAGAGAAAGCAGTGGAAAATGCATGGAGAAAATCAAAAATCTAATGAGCCCCTGCTCTGCCTAAGTTTTGACCCTCCAGAAACATGGAAGAAGGTCACTGTTGAATATGCCTTTCTCAGATATCTTGTCCAGAGATAGGATGAGACAGTAATTGTTGGCTGGACCCAAGCTGTGGGAAGCCACTGTTGCTAGTGTTTCAGTGAAGGCAGTCCAAGACAAGCCATGCTTAACTTTTAAGTGTAGACAAAGTGGCTGTATCTACCAGAAGGTGGAAGGCCCTAAGTCAAAGCTCTGTCTCTGCAGCAGCAAAGCAGTCTGTATTCCCCTTGGGAAAAGCATGGAGGAAAGTTTTTTCTCTGCAGCAGTAGTAGTGAGCAGTGAATTCCTGACTACACATTTGGAGATCTCGGCTTGCAGATCAAATGCAGTGATACACAGAAAAAAATGTGCACTTCACCTAACTCCAGCAAGACCCTGAGAGACTAGATGGCCACAGACTGACATGCATGCTATGGAAAAGAACAGCAGAGTAATTTCAGACTGTCATTCAGCTGTCCTGAAGGGTGACTTCTGATCAGGATATGTATGTAAACTGACTTACTTCATCGTGCAAAGACACTCGCAAGCTATTTATATTTTGCATTGGTATTCTTTTAATTGATCATTAAAGACAATAAATTTCCTAATAACTTTCCCCCCAGGGAACTGCCTGTTTAAATTAAGAGTGTTGTAAACTGTATTACTGAAATGTTTAAACAGCTCAAGACAATTCCAATCCTCCAAAATGAAATCCACTTCACAATGGAACATACCCTACAAACACAGAAGATTCAATTTATGAGAAGCTAAGGAAAAAGTGTGTAGGACATGGCTTCCTCAACACATGGACATAAGAAATCGATATTCCATTTTTCAAAGATATTTTAAAATATGGATCTGATAATGAAAAGCACTTTATTTTCTTAAGGCAGATACTACACATGAAAAAATATCTAACTATCCACTAATTCAAAGATTTGTTAAATTAAAAATGAAACATTTCCTGTATTGGTAAAGAATCTGCAAAACAAAGTTCTTTTCCATTCCTTTGAAGCTTTTCAACAGCAAGCATAAAAAGACATTTCCAAGCAGTGTTTAACAGAGTGCTATAGAATCCGCTGGCAAATACAGAGGGTTGAGCACTGAAGTCTGGGTTTCCTTACCTTTTTTTTTTCCTCCAAATAATTTTTCTTCACCTTCTATAAAAACTTCAGATAAATGTGTGATTTTGGATCCCTTCCTATGGAAAGAAACTGAAGGCCAAAAGGGAAAAAATGCTTTAATCAACCTACTCTGGGGAAGATCTTTTATGCAATCTGCTTTAATAATATGGTAGCATGGTTAGAAATTAAACAGGAATACGAACCTTGCAACAGTAAATTGAGGCTGAGGTTTAGACACTAATTGATCAAACTACTTATAATGAAAGTACTAGACATTAATATATTACCATTGTACTGTACATTTCTCTCTAGTGTACTTTTCTAAAAAATTAGAATGGAAACATAGCATAGTGGCTCTGCAAAATGCTGCAGAAGGGTAAATATATGGGTGCTTACTTATAAAATAGCAGTCTGCATTTGTTAACTCTTAAGTACATTAATTCCATATTTCACATTTCATTCTGCACTGAAAACGTATGAGACTTAACCTATACTACACTGATGTGCTGGTAATACTTACGTATCTGCTACCACCTTGTGACAGAAAATGTTACTGGCTTTATTCAATCTTGTAGAAGGAACTCCAATTTCACTATTAAAAACAATAAATAAAATCTTACACTGTTGGTACTTTGGTTTACAGCAAAAACTACACACAACTTTTAATACAGTACATTGTAGCCACAACAAGCCATTCACTGTCCACCCACTCACCTCGTCTGTAGCACAGACTCACCATTGGCCAGGGTATTTTGCTCATAAAGCAGCTTCATTCACATAAATGAAATGAACCATCACCTACCAGCAGATGATTACTCTAGTCAATTACTGAGCAATCACAAGCTGATTCCTCATTTGCAAAAATCCCAACCAATCTCATTTGTTACACTCATCACAAGACTTTTCAAATGACAAGTAAACTTCTTCTGTCATTTCCTTATCAACCAGAATAGATTTTTTTTTTATGGTTTTAAACTGTGGAGGAAAACATTAGTAGAAATGACAGGCTTTGTACTAACTTGCCTAATTTTACAAGTAAATCCCTCAATTTGCTTCCAAATTCTATTGTTGTTGAGAAAAATACTAAAAATGTAAAGCAAAAAGGAGAAACATCCTGCATATGAGCTGTCTTAAGCTACACTGCCAATGAGTGACAGAAAACAGAAACCATTTCATGGTGATGGCATGTACTTGGCTACACTGTAGAAGTGAGAACAGTGTTAGTATTATAGTGTTAGTCATATAGTTAGCATATATAGTTATAGTTGGACATGCGCTTCCAAACATTTCTGGGAAAAGGAAGGGAAAAAAAAGAAAAAAAAATCCTAAATCTCAAATCTGGCAAACAAAAGCCACATCAAAAAAGCAAAAAAAAAGTTAAAAATTAACAATTAAAAAAAAAAAATCATGAAATCAGAGCGTGGAGTAAGAGTATGAGAGCATGGTGGTATGCGATGTTTGACGTTAAGATCTGTAAGGTCTCCTGGAAAGCTGATGAATCTGTGCTTGAAATCCCTACGAGCAACGGGTCTCTCTCAGCAGTAAGCACTTACAGCCCTGCACACGTTTAGTGCAAACCTTTCGAGCACCTTATTCCCCTTAAACGGTGTAATAATCCATTAAAATACATACATTCCTTTCTTTAGGGAAAGAAGGAGCACTCTTCACGCGACTCCAGTTACCAGGTGGAACTGGTTAGCTGTTTTTCTTTTCTTTAACACAAAGTACTAAAAAAAAAATAAATAAAATGAAATAATCCCTCTCAACAACTTCTTCACTGCAGACTGAAGCACAGAGCTTCCACCAGCACCACCTGAAGCACGACTCGTGAAGCCCAGCAGTCCGCACGCACAACGAGGCGAGGCACCCGCCCTTTAAAGGCGCAGGGGGGGGGACCCCACCCTTCAGAGAATCTCGCGAGAAAGATAGTCGCGCTGGTCGTCTTCTCGCGTGGTTTCGGCCGGGCTGGGGAGTGCAGCCGCCGTCGTCATGGAGGCGCCGCTGCACGGCCCGCCGGGGCTGTCCACTATCTTAGCGGTGAGGAAGCGGCTGTGGGAGGGAAGGGGGCTCCGGTTGTGGTTGCGGTGTGGGAGGCGGCGTGCCGCGCGTCACGGCCGGGACACGCGTCTCGTCGATCGCCGCATCTCCTCTCGCTTTCTCCGCAGAAGACGGACTGGGCGGAACCCTGGCTGCTGGGACTGGCGGTTTTCCACGTCCTCTGTTTCCTCCTGACCTGCTTCTCTTTCCAGCACTACCGGGTGCAGATAGGGCACTTTCTGTGCATGGGTGAGTAGCGCGGCGGGGCTTCTGGGAGCTCCTTCCTCTCTGGGAGATAAACGTCATCAGTACTGTTCGCATTTGTACCGTGTTAGGGAAAGTTTTCTTGTTTAGTGAAGAGTTTTGTGATAAGCTTTGCAGCTGACGAGCACCAAGTGTTTCTGCTGTGGTAACGTGTCTGCGCGTCGTCTGTTTAACGTGTTTCAGAGCAGCTATGAGCTGTAGGTATTTAATTACAAGGCTGCGCGAAGCAGAGACTTGAAACTTTATTCCTGAGGGACAGATAAAATATAGATAAGGTTCCTGCATGGTTAGTGCTGTGTATTACACAGCAGCCCAGGAAACTTGCTGCACTAGAGAAGCAGACAACAAAATGGAAAACAGACAAAAACGGTTTCCAGTTCTGCCTTATTTTAATGCTGCAGTTTGGTAAATGCAATCAGTTTTCAGATGAGTTCAGTACTGGAACAGTTGTTACCATAGACCCTGCTGATAGCTGTGACAGTGGTGTGACAGGGCAAGACTAGTTCCAAACATTAGAAGTCACTTTTTAAATTAAAGTAGCATACATTTGGATTAAATCTGTTTTTACTTGCAACCCCTTGTATGCTTTTCAGAAAGCTTTGGTTCTTGCCATGAGTTGGGTTTTCCTGTCTATGTTTTTGTTCTTGTTTCTATCCGGTGCCTCAGATTCTGACATGTTTCTACAGTAGTGGAGGTAGAATAAGTTTAAAGTGATTTGCAGTCAACACTTGAAGGCTATGTTGACGTTTAAAAATGTCACTTAATCAACTAATCAAATTAGTGGGAGAATCATTTCATTAAAACTGCAGATACGTAACTCAGCTAAAGCTACAGTTTCAGTAACAGCCATTTCCCCCAAAAGGTATTTTACAAATCAGTAATTTGCGTACATCAGTTTTAACTGCAAAGTTTACAGTGATCCACAGAGGGCCAAATAAAAATGCCCTACTTAGGACACATCAGGCTGGAAAATTCCCTAAGCAAATACAGGATTTTCTTTCTTTGTTTTATTACTAGACATACAGAATTTCCACAACGTTCCCTGTCTGTTTACTTCAGACTATCTAAACAGTTCCTGGTGTTACTAACACTAGCTTGAATGCCCAAGTTCTAACTGCACTTAAAATACAATGGAACTGATTATTGTTGGCTTTTTAACCCAGATATGAATGATCTGTGATTGCTGTTAAGGAGAAGAGTGGATGAAAATACCCACTTTTAAGTCTCAGTCCTTTTGTATCTGAAAAACTGTACTACTTTTGGTATGTCTGCTGTAAAAATAACTTTGTATTGCAGGTAGACAGACATAACTAAAAAATATTTTAAATAGTTGCACTGTTTCATTTTTATACTGCATGCATAAGTAATAATATTATAGTTTTTATCTAACTGCAGCAGAACATTTTGCGGTACCTACTGAAAATCTCTTAGCATTTTAAGATTCAGGCAGAGCAATACAGGAAGGGTTTGGTGTAATTTCATAAATACACTTTAAATGTTTAGTACTCTATATAGTAATCCCTGATACAAAAGTGTGCACTAGAGCAGGATAGGATGTCATAGAAACGTGAAGAACTTCTTTATGGTAAGGGAGATGGAGCCCTGGAACAGGCTGCATAGAGAGGTTGTGGAGTGTCCTATGGAGATTTCAAGACCCTTCTGGCTGCTTGACTGTGTGACCTGTTGAAAGATCCCTGCTTTAGCAGGGGTTTGGATTCAGTGATCTCTTGAGGTCCCTTCCAACCTCTGCAGTTCTGTGATGTATGAATTCCATACCAGTTCTAGGAAGCTCTGACGTGTCTTTTTACAGATGTAACTTAAAAGCAGTCACTGAAAAGATTGTTGGAAAAGATGAGTTGCTTTTTTTTTTAATTGATAATTTATTTTCTAAGTTCTTATAAGCTCAGATAAGAAAGATCTTTTTATGTTGTTGTTGGGTTTTTTTTTCTGTAATATATTAAATACATTTTTGATCTACTACTTGTTAGTAACTGCTGTTAATTCAGATCTGCTTTTATGCAACAGGGAATGTGTAGTTTTTATCTTCTGTAGATCAACAAATTGCAGTCTTTGGTATATATACCTCTCATATACATGACAGAACTGATGGCAGATTGTTTTTAAAGAAATATTGAATCTGATACTTTTTTTTTTTGTACAGTGTGTTTAGTGTACTGTGCTGAATATATAAATGAATTAGCAGCTATGAACTGGAGGTAAATGTTTTCAATTTCACATTTAAAAGCGTGTTCTTCTAAAATGTGTTTTTCATATCATTGCCCAAAAAACTTTTAATCTAAAAGAAAGCCACTTAAGCAGTAGGATGGAATGGTAGGGAGTCTGTTGCATTAATTGATACAAAACTTTTGAGTAAGCCAGAATGGTACAGTTAAAAGAGAAAAGGGGATGTGAGCTTTGTTGTTTTTTCTTGGTTGGATGGGTGGTGGTGTGTTGGGGTTTTTTTGGGGTTTTTTTTTTTTTTGGTAGCTGTTAAGGTTTAATAAGCTGAAGTTGAGAACTACTTAGTAGCTAAGAAAGTAATTAAAATACTTCATAATCAGCATGATTTCTGAGGCACTGTTTATATGGTCGCAGTAAGTTATCTTGTATCTGTGGTTGCTGTATGGGGACTTGAGCCTTAAAGAAACCTTATGCAGTCCCTTTCTTCAAGCTTCATACAGTAGAATGCTGGCATATATTTGGGGATCCCTAGATGTAGTATAGTCCATATATATCCATGCTGAATAGCTATTCTGAAGGAATAATGTTCTGTGAATAATGCTGAATAAAGATTGATTTTCTTTATTTTTCTTCTTTCAGGCTTTTTTCTAAATACCAGTACTTTGATTCAAGAGGAATGTTTATTTCACTAGTATTTTCAGCACCTCTACTGGTGAATACTATCATAATTGTGGTGCGTATTTATATGGATACTTCTTAAGTTGAAAATTAAATGTATATGGATGAACTTAAATGTAATGGTTTACCTTTTTTCAGGTCAACTGGGTTTACAGAACTTTAAATGTAATGGCTGAACTGAAGACTCTACAGCAGAGAATTAAAGCAGAAAAAGATAAAAAGAAGTGAGAGTATAATACTCTTTCTTTTTTAGTTTTCATAATTCTTATCCAGGTAATCCTTTGGTATGTTTATCCAGAAGCAGCAATTTTTTGTCTGATATCTGGGACTTTGTAACTTGTGGCTGTGGCCAGTGATGAAAGCAAGTACCCGTAGTACGTGTGATCTTTGCAGCGAAATTGAAAAAACTGGGCTTACCAGGTCTTTGTGTCCTTCAGTGCAAGCTAATTTTTTCACCATGACCAAGTCTGTTAATAACACTGAGAAAGAACCTTCCAGTTTCCATTTGCCTGTATATTTTTTTTTCCACCAGAAACTTCATCATTACTGGATTTATCTTCTGTTAACTTAGGCCAGTTGAGCTATGTTGTGAATTTCAAGTAAATGGAAAAATATATTTAGAATACCTCAGGAATCCATGCTTCTGTGAAGCATTTCACTTCTTTATAAACCATATTTCATACTTTCTATATGTATTGTGTGTCAGTGGATAGTTGTGATACAGTAGCTTTTTATAAATAAAAATATCCACAGTATCTTTGAGTTCATTTCATTTTTTTTAAATCTTTCTTTGTCTCATAAAAATTAACTGATTTGGTAAATAAATACTGATTTGAATTTCTTTTGTGTAAGTAATTCAAATGCATGAAAATCGTGATTTATGTAAATATCATTTCTTTTAAGTGAATGAAATTTTGATTATCTCTTTCCTTTATTTGAAGAAAAGAAGGGCCAAAGCTTCAAGAATATTCTGTTATTTTGTTCATAATTTTTGAGGGTTTTTTATGCTTGATTTTTTTTCTTTTTTTAATAAATTACCAAAATGGAAAAAAAAAAAAAAAAAAGACTGGTAAAAAGGAGAAGCGCATCAGTTCTGTTCAGAGTAACCTGATTATTTTATTTTATTTTTGTGTTAAGGAAAATGGGAGCAGGGATTTATAAAAGGGTGGGAGAGGAGGGGGGATTAGTACAATAGAATAGAGCCCGTATATTTTTAGTGAAAGCTTTATCTGGAAGCAGTTGCAACATTGTGCAAAAACCTAAGCCTTTGTCTAAAATGATAGAATCATAGAATGGTTTGGGTTGGAAGGGACCTTGAAGATCACCTGTTTCTAACCCCACTACTATAGGCAGGAACACCTCCCTCTAGACCAGGTTGCTCAAAGCCACATCCAGCCTGGCTTTTAATGCCTCCAGCGAGGGGGCATTCACCACCAGTGGGCAACCTGTTTGAGTGTCTCACTACCCTCGCAGTAAAGAATTTCTTCCTAATATATAGTTTTCCACGGAATTGTAGGAAAGCAGTGCACAGTTAGACTGGGATTAATTTCTTTACCTTTTCCCTGGAGTAACTTAGCATGCTCTTCTATCCAAGCATATCATACTACTAGGATATTTACTTACGGGCAAGATAGGTAGATGCAGGGTTGGATGTTATCTCATCCAATCTGTTGTGCAAGTTTGAGCAGTATCAAGTGGAAGTAACTAATAGTCTCACTGAGATTGTGTGCCCTTTGGTAGCAGTGCCTGGTTCTATGGAAAAAAAACAAAACAAAACACCACTATTTTAAAAAAGTGAAGAACCACATCTAAATGGATATACGATAGAATACAGCACCTGTTTTCAAAACTGAAGAACAAGCTTCTTTGATTTTATATAGACAGATATAGTCTTCACAGCCTGATTGGGAGAAGTTAATTTTATTCTTACGGTTTGATGGGGCTTAGTATAGAATTTTCATACATGGACCTCAGCTTGACCACACAGACATGCTGACCTCCGACCTCTGAACTGTTGTTCAGCAATACTGATGCACAGTTGTCATGTATTTAAAGCTTGTGTACTCCGTCATGCATGAGATACCACTAGTTACCAATAGCTTTTGCCTTGGTGTTTTATTGAGTTTGATTCATAGTAAATCACATAGAGAGATCAGCATATACTCTAAGCAGGTCTCTCATATTACAAAACAAAATGTACTTTATTTAGTACATCTAAGACAGCTCTTTCCCAAATATTTCAGTATTTTGTCCTTCTCCTAGAGTGTGACATAGGAAAAATGAGAATTCCCTTTACTACTCTGTGAATCTGATGAGCAATCAGAACTGTCTTCCTAATGTAAAAGGAAGAAAGAACTTCTACTACTGCTGAATTTCACGTTTATCTAGCTTAGCACGGGATTTATGGATGCAAGAAATTCCCCACACCTTAGTGGGTTCCAGGTGAAATAGAAAAAAGTCTGCTTGCCAAAGTTCTCTTTTCTCTTATCCTCAGAGTAACTGACCTTTCAGGCAGTGTTTAATTTCATGTTGTGATAACACAGTTAATGTTGCCATTTAATATAAGGTCTCAAGGCACCTCAGTCCTTTAACAGGTAAAGTGAGCCCTGCAGTCTGAGCGTCAGGGACTTAATTTGTAATTAACAAGTAAAAATCCATGGTGGCTGTATATCATCTGTTAATTTCTGATACCACTGACATGCAGTAACTCACAGGCAGATAGCATTGAAAGTACCAGCGTGGCAGGTGTGTTTTAGTCCTCGAGGAATACTGATGAGTGAGAGTATAAACAGACCCTAATTCCAAAATTTTACTCATATTCTTGAATAGGGAACATTTCAAAATGTACACTTCACCATGCTTACAAATTTCACTTTGAACCTTCCTTGACTACCCAAGCTGTAAGTAAACGTAGCAGTTACATATATTGTTTCTGTGTATGTGGTCATCACAAAGTGAACGAATGCCAGATATTTCAGTCTGACAGAAAAAGATTATTGCATTTAATTGGAAGACCTGAATTTAGGTTGTTTGTGGAAAAGCCTGTTTTTTGTTTTGTTTAAGTTTGGGGATTTGTTACTGGTTCTGTGGCCATATCTTGTGGGAATTACTGAAGTCTTCAGACCTGAGGCTATCTTTCCACAACACATGGTATCAACCAGTATTATAAAAGGGAAGGAATATTTGCCTGCACAGTTTTCCTAATGGAAAGCAGTTTTATTGCATGTAAGTCTGGAAAGAGAAAGCAGCAGAGCTTACTTGACAGGCTACTGAGAACTCAAAGTTGGCCTTGTTTCCTGATGAACAAAGGAATGAATTTCCAGGAATTGAAACCCAGATATGATACGGCATTTCGGCAGTGGATTTTCCCCTCTTTTTGTCCAATGAATTTTATTATTCTAGACAAAACAGGTGAGGGAATTTGACTATTTGGAATATTTATTCAGGAATATTTGCTAGCTTGGTAGATACGGTTGTTTTTCTTTGTTCTGTTTTTTGTTCTCTTTTTTTTTTTTTTTAATGGGAGATGGGTATATCCAAAATACATTACCTCCAAAGGCATGGACCATGAGTTGAGATCTCCTGCATCCTATAATACGTTCTAAATGAGTAGCTTTAAAGGATAGTCTTGCTACTTCTCAATAGCTGGGTCTTAAAAGGAAGGAATCTCCCCCTGGGAAAGCTATGCTAATCTGATATTGCTTTGAATCCTAACAAGAGTAGAGCCCAAATGCAGCAGACACCGACACAGAAGCGAAGGAAAGGAACTGCTTACCTTTGGAGGGCCCCAGGTAGACAGGTCTAGGTACACTGCATGCACCTGAGCTCCCCTGCGTTGGCCTTGCCTTCCCACCAGGCGCTCAATCACTGTTTCAGGCTGTGACTTAGCATTTCTGGTGCACATGCTTCTCTATTCAGAAAAATCACGTTATATATATATTCTAACATTTTGAATTATGTCATGAATATTAAATTGAGACGAATTAAGTACTATAAAATGCCATTTTTTTGGTTGTTCGAGGCAGAGCATTACATTTCTCCAGGCTCGCCGCTAGATGTCACTGTCTCACACGCAGCAACTATCGCCATGATTTACAAGAGCCAGTTCTGTGGAGTTTTTACATTGGTTTCACAAATATTTTCTGCGTCATTTTAGAATAACTATGAAAGCTTACACTGCAAATACTGGAAGCAAAGATTGTCTGTGATCTCCAGACACTTGCAATTATTTCTTGTTTTTTTTAAGCTAAAAAGTACTTTTTAGTAGCATTGATGAGAAGCATGTATTCTTCCTGAGTCAGGACTGTGTTTCAGTGGGTGTTCTAAAGCTTCACAATTAGACATGGAAATAATTATCCCTTCTCAGTCACACTTACATTTGCCTATGGAAGTCTTCAGTTTAAAAAGCGTAATAACTAAACCAAATACATTTTTGTATGAATATGCAGGAATGCTGACTGAAAAACAGCTTTTGTGAGCTGGCACCTTACGTGGCTTCCATTTCTTTGTGATTACCCTTACATAACTCACCATTACTGTAGCAGGACGTTAAATGTGTGTTCATACTCCCCTGTAGTCATAAATGAGGTTCTCAGAAGTCACTTCAGACTTTCTATATTACATGGCAAACAGCTGTGAGTGCTGGTCAGCGTTTGATGACTTGAGAAGCTGTACATGCATGTTCTCTGCATGACATTCCTGTTTATTTACCCTTTTAATTTACGAGCTCCACTTCCTCTCACTCCTTTCTAACTTTCAGTTTGAATTTACCTCACTCCCTTCCTGAAATTTACGTTCTCAAATTTTGAGAAGATGATGGTTCTGAAATGCAAGTCTCATAACTCAAAATTGAATGGCTTTAATGGGCCTCTGTTCTGTAATGCATCTTCTGACCCATTTTTCACCATTGTATCTATACTTATGGCACAGTTTTTCTGCAGACCTGGAAAAGTGTAATGAATGGGAAATAACTTACAGGACTTGGAAGATCTCTACATTTTTTTGCACTTCATTTGCTGCTTCATTTAAATAGGAACTATGGAAACATTTCTCCCATAGTTTTACAGGCAAAATGATGCTGAGTAAAGAGCAAGTAAGTTCAAAGTGCCATTTGTAACATACTTATTAATCTAGCCCCGAATAAAAAACAAATTAAAAAAAAAATCCTCTATACCCTTTGTGCTTTCAGGTACAGCAGGGACCTGGGTTTTCTGAAAGACCTGAGACCGTATGCCCTAAAGTCACATATAAGGGGATCTACAAGACACCGAGTCTTGAGTCATTTCCTATACTGCAGGAGTCGCAGCTTGATATCATAGTCTTCACTTTGATTTCGAGATTAATAAGAGAATCAGTTTCTGATAGCCACCTTTGAGAACATGTGATATGTGAAGTTTATACTCAACAGAAGTACCACAAAACTTGTGAAATTGACGTACCAAATAATACACATCCCTCGTTCACCAGTAAAGTTGTGGGATTTTTTTGTTTTTTTTTTTAAATAGCAGAATCCAAGGAACTGTGTATTTGGTTGTTAAAATAGATTTGATCCACCTCAAAGCTGTAAAATTGAATTAGAAGTAGTTTTAATGACTTTTATTTGTAGGATTTTAGGTTAATTGATGTTGAAACCATTTTAAGTAGTCACAATCTATATTTCTTTTGAAATTACATGGCCTATGCAAATAAAGCAGTCCCATTTTATCTATTGTTTCAGTTGCCCTAAATACTCAATTAGTGTAATCCTACTGTAAATATAAAAAAAAAAATCAAAATTAATTAAATACAGGACACAGAACATTCCTTTGATTAACAAAAGCTAATTTATTTAGAAAAAAATCAGGTTAATTAGTAAATGTTGAGTTTTCTGCTTACCGTATGTGTAAGGAAAAACAGATTTGAAATAAAAACTTGCTGCCTGCAATATGTCAGTGAACTATGACAACTGTCATGCTACGTGATTTTCATGTGAATGTTCATATTGAAGGTTTTTTTTTTCCAGAAATTGACTTATCAATAACCATGTAATTAAAAATAAAATTGAAAAGGTACAGAAAGCATAGCTTTGTAAAACTGTAACAAACTCCCTAAACAACTTGCATGAAGATTATAAAAAGTTCTGCAAGGCTTACATTTGAATGAAATATTTTGGAGATATTGATTTATATCTGTTTCTTCCCCAAGCTGTCAAGAAACTCATGAAATTTATTTTCAAGACTTAGATATAAAGAAAAATCATCCAGGAGACTCTGAAACCTGAATTTTGACATTTTAAGTACAGTGAAATACATGGGAGTCTTTCTATCTCAGACTACAAAAATACCTCGAAAGCTGAATCAATATGCTTGTAAACCGAACAGCAAAACAAATTCACCTGAAGACAAAGTGTTGTATCATGATTGGGGAATATAAACTAAACACTGTAAATTAAAAAATACAGGAAAATATGGATATTAATGCATTTTTTCAATGTACTGCTTATTTAATTCCTGTACATGCAAATATGCTTTAGTACTGACAAATTCAAAAACGTAAAACTTAAGAATTTCACCAGAAGTTCTTTCAAGTGAAAGACAGAGGCTTTATTAAGACAACTCTCTCTAGTCTTTTTGGAGACTTTACAGAAAAAGCTGAATGCAAATGTTGGATGAAAGTTCACTGTGGCGGGGTTTTGTTGTTCTTTTTATTTTGTTTGTTTTTTAAATTGCATTTTTGACTTTACCTATCAGATTGTGGGTTAAAGTGCAACTTGTCAGAATATTATACACTATTGAGCAGTACCAAAGCTGCTTTTGACTATGTATGCCCATGCTCAGGTCTACTTAGGCAGACACATATTAATACAATTCTAATTAATTCTAACAGACCTGCCATCGTCATTCAGTATCATTAACTCAGTTCTCATAGGAGAACTTACCTTACAGAGTTGTCATTGCATTTAAATTTAACCCAAGTGTGATACTCTATACTTGCATTAATTCATCCGAAAAAGATAATATGCATTATTATATGGGTAATTGGCAGTATTGTATATGAGCTAGAAAGCAATCAGTTTTTATTGTTGTCCTTAGAGGGCTCTATTCCATACAGTATTACTGGGAAATAGGCTGATTTGACATTTTAACATATTCTGACATCCTCTGTAATTTAATTTATGCCTTACATTAATTCTGTTTACATGATTTTAACTGTGTGCAGAGCCTTGCAAGCTGGTTAAAAGGTCTGATGACGCAGATTTAGGATTGTGAGATGAAATCTTAGTTCCCAAATTTCAAAAACATGAGGAATAGTCCAGAGACAAAATGATTGAATCATGTCTTAATCATGTCGCGTAATTTTCTGAACGCTTACCTGTCCTTCTAGAACACATGTGAGGAAATCACAGCATTGCAGTGCAGCTTTTTCTCTTTAGCAGATTAATATGTTTAAAGACATGGGGGCAGGATGGACTCTGAACAAAATGCAGAATGGTCCCCTCTTGTATCTTCCAGGGGATTCAGGTGGGACTTCAATGGGAGTAATTCTAGTGAAGGACCACAAATGTTTGATAGGAAAGAAAAGAATATGGATGTAGAAAAGTACTTCTATCAGCATATTGACTCTTTATGTTTAAAAGAAGCATTTAAAAGGCCAAAGTGAGGGCTACCATGCTAATGGGGACATAAGATACCTGGAAGAGCAGTCACAGTTTCATGGCTAGTTCCCTTAGGATCTGCTGTATGCAACAAATGTAAGGATCTGGAATGGAATTAAAGGTAAGGTGCACACATAGATATAAATTTGGGTGAATTGAAGTGTTAAAGTCAGATGCAACTTCGCTTATTACAGTATTAAAAAAACTAATATTTTGAAGAAAAAGGTAAGAAGAAAAGTCAAAGAATCAGCAGAATACAGAATAAGGAGAAGACAGTTATCGTAGGGAAAAAGATAAATGGATTAAAAACTAAAAGAAAACCTTCCTTGCAGGCTTTCATGGAAGAAACTTGCAGATTACTGTGGATTAAAGATTCTCCACAAGAGCTCTTGAGAGGGCACAAGATTATACTCATGTAAACTGAAAGCTCCGCTAACCCATCAAAACATGAGAATGGAAATTAACTTTCAAAAATACCAAGCAAACACTAGGTTTGTTGAGAGCCATTTAACATCATATTCTGCCTCCAGCTCTCTGATGAGCACAAACTGATCACAAAATATTAATACTTATTTTCCTTGGATTAGAATGTGCTTTGAGTCAAAATACTCCCCCCAGAGCACAAAGAAATTAGCCATGATCATTTCAGCTCACTAATCAGGCAATCAAGAAGTGCCTATGCCAGGATCAGTACTATTTTCCAAGTTCGCATTTGCACACTCACCTTATTTGAGCTCTCTGGGTGAAGCCATTGCCAGAGCAATGTCTTCCTCTACTGCCTCTCCCTTGCAGCAGATGTGGAAATCTGAGTTGCCTAACCTGGACATTGCTGGTGGGCTTCCTTACAATGAAATGTGCTCTCTTTGCAGCAGGATTCAGTGCCGAGAATATTGAATGAGAAGTCTGCTGTTTTACAATGGATCGTGAAGCAATGTAAATGATCTTCCCTATTGAAAAAGGAGAAGCATCCCACATCTCTAAGATTCTTTTATAACAGGAAATTGACTCTATGAACTCTTTATTCCTGAAGAAGGAATTCATTTTCCATAGGAAGAGAGAATGAGAAAGAATAGGTATCCTGAGAAGAATGGGATACTACGAGTAAGACAAAAATCTGCTATCTTGATTAGAATATTTTTCCGATACTCATAAGCCTCCAGTCTAAAATAAGAAAAGATTTTAAAAATGAAATGAATGTAGCGCTAGTAAGAGCAAAATTGTTTAAGGTGAAAAAATATGTATGGGTTATATTGAAGTTATAGCAAATTTAAAAGAAATAGGCAGGAAGGAAAGAAAATTATTGAATGAATCATACTCTCTTGGGTAACAGTGTCAGCAGACTTGAAATCATCATGTTGCATAGGACAAACAGATGAGCAAATTGATGAGTAACTGACAAAAACTTTTTTTTTCCTGAACACTGAACTAGCAAACAGATCTTTTTATATAATAGAGATGTGAGGTAATCACTCGCATCTCTCTGAAAGTCAGAGCTATAAAGAAGGATATAAAAGAGCAGATGGTTTGTTATCATGAAATCCTAACAAATGCAAGCAGTCGAACTGTTGGAAGAATGTTTCTTCATGAACCTGTTTAATCACAGTGGCTGAATTTAGTGCTTATGGTTTTATAGCAGTTATTTCTGTCATGATCTAGCCCACAGCAGGGCTTTGGTACTTGATGAGTGTAGGGCAAATACCCCAAAAGAATAGCACCCACACAAAATAATGAAGTTGGACAGTATATTTTTGTATGGCTTGTCCAGATGGTATAAAGACAATCAGTAATTTAGGAAAAGCTCACCTGTCCCTGATGGTAAAGGCTTGCCTAGAACTCCACAGGGGAGGGATCTCCAACAAGAGAACCTTTTCCACTGGTGGTCAGCCCTTAAATGGGGTCTAGGAGAAGTGGAGCCAGACTTCACCTCTTCTGGTCACACAGGTACATTGCCTTCACCTGTGCTCCTGCAGATGACTCAGTGCTCGCCTCAGGTGATCCATCAGTGGTTCAGGCTGTGATTCAGCAGTTCCCATACAGTGATCTTTAAGGTCCCTTCAAACTAAGCCATTCTGTGTTTCTCAGTTCTTTACACCACATGGTTCAAATTTCTTAACTGGGAGGGTTCAAATTTAGGCTGATCCCTAAAGGACATGAAGCTATTAAAGAGCATGAAAGAAGGGAAAAGGTCTTGACAGCAAGACTTACGAGGTTTGGTTTGTTCAGCTTAGAGAAGGCTGAGGTGTGGTTGTTTCGCACCAGTGACCAGTTGAACTGACATTAGGGAAAGCTTCTTCACCAGAGGGCAGTGGGCATGACCCCAGGGTGCTGGAGTTCAAGGAGTATTTGGACAACACTCTCAGACATAGGGTTTGAATTTTGAGTGGTCCTGTGTAGAGTCAGGAGTTAGACCTGGTGATCCTTGTGGGTTCTGTCTAACTATATCATATTATGTCGTATTCAGAATATTGTCTTGAGCCCTAAGCTGACAGTTGTAGACCATTTTTTTTTAACCTCTTTGAAGCTTCATTTTGCTTCTGTCTATCTTGAGCACGATCTCCACGTTCATTAGTTCTGTTCTTCTTGGTTAAGAAAGGTTATATATTCTTCTCTGCAAGTTTTTATGATGTCTCTCCCACCTTGAGTTGATGTCCACAATTTCCCTTCTCGAGCTACGTTTCAAGTAACCATAGAAAATGTTTGTGTACAACTAGCAGTAAGCTACAATAATCATATTACAACTTCAATTATCTAGAACCAGAACTATCTGGAATTATTTGTGGTTGTGGTCAACTGTCTCCAGAAATAGGTGTGTTTTTTTTGTCAAAGCAGTAGCACAAAGTTATCTTCAAGAAAGAGGATGGGGAGTCTGGGGAGTCAGTGGGACTGACTATTTTTTCTCTGACTTTCCTAAAAGCTTAGTATTTTTCTATCAAATGAGATTTGATATCAAATGAGATATTGATAAATTCTGCACTGTGGCAAAATTTCAAGACAGTACATGCCTTAAAAAAATATATTGTTGCTATAATCCTACATATTTCTCATCTTATTCCATGTGTGAACTTTAGTTACAATTTCTCAAATTGTGGCATGAGAACTTCAAGTTACTCAAACAGGGTATGAAGACATTCTACCTGAAATATGACAGCATGCTAACTGTAGATGAGCAAATGGTACAGAGGAAGATACAAAACAGATGGATGTGGCAAATGCTCTAAATAAAAAGAAAAATTGGAAATTACATCTGTCACGCTTTACTTTGCTTAACCTTCCAGCTGCTGTGTCAGTACAAGGAGCAGATTTCATTCTCAGGAAATTTTAACACAGCATTTGCTTCTACACTTAATTACAAATGTGTGGTATTCAGTGTTCTTTTCTAAGACAATAGACTTGAAGTACTTCATCTGCAGTTCTGCCTGGCTTCAATATAGGTCACAGAATGCCTGAAATCTATGTATCTTCACAAAGATTCACAGTAAAGTATTTATTAAAATCACAAACTATTGAAATATGGCCAAGTAATATCACAAAATAGTTAAGGATGTAACTTTCTGTTTTCTATTGCTAGCTTTATAACACAATTAAAATTTTAGCTTTTATGATAAAAAGGGCAGAAAAGGAGTGATATGTTCTGCCTTAGAGAAGCAGAAATTGGAAGAGAGAAATTATAAACTCTCTTTTCCCTTCTGAATACCTTTTAAAACTTTACCTTATGAAAGTATCTGTTTAATGATTAATTTAAAAGTTGCAGAGATTCTGTTCTGCAAATAAATTTATACCTTATCTATCTATCTATCTATCTATCTATCTATCTATCTATCTATCTATCTATCTATCTATCTATCTATCTATCTATTTACCTTTTAAAGGTTTGATTGCAAAGCAGACAAACACTGAAGCCGGCCTTGGCTTTCATCTCTGGAGGTGTTCAGGTTGGATGAGGTCCTGGACAGCCTGATTTGGTGCTTGGCAACCCTTCTCACAGCAGGGCACTGGAACTAGATGATTTTTAGGGTCCTCTCCAACTTAAGCCATTCTGTGATTCTATGATCTACCATGGTCACAGCTCACACAGACATACTAAGATGGGTTTAAACCAGCATGTCAAATAAACACGGAGTGGCTGACAACCATTCAGGTCTGGGCTATCACAAAACAAATTGTGGCAGGAGCATTTATTCAATGTCCACTCGCTTGAACTTCTCAGTGGCTACTTTATCAAGATAAATTCATTTTCAATTTGATACCAAAAGATAAAAAATAACAGGTCTATCAGATCTTTCATACCTTTCAGTCCTCCATGTATTCAAGAATGTTACCACTTTCAAACAAGCACACACCTAAATCTTTAGGGACACTGACAGTTTCAGAGTAATCAAGTTGTTTTCTTTGCTGAAATGTGAGAAATTTTGTTTGCTGTATGAAATGTACCAAATTCTGCATGAGGATGTCCAGATTCATCCAGTGGCATTTTCTTTCTTCTAGCAGATAGTTTTGTACTGAGAGACAGCAGAAAATATGCATAAAATAATGACTATGCTGAATCAGACAAAATCCGTTATTGTGTCTTGTCTCTAACTGAGGGCAACAGCAGTTACTTGGCAAAGTGAGTAAAAGCAAAAAAAATACACAGCTCCCCACACTACCTGGGAAGTTTTGCTGTGGAACATTTGCATTAATTAGCCTTTGATGAACTTTTATTTTGTCAGAATTTTGTTCTCTTTGTTTGCTTCATTTTTAAATTAGAACTTTTAGCAACTACAGTGCTAATTTGCAGAAGTTCTTCAGCATTTTCCAAACACGTTATAAACTCTAGTTGACTCTTAAGGCAAAGCAAGTGTAAGTTGCAAACATGGGACTCTGAACATGATATCCACTACCATGTTTCAGATAACTAGACTTTCTAATCCTTGTTTGAAAGAAAGGTGGACACCATTCTGACATCTTGTAGTTTGACTAATTCAGTGAGCAAATAATGTCTCAACTTTCTCGTCCTCCTATGGATGGTGTGAAAGGGATTTTTTTTATGTAGCGTATGTTAATAATTGACTGAAACTATTTGCTTGTTTGGGTTGGTTGGTTGTTAGCTGTTTTTTGTTTTTTTTTTCATGCTTTTTTTTTTTTGTTTTCCATAACATTTCTGTTCACAGAAGTTTCTCAAGCCTAGGCTGGAACTGTTAATCAGACACTGCAGGGAACCTCATGGTAAGTATTAGCTCAATGAATGGGACCTCATTTAGAAAGGGTTATAATGCAGACCCACACTTCTGATCTGGATAAAACTGACCCCAGTGAAGTGCCCTTATCAACACCCTCCTAAATGTTCCTGTACACACTGCTGCTGCTTTCTCCTGCCAAGGACCACTTTAGCCCAGGAATGAGAGTTCAGTTTTAGGCACTAATTCTAATCTTATGACAAGCTGTACTAGCAGTCATGCCTGCTGGTTTTCCCCAGCCTCAGTGAATCATCTAGCCATCAAAATTCTTTGGGATGATGCTCCCTGTTTTGTTTTGTTTTTTCACTTTGACTCTGAATATAAATATATACGTATTGAAAATGCTTTTAGGGACACCTCAATAAATCTTCAGTTGTTCTTTATAATACTAAAAAAAAAAAAAAAAAAAGCTTTTAAATTTGGATTGTAAAGAAACGGAAAGAGAAAAACTGCAAAACATACTTAACAGCATTAGTTTAAATACTCACTATATTTGGACTAATAACAATAAATCTTTGAAACTAAGTGAAAAAAAATGCAGTGTTCTAGCTCTGCTATTCAAAAATAAAAAATAAAAAAAGATTGCAGATGACTTTCAAAAAGCAAATGCAGTACTACAAAAACTTATGTGTAGCCATAATTTTCTTAATCTTATTTCTTTCCTAACTATTCACGTGCATGGGAATTTCTACAGCAATGATTGTCAATATGTGCAGTAAAATTAACTTTTAACTACATGCACATGTCAAGGAAGGACTGTTGCTAATCTTTTTATAACAGCTTAAATGATCATTATTCTTCCTGTAGCTGACAGTATTTTCCTGCCTAACGTTGAAAACATTTTAGTATTGTGTGTGTCGTTTCTCCATGTTTATAGAATATTGTTGTCTTGATGCAAGAGGGAAAATTTACATTAACCTTTAATATATAGTACCTGAAGTTTATATTGCAAGTGGAATTGATTACTTTAACATATGAGAAGACTGCAGACCTAAAAAAAATGAGACAACACCATAATGTCCGAATGTGTTATTTACTTTTCACTGTTAAATGCTGCACTGCTGGCCAGTGTCAATATTTTTGATATCTGAAATTTCAGCTGTAAAATAATTTACATATAAAATGACAATATGCAAGACTCTCAGAATGCCCATCAGTGTTGTATGTATTGATGTGTTACTATTTCACCTCTATCAGTCCTGCTGTGTAATTTTTCCTGAAACTGGGAAAGATCTCGAGAGTTCAGGTATCACAAAAAATGAGTAAACCTTTAAGGTTTAGAAATCTAGTGTAAGAATGTAACAGCTTTGTCAAATTCTAAGCTACTTTGAGAAACAAAAATTATATTTGAAATTAGCTAGATAATTTTTCTGGAAAGAAAAAAATCTAGCTTGAGATTTTCTCCAATATTTTATCTCTTAGAATTGCACAAACACTGATGTTATTTCCAAAGGCAGAAAGAGCAATGCTATATACTATACATCAAATATTTCTTTTTAATTGAAAAATCAACACAACAATCCTATTTTTTTTTTTAATGTATGAACTTTAGGTTGCATTACTGTGAAAGTCCTAATTTCCTTTATCATTAAAAAAGTGTGGCAGTTCAATTCCCAACTTGCAGGTCAAAGTTATGCCTAAAATTGCCTTGTTTCTTTCATTACATGGAGTCATCCTCTTTACAGTGTTATCTTAAGTACCTCAATTAAATTTAGTGTTTCCAATTGTTTTGGCCTTCCCTCCAAAATCTTCTTTAACTGTAAAACAAGACCAGACTCCTTGTACATGACACTTAACCTTAGGTTACCACTGTTAGTCTGAACACTCTTTTCCAGCTAACATCTATAAAGCACTTACAGAACCTTGTTTCCTTGTCATGACATTTTTTGGCTGTAAGTTATCCTGATTTTCTAGTCAATTCTAAAATTAATGATCACTGAACAACTAAGAACACACCTCAAGTAGTGTCAGTTACTGCTTGCTCAATTTTGCTTTACAAAAGAATGAGAAGAAATAAATCTAAGAGCCACTAATATGCAGAAATAAAAAACATGCCATACGTTTCTTATTTTCTCTCTCTCTCTTTTTTTTTTTTTTTCAACTAACAATTGATATTCCTTCTGGGTCCCTAAGAAGTGTATTTTTTTGTTCTATTTTCGTATGAACTTCAAATAGTTATCATCTGCACTACATATCACTGTCCGTTTTAAGTAAACACATCCATTTTGTTAACTTCAACATGTCATAATCTTTTAGAGACAGACTCAGGAAAATTAGCATGAACAGTATTGTATGATATTAATTACATATACCTCATGTAAATTTAACCTTTTTGTTCAGGGCACTGTTCAAGTAAGTTTTAGGAAACCTTTGGTTTTCTTAGGGCATGTTATTTTAATTATTCAAGACAGTATTGTAATAGTACTAGCATAATGTGCCATTTATTTTTTTAGTGGAACAGTATCCTGCCTGAAATATGGCAGCTTGTGGAAGTGAGTAAAATTCAGATTGATCACATGTGTATTGGATTCCTCCAGTTTGTGATTATATATTTCTAAAGTACCTAGAGCTAAGAGGAAATCAGAAGTTTGGCAATTGCTCAAAAATAGCAATCTCGATCTTCTGAAAGGTAGCACTGGGTAAGCAATAAAATTACAGATGTGTGAATTGTTAATAAATCAGTATTTCTAGCAGAATAAGATGAATTTATTGTAGATTCTAAATTGAGATTTTTAGTATTGTTCCAGTGACTGTAAACATATGCTTTAGATATGTGTTTCCAATCCATTAGACACCAGAGAGTATACATATCTGTCTGAGTTCCCTGATTCTGATGTATTAAAGAGTCTTTAATTTACTTGAAATCTTACATTTCTTAAGACTTAGATACAGGAATGAATCCTTCCAACCAGTTCAAAAGTACTAAAATGGAAAGGAACAAACAGCATCCCAATTAGTCTCTCTCTTTTTCAGTTCATATTCTTCTCCCGTTCAGTTAATGAATTTGCCTAGCTCTGTTAATCCTACTTTGAATTACACTATCTTGGTCTGGCTAGCCTGCAAGGTCACTCAAAAGAAATAGACAGTAACTCTGTTAATACAAGCACAGGTGAGGATTAAAGTAAACATTTAAAATGTGAAGGTTGGAAAACCAAAATGAGAATTTTACTCATCTTCTTTTTTTTTTTCTAATGAAGTCCTACTTTTGCAACTTACTGCTAATGCCTTTCTGTAATTATTAAGTGCTATATTTAGTTGTAATTTTCTGTTACAGAAGCCTATTTCTTTTGTAGTGTTTCCAATCTGTATAACTTGACCAGTCAGCTCCTGACAGTATGCTCTGAAACATAATTATGTTGCTCTTGACCTGTCATACTTCACTATTCTAAAAATCTCATACTTCTGATCTTTTAAAGAAGCCATTGTTGTAGAACTACTCCATTAATTGCACGTATTGTTATTTTTCATAGGTAATGATATAGCTGGGCAAAATAAGTAGGTGTTAGGAGATGAAACTGATGGTGATGGTGTAAATAAATAAAAAATTCTGATACTGAGAAGAAAGATTTTGTGCTCTTGCCTCTTAGTTCTGTTTTCTCTCTCCACTACTGTGGAGAAAATGCATAATAGAAAAGGAAACTAAACATGCAAAGCTTGATGAATATGAATTATACAGGCAAAATGGACTCATTTGAATATAAATAATATTAAATATTATAGTAACAAAATAATGCATTAATAAAATTTTATTTACATTGTTGTCATCAATGTCGCATGACAAACAGGGTAGAATACAGACAGCCTCTCCACATAGAGAATCTGAGCATGGAGGAACATGTTCAGGTTATAAAGAAGTTCTGCTTGCCACCTTAGAATGGCCTGATGGAGGTGGTGCTCTGGAGACATGAACACCTTACAGACAACTGTATTCAGACATGACCAATACAGTGAATAAATAAAACAACAATACTGTTGCAAGGCTTTAAGCATTTTCAAGTATCTGTGCCTAAAATAATCATTTCCTCTAGAAACTGGTGTCACTAGGGGGTAATCAAAAAACTCTTGCAGGTAGTAAGTCTACGGAAGTATCACCTCTGTTGAAATCCAGGGGATAACTTATCACAGTCAGTTCTGGTTAAAAAGCTGGAAAATAGAAAGGCTACTATGTATGACGAGATAGACCTGTTCAGCAGACACTGACATACTTGTTTGGAAGAATGACATAAAACATCTAATGGATTGAGTTTACTAAGCATATCTATAGCTGTAAAGTGCAGTTTATAATCCATATGTTCCCCTCTGTGATTTTTCTTCATAGATTTTAATTCTAACGTTTTTTCCCTTCATAAAAGTTAGCTGATCAAGTGTTAACTGAAATACCATCCGTGAGCAAAAGAAAAACTGTTCTAGTCACTGAATTTAAACTGTAGTAAACATTGGCACCACAAAGCTTGAAAACAAGCTGTTCTACATGCACTTCTGGGCAAAGTATTTGTTTAAAAATATTTTTGAGATCTTTCCCATACACTGATGCTCATGTGGGTAATCGAGTCTCTCAAACAGGATTGTTTGTTGCAGAAGGAAGGAGAGTTTCTACTAGAAAAATCTGATCAGAAAATGTTCAGTCTAGTAAAGTGCTCTCCAAATTTTCCACACCTTTCCTTTGTAGGAGGCACAGAATTTGGACATGGTACTCCAGCTAGGGCCGCACAAGGGTAGAGTAAAGAAGGACAATCATCTCCCTGTTGGCCACCCCTCTTCTCATGGAACCCAGGATACCATTGGCCTTCCAGGCTGCAAATGCACCCTGCTGGCTTATATTCCATTTTTCATCAACCAGGACCGCAAAGTCCTTCTTGGCAGGGCTAACTCAAAAGACTTCTCCCAGTCTGTATACATACCTAGGATTCTCTCTCTCATTGTCTCTTTTAGTGTTCTGCAGTTTCCTATTTGCTGCCTCCTGCACACCAGCTTGAATGAGAATAAGTGGTTAGTAGCCATCCTGTTTAATGAGATAAGGCATCCTCTTCCAAACATCTCTAACGCACACCCCTGGCAGACAGCAAACCTCTCTGTAAAGAGGGCTGAGAGATGGAGTGGCTGCGGGCAGGCCTTGCCAGGTTGGGAACTCTCAAGGGGCTGGAACTTACTGATGTTTGTGCTACATGAATGCAAGTTGGATGAGCTGGAACTGTGGTCCACCTGCAGCTTCTCCAGCACCATCAACTCCTCCTTCAGCAAGGGCCTGGAGCTGAGAACAGAACCGACTGGGATCAGTAAGGGAACCAGAAGCTGCAGAATGGGATTTTCTGAACAAAATCCCCCTTGATTTGTGTTGGTGTGCCATTCGACTCCTAAAGAGACTACGAGCTCTCTGATTACTCTGCTTTTGTTAGCAATATGCTGTG
The DNA here is from genome assembly GCA_036925125.1 of Oreortyx pictus. Lineage (NCBI taxonomy): Eukaryota > Metazoa > Chordata > Aves > Galliformes > Odontophoridae > Oreortyx > Oreortyx pictus. The sequence goes on along the minus strand of JAUPFR010000002.1, from coordinate 88,491,879 downwards.
TCAGACTGTGGGAGTAAACATGTATTGTCTGCTCCACACAAAGCAATATACTTTTTCAAATGTCCAAATGATACAGAATTAAATTATCCCTTTAATACCTCCAGTCTGAAATCTTCCTGATTTTTACCTTCAAGGTCCTGGTTCATCTTATGTACAGTTCTTTCTAAAGATGAAATTATGTATATGTTTTTTTATCACATACTTGCAAACATATATTTTAAGGTTCAGGGAAGTTCCTCACCCACAAATAACCTGAATGCTGTAATTCTTTCTACTGATAACAACACCAAAGTCTAGCTCAAATGTGAAAGAGATATTTACAAATCCACACGTCATACATGTTTGTTGGAAGCTGTAACAAATATTGTTGAGGCTGGGGCTGCCTTGCTCTCTCTGCACTCTTATGACAAGGTTTGAAGTGTTTTCGTAACAGAACTTGCTCTGGAACTTGTTCACTGGAATCTCAAGTTGGATGGAAATCACACAGAGTGTTCTAAACTTATTCTTTACAGAGTGAATTCAGAATAAGTTTACTGACTCTTGTCACCACAAACAGAAATGATAGTAGCCATGGAAATAATAAAAAAGTGGATTCGGTAAATAAAATAGATACAAATCTATTTTGTATCTACACAGTTTCCATATAACTGTTCTCAACTGCAGTGGATTAGTGGAAATGCTGTGGGCATGAAATATGACCTTTTAAAGGAAATATAAGTAACCAAAGCCTGATATATGTAAATTTTGTTCCCCAAGGAAAAAGGAAACTTGCTAATTTAGAGACAAAAGTGAAAATGACAATACCAAAAGTGCTACCAAATGTACAAAGTGAATAACCTGAAATTAGAAAAGAGATTCTTTTCTTTCATAATCTTTTTTCAGGTGTAGTAATTTCACAGATTATTGCTGTTATTATTTGTAACTGCAGATGTCACTGACACTCATCTGTTTTCCCCTAGAGAAAAAAAAAATTCTTACTGCTTTTGATATGTACATTATGTGTTGCACCTGGAAGAACCTGCTGCATAAACACTGTTATTGGTCCTTTTCTTTTCCATCCTTGTTTCTATTGGTTGATAACTGGATAGCTCTCCACAGACAACCAGCTGAAACTATTCCAATTTCTCCTTAGTCCAGATGGACTCAGTTTGGCCCATCTCATATGCCTGTAGCTTACATTAGTTTATGCCGTCTGTGTGAAGTCACAGAGAAAGATCTAGAAAGCTTGATAACAATGAAAAAAGTAATTAAGAACTCTCTTAAACATCTAACATGATATAAGATGAGGTGCTCTTTGAAGAAACTTATCTCTAGAAATGATGATAGAAGGCACACAATGGCCAGGAGATCAGCTGACTGAGGTAAGATGTTTTTACTGCTCGCGCTGTACTTGCACATGGAAAAAAAATCCTGAATAAATAAGGGTGGTGGTTGTTTCTTTCTTTCTTTCTTTTTGTTCATTTATTTTGGTTTGGGTTAGGTTTTTTTGTTTGCTTGTTTGTTTTTGCTAATAGAGGTAGAAAGACTGTACATTATTGTCTTAGGCAATAGCATAGAACAACTAAAGTTGGAAAAGAGCTCTAAGATCATCAAGTCCAACCATCATAGTCCACCAGCCTGTGACTGTTTTAGACCATGTCACTCATTGCCACATCTTTTCTTGAAAACCTCTAGGGATGGTGATTCCACAACATCCTTCCCCTTACATCCAGTTACATCCCCTTACTCCAGTGCTCTCTGTTACAATATGGAACTTGGACTCATTGGTAAATGATATTTGTGAGACTGCTGTGCAGGTTAAACAGTTTGTAGCTTGAGAAGAAAATAATTCTACTTATGTTTTGGCTAAAGATTAGCACTTAACGTCAGTGGTCTTTGAGAAGTATAACTCACTTGTGAGTAGTGAATCACTGCTCTTAATACAGTAATATACTTACTTTAATGAGATCATAACAATCTCAAGTTTAATAGTTACACATTCCCTTTAAAATGTAATGATTGCACATACTTTGTTTTAGGTAAAAAAATGAAATCTTTAAGGAATTGAAATGATGTTAAATCAATCTCCAGACTAATTTCCCTATGAGCTACAGTCAGTGCAATCAGTCAAGTAGTTTCATCAGGGACCTACTTTCTATAAAGAGTATCAATAAAGACTGTTTATAGACCATTTACATAACCATCCAACATTGTGAAGAACACAAATGTGAATATACACAGCAGTTTTGTTGAATCTGATACCTACCTGGAGACTACATGGTAATTTCTGGGACAAAGATATTTGCTGGGAAATTACAAACCACTGTGGGGAAAAAAAAAATAAAAAAAAAATTCACTAAACTAGTCCATGAATGTATTCACACTTTATTTTCTTTAAGTGCCCAGTGAGAAGAACAGAGCAGCTGCAAAGTTAAATGCAAACAGTTGTAAAGGTAAACCAGGCCTATCAGCTAGCAATCTGCCAGCATTGCTCTGGCTTCCTTCTGCACTTCCAGCTGCATCTTCTGGGACTGCAGACCCCCATGGGTAAACATTGCCCTTTACTTCACAGAGTGCCACAGGCCCATATCTGGAATGCATACATTTACCTGCCTCTAAAGAGTCCAGAAATTAAATTTGACCCTGATTTTCAAATGATTTGCCTTCAACATTACAGAGATTGTGATGTTTGGCTTATTTTTCATAACCAAGACTTAAGTCCATGGTTAAGCACAGACCCTAACTGAAGATTTTCAATCACTTTTTATAGGGAGTACATTCTCTGTAATTTCTGAGCAACAAATTCAAGCAACATCAATGATATTCTCTTGAAAGCCATAGTAAGGCATGTGGAAAACAAAGATGCGGTAAAGAAGGGTGGTAACCAATGTGATATTACCAAGGGAAGTCATACCTGACAAACTTTGTAGCCTTTTATAATGGAGTTACAGCATCAGTAGATAAAGGAAGAGCAACTGAGGTAATCAACCAGGACTTGTGCAAAGCATCTGACACTGATCTGCACAACGTCTTGGTCACCAAACTGGAGAAAAATCAATTTGATGGTTGGACTGCTTGCTGGATAAGGAATTTACTGTCTGGTCACACTCAGGGAGTTGCACTCAACGGCTCAGTGTCCAAGTGTAGAACGGTGACAAGTGGTGCTCCTCAGGGATTGGTGCTGGGATTGTGCTATTTAACATATTTGTAGGCAACATGGACAGTGGAATCAAGTGTACCCTCAGCAAGTTTGCAGAAGACACCAAACTGAGTGGTGTGGCTGATATCCTACAGGAAAGGGATGCCATCCATAGAGACCTGGACAAGCTTGAGACGAGGACCCATGCCAACCTAATAAAATTCAACAAGACCAAGTGTAAGGTCCAGCACCTGGATCATGGAAATCTCAAGCATAAATGCAGGTTGGATGGATAACGTCTTGAGAGCAGCTCTGAAGAGAAGGATTTGGGGGTGTCAGTTGATGAAAGATTCAACATGAGCCAGAAATGTGCGCTTGCAGCCCAGAAGGCCAATGATATCCTGGGTTGCATGAAAAGAAGCATGACCAGCAGGTCAAGGAAGGTGATTCTGCCCCTCTACTCTACTCTTTTGAGACCCTAGCTGCAGCACTGCATCCAGTTCTGGTGCTCTCAACTCAATAAGGACATAGCACTTTTGAAGCGGGTCCAAAAGAGTGCCATGAGGATGCTCAAAGGTCTGGAGCACCTCCTCTACAAGGACAGGCTGAGAGTAGGGACTTTTCAGCCCAGAGAAGAGAAGGCTCTGAGGAGATCTTACAGCAGCTTCCCAGAACCTGAAAAGGGCCTATGGAAAAGCTGGGGAAGGACTTTTTACAGGGGCATGTAGCAACAGAATGAGGGGAAATGGCTTTATACTGGAATGGGGTAGATTTAGACTAGATATCAGGAAGAAATTTTCTGTGAGGGTGGTGAAACACTCAAACAGGTTGCCCAGTGAGGTTGTGGATGCCCACTCACTGGAAGCATTCAAGGCCAGGTTGGATGGGGCTATGAGCATACAGGGCTCATTAGCCTCTTTTTTTTGTTTATGATAATAACTACAGGACCATCACTCAGAATAAAAATAAAAATAAAAAATGTTGTGCAACAATAATGCGTTACAGAAAAAAAAATATTTGTTGCCAAAATTGTCTGTCCTTTTTAAAGTTCTTTACATCTCTTATATATTCTGTTCTCCATATTGTGGTCCATTCAGTCAACTTTATCTACTTGCTGTTGCTGAGGGCAAGTGCTAGGTTTCACAAATGCTAGGGCTTTAAAGAAGAGCACAGCTGGAGTGGATATAATGAAACAGTATTCTTCCATATCAAAGCAGTCTTGTTGCTGATGAGAAAAGATAAAAAAATAAAAAACATATGCACACAACAATATGGTGTATATTTATACCACTTTAATGAGGCTCTATTCAAAAATCCAGCTGTGAAAATATGATGTATCTATATACAAATTCTTCAAGCACTAAAAAGTAATTTCTCCATAGTAAAGAGTGATTTTCGCACATTGTAGATTGTATCTTGTCATTTATCATTTCCTGCAGACCATTCACATGCATGTAAGTACACTTTGGTGTTTGAATGAGTTGCATGGGAAGCACGGCAGCTATTAATAAACAGCACTTAATCGGTAGAGGGCTGAGCACTCATTTAATTCTATTTACTTGAATTCATTGTGTCGTCACAAATTTATTTATTTTTAAATCCTCTTCATTTCTGCTTCATTATTCCCCCCCCTTTTATTTTCCGCAGAAAAAAATAAATGCTAATACTGATTTACTTCTGTAGGTGGTGCCAGAGATGCTTTCATGTTTTGGCTTGCTCAGACTTAGCTGTGTTCTTTATATATGCGAAAGTTTGGCTTGATTTCATACATAGTAGCTAAGAATTTCTTCTTGGAATCTTTATGATTTTCTATCAGAAGATGAAAAAATCCCAAACTTATCCCATCTGAATATTTTTGTGGACTGTCATTCATGTCTTCTTCACTGAAGTTGGTACAGGATATTTACAGAAAAGACTTTCTGAATTCTTAAGCAACTGCTTGCCATCTTTTAAATAAGATTCTAATATTCTATGCCATCAACATCTTGTGTGGGGTTTTTTTTTTGTTTTTTTTTTTTGGTTGTTGTTTGTAGTTGTGGTGGTGTTTTGTTTGCTTTTTATCAAAGTTAAATAAATATTCAGAAATGTAGTAATAACACTTAATCCATAGATTTTCTATGGTTAGAAGAAAATACTGTGTTTTTCTTGAAATTCCTATAATCAGATACTGAAGAGTCTTAAGTACAAGACTAGAAACAGCCAGTAGATGTTACTGTTATCTATTTGTATTCTAACACAGTTGTTTGGGACACCAGACATTTTAAGTTGGACAGAGAACAAAAGTGCCACTGCATTTCTGATGGTCAGCATGAAGCAGATTAGGATATAAGGTAATGGGAGAAAGAACACACTGGATCCAGCAAAATGAGGAGAAACAGGATCACGTGTATTAAAAATGCCACATCTAATGGATCCAGCCCATCTCAGTCATACAGTCATAGAATCATAGTCAAACCTACCCTGAAGCTAGGTGCCTGAGCTCCATACATAGCAAGCTTTACTCATTATGCTCTTGAGCACAGAAGACTCAGTTGTGCTTTTCATGATCCACTAGGAGCATTTTGTAATCAGCCACACAGTTTCCAGAGGGGATGTGAATTGTACCTCCATTTCTGTTCAGATGTCTATGGAATAAACTGTGATTTCATAACTAAGGTTGTGTCTGGAAGAGGAGATGCTGATTTCTCCTCACTGACTTGTACAACTGACTCCCACTTCAGGCACCTTTCTTATTCTGGGGGGATCTAGCTCTCAATTCATAGAGTCATTGTGAAACTAATATATTGATTATTATCCACAGAATGGCTTGTCTTGAAGGGAACCTGAAGGATCATCTAGTTCCAATCCTCCCTGCCATGGGCAGGGCTGCCACCCGCCAGATCTGTGCCCCATCCAGCCTGGCCTCGAACACCTCCAGAGATGGGGTATTTACAGCTTCTCTGAGCAACGTGTTCCAATGTCTCACCATCCTCTGAGAGAATAATTTATTCTTAATGACTAATCTAAATTTACCCTCCTTTAGATTAAAACCATTTGTCCTTTCACTGTCAGACTCTGTAAAAAAGTCATTTCCCTCCTGTTCTTGCTGCTCTTTAAGTGCTGGAAGGCTTCAATGAGGTCGCCCAGACCCTTCTCTTTTCCAGGCTGAGCAAGCCCAGCTCCTTCAGCCCTTCTTCATAGGGGAGGTGCTTCAGCTGTTTGATCATCTTTGTGGCCCTCCTCTGAACCCACTCCAACAATTCCACATCTCTGCTGTTCCGGGGGCCCCAGGCCTGGACTCAGTACTCCAGATGGGGCCTCACAAGGGTGGAGTAGAGGAGGACAATCCCCTCTCTGCCCTGCTGGCCATACCTCTTCTGATGCAGGCCAGGACTGAGACAAGATAAAATTTACCTCATTTAAGTGAATTCATGTAAGTGCCATAGATAATCAAGAACCAAATTAGGAAATGTATGACAGGTTCAGGAAAGTAAAATAGGCAAAGAGCCTCATCAGAAGGAAAAAATAATTAAGAGTGAGTGGGGAATAATTTAGGAAATGAGGGAAACTTATATACTTGACTTTCTGTCCATGGGAAAATAAGGTTATATTTAAGGGTTTTGTTTTTCTCATCAAGATAGGCAAAGTAAAATGTTTAAATTATTGGTTTCTCTGCACATCTGAATTGAATCAAGCTCTATTCCTCTCATACTTATCATTAGGGACAAAGTTCTAAGATGCTAAAAGATCCTATGAATCTTTTTTAACTGGGGGTGCCTTTTCTGTTTGAGTACAGGAATGAAGATCGAGGTAGCATTTAATATGGATGCCTGTTGTATATTTATTTTAATATTTCGTAATTCAACCAGTAATCAGTTTGACTGAGTTATCTTTGGGGACAGTCAAGCAACACACTAATCTCAGCAACTTTATACACATATTGCCTGAGATGAGATGGGAATAAATAATAAATAACCAAAGCAATGCTACACATAGTCTAGAAAACTTACTGTTCCTCAATGGATCTTTGTCACCCAGAGCATGTAAGTACACCAACAGTTTGTTCCAAGACACATCAGTGGAATAAGATATAAATGAAATGAAAGAATTACAACAACAGCAGTCAAGCAGGAATAAAGACATAATCATCTGTACATTTTTTCATTGTGCAATTGACATCAAAGTTTATGAACGTGACTGTTTCAAAATAAGCGTGCTGGAGTCTCGAATGAAGGTGAGAAGCTAGTTATAATATATGTAACTAATGGTTTGACCCTTCTGTGACAGTGTTTAGAAGAAAATGGAAGCAGTTATATTCATGAAACAGACTACAGAAATGTAGGTCGGATTCATTGCTGTGAACATGAAATTATTCAGGAATTAGTTACTTCGGATTCAAAGGTAAAATTTGCATTGCAAGGCTTGGGAGCTTCAGCTTTGCCTGTAAATCTGTCCTGCAGCAGAAACCTATCACCTCATTACTCCTTTGTTTGACCCATAAACAAGACCAGACTCTTTTCATCCCTCACTGGTGCAGAGTGTAAACGGCAGTGTAATGGCAGCTGTGCGTGACCTCAAAGAGCACAGAATCACTGAACCATTTAGAGAACTCCTGTGGTCATCTGTGCCGTCCTTGTTAGAGAAACGCAACTGGGATTGCTGAGGGTTTTGTCCACTGGGGTCTCAAAAATCCCCAAGGATGGAGACTACAACCTATTCCAGAGCTTCATTAGCACCTGAATGGCACTGGGTAATGATCTAGGATAACTTAAAGGAGAAGAGGATTTTTGAACTGCATCTAATTAACTCGCAATACTTGAAGTCTTCTCTTCCCACTTTGTAATCACAGTACACAGGATTTAACATATCAGTTTGAGATTGTGTGAAGCCTGTTGGCAGGGACATATCTGGTGCATGAATTTGTGTTAATCCTCAGTTCTGGTAATTGTGAGTTGAAATAAAAATAATCCCTAAGAGTGTTTGACTGTAACTATCAAGAAGAAGTTCCACTTCCTGCTATAGCTGCCTCTGTATACCTTGGTAGACATTATTGTGCAGTGTGTTGGTTTGTCATGCCATGTGTGCACAGTGTTTTGTAGGGCAGCTAGATATGACATCCTAGAGTGTTGTGAACTGATCCATGGCTCCTTACTACATCCTTCTGTTACTGTACACCCAGAGGTTGTTTCCTTCTGAAAGATGCAAATGACAGCTGCTTCTTGTTCCACACAGCCTCAGCATGGTTAAAAAAGTTTTGGAAATGGGTACATGGATCTTCCTTTATTTTTGAGGGGCTGTTAGCCTTTATAATACACAGAAGTGATATTTCTATTAAAACATATGCATTGTATTTCAATACAAATGTTTACTACCTTTCTGTCCCTGATAGGTAATACTGTACAGATATATTTTAAGCATATGTGAATATTTTCCAAAGGAATAGTGCAAGACAAACATTTCTTTGGATAATGCATACTTTGCATGTGATCCCAATAGTATCATAAGGATTGCATATCAGAAGGTTTTAAAATGTCTTCTAAGTCACATCTATAATGCTCTAAAGCTAATTGTTTTTTCATAAAATTATATCAAGTGTTAAAATGTCTAGCAGCATTAATGATGGCATTACTATGGCTGACCTATGACAAGATACTGCATAAAAATGAAACATTGCAGCTTTAGTTTATCCTTCCTTATTCTTTCAAATAGAAGTGATAATCCACCTCACTAGTTAGCTTTGTCAGTAAGTGGAGTTTGCAGATAGTATATAAAACACAATATGTTGCTGCCTTATTCCTTTGCTTTCCCATTTGTATTTGTAATGAACTAAGTGACTGTAGTGTCAGTGCTTTGCAGAAGACAGGAAAGTGACTATCTGTGACTTTCATTTTATGATGCACACTTTATATTCTGGGTATCTGTTAAGAGTTTTGAAGCAATACCATTCACATAGTTCCCTAAATAATTCTCTGTTGTGATGAGCTGACAGACTTAGAAGAGTGCATTACTTGAAAGAGTAAACATCGAGTAGTCCCCAGGGCTTCTTTCACTTCATTCATTTTTCAGTATCCCATTTAGCAATTGTAGTTACATCCCTGCATCTGTAATAACTGTTCAAGTGAAGTAATTGTATAGTTCTAGGAGTTACAGACTTACTGGGCCAAACATAATCATATGCTAGTTCAAAGTGATGGACAGGCAGAGTAAAATGTATGTAATAGCAAGGGGATACATGCTTGCCAAATAATCAAAGCAGAGCAAAACTGACTCGCTTCCTGAAGCAAGCAGTGAAGACTTGCATTTTTCAAAGAGGCATTCTGTATGAAAATATAAATAATTACAAGGCACATTAATGAATCCCCCCACCCAACTTCCACACCCTCCCTGTTCCCCCCCACCAAAAAAAAGTCTTGTGCACTACTTCAGAAAGTTTTCTTTTTAAACAACATTTTATTGTCTTTATTGTTTTCTCACAGTCTGAAATATTTTTCATCTGGTGCTAAGAAAAGAAGAGCCCCACTGAATTCGTATTTGGCTCCCACGAGGTAGTTGAAGCTCAGGAGAGGTTTGTCACAGGCTGTGAGCCTTTGTGGATCATGGGAACTGGAACCAGTGTGATACCATCCCTGGTAATCTTGTATCTCTGTGTGCATGCTGAACACTGCCACTGTGCTAAAACAGATCCAGAACTTCTACAGTTAGAGCAGGTCTGTGGGTTTTAAGTGTAAATCTCAAAAGCAGCTCAAAACAAGGCCAGCACAAGATTAATTGATACATAGAGAGCAATGAGTGTGCTAACAGGAAGTTTACACAAGTTGAACTTCTTATTTCTATCCTTGTTTCTTTGTCTGAATAAGCTCTTCCTGCAGATTTCTAAAAAATATATTCAGTAACATTTCATAAGAATTGGGCAGTGAAATCTTTCCTTTGCTCCATTTGTGTTTAATCATGCTCAGATAACATTAGGAAAGACTAAACAGAGGAGCATGTGAAACTAAGTAACCCTAGTGGAAAAAGCCCTGCTAGGAAAGCTCCCTACAATTGAGCAAGAATATAAATGCCATCTGAGGCAGGAGGAAGGAAAGAGGCACTGAGCCTGCAGTGCTGTATAAATATACTTCTGTAAATGTTGGGTTCGTCTATGTACAGTAGGAGTTTGTAACTCTTAATTTGCAGGAGATAGCACAAGAAGTATTTCAGTGCAGTTTGAACAACTTAGCTTACTCCATTAATTTCCCATCTCATGTTTGAAAATCTGTGATCTGGATCCTTTACGATGCTGCTTTAGCTGTAGGATCTGGTCCCACCTGCCTTACAAGTCAGTGCAGATAGACACAAGACATACTGTGTCTTGTTCTGGGCTAAAGCACTGTGGGGTGAATTTTGTGCTCTTTTACTTGTTCCTTGCCTTCCTCATTGAGGAAGAACAGATCACAATTGAAATTAATGGAGTGAAACTGCACAAGTCATGACAGTAATTTTAACGGATTGGAACTAATATGTTCATTTAAATTAAATTTCTTATGGCAAAGTTTATTGGGACCAGATATCTGCTGACGTACCAGTAGTACTTCACAATTGAAAGTAAAATGTATTTTTCTCTTCCCAAGGCTTTGCAAGTGTCCTTAAGGAAAATAGCATGTAAGGATGTTCAATTAAGAACAAAAACAAATCTAAAGATAAGTTTGAGAAGCTTGCATTCAGATCAAAGCTGCAATGCTTCTCTGTGTCATTTATCACAGCTGTCACATCTTACAGCTTGTTCTGTAAGCATAAAACTGAAGTATTCTTACAAATTAATAGAACAGTTGTTGCATAGGAGAACACTTCTTTAGATAAAAGCTAGGAATTGTGGGACACATGTATGTACAATCTACAGCTAAATGATCAAACCCAGAAATGTCAGCTTTGTTTCAAACAGTAATGTATGTACGCAGAAAGGATAAACCCAAGCTTTTTGACAAAGCTTCTAAGATGCACTGCTTCCACATGAATAAAGAAAGGTAAGCCAAGTGCTTATGTAGAAGCTATGGAGGTGGTGTCCTGAAAAAAAATATATTTAAATGGAAGAGAAATATGGCAACTTTTTGAGTCTAATCCATTAAACTCTTCTCATTTACTGATATAATCTTTGCCATTCCTGTTTGGATGGAACTAGCTCATTGCAATTTTTTTTTCCTTTTAACTAATGAATGTACTCTGAGATTTAATTAGTAAATAAACATTTATCTGTTTACATGTACTTTAACTCAAAGGGAAATTGTTAAATTAGAATACCTTCTTACTCTTTCTTATGGCTGCTTATATTTTAGTGATACAATAAAATGGAGTTACAAAACATGCTTTCTGAGCATTTTTGTTTCTTTTGGGAATACTGTAAAACAGGAAGATAAAGAAAATAGCCCCTCTTGAATCTAAATTAGAGCATGAGTCTCTTTTCTGACTCAGTTCTTTGACAGAGACAGTTTAGAAACAGTCTTCAACCTATGCAAGGTTTATGATCACAGTAAGTGATACTCCAGGATCAAAAGGCTACAGAAATATTTATTTATATTTATTTATCAAGATTTAAAAACATGTTAATTCATTTTTACATACGATAATAAAATGCACTGAGAAATTGGTTGGAAAGTAATATGAATCAGGATAGTTCTGTAGGAGGTTTCTGAATTATACACAGGGTACCAAATGCTGGACAGTCCGAGAAATGTTTTATGTTTTACTAAATTGGTAAAACTACCAGGATGAGAAGAATGTGAAGTGATGATAAAGGTGATGTAAGGACTTCTATAGAATGGAATAGTATACAGAAGAATGAGGAGTTCTTATTAAATATGCACCAGGCAGGCTCTCTGCCTTATGTTCATTTGCTCAGATGAAGTTTCATATATTCCATTTTTTAATGTCCATTGGGTAATTACTTATTCATCTCATACAAATCATCAAAGTAAACACAGGTTTAATATAAGTTGTTACTGAAGTTTATATATCTCTTGGGCTTTTAGTGTTGTCTGATTAGATTAAGGAGAAAGAAAACGTACCAAAAAATCCTAGTTTTCTCAAGTTTTCCCTAACTTCTGTAAGTAGTCGGCATTATACATATTTAATTACTGTTTGATCTTGTCCACATTTAACTATGGTTGAGCCATATTACTAGGTGTGTGTTTTCATTACATTAAAATCAGAGTAAATGGAGATGTACAGCACATATGATGAGCTCGTTCTGTAGAGGCTGACATAAGAATGTCTATGATGCTGTGAAGTTTAAGCAATTCTGGCTTTTTTATAGTAACTCAGCTTTTAACTTCTATCCGGTATACACAATTGAATTGAATTCCCTCTCTTGGCCAGAACATCACAAATTATAGCTGAGATTATTCTCTGAGGTTGTGTGTATCACCAGTGGTGTCTCTATCATGGTGCATATGGAATAAACAGGTTGTCAGAAACATGAATCATGAAAAACACATATGATCCATTATCCTCAGTCACAATGTACTGAAGCCTGCAGCCTTAGTCACACACTAATGTATCTGATCTGATTTCTCACTCCTTTTGCTCCCTGCTGCAAACAAATCAAAAGGAGCAAATATTAATTTACCATGAAGTAATTCACTTACTTTGCATTTACACCTTGTCTGATCCTATCCTTTCTGTCAGTATTTTTCAATCTTATTTCTCCAATTTTCTCTTTACCTTGATGTAGCTTTAATTTTTATTGTTTGTTTTTTTTTACCTCTGATAAATTTTTATTATTAACATCAGTCTTTATTTAAGGGAAGATTGTAGTACTTGCACCATTCTTGAAAAATGCTCTGAAATAAAAAAAACATGTTGATCCATATATATATATGTATATATAAATAATGCTCTCTTTATTTGAAAATGGGAACAATGTCATTTTCTGGATGAAGTGAGTACTTAGAAGATTACATTAAGAATTTCAAAACATTATTATATTGATGATATGGAAATAATAATAACATACTATGGAAGCTTTTATTGTATCATGGATACTTCAGTACAAAAAATAGCATCATAATCATTAATACGTAAGCATTCACAGTTCTGTTGAACTTCGATTTCCAGTATAATTATCAGTAGTACTCCTGAGTTGGAGAAAGGAAAATACAGATACAAATTTCCACCCAACTTGGTTGAAGACAAACTTAAGAACAAAGTATTCACATCTTCATCATTGTTACAAAGAAAAGTATCAAGGGGGAAAACTTCAAAGGAAATCCTTTTCTTTCCATAAGTACATATAGCAATTTAATTTCAAGATGAAACAAAAAGCATTCGTCAAATCCTCTTCCATTAAATTCTCAGCTCAAGTCTAGAGCTGCTAAAACTTAATCTTTGAATCTGTGGGTGGGTACATGATTCAAAGGGCCAAGTGCAAATAAATCAAGCTTTCTTTCCACTCAGTTTGGGAACTACTATTGCATGTCTTCCTACTTTGCGTGAAGTTCAATATCTCAGACTTTCTGAATATGTACTGCAAACTCATGAAAACAAAAAACATTTCCTTTCAAGGATTAAACACTGTGGTGTAAAACTCAAAACAGTTTTCAATACCAATTAAGTCCCTGATAAATCAGAAAAACATCCTTTTTTTTAACAGTAAGCTTTACAAAACCACATTACAAGTTCATAGTGATACTGATATATGAACTGTCATTATGTGGAAGAAAGAAAAAGCATGGGTTAAATGTGTAACTGGAGGAAAGTCGTATTTTTTGGATACAATACAAACCTTTTATTTAAACTGATAATTATACCATTGAGAATTTGTCCCAATAAGCAGTTCTTAGCTTCAGGCTGCCAAACACTTATTACCTCTTTGTTTGATTGAATTTTATTTTGTTTACTAGGTTAAGCTTTCTAATAAGAATTAGCAGTGAAAGTGGACAGAAGTAAACAAATCATTATGCTCATGAGATTGTAAGAGACGAACACATTTGTCATTTAAAGGCCGCACAATGCTTGTGTGTACCATGTGTGTTCCTTAGACACTATAGGAAACAGCTGCTGATAAAGTACAGCCTCCCAACTTGTAACCCAACTCTTACTTAGGATTTTGAAATTATAGTGTATTAATTAGTTATTATTGCTTTTATGAAGGCAGGCTTTGCTGGCATATGACTATCAGAACTTTTCACTCCTGGGGTCTCACTCTGCTCCTTATACTGATGTTCAGTCTTACGATTCTTGTAGTTAGCCAGTAATGTATCTCCATCTAACTGAGGTGGTGGAACTGATGGAAAGAGTCAAATGAATAACCTTATGAAAACATAGGTTCATAGAAAACAGAAACTGGAAATGTCCTCAAGAAACCATTTATTCCACATACCTTACCTTAAGGGGTGGGGCACCTACAATTTCCAGTGCTTCACTACCCTCTGAAAAAATGATTTCCTCCTAATACCTAACCTAAATCTCCTCTCTTTTACTTTAAAATCATTCTCCCTCATCCTATCACTGTCTGTCCATGTAAAAACTTGGTCTCCCTCCCTTTAAGTACTAAAAGGCTGCAATGGGGTACCCCTTGAGGCTTCTCTTCAAGCTAAGCAAGCCCAGCTCCTTCAGCTTGTCTTCACAGGAACAGTGCTCTGTTCCTCCGATCATCTTTGTTGTCCTCCTGTGGACCCACTCCAACAGCTCTGAATCTTTCTTGTGCTGGGGGCCCAGCAGTACTCCAGAAGGGGCACATGAGGGCAGAGCAGAGGAGGAAAGTCACATTCCTCACTCTGCTGGCCACTCCTCCTCTGATGCAGTCCAGGATACTGTTGGCCTTACAGACTGCAAGTGCACACTGTTGGCTGGCATCAAGCTTTTCATCCACCCTAACCCCGAAGTCCTTCCCTGCAGGGCTGCTCTAAGGGAGAATTTCCGTTTAGTATTTTGACATAAGTAGAAATGAAAATAAACTCACTTTCTTTTCAGAATGGTGAAAAGCTTACGGATATCACCTGAAATGAATAATTACTTTTCAGATTGTCTAAATTTGTCATTTCAAAATATGAGTATGTAGATTTCATTATTAAAATTTGTACTGTAAATATTTCAGGAAATGTATAAGTTACTTACAAAGTACAGTTTAATATGTTCAAGATCAGCAGTTGTCCCTTCAGGGTTACTGGAAATAATATTTTACCTCTGTATTCTCACTATACTGGCAGTATAACTGGCCAGACCATTCTCCCATGCTTACCTGTAATTCAGTATGGTATGATTATTTGATATGAAAACAACTTCTTTCTGTTGCTGAAACAGTATAGATTAGAATATAGGATTTAATGCTAGCTAAGAGTTATGCCAGCTAGCAGCAATCACAGTTTTGACTCCATCCAAATTACTGGATAAACACTGTTGGGCTTAGTGAGAGTTTTGGCATTAGCTGTGAGGGCTCTCGTAGGAATTGAGATCATCACTGTCAACACTTATAATAGGGATGTTTCAGAGATGCCCAGAAAGGGGTACAATGGATGATTTATTAAAATTCAGTAGTAAAAGGTGAAATTCTGATAGGTTTGTTTGCAAACTCTTTGCTCTTTTAGGTAACTGAACTACTGAAGTAGTTGCCTTCAGCCATTCTTTCCTACCTTAGCAGTGCATGACCATCCAAGATAAATGATGGCCCTGGAGCAGTGGCAGCACACAGGACTCTCATTCCTAAAGAAGGATTACAATGATTCATCTTGGCTGTCTAAAAAACAGGGATTCTGTCACACAGAACAACACACTTAAAACCCAAAGGTTCTGGTACTATTTTTCACTGCATGTCAGAGTGAAAGTTAAATTCCTCCAAAGGGAAAAAAGTGAGGGAGCTACAGACCCACAAGGTAATGCATTCTCCTTAACTTCAGATACAACCACCAGACACAGGGATACTGGGTTTTCTCTACAGAGGTTTTCTTTATCTTCTTTCTTTTCTCATGCTGAATTTGAATGTATCCAGGATAAAAGCTTTACTGAAATGGACTGGTACTTTTAAAGAAGTGTGGATTCAAAGAATGACCATTTTCCATTATGAAACTTTCCCTGAAGTCCCAACTAGCTTGAATTACTCCATCTGTCATATTATGGGTTGTACATATGAGTTGCATAGAGGTAGAAGGCTTAAGAAGCTGGGTCTACTTCAATTCAGTTAGGGAATTTAAAGCCTAATAAGATTATTACCAAAATATTACATTTGTAACTAGGCTCAGAAACAAAACAATTTTCACCAGTCCTCTTACAGTTATAGTTTCTTTGTATAGTTTTAAGGTTTGCAGTCAAGAAACTTTTCATCAGACTGATTAAAACCGCTTCTCATAAAACTATGCATCCTTTTTAGAAGGTATGCATCTCATGATTATGAACTCCTGGGAACAAGCTCTGACCATATGTACAGGAAAGACGCAGGCTCTCCAGGCTGGATGCAGCCCCAGTGGTGATAGCAGATCTGCACATGATGCTGAGCATATGCCCTCTCTGTAGGAGGGACTGTTATTCCCTCCCTGTCCTGCTAAACCCATCACTATATTTAAGCCATTGTGTTTCCAGAAGGTGGTCAACACTGTCCCCAGATATTTCACAACAGGCACAAACAGTTGTTTTCTGCAGGGAAAGAAAACGAATGCAAAGAAATCTGTGAGGACTCAATTTCCTGAGTTTTTAATTCTACATTTGCAGTGGCAACAGATTGCTCAAATCTGCCTGTGGCAAAATTCAGTAGTTTTGCTGAATTTTTTTTGTAGAAATTGGCCTTATGTCTACCTCCTCACTACTAGATAAAATGGGTCAGACTCTGATTCTGAGGATAAGTGGTGTGACTTGCATTCATGCAGTTAAAACCTTTTCTTCCCCATACCTGGGCAGCACTGTCTGTACAGTACCATGGAGCAGTCACGGCCCGTTCTTGGCCGTGTTCTCTCTAAGCCCATCCATTGTCTGGGAAAACTAACTCTGTTATGAGCCAGAATGGTATTATATGTGTACTAATAGCAATCTATGTGTGTAGATACCCACAGGACCAGAGAATTAGCTTATGGCCTGTTCCTCTGTAGTTCTCAAGTAGAAGCAAAGCCCAGGAAGACCCAAATGTTGGAAAATGTTGTCTGCAAAATCAAGTCTAAAGGAACTGCTCGTATCACTTTACTTTATACACCCATGCAGATTTGTTAGTAAGCCCCAGATGCATTCAGCTGAAGCTAAAAGCTAATTATGTGTGTGTTTATATAAAAGTTATATGTGACACTGAAGAAATTAAATATTCATAATGACAGCATGAACACATTTCATTTGTGCCTAAATGAAATGTTTAAAAATAAATGAACAATGTATTCTAAAAATTAAATACCTGTTTTCTCCAACCATGCTCGATAGCTTAGTTAAACAATTGAGAATGCTTCATTTTAATTTTGTGCATTGATTTCAGATGGCATTAATAAAATATGTCCTTCTACTGTAAATTATTAATAGAATTTGTAAACACTATAAAGCGTCTGAAACCTCACAACATTTGATGTACCACCACATCGAGAAATCAACAATATTTCCTGAACTGGCTAACAGTCACTCCTGCTAAAAATCTGCATTTTCAGTTATACAGCAAATTCTGAATCATTCCTGAACAGTCCCCTCTGCTCAGAACCAGCCCATTCACATGTATTTCCTTGACAGATGAAGTTTCTGTGTTTCATCGTATTAAATAACACTTGCAGGAAGAAACACCAACCAAAGACAATAGCTGTGGCTGTTCTTTTATTTCACTTATCCTGCAATACTTTCATTCATAAGCGTTAAATTGGAATTGCCAATATTGACTTACTGAAGAGCTGGCGGAAATGCTTTATGTTCTATTTATCCTCAAGGGTCTGATTCAATCACAGCTCTGCAAAATGTCACTGACCCACTTCATCAATTACTGAGGGCAGGCGTGGGAGCTTTACACTTCTTATTGTACCAGCCAAAGGTTTCTTTTTTTTTTTTTTTTTAATTTATGTGATAACCAGACCTCAGCAAAATTGTGCAAGCTCCTCTGCATTGTAGCACTTATAACTCCACTTTGACAGCATTTAACTTCAGCCTCGTAGGACAATACATTCTAATAAACCTGTTAATAGCAAACTGTACGCACTGTTAGGAGAGTTTCAGCTACAGTTACAAAATACAGCTGAGAAACTTTAGAAGAACCATAAGAGATTTTGTTTCAGATGCTGTTGCAAGATTTTGTAAGATGAAAATTATGTAGACATTTTCTAGTCAGATTATCTGGTACTTTATTAAGCATAGCTGCTTCTCAGACATTCTGTGGAGTATTTGCATTCCAAGAGTTCATACTGTTTCACAGATATTCATCATATATTATGGACTAAAATTTTATCATATAGTGTTTTTTTTGCTTCTTATTTTCAAAATAATACACTTAAAATCCAAAAGGAATGGGTACATGTCAAATGCTGATTAGACTGAATGATAATTACAAAACTTGAGATATACTTTAGATAATTAACAATGTTTTGGGTCTGCCTGGAGAATATATTTTCTGAGGAAGCTATAGAAAATTAAAAACAAAAAACTTCTGTACCTTAAAAAATTGAGCTGCTCCTGCCAACCAGATTATAAGAGATACTTTCTTATAATGTATTCCAACATTGCCAACAATTAGGTATAAGGAAGAAGTTTTTTACATTAAAGGTGGCAAAGCTTCCTTGCACCACACTGGATGTCTAACCAGCAGTACAGAAGGCCTGCCTTACATTAACCAGCAAGGAAGGCTGCCTGTAAGAAACAGAAAAGAACTTTCTGGGATCACATGAGAGGCAAGAAGCAACACTGCCAACAGAGAGAGTTGTTTTGGGCAGGGTCAGGGCTCTGTGCTGTTGCTTTCATGAGGCTGACATGCAAAGATGGCTTAGTCTGATGATGGTGCAAGGTGACAGTCAAGGTGACAATCACAGAAAAAGTTTATTTGATTAAAATATCAGTTTCTGAAGGAAAGTAAATGCTGAGGGGGCATTAAGAAATAATGAATTATTTATTTATAACTGACCTTACTTTTCATTGATGGGATGAGAATTTTCATTGCTTTGTCATTAATGGAGTGTCATATTAATTAGTAAATAAGAAGTCTTATATATGAAATATTCTGGCTGAAAGGTCTGTAGGTCAAACAAAATTATGACTTTCCTGCAAGTATTGTGAGGGTACTGTGGCACATGTTCCAAATTGAAGTTGGATGGACAAATCTTAATGGACTCCTTTGGCCTTACAGTTAGTTATAAGTAACTATGACAGTGTTTGTACTATCTCCAAAATGTCCCTGTTTTACTGGGATAAATATTTCAGTGCCTATTTGAATTCCTGTAATTACCATATCCCTACAAAAATGTTTAGAACATGCTACATAATTTATTGAAAGATTGTTGGCAGTTTTCAAAAATAGATGATGGTATAAAAATAAGATTTTTTTCTCCGTAATTAATTGTTAATATTTCTAATTGCATTGTAGATACTACCACAATTATCTGAAGCATAGTAGCTGATGCATTTTGGCTGTTGAAAATCTTGATATATAACATAATAAGTTATTTCTAAAGGCCAGTGAAAACAAATATGCTCATGCATCTGTCTTCAGAAATCATGTAAAGAGAATGTACCTGGAAAGTGACCACTAATAACAATACTGAAAGAAACAGTCTAAACATCTAAATTTTTTTAGTGTAAGCTGGTGCAGCACTCAGTTGAGCAGGCTTGTTAAGCATTGAAAACTCCAAATATGACGAAAAATTATTTTGTTCTGAACATCAGCTTGTACTTAAACAAGAATCAGTACTAGAAAGCAAAACTCCAAATATGACGAAAAATTATTTTGTTCTGAACATCAGCTTGTACTTAAACAAGAATCAGTACTAGAAAGCAAAACTCTTCAAAACTCTTTTATTCACTGCTAAGATCCAATATAAATATATTTTTAATGAATTCTGGCCTTCCTTTCACCAGATGTACTACACAGGCAATATAAATTGACAGATAAAAAAAACCTACACGGAAAACTGAAACGGACATTTCTCCAAGGTGAAACCAAAACTGACCAATATACTTTTAAATGTTATAATTGCTGATTTTTGCAGATAGTTGATACTCTATATGGGTGGTGAGGCACTGGAACAGGTTGCCTAAAGAGGTGGTGGATGCTCTATTCCTGGAGAAACTCGTGATCAGGCTGGACAGGACTCTGAGCAACTTGATCTAGCTGTAGGTGCCCCTGTTCATTGCAGGGGAGTTGGTCTGGATGGCCTTTAAATGTCCCTTCCAGCTGAAATGATTCTAAGATTCTATAAAAGTGTAAGTTGTCTAATAAAATGTCTGGACTAAGAGCAATGTGAAAGATTTGGGATAGGATGACAAAAGCTAGTATAAGAGGCAGCTCCTTAGAGTCTTTGAATGCTCCAGCAGTGGGAGATTCCTTAGAAAGCAGATTCCTTAGAAAGCAGACAGCACACTGTCTCCCTGCCTGGTTTGTGATAACAGATCAGACTCGCCAGTTCGCACAGGTGCGTTAGTTCCAAACTGCTTTGAGACTGATTAGACCAACCTTTGAGCTGATGAGTTTTGGTGGAAGAGTATCCTGACACACTTCCAAAACTTGTAGTATCAGTGCAAGTTTTTTTCAGACCTAAGAGGTGGGTATCTGATTGATATACTGCCAGATTTCATTCTTTCATCACGAGCTCATTTTTAATGGTATAGCTAAGGAAAGCTGTCCTGAACACTGGGGGAATGTGATCTTTCATACTACCTACAGCATCATTACCAAAAGTTCCTGTTTGTTTTATATTTTTAATGCTGGGAAGATACATTCATTAAATCTGGAGGAAGGATTTTCTGATTTAAAACATCTTAATTCATGCTATGACACAAGCAGCCTTGAGTAAAATGTATTACTGAGTAACGTAAAAACATAAACGTAACTGCATATATTATAGAGGGCTTGCAAGCTCTTTTCTTACTGATGTCAGTCCCTTTGGGTGCCCAAGTTCCTTACTGAAGTTTTCCATCAGCTGGAATATGAAATAAATGATTGCCACATTTTTTGTGTGCTTAGCTCTGACTAAGCATTTGCTTTTATTGATCCCAAAGATCCAACAGCAGGAAATCACCAAACAAATAAAAAGAAGAATCATTTCTGAATATGTTTCCAGGCACTTGATGAATCAACATTGTTATATGTGCTGTGTCCTAGGAGTACACAGTGCTTTACAGTGTTAAGAGCAAAGGGTCTGACTTTGCCAACAGAATCTGTCTGAAGGTGCAAAGTGTCATGTAATCTATTGGCATCAGATAAGCCACAGAAAGAAAAGACACTTTATGTACAAAAAAATAATCATAGTATGATTATTTTATTAAAAATATATATCTCTTGTTTGAATGCTTTTTAAAATTATTTCAAAGATTACATAAAGCATTTGAAATTGCATGGGATAGAAATTAATGTAACAAAGGAAATTTAAAGAGAAAAAATTAGGGTCACTTATTCCTGGTAGGCAGTCGTACAAGATCATAATTTATTTGAGTTATTTGATTAAATGTGTGAAATTGAGCTTTGGAAGAATCTGGTGAGAAGTTGAGGGCCTTTATGCATAAGGATTTTGTCATATTCTACTTTATTAACCTCTGACATCTCATCTAAAACATGGGTTGGAACTTTCAGGCTTCTCTGAATACAAATATTGAATCCATCATTCAATTGATTCTAGGAACTATTGCTTACACTGCAATGTAACAATTGAACAAAGCAAAAGTCATTGTAGATAGCAATAGGGAGGTAATAGTTCCCATCTACTCTGTCCTCATGAGACCCCATCTGGACGGAGTACTGTCCCACTCCTATACAGGAAGGATGAGGAGTTGTTGGAGAAGATTCAGAGGAGAACCACAAAGATGATCAGAGGCCTGGAGCACCTATCTTAGGAAGAAAGGTTGAGGGAGATGGGCTTGTTTAGCTTGGATAAGAGAAGGCTCAGGGGAGATCTCATTGCAACCTTACAGTACCTGAAGTAATAGACTGGAAAAACCTCTTTGTCAAGGAGTGTAGTGATGGGAAAAGGCTAACATTTTTAACATAAAAATGTGTAGATTTAGATTAGATGTGAGGAAAAAGTATTTTCCTTTCTGGGAAGTGAAGCACAGGCCCAGGCTGCCTAGAGAAGCTGTGGATGCCCCATCCCTGGAGGCATTAAAACCAGGTTGGATGGGGACCTGGGCAGCCTGATCTGGTGAGTGACAACCCTGAACAGAGCAGGGATATTGGAACTAGCTGATCTTTCATGTCCCTTCCAACCCAAAGCATTCTAGGATTCTACGATATCCTGTTTTCAAAAGAGACACAGAGGACAGCAGAGCTGTCTCACTCAGTGTTGCTGAAATGCTGTTTTTGCCAATGGAAACTCACCACTTCCTCTGAGTACACTGCAGGCCTATAGCTGCTCTACAGTCCTACTTCTTTTAATCAGGAGTTCTTTCCAGGCCAAATTCGGATTCCTTTCTTTCACCACCTCTTCTTAAAGAGCAAAACCCATTTCACTTCTCTATAACAGGAAGCCTAACATTTTCCTCCTGCGGTGCCCCAGTGAATACTTCTGAGTCCCACATAAACTTCACAAGGAAACCTCTATTTCTTCCTGGTTCAGAACAATTATTTTGTCTTCTAGTTTTCTTGCATAAAAAAAAAAAACAGTTGCCAGTAGATCTTCATGAAGATGAATATAGACAATATGTATTACTCAGAATTTTCATTATATATTCATTTGGATTAATTTCACCTTAGGAAGAGCTATCTGCTGTAAACCATTAACCACCTATCATATTTTTCTCTGCTATTGGTCTAAATTGGAGGTGTCAACCTCCAACCAGTTCAATCTACTTTCAAAGCTGCAAGTAATTTTTGTAATACAACTTTTACATTAATCCAACTCTGTATCAGACATGAATCATGGATGGATTAAACTAAGCTGTCACAAGTTCTTAGTGGTGACAGAGAAGGGAGGTTGAGGAGGGGGCTTAGGGGAAGGTGAGAAGTTCAATTGTTGGATATGGAGAAATATGAGGCTGAGAAAGAAGTTAGATTAAACAGCTTGCATCAAAAATGACAGCAAAAGATAAATAAAAAATGAATACTGGGAAATAAAATACAAACAAACTCACAACAGAAACTCCAGGAAAACAATGCTAAAGAAAGACATGAAAAAAAAAAAATAGTCTAGAAAGATTCCAAAGGAATAGTCAAAGCGTCAGGACAAGATCATGAAAAGAAGAGAAGCTCAAAAAATGTGAGAGAGAGGAAGGAAGGAAGGAATGCAGCCAAAGAAAGGAAACAAGGTTAAAAATGAAAAGCTCTGTCTTCTCTAGCATAATCTGAAACTGTAGTCAAAATGATTAAACGAGAGCCTAGGGAACCTCCAGCAATGCAGTGAAACAGATCAAGAAGCAGCAGAAAAAAATCAAGAGTTCCAAAAAAGTATTAAGAAAAATAATACAGAGTAGTGCTAAGATGGCACTGTGGGAATTCATTTGCAGTAGTTACATCCAGCCCACAAAAGCAAGATTTAAATACAACAACAAAAGAAACAACAACAAAAATAAAACAAACAAACAAACAAACAAATAAGAAATTATGTTAAGAATTTCATTGTAAGCAATTCTCTATAATCATTCCTTAACTTTTATATGCCATCTCAGTACCTCTGGTTTCTTATCAGTACTATTTGCCAGCACAAAACTTGCTCTTCTCTTGCGCTAAAAGCCATTTTCTCCATGTAAGCCATTTCCTCTGTAGTAAGAAAAGAGGAACTAATTCCATAATATTAAAAAATTTCTGAAGTGATATTGGAAGTTACACTACTGTCATTGAAAAAATCTAGGATGAACAAAGAGCTTACCAAAAGTTTCACAAAACATGATTTCAACAATTGAAAATAGTTGAATTTGGCTTAGATTTCTTTTTGAAGCCATTATTTGTGTTTGTATGCAAATCAGCATCATATAATTTAGAGCTTTCCATCTGTTGTTTACAGTATAAAGAAATATTATTAAGAATATGATATAGTATGATTAGCAAAACTAATGTGTTAATTGCTTTATACTGGTCCCCTCTCATGGGATATCATCTCAAACTAGGGTCTTTTAAAAGTACTCACTACTATTTTTAAATGTACAGAGATTTGTATCTAGGACCACTGCGTATTTGAATACCCATGATCTTGAAAGTGGTGATTGCATTATACTATATGGAACCTCTTTGTGATATTTTACATAGTTTTTATGCCACCTGGTGGTCAAATGTCTAATAGATTCATAATAGATTTAAATTCTCCATTCCTTCAGCAGCAGTGAACAGTTTCAGGTATAAGGTGGGTACGGCAGTTGTGCCTTGTAAAGGAATAGGTTAGGATAGGGAAAGGGATAGATGGTATCTACATAAACTCTCTCCATAGGAAAATGAGTTGAGGAGAATGGAACACAACTGTGGGAGAATGGGACTCAAATTTCCCAAACAAAGCACTAACTGGTCAATACAGTGTCTCCAGGCACATTTGTGGTAAACTGTTCTTTATTCTGCTTTGTCTTTATTCTCATTTGTGACCAGTGCTTCACTTCCATGTGACCTGAACCACCGCACATATTTTACAACTCAAGAGTTAACCGTAGGTCAACTTCCTGCAACTCCTTGAACTGAGGAAGATGAAACAGTAGATGGTATTTTAGGGAGTAACAAGAATTTCAGAAGTAAAGATGTTAATTCACTTTCTTGTGTACACATGAAGTGCCTGTCTGGGACAGGTTGACATGAACAGCAAAACAAAGCAGAACCAAATTTACCTTCAGCTCTGTAAGAACTTAATAGTGGCTGCATTGAGTCAGAAGAAAAATCTACTTGGTTTAATATCCAGTTTGTGGTACCAGATAGCACCATGAATTATGCAGTTGAGTTTCCTGTGCTGGGAGCAAACACAAGCTATCTGAATACCTCCAGTGACTGTTCCAGATTCCTCATTTTTACCCAGAATTTGTTCTTTTTTTTTCTTTCATTTGTTGTTTTCCAAATTTGTTTGGCTCACAATTCAATTTTTTCCCTCCCCAGACTCTGGGAGATCTTTTAGCTACAGCTAGTTCAGTTTTTTAATAGAGACCAACATGGGAAGTGCTCGACAAATGAACTCTGAAAGGAAAAAGGGTAAGTATAGATTGATTCTTCCTTGACATATCTCCTAGGTGTAGAAACTTCCTGACTGGGGATGTGCGTGTATCTAGATGACTACATTAAAAATAAGTTACTAAAAACAAAATTTATTTTGTATCAGCAGACTATCTAGGCTAGCAAGACTATATTTTCTACATTTCCTTGGAGCTCTAGGAGAAGGATTTTTCGTACTTGTTCTTATAAGACCATAAAACTACTTCCAGCCCATCCTCCTTGAGCTCACCTCACTGAAGAGTGAAGGAGTATTCTTTAAGACTGGAAATCTAACAATGTCAGGAAGTATGGCTTGGCAGGATGTGAGAGAAAGGAGCACGTAAAAATATTTTATAGCTCTGAAGATTTTCTGTTTGTGGACTGATAGTAATATACTAAATTTACTTTTTGCAACTCAATCTTCTTTACCAATATTAGTTTAACCTCCTGTCAGTCCTGGTATTATTAGAATAATTTTTCTCATGTCATAAATGAGGAAACAAGTCCAAGGAGAGTATAAACTATCCATTTAACTATTACGGTGAACATAAGAGAAGATGAAAATTAATCCATTGCCTCAGTCCCAGTTCTGTGCATTATAGACAGGGCAACATTCCAGCCAAAGATAACAAAAAATTCCCATTTTGCCAGGCCTTTTATCTGGTACACACTATCTGTGAACTCTATTAAAACTTGTAAATCTTGGTAACTGAAGCAGTGGTGTCAGCTATACAGTTCATTTTCTGGTGATGGCAAATTAATGTGGTACAAATCATATGATGATTGCATACTGCATTCTTTGCTATGTTGGTTTCCAGTATTAAATCACAAACACCGTCTTCATCTTCAGTTTGAAAAGTTAGTTAAATCCTCAACATCAGCATTTTTTTTCAATAGACATCCTTGTTTTTGGCTATATGCTGAAAAACTGGCCCAAAAAACAGTAATTTAGAAGTGCCTTCAACTGTAACGGATCAGTCTGAACAAGCAGATACTTCATTGTTTGAGGAGTCGTCCATGTTCCTGCCTTGTGAGAAGATTATGAATTTTAAAATTACAGTTTTTTACAAAACTACAAAAAGTCAGTTAAACATCTCTTACTTATTGGTATGTGTCACTGGTACATTCTTGACATTGTGGCATATGACAAACAATAGGGTAACACTTATTTGAATCAGTTTCTTAGGTACACTTTAAAATTAAGAAAAAATACCTACTTTAATATTTTAATTTTAATTATGAAGTGTGGTTATCAGATCCATCTTTGACTTTAACTCTACAGACAACTCAGATGTCAAAGTGCTAGTTTACTCAACCACTTGGTAGCCTTATGACTGTAACAGGAGTCTTGTTATCTCTTACAGTTGGCTCAATTTATCAGTTTTTTCTAGAACTGCTGGTAGATGTTTCTTCATAAAATTATGAATATTATAAATACTCACATCCATATATATATACGTATTTAAATATTATTGCAAAGTCAGGAAGCTACTACAATTTATGATTTACATTATTTCTGATCTAGGCTTGGGAGATGTGCAACACCAGGTACATCTTCATCTTCATAGTAAGTGTTTTCATAGTAAGTATCTGGTGTTGAGATCGTCTACCTTTTTGATGTAAAGGAGAGAAAAACATACATTGAACTGGTGATGGAAACTGCTATTTCTATACAGTTTTTTCTCTTCTGTGCAAAATTTGGGGCTGTAAAAACACAAACAAAGAGGGGTAATGAGTTATTTAAAAAAGAAATACTTTCACTGGTTGTTTTCAGAATTATTTATATGAAGTATTAATATTA
The DNA here is from genome assembly GCA_036925125.1 of Oreortyx pictus. Taxonomy (NCBI): domain Eukaryota; kingdom Metazoa; phylum Chordata; class Aves; order Galliformes; family Odontophoridae; genus Oreortyx; species Oreortyx pictus. The sequence goes on along the minus strand of JAUPFR010000002.1, from coordinate 88,464,759 downwards.
ATAATTAATAATAGTATTAAAATAGGTGGAAACGAATTAATTTTTTCAGCTATGTTCTCAACAGGCATATTAAAAATCTACAGATGTGTAGTGCAGCAAAGATCCCTTGGTCATAGTTTTTATCTGGGCTGATCTAACTCACTTTTGTTCTGTTTTCCTCTTTCACAAGAATACTTGTGTCCTTATGTTTGTGGAATTCAGCATACATCAGGCAAATTTGCTGATTTACCCTAAACTTTGCTGTCACATGAAGGCTGATCTAAAAGTAATGTTCCTTATTGTCTTGGTCCACAATATCAGAGGCAGATAATGGTGGTATGGCAGTAGAGGATGAATGTTCCCACAAGTATTCCATTAAATTTTGGCAACAGAGGAGTAATCTGAAAAAATAGTGTTTGACATGGAAGTGCATATGAAGCACAGGTGTGTCGCTGAATTCCTCCATGAGTTAAAAAATGGCATGCAGTGATATTCATCAATGCTTGCTGAACATTTCTGGAGACCAAACAATGGACGTGAGTACAGTGAGACAGTGGGTGGTGCATTTCTGCAGTGGTGACAGCAACATGAAAGACAAGCTACGTTCAGGGCAGCCATGCAGACTTTTAGAAGCTCAACTTTCAGTCTTCTGTTCATGGCTGGAAAAAAATGCACAGCTAATGGTGATATTGAAAAGTAGTGTTTTGTAGCTGAGAATTTGTTCAATCAAATAGTGTTACTGAGGTCTTTGTATCTGTTGCAGCTTCCATGTTAACTAAATAGGAGGCAATACTTTCATGGGGAACCTACCTGCTGTGAGTCTGACAACAAAGACAATATACTAAGAAAGCAGGGAAGCTATATTAACATTAATCTCTCATTATTACATTTAAAAAAAAAAAAATCTATCTGTAACAGCAGTTACCAAGTAATTCAACAGATTCTGGAGAAGCCTCATTCATGTCTTTGGTTTTTCCAGCACAGTTTACTTTGCTTTCAATGTTCTAATAAACTGAAATTGGAATTCTGTTGTCTTTTAATTTATTTGGAAGTTGGCTGCATAGACTGATCTGATTGGATGAAATTGAGCGTCATCCAATACCACTATGGTAAGGTGAAGTTCTCAGGGATCAAGAGTAAGCTCCTCATTTTGTATTTCATTCCACCACTTTACCATGAAGAATACCTGAGAATACTAAAAAGCATTCTGTAGATTTTACACACATGTGGTACGTTCTTAATTACATCTTGAAGCAGAAGTTTCTTTCTCTCCATAATTTAGTGGAAGTTCCATAAGGGTTAGTGTGTAACATCTACAAGAGAACAGTTTATCATTAGTGGTAGTTGAAGAATTGAAGCTTAATGTACTATTCTGTGCTTCAGTGAGAATGATTATGGCGTCCTTCATTTTGGTACACTGCCTCTTATGCCAAACTGGTAAGCGATACTCTGTTACAGAAAGGGCTAGAACTTAATCTGAAATGTTGTAGATGTATTTGTTGCAGTGGCTAATCCAGGTAAAACTAGTATAAAATGAAATGGATTTCTCAAATATCTGAAGTGCCGTTGAACTGTATGCCATAACAAATGAGATACCTGCATGTCCAGTCATGCACTGCTCTCTTGCTGCACAAATTTATGATGAGTTTCTGCTTAGGCCAATTGAATGCAAATGAATCCCATGACCTTTAAAGCCCTTGGTTTCAGTCTCCAACATTTGCAGTGACATCTGCAATATAAATTTCCAGGAGTTATTGGAGGGAACAGAGAAATCAGTGTAAAACCTGTAAATGACTGATGTCCATGCCAAGTCCCTACAGAGCGTCACTGTCTGTTCTCTTTTGACCTATTTGATTGTCAAGGTAGACTGTAACTGTCTGTTGCAGAGCATTTCTATTAGATTAAGATAACAGTGGTAATTCGTGTCATTAGCACCTAGAGTAATAGACAGAGGCATCAGATTCAGCTGTTACCTTGAACTGGATCTTGCAAGCTACATCAGGAAAATGGTGCAGATTGCTAGTTCATGTTAGACTTATTTTTCATCTTAGATTTAAGAATAGTTATAGTTTTCTAAAATTAATAAAATTTTGAAAACATTTAATGCCAAAGTTATAAAATTGGAGTAGACTGAAGGGCCAAAACAGGCTTGAAAGGAAGCTGATATCAAAAGATTCACAAATATGACGATGACTGATCTGTGACTGGCAAATTCCAGCCTGAAGTTCCCCCTAATTTTTAATCTTATGTAGTTTAGCTGAAGTTGATGAGATTGTATTGAGTCTGCCAATACAAATTTCTACCTTAGAATGGCTCTTAACTTAATATAACTTCTCATAGTGATGATGTAATACCTCTTCATTGCATATGTGCTCCCCTTTCTACAAAGCGTGACCATCCTAATGCAATTTATTTCACACAGGGAACTCCCAGTTGGCTTCAGGGACACTTATGGAACGCAGAGTTCCATAGTACTAGGAACAGAAGAATTTTAAAAAATGACCTTATCTTTAGCACTTTAGAGTCCCAAAATTCTCACAAAAACATTAAAAATAATTTAAGTAACTCAGTTTAATGCACAATTTATTTTGTGTGGGAAGACCCAGTATTGCAGAGTGCCCCATCTAAAACAAAGTAACTTTGGTTGGTCATTACTTTACAGTGACCATCATAGCTTTTTTAAGTTTATTACTAAGAACTGTTTTGAACTTGGAAGATTTCTAATCCTGGCTACTGTTCAAGATGGAGAATCTAGTCTTCCACTTTCCCAAAGTCACCTGAGTGCCTCACACAATCCCAAATTCCATGTCCTTTGGTTGTCAACTTTCCCTTCACTCGCTTTCCTCCATGTCTCCCTTGCACTGAGTGGGCTGAGACCAGACTCAGTCCTCTAGGCGTGGCCTCACAAGTGCCAAGAAGAGTGGAAGGATCACTTCCCTCAGTCTGATAGCCACAGTCTTCCAGTTGCAGCCAAGAGGATGTTGGTGCTCATTGTGTGAGGACCACCAGGACCCCCAGGCTTTCCTTCACTGACATTTTCCAGCTCCTTGTTGACCATCCTCTCAATGAATGCCTGTGGTTCTTCCTCCCCAGGTGCAGGTTTTTGCACTTATATTTGCTGAACTTCACTGACTCATTTTTTTCATCCTGTCTAAAACCCTCTGAACGGTGGCACAAACCTCTGTTGTATCAGTCACTTCTCACAGTTCTGAATCCTCTCCAGACTTTCTGAGGGTAAACTCTGCCACATAATCCAGGTCACTAACAAAGTCATTAAACAGGACTTGACTCAGTATTCACCCCTGAGGTACATCACTAGTCTCCAACTGGATTTCACAATGGTAATGACACTTTGAGCTTGCCATTTCAGATAGCTTCCAGTCTGCCTCACCGATTCACTTATTTTCCATGATGGTGGTATGGGAGGCAGCCACAAAAAGTGTTCGAAAGCTTCATGGCTGCACTAAATATAAGAAGGAATCTCCTCTTTTACCCCAGCAGCTACAAAATCATAACATCAGTACTTAATCTAGCTGTAGTGAATAATTCACACTTTAGACCCCAGAAGAGAAATACCAGAGAAGTGCAAGTAATGCACTGACTTGTCACAGGCACCATAAAACTTCCTCCTGCCTGAGAAGGAACATTTGATCTGGTATTTCCCTCAGCTTAGGAGTAGCCCTGTGAGTCCACCTGAGAGCAATAGCTGTTCATCTTGGGTGGCATTGTCAGAATCTATCACAAGACTGTATGTATTACCTCTGTTGTTTCTTGGTCTCCCTTTTGCCACTGTGTCTTTGTACCTTGCTTCTTCTGCTCCAGCTTCCTCACAAATAATATTCTTATTTTCTACTCACTAGTCCCAGTTTAGCTGCACTCCTGATAAAATAATGCTTTACGTAGCCTAAGTGATGTGTCCCAGGTACTTCCCAAGCCTTGCACGAGGCTGCTCCTCTGAAGGTCCCTGATACTTTCCCTCCTTTACAAAACCTCCCTTGTGAGGTTTTGCCATTTTTGACATAAACCCTTTAATACCTGTAAAATCCAGCCCATCCTTATGGCTCTCCATAAGGTCAGCCTCCGACATTATTATTTTTCATGACCAAAGATGTCTCATTTCATGTCTAGTAGTTCTCCACGCAATTTTTATTCGGTTTAACATCAGTTGAGGAGCCTGTCAGAGGCCTCAGCCTCTGCAGGCACCTCTAACATATTCTAGGGAGACATTTCTATTATGTTATGATAAGAAACACGAGCTGAATTTTGTAACAGTGAACAATTATATTTCTGTGTCTCCTGTAAATGGATAGGTCCAGTTTATAACAGCACCTGAAAATTACAGAAATCCGCTCTGTAATTCAACTAAATTCTACATTCCTCTTCTCTAGGCACAGTTATGAGGAATAATTAAAAAGTACTTTGTACTTTGTTTCAAAAATCTCAGTTGGAAAGTATCAGGGAGTTCTACTCTGCTCTATTCATCGGAAATCACAATGCGATGACACAGGGCTATGGGGATTTCTCTGCTTGGGAGGTGTACTCTTTTATGTGCAAGCTACCTAACCTACATGCAGTCACAAAGGGCACATCTTACCCCATATTTTCTGCTTCCGTGGTTGTTCTTCTCATTTTGTCTGCTTTTTAATTAAATATAAGCATTTTACTTTGTCAGATGAAAAACAGTAAAATATTTCCAATAAAAAGACAGGATGAACAAGTTTTACTTACCACAATTGGTAAGTAAATCAGGATGCTTAATTGGGGTGGAAGGAGGACTGAGAGACACAGGAAACATGATCATATATGCCTCACTTTCTTAGAAAATTCAAGCAAAAATGACATGATATGTTGCCACTGCAGCTGCCTTTTCCTATTGTTCCTGTATCACTATTATTTAAACCAAGTGCCCTGTTACCCAAACTACTCCTGACACTAAAATACATGCTATTCACATCTTCTCTCAGCCAAAAGTGGGACTGAATGAATCACTCCTGTGAGTCATCATAGCTCTTCTTTGCACACCATGGTACAATACGCTGAAGAATTTAACATAAAATTGGAGTTCTCTCTCTGTTCTGACAGAATCTATTTGCATAAGCTTCAAATTACTGTCTTTCAAATTATTTTAACTTTCTCTCTTCCTTGGATTTGGCAAACTGCCCTGATGAAAAAGACAGATTTCCTATACACAGAGTGATACTTTACTAAAAATTGTCAAGAATTATCACACTGTTCTTATATGGTTCTAGTACCCAAACTAATGCATTTGAGCAGTGCTGCTCAACACAGTTCTCCAGCCACCAGGAACTGCTAGAAGTACTACAATGCCTCCAGCAGAACACGCAAAGGTCATGAACATGCCATGTTTTTCTGATTAAAGACTACATAGTATATCTGGCACCCTTGCTAGTAGTAGAATTTGCATTCTTGTATTGTGCTCAGAAAAGTAAGAATATAAATCTTTTCAATCACCTGAATAGAAGATCTACTTAAATCAGGTCCCAGATCTCTCATTTTCCCCACCATCTCATGTGGAATGTTATTATACTCAGTCACTCATTTGGATGGGTATTTAACAGGAATTGCCCTGAGAGCAGCTGTTCATGACAGGGTGTGAGACAGGAGATATCTGAACTCTGAAGAAGTTGTGATGGATTGTATTGTATGAGAAAATGGAAGTGCTGGAAAGAAAGTTGGGGAAATAGTAAGGTTGTAGCAGGTAGTTAGATGAGTTCATTGCTTTCCTCAGTGCATGGATTTCTAAGGCCAGTCACAGGAAAAAGCTTTGCTTAGGTAAGGAAACACTCAAGGTATTCAATGATGTTTGCAGTAGCTTACTGTTAAAAAGAAGCCCAAATTGTCCATGAACAGTGATTTGTAATAGAACAATGAAGATAATCTTGATAAGAAGTATAATACCTCAATGTACTGTTGTTGCATATTTAGACAACAGGTGTACAATACATTTTTTTATCTTGATGTGAAAAGTTAACCTGCTAAGAGCAGAATATTTTGAAAATTAAGGAGCTATTCAGTAAATACAATCCAATCAGCATAGTCTTTCTGTGACATGTCTAACTGGATGCAAAAAGCTTATTAAGTGAGCTTGCATAAATTGATCTGAAGAAATTCAGTTCTAAATAAAGTTCATATAAATAAATCTAAATAAACACAGCTGTTAAATTTCAGAGAGTAGTGTTCTTCCTGTCCTTAATGTATAAGAGTAAGATTTTAACCTTGTCCTGACAGAATATTGCAGCTAAACCAAAAGTCTGGCAATTCTTAAACAATTTTGCCAATCCCATAATACCCCCTCTACACTGGTAGATCTTCTACAGCTCTGCTATGAACACAAACAATTTTGTCCATTGACTGCTTCTTATATGAGCCTTTCTGTGGTGCAAGTTTTCCCTGTCAGTGCTCCAAGCCAAACTGTGACCAAATTGCTGCAGCTGGTGCGGGGCTGGATCTGATCTCTCCAACCCTTCAGAGAAACAGAATCCATTTAGAGAGGAATTTCAGCTGCAGTTACAGTGATGAGGAAATGCCTGCTTCTAAAGACATAAAGGTATCTCCACACTTTGATAATACCATTTACTGTGGCATTCTCATTTCTTTATTCACACTGTACAGTGGGTCTCTGAACTTGGTGAAACAATTAACAATTGCTGTCACACCATCTGTAAACACTTATCTGCTGTAATTAATTAATTATATTATTGGAATGAAATGCTCCAAATGATAATATTCTTGATAGTTTTAAATTTCACCAAAATGTCCATAGCCTGGTGGTGTTCAACATCTTTTTTGGTTACATGGTCAATAGCACTGAGCATGCCCTCAGCAGGTTTGCCAGCAACACCAAGCTATGTGGTGTAGCCAACATGATGAAAGGAAGGAACAACATTCGGAGGGGCCCTGAAAGGCTGATTGGCCCAAGCAAATCTCATGAAGTTCAACAAGTCAAAGTGCAAGTTTCAGCAACCGTGTTGGGGAATAGCAAACATAAATACAGGCAATTAGTGGCTTGAGAGCATCAAAGGAAGTGTAGGTAGCAAGCTGTGGGAGGTGATTCTCCACTTCTACCCTGCTCTCATGAGACCTCACCTGGACTGTGCTCAGTTCTGGGGCCAGCAGTACAAGAAAGATGAAAGCTGTTAGATGTGATCCAGAAGAGGGCCATGAAGATGATCAGAAGGTTGGAGCACCTCTTCTACAAATGAAGGCTGAGAGAGCTGGGATTGTTCAGTCCAGATAGGAAAGTGCCCTGGGGAAACTTTATAGTGGCTTTCCAGTACTCACAGGTGAATCTACACAAAATATAGGGAGAGTCTTTACCAGAGATTGTAGTAATAGAACACAGGGTAAGACTTTTAAGCTAAAATATATAGAATACACATTAGGAATAACTTATTTACTCAGAGAGTGGTGATACACTTCAACAAGGAGCCCAGATAAACTGCAGATGCTTCAGGTTTTCAGGTTGGGTGGCACTTTGGGCAACCTAAAAGGTGTCCTTGCCCATAGCATAGGAGTTGTAACTAGGTGATCCTTAACTTTCCTTCCAATGCAAAACATTCTTTGATTCTATAATTCTGTGAATAAGCATTTATATATAATTTTCATTTATTATAAAGTATAAAAAGATTTCCTCATAACCTTCCTATGAGCTGATACAGCTAATACAATTTCCATTCTTTTTGTTAATTTTTTAAAAGACTGTGATGTATTTTAGCTCTGAAATTGCTGAAGATATACATATATATTTTGCAATTTTTTGTATTTTGTATGTAGTAACCAGAAAGCCACATCAAACTTCCTGGATACTGTTGATGTTCAGAGGAAGAATCACTACATTGCTTAATGTTTCTCTAGTATCCTGAAAAAAAACCACCACCACCACCAACAACAACAACAAAAATAAAACAAACAAACAAAAACCCCACAACTCTGCTTAAAAAAGAAACAGTCTTTATGGTCAGAGAGATTTCTCCCTGGAACTAAGTAATGGTGGATAATACTAATACAGTTGCCTCCTGCTTTGGGGACAGAATGGTAGAACGGTCAGTTTTGAGTGAAGCCTTTTTGTTTTCTCTATAAGCTATTAATATAGTATTAAATTACATTAAAACACAGCTACACTTCAGTGAATGCACCATGAATTTCCAAAGACCAAAATATCTGTGTGATTTCCTTTAATTCCCATAACTTTCAGAAAGGGTCATGGTTACTTGACACTGCAGCTTAGTTGAAAGTAGTAGTTCAAATAGGTCATCCAAGTAAGCATGTTAAAGGAAGAAAGTGACCAGATCATTTATTTGAAACTTGCCAATGCTGTTTCTGTGTATTTTTGTCTAGTGTTCCAGTACACAGGCAGAATTAGCCATAACAATAACACACCACCATCTCTCTTAGATTATAGCCAAACAATCAGAAAATGTGTGTTTGGTCTCAGTAACATGGATCTCCTTCCAATTAAAGGAATGAAAACATACTGACTTCAGAATAATTAAGATCATGTCATTTTTAAACCCCTAATGCTTTCCAGAGACCTCTTGTTCTCTGGCAGCCATCTTGCCTTAGTTTCTCAAGCTCAGTAATACGCTCAGAGGTTTCTCACACAAACAGCTAAGAACTTAATTTGAATTACAGAGGCCAAATTCATTTATTTTGTGACTTACTACAGACACAAGAAAACTCCAGTGGGAGAAAAACAGATAATGTAGAGTTTGAAGATATTCTGAAGGCAGGGAGTATTTTTCCCATAATTTCATGAACTGTGTGTCTTTGAGGGTAAGGTTTCCTAGATGCTTTTGCCTACTGGGTAACTAAATGTCAGAAATTACTGCTATGATAGACACGGGTACTGTCTTTCTCATCTGCAGCTCCTCTGTACTGAAAGAAAAAATGTGCCAGCAGAGAGGTGTAAGACAATTAGAATGTGATATGTAATCAGTGTATTAGGGATGGGTCCTGTGAAACCCACCATCTGCCAAGAACACCATGACCCAAACATCAGATATTCCCTTATCTCCTCATCTGGTTTTCCAGAGAGAGGATCATGTTGTGTGCTATATAATTTAAATTTCAGCTTTCAGTTATAGATTTCATATTATCATGGAATAGAAACCAGGACAAAAATTAAATTAGACAAGAGAAGGATATATGACATCTGAAGGATAAATGCTTGAAGGAACTTAGCTGGTTTCTTTGATTTATTAGATAAATCAGACGGTGTTCCTTATCTAAGCTCTAACTTTGCTATGCTTCCTCTGTCTCCTATGCAGGGGTTCACTGATTATTCTGAAATACCCCTCTAAAGGTTTAGAAAGACTACAGGGAAATAAATTAGTGACAACATGCCAAAGTCCATCATAATGGGAATCACTTGACACAGGTCAGCTCAAATGATGCAGTTCAAAAGTTGATTTAATTAAATGCAGTACAGAATAAGTTTAAAAGGAGACATTCTTTCCATGTTTTACATACACATTTTGTAGCATACCCTAAACAAATCCTACAATTGGAGTATTAAAAGAGCATACTGCAAAAGTGACTCACAATAAGAAGCTCCTACTTGGGCAGTTTGGTTCAAGAAAGAGAAGTAGAGGTGATCTTAGTGAGCATCAGTCAGTAGCGATGCAGTGATTGGGATTCATTTCAGACATAAAATACGTAAAGTAGAATACCAAAGTTTTGATATTGAGCTTAGCTTTGTGATGCCCAGTGGGACTTGAAATACCTGCATCCTTCATTTATTTAACATTGTTCAGCTGATGGATAGGTAGGTAAATAATCCCTCCGTCTTAGTAAGGAGTAAGAAGTAAACATAAAGGTACAAGCAAACCTCAGCAATGAAAGCAGACCAAAGATTTGTGTTGACGAGATTCTCCCCCTGGCATTCATCCATTCTTGTCCTGTATTTTTTATGACACTCTGTGAGAATCTGAGGACTACTTTGCATTTTGTTAGACAAATCAAGTGAGTTAGCCTCAGGATCAGATTTTTTTCAACACCTGTAAAATGATATTTCCTTTCCATGTTCTTCCTTTAAATAAAAATCAGGAATGTTATTCCTAGTGTCCCTCAGGATCACTCACTATTAGGGAGGAAAGTTTCATGAAGAGTTAGTGAAAAAATGTAGACTTAGGAAACACAGAGTATTTAGCTTTTTTCACAGAAAATTGTTCTGAAATGAATTAATTTAAAACCAAAAAGAAAAACAAAGCTTAAAGTACTATTTTTACATCTGAAAGCACTTTTTTGTTTTGTTTTATTTTGTTTTATTTTCCTCTTGTAAGGTTTTGTAACTTTAAAATAAAGGAGGTACATGTGCAGCAGAAGAAAAAGAAATTCATGGCAAATGGAAAAGCACTAAATCAAACAATCAAAAGAAGGAAGTAAATGAAACACTACTTATCTGCTGGGCAAAAAGGAAAAAAAGTCCAGCAAACTATACCTAACCAAAACACAGAAATAAAGAATCTTAGTCATCTTCCTCCTTTTATCTGCATGCACACATCACACACACACACTCATAACAGAGAGTAGACCAGTATCTGTTAAAAATATTTATTGGCTCAAGTTTTTTTTTTTAAGTCACTGTTAACACAGTATAACACTAATGAGATAGGGAAAAAAGTAAACATTGGAAATGCTTAAAGTCTTCTTGAACTTGATTCTAATCTCAAACATACAACTTTAAGTCCAGTATTTGTAAATTGGTAGAGATTTATTCCAGATTTATACTATTTTAATGGATCTTTAAGGACTGATGATTACTGCAGCTAATTACACCGATTGGAGCAATCAGGATGCACTAAACTCAGCAGTGTGAAGCAGTCCAGCCTTGGCTCAGCTAGACACTGGGCCCAGGAGTGGAGGTAAAATAAATAAAACTCTTCTGATTTAAATTGCTTTGTTACGTAACTTCTTGTTCTCATTGAATAGAAGCCATTTTAAGTAAATGAGGAGGAATAAGTGACTGACTGGATTTTTGGGAGGCATAACAGATGCATACAACAAAACGAAGTTTTGTCCAAATAATTACTTTGCTGTCAGTTTGGAACAACTTTTATTGACTCTGTAAAACGTCTCAGGGTTGTTTTAAGCCAATACATAACAATCAGTACCTTGTAAAGGTTTACAGACTGCCAGAACAATGAATCGACTTCACGGAAGTTAAATTGCAAAGGCTGTAAAACTAATGTGTTTAAGAAATATGTGTTCAGGCTTTGTGATAAGAAAGAAAAAACTGAACCATTGCCTACATGATCAGCATCAAATAGAATATCTTTATCAGATTTGTGATGCTTTGGATAAAAAGGAGCTAAAAAACAACATGGAGAAGAGTTCTCATTTCTTTATTCTCATGATGCATATTATAGAACAAAACAGAATCTCAAGCCAACCTGAATCTTTCTGGCTTTCTGCAGGCATTTAAATAGAAGAACTCCTGCCAGAATAGAGGATTTAGCAGCAGCAAAGTCATCATGGAGCACAAACTTCCATTTTCTGCCTCTGGGTAGAGAACCATCTTCAGAGTTTCTCTTTTTGATCTTTATCCAGGTAGGTAGAGACTCAGAAAATCACAGAATCGCAGGTGTTAGAAGGGACTTCAAGAGGTCATCGAGTCCAATACCCAACTCATGATATTCAGATTATGAGACTAATGCAGTGACTAATGCTCACTGTTTTAGGGACATTGTTAGGGTTGTTTTCATTTTTGTTACTGTTTTTCTTTTTGCTGAGATGTTTTACAGAGTCTGTGGAGATAGGCTTGTACCTCTGACATTAATGGTGCTTGATCACCAGTTTCCATGAGAAAGCAGACTCCTGAAGAAGTAAGCTAGGAAACACAGCCCTGTTTAACAAAAACTTCAAGAATTTGCCCTTGTTTACCTTCTAATACAGAAGAGAATGAGATTTCATAAACTATCTAGAAAAATAATTTCCTGAAAGTATGGTTCCAAGGCATCTGGGTGTATTAAGGTCCTTGCTCACTGTAATTTGGAAATCTACAGCAATGTAACTGGAAAAGAGCTTGCAATTCTGGTGTGAGTTAACTTTCTATTTCTTTCTAAGTTATTTTGAGCAAGAAAAATTTCCAACCAAAGACCATGTGAGCGCTGCTCTGAAAGTAATGCCTCCTGTTTTATCATGTTGGCACAGTCAACAGTTTACAGACCAGTTCGGACTGGTTCCTTGACTAATGGGGTGGGGGGACCCAAGACCCATACCTTGGGAACAAGGGAAGGGGGAAAAGGGGAAAGGGTAGGGAGATGGGAGATGGGCCTAAAAACAAAATAGTGGCAATGATCTAAGGAGAAACAAACTAATTTACTAAATCAGATAGCGAAATGCAAGATAGCACAATATAATACAATATAGTTGGATTTAAAATAAAATAAAATGAGAGACAGAGTGTGTCCAAAACATGAAGTCCCTACTCTAATGCTGAAGGCAAGATTGCTAGCACACATGCTGCAGAAATTAGAAGAAAGGAAAAAGAGTATGTCTTGTGACCTGCAAACAGATCTTTCCCTCTGAACAGAAAATGGAAATGTGAAGTCCTCTGGGGGATGTAGTTCTTCTCTTCTGAGCCAGGTATACCTGGAACTATTAACAATCCATGGAACTGGAGCATTACCTCTTTAACTCCCTGTACAATACATGATGCTATCATGTGGAATATCAATAATTAAAGTCATAAAACCATGACACCCATGATGTCAAAGGTGGATATTGGTGGTATGGTAGTAGAAATTAAACCTTCCTGGCAACATTCCATTACATTTTGTTGCCATGTGACAGCAGCAGAGGAACAGCCTGACAAAACAGCATCTGACATGGAAAAGTGTATGAAGCAAGAGTGTGGAATTGAATTCCTCTGTGTGGAAAAAAATTTTACCCACTGATATTCATCAACACTTGCTGAACGTTGATGGAGACCAAACAGTGGATGTCAGCACTCCGAGGAGGTGAGTTTTAGCAGTGACAACAGCAATGCAAAAGACAGTCCTTGTTTTGGATGGACATATACAGCTGTCACACCTCAAAATGAGTATCTCAATCAGCTCATTTGTGTGAACTGGTATTCTATGACAAGGGAACTGTGTATGGAGCTGAATACTTACTTTTTTGCACTATCAAATGTTATTGTGCCTTTGTATGTGTTGTAGTTTCCATGGAAATAAATAGGAGGCATTATTTTCAGAGCAACCTACTTTAGTTGTACTTTAGTTTAACTGTACCTCAAATATACTTCAGATTTAATTAAATATTTTTCACAGTGCAAATAAGAGGGCATTTGAAAATTACTGTTTCACCCTTAATAATTTGGTGAAAAAAATCTCTATTACACAGGATTTTGTTTCCAATGCCCAGCTGAAAGTTTTTGCAGTCTCTACACACAATGAAAAATAAACCAAAACCCAAAAGATACTTAAACAGATTTTTTTTCCTGCTGTGTTCCCTAAACAAAATCATTGATTCCTTCACTCACTTTTCTGTGAATACAAAAGTTTCTATAAGGAATTTAACAAATCACAGGAAACTGTCACTTGACCAGCCTAGTATTAGGAATATGTAAGGTCTGAAGAGTTTCAAAGTTTATTCAGTTCTTTATAAGAAAACATATAAATGCTTTTGCCAATGGAAGTTAGCCATGATTGCATGTTGTATGAAAAAGAAACAAAACAAAACAAAACAGGCTCCTAGTCAGATATTAATATTATCATATTCAAAAATCATGTGGCATATAGGATCCCCAAACTTATTATAGTCAAAGTAATCTGTATCAGATTACCAACTAATTGAAGGGTTACTTTTCTACTGTTATGATGAATACTAGTACTCTCCACCAATTGAGCGCTTTCGCCAGCTATTTGAGTAAAGGGAAGAAATGGCATTGGTATCTTTTTGGTCTCTTCTTTCTTTGGTAAATGTGGACATGAGTGTTACAAGAGTTAAGGGATGCTCCTCCATCTGCACAGGGGTAGCAGTGGAAGAACTGCCCTCACTCAAGGGTAGGAGTAGGAGGAATGCTGAACTAATGTGAGAGAGGAAGGCTTGTTCTTGCTATAGCAGTGAATTTGCTGACCAAGGAGCACTTGCACCCTTTTACTAACATGGTGCAGAGAGCACAATGTGCAGCTTGTCTCTTTACACAAGTCAAGGCTGCTCTTTTCCTATGAAAGTGCTTTGACACAAACTGCTGCCTTTGTTGGCTCAGTTCAATCCACAGAAAGTGAACTGGAATGTATCTTATAACATGGAATATGAAACTGCCTTTGGTAATTCTGAATCCTTCTACATTGTGGGAAAGTTCAAAGAGCATCTGTGATCACTATGAAGTCAAATCACTAAGAAACCTATAACAGAATTAAGGGGAAAAATGTAAATAATATTATTTAAAGGAAAAGAATGAGAGGAAAATATCTGAGGAGCTTTTTTAGGGTATTTGGGTAGAGGTGATCTGAGAAGATGATGAAGGAAGCAGTCAAATTTGTAACCAAGGACAGAGTTTACTAGTTCCTTTTAAAACATTCAGCTACAGTTTAGAAAAGGTCTAAGGATCAGAGTGAAGCTGTTGAGCTCCAGCTGACTTTATAAGAACAACTCAAGTGAGGAAAGTGAGCAGAATTTGTCCATAAAACAGAAAGGCCTTTGGCCTTGTTTTCATTGCCAAATATTTTCTAATTGATACTGCATGTAAACTCTGCTCTCAGCAAATACACTAAATAATCAATGCTATCCAAGCCCACATCTTGTTTTCTGCCCAAGACATGATTCTGTTTGTATTTCTGCCACTGCAGTGATGAAGGGGTGAGCAAGGGTTGTACAATTGGACTGCTCCTTTCTCACGTGATGCTGCATTTGTGTTATCCCTGTCTTGCTAATAGGGAGGTCACAGTCTTTCTAGCTGCAGTCCCCATCCAGCTATAAACCCCTGTACCTTGAAGAAGATGGGATTCCTCTGCTTTCTCCAAATACTCCATTATGTCCCTGCAGCTACAATCCAGCTTTAAAGTCAGACTGATTTTCCATATCCTTACAAACTGCGTGTGAACTTTGGAAAGCTACCAAATTAGGGAGAATGTATTCCAGGACTTGGAAACCCATGGTGTCCTTTAAGAAATTAAGAATATTAGGGTCACCTCAGTTAATTTAGATAAATTGTAGTGTGAGCTCCAAGACGAGATTTTGATTTACTATTTACCATGTTCAACTGTTTTGTTGTTTTTTAATTTATACTGTTATTCTGAAGTGTTAAAATCTTACTAGGGAAACGTTCAACTTCTATTGCTCAAGGAAAGAGGCATTTTCTAATGACAAATCTATCACTTAAGTATAGCCTCTTAAGTCAAATTCTGTTTTCCAACAATTGCCTACTCTCTGACAGTATTGCTACAGTCTGTGAAATGGATGTATGAATATGTACTTTTTTACACTCAAGTCTCAGAAGCTGTCCAGTGCCTGGTGGTGGTCCTTGGAGCTCACTGCATATTAGCAGTGGGACTGAAGAAACTTACAGAAGCACGTACTGATTAGACATAATAACTCAGAAAAACAGAATATCTTTTTGTTAGTATTTTCATCACTAGTTTTCTGAAATTACTGTTTAATGTTCACAATGGCTTTGTAAATTGATTCAGAATTTAAGGAATTATATCAGAGTTACTTGTAAAGCTAACACAGTATCCTAAACATCAGAAGCAGTAGTATTCCTAAAATATCTTTGAATTCATTCTAGTTTTAAACATGGAAGATCTTAAAACACTTCCAATCATGCAATATCTGTGGGAAAAAAATAAATAAATAAACCAGAAAAAACACGTCACCTGTGGTGATTTTCCGATATGAGAGTTCCATTACTTTTTTTCTTACTATGTTCAAAACATTTTTTGTCCCTACCTTGTGTTGCTCTATGGTAAGTGAAGCACTCTGAGCACTTTGGGTGCCACACAACACCAGCTCTTTTCTTTTCTAATCACACTTCTACAAACATTTTACAGTGATAAATGGCATTTAAGGACCACACACTCCAAAACAGGATGGAGTAAGTGGGATTCCTCTTGCTTAAATTGGGACCCAGGCAAGGTAGTCACACTAAGCTCTCTTTATAGTAAGTAGAGAGAAAGAGATTTTCCTCATGTGTGATTCACTGAGTACATTGTGTACTGACACTGAGTCAAGCTGAATAATACCCTAGAAGTGCCTATTTGTAGATAACCACATCATTTCAATGAATTGCAGAAGAGGCAGCAAAACCTTGAGAGTAGTAAAAACTACATATGCTGTGTTTTTTGATATACTCATTTTTCCCATCTTTTGCACTTATGAGTTGTACTTGCATAGAGTATGTGGCCAGAATATCACCTCTGCATTCTTCTACTCACTTTCCATAAATCAAAACCAGGATGCAATTCCTCATCCATATATGTATCTCCTATATCTCTTACAGTAATGTATGCATCTTCATAATATTCACATACAAAGTGAAGTATATTTAATATGGTTTGCACAACTTCATGCATTTAACATATTTTTGGCTTGTCTCTAAGACGTAAGTGAGACAAGTGGTTCCATACTAATGTTTTTCACTACACTGTTTTAATTCTTGTATGTACGATTCAAGGAGAGGATAGAGGTCTCACTGATTGACATGGTCTAGAGCGATCACAGGCATCGGCTGGTGGTGTTTGGATTAGATGATCTCAGTGGTCTTTCCAACCTTAATGATTCTATAATTCTATGAATCCATCTGAAAATTTCAGGTTTTTTTTTTTTTTTTTTTTTTTTGTAAGTCACAGATAAAAACAATCTACATCTATATTCCCATTAGAAACTGAACAGAGATTCCATGGGTAGCATAAAGAAAGAATTTGTCTGACAAATCTCAAAACATAATGCTATATAATATGCTACATGTTACTCCTAAATTGTTAAGAATAAATACAGTAGTTATATATTCATAAATAGATCAGTTGTAAAGACACTACAGCATTAGTACTACTATGAGAAAATCTACCAAGGCACAAAAATAGATAGATAGATAGATAGATAGATAGATAGATAGATAGATAGATAGATAGATAGATAGATAGATAGATAGATAGACAGATAGATAGACAGATAGATAGATAGATAAAGACAAGCAGAAGTATTGAATGAGAATATGCTGTCTCTAAAGGGCACTAAAAGCATCAGAGTAATTCTGTGATTTTCATAAAATCATGAAAGGATTTGTAGTTTTTTACTGTAAAAAAAAAGAAATGGAATGAGTGTAAGGTGTAACCAACATTTCTCAAGCAAAATCTACTGACTGGAAGGAAACACTGCTGGATATAATTACTTGCCACTATGAAAATGGTCTATATTTTGTCACAGCTATGCACACACATACACAGATAGACACATACATTAGTACACATTTAATATCTCAGCAGAAGTTTGCTCCGAAATTTCAGCTAAAGACACAGACTTTCTCCTTAGTTAACTCTGATGCAGAAAATACTAATTCCTCACAATGTTTATGGAGCCTTCTCTGATATATTTTATACAGATGTGAAAGACAACAATTCTTAGGGCTCAAAACTCGCTTTCTGATTCCTTGCAATAAGTCTCTGGCTTATCTAGGAGGAGAGAGGTGGGTGTCACGCAGCTGTCATCACTTTGTCACTTTGTGGACTATTCTACATTTGAAAACATTTCTTTGGAAGTGTTTGCCCTCAAAAGGGTGTGCTCAGGAGTGTTAACAGGCGGAAGATCTGGCCTGTGACCAAAGAACTGGTACAGGAAGATTGGGGGGATGATACCATTGTATCCTGTGAAAGCAAGATACAATTTGACATCTTCCTTCTCCCTCTCATCTGCAGACTGAAGATTGCTAGTCCTGGAAGACAGGAACAAAAAAATTTCTGCTGAGATAAAAAGCCAGGAGCTGACACTCCAAAAAGAGTTTACTACACCATTTTGGACTTATAAATAAGTTTGTACTGCCGTGAATAAGATTAGAGAGAGGAAGACACCAACCGAACAACACAACCTCCAAAGACTGGAACCCATCACTACTGAAAATCAGCGTCTGAACTACCAGCTAAATTGGAATCCCAGTGGTGACTATCTCTCACTTGCTTTCTACAAAGACCTCTCTGCTTCCATTTCCTATCTCTTTTCTATCACCAATCTTCCCTTTCCCATCTCCCCAAGCAACTAGAATTTGTAATAAACTGAATGGGCTAACATTTGATCCACTGTGTCTTAATCTCACTGTCAGGTACACACATGCATCAAAAGAACCTCCTCTCCCTCCTGTAGATTGGAACAAGACAATGGATAGTAGAGATACACTGCATTAATAATTGGATGGACCCTGTAGGTTCTGAAATGCTGTTTACAATATTTTCTCAGTATGTATTTTCCTGTTTAAGGGAACATTATTTATTGCAGCTAATAAAAATATTTGAAAGTCTTCCCCTAAAAATAATTATTTTTCTAAGAATTTGCAAAAGGAAAAAATTTGACTTGATATCCTTTAAATGATCATCTACATATCTATATTTTCATATGATAAAGATAAAAATATCCAAAAATATATATCCATGTTAAGCCAGATTCAAGGTATTGAGTAGCAGATCCTTAGAAAAAACTATAATAACAAATAGTTCTGTTTCTTCAGAATACTTTCTGAAATGCAGTAATTTATCTGTCAGTGTCTATTGAACCATTTAATAAACCTAGATGATTCTTTTCTTCCATAGTATTATCTTTGCTTTTGAACATACACTAACTTCTAACTTCTATAACTTGTTAAAGGAAAATATTTCAAAAAGTGTAACTATGCATTATATTCCACCTTTCCACCTTCAGGCTTTAGTCCATGCTCTCTACTCTTTTTGTTGAAGCAGTGAAAAATTCCCTATCTAGCTTCTTGGCAGCCCTCATCATAGCCAGGCATACATATGTTTCTTAGGCTGAAAATCCCTTTAAAACCCTATTTATTGTTTCTTACATATAATCTGTTCCTTATCTTTTCATTTCATGACTTAATCACTTTTGACAGTCTAATTTTTCATCCTGGTTTACTCTTGGGAAAAAAATGTTTGAAATCTAAAAAATTATTTGAGGATGGGAAAATCATCTTTTGTCCAGCTCTAACTCTCTATTTGTAGCTCTCCATTCTTTTTTACTTTCAAGAATAGAGATTACAAAACCCACAAACATGTATAAAAGATCTGTAATCAGGTACTACAACAAAAGAGAAAGGCTTGGACAAAGAAATAAATTTGCTCTCTCCAACTTCCTTGGATGATTTTCTGCCACATAAGCTACTTCTATTTTATTATCATAAAATGTATTTACCAATAATAATGATTACCATCTGTTCACGTTGGGCTCCAATTTATAACACTGTAAATTAGAAATAGTTTTGCAGAAATCAATATCATTTATGATTTTTAAAAGAAACTTGGCTATATTCTGCTGTTCGCATTCACACTTCCTAGAATTTTACAAACCGTAAAGTCTGTAGAAAGAAGGGAATAACCTCAGAAATGTAGACGTTATCAGGAGTTACAGCTTCCAAAAGACATAAACATTTATAGAGACCCAAATTAAAATGTGTTATTTTAGGAAATATTTAGCACATCTTTAGAAAATGAGGCCATTTTATTATGGTTTATCAAATAAAACAATTAACATATATTAATAAAAAGCAAAAATAATTGCTGAAAATCAAATGAGCTGATGTACTGATTCGGTGAGTTTACTGTTCTGGTTATAGCAAAGCCTCTAATGCTAGCAACCAACATTATTCTGGATGTGTTATGCACATCTGCTGAAAACGGAAAGCAACATATGTTTCCTTGTAAGTGCTCCTTAAAGGAGAAAAGATTTCACCCTACATATTGTCAGCTGTAAGGAAATTTCTTCAGTGCCACTACCATGTTAAGGGAGCAGAATGCTCCTTTGGAGAAAATATGGAAGAAAAAGCATAATAACATATAGCTGAATTAAAAGAGTAATGGAGTAAAATAAGTTAGGTATCACACAAAGCTGATTGTATCATAGGGAATATATAAAGAAAAATAACTACTAAAGAAGGCAGTAGCTTTGCTTTCTCCTGATATCTACAAAAAAGGATATATGCTTCTCGAGAATCTGTGTTTCACCAGAGACAAATAATAAGAGATCAATACAGCAGTAACTAGATTATATGTCATGATCTGTGATACATAAGATATTAAACAGGAAGAGACATGACCCCTTTTATCTTAGCTATTTTTGTAACTTTGAGGGCTTGTCCACAGGATAAGTCATCATAAGTCAACACTGGTCTTCACAGAATATGATGGATTCAGATGGCCAAACATGCATCTCAGATGCAGAAATACAAACTAGATGATGAATAAATGAGTAAATAATTAAAAATTGAATGCACAGAAAAACTGAGGAATAACCAACTTGTACATGAGAGTTAATCCAAAGACTACAAAATTACTATGATTTAGTTAAGCTCAAATTATCCAGAGTTTACTTAAAAAATATATTTATCTATTTTTGCTGTCAATTTAGATCTACAAGATGATTATGACCTAACAGATAAGACCTTGTTGGTAATAAAGTACATTATCAGAGATGTTAGTGGTGGATACAGTGTTCAGCCTTGCTATATTTTGTGTATTCAATACTCAAGGCAAAGACCAGTGTTGTAGTTATTGGTAAGACTGTCCAATATACCAGAAGATAAATTGTGCCTGATATGTCTATATACTGATTTCCTTCTACAAGACAATTTAATTTTTAGTAGTCCCCTTAATCTTCTGTTAAAAATCTTTATATTACTCTATATCAAAAAGGTATTATATATTGCAGACAAATGTTTATAAAATCAATTAGACAGTTTAACACAGAGATTGTGATAATGATTTTGCTAAATCATCTACCAAAGGAGCCTATTATTTATTTATTTATTTTCTCCAGAGAAAATAGAAGAAATAGGTTGTCAGAATACTGGGAAAATGTTTTGCTCAGAATGAATACACAGGGAAGGTTCTCCTTTTGTCTAGCATTTCCAACACTATTGCAATTTTCCATTCACACATTTGTTTCCTTCTTAGTTAGCAGGACTCATACTTTCCCTTCGTAAGGCCTGTAATAAAATAAAAATATATAAATAATAATAAAAAAGAAAGCCTAGGAAGCCTGCCAGCTTTCCAATCTGGGACTTATTTGATCTGTATCAGCACTCCAGGATACTGCCTATCTTTTTACTACTACACATTTCATGCTTTTGTTCAACTGCTTATGTTCTCATGCCTCAGTTCCTGAAAGCTTCTTTCTAGTCTTGCCAAATGGATAAGTTCTGTATTTATTTATAATGATTTAATTCTGAGCATGGAGGAAATGTAAGAGAAAGCACCATGCTACTAGTTAGGAAATAAGGGAGGACTGTGAAGTGCCATGACCATAAAGACAAGTATATTATGCATTGTTCAACAGACAAAAGGTGTGAAGAAATGGACACCAAGAAACTGAACCTCGGTCTTGTCTTCCTGGCTACCTTGCTTGAAGCACCTCTGTCTTTGGAGTCTACTGATTTTTCATACCTGCAAACCAGTGGCATATTTACAAGAAAAACACAGTTCATTCCCTGATTTTCTTTACTCTCTTTTTTGTTTCTTCTATCAGTTTCTGTTCTATTCTGCAAATGCAAATCCCTTCTTATGTGTATACCACCAGAAACAGAAGTTCATGGATTGAGTTCCTTGGTGCTAAAGTTATGCAAGTCATATTAATAAAAATATTAGTGGTATTGTTAATAATAATTAGTATTGTTAATAATAATTAGCATTGATAATATTATTAAAACAATATAGGATGTGAATACCAGTATCATAAAATATCACAATAAAAACTGTCAACAAAATTCATACATACCAAATAAAATTCCCAGTGGTCTCTGATCTTAAAGTTGCTACTAGAAACATACTTGAGGACTTTGCACTTCCATTTTCTCATGCAGAAAAATCATTTCATAAATTCAAGACATGTTTTCTTTGATAGATTTTCACATACATTCATTTCAAGTCCGTGTTTATATCAGCACATATACACATATTTCTTTCAAAGTTGTAATGTACTGAGTGCTAGCATGTGGTCCTGAAATATACTGGGTTGTTTTTCATATAAAATATACCCAAAATGTTAAATATAACCCCAAAATTACTTAAAGACCAACTGGAATGGATGTCCATCAGAAGCATTGCAGAGGAGTGGAGAAAATATTCAGATCCCTGTTTTGAGTTGAATGGAAGTGAAACTATCACACATTTTCAGATGTAGAATCATTTTCCCAGCTTGAATAACTCAGGTTATGCCTTCAGTTGATGTTGTTCACATCTCCAAAAGATACTCTTCTCTGGAGCACTGGACAATAAAATTACGAAATCCTGAAGGCTTCCATAAAACAGAGTTTCCTTTCTCTGGTTGGCTGTATCTGAAAAATATACATAGGGGCCAAAATTCACAAAGGTACAAGAGAGAAAGGATATATTATGCCACTAGAAGTCTTTCTACTAACTGCAAAGACATTTTGTGATATCTTGCATTTAGGAAATTAAAATGTTTAATTATGTCAGTGGAATGAGAATCCTTTTATTATTAGTTTTTAGCACATGGAGCTTTTAGCAGTGGCATAGCCTGGACAGCAAACCAGCAGCATGGAATACATCTGTATTTGAGAGGCTCTTTCCAGGTAAAAATAGGCCAGCTTGTAAGAATCTCCCCTTTCTGAGCAGCTATTAGGTGTACCTGTGTAGTAGTACAGTGGGGCAGGGTGATAGAGACAGCTGAACTAACACTGAGCAATCTAAAGCAATTATTAGTGCTGAGTTAAAGGCTCAGCTCCCATCAGTTACTGTGTCCCTGCCTCTTAGCAACACCTTGGGGACTGCAACACAGCTACACCCCTTCCAGCAGCCCCGAGAAGCACTGTCATACAGTCTGGAGCTAAGCCCTGAAGGCAGCAAATTTCATTTCACAGATACATCTTTCCTCTGTTCTTCTACAACAGCAATACTTTTTCTAAAAACTGAGTGATGGTGACGTCATATGGTATTATTGATTACTTAAATGCTTGAAGGAACTTCTCACACATTTCTAACTGAAAATTACTGAAGGGGTGAGATGAGGACATTGGCGGAAGGATAAGATGGGCACATTCCTTAATTCAATTTCATGTCAAAGTCTTTCTAAACAGCAGCAGTGGTTTACATAAACCATTGTACAGACTGTGCAGCTGCTGCACTCATTCTACTTTTTGACTAGCCATCTTAGCTCTCCTCTGACAAGGCTGCATTCAAGTGTTTGCCTACTCTCAACTGTTCAAGAAATATAAGAACTCATAATTTCATCAGGCTAGTGTGCTGCATTATTCCTCTGCAAGCAATCTCACTTAGAAGACCTATAATATTTTCATTAACAGATTTGGTTCTCAGTACTCTCTTACACTCATGAGAGAAATATAAAGAGATGGCTTAGTAAATAAAAGAGGGGAAAATGTGAAAGTCTGAGAATAGTTGTAGAGTGTAGTATATGAGTATATGAAGGACAAGGCGATGTTTGCAATCTTCAAATTATTTATTTATTTATTTATTTTTCTGGCAGTCACAGCCTGAGGGTAAGCAGATCCATTTCGCTAAAGGAATGGGTGATATACTAAGTCATGAATTCAGTCTGAGGAATGAAGATACTTAATTTCCCACAAGTGACTAACATTTAATAGAAGTCAAATTTTTCCCAGAGCTGGATCTTTTGCTACGATTCCAGACTGCATTGGTGAAGCCAGAAGCCTGTGTAACACCAAACGCTGCTTAATTCTGAGTGCTCAGGTCTATGAAAAGATATGTTCGATGCAAAATCACATAATCTCAGAGGCTGGATCAGACCTCAAGAGGCCATCAATTCCAACCCCTCCTGCTAAAGCAGGTACCCTAAAATGACTGGAACCACTCTTAATTGCAGTCCATAATCAGGAACGTGGCAAGGTTTCTGAATGTTCCTCATGTGTGTGTGACAAAACTGTACAATATTCTAAAATTGTACTAGATACCCAAATAACTGACAATCTGCTGCCAAAAATATGAATTCTGGACTTCTCCTCAGGGCAAGAGAGATATTATTCAGACTAATGAAAATGAAAGCAGCATGTCAGAATGAGGAAGAATAAAGCTTCATTCAAAATTCATAAGACTAGCTCTCTTAAAGCAATGCCTTTTAGCCCTATGTTTCTAAACAGAAACACCTATATGCAAGGTCCCACCAAATAGGCCTATTTTTTGGACCCCGTAATGTAGCAATGGTGTCTGCTCTATACAAATATGTTTTCTGTTTTCATCGTGTTTGAGATTGGCCTAATAATTCTAAAGTAGAGCAGTAAAGGCAGCAATGCAGCAAACTATTTTGCAAAAGGCATACCTCATTCCACATATTTTGATGTTGATGAGAACAGCAAAAAAGGTTATTTTCATGTAAGGTTGAAGCAATTTAACTATAATAAAATGGACAGTTGTTACATACAGACTTTTCAAGGAATTACTTGTTCCTCTGGAATTAATTTTACAGTGCACCTTTTCACCTGCACCAGCTTTCCATCAGATAAGCTGTGAAATGAAAAAGGTAACTACTTCTCCATTTCAAAAATCTAAGCCTGACTTCAATCCCAATGCTATGTTATTTGAGCAAGTTATAGAAATTTGACTCGCACTTCTATGGCTATAAAAAAATTTTTTTCTTCTCCGACCTTTTTCATAGGAATTTTAGTGATAGTGTCATCAGCTATAGCTTTGGCAGGCCTAAACAATCCTAGCACATTGTCTAGTGACCACTACATGAAATTCAGAATGTTTCTGGAAGTCAAAAATGTGAGTGCTCATATAAGCCCATGCTGATCTTCATCAGGATTTCAAATTCATATTTGCTTCTTGATTATCTATTTGTTTTATATACTGTCTACCTCTTCAGCAGTATGGAAGACCTAAATATTAAACATGTATGTGTGTGAGATTAGTAGTGTTTTTTATGTTTGTTCTTGAACCTTTGTGTCTTTTTCTTTCTCTGGTTAATTTTCTGAAACAGAAACTGTAGAAAACATGCTTATGTTTACCACGTCTTTTTTCCATCTTTTTCCTTCTTCCATTTAATATTTTTGCAAGTACTTTAACACAAAGGTAGATATATTTTCCCAGAGATGCATAGACAGAATTAAAACAATCAAGAAATTCTCAGATATAATAATAACCATCTGTACTCCTAAAAAACTAATTTTGCGTATGCAGCTTTAACATATTCTTTGCCCCAACAAGCTTTGAAAAAACAGTTCTTAGAATTATTAAATCCATTCATAGATAATAATTGATAACATTGATACATGCCGACATAAAACCACATACACGTGACTTGTAAACACATCCAAAAGATCAGTTTTATAAAAGAATAGTCTGGAGATCATCTTAAAATCTTAGCAAAAGGAAGCCATGTCATCTGCAATGAGTAAAAAAGAACAGAGAGGAAGCTGATGCATATCCAATCTGATTAGTTTATGATGTCTGTATTTTTATTTGAATAACAATACCAAGTCAAAGGGATTTGGGGACCTAAAGCTGTCAAGGCCTCATGAAAATCCTGTGTAGACATTATTCTAAATCTGTATTGGTCAACAAGTAGTGATTGAGCTGAAGAGGACAGAACTGCCCTCTGGAGGCATTCAAAGCCTACCACCTGTGACTGCAAAAGGATCACAAAATTTTGTCCATCAGTACTTAATACACAAACAAAATACTTAAATTAAATGGGTTTTGTCATACCTATAAATAACATCATCATAGATGCTAGTTTTCAAATTTATTCCATTGACTGTTCACACAGCATAAATAACCAGCAGAAAGCTGAGAAGAGTGTCTTGAAAGCATTTGAGAAGTAATTTGAAATGAAGAATCCCTGAATGTCTCATCACAAGTTCATCTGCTACAGGAAGGCTAACCTTTGAAGAAACATTTCTAAGAGAGAGCTATTTGATCAGGTGTACCTTGGAGGTCGATTTCCTTTCAGGTAACTGCCTCAAAGTGATGATAATGATCTGTGCCTTATTTGTCTGTCTAACCTTCTTCACACTGCAGACAATAAGCAATCTTGAAAGGAGCCACTGACACACTTGCAGTATTTCCTGCACTTATCAGAAATGATTCATGTTTTGAGCACACTTGTATGTTAGATCTACTTCCACTAAATCTATTCAGTCATTCAAATTTATATTTGTCTCTCAGTTACTCAGTGTGACAGGAATATGTATAACATGTAGTCCTGAAATATACTGCCTCATTTCCCTCTACATTTCTCCTTCAACTTTTCGTTTTGCCCTTTCTACTTATTGGCCTTTTCTGCCTTGCCTTCTACAATTTACAGTACTTGACACTTCGACTAATTTTTTTTTGCGCACAGTTCTTAGCGGAAACTTCTCTTTCTTGTCTTCTTTCCCAAACCTGGTAAGTTCATTCACCTACTGGATATTCCTTTTTAAACGTAATTTTTGTTTTGCCGCAACACAGCTGCTTAACCAGCTCCTTCCTCTTTCAAATTTTGTGCCTGTCTTTTCCTTTCACTTCAGTCACCCTTCTGCTTCCTCAGGGAACTAATCCTACTAAAAACTATGTTGTTGTTATTTTCTCCTGTTTATTTCAGCAAGTGAAGAGATAATGCAATATTTTGGCAACACAGAAAATACATGCCTTTCTCCTGTCCATTTCTCAATTAATTATAAAGGATAAAACCCTTTCTGTTGGGAGATGAAACACAAATCTAGAAATAATTTGCAAAATATATTAGCATGCTTTTTATTATCACACTGTCTCAGCTTATCAGAAAGAAGGTAGCACTGTTTATCTGGTGGGAATTTCGTTGGGTAATACCCTCATACCAGAAGACTTTTTAAAAAACTGAATAAACTATATAGTGAGGTAGGAGAAATCCCTAGCACAAGATGTCCTGCTGAATGTGTTTTAGAGGAGTCAGACTGTGAAGTGAGCAGTTGCTTGATGTGGCTAAGAGAGAAAGGACAGTGATTAAGACCGATTGCCAAATGGGACCCAGGTGAGCAATTATACAGAAGGGTTGCTGGAACTCCTTTATGTCATTCTTGCTGCTCCAGTCCTTGGTACGAACAGTTGGATGTCCTGGTAGCCACTTATTTTACTTCCTGTTAACTTAGGTTCAAAATGAAAGAAATTTGAATTTTGAAGTTAAACTGAAACACCCAAATGCACTGCAATGTGTTGGCATTCTGTCAGAGTCTTTGTCACTTCCCTTATCTCCAAACAGGGGAGGCAGATCAGGAACTAAGACACATCACTCTGAACATCAGTGTGCATATGAGTCAAAAATTTGTTTTTTCTGTTCATCCATTCCTCCACTGAGGTTCAGGCAAAGTACAGTACTATGAAAAACTGGCTAGTAACAGCTGTGAAGTACAAAATCTTCTAAACAAACAAAGCGTATATAAACACATGGCATATGTTGCCTTCTGTGCTGCCTTTAGCTGGCCACAGGAGAAAAAAAATTTCTTGGCCCTAAGACTAAGTGTTTTGTTTGTTTTAAACAAGTTAATTCTAGATTTTTAATCAATCAAATTTTAATAGTCTCAACAATGACCAGAGTTTGGTAGGGAATGAGACTCTCTTCAAGCACTCTGGTAATGTTGTTGTTGAAAAGTAGCTGTGTTCTGAGGGGTGAGGCCTAAAATTAAAAAGCAAGAACCTCACCCCTGGAAACAAACAAAAATGAGAGACGTAGAAATAGAATAAAGATATTTTTGATATTTAACAAACTAATCCTTCAGAAAAGAAAAAAGTGCTGAAAGTTTACTCACTCAGTGTATGAAGAAAAATAAGGTTTACATATTACCAGAGAAAGAAACTGGGATAATTCCTATCCAAACTGTAAGTTTGATTGGTTGTTTGCACCATCGGCTGTAACAGAGGTCATGACTGAGGCCCTGCAGGGAGGAAAGGAAGACAAGGTGCTCTGATAACATGAAGTCAGCAAGGCACAATAGAAGTCTGTGCTGAACCATTTCCTTGAAGAAAGCTGATAGACTTGTGCCATGACTGATTAACCAGAGGGTTCTCTAATTATTATCAGTTACCCAGATAACCAATAAGATTAATCTCAAACTATTTTGGGCAGCTTTCAATTCCTTTAGTAGACCAGAAAAGGAATTACAGTACCTACCTCAAAAGTTTAACATTTGCTACTCTGTATATCCAACAGTGCTCAGTTGCACCTTGTCTTAAAATAAAATTTAGCGGTAAGATCTAAAAGTACTAGAAGGAACAAAAGTGAAAAAGCTGCCTGCAAAACTATCAAACTTACAAATTATCATCATTTTGCCATGGCCTTGAGAAACCTTTCACAGTAGGTGTGAAATCCTGATTTTTCTCTTTTGCTCTTCTACTCAACGTAGTGCACCCTTTTGATTCACAAAAAAGCAGTTTCCTTCCACACTGACTTTATCTTTCTTCCACCAAAACAAATTTTATAGTCAGGATAGTGAAGCTGTGGCAATTATCAAAGCTCTTAATATGAGTATTGGCTCTATATTGTTTCTTTACTCTTTGTGGATTTGTGCCTATTTGGAACTTGTAGAAAAAATGATAAATGGGACATAGATGATACAAAATATTTTGACCATTTCACATAGTAGGGTGTTTTTATGGATAGTTACTGCCATAGCTACAAAGTCAGCATCTTTACTTCTCATCAGAAGTCAAATAATCTAGGGAGTCAGTCAAATAATCTAGGGAGTCACTTTCAGTCCTTTTATCATTTCTTTGTGTTGAACTAGTCTGCCTTCCATCATGACATTTCTGCTCCATGTACAAACATGTATAAATTGAGGGCAAGCCTTCCTGTATCATTTCCTTCAGTAAACTAAACAAGCTGAACTTTTAAATTCTTTTACTAGGAGACACATTTTCCAATTTGGTGGTCATTCTCATTACTTTCTTTAGAATACTATCCTGTTGCCAAAATCTTATCCAAACATTCAGCTACAGAATGCTCCAAAGCCAATGCGCTACAGAAAGATTACCTTTATTCAGACACGTGTGGATTATTTAGATAATGGGATACATGTTTTTGCATTATGCCTCTGCAAAACTGTGTGGGGAATGAAGCCAAACAAACATTTTATACTAAATACTAGAGTCACAGTGGAAGGAAGGAACATGGGTAGATTCTTTGGAAGCTTCTTGGAAACCGTGTACAAAAAGCAACAAGACAAATATGCTTATGTGGGAAAGATCCAAGAAGCTCTGACAGAACTTTAAGGTAGTCATTAACATGAAAAAAAAGCAATGGGGCACTAATGTCTACATGGGGTTGCCTCTGATTGTTCCTGGTTAACTTCCTATTGATATTCATATTGTACAAAAAAAAAAAAAAAATACAGTACCCACATATGGAGATAGCCAGAAACAGTTACAGAAACAGGCCTAGGTTAGATGTAGCACTGAGACGGAGCCCTTTCACACTACACTTCATAGAGCTAACTGGGAAGGTTCAACTCTTCCAGCAGCTTTCTCTATCCTAGAGAATGATGCTTGTCTGATTTTGAATCAACTGCATTTTGAAAACCTTGAGGAGGTCACAAAAAAGAGAAGAAATTCTGAAACGTGAAAAGAGTCTATTGCTGAACAAGTATCTGACCGTGGGAGTCCTTAAAGTAAAGAAGTTTATGCCTACCATGACTGAGTTGCTAGGAAAGCTTTTAATGGCTTACAACCTAAAGAGTTTTAGTATAACAAATCAGAAAGATGGAACTTATTTACTGATTTAATTCTGTGGGAAAATACTGCAGAAATGTTATCCTTGGATGTGAAAGGTTACCATTTGTACAGGATACCCAGAAAACACGGAGGGAATTCCAGAACAGGGAATACAAGTCATTTTACTGGTGATTTGGACTGAAAGAAACTCTGGAAAAGCACCCAGTGAAAGATCAGGGCACTTTTTTGCCTGCGCTTTTAAACAGGGAAAAAAAAAACAAACAAACAAGAAAACCTCAGCAGCTGTGACACTAAATACATTCATTCAAAGTAGTGATACCTGTCTCCTTCCATCAAACCATACTTCTCAACTAGCCATTACATGCAAACCCCACAATATTCCCAGTCTCAAAGCCTCCATTCATTATGGCTTGTCCATATTCATTGTCTTTTAAACAAGTGAGTGTGAGCTATCCAATAAGGCTCTGAACTGAGTTTGTAAACAGATCAGATAGTGACTTAGACTAGTTTTCAATCAACTGTGTACTTAAATGATTAAATGCTAGCTTAGCATCTCCTCATTCTGAAATCATTATTCACTCTTGCACTGAAGCCTTTTGATTTCAGAAAAACTTTGGTTGACTACTGGAGAGCATGAGGAGATCTGAGGTGCTGTCAAGGTCAGATTTCCAAAAAAAAAGAATTGATGAGATGTACCAGTTATGTTCCAAGGATAATTTTCTCCACTATATTTGACGGAAGTTTTCTGTGTAAAACCTTACTTCTCTTGAGATAAGATAAGAGTGATAACACATCAAAACAACATTCAAGCCACACAAAATCATGTTGATATATTAACTGTAATGTATTACTTACTCCAGTCAAGAGATTTTTGTGCAAATCCAGATGTCAGGTAAGAGACAACACATGAACTACACTCCAGAGTGACATAAAACTGATAACAAGCCCTACATCTTGGGTAAAGTTATACTCTGTGCAACTTTACACCTTTAGCTTATGACAAGAATTGCTAGTGGAAGTGGCAGCTTTTTTTCGTTAAACATAATGAGAATTTAGAATTATCAGTTTAGACTTAGACAGCTAATTTAAAAGATAATGAAGGCAAACCTCAACCATGCGGAATCATAGAATCACAGAATCATAGAATGGTTTGGGTTTGAAAGGACCTTTAAGATCATGTAGTTCCAACCCTCCCTCCTATAGGCAGGGACACCTCCCTCTACGCCAGGTTGCTCGAAGTCCTATCCACCCTGACCTTTCAGGGAGGGGGCATTCACAATCTGGCTATGCAACCTGTTCCAGTGTCTCACAACTGCCTATCATAAGAGAGAAAAGATCATAGGTTCTGTTGCTAAACCTAGTTAGTTTTAATTTAGTTAGATCCAAGTGGAATATAAAAATTTAGTTCCTAAAGGTGTTTTTAGGATTTAGATCAAAATCTATGTCTGAAATACACACAGAGTGGCTAACACCAAATGCTTCTCATTACTATGGAAACAAATCCAGTGGGAAATGATTGCATATTTCTTTTACGTATCAGTCATTTCTAACATAACTTTAACCAGTCCTCATTTAGCAAAAACACTGCTTGCAATATTTTTAATCTGATGCCGTGTTCAGAATGTGTGGTCATTTTATTCAAGGAAATATCTGTGTGATTACAGATATATAGCCTAAATATACCATGATCAATCCATGTATAGTTGTGACTGAGGATAAACAAGAAAAATACAAACACTGAGACAGAACTAAACGCCTAATTTAGTATCACTTCATTATTCATCTTCTAGATAATTCCTAACTTCTTGTGAAATAATCTAGTAACAGCTGAGTATATTTTTTCTAAAAGAGAACGTTATATATATCTAAATAGACATTTGCTACATCCAAAAGACACATGACTCTTGAAAACTGTTAAATCCCAGTAACAAATCTAGCAGTTTATTTTGCCATTATTTCCCAGCTCACTCCCATGTTCTAATGAGTTTCCTTACTCATTTTTCTTACTGATCCTTTTAAAGTTAGATCTTCATCATTAGTTGGCAGGCTGATGGCATCTCACCACTGAACTCTATTCTTATTCTCAGTTTGTGAGTGGTCTCTTTTACTCTCTGATAAACAGAAGATAGATTTAACATGAAATTTTGATTTTTTTCATAGATCTATGCATTATATTTTAGTGTACAATTTCAGTGAAATAATACTGAAATAAGTTCAGATGGTTCATGATTTTCTGCTTTGTTTTGTATTTATGAATAATGAATACTTCAGGATTTTAGCTAATGTTTACTCTGTACTCAGCCAGCCAGATTTTGGCATATGATACCAGACACAGTTTCCTGCCGATCTCAAAGGAAGGAGATGAGACCCACTTGAACCTTATATTCATTCATTAACTTCGTGCAATCATAAAATACTGGGAGTAGTTCGTGGGGAAGGGTTAGGGTGTTAGAAAGTTATAGATTTTCAAAGAATGACTGCTAGTGAACTGAAGATTCAATACCAGTTTTATAATAAATATCTTCACATTGAGATCTTACTTAAAAAAAAAAAAAATAAAGAAATTTAGCTTGCCACAGCTGGGTATTCACAATCAGTATATCCCACATTCTGAATAAAGTTGTTTACCCTTAATACTTCACCATTTAGCTGGTACCGTGGAAGTTATTTATTTCTTAATATACTTCCAGCAGAAGACTATTACTATGTAAAGAACTCTTGTCTGAGTACTGAATTACTTTTCATTATTTTTAAGTATCAAACGAAGTTGGGATTAATCATTAATTTATATTATTCTTAAAGAAAGCAAATGAAAAATGCTGCCCCAATTAAAATAAAATAAAATAAAATAAAATAAAATAAAATAACAGAGGTAGGGAATTATCAGTACTACCAAAGATGCAAATTTATAATAGAAAAAGATTTTTCAGTGATGAGAAAGAAAACATGGCCAGACTGAATGAAGTAACAATAACACATGGTATGATGGTAAATATTCACTAATATTTGTAGAAGAAATATTTAAATTCAAATGAAGTTATTATTCTCAGAGGATAAACACATTTTTAGTTTATTTTGAGGCAGAATAATTAACAATGTATTATTGGAAATACTCAACACTACTTGCAAGAGTATTATTTCAAAAATACAAAAGTTGTAAAAACAGTAAAACAATAAAGAAGAAGCAATTTGGACAGTTTTCCAAAGAAAAGTGGAATTGTAAGAAAACTTTGTACTATATCAAATACGTACCTGGTAATTCATTAAAAAAATATTGCAGAACAGTCTATTCTTAATATATCTGGGAGTAGCTGCAGAGCATCTGTATCAATGACGTCCATTTCAATAAGCACTTTCCTTTGGGAGAGCAGAGCACAGAAAAACATTGCTGTGAGAGCTACAATATTTTCCCATTGCAATGCTAAGCCTTGTTTGTCTGCTTGTATTTAATACAACTGCAGTAATTTCTTCCATTCTGTGAGGAGTCTCACAGACTTACCAGCAGATAATACTATCTTGTAAGTAAACCAGTCTTCTCTAACTTTCATGGAAGAAATTCACAGGAATTTAATGGTAAAAAAAAAAGATATGCTTTTAAAAGAAAGGTTTGCTTAGAAGCTAGTATTTAACTGAATTAAATTTCATCTATTTATAAGGACTTACACGGACGTTCATTGTGCAAACTTTGGAGCACTGATTCACAACATACTTCAATAACCACCTGAATCTAATCAGAGAATTTTCAGGCTGTCCCCTCGTGAGAAAGCATTTACTTGTGAAACCACTGCCAAAACTAATGTTTTATGGATCTAAACTGCTTTTATAATATATGCTTATAAATCTAAAATGTCTGATGGGTTTTATAAAGTAATTGCAAAGTCCTGTCAGACCTCCTTGCCAGAGGATAAGGCAGATGTAAATTCTAATAAGTTGTGCCTCTATTAGAGGAAGCATCTCATTCATCAGAAAATGTGTGGCTGTAGACAGGCCACAAAGTTTCTTGGATATAGTTTCAGAGATGGCAAGTATCAACCTGCAATTGCACTGACATGACATGCAAACACGCTAGACTTGAGAAACCCTGTAAGAGACCTCTGAGGCTAACTTTTGCTTTCCATTAGCAAGCACTTCCTCATCCCTAGGATGGAGTCTTTCTAATGCAGGTAAGAATGCTGCCTTTTCTCTTCAGAGCAGATAAACTTTTCGACCAAAAAAATTAAGTCATTATTTAAGATGGAAGTCAATGAATGCAGTGTTTGTGAGAGCTGCCTGTGGTGGGCTGACCTGGGCCAGCTGCCAGACTCCCAACCAGCCACTCTTGTATTCACTGTTCTCAGCAGGACAAGAAGAAGAAGAGTGATGGAAAAGCTTGTGGATTGAGATAGGTGGGGAGATCACCTACTAATTGCCAATATGGGCAAACTAGACCAAACTGGACTTGACTTGGGTGAAAATGAATTTAATTTATCACTGATTAAAATAGATTCATGTAAGGAGATATAAAGAAAAAAGCTAAAGTACCTTTCCACAGTACTCCTTTCTTTCCAGACTTAAATTCATACCTTAATTCCTGATTCCTCAACTTCACAACCACGATGACAGCAGTGCAGAAGGATGGGGAATAGGGGTCTTAGTCAATCCAAAACAGCTTCTCTTTGATGCTCCTTTCTCCTCATATTTTTCTCCTGCTCAAGCTTGGATCATCTCAAGGAATGCAGCCCTTCAAGATATACATTCTCCAGAGTGGACTCTCCATAGGCTACAGTTCCTTGAGGAAATATCCATCTGCTCCAGTGTGAGGTCTTCCATAGGAAGAGGCAGTGTGGATATTTGCTCTGCTCTGGTCCTCTCTACAGGTGCAGGAAAATACCTGCTCCACCATGATCTTCATGAGCTGGTGGGGAATATGCTCCAGCATCCAGAACTCCTTGTCACCGTCCTTCAATCCTGACCTCGTTGCTCACAGCATTGTTTCTCTATTTCTTACTGCTGTGTAGGTTTTTAAGCCCTTTCTTAGATGCATTCCCCATAGGGACCAGAGTCTTGGCTGTTGTGACAGTGGAGCAGTTAGAGTAGAATGGAGTTGGCACAGAGGAGCCTGTAGCCCCCACCATCAAACTCTCATCACCTACAACTAATACAATATTATTCAGTGGAGAAAATGAATCCACACTTGTTCTGCTGATCCGCACATAAAGCTAAGGGACAATATTTTTCACCACAATTTATTTAGCCTTTAACCTCTCAATTGTTATGACCAACAGCAATGTCAAATGTTGTGTGGCTATTTCAGAAGAGTAATGCTGGGACAGGACTGAATTGAAACGATCAGCTGCTTCCAGAGAAGCCCACAGATACCCACTGGGGAGTAATGAGGTTCACTTACTGCCATCCTGCCCCATTTCAGTCAGTGTGAAGCTTAAGTTTCCCTCTTCTGCATACCAATCCACTGAGTCATCCTGTGAGCCCAGTACTGCTATTTTAAGACTCCATTGAGCATACAACGTGGCCATAAATAGAAAGATGTCTGAAGACAAATAAATACAAACTAAATTGCTCATTTTAGCTTGTCGATAAAACTGTAGAAAATAACTGTCCTTCCGACATGAAAGTCAAGGCAGTTTTTGCCATTTTTAGTTGTCAGTTCATCTGTTTCCTTTGAATTAAGGAATATTTCTGTACTTCGAAAGCTCTGTAATATGAATAAATTAGAATCTATTTAGGAACTTTCCAGTATCTTCACAATTTTCTTCTTTATTGATTTCAAAGCATTTCCATTTTGATTCAAAATCAAATGTGCTGTCCAGCTGATAATATTCAAGTTTTCAATTTCTGTAAAAATTATTCATCCTGTTTGGTTTCTGATATGAGAAACTGATGAAATACACAGCCAGTGCTTGTTTGCTTCAGGTTTCAGTCTCTGCTTTACTCCATTTCAAAGCTGTTTCTATCACTGTGTGATACAGTTCTGGCAGGAGATGGCTGAGGTACAGTGATGTTCAAGGCAGATATCCGATCTGCTGAGACCTACTTTCAGAAGACATCCATTGTATTTAAATGCAAGGACACTTTCAAACCTTTAAGAACAAGGAAAGATTAGTGTTTTATGGTAAAAATAATAATAATAATAGTTGTGAATATGCAAGAATAGATACTCAGATCCTGTAAGCACTTTCAGCTCCACTCTGTAGGTACAGCAGTTTATGAAAGCTGAGGCTCTTTTCCACAAAGAGAAGCAAAAGGACCATACTGCACGTTAAAAACTGTAAATTATGACAGGCAAATATAAGACAGAAATAAGACATTACAGGGAATAGGAAGGGCAATACCAAAGTTGTACAAGCAAAATATTGATAGAATGGAAGCAAAAGAGCAAGTTAAACGTTTCAGAAGTCTATGTGAAACATCCTTGCCTTGGTACCCCAATATATTAGTTACCTCTAAGCCCAGTATCATCTCAAAGTTTTCCAGTTCTTTTTGGTGTCAGCCTGATGAAGATTCTATAGGGAAACATGTACATTCTTCTCTTTGTGTGCTTGCATCAGGTCCAATTAGTATTCTACATATATAGCTTGCCCGAAAAGTAATGCATACTGTTTATTTATCTGAGAAATACAGTCAAAATAAATAAATAATACTGCAACACAAATGACACAATAACACTATTTGAGAGAGAAAATTCTCAGCTACAAAAGACTATTTTTCAACATAGCCATCACAATTTCCTATGAACAATATCCTACAATCTATACCAGCAGAGCTGGCAGTTGCCACTGCTGAAATGCACCACCTACCACCTCACTGTGCTCACATCCATAGTTTGGCCTCCAAAAATGTTCAGAAAACATTGATGAATGCCAATGGATGCCATTTTTTACACACAGAGGAGTTCAATGCTACGCTATTGATTCATGAACACTTCCATGTCAGATGCCATTTTGTAAGACTTCCCCTCTGCTATCATCTGTCACACAGCAACAAAATGTAATGGAATGTTACTGAGAAGCTTCAACCTCTATTCCCATACCACCAACATCTGCCTCTGACGTTGTGAACCAACATAATAAAACAGGAGGCATTACTTTCAGATCAGTCCTTGTATTTGCAAAAATCACTGTTTTTAGTGTTTACAAGACTAGAAGCCCAGGCTCAGACACCCTCCTTTCAAACAGAAGACCTCTTTTCTTTCTGAATAGGCTAATGACTTCTTTAAAGATAAATGAAGTATTAGATATTTCAGTAAGAAGCTTTGTTTGCAGTCTGGCCAGGAGATGATTCACTCTAACTCAGGGTATTGTCAATATCAGGTAAAGGCCATCCTTCATCCTTTGGGAAAAGTACTAGAATTAGAAATGCAGAGCAGATTTTTGAATTACACAAAAACTTTGGGGAAGAGAACAATACAGAAAAATAAATAAATAAATAAATAGCACAAAAGGAAATAATGTTTTTTTCATCACTTTTGTCTTAGTTGAAAGTGACACCTAGGATGGATATGACATGAAGCTGAGGTATTGCTGTAAAGAGAAACACTGAAAGAGACATTTAAGGAACTAAATGACATTAATATTACAGGATACAGCATCTATAGTGTAATGTAACAGTTCACACCTGTGAGTTTTGAAAGAAGTTGACAGGGAAATAGTTGAGCTATGGACACCAGGTTATAAAAATCAGTGACAAATTTGAAAGTCTAGATCAATGACAATCTTTAATGTACCATCAAAAATGGACACACAAGATCTAAACAGGAAGCCTGAAAACACAACTGGAATTAAAGTTATGGTATTTTTAATATCATGTGGTATTAGAAAGAGCAATAAAGCTTGTAGTATTTCAACTTATCAGTCAGTGAAGAATATGTGACTAATTTGTTTAGACCTCAGAAAATATTTCAAACAACCCACTAAATAGGCATTTTTGGGCCTAGATAGTCACAGGATAGAAGAAAATGAACCTCAAAGGTGAGAAAATGGGAGAATTCTAGAAATAAAATATACTAGAACATGATCTGCAAGAGTACACTGCCTTAAACAGCTTTTCTGTATACCTGCAAAACTATTTTTCAGCAAGAATCTAAGCTGAATGGTAGATATGTGAACACTTGACTTGTCCGATTTCATTAACAAAACACTCCACATGGGTAAATTACTAACTCTTACTAGACATCTATGTATCTCAAGTCCTACCAGTACTAAGCTGCATAGTGCTCTAAGTTGTAGGATCTTCCAAATAGAAAAAATAAATATAAGTGGATTTGGAAAATCAGAATAATAAATATTTACATTTAAGATCATTAACTAAGGGAAGGAACTAGAGAATGTGCAAGGTGTTT
The DNA here is from genome assembly GCA_036925125.1 of Oreortyx pictus. Lineage (NCBI taxonomy): Eukaryota > Metazoa > Chordata > Aves > Galliformes > Odontophoridae > Oreortyx > Oreortyx pictus. Next base: position 88,426,602 of record JAUPFR010000002.1, on the reverse strand, counting down.
CTCACTCAGCTTTGGTGTACCTTTGTGAATCTTGTCTTAGATAATTACCTTTGCAAATATATTTCAAGTTCGAATCCGAGTGGCTAATTCTGTCCTGGGAAGTCCTGGGGAGTAGATAATGTATTACTTCATATCAAAACAGTCAGCTCTTACAGAGTGGTTGGTTTCCTCCATGCCAAAAGAGTTATCAATTAAATGATCATAATATCAGTATTGCTCAGAACGTGTCTGAATATTTACAAGACACAAAGAAGGGAAAAACAATTTAACCAAAACAATATTAATCCACAGCAATATTGTAGAACTAGGCCAGGAGGCTATAAATGGTCAAAACAACTTTATTTCTGCGAAGGTTGACATTGTTAAACAACAGATTCCAGCCTTTGCACAAACTCCTGGAGGTTCATTGTGTTACCGCGAGGTTAAAAAAATAGAGTTAAACACTGACATGGAAAACTGATGTATGTGAAAGACTGCGACTTCAATGTTGCCAAAAATAATGCCATGCTCTAACAAGCAAGTAGATCCTAGTCATTTTGAACAAATTAATAAGTAATATTACAGTGAAGTTGTAAGTGGATGTAGATGGTAAAAATAACAAGTCATGGAAAACCCCCTAGTAGAGGAGAAACTGAAAAACTAGAAGACGTATAAAAAAATGATTAATACCATATTCCATTTCTACTTACCTCAGCATACTAGGAGGTGTAATTGCATGGGAAGGAACACAAAGAAGTGTTTGTTTACTAACTGTGTAAGTAACCTATGTGAGAAATTGCCACATGATATGCAACAGGATAGCAGTATTAAAAGTGTGTTTATATAAAGTCACCACAGATAAAATCACTTACCAGGGGAACAGCTATTGTGCTTCAGGGCATAATCAAATAAGGAAACAATGGGAATAGAAGGAAAGTTGGTGCTGGGGAAATAATACTTATGTCTGCTAAGTATATCTGGGCTTCTTGCTTCACACATTTATAAGCTCTTGTGATATAATGCTGCATGTCCTCTCACATCATAAGCCAAGAATCACTGAGTCTCGATAGGTTTATTGCCTGCTCTGCTCCCAAGTGAAACATTTCCTTTTGTAACTCTTTAGTTTCCTACATTATTTTAACAGCTGGAGTAGAGTGGACCCTAGAGATTTTACATCCTGCATCTCATAACACAATCCGTACAAAATTAGTCACCTTTATAGAAATCTACCTGACTTCACAGGATTCTGTCTTTATTTATTTGTTTGTTTGTTTTGCTTCTCATTCCGTGTCATTGCTTTTATTTGTCAGTATCTGTTGGTCATGTAATCTCTAACTTGAAGATATCTCACTTTTCCCTTCATCATTGGTATTAGAGATCTTGTTCTATAGGCAGTGACAAAAAAAGTGTCACTGGTATGAGGAGTGGCACATATGCCAGAGGGCTATACTGTCATCTGTAAGGACCTCAGAAGAAAAGGGCTGAGAGGAACATCATGAAGTTCAAGAAAAAGTAATGAGCCCTGAACTGGAGAGGAGCAATCCCAGACTGGAGAAGATTCAGTGTATCTCACTGGCATCTATAAATACCAGAAGGGAAGATGCAAAGACAGCCAGTCTCTTCTCAGTGTTTCCCAGTGCCAGGACAAGAGGCAGTGTGCGCAAAGTGGAACAGAGGAGTTTCCTCCTGAACATCAGGAAGTACTTTTGTACTGTGTAAGTGACAGACCCCTGGCATACCTTAATCAGAGCTTATGGAGACCCCTCCTTGGAGATCGACAAAAGTCTTCTGATCATGGTCCTATGCACCCTGATCTGAGTCTCCCTACTTGAGCCAGAGGGGTTGGACCAGATGACCATCAGAGGCCCCTGCTAACCCCAAGCAGTCCATGATTCTGTGAAAAGCTTTCTCAGTATCAGTACCACACTGAACTCCGATTGCTTGCCCATGGTCAGATACAGAAGTACATGGAATCTGGGCAGGCAGTAATAAAGGGACTATAGAGACCATAAATGAACTACTTTAAAGTAATTTAGTCTTATGATTAGCTGAGAATGAGTTCTCTGATAACTTGACACTTTATTTTGTAAAGCAATTTACACCAAGTGATTCTTGTTACTTTTGGATTTCAGCAAAAAAGCCACACAGATTTTAAAGAAAGACAACTGTTTCATTAATACCCCAGTATAGATGATACTGAACTGCAAAATCTTATGCCTCTTCTGATTCTGGAAGTACTGCAGTGATGCAGTACCTGATGGATATTTGGTGAGGACACACCATACTGCAAGTGTCCTGACCATAGTGAAGGTGGCCAGCATTACAGTCAAGAGTTTTGATTGGGACTTCCAATATACAACTTAATTCATCATTTCTATTGTTGAGAAAAGGGATGCTCATGCAAAAACGTGCACTTACATTCAAATTAAAGATGAGGACATACCAGTGGTGTCATCACTGGTGATTTCAAATTGACAAATAGGCACAGTACAGTACACACCTAGAGGCCAAATAGTGCATGCAATAAAGCACACACTTGCCCCTACTAAGGTAAACTGCTGCATCGAACATTTATTCCTCAATGTACAATAGTCTTCTTGAAAATCCATCACAGAATTATAGTACTCATAGGAGTGAGGCATTTATTTATTTAGCTTGCTTAAAAAAAAAAAAAAAAGCCACTTTCTGACAAAGTCTGAAGAGCAAAAACATCTTTTGGTTTATTACACAGTCCCCAGCTGACACTCCCCTTCCACAATTAAACATACAGCTCTTCTGTAAATTCCCACCTATTGAGAACTTCAGTAATGATTGCTCTGTGATATCTGAACTTGTATGGAAATCAAACTGCAGCACCATGGCAGTGACTGCATACATCTCCATTAAGGTCATCTTAACAGTTTTTTTCAACTATGCTGAAATGATGTAGGATGTGGAAAAGTCCAATGCAAATGTGAAACTTTTTTTTAGATTCTCAGGCCAAAATCTAAGTGTTGATCCTAGTGTTGCTGATTAGTATTACCTTCATTCAAAAAAAAAAAAAAAAAAAACCAAACTGAACTTTCACCTGAACTATTTAGAACCTTCTTAAATCTTTCTCAAGCTTTGGTCTTTGGGGTTAGTTTTCTCTTAGCTGTGAATACTGTTCACTCTTTTTCCATCAAAAATAAAAATAAAAATAAAAAAAATAAAACACAAAAGAAGTCCATGATCACAACCATTTGTAAAGGCAAAGGGACAAACACAAACAAGGGGATGTTACAAAAGGTAGGAAAAACAAACACTCATTCATACATCTCAGAGAATCTAGGCTTGCAGGAAAAAAAACTCCAAAAGGAAGTATCTTATCTGAGATCCTTCTTCAGTGGCAATCAGCCCTTAAATGAGGTCTAAGAGGGGTGGAGCAAGGCTCCACCTCTTCTGGTCACAGAGGTGAATTGCCTTCACCTGTGTTCCCAGGGCTGACCAGATCTTTCCTTCAGGTGCCCAATCAGTTGTTCAGGCTGTGACTCAGCAGTCTCCATACACCATTTCTATCCATGTATGCTTTGTCTTTTTATCTGCTATTGTATTAATCTAGTAATATCTTTTTCCTTGATTAGAATCATAGGATCACAGGTTAGTTAAAGGTGGAAGAGACCTCAGGACATTTCTATTCCAAACTCTTGCTTAGAGCAAGGTCATCTGTGAGACCACACCAGGTTGTTCAAACCTATATCCAGTCATGTCTTGAAAATCTCCCCAGATGGAGACAGTGAAAACAGCACATCCTGCAACACTGCTGGACTTGAAGATAACACTCCTCTTCAGTCTGAACCAATCTTGCTTTAGCAGGTATCTTCCTGTCTCACATACTTCCACCATACACTCACGTGAAAAGCCTGTTTCCATTCCCACTCTATAAGTTGCAGAGGGCTTCTGGTCGGTCCCTCCCTCTCTGCCCCAAGCTATACAAGCCCAGCTCCCTCAGACCCTTCTTGCAAGACAAGTGTTTGAGCCCCTTGCCTTGCACTGGGGATCTGAAACTGGATGCTGTATTCCAGATGCAGTCTTACAAATGCCAAGTAGAGAGGGATTTCTCCTTCCTTCCTTCCTGTGGCTGTGTTCCTGCTGATACAGCCCAGGATGGTGGTGGCCAGCTGCTACCAGGACCCCCAGGCAAGAGGGCCTCAGCCTGGATCACAGCAAGTGAATTCTTTTTATTTCTATTACTTATCAGAGGAGTTGTTCTTATTGTGGAAAAAAAAGGATGTTAGCAATTTACTGACTCACCGTAATAGCATTATTGGTGACACTGTAGCCCACAGAGATTAATCCATCTTCCCGCATTTCTCTAGCCTGTGAATGCGTATCTTAGTAGTTGCCTCAATGTATGTGGTGATAAATGGATTCCTGTTTTAGCCCTATTTTTTCCAAAAGGATTGCAGATCAATTTACTACTGTATTCACTGCTACTTTAATAGCTAACATTCTTCAGTAAGTCTTGTATCCAACTCTGACACATATTTTACCTCTCACCAACAGGTAAAACTTCTATATTTTGTAACATTATACTCTATCATAGAGGTGAACATGCAAAGTGTTGTAGTTTGTTTTTCTTGTTTTATTTTTCTTTTTTTTTCTTTCACTTGCCATGACAACTTTTCATTCAATCCACCTTTCTATCAAATTCTGGCACAGAATACTGCTAGTGCTACTGTAATCCATGAAATCTTGCTTGGTATGAATTAGTTATCTTCTGAAAAATTATAGCTACTGTAGTTTTGCTTTGTATCCAGTGCTGTATCTGAACATCCTCCCAGCTGGACATTTGCTAATGACACTGTGGATATTGCCTTGATTAACACCTTTGCACATGTACCATACTTGTAATGACACTCTTGTTTTACTTGAGTACAGTTCTCTTGTGTATTAGCAATGATTGTCCTTGCACCTAGTGTTCCTTAAACCACTGTGGATTACTGATAGGCATGTAGCAGGGGTCATATCCTTCAGCTCAATTCCCACTTAGAGCTATTGAAGATAATCTAGTAACTCCTTTACCATTCTCATCTACAGTTAGCAATAATTTGGGAAATAAATATTCCCTGGACTTGTTATTTCTTCAAAAGCAGATCATTTCTATTCTTGTTATCAAATAGCTTTATTTATTTATTTATTGGCGTATGGGGGGCATCTAAGGAGTTAATTTATTTTGCTTCGGCAATTTATTTTAATTCAGGGTGTTAATATCTAGTTTCCTTCTCTTTATAAACAGATTGCACAATGTTTACTCCAAGTGGCCTTAGGCATTTTTATTTTTCCTGGCTTTATTTATTTTATTTTTTTCCTATTGCTACATATTTGTGTTACAAGCAAAGTTCACTTTTTCCAAAAAACAAAGGCTCTTTGTATACACTTAAATCTTTTACAAATGTTTTTATGTCAGCTATAATGTCCTCATGGCGAATATGAGAAAAACAGAGAAGTAGAAAAGTAGAGCAGAAACAACTGACTCAGATATTTTGGATCAAAGTACAAGTTCAAATTCTACAATAGAAACTTTTCTGGTAATCCATGGGTAATATCAGAAAATCTGGTACAGTTCTTTTTATTTCTTGAGCTATTGTTTTTTAAATGGAGATGGATGACATTTTGTTCATAGCAAAACAAGCCCATTTTACTTGTTTTAGCAGTGAGTGAGCATGTCTTTATTCGGTATAGGTTTTCCAAACTTGGGCTGGTTTCCTGACTCACACATACATTTCTGACTTTCAGTTGCCCCTCTTGCCTCTGTTTCTTCTCTGAATACTCACTAATCTGAGTTGCCAGGTTTAAAATATTTTGAGACTCTGCCTCGTACTCCCATTTGCAGTGGGCTATACTAATTCATTATCCATAAACTGTACTGTTCTTGTGTCACTTATGATCATCCTATAACTCCTGTAGTCTGAAGAATAACAAAAAAAACTTATTCTGATTAATAAGGCTCATACTTCATAAGATGTATGTTTTGTGCAAACTTCGTCTGAGTAGGATGATACAGATTGAAAAGCCTGGGTATCATCTTTTTAACCTTCATGGCAGTAAGTACAGACTGCTCCTGATGCAGGTAATTGTGAGTGAAATTTCTGTATCTTATTGTTACCTGGTCTTACCTCGTGATGGGCAAGACCAGAGTCGCTGTCAGGACAGCTTGCTCTCACCATAGGCAACAAATTGTTAGTCTCCACTATTTTGTGTCTTTTTCAGCTGCATTCTTCTAAATGGCCTGGAACAAATATTCTCAGTGGAGCATCCAAATATATTACACTCTTAGTTATAAATTCAGCTATTTAAGGAGGATTTTGTTTACACTAGGAATCTAACTCCCTTCCTTCTGCCTGTATATTTATCTGTATGTGTGTATGTATGGTTTGTGACTGCAATAGTCTGCATCTGCAAGCCAGCTCGCTTATCACTATTATTCACACAACAATATTTGACTTTGTGGTCTCATTCTCTTCTTAAAGGGGCTACTCCCAGTCCTCATGATATATTGTATGTATCACTACAATATTGATTGTCTTTGTAAGTATTGAAAGTAACATCTTTGCAAAGGCATTATAGGACTAGTTCAATTTAACTTGCTGACGTACTTTTCCCTGAAACTTTCATAAGTAGGAGAGATGTTTGTGGGTATTTTGGGAATGATTACCAATGGAAGTGCTAGCTCACTTTGTGTGTGGCAAACAGAGTTAATCCCAGTGTATACCATTGTTGATGACGAGGCAGTTGCATCTATATAGAGGCATTTTATCATGGAACAAATACAAAGAAATTTCAGATTGGTGAAGCCAAGGGCAGAATTGTGTTTACTTTACACCAGGATTTCAATCAAAATACCTTATAGTTCAATCTAAATCAGAAAATTCTTGCATTTTTGGGGACAGAAACAGTATAAAGATAACCTCTCAGTACGTGTTATACTGTGTTTGTTATCTAACAGAATTTTATCCATGCCATGTGCATGGCCTTCACAGCAGGAGAAAATTATTAAGTTTGATGGCAGATCTATTATAGCAGTGAGTTGAACTATCATTTACAAAGACTTCCCAGCTTTCTAAACCAAACACAGTGTCTGATTCATATCTATACTGGTAATGCACAGGTTCAAGATACGTGCTATGAAGTGGCTGTTCCTTGTGTTCTTTCCTTAGCCAAATTGATACCAACAATTAACAATTTTGAGATTTCAGAATTAACTTCAATGTGGCAGAATAATCAGAGCAGGGAGGTGGCTGGGGAGCCCTGACTGCAGTCAAGATAGAAGGGTAATAGTCATAGTAAGAGGTCAGGTGTGAGCTATTTTGCTTGTTAAAGACATCTATATTACTGGAACATACCTCAGGTCATTGATTTACTCTATTAAAAGGAACAGAAGTAACTTAATTTGGACAGCATATCATGGTGTGATAGAGCATTGCAGTGAAAAGAGTACAGGAGGAAATTAAAAAGAGTCAGGTTCCTTCTCCAGGTATATACCTTTATCTCATTTGTAGTCTTGAGCAAATTTGCTGGCTGTTGTCACTGTAAAAGGATGAGGAACAAGAATATGATTAATAAAGAGGAGAGTTGTGACCTTGAGAGCTGTATAGGTGAGGGTAAGAGCCCCTCAGGGAACTACAAATGTTTGGTTTACCATACAGAGAATCAACAAACAATTTTTATTTTGGAGTTTGGTTTTGGCATTTTGCCAATTTCCAACTGAAGGAGCAACAAATTTTAATGTGATGGAGGGGTAAATTCTTCAATTAGTTTCATCAATAAAATAATATAATTCTCTAGTTAACGATGTCTTCATCTTAGTTTCTCATTGTTGGATATTAGTGGTTATGTCTTCTGAGAGACTAACTGTAAATTAATGCCTGTGGTCTGCTACAGCAGTATTTCAGCTTTTACTGAAATCTAGAAATAGTTGAAATGATTCCTCTTCATCTTTTGCCCATAGCATGAGGCTAAAGAGCAGCTTACATTCCTGCTATATATATAGATTTTTTTTTCTTTAAACAACCACAGTTAAGTAAATGTCAAAATATTACCATCTGTATAAATAATTGTCTTGGTAAATGAATATGTTGCTTTATGTTTAGAAGATTTGCATGAGTACAGGAAAGGAAATGTTATTTTGTAACAACACACAGATGTTGATTATAATTTTGTGCATGAAGTAAAATAAGTATTCTATGAGAGTGCAAATTTTCTAAGGACAAAAATCTGATTACTTTCTAATACACATTTTAAATGAAAAGAAAATCCTTTGGTAAAGTTATATATATGTGTTACATGATTCCTACTAGAAACTACAAAGTTGTTATTGAATACATTTAAGATAATCTATGCAGAACAGAAGCCCACTCACCATCATCATCCTATTCCAATGGTAACCTAACCACTGAGCAACCATGCGAGCTATGTCATGTGGGGTGCTGCTTAGTGTACAGTTTCCCCAGAGCTCAAATGATTTAAAAGGTTCTTATTTTTATCTTTTAGGTTTAACTGGACTATAAACTAAAGCAAACATCTTTTTAAAATTGAGAAAGCTCAGATCTGCTGAGTGAGACAAAAGAAATGTAAAAGACTGTTAATCCAATCCTTCTCAGTCACTATATACTTCCTGTTTTCTCACCTCAGTTTCAGTTTAGCAATTTCAGGAAGATTTTTAGATTGCAGCACACTTTGCAGGACTTATTTCTGGGTCCTGGGCATTAATTTTGACAAATGTTACCCTTGAGGCCAGGCTACATGCCTACTTTTTTTGCCTTCTCTGCAAATCTACCCTTGCCAGGGACAGTTATTTTGCCAGCAGGTCTTTTGCTCTTCCCTTCCTGCTCTACCTACCCCACCACACAGTCCAAAAAGGCCTTCCCACAGAGCATCTCTGTTTCCAGCAGCTCAGAGTGCAAACCAGTGTTCAGCAGGCAGAAAAAAATTAATAATCAGTCTTCCTCTCTGCAGATTAGACCACTCTTCCTGAAGGATCATAATATACAGTGACTGTGAATAAATCCATTAAACAGGTGCACAGTCCATTACAAATACAGAAGATAGTTTCATGCTTTTTGATCTTCATATCACAGAAGTTGAAGATACACAGTCATCTCCACAAGACTGATTTATAATACAGGAAGCACTGAAACCCTCACAAACATATCGCCACTGGGCCTTTAAGAATCCACCTCCATGTAGCTTTGATCGGAGTCCTTTAGTTCTCTGTTCTATTATGTACCATTGTGATTGTGACTGCAATTCCAGGAAATTTGAGCTAGGTAATTTTTAAAAAAGCTTTATATTCACTGAAAATGTATAGGCACAGAATCCAAAGGTAACGACTGAAAAGGCTCTGGGGAGAAGTTATAGTGTCTTTCCAATATGTAAAAGAGGTCTACACAAAAGACAGGGAAAGTCTCTGTCAGAGACTGTAGTGACAGGACAAGTGACAAAAAATTTAAACAAAAAAAGGGTAGATTTTAATTAGAGATTAGGAAGAATTTACTTACTCAGGGGTCAGTACTGGGACTGAAAATCTTCAATATCTTCATCAAAGACATTGACAGTGGGATCAAGTGCTCAAGCAAGTTTGCAAATGGCACCAAGCTATGTGTTGCTGTTGGTGAGACAGGATAACATTCATTGAGACCTAGACAGGCTCAAATAGTATGCCCAAGTGAACCTCATGAGTTTCAACAAATCCAAGCACAAGGTCTTGCACCTATCATAACAACCCCTGCTGTCAGTACAAACTGGGAGATCTAAGGATGGAGCAAAGCCCTGCCAAAAAAGACGTGGGGGTACTGATGGATGAAAAGCTGGATTTGAGCCAGCAATGTGTCCTCGCAGCCCAGAAAGCCAACCATATCCTGGGCTGCATCAAAAGAAGTGTGATCAGCAGGTCAAGAGAGGTGATCCTGCCCCTCTGCTCTGCACTGGTGAAGCTTCACCTGGAGAACTGCATCCAGATCTGGAGTCCTCAGTGTAGGAGGAACGAGCACATGTTGGTCCAAAAGAAGATCACTAAAATGATCCATGGGATGGAACACCTCTCCTGTGAAAACAGGCTGGGAGACCTGGAGCTGTTCAGTTTGGATAAGACTCAGAAAACATGAGGGTAATCTTTCAGTATCTAAAGGGGGCTATAAAATGGAAGGAGACAGACTCTATGGCAGGATCTGTAGCGATAGTACAAGGAAATGATTTCAAACTAAAAGAGTGGAGATTTAGACTGGATATGAGGAAGAAGTTTATTACAATAAGGGTGGTAAGGCTCTGAAGCAGGTTGACAGAGAGGTGGTGGAGGTCTCGTCCCTTGAGACACTCAAGATCAGGCTGGATGGGGCTCTGAGCAATTTGATCTAGCTGTAGTTATCCATGTATATTGTTCATTGGGGAGTTGGAATAGATGACCTTCCAACTCTATGATTCTACAGCATGCGCCTTATCTTTTCTAGGCACCGAATGCAGTTTTGTGACTATAAAAAGTGGCAATAGAATCCCATGCTTAATGTAATAAAAGCAATATCATATCTAAATTCAGAACACATAAGGTTACAGCATTCTGAGACTTAGAAATCTCCTTTCACATAACTCAAGTGACCATCTAGGCTTCAGACCAATAATACTCCAGATTTATTTTTTTTTTCCTGATTTCTATTAAAATGACACACCTTTGCAAGCCCCTTCAGCATGCATAACACATACAGAATGAAAATGCTGGGATTTGCACGGTATCCTCTTGATAATAAGAGCTTTATTATAACACTTTGTGCTCTTCCAGGTTATACACCAATATTATAAAATGTTTGTCCAGATTGAGTGTTTTTAGAGTAAACTGCTAATGAGAAATAATGAAATGCTGATACTTTTCCTTCCTTCCGCAATTTCTTAGTTAAGACACCAAACTCCCAATATTAACTTATTCCCTTCAGAGCCATAGGACAGACTCTGGCTTACTAACTTCCTGCCTAATGGATCTTTCTGCACAAATTGGGCTTATAGGGGTTTATTCTTCCCTGGAGAGAAGATAGCTGGATTATGATTTCTTTGTTGTTCTTTATCTATTATTTACATAGCAAAACCATTCCTGTCTATTTCTTGCTGAAAATGTACAGTTATTCCTGGCACCAATAAAAGAGTTTTTGTTAGTGTAATGAATGACCTGTTACTGTATTTTTTCTAATTATATTTTACAGAAATACTTGTTCAATGTACTGCACATCCAATTTAGACGGGTATAATTGACATATGCACTATGATTGAGACAATGCATTATGAAATATAAATAATATTTTTACACATTTGCCCAAATAATGGAGATATCCATATGTATATACTTGCACCTGCAAAACTCTTTGTTTCTCCTGTTTATTCTTTTCCAACATCAGGCTCAGCATTAAAATACAAATATTTATTAGTAAAAGAAAATATATACTCACAAAGAAAACACATTTCAGTTCAGCTAAAAGTAGATTGAATATTACTCTTTTAAATATTAAAGGATGCCTTTTCTTACTAACTCAGAAATTCCATAGCATCACTAATCTGAACATTTTTTAGATATCACTGTTTGAAAAGCAGGCTTCATTAGGCCCACGGAATTTTCTCTGCTGACCTTTAACTGTTAGCAAAGGTGGCCTCAGTCTCTGACTAATGTGAATATCATGATGAATGGAGGCATTCAGCCACGTGCCCAAGGAGATGACGTGCTTCAGGTAAGGATGTGTCACAAGAAATCACTAGTCACAGAAATCTGTCACTCTAATAGCTACCCACGCACAGAATCCACAAATCTAAAGAGAGCTATTTAAAGTTAGCAGCTTTCTCTAGAGGAAGTGGAAACTTAATTGGGCATAGTAACACTCGTGTGAAAGAGGTAGGAATGAAGTAATTTTTTTAAAGTGTACAAAATCAGTTATCGAGCTTTGTTATTCTGTATGGATTACACAATGAGTGAAAGAAACACTCTGGGATAAAGTCTGGTTGCTCTGAAATCAAATGAAATATTCCATTGGACTCAAAGGAGTCAAAGTTTTATCAATTTTTATGTTGAAAATCGAGAGATCATTCCTTCCCTGTGTCATTCTATTTCCAGCTTAGTTAACTAGGCACATACAGAAATATTTTGTGTATTTCTAAGTCATACCATCTACATTTGTATACAAATGTAAATAATGTATATACAAATATAATACTGGGATACAAAAGTAGACATATTCAGTATGGTCTTTTCAAGTATAAGTTTAATGTTCCAACCAAAGTGTACTAAAATTCTCAAGGTCTTATTACCATAATTGCTGGTCCAGATTCCAGTTTTCTGGAATATTTGCATTAAGGGTATACACTGAAAATAAAAGGTTTATCTAAGATTCATAACCAACATGTAAAAATGTGCTGGTTTATGTAGTTTGTAGAAAAGCTCATACTTAGGAAGTAGATGAAGTGTGGAAATCATTAAAGACAGATCATTTTTGATTGCTGTTCACCACTTGTTTGTATAAACATTTTTTCTTCTTTTTCCCTGTTAGCATTTATTTATGTCAGCTGAAACCATAGCAGCACACATTCACAGTATTTGATCAAAGTTATTGGCTGCCTAGTCGTATAAGTTTTTTAATTGCGCAAAAAGTGTCTTACATGATGTGTCGTTGCATTTTTTTCTAATATTTTTTCCCATACTATTGAAGATAATAAATCTTAAGAATAACATGGACAGGCTTGATTTTTGGTTGTCAGATTAACATAGTTCTATATATATTTATAAATTATTATTATTATTACTATTATTATTATTATTTTATTTAATTCTTTAATAAGTTCTTAGGAAGTTTCCAAGAAAGCTTTTCAGAAAATAAATAGTGATTTTGGAGATAACATTAATTCTCGAAAGTGGCAGTTGTTCATTAAAGAAAAGCAGAATGCATACATCTTTACAACAAGGTTCTGAAAGATGAAGAATATATATAATTTCTAGCAGGGACTGCCAGTAACATAGTATGTATTGTTTCACTTATCTATTGACCACTCATTCTACAGACAAACATTTGACATACATTCATATTCTCTGTATTTTTCCCACATTTACCAGTCTAGCAGAAGGAAAGTTCTATTAGTTTCAAGAAAGTTCAGGTAAATAAGTGACTAAATTTTGGTAAAATATTTTACAATGAAAACATTTACAGGTAGCAAATTAACTCAAATCATTAAAATCTCATATAATCATTGGCTTTTGACAATGTCAACACTAGTCTTGTTAAAGTTATACCAAGAAAGGTAGACATAGTCCAAGAGTTATCATCCCAACAAAAAAAAAAAATTAGATAATTGAAGGTGTTTTGGTTATTTTTTATAAGAAGATATTTTGATATTATTTTTAAAGAGTATTTCATGATTTCATTCTCACAGATACCTTTTCTCTTCCCAATTTATAACATTGGCTACTTGTTGCTGAGGAGTAAACTTCCAGTTGTGTGGTAGATAAGCAGGACTTAGATCTTCCACTAAACATAATTCTTCCAAAAGCAATATAAACTCTTTCTGCAGAGACTGCTATTCTGTAACAGACTAATTTGTCTCCAGTATTTAATAGCAGGAATTTAATCTGACAACAGCAATCTATTTTTATTCTTACAGATGGCTGTGATGGTAAGTAGGTAGCCATACTTAAAAAATAGAATAAAATAAAATAAATAAAAAATCTAACTTTGATTAGAACACATGACATTTCACAGGACCCACCCAGACAGTAAATCACCATGTCATATGTTGGTACCAATTAGATCAGTGATTTTTCATCTGTTACAGAAGGTAACTAGAGAAAGCAAAACCTTATAAGTAGTACAGCAATCCACATCCATGGCATTTCTAAAGGAAAACATACATAACATAAAATATCATAACATATATCATAAATAACATAACATACATGACATAAAAACAAGAAAAAACCCTTTAGGGTTTTGAAATTACTGTATCAGGTATTAATGCAGCATGTGCTATGATAAAAAGATCCTTGACTTTTAAGTTCTGAAAATAATGTAATTAGGACAATTCTCACTCACTGAAAATGAAGTGGCAAGATAATGCAAGATAATTTAAAAAATAAAAGATCATACATTTATTTAAAAATATGAAAAATTAAAATGCACAATTGGGTTTATGCTGGTATCAGTTTCTTGACCAAATGCAACTTTGAAATGATGTTTATGTTAGTCTGAAATTTAATTTTTTTTTGTGTGTGTTACCTGTTGTTTAAATTGACTTGACATAGGCTTTCCTACCATAGGTCTTTACTTGCTCGTTTCTTACAGGAACCCACTGAATGAATTATGCTAATTCTACTTTTCCCTTTTTCCCACAAGGAAAATGTCTTTATGAACAGGTACTGAACTGTAACTAACGAGATTCTTTGCCAGCCAAGGCAGTTGTAACCATTGCTGGCTCTGGCTCTGGCTCTGAAATACGTACTTCTCTAACAACGTAAGGTCCATTGGTGTTGAACTCCAACTGATGATTCTCATTTTAAAAATTATCATAAAAAACATGTATTTGTCACATAAAGAAACGTTAAATATGATCTTATCTGATGAAGAATTGCATACTTTAAAAAATATACATATGTATATGCCTGAAGTAACTTTTCTTAAGAATTTTTAAAAACACGGGGTAAGAGATATTGAATTTTTATTGATAAAAAAATTCTTGACTTAGTGTCAAGTGAACTAAATCTTAATTTTGTACTTGAAATTATTTCTACATTATGTCTGTACCTGAAGAGTATGAAAAACAATCTACATTTGTAATATTGTACTTTTATTAGAAGTTTTAGAAAAACTATGTTTTATAAAATCGTACAATCATCTAATCAAAGGACGTTTTGGACTGGGAGGGACCAAAAGGACCACCTTATCCCAACCTCCTTCCATGGGCATGGACATCTTCCACTGGACAGGTTGCCCAAATCCTCATCCAACCTAGCCTTCAAAGCCTCCAGGGCATCCATGCATTCACTGAGCAGCCTGTTCTAGTGCCTCACCATACTCAGAGTAAAAAGCTTCTTCTTAATATCTGATGTAAATCTCCCCTTTTTTAGTTTTAAACCATTCCCCAGTGTCCTATCCCTGATAAAGCCTCTGCTCATCTTTTCTATAGGCTTCCTTTAAGTATTGGAAGGCTGCTGTAAGGTCACTGGGAACTTCTCCAGGAGGAACAGCCCCAACTCTTGAAGCCTCTCAGTATAGACAGCCTGTCTCTGTTTTCTCAGAATTTCCCTCCTGGATATACAGCCTTCAAGCAAGTTATCCTCTTTTTAGTCTGTTGAAGTGGTCTCTTCTCAGAGGTGCACAAAGCCAACTTCCTCATATTATCCGCACAGGACAAGGGCTCCTTAATTCTGCCATCTTATTGGCCCCTGTTGATGTAACTTCATTTAAAAATAAGTAGCGTATGCTAGAACCTACAAGAATCTCAATATGACTGAAACACTCAAGACATGAGACATAAACACTAAATCAGGTAATTTTTGCTCCAAGCAACTTTTATTATTTGCATCTGGAATACTATAAATTATGTGCTGTAGAAAACAGACACAAAATATGAACTTCAAGGAACTCATATTTAAAACTATCTGGATTATACATTATCCAAATGAAGTTAATATACTTTGAATTCTCTTACTCTACTCTTCTTTTTTACTTTTGTACCCTGTCAAATATGCTTAAACTCAAAAACAAAGGGGTTTGTGTACTACTAGGCCTTGACTAATATTGTCTTTTCCCATGGCGAAGTATTTAATAAGGATTTTCAAAAACAGCTAAGCATGTAGTATATTCATTACAGCTGATAGCGAAATTCCCTAATGTGTATGCAAAAACCTGCTACCCACACAATCCAGTTAAACATCCCTGCATTGTGTATTAGACAATATCTACCATCAAAAAAAAAAAAACCTAACCAATTTCAGAAAAAGAATAATAGTAGCAAAAATTCATTAGTATTAGTCCATGCTGCTGACATTAATCATTTTTACACTAAGTTAGATGCAGATGAAAAACTTCAACAAATTACCATAACAACAGAAACAATTAGAAGTAGAGAATTATTTTTTGCAGTAATGTGTGATCAACATTTTGCACATTTTGATCTTTTTCCTACAGGCATTTTTTTTTTTTTTTGTCAACAATAACAAAAACGATTCACCAATTACCAGGTCACTCCCAAACTGTAAAAATAAAATAAAAATTGGACAGTACTGGTATTTAGCTTTATCCTTCCATTATGGGATAAGATATGGAAATTGCATATCTTTGATACCTTATCAATTTTCTCTGAAAAAAAGATTGTTCTCCAATGCTCAGTAATGCTCCCTGCTCGCTCACATAAACCTCAACTAGTGTCCACCTTTGTGACTAAAACTGAGGAAGTGTATTTATAAATATATGCTGCCACTTTCAATTTCAGAATTGCCTTGCAGGAATATTGTCCTTTCTATCCAAGTGAGGGCTTACAAGCACTGCTAAATGTTTTCTGTGCCACCATGTAATTTGATTTCACAACTGTCATTTCTGATAGAAGGAACAAGGGAACATTTCTAGTAGTTTAATGAGGGGGAACCCTACCTTTCCTTCTTAAAGTTTTAGTCAAAAATCACCTCTAACTCCTGTTACAATATTTATTTTTCTATTTTGTGTTCAAAAAGCTTTTAAAAAATAACAAAATTCTACACAATTCAGAATTTCTTTACTTTTGCTCATCTGCTTACAGGTTAGAGCATTACACAGAAACCTCAGAATCTGAACTTGATGATCTTTTTGAATGCTGCACTAAAACCGTCACCCAGTTTCATTAGGTAGTGCACATGCTGAGCTCTTGGCTTGCCTACTATCTGCAGGAGCTGCTGTCCAGTGACTAGACTTTTTATTGGTAGAACAAAAACACCTGGGACAAAGGCGCTTATTTTTCCACCCTAAGGTTCCTCGCTGCGGTGCCATGAAGAGTGCAGTGCAAGGTTATTTTCATTCTGAATCTGGCAGTTCCATTAGTCTGCACACAAGAGAGACTAGAAGCTGAGAGTACAGTACTTATGAGTGACAGCAAGTGTAATGATCAGTGTAAAGCTATTCTCCTTATTTTACTCTTCAAACATCATGGTTTATCCATGGTTTTCTCAGAAGCACACGCTTTCTTGAGCAATTGACACACTGTTGGAAAGTTTTCCAAGATTTAGTGAACTAAGCCAACTAAAATGAATCCTATCTCATGAAGGCTTCATTAAGATTGTAAGAGTACTCATGTTCAGAAAATTATCAGAAGTTAAAAAATAAAGTAATCCTAGTTTATACAAATTAGTGCCATGTTAAAGCCTATATTCAACACTCAGGACACACTGACAACAGATGGATCAAATTTTCAGCTGATTTTAATCAGGAAAATTCTCTGGGTTCCAATAGTGTTTTTCTAATTAAAAGCAGCTGAGAATATGGGCCAATTATTTCCAAATAAATTATTCATAAAATAATGGGGAAAATTGCAAATAAATAATTTTATTGATATGGACTAGCCATCTATTTTTACAAAAACATTATTTGGTAATTAATTGACAAAAAAATAATCATTTATTGCTATTATTCATTCCACATAAAAAGAACTTGGTATACTGTAATAAAGTGTCAACACTGACTGCAGAATTGCTTATTGGATAATTGCAAGCTATAGGAGTGGAAGCGTGTGTATAGCCTACTCTGAGATAGAACCTCTTTTATCAATTATATTGCTACTACAAGTCTATTAATCATGCTAATGTGAAATAGAGATCGGTTTGACTCCAAAGACCCAAGTAATAGTATTTCAGAGTAGATTATGGAACAAATATTGACAAATCATACAATTGGTTAAACTGTGTCTAGGTTTGAACACAAGCCTTGTTTATACCTGAGAATAGTGAGGGAAAATATAGAGGAATTACTTTGGATACACAAGCAATTACTGGGTTCCAAAAACAACATAGTACGCTACTCCTAACATCAGGCAGAGCATCAACAGAGGAATAAGCTGGAAATTTGAAATTAATTAAACTTACCATGTTTCAACTGCATCCTGGATATGTCCCAAGTAAGGATAAACAAATTTAAATATACTGAATAAACATCTGGACCATTAATATTGTAATATATAATCAAATGAGAAAACCATTGCTTAGACTCAGTCAACTTTCCCAGGTACTAGGAACACTATTAAAAACAGTCTTAGCTGTCCAAGCCAACACATGTCAAGTATTATCATATCACCAAATTATTTAAAATAGCAGTTAAAAATTCTCCCAGACATAATAACTATTAATGAGAACTTCCGTTTCCGTAGCTATCTCTGCTTTGGTATTTATTTTTGAGATTTCATTAGCTTCTGAATGCATCAAAACTTTACTACTGTGGAAGACTCACAGAGCTTTAGGTCCTGCAGTTTGTGTTCAGTTCACCCAAAACAGTCAAACAGAAGTCTCGTAGCTTCTGCTAATATAGTAACAGAGGTGGCTGAGACCCAGCATCAGCAGAATCCAACATTTCTCATAAATTCTTCATGTCTAACAGTACTGAATGTTTTTACTTCGTACATCACCAAGGTTCCCCTTCCCTCTGCTCCCTTCTGTTCCATGTCTATCACCTTCTTCTCCTTGTCTGCCATAGACCAGTACAAATCAGACTTCAACTATTAGCTTGTGTTGCATGTCAACAAGGTTCCTATTTGCTTGGGAACCATACTTCTAAGAGAAAACAGTCTGGGGAAAAAAAAGATTTGCATTGCTTCATTCCATTGCTGGTCTACATTTATAACATCCTCTCTGTAAAATTGTCATAAAAACCAAACTAGAGACATTATTTTTCCTGGTTAAGCTGATAAATTTTTTTCTACCCTCAATAGCCTTCAAAAGTCTGCATTGACATAGGGAAATGTTAGTGCAAGTCCTGGGCTCATGTCTCATGGACAAGTTTGAAAAAAGGGAAAGTAATTCTGTTTAAAATTGTTTGTTGCTTGTATTTCCTCTATTTGGATTTTGCAGGGATTTCTCTTTAAATGGCAGGAAGACATTTTTTGTGAAGGGGAAAACATTGCTCTGTCAGTTCTGTCTTTCTCCTTCACTTCTGTTATATACATATGAATACAGAATTTAGCTAATCCTAACTACAGAAATGGTGAAGTGTGACTACTCTTTCTTTTGTATCCAGTCAAGTACTTAATGCTAAAACTGGTTGTCTGAGGACCACAACATCATCCCTTGTGTTTTATGGCAACCCACATAGTAGAAACCCCGAGCATAACTTCTTTCATTTCAGCAGAATTCCATTTTATCTTTATTGGTGCAAATAAGAGTGCAGTCCAGGGTAGGATTAGAAAGGTGCTTATCCACTGAATGTGTTTGCTGTTGCTTTGGCATTATGTAACTCTAAGTCTCTCACAAATCACTTTCAGTTAAGGAGGGGGGAAAATATACAAGCTTTCCCCCAAAAAACTTGTTAAGGCTAATTTCTCTGCAGATATGGAGCTGCCACCTTAAAGTAAAATATGGTAAGCTTAAGCTAATCAGTTTTATTTACGAATGTGCCTAGAAGAAACAACAATGCCCACTTGTGGTATCTAAGTTCAGAGGGCTGACTGTCCTCAGTGGAGTCTGCTGATCACTGGGAGTCAATAAAAGTCAGGAAGAGGAAAGAGAAAAAAGATGAAAGAAGAGTTACATAGCTCTTGCTGAATCTAGCACTTATGTATAGAAGGATGACAAATTTAAAGGTGACAAGAGAAGAGCTCTGCAAGTGTGGTGATGCGTAGCTGCTTATCTGAGAAGGGGGATTTCAGGCATTGCTCTGAAAACATGTTCACACCTTTTATTTTCATTTTAAAAGTACTTATACAAAATGTTGCTGAAATAAAACAATTCCAGTAAAGAACAAGGTTTTCTAAATATGAGTGTGTGTGTGTTCACTCCACTGCCTAGATTTTAAACTGACAAATCTGAGGCCTCTGTAAGGAAAAGGAATTCTCTACCACATATTGTATATAGCCAGCAGTTCCTGAGCCACAACTCTTCCCTTCCAAAGACCAAATATGATTTTACCAGGGAGACTGTGTTGTGTTTTCTCAGCTGTTTTGCTTATTTCACACTTTTTTTTTTTTTTTTATAGCTAATTCTGCCCAACTGAGGGAGCAGAGAGTCTGGCTTGTGGCCTTTCTCAGTGTGCTCCAACAAATCAAACTGCTATGACCACTGCGGAAAAAAAAGAAGTTTTAGGTGGTCAGGAAACTGTGATGACAGAGAAGCAAACATAAGATTCATGTCTTTTTAGTTTGGACTGGAAGTGACATTAGAGAGCTGTTCCCAGGGCTTGCAAAGAAAGCTGCTCACGCAGAAAGGTTGTGTTTATGTTCAGTGTGGTCAACATCTTTAAAACAGCTAACTTTTTACTTCCAGTGTTGTCTATAAAAACTAATCTGTATTCTTTTAGCATGACTTACACTTTAAAAATATCTATTGTAATGTGGTTTTCCTTTTTCAGGACATGATATCATAGTATGGTTGTTATCACTACAAAGTTTAGCACAGTGTTTGAGAGGAACTAACATGGCCTTGTGCTCAGACAAAGAGAACTCTGAGGATTATTAGATTTCTGATTTCATACAGGCATATATCTGCATCCTCTATGTTTTCAATGCAAATCATATTCTCATTACTTTTTAATGGAAGTTTTCCAATAAGCTTTATGTGTTTTTTATAACTTAAGTTGTCATGCTCAGTCACTGAAGGGTATTTCTTCATTTGTGAGCAATTCATACAAAATATTCCTCAGGTCTTTTTTTAGGCGTCCAAATGATGAAAAACTGAGCCCCCATGTGGGAAGTTGAAATGATACTCTCAAGGTCATTTTGTCCAAGGACAATCTTCTTTTCACTCTCCTAAGCTGGTTGCAAATGCATTACATATGTTAGTCATAAAGTCAAACTCACTGTTTACACGAGAAAGTAGAAGTTGGAGTAATGCTGTTTTGCACCTGTTGTTACTCTTGTCCAGTGAGAAAAACTATGTGTGAAATACATTGCTGTGTTTTCCTAATGATTTGCAGAAGAATATGAGTATTGCTTAACAATGGCTGTTTTTTTTTCTTCTGAGCAAGGCTTCTGACATCATTCTAAAGCATCTATGGGCATAAATTTTTAAAAACATGAAAGGTTTATGAGGAACTAGAATCATGGAGAAAGAATCCATGGATTTTTATGAAAGCAGCAAAAGAAAAATGTAAAAAGCCAAGCTACAGCACATACGAGAGGCTGCAGGCTGACTAACATAAATCCCATACATATGTAGGAGGAAATAATACCAAGAGGAAACTGGAAGGCCTAATTAAATGAAGCTCATACCTGATGAATGTTCCTGATGGCACTGGAATAACGTAGCAGAAATGAATCAGTACACAACATGGATCTTGATTTTAGAGAGGCTTCCTATATTGTACATACAAGTCAAATTCCATAACCTAGCTGCTGATGTAATAGTGTGCAGCTGCCAACAGCAGAGAGCTGATTATTTTTTTAAACGAATCAACTTGGAAGAAGGTAAAAATCCAGAAGGGTACAAAGATTCATCACTACAATTTAGGTGCATCATTTCAATATGAATTTAAACTCTGAAGGATAAGAAATCAATTACCTACATGGCTCTCTGGATATTGGTTTGTGATTTTATTTTAGATGGGGTAAAACTCAGCGCTGAACTTTTTTCCATTGTTTCAGCCTTGGAAATTTGGATTACAGCTGTTTGATTTATAACAAACATACTGTTTGAACAGGATACTTTTCAAACAAAAGAAGAAAGCAAGTTTTCCAGTAAGAATTTTCTGATAGGATCGATATGGCAGAGATTGAAGTAGTTTGGTTCACATTAAGGCATTTAGCTTAATCTGAATTCTTATCTAAAACTTTGCTGGGGTGTCTGTGCATCTTTTGGCATATCTGTATAAGGGTAATAAACATAATGGCATAACCCTGTTGTTCTAATAAAAACAGTGAGAAGAAAACTCCAAGAAAAGACAAAATCCTACTGAAAGCCAGCCACCAAGGAAATTCCATATGTGACAGCCAACATCACACCCCTGATTACAAAATTCTAAGACCTACGCATTTTAACCTGTATGTAACCACAACCTTTGATCACAAGGCGTCCCATGTTCTTCAACATTCCTTTCAAGTCTCCTTGATGCTGTAAGAAACACCTGCAAGCAATCAGATGGTGCACTGGAGAATGCTTTTAATTTCAGGATAGAAAATGTAAAGAAACATGAACATTACATTAAGTGCTATGTAGACATTTTATATATTTGTAGCTATCTGCCAATTCTCCCAAAGCCTTTAGAAGCTGTACTACCTAGTGGAAGATTAGTAGGCCAAGGCCCTGCAAACCATCATGTTTTACCTTTTCATATGCCAATTAATTCACTCAGAAAGGAGACACCATCACTCAGAACCTCCCTCAGTTTGTTAGTCACTCTCTCCTCTCCCACCAGGCAGCTGGAATCAGCAAACATTAGGTGATAGGCAATGTTGTCAGAAAACCTGCTGGACCACCATGCTGTAGCTTCTCAGAGAGATAATTATTCCTAACTGTGTAACAGGATGAAATGTAAATTCTCTGGAGAAGACACTGAGAGCAACACCTGTCTTTTTACATTAGGAAGCAGTTGAAGAAAATGGTGTGACAACCAGGCCTAGTTCATAAGGATTATTTCTTTTTCTGAGGACTATCTGTCTGCACCGATTTCTGGAGAGGCTCATTTCATCTCCATCAGGGAGGATAAAGAAGTGCTCAAGCTCTCCAGTCTGGCTTGATGCAACCAAGACATCAGACTCACACTCAGGTTTCAGCCTCAGAGGTTGGAGCCAAAATCAGCTGAGAATCCAGATCTTCAACTTCCCAACAAAACTGAGCATATTTCTCCTGCCCTGGATGCTGGAGAACCCATTTGTGACCATGGAGCTGGCAAGCTATCAGTCAGCCTTATCAGCATCTTTTAGGCTACTCTGAGCATGTGCACCACCAAACGTCCCTTCAGGAAGAGTTGTAGAGATTTGTATGTTGTGACTCCTAAACAGCCCTTGTGTCCCAGCCCAGTCAAGGTGGTGATGCGCAGAATTTTAAACACCAAAGATACTGAGGAGCATAGGTGTGAAGGACGTGCTTTATTATTTTCTTAAAAATAGTGTTTTAAGTGGAAAGATATTTGTGTTCTTGTATTGTTGCTTCAAAATGTAGTGAAAATAACAGGCAAAGAAATACATACCTGTAATTGATCAAACATTCTAGGT
This sequence comes from Oreortyx pictus, assembly GCA_036925125.1. Lineage (NCBI taxonomy): Eukaryota > Metazoa > Chordata > Aves > Galliformes > Odontophoridae > Oreortyx > Oreortyx pictus. Next base: position 88,403,265 of record JAUPFR010000002.1, on the reverse strand, counting down.
GAAATTCTGTGCTCTTGGCCAGAGTTTCCCTGATAGCTTTCCTATATCTCTGTCATTTCTTTATACCTTCATGATACATGTCAGCAGAACTATGTGAACATTTTGTTCTGCACTTTATAACTCCAAGGTCAAAATCTATGATGTCAGATAAATAATTTAGTAATCTTGCCCTTTATACTAAGATGTTAACAGGTCTAATGCAGCCAGGAATGCCTTCAATTATTTAATTCACACAGACAAATGAAAGGACCACTGTTGAAACACTTGCCTAAATTATATCTGTATTTATTTAAGATGTTTTGCCATCAAGCAGTGTTAAAAGCAGTATGAGTCTTATTAAAACAACTATTTTTATCCTGGCAATCTTCCTTCTCTGGTAACACTTTTTAATGGCTTATTGAAGGATTCCCTTATCAGGTAAAAAAAATCCCAAAGTTACCTGTTTTACTGTCCATATTTTCATCATCCATATTGAATAATGCAATCACTGCAAGCATTATGAATTGTAAGAATCAGTGCTCAGCAGAGATGGCAGTCCAGCCCTGAAGTCAAGACTGTATTCCAACACTTCCAGGATAGAACTTCTGGCTGGGGCACAGCCGTTCATTTTCATGCTGGGATCTTTATTCTCCTACTCCCTTGCACCCAACAGTGGTTGGCACTGCAGACACATTTTTATTGTGACTTTGTACTTTTGTGGATTGCTTTAACAAGTATTGACAAGTTGAGTATATGACAGTTATAAATATAGCAATAAATAAAAGGCCTCAGTTAACCTTTTTCCCTGCTCTGGGGTTTACTACCTACTGCTTTGATACAGGTAGGATTAATACCTAATACCCATATCATTCTTGTAACACGCTGCCATGAACATTTTAGGGAGGATCCTTTCATCTTGCTGAAGTACCTGCAGACATTATGCCCCAGGGCAGTGATCATTACATGTTAGCTATTTGTCTGCTCGAGCTGTGACCTGGTGCTCTCTATACAGAGCCTGCAGCATTGGGCCACCTGCTTCTGGCATTTGAGCATTCTGGGGGTGACAGAGGGCATGCCTACCAACCTCTGTGCCTCCTGCTGAAATGAACACTCAGAAAAGGAGACTACAGGATTCCCAAAGACAGAGGATCAAAGAAAGGAGAGCATGTCTCAAGAGCTGAATGAATAATACAAGATGGGGAGCACGGGCACTGCTCCCTGCTATGGAAATTTTAATGCTTTTTAATGTTTGTTGCTGCCAGGCCTTTGTCTTGAAGAAACAGGAGCAACTGCTTCTTCATCTATAGGTTAAAAGATGAAAGCTGTCCTAATCTCTGCTTCCTTTGATTATTTGTCTAACACGAACCTGCCACCTGCCAGACTTTCCCAATGAAAGTGCAAACAGCTCCTAAGGCTGTTGAGGAAGGATGTGTTTGTTCCACATTTGTGAAACTGGGAGGAATTTGTCAGGAAAACAAACCAAAGAAAATGTTCTACATTTCAAAGCTGCTTGAACTTTATAGTGTTCTTTTACTTTAAAGTAATGCCTTGTATATTTTTGTGGAATCTTTTGTATTCCTTGAAAAGAAACAACCTCCACTTAGTATTATTTCATATGTATTTTTAAACATTAACAAGCCAACAATGTCCAGCTCGGCAATACATGCATTATCCTTTCCAGAACAAAGGAATAATTGATACTATTTTTCTCACATATTAATATTTTCAAGGTTTTATTGTTTTTTTCCCACAAGTCTGCAGTGTTATACTGAATGTTGAAATTGAATATGTGAGAAATACATGAGATATATTATAAATATGTGAGAAATTAGTAAACTTCATTGCCCTTCTATAATATGGATAAACCAAGTAATATTTTAACCTAAATCGATCAATTTGATGTTTAGAAACTGAATGTTTGTATGTGTGCAAAAGGGAAACTAAAGTACGTTCTTCCTAATGTCTGCCTACTTTATCAGAAGAGCACTTTATATCTTTTAAGAAGCTAGCAGGCTATTACATATGACTAATATATCAAATTCCAATGCAGCTTTTATTCAAAGTTTAATAGAGATAATTGTAACATAAAAGCTACCCTCTGGATCTTATAATTAAAAGGACAAGAGCCTTAGAGTCATAAGGAAGGTAAAGTTAATTACTTGCTTATGTGCAGAATAAGTCCATAATCTTAAGTAGCAGCCAATTTATAGTTTTGAATTCCTGAATGCTAAGGTATTAGGAGAGTCATTTCAACTTCTTATGATAATTTCTTCATATAATTATGATTAGACCATTAGTTATCATTTAATTTACTATGCCACTTCCCAACACGGCCCTTTCTCTATGGTTTTATTTACCAGAGCAAAGATTTCAGGCACTACTATTGTCTGAAAGCTTACAGTAAATCTAAACAATAGAGATGTTTTACAGTCAGTGGGAGCAGAAAACAAAAAGCGAAAGTACTGAGATACTTTTTAGTAAATATAAAATTTGGTGAAGAATTTATTTTTTTATTCTGCAATATTAGCTTTACTGCGTATGCACTCTACGGGTAAAGTTAAGACTGAAATTAAAAATAAATACTTGTGGTTTTGACAGACACTGAATCACAAGTCAGATATGGGAAAACAGTCTATCTGTAGCAGACTTCTTGATCATGATAAAAACTGGTGTAATGCATCAAATCTAGAGGGTTGAAAATTTATTTGAAAATATATATTAGGAATATATCTCCAGAACAAATCAATGGTACCATGGTCAGACTAAGAAAGTAAATAAGGTGTCTTAGCGATCATAATGCAAACAGACTGAGATGCTAACATTCATGCTGAACAAAGATACTCACCAAGTATTTGTCACCTTTGTGTAAGCCAACAGCTGCAGTTTCTGCATCGACGCAGAACACAGGAAAGAAAATAGGAAAGATAGGAGCTTAATAGGACAGGCACTAAGAGTAGTTTAGGCAGGATCAGAAAATGAATTTAATATTTTGCTCATGTACTCTAAATTTTCCTTTTCTATTTTTGTCAGTGCTTATAAAAACTATAGTAAACACCATGAAATTTTCAGAACAAATTTAATCTAATATATACTTATTCGTGGTGGTTACATGATTTTAGTAACACACTTGCAAAATCAGCATATTAAGTAAGAATGGTACCTTGAATTACTATGAAATAAAAAAGGTTCATGAAAAAGTACTATTATTTTGAATTGCTGCAGGACTTCTTAAGTTATGAGTCAATAAATATGTAAGCTTCCTGTTTCAGTTTTTTTCTCCAGGAATTTAAGGCTTAAAATTAGATAGTAAGTATTGTTTAAAGCATTCCTGCATTTTTACACTATGTATTGTATTTTTTTTAAATAATATGCATTATCTTACTATATCTTCTCATGTAATACACCTACTCAGCCACTTTCACTTTCATTGCCATTTATTTTGTATTTTTTAATACAAAATTTAATTAGATTGTTCTCTGTGCCTTCTAAAACAAAGTACTGATGGAGTATATCATTCAAGCTAAACTGCTAAAACAATTAAATCCGTATGATATCTTGGATTACAGTCAAATTAAATAAAACCTTTTTCCAGAAGTGATATAATGCTTTGATGGCTCTATGCATAATACTACATTATTGGAACATAATTATGATTGTATGATGCCTAACATGCAGAGAAGATCCACATGATGGTGTGAAAATCCTATTAATGAAATAACATTTCCTTTCCTTTAAAAGTACTGATTTTTTTAAAGTATACATGTTATGTTTTATAAGAAAATAAATGAATTACTCTATTTTCAAATGTCTCCAGAATTTATGTCATACTTATGCATGACTTTACAAATAACAACATCATTACCCACTTATACAAAATTAGGTATTTGCATAAATGCTTTCAAGGTAGGTGTCACTTTGGACAAAGGAAGTATACAATGTATACAGAATGCAATGAAGCAACTGGAGTCTCATATCCATTTAAATTAGTAGAACTACCACATCATGAAACAGAGAAAAGTTCTAGACTGTGATTTTAATGTTATAATATATATTAATAGGCTACATAAAGCTATCAAATAATCTAAATAATTTTAACTAATGGCCAGATAGTTAGAGTTTATTATGGAGGTAGGACTAAAAGTAATAGCCTCAAGTTGCACCAGGGGAGGTTCAGGTTGGATATTAGGAAAAATTTATTCTCCAAAAGAGTGGTCAGGGACTGAAACAGGCTGCCCAGGGAGGTGGTTCTTGAACACCATCCCATAAGATGTTCAATAAATGTTTAGTTGTTGTACTAATGGACATGGTATAGTGAGAAATATTGGTGGAAGGTGGATGTTGGACTGGATGATGTTGGAGGTCTTTTCCAACCTCTGTGACTCTATGATTCAGCGTCTTACTTATGAGTATGGATAACCATGCAGAAAGTGATTATTTGTTCTTCTATTGTTGGTATATAGTAGATATAAGTTTATAATAGAATTGTAATAAATATATCAACCTTACTTTCACACTTTTGTTTAAAACAGATCACAGCCTAAGGATCAGTTTTATTTTTCAGCAGATTCACTGCATATAATAGATGCATATACTTTGTAAAAGCATATCCATTGGATTAAGATTGGGTATTTTCATGTAGAGTTTTTAAAGACATAAATTTTTAAAGAACATTGATGACTCCTGTTTGATTTATATCTCATTTTGGAATGAAAAATGGTATAATGCTAACATTGTGATGTGTCATGGTTTTATGATTTTTGTTATTGGTATTGCACATCATAACATCATGTAGTGCAGTGGGAGTTAAAGAGATAACGCTTCAGCTCTGTGGATCAGCAGCAGCTCTGGGTACATCTGTGTCAGAAGAAAAGAACTACATACCCCAGAGGACTTTGCATTGCTTTGCATTTTTCCATTTTCCACTCAGAGGGAAGGATAAAAACTGTCTGCATGTCATGAGACACAGGCTCTTCCTTTTTTGTTCAACCCAGCAGCACGTGCTCGCTAGCCATCTCACTTTCAGTGTCTAGTGTAAGGCCTTTGATTTACTGGACACTCTTGCTCATTTTATTTCATTTATTAGCTTCAATTCCAACTATATTGTATTGTGTTATTTTGCATTCTGATACCTTATTTAGTAAATTAGCTTTTCACCTCAGATTGTTGCCGCTGTTTTGTTGGTTTTTTTTTAGGCCCATCTCCCTTCTACTATTTCCCTTTTCCAGGGTGTGGGTCCCCCACCCTAATCATTGTGGAACCAGACTGAACCAGGCTATAAATCGTTTACATGGTGACAGAGTAAATATTACTTTTTGGGGTAAAAGAAGGATTTCCATTGGAGAAACCTGAACATAGAAATGCTTTCCTATACTTTTTGATAATAATAATAAATACATTAATCTTAAAAGATGTATAAAAATGAACTACTAAAATCTACATAAACATGAATCATGACAGTATACTTCATCGTATTTTAGAATGACTTGCAATAGGATGTTCTGGTAGCACTGCATCAAAAGATTACTCATAGTAATTGTGTCTTTCAAAAGAGGTGCACATCTAAGAGAGTGCTATAGTCACATAGCTCTGTCTCCATCACTTGCCTCCAAATCAACCAATGCCTCAGTTATTACAACCAACCAATTCTTCACTCCAGAATATTTTTGTAATCTTGTTCCTTTCTTCATCAGGTGACATTTTGCAGTTGTGATCTACTGTTCGTTCATACATACCTCTCTCTTACTTTATCTGGGAGTCAGTTTGCAACACAACCAATAGTTTATCCTATTCCAAAGATAAGAGCTTGCTGGAAAACTCCCCAGTGGAAGCATACTCCAAGTAGAGATATTTCCCTCTTTGCTGCCAGTCTTTAAATGAGATTAGGAAGGGGTCCACACCTTCCAGTAGTACAAGTGAATTACTTGCACCCATGCTCCCAGGACCAACTATACCTCTTCAACAGGTGCTCAGTCACTGGTTCAGGCTGTGACCTAACAACTCCCATACAGTAAAAAAAAAATTAAAATGTATACATTCTATACAGCCAGTAAAATATTTTCTGGAGACAGTGCTACATGATCTTCTGAATTGCCAAGTCTGGGTCTGAACATACATTTCTAATCATGCATAGTCAATCTATATTTGGATAAAAATTTTTGAATCCATCCTTCTTTAAAGTCAGATCCATTTTCAAGCATTTCATTTTGTTCAGGCTGAGATCTGGAGCAGTTCAATAGTGAAACTAACACTATATGTCCAGCTATATGACATTAACCTACCAGATATCCTTCTACAGTGAGATAACTGATTAGTAATCAAGAGAACAACAGTGAAGGTTGTTCACCTTAACTTCCAGAAAACTTCTCATATTCCCATGTTTCACAATGACAAACTAATGAAGTACAGACTACACAAATGAATTGAGCCAACACTGCTGAGCTTACAGATTTGTAATCAGCAGGAACAAGTCCAGCTGTAGGCCCATGAGTTGATAATACTAACACTGTGTGGCATGTTCATGTTGCATACAGATTTTGTGAGGCCACATTGTTGGAAATGTCCACATCTAACTGTGCACAGTCTTAAGCTTTCTGCTTTATCTGACAGAGTGCTTCAGTAAAGAGGGCTGAATGCAATGGTTTTGAGACCTCCCTTTCATGTAAATGAGTATCCAATTTTGTGATTCCATTCTTCTACAATGGTTCTTTCACATCTTATGGGTTTTTCTTTTTGGCTTGAAGTTTTGACTTGGTTTATTGGCCTGAAGGTTCAGAATCACAGAATCACCAAGGTTGGAAAAGACCTGAAAGATCATCCAGTCCAACCATTCACCCATCACCATATCTCTCACTAATAACTCACTAAGATTTATTCACACTGTCTGTCACAAGCAGATTCATTTTAGTACATTATCACTGTTCTCAGAATTAGTTTAAAGAATTCCAGACTAAATCCAGTTCTGCAATTCATATGAAAAATACATATATTAGGAAGTGGCACATACATAGCTGAGGGCATAAACTGCCCCAAGTGCTGCACATTATTTATGATTGAGTTCTACAGCTTTTTTGTATTCAGTTTCTACTTTTGTCATTTAAACCAGACTGCTACTACTACAAACAAAGGTAAATATTTACAGTAGAAGATTAAGAAAAGTCATTTTTTTAGGCTCACAGGAAAAAAAAGAGTTTTATGCTTTGGGAATTGATTTCCCATGTCCTGCAAAATATAGTACTGAGATGGGTTATAATGGATCTGGTTTATCTGGAGCAAATACCGTAAGATATGATTTCCCTTTCAGCTAACAAGAATTTGCTAATTATTAGCATGGAAGATTAAGTGTTTTGAAAGAACAGTGAAAAGGAAATTGCAGTGAAAAAAAATCATATTACAAACTTGCAGCAACACTTATTATTCCCATTAAATATGAATCATTTATTAAGAAAAGTGACTGTAAGTGATACACATGCATTCACAGATAACTCAGTGTGAGGCTTATGAAATTAATGGGAAATAGAGCAATCTTTATAATGTCCTGTTTAATGGTTCGCCCCTGCTAATAAAGCATGAAGCATTTTGAAGGGTCACAGCCTTATATCCTTGCCTCACTCCTGGTTATTGTACTGCAAACCTGATACCACAAACTGTGCAAAAGTACTCAGGATGCATGTCATTGCCTTGATTAGGTGCATTCGCTAGAAAAGGCACTGTCAGATCTGTTTAAGAATGGAGTTGGTATAAGTAAAAATTAAATCAGTAACTGCTAGAAACATTATAAATGATAATGGCTAAGGTCCAGATCACATCAGACATCTGAGTCTATAACATTTATTTAAGGAAATGGGTGTAAAGTACTCAGGTCAGGAAAATTTATTCAAATTTTACTACCATTATTAGATAAGATGTGCAATGGAGATTGTACATATAGAGATTTAAAAAAAAGGAATCAGTGCCAAACTACTCTCTCTACTTCTCATATAGGTAGCCCATACATCTACAATACTGAGGCTGTACATGTTAAGAGGATTATATAATTTCTTCAAACAAGTACAAGGAAAATGTTTTGCTAAGCTTCTAACTTTGATGCTTTCTATTACTTGTTCAAAGAAAGTTAGATAAGTGTTATATGGTGATTCTTTGGAGGAAAATTTTATATACTGAAACAGTTCAAGTATGTTCTTACCTTGAGACTTTGTGTGTATAATTCTGGAGTAGACACAAGGAACATAAAGAGGATCTCATTTTCTCAAGAAGTATTTCTAGGTTTCTCTGTGGTTTGTCTCAGCCAAGATGGCAGCGCATCTGGGAAGAGCTGCAGAGAGGTATCAGTATGTACTGATCATGGCCTCCCATTCCCCACCTTTCAGCAGAGTAGTAGAGGTGTTGGGATGGAGAAGAGGAAGGATATTGGTTTAATATTTATTTCTCACTCACTGCCTCATTCTATTTTGATTGCCAGTAAATTAATTTCTCCCAAGCCAACTTTGTTTTACCCGTGGCAATCATTGGTTAGTTATGAATCTATCTCAACCAAAGAGTTGTCTCCTCCTGTTTTCTGACTTTTCCTCTGAGGATGGAGAAAGAATGAGCAGCTGGATAGGAACTTTGCTGTTAGACAAGGCACAGTATGCAAGTCTGTCATGGTTTTACACATCTTAATACTTAAGTGATATCAGTAGTCATTCAATAAAAACATTCCCTTAATTTCTGAGAGATGTAAAAAAGCATTTCTGAACTTTGCTAAAACCCTGGCCACTTTCTGCAATCAAGTTTCTTTTAGATTTAATTAGTGTTTAATAAAAAAGAAATGTTCTGAAAAAAAAAAAGGTTCTGACCCTCCTATGTTAAAGAAGGATTGAGTTTTGTATTAGTAAAAAGTTATTGACTGAAAAGGTGGTCAGGTACTGGAACTGACTCCCCAGGGCAATGTTCAAGGCACCAGGCTGCTGGAGTTCAAGAAACATCTGGACAGTGCCCTCAGACAGAGACTGAATTTTGAGTGGTCCTATGAAGAGTCTTGGACTTGATGATCCTTGTGGGTACCTTCCAACTTGGAATATTCTACAATTCTAGGTAGAATTGAAGCACAAAGTTTACAGCTGGAAATTTCTCTATGACAACGTAAGGAAGAGACTTCTGTTTACAATAAACAAAGACTTCTATATTTGCTTAAGATAAAAAAAATGCATAGAAATATAATACAACTTGTTGAAGCTACGGGAATAATTGGAAAAGCAGTGAGGTACGTTCAATTTTCCAACTTTTAGAAGTCACTTCAAAAAATTACACCATACCTGTTGACCTTTGTATTCCATTATTTGGCTCTTCATAGTGCTTCAAGTCCACACAGGGGCTTCAGTAGACGTAACTGTCAAAAATAAGTTATTTTAAAAGTTTATTGTAAATTGTCTTTTCATTAAATGTAAATAGCATTTGATTGCCTTCTAGAAAATTTGGTAAGAAATCACCCTCCATGACAACTTTTCATTAAGTGCTTCCTCATTCATATGCTAAATCTTGCAACCATTATTGACTTGGAAATGATGGGGACAGAACTCAGAAATCCCAGTAATGAGTAAATCAGTCTGTCCATTGCTAGGATAGCTGCTGACTCTAAGAACGTTGTAAATATGATCAAATAAAATTTCCTTCAACAGAAGGGATATTACTGCAAGTAACCTTCACCTCCCTGTGTCGACAGTTTAAACCATCACAGTAAGAATACAAAACAGAATTAGTATAAAGGAATTTGTACTCAGAGCTTTCTTCCTGAAATTCCAATTCTGAGTTGCACCATCAGTTGAATGACTTTTACTTTTTTCAACCTTCAAAGTAATCAATAAGAGTAGGCACTCAAAATTGTAATGATATCATTATAGCATATTTTCTTTGCTGTCATATTGTTCAGTTTCCATTGATGTTCTTAGGCAGAGGGTAATAACCTGCTGTCCCTCTGACTAGGAGATATCTATTTCAATAGCCTCCTCCTTTCCTCTCAATACTGTTTTTTTCCCCCTCTGCTTCTGATATTAACCCCACTCTCTATTGTATGCAGCAGATCAGCTACTGAAACACCAAATAACCTGCCTTAAGCACACAATTTGCAACAAATGAAATAAAAAAAATGGAGCTTCCTCTCTTGATAAAGCAAAGCAAGCAGCATAATTTTTACTGTTCCTCCTGAATTCAGGAAGACTGTTGAACTCTTGGTAAAATTGTTTAATTCTACCTTTCCTTCAGATAAAAACAGTACTGTTTTTCTTTAAGTTCATGACAAATCTATATTATGAGTCACTCTCCATAAGGTCAGAGTAGGTGCATTACATCACAGGGAGAGGCACAACTCAGCGTAACATTTCTGTATTATATCACTAGTCCATTTCTGCCAAGTTTTGTCAGCAACAGCAAGGGTCAGGTTCAAAAAAATCTATGAGTTCTTTGTAAAATTATAAAATAAAACCAGATGAGTATTTATTCAGGCACTGGAAAAATGAAACCTTTTCTCCAAAGGCCAAACATAGTCAATACTTTTCTATCTCAAAAAGCACATAATTCTGTGTATATAGTAAAACAACAAAACCTTATATTAAGGTGAAAGAACATAAACCTGAAGGAAGGAGGAAGATGTAAATAACATAACACACATAACCCAAAATAGATTTCGACTACTATATTTCTTCATTTTCTTATGTGTTGATGCAAGTACTCATTGGATAAATATTCCTTTGACATGCAAATTTTTGCAATATTTTTAACCTTCAGTAAGATGCATTAATTTTTTCTGTTAGTGAAGGTTCAGACTTGGGAATCCACTTGAATGAGTCCATTTCTAGCCCCTCGGTAGGAATATTCAATGACTTCCTTGGACATGCACACTCCAGAGCTATTCTGATTTCAAGACTGAGGCTACATGAAGGAAGGCTATCACAATAACTAATACAGATCCTGATTGAACTTGCAGCTTCAGTAGAAAGCTTCCATCACTTTTCAGAAAAATCTTGAACCTATGAATAAATTAATCACAGGCTCCCAGAACTGATCCTATGCCTTAAATACACGTTTTTACTGAATAACACCAGATGAAGATGTGATGAGGAAGTCTGGGGAAGGTTCAGCCAAAACTACCTTCATTCATACTCACAAATTCTTAAAGGGTCTGAATGTTACTATGTAGAGGCAACTTTGGCATTCACTGCACACAACAGACTTCTGTTCTGCCTCAGTCATGTAATACACATACTAAGACCGTAATTCTATATCTGAAGATTACTGGAACATTAACCTCAATGTTAAGAAAACATTTGGACTGACAGTGAAGAGACTTTTCATTGGAAATTGTATCTTCCGTGTGATTTCTCTTTATGGTTCATCTGTAAACTGCAGAGTATTCATTCATTTTTGACCCAGTAATATGAATAGATCCATCATCACTAAACAACACACTTGTTCTTATTTCTGTCAGATGTGTCTAAAGAAAGACAATAGTGAACCTAGTTTCTTTGTTTAGTGTTGGAAAATGTCTAATGAAAACTGAAATGGGACCAGACTTTCAGCCTTTTAAATTGGAAATAAAGCATCAGTTCTAAAGCTTTGAATTTTTTTTTGTTCATATCCCAGTTGAGGATCTAAACCAAATCTCTGACGTACATAAACGTGTTATCATCTGATAGGCATAACAAAAGAATAAGAAACAGAGAGATGATCAATTTAAGCTTCCACTGAGCGATAGTTCACATAACATATGATATTAGAAATGCATATGACAGATTTCTATCAAAGAAGATTGTCCAAGACAAAAAAACAAAACTCCTATTGATCGCAGTGGCAGTAGACTAAATTTAAACCTCCATAGTCTTATGTTCTTCTGTTCAGCCTCCTAGGAGACCTAAGTTCACAGATGATTTGAAACAGATGAAGGGGAAAGGAAAACAACTATACCTCCAACAGCTAAAGTTAGAGAAGGACATCAGATTTCTGCCCATACGTTCTTCAGGAGGCAGAGTCAAGTCTGCTGAATTGATTAATTAGCAGATTTGTCCTGATCAGTGGATAGCTTAATTCCCCATCATTACTTGCCTTCACTTGGTAGCATTATTTCCAGCATATTTTTCTTCAGCTTGTGTATAACAGTAAATAGAGTGAAACAAAATCAGTTAAGACCTTGAATGAAATTATTACTTTAAAAACACATTTATTTCACCATTTTGGAACTGTAGTGTATGTTTTCCCCTTAAGTATCTCATGAACTTTTACAGCAAGCTACAGCAAAGATACAATAATAAATCACTTTCAACTTGTAATGCTATCACTGGACAGAAAGTACCACAACAACAGTGGATGGCAAAGTCTTTGACTACAGCAAACAAGAACAAGCCCAAATGCAAAGCCACAGAAACAAAAGAATGTAACTACTTACCTTTATAAGCCACTGCCAACCATTAAATGAGGTCCAGGAAGGGGTGGATCCTTGCTCCACCCCTTCAATTTACTTAGGTACATTGCATGTACCTGAGCTCCTCTGGGTTGGCCCTGCTTTCCCACCAGGTGCGCAATCACTGGTTCAGGCCATAACTTAGCATTTCCACTACAAAAATCTTCAGAAAAAAATCTTGAAAAATAATGGCTCTATTCCTGGAAGTAATTGTAAGAATAAAACAAGACTGGTATAAATGAAACATTGTACAGGACTTTTGGTTAAAATATGTTAATGAAATAATGATTTAGAATCACAAAAGTTTGGAAATGTTAATAGGGCTCATACAGCTTATTAAATTTTAAAAAGTCATAGGAGCTGCTTGCAAAAAATATTTTGAATGAAAGATGTCCACTGCTGGAATAAATTGTGTTCAATCCAACATGCCTGCATCTGTCAGTATTCAGCACAATAGCAGACAAATCACATCTTAAGCAGTTGTCTGACTTTATTAGAATTTATTAGAAATGTAGTTCTCTAGCTATTCCACGTGAAAACTGATAGAGAAAAATGACAAGGTCCATCAAGAGAAGAGCATGTGAGTGCCATTGTAGACAAGATCTTGCATAATGGGCTCATTCAAATAATTACACAAAGCTGAATCTTCTGTTTCAAATTAATAAAAAGGATGTTTCTAGTGGACAGTAAATGGCATCTATTCCCTCATTGCTGGTAACATCAAGGAGTCTGCCTGCTATGTTCTTGCTCTTTTTCTGCAAGGTACTAATACGCTGCATTTCCTAGAATTTCAGTCTATTTCCCACTCTACTAAATAAGAAAGATTATTATTATTATAAGAAAGATTTAAAAACATATTTAGCATATTAGAGTTATATATCTTCTATCAGACTTATCCAGAACTCTTGAACAAGTCACTCAGAAGGCAGATGAGTATGGAAAATTTTGAAACATATTTAACAAGGGATCATATGTATGAAACAACAAAAAACTAAAATAACTGAAGCATTTGATCTTGTCGCATGAACCATTTTGCATGCAAGTCTGTGAATATCTACAGGTTTTCTGATTTTGGGGCACACCATCGCTTCAGCTCCTGTTAGATGACGTTTTTCCCAACAGTTCCTGAATTCCTATTAGGTAGACAAAGCCATGATTTTTTAATTGCATAAAGTAGGATGAGACTTTTTCTTTGCTTTAGTGGGTTCTTTTTGTTTGCTTGCTGTTCTTGTTGTCTGTTTTTCTTTTCTCAACTTTAATCTACTTTTAAATATTTAAATTAATTTTAATATTTGTGGCTAATAAGATTTTCCATGGTTAGCTGATTTAGTAGGATACTAATAGTGGATTTAATGTCTTACAATTTTAGCCATCTTAAAGCTAGATGCATAGTCTAATCAAGTCAGAAGGGACTGAGACAACTCCCAGATGAGGAAAGGCATAGACAGCTGGGGTTATTCAGCCTAGTCATAAAAATGTAGAATCATAGAATATCCAAAGCTGGAAGAGACGCACAAAGATCATCAAATCCATCTCCTGATTCCAACAGAACCACTCAAAATTCAAACCTAATATCTGAGAACTTGGTCCAAAGTCTCCTTGAACTCTGGCAGCTTGGGACTCTGACTGCCTGCTCCAGTGCCCATCCCCCTCTGTTGAACAACCTATTCCTAACACCCAACCAGAGTAGAGATAATAAGAAGAATGGCTTAGTTTGGGAGCTGGTCCTTTTGGCTTCCATGGCACACTATGACTAAGATTCACCTTGCCATCAACCAGAAGCCCCCCAGATCCCATTCCATAGGGCTCCTCTCTGGCCTCTCATCCTTCAGTCTGTACTGTGTAGCCATGGTTGTCTCATCCAAGGTACAGAATCTGGCTCTTGTTAAATAAACTTGGTGATTGCCCAGACTTCGGATTAGTTGAGATCTCTCTGCAAGGACTCTCTACCCTCAAGATTTGTTCAAAGGGCATATTATTAATCTATACACGTACAAAGATCAGAACATGGAGACAGTTTCTTCTAGGGTGTGCGGGGAACATAAACACAGAATGCTCCTCTTGAACATGAGGAAACACTTTTTTACTCAATCGCTGACTTAGCACTGGTACAGGTTGTCCAGAGAGGTTGTTCAATTCCTTATTTTGGCGATCTTCAAAAGTCAACTGGATATGATCCTGGGCAAAGTCCTTAAGTTAATCAATGCATGCTGTGTATAGAGATAGGCACCTAGAGATCGTGATTCATCCAACCCATGTTAGGCATCAGTCTCAGGAAATGACCCTGTAGGCACCATTTTCTCTACATTAATACACTAAGCCTAGATGACCATTTTAATTTATTTCCTGACTAAGGGAAGGCGAGACAAACCCAATAAATCTGCTGGGGCTGATTTGTACCTTTAAGCATCTAAATATCTTTGAAAAACTTCAGCTACAAAAACCTGAAATAAGCTGTCTCTTACTGAACTGTGATAGCCAATTTTCTCTTTATTAACAAATGGATTGCTTACAAAAGCATTACTCTTGTAAAACAAACAGTACTTTAGATAGCAGGACAGATATGATCAGTTTTTCTAAAAGTTTTAAGACACTGGCTTGGTATACATTTTATTGCATTTGAGTTCCCATCCGAATACAGCCTAATCTTGAACTCAAATGGAAAAATTATCAAGTATTTGTCATAACTATATTTAAATTAAACCAGTCTCTAGACAAAATAAGTGTTAGTAACCCCACCAAAGCCCTCCGTGAATAAAACTATTCTACAGATGTGTAGTACTTAAAGCCATTTTGAATTGGACTGTTAAACCAAATAGGATGTCTCCAGTATTTTTGCTGTCTTTACATTTTCTTCACAGGTGACAGAAGACTAAATTTTAAAAAGTTTATTCAACCTTTTGCATCAAGACTTTAAGAAATCTCTCAAAATCCTAAGTATTCTGTCAAGACTACTGAAGACATATACAAGCATTTCAATCTATTTTTAACTTTGAAGATTATTTTGACTTACTACATGAGTAAAAGCTTACATAGTTTATATATAAAGTTTCTATTAACTTGTACATCACTATGTACTTTAATCCCTAGTGTCAGGTACTCAGAAAGATATTCAGATCTTATATGTTGATTATTATTTTCGTTATTTGGGTAATGACACTGCTCTCCATCTGCATGTACCAATAACATGTTGCAGAACTAAAAATGTGGAAGCCTGGTCTAAATCTACAAGATTGGCTATTGACTTAAGACTCAAACCAGCCAGGCATCAAGGATGTGACATTTTATGGAAACAAGAGCTAGCTTTCACTTAGTGAACTGGTGAAAGCTTTCTGGAAATGCTTTCTGAAAAGCAACACAGGAACTGAGTCATTCAAATGATGCATCATTCAAATGATGCACTAGTGAATTCTGAAGTGCAACTGAACTAACCTTTTATGCTCTTCATTCTTATCCTGAATTGCTATGCAATTAAAATTTACCTTACTGACAGTACTAACATGGATATAAGTAGTACAACAATGGGCCACATATTTGTGTTGGAAGAACCAACAGTAAAAATTAGACATCTGTGTAGTTAGCAGAAGGGAGCAAAGTAGGAACTGTTCTGTTTGAAATCCCTTCCAGACTTTAAATGTAAGCAGATTAGATTTTTTTTTTTTAAGCGCAAAACAAAATGAGACATGAAAATTACGGATAAGAGATAGTTCAATTGGCAAGATACTGACTTTCCTTGGGTATGTATTAAACGAAAATTTGGGGAGTTGTACTTTCTAAAAGAAATATTTCTATTTTTCCAGCGTGGAAAAATGAATTCCTACCAATTACCAGCAACAGAAAAAAAAAAAAAATGGTGGCATATTATCAGTGCAGAAAATAGGGACAAAGAGCTGTATCAGTTCTCGGGGGCCATGCAGAAAGCACTTAATTTCTAGACTGTAGATCAGGCATGCCCTACCCGATGCCTGCAGGCAGCATGTGGCCCAGCACATCTCATACTGCCATCATGGCAGCAGTTCTGCCCCATGTGTGACACTCAGCACCAACTGAACATCGGTGCACTATGTGCCCAATCTGGGCTAAAACCAGGGCAAAAGCAGAGCATGGTTCAGTTTTACTCAAGTTATGGCAAATAGATTTATGGATTTTTATGTATTGGCTAAATGCAGTCCTGTGAAGAGAGAAAAATATGCAGTTGTGCATTCCATTGTGATAAAATATATATATGTATTAAGACCAGGTTTCAAGATGGACAAAAAAATCATCTATTATTTGGTTTATTTGTGACTCCTTTTTTAGTCAACATAAATACATTACTTGTGAATACTGATCTAATGATCTCTTGAGGTCCCTTCCAACCCCTATGATTCTGTGACTCTGTGATGATTCTGTGAATTGCAATTTAAAATCGGATCATGTCTCTTTATCAGACTTTCATCAGCTTTCTCTTAGCAGAGACAAATAACCTTGCTTCACAATCACAGTTTATTCATGTCATCACTTTTTGAAAGTACATACATTTATGAACAATTATTTTCAAGGGTGAATTACAGCAAGAGTAAATTTTCATCAAAAATGACAAATTGAAATCACTTCCATTGAACCAGTCTGATGCATTAGCTTCACAGAAACAAGATCACACATCTCACTACTTATACATTTTTGGTTGCTTCCTTTTTTGTATGTTTTAATAAAAAACATTAAAAAATAATTTTTTGTTACTTATACACATTAATTATTGTATATATTTTATGAGGGCTGCTCAGAAAGTAATGCCTCCTGTTATATTATGACAGCCTATGATGTCAGAGGTGGATGTTGGTGGCATGTCAGTAGAGGTTGATCTTTCCCACCAGTATTCCATTGCGTTTTGTTACTGTGCAACCGATGGCAGCAGGGGGGCATTTCAACAAAATGGTGCCTGTCACAGAAGTGCAGATGAAGGAAAGGCGTAGAATTTAAATCCATGCAGAAAAATATGGCACCCACGGACATTCCTTTATACTTGATGAACATTTTGGGATACCAAACAGTAGATGTGAGTACATTGAGGTGGTGGGCGGTGCATTTCAGCAGTGGCAGCAGTGATAGTAGGTCACCTCTGCTGGTGCAGATTTTATGAGCGCAGCATGCAAGCTCTTGTCCATTGCTAGTGAAAATGCATAGGATACTGTTGATAGCTAATGGTTGTGACTGTTGAAAAATAATGTTTCTATTGTTCTCTTTGAATCTGTTGTAGTTTCCATGGAAATAATTTGGAGGCATTACGTTCAGAGCAACCTACGTAGATGTGGCCTTAGACAATTCCTCTTCACTCACTGCAGCCCAAGCAAGCTGAAAGAGTGAACATCCATGCTGTGCATGGAATCAAAACTGATCTACTGTTGGTTGGTCTTTCCTGCCACTTCTTTTAAATAAGTTTGGTAGAAGGAATGATATAGAGCTGTGACTATGCCCCTTTTCTAGACCCATCGATATATGCCTCTCAAAGATGTATGCAGTTAAAAATCCATGTGTTGCATTTGTCTCTGACCCTTCATTCATAGAATTTGAGGAACAATTATAATTCCTGTGAAAATTCAGGTCCACTACTAAGCCAAATTTGTAAACAATAAATGTTCTATTTAAATAATCAACTAAGATGGCTAAGTTATCTAATCAACCATCATTTTCATTCTCAGTGATTAAGAACAACAGGTCAACCCATCTTAGAACTTAAACACTGGCGAATTACTTTTTGGAAATACCTATCACTTCCTCTCTTCATTGAAAAGCACAGCTCTTTATTTACACAACTAAAATTAAGATATATAAATCTGGGTCACCTCTCACTCCACGATAGTATAATTCCACACCTTAAATAGTGCTAAGGGTGTGCTTTAATGTCCTGCTGGAATGTTGTACACTGCACTGCTGAACAAGTACTGGTTTTACTGTTCTTTTTGAACACATTCATATCACTTCTCTTCATGCTTTTCTTTATGACAAATAAAATATTATTTTAAAATTGTCTTCACTCTTCACATTTGCTAAGTTTATGTGTTATACAGGACATTACCAATGTGTTACTTTGAAATCCAATACTGTGAAAAAGCAACAGGATAGCGCTTTCATTTTGTTAAAGTGCTGAACAAAAGCATTAACTTAACTGAGATAAATCTGATCTACTGACAGAAACTGCAGCACAGGAGGTTCCGCACGAATGTGTGCAAGAACTTCTTTACAGTGAGGGTGATGGAGCACTGGAACAGGCTGCCCAGGGGGGTTGTGGAATCTCCTTCTCTGGAGATATTCAAGACCCGCCTGAACGCCTACCTGTGCGACCTGGTGTAGGGAGGGGGTGCAGGTCGGTTGGACTCGATGATCTCTTGAGGTCCCTTCCAACCCCTATGATTCTATGATTCTATGAAACAGTAAGTAATCATAACAGCTCTTTTTAAAAGGAACCTAGCATTCACACCAAACTGTTGTGGGCTGATTATTCTAAGTTGAATATTGGTGAAATTAGGTATCTGGTTGGAAAAATTAATAACTCAAAATAGATTATTGTCAACGGTTTGTGGGCTGGTTCGGCCTAGTTCCGTGACAACTGAGGAAGGAGACCCACGGGCCCACACCCTGGACAAGGGGAAGGGGGAAAGGGAAAAGGGAGATGGGCCCCGAAACAAAACAGCAGCAACGATCTGAGGAGGAAAGCTAATTTACTAAATAAGATATCAGAAAGTAAAATAACACAATATAATACAATATAATTGGAATTGAAGCTAATAAATCAGACAAAATGGGCAAGAGAGAGTGTCCGATAAACCGAAGGCCTTACGCTAACGCTGAAGGCGATGCGGCAGCGAGCACCCACTGCTGAGTCGATCCCAAAGGAAAGAGAATGTGACCGCAGACAGTTTTTATCTTTTCCCTCTGAGCAGAAAACACATAAAAATACAAAGCATCGCAAAGTCCTCTGGGGAATGTAGTTCTCCCTCTCTTCTGAGACAGGCATATCCATAACTATCGATGATCCACAGAGCTGCAGCATTAACTCCCTAACTCCCAATACACCACATGATGTTATGATGTGGAATATCAACAATACAACAAAAATCATAAAACCATGACAATTATCAAGATTTCAACTTACAATTTCCAAATGGTCATCTAAATAAACGACAAGGAAAAAATCAGTGACCTGGGACAGGTGTGATGAAACTACTGACGCTGTAAGATTTATCATGCCACTGTGGTCTGTCCTGATTTAGAACTATTTTTATCTAATCATAGCAGCTTATAGATGATGATAACTGGGAAATTGGTGAGAATGCGTTTAATTCACAGTATCAAAGAATCTCATAAAATAAAAGCCTTCATATGTGGGCAAGTAACACCTGTTGTTCGATCTAACCTTCTCTAACAATTCAAAGATGAAAAAAGACTTATTCACTAATATCTTCTGCAGCCTATAAAAAATATAATCAATATAAATTTTTATTATTCTCAAAAAACTGTGCAGGTGACTTAAGTCTGTTTAGGCATTTTAACAATGTTACAGATTAAGGTAATAGAATCTCAAAAGGGTGAAGGTTAGATAGCACTTCAGGAGGTAGTGTAGTCCTGCTCAGTGGAAGGCCAGCTAGAACACATTGCTCAGGACAGTTATTTGGTTTCAAAAATCTCCAAGGACAAATACTCCACAACACCTCTGGACAACCTGTTCCACTGTTTGATCACCCTCACAGTGAAAATATTTTCTTCTTGCTTAAACAGCATTTCCTGTGTTTCACTTTGTGCTCTTGGTCTCTTGACCATGCAGGGGACATTACTGAGAAGCCTGGCTCTCTTTTTTTCATTACGTTCTTGCGTGTATTTATACACATCACTAAGATCTCTGCTGTGACTTCTTCAGGCTGAATGATCCAAAATTTTTTCTTAACTTCACTCCTTCACTCTACAGACCTCTACCCCATGCAGAGCAGCAGAGATGGGGAGGGAATTACAGAATTACTCTGTAGAAGTTTTTCTGCTGCTCCCTTTTATACGATGACTTTCCTCCACTCCTCTGTGGGCTGTCCATTTGTTGCAGTCGTGGAGACTGTCTCCATGACTCTTCAAAGATAAGTGAGAGCTGCTGCACAGTGACATCAGACAGTCCCTTCAGCATTCAGTGGTGCATATCATCCAGGAGCACAGGTCTGTGGCTGGACATTTTTATTATGTGTGCCCTAATCCAGCTGTCCTTCACCAAGTGTAAGTCTTCCTCGCTTTAGTCTGTCTGACTTGTCTCAGGGCCCTAGGGTTGCTGAAGAACAAAGAAAAGAAGCTCTAAAAGACCATGTCCCAAGAGCCCCTAAACCATTCAGCAGTGGTCCACATTTTTCCTAGTCCTTTTTGCTGCTAATATAGTCAGAGAAAGATGCCCTTCTTGTCCTTCACATCCCCTGTAAGATTCAATGGCAAATGCAATTTTGCTCTCCTAACCTTTCCTTGCATGAATACTGTCAATATTGCTGCTGGGTCCCCTGTCCCTGATTCTATTTCCTGTATGTTTTGTTTTTAAGTTTATTGAAGAGATCCTTATTCGTCCATTCAGGCCTCCTGGCACCTTTCCTTAGCATTTTCATTGCGTGATGAATCATTCTTGAGCTTGGTTATTTGTGAGAATCAATCAACTCTCCATGACATCTTGTCTCCAACTTTTATCTACAGTTCTAGCAAGCTATGTTTCATAATTGTATCTGAGAACGGCCCCAACCATAACTTTGAAATTGTCAAGGCGAACAGTTCAAAATAGGACTTTTTCTAGCTATATTCTCACCTCTGTCAAGTTGGTTTCTTTCTATCTTCTTGTTCTGCGAGTCCAAGTTTCATAAGGCAACTGTGATTCCTTACTATGATCATTTGTGTATGTGCAGCTATCAGATTTTCCATAATTTGCATGTTTTCTTTGTTTTTAAGGACCAAATTCACTCCCACCTTAAACTGTAATCCAGACTTGAACCTCAGGCTGTAATTTCCTTATCTGTCAGATTTGGAGAACTTCCTGTAAACAGTTGCCTGCTCCTTAGGCAGGTATTTATAGATGAGAGTCACGTCACTCTTTCACCTTTTATGTGAGTAGAGCTGTTTTGCTTTCCCACTGCAGCACAGACGTGAAACAATTGAACAATCCTTACATTAGTTCAAGCCCATTCTTCCACACTTTGCTGTGTCAGCGGATTTTGCTGTACAAAGTTCTTTTGCTACATTGCAGGCTCACATTGTCCATAATTTCTTTTATAAATCTCTCGCTGAGAGTACAATATGAAACACAGAGTCACCATAAGATTTTAGAAGAAATGATCATTAAGACATTTAGAGCTGCTTAACTAAACGGTTTCTGTAAGCACACGTTACTTTCAGTGCTTTGTTTTTCCTTCTTTCCATTTACAAAATCATTTTCCTTTCTCAGAATTCTGTTTTGTTTGTTTGTTGTTGTTGTTTGCTTGTTTTCCCCAGAGTTCTTTGTCTAGGTTTGATCCAACATTCACCAAAATTAGCTGAAAAATTAAGCTCGTCTTAGTGGCTTCTAGGTCAAAAATAAGAAATAAAATCTGTTACTTACAATTTGTTATTAGGCTGTAGTGTTGGTTGGGAACATAGAAGCAATTAATTTAACCAAACAACTATGTTTAAAAAGTTAGATGTCTAAATCTGACCCAGTCTCTCCTTTTACATGCAATGAATTATGATAGGTATCATCACTAAATGATTCATAGCATCATAAAATAGGTGTCTAAGATGAGTTAGTTAACTGAGTCACCATATGTAAGTATGTTCTTTCCACTGAATATAAAAATAATAATTACTCTAGATTTAGAAGGAGAGATTTTAGATATATCAGGGATGATTCAAATATCTATACAGAGATGCATAAGAGTAGTGTAAGAGATATGATCCAGCTGAAGACTAGGGCTTGTATGATAGTTTTGAAAAACAGAAATTCAGCTCTCAGCAGATACTCTTTGTTGTGGACTCAGTCCTGTTAATGAGTTAACTAACCATTGAATTGGTTGCTGCCTTAGACTTCCTAAAAGATATGAGCATATTTAGACATCTACTTAAGGAGCCGTTGGAAGAAGAAAGTACCTTTGCATCTAATCAATCCCAAAGCTGAAATGCTGGGATGCTGATAAAAGCAGAACTTGGGATATCTAAGGCAATACATTTTCAAAGCTTACACCCTAAGAAGTCCTGAAGTGTGTAAGCAATAGGTGTTAGCTTACTTCCTTTGCAAATCACTGGGCTAGACTTCAATATCTGTATTCCCTTTGGAAATATCTTCGACCAAATTCATAACCTTCTTGTCTTCCAAATCAATTTTTCAACTTGGCTTCTATCGTAGAAACAGTAAAATGTGCATCCAAAAATGGTGATAAAACAAATGCAAAATCAGTGCATAAACCGAGGGATGCCTCTTAGAGGAAGAAATAAAATCTATGAAAAATTGGAATTCATTCAAATTTTCCCCTGATCTGATAAGGAGAAAACTATACAAAACAGCATGAAACAGATGTGGCCACTGAACCAAATCTGGCAAAACCCAGAGCTGGTACTGAAGACAATTTAGTTGTCTGTAGAGGAATAAGGGATGCTTTCTGGTCAGAATAAAATTTATTTCTTGTCTTACTGAAATGACAGATTCATATCCATTTCTTGAACTCCTTTTTTTTTTTTTTTTCTTTTCTTTTCTTAGTATTTTTCTTTTCTTTGCATATTCATGTATTTGAAGTACCCATACTTTCAGCATGTTGCATCTGACCTGTGACGTCTTTTTTCAATAACAAAAAGATTTACAAAAGGAAAAAATGTTGAAGTTCTTCAGAAGCAGCTGCAGAAAAGCTTACTGGAAAACATTTCCAAACGTACAGTGGACAAAAACATGACTGGCAGTAGTCGTGATGGATTTGCCAATGAGAAATAATATCTGTCCAACTTCATAGTCTTTCACATTTATATAACTCAGTAGATATGGGCAGGACTTTGACAGTCTGGCTGACACTACCTCAGTAACATCCTCATATGCAAACAGTTAAGACGTGGAGTAGTTGGAGGCCAGACACTAGTCTTCTATGTCTATGGTTTGATATTGGTTTCAGTAATTACATTCAGGTCATTAATGATGTCAGTGATGTGATAGAGCGCACCCTCAGGAAATGTGCAGGCAGTGCAAATCTGGGAAGAGTGATTGGTGAACAAGATAGTTTTGCTGCGCTGCCCTCCATAGGGACCTCAGCATGGTATAAAATTAGTCCTAGCAGAATATTATGGTTGCTGGAGAAGAAACTGAAAGAAGAAACTTTGCAGCCATTACTGCAAAGATCAACAGATTGCTGTGCTGCATTGGGAAGAGTAATACAAGCCGGTCAAGGGAGATAGTTCTTTCTCCACTCATTACTCATGAGACAACATTTGTAATACTGTTTCCAGTTCTCTGCTCCCCAGTACAAGACACATGAATATACCGAAGTGAGTCCAGTCAAGAGCCTTGTTGATTAAAAACTTGGAGTACCTGACACACAAATAGGTGAGTCTGAGAGAACTGTGACACTTCAGGAGAGATAAGAAAGCTCAGAGGCATCTTATGAATAAGTACAAATATCTAATGGAAGCAAACGAAGAGTGACACTGATTATTTTCAATTGTGCCACTAGAATTACAAGAGGCAATGGGAACAAACTGAAAACACACACGCCAAATAAAAACCTGCTTAAAAATAAGAAAAGAATTGCACTCAACCAGGTTGATGGCTTCATTCTTGTGGGTATTCAAAATCAGACTGGACTCAACTCTGACCTACCTGCACTAGTTGATTCTGCATTGGGCTGAGAGTTGGAACAAATAGTCTCTACAGGTCCCTTCCAATGTCATCCTTTCTATAATTCTGTGATTCTGATAATTATTTTTATCCTCTCTGTCAAATGGTTAGAAACAAATATAAGGCATTAAGTCTAAATGAGTTGTCCTGATGACAGAACATTCTTGAGATAACGACTCGTTGGAGACAATGATACTCCATCTCAATACATCAAAATGATTATATGCATAATGATTTTATAGATTGATGAAATTTTAAGAAAATGAAATGCAAAATGTTGTACATACGTATGTACATGTGTATGTATATATATTTACATGTATATGTTATGCATGTACATGCATAAGGTTAGCTACTCTTCATAGATCTTTACAGATTACTAATGAAATATGAGAAGTAATTATAGAATTAATTATTTATCATTGCACACATTTTTCTATTTGCACATATAGAAACTGATGCAGATGTGTTATAGGGGTATGCAGTCACTTTTGATAGTGTGTCTGGTTTTACTGGGAATGTTTTGTTTGATTAAGTAATAGATATCATCACATTCACTTATCTTAGGCAGATGACTTGTGGACAAAATTTTGAACATACCTCTTTCAAGCAGAACTTCTGCAATAATATCACTTTTCATAATTTCTTTGTTCACTCCATGAGTAAGCAGTTCCCAATTTATTATAATTAATGTTTAATTCGCTACATTTTGAAATCATTTTCATTAAAGGCAAATGAACAACTCCCTAGATAGGCAGTTACAAATTCCAGCTCTGGTCTAGGTTCTTCTGCATAGTCCAGAAAAGTTTAGTATTTTAACGTAGGACAAATCTTTTGCTGACTTTTTAAGCTAGTAGCAGATTCCAGAGAACAATTCTGACCCATAACACTGATATTCAGACAGCAAGACACACCAACAGCAACAGCACTGTTAAGTACTTTCTAAAGAATAATATTTCAAGGATGAAAGACAATTTTGATTTCCATATAAATGGAAAAACATAGGTAGCCTGAGGGATAAAATGTTAGGTGTATCCCCCTGGTAAGAGAGCTCAATTTCAACAATCGGATGGCAGCTAAGGCTGAACTGACACTAGGTAACATAAGGATGTCTGGATCCAGAGATACTGGCCTATATGTAGAGGTGGTTATGACAGTAGGCAGTCTGGGAATGCCTTAGTAATAACAATTACTTACATTTACAGTGTTGCTCAAATACATTTTGAAAGACGATGGGTCCCATTACAGTGCCATAAATATAGAAACTCACATATTTACATGAGTCCTAACTTCTGAATGAATTTGATATATTGTTTGCAGTTACCCTATGTGATCTTTTCCATGCATCGTATGAGGGTTGATCTGAAAGTAACGCCTCCTGTTTTATTATGTTGACCCATAGCATCAGAAGTGGATGGTGGAGGTATGGCAGTAGAAGTTGAATCTTCCTGCTGATATTCCACACATCCTGTTGCTCTGTGACAGACGGCAGCACAGGTGCAGTCTGACACAAAGACATTTGACATGGAAGTGCAGATGAAGCACTGGTGTGTCATTGAATTACTCCATGTGGAAAATTTGCATGCTTGCTGAACTTTTCTGGAGATCAGACAAGGGATGTGAGCACAGTGAGGAGGTGGCTGGTGCTTTTCAGTAGTGTCAACAATGACATAACAATGGTCACCTCTTCTAGTGCAGATTTTTACACAGACAGTATGTAGGGTCTAGTTCATCACTGGCAAAACTGCATATCTACAAATGGTGACTTGAAAAATACTGAAAAATAGCATTTTGTAATTGAGAACTTTCTCTATTAGATATTGTTATTGTTCTCTTTGTATATGTTGTAGTTTCCATAGAAATAAATAGAATGTATTACTTTTGGAGTGACCTATGTGCATGAAGAAAGAAAAACTTGCCAGTCATGCATTGTCTCATGTATGACCAGAAGTCTTCCTGGGAATGCCTCATGTATTCTTGATCTCTTCTCCAAAGACCACTCATTTTAGTTTTTCAGCCTCCTTAAACAGGAGGATATCTATGAAGATAACATCGCTGTCTTAAATACATTTAGTCATAAGAGAAATATGAATTCTTATATGCTGCTCTGAAACTTAATCATGATTGCTGTGGTCCATAGAAACATCAGGCTCTTGTTGCTTGTTGAATGAATTTGAATTTTATTTACTGTAATACCAAAAGAGAAATCTCACATATTATTCATGAAAGACTCAAGGTAATACAGCTCTATTAATATCTTGTAATAACACTGTCTGCAACTAAGTTCTTGTATATTTAATTGTAAGACTCCTCTATCAGGCTCTTGAACCAGACACCTACAAAAAATACCACAGAATCACATACTTGTAGGGACTGGAATGAACCTCTAGAGATCATCTAGTCCAACCACCCTGCCACAACAGGCTCCTTAGACCAGGTTGCACAGGTAGGCATCCAGGTGGGTCTTGAACGTCTCCAGAGAAGGAGACCCCACCACCTCTCTGTGCAGCCTGTGCCAGTGTTCCATCACCCTCACTGTGAAGAAGTTCTCACACACATTTGTGCGGAACTTCCAGCAGTCCAACAGTGAGCAAAAAGATCCAAGGAGTTTTTGCTTCTGTCTAAAAAAATATGATTAATTTTCCACTTAACACAATAACTTGAATTGAAATAATTGGTTAATCTTTCCAACATGTCCAATAGTTGTCATTCTGGGGAAGATTATGTGACAGGAGTTGCGAATGTGAACATAAAGATGCTAGATGTGGCATGTATGTATTTGAATTTGTGGAAATCATTTGCGTTCTTTAATATTTGGCTTGAACTCCAGTTGTCCTGTATTTAATTTAATCAATCGCTTTTCCATCAGTAAAAATACAAACTTATATCACTTCAAAACAAAATCTATTGACTTCAAATGCGTCAAATTTTGAGAAAAGGATCAAGAGTACATATTTTCCCAACTCAGCATCTTAAGGTGCATTTTTCAACAGAGCACTTTGGAGGGATTGTAATTTGTGTGACTTGCTATTTTGATTTAGAAAACAATGCAGAATAAAACAAGATCTAATCTGGGGGTTGCATGAGATAATCACAATTCTAAAACAAAATCAGGGCCAATTTGCTGCAGTTTGGAGAAGAAAGTGATGCGAGTTACTATGTAATAAATCCAATAGAACAAGAGAGAAAAAAAACTTATTTTTAGCTTTTGTTTCAAAGTTCTGAAAATTAATCCTCATTCTTTTTTGGAAGACATTCATACAATAACATAACGCCCTATAGTCGTTGGGGAAGTGCCATAGACAGTACTTCTTCCCATTACATCAGAGACTGAGCTGTCTGTACACTGTAATCAATACAGTCTAGAGGATTATTTGGTGTATTCTCTTTCTCAGCTGTGATTCATTATTACAAGTCATTTTGCTTTGAAAGATTTTTCTCCTAGTCTTACTCTCCTGAGTAACCAAAAATCACAGACTATAGAATAACTGTGTTTTATCTAATTATTTCACCAATGAGAAACTATGACCTGTTTACCTTTTTCTTCCTGTAAAAAGGCTGCAGAAACTTCAGAAAAACTTGATCAGAATAAGTCCCTATCTAATATTGTCAAAAATATTAGCAGAGAACTCAGATGTAGGAGGGAAATTTGAACAAATAATGTCCACAGCATAAATACATAAACGAGATAGAGAAAAAATCTTCAATAAAACTTGCTTGTCTGGGATATTTCTGGAGTAAGGAAAAACCTCATGGAAATGGTTCATTTCCTGACAATTAGTGATGGTATTGTAGGGGACTTTAGCAGGGGGTTTGGACTCTTTTGATGTCCCTCCCAACTCCTGTGTAGGGCAAATAACCCCCAAAAATAGCACCCAAAAGAAGTAGTGCCAAAGATGGTATACTTTTGATGGGCTTAAGTAGATGACATATAGATGATTAATAAGGAAAGAGTGGCTCGCCTTTGAAGATGGTTGAGGCTCACCAATAACTCCACTAGGGAGGGATCTCCAACCAGAGATCCTTCCCTGGTGGTGGTCAGCCCTTAAATGGGGTCTTGGGAGAGGTGGAGTCAAACTCCACCCCTTCCAATCACACTCACTTGTGCCCCTACGGCTGACTCAGTGCTTGCCTCAGGTGATCAATCAGTGGCTCAGGCCGTGATTCAACAGTTCCCATGCACCTTGCAATTCTGTAATTCTGTGATTCTGCATATTCAGTAACTCAGTGCTGGACTGTAGGACCAGAGATCTATTATGTGGTGAACTGAATCACTTTTATTTTTTTAATTACGTTGAATAATAATTTATTGATAATAAGGAAAGTTCAAAAAACAGCACTCCTACAGACATCAATCAATTGACACCAGTATTTGAATGTCTTAATTCTAAACTGAATTCCACTAAAATGGGGTGCAGTGTGGAGTGAATCACCCACCACTGTGCCTTACCATGTACATACTCTTAATCCATTACAAATGCAAAACAATTTTTTTATCTGAAGTTTTGAAGAAAGAAGTTGAATCTAATACACTCTAACCACATATGAGACAGGCTAGAAATACACAGGACTGGGTACTGGGCGTACAGAGCAAACTATTTACTCTGATCCATCAAGCCATGTTAACTCTACCTGACTGTAAGCAATAACACTGAGTTTGTGTTGTTATCATTCATCAGCTTGCTTACAGATTTATGTACCTAAACCAGAGCAGATCTTCCCTGACAGTGGAGACAGAAACGTGGCCATTTAAATACCTTCTCCTTGTTGACAGGAATGTTACAGGAGGAAAAGTCAGTCTTTTCTTCTTTGCATTACACAATTACTATTTAGTGAGAAGAAAATAAGGATCCATTATCCAAGTGGTTAGATAATTTAACTGAATCATATGACAATTTATTTTATTCCTTACTTCACTGCTCCAGACCAATGTAATCCTGGAGGAGATGATTTAAAAAAATGGAAGTGCTTCAAGAGATAAGCTATCAGCTAGATAAGGTAGAGATTTTGAGATCCTGATGTTTAAATAGATGTCTTAAATTTAATTATCATATGATACAGAAAGTACAACATATCAGAGTACACTGTTCATAAGAAGGACAGCCATATTAGTGTAGCTCTAAGCTTGAGGTAATATGCACTCATCCACTTAATAGAACTGTACTAACTTGCAGTTCTTTTCTCTCCCAGACTTAGTGGTTGGTTGGGCAGAGCAACTTGCATCTGAATACACCCTGTATGCCCACAGCCTTCATGGAGCTTCATGGAAGAGTTTGCTCTCCCAGAAAGTCAGGAGTCGTGCTTCTTTAAGCACCTTTGATGTGTCCAATTCTTTTTCACTTCAGGACAAGCTGTACAAAGCAAAACAATTTCTTGATGATAATACTGTGTTGACATGAAAGATTAAAACCTCAAGTAGAACGTTGATTTAGGAAGGATATGAATGCCACTGTGACTGGACGCTTTATTAGATGATTCATGTTATCTACATTTAATTTTCACGTTTACTTTTGAACAAACACTTCTCTTCTATATCCGTACTATCTTGGCAGCGATGGAAAGAATTGTGAGTGTGAGTTCCATCAACAGCTTCATTTCTAAGTTAAGCTGTTCTCCTGATGCACTAGAAATGTTAACCTCTGTGGATTCATACATTTCAAGAATTCAGGAGAGGCCTGAACTTTGACAGAAAACCAAGCTGAAAATAAGTATTTTATGAGCTCTGTCTTGGAGCATAGAAAAACCACAACAGAAGAAGAAATTACGCAAGGTAACAAAATTGAATGTATAATCAATTGCTAATACTGTAGGTCTTAAAGTAGGTTTTCACAGCAAATTGCATAATGCTAACATAACGGCTGACAGAGCACTTTTTGTTTAGCATCTCCTTTTCTAGAGAGAAACCTTTTCATCCTTGGTTCAGATATTGTCATTTTCAGCATCATAATTAATTTTTTAATGTAATTCTAATATAGTTTTTGTTGTCATGGGAAAATTCAATTTGGGCAAGTAATGACCAGTTTAATTTCATCACCTCGAAAAACATACATTCATGGCGAAGTTTTGCAAGAATGAATGTCAAGGTTTTGATAACTAGTGTTGAGTTCTTTGAATGTATATTAGGTGCTCGTCTGCAATGAAATATTTTATTGTCTGAATAGCTTTGGTCATCTGATGTTTGTGGCACAATTTCAATTGCCTAGTTTCACAGTTCATAAAGGATTCAGAGATCAGATGAAAGATGCTCTGTGGTATCCAGAAAAAGAGGGACATTTCATTAATTTTAAACCGAAAGACATACTTGCAGGAAAACTCACTGTAAAACTAAAATCCAAATCACTCTGTTCATTCTCATTTTTCCTCCAATATTACCTGTTAAATAGATCAAAATCACATTTGTATCAAGCACAAATTACACTCATACTGAAAATCAGTAACTTTTTTCCACTAGAAACTGGCTTTAATTTTCCTTCTCTTAAACCACACTGATGTTTTTTTTTTCTCCTAATCCAGTTCAAATAGCCTTTCCCTGTTTCATTCCCTGCCCTCTAAGTATCATGTGGCACACTGCCATCAGCAATGGATCTCAATATCCACATGCTAGATGCCACCTGCCATTAAACCCCAGACATCTGACCTTTGCATTATTGCCATTGTTTTTAGTATCCCTTGACTGTTTCTGGAGATGTCTGTTTGTTTGTTTATTTATTTGTTTGTTTATTTATTTATTTATTTAAAGACCGTTTGATATATTTGAATGGTCAGAATAACTGTGTATCTATGCTACTCAGTTCTATTTTGCAGCAGAGTTCTATTATTGCCAGCAGATGCTGGCAAAGCAACCTTTCCTTCAGGAAACTTGTGTCCATCTGCAGTTCTAAATGACTTTTGACAAGGCTCAAAAGCCAAAGAAATTTAAGGTTCCAAAATCATCACAATAGGTAAAAGAGAAAGGAAAATACCACTAATCCCTCCTCCATGCGGAAGAACAATGTCATTGGACAGTGGAATTGTGCTTCTGAATCCTTGCTGCCTCTCACTCTATAGGTTCTTGAGATTTCACTCAGTCAGTGACATGACTTCTCAGAATGAAAAATTACAGTTCTATTGTCACATCTTCTCAGTCTTAATTATAGCTCTTCAATGAGGCTATTCTACCAGGAAATTTAAGCAGATGTTCAAAATACCAGAAAGGACAAAGAATCATTTATTTATTTTTTAAGGATATCCGCACAACCGTAAACCTAACTGTAACAAAGACTTTAGCTGGGGTAAAATTAATCTTTCCATTTGCGGCTAAAACAGAGTTGAGAACACACCACTGTTTTGATTATTGTTTCCACAATAACAAGGTTTTCTCTTCACCTTCAAGTAGGCTGGGGGTTAAACAGGAAAGCTGGGAGCAGACACAGCCAGGACTGATGAACTAAACTGATCAAAGAGTGTATTCCATATTGTATGATATGGTCATGGTTCAGCAATAACAGCTGAGGAGAAAGAGGGGAGGGAGAACATTTGGAATTACAGTGTTTATCCTCCCAAGTAACATTACACATGATGAAGCTTTCCTTTCCTGGAAATGGCTGAACATCTGCCTGCTGATGGTAAGTGGTAAAATAATTCATTATTTTGTTTTGATTGGATGTACAGCTTTTTCACTACCTACTAAACATCCTTTATCTCTAAACTGACTTTATCTGTGCAGGTGACTGAGTTCTGGCACAGGCTGCCCAGAAGGGCTGTGGGGTCTCTCTTGGAGATCTGTAAAAGCCACCTGGACATGGTCCTTTGCATTTTGCTCTGGGTGTCCCTGCTTGTAGATGGACCCAGAGGTCTCTGCCAACCTCAGCCAGTCTGTGACTGCAACTCTGTGATTGAATCCAAGAATTTTCTCACTTTTTCCCTTCCACTTCTCTCCCCCTTCCCAGAGAAGGAGAGTGTGTGAGCAGCTGTGTAGCAGTTGGCTGCCTACTGGGGTTAATCCACAGCAAACCCTTAGCCTGGGCACTCTCGTACTAGGCTTCTATGTAACACATGAATGCTTCTTTTCCCTTCCTGACTTTCAGTCTTCCTGAAAGACAAACACTATCATCATGTCTTCTGTGTTGGACTTTGGGCTAGGGTTATACGTTAAAAGTGGAATTTTCCTACTGTGGAGACAAAGACAGCCAACCCCAGCAGGTGGTTCAGTTGAGTCAAGACAGGACAAGTAAGAAGATTACTAGGAAACTGTTCTTCCTTATACTTTTTACCTCCTTGCTACTTCCTCATTTAGAGGCATTATAGGATTACGAGTTTCATGATGAACTTTCTTTTCCTTCCTGAGAAACATCAAGGTAAATTTACAGGTCTGACATCAGCTACAATATTTGTATGTATGTACTACGATATGAGCTGTGATCACTATTTCTGCATTTATAACATTTTAGGTGACTGATAATACAATTGAACAAATTGGAAAGATACTGTGACCTGCACTGTCTGAGTTCTGCAATAAAATGTTACATTAGCCAAGCTAAACACTATTTTTTGCAGTGATATTTTTGCACAGTTTTATATTTTCTCTACTATTGTTAGCTAAGCAGCCTTTACAGTATGTCATTACACTCATGCAGTATCTTCAATGGCAGTACCAGAGAGCAGATGTCAGGCAGGATGAACCTTCCCTTGTAACAAAAGCCTCTAGTTTATGATACACATATAAAAGGAGATGTTCTTAAGAAGGGTGTCCTTGCCCTTCTGGAGTCTGAGAGCATGTGGCACCCAGTGGAGTTAATGGAAAGCTTTTCATTAACTCCAGTGAGCTCTGGATTAGTAGTTCTGATCAGCCACTGTACAAATATTAATGAGATGAGGTGAACAGTGCCCTTAGAAGCTAAAAAGACAGAAGATATTTTTTCATCCATTCATTTCTGACAAGGGTGAAGGGCCACGATGGAAGAATGTAAAGAGATACCACACAGTGTCTCAAGATGGGAAATGAAAATGCTCATTAAACTCTTTAAAAATCTAGAGGGATTTAGAGAGGTGAGTTTCTATTGGCTCCCTAACAATTCTTCTTATGGATTTGTCCTTAAGAGGAATTAGAAGGTAGATAATGGCTGAGGTTAATATACATTTGCTGAAACTTCTTTCCTGTCTGTCAGAACCATGCCTATAGGCTTTTAAGTATTTCAGTGCAACTCCTTAAGTAGAAAACCACCAATGAATGCTTAAAAGTACCTTGAATATCAATCACAGCTGATCACTGAAGTCTAAAATAAAATTATTTTTTCACAATGCTAACACATGGCCACAGCAAGTTCCTGATAGCAAAGAAATAAGAATCGGTTCAAACAGTAGACAGGCATATCTTTTGGAAGATCTGCCTAGCAGCATAATGATAGGGATAAATCATGAAGTTTCTATTGCACGTGCTCCTGGGACAAAATACTCAGAAAGCATCAATCTGTACTTTTAACTGTTGATGCTATTTCCTAAGCATCTATTGTTAGCCACTAGCATAGACAGTGCTTTAGGTAAGCCAGATGTTTGGTGTTTCAGTGGGACACTAAAAGTTTCTGCTAGTCTGTCACTATAGCTAGCAACTAGGCCTAATAGCTCATTTGGGTTTGGTCAAGTAGGTGAAGAGAAAATAAGATAGAACATATACATAATACAGGCATAAACATCAGTTGTGTGTTGGATAGGAGTGTTTCATAATGGCATATACAGCCCATATTACTCATTTACAAAAGCAAAAAGACACTATAAAACTATAGAAAACAAACAAAAACCACAGCCAATTGAAAGTAATAAAATATAACCAGAATTAATATTATGTTTAAAGTAGATAGCCACATCTGTCTAGATTTGGAAAGGCTTTGTCCATTATGCTGTTAGTTTCCAAGACATATATCTTGGAATGTATTCATAGGTCACTTCAAAAGTAATTCTCCTATTTATTTATATGGAAACTACAACAGACAAAATAATCCTATTCAATAGAGCAAATTCTCAGCTACAAAACACTATTTTTCAACACAAGTCACCACCACTAGCTATACATTGTCACCAGTGATGCACTGGAGCCTGCATGCTGCACTCATGAAAATATGCACCAGAAGAGGTGACCCATTGTCACTGTTGCCACTGCTGAAACACAGCATCATGCCTTGCTGTTGACATCCACTGTTTGGTGCCCAGAAACATTCAGTAAGCATTAGTGAATGTCAACGGATGCAATTTTTTCCACATGGAATAAATCAGTGCCACGTCTTTGCTTCATCAACACTGCCATGTCAAATATCACTCTGTCAGACTTCACCTCTGCTGCTGTCATACGGCAACAAAATGGAATGGAATACTGATGGAAGAGTTCAGCCTCTACTGCCATATCATCATCATCCATCTCTGACATCATGGGTTAAGGTAATAAAACATGAGGCATTACTTCCAGAGCAGATTGCATAGATTGCATTTATCTTGGAGGAATTACAAAATACCATCTCCGCCCTCCCACTGGACAAAGCCCAAATCTCAGGTTAAAATTTTCTATCTAAAAGTATAAAAATGTCATGGTACTTACTAGCTTTGCAAAGCTTTCAGTCACTTCTATGGCGAGAGAGAGAGAGAGAGAGAGAAGGACCTTTTAGAAAATACAAAAACCTTCAGAATATAATTCTAACATGAAGTACTGTTGATACAAAAATCTTTCATGTTTGTCTGGACACTCTAAAATGTTTTTTCCAATATGCTGTATATTTTATATTGTATATTGTACAAATAGTAAGTAAACGGAACAGTCTCTATTGTAGTTTTGAGTAGGTGAACTTACACACGGAATTTTTGATCCAGATGTGATTAAGAAGCCTTTATTTAACACAAGAACAAGTGGATGAACTTCTGTCATCTTTATTACATTTAATATCAGACTGGATTGATTCCAGAACTCTTCATTGCTCTAAAATATATTGCTTGATTAAATCTCATACTTTAGCTTTAGATGGAACATGACAAATTTCATGTATGAAAATGAATTTGGAAATTTAAACATAGACTACTGAAAACCAGTAAAGCTGCACCAAGGATTTAAGAGTGCTACTTTAGTTACAAACAGTCCCTTGATTCCTTGACAAATTACAAGAAATGAAATTCCTAGTAAGTGCAAAACTATCACTTCAGTGCAGCCAGAATCCCACTGCGTTTGTGTAATTTAGTTGTGAAACTGTTAATTTCCCGTTTTTATTAAACAGCACTACTACTTCTATTCTGTTTCTCCTCACCTTCAAATAGTTTGCATAGCAAATTCAGTTGCATCTTTTAGGCCACTCCTTCTCCATGAAAACACAGAGCACATTCCAAGCGTATAAATAAAATATTATCCTAAATTCCTGGTTAGTCTCAGCACTGAAAGATATGCAATCAAGAAACATGAAATATTTTTCCCCAAAATAATTTACTGTCCACCTTACTATATCCATACATACTTACATACAACCATAATTACAAACAGAACTTCTTAGTATGACCTCAAGTGTTTCATTCAATATTTATCTCTCTGTGTACTAATTTGTCTTCATTTTATGTTGTATCATCAAAGTTTTTGCTATCATTCCAAAATAAATTATTTTCAGAGCCACATATTTACTCTTTCTCTTCCAGTATCCATGAAAATCTTCCCAGAAGTCTCAGAATAAATTTTCGTTTACATTAATGGTAACCAGTCACTCATTTTTTTGGGATGCTCCTTTACAACACTGTAATTAGAGTTTCCGGTGATCATATGTTTATGAATTCCAGTCAGAACAAGAGCAAAATGATGTACTACTGTTGTGGTAGTGACCAAAAGCATGGGGGCCTGGGGTTTCTTCTCTTTAATCTTTCTGATGTGGTGAAGAAATCAAGGAAGAGTGGATGGATCCCATGGGTAAATAGCTGTTTGCACAGCTGGTACTGCCAAGACAGATTATGCTTTTATGATAATTTTTGAGGATTTCTAGGAAGAACCAGGACCATCTGAGCAAGTGGGACTAGAGCATCCTTGCCTACCTGCTGAGGAGAGCTTAAAATTAGGAAATATAGGGGAGAATGATTAAGATCATCAGCCAGAAGAGGAAGTGGCAGTCCAAGATGGCAAGCAATGGATGCAGGGCGATGTGGATAGATACTGTAATCATCAAAGTAGGGCTGAAGAGTGTCTGCACATAAATAAAGGAATGATGAGAGGGCAGCACTACGGGAGAGTCTTTCACACTTCTGGGAAATCAGCACAACTAGGGACCTCCCTGAAGTGCCTGCACACTAATGCATAAAGAATGGGGAACAAACAGGAAGATTTAAAGGCCTGTATGCAGTCTCACTGGGACCAGGAAAATGTGGTGGAATGACTCTCACAAGTAGAATGCTGCAATGTATGGATACAGGCACTCTAGGAAGGACAGACCAAGAAAAGTCACCCTTTATGAGAGAAAGAAGCAGGAATGCATGGAACACAGTGTGAGAACAAACGCTAACCCTACTAAGAACTAATCAGTTAGAATCATAGAATGTCCTGAGTTGAAAAGGACCTCAAAGATCATCTAGTTTCAATCCCCCTGCTGTGGGCAGAGTTGCCAGCCACTAGACCAGGCTGCCCAGAGCCACATCCACCCTTGAATGCCTCCAGGGACAGGATATCCACAACCTCTCTGAGTAACCTATTCCAGTGCGTCACCACCCTCTGTGTGAAAAACTTCCTCCTAACATTTAATCTAAATCTCCCCTGTCTTGGTTTAAAACCATTCCCCCTTGTCCTATCACTATCAACCCACATAAACAGTCGTTCCCCATCATGTTTATACACTCACTTCAAGTACTGGAGGTCCACAACGTGGTCTCCCCAGAGCCTTCTCTTCTCCAAGATAAATAAGCCCAGTTCCATCAAACTTACCCCATAGGAGAGGTGCTCCAGCCCTCTGATTATTTTGGTGGTCCTCCTCTGGACCTGTTCCAACAGCTCTGTGTCTTTCTTGTGCTGGGAGCCCCAGGCCTGGATGCAGTACTCCAGATGGGGCCTCACAAGAGCTGGACATTTTAGAAGGGTATGTAGTGATAGGATAAGAGGTGATGACTATAAATTGGAAGAGGGTAGATTTAGACTAGACAAAAGAAAGAAATTTTTCATTGTTAGAATGATTAGACAATGGAACAGGTTGTCCAGAGAAACTGTGGGTGCCTCTCTCTGGCGGTGTTCTAGGCAAGGCTGGATGGGACTTTGAGCAACCTGGTCTAGAGGAAAGCGTCCTTGCCTATGGCATGGAGAGTTGGAACTAGGTGATCTCTAAGGTCCCTTCCAACCATTCAGTGATTCTAAGATTCTATGGGGGGACAGAATTAAGAAAGCTGTAGCCCATCTGGATTTAAATCTGTCCAGTGTCATTGTGAGGCCAGTCTACAAAAGTTGTGGTGACTGGGAAAAGTTCCAGAGGACTGGAAGACAGTAAATGCCACTTCAAGAAAAGTAAGAGCGAGGACTTGCAGAATTAGAGGACATATTACCTCAGTAATATGACAGAATCACAGAACTGTAGGGGTTGGAAAGGACTTCTGGGGACCAAGTCCAAGCTCCCTGCTAAAGCATATTCCCTATGGTAGGTTGCACAGGAAAGTGTCTAGGCAGATCTTGAATATCTCCAGAGAAGGATACTACACAATCTCTCTGGCAGCCTGGTCCAGTACTGTGTCACCCTCACAGTAACAAACCTCTTCCACATGTTTGTTTGGAACTTTCTGTTTCAGTTTTTTACCGTTGCCCCTTGTTCTACTGCAGTACATCACTCAAAAGAGCCTAGCCCCATTCATTTTAGATATTTACAAACATGGATAAGCTCTACTCTCAGTCTTCTCCAGGGCTCTCAGTATTTCCTTGTGTGGGACATGCTCCAGGCCTCTGAGACATTTGCCACTGTTGACCACTGACGATTCCTAACACTGACTTACAGTCTTCCAGAAATCATGCATCATAAGAAAACTTTGCATTTTATGAGTTGCGTCAATTCTATAATCTTAGCAGTTTTCTAAAATAGGATAGAAACTACACATGAGGGCTTTCAATGTGTCAATAGTAAAGGACACATAAGCAGAACAAGGTATCTATCTTCCTCTGATCTGCTGCAAGATTTATGCTTCTACCTTCACTTATTACAAGGTTTTCTTTGTAATACTACTGAAAAAATTGGAGTGACATGATTCAGATTTGGTATGGGCAAATCATGTCATTTAAAGCTTAATTAATCTTGCCTAGGATGTAATGGAAACAATAACAAACCTATAAATGGCAAATGTGTGATCTCGACAAACCCAGAGAAAGTGCTGAAATCTTTTACTCAGAAGACTCAACATTCAAGCAGCAGCCTTGAGAAAGACAAATTAATGAGTTTTAATTCTGATTCAATCCCATTATTTATCTCTACTTACATAAGTTCAGCATGCCTTCTTTTCAAGACCATTATAACTTGGCCTCTAATCCACACATTAAAAGGAAACACTCAATCTGATGATTCAGATGTACTTTATAACTTTGTCTAACCTATGATGGTGTTGCTTTAAAGAGACCTAAATGATAAAGTGGTGCTGAACTGAACAGTTGCAACTTCTCACACTGATCTAGCTTCTTTTGTTCTCTGGTATTCTGAAGTACTTGGCTGTGGCTACTGCAAATGATGAGCTGTACAAGTGTTGTTAAATAGGGTAAAAAACAGAGTGGGAAAGAACAGATGTTCTTACAGCATCCTTTCAAACTTAAGAGAACTATAACTGGCATGAATGAAAAAAAAAAAAAGCTTAAATCACAAGAGGCTTCCTTCAATAAATTAGTCTTTAAACAAAACAATCCAATGCCATTTATACAGTGAAATATACTTAAAACTGCTTCCCCAATGAAGTTCATTCTTTCAGACAGAGATCAAAGGTCTCATCATTAGGTCTATATTTTGAGGCAGGTCTTTTTTAATGCAGTTCCTGCTTTACCAGCTAGTTCTCAGGCTTCCATGCTCCACTTTATTTATTTATTTATTTATTTTATAAATGCAGTTTAGGTTTCCACACTTTAATCCAATATTGCACACAAAGATATGATTTCTAGTACTTCATTACTGGATTCACTTTCCGAAAGACTGCCTGAGGGAAAACTCTGGAAAGTTAAAAGAAGGTAGAAGTTTTAAAAATTGTTCTTCATTCTTTTAAATGCTGTACTTCAAGTTCACTATTAATATTTCTATTTCATTACTGAAGTTGTTTTTGCCTTTGACAACTATGTTTTGTCACTGATTATTCTGAATATCAAATTTAATGAGTATTTAAAAAATAAAAAAATTGAACAAATAATACTATATTCCTGAAGGAAATATGGTGATAAGAATTGTTGAAGTATTGTTCATCTCAATTTAGTGTCATCTGCAAACCTGCTGAAGGTACAGTCTGCCCTGTTATCCAGATCAGTAATGAAGACGTTTAATGGAATTTGGCCAAGTATCGATCCCTGGGGTACACTGCTCTTTACTCGTCTCCAGCTAGACTTTGTGCCACTGATAACCACCTCTAAGCCCAGACATTCAGTCAGTTTACATTCCACAAGTCTAAATGTTTTAGCACTTGTTTAAGTCACCTTTTCTTTAGGTGCGTACCCTCAGTAAGATAATGTGAAAAAATTGATTTTAATTCTCATTACATATAACAGATTATTTACAAAGTCACTGTAGCTTAGCTAAGTCTCTAAGCCCTTGCTTATGACCTTTTATGACAAAAATTGCTTTCAAAACAGTTATTTTCCAGCACATGTAAACTTCAGCACCTCACAAAGAATACCGTAGAGATCAGTCTCCACTGGTGTGCCACTAAAACATACCAGGTGAATAAGAAAAGACAGCATTAGAGAATTCTAATTGCTTCTGCTTGGTCTCCAACATTTTGTGGATGCCCCCTTTCCAGAGGCATTCAAGGCCAGGCTTAATGTTGCTTTGAACAACTTGG
This sequence comes from Oreortyx pictus, assembly GCA_036925125.1. Lineage (NCBI taxonomy): Eukaryota > Metazoa > Chordata > Aves > Galliformes > Odontophoridae > Oreortyx > Oreortyx pictus. The sequence goes on along the minus strand of JAUPFR010000002.1, from coordinate 88,363,021 downwards.
TCTAGAGGCAGGGATCCTATTCATAGATTCATAGATTCATAGATTCATAGATACATTAGGTTGGAAAGGACCTACAAGATTATCTAGTCCAACCATCCTCCTACCACCATCCCTACCCACTAAGCTACTAAATCAAATCCCTTAGCACCTCAACTAAATGCTTTTTGAATAGCGCTAGGGACGGTGCCTCAACCACCTCCCTTGGCAGGACATTCCAGTGCCGGACCACTCTTTCAGAGAAAAATTTTTTCCTCAAATCTAATCTAAATCTTCCCCGGCGCAACTTGTGGCCATTCCCTCTTGTCCTGTCATTAGTTACCTGGGAAATTAAAGTTATCCCTATACCACAGGGGTTGGAACTAGATGATCTTAAAGGTCCCTCTGAACCCAAACCATTCTGTGATCCTATGATATACAAGTTAATGTGTAGAATTTCCCTGTTTCCTCTTTGATTGCCCTGGTTTATTAAATCTCTGTTTAATTCTGAACATATTTCAGTAAAAATTCAGAGATGATTTTTCACAAGGTATGATCCAAATTTAAGCCAACAATGAGAGATGGGGAAAAGAGTTATCTGGCAACAAGGCAACTCTACTATTTCCACCTGTAACCCGAAACAGCAGAGGTAATTGCATGGAATATTTTGGCAACATAGATAACAAAACTGCAGACAAAGAAATCTTGAGGTGCCAAATTACGTATGGTTCTCACATCTGCATTTTGTCTTTTTTCTGCCAGTAAAAATTCAAAAGAGAAATAAAACAGTTAATTTAAATAAAAATAAACTGAAAACCTTTACTTCCTGAAGAAAATTAAATCACATACTGTGAGGAATTTGGAGAAAACAGTCCAGATATATTCTTGCATTTTGAATTGCCAAAAGGCTTTTGCCATTCTTTTTTTGTACTAAATAAAGAAAAAACTCCTGTTAGCCTCATGGAGTCCTGCTCCCTGTAACACATTCAACAGATGTCTTCTATTAAGAAGAAAATGCCTGTAAGGTGTAAGTTCTGTCTAGTCAGAATTCTTTAAACATTAACATATAAGGGATATAGATATTTGCCAGGATCATCTTTCTTTTTTATGATGGAACTTCACTGAAAATTTACATATGAATAAGGGAAACAAATCTGCAAACATTTCTTTCAGAAGACATTAGATATGGAAGGAAATAAATATTTCAGATAGTAAGTTTCCCTTTGTGTCAGGTAACTTGATTAAATACATTAACTTTTCAAAACAAAATTTCAGTTAGTTATTTATATATAGAAATACAAAAGCACTTTTTTTTTTTTTTTTAACTGTCATTCTTCAGTTAGGACCAATAAAATTGTATGTTGCAAATAACTTTTATGTCCATGAAACTTAAACTCACATCTAGTGTCTCAGTAGTAGCTGGGGACACCAGACACCTCACAAGATGACCCAAAACACATAACATGAAACAGGTCAAAGCAGCTATTAGAAAAACTACAAGGAGAAAAAGCATCTCTTTGAACATCTCCATTGCCTAAATTGTCCCTGACATGATTATTTGCATGCTGTCAAAGAGCTAAGAAGAGTTCATGTCTTCTCTCAGAGAAACAGTCTGAATGCAATCATTCCATCTTTTCCTGATTACTGCACACATGTGCGTATACACTCAAACACTTCCTGCAAAGTGTGGGTATGCCTCACTCCATTCTTCATCTGAAGGAGACTCATACACACACACTCATTAGACTGACTTGGGTACTTCACTAGAGCTGTTCTTCCTAGAACAGTGACCAAACTTCTGAAGAGATAAAGAATGCTGTTCAAAATCATGCCAAGCAGCCTGTAAAATAATATTCTCATGGAAATGTATTCTCATGGAGTGCATAATCATCCTCTGGGCTTTGTATGCTGTACAATTAAGGTTCTCTGATATCTGGATGGACACTATCTACATGCTGCTAAACAGAGGGGAAGAGGGATTGGATCGAGCCTGGATTAAGCTCAGCATAAAAGTGTACCACATTTGAAAACACTGTGTTTATAAAATGAGACCTTGTAATGGCTCAGCACCAACCCCAGCTACATGGTGAAACAGAAGTAAAAGATTTGTGATCAGAGTTCTTCACACTTTGTCTATATGGATTTAGTAAGTAACAAATGGACAAAGTTTAGAAAAATGAAGACTGCTTGTTAGTTTCAAATTTAGAGAGTTAAATTCTACCTTTCTGACATGAAGAAATAGTGATGTGACAGTATCTGTAAAAGCAGTTTTGTTGTCATGCTATGGACTGCAAAACTGAGGTCTACTGTCAATTACAATACAAAAAATGCTGACAGAGTTAATGAGGGGAGCAACATTGGCTGTATAGAGGTAGGACAGTTGGTAGAGATAGTACAGTCATTTAACAGGGAAGACTATATGGTATTTGTTACTGTTCTTAACAGAGGGCTCTTTACATTTAGGCTGCAGTAGTGTTAATAACTTCCTATCATTTGAATACAACTGAAAAAGCACATTTATTTATTTAGTAAGGTGCACAGAACCATATTTACATTTCTTTATTAAAAGGAATGAGTGATGAATATTCAAAAAATTGCATTTCCATCTTTCTTTTTCAAAAGATGAACTTGTAAGTCTAACAGATTTTGAAAGTTGAAAAGACATTTCATAATTGGCTTTGACAGGAAAAGTTACATTTATTACGCTGAATGGAGCTACACGTTTTACTAAATGCTCTCAAAAGCAGAGGCAGCAGTAACAGTTGAAAAGACTCCAACTACAACCAAACATTACACTTAGAGGGCATAAAGAAGCACTCACTGTGTCTTAGAAGGGCTAAGGTAGACATAAGAACTGTACCCAGATCACACTGAAATGAATCCTCCTGATATGTAAAAAATTGATTCTGCTTAAAGATTTTGGGAGATCTAATAAAAAGGAATAATATGCTCTCAGGGTACAATTTATTTTCAGGTAGATAAAAAAAACTTCAGAAAAAGAGCCTGTCATGGTTTTATGATTTTTGGTATTGGTATTCCACATCATAACAACATGTAGTGCGTTAAGAGTTAAAAGAGTTAATACTCCAACTCCATAGATCATTGATATTTCCGGGTATACCTGTCTCAGAAGAGGAGAACTACATTCCCCAGAGGACTTTGCGATGCTTTGCATTTTTATGTATTTTCCGCTCAGAGGGAAAAGATAAAAACTCTCTGCGGTCACGGGACATTCTCTTTCCTTCGGGATTGACTCAGCAGTGGGTGCTCGCTGCCGTATCGCCTTCAGCGTTAGCGTAAGGCCTTCGGTTTATCGGACACTCTCTCTTGTTCATTTTCTTTGATTTATTAGCCTCAATTCCAATTATATTGTATTATATTGTGTTATTTTGCTTTCTGATATCTTATTTAGTAAATTAGCTTTCCTCCTCAGATCGTTGCCGCTGTTCTGTTTCTAGGCCCATCTCCCTTTTTCCTTTTCCCTTTCCCCCTTCCCCTTTCCTGGGGCGTGGGTCTGTGGGTCCCCCACACCAATCGTCACGGAACCGGGCCGATCCAGCCCGGTAAACCGTTGACAGAGCCTTATTTTGTTTTCGAATTCATACAATCAAAAATTTGGAAATATGTGAATTAAGGTTTCCCGTGTTATCTCAGTTTAACATCTTTATGTTTATTAAATGATCATCTGTGTTTTTCCTAAATTTATTCAGCTGTGAGCAGAGCATGCAATGATACATTCAGTTATTACTAAGTACAAAATCAATGCATACTGATACTAATCTTGATTTATTTATTTGTTGGTGCTGAAATTGTGAATAGAATATCAATCTCAGGATGATTTTCTCTTCAGCATATGTTAGTAAGCTTCATCCATTTATAGTGGTGAGCTGATATATGAAATAGATCATTATTACAGCTATATTTTGTGGTTTGGAAGGGAGAGAAGCACTATAACTAAAATAACTGGAAAAAAAAAAGGAAATGTAAAAATTAAATGCTAATAAAGAATTGTACTTATTCATATCATCTACAATAGAATTAATACATATTTAGTTTTAAGTTCAACCCACCATTAAGTCAACATTTTAAATGTTGGATACATTGGTAACACAAGTTAGCATTTCAGAATCTAAAGCTCTATCTTTCAACTATTCAAAAATCAATGTGTCTTTTTTTTAACAGTGAAATAATGAATCCAAAACACTTTTCTTTTAATTACACACTAGGGAAAGTATTTGAAAACTTATAATTTTATTATATATATGTCTGCATGTAGTTTACTGCAGTAATATGAAAGATAATATTTTACGCTGAACTAAAATAGTAATAAAATAATAAATAGTTCTTAAAATATTAACAATTTAGACCAAGTTGCTATAGGAAAAAAAAAAAAACCTCTTGATTTTGTCCATGAATTCTGAGATCTGTGTAATATCATATCATAAGCAAGCAAAAGCACACTGAATATTTTTTTTTAGTATGCATAGGTTCAGGATTCAGAGTCTCCTCAGTATATTATGTCACTAAAGAACTCACTTATGAATAGAAAATACAATTAAACATTTATGAGAAGGCAAAAACATAATTCTGATATGGAAAAAATAATCTGATTTGAAATAAGCTTGGCTACTGAGTACTGAATTCTTAGCAGTCCTCTTTATGGGGTGAATTGGGCATTGAAAGTTTATAGGGAACACATCTGAAAAGTTTTGACAAAATTTCTTTTGGACCACAGAATATTTTAAGACAATCCTCATACTATTATTAAAAAAAAACAGACTTGTACTTTTTAAGGTATGTATAAGGATGTATATATAATATAACCCCCACTTCATATATTTTTTTTTTAATGTTTTTTAAGTTAAGGAGTGGAAGGGAACATCCCCCCACTTCAGAAGTAAACTCACCACAGTTCACATATCTATCAAGTCATACAGCTGAGAAACAGAAACCTGGTTCAGAGCTCCACTCTTTGCAGCAGTAGTGGCAAATTCCTGACACCGGTGCCACGTTTGGCACCAGAAGAAATTTATGCAGGTATCAATGGTGTTAAAACAGAATGAGCTTAAAGAAATTTCTCACTAGACAAGAATAAGCTTTATTAGCACTTCTTTTTGACTCTGGAAAGATCATTTATTTGAAATTACATGGACTATAGAGTTGGTTTAACAGCAGAAACCAACTATAACTCTAGCTAGTTCCTTATCTTTTTCATAAACAATTAAGTTCCACCAGTCACTTAAGAACTGTTACAATCCTTCATAATTATTATGGTATCCATCCTAGATTTATGTGAAGCATTTTCAAATAAAAAATAAAACCAAGCTGTGGTTGGTTCTAATTCTGCAGACATCATGAAGTCCATGTAGTCTACCTGGACTTCAGCAAAGCCTTTGTCACGGTCTCCCACAGTATTCTCCTGGGGAAACTGGCAGCCCGTGGTGTGGACAGGTTCACTCTTCTCTGGGTTGAGAATTGGCTAGAGAGTCGTGCCCAGTGGGTAGTGGTTAATGGAGTCAAGTCCAGCTGGCGTCCTGTCACGAGTGGTGTCCCCCAGGGGTCGGTATTGGGGCCCAATACTGTTTAATATCTTTATTGATGACCTGGATGAGGGGATTGAGTGTACCCTCAGTAAGTTTGCGGATGACACCAAGTTGGGAGGATGTGTCGACCTGCCTGAGGGTGGGGAGGCCCTTCTGCGGTATCTGGATTGGCTGAACAGTTGGGCTGAGGTCAATGGGATGAGGTTCAATAAGGCCAAGTGCCGGGTCCTGCACTTTGGCCACAATAACCCCATGCAATGCTATAGGCTTGGGGCAGAATGGCTTGAGGAGTGTATAGAGGAAAAGGACCTGGGGGTGTTGGTTGATGCTCGGCTCAACATGAGCCGGCAGTGTGCCCAGGTGGCCAAGAAGGCCAATGGCATCCTGGCCTGTATCAGGAATAGTGTGGCCAGCAGGAGCAGGGAGGTGATCATCCCCCTGTACTCAGCTCTGGTGCGGCCGCACCTCGAGTACTGTGTTCAGTTTTGGGCCCCTCACTACAAGAAAGACATCGAGGTCCTGGAGCGTGTTCAGAGAAGGGCAACAAAACTGGTGAGGGGTCTGGAGCACAAGTCTTACGAGGAGCGGCTGAGGGAGCTGGGATTGTTTAGTCTGGAGAAAAGGAGGCTCAGAGGAGACCTCATTGCACTCTACCACTTCCTGAAGGAAGGCTTTGCTGAGGAGGGGGTCAGCCTCTTCTCCCAGGTAACTAATGACAGGACAAGAGGGAATGGCCACAAGTTGTGCCTGGGAAGATTTAGATTAGATTTGAGGAAAATTTTTTTCTTTGAGAGAGTGGTCCGGCACTGGAATGGCCTGCCTAGGGAGGTGGTTGAGGCACCATCCCTAGCGCTGTTCAAGAAGCGTTTAGATGAGGTGCTAAGGGATTTGATTTAGTAGCTTGGTGGGTAGGGATGGTGGTAGGAGGATGGTTGGACTAGATGATCTTGTAGGTCCTTTCCAACCTAATGAATCTATGAATCTATGAATCTATGAAATAACAATATTCATAAAACTTTTCAGCACCTCTTGTATAGAAACCACATTTACTGACCAGTTTCCTAGCCTTGTTTCTGGTCTTTCCCTCAGATAGGCTTTAAAGGTCTGCAGTCTCCTTAGAATATCCTCTTGGCCTTGTACACTCTTCTTGGTCTAGGAATAAACCCAATTTCTTCATCTACTTCCCTCACCTTAAACTTCTTTTATTGGTACACTTCATTTGTACAGTAAATCCTCCATGACAACTACCATACTTAATGATTTTTTTTTCTAACAATACTCATCACTTTCTGCTGCTGAAAGAAGTGTACAAGTGAAATCTAGGAAATAGTTTAGGGGCTGTCTGAGCACAGTAGTGTGCACTTGAGGAAAAGGCTTAAGTCAAAATTTCTGCATTATATTGTCAATGTATGCTACTTGGAACACTGGGATTTGGGTTTGATCTGTCAAGGTCTAGTACCATACAGTCAATTCTTGGGTTACTGTAGGCTGATAATAAACCTGAGGGTAAAAACCAGGTTTGCTGTTGGTAATACCACTGGGGAGATGAAATGATGGAAATTTGGGGTGACTGCTGTATTTTGCATTGTCTTCTTACCTCCCTTCCCATCCACTCCTACCACTACACTTTGAGGTTAAGTTTAAGAATGGAAGTCTTAAGGTTATTTCTTAAGGTTACTGATGGACATGCAGAAATGGGATGAAACCTGGGTCCAGAATGCCTTTAACATCTTTCTTCTTAACCTGAACATAAAATCAAAATAGACATCTGCATTAATCCACAAACAAAAAATGAAGCATTTATCCTGGTGGTTTCAATGCTCACCTTATCTCTGCATGGCTGGCAGGATACCTTCAAATCAAGTTTTTCAGTGTCTACTCTGTCAGCATTAACTGCATCACTGTTCCTAATCTTTACCCTCAATTTGCATCTGCTAGTCCTAACTGTCACAGAACAAACCATGACTCCCCCACTCCTGTTATTAACAGCTTTTATTCCAGTACCCCAAGATCTTTTCTAATACTGTATTATCAGCTACTTGGTCTCACTTTATAATGCCATGAAACTGACGGGCAGTGGTATGTAACCTAAGGACTTAGGGAAGTGAGAAATATCCTGGTCACAGTACCTAGGCTTTTGAAAAAGATGTAGCTAAGACACATAAAAACTTATACTGAGTTCTAAAGGGTCAGCAAAAGCAAAGTGTGATGTGACAGAGGTAGATATGTGCAATTTAGTTATTGTATAATAATAACTCCCATCTACTGAATTCTTAGTATCATTGATTTACTGACAATTATAAGCTTACTGTTTTAACAATGGTTCCACTTACAAGCATAAAAGACATAAATTCAGTATGAGATAGGTGCTGGATTTGTTGCAACTGAATGATTTACAGCTGTTCCTTCAGTCACTGCAGGTACCCTTCAATATGATAAAGATGAGTTTGGGCTGGACATTAGGATTTGATACAGACAGTTTGAAAAGATACCTGTAGCTTGTACAAAGTTCACTAAGTAAGATAATTATTGGAAATAAATAACAAAATCAAGTTAGTTTTGTGCTGAATGTGCTTATGCTTATTGCTATACTTAAAATAATAGTGGATAACAGCAAAGACTCATGAACAGTTAACTGTTACATTCTAATAACAATTAAACAGAGTGAAGTTTAAAATTTGACTTATCCACATTACAGATTACAAATCCTAAGTCTACTGCCGGGTGCTAGGAAGAACAAAGATCTAAGCCAAGGTCTTTACAGTAGGGTATTGTGTTATTAGTGAAGAAGAACCTGGGCTTGATTCAGGCTATGCTTGTAAATCAAGACTGAAAAGTTGAATATTAATTTTATTTCTGGACCACAGCAATTTCTCAGGGTTTTCACAAACACCCTCAACGAATTGTTTACAAAGCAATACATTGGACGATGTGGGATTAACAAATCTACAGACCAAAAAAAAATTCATCCTTTGCACTGTCTTAATATATCAATAAACTCTTTTATTTTTGAAAGATTTCTGCTTTGGGGAATTAAAGCTTTCTTGCAGGAATGTACCACGGAGCAGTAGAAGTGGGCTGGTCTGCAGAGGGTAATCTAGAAGGAAAGCAGATGGAGCAGTAACTTAACTCAAAGGATTGAGAGTTCCACAGTACTCCAGAGCAGAAAAAAAATCTGCTGACAGTAACTAGAGTCAACCAGTAGACCCAAATGGGTAAGTCCATTGTGATAAGTTCTAAGGCCAAGCAAGAGAGTCAAAACAGTGTGCAGTATACAATCAAGTACACAGCCATCCACAGGCCACCCTATGCTCCAGTAAGAGCCAGGGTCAAGCGTCTGGACTGAAACTCAGCTCCTGAGCTAGATGAGGCCTCCAAAAGAGCTTCTCACGGAGCTTTCACAGAGCTCTTTTCACAGCAGTTGACTCAAGTCATGTGGCTGCGCTGCATCAAATTTGGCCTTGACCACAGGTGGCTGAACACCTCAGAGAAAGACAGCATAGCCTGTTGGTGAGCTCAGGGCCCTGACAGCAAGGTGAGGATCACATATCCAATATTTTCACAATAAACTCCTACCACAAGATCTGACTGATAATATGGTAACAGGAAAGAAGCACCTGAGTAAACAGATCAGCCTCTCTGCTCATTTCCAGCAGGACTTAGTTACCTTTGCAATATCATTCCTTGTTAGCATTGTCATAGCCTGAGCAAAAGATAAGCCTCAGGTTAGCCTTCTGATAGTTCAGTAAAGACATTAAGATGCTTTAACATTCACAAAATATCATTATTATATCAATAATAACACAGAACATAGATCTCTATTGCACTTGTAATCAATGCACCTGAGTTATGCTATGGCCTATGTAACTTGTCAGTGTTTTTAATGTCCATCTTCTGGTATTCTTTTACTGCATGCTGAAGGCTTTCTCTATTCAGATGCTACTCTCTATTCTCTATTCAGTGCAACCATCTGTGCTCAAATAAATACATGTCCTTAATACCAAAACAAACGTCTGAAAGTTTTCCAAGCAACTACATATCCTCCTCTGATATCCTGAGGACAGTACATCTAGATCTGTTACCATGTCTGAGTCCTGAAAATCAGGAGTCATTTGAAATTATCCGGGACTTGCTAAATACAATAGATCCATGCACTATATATTACAGCCATCCCTCACAATGTGTCACAGAATCCCACAGACACCATCACATCCCATCAACAAATTCACTCATAACTTGCTTTCTCTTAATGAAGTAAAATTGGTTTAGGGATGCTCTAATAGCTCCTGAGAATCCTTTTCAAATCATGCACTCCTTAGTAATATCCAGTAATAATAACCATCCTTCAGTTTTACTGCATGTTAGACCACATTTGGACTTGTGATCTTCTTTTTCTCCTCAAATTTCAAAAGCAGGCCACGATTTCCTACTCTGTCTTCCACAAATTGGATGATTTGTCAACCCAGTGTCATCTGGATCTCAGTCAGCCACTTGAAAACTCTAGCAACACTTCTGACTTCTCTTGCATTTCAGCATTGTTCTTGTAGCTGCAGTTCTTACTGTACCATTCTTGAAACCGTTCTCGAGTTGTTCTTGAAGCTTCCAGTACGACTACAGCTTTTTAACTGTGGCTATGGGTGCATTTGCTACAACTGTTGCTGATGGTTTGCAGCTAACCTTATGCTGTTTGTTTTTTGTTTGTTTGTTTGTTTGTTTGTTTGTTTGTTTGTTTGTTTTCCTGAGGAACTCTGAATCTGTATTTCCTTTCAGCATCATCCTTCATCGGCATTCTCCATCACAGGTGAAATGGCTTTGCCTACAGCCATCCCAGGACTTCTCGTTTCACTCCACTAGACAACTCTTGACCACAGTTTCAAAATAAAGGTAATGCAGCAATTCTATCCAGGAGAACAACAACTACAAAACCCATCTTCTAGTAAACAAGACTTTTTTTTTTCAGCTATTGTAAAAGAATCATGACACACACAGTGGCAGCCCCACATTCTTAAAATCCACATATACTTGAAAAATTTATATGCAAGGTTTCGTGCTCCTTCCAGTCTGGGCCTTAATTCACTGAGGTAGGAATCAGCCTCCTGGGCTTATTGCAAGCATGTATCATTTTATTACAGAGCAAGATCAGTCAATTTGCTAGATTCAAAAAAGACACACGAACCATATTTGAAGGAGCTAACAAAATTAGTTCTTGTGAGTCATCACTGCAATGCTGGTAAAGTGAAAGTATTTGGAACAGGAAGAATACATATTTTAGTTTTAAGCTAAGACCCTGCAAAGCTCACATGGCTGGGATAAAACAAGCAACCAGCAGGAACATAATGACTTTTTAAATTATTTTCCAGCAAGTTTTGATAATTGGTTTACACAGGTAACAGAGCTAAGGATCATAGCATACTAGTCCATAGGTTTACAATGAAGATCATGGATCACAACAGTCACAGATCTTTGGCCTACATCAGAGTTAATTCTCCAAATAAGCCTTCTCTACAAAAATTCTCTTCAGAAATGGTTGGAGGTCTGCACCTGTGAAATTGACATCAATTGCAGAAGCAGATAGGATCCCATCGTATTAAGAAGATAGTTGGCTTTCAGCGAATGAGGTTATAAAGTATGTGACAGTAACCATTAAGTGAGTAGTTTGGTCTGGAGATGGGTTAGAGCTCAGGACATGGCAAGAACAAGAAAAGTCAACTCAAGAAAAAGTTCTTTGGAAGATAAATATTAGAATACTAATCAATGCAGAAAGAGCAGTCACTGAGAGTGAAAATAACAAGTAAAAAAATTTAAAGGTGAAAAGAACATACATAAATATATCTATTAATATTCATTAAGTGATGAATACTTCGAACTCAAAGGACCTGAATCTGTACGGACCTCTAAAATACCTCTTCTTCATTTACCACGGAGTGTCCCCAGATATCTGACCCACTGATCACAAACACATCTTGTCAATGGAAGCTAATTATTACTGCCAATATTTCTGCAGCTGGAGAACAAATTATGAAACATCCATTGCTGACCACTCTGCTGCCCAATATTCACATCAACTACTTTGACAGATCTGTTGCTTTGTAAGCTTGTAACTAAGATTACATGAGAGGCGGAACTATGACGGCAGTTCAGAGCAGTGCTAGTGAGAAGCTAAACCCCCACATCCAGGAAGTGGATTGGTGTTGGTAGGTGCAAAATTATTTTGACTGCAGGTTCCCATGCTATAACTAAAACGAGGGTTGTGTTATGGCTTGGTTGCACAGATTATGTCACGGGACTCAAAGACATGCTGGGTTGAGGACTGGGTGAGGGGAAACAGTAAGGAAAAGCTGGTTCACTGTATTTTATGAGATCTAATGCTGGTGATATTAAGATTAAACACAACTAGGTTTAGCATAAGATTACAGTTAGGGAAGATAAGGACTGAATATGTTCATTCATTGTTGTTTTATGGTATCCTCGGAGATAGGAGAAAAGTTAGAGCCAGTGAAGCAGTCTGTAGTTGATTTTGAGGTAGTTGAAGGTAAGCAGGCTCTAGACAGGCTTTAAATGTAGCACAAAACTATTATCAAAAACACAAAATGCAATTTGGACTGCAGATCTGGACTTCAATGTGTTTTACGTTTTCTGTTTCAAATTAAATTCAAATGCTTTAAGTTTTTCATTACCACATGCCTTATTATTTGCTCTTCCCCATAACATTAATCAAGGCTCGTCATACCTGTTGAAGTCAACATTTTATCTAGACCAACATGAAGAGTCTGACAAGAAGACTGATAGGAAATAGCCTCATGGTTTCATAGACCTCTATCATGTATCCCTTCAGTTATATAATTTTCACTTTGAAGATTCAAAATCTACTTAGCTGTTTCCTGTAAAGAAACTATTTCAAGTATGTGGTCACCTCTTTGCAACTTTTCTGAACCCTCTTTATTCATTTTTGCAATGAAGAGGGAATATGCAACACAGCTACATACAGGTCAACATTTCCATGGAGAGAGAAGGAATAGTTTCCATTTTGTTGTCTGCTCTTTTTATCAGATATTTCTTAATATTTTGATTTGGAGCACTGAGATGACATTTTTCACAGAACGATTATAATTTGAAGGTGTAATTCCATAAGAATGGCGATCAGCTCAGAGACCAACCCACTCTCTGTGTAAAATTTTGATCCATTTGCCCATATATTTTACTTAACTCATTACGTGTGTATCTATACCGAGATTAATCTGCCATTATAGTGACCACTCATTAGATCTCATATGGCTCTTTTCATAGAAATAGAGAATCACAGAATGGCCTGAGTTAAAAAAAAAACCTCAAAGATCATCGAGTTTCAATCCCCCTGCCATGGGCAGGGTCGCCAACCACTAGACCAGGCTGCTGAGATCCACATCCAGCCTGACCTTGAATGCCTCTAGGGATGGAGCATCCACAACCTCTCTGGGCAACCTGTTCCGGTGCGTCACCAACCTCTTTTCCTGATTTTTCATAGTCAGGTTTTCCTAAGTAGCTTAATGTCAGTAAACACAGTCACATTTTCCGAAGAATGTCTCATTTATGAATACTCTGGAAATAATCAGTCATAGCTCAAGTCCCTGAAGGGCTCTACTGATAAACTTCTTGCACAGGGAAAAATGACTCTTCATTTGAATCTTGATTTTTCTTTCTACTCTAGACAATTATTTTCCTTTGCAAAGACTTTGGCTCTTATTCCATGGATGTTTTAACTATCCAGGAGCACTCTGAGAGGCTTTTTTGATAGTATCAGCCAGATTCCCCTAAAAAATGTTGATTCCTCCATAAAAAGCATAATAAATTCATAAGGCGTGACTTTTCTTTAAGAAACTTGTGTTAATAATATTGAAACAAAATGGTATGCAGCTAAAACTACCTGAACAAGAGAAAAGCTGATAACAGTGGAAAAAAATCTATTTGTGGCACAGATAAAAATGAGGAATTCTAATGCACTGCAAAAGAAATGAATCATAGCAATGAAACGGGCCTTTTAACTAGACATGAATTGTTAAATTATTAATAGTGCAGAAAAGGAACATTTATTCAATTAATACTTCTGTCTTTAGAAGGAAGCTGGAAAAGATACAGGGATCGCATAGAAATAAAAGGAAAGATTCTTACTTCATTAGTAACTGAAAAAGATGTTAGACAACCTCAAACACTGATAAACATCTTACAGGCTCATAAGATGTTTCCAGTAACACTTAATTGTTTGCTGAGGAAATATCTGTCCTCCTGATTTAATTTTATTTATTTGTTACAGTGGCAATGAAACTGTACGAGACTGAAAATACCTTTTTTTTTTTTTTTTTGGTCACCATTCAGGATGAGGAAATGGAGAAACGGAGTGATATGGATGATAATGGATTAGCTTGATTCCAGTCAGAGGTAAATTAATAGAAAATGATTTAAAAATCAATATATAAAGAATTAAAAGATGGAATTCTACTTAATCTAGACAATGTGGGTTTTATAAGAAAATAGGTTTTATCAAACGAGATGGATTTTTTTCAGACAATACATTTTGTTGACAGAAAACCACACAGATACCATATTCTTGAATGTGCTAAATATGTGTTGCTATGAGAACCTGTAGCAAAATGATAGAATGAATTGGCATTTCAGTGTATGAGCAAGATACACTGTAAATCCAGGCACATCATCAGTGGGACTGCTAGTGACATGCCATGAACTCTTCAGATTCAGAAAAATATAAAGTGGAAGAACCACAGAACAGAATATAAAAATCTTATAAGGGCTGCATAAATTGTCTGAGGAAATAACTGAATATAAATTAAAACAATACTGGAAGTCAGATGTTCTTGCCTTGAATAACATGAAAATCTATTAAAATGGGCAAATAAAAACAATAATTTATCTAGTTTATCTTCTGTTAAGCTACGTTAAATCCACTGCTAATTGAGCAGTTAACTGGGGCTGGCTTCAGTAAGACCCTTCTATAAAGTAAACTCTATAAAGTACTTTTATACAGTACTTCATCAACTGAGAGAAGCAGAACCTACAAGGTTAATGTGGTTCCATTGAATTAAAAATCATCTGAGTTTGATCTTCCATATGTATTCCCCTGGGGTAACATAAGAAAGAATTATGCAGTTTCCCTTTTGCAACATGCCAAATGTAGTTGTCTTCCATATCACCTAGAGTAACTAAATAGACAGTCCATTTGTACTGGATGCATATATGATCAATACTGGAATAATTTGTTTTCCAAAGTATGCTATAGAAAACTGCCAGATACAATGGCTTTTCTCCCGGGAGAAGGGTCCTGCTGGCAGATAACTAGTCTGCTATCATCATCTTAACATTAATAAAGACTAAAAAGAATAAAATGAAAATGCTTATTTTTGCCACAAACACATGAACGTTCCACAATGCACCCCAATGTCTGGTAAGCAAATGCTCACATACGCCAGCACTTACTTGCTGAAGACACTGTGTTTCACCTTCTCTATCAGGAAAGAAAAACAAACAAACAAACCAAAAAAGCACCAACGAAGTAGTAACATTTTGTGTTTTTCTACTAAGAAATATCCTAAATGGATCATATTCCTTTAATTTCTACACCTTCATCAAATTCTCTCTTTTTTTTTTTTTTTCTTTTCTGGTATACTAAAGAATTTGGCTCTGCAATGAAAGAAATGCAGACAGACTTCTATCACTGCCATCAGGTATTGCGGAACTTCCTACTAGATGAAGCAAACCAGTAAGACATTTTCAAACATGGCAATATTTCATCAGCATATCCCTCCTTTGTTAAAAACAAAGTTCTGCTGAAATATTTTACTTTCTGTCAACTTCTGACAAATTGCAAACACGGCTTCCTAGTAGGTCACACCAAACAGATTGCTTCAGTCAGGCAACTGGGGATTTAACAGCCAGTCTCAGGATCAAGTTTCTTGGCACGGTCAGGAGTTGGAGAACGTCATGAAGCCAAGAACATAGTAGTAGCCTTGGGAAATCTAGTTAGATCCCAGCTTTAAAGACCCTGGAAGCCCTTTCAAGATTTGATTCATTAAACATCCTGTTCTCCATGTTCCTTGTGCTAGTCAACTCTCTTGAGTGCTCCCACTTCTTAATCAGCAGGGTGCCTCATTTAATGTTAGAAAAAAATCATAGGCTATGCTGTGATTTGTGATTTCCTGAAATTCTTTAAATAATTACTTTCCACCATCAGTATTTTTGAAAGCTTTTGTTTATAAGAGTGTCATCAAACAAAAAGAAAGATATTTTGAAATGTTGAACTTTTCTAGACAAAGGAAGTTCTAGGTTTTATCTAGTTTCTAATCACAAATGCTACCATCAAAAGTCTTTTCTTTTGAATACTGTCTTCTTGTTCCTGTAACATCCAAAGCAAGAAACTGACAAAGAAAAAGAGACAGATATCCCAATTTGATTTGTTTTGTTTTGTTTTGTTTTGTTTGTTTGTTTTTTACTTCAGATCATGTGTTTTCAAAAGGAATAATTGCAAAGATCACAGCTCCATTGATCAAAGCTGACCAAGGAGCACCCTCATTCTTCATCAGCCCTTAATAGTATGACAGCCCCTAACAGAAACATCTGACTGCAATTTCTGACTCAACTGAAAATATCAATGGTATTTCCACTAAATTTGTACTGCAAAACAAGTAAGAAGAAAGCGTACACATATCTATATGCGATACCTGATGGCAGTGATAGAAGTCTATCCCCATTTCTCTCGTTACAGAGCCAATTTATTTGGTATACCAGAAAAAAAAAATACAGCATTTGCTTACAAGAGAAATAATCTCTGCAGTCAGTATTTTAATTGGAAATTAACATTTTAAGACAAAGGTCTTTCCCTTGAGGTATCTTTTTCCTCCAAAACATTATAATAGTGCATAAGGACTTCCCCAGATGAGAGTGCCAACTCGAAAATGTGAAATGAACACTTTTATTATCAAGGTTGAGCCCCATGTAAAACCTGAATGAATAAAATAAACAGTGAATCGTCAATTAGATTTTTATTTTTGATGACAGCAAACAGGTACTAATTCCGCAATGAAAAGGCTTTTCACAGTCACGTGGGTGTTTTGTGGTGTGCTGTTTTTTTTTCTTTCATCCGGCCGTGTTTCCAAAATACTACTAACTTAAAAAATTGTACTAGAGATGGTAGAAAAGACCTTTATAATGTGATTTTTGGAACATGAAACTTTAATGACAACAAGGAAAATAATGCATGTCAATTGAAGATTTACTCCACTTTGTAATAAATATTAAATCAGACAATTTTCAGTTTTAGAACCCTTTAGCATCACTGTCCTGTAAGGCAAACTGGTACAAACGTTACAAATCCTGGAATAACATAAAAAGTTTGAAAGCAATTAAAATACAAATTAAAAAATTCGAATGTATAGAACACACTTCTAATGGTTCCAAAACAGTATTATTCAGTTATGTGTGAAGATTCCTCCATTAAAAAAAAATAGACTAAAAGTTTTCGGAGGGAAGTCAGATGAAAGAGGCTGAAGAGAGCAATCGTGTTAGTAAAAAAAAAATCAGTAAGCACAGTATAGATTGTTAAAAATAATGTAATGCGAAGCAAATTCATTTTCTGTCTTAGGAGAAAGTCCATCTTGCCAAGGTCTTACAATATTGCTTTTTAACCGCTTCTTTTCCCTCAGGCTAAAACTAAAAATATTGGCAGCTTTGCTTCACTGCAACATAGCACCTAAAAGATCTTGCACTCAAAAGAAAATGTACACAAGAGAAAAGAAAAACAATGACATGTTTAGGTCCTTTTTCTTCTATTTTGCAACTGATAGGACTTCACTGCGAACCTTCCTGATTTACATCGACTCTTCACTGCCTCCAGTGGAGCCTTTGTATAGCTGCCTGATACTAAGGAGAACTATTTTTGAAGCTGCTTATGAGCTCTACGATTTCGATGTTTGTTTTACTCCAGTTTAGGCCGTGACGAAAAAAGCCTCTGTAAGTTGTTCCAACTGGTAACAGTCCTCAAAGGATGGCTGTTTTGCAGCTGCCTGCACTCCTCCTTGAAATACAGGCAGAACTCACAGTCCGCGCCTAGACTGGAAGATAAAACTGAATGCTGCTAGGGAGGGCTCCTGGCACTGGATTCCAGCCACGTACACTGTTAAACTGCCATAGCAAACCCTGACACGTGGATGTGACAGCTCTCCCCATTGATTCTGTGGTACTGTTGGGAAGTTCGGAAGCACGGGAAGTAATTAGTAGTTCGCGTAAGGCTGTCCTCTCACAGGGAATAAGAAGGATGGACAGAATGGATGTGGCCTATCCTGTGCCAGCTGGCTTAGGTAACACAGTCTTTAGCAATGGTCTTGAGCACATTACATTTACTCCTAGAAACGCAGCCTGTGTGTGCCAGGCCCTGGATTTCCCGCAGCCTGGCTGACTCAAGATGTTTTCTCTCCTCTAAAGAATGGCAGTCTTCCATACAAGAGACAATAATCACAAGCCTGGGTTAGTGGAAGACTTCCAGTGCGCCTGAAGTGATTCTGCACAAGAAAGGCTACGAGTCAAAGCCTTCAATCTCTAGTCTGCTCCTTATGGTCTCGAGCTACCACTGAATAAACTTCATGCCTTATCAGAGAAAGCAGCTTTTCTTATTATGAAGCTTGTCGTGAAGAGGCTGAAGTGTAATGCCAAGACTGCCACGCTGCTTTCTGGAAGGACAGAACCACAGATTATTTTGCAGGCCTACGGTCTTTCAAAAAGTATGCTTAGCTACAAGCCGTCTCTGGATCATGATATTGCTGACGGGTGTGTTCTGCACCTGAACTGTAAAAAGTCAGCCAGCTGTCCACAAGACAGCTACAGGGCCTGCTCAATAGATGTAGGTATGTCTGCCTATTGATCCGCATCAGGAAAGACACATCACTGCTTTTCAAGTTCTAGATCTTTGTGCTTACCATTCAGATGCTTTTAACAAGTCATATGTGAGATGTCCTTATTTGCCTGAGATGACTTCTGGTTTTTAGCATAGAGCTTTAAAGAAGTGGTGCAAACACACAGAGTTAACATTCTGAAATTTAGGCTGTACTATCAAAATACGTCATTTGTCAGCAAAGGCTCTACAAATCATGTGTGATTCACTTCTCTCTTCAAGTTAAGAACCATTGCTGGGAATGAAAGAGGAAGCTACTCTGCCTCTACTGAGTTCTTAGGTACATGGAAGCTATCCTCATTTCTTTTGCACAGAGATCAGAACAAGCCAGTAAACATAATGCATTTTATCAGCTAATGAGACATCAGCTTCAAGTCATACTCTTAATTTGATATGGTAAGTTTCTTGCAGCTGCAGCTATCCAACTGTAAGTAAACAGATAGGAGTCAACGGTGAACACACATATAGTGGGCTCACTGCTGCACAGTAGCTGCAGAACTGCCTAAGGTCTGTAAGTTTCTTAAAATGGGAATAACCTCCTCAGCTGCTTAAAAGTTAAGGTTCTAGTTTCTGTTAGCATTCCCCTGAGGTCAATTGTCAAGAGAGGTTTGACTTACTTCTCTGGGGCATTGATCCTTACTCTGTAGAATAAAGTATCTGAAAAACTACATGGAGAATACATCGGAGTGCTGTCTCTCAACCTTGAGATTTCAGGGGATACTCTGAACACAATGCAAGATGGCTGAAAAAGGTGAGACTAACCTTGAAACATTTAAATTTCCTCCTGCTTCTGGTTCAGGACAATTTCCACAGTAGCTCTGCATGGATCCCACCTGGACGCCTACCTGTGCAACCTGGGCTAGCGAGCTGCTTTGGCAGGGGGTTGGACTCGATGATCTCTTCGAGATCGATGATACAGTTCTGTGATTCTGTGATGATTCTGTGATCCAGCACTGCAAAACTGATACAGGATAATTCTGAAACTGCTCACTGACTGATACGTTGGCCAACACAGAGCCGCCTTTAGCCTTGAGTTTCCACGTTCAGAAAAGTCGCAGCCAGAAATCTGTTTTGTGGTATTTTTAAAACTTTCTACCAAACATCACGCTGGCCCTGATTATATTACCAATAAAATATTTAGGAACTATATCAAAGTTCTTCACTTTTGGTTGCAGTGATGATTGATGGGATTTTAATCTTGTTGGCATGTGCATCAGGTAGGAAGTTGGGGAAAGCCCTTAAAATGCTCGATTGGCTTTAATACCCCTAACATCTGTTGAAGTTTCTGTTCAAGTCATATATATTCTCTGGCTGATTTCAGTGCTACAGGAATCCTTAATGCCTCATCATTACTCTCCCCAGCAGCTGTCATTGGGCATTGCCTTTGAGAGCTGGAGGCTCACAGAGATGACTGAGCCAGGTGCATAAATATTATTTTATAGCGATGTACAATACATTATATTGAAAACATATTACTCATTTTCATAAGTTGGAGAAGAGATTTTGGAATGCATTGTCTGCTGGATGCAATATGTGTATCTTTTCTGTATAGATGTTTAAAAATAGCTATTATACTTGTAAATCCCAAAGTAATGCTTCCTTGCATACTGTATTGATTGAAAAGTAATACAAAGCCACTGGCCAGAAAAAACAAACAGCTTGCCTCCTGCCTGTGCAATTATTCTTTAAACATCAGGCGGGATAAAAGTTCCTCAATAGAAATTACTAACTTTTAGATGGGATAAGAATGTTAAATTATCAAGAGTAACCGTGGCTATCAAATCCTCGTTTTTATAACAGACTTCCAATATTTTGGAAGTCCAGTTGCCATGTTAACCAGCCAATATCCACTCAATTCAGCCCCACCTCATTCCATCAGATTTATCAAGAGGAATGAAAAGTTCATTTTAACCGAACAGTGTAGCTCCTGTTTTTAAGACTACCGCAAGGAGTTGTAAAAAATAAAAGCATTTTGAAATCTTATTTTGAGGTTCTCAGGTCAAATAAAGAGCAACACAAGGAGTATTTTTATAGTCAACTCATAAGAACGTCTATCAGAATTTTCTTCTGAGCATACACCGTATTGGTTATGAGGCTGATTTAGACAATCGGCTCTGCTCTGCAATCACTTGAGAAAATGTTGCACTTACTTCTATTAAATATAGATAGGAACCTTTATGTCTGTTATAATCAGCCGAAACAAGAGCGTGCTTGAAACCGTAAGGCTCTTAGCATGAAAATTTCACCACTCTTAGACAACAGAAGCAAAGAGTACACATTTCCTTGTTTTCACATACACCACATAAGTAAGAAAAAGTCAAGACATCTTTGCTTTTACTATCTTAACATGGCATAATAGAGTGGAGCAGATAAAAACAGTGAGTAATGTGTGTTATTTAACAAAGTTAAAATTCTGCTTGGCTATTGCTCCAAGTTCTAAATGCAGTGCCCGTTTCGTAACCCACCAAGGGAACAGTACAGTGGTTAAATGTAACCACCAAATAGAGCGCGTGGTCCTTTAATACGTGCGCACTCACTTCACAGGCTCCTTATTCCAAAGATGACGATGAGTATTTTAATGGTTAAGTCATTCAGTATCATTGTAGGCTGATCTACTCATAGATTGCAGAGGAGTTCACTCACTTTACATCCTGTAAAAATGAGCCAGAAGAATCACACCAGGTATTTTAAAATGAAATCTATCACTACAGGACAAGCCAAAAGATTGTTTGAATAGCATTGCTTCTATGATCTGCTCTCCCTGGTTCAGGTTGCTCTTTCAGACTTGGGTCACCTACCTCCTCAACCTTCTTTCATGGAAAGCAAGCTGGTTTTTGTCCTGTCTGCGAAGCTGTGTTCATCTTTCATCTCTACCTGAAGAGATTAAAGCTTACATGTAAATCCTGAAAGAATGCTTTCTGCAGCAGCCTGGCTGCTTAGTGTTGACAAGAGTCAGGTGCTTCCTAGTATTCAGGGAAGAAATCCAAGATCTTTAATGGCGAACAGTGCACCTACTCACTACAGAAGCCTCAGGAGTCAGACTGAGGGTGGGTGGAAGTCTTGGGGGTCAATCTGGGCAATGCATATGTTAATGAGGAGCTGGCATCATTTAAGTGGTTAGCATTCAGGTAGCTAGCTTAGATCAAACCCTAAGAAAATGTAACCTGGTGGAACATTTTCATTCCAAATCAATCAGTGTTAATTTCACTTAACTGCACTGAAACCATGGGAGCTGTACACATACTTGTGTAATTTAGCGTAAACAAATCAGAACAGACCCTTGCCTCAATTTCTGTGTGCATAAAAGGACAGCGGAGTGTTACTTCCCTGCTTCATATCCCAGTTAGTATTCCCATAGTATTTTGAATGTATTATAATCAATTCAAAAGGAGTATTTCTGAGCACTGAAATGAAATTGTCTATGCTGTTTACTTGTCCTTGGCATGTTTTCGGATCGTGCCAGGCACCTTTTTATGAAGTTACCTCGTGGAAGGGATTAATGCGCAGTTTTTGATACATCCTTGTCTTAACCAGAGGAAGAAAGCAATGCAAGTTATCATTCCTTGGCAGCTGGTCCATGCTGGACCTGCCTCAGTACATCTGGGTTGCTAGGAAAGGGACAGAATCTCTAACAGGGTCTGGTGGGATAGGACAAGAGGAAATGGTTTAAAACCAAAAGAGAAGAGATTTAGACTGGAAATAAGGAAAAAAAGTTTACACTAAGTGTGGTGAGGCACTGGAGCAGTTTGCCCAGAGAGATGGTGGATTCCCCATCCCTGGAGACAGCCAAGGTCAGGCTGGAGGGGGCTGCGAGCACCTCATCTGGCTGTCGATTCCCTGCTCATTGCAGGGAAGCTGGACTGGATGGCCTTCCAGCTCTAACGATGATTCTGTGTACACCAGGCTGTACCTAGCTGGTTCTCCATCTCACCCACGTCTATCAGGTGACCGCAGCACACAGCCAGCGTGTCAATATTTGGCGCGTTTAACTTCTAAATACACCACCACATCAAGCTACGCCACTGAGCTACCCTCTTCCCCGAGTCTGGAGGCGTCAAGCAGAGCCTTCTGTCACAGCCCTTCCCGCTCACTCGCGGCCCCGAGCCGCCTCTCGGCCGCGCTTGCCGTCGGGGCCGCGCCCGCTGCGCTCCTGCCGGCGGCGGACAGCGGCTCACCTGCCCCGCGAGCGCTGTGCGGACGGCCCCTTCCCAAACCCCGTCTGCTTTTGGGGCTTTTGGAAAGCTCTCCCGCGACGCGGTCCAACTTTGTATTTGCCTTTTCTTTTTTTGTTTTCTGGTTTTTTTTTTTTTTTTTTTTTTTTTTCCCTCGTCTGCCAAGGGAGAGGTTTATACACACAATCAAAGTCAATAGAAAAGTTCAGCGGGATCGGGTTTCAGCCGCGCTTCTCTCCAGCTCCACGCACGTTCCGCGGGGCTCAGCCGGGCACAACGCAGCCGAGGAGCGCGTTGGCAGTGCCGGTGCCGAGCCCTCGTCCCGGTCGCCGTCCTCCCCGCGCACGGCTTCCAGGCAGCGCCGACCCAGGCAGCCGCCCGCGCCAAGAACACACCCGGACCCCGCTCCACCACCTCAGCGCGGTCTTCCCGGCCGGCGGGATCACAAATAGCTTTCCTCTTCCCCACCACCTCCCTTTCCCCGAAGTTCCCGGTAAACGCGCGGCTTCCCCGCCCGCCCGCCCCCTCCGCGCGGCCCCCGAGGGTGACGGCGGGCAGCGGCCCGGGGACGGGGAGCGCCGCGCGGGATCCGCGCCAGAGCCATGAATATTGCACAGGCTGCTCTGCTCCGCGCGTTTCTAATTAAAGGCCGGGGCGAGGCGCTCCCCCCCCCCCCCCCCCCCCCATGCCCAGCTCCCCGCCGCCGCCCCCTCGCACCGCACACGCCCGCTGGGGACCGTCTCCTTACGTCGGAGAGCGGTGACTGAGCCCTGCCCGAGCGCGGAGCCGGGGGAGGGACGGGGGGGGACCGGGCGGGAGCGGCGAGGGCAGGGCTGGGGAAAAGGGGGGGGGGGGGGGGGGGGGACGGTGCGGCGGCGACGCTCCCGAGGTTGCCAAGTGGACTTTTATTGTTTTCCACCCACTTCCAAGTCGATACTATCTGCCGTCTCATGGCCGTCCTATAGCCTATATAAGCGGTGCACCGGGGCCCGGCGGCGATGGAGTAAGGTGGTGGATGCGGAGGGAGCGGAGGGTCGGGAGGGGGGCGGCGAGCCGGCGGCAACCAGGACTCCCCGCCGCTGCCCGGGGGACACGCTGCTCGCCTCGCCTCGGCGCGGACACGCAGGTAACGCGGCGCGGGAGCGGCCGCCCTCCCTCCCCGTCCCGCTCCCGCCGCCCCGCGGGCAGCGCAACACGCGGCCGGAGGTTCGGGGCAGCGGGCTGGAGGCGGGCAGGTGTTGCCGGGCCCCGCGCCGACTTGTGGAAGTTGGGCTCCCGCGCTATGCGACCTGCGGAGCGGTCTCCCCGCTCCCCCCGACGTCGCCCGTTTCAGCCCCGTGAGCCGCCCACCTCCGACCCACTCCCGCTGTTGTTCTCTCGCAGTGAAACAGGGAAGATCCCGTTCCGTTCCGCCGGCGCGCTCGGCCCGCAGGACAGCTGGCGATGAGCGGACTGAGGTCTCCTGGGTTGCTGGGGCTGCTGCTCTTGGTGCTCTCGGCGGGATACTGCAAAGAGAGTAGCGACGCCGCGGATCTGAAGGACAGGCAAAGTCTCTTAAATCTCATCATGGAGATCATTCAGGAATTGAAGAGGTACCGCCTGGAGAAGGACAGTGGGGTGCAGTACTTCTCCAAGCACGACTACAGCTTGGATCGGAGGGAAGTGGCTGACTACGGAGGATACCAGGATGAGCAGAGAGTTGGTAAGTCCCAGCCCGTGGCTTAGATGTCTGTCGTTTCGCAGGGTGTTGGGGGATCAGACATCAGGTTACCAGTTTTAGGGCGAGGATTCACCACCCAAAATACCTGCAGCCTCGCTCTGCTATCAGACACTGATGCGGGCGGCACGTTTGGAGGAGAACAAACTCCATTCACGTCTGAGTCTCGTACCCTCTGGATAATGTACTCAGCTGAGCCTGACTTCCTGCGTGTGGGCTCTGAACAAAACCTACTGATGGGGGAAAAGACTGAAGCGTGTGAGATCAAAGCAGCTATGAAAATGCTCTCTCTTGTTAGTGTAATTTTTTTTTTCTTTTTAATGTGCCTGGTTTAAGTGCTTCTTGGAAATCACGCTAGCAGTGATTCTCCTGCAGGACTCTATGCCCACGCCCCGATAGATACCAAGAAGTCTGTCGTTTCATTTAACTTTTTGCCCAGCTTTAATCAGTCCCCTCTGTACACTGAAGGTAACACCTTTGAGGAGCGCTGGGGAACTGCGGCACAGTACTCCTCTGTCACCACACAAGTCCTGAATGCTTTGAGTCACTCTTTCAGTCACTGTCTTGCTCAGCTGAGTGGCTTCTGTGCGCATTCCCTGAGGTTCCATTCGGCCATAAGATGCCCATCCAGGGCTGGACGTCCGGAGCGGTCCGGAAGCAGTCGTAGCAAACACAAAGGGGTGGGTGGAGGTCTGCAGCTCGGTTTCACGGTGTGCTTCTGTGCATCCAGCTGAAAGCTGATGTGACTTCTGCTGCCATGTCTCATTTATTGTTCACTCCCAAACCCCTGGTGCATTGCTACTCCTCCTACTGAAAGTGACTTTCTGAATACTTTCCAGCAGATGTCTGTTCACCTTTTTCAGAACTTTTAATGTGTCTTTTTTTTATTGCTAGTACGTTATTTTGCCTTTATTGATCTCACAGAGCTCCTCTGTACCTTTTCTTCAGTCTCGCTCACATTCAAATATCCTCATGATTTGCATCTGCTGGTGATTGTCATGAAAATGTTATTTCCCCATCTGGATGATAAGCCAATATACAAAAGGAAGAGAGTTTTATTCCATTGAATATCAGTGCAGGTTGTTTTAAAAATGTTGAAAAGTTACACCGGTCTGAGCAGTGAACCCTAATGTGCACAACTCAACTCGAAACACTAGCAGTTTTTGTCCAGCCCACATCAGCATATTGACACAAAACATCTGGCTTGTACTGATCAGTTATCTATGCAGATGTAAAACCAAAACAGAACAGAAACATTGGTACCAGTGTCACTGACTTCTAAGCAGAAGCTTTCATCCTGTCAAAACAGAGTTATTCCCAGCAACTCAGGAAAGGAACTACTGCTTAAGAGTTCTTCATTGCAGTTTTGGCATCAGCTTCCCAGTGAGTCTGTCCCCCAGGAAATTTCAGAGTGAAGCATGTGTGGTTTTAATGCTTTTCATGACATAATTAGGTCAAATACGATAAGGTCAATTTTACTTACACTGACTAAAGTTAGAAGTAAATGAAGAATGACTTTCGAGAAGTGTCTAACCTCACAAGTGAATCAGATCTGGATGGAAATGTTCTCTGCTTTATATCTGATAAGAGGTGGCAGGGGAATGAAAAAGGCTGCTCAGGCATTTATGGTCAAATAAATAAAGCACCACGTAGGGTATCATACACAAGCAGCACTCTGCTATCAGCACTGAGTTTGTAACGGAAAGCAATCAAAGACAGCTGTAAATCAGGAAGACGCAGGGAAGGGTTAGGGCTAAAATGGATTTCAGTAAACCAGTTTCATTTTGCCATCTGCTGAACACAATATGCAAGGTGGTAAACCACAAACACAGAGAGCCAGAAGAGAGCAATTTGCTTGGGATCATTTCCTGTGAATTTTATTTACAGCTTGAGGGGAAAAAAAAAAATTCCTGTAAGCAGATCAATCCAGTTTGGTGATTACAGCAGGACAGTGCTTGTACAAACACACCTCTGACAAAAGAATGGATACAATGTTTGCAAAAGAAGATTGGAAGACAAGGCACGGAACCAAACCTCAATTTACCTTTGGATCCGTACCAGTATTGGAATACGCCATTTCTGAGTAACTGCGAATCAAAACTTTGTTGGGAATTTAAAGTAGGTAAATGGGATAATGCAATTTATAGAGAGCTAAAATCCGATTGTTAGTTGTCTATCTACCACTGATGACTGCACACCTAACAGACATTACCTGCTTCATCATTGCAGTGTGTTTCACAGGGGTTTCAAAGGCATCTGGCCTACTGTGTGCAAATGAGTTTGGCTCCTGAGCATCCTTCAAGAGGTGGTGGTGCTGGTTGCTGGTCAGAATTTATTCCACACTTGCCAAGCACTGTCTTTATAGCAGTGATTGTGTTTTTTTTTTCTTTCCATCAGAAATAGTTCCCAGAGATCTGAGGATGAAAGACAAGTTTTTAAAGCACTTAACAGGTATGTCTTAATTTTGCATTGGTATCCATTTTTTGGCATATATATCATAAGCTGTGCTGTGCCTTCTGCAAACCATGCCGATTCTTAAGGTATTTTTTTCCTTCTGTTTCAGGTCCACTCTACTTTAGCCCAAAATGCAGTAAACACTTTCATCGCCTTTACCACAATACAAGGGACTGCACCATCCCAGCATGTAAGTGCTAAAAACAAAGGCTAATTTTCATAGAACAACAGAGAACTCTATAATAGAGTATCTCTATGGAATACCAGTTGTGACATAATGTTAGAGTGTATTCCTTGTGGTGCTCTTCAGCACTAATATTACAGTGAGGGGAAATGGCAAGACAGCTTTTTCACTCTGAACAGATTTGTGTCGAGTGACTGTAAGCACTGCTTCCTCAGCCATTTATGCATATACCTTTTTAGTTCCAAATCAACTATGTCTGTTTGTTTCATAGTAACACACGACATACCATCCTGAATTTAACATATTTATCTTCAAGTGCTGCAAATTGAAAATAAGAACGGGGATCCAATTGGGGCTATTTCCTTTTTATTAATTATCCATGTAGAACATGTATGGCAGTGCTGCCGGTTGCCCAGAGGGTGGAGATCTTCAAAAGCCATCTGGATGTGGTGCTGAGTGACCCTGCTTGAGCAAGAGTTGGGCCACAAGGGCCCAGAGAGCCCTGCCAACCTCAGCTGTTACGTGATTCTGTAACATACTTTAAAGGCATTACATATTTTCAGTTACCAATCTACCTGTCATGTTGACTTTGCAGCCTTTCTCTTCAGTAAATTATAAAAATTAAACTTTCTGAGGTTCGGGAAAAAAAAAAAAAGCCTGAAAAAAAACATCTGATGGATATAAAGAAGCAAATTCATATTACGGTATCTCATCAGTGTTGGCAGCAGAGAGAATTTAAAATAAATTAGAAATCAGCATTTATCACTGAGTAGACATGACTCCAGATTCATACCAAGATGGACCTGTTGAATAAGATGCTGTTTTAGCTCAGCCTTTTCAGAGTGGAAGCACACTTTATTTTACTTGTCTGAGATAAACCAGTTGGGTCAGTCGCAGAACTAGGAATAGAAACAGGAGTTCCTGATTCCAAGTTTCAAGTATTAATAAATTTATTTCAGCTAAATATATTTTAAAGACATATTGGGTGTGACTTGCAGATTTTCTCCCTATTCATAAAGCCTCACGTTAAGAGTGCCTTGGAAATGTAAAGATTTACAGGTAGTGGCTCACCAGATCTTGTTCAGTTTACACTGATGGAGGTGGAGTTGTTCATAACTAGCGTGTTTTAAATAAGGAAAGGGTCATATTACCTTTTTCATGAGGATCACATCACAAATAGCATTTGACTCTGTACTAACAAGTACTTCACGCTGTGAAGCTAAAAAGTGGTTGGAAGCTAGTTGGCCTTTACGTACGCATTAGCCTTTTTCTTCTGACAGGTGATATACATACCAACATAGTGTCTGGATAATGGAGGATAATTTGTACCATGGTAATTATAGCATATCTATGCTGTGAGACAAAAGACACAGCACCTCTAGGAACATAGGACATAGTTACCCATTAATGAAAATAATGCCTAATGAAAATCAGCATCAGTCACTGGACTGGACTGACTTAAATCTTACAGCAACTGTCTTCTACAAACCTGAAATAAACAACTTTAATGCATCACACACGGTGTGATATTACTTTCTGATAATGTTCTGATTTCAGGCTAAGCTTCCTGTTCATTCAGTGTTGCTATTTTGTGTCTGAAAGACAAACTAAAAGCATCTATGATGCTGCAACAACGTGGGAGCCAGCACAAAACTGTTTAGTTGGCACAAATTTTAGTATTTTGGGTGGCTTAGTACCATTAACAACTAAGAGACACTCTAATCTGCTGTTTTGATCAGCTTTCAGTTACAAAATTTTTACAGACTCGGTTTTTAAGTCTAAGGAACAGATTTCTATACTGTTTCAAACACGAAGTTGTTCATTAAACTTAATTACAACAGTAATCTGCACACCTTTATTGATTCTGATTTTTAAAAGCAAAATGGGTTCCTTTAGTAATGCCTATATTTACGCTCTTTTTTCATGACAGACTATAAAAGATGTGCCAGGCTTCTTACTCGGTTGGCAGTAAGCCCAATGTGCATGGAAGGATAAGGTAAGCTTTTCTGAGAGCAGTAATGACATTCTACTGCACAGCGAGGCTGTGGATTTTGTTTAATGCATGAAAACTCATATTATTTTTCTTTGGCTAAGATATTCCTCTGTCAGAGTATCAGGAGTAACTTATCTCAATCTGGCAAACGGTGGCAATAAATAAAGGCTACCCCCTACTGGAAGTCATTATACAGTAAGTCCATGTGCATCAGCTGTGAATTATTTATAGCATTATACAGTTAGCAAATAGTGAATTTGTTGTTAAAGGACAAAAGACAGCTGTAGCTTATTTTTCAACAGTTAACTCAGCATACAATCACCCGTATTGGTAGTGGCAGCCCTTTTATGCATGCAGCTGTAGATCTGCGGGGTACATTTTAGCATAAGCTGATACATAAGCAGCTAGACACATGACAGCTCTATAAATGCAGATAGGTTGCAGGTGCTTTTATGGTACTTAAAATGTATTAGTAGTATCGATAAACTAACATTAAGCTGCCCAGATTTCTTGGGATTTTCATGCCTATGGTTATTCTCTCCCTTTTTGCTTAGATGTACCACTAATTCCTAGAAGTACTTTGAGGGATCTCAGCATGCTTCTAAAAACAGTTCTTCCAAATGATCTGTATTTCTAGAGAACTGACATGAAACTGATACAAAAGGACAAATTTAAATTCTGTCCTCGGTCTTTACTTCAGACAGAAATGTGACCTCTGACAAAGGCATAAGTAACAACCTGTACGGATTTGTCAGTAACAAATGTTATCAAACATACTTTAACTCTGTGACAAGATATATATCTTACAGTCACTGAGAAAAAGCAGTAATGCTCAAGGATCTTAGTTTATCTTTTGAAGCGCAGAAACTGTTTTGCATGGCATTCTCACAGCCAAGTTAGGGAGCTGTTATAAAAAAGGAAATGGAAAAATGGTTGGAAAAACATTCACGTTATTTGTGCTTCGGTGTCAGAGTGGAAGACTGTATCGAACAGTCACACAGCTACAGTATGGATATGCTACTGTCAGCATTTTCATTACATCTTTGTGGTAGAAGTCAGTGTGCTTATTGATGGCACTGGTGTAGCAGACACAACCAGCAGAGAATACAGACATTGAAAATAATCTTGAAAAATGAGCTGAATAATTTAGAACCAGGATAAAATAGAAGGGAAAGCAGAATTAGGAAGTCCAGGAGCAGAAGTCAACTGCAGACGTATGTGGCAACTTGTGAACTGCTAGATAGATAGTTCTGTTGCAAGTGAGGGATTACAGTGGATCACAAACTAAGCACGAGTCAACCATGTCACACTTGGAAAAAAAGGCAAAGGGCAAGATGGAATTTATAAATACAAACACTGTTTATCAAACACCTGAAGTAATCAGTGTTGCTGGTAAGGCCTCTCTGTGAATACTGCATCTAATTGAGGACCCCATGCTTGAAGACATACAAGTGCTTCTTGGTCATAATCCGAAAAAGCAACATGCAAACCAACCAAAGAAAACATAATTACAAGAACAGCTAAAAGGAATTGGGATTTTTTAATCTGAAGAAAAGATGAGTACGAGAAAACATAATTGAGCTGTTCAATTTCATAAAAGGTTTCAAAAGCCACTCTCTTTACCCAGTGTAGATAAAATGTAATTTGCTAAAATTTGCAAGAAAGGATTCCAGCTAGACTTCAAAAAATACTTTTCTAATGGCAAGAGCAGAGATAATATCTTAAACAATTAGATGTAATTTAGCATTCTGACTTTATGCTAACCTTAACATTCCCGTTAGTATTTTCTGCCCGACTTCCCAAAGTAGACCTAAACCAGCCCAGCTTCAAAGCAGAAAGTTTCTAATGATGGTTACATGACTTGATGTCACTCTGAAACATGCAGCCATAGAAAGGAATCTTTTTATTCCCACACCATGTAGTCTGGGATGGAATCATGGAAATAATTGCATATAGTAGAAAGACAAATAAAAGCTAGCAAATAGGTACATCTCTAGACCTAACTAGAAAGAATTCCAGGGATTCAACTTTTTCATTTCAAAGAAAGCAAGGAACAAAGTGGCTATTATATAATAATATTCACCTGTGTCAGGCAGGTGACTAGCATTATTACCAAGAGTAACAAGCAGATACATCAGAGCAGGGAGTTTTTTTTCATCCCTTCTGTTGAAAGTTTTATCTGCATCATTACATCCCACCATGAAAGCACAAACTAGTAACTATAGCAGTTCTCACTCGATGTGAAAGTCTTTAAAAAAAAATTCCGTCTTATTTTACCAGGCAACTCCTTTGCTCAGCTAACTTGCATGTGTGAAGGTCTCCACATACCTACTCTTCTGTATTCCTCCTCAAAGATACAAACTACGAATAGTATCAGAACTCTTAAGCAACATTTATTAGTGGAGATAAAGGAGATATTCTTTATCACATGTGCCTGCTGATCCCCACTAGTGTCTCCAAAAAATAAGCACCTTTCCTACCCAAATCTTTTCCACTGGATCAGTTCATTTTTGTTTAAGACATTCACTCACAGAGAGAAGGACAAAGCAGGCTTTATTTATTTTAATCATTTCATGGACTGAGTTGTAGAAGAAGGTAGGGGTTGGGTCTGGTATCTTATTTTTCCACTTATCAATCAGTCATTTTTCTCCACAGAGAATTTTCAAGCAGTTCTAAAGTAAGACAAGACTTCAAAACTATTCTTGCTTAAAATGGCTCACTGGTTTAAGGTTTTTTTTTATTAGATAATAAATTTTTTGTTTCTGCCATAACGCTACTAGTTAGTATCAATTCTAAAGCTCACACTAATTCCTAAGCAGTAGAGAACACGTTCTTCATCTCATTTATCCTATGTGTATGTAATTAAGCCCCCTTTCCTGTCTACATTTTAGAATATACTTTCAAAGTCTGCTTGTCCCAGCTATCTGGGCAATGCAGGGGCCCAGTTAGATCCCTTTTACTTGTTCAGTGAGCATCAATCCAGAGCAGCACATCTACTTAACACACCACTCAGTAGTCCCTTTTCTGATAAGTAAAACAAAACAAAACAAAACAAAACTGTGTAAACTTCATAAGACGTGTTAACCAAACTCAATGTATCTTAAGAAAGCTGCAAGTACAACAGTAATTTGGAAACTTTAAATACATAAAGAGAAAATAAATACCACACTGGACATCCCAGTCCTGTACACCATATTGTATATGCTTTATTTCATGTAATCTTTAAGGAAAAAAATACTGGGTTCTTAAGTTTTGCTTC
This sequence comes from Oreortyx pictus, assembly GCA_036925125.1. NCBI lineage: Eukaryota > Metazoa > Chordata > Aves > Galliformes > Odontophoridae > Oreortyx > Oreortyx pictus. Next base: position 88,330,789 of record JAUPFR010000002.1, on the reverse strand, counting down.
AGGTGTTTCCTAACTGTGGAACAGCAGCCTTTAATTGTTTTATTACGGTTTCTTATTTGATTTCTTATTCAGACTAAGTGCACTGAAGAAACATCACACTTTCATTTCTTAAAGGAAGTGAAGCTGGAATTTAGGTGTGAGTTTTGCATATTATTCAGTGCAAACAAACACTTGTTTTTTTCTAGAAACCATACACTGATCTGTCATGTACAACTTCCCATGACATTAAATCACTTGTGCTTGGTGACAGAAAACATTTCTGAAGGAAACCAGTTTAAGACTTTGTCAGAACCACTGCTCTGAACTAAGGAGGCAGCCTGCACACTTGGTGACCACTGTGGTTATCGTTCAACTTTGTCAATAGGCAATTTTGAATTTTAATTACTAGGGGATTTCTGTGGCTGGCACCAGATGTAACACTAACAGCTGTATCTCTGCTGTATGGATTTCTGTGACTTGATGCTCCCACTAGAACCAACTTCCACCTGAGCATTCATTGATGGGGAAGGAAAAGGAATTTGAGATGTTAGCATATGGAAATTCTGCTGCAGAATCCTACTGGTGCAATGTTTCAAAATTCATATTGTTATTTAAAACATTAACCTCATCTCTTGCATTGTTCTTTCTCAGAATTTAACATCATGCACAGATAATGGCTAGAGCCAAAGTTGGAAAAGAGTTATATGCCTTTACATTATGTTTATTCTTAGTTGCATTAACAAAGGAAAAAAGAAAAAAGAGTTAATGAGAATGGAGTTCTATTCCTATCGCAGTCTGGTAGCAATCAGGATCTCCACTCATGATACTACTTGACTATCCTAAATTTCGGTTTAATTTTCCTGGACTGATGCATGTAACAGATTATAAGGAATTACAATAATTATAAGGAAGTAGAGCAACAGATTGATTACGGCTAAATATCTGAGAATACTACACATTTGGAAATTTTCTGAAATTTACCTGAGCACGGAGAATCTAAGACCCACAGACTGTGATCAGGTATCTGCACAAGAGCAGGTAATAGCTCAAATAAGCTCAATCAGTTCTAGTTTTTTTCCAGCCTTGGTAAGCTGCATATTCCCATTACTATCAGAAATGAACAAACTATCTGTTAAATTCTGTGTTTAACTTGTCAGTTATATCACACTCTAATCAGACTAAAAGCACATTCATTTGTTTTCAGACATCACTTTTCACTTTAAATAAAGCACAGTACAGACGCACATACGGAAAACAGATCAAAACATAAGAGAAAATTTACATCACTTTTCCCTCCAAGGCAAGACAGAAAAGAAATATTTGTTCTACCTACAAATCCAGAAAAAAAAACTAAATTACATTAAGCTTGCCTGTAACATTATTACATTTCCTAATAGTTTCAAAAACATTGCAGAATTAAATATACGCTTAAATAATACTAATAAGTATTTCTGTATGCATCAATAGTTTGATTTCCAGTGGATTACATCAAGTCTGACTTTGCATTCAAATGAAACCATTACAAATTACAATTAAGCAGTAGAAAATGTAGAAAAACTCGGAATATCAGAATTCACAATGGTCGTGACGGATACGGATGATCAGATAGAAATATGAAAATTACAACCTATGAAAAGTGGCAGCAGCAGAACTCTAGTAGCAGAGAAACCACTACTGTTTTGTTTTTATTTTCCACATCTGACATCCATAAGACATATTTAACTTTTTTTTTCTTTAGTTAGGGCATTTTCCTTCAATACATCAACAGGTGGTCTTAGAGACACATCAAGTTGGGTAGACACCACTTGCAGCATTTTATGGTCACCTCTAGAAAACACAGTTGTAGATAATGTCAGCGTAGTCACAAGTTACTGGAGACAGATTTCTGGGTATGTACGCAGAGTGATGGTCATATTATGTTTCCTCAGCTGGTTTAAAGGTCTGGAGAGAGGGGCTGTGTGTAGCCTTCACTGCACAACTTTTCAATTAACGTCTCTACACTAGACAATACATGTACATACACGACGTAGAAGCCTATAATTTTCTAAGTGATTTTTAATACCAATTCTACAGAAATGGCTGTAATTTCATGCCAAGAATCTGTTCTGGGAAAAGTTACTAGAACTGGCAGCAAATCGACCTGTTGCAGCTTCTTCTGAGTTTGTGTTGCCTCACTACTTGCAGGTTCCAGGAACAGTTGCTATATGACTGAATCTCAGGAAATTACTTTATTTGTTTCTTGTTTACGAGTCCAAGTTTCTTCACTAACACGTCCAGTGAAACATCAAATCCTTCAAACCTTACCTTGATGATTTATACTACTAATCATTGTACCAACAGCTTCCTGTTAGCAAGGAATTAGGAAAGAAATTTGCAATCTATTAATGCTATCCTTGTTTATTCGCTTCTTTACCTCACTGCAGCAGACACAGTGTCACGTATAGGCTTAACTTACCTACAAGCGTATTATCAACTGGGAGAACTGCAGTATTCCAAATTTCTTCTGTCTACCTGAAATGAACCAGCACAAAAACAAGAATGATTTCCAGAACCGAGCCTTGAATAACAAAACAGAACACTTAATTTAGTAGAGCTACGTGCACTATTAGATCTTCATGAAATTATTACTGAACTGTCCTGTATTGCTTACTTACTATTTTAGCTTTGCTAACTACATTCTGAAACGCTTTTATCCACGTATAAAAATGATGACAGGCAATTTTCTCCCTTTTTTTTTTTAATCCACCAGATACCATTACCATGAAAAGAAACATCAAGAACCAAGAGAAGTGCCTTGGAAACCAACAGGGAAACAGAACTTAGTACCTTTATAACATATTCCATTGTGAACAAGAGATTTATTTTTGCAGATTGACAGACTACTTCCCATAATTCTTTTAACATGTATTTTGTATGTTGTCAAGTTTGCAGATTGACATTCTCTTTACAGTAGCATAACTGCCAGAAATACATAATGCTCCATACTGAAAAACACACCACAACTGATGTGTAATGCTGCCAAAAATTACGTAAACACAAATATTTCACCAAGAAAATTGATGTTCTATTGCTTAATTCTACAGTTTTACGGAATGTTTGTTAGTACATCTAGAACTACTAAAGACCTTCTCCACAGTAGTTGTGGTCACTTGATATCCTTCATGCTTATGCAAATTTTTAACAAAGTTTGGTTAAAACAAACTTGCATTGGGGTCACATTGTACCCTGGGAGTACTTACTGCATGACAACCAGAAATGTAATTCCACGTAGAAATATTTTTGGGGAAAGTGGAGCATGGATTTTGTACACAAACACAAGCTGCCGTTATTTTACTTTATATAATAAATGTATAAAACATTCCAGCTAACGTGCAATATGTAAATAATGTAAATAACAGGCATAAGTAATAAAGTGTTTGGTATTAAGTTGTCCTCCGTTTGCTTTCTGTTCCCTGAATCTGAATTTGATAATTGGATGCTATTTTCAGGTAGCTGCTAACATTATGCTATCGTAAGTCTCTTTCCGATGAGAATTTGCTACAATAGGAAAGAAAAGAACACTCACCTTGGAGAAGTTTGGTAGACTCCTGAGGACTCCAGATCTTTGTGTTAAAATCTCACGAAATGCTCAGACCACGAGGCTGCTCCAGTTTCATACAGAATTCTGAACTTCTTTTTCATGACAAATGGTTATTCCAAACAAACAAAATCCCTGCAAACAATCTAGTCACATAACACCCTAATACCTCAAAGAGACATGATTGCATCCAATATTTTAGTATCATTAACTTCTGATAAGTCAGTGAACACTTGATATTAGATATTTAGCTGTAAAAATGTCTCATGCAGGTAGAAAACTATTAAATGCGATCTGTAGATGCAATCAGATCTCAAGACTAATGTTTAGCTTCCATCTTCTTCTCAATTAAACCCACAAAATATAAGCACAACACTGGATACCCTGCTCCATCCGCAAGAAGCTAAGAGACTTCTTGAATTCACACAAAAGAACCTTGAGTGTCTGGCTCTTTAGAAGAAGAGAAATTGTCTGAAGTATGAGACCCCATCCTAGAATATGGCTATATTCAGTGATGGAGAAATATGTAGTTTGAATTTGGTATCAGTCATCACTAAACGTTAAAAGTTTCACTTCTTACTTGAAGCAATGCACGTGTACATAAAAATATATAGTTAAGTGAATGTACTGCTACAGGATTCAGTCAGTGGCTCATCTGTAGTAAACATGTGAATGGAACACTGTGCCCTTCTGTGGCTCCACTGAATGAAATCGGAACACGCTACTTAATAAGGGATTTTAAATTAGTATGATTATTTTCGTTGGTAGTAGGGCTAAAATACAGTTAAATCAGAATTTTCTAGAAAAAAGTACCATAAAAGGAAAACAGCAATTTATTTAAGTGGCTTGATAAATTAATATAAATAAGTAAATTCAGTGGAAGCCTTCTAGATTTAGCAGAAGTCACAGGCTTTAACAGAAGACACAAAGCATAGGGGAGCAGATTTTGTTTTAGTCTGGGGTATAGATTTACAATGTAAGCTGAAACAGTCCAGGCTTGGAGCAAGGAGGAGGAGTCAGTTCTGCATTCCTTTCACTCGGTATTAAAATATAACTCATAAAAAACATAAATGTGTACAATGATTAATACACAAATTGTGCATGGTATGTACGCTGTTTCTCTTGGAAGTCAAACAATGGTACTGCGTGGACACATTGACACACTGCCTAAACGCAATTCCTATTCTATATTCTCATATTCTACAAATGCCTTTACAATACTACATCGCCCTCCTCCTCTTCCTGACTGAATAAATTAATGAATGAGCTTTTACCTCCTAGCAGAACTGGTGAATTATTCAGCCAACAGTGTACTGGATGAAAACCTAACTTGGGTCAAACCTCAAACTTTTTAAGATCTGAACTGAATATACAAATAGTGTTGAATTCTTATCATGTTGAAAAGTTCCTAAGCCTAGTGAATGTAAAACAACCATATATTCATACCTTCATTTTGTTACCCCAGCAGACCAAAAATACGGAGTTAAGACCTCTAAATCTTAACTTCATTATGTAGGAAACTATAGGTCCTGCCTCTACTCAGCTACAAATGGGAAAGCGCAACCCATCAGGCTCTTAATTGTCTGATGTATACTACTGTCACCAGCTTATTTCAAATGGTCTTTCTGGCAGAAAATAACAATGGTTATGCCTAGATACTTCCACTTCTGAGGCTAGTGCATTAAAAATTCATTTAGATGTTTTGTCCCTAACTGCCCATCATTTTCCCATGTTTAAGTATTCATAAAGTATCATCTTTTCCAGAGTACATATTTGACCTGAAATATTATATATATTATTCTTTGTTATTATTAATAGTGAAACAGCTACTAACGTGCAAAATTCCTGACGAGGTTATCAAAAAACAAAATCACTGGTAATCCAGCAATACACACAGATCCCAATTTCTGAACCAGAGTGTTCCACCTACCACTTCCCTTACTGGAAGCAGGTTCTTCAGTTTTACACCTAACTGAAAGTTTAGCAAAAATCGGAGACCTTATATTAACATATTATTCAGCTGCTTTACAACAAAAATCCCAGAAAAGTCCCCAAGCAGATAGACAGTGGCATGACAAGGGGCAGCAGCTTTAATCTAAAAGAGGGGAAATGTAGAACGGATGTTAGGAGGAAAATGACAAAGGCTGCCCAAAGAAGCTGTGGATGCCATCCCTTGAGGTGCTCAAGACCAGGATGGATGGCAGCCTGACACAGTGGGTGGCAATCTGACAATCCTGCCCAGGGCAGGAGAGTTGACTCAGATGACCTTTGAGGTCTCTCCTAACATAAGTCATCCTATGATTCTATGCAATATAATCCCAATTGTAAAGGCTGCAGTTACATGCAGCGTGACATTAAGATTCTTTCATCCTAAAGGTAACAGGCTCCTCTGTCCAAACTCATCCCTCTCCCAGAAGGAAAGCAGATGAAAAATACAGAGGCTGTCGTATTGATTTGAAAGGCAAATAGAAGAATAAATGCAACACAGGTAACTAAGAAAGCAAATTTTACAGATCCTGTGGTAATCCTTGCTCATATTAATATTAGCATTATTCAAAATAGGAAAACATGGTATCAGTTACATTACTGATCTAATTACATCTCACAGTCACAATTCTGCCTAATGCAGAAACTGAGGGTCACGTTCAGACAAATAAGAACAGATTTTCACAATGCGTTCCATTTTTGTGCAAGAGCACACCTTTTTACTTACAGACCTTCATACAGCTTCAAATTATATTACACATAGACTGTCTCAGGATGAACTATATTCTTTAAGAATTTGACATGCTATCCATTCTCCTGAGTAAATATGAAAATATCACCTGCCACTCACATAGGAACTGCGATTATAGCATGGATTTGAATATTTTACTTCTGAGATATAAAATATACACTTCACATTTATACTTTTAAACTGAACTGAGACACTGTGAAACCAAGTGCTGTATTACTTGTGTGTACATCAGTGTGCTATAAACTGGCCCCAAGACCAAAGGAAGATGAACCAGAGAAGTCTTAGTGACCATCATCAGCGACCATCTCTGAAATGATTTCATTTTAATGAGTATAAAAATCTATCAGCACAAAATGATTTCTTGATAAAGGAAGATTTAAACCTAACTAACAAACCATTTTCATAGGATCCTGGTAACAGGTTCTGCTTGCTTGAACTCTGACATAGTGCTAAGAACAATGCCTGCCTTGGGAAGGCAGTTTCCTTAGTTCACCAGACCCAACCTAAAAAAGCTTCATTCTGAAAGTTGTCTAACGATACTGGGATGACAAGCCTAAATTAACATACGTGAACTATTATTTCACATATGGAAAGCTGGCTTCAACTAACTCACTGATGGCACAATAAGACAACTTCAGTTGACTCTGTATAGCTAATAAAGAAGCAAGACTTTTTTTTTGGTGCTTCCGAGAAAGCACTGGAAGAGTTTACAGATAAATTTATTCTCAACAAGTACTTTATTATTACACTGATATGTGAGAAAATGGTTGATCTACAACATCTGTTTTTCGAATTAGATGACAAAAACTACAATAAAAAATTAAACTGAAAAAGTTATGAATCTTCTAAGGAAGCACAGTTTTACAATTTAAATACATAAATCAAGGAAAGCTTACATTTTTCAGGAGAAGCTAATTATTTTCTTTTAGAAACAGAATGATTAAACATTAATGAGGCTTCTCCAAAAATGCTTTACAGCATCTAACACACTGCTCGTAAACAGTTTCAAAGTCCTTTTCATTCCCCTAGAAAAAAAAAAAAAAAAAAAAAGAGGAAAAAGAAGGTAAGAAAAGTAATACTGGCTCATTTTGCCAATGTGTTCTCTGTCAATAACAGCAAATAAAACAACAAAAACAGCACAAATACATGGTGACAATTTTAGTGCACTTGTTCGCTAATTTGAACTAACAGATTTTGTACTCGTAGATGAACTCTGATTCATTGCTGGTTTTCTTATTTGTTCAGTTTTTTTTCCCCATTCAATTTACAAGCCTTTTCAGGGTGTTCCCCCACCTCCCTCACCCCACCCCTTTACATTCACATTATCCTGTTATGTTGTTTCACTGTTTAACAATTCACTGTGTGTAAATGATTACTTTTGTTTTGAATCTACTTCCTATACTCTACTTGATGTTCTCTATTTCCTATGGAATGTACAGGAATTCCTGATATTTCCCCATGATAGTAAGATTTTATAGAAGCCCACTGCATACTCATCCACATCTCTTTCCTAAACTGAAGAATCCTGATTTAACAGGCTGCTCTTAGCTGATAGTACTCAAATTCTTCCATCATTTCCTTGTCTTTGTCTCTATTTTTGTGATTACATTCTTCTTCGCAAGGAAGCTGACCACACAGGGATTAACTGAATATTCAAAATACAGGTGCACTATGAACTTAAGTGATAATAAATAGAATGAATAAAGACATTTTTTCATTTCTTATTCCAATAATTTATACTGCGTATCATCATATGTATGATATATACATCTGTTACATCAGAACCGTGGAATGTGGCAAGATTATATACTATACATTCACAGGTTTTAATCAAACTACCAAAATCATTTCTTACATAGTATGGATCTTCAATAATAAGTTGCTTCTGTGGATCGTATGCTCCAAGCAGTTCAATTTTGGCTTTGCAGTCTTTAACCTGGTTGCTTTTCCTTTTCAGATCTCTTGAGGAAAAAAAAAAAAGAAAAAATAAAATTAAAAAAATAAGCAACAACAAACAACAAAAATAAAACAAAACTTGCCATCATTTTCCCTTCAGAATTTTTCAGCATCAATGTTAAATGCTCATGATAGTTTCTAAAGAAGACAGGAAAATGGTAAGTTTCTGGACTTGATCAGTGCTGTGGACTGTGTGTTGCTTCTCCTTTCCTCATTTGTTGTTACCTGTTGTGTCTTTTTAACTGAATATCAAGGACACATGTAAACTTATTTCAAACTATTAAAAAAGCCATAACAAACAGGCACTTGACTTTAGGCTTAACAGAACTTTGTGACAGCAAGTTCACCTTCTTTCTCAGAGATCGTTCATAAAGTACTTTCAGTGTCGATCTTAAACTTGGATTAAACAAAAATAAGACTACTTTTTTTTTTTTCCAGAATTATGAGCTCTTGGGCTACAAAACAGCGTTTAAATGGTTATGTTGCAAGATCTCTCAATGATTCTAACCCACGTGAAGTTCTCTGCATTCAGCTTGCAGAGAATAGTGCATTTTTAAGATCTGTCTTGACTTCAACATATTGCAATACTTTAGCAACTGTCCTATGTTTTACATCGCCTCCCTCTGGTAAAGCAAACAAAAATGCTACAAAATTCAATAAATGGTACTTCCTTCAGATAAGAGGTGCTGGTCCTAAAAGTCTGTGTATGTCAATAATAAAAAATAAGTAAAACCCTGTTACACTATATGTTACTGTCTTTAAAAACACTCTGACTCCTTTAAGTTCATAAAGCTCACCCTCATTCATACATATATCATAAGTAGAAATTTTTCTAATGATATCCAAACGATTAAACTATGCAGTTACTTCAAGTCTTTCTTAACCATCTCACAGACACACAATTAAAAATATGGGAAGCAGAAGCAAACAATAAGATTTCCCCAGCTAATGATTAAAATTATTTCCATATTAAACAAGGAGGTGTGTGGGAAGCAACTCATTTAATTCTTTCAAAGTTTTCAATGAATCTTTCAGATTCTACACAATCAGAAAACCATATCACTTTGATCTAAAGACAGTATGTCCTCATTTATAACTACACAGGCATCTGTTGCACTTGTGTAACACACACTAAGCTTCCTCTTCTTTAATCTAGAGTAGTACATACCGCACAAATAAAACACTGAATTCTAGCTTGTTAAACATGTAAGAAGCAGAATCCTTCTATCATTCACACACAGACACACACAAAAGCGCCAAGAAAAGCTGAGCAATAAAATGCAACTTCTATCTTCAAAGTGACTCATGAGATAGCACTACAGCAATCCATATGGATATGTTCAAAATTTCTTCATACATTACCTTAGATTGCTTTCATCCATACAAAGTATATAATCAAAGGTCTGGAAATCATCCTTTGTAACCTAGAATTAAAAACATGTACTTTAGCCCACAAACATTGATTTCAAAAAAGGAAAAGAAAAAGGGAGGTGTTTTCATGTTTTCTAATTCTAATTTCTTAAAACAGAAAAAAAAAAAAACAGGAGAAAAGAAAAAAGGAAAAAAGCATCAACTCCTATAATTATTTAAGGGATTTTAAATATACTCCAAATAATTATTTCTCTACTTATACAAAGTTTCCACGCAAAAGTTAGCTTTTTTCCTTAATACTTCCATAATAAGAAATATTGAATAAAATCTATAGTGAGTCCACATTAAATAAGAAAGATGAATTTGGTCGCTCGCAACCCTGCCCACATCAGGGGACTGGAACTAGATGATCTTTGAAGTCCTTTCCAACTTAAGCCATTCTATGGCTAAATTTCAAAGGCTCCTTCCATTTTGTCTAACAGGTGTCTTTGGGAATGATGCCCTAAAAAAACAGTAAGTAAGAGAACAGGTACATTGTTCTGGAAACCAGAGTTCTAACTTCTAAAAATTACACAGCAGACAAAAACACTTCCATACAAAGAGTAACAAAAAAACCTGTAGGGATTATCACTAGATTAAGGCCATAAAGGAAACATTTCACATGGGATGGGGGATGTGGGAAGGGGAAGCTTTTGAGAATGAAGAGTTAATGATGTAAGCTAACACAGACTTGTTTATTTTCACTGTAAAAATATTTGCTGTATTCATGCAGTGCCTTTGACCTACAAAAATATTTTTACAGTGGAAATAGCTCTGTTTTCCTGGCAACTCTACCAAAGCCTCTACAAGCTGCTTCTGCTTGCTCTACAGAGCTAAACAATGGCCCCTGAGAAAATAAGTAGGCATGGATTTCTTTGTTAAACAGACAGGGAAAACTTAAAGTGGAAACAAAAATCACACCTGCCACGCTTCCCACAATCTCTCTCTACTTCGACAATATGACAATTATTACCCTATGAACCAGCATTAACACAAATACAAATGCAGCCCTACAACAGGATTACTGGGTAGCTTGTGCTCATGAGTAGATACCAGATCCTCTGAGAACTATCGTTTCAGGGGAAGAATCTAAAGGACATAAAAATAAATGTGTGTTCTGAGGAGAAATGAAGAGCTCAAGCAGTCAGCTACATAGAAAAGAGGAATTTTACATTAAAAAAAAAGTATATAACCATTACTGAAGACCATCAACCAGGAAACGCATCGTCATTCCAATCTGTGTTAAGCATTTGCCTTCATTTACAGCAGGGTAGTAATCTCCTTTATCCAAACCAAAAAGATGCAGCAGTCCTCAAATTTATCCCGTTGTGAAACAATGTTTAATGCAACTTTCCTCTAATCTCAATTTCACATTTAAGGCAAATGCTCGATATGAGTCATCCTGAAATCAATTCTGCCTCAGCATGAACAGAAGTTAAACTGATTAATGCATTTCTGTTCTGTGCATGAAGGCTTAGAGAATTTCAATGGGTGCATACACATACAGCAAGCTACCAACAACTAAGATTAAATATTTTTATATACACATTTTAATGTATTTTATACATATATTTACACTTCACTTCCATTTAAAATTCACTTGAACAGTCACTGCATATGATGGTAGGATGCAACCAGTTTAACATACCATCTTCTTTAAAATCATTCTTGTAGCACATATGTGAGTTAGTATATAAGAAGATACAATCCATGATTATCATAATTATGCATAGGAATTGCTTTTCACTGGGTAACAGTTTTCCACAGGAACGAAGAGGATAACTCAATGAGGCCATCATCTTATGACAGTATTTATGAGACAACAGAAGAAAAAATCCTTCCTTTCTATTTCTGCAGCTCTTGGATTAAATCTTTCTCAATCTGCTCCGAAGCTACAAAATCATACAGAATCTCTATCCTTGGGTTTCTCTGTAAAATCATACTCTTCAGTCCCTCCCTGGAGGTACCACGAGAGCGTGTCAGGTCCACCTAGTCTGCAATATCAGCAGAGACCATCTGACAAAAGTATGAAGGTTAACATCAGTATAACAAACAGCTATGTGCAGTTAAAGAATTGATTTCATTTAAAAATAAAATAAGTTTCCTTGTGCTGGAATGAGTTTATGTTTTCATTCTGTTACTCTTCCAATTTATTGCCTCTTAATTCCCTCTTCCTATGCATTTTAACATTTTAGACTCTTCTACTTCAGAAATCTTTTCATCAACCAAACGTACATATTAGCAGTTATCTTCACTAAGGGACTTTCATCCTCACTCCACCAAAGGAGGGTATACAGAGTTGTTCCAAGGCAAAGGATCAGATGTTTTCGGATGCTTTGCTTTAGTTTAACTACCCAATTCTCAAGTTTCCAAGGCTCATCTTTAAAGAAAACAAACAAGTGACTGATTAGCCTGAGTACCATTTAGCTTGCATAACGATAAATAATGCTGTTTGTAAGCACTAATAAACAGCAAATGCAGAACCACCAGAAAATCACAACAACAGACTTTTCCTGGTAATAATTTTAATCGTGAAACCTTAAATATCTGTAGCTGTACTGTGCTCATTCCTGTTTGCATTGTTATGTAATAGAGATTAGCATCAGGAAAGGTCAGCAGAAAGCATCTGACTAATTGAGGGAATTTACTTTAAAAAAAAATTAAAGAACTAACCATGAAGTTTTTGAAAGTGAAGAAATACAACCTCACAAAGTCTGGTAAAATTCTGTAGGGATCAGAAACAAAAGACAATAACAGAACTACCTGATCTTTTCGTCAGTAGAACTAGTGGCAAAATCTCAAGCTAACTAAAGGTCAAGCCCTCAAGGAATAACCCATATCCAGAGAGTAGTTAACTGAAATAAGTTATGCGCATTTATTTCAGCATCTGAATGATTTACATAGATGCAGACACGTTTATTTCTGATCCCTTCAGAATCATAATGGAAATACACTCTTTTTTGTTGTTGTTAGTGAAGACTAAGTTGAGCTTTGGTTTTGTTTGAGGATTTCACTAAACAAGAAACCTGTCTCTGACTTAACAATGTTTCAAGGGTATGTTTATTTCTGGAAATATCGCCAACAGTATTATTTATTAATCTCGGGTCTGAGTGCCTAAGTCCTGATTCAAGACACTACAGATTTTAACTGAAGAATACAATCTTTCTGTGATGGTAAACAGATATTCTACATCTTTTTGGACCCACTAAATAAAAATGTAATTCCTTGCAAAAAGAAGCATCACAGATTACTAGATCAAGTCCATCTTAAAACAGTATTCAAAAAATATTTATGAAAATGCCCCAAACAGCAAACACCTGAAGGCAGGCCTTTTAACAGAGGAAGTGTTTCAATGCTCCCCAGTTACACCTCCAATCAAACTTAACAAGAAGTGACCTAACCTCAACTGGAAAAGTTAGGCCACTTCAGAGACCTTTGAAAAACTGCAGATAGCATTTATTATTTGATGCTTAGCTATGCGCTGGTCAAATTACTTTTGTGAATATAATGGTTAGGGCTAAACAAAGCAGGGGGGTATGAACAAGAAAGAAAATAGGCTCTCTTCTACCTGTCGCGCTTTATGTGCTGTCTCAATGCCATGATTTCTTAGACAGCTTAAAGCCCTTGTATCTGGGGAGCGCCCCACGTTCCAGTCTGAAACAGCAGCACTGTCTGTCATCCACTGTAGGAATAAAACAAATACATATAGATATTTAAAGAAAATTAAAGTACAGTACCTGCCTGGCAATATGATTCATGGTAATGCCATGCTTCCTCATGCAAGTCTGTCCTCGATAGTCAGGAGGGTTTCCTATTTCATAGGTAGATGTCGCTGCACTGTCTATCCTCCACTACAGAAAAACAAATTTATGTTTTTATGTTTCCTTTCTCACTGCTTATATTTGTATTAACTGGATAGAATACGCTTGTTTCATAGGCAGGAAGAGAAATAATCAGCTTACCTTATTTTCAACTTTTTCATCAGTTACAAGTTTCCTAAAAACTGCTTCAGCTATTGGAGAGCGGCATATGTTCCCTATAGAAACAGGAGATCAAAGTGATTAAAAACAAAATTTCAATAATCATGTGGACTTGTCAGCACAGCTCAGATGGAAGATTTTTATTTGGGTACAAAGTGGATTGCTTACGTTACAACCCAGGAGATTCTGCAAAAGATTCTGCAATATAATATCCATCTGTCTCCTGAAATGCATGTTATTAAATGAAAACATACAATCTGCTAAAATAAATAGGAGGGGTACTTCTCCTGTACAAAGGTTCTCTGATCGCAAAAGATCAAGAAAACTTACAAACGTTAAGTGGCAGCAAACCATTTTCCAATGTGCTGGTAAATTTCAGCTAATGCTTCACCACAGAATCCATAAATATTTGCTTCAAGTATTTACACTGCTACCCACCTATTAACAGAAGAAGTTTGGACAATTCCAAAACACAACTGCCCCTGCTATGGAACCAACATAGTGAAAAGGCTGAACAACGTGCATAAGCACTTCTGATTGCAGAAGGGAAGTCACTGCACGTCAAACTGAACCCTTATCAAGAATAGCCCATTCCCCAATCTCAAAAGAAAACTCAATTACAAAGACCCTGAAACACAGAACTGTAGGGGTTGGAAGGGACCTCCAGAGATCACCGAGTCCAAACCCCTTCCCAAAGTAGGCCTCGTACAGCAGGCTGCACAGATGGATCATGAATATCTCCAGAGGAGACTCCACAACCTCCCTGGGCAGCCTGTTCCACTGTCCCCTTACCCTGAAGAAGTTCTTTTGCGTATCTGTGCAAAACTTCCTATGCCACTTCCCTCATCCTGTCCCCACAGTCCACTGAAAAGAGGTTTGTTTCCCACACTTAAGGTATTTATAAGCATTAATAAGATCCCCATGTTTATGAACACTTGGGGAAATGAGTATTACAGATGTTTGCAGGGGTTTTTTTTTGGTCCAAAAAAGAAGAATTAGTAATGCAGAATTAGTAATGAAAGGTAACTGACAGCAAAGCTGAAGTACCGACAATCAGCCAACAGTCAAGGTTGTTTATTATATAAATACATAATGAGTCTTGCCTTCAAACAGCTTCAGATTACAGTAGCCACTTGATCTGACCTTATTTTCAGCAAGATCTATTTCAACAATGAAACAGTGCCCAATTAAAAACTAGAAACCATAATTTTATAGTATTTCTGCTCCACTGTTGAACTTGCATAGAACTAGGTTAAGCATTTAAGGCAAATCTTCTGGACATGCTTGTAAAAATATATTCTCTTCGAGGGAAAAAAGAATAAATCTCTACAGCAAATAAACAGATCTACTTAACTGATACTCAAACTCTTACCACCTTTTCATCCTACATCTATTCTCCTTTCACATGAGAAACAAGATATGTATTCATAGCTGATACGTTATCCACATGCACAAGAAAACTTTTCATCAAACAGAATGTGTGACTTCATTCACCTCTGATTTTTGAGTACGTAAGCATTAAGAGACCACAAACGGTAGAAGTCAATTCCACACCTTTAAAAAAAGTCACAAAGATCACCATTCTGCTACAAATAAAATTCTTTCCAGATCCCAAACAGTAATGAAACACCCACAAACAGAACTATATTGCTGGTAGCAAGATATTTACTGATCAAGTACTTAGCAAAATACCAAACTGGATATTTCGCTACTAAAGAGGAAGAAGCTGCTATGGTCTGAGCATTTAATACGTTGCTGTCAATCATGCCAACTACTGGAAAAACAAATGGGAAATGAGCCACTCAGGTACATTAAACCACTAAATGGGCAAAAGCAACTGGCTAACTGTTGGGAAAACAACTGTGTTGAAACATTAAATGAACTCTGATGGCAGCAGATCTTTTTCCAGGGGAAAACATACTATTTCCTTTGCTTGAAACTAGTTTACTCAAAGAAAGTAAAAATTGGTCTTGAAAGAATAAATAAAACAGGAAAAGCTTTTTTATTTATGAGACAAGAGATTAATATTTATTATAAAAAATGTTAAAGAACATAGTAAGTTTAAAAAAAAAACAGTTCTTTAATCAAATGCATTAAACGGTATCATTTTAATAGGAAACAGATGGTAACATGGTAACATACACCATAAGACAGAAAAGAACCTTCAAAGCCAATGAGTCCAGTCCTTTGATACTGCAGTCATATACAGCACCACTTCTCTTATAAACACATCAGGCTCTCCTTTAAAAGCACCATCTATCTTAAAGGGTACTCTGGAAACTCATTTCCTGCAAGTAGCCAGAAACATTCCAATTCCCACTTGGTATTTATTCTTGAAAGCCAACGCTCATCTGATCTTGGTTAACATCACTCCATCGCTTAAAAATCTTTCTCTCCTTCAACAGATACAGAACCTTTGTCAAGCACAGTTATGCTAAACTAAACAAACCAAGCTTCTGGTTTCCTCATGAAATGAATTTAACTAGAGTGATTAGGTAAGGGTAAGCCAACCTAAATAAATTCAATAAATATGAATTTTGAATTCCTGAATACTCACAAATAAAACCAAAGAATACACTCCAGGAAAAGTTTCACAAAAAAAAAAAAAAGTTCCAAAATATTTACATAGCTCTTTCGAAAATAACCTAAGATAACTTTCTATGACCACAGCTGGTTCCTTCCCAAGTATCAAATTTATGATCACAATCTCCTACTTCTAACTTGCCCCTTTTTTCTCTTCCTCAAAACAGACTTCCTTTAAGCCTCCCTTCTATACTTAAATCCTGTTTCCATTCCACCAGCTGTTGAGGCCATTCACTTCTTGTATGCTTCCCTCTGTGTGCACGATACTATACAACTCCGAATGAACAGTAAACTTCATTAGTACACTTAATATTTCAGTAATAAAAATGTACATAACATTACTAGTCCTAATTCATTAACTAGCTAACCTCAATTACACAACAGTATTGGAACCATTTGTTGAATACTTTTATATAAAAGTCATGCTTCCTCATTCATTTTCTATAAACAAGAGTTCTACTGATGGTTATCGAACCAGTGTTGGATATCTGAGCCCTTATTCCAGACCACGCATTAATCTTTGATTTGTTCCTGAACAGAAATGTAAGCATCGTTTATCTCAACATGAAAGACAACTTGATTGCACTTCAGGCTCAGGTCCATAGCTCATCTCTACATACTGCTGATCTTGTCATCCACTTGCTCTTTCAATCTGTTTTGTATTTTCGTTGTTCCTTATTCAGCTCTCTAACTCTTTCACACTCTTTGTCTTCCCAAATGACAACAGATGCTCTTCTCTTCTGTTAGAAACAGGAGAGGGAATAACAAAGGAGAAAGTTTTACCAGCTTTCATACTCTCTCTCACATTTAAAAACACATTCAGCTCCCTGCATGGTCAGTTCACCTAAGTCACTGTAATACTGCTTCCTACTGTAATTTGTATCATTCAGTAATTTACCATCTATTCCCCTTCAGCAAGCATCTAAAATCTAACTATTCTTTGCTGTTACATACTCAAATTTCTGTCTGAATTTCATGGTTCCCTGTATCTTATTTGTGTTCAACTCTACCTCAACGATACTTTGCATTCAGTTGGATAAGTAAATGTGTATCTACCCTATCACGTTCCACCTTTGAGGAGAGGAGAGTGACTAAGACTGGCTCAGAGTGACTAAAATCCCTCAGGATGGATGAGGGTGAAATAAGTCAAGAACCATACGTAAACTTTCATGGCAGATTTCTATCGAACAGTTATTCTGTAGGCATTGACCTGCTGACAATTACCTCTGACTAAGCTGTGCAGTTTTCAGGGAATGACTGCAAGGAGAAAGAAAAACCCACACAGCATTGTAAGACTGGTATTTACAAGCCACCTTCCCCACCCCACGAGGCCAAAAGATTTCAGCAGTGATGCCATCCACAATCTGGGGCTCAGTCTGTTCAGTCAGTCTTTTGGCTGCATGACCCGAAAAAGCTCACCAGTCTGTTGGGAGATTTCCTTCACTTTCTGACGGGCCTCAGCTATGGCAGTGGTGGCATTGTGAATGGTGATACAACATTCCCTGTCTGTTAAATTCAGCATTCCACATACCCCATGCTCCTTTAATAAAAACATGTCTAAGGCTAACTGGTTTTGCAAAGTCATTTTTGGTACCTGCTGAACCTGTAAAGTAAGCTCTCCAGATGTACGTTCAGTCCAATTCCTCAGCACGTGAGCCGGCCAAGTCAAACTTTTCTAGAACATGTTGGTGCTGTTCGATATCTCCACTTGGTGGAAGGAACACCTCTAGCTGTACACTGACCTTTTGTCCCCAGATATAATAATCAGGAACACAGACCCCTTCAATCCATTCCTGTGCATCCGTAGGACTGTTAGGGCTTCTCTGTACCCTGTTGTTGCGACGAGACATGTAACTAAATGTTCTAGAAGGGCACATGGAGGGAACACCAACAGTACATACCAATCCAGCCATGTCATACACATTCAGGTGAGAGTACATTTTTCCATCTGAACATGCCACACAGTCCCTTGTGGGGCTGGATACTTTGCCTGTGGCCACTGGTACAGGTCACCCTTGGGCACTTCCCGCTGCACTTCATCAGCGGTCCAGCTCTTTTGCTGGTCTGGGCCATGTGTGCGTGGAATGCCACAGGACAGTGCAGTTTTTGGGTCTATAAAAGAGCCATTACATCGGTCATCTTTGTTCTGATAACCATAATTAGGATATCCCCATCAAACACACGTCTCAAATAAAGGTTCTGATTTCTGGAATGTACCAGGTTTCCAGACAGTCACCCACCCCTGTCAAGCAATTTAACACATGGGAACAATTTAGCAGGGAACCCTCTGGCTTTTCATTATTTTGGGGAACACTCCTTCGTTTACGATCCAGTTTCCAGCACAGTTTTTCTCCAGTGGGAAGAAAGGAAATGTTGTCCATACAGTCATCCTTTTCAACTTCCCAGCATAGGCTTTCCCCGCTGGAGAGAACAGAAGTTGATGACAGGGGGCTTTTGGGGTCAAATTTTTAAGGACCAGGCCCATTCATACATGGTATGATCGATGGGCTGTGTGGTGCCTGGCCTGCTAGGAACTTGTATACACCAATCTGCATCCCAGCGTAAATTATATTTGTGTTCAAAGTATCCTCCCTCATGAGGAGAACCCCACCACGGCACAATGGTGCAAGGGATAGAGGTGGTATTTTCCCGCAATATGGTTGAGTTAACTATCAGTGATCAATAACATGTCTGATTCCACAGATTATTCCAAGTAGATTTGCTTGGGATTTGGTACAAGGCTCTTTCATGCTTTACCCAAGTCCCGTTTCTCACCCATGGCTGCCCTTCCTTCTGATCAAGGAAAGGGGATTTGACCACTCCCCACGTGGCGTTCCCCTCTGTCTTGTTAAGATTATCCAATTCTTTTGTTAATATGCCCCCAAAATTTACCCAAATCAGAGTGAAATTAAAATCTTCAGACATGGAAGCAGGGAGGGCAATGCATATCCCTTGGTTTGTGTAATTCCAGATATGCATAAATCCTTGTCTCAGTTCCCAAGCTAGGTTGGGAGGTTCCCCCAGTGGTCGTATTATTCCAACACTAATTGTGAAACAGCAAATTTTCCAATCCATTTTTCCCAAGTCAAATACAAATATAAGCCAAACAAAATCAAGCCAACAGTAACAATCCACTCAATGACAAAAAAACGTTAAGTCCCACGACGGGTTTCTAACACCTGAAAGATACATACATATTTAAAAAGCAAATGGTTAAAAAGATAGAACAAGCCATTGGGAAGGACCAGCCATCTGGTGGTCCTTCCCATGTGCACCAGTGGCCACTCAAGCATAAAGGGAAGTTCTTATGGTCAGAGGCACTTGTCTTACCGTTGGCACGTTCACTAGGTTGGGCAGTCCTGGGCAGTGTGGAATGACTTCACAGTATCCTGTTCTCCCTTCCCAGGGAGCAGGGATGGGGCCTTAGGGCAGAATGCAATGAGCCACAGGCAGCCACTAACTCCACAATGGCTGTTAACCTTTGTTACTGTATTGGTCATCTGCTGTGCCCACCTAGTCTCACAGGACCTTAAATCCAGTTTCAAGAAGCCACTGGTAGATTTATCAACACCACTGCGTATGCACAGAGTATAGGCAATCCACTGGATCCCTTCATCCTGTGCCTGCTCTTGAACAACTGTGGCAGTAAAGATGCTTCTGTCACACAATTGAATGGACTTGGGTTTAGGCAAAAAGCTAAACCACAATTTCAAACTCTTGAGAGTATTATCTCTTGTTGCCTGTTGGACTGCCTAAGTTCTGACACTATCTAGACTGGTTTTAAAACTTTAGAAGGTACTCTTAAGTTGACTGGATACTGCCATCTTCTCAGCTTTCCGTATCGCTAGGTTAACCACAGAAATGTCCTTTTTCCAGACTGAATAACATTTCTCTACATCTTTGAAGATGAGTGCACAGAATAAGATAGGCCTTTAGGCCCACTTCGCCACACATGCATTGAAGATGTACTGATTGCAAAACTCCATTTAATGTGAAGCAGATCAGTTGGGTGTATTGGTTCAAGAGCTTGGTATACACCACTTCAACAGTCAGCAACTTTAAGGCCTCCTCAAGAATGGAGGTATGTTCCCAGCAGGCATTTGTTTAAGTTAAATCGTATAAGGTACAAGCTATGATGGAAAAATTTGAGGTGTTTCCTTCAAAATACTAATAAACCTAGAGCATGCGCTAACTCTTTCTTACTTTCAGGCATTTTCACCTGTTCAAAGGTGATTAAAGGTTCAGGGGGAACACACACTGCTCCTCCCTTCCATCAATCAGATGCCCAGAAACTTTACTTCTGAAGACAGGATTTATACCTTCTGTTGGAATTTGGAGTACTACTTCAGTTGGGATCCCAAACAATATATTGTCCGTATACTCAGACTCCCTCTTTTCTGAGTAATTTGTGCAAGCTTTTGTGACGATACATTGTGAGCAAATGTTGGCAAATGGAAATACCCCTGAAGGAGGCATGTAAAAGTAAACTGCGTGCCTTCCCAGGTAAAGGCAAAATGCTCTCTATCTGCTTCCCATAAGGGGAACACAGACATATTTCACACCAATGGTTGCTAGAAGCTGATGAGCTTGCTTCTGTCTGGTTACAACCAGTCAGGCCATGCTAAGTACCATGGCAAGGAAGGGGCCTGTGTTAGCATTCAGTCTGCACTAATCATTGGCCAGTCACTATTTCTCATTACATTTAAGGACCAGATACACCAGGAAACCGTAGGCAGCGTGCACTGGGACAATTATTTCCTTTTCCCTTAATTCTGGTATCACTGGGGCAACTCCTCCTCATGCTCTCAGAGGATGGGGGGTATGGCTTTACATTCACTACCTTATAGGAGGGTAATTCAGGTGCAGTTTGGAGCAGTTGCTCAGGTGCCGTGGAGCGATCAAATATCCACTGCTTTCCTTCCATTCCAACCACACACGCCCTTTAAGCAAATCAAGCCCCAAGATGTTTGTCAGCAAGGCTCCTAATATCTTAATAGAGCCTATCTTAATAGTGTCAGTCGCAGTTTTGTCTCCAGGCAACCAACACTTGACCTGAGCAGTCGACTGAGGTTCAGAATTCACAAATACATCTGTTAACTCATATCTGTTTTTATCAGCAACTATGCTACTGCAGTTAGCGACATCAATCCTAAGCGCTAACATCTGATAATATCCCTGCCTACTAGAAACATTAACTGGGGCTTTAAGGGGACCAAGGGGGAAAGCAATCAGCAAGTCTCCCTCATTGCTTACTGTGAGCCTTTGTAAATGGACTCAACAGCTGTCCTCCAGCTCACTTATGGGGACAGCACCCTAGTTCCCTATCCTAAGATGAATCAAGTCCTTTTCACATGCAGTAAGCATCTCAAAGGCAGTTACTGTTACATCACTTAGTCAGGGATCCTTTCTTCTACTTTTCACATGGGGTTCTGCTAACTGCTAGGGTGCACTTTCATTCATCTTGCCACACTCAGATAAGATTTCTAATGCTGCTGTAGACAGGCCATTCATCAAATCTTGAGGGACCTCCTTCTCCAATCCTTCAGCCGATTTCCCCTGCTCCCAGGGGGAATAGAAGGAGGCAATTTTCCTGCCGTTCCACTCTTCCAATTGCAAGTTTAGACCTAGTAACTCCTCCCCTAAAACCCACTCTCCCACCATAATTTATTAACTCTAGGGCCATTTCTCCATACATTACAGGTTCTCCTTGTTAGACCTCATCTCTCTTTCAAAAATTCAGCCACTGTGTATGGCACCATTCAGGTAATAACTTGCAGGGATCTCCCACTTGGCCTTTATCATTAGTCTCTGATTTATCAATGGCCATCACTGCTTCCTGATTCTCAAGACGAAATTTCTCCCAGTTCATTTTCAGCTACTAATTGGGCAGAGGGCTCTTGAATCCAGCTTCTGTTTGCCATTTGATTTATCCAGGCTTGAAAATCCTTGTTCACCATCTGGAACAGAAACAAAGTCTGTCCTATTTGGAGCTCCTCGTTGTCTCCCCTCCTCTAGTTTGGACTGAAAAATTTTATCCATTGAATGTATATGACAGAGCCACAGGGAGTTACTGAATGGTATTACATTCAGCAATTTGTTGGCTCTGTGGGATTTTTATTCATTCTTGCAAGGATTTAACTATTTAATCATTAGTTTGATTAATCAGGCACCTCTCCTTCCAGGCCTTCAGTAATGCTGCTCCCAACGCACGCACTATGGCTTTTGATGATGGTGATGCTGGGTTTGTCCCTGGGGCTTACCTGTCTCTCTGGGCATTGTCTAAAGCTCACAGTATAGTCATTTAGGACACGTCCCTTCCATATCTGAATGACCTAACTTCCATATATTCCCCTCACTACTAAAACAGTAGAATTGCTGTTGAAGTTGAATACTAGCATACAATTGTACAAGTCTAAGTAGAACTCAATTTTAGCTCAGGATACCTAAAAGATGTTCATAGGAGCGCTAGGTCTCAAAGTCCCTAGACAAAAATGGCTTAGCCAGTCTAATCAATGTCAATAATGATGTCACTTGCCAGGATTCATGGTAATCAGGTCATCAGCTAACAAACTCAATACTCGTATTAAAAATCTTCCCCTGTAGCATGATTAATTATTCTCAGTTATCAACTACTGGGTCATCACGCCTTTCTCAGCTAAAAGCTTCCCATTCCCTTTTTCTCTAAAAATTGCTTTAGCTCCTGTTGTAAACAGCTGCTGTAACGAGGGTTCTGACAACAAATACTTCAACGTCTTACCAAAGCTACTGCTTTCCTACTGGCTACACTTACAAGCAAACACTGTGGATTGTGAAAACTGAACCAGAAAACTTAAAATCTCTCTCATTATAGCACAGCCTTCTCATAGCCAATACAGTTACTGTCATTTTAGAAAAGATTTTATGCAATTTTCGACGGCAACATTCACACTCAGTGATTCACAGCAAACCTAACTTTTTGAATTTGCTTAACCATTTACACAGTAACTGTCCTTCCACACACATACAGAGAACAGTAAGTTAGTTCTAAGATGCCCGTACAGCTTTTCACGTTACAGTGGACAAGACACAAAAGAGGCTTACTTACATAACACTAAGTTCATTTATAGAGCTCGATCATTAATTAGATAAGTTGCATAAGTGCATAAAGAGAAAAGCAATTTCTGGCTCACCTTCAATTTAAACCATTTATTTGCCTTAAATTAAAAAAAAAAAAAAAAAAACCAAAAAGAAAATAGTTCCTGGTGCTGTTTCGTATATTGTAATTAAATATGCTCCTGGATCCTCAGTTTATTTCTCAATGATAAGGAACTCTTAACATAACTATCCACATTACACAACAAAATATAATCTCATTAATGAATAACTTCTCATTACAAAAAAAAGAAAAGACACTCTAAATGGATGCTTCAGTAATCAGCTTCTTCAAAAATAATGCGGACTGAAAATGTGTTTCTTCGTGAAGGCTCCTCGACCTTTTGGGGATCAGCTCTCATTGAATGTGGGAGAACATCCGAATTAATATGCTTCATTAAAAAGCAAAGAACACTACAATTCAATGCAGTTCCAGATATCTATTTAGCAGCACTCTTCTCAGCAACGACAATAGGTAATTCTACTCAAAAGTTGGAGGAAAAAAAATTTACTAAGATGGGTCACTTTTCAAGAACAATTAAAAGATATTAAGCAAACTTACAGTAGAAGAAGGAACAAATTACTTTCAAATCTTACCAATTTGACCAGAAAAAGGAAGTGCTTCTCACATCTACTAGCTCTGAACATGCTGCATGCCTTTAGGCTACGTGTTGTTTTTTTTTTTTTAATAACCCAGGAACACAGAACAAGAAATCTTAAAAATACTTAATTTAAAAAATTAGTATCAAAACCATCAGTCTTTTGTGATACAATTCTGTGATCCTGTGTGATTTGTTCACCCTTTCCTGAAATTTAGTATCAATCCACACCTAAACCATCCTTCACTAAGAACAGTTCTTCAACTGGATGAGGAACCTGTTACAGAGCAAATCACTATCACATACTTACAGGCCCGTAGATGTACAGACTGTTTCATGAAGAATGCCACTGCCTTCAGAACATACTACTTGGAGAAAAGGATCCATAGATGTTTCTACACAGAAATATTTGTCTAGGCTGCAGGTGCCCAGATGTACAGCAAGTGATGACTTCTTATCTAAAGAACTTCTTCCCCAGGTTATTATTACAGCTCGGTTTTACTGTAAGGTAAACATCAGAATGTATTTCACAAAACTAAACTCTTTATTCATTGTTTAAGGAACCTCAATTTCTCCTATTACAACAAAAAAACAGTTTAAAGTTCTAATGTGGTTTTGCAGTGAAACTGTCCAAACGCCAAGGACTAACAGGGAGCAGCACCTCTCACCACATAAGACTAAAACAACCAGGAAAAAGAGAGCGTTAAAACCGCATGAGATCAGTGAGCCACCCCACTTGTCACCCCCCACCAGGGATGAGAAGCTTTGAAAACACACTAAAAGGTGCACGGCCACGCAGACAGGTTAGCAATTGCGTAGCTGAGAGGAAGAAGAAATAACCGATTTCTTTATCGGCAGCCAAACTTCGGGAAAGCACCCAAACCCTTTCTGGTCTCATCACGCTTCCGTTTCTGGTAACACCGTGAACTGCGTGCAATTCACAGCGCAAAGCACGCGCGTCTGCCTATTTTAAAAGGCGCGCTGGCCGCACTTCTTCCTTCGGGCAGCTCCGCACTGCACAACACGCCTTCCGCCCTCACCCGAAGCCGCTCGCAGCGCTCAGGGCACGCTCAGTCCCCACACCGACTCCACGCGCACCGGCGCCGCGTTTCACCCGCTATTTCCTATCGGCGGCCCCGATCCGCACAGAGGCAGCGGCACCCGCTCCTCCCGCCCGGCTCAGCCCCTCCGCCGCAGCCGAGAAAGCCGAGACGGCCTACTCGGCACTCCGCCGGTTCCTCGGGGCCCCCTGCCGCGGCCCGGTGCCCGGTGCTCACCCAGGCACACGAAGAGCACGGACTTCCCTTCCCCCGCCGCCATCTTCCCCTCGGGCACGACCGCGCGATGGGGGCCTGGCGCGCAGCCGCGCCGCCTGGCTTTACGGCTATAGGCGGCCGCGGCTTTTGCCTGATCAAAAAAACAACCAACACAATGCAAAAAAAAAAAAAACCAAACCCAACCCACGAAACAAAAACCAGTAACACCGGAATACATCGATTTTTTTTTTTACTTGATTTTTCTAAGAAAAGGTAAACCTTAAAAAACGAGGCGGGCGCGAAGGCGATGGCGGCGGACCGCCTCAGCCCCGCCCGCCTCACCTGCCGCAGGTGTGTGCCGCTCCGCGGGGCCGCCCCGGCGCTGAGCAGAGCGGGGCGAGGCCGGGGCCGGCGGCAGCAGCAGCAGTGAGTATCCGCGGGGCCGGGGTTCGTCCATCGGGTGTTCATAAGAACGGTGCCTCTTACCTGTGCGCTTGTTGGTTGGGGGAGAATGGGGTTGTGCGTGAAAGTGAGTGCTTTGCAGCTGATGGTCCATCGCAGGTCCCCTCCGTCTGAACTGTGTGAAAAGGTTGAGCTGTTAGAGAAGGTTCCTGGAGACCTGATCGTGACCTTTCGGTATATAAAGGGGGGAGTGTAAGGAGGAAGAGGACGGTCTCTTTAGCAGGGTCTGTTGGGACAGGACAAGGGGAAATGGTTTCAAACTGAAAGAGAGGAGATTTAGACTGGGTATAAGGAAAATGCTGAGGCACTGGAGGCGCTCAAAGTCAGACTGGATGGATCTTTGAGTACCCTACTCTGGATGTAGGTGTCCCTGTTCGTTACAGAGAGTTGGACTGGTGGCCTTTATTGGGTCCCATCCAACGTGAGCTATGATTCTGTGCTTGTGGGGAGCAGAATTACATAGAGAAAGAGGAAACAAGGAACAGAATGATGGCTAGTTTTATTGACAGAAGTGTTTTCTGCAGGAATTATCTGGAGTATATATTTTGTTAAGGTACCTGTATTTATTATTTATTTATTTTCCCCCATGGGTTACTACTGTAGCATATGGGGCAGCTGTGAAGTGATGAGGCGGGTGGTGTCTGTTGGCTACCCAGTTCTTGTTCCCTCTGTTCTTCTGTCTGTGGTGAGAAGGTAAACAAGGTGGGGATTTTGTTCTTAAAAACATAACTTTGTTTTAGCTGAAAAACTTTGTTTTAATTGTGTAAAGGTTCTTGCTTAGCACCTTAGACTGCCTTGGAGCTTATTCATAGTGATTTAAAATAGAGTTAGCAAAACAAAAAATGGTATTTGGTTTGGGCTTTTCCTCTCTGTGTCATGCTAACTCTGGCATTCAACATGAAGAGAGACAGGCAGAGCTGTATTCCTAATTCTGCTTTAGTTTTGGTCATGCTTGCTACTTATCTGGCACAGTGGGCAGCGCCCAACCCCTTTGGTACTGACTGTTTACACATCAAAAGCATTACAATAAGTATATTTGAAAGACTTGAAGGGTTTCAACTAGGCAGTTTCCTTGGGCTTGGGTGGCATGGTGGATAGGTGTGGTGTTTCTTTGTACAAAAGCTTGCGATTCTTTTTGCAGTAATTCTTAGAGTTCACTTTTTAATCTCAGACAGACCCTGAGGTACGTTTGCCTTTGGTGCGTGCTTGTTGTAGAGCATTCCACTGTCTGTATTCTTGAAAGTGCAGACCTTTTTATTACCTTTGTATAAATAATCGTTTCTTTTATCATCTGAAAGCTGATTCTGTTCATGCCTTGGGCTTCTTTAACTTCAGTTGAGGGTAGTAGAATTGTTTCATATGTATATGACTGCTATTTAAATTGACATTTAATACTCTACGTGGAGCATAGTTCTTTTTCTGGCCTTTTCCAGTGCCTGATCCTTCTGGATATCCTTAAGTGAAAAGCTGTGTACTGACTTGCAGTTGTAGTGCTCATACATCTCCTACTTTAGTGGCAAAAATTGTTGATATTTATTGATGCTAAGTTTAAGTGAGTATAACAAGATCAGTGACACTAAGAGGGGTGGGTTTTCTTCAGTTGACAGATAATTTATTAGCCTAACATCAATCCTAAACTATAATATTGAGACATACCACTATGGATGCAGGTGATGTATAGATGATAACTTACACAAACTGTACTATATCCATACTGTGCATTTTCTTTCTATTCCAGTGGTGTATCTATCTGGGATAGCACTGTCTCATATTTCACATCTAAGCATTTACTCTGCTAAAAACACGTTACAAAACATAAACTCTCCTAGTAACTTAGCTTTCTTCTGCTCCTGAGATGAGATATAGATCTCATCCTTGTTTTTAAACACCTTGACAGACCTAATTAGCAGTTGTCATGCTAATTGTTTTTTTTTTGTTTTGATTTTCCCTCTTGTATTTCTTGTCTGTTTGCCTTGAACAATTATTTGAAACATTAAATTTGTTTTGTTTTTAAAATGCTGGTTCGAGATCATCATGCATCTCAAATCTTGGTACTTGAAGTAGCCTGTTGTAACCAGTCATTTTGTTCCAATTACCCTCTTTCAGGAATGCATTGAATAACATCTAGTGACTTACAAAGCTTATGTATTGATGATGTGTACGGTAACAGTGTGTTCAAATGTAGTGCAGCCTTCATTACTTGTGAGAGAATACGTTAAATTTGTTGGTAGATGTTTTTATTTCTTCCCCCTGCCCTTTCTGTTTATGCCTTCTACTAGTGCCAAGATTCCAGCTCAGCTGAAGTTAGGATTTTGGCATCCTTACCATTTTGGGGGGGCATTTTTGAAGGCTTTAGCTACAGCTTGTTCCTCTGCTGTGGCTCCCATGCAGGCGATCAGATGTTTTGTATGCTTTTCAGAAGAAATCATCTGACTCACCTGTGCCTCTGGCAGTTAATGACTGTATTCACATACCTCACTCCCTTAAAGGAACCATGATCTAATTCAGGCATCTTGTATATACAGAGTAGACACATCTTTCTTTAAAGAGTCTTATTCAGCTGTGTCAGTATCATTGTATTAATCACATAAATCCCAACTCACAGCAGAAATTTCATCCCTCTAGGATTTGAGAGGAGTTAGGAATACCCCAAAGTGACTTCGGTTTAAAAACAAAACCAAAAACTGCTGGGGACTGAGCTCATCAAATGCTTTTGATAAATGCAAGTTGCTGTTTGTTTGTTTGTTTGTTTTTCCCCCAAGTTGTTTGACCTCACAGACTTCCCTTTGTCAAGGAAACAGTTAATTCAAAGTGGGGCTGAGGACTGAGAACCCATGAAATTACCAACCATTACACTTCCTGTTTGGATCAGTTAAGTCCTTTTTGTTTGAAAACAGTAATAAAAAACATGTGCACGGTGAAAGTGAATGTTTTATTCATGCATGTGTATTTTTCTAGCATCAACAAAGTGGAGATTTCATATGAAAAACATTGATCTCCTGTGCTGTACATAATTGATAGGAGTAGGAGTATGTACATAATTGATAGCCAAGTCAGAAAAAGTACATAAGATTGTCAGTGCTAGCAGGGATTTCTAACTGAAAGCCTTTTATTTTGGGTACTCTACAGGACAGTACTCACACTGATGTGAATAACAGGTATAAATACTTCCAGCTTTCGACTATGGGGAGGGGAGAAAGGTTATTTACTCAGTTAAATAGTACAAAACCTCTCATGGCTGTGAAGACTCACATTCTAGTCTTCCAATCTTAGTGTAGCTCAGCTGGTGCTCTGCAAGGCCGCCTGGTTCAAGACCTCTCTGGACACCTACCTGTGCAACCTGCTGTAGGGAGCTGCTTTGGCAGGGGGGTTGGACTTGATCTCTGAAGGTCCCTTCCAGCCCCTACAATTCTGTGTTTCTGTGGTTCCTGCTGGCATAGTGGTACACTGCCAGATCACAGAGTACTTGTACCACGCTTGGTGAGGAACAGCACTGTATGAAAGTTGGTAAAATGTCAGGAATTCAAATGGTATAAGGAGTGTGATACAAATGCATGGGATCAGTGGAAAGGCTTAATTGTACAGGGAGCCTGTTTTCTCCAACTTTTTCATTGCCTTAGATGATGTGTTTTCTATCATATTTTGTCTCCTTTACTGTTCTGTCAGAGGTATCTGCAAAATTGTGCAACACACTCAATTGGTATGACCTTCGCTATCAATGACTGCTACTTTCTCATCCCCTGGCACTGCTTCCTTATATTCGTGCCACACCAGCAGTGCTTTGCAGCAGGATGTGTAAGTTTTGTGGTGCTCCTTTCTCATGCACTTTCTCATGCACAACTGCCTGTTCTTGGCTCCAAAATGAGGAGCATGGAACTCAGGCACTGACTGCTGGACCACTGTGGGTCCCATCTGAAGGTGCTAATTATTACCATTATATATGTATTCCATCCTTTTCCTACAAGTTCTTTTTCAGTTTCTACCAGCACTTCCTTCAAGTTCATAGATATATATTATATTTTTGACATCTATCTAATCTTTGCTGTCAATGCTGGGCTTTCAGTGCTGGAAGTATTAAATGGAGGAATATTCCGGACAGAGATGCATCTTGTAGTCATCTGATTAATGTCTCCTACTTGGCTGCTGCTCTAAGTCTACCTCATTGTTTCTTGGGTTAGGCAAAATGCGTACAGTGCATGTCTTGCACGTTGCTGAAGGATTTCCAAGTAGATGGATCCCACAAGACTGGAGCAGGCTGCCACAGTACCATGATGTTTCTTGTTTATGAAACCAAAATGACATGTCTCCAGTTGTAACACTGAGTTGAAATCTCTTGTTTAGGCTCTTCTCCAGCACTGGAGAAGGTCACTGGTCTTGCTTTTCAGGTTTCTCAATCCCATGAAGTGTTTGTCTTTAACAGCCCTTGTCTAGGTTAGTTCTCATGTTTATGAATGCTTTTAATCATTCTTTGTTCGTACTTGCTTTTGGAAGTTGATGCTACTGCTGTAACTTGGGTGTTTGCAAATTAGCTATGCTTTAATGTTTTGCTGTTTCTGAACTTCTTAGTGAAGCAAAAGTGGAGACTGAATTGCTGCCTGAGTCTTGTGCAAGGTGTTTGCCATTATTTTTTTTTCTTGTTGTAACAAAAAATTAAAAACTACTTCTGCAAAAGTACTTCAAAGCTCATACATACATGCACAATGTATGTATGGAGTATGCATGCTAGACTCTGTCTCCATTTTGTCACCAGCCTTCTTTGAAACTGTATTTTTGATGTTCAGGTTCTTATAATGCTACCAAGCTTTATTTCATCTGTTCACATTCAGCAGAATTTTGATTATATCAGAATTAGTTCTAGCTTTTAAGTAAAAAGTCTTTATTTATTCTTTATTACACCTTGCTCAGATAATTTCACCAAATGTTCAGCCAACACATTATTACTGTTAGTCAGAATGTAAATTAGAGGCTGACGCACTTGCCTCATCAGCTTACAAATTAAACAGTTAATCAATTTTGGTGCGATATTCCCCCATGAGGTTTGTGTTGCTGACTCACATATGCTCAGTATCTTCTCCCCTCAACGACAGGCAGCAGTGTAAATGAAACTTGCTCCCGGCTGAGCATTTGCTGGTCACGGCATTCTGAATCCATCACTCAGTATATCCTCCTGATAGATATTACTGTCTTATTGCTTCTTGTTACCTCTTTCCTGAGCATTGGATGAATACAAAGCAGACAATTATATATGCTTACTTAAAAGCTTAATAGTGAAGACAGTGGTACAGTATTATTCCTTATGTTATTGTGGGATGAACTGAGCGTGGAACTTCTGCTTGCTTCTATGGATTTCATGCAGTAATATGTAATAAAGAGGAGATATTTCTGTAACTTCTGTCTTCCAACAAACTATTGCAGTGCTTATGTTTTACAAAAAGAATTTTACTGTTCAAGTCATAGTGTAAGCTTGAGAAGGGGGAGGGCAGCTTGATAAGTGAACAGAAATTTTAACTGTTTTTGATATCGCAGAAATTTCAGTTATGGTTCTGACTGTTTACACAGCAATTAAAATCAGTGGAATCACGATTTTATTCCTAACCTTCACCATAGTCTTTAGTTATTTTATTTCTGTTATATTTGGGGGAAAATGAAGTATTCTATAGTACAAACTTCCACATGCTCTTTAACTAGTAAAGAACCGTATTTGGATTGTCTTTGTGTGATTCTCCACTTATTTGTTGTGTTGTTGTTTTGTCTTTGTTTAATGAGAAGTGCTTAACGTTCTTTCGCTTTGGATGAATCTTAATGAAACTGATTAATTGTAAGAGTGAGGCCTCATCCACTCTATATATTTAGCCATTAAATGCGATGTTATATAGATTGATTTTTGTCCGTGCCTTTATTTTATCTTGAATTCTGTCAAGAAACTTTTGAGTGTGGCATAGCCTACGAGGAAGAGCCAGTTCTCCTTCCCCTCCCAGTGATAAAATACCAGTTCTCTTTTGCTGTGGCATTGCAGCCTCATGTGAGCAGTTTTATCAAAACAGGAGTGCAGCCACACTTTATCAAACAGCATATTATGCACAGTTAAGGTCAGGGCGTGGATTTGTTGGTTGGCTTTTTAAAGAAGTCATCGTTTCCTTAAGACCCAGGGGTCACTTTGACTGCCTCTTGGTTTTCAGCACTCAAGTGTTTATCAGTTGGCTTATTGATTAAAACCTCTCTGTGCTTGCAAAAAAAAAAAAAAAAAACCCTCACTTTAAATTTTGCATCTCCTGTTTAAATTAAAGTCTGGGTGTGAATCATCCTACTTGTAGCCCTCCTCTGTAAGATCCAGCTCTTCAGCTGACAGCAGCACGTTCAGCCTTTTCCTTTCTTCCTCTCTCTGCCTCCTGTGTGATCTAGGAGTCTCAGCCCACTTTTAAAAGTGCGTTATTCTGGCTCTGTGGGCACAGTTCTGGCTGAACATTGTCGAACCCTTCTGACGTTTCTCTGTCCAGAAAAATAGTCTTGTGTTACTCCAGTCTGTAGCCAGACAGGAAAAAGCAAAGAACAGTGCCTGCTTGAATTGTTGTAGATACTCAAGAGGATGCAGAAGCAATGCTGATGAATGCCACAAATATACAGGGCAACAGTGATTGTTCTCATGGTTTTTGAGGGTGGGAATGAAGTTTGTTCTTGTGCTTACTGTTACAGGACATGTCTGGATTAATTGACGAGGCAGTGAGGTTGCAGCAGTGTTGCTTTTGCTGGCTCATGCAGTTCAGCTTCAGATCGTCTTCAATTAAATAATAACTAATAGTAACTCCTGTATGAGCATGGACATGCGCACTTTTTTCTGGTGATCACAATATCTTTGTGAAGTAATTCTAAATCCGAAACTGTGTGTGGGAAAACTGGAAGTGATTTTTTCTTCTTTTTTTAAACTTTTGTTTGCAGACCTTTAGATCTGAGAGCAGCTTATTTTTTGTCAGGAGATACATGAGGCAGGATTGAAGAGAAATGTTTCTCTTCTTGTATGTTTGAAATATCAGTGTTTTTTTTTTTTTCCCCTCCATAGAACTAACAAGAAACAGATTGGTGATCCTAAAAAATCAGGTTGGCCAGAGAGAAGCAAGGTGTTGGAGGGAATGTGCATAAATATAAAAAAAAAACTGTAAAGGGAGCACAGAAGTTACTTTTTATTTCTCTGTAATCTAAAAGCTAAATATCTGCCATGTTTTTCATTTCTAGTAGTCAGTTCATACACGTTAGTTTTGTAAAGGCTTGATGACTTGCTGAGAGTTCTGCATGGCCAGATGTGCAGCTGTCCATTTTACCACTTAAAATAAACCATATCTTCCATTTAATTATTACTTTTCAATAAGATTAAAATACCATGAAATGTGTGTCTTGTGAAGATGAAATAAAATCAAGGTCTCTGAACTGAAAAAATGCACCAAATGCAGAAGTATTCACCTGGTCATGCACTGCACTGCAGTATTACTTAGTCAAAAATTGTTATTTTTGACTTCATAGGAGGAATGGTGGTGTAATATGCTTTTCATGACTGACTCAATGCTTTCTTTCTGCAAAATCAGAAATCCCGTTTTTCTCTTACAACATGCTCAAACTACTTCACCTCTGCCACTGAAATTGCAATGCCAGGTGCAAACAGCAGTTTACATTATGCTGGGGCTGAGCTACACTCTCTTGCTGTGTTTCGTACAGCCGGTTCCAGGCAGTTGAGCCATGAAAGATGCACATGTGCTCTGCTCCTGCAAACTGGCATGGGATTTTAGTGCCTTAGTGTCCAATGGCACATGCCTGTCACTTTTTTTTTTTTTTTTTTGCAAGTCCTGGGCTCTTAGAGTTTAGATTTTCACTTTGTATCACTCCACGCTGAAGACTGTGCCCCTGTCCTAGCTTTCTGAGTGCAGACAGAAGGGATTAGGAGACTGGATTTTCATGTCTTCCATCTGCTATGGCAGTGCAGGTTATTCTGATGCATTCCCTGCAGCTGTTTCCCTATATTCCCAAAGAGTGCTATTTTTGCACATCGTTGTGGTGATTTCTGTCCCTTAAAACTCTCTGGTGTTATACCTGCTGCATTTGCACCAAAACCAGGTGTTGTTACAAGCTTTTATAGAGCAAGTTAGTTCAGAATCTCAGCTGTTAATCTCATGTTTTGGGAGTCTCTTTACTTGCTTGGACAATGTACTGGAGCATGGGCGTCCAGCCTTCTGGCTTGCCTGGGCTGCACTGAGTAAAGAGGAATTGCCTTGGGCCACGTATAAAACATATAGTTAATATGTGTAAGTAAAAAGCTGGTGGGATATTTGACCTTGGTTTTGTGAAACTAGTGCATTAGTCTGTTTCAGTGGAGGTGGTTGCAATTCTTTGTCAGTTTCAAGGCATTTGTCCGAGATTTGTGATGAAATTTTGCTCCTCCTGTATTTCATCCTTGAAAGTACTTGTTCACAAATGTACGTATTGCCAAGATGCAAGGACATGAATAAAGTGTGATTGTGAAACATGGGTTACTTTTCTGTGGTAAAAGAGGGCTCATAAAAGCCTAGTGAAGTGATGTAATCATGTTTTTGAGTTGTTGAATGTCTGATTGCAACTCTGTGCATTCCGTATCAAAATTTGCAGGTAATGACTGAAAATGGAGTCATAGAAATTAAAAAAATCATCTTTTTTTTTTTTTTTTAGGAATCATGAAACCTATTCTTAAATTGCCCCCCTGTGATTAAAAGAGCAGAAACGCTAAAAACGTATCACAAAACTAAATAAAAACATTGCAAATAGTTTAATTATTTTATTATTATTATAGTAGATGTGCAATTTTTATTTTAGTCAACAGAGTCAGGAAAGACTGCCAACTTGCCACTGAGTGCTTCACTTAATAGGAGCAGACTTGTTCTCCAGGCTTCATTGACTTAATCTCAAAATGTATTTCGTCTTCATAGCTTTCAGTAGGAATGTCGCTCAGAGTGAGGGAGTGAGTGAATATTGGAGAATACCAACTAAAAAAATTAGGTCAGTATTGACTGCAAGCTGTGTCTCTACAGAGTTGTTTTGGTTTTTTATCTTATGCTTTTTTGAACTGAATAGCAGTGGATTTTTTGGGGCTATTCTGTAAGGTTCTTCTCAGAGATGAAATGTGAGGTTAGAATGATCTTTAGTCTGACAATACATGTTCATATCTGGTAAGTCCATAAATAAGTAATGACAGGGACAACAGAGGTTATATCTCCATCATGATTGGTGTAATCAGTGTGGATTCTGAGCATGTACAAGGAGAACAATCTGCAGAAAAAAGAACCAGACTTGTGTGTGTCCTTTTTCCAAAGTTGTTTCATCTTAACTCCATCACAGACAAGGTGCTGATCTGATACACGAGGCCTTTCTTCATGTTTGTTGTATCCTGGTTTGCTCTTCATTTGTGGGAAAATTAATTCTTTACAGAGTTACACGTGTTTATTTTTGTGCTGTCCTGAACTGATCATAGTTATTTCTTTTGTGTTTTACAGTGAATAACCCTATACCTTCCAACTTGAAGTCAGAAGCTAAAAAGGCAGCTAAAATATTACGAGAATTTACAGAAATAACTTCCAGAAATGGACCTGATAAAATCATACCTCGTGAGTAAAAGAAAGATTGCAATTCAGCTAAAACCTCCAGTTGAACTTCTGTTGAAATCCATTTCTTAATTAATGCATTCTGTTTGCACTGACCTTTAACTCAGAAAGGAGTGATGAACTGTACTGTTGTAACTTCTCTTGAAAATATTTTGGAAGGAAAGATGTTCGGTTTGCTGGGTTCTAGGCAGACATTGGTTACTACAAGAAATCTTTTGCATGTTCATAACCAAAGGGAGGCTGTCTGCACAAGAAAGCCTCTCTCTGGGCTGTGATGTCTCTCATTCACCATGTGAATGTCCATTCTTAAGAAAAATCTTGAATAGCAGCTGTAGTTTTTGAATATCTGTGCCTATTGGAATTACCTAGATAAAAATAAGTTGGAGTAAAGAGATCAGAATACATTCCTACTTTGATAATGGTTAAACACTCTTGTGTGCCTCTGTCCTCCTTATTTTTGCAATTGTTATTCTCTGTTTTGCACTAGGTATTGCTAGTTGTGGCTTTGAATTTATATCTATTATGTTGCAGAAGGTCTCTAATAAGATTTTCAGGATGATGACATTTTACTTGACAAAAACATTGTCTAATGATGTAAACTGATTAAAATGATGTGTGTCACTGTGATTTAAATTCAGGCTTCACTCCTCCAAAAGTCTGCAGAGACACGAATGTCAACTATTTACTGCCTCATTGTCTTGCTTGGTCCTCACATGGCAATAAGCAAGCTAATTTTGTATGAGCTAGCCAGGATGACTGGAATAGTTGTGACAGTGTAGATCAGTACACCTGACTTTGTAGTTGACTGGTGGAGTGGAGGTATTATTCTTAGTTCAGTTCTCTTTATTTTGATTATTTGTCTTCTGCGTGTTCAAAATTGTTAAATTCAGTATTTTATTTTCTTTTTTCTTTGAACTCTGACAAGATTTTGAATAGATGATTTTGTTCTTTCAGCCCATGTGATAGCTAAAGCCAAAGGCCTCGCAGTTTTGTCTGTTATCAAAGCTGGGTTTTTGGTGACTGCTCGAGGTGGAAGTGGAATTGTATTAGCTCGTCTCCCTAATGGCAGTAAGTAGATATTGTCCTTTCTCCTCCCTTCATGGGAGAATTAAAAGCTTTAAAATACGCGTGTACATACATATATATATATACATGTGTGTATATATATACATATATATATATTTAGAAGGTTTGTTTCTTAACATAAAATACGAGCTGTGTAAGGACTCGAGTCAGTAGATGAACAGAGCTGGCAGCCCTTTAAGTTTGCCTTTGAGAGCAAAAATGCTCTCCACCCCCTAGTGTAAGCAATGAAGCAGTAGAGGCAGGAAACCATAACTGAGCAACAACCTGCTGATCAAATCAAGGGGAAGAAAAGGAAAAGTGCAGACGGTGGAAGCAGGGATGGGTGGCTTGGGAAGAATACAAGGATTCTGTTTGGGTGTGGAGAGATGGGATCAAAAAAGCCAGGGCAGAACTAAACTTGATGAGAGATGTGAAAAGTAACAAGAAGTTATTCTAGAGGTAGATTGATAGGAAGAGACAAGCAAAGGAGAATGTACCCCTCTGATAAATGAGAAGGAATAACTGAGTTCAACCAGCATAGAGAAGGCTGAGGTACTCAGTGAGTTCTTTGCCTCTGTCTTCACTGGCAGTCAGACTTCCCACACTGCTCATGTCCCTGAAACTCTCTGCTGTGGCCAGTGTTGCAGAATCTTTCTCACTGTAACAGCAGAGCAATTTGTGGCATCATAGAATGGTTATAAGTAGATGGTCTTTAAGGTCCCTTTCAACCTAAGTCATTCTATGAAAGTGTTTTCACAATGTTATACCTGCTTTTGACTAAATGCTCTCGGTATCTTTGTAGAAAAGGATGAAATATCAAAATGTATAATTTAAAACTAATTGGGAAAAATGAATTATATCCAGTAAAGGACAGCTGTATGCCAAGTAATGTGAAACATAGAGATTTGTTTAAATGAGTATTTGTGTCCCTTGGATTCCTTTTACTGGGATAAACTAGTGTCTTTATATGATTGCATTCTAGTTGTTGTGAACATAGTTTTTATGTGGTTGCTAGTGATTTTGAGCTGTAATAATTAGATGAGCATTTCTTGTAATGTGTGGTAATACTTCTGTAATTTTTTCTTGTTTCGTTTGACAGCCTGGTCTGCTCCTTCTGCAATAGGAATTGCTGGCCTTGGTGGTGGATTTGAAATTGGAATTGAGGTATGATTTTGCATTCTAAGTACTCTTTGATTACTATTTTTTATGTTTTGCAAGAAATTAAATGCATTGAAAATGATGTAAATGTTGGTGAGATAGTGAAATCTGTTTTTCTGAGAAGAAAGAAATAAAAGCTTTTTTAAAGTTCACGTATACAAGCGAAACATATGGGGGTTTTAATCCTATTAATCTTATTGTCTGGAGAGATTTAGATGAAAATAAATGATTTAATAGCTGTTTGATTTCTTAGAGCAGATGGAAACCTTCCCTTATGGGGAAAATTCAAGTCAGAGTTCATATATAAGACAGTTATAATTAACTAAAAGTATACTATATTTAATAGTTTATCAGATGCTTTGCTAAGGATTCCATCTAGCAATGAACACTGAAGGCAACAGAAGGCATAAAATGGAGCCTAGCTAATGCTCATGCATTCCTTGCTCAAAGTGTGACTCTGAACTTCTCTCTTCAATGTGAGAGCACCAAAACTGATGGCTCTTACTCTGGAAGCATGCTATAGGGAACAAATGATTTTCCATCCAGCAGAAACAGTTAAATGAGGAACTTTCAGCACATCCAAGGAAGTGTCCTGTTGATCTGAACTCTGATCATCCACTGCTGCTGCTTTCATCTTATTCCTCATGGCTTCTTCACCTTTGTTTATTTCCATGTCTTCCTCTTTCCTGCCCTGTTTTCCAGTTTTATCCTATTTTCTCTGTTTAGCTTCTCCTCCACCAATTTCTAAATAAAATCATATGTAACAGTATGCTGCCAACAGTATGCTGCCAACAAAGTCTTTTGCAGTGAGAATTCTTCTCTTCTTCAGAAGAATCCATGCAAAACTGGTCTGGGTGGTAGACATGAGCCCCCAGTGTGTCCTACACAAGTAACCAGCTATCACTCTTCTGTCAACTAGTCACCTGGTACTCACAGAATGAGTAACTGATAACTACAAGGATATAAAAAAAATATTTCGGTATTTGTTCTCAGGTATTATTACTGTGTACTTTTTAAAGGATGCTGTGAATGAGAAATTAATAATTTTTGCAAGGGTTTTTCATTGCTTTTCTTGACTAGAAGATCTGAATGCATTGCAAAATATTGTTTGATGTGCCCCAGGAGGTTCTTATCTTGTATTTTCTCCTTTAATGACAATGAAACAGACTCATTAGATGCCTTGATTAATCTGTGAAAGCTTTGCTGTAATCATCTCCATCTGGTATATTAGATAATATAACCATTTACTGCTGATATTTACTAAGATAATTTAAATAGTCGAGATATTTCCAAGAGGACTTTTTTTTTTTTCTGAGCATTATGCACTTGGTTTGAAACTGTACTCACTAAGTTTACAGAATAGTTTATTTACTTTTGTAATGTGAAGTTAGAGGAGAAGTTTAAAAGATAAACAGCTGAGGAGCCCGGATTCCAATGTCAGCAATGTTTCAGCAGTTTAAGAACATAAACCTTGTAGAAATTGCTTTAATTTTATACATACAGGAGAGAATATAGTTAACATAGTTGCATTTGTACTTACTGAGTATTTAAAAAAATAAAAGTATATCACGGATTTCTTTAGTCATAATATTAGCATAATGCTTTTCCTAGTTGAGAACACTTGGTATTTCTAATTGAAAATAAGATCAGTTTTAAAATTCTTGTAAATGCTTGCCTTCAAGGTCTTCTCACAATTATTTCATTTAGAATTAGCTATGAATTAATCCTCTTTATGGGTGAAAAGGGGCAGCAGCTCCCTGAATCATGTTATCTCTACATCCCTGGATGAGTAAGAAACTGTTCATGTCAGACACCACATGGGGTGGAGGTTATGAGGGTCTAATAATGAAGGCTTCTCTTATAATGTGTGTAATACTCATGGGCTAGTACTGTTTTGCAAATAATCTGGTATTTCCTCTTGTATTCCCTGCTGTCACTGTTTGGAATTTGGGGTAAGTTGAAAAAAGTAAACAACAGAGGTGTGGTCCACTCTGTTGAACTCTGAAGATCAGAGTTCAGATTTAACATCAAACTCACCTAGCTCTCCTTTTTTTATTGCTTTTTATTTTTGTTTTTTAAACACGTATATTTGCCGAGCTTTCAGTTATGAAACCATGATCTTTACAGGATCATATTTGTGCTTGAAAGACTTTTTTTTCTTTTATAAAAAACATTATAAGATTGTTCTATTGAAACCCATGAAGAGAGTTGTAGTTTTACAGTACTGATGGCAAAAGCATCTGTTAGGTTGTAGTTGAAGTTCTTCTACCTCTGCATTTTGTATCATAATCCAGATGGTGTTTAAAGAACACATTTGTTTTTCTTATATTTTGCACGTGTGTCTTTCAAAAACCTTTTTTCTCCAACTATTTCCCTCAATAGTTTCTTGAAGAAACTGGCTACGTCTCATAAATTGAAGTCTTAGAGAATCCCAACTTTCTGTCAAGAAAATACAGTTTTGTCGATAATAGGGAAAGCAGTATCCTTTCTGTTGTTTTTTGTGTTATTCTTTGACAGACAAACAAGTATTTTTTGTTTACTAATTTTTATCTTGCTGGTACCATTAATTCAGTTATGGATTTTCTTAACCTGATGTTCTTCAATTCTGAGAATGCCTTCAAAATGGTTTGCAAAAGCTTTATAAAATGAAAAATCACTATAGGAAATCAAGTCAAAATAGTTTTCTGATATAACTGTGTTTATTGCATTGAGCTAAAAACTGTGTGAAAGGATTTTTAGATTCCAAATGTTTTGGAGAAAAATAATTAATTTTATCCAGAAAACTATTTCAAAAGGATTATTTGTAAGAATTGAAGTAAATATCTGAGAGTATGACAGATTTTCGACTGAATTCAAATGCTGATAAATTTGGAGCTAGCTTTTCATATTGGGAAGGAAATGTCTTAGATGCTACTACCTACTTTCCCGCAGAACAGATTTTGCTCCCATGCAGTTTAGACTTTCTTCTTAAATAGCATGGTACTTTTGTTTGATGTTTTTATAGGTTTCAGACTTAGTAATAATACTGAATCATGAGAGAGCAGTAGAAGCTTTTGCCAAAGGGGGGAATCTTACACTTGGAGGAAATCTTACTGTGGCAATTGGACCTCTTGGGCGGTAAGAGTAAAATCTTTTCATAATATGGATGAGATTTAAATATGAAAGGTATTTTTTTTTCTTAAGCTATAAAAACATTTGCATGGATTTCCCTGTTATCTTAGAAAACAGTCTGTGCAAACCTGTATGTTGACTGAACCATATTGTTTCTGTAGTAATATATATTGTTACAATGTTTTAGCTACTTGATGCTTTTTTTATCCTTTTTTTTTTCTTACCATGATAAAGGTGTTTATTGGTGGAAAGAAGGTTTAGTCTTGTTTCGTAAGACGTTGCTTGACTAGGCTCAATGATGAGCAAATGTACTATAGCAAACTATTATTTTCATTTATCTATGGACCTGTGCTGTGTTACCACAGCTCTGCCTGGCAGCAAGTAAAAAAAATACACTGAGTAATTACTTTTAAAGCTTAAGTGATTAAGCTAGCCTACTATGAAGGATGAGTTGATATAATCACAGAATAATTTAATTTGGAAGGGACCTCATGAGATCCGTAGTCCAGTGTTCTGCTCAGAGCAAGGTTTGTTATGACTGCAGATCAGGTTGCTCATGCCTTTATTCCAAAAGGATAATGAAGACCACTGCTTAGCCTTTCTGGGCAATGTGTTCCACTACTCAGCTGTCTTCACTGTGAAAAGTTATGTTATACATCCAGTCAAAAGATTTCTTGCTTCAGTTGATGACACTTACATCTTGTCCCTCCACCATGCACCACTTGAAGAGCCTGACATCCTATTCTTAATTGCCTCCTTGTAGCTACTGGAAGGCTGCTGATAGGTCCCCTCCTAAGTCTTCTCATTCCCTGTCTAACCAAGCTCAGTTGCCTCAGCTTCTTCTCTTGTGCTGTCCTGCACACAAAATGATGGCCTTAGAGTGTGTAGAGGAAATTTTCATCTGGAAACCTCATGAAATTAAACAAGTTCAAGGGCTGAGTCCTGTACCTTAGTAGGTGAATCCTCAGCAGTTGTATTGACAGAGCCTGCCAGACTGAGTAGTCACTATTGGAAAGGCACTGGCATCCTGGTAGTTAGTAGGCTTAGTCAACAGCATGTCATGTCAGCAAAGATGTCTTAACAACACAGGGAGGTGTATCAACAGAATTGTAATAAGTAAAGTTATTATTCCCCTTCAGTTGGCTTTTCATAGCTTGTGCCTGGAATATCATGTTCAATTTTGGCTGTGCAGTCCAAAAAAGATGTGTATAAACTTGAGTGCTTCCAGTGAAGAGATACTAAGATGGCAGGTGCATGGAGCATGTTATCTGTGAGGCTAGGGAAGCTTGGCATACTTAACCTGGAGGAGAGAAGCCTTTGGGACACCTAGCTGCAGCCTTCTAAGAGGCTGTATTACTAACAGGGGAATTACTGAGGAGACCGACTTTGTGCTCTTTACTGAGATGCATGGCAGGATAATGAAAAATGATACTGTCAAAGTGAAACAATGAGGGTTCTGACTGGATATGAGAGGGAGAAAAAAATTCATTACGAATGACTGAGCACTGAAACGGGTTGCCCAAGGTGTAGGTGGAGTCTGCATCCTTTGAGGTCTTAAAAACTGTCTATACAAGACCCAGAGTAAACTTAGCTTAATTTGATGTTATACCTGTTTGCAGCAGAAAGTTGGGCTGTATTAACTCCCAGAAGTGTCTTCGAACTTAAATAATCTGTGATTCTGTGTTGGTCAGGCTTTGCAATCTTATCATTCTATTGAGGTCTAATAAGGCCTTTCTTCAAATATTTTGTGCTGATTTTGGCACCATAAGATCAAGGAAGATGGGGATAGAGTTCCTGGTTAGAACAAATGCAGTCTATGTGGAATGACTGAAGTACTGACTCAAGAAGAAAAAAGCGAGTCGATGTCTCCAAATGCATGAAGGGCTACAAGAAAAAGAAAAGGAATTTAGAAGTTCCTTCTGCCAGTGGTAGGCAAGACAAAAATTAGTTAGATTATTGTGGCAAAAAGGATTTCTTAAGGTCTGAGGGGAAAAAAAAACCAGTAGCATATTTGTCTATGGAAAATTTGTAATTATTCTTTGACATTTTGAATCATCTTTGAAACTGTTATGTTTCTTAGAATTCTGAATGCATGAGGAGGTCTAATATGGAGTATTCTTCTGAGAAGGCATTATTCTGTGCTTCAGAGGAAACCTTTTTACCAAAATTAATTACTCTGTCCTGGTTTTTGTCTGAAATGAGAATTGAAAGTGAATTTTGACTCAGTTGAGCATATTCAGTAGAGTATTTAAGAACAGGAAAAAAGTAATACCCTTGCTCACTTCTGGTAGGATTAAGATTAAAGACCTTTACTGTTCATGTTGTGAAGACTATGAAGTATTTTATTTTTTTTTCTTTCCAGAAATTTAGAAGGGGATGTTGCACTGAGAAGCTCTGCTGCTGTGTATACGTATTGCAAATCTCGAGGACTGTTTGCAGGTGTATCTCTGGAAGGAACCTGTTTAATTGAAAGGAAAGAAACCAATCGCAAGTAAGCTCTATCTGAATGTAGAGGATTCAGTAACGGGATAGTGATGCAAGAAATAAGTGCAGTTGTAAAATAGAATTTGTTGTGAGAATGTTCCATGCTGAATTCAGGGTTACTTGAAT
Organism: Oreortyx pictus; assembly: GCA_036925125.1. Taxonomy (NCBI): domain Eukaryota; kingdom Metazoa; phylum Chordata; class Aves; order Galliformes; family Odontophoridae; genus Oreortyx; species Oreortyx pictus. The sequence goes on along the minus strand of JAUPFR010000002.1, from coordinate 88,287,555 downwards.
GGTAAGAGCGTCTTCAGTTTGGATGATAGATATCATCAGAGATAAATGTTAAAAGACTGTATGTTCTAGAATATAGTTAAAGAGATATTAACAGTATAATAAGAAATATCCTTTAGAGCCACTTGAAACACAGCAACTAAACAAGAAAAATATCTGTTTTAGGCATCACTGAATTTGGGAGAACAGTTTTTGAAGTGCCACTTCTGATGTGCAGCTTATTTAAATTTAAAGTACTTAAGGCACATTGGAATAGTTGGAAATATTTGAAATGCTTTTCCTTTGCTGCAGATACTGTATTTTAAATCTTGCAAATATTTTGTTGACATTTTAGTAACTGTGAGAGGTCTATTGCATGGTATGTTCTATATTTATTCTGTTTATACCAGTAAGACTGCTACTATTTTTAATGACAGCATGTCAGTTACTTCCAGCTATCGCCAGGCATAAAATTGCAGTTCCAATGCATCACTAAGGAATCTATTAGAACATTTTGTGGAGTTAATGTGTATTTCTTCAGTCTGTTATGTGATTGATACATGCTATGTGACAGTAACAAAATACAACTCGTGAAGAACGTTTTGAAATAAAGTGGTGGAAGACATCCAAATTGGTTGAAGTTATTTGTCATTCAAAATTTATCACTAGTTCTGCTGCTTTAAAATAGCTGGTCAGTAGGATAAATCTGGAGAGGAAACACTTTCACAGCTATCTAGACACTAAAATATAAAGTGATCGAATACCTGACATCTTTTCTTTGATATCAGGTTTTATGGGCAAGATATACGTGCTAGTGCCATCCTGTTGGGTGATGTTCCTTTTCCTGCTCAAGCAGAAGATCTGTATGAAACTCTTGCATCCTTCACTGAAGTATATGAAAATGAAGAGCAAAGAAATAATCCAGGAAAAGCTGTAAGGGAACGAGGAAGGTTTTTTGTCACAAACTTTTTTTCTCTCTGTAAACTGTTTACGGTCAAGTGTATAGTTACTGTACGGGTAACGTTGGTGTTGTGGCACTCACAAGCTGTCTTTTGGATGCTTATAAATGTAACAGCTGATAATTCACAGAATCATAGAGTGGTTTGGGTAGAAAGGGACCTTTAAAGATCACCTGGTTTCAACTACCCTGACATGGGCAGGGACACCTTGCTGGACTCTCTGGATGAGTATGTTGTTGGTTTGGTTTTGCATCATCTAAAAAAACGACTTTATAGCTGCCTTTTTAGAATAGCACATAATCAAATCTTGAGATGAAGTTTCTTCAAGCTACTCATAATCAAGTAAATAATGGGCATACCAGGTTTTATGTGAATGATCTTCATTTTTTTTTCTACGTTTCCATTCAGTCACATTTAAAATAATACAATGCTGAGATCTATGGAAAATTATTTATTCAGGTGTTATACTGTTATATAATCATTTAGTTTCATCTTTTTAAAACCCATAGTGAATTTCTCTATAGTTAAGTCTATGTCACTAGCTCTTTAGTTGAGCATCTTGTTTTAGTACAGTTTCAGTGGAGATGATAATTTTGAGTGTAACTTTGCATGCTTTTAGACTATGAAGTTAAAATCTGTTTCCAGTCTGATGTAACTAACTCTAAAAATGTGTATGTCTTAGGTCAGTGACCCACCTGGTAGACCGTCAAGACCAGAACCTCATAAACCATCTGTTAGGCCAACACCTCCAGGTTAGAGAATATTTTGATAGTGATTAATTTCTCTCCTTTCTGAAAGTAGAAAGTAAAGACTAATTAAAGTTACGCAATTATTGTAATAGTAACTGTCTATATAGTGTTTTTTTGTATTCATTCCAAGTGCCATGAGAAATAAAGAGTACCTTTTTTTTTTGTTTGTTTCTTTGTGTTATATTAACAAAGTTTTCTCTCTGACATATTTTCTATAGAAGTAGCATTTGTTTAGTTACAAAAGCAAGCAATAGGCCAAAGAAAGCATACTTGTTTATAGAAGGCCTTTGCCTCAATGATATTTCTTAAGTAAAAAGTCACTAGAAGCTGCTAGTCCTGCTTCTAGAAGCTTCTGTTCTCTGAAATCTTAGTTCTCCTTTTGGTTGTCATGTCTTTAAATAAGCAGTTCTTAAAGTTGAGGGGGAGAGACAAAGTTTTGACTCTCTTACTATCTTGTCTACCAAAACAGTCACATTGAATATGTCAGTTTCTGTTAACTTGATGTGGATGTAAGGCAGGATGTAAGACAAAGTCCGTATTGCTTTCTCCTGTACTACTCCTTAGATAACTGCAGTCATTATGGAACTGTTGAACGTGTATTAGAAAACAAGTATATGAAATATAATAGCTCATAACTTGCTGCTTAAATTTATCTTTCAGCTAAAAAAAACTCAAACAAGCTTTATCCTGAACTTCCAAGTGATTACGCCTCTCTGGGTAAGTAGCGAGCTTACATATTTCATTAATGCAGTATGAAATCTGCAAAGTCCTGAACATACTTTGGAAGATATATATCAGAATTTGTCTATTCCTTTAATATCCATGAGTTAAAATGATATTTCATTATATATGCTCTCCTGAAAATACTTCATTAATGTGTGTCTTATTCCTTGCTTTTATATTCGAACAAAAATGTCTTATTTTCTTTTTATGAACAGCAAAAGTTAGTTTGGTTTATTCAATGACCTTGAAAAATACATGTAAAATAGTTTTGCTATTTTCAATTGCCATCTAACTGAAGTGAAAAAGAAAGCTGATATAACAAGCTTGTACCCAAGCACTTACGCAGGGTAGTGTAACTCCTGTTTTAATTAAGAAGCACTTCCACAGATCTTATCTGATTATGCTTGCATAAGTATAATTTCAATTGCTGTTATAGTCCTGGAGGTTTTTGTGAGCTATCTCTGCATTATACCAAAGAGCTATTACTTGTTCATTGTTCTGGTTAACTCTCTTAACTTAAAAGCAGGAGCAGTTTGAGCTCTAACAGGGAATCATACTCTGTAGTATTTGCAGAGTAACTTCTCTGGGGCCCAGCAAGTGGAAACATGTGATTCATTAGAAAAAATGTTATGATTGAACTGGGTACGTTCATTTAGCTTCCATAGTGGTCTCTCCCATCAAAAATCCCATCTTCCACAGAGAAAAGGCTGTTAAGTATTTCAAACACAATGAAACAAATTGCTTGATACAAGATATTGTCCTGTTAATAAGTAAGTGTTTTTGTGGTTTTGGCTGGGATAAAAACTGAGGCTGAGACATTCTATAATACGTGTATATGTGTGTATGGATGGATATGTACATGTTTTCACATATTTCATACGCCAATTGAAAATAAAGTAAAACAATTTCCTTTTTCCTTAATCAAACTTGATAACTGCTCACAGAAGAATCTAATTCAGGCAGAGTGTTGTGATTTGACACAGCACTTATCCTGTCTTGTCTGAAGGCCAAAGGTCTTGATCGTATTTTTAATCTCTCAATTCATGTAATTACAGATGTAATTCCAGATTTTCACTAATAATGAGGTAAATTATGTGTTATTGTCCTCATAATCTTCCCTACTATATTTTCACTACACATGCTGTTGGGTTATGTATGTGTTGATGGGACCAACATAGCAGGAGCTTAAGCTGAGCCATGGATTTACTTCTGCAAATCCCTAGCATCCTTCTGAGAACAAAAATTTTCTGTCATATTGTAAAACTTTTCCCAGGAAAAAAATAATGTTTTTCCCAGGAAAAGAATACTCAGCAGCTGTCATCTAGAAAGAAAGAAAAATTGGTCTTCTGACCAACAAAACTAAACTTCAAATGAAGTTATGAAAACCCTGACCAATTGAGAAGTTTCTCCAGCAGTAGGGAAAAAGCTCAAGCATACATTTGCTGCATTAAAGGGAGCGCTCTATAGAAACACAAGTGAGAAGGTAAAAAAAATCTTCTGTAGCCATCTGCTGATGAGTTTACAGACTTGAAATCAAAATGTAGACTGACTCAGTCTATTACTGAGGATTCCTGCAGATTTGTAAAAATTCACAGAGCTATCACTAAAGAGAACAATAGGAAGTGGAATTTTCTGTATTTAAAAAAAAAAAAACTTTCTGCAAGAAATGCCTCATGGTAAATTTCATTTTCTTTAGAAGCTAGATTTGACATATTTTGCATTGTATTGCAGGTTCTTATTCCTTATGTGTCAGTTCAAGTGGTATCTGAATCCACAATGTATTGTGTATGTTTCTATAGGCTATAAAGAATTGTTCTTATTACAGGGGAAAAACAAGGGAGAAATTAATTCTCCTCTGTCTGATAATACCAAAGCCTTAAATGCACAGAATTGTAGAATGGCTTGGCTTGAAGGGATCCTAAGGATCATCAACTTCCAATCCCCTGCCATAGGCAGAGCCACCAATCTCGAGGTCTGGTACGAGAGTCTGGAAATGAGTTGCAGTCCCTTTCTCTACAGAAACAGAGTGTGTGTTTATGTTCAGTGATGGAGTAGAAGCCTCCTTAAGCCCATGCCTCCTGTCAGTAATCTATTTCTTCCTGTTTATAGTCCAGATGATTTTAATAGTGCTGCCTAGCTGATATAACTTGTACTAGCCAGACTTCATCGCAGGATTAGTGGCTGCAGTGAGTGTTTCACAATGATCTGAAAAAACACTTAGCATTTCTTGCGTCTCTGTAATTACTAGGGGGGAAAAAAAAACAACAATGAACGCTTGTTAGCTAGCTAATGGAAAAGCACATGGAATTAATCTTTAGGAATCTTCGTTGTAGGTATAATGTACGTTCAGGGTTAGGTTTGGATAATGAGCAACAAACTTGTCTGTGTTGTAACACAGTAAGGGAGATGCCTTTTCATTTTTCCTTTCTGGGGTGAGGGAAGGGGGTGGCTAGGAAGCATATGCTGGTCAGAATTTTTGTCTTTTCAACAGTTATGAAAGCAGCAGAAGGGCTTAAACATTCATCCATCTCATTAAATGAAAGAGGAGCTAGACTTGCAGATGATACATTTGTAATTATATTTTATGTAGTTCTGAATTATCTAGAAAGGTTGTATTACATTGCTTATTTCAAATGCAAAAAGAATATTACATGAAAAACATGTATTTTCTAAACTGATTGTGTGATACTTGACTAAGATGGAAGTAGAGTGTTTTCGTGTAACTCAATAACACTTAAGTTAATGCATTTAGCTGGAAAATAAAAAATAGAAATGCTTTAAAATTTTCCAGGCACTTGGAAATGTCACACATTTTATTTAAAGAGGAATAATGATTTGTAGAACCCTCTTGCCATTCTGGAAAAAATCATGGCTGAGATTGTGATTCACTGGAGTATAAATTTTTTACAGTAGTAGAGGATTAGAGGTGTGACTTTTATTTTGTTTTTATTCTTTGTTTGGGCTGGCTTTGTTTTGTTTTTCTTTTGTTTTTTAAACTATTTGGATAAATTACATTTGCTCACGTTTATGAAAGTTCATTTCTCCTACCCTTCCAGCATGAGGGACTTGTAACTTAATGTTTCTGCTTGTCCCATGTATGTTACTTACAAATAATAAAAAAATGACTGGTCCTTCCAAGATTTATAACCATGATGCAGTTCAGGAAACAGAATTGAGATAGGACTTGGAGATGAGTGTATTGATGCTTTTTCCTTAAGACAGCAACAAAAACCTTCCAAACATAGTTCTTTATCTGTTTATTTGCAGTGATCATAAGTTAGTATGAAACAGTTCATAGGCTTGAATTCTCTGACCTTCAGAATGCGTACTTGCTTAGTGTTTTGTTCTGCTTCTGCTCAGTAACGTGTAGAAATGTTTATGGACAGTGGGTCTATTGCTGCAATACTGAAAATACTGAAATTTATGAAAACTTGTGCTTGTGTATCCTAAGTTTGAGATTTGGTTCTTTGTTGGTTTCTTTTGTTTTATTTGGCTGATTGTGTTTTTGCTGTTGTTCTTTAAGGTTTCTCTCATATACGTTGATTTTCTTACCCTACATCAGTACTTGAACCAAATGTTTTTAAAATTTATTTTCTTTGGGAACGTGTGCTGTCTTCTTTTGATTTTTGAACTGAATAAATATCTACCTATGGAGCTTGTTGTGGTTGTATTCACTAGAGCTCTTTCTTACACAGAGTTTTTGTTCCCCTCTCGTTACCTTTCAGACAATTCTGCTGTAACCAACTCACATTAGTCTTTCTTCTGATTTCTAAACAGATTGATGAGTCACTGTCCTTTTCTCATATCAAGCCTTAAATAGTACTACAAACAGTAAATTTTGAGATGTGAACTCACTGAGATCAATAGGATTTGGACTTCTAAAAAACATAATGAATTTAGGCCTCTCAGAGGTGCGTGCTGCTTTTCGTTCTTAAGTTCATCAGAAATTGGGTCTGGTTTAATTCTCTGTAATTTTGGGGGGTGATCTCAATGTGTATTTCAGTAATATCTGAAATCCAGCTGATTGAGTTAATCCATGAAAATTTCGATTGGTGAGAATTCAAAGAATTACTTCTATGCCTCCTTAAGCATATTTTGTCAAGGAAATTTTAGGGTCTATATGCAAATTTATTTGCTTTATTTGCACATTACCTTTTCTGTGTCCAGTTACGCATATGTTAATAAAGCCAAAAAAATTAAATGAGTCAAGAGTTAATGGAATGCTTCTGAGATACAAAGCTTAACAAAGTCTGTTTTGCAGCTCTGTGAGCACAGTACCAAATTTTTGCTTGTGACCTCCTGTTTTATTATTTACTGTACATGGATGCCTGCTCTATCTCACCGTTTCATGTGCATTGTACTCTATAGGATGATATTGTTCAAATTCGGGAAAAAGATAAAGTAGAACTGTGACACTGTTCTAGATGTCTCTACGTTAGTACCTCTAATTATGTGTATTGCTGAGCTCTACACAGCATAGAGAAACCATTTAGAGCTTCTGAAAGAGAGCAGCACTGTCAATGTGCTTGCAACTTCGAAACAGGAATGTGTATTGAAGCAGTCACTTGTTTGGTTTTTTTTAATGTGGTAGTCTTCTTTTTGGTTTAACAAAACAAGTACCAGTTTGGAACAGCTCAAATTTAACTGGAAATCTGTCATGTAACTGTTTATATCAGTTATACAGTTCCACATTTAGAAATCTGTGGTTTTAAACAAACAAAAGTCTGACAACTACACCACAAGAAAAATGTGTGTCCAAACCCTTTTATTTGGGCATTTTTATTGTACCTCACAGTAAAAATATTATCCCCAGTTCTGGAGATAATAAAATTCAAATATCTCTTCTGTCTCTATTTTTGTGTAATATCTGAATTTTTGCTTTTTCTGTACTGTTGGAACTAGCTCAGACTAGTAGATATTTGTTTCAGAAATTTTTTGCATAGTGGAATATATGATGTCTGTCATAAGTTCATGTTTACTAGGTCAGTAGACAATGTCATGAAGGCCTAACCCCCTGGAAATTATCTATGGTAACTCTTCTTTATCTCTTAAGACTTTTTAGCTAAACTTGGTCTATTTTTGTTTTCTTCACAGCAAGGCTTGTGACATGTTTATATTTAGTTACTGGAATAATAAAACATCCATCTGGTGGTCCCCACAGTATTAACTTCCTCGCTATTATGAGCTCTTCTTTAATACTAACCAAACCCAGGAAATCCCAGGAAATTATTTTTGAGACTATTTTTAGTTCTGAATCACTTTTCTAGGATCATACTTTTGTGAATGTAATAATTCAGATAATCAAGCTGCTTATGGCTTATGTGGCAAGCTGAGAGAAAAACGTAGTGTGCAGGAATTTTCTGGTTATAGTGAAGTAAATACTCACTGTGTATAATCAACTAACTCAAAATACAACAGAGCACAAGAGATTGAGGTCATATGTGCTGGGATGAAATTGGTGTCATCCTGATGTGTGTACATGCGTTGGTGGAGAACTGTAATGCTAAATATGACTGGAATGGGGAGCAGTATTTTTTTCATGGCATTTATTTAATGATTAGGAACAAAAATTAGAACAAATTTACAGTCAAATCTCAGTGTAGCTGATGCTTATTTTTATTAAGCAGCAAGCAGCATTAGGGTGATCATTCTGATACAGTTAAAATGTGAAGTTGTTCATATGAACTTAAAGATACTAAATGGTATAGTTTAAAGCCTTTTGTCTGAGGCCCTGCTAAAACAAAATGTTTCAGCATGCTTTTGAAATATGCTTTTTTTTTTTTCCGTTCTTGTGGTAGGATAAACAAATTTAAATTACTGTATTTCTATTTATGTATAACAAACATGGGAGCATGGGAGCTTTTCCTTTGTTAGTTCTAATGGAAGCAGGATTTTTAAGTACCTCTAGCTGCGCAGGTTTTTGTCCATACTGCAGGAGACTGTGCTATGTGTGACTTACTTATGATGAATTCTGATGCTGATCTAAGAGATGGAGACAATTTTCATGGAATCATAGAATCACCAAGGTTGGAAAAGACTTCCAAGATTATCCAGTCCAACCATCTACCTCCCACCAGTATTTCCCCACTAAGCCCTGTCCATTAGTACAACATCTAAATGTTTCTTGAACACTACCAGAATGTGTTCATGTAACAGTATAAGGATGTAAGAATATCTACAGGGACAGTGACTTCACCACTCCTCTGGGCAGCCTGTTCCAGTGCCTGACCGCCCCTTTAGAGGAGAATTTTTTCCTAATATCCAGTTCTTTACTCAGCAAAGAGTGTACCTATCCAAACCACAGGCTGCCAGCTTCTTTAGAAGAATATTGTGGGAGAGTGGGCTTTGCTGAAGTCTAGGTAGACTACGTCAGCAGCCTTTCCTTCATCCGCCAGGTGGGTCACTCGGTAGAAGGAGATAAGTTTGGTCAAAAAAGATTTTCCTTTCATGAGCCCGTGTTGTCTGGGCCTCATCACCCAGTTATCCCGCACATGCTGTGTGATCTCAAGATGATTTTGCAGTCATGGTTTGGTGGGAAGTGGATCTGTGAAACTTCAAATCTTGTTAGGAGGGACTAGAAGCTTCTATGTATCTGAAAATTGCATTTTTAAGAACATCCTGTCAACCACACAGTTCCCTTCGCTCCCCCTGCCTTCACTGGGAGCAGGAAAGGGATGGGCAGAAAGCTTGCATATCTCTTCCTGAAAGGATACTAGTGTTAAGGAAAGCTTTTCTTTCTTTGGGAATTAATTAGTATTTACCATGATGGAAAAACACTTGAAACTTTTCTATGAGCTGCAAAATGGGTAGTGCAAAACTAGCACTTCCCAAAAGGTGATCTTCTCTGTCCTGGAGGTTACATGGAAGAGGTCTTGTATTTACCTTAGCTGTGCTGGTTCAGCTTTACATTCATGTTGGTCAGCTGATGAGGTGTTGCTGATTGAGCCGTTGGTCATTTGCAGTTTGTGAAAAAGTTCTCAGTTCCTGAAAAGGAAATGGGATGTCTTGCAAGCCTCCAAAAATATGTTTCTACGTCAGATTAGGGAAAAAAAAGTTAGATTTCAAAAACACCTTCCATAGAATCTGTGTAGAAACTGCACAGAGTGAGACTGGGCTTGCTCTTGGTTTTCTTTGTTTTCAAGCTGTGAGTTGTTTTCCAGAGTGAGGTAGAAGATAATCTTTATGTTGAGTGAGCCAGTGCATGTAACTCAATGTAACCAGTGCATAACTGGTTAGGCATGTAACTCAATGGCTGAACTTTTGAATCTAACAGTATCGAGATTTAAGAAGCAAAATGAAGAGACATTGTATTCAGGTTGAGATGTTAACTCAGCACCTGTAGCAGAAATGTGGGAAATGTTGTCAACAAGATAAAAGTTGTGCTTATCTTTCCTGAACAGTCAAACTGACCTGAATAAAACATTGATCACTCCTCTTTGCTGTGCTTTTCAGAATATCAGTGTTATGCTTAGCATTGCATTTCATCACTTAACTGTTTATAAATACCTAAAGTGTGGGAGTCAAGTCAATGGGAGCAGGCTCTTTTCAGTGGCAAGCAACAACAGAACAAGGGGTAATGGACAGAAACTGGAACACAGGAAGTTCCACACCAAGACATGTAAGAATTTCTTTACTTTCACATTGACAGGGCGCTGTAACAGGCTGCCCAGAGAGGCAGTGGAGTCTCTTTGGGGATATTCAAGGCCCATCTGTACCCTTTCCTGTGTGACCTGTTGTGGGGAGTTCACAGTTATGTCTAGAGGTCCCTCCAACCACTACAGTTCTGTGGTTCTGCAGTCTTTTGCTGTATGATTTCAGTGAAGGCATTATTTGCATTAACGTAATCTTGAACATAGTAAAAGCCCTTGACATTGATATTGTTTATTTGACTATCTCTCTTTGAATGAAAATTGAAATGTTTTTTGAAAAGGCAGAAAAACTTCTAAGAAGTAGTCAGCAAAAATACTGTTACAGAATTGACTCTTACAAGCAGGGGATGTTTTTTATATCCTAAATATCAAATATATCCACAGATGCTTGACAAAAAAAATCCAGTTCTTTAATGCAAAAGCTGAGTATGCTGAAACAAAGATAGAAACATTCCATCAGCAGAGGAAGATGATGAGCCAGCATGTTCCCTAGCAGGCCAGAAACTCAAAAACAGTGAAATGTGTTTCATATTGAATGAGCTTAATTTGCATAGTAACTTAGACTTGACTAAATTTAAAGTTTTCTTCAACCACCGATGAAACCATTAGTTTTGTTTGTTAGATGTGGCGCAAACTGGTGATACTACAGAAGCTGCTGTTTTGAGATGATCTGTTTCCAGCTGATGTGAAAGAGATCAAAGTGTTTGTGTCCTTTTTCTGTGTGTGTTATGGAGGTTTGTTGGGGTGTAATACATCAATTCAATGCATACGGATTTGCATCTGTTGCTGAATTTCTATCTGTTGAGTCTCTGGAACAAAACTGAGAATAGTGTACCTTGTAGGGTAAGTCTGTGCCTAGCTTTGCTTTGTGCTCTTTTTAACATATAATATTAAATGTGGATGATTTTTTCCTTTTGGTTTTGTGTGTTGATGGAGATAATTCTTAAATTATTCACAAAGTCGACTAGAGGGTTTTGTAATTGGAAAGAACACTAAAAGCAAAAATCTGGGTAGAGTACTTGCTTTGAACAAATACGTAATGTCTAGCTCTGTAAGAATCAGAAAACGGGATTTGTTCGGACAAGTCCCATGAAAGTGGAAGAGGACTTCAGGCTTTTCCCTCTTTGCCATCTTTTCCCAGACTGGAGAGTACATATAGTCATGAGAGATAATAGAGAAATTCTCCTTGCTATTATCTAATCTACCTTGAGCTTGTTGAAATTGCCTTGAATCTACACCTGCTGTAATAAAACAGACACTGGGAGTACTGGATAGGGGTCATTTCTTTGTCTTAAAGTTGTAGAACAGAGCAGAGCAACTGTGGCCTGCCTTCCCTCCTCAGAATATATTTTTGTAAGTGATGGCACAAATAAACGCCTCTGTGTTTTCAAATTTCAGTGTTGAATACTTTGAGAATCTTAAGGTTGTTTTTTTTGTCAGAACAAAGAGAAAGGCAACTATTTTTGTTTACTTAATGGCGGCCATGGTTTGAGGTAAAACAACAGCTAAGACAAGAGAATATTTATTCTGTGAATGATTTGCAGACCTTTCATCATATGAGCATTGTTGGAAATTAATTGGATCAGCAGTGGTATATGACTTACTTGCAAGTATCTATATGGGAAGACTTAGCTTATATCTGATTATAGCGGCTTAGTACCTGTAAATATAAAATGTCACTCTACCGTGTGTATTTAGGCCTTCTCAAGCATCTGTTCAGTGAGACTTGAGATACTTGTTTTGTGCATGCTGAGTGTTTTTAAGGTGACTGTACATTTACAAAAATTAAAAAAAAAAAAAAACAAATTATGTAGATACAATACTTGAGATTTCATTTGTAAGATTCCTGACTTCCAGCATTTAGTTCCTGTATGTCTCCTAAACAAACACTGGATTATAATTTGTCAGAAAACGACTAAATTAAATTGTTTGTTCTGCTCTAAGAGGCTTAGCTAAAACATTTTCTTCCCATGTTAAAGGCTTAGAGAGGTGGTATAAATGCAGAAAATTAATTGGAGTAAGTTGAGAGAGGAACTAATGGGTGTTACTGCTACGTTTCAAGAACTGAAATAACTATTTTCTTGACGTGTAATACTTGAGATACAGTTGGGCTATTGTTTTGCTTTTCGAATGAGGGTTTCGCAGAGATTTTTTTTAACACATGGAATGCTTTGTTGCCAGACAGAATCTGAAAAGTTAATTTCTTCAGAGGATCCAAATGTGCAACATAATACAGTATGCTTCTGCTCTATTCTCTTGTTGTGTATCCATTTGATATTTCATTTCGTCTCACAAGAAGAAAGCTATGACATCTAGTTGTCGTAGCTCCAAAGCCATGACAGAAGAGCCCCAAAGGTCCTCTTTTTCTTTGTGCAGCAACTTGTATTGCACTTCCTTTTATCTCACTTTCAGTATTCTTCACTTCCATCTTGTCTTTAAACACAGAGAAATTCTTACATTTCTCAAAGACTGTACTGCATTCAATCTATCATTCACTGTGCTTGGTATTAAATCCAGAGAATGATCATTGCCTGATAAATGCCCAGTAAGTCATAACATTATGTGCTTGCTTTCTTCCAACCATGATATTCTAACCTTGATAATGCAGGAAGCTGACTTAGCTTTTTTGCCACCTAGCTGTGAACATAAACCAAACATCACCTATGGATTTGGGCCAGAGCTGACATTACTTAAACAATAGTTGTTACGAGTTTGATGTTCTAATATTATCAAAGAATGGACTATTAACTGCACTAAGCTTCTACATCCATAAAATATTATGAAGCATACACATCCAGTCAACTATATTTAAAAATTTCTTTCTTCAAGATGACGTTTCGCCAAAAGTCATGTGAAATGATATACTGTATCTGTCATTTTTTTATTATTGCATATGATCATAAAGTAAATATTTTGAGGCAGTGGTACTTCAGTATTCTGTAACCTCACTACGGAAATATTTTATTTTTCTTTGTTTACACTCTAGCAACGAAATGAGCCAATCCTTTCTCTTTATTTCTCTCTTTTAATAAAGGAATTAGGAAAATATTCTTTTTTTAGTATGAGGTAATACTCAAACTGGTCGTCTTGCCAACTGTAAATCATCTGTTTTCTGTTGCAGTTTTCATAATTTTGATTGTTTTGTAAATTCTGATTGGAATAATCAGCTGTAACAAGACTTTTGTGTGCACAGTAATAAACATACAATTACATACTTCTGTAGCTCTGCTTCTTTACATCCTAGAGTATCTTCTGTGTTTTCAAAAGTGCTTGGAAAAAATGTCCATATTGGTGGTCCACCACAATTAGTGCTTTGATTTCCTGATTAATGCTGCTTTTAATTATTTTCAAATTTAATATCAACAAGTCAAAGGCCCATTTTTTTTCTTTGAAATAGCCTCACCATTTAATTCATGTGCTAGTATTTCTTCTTATGATCTTATCTGGAGAGTAGATAAAAAGGCCCTCATTGCTGATATTTTTCCTTTCTGTTGTTAATCTTTCATCTCCCCAGCCTTAGGTTTGTTATCTTCCTTTTTTTCTCTTCTGTAACCTTGGAACATCATTGTGTACAGAGACTCCTCTTTTGAAACTTACTACCATTAAAATAGTTCATGGAACTGGTGACTTCTTTGGATTAATGATCATCCAACTAATAAGTTACTTTTTTGTGTTCACCATATTATATGGCTCTGGTTTCTGAGTTTTGGTGTTTGGAATATACCACTCACATTCAGAATCTATTGCTGTATATTGAAGTTTGTTTAAACTATGTCACATCCTTTTTCTTTTGGTTTCTCTCTGTGTTTGTTGTTAGCTGTTAATATCGTAATCCTTTTTTTAGAAACATTTGATCCTTTAGCTCTGTGTTGTGTTGTTTATCTGTATTATTCTGTAGCCTTGGCTTAACTCAGCCTTCCCTGTCCTTCTTTGTCACTAATACTTCTTTCATTCTTGTCTCAGCTATTTGTGGCTTCTGCTTCCTCCAGTGCTCTCTGCTGTCCACGCCTTTCCACTTTTTGCTTTGCTGATTTCCTCATTCATAACTTTATCTCCTCATCAGAAGATCTGTTTTGACAGTTTTCTGTGCTGATTCATCGGAGTTTTATTTATTTTATTTTTTTACTTTCACATTCAAAAATAAATCCGTGATCTCCACAAAATCTGCTCTGTGCTCATTCAGTTCTGTAACCTTTGTGTTCTTAATGGTAGAACAATCAGTTACTTACAGGTATCTTACTGTGGATGTAGGGAAAGGATGCTTACATTTGGAATTCACCTTATCTGCTTACTCATTCTCTTGAAGAATTTAGGCAAATTGAACACGCAGAGAAAAATAAGTACAATGAAAGGCACGAGAAGTCAGTGACATAAGGTTGCTAAATTATTCTAGTGTGACAATTTGAGGAAAAAAATTGACTAAAGAAGCATGAGGTTAAATAACAAGAAAGAAAGCCTTTAGCCAAAGTCTGATGTTATCAAAAAGGAGTTATGTAACTAGTAGTGAATTATTTGAAGCCGAACATAGGGGAGTAGGCTCTGAAATAGCCTCTCTTGAGGAGTTACTGGGGGAAAAAGAGGGGCCAAAAGGAAATTTAATGTCTGACGATGCTAGCCTGAGCCTCAGAAACTGGGAGTGTGCAGCTAAATTAGTCTCATCTCTCTGAAGATCTTCTTTCGTCTAATAAAATCCATTGCTGACCATATTGTTGTTAGTTAATCTTCTCTTGTGTTTCTATTTGGAATTCTTCAGTGTTATGCTGGACCCTCTTTAAAGCAGTTTCTCTTGCACCCAGCTGAAATTATTGACTCCACTTATGCTGATAAATTAAATGTTGCTAGTGAGTGTGCTTTTTGCTCTGAAATCCAATCGCTTTTCCTACTGCATTGTTGGCAGGTCCCTGGTATGATTTTGACCTGGGAAAGGTAGTGGGTATCAAGTGATTCCTTAGTATTTAGAAGTTTTTGGTACATTGTCTAATGTAAAAATAACTGTTAAAGGTTTCTAGTGACCTCTTTATAATCAAGTATTAGACATCGCATTGCATTCTGCCTTAACCTGACACCTTTGCACATTTTCTTTGTAATGTTGGTGCTCCTTAAATTCCATTGTGTGACTATGTCTGTAACTGCCTTTACTTCTATAGTTTAGGCATGTCTCTGAAAGATCCTCCTTGTCAGTCCTCCGTTTTTCTGTTACAGTTTCCCAACCAGTTACCTACCCTCTGTCCCTTTATGTTGTTAAGATACTGTTTTGTGCAAAAAACCTTATAACAACCTTTTCCAGATGCATCTCTTTTTGCCTTAATGTGTTGCTTATTTGTTAACTAATGATGAATTCAAGCTAAAAAAATTCAAAATACAATCTGAAACTGTCTGTTGCTGATCACTACGGAGCATGTGGTTTCCAAGCTGAGTTTCTTCAGCAGTTCTCACCTTCCCATAGGTTGTTCTTGGAGTACAATTTCAAAGATGTAGCCTTTTCTTTCCATCTCTACTTTTGTCCAGACTTTTGTCCTGTTATGATTCAATTGTTGCAATATCCTTCTCTCTGACCTTTGCAAATTCAATATTCCTTTACTCTCATCTAGATTCAGTTCTTACTTCAAAATTAATTTCCTTCCCTGTCACTTTTCCTGTATCATCTTCCTTTAAGTTAAGAATGTCTTTGAGCTCAAACAGAAGAGAAAGAACCCCCCTGTCAGATCTAACTTTGATCTTGTTCTTGTGAATACTACAGATTGAACTTAGTAGTTCAACTGCTAATTCAAACTTAAGTCATATATCTAACTTCAAACCTCATCATAGCCCGGTGTTGCTGCATTTCTCAAGTCAAAATTTCAGATCTTTAGTTTCTACTGACCTGAGCCCTAACTCTAATTTAGAAGTTACTCCTTACATTAGTGGTGAATGTGATCCCTTCAGAATTTACTATGGGTTATTTCCTTTCCCACACCGTGTTGTCTACACTCTAAAGGAATGTGCCGGGCACAGTAGAAAATGTCTCGTTGGTGCTCAATTCTCAAAAAAGGAGGAGGGGCAGAAGTATTCACTGTAAGAACTAGACCTATTTAAATCCCTATTAACAGTGAATGTGTAAATGGAATAACTATTGCTAACTGGATCCTGTAACCAAATTCAAATTCCACCTTTAAAGTTTTGACTGTGATGCAGTAACTCATATTATCTCAGAATGAGCCATAATTAATTTGTTGCTCCTACTCTCTACTTATGCAGGTATCCAAATATTGCTCTGAGCATTGTGAGCACATCAAAACCAGAAATATAATGCCTCATCTCATTCTTCATATTGTTTATCCACTAGTACACCCTTTATTAAATTCTGATCCTAATCTTAGCCCTATTAGTAGCCCGGCCACCCTTTCAGTCCTAGGTAAATCAATTTACTTCTGAAGAAAGAATAACCATCCCGACTTCTCATGGGACTGCTAGTGAGCTTGGCATTTTAATTTAGGTTATGCTCTCAGCCTAGCTTTATTCCCACAGTGAATGCTTGTCCACCTTACTAGACCAGCAGTTAAATCAAGGTCTTTAATTAAAGTTATTAGTTAAAGCTCAGCAATGGCCATGAGCCATTCAGCTTGAACACTAATCTTCACTATGAGAGCAGACACATGCAAGAACTGTCACTGAGAAAGACTGCTCAGTTAATGTAGCTTAAATCAAAACCATGATTGAAGACATTTATTAATTCATTAATGACAAATTGCTGTTAATACACGATCAGTGTTAGCATTACAGCAAGTGAACTGCAACATTTGACAACTGCAACATATTAATGCACAGTCCTAAATGCTCTTTTATGACTAACCCTCTGAGTTCTTAATTGCACTTAGCAGGCATGTGTGTACATTAAGTATAGAAGTGCATGTTTTCCTACACCTGTTGGAGGTGTGTGTACTCCAGTTGTGTGTGTGTGTGTGTGCTTATGTGCGCCACTTCTACCTACTGATACATAAGATGGCAAGAAGTTCCATTTGGGAACTGGTGATAGTCTTCCTTTTCAATATGGTAGCTTTGGGCAAGCATCATGCAGGCAGTTTGGTGTGTTCAATCTGTGTGTAGGCACAGTACGCTTAAAACTGTATCTTAGCAGGTGGTGTTGTCCAAGTCATTTGCTAAAGATGGCCACTAAAACCAATTAAATCTTCATTGCTGCTGACACCAGTTGCAATTTTTTACTCAAATGTTTGCAAGACCAAGTAGTTAACCTAGTTCTTCAGCCTACTTTGTATTTTTTCATGAACTTTAATTATAAACTCAATACTAATCCTTTCCAAAAAAGCCCAGCATGACCCACTATAGGTAAACAATGAAAATTGGTGTCGGCTCACTGTTAACAACTCTCATCCTAAAGTCACAAGCAATGACTGAGGGTTTCAGTCCCTGTGAACAGTATATACTAGTGGTAAAAAATATTTGCAACAATGGATGAGATTGTTTTTCAAAGCATAGATGTTTGTATCTGCCTAGATCTCTTAATTGTTTTCCATCATTTTGTCTGTTTGTTGATTTTTTTTTTTTTTTAATTTCTGCAGAACAAGCAGATTGATTGCTTAATTATCTAGGTATCCATTTAATCAGTGAGAACTCTATTTGAGCTTCTCTGTAAGGTGATACTTTTTGGTGAAGCTTTTATGCCAGCAGCATACAATTTCTGTCATCTCTGATACTGAAGACTCATCCAACATTGGTATTCTGTGTGGCAGTTCCAGTTACTTCTCCCTATTTCTTTACATAATATAAAGGAAGTAGAAGTCAGTGTGTTGAATTTGTTATTCACTCAGTTTGATTTTTAAGTGACAAAAGCTTTAGCTATGCATTATACAGATCGTACAAAAATTTTGAGTAAGGTAGGGACTATTCACTTTCAAGTAAAAATAAAACTACCTGGACTATTGCATTTTCATGTGGTACATTGCCTACTAATGAAAACAATTTTACAGTTTTCCAGCTTCAAAAAAAAAAAAAAAAAAAAAAAACAGACCCAGAGCCCAATTATCAAAGCAAAGACTTAATCAAATCATAGAATCACAGAGTGGCTTGGGTTGGAAGGGACCTTAAAGATCATGTAGTTCCAACTCCTAAAAGGAAAATGCATAATGGGTGGAGGATCACTGATTACCCTCTCAGTCAGTGCTCTCAAACATCAGTATCTTTAATCTGTTGACTGGTCTGGAATGACAGTTGTGTCATAGGGCTTTTTTGTTTTTTTACAAGCTCCCTTGCTTCAGTTTAGGTGAACTCAGAACCAGCAGAAATAGTTCGTTAATTCACTTATAGGTTCTGTTGTAGAAGTGAATGCATGATGTACAAAGATCCTGCTAGCTCTGTAATTGCTAATGATTAGCTAATTTTTCAAGGTGGATGTCTAGCAAACTCACCACTAACCTCAAACACTTAAAAATCATTTCAGTTTTATTACTGTGTCAGTGGCCAAAACCAACACTTGATATTTTTAGTATAATTCTGCAAATTATTCAGCATCAGACATTCAAATATAAGTTAGAATGTGAAATTAATATCTGTACCAAGTCATACATTAAATTGTGTTTGTCCAAGCAGTATAACTCAGTTACTATAACTCAGTTACCTATATGGTTGTCTTCTTTGAAAGTTCCTTCACATTATTCTCACCTAGCACTTCCCCAGAAAATTCATGGATGCCATTGAGGAGTTACTTTAGTCTAGAAGACTGTAGATTGGATGTGACTCTAGCATTTACTATTACATGTGTGTCCAGTCTATATTAGTTGGCCCCAAAGTCAAAGGCTCTTGCACTCTTTAGCTAATTAGTATAAACATAGCCATTGTCTGTGTCCTATAAAAACAATGGTATTTATGCTGGCCAGTGCAGTAACAGATTTTCAACCAAATTTTCTGTAGTTCTGTTTTGACCACAGTGCTTGAAGAAGGCTGCTGTGTGTATTCAGATACCATCAATTAAAGAATTTCCACAGTGTAATCCAGTGTGCATACTCATAAATCTCAATGATTTCAGTATCGTACACTGTATGTAGCACTGTAGCACCATCTTGTGTGAGCTGAAAATGTGATTTCAATATTTGTACTCTGGAATCTTCAAGTGTATCTGTAACAATTTCATTTAAAACAGTTTAGATTTTGACAGTACACTCTAAAAATTAATCATAGTGGAGTTTAGAAAAAGTGACACTTTCTCATCTATAAAATATAGCACCTATTGTTATACAGTATAATAAGTATGCACCAGAGATTACATAAAACTTCAGTATGGGGGCAAGAACATGAAACAGCTCATCCTTATAACACATGTGGCAGATTTCATAGTACTGCATTCATTGGGGATAGCTCTTTTCTAGAATGCTCCATATAAATATGAGGTACAATATGCCGCGATCTGAAGATAATAAATATGTTTGATGCATGGTTTACACTACTAACATCCACAAGTAAAGCACAGAGATGAAAATCTTGGTAAAAAAAAAATGAGAAAGAGCTGCTAGGGAATATAAAATAGCTTACAGTAACAAAACTGAAAAATGCCTCTAAAAGATAGCAAGTAGCAAATGGGGCAAGGACTTTGAAATCAGTATTTGTAAAGAGCTGTAGTGCTTCCAGGTTTCTGCATGCATGGGAAGATGCACATTTAGAGGCACTACTTTTGAAGCAGCTCTCATATATCAGCAGTTTACACATACAGTGTTATAGTCGTCGTCTCCTTTCATTCTGTTTGAGTGAGGTTTCTGTTTGGGGTGGGGATTTTTTCTCTTTCTTTTAAATTGATAAAAGCAACCAGAAAAACAGTTCTGCAGGTTAGAGGATAGGTTGACAAAAAATAAAAATTAAAAAAGTTTAGTGGTACTTCTTTCATAAGCCCTTGTACCTGAAATTTGTAGACTAAGAGGAGCTTGGGCTTCTGCTTTAGTAGTAGAGTTTTGGCAACAACCATTACTTGCAGATGCAGCTTGTGCTGAATACCTTTAATTTTGCATCTTTGGCCATTTGTGCAACCACCATATCCATATAACCAGTATATCCTGAATTCTTTCTACATAGTTGTGTAGTGTTCTTAATTATTTCCTCCTAATGAATCTTCCATTGCACCCCTTGAGTTCTTATTTTCACAAAGGATTAAAGTATGTCAGTTTTAAACCAATGTAACTAACTCATACATTCATAAAGTTAAAGGAATTGAGAGCAAACAATTTTTGTCAAATTGAAGAAGTTCACTTAGACTAAAGGTTCAACAGCATTAGATGTTGAGAAATTGCCTAAAAATGTTAAAATGAATGGAGACTGGATAATGAGAGACGATTTCCAAACTGGATCAGCAGTTTCATGATGTGTTTCCAACACCAAGAACTGAAGGAGTTACATAAGGAAATGGTGGAAAGAGAATAAAAAAACTTGTAGAATTGCTCTAAAATACCACTGTGCAACCCAAGTCACTTCCAGAGTCTCTTCCAGGACATCAAGAGATAATCAGTTCTTTCTGCTAATATAATTTTCTGGTTTTTTTACAACACGCAAGATATGCTAAAATCCTAAGTACTGGAAACCCAGTGGAAGTAGGAGAGATGTGCTGTGAATATTTTGAATTTTACCATGCTCTATCCTAATACTGATTAAAAAATTAAAATTCCTGCTTAAAGTTTGAGTTTTTGTCAAGGAATTGTCACAGGGAAGACATATTAAAATTAAACAAAAACGTAAAGTTGTTCTGGTGAGCACTTTTTCAGGAATTAGTTGAACTTTCTCCAACACTCCACTTTTGTTCCCACTGCCTCTTCTTTGTACAGATCATGCAGAGAAAACCGCTGATCTTTATTTAGTCCATAGTGCTATTTTATGAACTAAGTTGCGCTGATAGATTGGAATCCAGTTTTCCCTTACCAAGAATAGTGGTAACAGCATTGTTGTTTTTTTTTTTCCAGTTTCAGTTTATACATGGTAGATAAATTATTCTTATACCTTTGTTATTGTTTTCTACTGCCTTTTAAGAATATTTTATTCAAGGATTTACTGTATGTGCAATTTAGTAATTTTTATTTGGTTTGGTGTCTTTCACTTCAGGTAACTCTACAAGCAATCCAGTAGAAGTAACAGCACTTTATTCATTTGAAGGACAACAGCCAGGTGACTTGACTTTCAAAGCTGGAGACAAAATCACAGTCACAACCAAAACAGGTTCACAGTTTGATTGGTGGGAAGGAAGAATAGGAGGACAAACTGGCATCTTTCCAGCCAATTATGTTGCCATAAGTAATGACTAAATCTTTGTGGAAGAAAATGTTGAAGCAACAACAAATTTACACTGAAAAATGTATTTTAACTTTTCAGATTTTAGCTAAATGAGGTCCTTGATCAAGAATATTCCAACATAAGATTGAAATGCATTTAATAGCCTTAACTTTCCCTTAAACTTATTTCTTAAAATAAACATTAGGTGATGGTCAATTTATGGTGAAGTTTCACTTTTGAGTCAAGTTGGTGTATAAAAAGTACTCCCATTTATGTCTAGTTTTAATTATGTAATGCTGTATACTTTTATTTTTCAAATGAGGGAAAACTTACAAATATTTTAAAACTATATATGTATGTCTCTTTCCTTAATAAATACTCTGAAATCAGCATTGGGTTTTCTGAGTTGGAGTTCTTCACTTTTGCTAAAGACACAGATACTTTTTTGCAGGTATGGCATAAGAATTTACTTTTACTTGATGTTAAAAGTACTTCTAGCATTGCAGTTTTTCTTAGTAAATACTTTAGGTCTGGTCCCCAGTGTTTGTCATTGTTAAATGCACAAATATATTTCTTTCAAACAGCTCTGTTACAGCTAAGCAGTTCAGCTTCAACTTCTCTTACACTGCCCTCATCTTTGAAGAATTTAAGCACTTCTATAAGTTTGTTTAATAAAATGCATGAATAGTACCTGCCAAGAAAAAGATATAGGTTTATGATGTCTATTGATTCCTATAGGAACGTGTTTTGCGCATGGAAAACACAAAAAAGAAAACCCTTCTAGTTCATGAATGCACTTATATAATTCTTTCTGTTTCTTCTCATTTAAGGTTGTTTGTTTTCCTTATATTTGATATTTAATCTTGTTTAAGGAAGCAGTAATATAGGATGAATTATGAATAAATTATTGGTAAGAAAATATCTTTGTAGAATGTATGTAGTATTAGTAATGTATGTAGCACTGCACCTCTCAGATTTTGAGTACTTTAACAAGTCAGCTCCATTTTGCAAATGCAGATATTTACTTGAAAGTTGACATCAAAGGTGACATGAGAATGAGGCGAGAAATTTTTGAGAATGTTGAGTTTCCTTTGCAGTGCTGGATATGCTGAAATTGCCTCTTACATGGAATTAATGACAAGATGTTGATGAAGCTTCTTCAGGATGGGTTTTTCCCATCTTGAAAATGTGTTTTTAAGTCCTTGTTTTTACTATTAGATGGAAAATTAGTATGTGTAGTTTTTCTAGCAACCAAGCTTGCAGTTGTTCTGATATTATGATTTATTAATCTGTCAGGTGCTCATAGATCTATCTTCAGCTTTAAGGCATCTCACTTGAAGGACAAGGGTAAGTGTAGTACAGTGGTCATCAGAAAATCATTCAGTTCAAATCACTGGCAAAAGTTTCTGGACTTCTTTCAGATTAATTCACACATTTTGACAAATGAAACCAATAATGAGATAGAAAAACGTATAGTCCAATTTGTTTACTACCGTTCAGTGGAAATCTACCTTTGCCTGGTATTCAAGGTAGATGTGTATGATCCATCTTTATACAAACATCACCAATGAGCATCCATCTGGAGTGCAAGTCTTAAGAGGAGTGGCTGAGGGAACTGGGATTGTTTAGTCTGGAGAAGAGGAGGCTCAGGGGTGACCGTATTGCTCTGTACAACTACCAGAAGGGAGGTTGTGGTGAGGTGGGAATCAGTTTCTTCTCCCATGTAACTAGCAGTAGGACTAGAGGGGATGGCCTCAAGTTGCACCAGGGGGTGTTTAGATTGGATACTAGGAAAAACTACTCTGAAAGAATGGTCAGGTGCTAGAATGGGCTGCATGGGCAGGTGGTTGAGTCACCATCCCTGGAAGTATTCAAGAAATGTTTAGATGTTGCACTGAGGGACATGGTTTAGTGGGGAGATATTGGTGGTAGGTGGATGGTTGGACTAGATGATCTGGAAGGTATTTTCCAACCTTGGTGATTCAGTGATTCTAGGATTCTGTATTGTTTGCAGGTATTTTTGTAAGAAGGTGTTTTGCAACCAGCTGAAAGGTCTTAAGTAAGCTTATATAATTGCAGTGAAAGTATTAGCATAAGCCTTCTGAAGGACTGTTGTAGCATCTGTGAACTTGAGATTAAAAAACAAAACCTGTATTTGCTTATATTTCATAGATTGCGCATATTGTTAATAAGCAAAAAAACACTGTTATTCATTATATCAGGACTAATTAAATACAGTTAATATCACAGACCCTGAAGCTAGATATTCTACGTATAAAAAAATCACACTTCAGTTACCAGTATAAGCTGAAGCACCCACTAGCAGAGCTGCACTGTAGTACTTCGGTAGTCGTTTCCAGAATGCTAGCTGTATTTTCAGCCAGCATAGTTGCCTTTGTGTAGGATTTTTTAAAGCTTTTTAACTCATTTCAAGTGTATGCTTCCATGAAACTCAGAATTTATGAACATGCACATAAAAAGATTTGGTGTGTATATTTTATATGTAAAATCTTTTTATTGTTTATCTAAATTCAGTTTCTTGGAATGACTTTACTTTGGGAAAAATTAGGGTTGTTTAAATTTAAGTGTTCATAATAGTCTGTAGACTCTGGAGTATAGTACTGATTAATTACTAAATCCAACATGAAAGGGAAATATTAAATAAGAAATGTATCTTATGCTACAAAAATTCTGTTTTTCCTCTAAGTACAATATAATAGAGAAAATTCAGTGACTAGCCCAACTCAGGGATTTATACTTGTTGTCAAAAAGAAAACTCGAAGCAATACAAAATTATACTGCCTGATTCTACATGCCATTAACATAAGCTAGATCAGACTGTGTCAGCAGACTAAGATTTAATCCCAGAAATGTTTATAGTTACAGACTTTGCAGGAAAAAGTAGTCTTGCATCATTTTCTAAACTAATACATCTGTAAGGGACAAGTACATCGATAGCAGGTTTTCCACAGCAGGTGTTTTGCACTAGGTGATACTGCACAAGTACAGGTATTATAGGCACTGTGCATCTGCTGTGGTGTTGAGGAGGTCCGATTCATCATTTTGTAACATGTAAAGCAACAATTCGTATTGCTCAAGCACTGTTAATCAGACAACCGTAATTTCTCTTCCATCTTCCAGACAGTCAGTCCAACTGAATGTCTTCCTCAGTGATTTTCTCTTCTATTTCCCTTAATATTGTGGGAGTCAGATGGCAGGCATTCTTGCTATCAGGAATCCTGAAGAAAATCGTCAGTGTTGTGTACTAACATCTTGAAAAATGACTGACTTTATCTTTTAAAGGCTCCATAAATTTCACAGTAGCTCTAGTCTCGCTTGTACAAATTTTGAAACCAGATTTTCACCAATTATATCAAACTTTGCAGTCTGAAAACCATATTGCATACATTTTCTATCAATTCCACAAACAGCTTATGTCTGTCTGATCATAAAGAGGAGAAAAAGAAATGTATATAGCCTCACCAGTAGACCTGTAAAAGGATTCTCTGATCTAAAGGGAGCTGAAGTACATCTTCGTGTGTTGATTTATTACAGATATGTGGATCTACAGAACTACTGAAATGTAAAACATTCTTCAGTGTTTTCTGGATGCAGACAAAGCATCCATTTCTAAAATCTTGGTCAGAGCATTTGGAAGTCAAATTCATTTTTTTCAAGAATCTAAATTTATCCAACACTTTAGTGCAAAAGTTCATGGGAAACCGTTTGTGAGTTTTTAATTGGTTCTTGCTCTCAATTGAGTTAGCAATATTGCAAATTAAAATTCTTGGTTTTTTCCCATGCCATAAGAAATGTAAGAAAATAAATATAAATAGCAAGCTGGAGTCTTTGGAAAGGATTTTACTTCATTTCATCCAAAATTAAGTACAAATACTTGCCTAAATGTTAGGAGTGTATGAACTAGTGCATGCTAACTGTAATGCTGAATTCATATTGAAGTCTTCTATTATATCTGCAACCATAGTGTCATTAATCACAGAACTGTAGGGGTTGGAAGGGACCTCTAGAGATCATAGTCCAACCCTCCTGCCAAGGCAGGGTCCCTAGACCAGGTTGCACACGTATGTTGCACAGAACTTTCAAGATCCGTCTGGACGCCTCCAGAGAAGGAGACTCCACCACCTCTCTGTGCAGCCTGTGCCAGTGCTCCGTCACTGCACTGTGAAGAAGCTCCCACACATTTGTGCAGAACTTCCTATGCTTCAGTTTGTGGCCATTTCCTCTCGTCCTGTCTCCACACAGTGCTGAGAAAAGTCCAGCTTCGACCCTTTGCCTCCCACACCTTACATATTTGTAGATGTGGATCAGATCCCCTCTGAGTCTTCTTTTTTCAAGGCTGAACACACCCAGGTCTCTCAGCCTTTCCTTGTAAGGGAGGTGTTCCATGCCCTTTATCATCTTTGTAGACCTCCGCTGGACTCTTGAGGAGATCCCTGTCTTTTTTGTACCGGGGAGCCCAGAACTGGACACAGTACTCCAGGTGAGGCCTCACCAGGGCAGAGTAGAGGGGAAGGATCACCTCCCTTGACCTGCTGGCCACGCTCTTTCTAATGCATCCCAGGATAGCATTGGCCTTCTTGGCCACAAGAGCACACTGCTGGCTCATGGTCAACCTGTTGTCCTCCAGGACACCCAGGTCCCTCTCTTAAGAGCTCCTCTCCAGCAGCTCATCCCCCAACCTGTACCAGTGCATGTGGTTATTCCTCCCTAGGTGCAAGACTCTATACTTGCTCTTGTTAAACCTCATCTGGTTCCTTTCTGCCCAGCACTCCAGGTCTTGCTGAATGGCAGCACTGCCTTCCAGTATGTCAGCCATTCCTCCCAGCTTAATATCATCAGCAAACTTGCCAAGGGTGGACTCTGCTTCCTCATCAAGGTCATTAATGAAGATGTTGAACATGACTGGACCCAGCACCAGGAATTAAGGCTAACCTTCCTGTGGCTTCCCTGTAAATGTTTCGAGTAAAGCTAAAAAGTTAATTAGGTGAGGAGGAAGGTGGAAAAAAGGAAAGACTTAGATAGCTAGCTTTGGCAGCCAGTGTTTTCACATCATTCCTGAAAATGAATGTCATTCTGTTACATCAGATATAGGGTCTTATAACAAACACTAGAATTCTGAGTTTCTGAACATACTATTTTCACAATATTTGCAGTGATTTTTATGCCTTCAATCATTTTAATTGTATTTTCCAAATGAAAATACTAGGCAATTTTCCCACAGAGTTTTAAATCATTTAAGACTATTTTTTAATATGTTATCTCTCCTAATAAATTTAGGTGATGCTATTGAGGAAAAGTAATGAAAGACCTGGATGCAAAAGTATTATCACAAATTGACAGCTCCAGCTGTTTCAGGACATCTTTGATGCATTAACTGTCACATCTCTTCAGTGGATGCCATTCCTTAAAATTTAATTCAGTGCAGATATTTTGGGGCAAAATGTACTTTTCTCAAGCAGATTTTATGTCTGTTAAAATAGTGGGTTTAATTTGAGGTTACATTCTGTGGTGGTCATTTTTTTCTGGAAACTAGATCTGCTCCATTACCTTTTGAAACCTGTCTCAGGCTATTACTTGCTGTCAGCTCGGTATTCACTTTAGTGTGTCTCTTATATTTTCATGTTCCCAATTTTCTTCTTTCATATTTGATTACAAAATAAGCCAGAAACTCAGAACACCTATTCTAATTTGTTTTTTTGTCAATCATTAGATTCTTACAGTGTAAACCAGGACAATCTGCTCTAGTATTTCTCAGATTAGAATCGTATTTATAGTGTGTTTTTGCATATCTGATTTCATGCTTTTCAGGCTAAACCTTTGTCCCCTTGTGGGAATGCTGAAAATGCTTGGGCATGCTCCAGCTGATCTGAAATCATTCGGATTCTTCTGATAGCTTAAACTAGTGCTTAAGCATTAAATGGTGCTGTATCTACTGAAAATCTCTGTTACTCTGCTCATTTTACTGGGAGCCAGGCTGCTGTTCAAATTACAGTGTAGTACAGAGATTAGTGGTGTATTTATATGTTTCTGAGTACCATCCAAACAATATTTTCTCCATCTCCATCATGCACACAAGCCTGTGTGATAATTTACCTTTCCATTAACTCACACTGGCAGAAAGCAGACCTATTTTGCATCAGTCCATGCTAATTATTTTCATCTACATTATCATCTATGTCTTCTTCTGGAAATTTAGTTAGTTCTGTCATTTGAAAAGCTGTCTTAAACATCCTGCATGTTCAAAGCCAATGTTTGAAGCCGTGAAGGGGCCCTGACCTTTGCAGGTTTCTCTGTGACGTCCAACATCTTGTCCTGTGTAGACACACTGAAGTGTGGTCGTGAATATGACTCCATGAAGGAGACAGACTCTCTTTTTGAAGATTTCTAGTCACAATTTCTCTTTAGATAATGTTAAAATAATTTTCTAAATAAAATGTAAAACCCTAGCACTTTTTCCTTGTTTTGTCTTCTCAAGGTTTAGAACATTACCTAGGCATCGTGATGTCAAGAATATTCCTATTGTAGCAAGGATTTTTCTATTGATACACAGACTTCCAGGGACATTGTTTCTGTGGAGTATTCATTGCCATCTTGCTGATAAATGTTAAAAATAAATGAGTAGGAGAAAAGTATTCAGCACCAACCAACAAATCATCTAGAGAGTATTTTTATTCTGGAAAATAGACCTAGGTTTGTGCCGCAGACTTTCGGGTAATTGTAGGTTTAGGAGTGCTTCCAAGCTGGATCTCTGCTTTTCCAATGCAGTCAGTGGAGAAGTTACATGAAAAGCCTTCTAAAGTGCACTCTGGAGTCTGCAGTAGAGGAGATTGACTTGTTCCTTGAAACTATTATCCTTATGTCATTTTCTCACAAGTCCTCCAAACAATCTCTATACTTGAATGTTCTCATCTTGCATTTCAGTAGTAAGTATGTTTTTCTTCTCCATGACCTACTAAATTGAGCAAGAAGATAAAATTTCAAATCCTATTAGTGAGAGTTTCCAAACTGGAACGTGAACTGAAACTGTGGATCGCTGTCACTGTGAATAAAGAATGGAAAATCTAAGAAAGGGAAAGATATGATTAAAAGCAACATCGGTTCATACCTACTTCAAGTACAGTAATTAACATCAGATATTCATAGTTGTTGCTAGTTTTGACAAATCCAAGCTATTTTATTTCATCATTGCCTTTTTTGGTACTAACATAAGTGCTAGATAAAAATGTGAGAATTGTGTCCAAACCTTTCTTTTAGATTAAAAGATGCCATTCATGTTATTCTTCTGTCAGTTTAGAAATACTGTTGGCAAAACAAAGAGGTAGAAAATATTAAGCTGAAAAAAGAACAGCCTGAACTGAAGAAAATACAGATCTCATGTAAAGATGTTATTTCTTAAAGTTGTTCAGATCATAGGTTGCTAAATGGACCGTCTTAGTCTAGGGCTCTTAATTTAATACCTAACAACAGTTGGACATACCAAGACTGAGGAACTCAGCCTGGAATTTCTTTCTTTTACATCATATAATATTAAAAACTGTATTTATGTTCCTCTCCAGAGGGTGATGTTGGAATAAAAAGCCTAAATAGTATTCACTTACATTTTTAAAAAGCCTGTTTTTTAAACATGAAGAGGTTTCTGTTAACAGTTGGTCTCTAAAATCCAAATGAACAAAATGTATAGCATGATACTCAGCAGTTTCACATTAATGGATCCTGGCTGACAGTATGAAACTTGGACGTTATTGATTACAGTTCCAGTGAGATGTACTAACTTTAATACAGCATACAAGCAACACGTGCAGGCGAGCCAGATGCAAAACTGAAACATTATCTAAACAGTGCTGATTTCAAATGTTTCAAATGTAAATAACCCACTGGGTGGTCTTTGAGACTGTCAGCAGTCATTATTTTCTGTAGCATAAACAGGGCTGTCAGCTAGGATTTCTGTCGCATAGATAAAAATTCATTCTTCTCTAGTAAAGCCCAGGCTGTTGTTCTTAAAGAAAGTCATGCACCTCCATCAGAGATAGAGAGTTCCTTCCTGGATTATAATGAAAGGTCATCTAGTCCAACTCCTTCTCAATATCCTGTAAAATCTACAGGACCATGCCATGTGCTTCAATGGGAGCATGATTTTGCACAGGAGAACACATCAAAGTTTACATCAGAGAAGAAAATAAAATGTTCAGGTTCTCCTCAAGGCACCCTTCAGATTTCATTCTGGAAATGGATTTTCAGTTGTCTGTGTCTCTCTTCTGCAACTGTCCTGTGTTCTAGTGAACTGCAAAGATGTGTTCTTCCTACGCAGGTATTTTCTTTGTGCCTAAAGAACTGAGTATAGATTGCAGATTCCACTAAAGAGTAATCCTTTTTGATCTGAATTTATGCCTAAGTGCATGGTGAAGTGAAAGAAGAGTCTTACCGATGGAAAGCATTAACAGTGTGCTGAATCCTTCCTGCTGCCTTGGCTCCGGAATAGATACTGCATTCCTTAGTAATTCTTTTTTAATGAGGAAGGAAAAGGGAATTCTTCCTGTGGAGAGTGACCTGAAACCTGAAAGTCTAAGGAAACTGCATTTTAATGTGATAGATGAAAATAGTGGAAAGTATTTGTTGGGGCTCCAGAGTAGTCTGCTCTCTCATTCTGTAACTGAGAATATCATCACAATTTGTTTAATCTTAAACTGCACCCGTAGTTGCACTTCTTTGCTTCCAGATGGAAAGACAAGATAAGCAAACCTCAATTTGACACTGCAAAAAGTCTCTGTTCATCCAAGGACCTATGACCAGTGATGCAGAATTAATTTTCTTCAAAGTCTCTTGCTCATTTGGAGAAAGGTTAAAAAGACAAGAAAACTTTATTAATCTCTCTTTATCCTTTGCTCACATTCTGTGTGTTTGGTACAGTACTGACTTTGTACTGGTCAGAGTACCTGCCTGCATTTTTTCTCTTTCCTTTTCCTCTTTCTTTCAGTATCCTCTACAGCAGCCACAAAGTATTCTCTTCACTTTTCTTTCTCCAAGGTATTTTATACCATCTTTTTGACCCTTGCCTTCCTGTCTTGGAGAAAGCTATATAACACAGACGGAATCCTTAAACAGCATCTTCCTATTTCAATCTAGTATTCATACTTTTGAAGTTGTCTATAGCAGGTTATCTTATGTATGCCTTTTTCTTTCTACAAAGCCTTTTGATTTGTATAAATGTGTAAAATAATACTGTAGGTAGCCCGGTACTTTACTTCTGAAAATAATTCAATGACCAACCCCTAAAAAGAGCAATCAATCACAGAATCACAGAATTGTAGGAGTTGAAAGGGACCTCTAGAGATCATTGAGTCCAACCCCCTGCCAAAGCAGCTCCCTAGCCCAGGTTGCACAGGTAGGCGTCCAGGTGGTCTTGAATATCTCTAGAGAAGGAGACACCACCACCTCTCTGTGCAGCCTGTGCCAGTGCTCCGTCACTGCACTGTGAAGAAGTTCCCAAACACATTTGTGTTGAATTTCCTATGCATCAATTTGTGGCCATTTCCCCTCGTCCTATCAACACACACTGCTGAGAAGAGTCCAGTCTTGTTAAATGTTACAGTAACATCAACTGAAACTGTTGGTGCTGAGAAAGAAGACTCTTTCAAGTCCTGTTCTTTGGTATCTTTAATGTAAGTATTCATTGCATTTATTCAGTTATTGCCAGGAGGCTTTACTGCATATCCTGCATGAGCAGGTAATAAAGTGGAGGGACAGGACAGCTAAGGGTATATTCTGTGTAGCAGTGTTTATTAGTGCCTCTGTGTATTTATATGCAATTTGCAGCAAAGAGAGAATGCTGAACTGAACCTCTTTGAATTATACTGAATCCTGCCCTTTCCGTCATTATTATGTTATCGGTTGATGTTTATTTTTGTAACTGTGCTTTCACTATATCTATTAAAAAAAAAAAAAAAAAGAGCCTGCTTTGAAGTTCAGGATTTTCTTTTGCTGCAAATATTACTTAGAATTTGGCTGAAATTCAGCAACAGAGGGAAGGTCTTGAGCATGAGAATTCAAAAGCCATAGATCCTCTGAAGCCCTGGTCCCGTGACTTTTAATAACATAGCTTCTCTTCTTTTCCACTCCACAACCACAATTTACTTGAATGAATAAGATTTAAAGGATCAAAACTCTTAACTTGATACTGTTGGACGTGCTGGCATAATTTGGTTTTGTCTGCTCTAAGGTGTAATTTTGCTCTGATGTAAAAGAGAAGAATTATGAGACCAAACTCCCTACATAGTCATCGGAGAGGGGTAAGTGCTTGCAGGGGGAGCACTTAGGCAGTGTAAGTAAAAAGGCTACAGCAGGCAGTGTAGATAATGTGCTTGTGAAATATAACCATGACATGGGGTTCTTGGAAACTTAACCAGAGACTTAGGTGCATGTTAAGATTACTCAAAGAAAGATAAACTCATGGTGGAGTTCTTGCTACTTTCACTTGGAATGTTAATAGCCCAAATTAAACAGTCTAGAGTACTCCAAATGCCAGAGCAATGAAAAAGTTTACAGCAATGATATCAACACTTGGGATATCCATATTTTTTCAAGGTCTGTTCATTTCCCATGACTTTCAAAATACTTGAACACTGCCAGATAAAACTCAGGGTGCAGATACGATGTTGGCCTGATTTTAATTTGAGTGCCTGGGTAATTCCTTCTAGGAACTATTAAGACCTAAACAAAGTAGTTTCATTTTTTAAAAAAGGAGACTTTCCTAGTCTTGTAGTTTTTTCAGCATTAATTGAAATAGAGGAATGGGGAGAACAGACAAAATGGCAAAATTGAGAACAGAACAAGCAATCGTTACCTGTTTCCCATTTCACTGATGTTACCCCATGTATCCAAAACAGAACTGAAAAAATCAAGTTGCTTGAATAAAAAGGGTAGTAGGTGTTCATAAATTAAAGACTTCCAGGTTAGTGTGCTCAGCAAGAAAGACTAAGAATGAACTGGCACAGAAAAAAATTGTCCTTTGAAGATAAGAATGGTGTAAAAATGTAAGTAAACCCTGTTAAACTTGCATCTTCTCTGAGCAAATGGTACATTTGTTCTCAGAGATTGGCAACCTGTCCTTCTGTACTACTGAATTCAGGTATTCACATCAGAGATAATGGCAGGAGATACAGTGTAATTTCTGATCACACCTTCTACACAAACAGAAGTGAACAAGAACCAGAAAGCAAAGGCTGAGAAAATGGCAAAGCATCAGGTGGAGAGACAAAGCTGGGAATCTGTCTGGTTCCTGAACGTGCTGCTTGTTGGAGACAAGCCCTTGCTTGAGCTGGCCTTGCCGCTTATTCTTCCCCACAAGCAGTGTGAGGAACTTGCTGTGTTTCAGACAGTTCAAAGACTAATCCATGACAGAAATAGAGTTTATCCACTTCCGACTGATAGAAATCTATTTCTACAACACTCATTACATTCCTTGCGTAAGTTGTCAGTAATGGTCAGCTTAGTGCAAGGACATACACTGTAACGCAGAGCAGGAGTATCACTCATACTGCTGCAGAATATGTACTTGCAGACCAGAATTTCACAGGAAATGATGTCAAAGTCGCAAAAGTTATAATATTACTCTGCACCCACAGAATAATTGGAGCTGTACCCTACAGAAGGCTTGCTTGCTGTCTTGGGTAAAGCCCAGCTGTCCTAGGCATCCATTATTGCAAAAGCAACCCCTTGGCCCCTTTATATTTTTATAATTAAATGAATGTTATCAAAAAGAAACAAGAACGTGGGAAAGAGGGGGAAAAAAAGTTTAAAATAAGCGTCAGAACTGTGGGAATATGATGGGGGAAGAGCAGTAAAGGCAGTAGCTCTTCTCTCCAGCAGAATGAAGCCCTGTGCACAAGCTGTGCCATGTACATGATGATTTTATTTGGAAAATCATCATTACCTGTCTTACCTGAAAGATGACAGCTGAGTCAAAGGAGAACAGGACACTAGGTTGAACAAATGCACCTTATAGTTGGGTAAGTTCAGAGCAATTTTATGGCACACAGATACTACACAAAAGCATCCTATCTTTGGTCCTAGAGAGAGCTAACCTGAAACAGCTGTGAAAGTGTATGTAGCAGATATATGTGCAATCTAGAGAGGGAGTTCTCATCACACACACGAAAAAAAAAGAATGCAAAAAAGGAAAGACTTATTTTTGCTCTTTTTCCATGGTAGTCCTTTGAAGTAAATGATGAAATGCTGAAATGCAAAAAAAAAAATTGGAAATTAGATTGGAATATTTCAAAGGTTTGATCCAATTGCTCTTGAAATCATTAGAAATCTATTAACTTTATACTGAATGCCTAATGACATTCTTTTAGTAAATGAGCTGCCTTACTGAATGTATCTGAAGAGTTTGTGGTAAGGGGTATTTAATTTACAGAGCTGTTGGCTGATGTGTCAACACCCATAGAGTTAGAACAATGACAGCTCCAGGCAAAACACAGATGAAAAGATACCATCAATTTCAGCAAGAGCAATGGTGCACTCTGTTAACTCCAGAGTGTGGGTTGTGCCCACGTTTACCATTTTTTTTATCTTCTGTATTGTTTTGTTTTCTAATTCTTTAAATGTTCTAGATTGCATTAATGTCATCGGGGCAATATGAGAAGCCAATCAGGACACTATTTCCCAGAATACCAGTTTCCTCGTGTACATCAGGCAGAAGGAGTCAAAGCCAAAATGGTGTGGGACAAAGGGAAAGGGACAAGGCACTACTGGAAGAAGATCTTGTGAATCCAGATAAATAGAGAAGACAAGTAAGTAAGTAGTTAACATAAGCTAATAAGTCTTATTAGTCTGCTTCAGTAAAAAGGAGAAGCTGTCAGGTAATGCTGGAATGTGTGAGAAAATGTGGAGTTGGACCAGACAGGAAGGGATAAATTTCGGAAGCAAATGTAGAACAGAAAGAGCGAAAAAGGGTTGTATCAGGAGGCTTATATCAGAAATTAATTTGTTCCAATGTTTGCATTTGATGTGCTAGCCTCATTTTATTTTGAGTTTTATTTAGGAGGAAGATAGCAAAAGATCCGAATAGTCCATTTGCTCCCATAATCTAAGGATAAACTGGAAGACAAATCTGTTGTTCTACAGAGTTCCTAATGATATTAAACATCATTTTATGTCTCTTCATCCTTTTCCCATAATGCCAAAAGGATATATGTTAAAATTGGTACAATTCAGATATTAGCAAGGCCCCCACACAAGGATTACACAGAAATCTGTGAAGTGTTCTGTGAAGCCAGAAATCCAGTTACAGCTTGGAAGCTTTCTCAAGAAAAATGACATTCAAGTGAGAGCGTTTGTAATTTTTGATAGCAAAATTATCCCTCTCGTAGATTATTAATGGTTGCCCAAATTCTGATTAGAGTGAGGCTGGCGTGGAAATGGAATGAACAGCAAGTAGAGAGCAGTCAGGTGTGAGAAAGCATAAGCAACAGACCATACAAATGTAAATGAATCGGTTCTCCTTTTGGCCTTCACACATCTGTCCCTAATTAGTGTATATGCCTCTGTCAGAACTAAATAAAAAACTGATTTCTTCATGTTCATTGTCCTGAAATATATTTTCCCTTGCTTTTGGTACGCTAGCTTTCTTCCTTGCAGAATCAGAGAAACTGGGGCTTTTAAACTCAGCACAAAATTTAGTGCATGAGAGAGAAAGTCAGTTACTGTCACTTCTCTCATTAGATAGGTCTGCAGCAAAGGACAGCTCTGATTAGAAGAGCCATTCCTCGATAACCAGGTATTTTTTGGAGGGAGACGCACAAATAATCATGACATCTCAGGTGATTTTAGCCACAGAAAATTGACACAGTTCATTTAAACACGTGACCCGGTAGTTCTTTTGGCAAATCCATGAGATGTCAAAATGGTGAGGTTAGTCTGAACTCCATAGATTTTAATCTGTTTTTAAATTTTGGTATTTACCTTCTCATTAATCAAATGTGGGCTTCGTACTATAGAAAAAAATTTACAAAGGAAATAATACACCAAAGGAATAACATCTTCATAAAAGAAGAAGATAACAAGTACAGTTCGGCTGCCATTCAAAAATGAAGAATTCTGATGGGTTGATTAATGTTAGTAGAAAGTTTGTTCTCAGAAAATCTAAACCTTGTGATCAGTGGCAGCCGGCAGAGCAATAGCTAAATTGTGTTTTGCTAGAAGGAGCTTCTTGTTTGCCAGCTGCATTAACGGACAGCTTTCAAGAGATTTTTTTATCCCTTGTTATACTGACAAAACTTGCAGTCACTGAAAGTTTGAATTAGAAAATAATTTTACATCCCCATGGCTGCATTCATACATTGCATTTTTGCAATACATACATTGGATACGCTGCATTTTTAGATTCACTTTCTTTGAACAAATACAATTTACTTTACTTTTTAGCATATCATTTATAAATGCTATTTTTAAAAAGGATAATTGTTGAGCTGTTGCTTTTTGTCATGAAAGCAAATAGGTGCCAATAAGAAAGGTTTACAAGTCAATGACCTCTCTTGATCTTTGGATTACGGCCTGACTTCTAACAGCTAACATCTGCCACAGAGAGAAAAACCTAAACAAGTGTCAAAAGAACTGAGCTGATAATAGGAGAACCTGGACTGAAAGCTGCTGAACTGTCAATCAAAAACACACAATCTGGATATTTGTAGGTGAAAGGTGTGTATATATGTACCATTTCTCATTAGAAATATATTTAATGTGTGCTTAAATCATACTGGGATGCAACAAATTATTTTAACAGGTACTTCAGTTTCTTTAATGAACTAGGGCCTAAACAGATTTGTTTTATAAAGGAGAAGACTTTCTTAGTCTTGTAGTTTTCCCAGCTCCAATTGCATATGCGGGTGGGAGGAATAATGAAAAAAGAAACAGGGAGAACAGAGAACAAAATGACAACGTTTAGATCAAGAAATAGTACAAGAAATAGTAGCCCATTTCCCATTTATCCTTTTGGCTTTTTTAAAAGTAGGCACCACAGATTTTGACAAGATGGATGAAAAAAAAATCAAGCCTACATAAGGTTTAAATAAAATAAATTTCTAAAAACTGAACTTGTGCCAGTCCTTAAGAAGGACATAGTGGTAAAGTTGGGGTAGTAGATGGATGAGAGTGTTGATCAAGAAAAGATAGTGAAGGTGGGAACAAAAAAGTAATCAGCTTTCATTTTCATCTGCCATCACAGTATGGACCTAAAGGAAGTACTGGTTACCCTCACATGAAATTTGTATAAAAAATGCTTTTTTCTACAGGTGGAATAATTTCAGCTTGATCATACATAGTGTTTATGGATGGAAATGTTTACAAGGAGAAAAGGCAACTTTAGCAGGTTACATTTCACAGAGCTTTTCTGCAGCCCTACGAGGAACTACTAGGTGCTTGGCACTGATGAGAGATTTGGGGTGAAATCATGGCCAATGGGAATTCTGCCATCAGCTTCAAAAGAGTAAGATTTCACCCTAGATCTTATTTGACTAGTTAGAAAGAGCTTATTTTCCTATTCTTTTTCTGTGCACGAACTGTCAAGTATTGCATGAAACAAACCATCCTGATTTCCAGAGGGCCTTTCAAAAGCTGAGTGATTGCCAAAATTGCAAATCCAATTTGTCCACAGATTGACCAGTGTGTGATCATTCCAATTATATTTGGCACATGTCACGAGGAAGAATCAAACCTCCCCCTTTTTTGGATCGCTTATAAACACTTCAAAAAATAAACTCTCAATATAATTAGCTGCTGAAATGCTTGGCAGGTTGCCCTCAAAAAATTCCCTACCAGAAGAAAACACATTCTCTTGATTCTTCCCGGGCACGTTCTTCAATAAGCTGCTCAGACCTTGTCCCCTGCACCTGCACTGATTAGTGTAAGCCTCCTGACTGCCTGTGGGTACCCTAAAATACTAGTTTTCCCATAAGTGAGGTACAGGAGCTGTTTCACAAGACCTGGACAACGTGGCAAAATCATTCCCCCTCCTCAGTCTCATCCTGCCCAGCTGCAAGCTGGAGGGATTCAGCAGTGCTCATCAGCACCCTTATCCTCCAGTAGCTCTGTAACCAAGGATGCTGAGGTTTTTGTACATCAGTGAAAGTGAATGGCTTTATGTGTCTGAAACCTTGCATAGGAGCTATCTTTTCTAACAAATGTCTGCTTTTTACCTCTTAAAAAATCTTTCACTTCTGCCTTTTGCATACTCCTGCCAGAGGAAAAAGGTAAAGTTGGTTTGTAGGCAAGTTACTCATTTCTGCTGCTAATCTTACACACATTTTCATTTTCCTTCCAAGTCATTAACAAGACAATGCTCAGAAGCTGAGAAACAGAAAAATATGCTGCTGAAAATGGAAAGCAGAAGAGCTGGTAGATGTGTCAAGAAAAGCAAGCTTGTTTAGGAAAACCACATTTCTGAGAACAGTTTGACAAGAAAGAAAATGTGCCTTTGGACTTTTTAAAGTTCTTTTTTATCTAGTAGTCAGAATAGTGGAGACCTTCCACCACTTAGATTAGTTCTGAAAGTAATTCATAGTTCCCTGGTCCTCCAACTTCCACTCTGTGCTGTTAACTCTCCCTGTTTCTTTAAATCGGGTCTCAGGAACATCCAGATCTTGACCCCACTCCCACAGCACTTGTCCTGCTTCTCAGTGTTCTGCTTTTTTAGCAGAGTTCATAAGTACCTATTCTATGTGCCAAGACCATCAATAAAATTATTTAATCAGAGCTATCTCATGACCAGTCTCTGCCAAAAAAGCCTTTTTCAGCTCCACAGATACCCTCTGAGAGAAACACAACACATTCTCCCTGTTAGATATTTTCTTCCTGATTATTGCTTTCCATTTCCTTATCCTTTCTGTCTCAGTTTAGTTTTCATGTAGGAAATGATCAAAGGCTACAACAAGTGCTCTAGACAAGTCCAGATAGAATCCCTCTGCTTCATACCCTTCCCCAGAAATAGCTATCACAAAAGCAGACAGATAAGTCTTGCATAATCCTTATTTGGTAAATACTATTGCACTTCTTTCCACATCTCTGCTCGTGTTTTTTCTTCAGAACTGTTTTAAAATCATGAATACTGACAAATGGGTTGGTTGATGCCAGGTTCATGTTTTTCTTTCATAATATATAGTGTGTTAGTTTATTATTTTATTACTAGTTTATTATTCTCTGGTCAAAAGCTGCCACAGTCGGCGTGATGGATATATTTAAAAGTTTCAGCTTCATGTGCCAGTTCTCTAGCTGTTCTGGGATCACAGATCCCTCCCTATTTTCTCTGCAATCTTCTCATTGAAAACTGGTGAGTCACATCATTTTAGAAGAATCTCAAAAAAGAAAAATTAAATAAAATTTTAAACTTAATATAATTAAGTTTTATGAGATTGTTACCCAAGGATTACACTTATGAGAAAAGTAGTTAGACCTGTAAGGATTTGTAAGCTCTGCCACTGGTTTTACAAAAATAGATTTAAGAGGGGTAACCTTTGCACCTAGTAAGATAGTAGGATCTCCCTCATTCCTGTTCATTTAAAGAAATTAACTGCTTTAAAGATAACAGACTAAAAACTGATTAGTAATCTCCTTCAGAGAGCTTAGGGCTTTTTATGGTTCTGCTTTACAAGGCAGAGTAGCAATCTCCACTGAGATACTGCTTCTCCTTTACAAACCTGTTTTTCTGGATATCTGTACATCAGATCATTCCAGGCAGAAACTTGGCTTCCATGCTCTCAGAGCAGATGGGAAGGGTTTTCTTCTCTTCCTTCACCTGACAAAAGTAGATTTGATACCATGCAATCCACACCACTGGAATGCAGTAAATAAATAAGCATTTAAATGAGACATTAGCAGCCTCAGTTAGTTTGTTTACCTAGTTTTAACTCAAATGATCTCAGCTTAAGGCATAGTGCAGTTATTTAGCTCTGCCTGGGTTCCTGTGTTCATCCCATCACCTCAGATAAGGAATGTGAACAAAGAGCTCCATAACATTCAGAAGAAGGCAGGGACAACAGAGAAGCACCAAAGCATCAGGACCATGTGTGAGAACTTTTAGTTCGTGCTTGAATCCCATGCATTTCTGGGATTCTTTACCAATAGCTCCTGAGAGCACTGGCACTGTAAGCACTGCTTACACCTACCCAGAGTGTGATTCTGGGCATGATGACACAGATCTCTGCATTCCAGAAGTTAAGCCACTGCTGTCCCGTTTTCTGATCATTTCTGTAAGCTGGGGGAAATGCAGGACACAGAGGAAGACCTAATATTCCAGAATCTCCCAATCATTCCTTCCTTTCAGAAGGCTAAGGCATCAACACTGGATTTCCTGCCATAAAGTTCTCTGATTGCCATAGCCCAGCTGCAGGGAGTATCTCCTGTCCAAGTCCCTCCTGGGGTCAGTGCTATGAATATCCCCTCCAGCAGAGCAAGCTGAGGCAGGCAGAGCCACGGCTGGCATTTGGCTTGGAGAACATCAAGTTACATGAACATCATCTTTTGCAATCTGATTCACAGCCTGAGAAAAGGCTGCAAGTTTTCAGGGTGATATGCAAACAGATTCAGCAGTAGACCACAGCTTACTTGTTATTTCATTTAATCTGAAGAGATTCAAGTTGCAATGAACATAAGAAGCCTTAAGAATCCCCATTCCACTTAAATTTCATCCCTTCCTCCCTTCTCAGTGTTTTTTTTTCCAGCAGGTAGTCCAACATTTAGAAAGCTAGTGACGAGAATAAATAGTTCCTTACCTGTTGTACGTTCACAGCCCTCTGAAATTAATTACTTTAATTATGGAAGGATAACACTGTCTGCTGCAAACTACAGAGGTAATCAAGAGTGTCAAAGGAAAAGTTTTCTTGTAAAAGGAGTAAAAAAATACCCAACTTCTATCCTTTCTCCCTCTCCAACCTTAATGCTGAGCCAGAGCCATCAAACTTTGTTTGAGCTTATACTGAGGCATCCAAGTACTCTCCACAGCCACACAAGGAGATGGATATCTCAAGAAGGCAGCTCTGACATCTTCTCAGCATCTCATCATCTTTTTAGTTCAGCTGATGATCTAGAATGAACTGAAAACACAATTTAAAGGAAGTAAAGGTTTCGAAAAGACACAAAAATCTGTGTAGTAAAGTCATAAGTAATTAAAAATTATGAAAGGAATTTGGAAGGTAAAACCACCACTCTGATCTAGACAAAGAGGCATCTCAGAAGGTCAAAAAGGAGCAACAAGCAGTTTTCCCCCACTGGATCACACCTGAAGTATCTTTCTGAGCTTTAATGGCCACCGGTGTAGCAGCCTCTTCATACAAGTTCCCAAGCCGTGCTGCCTCTATTGATCACAATGCTGATGGCACACGGGGAGAAAGACTGCAAGTGCATTTTAAGCTGCAAAGAAAGCCAGAAGGCTCCCATGGTTCCATGTAACTGTGCCAAAGACTGAAGAAGTCTGAATGAGAATGGAATCACGATCATTGTGCCCCTGTGAGGCAGAAGAACCAAAAGTCATTGGTTTTATCTTCAAAATAAAACACTACATATATTCTTTTCTTTTCTCCCTTGTTTTATTACAGCCGTAGCAGTCTGATAATATAGGAAATGCAAGATCTGTAGGAAAAGATGATAGATTTTGATATGCCAAACAACATCTGAAAGCACTAAAACCAGCAAACACCACTCTGCAGCCATCACAGACAGTGCCCCTTGCTAAAGGAGATGGATAAAATCCATCTACTGGTGCTTTTCTGAATCCAGTATATTTCATCCAGGTATCAAACAGTGACTGATGCTATGAGGACAAAACTCAATGAACTATACACCAGGATGAACTCACCCTCATTAATGAACATAAGTGTCAGGTTACCAGTAGGAAAATGTTTTTCATCAGACAATGTGACTATGAGCTCTCAGTTCTGTTCCCCTTCAAAAGGTGACTTGAAATTAACATTCATAATTCTATCTGTGTTATAAACAGTAGAAAACTTGTTCTTGTAAGCTCTCTCTTCCAAAAATGTTAAGCTCTTGTTTTTCTTCCCTTTCACTCTACTGGGACTACTGTCATTACCATCTTTCTTCTTTGAAAATCTTCAACTTTTTACTTCTTTCTTTCAAATAGTTCAATTCATTAAAATAATCAACTTAACACAGGTCCATTATTATGTTCTCCGCCTTTTTCTATCTTTTTTTGACCTATCTTAACTTGAAGTTTGTTACTTTTGCCTAAGGCCCCAAGAAGAGTTAATTATCCCAAGATCTTCTTGTTTCACTTGTGTAGAGATTTGCAAAGTGCCACAAAACAAAGACCATTATATGTTTTTGTTGAGTGTCATTATTATAATGACATATGTTCATCAGACCCTACTAAATTGTAAGAAAAAGATAATAAACAATAGTAGCTCCTTCAATACACTTTTTTTTTGTTTGTTTAGAAAAAAACAGAAATTCTGTACAAATAGCATGGGGAAAAAAAATTGGAATAATCTTGTAAACAGAACTGCCGTGAAGTAGAAAAAGTGATGATCTATGCTTTAGACTGTCCTTATTCATAAGACAGCCTCATTAAGGCAATGAAAGATTTTGCACCTCCTGTCACTGATGTTCAAAGATCTGACTGCACGGTGCATTATGTGCAAAAAATTGATCATCGCCTCTTTCCAGAGGAGCCTTCGCCGCGTGTCTCCAAACTGCTGCTCTCATGATGTTTGGAGAAGCTGTTATCCCCGGACTTGAATGCATGTATTTCTATGCACACTCAGCCCCAAATCCTTAGTTCCTCTGTTGCTTATCTTCAGTATCTTTTAAAAGAAGCAAAAAATAGAAGTTGTAGATTAAAGCTTAATTAGCACAAGAGTTTTTTAACCTGTTAATACAGATACTTTTTCTCAATTTGTGTCCTTACTTAGTTTTGTACTTGTCCTTTTTCATCATTTTTTTTTCTGTAAAGACATTTGTTTCTTATGATTTACTTTTCCTAAAAACTTCATAATGAAGCCCTCTTCATTTTTCTACTTTCTTTAAATTCTAATTACTTTGTCACTATTTTAGAACCTAAGAATTATGTCTATGTGAATAATTCATAACTTAGATCGGTGGCTGACCTCTAAAATATGGGCTGGTGAAAGTTGACGGCCAGCCTAGAGGGATTATTGGAAACGCTGGCATACTTCTTAAATAACACTCTTGCTCAAACTAAGCATTAGTCCAACCCAAAGCAATTTAATTTGTTTCAAACCATCCAGGTTTTATCATAATTACATTTTCATTTGGAGTCAAATTTTAATTCATCAAAGTGCACCAAGCTGGTATTCTAGGTGTCATCTTACTGGAGCAACACTGAAAAGATAAAATTTTTTTAAAACACATGGATTTGTGCTGCCATCTGAGTGGGATATCACAAGACTGATGCTGTTAGCTGAGCAGGCAGCCACGGGCAGGAGCTGCCCTCTGTGTCTTGGGGCAACACAAGCGGCTGCTTCTGCTGTGTGGCATTTTCCATCTGATTTGTAGCGGAAGATTTTACCTAGGACTGAAGTGAGTTGAACAGAGTTTGTAAGGACTGAGATCACTCACTTCCATACTCTGGGTATCAGCTTGATAGGGGCATATTTACAGGAGCTGGGAAGAAATACAGAGCATCTTTACAAGACAGACTAAAACTCTAATATGTGGTATTATAGTTTTGGGTTCTGTGTGTCAAAGAGATTCATAGGTACACTCAGACATCCTGTGTTTTAGCAGTTCCTGCTGTTCTGATACAAAAAAAAAAAATTCTTGAACACCAAGTCTTTGTCATGACAGTCAACATATCTGAAACAACGTGAACTGCAAGCAGAATTTTCTAAAGCATTCTCTATTTGTTTAGCTGTGACTTGGGAAATTAAAATGGTTCCCCACTACCAGCAGTGATTTCAGTGAAGCTGCTTTAAAAAACGCTTAATTTTTTCAGGATGCTGGCACAATTCCACAGATCGGAAGTAAAAATTATGCTCACATTACTTTAGCAGACAGAAACCAGTCTAAGCATTTTTTTGAAATCAATAATTTTCCTCTCCTTTCCACATATGAAGTGGTTCTGTTTTCTCTTAACTTCTCCATAAATCTTCAGATACTGTCAAAATGCAACATGATTTATATTCATTGTGCTTCATAGATG
Source organism: Oreortyx pictus (assembly GCA_036925125.1). Lineage (NCBI taxonomy): Eukaryota > Metazoa > Chordata > Aves > Galliformes > Odontophoridae > Oreortyx > Oreortyx pictus. The sequence continues at coordinate 88,244,069 of JAUPFR010000002.1, read as the reverse complement.
TTTCCCAGAGGTGCCAAAACAATAAACCATGGCTAACAGATAAGTTATTGCTGATAACTCAACCAAGAAATATATGACAACTGCGATAGTATGGTTTGTTCACAGCAATTATTTGTATTCTCTGAGAGACGGAAACTATTCCAGAGCTTGGGAGCTCAAAGCATCTAATCCAGCTGTTAGGAACAGAAGACACAGCCAGGCTGCAGAGATTGCTCATCTCCTTGTCATCACGTGGGGGAACAGGCAATTATTTCTGTTGAGCCTGGGCACAGGTTTCTCTCTGAAGGAACCTCAGACCGGTAGCACTTAATTTCTCCAGGGAGAAACATAATTTGTCCTGTTCATAAGCAAATAACTAGGCTAGCAATTAGCATGACAAAAGCCTGTATTAAGCAGATGGTGGAAGGCAAAAAAGTTGGAACCTCCAGTGGCTACTAAAAAACACAGCAAGGGCAGGTGGGTTGATGAGAGTGCCTTGTGCCCTCGCTGCCTCTGTCCAATGTCAACCAGGCAGAAGGGCTTTGCCAGGGAGAGGACAGGAGGTGTGGGGAGCCCAGGCACGGTGCAGCCATTCTTAGACCATGGTCTACAGTGCAAATGACTACTGGAATTTGGAGAAACCCTGTGAAGATCTGCAACATTATAGGATCATAGAATGGCTTGGTTTGGAAGGGACCTCAAAGATCACCCAGTTCCAACTCCCTGCTGTGAGCAGGGTTGCCAACACGTAAGTTACGCACTAGATCAGGCTGCCTGGGGCCCCATTAAACCTGGCCTTTAACACCTCCAATATGATAGGAAATTAAAAATGGAACATGACTATTCTATCAGCAATGTATTTGTAGCATGAGTGGATTTCATATCATAATCACATTCAACAAATTCTCTCCGGAGACCGGCAAAGAATCACGAACCTGAAAATCTCATGGAATGAAAGGCACTCAGTTCCCTCCCAGCAGCATAGCATTACAGGCAACATTCAGAAAACATGACTGAGTTTAAAAATAAAGCAAATAAACAAGTAAGCACATCACCCTCCACCACTCCCCAGCACAGAGTCTCTTTCTGAAAAAATGAGCTGGCAACAAAGCTGGTTCCTCAGACTGCCACACCTGAAGTGTAGGGCAAAACTCATGCTTTTTGTTTTGGTTTGTTTTTTTCATTCTGCGTGTATATGTAGATTGAGATTCCAGAGCTCCACTTCATTTCACCTAAGTTCCCTGGGTAGTTAGAAGAAAAGCTGGCCACCAAGCATCCAAACATCCATATCATGTTCTGGAGGAGACTCTTCAACAACTGAGATAAAATCATTTAACCTTTTGAGAAGAAACCTTTTAAGGTAATCTGGTTCAACTCCCCTGCAATGAACAGGGACACCTACAGCTAGATCAGGGTTCTCATAGCCCTGTCCAGCCTGACCTTGGGTATCTCAAAGACCAGGGTATCCACCACTTCTCTGGGCAACCTGTTTCAAAGCTTCACCACCCTTATTATAAAAAAAATAAAATAAAATCCTTATGTTCAGCCTAAATCTCACCTCTTTTAGCTTGAAACCATTCCCCTTGTCCAATCATCATAGGTCCTGCTAAGGAGTCTGTCCCCTTCTTTCTTACAGCCCCCCTGTAGATACTGAAAGGCTTCTATCAGGTCTCCCTGGAGCCTTCTCCAAAAGTAGCTGACAATCTCTGAAATGCTCTGAACTCACCAACGAACTTGGAAAAAGTTTAGATACAAGAGCTCCTGCTCAGATTGTAAGGTTCTTTTACGCCTCTTGTCGTCCTTTCTAATCAACTTGTAAACTTCCTAGCAGTTGCATGATTGCCAGGGACTGCACGTGCTGGCAATACAGCGGACAATTACTCTGACAGCGTGAGGCCCCACCACGCCATCACAGCTTCTACTGATACTTAATCCCCCCTCGCCTTCCCCTTTACAAGCACGAGATAGGAGCAGCCTCAGAATATGGCCACGTTTGCAGTTACTGCGGGCCAGTTCCTTAGCCAGAAACCCGATTTTGAAGGAAGCTCATCAGTGAGCAGCCAGAGCTGCTGGGTGAGAGCAGCTGCAGCTCCCCAAGGCAGTCCCTAGGTGTCACTGAACACCGCAGCGTTCTGTGCCCCGCTTGTAGTATCGCTCTGAAGATGTATTCCCCTCAGCTGGAAACTTACAGCTTGCGTATTTTAATGCAGACTCAGACCTCGCATTTCAGCGGTGAAATAGCTGTATACTGGAAGTTAGGGGTATGAGACAGCCAGGCCTGCTCCGGGCTGCCAGGCTGCTGCTGCCCGCATCTCATTCAGGCCCAGTCCTGCTGCTTCTCACCTTGCAGGGAAAACTGCTGCTCTGGAAGGCATGGTCAGGCCCCACAGCCTCCCCACAGCTCTCACACCGTTCCTCCTTTTTTCTGCCTGAGGTGTCTGCTACCCTCAGAGCACCCCAACCTCCATCGTAGAATCGTTAAGGTTGGAAAAGATCTCTGAGACCATCTAGGCCAACCATCGTCCCATCACCACCAGGCCCTCTAAACCATGTCACTCAGTTGTGACAGGTGACACCTCTGGTCGTCTGCCTTTACGCTGCAATACAGCGAGCTGTGCAGTATAGGTGAATTAACTGCACTGAGGGATGACCATCATTTCCCAGGACTACCAGAGCAGCCCATGAAGGATTGATCTTACAGCATGAAAGTCAAGTGGTACCTTTCCCTTACAAAAATGAAAAATACTTGCAAACAGTAATAAACACTGTCAAGGAGACTGCACAAAGTAGAAAAAAGTGATTCTCTTTGAAAATGAAAGAGAAAAGATATTACAGCTAAAGAAAGAAAGAAAGGCAACACATGGTTTGTACTTGCAGAAGAGAGGCTGTAAAGCAGAAACATGCTCCAACAGCAGATCCAGACAGGTGCTGCTGCAAATAACACCAGACAAATAGCACTGCCTCGGACAGGAAAAAACACCCGATTCTGAGGATTTATTCTCTTGGTCAGAACATCTGGCAACTTGCTGCATGGTACATTAAATTGTACCCGAAGTTATGCTATCTTGAATTCTTAAGTGCTCTGCTCAGTGTACTGAGATAGCACAAGTTTAGCTCTACTTACTTTGCTTCTTCCTCCTCCATTGGTATTTCAGTTCTTTTATTGTGTTTACTAGGCACAATTACCTTTAGTTTGCCTGTTAAGTTTGGGTCTAGGTGGACAAAACTTGAGGAATTTAATGAAACTCCCCTATTATTTCTGTATCAAGTGGAAAGACAATGTAACTAATATCTGGGAGAAGCAGCTATCTGTTGTACCATAGGAAATCAACACTACTAATGCACATAGCTGTGGATTTGTTATAAACATCAGCACTTTAATAGCATATGCAAGGCATGACCCTGCTCAACAGCTCTCAGGCTCTCATTTCTTAGCACACTTTCTTAGGTCTCAGCACTGCAGCTGCTATTAACGCCAACAGCACACTGATGTCACCTGCTTGGCCTTGGGACAATCCTCATTAGGCATCTTAGGAACAGCATCTGAGGCCAAGTGTGAGGGTGCTTGTAGAGTCATGCTAAGATGGGAGGAAGGCATCACAGGAGACACTGAGTTGGCATTTGCTTTGCAAGTATTAAAATCAGGTGTAAATTTTTGCCTGAGTAGAAAGGTTTTGGAAGAGCCAGTGGATCAGAGATGAGGTTGTTGCAGTAACTAAGATACAGTAGGTGGGAATCTGAATAAGAAATCTTATCTGAGTGCATGGACAAAAAAACACATATCTTACAGATGTGGAGTCAGAAAACTTCAGGGAGAAGCTCAGTATAAGCATATGGATGCAAAGAGGGGAAAGAAAACCAATGTCATGGGCACAAATGATCAGGAAGATGAGATGAATGAGGAAGACCTGCACAGTAGATCTTGTGGGGTGGGCTGCACCGATTTTGACACCTATGTGTTACCAGAAGAACTGAGAAGATCTGAGTTTTGAGTTCGAGCAGCCAAGAAAGGCTCCAGAGCAGGTAAGTGAAATTCTGATCTCAGCAAGACAAAAGATGACAGTTACATTAGTGTTTATGAAAAAAAATTAAGCACATTTTTTGTTTGTAGACCTTTGAAAAATGAGACAATATGAGAATCCTAAGGCACACTTCCTGGTGAACACAGAAAATCCTGAGGAGTGATATGAAAAGACCCCCACAGGCACTCGCAGCAGTCACACTGGCATATGTGCACCTGTCCTCTTCCAACAGTCAGTCTACTTGAGCACGAACACAGACCTCCTCCTGCACAGAACTCCTCACTCTTTTAGTTGCTAAAAAATTTTTAACACTGAAAAGGTTTAACCCTTGTTCTTTCATTCTGCCTCTTTCTGTTATCTCCTGCATGTAACTCAGGATGTAAAAATTCAAGAAATGTGTCCCAAAATTTATTTTTCTATCAGATAATACATAAGAATAATTGTACTTCATATTTTAAATATGTTACAGTGGCAAAATAAGAAACAATGCAATATAGTTATGGCATATAACATGCACAGAATGTAATTGTAAAAATATGCAGCTGATTATGGTATTTAATGAAAGCAAGTACAAGAGTAAGAAGAAAAATAATTTTTAAAAAGTTAAAGGTTATTTTAATAGAGTGCTATTAGAGCAGAACTTACTTCACTTAGGTAACTTTATGGCTTTATAGCATCTACAGATGGGAATAATTGTAGAACAGTGCTGCAAACTCAGCACTGAACCTTCTTTTTACAGTCATGGGGTAATATAAAATTATCCTGGAATATGTAATGTAAGTGGATGTGATAATAAAGTTGTAAATTAGTCCAAAGAAGGAAGAATTGCTTGTGTCTTTAACAGTCAACTTGTTTTACTGACTTGTTGCTCATGAAAAGCAGCAGCTCATTTCTGCCTCTGGCTTAAGGACACCTCACTTCCTATCCACCCAACTAAAGCTGTGGCAGCACAACATGCTTGCAGTGGTTGCCATAGCAGCTAAATTACTGCTCAGCGTGTTACTTTATTTCAGTACTAATATGGTTTCCTCTGTTACCGTAGACAAATCTGAAGATAAAGTCATGAGCTGAGGCAGAAGTCACCAGCTCCACAAATACAGGTGTAGCAGCATGTTGCTATGTAGCAGTCCTGCAAATGCAAAAACATTGCAGAGGTTTTAGCAGCTCACAGACGCAAAGCAGTGGTGCATTGCCACTGCAGGAAGAGCAAGCTCCCACTTGGACTGAAGGTTTACCTCCAGAAGATTCCTCACCTGGAATACTGTGTTGAAAGTCTAACTGTTGCACTTGGAGATATCCTCTCCTTGGAGATGATCCAGAGGGAAACAGTGAGAGTGATGGTAGGCGTGGAAACTTACACCCTATGAAAAAATGATGGGCTGTTTGGGATGAGAAGATACAAAGAACTGATGAAGAAGGGCAGAATCTTCCCTCCACAGGAGCAGTGAGCAGTGCACTACTGCTGCCAGCACCTTACAGCATCATAGCTTTAATGAGAAATGAGATGCTATAAGAACTCTGTATCAAAGAAGAACATATCTGAGGCTTTCCATGAGCAAACATGCAAATAATAGACTAGCTGCAGCAAGAAATTATCAAGAATATCATTAGGATTTTTTTTCCTAGTTATTACAGTAAGAAAGCACACACTGCTGAGGAAGTTTGTGGGAACTTCAGGTTAGAGATGGGTTGTCACAGATATCCAAGAGGAGTCAGGGATAGACTACACTCCAGTCCCTTTCTGTGATTCCACGATTTAATTAATTATGTCAAAGAACAGGAAATTAAATATATGTAAATCTGCAAATCTCATAGCAAAGAAAATCCATCTTCACTAAAGTTTCCTTCCGTCTAGAGTGGCTGCTTCATTTCAGTTTGATACTTATACCACTTAAACATTATTAGTTCATCACTTTAAATCATTGTTCAAAACCTAGAATTCAAAATAGAATCACAGAATCATTGGGTTGGAAGAGACCTTCAAAATCATGTAGTTCCAACCCCCCTGCTATAGGCAGGGACACCTCCCACTAAACTAGGTTGCTCAAAGCCCCATCCAGCCTGGCCTTGAATGCTTCCAGGGACGGGGCATCCACAACCTCACGGGGCAATGTGTTCCAGTGTCTCACCACCCTCACAGTAAAGAATTTCTTCCTGATATCTAGTCTAAATCTACCCTCTTCCAGTTTAAACCCATTTTCCCTCATCCTGTTGCTACATGCCCTTAAAAAAGGCATCTCCCCAGCTTTCCTGTAGGCCCCCTATCATTCCCTCATTAAAAAAAAAAAGAAATCACCCCAAAACAACACAACAACAAATCTCCAACCCCACACCCTATCCTTTACAAGTATTATCTTTTCTCTCTTTCTCCGACCTGCTACCCTCACTACAGTACCTTCTGTGCAAAAGCAGCAGTGCATTTAATGCAGGACTCCAAGTCCTCAAATCATAACTGACTTTCTATGGGCAAGATCAACCACGCCACTTTAAGCCTGCTGATGCTCTGGGATCAAAGGCACAGCAATGTGCTGCCTTTACACCTGATTGCTAGAGCGACAAATCAGATTTGCTTTTCAGTCCCAAATTCATCATGCAAAGCTCACCGACATAATAAAAATTTCATTAAGCAGCTTTATTTTTTCCACATAACAAACTTCAAAGGAAATGAGAACTTGGAGGAAACGTGTATAAGAAAAAACACAACTCCAAATAAAGGATACTGTGGAGAATTGGGAGGTTCCTTTGCAGAACTGTGATCTGCTTGCAGCTGAATATCACTTCACAGCACTGAAAATCAGGCCAATTTTTTAACCAAGCTGAGCCACTTTCCACATGTTAGTTATCAACACTCATCTGTACTAACCTTACCAAGCAGTCACTAAGTGCAGAGTTTGGCCCTAAAAGTTCTGTTGCAAGAATGCTGTCTTCTTTTTGTGGAAAGGGTATGTTTCCCTTCATGATATGAATGTCAGGAAGCAGTGAGTCCTAATTTCTAAAGAAAAAAGGCTGAAAGAAGGTGCAGATTAATTTGAAAGGGGACCATCTTGGAGTACTGCCAAGAATGACTGAATTTTTCTTTTTTGCTTTGGGGAGATGCTAACACCCTTTAGTTTTCCATTAGCACGTTGTGTGGAACTGAGGCATCCTAAAAATCGCTCAGCCCTCATCAAGCCCTCCAGAGGAAAGCAGCTCAGTCCCTGTGGCCTTATAGGCAGAATATTTGCACCGATATGTGCAATCCTCTTAACTCATGTAATGGAAGACTGATTGCAGCAAGTAATTAGATATCTGCATATTCCAAAATGACAAAGGGCTCAACACTGGAAATCCCTCTTAATTCCATCATTGTTTTCTGCCACAGTGGCTATAGCACATACTTTGTGTTCTAGAGATTTTATTTTGCTTCGTTTTATTTTTTTTCTCTTATGCCAAGCTCACTTTTTCTCGATCACTGACATGCAAAGTAATTTGCTATTTTTTGTTTTGTGGATTTTTTGCATTGCAAGAACACGCAATGGTTTGTTCTTCACATAATTTCCAGTGTATTTGTTCCACGCTATTTCATGCATACTGAACAACACGAAGCCTGCCTTGGTAACAGTAAAAAAAAGAAAACAAAACTAAGATGAAGGAAATACAAGGTCAGATGGAAAACAACCAACAAACAGAAGTAAACTAACCCCAGCCAATATTTTCTGAAATGTCCTCTTAAAATAAGCTGTGGCTAGTGAATATTAGAACATAAAATAGCCTAAATCCCATAATTCTTGTCAGAACTGGCTTCTAGAAAAAAAAAAAAAAAAAAGATTCAATTTAGCTCTTTCATGTTCTTATACTTTCAAAGTAAGGATGATAAATTATTACAGAAAGTTTCAATCACATTTTCACACTTCAGTATTATTGTTTAAACTTCTTGTAAGTCCATTGAGTACCCATCTATCTAAGGTTCATAACCATTGATTCTGCAGCAAGCTTGTGGCATTTTAACTTCTAATCTCTATCTCTTAAAACATACGCCCGATACCCAATTATAAAAATAAAAATTATTACATAGAAAAACCTGTAGTCCCACGGCCTGAATCCAATCCATGACTTCATTTTGTAATACATGAGACTACATGCTTCTTTCCTATCCTTACTGGATAAACAATTGTGTTTAATGTTTGTCCTAAAAAGGAGTTTGAAAGGCCTAGTCAGTATTTGGCAAGGACAGGTTTTCCCACCCTGAATGTTCATTTTCGATGAATATACCTTATTTCGTATTTAGAAGTCTCAGTAACAAAAACTGTCAAATGGAACTTGTGTATCCACCAGAGGCTGTCCAAATACATCTGATCACAAGATAGAAGAGGCAGAATCCTAGACCTAAGAGTTGAATTAGAGTCATATCTGTTTTCAGAACATCTTAAGACAGCATTGATGTTGCACTTGCCAACACAAGAGCTCTCTGCAGTGAAATCACCACACCTTGTATGCATTTAAAATTGGCACGTTGGAGGTAAATGTTCTTTTATACTTACAAAACAAAAGGCGTACACTGCATGTGATATAGATGGATTGTAGTAATCACATTTTACTTCATTTAGTGTTCCTAGTTAACCTAAATCACCTCTGTTGTGATCACATGGGTTTCAAGAGATGACCAGAGATGAATATTTTTCATTCAACTTCTTTTAAGTATTGCAAACAGTAATTTACGCATTCTAATAGTTTGGGGGGATTTGCATCATTTCAGCCATGAGGTGCTGATTCTTAAATTCATTTTGGCCCAACTGCTGTTAGGAAATCTGATGTTCAGTCAGTAGCTTCTCCCCAAGCATTATTCTGACATGTGCAATACATTTTCTGTCACGCAGTTCGTGGTAAGGAATCAGTTCTGCACAAATTGGTTCTGTTTCGGTGAATGTGTCTGCCAGTCAGACAGGTAAGCTTGGTTTTTGGTCAGAAGTTATTCTTTTGGACAACTACCAGCCCCAAAGTTTCAAATGTTAAAACATATACCAAAAATAATACGATCGATTCAACTAGGAGACTTTCATCAAACAAGGGGTCATGGATTTGGGTCAGGTTTCTGCTATTTTTTTTTTGTTTTGTTTTTATGTTTCTGCTATTTTTAGAGGTCATTTTGGCCTTATTTTCATGCTTTTCTCTTAAGGCATGTCAAACATTTCCGGGTTTAATGAATGTTGATTCTTTTCATACTAACTTCTGGAGTTCAGGGTTAAGAAAGCAATCAAGTATCAGGAAAGCTAAGATAAAATTACAGGAGCTGTTACAGCTTCAACTGCATGTACAAAGGAGACTTGCTTACCACGGATGATTGACTTCCCAATCATTCTAAAAATGTATTCCAAATTGAGACTATGTTTTCCCCTTCAAACTTTTTCAAAGGAATTATTTAGTATGGTCAATTACCGGTAAGAGCCATGCTTGTTACGGGGATAATTAGTAACTACACATGTTATCCTGAGGAAAGAGTAATTTGGATTTTTTTCTTTTATGGATACTATTATATTATTTCACCTGCAAACTACACAGTCCTACATTTTCATGTGGGCTTCTAGGTTCACGTTACCCATGCCTGTCTATATTTCATTTTAGACAGTTCATTTCTCTCTGTACAGTTCATGCTGACCTTGACATTTTGAGACTTAAAAGTACTTCAGAATTTCTGGTGTTGTTGAACAATAACACCAGATTGTTTGATTGTTTGGTTATTGGTAATGTTGATGATTGATTGTTTGTTAAAAGGTGGTGTGGGTTTTTTTTTGAAGTTTTTGAAGTTCTTAAAGACATTTCACAATTATTACAGACACGGCATAGGCTGGAATTACTTGACTTCAGTATCAGATCCGATATGACTACCAAAGCTAAAATTTAGGAGAAAAGAACTAGAAAATTATGTTGTTCTTTTCATGTGGATAGCTTCTTTTACAGATATGTTTATATTAATATTTTGCTGTAGGGCAATCCCTGTACTCAACAGAAATTGTCTTGCTGCTTGGCTTTGAAGAGATTTATGGAGGAATGGTACCCTTCTCACCTTCAGAGGAAGAAGAAATGTGCTGAGCCTGGGGAGAGGTCACTGGTGGTATGAGGAGGAGAGATCCCTTTTCGCTGAGAGGACTATGGGCACCCGGATCTCAGGGCAATGTTGTGCTGAAATCATTTCAAAGGCATCCACATGCTGTCATAGCTGTGGTCAGCCTCAAGTCATTTACATTCTTCAGAGTGAGATTTATGACTGCAAGACAGTTAAACTACCTCACTGCTAAATGAGTGGCAAAGGGTGGCAAAGAAAGCATAACAGATGTCATTGGCCAGAGCAAAAAAAAAACTTTGAAAAACAAAGGACTTCTACATGACTGTCTCTTGCCCTAACCAGCAAAGAAACCAGTTCATCTAAGTAGTACAAACCTCACTGCTTACACTTGCTGAAAGAAGCCCTAATACCACATTACACACTGAGGAAATCTGTTCTTGCTGTTAATACAGCTTCCCAAACTCTGAGTGGACTTTCCTCCTCAAGGTTTATCTGCTTCAGACTGTGATTACTCTATAACTTGAGCAAGCATTCCAATCTTAAAACAGCTGTGAGACAAGGTGGAATGGCTTCCTCTCCTCCAATCCAGCCAGTGATTTTTATCTGAATAAGGGAAGCAATAATTTCCCAAACATTGAGACATTAGTAACGTTCACAACAAATGAATGGTGAGGTGCATCTAGAAGGTAGATGAGTCTGATTCTGCCATATTCTTCCTGAAATAGTATGGTAAGAAATGTGTGAAAAATTCAAGATGGGAAGTGACACAATTAAGTTTACTGTTCTTTGTTTGTTTTTTTTTGTTGTTGTTGTTTTTTTTGTTGTTGTTGTTGTTTTTTCATAATAATGTCTAATATGCAGTGTGCCCTTGCAATCACAGCTAAGCAGTGAGCCAAAGTCTCGTGGGAGATAACTTCAAAATTTTCTTTTCTAGGCAGTAACAGCTCATTCAGAACCCATCACTATGCATGTCTACTTATTGATATTTTCCCCCATGTGCATTATTTTGCATTTATTGACATTTAATTCATCTGTCATTTTGTCATATAATATTGTGAGCTTCTTCAGTCACATTCTGCATTCAGCTTTTCTTTTGAATCCTCTGAATAATTTTATATCCAGTGCAAACATTCACCTATCTAGTGATGTTTTTCTGCAGGCTAATTCTGAATGCATTGAATGGTATAAAATCCAACGGTGATCCTCATAAAATTCTTCTCAGAGTTGTGATCATGAACATTTATTCTTAACCTTAGTTAGTCCAAACTCTGATCTTCTCTCTAAGCCAGCAAGAGCCTGCTATTTCAAATAGTAAACTGAGAGAAATACCATCAAAAGGTTTTGAAAGTTAAATGACATCACAAAGATCAGTTTATCCTTACTCCCAGGATGTATATCCATTTAAGCTTTTAAAAACAGGACTTTCACGTGCCAGACACCAATAAATAAATAAATAAATAAATAAATAAACAGGATGGGGATAGACACAAGAGAGAGAAATGTCTCAGTAATTTTATCTTTGCTCAACATTGGTATTCCTTGCTAGGGATATCCTTTACTGTAGAGACTCTTCAATTGTAAAGCATCCCTTGTTCCCTTTCCAGTTCCACTAAGACCTTCTAACTTCATCCTAAATCTCAAAATCCTAGCCTAACAGGACCCAGTTCCCCAGACCTCTTGTCATCTCTTTTTAATCATCTCTTCGCTCTCAGTCTCTCCCACCAAAGAACATCTCTTTCTTGCTTAGAGAGCAGCTCCTTCACAACAGGTAATTTCATAGAAGATGTTTGAGATCACTTGATGTTGAAGAATAAAGCCCTATAGCTTGGGTGTGGTGGCACAAAGTCCCACATCACTTTGCCACCATCAGCTCCTTCAGGCATAGCAGAACCAGCTGGCTGCTGATCCTCACTGCCAGCAGCCTCCACTTCAGCACAGCTGAAGCCAGTAAAGCCAGAATTACTTTCAGTGCCCACCTTTCTACCTAAGTACCACCTTGGAGAATATTTACTCTTCAGTGCTGTTGTAGTAGCAGCACCTGCAGTGCGCACATCTTGAGACACCTAGTAATTACCTTCAAAGAGATGCTGAGGAAATTGATTAAGCCAGCAATCGTTTTTTCATTTACAACATCTTATGCCATTATTCTAGCACACTCTACTTTTTAACACATAGTGGAGTGACTATTCTCCTTCACAAATGTGCAGTTTCAATGGTTTTAATCCCAAATCTCAATGTAATTATTTCTTAGAAAACCATGAATTTTCTTCTGGGACAGGAAAATATTTTTTAAGAGCTGATTAAGTGTTATTAACAGTAATTAGCATAGTTTGGTAAACTGGAATTTTGTACAACTGAAGTTTTAGTCTCTCTTTTTTTTTTTTTCACTATAAATGCATAGAGAGTTGCCTGCTAATCTTTCCCTAAACACACATGACTATACTTTTCAGATATTTTAAGGGCAAAAGAGAACAGTTATGCTGCTTCTTCATGCTATTGGCCAGTTTTTCCAGAGCTCATCGTTTTGGTCAGCCCATGGAAACATCTCTCACTTGCATGATGTGACAAAGAGAGAAAATAGGTAGGAGGATGTTTAAAGAGTTTCAAATCATGATCTCAAACTATTATTATTAAGAGAGAAATAACAGTTTCTAGATGTATACTTCACAACATTTTTCATGAACATCTCACCAACACTACAAAGAGATCATACAGATGTGTGATTAGAATAACTGAGAAACATATTTCATTCCTATGGTAGTTATAAGAGGAAGCCCAAATAAAATCAACCTAAACCTAATCTGATGAAGCTAAGAAATGCTCCTGAAAAAGTATGCTTTTTAGAAAGACTTCTAAAGCTTAGACAGTCCCTGTGTAGGTCATGACCATTAAAGATAAGCTTTTATAAGTATGGGCTTCTGATTTCACTTTTCTTTCAAAGTTTGAAAATAGAGAAAGACCAGAAGTTAGTCTTCTTATTATTATGCTCAATGGCATAGTGTACTGAGTAGACATGAAGATGTTCCAACCATTTTTTTCTGGTTCCCATTCATAGATGTCTTTGCTATGTAGTCATCTTCTACAATATTGTAGGAGAGCTTCTTTTGCAATGCTATTTCCAGAATTCTTTTTGGTTTAATTCTGTCACTTCTCAAAAACCTTCATAAAAGTAGTGTTAAGAAAAAATAATTGCCCTTGGGTTGAGAAGCTGTGTATCAAGTTTGACCCCATAGTATATTTTGGCTGCTACATTTTTAAAAATCAGACTAATGCTACTGCTGATAGAATTTTCACTATTGCAGCAGCAGAGAAGTTACAGGATAATACATACACCATCTTTGTCAGATAAATAAAAGATTAACTTCTCCATGTGAGGTCTGTAGAATACAGGTAAATGAAGTAATAAGAAAGAACTGAACCTGAAACACGTTTTTATTCCTTCAACTTGCCCGATACAAGGAAAACAGTAAGGATCAAAAGATCAGTGTGATTAGTTTCAAGAATTCTGCAGTGTGTTTCTGATAATCCTTCCAAAGAAATTACTACTTTTTCACTCCTTTTCTACTAAACTTTTCCTCCCGCTTGTTGCCATTAGCTCTGCTGATCCAATACTGCTTGCCTTACTTGCAGGTGTACTCTAAACAGCCCTTTCAAATGATGCCCCAATGGATTATCTGAACAATTTCCCACTGAAGGCAGTGAGTAACCACTGAGTGAAGTAATATAATTACAATGAATCAGTTCTATCTGAAATGTCAGATAATGGCCAAACTAGATAATGGAAAATGGAATCCAGCCATATCCCTTTGTGAAACACCAGTTAAATGTGAAATAAAAGCCATTCATCCTTCCCACTCCCTGAATCACATCACTTGAAACAAAGCAGAAATTTGTCAATGCTGAAATTGAAGTGAAGGCATAGATTCAGGGAAGTACATGAGTAACAGCAAGTTGAGTGGTGTGATACCAGAAACCTGAAGGGAATATAGATTGCCTTTTTTCTAGACATAGAGTGTGGACACTGTTCAGTAGTCTGAAAGACGTTGGCCACCCTGTTTAGATAACAGTTTAATGGCTAACAGTAATGAGTAAATAAAATATTCAGTTTCTCCCCTCCCCTTTTCACGATAAGTAGAGGTCAAATGAGTGAGGTCAAACTCATCTCTCTGAACTCCAAAGGGAGTTCCATAAATATCTGCTTACAGGTGTGGGATGTAATGTTGAAGATGCTTTCTCTCCTCTTCCTGACAACAACTGTTGTCACTCCCTAGTGAAGAGCACAAATTATACAGGGTGTGGGAGCGAGTTAGCAGAAGACTCTCTAACATAGGGCTGTGGCTAGGGCACAGATCAGGTAGTGATAGATGCTGAAATGAGCCATCTCCATCTCAGCTGTTGAAAAACATTATTCATCCCTATCTCCTACCCAAGGCAAGCAACTGGGTCATAAACTACAATGGGACGTGAGGGAGTTTGTGGTAGAAAAGTTTGCTAAGAGGATGCTAAGACAATGCTAAGAGGATACACCCATGCACCCCATCAGCCAGTGTGATGAAACAGTTCTGTCAGTGAGGGGTCTCCCAAAGAAATAATGTATGAGAATATCTGCTTCGGAGGGTGTGCAGAAGAGTGCTGAGGATCTACTGAGATGGGACAATTCAGGGTGCTTGCAGAGTTTATAAAGAATAATGCGTCTTCTGAGTACTGTGATCATCTCAAATGTCATCAGGAATAGGGGCTTTCAGTAGAGGGAAAGGATTGCTAGAAAAGGAGATTTGTGGCTCACACATAGGGATCTGAAAACTGCCCAACTGCTGCATCTGAAAGCTGCCTAAGTGCTGGTTTGGCTCTCAACTCAAGCTATGCTCTGAATAGCAATCAGGTCAGAAAGCTTGACACAGAACATTAAGACCCGAGATGTCAAGAAATGAACTCTGTGGAGGCTGGAAGCCAGAGCAGCATTTCAAGGCAAGAGTATTGAGGTGACAAGAATGAAGATTTTGATGGTACTCAGTAGGCATGAACTATAAGGAAGAGGCTGTGTTCTTCAAGCTGAGAGATCCATTTTGGCAGTAGGGATAAATGAAAATAAACAGTTTTCAAGCTGATGTTGGAAAAATACTAACAGTGTTTTGTAAAAACTTTACTCTGGAAGGGAAGAAGAGAGAAATGACTTGTAATAGTTATAACATCATTGTTAGCTAATAGGATCTGTCTGACATGAATGCAGAACACATTGGAAAGAAAACAGACAAGAAACACAACCAGCATTTCCTAAGAGCCTACTCAGGTAAAAGAAAGAAAAATGTTTGGAATTAGATTTAATAAGATTATGCCTAACATTAAAATGAACATGCATTCAAATATCTTTGCATGTGTGTAAGACATGGAAAGATTCAGTCTTGCAGGCTGATCTTGCCTGGAAAACAGCTTGATGACTTAGATAATGCTGTGGATAATAGTACAAACTGGGCAAGGGACCAGCGAGGGGCTAAGTGATTCAGAGACACTAACCCTCTGCCCTCAACACATCTTTAAGCACACAAAGACCCATTTGGCCAACTCATTGCATGATTACAGACCTTTGTACCATCTTACAGCCGACTGATTGAGCTGAGATGCTGCATGTCCACTAGAGCAGCATTAGCTGTAGGAGCCTAAGGGATTCAATCAGCGCTGTCATTATTGACTTGAAGACAAATACGAATACGTGGATTAGACTGGAACAGCAAACCAGGCATTTTGATATGCACAGAATGAAAACTGTTCCCTCTGAAATAGCTCTGCAAGGTAGGCTTCTTCGGAACAGGAAATTTCTGAAGTAGACAGACACAGGTGGGAGGAAGGTGCATACAGCACATCCCAAACTCCACTTGGATGCTTTTTATTTGCACTGTGTTGCAGAAGCTAATGCTGTGTCAGATCCTGCAGCGTGACTCAAACAGGTACATGACTAGAGCCAGAGTCTTGAAATCAGTATTAAAAAGATGGTAGAGTGAGACGAATTAGAGCAGAGTTTGACTCTACATCAGAGCTTTATGTACAATGCTCTTTAATACTTGTTTATTCTTAGCAAACTAATTGTCATTAGCTGAGAAAGCAGGAAGTTCAGGAAACGAGAAGACTAATCACAACAAATTGATTTTAAAGCATCTAAAAATAAAAAGCATAGTAGGGCACTCAGAATCAGAGACTCTGACTCATTGCGCTTAATAGAAAGTTAAAATTGTGACTTAACTCTCAAGTGATGGAGCTAGGGAGAGGCAGAATGACCACAGCCATCTCCACTTAAGGATGACTGGGATAACTGGGCTCGTGCAGCACTGAAGTTCCGCACTAAGTTGTGCTCTGTGTGTTGGTGAAATATTTTGTTGAAATGTCTACCTTTGTGTTCCCCCAACACGGAGAATTAATCAAGCTATTTCACTTTTTTCCTTTCTGATAAATGAGAAGAAAAGAAGTGTCAAGTTTATTGCATCCCTAACTTCTATGACATTCAATTAATAATATTATTAAAGGATTCTCAGAAACCTTGCCAGCTCCAGGCACCGATGAAAAGATAAAAAGGTCTTATTAATTCAGCGCTGTCTGATTTTGTTCTCCTGCTTAAATCTCATATACTGGCATGTTAATTCTCATAAGTCACTCAGAACAGTCAAGAATTATGTTTTGCAAAAAAATACATGAAAATTCTTAAGATGTCAGGTTAATCACTCCAAAATTAATGGATTCCAGATTTAAGATTATCTGAGTAACTTTATGCAATATGACACTATCTTCAGGAATATCATTATTTCCTTCCTTTCCCCTTTCTTAGAAGAATTCTCCTACATTTGGAATATAAATTAAAAAATAGATTTATAGAAACAAAAAGTTTGGAACGGACCTCTGGATGTCATCTGCTCCCATTCTCTGCTCAAGACACGTTTGAATTCAAAGCTAACTGAGGCTGCTCAGGGACTTGAGTTTGGAAAGGTTCTGGAAATCAGCAGATCTTGTTTCTTCCCCCAGATCTACAGAACTGAAGAGGATCTCTGAAGCAGTGAAGTCAGACTTGAGAAAATTTGTAGAGATATTCCAAAAGAATGGAAGACTGAAGGTGAAGCCACAGAATAAGTCACTTTGGATTCTATCAACAAATAATTACAACAAAAAATATAATTCACAATATTCAGAATGACTTTGCAGAAGGAAAATCCTGCCTTTCATTGGTGCTATAGCTTATTAAGGAGGAGACAACTCATTTTCACAATGCAACTATTTCTACAGCATAGTATTTTAGCCAGACACTTGCATTATGTGTAATTCACAGCACACACATCACATAAATATAGAGCATGCTCAGTGACAGACCTCAGAAATAAACTGATGGAGATGTTAGCCAGATAGTTACTAACAGGATATCAATTCTATATCTAAAGCTGTTTATGTGGCTGAGATGATATAAAATCATTGCTGGTGTGCTTGCAAATGACACAAAAATTGGCAAGGTAGTAAATAATAAGAAAAAAATATCTGTTATATAGTGGTTAGCACTATAGAGAAAAATATTTCAAATTCCACAAAATGCTTTTCAATTCAGTTATATGCAAGGTAATGTCAAGAATATCTACAATTTAGAAGACTGATTCAGAAAGTATTGTTTCAGAAAATGATTGGATGTCATCTCAGATAACTGATCAGGAACAGAAGCAATCTTGCCACACACAATAAAGATATTCATAGAATATTTCTTTCTCATTTTGCTTCTGTGCTTTATGGAGGGAGTGGAGATAATGGAGGGATTTCAAAGGAAACCTTTAAAATGATTCAGGGGCGCAAAAAGTGAGGTGGAGAAAAACACACTGCTTTTATCAGGAAAAAAGAATCTGAAATGTGACTTTTAATGAACAGGAGTGCAGATACAAAATATCAGATTCTGAGGGGAAGAGCTTTTTGATTGGAAAAGCAGAGGCACAGTAAAATTAATTTTTGGCAGCTGAAATTAAATTAAATTAATCCTCAGTGCCCCTAGCTCAGAAAGTCTTTAAGTACTGCAGCACATTAGCTGGAGGGTTGGTTAGCCTCTTCAGAGTTTGTAGAGGACCACAGCCATCTCCATCCCCAGGGATGAAAGACAGCCAGAAAGGCTGAGTTTTGCCCATGCCATGTTGGCAAATCAGAAAGGTTTTCATTAAGACTTGTTGTTTCATTAAGAGTTGGAGTTGGAGTAGGTCCTGGAGCTGATCCAGAGGAGGACCACGAAAATGATCAGAGGGCTGGAGCACCACCCCTGTGAGGACAGGCTAAGAGAGCTGGGGCTCTTCAATGTAGAAGGATGTATAAGGTCCCCAAGTAGACCTTATAGCAGCCTTCCAGTACCTGAAGGGGGCCTACAGGAAAGCTGGGGAGGGATTTTTTATGAGTGAATAGTTACAGAACAAGGGGAAATGGCTTTAAACTGGAAGAAGGTAGACTTAGACTAGATACCAGGTAGAAATTATTTAATGAGACACTGGAACAGGTGGCCAAGTGAGGTTGTGAATGCCCTCTTCCTGGAGGAGTTCAGGGTCAGGCTGGATGGGGCTTTGAGCACCTGTTCTAGAGGGGGTGTCCCTGCCTATATCAGGGGGCTTGGAACTAGATAATGTTAAAGGTCACTTCCCACCCAAACCATTCCATGAGTCTATGATTCTATAAGATAATGTGTCCTCCTGACTAGTAATGTGGGAATGGTGCTCAGAAAATGGTCTATATTTAGGCAAAGTAAAAATGACATGTCCTTCTCCATGAAGAAGGTCCTGCTCTTGCATGTGGCAGGGAGACAACAGAGCAAACCCACTTCATCTTGCTTCCTTGGTATGGTAGCAGGAGAGGAGAATGTTGTGATCATGGTCAGCATGTTGGGCTCCCCTGTCTTTTCTTTTTCTCCCCCTCTGAACTGAAGACACTGTGTGTGCACTTGCCAAACACCAAGGTAGCCCCCTCTGCTACTGCTGCTTCCATCATTTTTTATAAAAGACTACCAGAGTATTGTTGTCTCTGGTTTCTTTCTGAAATCACTGGGTTTCTCACAAACCCTTCATCTCCCCAAGTGTCTTACTCTTTCTGTCCTTGCTACATTCTGAGAGATCCTAGCACAAAGACAGGGCAATCTTTCATAGAAGCATCAACTATGAAAAAGCAATCCTGAAGTCCTCAAAACAACTTTGAGCCTACTCTTATTTCTCCCAGTATGTGTTGTACTTATACTTGCCCTTTGCAGCCTGTCTGTGACAGCCTCATAAAACTAAACAGGGTTTTATGTTGGCTTAAAAACAAAATCCCTTCTCTGCCTTACTGAACACTGAAATTGGGTAGAGGACAATACCTGTAAATCCGTGGACATTAAACAAATGCAGAAGTTATATAAGAAGTAATAATTTAGAAGGATTCTGTTTGCACAGAAAAATACTCATATAATATGAGTTCTGAATGTAATGTAATGCAATTGACACATTCTGAAAGAGAGAAAAATAAAAGGAAAAAAACCTCATTTTTACCCAGAAAATACTGCTTGAGCATAATTGAAGAGATTGTTCTGCTCTGCTCTGCACTAGTATGGCCTCACTTCAAGAGCTGAGTGTAATTTGGGGCACGACAACATAAGAAGGAGATAAAACTATAAGAGGGTGTCCAAACGAGGGCTACAAAGATGAGGAAGGGTCTGTAGGGGAAGATGTATGAGGAGCAGCTGAGGTCACTGGATTTGTTCAGCCTGGCACACTGGAACAGGCTCCCCAGGACAAACAGTGTCAGAGTTCAAGAAGTGTTTGGACAATGCTCTCTGACAAAGGGTTTGAATTTGGATTGTCCTGTATGGAGCCAGGAACTGGACTCGATGTTATTTGCAGGTCACTTCCAGTTAGGGGCATTTTATGATTCTTTAATTATCCTTCAGATGATCAATGTGAAAGAAATTGAGAAAGATGCAAAATGGAGACTTCCAGAGTACAGCCTTGGCGAACTAAGACTGATGCTTCATTTTGTAGCATTTTTCAATCTATTCCAATTCAGGACAAAATTTTATGTTACCAAGTGTGCATTATTTGTGGATGCCCAAGTAGAAACACTGGGCTTTTCTATTTGTAAATCTTACTGCATCCTTGCAAAAAGAATTAAAATAATTAAAATAAATAAAGATGTGAAAGCTTTTGGCTGGATATTGCAAAGTCAAGATGACAAAGATTAGTGAATTCCATAACAGTTGTGACCTCAAGGTCCAATTTTATCAGGTGAATCAAATTCCATAGATGGAAAAGCCTAAGTTTCTTTACCCTTATCTCTGGTAACACATATCTTCAGGGTCATATCCCAAGTTCCTATGACTGAAAACCTAAAATTGTATGCCAATGATACATACATAAAGTGGAGCAGAGGTTAAAGTTACTGCAGGTGAAATCCTGATAGCAATGAAGTCCTGATCACTTTAGATAAGTGATAAAAATATTTTAGATATTATTTAGAATTTAGAATATTTAGATAATGTTGATAAAAAAAGATCAAAATTCAGTATCAAAATTCAAATTCCTTTACTGTGCTGATTTTTGCATATTTTTATTTGTGGAACATGTGGAGTGCCATCATCTATTTCCCTTTGTTTTGACAAGAATCTTCTTCAGTACAAAGAAAAGTAAATTATAATAAATCATAGTTTGAAGTGTATTCCATTAACCATAGTTTAATGATTTTTGAGTTAAAATCTATTCTTTCCCATGGCCTCGTTCTGCTTCTTGTTGCTGCAAAAGGGATGTCAGATCTTCTGAAAATGTATTTAAATGGGATTTGGATAGCCCCTACCCAAAAGTTTGACCTCACTACGCTGATGATTATTTCATATTTTGACCCCTTGCTCCAGAGCACTTACTCATATTCAGGGAAACATTTCATACCAAGCAGCTGTTCATATTTGCGATGTAGAAAACGAAAGCCCTTCGCTTTCTCTCACCATCCTGCTGGCTAATACTTTGCTAGTGATAGTATGAGAAAACGCAGGTGTATTTTTTTAACTTCAGTTTTATATACAGCAGGTTTAACGTCCTATCCACAAATCAATTCTGCTTTATTCTAAGCATCCATGGTATGAGATGAATGGCTTCCACCTCAGTATCACAAGTTTAAATAAGTCATAAATCACTTTGTTGGGGTTCAGATACACAATAGGTCAAACTGTCTTAATGTTTGTGTCAGTCTGTCATAAAAGCACTTACAGAAATCTGGAATACCCATTCTCCCCATCCAAAATCTATATTTACTCAACAATCTTTTGTTCTTCTATTTGTTACTTGTTCTTGAGACAAAACATATGCAACTTCTTTTTTTTAGTTCAGCCTTTGACAGAGCATGATTTAAATCTGAAATGTTTAAATCCAGTCATGATGCCTTCAGAAAATCTTGAATTTTTGGGATTGAGCGATGAAAAAATAATTTAGACTTCTACGGTATTAGGCAGTGTGAAGCCATATATAGGTTTAGTCCTCTGAAATGCAAATAGACTTGTTTCAGAATTATGCTGCCTTAAAATCTTTTGGAAATTTACTGGATTGGGTACCCATGTAGTAAAAATAAATGCATGAAATCAGAGGCATTTATTTTGCTTGTAAAACATTTTAATCTGTATTCAACTTTGCTTTCAAAATACTTCTGATTAACTGTTAAGGGTTTGTTAGTGGATTGTTCTTTCACAAATAATATTGTCTTTCACACATTTGTAATATAATTAGTATAAGTATTTATTGCTTTGTTCCAGGGCTGCAGTATGTAGTCCTAATTCACAAAAAAAACCTCTTTTTGACATCAACTGCATTTCTCTTTAATAGAGAATGGCCCTCAGGCATATATTTAGGATCAGGTGGTTGCAAAACAACCCAATAACCCAGTCACTTCATTTCTCTTTTTTATTAAAAAAATAAATTAATTAAAAAAGTAGGTCAACATTTCTATGGTTTAAAAAAAATAATAAATCTGGATTTTATTTTGTAAACGGTATGTGACAGACCGAATCCAACACATTTTAAGGTCTGAAACTGGGACACGTCTGTCAGCTTAGCATGCATGGAAACAGAAAGTGGAAACCAGAGTGTTGATGGGTAATAGCCTTTCTCTTTTTCTTTTTTTCTTTTTTTTTTTCCTGAAAGAACACTCTGATTCAATGTATCATAGCTGCTGATGTCCCAAACCAGTGAAAAATAAGTCTCCAGAAGGTAACTACACCTCCAGAGATGGTGATTCAGTGTTTTTAATTGCGGTCTCTCTTGATTTGCTGCAGATAGCTACCAAGCAAAGGGGCTGAGGGGAATACCTGTCCCTCTTGCTACTGAAGACATGACTAAGGGGCCAGATCTTGTAAATAAAACTTCTCACTTACTGTGTATAGAGAAGGCCAACATGAGCAATGAAGAGATTTGTTGGTTGAATTCCATGGGAGGAATTTAGAAACCAGTTTTTGTCTGTCAAATACTGTACAGCCTGCACAACCTGATGTGCAGCCCGATGGTTCCTGGAACAAGGAAATCAGTTTCCTCTCATTTTCTGCCCATCACCCTGTACTTAGAGTCTAATACGTGATCGATGTAAGTGCGCTCATCCCCTGTGTCATCAGATGGCTTGACAGAGGAGTTATATGCAGTTCAACCCAACAATACTCCAGTATTGTGGTGGTGTCATCCTTCCCTAATGGCCAGGAATGTGCCAGGTTGCATTGCAGTCTTGTGGGAACAAAAATGGCACTCTCCTGATACTTCAGTAATGCTTTATGAGCTTAACTGTTATCAGTGCCAACATCATAGTCTGATCTTACAGGGAGTAAAACTGAAATTAGGAGAATTTGGTGATAACATATTTTATATTTGACAACAGAGAAAAAAATATTTATATATATATATTATTTTTATTTTCAATGAAGAAGTGGTAGAATCAACTGTCTACCAAAAAAAATTATATGAGATATTTTTTGACATTACATCTGGTACCAGTTTTAAAATCTGATTTGTTTTAAAATCTTACCTTACCAACAGAGCATCACACACATACAGCTTAACAGGATACAAAGTCTACACTACAAAGACTTTCTCTAACAGAGAGCCTTAATCTAAACAAAGAAAAAAACAGCAGCAAAAGAAACCTCACAGATAATACGGATCTATAAAAGAACTTCCAATTAGGCCCTATTAAATATATTCGATTATTTTGTTTGCTCCTATCTGTCATTTACAGGTATGTACAATATACCAAAAAAATATCACTTGCTCTACTCTGCAGTTTCATAATCATGTTTTGCAACCTCTCAATATATAGAAGGGAATTATAAAAAAAAATTGGAGAAAAACATTTTGCCAGGGCCTGGATTGACAGGACAAGATACAATGGTTTTAAACTGAAAGAGGGTAGATTTAATCTGGACAGTAGGAAGAGATTTTTAGGTTTTAGGAGGTGATGCATTGGAGCAGGTTGCCCAGAGGAGTTGTGGATGCTCCATCATTGACAGTGTTCAAAGTTATGTAGGATGAGGCTTTGAGCAACCCGATCCTTTGGAACCTGTGGAAGATCTTCCTGCCCAACACAACAGGAGTTTGAGATAATCTTTAAGGTCTCTTCCAACCCAAACCATTCTACAAATTCTGTGAATTTTTTTTTTTTTTTTTTCATATTACGTATTGAAATAGGTTACTGGAAGAACTGCGTACACTCAACTCACACTTTTGAGCAGCAGCATTCACACAGAAGAGTAAACACACCAGGATCTTTACAGCCCATGGGGTCTGTCAGTGCAAGAAGGGGAGGTGCATGAGAGAATGGAAGAGCAGCTGAGAAGCTGAGGATTCTGGAGGGACCACTCTGAGGGGCCCTTCATCTGTTTTGTACTGATGAAGTGTCTGATTGAAGAGCTCTACTGTCTCAGCTGAGACAACCTAGCCGATGAATAAAGGACTGGATCAGGGACTGTTTAGGTCTTCACAACCTTAACCTAATAACCTTAGATTCCACCAAGGAGCTTATCAGAGGGCTTGGCCAGCCTCAGCACACCAGTTCCTGCATGCTGCCTTTGTCAGCTTCAATTTATAGACAGCCTGTAGCCCTTTGCATCTGAATACAAGGTCTAGGCATCATGCTGAGCCACCTCAGTTTGATTGTTGTGGAAGATGACACTGAAGGACCACTGTGGTGGGAGGGATTGACCCCGCCAGGAGCTGAGGGAAAAAGCTTGCATCTGCCCAGGCCCCAGCAGCACATGGGTGCCCTGAATGTGAACAGATACACATAACAAAACAATAAAAGGGAGAAAAGAAAAGAGAGAGAAACTATAGGGGAAAAAAAAAAAAGACAAAAAAAAAAAATCCAGACATAAACTTCTAATAAATAAAATTCCAATCAATAAACATATTATTTTTGGCATAACTTGTTGAATTTGTGTTAAGTGCTACATACAAAAAATCGGCATGTTTCTGATCCTGTGCGGTACAGGTTGTCTGAGCTCATCTTTGAATGAGTGCCCAACCCCATGGATGACTTTGAGGTGTAATGCAAAAACAACAACAAAAAAAGATGAGTCAATTTTTCTCAAACCAGTTTTCTCACCGGGAAAAATATACCTCCAGGTCACCCGCCAGTGAGTACTTATTTGCTCAGTAAGTGCTATGGCAGTAAGACTTATGACCACGTCATTAGTAACACCGATTGACAAAGAACTTCCTCAGAACTCTTTGATCTCCAGACAAACATGATACATGTGTAACAGAGCGCATTACAAATTTAGAGCCAAACATGTGCATTTGGAGCGGGTTTGGTTTTTTTATTACCCTTGTGATCAGTATTTGGGGCTAACCCACACTTTTTTGGAATGGTGGCTTATTTCCTGAGGGCCCTTTTTATCTCTTGCAGGATGGAACAGAAGGGGACACCTCTTTGGAATACTAGGACAACTCTCCAGGCTAGAATTTGCTAGATGTAAATCCATTATTTTGTCCATACTCAACAAATTAGATCATAGTTCTGACGGGCTTTGGTTAAGGGTCATCTTCATCATTTTCCACGTTGTCTGAAGGCATCCACTTCACAGCTGCCCTGCAGGAACTGTGAGGGGGAGAGGGAGGGAGGCCTCGGCAGACAGAAATGCAGTGCTTCGATGTTCCTTTTTATTGAGGCTATTTTGTATTTCATGACTCACTGCTGTTTGTGCCTTGTGGCAGCTGTAGGAGTTTGTATTTATTAGAACCAACTACAATTAGTCTTCTTTTTAATAAAACAGTTTTCAGCTGTAAAATGAACCCGTGTCCAAGGGGAGAATTTTCCCAGTTAATTTGGAAAAAAATATCTAAGGAAAAAATGGCCTAGCAAATCTCTTTCTTCCTTCTTTGGTCATCTACCTTTTTTATTTATGTATTTATTTATTTTGTATTATAAATAGGCTTCCTTTACACTATGCTTCATGTTGTGTATTTCTGACATCTGCGAAATATTAATGGACAAAATATTGTTGAATGACAGACAACTTTCATTCTGAGAAGACATCTCTTCTAAGTCCTAAAAACCACGGCTTGCAGCTGACATTTTGTGGCTACGTTTCATCCCAGGTTTTGTTCCCATTGTCTGCAGCTGCTGCATCTAATAGATATCTGCAGAGAGAGAGAAAATCTCCCTCATGGGACCAACTCCAGAGGCATTCAGAAACACTAGCTTTTCTCAATTGCTTATGTAGGGAATTTTGTTTTTGTTTTTGTTTTTGTTTTTGTTATTTTTTTCCATGGAGGTGAATTGCTTCATTAGGCACGTACAGTTTAAGTGCACACCGAATTAAACAGTCAAGACCCTGCTGGTGTCGGCAGTGAAAACCTTGAAAACACGTTCTGAACGTGCAGAAGAAAGAAAGAGGAAGGCAGAAACGGCTTCAAGAACAAATCCCAGGGCTGCGCCGGCTTCGTGACTTGGAGGGTCCGTCTCCTGCTGTTTGAATGCATGCGTTCAACGATACAGCAATCAGCCTCGCGTTTGCTTCTTGCTGCCTATCTGGACTTCATTCAGCTTTGCTTTTAGCTAACCTAAGCCATTCTACGATTCAACAGCAGCCCCGAGAGCCCCGGGACGGTCAGACAGCGCCTGGAGACGGGAGGCAGGAGCTGGGGGGGTCGGGGGGGGGGGGGGGGGAGGGGAGCGGCAGGCCGCTAGGGGGCGCTGTGGCGCCGGGCTGCGCTCGGAGCGGGGAGCCGCCATCTCCTCCCGGAGCCGGGAGGGGGCGGTGCTGCTGAGCGGCGGCTGCGGACCCCCCGGGACCGTCCCGACCTTGGGGTGCGCGGCAGCGGGTCACGAGGCCGTTCTGAATGCGGATGAGGAATTCATCAAAACGAGTCGGTTAACGTGTACTCCTAGGTGTTTAAATCGTCTAAATAGTGCGTGAGAAGGGCTGCCCGGCTGCGTGCCGCCTCGGGCTGTAGGTCAGAGCATCAATCCACAGTGCTGCAGCAGCGTGCGCCCGCTGCTCTGCGTGCACAGGGCTGCCACGGTCAGGGGAGACGCCCACGGACAAAGCACTCTGCTCGCAGAGGGCTGGGGAAGAGGAGAGAAGGGTGTTGCCCAGGGCTTGTGGCAGCCTGGTGCACTCTGTCGGGGGTGGCACTCGCTGTTCGCATTCTCCATTTCTCTTCCAGTGTGTTCTGAAGTTAGTGGAGCGGGTTTACCCTGCAGCGCTCTCCCAGCATCTGAAAAGCAGCAGAAAATAATGTCCAGAGGGAGATAAAAAAAAAATAAAGTCATTGGCCGGCTGTAATGTCTTACAGATAAGAGAGGGAACAAAGAAGCCAGGCTGCCTGCAGGCTGCGGTGTGCTTGGGAGAAACTGAGTATTTGGAGAGGCAGAGAGTAAAGAAAATTGGTAATTTTCAAAGAAAGACAAATGTCAGATCCAGCAGATAACAGTGAAGCATCAAACTGAAATGCAATTAAAGTAGAACCTGGTAAATAACTACTGAAGGACACTGTGCAGTTTCCTTGCTCCTAGTTGTACCCTGGCCAGCTGGACCCCGGCCAGGAGCAGGACCGAGCACTGCCCACTGTTTACCTGCGGAGTTTTAACCCACTGCCAGGCACTGCTTTGGCGTGTGTCAGACAAGCTCCCCAGTCCTGCCCAGGCCAGTTCCCAGCAGGCAGCATGGATGAGACTGCACTGTTCTGGCTTTCTGCACTCTGTCCTCCAATTGGCTCCAGGGCTTTGCACCATAAACGCCTCCACACTGGGACACGGGGCTTGCAAAACCCACCACTACCCTCTTACCACAGAAAAAAAAAAAAAAAAAAAAAAAAAAGAATTAGTTGGCCAAACCTGTGCAATTTTCAGACATCTTTTAGCAGAAAAAATCCTCCCCAGAATAATCCTGATGGCACAGGAAACTAGGTGGGATGTTGAGGGGATGCAGGTCAAGTGCTGCTTACAGTGTGTGAGTTGTCTCCGTGCAAGGATTGGTTTCCAAATCCATTTTAATTTCAATATGCTCTGTAAGCAGAGCCTTAGGTCTCCATGAAGGTATATATCGCTGCTCTGTAAATGCTTTGAGGGAAATAAAACAGTGCACATGAATAAACTGAGGTCTGTGTCAGAAAACGTGTAAAAGTGAGAGGTTCAGTAGGGTGGGAGAGGTCTCTGAGTCTTGGGGTGGGATCAACAACAGCAACAGCAGCTACCTGGCTGCAACGTATTCATGAGGTGAAAACCCCTCCTGGAGCCTCAGCTGGAGCTTTGCATGAAAGGCTATGTCTGGCTGAGAGGGATGGCAAAAGCCAGGTGGCTTTTTCTCATTAGGTGATTTTGGCAAGAATGACTTCTTCAAGCAAACAAAACTCTTTGCAGGACAATAATAAGATTTTTCCTGTCTTGTGAAACCACTGAAATACTTGCTCTTCATCTAATAGATTGACGTACCTCTACCAAAATAGGTGCTAACATGTTTACATGCTGAATTCTCAGTCTCTGATAGATTGATGCAAATGGTATTTAGAAATACTATGACAACATCTTCCCAAAAAAAGCTCAAAAAAGTAATAACTGTGATTAATGACAAGTTAAGAGAAACCAGAGAACATAACTCATGTTGAAACATTTGGAATTTTAACACTTCTAACTACAGCACTGGTTTTTGACCAGCTCTCAGAACCGCTCTCAGGAGTCATCCCCGTGCTCGGTGGTTGCTGCTCTCTTCAGAGATCACAATCTCCTTCAAGCAGAGACTCATCTTCTTGCACAACTCTGAATGCCACTGAAGTCAGAATCAGCACAGCCATCAACACCAAGATAACGCAGAAAGTATGGAGGAAAAAAGAATCTGCCTTTGAACTGCATGTGAGCAAAAATACGTTTACCAGAATCTGACATGAGCCAGAGCCCCTGCCAGTGTGCTCACACTACTGAGGCTCAGTTGTTCTGAGTCACAAGGCTGCCTGTGGTTTACTCCCTGCAACAAAATAAAGGCGGTTGTTGCCGTGATGCATTTAGCAGGGGTTTGACCTGTGTGTGAACTGCATGAGGTGAGTGAGGGAAGGACATTCACAAGCACAAAACCAACATCTGTGACATTTCCAAGGTTGTCTGTGCCATTCCCAAAATGTTCGAGGGGTCTGAAAATAAGAAAGATACCCATAGCAGGGTACATGTATACGGCTCAGTGCTGTATCAAGTAAAGGTGCCAAAGAAACAGCTGAGATGCACTGACACTGTGTTAATATCACATTTGCGCTAACTCACTCAGCACTGCACAAGGGCTGAAAGCCATTCAGGGTACTCTGTGCTCTGCAGTAACCCACCAGGTAGCCATACACATAGGGAAGGACTAGGGGATGGAAGAGAACTGGTTTATTTGGGTCTGGAAAAGGACCTGTCACACCACCAGTCTCCTAAATGTCATCCTGATGACCCATGCTCACCCAGAGCCTGTGTGCGGTGTGCAGAGGAAGGAGGAGTCAGCAAAGCACCCAGCAGAGGTGGGGAATAAACTGAAACCTGCCCCAGAAATTGAGCAGTGGATATTAGAAAGCAATGTCCATACTTTAGTGATGGTCCGCTCACCAGTCTGAACCTCTTCACAGACATCATATTCACTGTGACCTCTTAAATCTGATGATGAACATGTAGGGCAACACAATTGATTTCCTTTTGCTAATGTGATTCAGCACATGCAGATCTGGGAGAAAAGAAAAAAGAAAAGAAAAGAAAACAAAACAAAACAAAAAAAAAAAAACACACCTGTGCTTCCAGATCATGTCAGATATCATAGAATCATAGAATTGTTTCAGTTGAAAGAGACCCTTAAAGGTCATCTAGTCCAACCCCACTGCAATGAACAGGGACACTTACAGCTAGATCGCATTGCTCAAATCTCCATCCAGAGTGATCTTCAGTGTTTCCAAGCATGGGACATCCACCAATTTTCTGGGCATCCTGCTCCAGTGTCTCACCACCCTTATTATAAAAAATGTGTTCGTTAGATCCAGTCTAAATCTCCTTTCTTTTAGTTTGAAAGCGTTTCCCCTTGTCCTACATTTTTTCTGTACTGTGAGCAGAAAAAAAAAAAAAAAACATAAATGTAATTTTCTTATTGTCCAGGGACAGCCACCCACACGTCATCACTGCTTCACACTTTAGAGAAACACTTCCCAGTGCATTTCTCCCTCACGATGAATGCCGCAGCCTTCTGACCCCAGGAGCCTCACTACAACATAACAGTGTCACAGGAGCGTGCATTCACACTTCTGGGCTCGGGAAGCTGACAGGAACAACCTGTCTTTGGGCTGTTTTGGAAATTTCACAGTGCTCTCCTGAGTGTGGCTGCTTGTCAAATGTAGGAACGATAAAAGGACTGGATTATATCCACTGCATACTGCCACTGCTAAATGAAGTTGACCTCTTCCACTCACTCCAGATCCCAAACACATGTCCTGTTATTCAGTATTAAATTTCTTTTGGCACACAGTGTATAAAAGAAATGGTATATAGATTAAAAATGCAGGCACTTGGCTTTTCCTGGAGATGTTTTTCATGTGCCGAGGCTGCCACGTGTCAGTTATTTAAAACATACCCAACCAACTAATGCCGAGGTAGAAGAAAAACGACTTGATACAATTAATGACTGAAACCTCTTGCAGAGGTTTTAGCCTGGCTCTGAAGGAGATGCTGTTCCAGCGTGCCTTCAGCTGACCAATACCAGATGCAGACAGATGCTAGCTCACAGCATCCAGCCCTCCCCAGGAGCACCTGGACCTTCCCTCACCACCTCCAATGTTGCCTTTCTTCTTTCTTCCCTGATGCAGACCCATCCTCACCCTTCCTGCTTGATCTCTCTGTGCTCTCCTTTATGGTATCTCCTTTCCTGTTGCCTTGAGAATGTTGCTCAGAGAAGATAGTGGGAAAACCCTAAAAGCAGAGGGAATGGCTATGGACTGACAGCTACAGGAACCTGCTGAAGCTACAAAGTTTTGCAAGCTGCCTCCCTAAGTCAGTCTTGGCCACCTAATGCAAACTTTGTACCAAACTGGACATTCTCAAATCTCATTCATAAGTGAGAGCCATAGTATGTGTCCAAGATGGTGTTTTGCCAAGCCATCCATCATACCGAGCAGTGAAACACTGACTGGAGGCACTGGGGACAGCATCCTGAGAGCCACCACAGTTAGGCACCAGCATGGTAGGATCCACCAGGACCCACCATCACATCACCACAAAACCCATCACCAGAACAAATAACTCCCTGAAATGTCGCTCATGTTGCTCAGCAGGATTGTGAACACGCTTCTGGATGTGAAGAGAAAATAAACATTGTCATTCTACTGCCAAAAACTCCGGCATGTACTGTTAAATGTGTGTGTATTTTCCTTTGGACAGATGTCGCCATAAGTTCCTTAGAACATTCCTGCATAAAATGGAAGCATAATATTCAATACAGCATGTGGTAGATGCATTCAAGGTATATTCTATGTTCTCCTTATGTAGGAGTGTTTGTTTAACCCATCATTACTCATGGTAATTAACTGTTGATGTTATTCTTTTTAGCTCCGATTTAAAGTTGTTCTGTACTTCTTTGCTCATATAGTTTTGACCAACTCAGTGCTTAGCAGGAGGCTGTAACCTGCAGGCTCAAGTCCTGTGGAGGCTTGTGCACATGAATAATTTATAAACCGAGGAATGGCTGCCATTAACCTAAGTAAAACTTCTAAAAAGAGTAGAGTAGCTCATGCTTGAGTTCTTGGAGGGAACTGACCTCAACTTGCTCTTCAGATCTAGACTGCCCTATTAAAAATCTTGCTTGTCTGGATTTTGTGTATTTTATATAAGCAGGAAACACAGACTAAAAAATTGTCTCTAAACTCGAAGTTAGACTGAATTTCCATAAAGGAAGTAATACTGCAGATAGCATCATGAACCAAAGGATTCTTGTGCCTCTGTTGTTATCTAGATGTTCAGTAGAGCTTCTATGACTTGGAGGAGGTAGATAGGATTGCCATTTACATTTTCAGGACAGTTCTGTCAGTGCTTGAAAGCAGGGATCATTTTCAGTGGGGTTCATTTTTTTTTCCAGTTGCTGCAGTATTTGTTTTTTTATTTGCAATCATATTCAAAAAAGTCTGTATTACTCTTAAAAACTGTAGGAAAAATTCTCAGAAAAGCAAAGCTCTTCCTGCTTAACAAGTAAGGAGTGGAATGTGACTTGTTTTTTGTTTGTTTTTTTACATCAGGAAACTGTCACTGCTTTTTCAGAGTGTTTTTCAGAGCCTGATTATTAATTCTGTCCATTGCACTCTAGAAAATCTCCACAGATTTCAGGGGATTGAAGTTGTAATAGAAAAAATCATAGAATCATAGACTCATAGAATCATTATGGTTGGAAAAGACCTCAAAGATCATCTGGGTCAACCATCCACCTACCACCGGTGTTGCCCACGTGTTCCTTAGTACCAAATCTAAATGTTCTTTGAAAACCTCCAGGGTCAGTGACTCAAATACCCCTGGGCAGCCTGACTACTCTTTCTGAGAAGATGTTGTTAATGTGTAACCTGAGCCTCCCCTGGCACAACTTGAAGCCATTCCCTTTAGTTCTATCACTAGTTACGCAGGAGAAAAGGCCGACCCCCACCTCACCACAACCTCCTTTCAGGTAGCTGTGGAGGGCAATAAGATCTCCCATTAGCCTCCTCTTCTCCAGACTCCCAGCTCCCTCAACCACTCCTCGTAAGACTTGTGCTTCAGACCCCTCACCAACTTCATTGCCCTTCTCTGAACACGTTCCATTGCCTCAGTGTCCTTCTTATAGCGAAAGGCCCAAAACTGAATACAGTACTTAAGATGCAGCCTCAGCAGAGATGAGTACAGGAAAATGATCAACTCTCTGCTCCTGCTGGCTAGACTATTTCTGATACAAGCCAGGATACCATTGGCCTTCTTGGTCACCTGGACACAATGGCTCATGTTCAGCCAGCTGTTAACCAACACCCCCAGGTCTATTTCTTCCACACAGTCTTCCAGCCACTCTGCCCCAAGCCTGTACTGTTGCCTGGGGTTGTTTTGACCAAAGTTCAGGACTTGTCATCTGGTCTTGTGTCAATGGTTTTCGTTGAATGTCATCCCATTGGCCTCAGTCCACTCAGTAATCCAGCCTGTCCAGCTTGCTCTGCAGGGCCTTCCTGTCCTCAGGCAGATCAACACTTCCTGCCAACGTGGTGTCATCTGCAAACTTAGTGAGGATGCACTCAATCCCCTTGTCCAGGTCATCAATAAAGACATTAAGCAGGACAGACCCCAAGACTTATCCCTGAGGAACACCACTCTCGACCAGATGCCAGCAGGATTTAACTCCATTCACCACCACTCTCTGGGCCCAGCCATCCAGTCAGTTCTTTAGCTGCTCTGTGTGGAAGAAGCAGTGTCTCTGTTATCTATTTTGTACTAACAAAATCAAATCACTGCTTTTATCTGTTGTCTCTGGAAACATTTGTAAAGATTGCAGAAAACAAATGCAGCCCAACTTTAATCCGTACTTTATTGAGGTGTCCTGGCCACTAAACCACTGCGATGGCTTCTCTGTCTTGCATTTCTGGCTGCTCAGTTGTCCCCGCTCAGCAGAACAAGTGAAGACAGGATAGATCTCAGCCTCAGGCCAGTCAGCAGAGACTGCCATGATTCTGTAGCCATCTATCAGTTTTTCTTAGAGATCTACACAATTTCTTTTCAGCTTTTCCAGTGCAAACCCAACCTCTTGAAGCTTCTCGCTCCCTTTGTGCTGGCTTTTACTTCAGTCAGCACTGCTGCACTGCAGGGAACAGGTGGAGAGACCTTCTAAAGCAGAAATGACCGGAGCATATGTAACCTGAATAAATAAATCACAAGGAGGGAAATGGATCTGGTCTGACTTCTTGCATCCCTTGACAAAAGCAGTGTGCCCTGGCAGCCTGCCATACCACAGCTCCAGAGGGATTAGTGAGCTGTTTACCTGCTCTTTCCCAGGCTGAGTAAACTCTTGATCTTGCTCATGTACACAAGAGCTTTTGACAGTTGCCCTGGCACAATGGGAACCTTCCAGTCTCCGTCATCATTTGTAACCTTTGTGGATTAACCAGCAGAGCCTTATTTTAAATTAACTACCAGGGCAAAAAGAGGTGCTTACAAATACAGTTTGGTCCGTGCATGATTGGATGCTCTGTCAGCATGCTTCAGCCTTCCCCCAAAGAGAGGACAGGACTGTTTCTGTTTCCTGAGCACAGGGAATGGGCTGGCTCCTGGGAAGTTCCATGGAAGGGTAAAGAGCAGGAGGAAGTGGCACACAAGTGCATGTGCCCACCTAGGAGGGTAAACACTTTCTTCTCATGTGTCAATCTGTTTGGGTATGACTTCACTATTGTTTTTTTGTGTGTAATACTTACTACTTGCCTCCTGAGAGTGACTAAATATCCTGTTGTGCCCCTGGAAAGAAGAAAGAAGAAAGAAGGAAAGGAAGGAAGGAAGGGAAGGAAGGGAAGGAAGGAAGAAAGGGAGGGAGGGAGGACAAACGAAGCTCTCATGCAAGCCCAAAAGGATTTGGTAAATGGAAATAGAAAAATGCATCCCTTTTCTATCACAGCTAACAGTAATCTCATATCTTAATGAGCACCAGATTATCACCACTCCCTCAAAAATTCTGGCATTCATTTTCTTAATTTTCTTTGTGGAGTATGGTGATAGGACAAGGAGTAATGGCCTAAAACATGAACATAGGAAGTTCCATACCAACATGTGGAGGAACTTCTTTACAGTAAGAGAGACAGAGCACTGGAACAGGACGTCCAGAAAGGCTGTGGAGTCTCCTTCTATGGAAATATCAAGACCTGTCTGGATGCATAACTGTGCAACCTATTGTGGAGTACCTGCATTAGCAGGGGATTGGACACAGTGCTCTATTGAGGTTCCTTCCAACCCCCACAATTCTGTGATTCTGTGATTCTTATAGCTCCTCTTCAAATACTGAAAGGCCACTACCAGGTCTCCCCAACCCTTCTCTTCTCCAGGCTGAACAGCTCAAGGACTCAGCCTGTCCTCATAGGAGTGGTATTCCATCCCTTGGAGAGTTTTTGTGGCCCTCTTCTGGACATGCTCCAACAGGTCTAAATTTGTCCTGTACTGAGAACTCCACATCTGGACACAGTGGCAGTATTGCTTCTTGACCCTCTGGCCATGCTTCTACTGATGCAACACATGAAACAGTTGGCTTTCTGGGCTGCGAGGGCACATTGCTGGCTCATGTCCAGCTTCCCACCCACCAGTACTCCCAAATCCTTTTTGGTAGGGCTGTACTCAATTCCCTTATCCTCCAGTTTGGACTGATAGCAGGAATTGCTGTAATCCAGCTACAAGACTTGCACATGGATTTGTTGAAACTCATGAGGTTCATGGGGGCCCACTGCTTGAGCCTGTCTAGGTCTCTTTAAATGGCATCCCATTCCTTGGGCATATCAACCACACCACACAGCTTGGTGTCATACATAAGCTTGCCGAGGGTGCACTCAATCAATCTTGTCAATGATCTTATCATGGCACTCAAGCTATCTTGGTATCAGCCCAGGGGCCTGATACTAAAAGAAATAAATTATTTAAACAACACAAGGATTTTGCAAATGCTGACTAGCAAGTTGTCACTATATGTTTGGATTCATGTTCTTGCAGATGGTTCAGTAGTGCTGCCCTTGCTTAAAAATGGAGCTGGTCATTTCATCTGTTTTCTATAGCACTTGATTAAATTAGTTTCTTTTCTTGTTTGTGAGACATTCACAAAGGACTTGGTTTTCTCTCAGTCTGACTTCTGTCTAAGTGCCAGATAACTTACACAAACTAACCTGTCCACGAACTGTTGATTTAGATTGGCAAACAAAGCCATGTGGCTGAGTTCCAAGCTGCTGATTGGAAACTTCTTATACAAGTCTTCTGTGGCAAATAATAAATAGCAAACTGCAATTCATGTGCATACGCACAGACAATGACCAATATCTCATTTCATGACTGCAGAATGAACCTGACACTCGGCCCTTCCTATGCTAGGCAGGTTGAGTCAGTGTGGCCATTGTGGAAGCACAGCTTGTACTCTGCAATTGATTTTATAGCTAACTTCTACAGCTTGCTCTAAAATAAACTACAGGCATGTAACCTGAATGCCTTTTCCAACTTTGTTTTTTGCCAGCACAATTATTTTGGAACTAACAGATCATATCCTCTAAGAGACAGAAATGAATCAACATTTCTACTATAGACGGAGTTAGAAAACTCTTTTACTAATACACATTTTTACCTTGACTGGATTTAATGCCCTGTCAAAACAATAAATATTAAAAGGTAGCAGTATTGATGGCAGAAAAACATTTTTCTCATAAGCAATCATTAGAAACCATTCATAGAAAAAGGACTCTTGAACTATATCTAAGAGTGTGTGTGGGGGTCTCTCTGCGTGACTATGAATTTTAATTTCTTAGCTAATGGGAGGAGATTGGTAGAGCCTCTTTGAGAACCCTGTTATTCATCAGGAAGGAAGGAAAATAAAGACACTGTAGTAGTTAGTAAAACAGCAGAAAGAATAATTCTTGTAAAAGTCATCAGAAAGAAAGTAGTACATTTAATGAATTTCCACATGGAAGACTAAAAGATACCAATGAAAAGCAACCAGAGAAATGAATCTATACAAGAAGACCAAGTAGTCCGTCTGGGCAACGAAGTATAGGAATTTGAATTACTGTGCAGAATGTAAAAATAAATGTTGTAGGGAAAATGGAAACACAGTGGAACAGCAATCAAGTTTTAGTGAAGCATTTATGCTGACGAGAAAAGAGAAATAAATTGCAAACTGCTGCACCGTCAGTCTCTTCAGTACTGATGACTGTGTAGATAAAGATTTCTTTAAAATTACTAGAAAATGTATTAACAATATTTGAAGATATATACTATGAAAGACAATATTATTAAGGGAGGCTTTCAGCTTCAAGATATCAGAGATCAAATTCAACTATAATAGTTATATATATATATTTGGTTTGATAGCCCAGACATTTATTCATCGGTTTGTGAATTGAAAGACAAATTCCTGAACAAAGAAAGGATTTGTGTTTGGTCTTGTTAGAAAATGAGACTGTTGAACAAGTGTTGGCTGCAGAAGACAGCCTTGTTTCATGTGGATTTAAAATTACCTGGAGAGATTCACAAACGATGTCTGTACCAAAGATTTTTCAATTTCAGAAAGGGAATCTTTAAAAAGCAGGAAGACCTAATGAGCAGAAATACTGGCACTATGCAGTTCAGAAAAAAATGAATTATTTGGATATTAATGATAAATTAAGGAACGTGATATAGAGTGCTGTACCAAGTAAATGTGAAAATTGTGAAGAAGTCTCCTAAACTTGTTTAGGCAAATAGCTACCTAAAAGTCACATTGGAAGTAAGTA
The DNA here is from genome assembly GCA_036925125.1 of Oreortyx pictus. Lineage (NCBI taxonomy): Eukaryota > Metazoa > Chordata > Aves > Galliformes > Odontophoridae > Oreortyx > Oreortyx pictus. The sequence goes on along the minus strand of JAUPFR010000002.1, from coordinate 88,207,074 downwards.
AAAAAATAAAAACACGAGTAAAAATGAGCTTCCCCAAAGTTCAAAATTACGTATAGAGCAAATCTAAAATCTTTACCTGTAGCTCTCTTTATATATAACTATTTTTGCAGTGCTCATTACGTGAAGTCTACGGGCACCTGATAATATCATTGTGATCTTTAATTAATTTAATGGATTTTCTGTTTTACTTTTTCCCTGGATGACAGAAAATAGTACTAGGCAATTAATTACATTTCAGACTCATTTTCATCTTACAACTCCTGTTCACAGTGTTTGAGATGTTTCTGATTTCTGTAATTTCACCTCTCTTCCATCTCATGGATCATGGACAGAGCTCACATCCACAGCCACATAGAATGGCAGAGCACACTGTTGATTGCGGGTTGTCTCGGCCACTTATGCAAGATATGTTGGCTTTCTCCATCAAGCAAAATAGGAGGAAGATAAACAGTTAAAAAGATGTAAGAATCCAGCCCAGCAGCAAGTTCAGGTGGGACTAACTGAAAACTTTCACATTCTCTTTAGGTCTTGTCTTTAATCCGTTGCCTTCTTCTGGCTTTCCAGAAGAAGAATCCTACTGTCTTTAATATTACAAGTTTATGCTGCCCTTTCAGTGCTGTCCTGAAATTAAGGAGCAGAAGGATCACAATAGCAATTTACACAGTCCGTGCATGTGCAAACTATAGTCTCCATTTTCTTTCATTTTCACCCACTGTTCAATAATTCATGTATACTCAAGATTTCAAATTACATTCAAGTTCTGTGACTAATAGGGTGTGGAGCTGTAATTTACTTTCATGAATGTTTCATAACTTCCTTTCCAGACAATTTGGAGAAGGTATCTCAAAACCTCAATTCCTTATCGTTTTGACAGGGATTCAGTAGTTTAGCTGAAATTGTATCCAAATTTAACACGTGAGTTCTGTCCATTCGCAAAGGTAAAGAGATCGTATTGCCATTTCACTTATCGTTACCTTCCACTTACAAGTGGTGCTTAAGATGCATTTGGATAGGCTCCCAGTGCAAAGAAGGGCAAAATATAGGATGTGAGACATCAATTATTTAAACACAAAATTCATTACAATGGGTATAGTCACTAGGAAAGGCTAATGTTTTCAGAGATACATGTTGGTCTTGATTTATAGATATTAACTCATGTACTGATATTTAGACAGAATAACTATTAGGTAGACAAGGAGTGGTAAAAAAAAAAAAAAAAAGCTAGCACCAAGGCTTGATGAAAAGAAAAAAGGAAAAAAGGTGAGATTTATTATTTTTTTATTTTCTGCCATCAGTGCTGCAAGGTTGAAAATCCACCCCTTAGATTCTGTCAGAAAGTCTAACCAGTTTTGGCTTGTACCATCTAAAAATGTGGATCCTTTCCTCTCCCTCCTTCTCTCCAGAGCTCCTAATAGTGCTGCCCTGCTTAGAGTAGCTCTCCCTTTCTCAGAAGGACCCTCCTCTGAAAATCTTGTGTTAGTACTTCACTGTCTTGTGCTTTTCCACAGCAACATCAGCTCTGCTCTCAAGGTAGAACAGATACCCCACAGCTCTTACCAGTGTGTGTTACTCATGGGCACAAACCCTTTCACTCATGCACACATCTTACACTCACCTTTCACCAGATGATGTGAAACCTCCCTCATTGTCCCAGCCTCTTATCCTAAAGACATAGAAACACCATGAAAGGCAGCAACACATGCAATGCCTCTGTGTAGCTTTCCCACAGTCAACACGTGAGTGGCATTTCACCAGAGCTATCGCAACATTGGGCAAATCCTGGAACTGGGCATATGCAGCCCAGTTCCCAGAAGAATTGCCTAAGGAAGTGAGGGAAGAGTCAGTATTGCTTTTGTATGAACAGGTTGGACAAATGACTAACAGGAGTGGCAGAGGCAGAGACAAATAAACCTGCCTTTGGGCAGAGGGAGGGATTTGAAGACACAGCGCACTTTCTGCCCTGCGTTCTATCATTTGTCTAGATACACTGACCTGGGCACTTTTCCTAAGGCTCCCCTGCCTGCCCACTCTAATTTGGATGGTGAAACAGAGAGGTGCTGGGACAGGAATCAGATGTGTAGGGCATGTTTCAGTTTTCTGTAATGACTCGTTGTTCTGTGAGCTTCTCACATCTACCTTTGATAGCCAAGACCTGGCATTTGCCAGCAGAATCCACAGCAGTTTATCTGCTTTGATTTTTTTAGCATAAGAGAACTCAGTGTGCAAAGCATACTTTTTTTTTATTCTTTCAAATGATTAATCACTGAAATAAGAGGAAAATGAATTATAATTTTTGTGAAGAATTACTACAGTAAAATGTGAAGAGCATCTATAGAAATATATGCTTGAACAGCATAAAATCAGTCTGAGCATGACAGTGCTTTTCATATTTTTCTAATTGAGGCACCAGTATTTTGTCCCATCCATTTTACTAGTGTTGGAGTGACCTGCTGAGTTCCTTCTTGAATCTGCTGGAAGGCTCACAACCATCTTTCCTATTAAATCCTCCTCAAGTTGCAGTTCTCACATTTGAAAAGCAACCTCAGAAAGCCTGGGTGGAAATTAGTTAATGAATTAGAATGAAATATTTTCAGGATAATTTTGAGCAAAATTGATCAACTGATCCCACTCTTATGTCCTATGCTGTTTGTCATTCCCAGGTGGACCCGCAGTGACTGAGACATCTCATCCTTTAGCAAGTATTTCATTTAGTCTTAACTCCTGAGCATCAAGACCACGTAAAACAGGGAATCTTGATAGCGCAGTGATTGACTTTTCCACATTGACTTCTCAAGATAAGGACTAAAATATCTTTGAAGTTAATATGCTTCCTAGTGAGAGAAAATACCTTACTCCGCAACAAAAAATATTTGAAGAACTTGGAGGAGTTGAAAAAAAAACACCCAACAAACAAAGAAAAAGACATATAAATCACTTCTGGATGAAAATTCAGCTATTGGCAGCCTTGGTAAAACACAGGACTAGCAGTCAGTATGCAGAAATGTAAACTCAATAAACATGCCTGTGTGTACAAGCTGATAAAGAAGAACTGCTGTAACCTGGCTGTAAACAAGGCTATGCTTCAGGCTGTGTTAAGGGCAGGAACAACTCATTTGCAGTACTTTCTTAACGTACAAGCGCACACAACCCTTCCATGTTAAAAAAATTACAGCCTTACAACCTGAAATACATGTAGCAATTTCAAAATACTGCTAGGAGAAAATGTGTTAATACAGATCTGTGGAAAACTGAACTTACCTGGAGTAAATTCCTTTATCAGTCCTCTCCTATACAGACAAACCCATGCAGACCCCCCCAACCTCCATAGCACAAACCCAATGTACTGCTGCTTAGTGGTCCATTGCTGGCCTCCAGACCCTTTGTCTCCCTCTCCTTCTTCTGTGTTGGGAAGGATCTCACTCCAACATTGCAGAAAAGCTACAATGAGAGTGTTTCCAAGGGGAAATCATGTGAACACACGATCCATTAGATCTTCACCCATTTCCATTCATTCATTCATTCACACCAGCTGTGGACCTCTCCTGGTCTGTTTATGGGCAAGCTCCTGCCAAAGACAGATTAGAGAGTGTATTTATATTGTAGAGTCATATTCTAAGGGTGAAATGTAGCTTGATTCTTTTCTTCAGATCCAAATTATTTTGTGCATAATTACTCTAGACTCACTATCCTTTCACAATAGGGCTGAACAGACGACAAGAACTTATTCTGTCACATTAGTGACATAAGCAGCACAAACACCATTCACTGCAGAAGTCATTATTTAAAGTAAGTACCTTTTGCTCTTTATCCAACACCCAATACTAGCAAGGGTAAAATTTAGGTACAGAATTTGTTTATTTTTTCAGCTACAGTTGAGGCACATAGCTCCAACCACATAAAAATTCACTAAATGTAAAAACATCTGGGGTTTGCCTCTGCATAAGTTGAACATGGAGATACTTCTTCTCATTGCGCTCCCTTCCTCTTGGTAAAATCAAATGACTCTTTGACATGACAAAATAAACTGTACTCTTCTATTGTTCACTCTCATTTGCGTATTTCCAAAACCACAGATGTAAAAGTCTGATGGACCTATAATCACAAAGGATAAAGAAGAAGCTGGATGTGCAATACAATTAAGTATTTGTTTGTCAGATATTATTCTTCATCCATGGTATTTTAATCACACCATAAGACATCAAAATTGTGAAAATTTGGAAATGCAAAATTTATTAATTGTGTCAGGCATCCTCCAAAGAAATAAAGCGCATAGAAAATATAATGTTTATATAATTGTACCAAACCAGCTAATTCTTCTTTTTTAAAGGAAGGAATAAAAGGCAAAGCTGGAAAGTAATCATTATTAAATAATTACTTTTCACATTCCCTCGGTCCTTTTGCAGTTTTGAAAAAAACAGACATTTTCAGTTCAAATTTTCTCTGCATTCTTTTTCTGAGATGCAAAAGCAATGCAAATAAATTTACAGATTTTCTATTTTGCATTGTATTAACTAATTGGATCGATCTTCTAGGCCCTGGCTTGCTTCCTTGTTTGTTTTTTTGTTTGTTTTTCCTAAAAGTCCTGGTGATTGTTCTTGCATAACTACTGAACTATAGTTTCATTTTGGTCTTTATTATCTGTTAGCCTGTGCCTACCTGCAAATTTAACTCCTTCTCTGTTTCTTTTGCATTTCCTTTCTCTTTGGTCTCTCATTCCAGCTTGTGAAGCGTGAAAAGCTTCCTTCTGGAATAGAAATAAAGATTCCAATTTGATTTGATTTAACAAAGTCATGGACTAGAAATAGGCACCAGAAAATGTGTGATTTTCATATTTTCTCTTCCCTAGAACACCTCCATCTCATTTAAAACCTTTGTTTAAAGCGAAAGTTTGATAGTCTTGACCATGTTTCACACAGTATACCTAGATGAAAAAGAACCACTTAACCAAAAAGATACAGCAAAATCTTCTGCCAGAAAGTAAGACTTTGACATCTTCATCTTTTGTAGCTTTAATCCAGCAACACATCACACTGCAGGCAGATATTCCTCTTTAAATGAGGCAACTCATAATGAAATGTATAATTATTAAATACACACAGGAACAAAGAAAATCCTAATTTTTTTTTTCCAAGTGCTTGTGTGTAGGTATAATCCCACTACTGATGTTTCTTTTCCCATGCAATAATAGCCCAATAGAATTTCATATTTGCAAGAGCTGTTGGAGGACATCCAATTCCTTCTCCATTCAATCAGATCCCCTAAAAGCATTAGGGAGATGTCTGATCCTGGGATGGTTCTCAGGCAGAAGCATGCCTGCTTATGTGGTAATGGCTTCTCACTGATTGCAGGAGTTCTATTGAAAGATCATTGGGCAAATAGAACAGAGATTCAGATGGGTATAAATCTAGTAAAATCCTCTTTTAGACCATCGTTGCCTCATCACAGGCGTCAACCTACTTGTTACAAATGAAGGAAACACCTATCTACCCACAAAATGAATTTTTTTTTTCAATATTCTCTCATCTTACTGTACTGTGACTCAGCTCAAGAGAGTTTCCTGCTTTTCCCATTCAGCTTCTGGAAGCTGACTCCCTAGCAGGACTTCAGCTCACTTCTCATGCCTTTCATTACCAAGGGTTTTGAATCTGTGCATCCTGTTCTTTTACTGAGCTATGAAAAAATAAAGCCTTTTTGGTAGAGCAGTTTTCTGGGGAAAGAGCTATGATTCACAGAGTGACCCACAGTGTGAATGTACCTGTAGCAAATCACATGAAAGCGAAAAGAGAGTTTCATTCCTGCAGCAGCTATCCCTGATGTGCTTGTGCTTCTACCTCTTTTATTTTCAGGTCCCAATGAATTTTGCAATTCTGTATCTGAAGAACAGCTAGGAGTGCTGTGATCTGCCCCTCTGACAACCATGGGAGGTAGATACAGAGAAGACAGCCTCAGGCATGGATCTGCAGTTACTGCCAGGTACAAAATTCTCAAATTCACAATGCCATGTGAAAGATCCCCTGCTGTATAAGTGCATACATGGCCAGCACATCTCAAAGTGCAGATTAAGTAACCCTTCCTTGATGGACAATTTTATTTAAATTTCTTTGTCAAAGACTAAAGTACATGAGAAGGTATTGTAACATCTGAAAATAAACTTGCTTTAATGAGATTAATATTATTGTTTGATTGCATTCAGTCATCATTTTCTAAACTTGATCTTAATTTCTCTTCACATTTTTTAATTCCTGCTATATAAAATCATATTTACTTTCCTGTCCTCCTCACTACACTCAGTTTTCCAAGTTGCTTTGTAATTTCCTTTAATCTTCATGCTGGTGTTTTCTGCCAGAAATGACTTTTGGGTACTGGTGCATTTTATTGAATCATGTTCTTCTAGACATTACTGATGACACTAGTTAAGTTCAGAAGTGATTTACAACCAGTAGGAAGTTTTATGTGACAGAGAAATAGCTTTAAGCTCCATGACAGAGTTGGAAGGTTCTAGTGAATACAATTTAAGAACCAATCAACTTGGGAAAAAGCATGTAATGCAGATATTGTAAGTCTCTTCAATGTCACTTGTACTCACAGGGTATTTATCGGCGTGATGCCAGTCGATGGTGGCTTGTACTCCCATCCCAGTGGTGACTGGGGAGCCAACTGATTCCAGCTGGGGCTAGTTCAAAAGCTGTAGCTCCTGCCAAGTGGCTTGTGAATAAAAGGCTGGCTTGGCGATAAAAAGGTAAAAAGCCAAGTCCATGTGAATCAATGAGACTAGACAGGTCCCCCTGTTCTGGAGAGCTCACCATATATAGGACATCTTTGTTCTCCAGCTCTCACACTGACAGACAAATTCAAACAGGCACCTCAGATGCACCTGAAGCAGGACCTGCATTTGGAAGTTTTGAAACAACAGTGAATTATTTCATGTTATTGTGCTTTAAGCTGTAAAGAGCTTCTGTGCTTTTTTTAAAATGTCAAAATGTAAAGAGTAATCCAATAGTCTTTCTATAGAGGAGCAGGTTATAAATTAAGCTGTGAAAAAGTGTTGATTCATACAGCCACTACACGGTTTTTATTTACCATCAGAAGATAATCTATAGAATAGATTGTGACAAGACTTTCTACAGTGTTGTAACTAACAAAATCATTCCATGGATTGCACACTTGGAACTTTATCAAGATAGGATGATCCTGTACCTGTTTCAGGAGCCTAAAGAGAAAAAAAAAAGAAGCAATACAGTAAAGCTTTTTGGAAGTACTGGTGTATCTATAAGGTACAGTTAGTTATTATGATATAAAATGCACAGTGTGCTGCAATGAACAAGCTGTCTTGGTGTTTGTCTCCCTTGGATATTCTCTGCAACATTTGCTTCTTGGTAAATTATATCTCCGTAATTTTTATTATTACTGTTATTGTATAAAGAATTTTCCTGTCTTCCCTACTTAGCTGTTCTAGGCAATTCCACTTTAGGTTCTGTGCATCTAATGTAACATAACAGCTCAGCAAAAAGATTTTGTAACTATGGAGATCACCATATTGCACCATGTCCTTCAGCTAACCAGCTTTGGAGATGGTTCTTTGTTAAAAAATGGCTTTCTCCCATACCAAACTTTTTATTATCCAGTAACATTTTGCCTCTGCTTTTCAGACATTTCACTCACATTTTCACTCCTGCCTTTAAGTAGTGTGGTTTTCCAACCATTCGGGAGCAAAGAGTCGAAGAATGTCTCACTTTTTTCTTTGTGTACTTTTCTGTAGCTTTCCTTAAAAAATACACCAAATGCTTTCAAAAGATGATTCTAAGAACAGAAATTCATGAAGTTGTGCATCAGCAGAGAGTTGTTTCTAACAGCACACTGTGATATCTCTCCTCCTGCTCCCGTTAACCTTCCTCTCTTCCTTAGGCAATACATTAACTGTTGTTTTTTTCCTTCAGTGAGTGATAATCACCCTCTTATCTAACATCCCCCATGCTATTCCAGAGGTTCAAACTACTAAGCTGTCTGAAATGATTTACATATCTAATTAAACACAGAGAAAGTAGGATTTAATTCTGAACTTTGCTGCTTCTGTTTTATATCCAAGAAGGACTTGTGTGCCTGAAAGCTTATCTATCTCTTTAAAATACAGAAGTTGTTCTACTAAAAGATTACCAAAGTTGTCGTGTTAAATGTTTAGAGTGGTAGCAGGATGTTGAGGACAGAGCCAGAAGGAAGGTTCAGAGAAAGCAAAAGGCGAATGTGGTCTGTGACGTGATGGGGTACCACAGTGGCAGTGCTTTTACTCACAATTTGTTTCATTATCTGGTTAGAATTAGCTCTGATAAAATTACTCTCCTAATCTGTGTGCAATCATAAAGTGTCAGAAGTGAAGAATAACAAACAAGCAGCTGAGCCCAGGATTATTCTCCTCACAGGTTTTTATCAGATGTTAGTAACGCTTTAAAAACTCCAAGTTAATGAACTTTCCCCAACAGAAAAGGGTATATTTTTACAATGTTGACATCAGAATTCCTTTTTTAAGTGACTTAAATCCCATGGCTGAAATTTGAGTGAGATAAAGAAAACCTTCCTTTGCAAATGGTGTTTTGGTATGCTTAAAGGGTTTCTGTTTTCATTACACTTTGGTAAGAAAATGTTCAAATTCCCTGAAAGAACAAGATAAACATTTCAAAGCGAACATTATTAATAAACAGGCATAAAACAATGATTGTAGGCAGAGACCCTTTAAATTAAAAGAAAATAAACAAATACATTTTTCATCCAACACACTCACGTGATAAATGTTATATTCTTTTCCTTTTAGAAGATGAACATCTGTGGTAGCCACTGACTATTTTGGGCAAGGAGCAACAAGAATCCGATTTGCTTTTGCTGCATTGAATGGTGGGTTGACTCACCAAGACTATTATAAAAACCCTGCAAAATTGAAGCCGAACACACACACACACACAAAGAGCTTTAAAAGCTTGTTCTGAAAAATTGTCTATAAAAACATCTACCTGAAGATGAATTTTTTATATTTCTATACTTTAAAAATAACTGTGTGCAACTACTGTCTCTTCATAGAGAAGAAAATGGGGTGGAAGATACATGAAAACCTAACGATGTAATCAGGAAATGTTATCGATTAAACATACAGAATTTTAGATCCAGTAACATTTCAAGCGCATCAGAGAGTGGCCATAGTATAAGGGGCAAAAGGGCCATAAAGATGTTTGCAATCCTGCAAACCAGAACATCTCTGGTTAAGAACAAGGGATTATGCATTTTAAGGAAAGACTTTAAGACGATGTATGCAATAGAAAAAGAGGGCTTACTGCCTTCCTTAGAGCTAACGATGAAACTGACATGAGCAAATAAATAATTTGTTTCCTGAAACAGAGTGAATCAGCCTAATGCTGGCTCTTATATTAAACCTCCACTGCTGCTCAGCACTTTGCATTCAGCAGGAACTCCATGATGTGTAAGCAAAGCATAGCAGGGTAATTGAGAGTCTCTTTCCTCTGCCAGAAATAGGTAGCTCACTGTTCATGTTTAAAGCCTTCTATTGCCTCCTTCCAGAAGCTTTGCTATCTTCTTAAATGCCTTGGTACAGGTAAAATTAAAGCACTGGAGATTAAAATAATCTTTAGCTCCATATTTCTTTTCAGTGTTTGATTCACTGTATCCTGGGGCTGCTTACGCAGTTATCAAAGAGGGGTCCCTGTGTGCCTACTCCCGTCCCTCCTCTACTCCCTTCCTTTGGAATATTCTATTGCCTATCTTTTCTATGACCAGCTCAAAAGTCTCGGTCCTGGTTTTCAAGGTCAGTTGTTGGCTAGTATTCAGATATATCAAGTGATATTTTTGCTAGCGTGATTTCCCAGAATTTTGCTTCCTGCTGCTCAGAACTGCTTCTGAAGCAGGCTCTTGCATCTCCCTTCCTTCCATCATAGTCCCATCTCAGCCAGTTCCTCCTCACCTCTCTCTTTTCCAGACTCACAAAATTCATCCTCTACTCTGAACAAAGTGCTCAGCTCCCAAACACCAGCACAGCAAAAGGCTGAGCTCATGCCTTGCCCAGCTCTGAGTCCAGTGTGTGCCCACTGGTTGGCTGGTCCACACGTGGTGGTGGTGGCCAGGAAGCAAACCACCAGCCCCCGTTTCTCCCTCCTGCAGGGTGTACAGCTCAGCATCCCACTGTTTTTCCAGGTCACTCATCCACCAGACATGCAGTGAAACGATATCATGAGATTTCTCACCCTCTGCTATAATTTAATGCTCAGACAGCAGTAGAAATTGGCATTTTCATTGATTTCTTTTCCTTTAGAAATCAACCTAGTGGCAGGTTATGATTTAAAAGATTCAAATGGAAATATAAGAAAATGAGCAGTGCCAAAACTGTTCACAGTATTGAAATTAAAATGCCTGTCATCAATTTCCAGGCTTAGTAGCCCACCACAATAGATGTGAGAGATGCCATCTTACAGAGTGACTGTTTGCAGATATTTGCTTGAGGTTTCAGAAGGAAAAGCTGGTTTGACCTATTTTAGAAAGGTAAGAATATCATCATACTGTCAGACTGAAAAAATGAATGTATGTTAAAACTGCCAGAGAACGTATATAAAAAGAAGATGTAACAACACCTGAGAAATATTATAAGATAAAAACAAGATGGTTTTACCATAATTACCTAAATTACACAGCAGGTGGTTTTTATTTTGTGATCTGTCTTGGAAAAAGTGAGCTGCTTGTTACAGAATGTTGGAACACTCCACAGCCTTCAGATGTCTTGTTTGCTATCACACATTTGTCACGTGTGATATACTTCTTTACTGCAAAAAGTGCTCAGAAGGGCGAGGAACTCTTTTTCTTGATTACGAGTTCTATGCAAACATAAAAGGCTCCAGAAGAGCAGGTCTGGGGCACTGAACTTTGTATTTCAGGAAAAAATAAAATTAACAAGCTGGTGAATGTTATTTTATTTCTTGGTACAAAATAATTTCATGCAAAAGTAATTTTTGTATCCCCACATTTAGATGGAAATGTATTTCTGATGTAGAGCCATTTGAGAAATGAAGGTCTACGCTACATTAGAAAAATGTTTATTATTTTGGAGTAAGAAATCAGGAAAAAAAATACGGCATGTGTCTCTTTGTTTCTACATGATTCGTGTTTTCACATTAAGCATTTGAAAGCCTCAGTTTCCAATTTCCCTTGTCCAGATATTACACTACCTCAACCCCTGGAATTTTCAAAGGCAAGAAGACTGATGATATAAGATGGTGAGAGCACATAGTGCTGTGAGTGTCTCTTTCATTTCCTGAATGAAATATCAGGTTTCACAGGTAAGTAAATTATTACTATGTTTTAATCCACCAAAGCAATGCTAGCTTGAAAGCTGCAGCAGTGAAGAAGAGTTGCTGGAACTGGGCGGTTGCAGGGCAGAAGGACTCCTCGTTCTTCTCCCAAGAGCAGACAGTTTAACTGAACAAAGCTCTGACTGGCAAGCCTGGGGGTTATGCAGGAGATATCCTGTACCATGTGCCAAGAGGAGGTAGAAGATAAGGGGTGAATCTTCTGTGAATACTTTTCTCTAAATTCATGCTACTCGTTTTGGCCTTACCAGAACTTGTGTGAATAGTGGGTGATAGATCCCAGGATAGATCTAGACCTCTGTTGCTGGTAACCTCTGGCAGAAAATAGAAGAGGCACAGAGAGTGGCAGTCTCTTAGATCATTGTTAGCTTAAGAATTTGATGCTGAAAAGGCAGAGTGATATTCAGAGGCCTTGTGCTATGTAATGTTTGATGATCCTGGGACCTTTCTTCTAGGTCCACCACAATCTGTTGTGTTCACTTGGAGTGAATTTTTTTCAATTTTCCCTTCATTTACCTCACTTTCAACACTATAAACACTTCAGAGTGCTTACTGTCTGCCACTGAACAGAGCCAAAGACAACAGGTCCCAAACATCCTCCCATCCTGTCTCAACCATCACCACCCTGGCCTGCAGGTACCAGGGTTGGGCAGCCACACAATTCCTCCACTACCTTTAATTCTCCTTCAGCCCCACAACGGAGATTATATACTTGTGATCTGCTCAGACAGAAAAAGATTCATTCATATATGAAAGAACTTTAATAGGCATAAGTCCACATAAATGCAAAGCATACAAAAAAACAATCTCTGCAAACACAGATTCCTTTTGGATCCCAGGTCATGCAAATACAAACAGTAGTTAGGTTAGCATAAAATCTTTTTTCAACGTTTTCTGAAGTGAGTAATTCGACCTTGTGTGCCATGTACAGTCATTTATTAACATCTGGTGAAAATCTGAAGGAAAACATGAAATTAAAAGTCACTTGGACTGGTATGCACTGATGAGCAAACAGGTTTCTGACTTTTGAATAAAGCTTGCAGGACTACAGAAGGCTCTCAGTAGTACTCTATTAGAGGGCATCTACCAGGAAACGAATTAACATTCTACCTCCAGTATCACCACCACTGGAGAATTCAGATGCTGACAACTGTTGACACCTGTTCACTTACTTCATTTCCCCTTTGCCCATTTGGTTCCCAATCATGAGTGCTGTTTTCTTAATTCCAGCCCTTTTATTAGTGATAATAACAATGCTTCAGTAAAAGCAATTACAAAGCAGCCCCTTGAGAGACCTTGGCAGTCATGATGCTAAATATGCTCGTACTAAATATGTCAGGATCTCTATCACTGAAAATTTGACCAAAAAGTAGCCTAAAAACTTTCCTACTGAGATATATTGCTCCATCTCTATCAATTAGAAGTCAAGATTGCAATGATGTTGGACATTATTGGATTTTCTGCTGTAGGCCACCTAACTAACACTGCTGCCCCTTAACGCAACACTCATCACAAGCATGACTCATTTTCCCACCTTAGCTGAAATACGATTCTAATTTAATGTATAGGAAAACATCTACATCCAGGAAAAAGGGAAGAGGAAAACTTCCGAAATGCTGCAGTCCTCTCTGTGGGGATCTCTTACCCAATTGATCTCAAAATCGTTTATGTAAAACAATGGAAAGACAGGAGAGGGTCATGTGTCATTATACTGTACATGCATGGCACGGTGTTGTCTCGGGAAGACTGCGGGGTGGCTTCTGTGGGGCCAGATCCAATGGCCTTGCTGCCCAGCCTGGCTGTGCCCAGCAGCCAAAACAGCGGCACCTGAAGGGAAACTTATTTGAGAAAAGAGGAGAGAAAAGAGAGAGAGGAGTGAGAGAGGAGTGAGAAATGGGAGAGAAGCATCCATGCAGGAGGTACTGAGGTTAGTGGAGAAGGGGCAGGAGGAGCTTTGGGAGTGGAGCAGCAGCTCTCTGCAGCCCAGCAGAGGTCCACAGAGGAGCAGGCCATCCTCTGCAGCCCACGGGCACCACGCGGAGCACATGTCCCCATGCAGCTACTGAGGAGCCCGCAGGGCATTAGTGGGTAAGGCCTGAAGGCCACAGCCCATGGATACCCACACAGCAGCAGCCTGGGCTGGAACTGCAGCCCAAGGAGATCAGCTCACAGTGGGGCAGGAGGGCTGCGGGAGCTGCCAAATCAATCTTTCCAAATAAACAGACGCAGTAAGTACTGAAAAGCAGAATTTTGCTTAGTTTAACTGGAAACTTATACATTCTGGTTATGTTTTTCCATTGTTAGATTCTTAAAAAGAGCTCTGGAAACACTCTCTCAAAAATTTATTTCAGTAAGAAAAGGATTTAATTCTCAAATCCCAGGATATGTTGCAGATTTATGGGGATACTTGACCAAGACATAGCTATTATCTTGAGAAAAAGATTCATCTTCTACAGTACTTACCCTTCTTGTACTTGTCCTCTGCTTTCTTCTCTGTACACAGCTTCTTCCCTTAAAACATCACCAATCATTTTAATTAAGTTGCCAAGGTTTTTCCACTTCCTTTCTCTGAATTCTGCTATGTTCTTGAGCTCACACAGGATTAGATTAAGGAGCAGAATATATTTTAGTAAACAGAATTTAATCTTGACCTTCAGCTCCCCATCCGCTGCTGCAAACCAATTCTTCATTCCCTTAAGGCTGCATCTGAGGAAAAAGCCTCTGTACAAAAGACTTTCAACTTACGCATACTCCAAGGGATAAGCTGTCAAAACAAGGCATTGAAGGGGCTACATCCCATAATATTAGTTTCTATTCACACCACATCAACGTTTATATTATGCACACTGCTCAAATGCCAGTTCTGAATTTTGGTGCGTTTTTCTTCTAAAAAAGAAAATTTAGCTATTTTAACTCATTAGTTGTTAACCCATCGGTATAACTTTAGCTTCCTGGAAAACAAAATGATACAATCACCCATACATTTGAATCAGAGGTTTGGAGATCCCTGTGACATCCTTTATCCTTCTCAAATGATCAAGCAGTTTCTACTGCACTGAACTCGTCTGCTTGGACTTCAAAGATCAAAAGGTCTGTCTGGCCTGTGTTTAACAAGACTTTTGTCTCGCTCCCTTGTTATCACTGCAAAGCTTTGCACTAGCTTTTATGTTCTATCATACTTCAGACAACTAGTCAAACAATGGACCCAGGTTAACTAATAATTATTTTGTAAACTAGTATAGATGTGTTTTGCTCTGATTTTGTCCATATCTATGGGTTTCCTAGAAGACAGAATGGGAAGTTACCCTTTTCTCTCTGTTTTTACTTCAATATAATTCATATTGTGTTATAACACACAGAAAGTTCAGATTCTTTCTGCCCATTGGAGCGATTCCAGTGTCTCTCTTCCAGGTAGAAGTTACACCATGTGCCTGGGAAGTTGCATGCTGAAAGCTTGTTAGCCTGATCCAATAAAATATTCTGATGTGGGGGTAGTTATAGAATTAAAGAAAACTGGGGTTGGAAGGAACCTTAAAGTTCACATAGTTCCAACCCCCTGTCTTTAGCAGGGATGCCAACTGCTAGATGAGCCTGCCCAGGGCCCCATCCAATCTGACTTTGAATATTTCCAAGGATGAGGCATACATAACCTCTCTGGACAACCTGTTCCAGTGTCTCATCACCATATGAGTGAAAATTTTCTCCCTAATATCTACTCTAAATCTTCCCTTCTTGAACTTAAAACCATTTCTCCTTGTCTCCTTGTCATATCACTATGTGTCCCTGTAAAAACTCAGTCTCCATTCTGATTATAAGCTCCCTTTAAATACTGGAAGGTTGCAAATGAGGTCTCCCTGTCGCTTTCTCTTCTTCAGGCTGAACAAGACCAGCTGCCTCAGCCATTCTTCATAGCCAGCTTTGAATAACAGTGGGTATAAAAAAGTATCAAAAAGTATGCAAAATTAATCCCTTATGAAGACCATGATCTGGGCTCTAAACATGGATTAATCTGTTACTGATGATCACAAAGGTAAATGTGAAGGAGGAGGGCTCTTTGACCTTCCTTGAAACTGGGTGCACTGAGGAATGCACAATTCAGAGCAGAGAAGCCATCAAAGGAAATATTTTTTCATGATGTAAATCAGGGAAGAGCTAGACTCCAGATTTTCTAAATATTTAGTCAAAAGGAATGGTGAAAATGAAGCAGCAGCCACCACATAACAACTATAGCCCTGTCTCTCTTTGATTACGAGCGTCCTACACACCTGCTGAGCTGCCTCATCACACTGAGTACTGTGACCAGGAACATGGGTTGATCCTTGGAGGACCTGCTGAAACACAGCTGGACTAGTAACTCCCTAGTTCCCTCATTGTCCCTCTTTACATGACTCAGCATCCTCACTGGAACTGGCAAATCTGATTCCTGTCATATCACTCTTCTTTCACAGCCCTTCAAAATCTTTTTCTTTTTTAATCATGAATTTTTTATTTATTTATAAAAAATAAAGATGATCTCATTGAGCAGTAGAGCTCCTGAGGGCATATAATGACATACTGATGACAGTGAAAGTGCCTAGTCTTGCTTAATTTTAACCACATAAACTGAAGCCAATGGGACTTTGGTGTAGATAAATTTTAGTGCATCTGTTATTTCAGAGGAAGGTACTACATCATGGAAGGTACACTACATGCACACTGATTTAGATGAGAGAAAATTACCTTTTCTCTTCAGAAAAGTGAAGTATCTCATGTGCCCATATACAAAAATGGTAGATTTTGTAACGTGTATTTTTAGTTAGTCTTTAAGGCTGGTTGTTTAATAAAACACAACGATCTAAAAATGGGTGTCAGCAAGTTACATCACACTAGGGGAAGAGCCAGAAGATGAGCATGGTTCTTCTACCATGTCTAACTTTAGAGTCATCATCCCCCAGATAGGAGGAGCTGGGAACATTTTCCGTACTCGCATGAGTGCAGATGTTATGACTTGTTCCTGTAAAATCACAAAAAATTTAGAACAATTTAGTTTAATTCAGTGAATTCAAACTGACTAGAAATACAGAAAATAGGAACCTCAGGTGCAAGCAATGCAAGGGCATTTCCAAATGCTCAAAAGCAAATTCTTTTTTCTCCCTGTGTGGGAGCAATATAGACCAGATGTAGAAAATAATACATCTTACTTTAAATGCTATTGGAGACAAGTGGAAGACAGCAACACAAAGGCATTGGCTCTTTGGCCTAGTTGTCTTCATATATTGCCAAGATCTGGTACTCTGTATGAGGTCCTAGAAACACTGGAGAAAGACGCAGTGGTACTTTTGTCATATACATTTGCCCACATCTACTGTACATCATGTAAATACAATTTGACTTATCCATTCCAGCTTTTCATCTAAATGGCGTAGAAATTGAATATTGTAGGCATTTTTTAAAGTGGCAAGAGTAAAATGACAGCATCTCTGCTAGACAATGTTATTGCTCCATTTACCATCCTCAAAAAGAATTCCAGTTTTATAGAATCATTCAAGTTTTATGACCCGGCTGTCAGTGTAAAAGTAACACACTGGTATTTTCTCTTATGCATTATTTCTAGCAGTGTGAAATGAACAACAGTTCGGAGATCCTTTTAATGTGTTGCTCCTCTCATAAATTGTTTTTAAATTTCTACAGTAAAAAAAAACAACAACAACACATGTCAAGTATTTAGTCACACCACAGAAAATAGTGTTTTCTATGTAAGGGTGCTGCAACCTCAGAAGTGTTAGTAATAGACAACAGTCAGTAAACACAGATGCTACTTTTGCTGTAGGAATTTCATGCTCTACTAATACATATTTCATTAAAGCCCACAGCTAAACATTCACAACTTAAATGGCAAATCATGGTGGAATTCTATACCAGTTTGAAATCCCTGCCATTCTATGCTCTACAGCATGAAGACTTAACTTGCCTTCTGTAATCTTTATGTGCATTCTGTGAAACTGTCTCTTACATCTGTATTTATGAAGACATTACATACATGTATAACTTGTATTTACAGTTGTTTGGTGTACATATATTTATATTTATATTTATAGTTATATTTATAGTGTTTTTTGTTGCTTTTTTTTTTTTATATTTTCTCTAGTGATGCCTAAAAGAATTTCTGAAAGTTTCATTAAACACCAGAAATGCTGGAGAAAGCTTCATGGTCAACAAGTATTGGTCCAGTTAAAGAAAAGCACAATGTGAACAGTCTCTTAGTTGATGGAAACAAGTGTGCTTATTCCAGAGGAAGGCAGACATATTGCAGTATCCCTGCCAGGTTCCTGCATGTGCTCTCTATGCATCCATTGCTGGCCCCTGCCAGCAGAAGGACACTCCTGTATTCATTAAATTCAGCCTCATATTTTCATGGGGACCATCATTTATATGAAACCTACATGCCATTATACAGTTGTGTATGTTACTCATAAACTTGGCTGAGAAAGAAACCTGTTTTCCATCCTTCTTAATTTTCAGATATATTGTACCTTCTTCTATTTGACAACACAATATGATTTATATGTGTCTGAACCCTATTTAAAGGTGTATTTTGCTTTTGTACGTAAGAATATAATAAATGGATTCTTGGTGGTCATATCATCTAGTTGGGACTCAGCTAAAGAAAAGTGAGGAATTAACTATCCAAAGAATGTCATTAATAATGCTACTCAAATAAACCATGATTAGAAAACTGACAGCTCCTGGCATTCTTCTCTACTTTCTTGTAGCATATACTCACTCAAAATGTCTTTAAAGTAATTAACTACCTGGGCCTTTTACCACCCAAATATAAATTCAAGGAATTATAGGGAACTGCAAACAGATGTAAAGAAAAGGGCACCATGCTGACAGCAGTTTAGGGTTGTCATTGCAAAACCCAGCCATACACAAAAGATCAGGTATATTGTTAAGGAATATAACTTTTCGGGGAAAGCAGAATATGGAGAAAAATCATGAAGATGGCAAATAGTAGCTCAAGGAAGCAAGATGTCATAATGCATTTTACATAATGTACTGCATATTGTAGTCTGCATGATGCAGGCTTCTGAAAGTGTATTGCAGGATGGGAAATTGAGGATCACATTAGCCTGGAGAGAGGCAAAATGCACAATTATCATTGACTGTCCAAGCACTCAGCGTATCCAGGCAGCTATAATCTGTACTGTATTAAAAAGCAGAGCTGCATGAGATATATGAGCAAACCTAAAGGAATAAAAAACTGCTGTAACAAGGGTAAATTGCAGTACTTATTGCTCAGTAATAACAGTTGCAGTATTTTGCTTTGTTCTGATGCATTTATCATGTGCTATTAGCACTTGCTGTTATGAATATCCTATGAATATACTGCACTCCCAAACCTCAGACCTTTAATATCTATTGGTGAGTACAAGTATCCACACTCAAAAGGAGAAGAATCTGACCCTTGAAAACATAACTATCTCATGTGTGAAAACCTTGAGTAACAAAGCATGCCAATCTACCTCTAAATTCCAAAACAGGGATTTTTTTTTTCTGAGTAGTTCTATATCTCAATGACAACAAAGCAGTTATCTTCCAGAAACACAAAACTTGAAGATCTTCCCTCAGGATGTCCCCCCTCAGGATGTCCCTTTACAAGGAGGTGACTAGAGTGCCATATTCGTGCAGATTCTCAGGCAGACAGTTTGCCTGGAAAGCCCTTTGTCCCACTCAGCTCAGTGAATTTTGGAAAAGAATGGATGTGTGCAAAGCTCACAAGGTGTGTCCACAAGACTGGCATGTTTGCTCAAACCCAGTTCCTGGATAATATGCTCACACAGCATCCAGAGAAGAGCTGATCCATTTGTGCATTTTAAGTGTATAAATCATTGTTTTCAGAGCAGTGTTTCAGGCTCACTGAAACAAAATGGAGATAGAAACAGTAAGTCATGGTTTTTTCCCCTCAGTTTACGTGCCAGATGTTGCAGATCTAAGATGCATCCCCTGTTCAGAAAGAGCTAGTTTACACATCTGGCTTGACAGCGTAACGTAAGTTGGCTTCACACCAGTCCATCAGTTAATATTTCTGCTGGTCTCATTCCAGTGGAGCAATTTACTTTGGATAAATAACTCAGAGAAAGCACTGTTCATAATTTTCAGTGCATTCTATGATTTTTAGCTACTTTGACACAGCTAAGCGATAAAAAGATTAAAGCCAATTGCAATATTTTAACATTAAAAACAAATGAAGAACTAAGTGGTGGCAGAGTTCTCCCCCTTCTACACTCAGTCCTTTCCAACCCACACACTCCGGAGAACTCCTTGTACTTGTCAGAAGTGCTTCGTTCCTTCTGGCTTGAGAGTAAGCTGGGATCAGGCCCTAATTAACACAATATGCTGTACAAACAGTGCACTAAAGGTCAATGACGACCTACTTAAATTTTCTCATCTCTCAAGAAAAATGTAACTTTAGTGACTTCATACAATGAAGCTGACATTCCGTACACAATGTTTTTAATGAACTCTTTTCCCTGGAATGAACAATACAGTAGAACGCAGAAAAGATGCTCCTAAGGATGAGCTGCATTGCAGCTGAACTAGATATTCCTGGCAGCATCCTGCCTCCAGAGCAGAGCTGGAGTGAAGCTGCTGTGATCTCTGGGAAAGATCTGAAGATGTTCTCCGTTTGGCACAGCACACACCTGTCACGCAGTCTCACAACCACATGTTTTGAGAATAAAGATCAGATCTGACAGGAATCCTGAAATGAGAGGCTGAAGTTCAGTTTCTTGCTGCCATCTTGGGGAACGTTGGGCCAGAACTGATTGGATGAGGTGCTCTGCAGTGGTGCGGCCTCACCTCAAGCATCATGTGCAGTTTGGGCACTACAATACAAGGAGACAAAACTATTAGAGAGTGTCCAAAGGAGGGCTATGAAGATGGGGATGGGTCTGGAGGGGAAGGTGTATAAGGAGGGCTGAGGTCTCTGGTTGTGCTCAGCGCAAAGCAGAGGAGCTGAGCGGAGACCTCATGGTGGCTTCAGCTCCTCACAGGGAGTGGAGGGGCAGAACTGAGCTCTGCTCTCTGTCACAGAGACAGGGCCCAAAGGAATGGCATGGAGCTGTGTTAGTGGAGGGCCAGGATGAAGATTAGTAAAAGGTTCTGCACCAGAGGGTATTTAGACACTGGAACAGGCCCATTAGTAGCCAGGATGTACTGTGCTCAGGACTAGCTTTATCAAAAAAGATCCAGTTAAAAAACTTGAGATTACTCTAAAATGCAAATCAACATGCAATAAAAGGAGAAGATCAGATGGTCTGGCTGAAAAAAAAAAAAAAAAAATCACACCTGACCTGCATTAAAACTGATGTAGACACAGCAAAGAATTAGTGCTATAACTGAGTTGTGTGTGCATGTGAGGGTCCTTCTTGCCTATAGTGAGAGGATATGACTCTTTTCAGACTCTTGAAAATTTACTACTTGAAAATGAGTCTTTGCACTGTTCTGCATGTATTTTTCAGTACGATGATTATCTGTTCTTGAAGGGATCCTGTTTTCTCTTTGAGAAAACGCTGATGTCCGCTGCAGGATGAGTCTTTCCCTGTGGAGGAGAATCCAGGTCAAGGACTCCAAGCACCCCATCTGACTGGCACCGAGCACAAGTGGGTCCATGACATGGCAGTGGGAGCAGCCGGCTGTCTCCGTGGGGAGTGGAGTGAACATCTGCTCTGTTCCAGGAAAGAGCTGAGAGACATGGAGCTGGGGAGTGAGCCAGAGACCCAGCTGGGCAGCCACACACTGCAGGAGAGCATGGAGGAGAAAGCAAATGCCTCTCATCAGGCCCCAATTAGCACATGTGTGATGGGGGAGGCTGCTGGCCTGCAGGCAAATGCCAGCTGAGAGGCAGTGACAGGGTAAGAGGGGGGGGGGGGGGGTAATGGAAGTGGTAATGGAGAGCATGAGATGAAACAGGGAAGAGAGTGGGAAACAGAGATAACATCATGAATAGCAGTAAAAGCACTTCAACCTTCCCTGGTACAAAGCTGTCACCCAGTGACTGCCAATAATCTAACAGTCCTTACCATTGTCTCCAGACACAGAGAACAGATTCAGGGATGAAGAATATTGCTGGCAAAGAATGCTTAACCTAGCTGCTGTTTTGCTATTGAATGCAACCCCCACTTCCATGAGCACTGACATCATTTCTAATGTTGATCTACAAAGAACATGCATTGCATAAACTATGGTCTTGGATCACATTTCCAAATGTGTACACTGTGGAAGTTGGTTACGCAGCCAGCATCCATCAGGGTAGTAATATTTTCTACAGAGTGTTAGTCTGGGTTTCAAGAGAAGGGGAAGGAAAATTCTCATTCATATTGAAGAAAATGCATTCTTTACTGCAGAATTCTGGAAAGTAAGGTGGGATTGGTGTGATTCACAGCCCTTGTGCTGTGCCCTTCTCTAAGAGGCAATTTTCATTAATGTATTTATACACACTGACTAGAATTAACAAGTTCTGAACTAGACCACTTCGAATTATGTTTAAAGTCATTTAAGTGTTCATTAAAAATGGCCTTCTGTTTGTCTTCCTTGTCTGGAAAAGGAAAGATGTTGTGTCTTTTTATTCTTTTTATACTCTGGGCAGCAGTATGGAATTAAAAGTTGATTGTACCAGCTGACATCCTTCTCAATCACCCATTTTCAATCCCAACAGTTCTTAAAAAGATATTACAGCAACTAGTTGAACAGTGAACTAAGTCTAATCTCAGCATTTTCAAAGAATAGCATAGAAGTGTTAAAGGAGGAATGCGGACATTAAAGCTCAGAGAGACAACCCAACTCTTTGATTCCCGTTTACACATTCAGTGTTACAAATGCTTAGATAATATTTTCAAAACAAAAACTTCTCTCAAATAAGACAACAGTATGCCAATGTGAGCATGCTTTGTCTTCAGTACTTTTAAGCTTATAAAAAGCTTAAACTGAGACTAAATTATGTTTTAACAATTCATTGAGTTTGAATTCTTTTAAAACAAAATAATCAGTTAAATAAGTTAAGATCTTTACAGTGTTATTTTCTTTCCAAATGCCTTTGTAAAGGTTTAATGGGTGTTTATATTTCTGCCTAGCTATCAGAATGCAAGTTAACTTTACTTCTTGTCTGGCTGCATCTCTGAGCAAACAAATTTGCGTGATGCTGCATATCCTTACCTCCAACTGAAGACAGTGGGGATTGGAGCTGTTCATGACATAAATAATAGTTCTCAAAGGCCTCATTTTTGATTCAAAGACTATGAGAAGAACACACTGCAATTTTTCACCATCTATAACCTTCAATCCCTGCCATGCTCTTATATTTTAACTTGTCTGAAACAGCAGTCTCAAGAAGGAAGGGAAAGAAGAGAATGCAGAATATTTTGGTCTTGCAGATGGCTTTAGTGTTCTCAACAAGTCTGTGCAAGTGTCAAATGATTCACAAATGGTTCAGCAAACGTTGGCTCTGTTGCAAGCGGATCAGAGGGCAGTTCCAAGCACCACAAGTAAGACTGGGGCTGAATTGGCAGGGTTTTTCCCTCCTCCCATACTCTGTGGCTGTGTAGTACTGGTGCCTCGCTGACACACTCCCCAGACAGTGGTCACTTTCCCCTCCCTGAGAGATGGTTTTCTCCAGGAAAACATATGCAAACAGTTTTACTTTGCTGTTCCATCCTCAGAGGGAGTTAGCTCAGGAAAAGAGATTGTGCTGGTCTGAGCACTGAACCCTAGGTCAGGATCTGCAGCAAAGGAACATTCACATTTTGCACGATCAGCTGTGTTGGCACCCATTTATAAACCATCCCTCCCCTTGGGAAAGTGCTTCAGTTAGTGGGATGCTCACTGCCAGAAAACAGGAAGGATCAAATTTGCTCTGTATGCTGGGATCATTGGGAGATTCCCACACAAGGTGCACAAAGCTCCATATTGCAGAGTCACAGAACCTTATTACCTCTCGGACAGGGAACTTATTTCAGGTTTTTGAGGATTATTTCCCCCCCGGTAATCTGTGATGCAAATAATGAAAAGGTTGGACCCGATGATGAGCTGTTCTATGATTCTATGAAAAATGTGTCATTTTATTACTTGGTAGTAGTCTTAAACCAAAGGATTTCAGCTAACCCTGTTTTCTGTAACATGCTACATCAGTTGAGCTGCACATTAACTTTTATTTTCTTCACTTTCCAAAGAAGATGGACACAGACCCTAAACTAGACCCTAATCGGAATAATTAAACTATTTTCTTGATATGTGAAGGTAAACACACAATTAAATCACTAAAATATTTTAACAAGTTTTTTCAGGGAGGGTCTAGTTTTTTGAGGCAGTTAGAAAATGTGATTACGAAAGCTATTTTTGCAGAAGAAATTTAAAGTCATTTTATAATTACTATCTGCAGTTAGTCTTTAACTTCTAATAATAAGAAATGAGTCCTCCTCAGCCTACACTACAAGTCTGCTTCTTAAGTTCAATCAGTACTAAAATAATTGAGATTTTCGATTGAAGCCCAAAGAGGGACCATTTTTTTCTCTCCAATGAAGGCTGACTTTCATTGCAGGTAAATAATTTACTTTAGGTCATGAAAACAGCGTTATCACATTTCTTTGCAAATCAGATGATTTTAATACAGTTATCATTTCTTCATTTTATGCCCAAAGGCACTTTAGGCACTTTACAAACTGATTTAATATGTGAAGCAGAAACTTAAAATTAAGTATAGTAAAATTTAGAAAAGAAGAGGTCTTAGTAAAAATGAAAATGAAATAGGTGTTCAAGAGTATCTCCAATTACCAGTTGGTTCTTGTTTGGTTGGTTGGTTTGTTTTGTCTGATCTCTCCTTTTCTGCAAGATCTGGATGGTCTTTATAGAATTCTCCCTTGCAAAATTATTTTTATTTCTAGGCCATAACCTGCTCTGACCTCATGTCTGACCCTGCTTTGAGCAAGAGGTTGGACTACAGACTTTCTGGGGTAGCTTCCAACCTGAATTTTCCTGCAGTCACGTGTCTATGCAAATTCTACTCCTTGCTCTTTTTTGATCCTCAGCATGCCTGTAGGCTCTGTGTACACCAACAAATCCCTCAGTCCATGGGGTTATCTGCAGCTCCCAAGGCAGAGAGGTACACTGTCCAGTGCAAGGCAGATCTCCTGCACCCACACTGACGCCCACTCCACGTGCTCAGCTTCAGCTTCTTGTGCTGCCCCTGAGACGTAACAACCATTTGTGTGAGCAGAAGAGGGGTCGTTTCATCCAAAATATCTGAAAATTGAGAGCTGACCTTTAGTCCACCAGGGTGTATTACTCATACTAGAGAGCACACCTCCAAAGGAGTGACATGTAGGTTGCAGGTGATGGAGGCCAGAAGGAGCCAGACCTGGTAAAACAAAAGCACCACATGTGCACCTTCCAGAGAAGCTGTGGGAGAAAAATCTCTCCAGCAGCATCCAGTAGAAATGCCAGTCCTGGAGAAGAGCAACTGGGGACCCCTAGGGTGAAGCCAGTGTGGGATGAGACTTGAGCCAGCAGGTCACAACACATGCCTTGTTCTATCTCACCACTTCCAGCTTCTAAAGCCAGCTCATCATGCTGTTAGGCACATGCATGCCTACAGCTCTTCCTCCTACACAGCAGCCTTCACAGAAATCACTCTAGGGATCTGAGGTTTGATGCAAATTGCAGAGAGTCCATCAGTAAAATTTCATTGACTCTCAGACAAAGAAATCCAACAGACTTTCCCCCTGTTCCCTCTCTAGCATGCAGCTCAGACTCTAGTAAGACCCCAGAAGCCATGGGCATCTATTTTAGAAAACCAGAAAGAATTTTCCTTTTAAGTCTTCTTTCAAAAAGAATTTCTGAGAATGCCGTAAACATCTAGGTTGTTCCATAGAGATACTCTAAGGTTCCTATTCCAACAGTACTTGTGAAGATAGAAAAAAATGCACAAGTAAAAGTCTGATAAATTCCTGATTGGATACTGAATGGTCCTATGGGATTAATGACCTAAATTTATAATGCTTCTAGTTCCTTTCTTCCTACTGAATCTTCTTTCTTGGGAAAGAGATAAGATCCATGTATCAATGCCCACAGTTCAGCAGTTCCCAGCCTTGCAGGAACTGCACTTTGCATGAACTTTGGTCGCTGCCATTCATACTTACAAGGCAGCGTGAGAGCGTCACAGGAGGAAGTAGCAGCAAGGTCTTTGTTTAACTTTTCCAGAGAATTGCTTTCCTTTTGTTCCTGTCACAAATCTGAAGTGGACATACCCCAGCTCAAGCCAGGGTTGAACATCTTGATACTACATGAGTTAATGTTTGCAGGGCAGGGGTGGATCTGTTTGCTAAAGAAATTTGGACCAGTTCTTCCCAGAAATGCTCTACAGAGTGAATAACTGTGTGAGCCTGTCCAGAGCAGTTGCTTCGACACCAGCAGGATAAGATCTGACTGAATCTGTAATTTTGTTTAATGTAGCTGTTGCAACATAAACCTAACGAGGCTTGAATACTGGGGCTTATGTTTATTTGTTTTGTATAGCTTTGGAATTAATATAATTATACAGAACAGCTAAGCCATTTTACTCTCATTATCCAAGATGTTATTTAATCTTTAGAGTCAATCAGATTAGAAGAAATCGGTTACCACTTTCAAGATAAATCCTGTAAATCAAGATTCTGAAGTCAGGTCATCCTAAGAATAATGGGAATGCTCTAGGGTTACTTTGCAGAGCTAAGGAGATGCTGGGGTGTATTTAGGACTCTGAAGTGCAAAGGGAAGGGCATTCATGAGCTTTGTTGCATATAGCATGATTTCACAATGTAAAAAACTATGTCACTCAATTACAACACAGACATTCTCAGATTTTGTCAAAACACAGCTCCCCAAAAATCAAAATTGAAATTTACCAAATATTCTCTGTTGAACTAAGAATTAGTACATGTACACAACTGCTGCACATTATAGTGAATTTGTACAGAAGGTCAAGCACTAATTAATTAAAATTATACTGAGGACTCAGAATTACATCTGTGGCCCTCTGGCCACAAGACTAAAACAGACATGATTTGCCCTCATCTGTGCTGTTTAACTCTCTTGTTAGCCAAACAAGATAGCTGGGAATGGTAAACATCCTGAGTTAACTCCCAAAGTTAGGCAAAGGAAACAAAGCCTATATATCCCCTCTGTACATACATAGAGATCAGACTGCAGGCTCCCTT
Source organism: Oreortyx pictus (assembly GCA_036925125.1). Lineage (NCBI taxonomy): Eukaryota > Metazoa > Chordata > Aves > Galliformes > Odontophoridae > Oreortyx > Oreortyx pictus. The sequence goes on along the minus strand of JAUPFR010000002.1, from coordinate 88,180,484 downwards.
TTAAGCTTGGAAGATGTTTGCCTCCAATGTCTGAACAAAACAAAAATCCTCAGAAAGTGAAAGGACAAAGCACCACGCCTTAAGAAACGCAGTGACTGATGACCATTCTGTGTAAAAGTTTGTCCTTGCCAGGGGAACACTCTTGATAAGTTATTTCATTTTTCCCATCTAAACTCCAGAAGGAGCTCATAATTCAGAGAACTTGAGGAGCACAGCAAAGTTGCAGAAATACATACAAACACATTTATCAGCTCTCCTAGATTTGCATGCTTCTCATGCTTACCTCAGTAAAAAGCAATTATCCTCTGGAGCCCACAGGTAGCCTGTTCTTAAGCAGTCTCCTTTTAACAGTCATACATTCATCAAGAACTGAGCTGCATACCTATATGTTAAGAAAGACTTTAAGCTCTTGAGAAACAAAAATCACCAGGCATATTAGCAGTGGCTGGTAACTCTGATAGAGAGATCAGTTAGATCTCTTCCAGATCTAAGCTAATTTATAGAATGTACATAAAGATGGTTCTCTTCAGCCAGGTCTTCACAGATTAAATAAGAAAAGAGCCAAAAGTTTGCAGTCACTGACAAGGAAGACTGAGAGATTGCTAGCTATATTACACAATTGCATAGACAGAAGAAATCTTTAGGAAGGCAGCAGTCATGATCTCATCCAAATTATTATTGAAATCGTAGTAAGATGATGTCCTTAACATGTCACATATGTTCAAATGTTGCAAGTTTTGGTGCTGTGCTCTACAAGATATTTGTGTTGTTTTGATGTTTGACTGATAGGCGCATTTCTTCAAGCATTAGGAGTTACATCCATATGGGATGGTTAGATATCTCTATGCGGTTGTGTATAAATGGAGCTCAGTTCAGGTGGAATTTGCTCTGTGTTGCCATTCTCCTTGCAATCAGACTGATCTTGAGAAGCTACCAAGTCCAAAGCACTGCTGGAGCTCATTAGATAACGAAACTATACAGTGTGTCTGCTGAATTCTCAGAGATCACCGTGATCACTGATGGGTCTCTTCCAATAGAGTGAGGAAAGGGCCCTATACTCAGCTGTGGTATGGAATGATGCAGTGCCAGGACTCCCATGACCACCCTCTTAAATGTCGGCCTTGATATAAATATTTTTGGATTAGTGAGCTACCATTTGCTATAAAACATAGAATGTATTCTATAAAAAATGAATGAGAAAAATAGGGCAAGTAAATGACCTGCAGTCAGTGTCTGAATGAATGACAGCACCAGAGGTGCAGAAATCAGTGACCTGTCATGCGCTTCCTAACCTGATAGATGCACTCTGAGACCGTTTATGTGTGAGAATAAGCAGAGGAATCCATGAGATGCAAACGTGCTCTGTGTCTTTCAACTTCTTGGCCACAGCAAGAGATGCGTGATGGCAATTGTGCCCATTGGTAGACACATGATGTCTTGGCATGGTTACAGAAAAAATTTTGCAATGACGATTTCAGGCACCCACAAGGCAAAGAAATAGAAGCGAGAGTTCTGAGTATTCAGTGCCACGTAAACACTGGAAGTCCCCCAAAACAACAGGGATCTGATCTGTACAGTGCTGAAATCTGTATGGGTTTTAGCCTTAGGATACCTAAAAGGGATTTTCCATGACTATGAGACCAGTCTAACAGTGCTTCCCTATGGGAAAACTTCATGGATAAATATACTGATGAGTGACAGATATTGCAGCAATGCTGCCTATAAATGTTAAGTACTTAAATAAGTGCCCAACCCCATCCCTATGCTGGGTGAAGTGATGGTGTTGAAAGGAGCTTTGTTGGTTTGTGAAGTGTTTGTGACTGCCGAGGGGTGCAGTTTCAGAACTGCAAGCTATGGCCATGGTTACAAAAGAGTGTGGGAGCATTTATCCAACTTGCATGTGACAGAAGCAACAGTAGAGACTTCCACTGAGTGCATTTTATTTTAATGCAAGCACTTCATTAAGGATTTCAACATTGTAGCCGATTTTACTGTGGACATTCTGGCACAGGCATTCCGTGATTTTGATTCCTCAAAATAACCTGCTGAACTGGTCTAAAATTTAAAATCAGAACATTCAGACTCAACATTTTAACACACACATATTCGGTACCAAAATTTAGGTTGGACTTTTTGTTTCCACAAGTCTTAGGCATGCCAGAGGTGTCTGAAAAAAGGAGCTTGGGTACATTACAGAGCTAAAGAGGCGTGAGAGGGATAGGACAGTGTCATGGCTCGGATCCTCCCCACTAGGATTGCCTGGAGTAATAACTGTTGTAACGAGTGTTGTCCCTCCTTCTGTCTCTTGCTCTCATTCTGCTATTCTGCCATCACTTTTCTTTTTGTTCTAATAAGCCTCTCCGTACACTTGAAATGAATCAATATGGTATAAATTGAATCGGTGAAGATCCATGACACTTCTTCAACCTGGAAAGTGATACACATGGAGTTTCCATAATAATTTTATATACACGTAAGAGCCACTAGTAACAGTAATGAACAAGCTGGATTGATTTTACGATGACATTGTATTCTGACTGGGATGCTGAATTGTTTAATGATTCAAACAACCTGGAATTACGAGATTTGGAAAAGATGCTAAGTGAGATGGCAGTGGTGGGAGAGGCTAAAGCACAGCATTTAGGATTGATGCAGTGCTGCCTCTACCAAAATCCTTGCTGCACAGATGCCAAGCCCTGGTTTTCTAGACCAGGGTCAAAGCTGGTTGGTGTGGGGCTCTTACAATGCATGGTATCTCACTCAGCACTGCAGAAAGAAGAAACACAAAGACACTCTCTTTGCTGAGTGTTTGGTAAGAGCCAATTCCAAGATACTTAAATATAAATATTCCAAATAATGCAAATTTTAAATATCATAAATACATTGCCTAAACATATTTAAAATAACACATAGTTATCTAACTGCTCTATTAATGTACCTTACCACAGGGCAGACAAGCCTGAACAGTTTTGCTGCTCATAATACTTTCTGGCCCTGGGAAGATTCCTCTCCCTCTTTAAATGTCATTATCATCACAGCACGTGGAAAGAAGTGTCTTACATAGGAAGAAAGTCAGGTGCAAAAAGTGTAAGAAATTGTAGTAATGTGCAGTTTGTGGAGAATCAAACTCATATTTTCAATCATTTTCAGTTAGAAGGAGGGGATATTCCTCAAAGATGAAAAAAGCATTTAATGCAAAATGCCCTGGTTTGTCTTCCAGGCATGTGTTCAGAATCTGAGAAATGTTAAGTGACAGAGAAAATCCTTATATATATCAGCTCCAAACACAAAGCTACTGTATAGTGACAAAAGTATATAATATCTGTTCTTGCTAGTGGCTTCTGCATATAGAAAGGAGTGAATAAAGCTGTTTTAATAAAGACATGAATCGGTATTACATAATAGAGCCACTCGTTACTGATACTCATATGGATTCATTCTTTTCATTACTTCAAATGAATGCGAACAAATCACATCTGAGATTTCTTGTGATTTCTCAGAGCTTGGAGATTAAAGGTACAAGAAAATGAGGGAAAAAATGTTAAGATGTGTGGAGAAATAGGCATAGATGCTGTCTCATTACACAGTGTCACAGAACCACACACTGTTGAAGGAAAAAATTGAGACAAAATTTGTCAGCATGAAGACAGGAACAAAACCTTCATCTCTTTGACCTCATTAATAAATTCATCACATCTATTGGCTTATTGCTAAGATTCTTTATTAAAAGAATTTATCCTTCTCTGCAAGCCCAGCCTTTCGTGAAGCATTTAAATTTGTAACAATATTAACTACACTTCCACATATCTGTGCACGAACTGCTTTAATAGTGAAGGACTCCTTGGGCATCAACTGCATTTATACCTTTATTACCACCTCTTATTTTTCTGAGAACATCTCCTGAGGGGTGTGAGCACAGAGCTACTGCGTTTCTACCCTAAGCTTGAGTAATGCCACCATCAGCTCACATATGATGTGGGGTGGGATCCATCCCCAGCACTTGACCTATGTTTCCTTGGCATAAATGATGCCTGGTATAATTTTTTGTGCGTTCCATCCTTCTCTTTGTAAACAAGTTTGCCACAATTTAGTGATGGTAAATACTGCATGAGTCAATCATCACAAAAGCATTCTGTTATTATAATCCCGCTGAAATTGTAGACGAGTTGGAAAACAAACAAAACGAAAGAGCTGAGAGCGAAAAGTCTCACAGATGCAAGCTGGCTTTTGTTCTCTCTATTCAAAATAAACCTCTCTGCTCTGCTCTTAGTGACCACGAAGCAGATGTATCTCCCATAAGATGACGTGAGTAAATGTTGGGTGCAGCGTTGGGTACCCGGACCGGCCCAGGTGACGGCTGCGACTCGAATGTTTCACACTGGGCATCTGGAGCACGGGAAGCGGCTGCGTGCGGGGCACACAGAACTGCATCCCTGCCCCTTTGGAAGCGTGCCCTGTGATTCTCAAGGGCAAAGACTGACCCAAAGCAGTTCAATTTGAAGCCATTCCGTGACATTTTGCACTGCGCAGCTGAGGGCGGCGAGCAGACGCCCTGCCGGTGCTGTGGATGCCCCAGGAAGGGCACGAGGCTCTCGCACCCTCTGGTTAACCGCGCCGGCGGGAGCCGTGACGGGCGCGGGGCGGGGCGGGCCGGGCTGCGGGGCAGGGCGCAGCGCGAGTGGGTGCGCGGCGGCGTGGGGCGGCGCGGGGCGGGCGCGCAAGGCGCGGGCACGGGCACGGCAGGCAGCGCGGCTCCTCGCCGCGTTCGGAGGAGCGCACGCCGCGTTTGGGGCTGTTGATTCGTGTTTTGTTTGTTTGTTTGTTTGTTTTTAAATCGCCCGGGACTGGAAGCGGGAGCCGCGGAGCTGAAGCTGCTATGCCCACTGAAATCAGCCGGGCCGTGAAAATGCACGCCATCTCCGACCTGCACTCGTCGCTCAGCGTGCGGCTGCTCAACAAGGGGCCGGAGTACCTCCGGAGGCAGCTGGGGGCCGGCAACCCCGGCCGGAGGAGCGCGGCGGAGAGGCTGGCAGCCGATAAGGCCAAGTATGTGAAAAGTCAGCAGGTAATCAGCACCAAGCAGGAGCCCGTCATCGTGCTCAGCTCGGCCTCGGAGTGCAGCAGCGAGACCTGCTCGGTGGAGAGCACCAAAACCAGCAGGGACTTGGGCAGAGGGAAGGGCACGAAGCCGCTGGAGCGGGGCAAGGCGGGGTGCGCCTGGCGGGGCCCCCTGCAGCACGGCCCCCCCATCGCCCGGCGCAGCACCCCCAGGAGGCAGTGCCGGCCAGACTCCCTGGTGATCTACCGCCAGAAGAGCGAGCTGGGGAGAGGGCAGAGCCAGGACGGCTCGCGAGGCAGCTTGGTGAGGAGGTTCTTCCAGGGGCCTGGCAAGGAGAAGCAGTTGGCTTCCCCTGGGGTGCCCAGAGTCATGATGGAGGACAGCGCGGCCGCCGAGAGCAAAGAGCCTCTCCCGGCTGAAGTCGCCATCTGTGAGCCCAGCAGCTGTGGAGCTGAGCAAGGCAGCGCGGTAGGCACCGAAGAGCCGGGCACTGCAGAGCGTGAGAAGCCCTGCGCGTTGCCTGCGCCTCCTGAAGAGGTCAAGGAGGTGAAGAGGAGAGGTCTCCATCGCTCCCAGTCGGACATCAGCTCTCGCTACTCCAAGTCTTTCTCCGAGTTTGACACGTTCTTCAAGTACTGTGGCCTGGAACAAGAGGTCATCGAGGATTTGGGGAGGGAGAACTTCTCGGTGGTTTCCGACAACGTCTCCTTCAAGATCCGCAGCATCAGCGTGGCCACATCCGAGAGCGACTTCACGCGGCACAGCGGGGACGAGGGGCTGCTGGAGGACGAGCTCACTGAGCAGGTCCCCAGCAGCACCTCGGTGATAGAGCGCAATGCCCGCATCATCAAATGGCTGTACACCTGTAAGAAAGCCAAGGAGAGCAGCAAAGCGATCCAGGAACTGGCGTGAAGGCTTTCTGCAGCGTGTGCTGCAGCCTGGCAAGTGCAAGGTGTGTGCAGAGCCTCGCCCTGCTAATTTATGTATTTCTCCTTCCTCTTTAGCAAGCAGTAGACTTTGCGTAGTTTCTTTAAACCTCTTTATGAAAGGTGACAGGAGCCTGTATTTTATATGATAGTTGTCATAGTACTACGTTTTTCGAGGCAGAAATCTGGGTCACTGCAAAGAAAAAAAGTGCAAACAAGTGAGTACAGCTTGCCAGGGTGGGATCAGACCCCATAGAAGAAATCGAAGCGTCAGTGTCTATGAGGGATGTCTGCTCACTGCCCGCTTTGTAAATAGCCTGGTTCCTGCAATTTCTGCTATATTAAGTGCTAAGAAAAATCTTAGTAAAGTATTCAACCCGTAATTACAGTAGCTTAGATGACAGACTGAACTGAAACTATTAATAATTAGGAGCAGTTTGTATTTATACAAGAATCCTGCAGCTTTTCCCTTCTTGCTTTCTCTTCTCTCCCTGTTCCCCTCTGTTACACATAGGTACCCCCAAATATCAAGTATCAAAGCTGATCCACTAGCACTGCTATCAGACTTATTTCCCCCACAGCTTGCTGTTGCTGGGACCATAAAAGTTTGCTCCAGGTGATCCTCTAGAGTGTGTTGTCTGTCCTGTTTTCCTGAATTGGGTTTTGCCATGCAGCATGGTCCCAGTGGCTAGAAATTAGTTGTGTGGTTTGCTTTGTACAGAGGATACCTCACTGTGTTATACCAAGTTAAATGATACAAGTGTGGGGCACCTAGTTAGAAGCAGAACAAAGTTAGTGCTGGTGAAATATGATACCCTGGACTTAATAAAAGCTGTGCTAATTTTGTATCTGATCTCCTCAAAAGAACTATTCCTGAGGTTTTTGGTACTGATGGTTTCATAGGTAAGAGTATATTTCTGAAGACCTTAGAGTGTAAGTACCACAGCTTACAGTGTGGTCTTTAAAAATTGCATGAATGGTTCTTGATGTGAAGGATTACATATATATGTTCTGACAGTTTGTAATTGGTGCGTGAGAAGAACATCGTTTGGTGTAGGTACAGCGGTTGATAGTGGGCCCTGTGAGCATGGAGTGATATAAAGCTTGAGCCTCCTTCTTAAGTGGGGGTAGAGCTGTCACTCCCAATACCTTTTGTCCATGTAATGCAAAAATCAATTCACTTGCTCAAAATTGTTATAATTATGTGAAAGTTGGATAATTTTATAAATGATTTTCCTCACAAAGATATTTAAGTCCTATGAGTAGAGGGAGGAGGAAGAGAGAGAGAGAGATGTTTTCACACAAATATCTCAAGCCATTCTAGATAAGAATGTTATTATGTGACAGATCCTTTCCCAAATTAAGTCAGAGAGAAGGAAGGACTCTGCTCACCGTTTCTCCGTATCCCTCTATGATAAAAGGCAAGGGAGGTGCACACTAAAAAATGGTGCAGGTGGCCAGTTGTGACCCATGCTGAGGATGGAAAGTAGAGCTTTCCCCCTTCCGCTACAAACAGGAGCCTTGTGATGAAAACAACCACAATTCCATGTAGTAAAGCGAAATAGAAGCCTGTCTGTTGCCATGTGGGTTTTCTAGGGACAGGCTGCAGGGCCAGGGCAGCATTTGTCATGGCAGGGCACCGGAGCCCGCTGCGGAAGGTGTAGTTGAGCCTTCTGCCATCCATGGGCATGATGCTGAGCGTGTCCAGTGCCGTTGAGATGGTGATGCTGGGGACTGCTCCAAAGAACATGTGGGCTGTGGAGGCCAAGGGCTTCAGTGAAAGGTGCTTCACTGGGGCAAAGGCGGGTCAAGAAGGGGAATGCTCTTCTGCAGTGGCTCACACAGGCTCAGTCAGTGTGTTTTTGAATATCAAAGGCAAAATGGATATTTGGAAAGGGTGCTACCCATATCCCATAGCCTAGCAGTGTTTTGAAAAGATCTCCATGAAATTCATGTGGCATACGTGGTCATTCTGCAGTAACTTTACTATCTAAAAACCACACATTTTAGGATGGATTTTCCTTTTGCTGTTCTGTACCCCTAGAAATAGTGCAGTCTCCCATTTAAACTGAGATCAGAGTAGGGCCCAAGGGAATGCTTTACACTGGCAGCAATTTTCTTTGGCATCAGAATTTGTCAGTCTGGCTTATCCATGGTGTTTGTATAGACTTCAGACTTACTAGGGCTCACTGTCAGCTGAGACACCTCAGTAGTGGGGTTATGATCATTTCCAGGGTAGTTTCTAAAATCAGAGAAACTGCTTCTGTTTAGGCCACACAGCAGAAGTTCAGAGAAGTCAGCTGAAAATGCCAGGGCGCAGCACCCAGAATAAAGGGCAGGAGTCATCAGGTTACTGTAAGTTAAATATTACAGTCACCAGGCAGAATTTAAGCACAGTGTGGTTGTCATCAGATGCTCTCATGTTCAGTTCTGTAGTTATGGTATTTATATTAATGTATACCGAAATGTTCATCTTTTCGTTCAGCTCTACATTTTCTCTGGCAAAACAGCATCGAGTTAGATAACCTGAATCTTTTCGTTATATTCACATATTTGACTTTGCAGCTCTGAGGCACGTTCCTGAAGGCACCTTGTTTTACAAAGAGGCTTGAAAGTTGTTTCACCTTCTTTGGAAAAAGAAGCTAAAGCCTGTTTTTATTATGTGTAAAATACCTTCTGAGAACCACATAGCTTTTGTGGATTGGTGATCATCTCATTCATATTTTACGTTCTCCATTTAATTTTTCATGATCTCTCTGGGGCCTGGTGGGTCACTGTAAATAAAACAGCCACTTGAAGGATCAGATTACCTGACACATCTCATCAGAGCTATGAGTGTGGAATCTAAGTGTGGGCTTCGAAACACAGAAGTCCTCTGTGAGATGGGCACTGCTATTTCACGGTAGGATGTTGCCTGAATTCACCTCTGCAGTTCAGTGCTACTGGCTCCTTTTGCTGTCAGCCTTGCCCAACTCCAAGAAAGGGTTTTACTGTGCATTCTCCTTCCTGGCTTGATTCAGGACTATTTGGCCTTGAGTTTCAGCAGTATTCTTACGAGAATCTTTGTTGTTTGAGTGGAGACCTCATGGGAAGGGAACTTGCTGCATTGTCAATAGCTATAAACAGCTGAATAAAAGCCTTAGAATATCACCTAATGCTTGTTTGACGTGATAAATGATAAATTACACTTTTTTTCCTCTTTTATCAGAATTATTGACTTGGAAGTTGAACAAGACAAGACACAGAAAGAAACTCTTCCCTCGTCTGGCTCGTGTCTACTTTGACCAAGTTCAGTATTCTTGCCTCTTTCCCTTGCCCTCATCCTCTGGCAGCCTCACTCTTGTTGCAAGCAAAGGGATATCCGAGAGAGTGATGACAACTGGAGATCATGAACTGTGCTGCAGTCAGGCAGCAGGAAATGGAAAGTCCCAGGAAAGCAAAGCGTGCCATTAATGTGGATATCCGGCATCAGGTCACTGCCCCAGGATGTCACTCCAGGCTGTGACAGAAGGTCCGTGTCACACGCCCGTCTCTTTCCAGTAATATTTGTCAGTAGGGATGGGAGAAAAAAGTAGGGATGAAATGGCAGTGACCCCTGGACCAGGCGTCACCCTGCAGGCAAGCTGGCTCCACCCAGCTTTTCAAAGGCCCAGTCTTGTGAGGGCTGTTTGACCGGGGCTCATGCTGGCATCATTCAGTGTTTGCCTGGCTGATGAGGACTAGCTGTGGCAGCTTTGTCTGGGAGATATGGTAAACACATTGTAAGCTAAATCTCTGTCACACCTTTCCTTGTCTAATGGTATTCAAGCCACATTGTACTACCTTGTGTCTTTCTAGTTTTCTCTGTCTTATTGTGTTCTCAACCAGTGGAGAGGAATAGCTTTTAAAACACTGCCCAAAATCTTTTCAGCAGTACAGTTCCAAGAAGCAGGTAGTAGAAAAATAGGGCTGCCTTGCTGCAGAATGGTCCAGTTCACATTTATGCAGGCTGCTGTGCTTGCAACATTTCAGGCTACCCGAGAGAGTTTCATTATGATGTTTGGAAGTTCATGGCTCAACACCCTGCATTTTATGCACCATGAGTGAGCATTTGGCTTGTAGAATTGCATTAGGACACTGTATACCAGGCTATGCAAGACCAAACTTCCCTAGTGTGTGTCTGGAGAGGCGTTGTGCGTGGGATGGATACACTGGCTGTCATGGTTTTACCAGCCTGTAAACTGTTGACACTGGCATTCCTGCACCGCGGGCCAGAGAACCTGGTAGGGACTGTGCCAGGTAGATGTCCTGGTGGGATAAGATCCAGCGTAGACAGCACCTCACTCAATATTATCATTTAGAATGCTTCATTTGAACTGGCCGAAAGAAACAGGTTTCAAAAGTACTTTGGATGACTAGTGTAGTGAGTGGGACCCCTACAATAACTTACGGGCCTAGCTGGCCGTGCCCCAGGTACCCCAGTCTGTCATTACTTACTAGAGAGTATCTAAGACCAAAGGATTTCTTTGGATGTTAAAAAACACATAAAAAAAAAAAGATGTGAAGTAAAAACCAATCAAAGCTATTGCCCTTTTGGTCATACCAAGGCCCGCCAGCGACAGCCATGCATCTAGGATTCCAGCTGGGCCTCGTGCAGAGATTAGGCATGAGTTCTGTGTTGCCATGGGCCTGGCTTCCTGCTCACAGTGCTGGCCTTCAGCTGGCCCTCAGACGTGAGCTGTGGGAGGTCCAGAAGAAGGAGCTTTCATTCTCCACATTCCTGCTTGGTCGCATAGATCTCTTTGGGCCTCTTCTGGCTCAAAACAGCCGCCAGAGCAGCCAGGTGGAAGCAGAGCTAAAATGAGCACTTGGGCTGCATTTTTAAAGTGTTTGTTGCTCTTGATAAATAAACCTGTCTGAGTGGAAAGGGCAAAGGAGCGCAGTGGCACTCCTAGAAAACATCTGTCGTGGGAGGCCCAGTTTCCAATTTGAACTTACACAAATGTGGCACACTGACGGTGTCGCCTTGAAGTGCTCATCAAGTGTTGCAGTTGGCAGCAGTTAAATTCACAGCAAGATGGCCGGGTTCCATTTCCACATGTCTAAAATATGCTTGTCAATCACTGGAATGGTAGTTTGCAATTACAGCAGCTGTTTGAGAATGCAGGGCGCTTGCCCTCATTCTCTAGTGTCACATACTAAGGTCTACATGTCTGAAAGTGTCTAGGTAGGTAGATAACACTTCCTTATAAAATAATTGTTGAACCTGTTTCGAAGTTAAGAGAAAACCAAATAGCTTGCATGAGTGAACCCCTGCCAGCTTAGAGAGAAGCTTGTACGTGGAGGTATCTTTGTTAAATAATGAAAATTCCATGTGCATTTGTTACATTATCTCTATAGGATGATTCTTAGAAATCTACAACTCAAGATGCTGCTAATATGATTTATGCAACTAAGGTGCAGTTTTTAAAGGTACAAAGACTGGTTTATTATACCTACTGTATCTGTTGTTTTCATGCTCACTGTGTGAGGTACTGTAACATACAAGTATTTAAGTGCTTTTGTCAGAGGCTGATGACTACTTTTCTTTGCAAATATGAATTGACTGCAGACAGTTCAGAGTCCAGGAAAAGTCTTTTGCGTTACAAATCAGTGCCCCAGTATGATACAAGAGAATTGTTTTGTATCCGGGGAAGACTTTTTGTTTCATTTTCAAACTTACATTTGTTTTGGCTTCTTCAGTTTAGCAGCACTGAGCTTTCAAGTTAAGATGATAGTGCTAGGGAAAAAAAGAAGGAAGATGCACTGGTAGTGTGTTTTCAGTAGTGAGAAGGAACGTGTTTAACTGACTTGAAAGTAATGAACATCAGCCTTTATTAAAATCAGCAAAGATTTAATGATAGAGATTAGTGAAACCAGAACTGGCATATTTTTAATTTCACTGTATTATCTTTTTGAACAGTTTAACATGATTGTGGTGACATTCTGCACTGATGTATGGCAAAATTTCCCTGGCTTTGTTCAAACTTTGATAGGAGCCCTGAGTGCTCAAGGTATCATCAAGATATGGACCTAAGATCTTACCCTGATAAGCTTTACATTCATTTGTTTAAAAATCTCTTCTGGGTAAGCTAATAACCTACTTCTCCCAGTGTGCCAGGAAAAGCAGATTACAATCGTTTCTCCTCCTCTAGAGGATGGATGATTTGGTGCTTATTCTAAAGCTCAGTACTTCGCTCACCTCCTGTTACTGTTACATGCTATGGCTTTTCCTTTCTTCTGTTGGGTGCTTCAGTCATCTCTCTAAATAAGAAAAGTTTGCTAGTATTAGCCACTGCCTGTCCTTTCTCAAAAGAAGTTCTCAAGGTGCTTTTACTACTTCATTGTAAAAGACATGACTTGGAAGGCTTGTTTTTTTTCAGCTTTAATACTAAACTGAGGTAGAGCAGGCTGTTGAGGAAAAGCAGAAACTTCAGCAACGGAATTGGATTGCCGTTCTATTGGGAAGCCTCAAACTGAGGCTGAGGGCAAAGTCAAGTCATAAATTGAATGATTTTATTGAACTATGTAAACTAAGATAGTCAAACAGAGTTTTACACCGAAGTGTTTCAAAGTGCTCCAACCCTGTGACAGGGGGCAATGTCTGCAGCTGCAACATAACATTTGAAAGGTACAAAGTCCCAGTTTTATTGCCTAGAAGCTATTATTTGCAATAAAGACATAGAGACTGTAACCCTTACAATATATTGTAAATATTACTGTACATAGATCTGTAAGTTACAAATAAAGATTGTTCTATAATACACGTATTACTTTTCTAAGGGAGGTAAGTCCTTGTGTTTGGTGAAACCACACAAAGATACATCAATGGGTGTTAAGCAGAAACTTTCTCCTGGGAGAAGGGTTTCCTGGTATGCCTCCTGTGACGTTTTGTACATCTGAAACCTGTAGAATGGAGTACTGGCTATGCAGCTTTCTAAGTTGTTGTATTTATATATCCATATAAAAAGACATGTTTACTATTGAGTGCTGAGAGTTAATTTTTTTTCTTGCAAAAATACCCTTCTGTTTTTCTGTTTCCATTACTGTCATTTAAAGCCCAATGAACCCACTGCCCAATCACTTTATCTGAATAAATCTGCAAGTCTGGCCTTACCCAGACCCCTGGATGAGGGTGAAAGATTTTTAGTAAATTTGAAATATGAGGCCATGGTATTTTAATATTTTCATTCTAGATATGGCTGAAAGGTGCCCACTTCATTTCTGAAGAATATATATTTACCAGACTTTGATTTTATCGTTGATTTTACACACTGTTGAAGGCTACTGTGTCCTGCAGGCAGTATTACATAAATCACCAGCAAGAGGCAGTGTCCAAAGACTCAGTGAATCTGAAGCTCTGCTTGGAATAACCCTATCTCCAGAATCTTATTGGCAGGATGTCATCTGACTGGATTCCATAGAGAGAATTCACTGTATGTGATGTTAATTCACTGTGCACACATTTTGTGAAGAGAGCAGCAGAAATCATGATTGTGTACAGTGAGCTTTTACCAAAGATCTGTACAACCCAGCTGCAGAATTGCCATTTTGGCATGGTCTAAGCTGCTCATATCAAGTGTTACATTGACGAGCATTTGAATGCAACTGAAGGGCTAACTGATGCTCACTGTACAAATAAAGCTCTTACACAAAATAGAAGAAGTGAAAGTAACTCTCATCCTTGACATGTGGCCTACCCTTGGCTGACCTGCGTCAGTGCAGGCTATAAAACAACTCTGAAAAGGGGAGACAAGTTGTGCCTACCCCTCTCTATGCACATAAATCTTTTTGGGCAAGCCTTCACCAGTGGTGTTGCCTATGAGAGAAAGGAGCAGTGTAGCTCATGAATATCGTAGAAGTCATAGAATAGCTTGGGTTGGAAGGGACCTTCAGGACAGTCTAGGCCACTAGATTGGTCAGTCAGCCTTGATGACTGTCTCGGATCACCTGCCCATCCCTCATGTGCCTTAACATGTACTCCAGGAGGATCTGTTCCATGACTTTCCCAGGTGACCTTTGTTTGCCTGTAGTTCTGTAGATCTTTCTTTATCCCTTTCTTATAAATGGGAGTGACGTTTCCCTTTTTCCAGTCACTAGGAACTTCACCTGACGGCCACAACTTTCCAAATATGATGTAGAATGGCTCAGCAATCACATCAGCCAGCAACCTTTGGACACTGAGATGCATGTTGTACAGCCCCATAGAACCAGAATCACCAGGACTGGAAAACACCAGTCCAATTGTACACCTATTATTCAACCATGTTCCTCAGTACAACATTGAAATGTTTTTTGAATGCCTTGCCTCCAGGGACAGTGACTCTACCATCTCCCTGGGCAGCCTGTTCCAGCACCTAACCACTCATTTTTTACATTTTATGATGCCCAGTGGATTTCTTCCAGAAACAAGGACGTGCAAGCTTGGACTGGCTAGTGTAAGCAGCTTCTTAAATTCCACTATTTACCAATTCACCACTTCCATTTACCTCTTAGTAGTAAGCAACTGTTGGAAAGAAACTCTGCAAGGACTTAGTGATTGGAAAAATGCCTTCCCATATGGTTTGTAGATGTTGGTGCATTCTGAACAAAGAACTGTAAAAGCATCCAAGAACTTCTGTCAAAGACCTGTCCTTGTCAATGGCAGCCAAGCAGGCAAGTACAGTGCGTAGCATTGCTCTCAAAGAGGCACCTCTAACTACTGGAGATTTTTAGTGACTGGGTCATATTTATTGTAGGTTTATTCTGGTGAACTGAGCTGACCTAAGTAGAACATTGCAAAGTGGAATTAGGACCACCCCTCTTGTTCACAGGAAACTATAACAGTTTAGTCCAGAGAGGTCTCTATGACAAAGGATATTGTTGCCAATACAACTGTTGATGTACCAGAAAAACAGTGTCAGAAACAAAATAGCCTCTGGATGAAAGTGACTCATAAATATCCGTATCCAGAAATCAGTTTAGTTCCTCAAGGGACATAAATTCCTGTGAAATTAGTTGGCACAATTGTGGAGGAGTTGGATTGCCTAAGCAATTAATTTGATTTGAAAAACAAAGAACTTTGATTGTTTGGATTTCACAGTTTGCTCCCCAGTCAACAGCCCCTCAGGAGTACCAATTTCATATTCTTTTTCATTGGCTGCAGTAAGAAGCAGGGGGCAGTAATCACTGACAATCACCCATGAAAACGTGGGATTATTCATTAGACGAACTGATCAGGGGCAAGATGTAGTCTCACATGTGAAGAAGCAGGCACGACTGAGCAAGCTGATGGGAATGTTGGCCTTGCTTCTTTCTGTTAACCCAACCTCTTCTTGCATCACTGTTTTTCTCACTGGTGAGAAGTCTGAGCCACTTCCACTGTTACTCATCAGTTTGAATTGCTCATCGTGTGTTCTCAATGACAGTATTTCTGTGTTTACCTTTGCAGTGATCATTTATGCGCTGATTAAGTTACACAAGGCACTACTCATTCCTGTAGTCTTTTTTTTTTTTCCTGAATAATGTTTCCAAACACATCCTTCTGTTCAATCTTTATCTGCCTTCACCCTGGGGAAACTGAAAATTAAACATGCAAACAGACAGAAGTGAAGGAGGTGAATAGTTAAGCAGAAGTTTACTATGAATGTTAGAGATCAGCTGCACCGTTTCATGTACATAGCTGTTTCTGCATAACTTAGCATGTCCTTTTTCATTATTTGCTCCTGCCATCCTTAATATGTATATCATCATCCTTGGTTTGTCTTTAGCTCACTTAAATGATAAGTTTCTCAGAGCTATTGTGCAGCATTTCACTTCTCTGCTAAGAGCTCTGAGCGTAACTTCTGGAAAAGCAAATGGCAAATTACAAATCTTAAAATGCAGTCTAAACCTTCGAGGAACTTCAGTGTGGCCAAATTAGTCCAGTTCTGGCAAACAGAGCAAGCATTGCAGGAGCAGGACCGGAAAGATAAATACAGTTGAAGTGGTTCAGTGTGGGACCCAGCTGCAAGATACCTCCTGAGCTTGCATCTTCCTGGGACAAGTCAGCAATCAATATTTAGTTTTTGCAGGAAAGTGATTTTAAGAAGCAGACAATTTATCATGCACGTAGTCATCAAATATTAAACAGTAACATTAGTCTATTAAGTTCACCTGCAAACACAAGCTGAAATGGCTCTCCAGGTACCCACAGGTTTTAAGAGTGGGACTCTCAGATGAAAGGAGCCACAGCTACCTGACTTTTTAATTCGTCCTAGTTTTCTGTTTACCCTTTAGAAATACTTGGTTTCTTTTACTTTCACATTTTGATGTGTAATTTCTAAATTCCCACTTCCTGATCAAGAACATCTAAACATTCAGGACTGTTCAGATACTAAATTTCGACATGAAATAGAAGGACCTTGTAAAGTCCTCTACTTTATATTTTCCTTCGCGTGTGTTCTTCATCCAAGCTCATGTTTCAGTGAAGGAGGCGGGAGTGCTTTGAGGTACTTAGAGTACACAGTGTGCCTGGACATGGGTTAAGCGCTGTGTTTTGTTGTAGGTGTATACAGTATGTAGTATGATAAGGTCCTGGACGTGACTGCAAAACATAAACTCTGCCCAGGACAAGTATTTCATTACTATGTATCCGTAATGTTTATTTCCTGAAGCCTTCACAGCTTTCCCTTGTGCTTCTACTTGTTGTGACTGAACTTAAAGACACAGCTGGTGACAAACTGATGGTGGATGAGCAGTCAGGGTTATTACTTTGCCCGTATGATCAGGAATGAAGCATAAGGTGAAGAAAACAAATGCAATTAGAACGGGAAGTAAACACGGACAATTCTGGGTGAAATCAAATGCAGAGAAAGATGACAAACAGGAAACAAAGTATGTAACCAAATGGCTGTAGTCCATCGGGAGAAGTATTCTGCATAGCAACAAATCCATGAGAAGCAAGAGATAAGACAGTATAGTTGCACAAGGAGGTGAAAAAAAAGTAAGTGAAAAGTCTGTTCAAAAGCACTGTCAAACAATTAAAGACACAAAGAATGAGCTCAACTGGAAAGCTCTCAGACTGTGGAACGGATAAGGTGTAGCTGTGGTGATGGGATTTTCATTTGTGTGATGATGCAAGAAAAATGCATCAGGGATGAAGTGAAAGATCACTTGGACTGCTTGAATTTGTTATAGATAGTCAGGATGGGTCCACTATTGTGTGTGCGTGATGAGCTTCTGAAGTAAAATAAATAAATAATCTGATGTCAGAATCGTTTTAATAAAGTCACAGGGGCTAGATATTGCCTTTATATGATGTTTGGCCTTTTTGGCCGCATGAGGAGCCAAGAGGAGGGCTGCTAAGACATTTGATAATAGCTTGAGCTATTTGAAATGGTGTAACATTTCAAAAGCATTCACAACGTTGCAGAGCCATAACTCTCTTTATCAGGTATCTCAAAGACAGTTTTACAAACTGACACTGGTACTATGGATTCAGCCATATAATGAGACTGCAGCAGCACAACGTGCCAGCTCTTGTCCTTGAGCTGCCATGGCTGTCCAGGTGCATGCTCTCACTCTGCTCCCATTGAGGAGTACTGCAGCCCAGCCTGTAGGCAGTTTACTGCCAAGGTGTGTTGCTTTGTTACTGGGACAAGCTAACACAAACCATATCCAGCAGCACAACACATCTCACCTGACTTTAACCTCCATCCCAGGCTAGCTCTCAGTGACCTATCCCATCTTGAGATAGGTTTGGATGTGAGGAATTAATCACTACTGGAGCTAGATGACTAGATTAGGCTGGACTATTAACCTCTGGCAAGTTATAGGTAGACAAGAGGAATCCTGCCCTCCAGTGACATTCATAACTCAATAAGTCATGATGAATTCAGTGTGTGAAGCCATAACGCCACAAGGATTTTTAGGAAAAGATTGTGATTTTTTTCAGTCCCTTACTGAGACTACTGTGTCCAAAAATCCTCATTAATTCATTACTAAAATGAGCTTCAGTTTGTTGAGCGCTAACACTGAAGAACCAGTATAGTCATTGGTGGAATGTCCCTGTTTGGAGAAAGGGGCTGAGTAGCCCTAGGCTAGATGGGGCTTCGGAAGTGTGGTATAACAGTGGTACCCTGATGTGAAGACAAGGTGTGAAACGTATACAACACACTTTTTTTTAGGAATAGACAAGTTAGTTAAAGATAAACTCAACATTTGACGTGTTAATTAACTTATGGAGAGAGTGGCTGTCTAGAACAAGTTCTTCATTGTCTGCTGCTTTCTTTCACCTTTCTTAAGGTTGTTTTAAAATCTCAACCTGCAGTTTAAAGCAGTGCTAACTGAGCCGTGGTGACATGTGGTATATCCCTTTGATAGAGCACCACACAGGAGATGAATCTGAAAGATCAAACAGCTTGCTACTATCTCAGAAAAGACCTGGGCCTTAAGCCAAAAAAAATGAAGCAATTGTTGGAAAGGCAAGGTTTGATTACAACCACCTTTGTCTTTTTGAGAAATGAAAGAGGAAAGAGCTGTTTCTAAATACAATAGTGAATGTGTTAAATGGGGGAAGGATGTGTTAGTCATTAATGTACGTAAACCTAGATATCTAAATCATGAGACTGGTCAAAAAATTCCAGCAAAAGTATCGCACAAGAAAGCATAGATTTTATTGTCTTCATGTTTTCACAAATGTTCTGAATACATTTTCTCACTAAAACTTGTCTCTCACCCAATTCACAAATTATTTATACAAATCAATAAATTTTTACCCCTGAGAAACAACCACATGTCAAAGTAAAACATCACAGAACATGGCGGAGGAAGCAGTATACCCAGAGCAAAAGGCCCACAGAGAAATAGGCTCAAAAATACAAAAATTCCATGGAAAAGCTAAATATAATTATTACTTGTTGAAGTGAACAGTGAAGCTGAAGGAATATTTTGAAAGGATATCCAATGTGTAACAATTTTTTTCTTGCACATAAGGGACAGAACTGCTCTGAGAAGGGTTTTAGAGAGCTCTCATTTTAACATTAAAGCACAACATTCTGTACTACTGAGTGAAATCACTGTATTGCCTTAGTCTTAGAGCCTCAGCATATGAATATACTTTCTGTAGTCTGATCATATTAAAATTTAATATCTGTTAGCATTTCAGTCAGAGAAATACCTTATAAGCTATTACAGTGCTATATAAAGATCCATTGATTTTTCTCCAGGAAAGTTGTGTACTGGTAATTTCAGTAAAAATGCATTGAAAAGGAAGCTTTCATATTAGGTCTAACATTGGATAATATCTTACTATTTGAATGTACAACTAGGCAGCTGTTAATGTGTCACTCAGTGAAAGACACTTTGGAACATGGTTTGTTTGCAGTTTTCACAAATATACTATGGTCTAAAAGAAGAGGAAAAAAAGACAGGTCTTATAATTTCCATGTACCATGATTAAACATGTTTAAAACAGTTTGCATCATACAAGGAAGTAAAGACAATTACACTTGTAGATACATTTTTTTTTTTCAAACAGGTAGACGTCCTCTCCCAGAATATATTGCTTTATTCCTACTTTTCCAAACTGTAAGTCTATCTATTAAATAATCCAGGAACTTTTAACATCCCCCCAAATTGCTAAGCACCACTATCTTTATTTCCAAATTGAATAAGGAGACAAAAAGAAATCAAAATTACGTCAAAATGGAGTAATCTCACGCTGCTGTTAAAGGGAAAGTTTTTGTCTCTTAAAGTAAACTGTAAGGAAAAACATGAAGAAAGAAAGAAAACAAAAAAAAAGGAGGAAAAAAAAAGTGGAGCAGATAGGAATTCCATCAATATCAGTCTGAAATAATAGTGTATAGGAAATAAAAATCTGCAACATACTTTAGGGTCTTGATGGAACTGTATGATGTGGCTTCCAACCACTGTCCATCATATTTGAAAAGTCATGGTCATCAGGAACATTCTACGGTGAATGGAAAAAAGAAACATAACTCAAATTTTTAAGAATGGGAGAAGGAACATCCAGAGAACTACGGTCCAGTGAGCCTCACCTTTGTGTCTGGGAAGATCATGGAATTGATGCCCCTGGAAGAGGGATGGGGAGGTTTTCTGAGACAACCAGCATGGTTTCACCAAGGGCAAATCATATCTGACAAATCTGGTGGCCTTCAACTGACGGAGTGATGGCATCAGTGGACAAAGGGAAGGCAACTGATGTCATCTGCCTGGAAGTCTGCAAGGCCTTTGATATGGTCCCCCACTACAACCTTGTCTCTAAATTGGAGAGATATGGATTTGAAGAGATGACTATTTGGTGGAAAAGGAACGGTTGGAAGGTTGTAACCCGTGGTTTGCAGTCAATGGCTCTATGTCTATGTGGAGGCTGGTGATGTGTGGTATCCCCCCAGGGTCTGTCTTGGGACAGGTGTTCTGCAATGTTTTTGTCAATAACATAGACAGTGCACTCTCAGCAAGTTCGCTGATGACACCAAACCTGAGTGGTGCAGTTGATATGGCAAAAGAAAGAGATGCCATCCAGAGGGATTGGGACAGGCTTGAATAGTGGGCCCACGTGAATCTACTGAGGTTCAGCAGGACCAAGAGCAAGGTGTTGCAGTTGGGTTGAGAAAGTCCCGGATATGTGTACAGACTGAGAGAACTCATTGAGAGGAACCATGCAGAGAAGGACTTGGGGTCTTGGTGGATGAAAAGTTGAGCATGAGACAGCATTTGCAGCTCACTTCCAACCTAAGATATTCTTTGATTTTTTGATTCTCTAATTCTGATTTTATGATTCTATGTTTCTGTGATTTAAAATGAAGCCCGTGACTTGTTAATTAATCAAGGGATGTACTCAGCTGTCCTTCTTGGCAGATAATACTCTCTGTTAACATTTTTCTGAATCTTACTTACATTATTTTCATAAACTGTTTATGAATAAGTCATTTTATTCTGAATTTGTCCTTCCCCAGCAGTCTTCCTCCTTTGAGTTTTCACTGGGCTTATGAAAATAAAGCTGTTTGCAGTGTTATGCAATGCTCCCCATGGCATATGCAAGACGCACCTGAAAGTCACGCACTGTATTTGCCTGAGGTATTAGCTGCTCCTCCCATAAAGGAAAAGAGATTGTATCTGTTTGCAGATGAAATCTATATTATTGATTTCTAGCCATCAAAGTTTATGGAAAAGCTGTTTGTTGAAACCTCAAGGTAAAGTATAAATTGCAGCGCCAGAGAGACACCAGACAATTTTCCTTGCTTCTGCCACTTCCTTGCACTAGCGAATATGTATCATTTTATTTGACTTTCTACTTTGGAGATATGTCTATGTTGTACTTCATATAAGTATGTTTTGTATCCTGAGATTTCCCTTGCTCTTCTCAATGCACTTGTCGTCCTTACTGTAGCACTCTGTCAAAGGTGATCAAAGACAGAGCTGAGAGGAGATATTTTAAAAGGGAATTGCTGATCAAAGGAGTAGAAAAAACATTTTGACTGAAGATATGTGATGTTATGTCATGTAAGAGATTATAGAGACAGAATAACAGTCTATTTTTAATAGAAACAAGGGATAATAGGTTATTAAAAAAGACTCTAATAGCTCTTATTAACATCTAATAAAAATCATGCAGTGTCTTTCTGAGAGCTTTTTGTCTCCTTCTTCATGTCTTCTCTTTTTAGTACAAATTTAATTCTCCTTCTGAAGTCTCTTGACCTGGTTACTTTTGAAGATAAGATGCTGGGCTAAATGGATCAGTATTGTTATTTTATTGGCTTTAGAAAATCCACACACTTTCTGGGGAAGAAAAATCAACAATTTAGTTGACTTCCTTTTCTTGGGGCAAAGACATAAAGCTGAGAATGGAGAAACTTGTAACTGGAACAAATGTTAATACTTGTGGGAATCAAACAGGCTGTTTTGCTGTGCAATGAACACATCCACAAAGCTCACATCCCACCCAAAGCTGTAGGATGGTGCTTTCCACACCCGTGGGCATTGTGCCCTGAAGTGCCCACGCTGTCTGATACTGAATGAACATGAACCAAAAATACTTCTGCAGTGAAAGAAGTTTGCGTTCCGCAAGATATAAAGAAATGACAGATTGCTATGGAAAAGTCAGAAAGCACAAACATTTCAAGGAAGCCAGCATTCTCAAAATACTGCTAGATAACTTAATCTCTAATTGGGCAATGTTATTACTCAACCACTGTCCTCATTAAAGTCATGAACAGTTGTGAAAGTTATTCCCTTTCTGCAAAAAGGAAGGAGGAGACACTTTTCAGTGCCAACAAGTGTAGGACCAAGATTTGCAAAGGTATGCAAGGAGTTTTAATAGATATAGTGGAGTAAGGCCATTTTGAGAAGCAGTTTTGCATAAATGAGGATAGGACCTCTTCTTCTTGCAATCTGTCTCCTGTAGCTGGTAATTCAAAATTCTGAGATTTTTGGTTTGGATTCCTGATTATAAATGCCATATTTGAAAATGTAAGCTCAACATGGCTTCGATATTTAATATGCTGTGCAGGCTTTCACTATTCTTTTAATGTTTCTATGTTAGCAGTGCTGGAGGGAAAGTACATTAGATCACCAAATGATTGTCTGGATTTGAAGCTAGCTTTAAAAAAAATCAATAAGAACACAGTTCACAATGACAAATGTTTCCATTCTCCTTTTGGTAAGAGCCATTCTTTCCAAGCATGCGGTAAAATTGTGAAGTGCATCAACATTGCTCCTTTTTAATTGAATTGAATTTTAATTAATTTATTGTTTTGGTCAGACATATGAAAACACATGTCCCTCATACAATTTCTGATCTAACAAGTAATAAAAAGCTCATACAATCTAAAAATACCACAAAGAGCCCTGAACACAAAGCACAGCTGCATGCTAACTCTCTTCCCTTCTTCAGAATTAGGAAAACTTGGCACTTTTCTGCAAAGCAATATGGATCTGTGAAAGAATAGGTAGGCAGACAGCTAGAGAGACAGACAATATTAAAACCTGATGCACTTTCTAAATCATCAAGTGACGATTTCATCATGATTTTATCACCTCTCTATCCACTCTGTTGTGTGTCTAGCCCATCAATAGCAAATTATCTTCAGAATTCCTTGGTGATTTTCTTGGGAGAGTTTCACCACCATGGGAGAAAAGCAGACAGACCAATGCTGTATCATGGATTTCCCCTCATTAACACTGCTCATTTAGCAATTAAAATGAAGATCACAAACACAAATATTTCTGTAGTTTGCAGATCTGAATGATTTAATAATCACTGTGATATGTATAGCCACTTCCACTGATTTACATAACAGAACGCCAAAGCCAGTTGATGTAGAGACTGATCAGAGGAATGTTCCTAATTAGGCAGTGAGCCAATGAGAAAGGTCACACTGATAAACTCTTCACAGTATCTGGATTCCTTTTAAATAGTAAATAATCTCAGAATTGCTAACTATTGACATGCTATACATCAGCTATACATCATACTGGCAACTCAGTCAAAACTTTTATTTCGGAACTATCAGGAAAATAAAATATTCATCTTAGGAAAAGAAAACTTTCACTGTGGAAATTGAGGCAATCCTGAATATAAATGGATTTTATTTTATTTACCTACAAAGTCAAAATTAGAAACACTGAAATGTTTAACTTAATTGAGTTTGGAAAATTTGACCACATTGAGAGCTTTCTTATAAAACGTAGCAGTGCAGTCTGCAGCCATTGGGGCATCTGACTGACTGCACTCTTTCATTTTGAAAGGAGAAGTAAGATTACAACTTGTATTTTTCCAAGAGGAGTAAAAACAGACGAGGACAACCACAATTAGGCAGCAGAATCCTGGATTTGGCACTGTAGGGACCCTTAATTGTTCCATGAATCCAAATTAATGTTACACATTTAAAAAACATTAACTCTGTCAAGTTCTGTGCTCCCCAGTTCAAAAAAGACAAGGATCTCCTAGAAGGAGTCCAGTGGAGGGCCACAAAGATGATAAAGGGCCTGGAGCATCTCCCATATGAAGAAAGGCTGAGTAACCTGGGTCTGTTCAGCCTGGGGAAAAGAAAACAGAAAAAGGATTTAATAAATGTTCATAAATAACTGCAGGGATGTGGGAGTCAAATGGATGAGACCAGGCTCTTCTCAGTGGTGTGCAGTGATAGAGAACAAAGAGTAATGGCCTAAACTTGAACATAGGAAGTTCTGTGCTAACACGTGGAAGAACTTCTTTATGGTAAGGGCGATGAAGCACTGGAACAGGCTGCCCAGAGAGGCTGTGGAGTCTTCTACGGTGATATTCAAGACCTGTCTGGATATCTACCTGTGCATCCTATTGTAGGGTACTTGCTTTAGTAGGAGGGTTGGACTCGATGATCTCTTGAGGTCCTTCCTAACACATGCAACTCTGTGATTCTGTGATAAGCTGAGGTTCTGGAAACAAAATGTTCAAAGTTCTTCTCCAGGTACACACAGGCTGTGATCTGAATGAAGTGCTCTCCTGAGGACAACTGGTTTTACTACAATTGAACTACTTAGCAACACAAATGGATCTCATCTCAAATATATATATATATTTGGTAATAAATGAACCTTTTATTTCATCCCTCCATTAGCTCCATGATTCCCAAAATAAAGAGTTTATCCAGTCCTTAATCTTTGCTTAAGGCAGGAAATGTGAAATGAAAATGCAGCCTATTAACTCCACAGTTATTTGGTTGACAGCTTCCCTGAACACTGGAAGATGTCATCAAAATTTGCTCTTCTGAAGGGGCTCTCAGATTTGATGAACCTTATCATAGTAAAAAATGGTCATTTCCCCAGCATATTTATCTAAATATCTTTGAAAATTTGGTTTAACTTTCTCTGGTTCATTCTGAATACTCCTCCCCTCCCCCACCTTCAGAATCTCAAAGCCATGCTTAGAAAATTCCTTTACTCCTTGGTACATCACTTAAGCAATTAAGGTCCTCATTTGTACACTATTGTGAAAAAAAGAAAAACAAAACAAAACAAAACAAAACAAAAAAATTTCTGTACAAAACCTAGGTGGAAAACCATGCAGAACTTTCCTTGTATGTGTAGCAGAAACTAAGTCACAACTTGAACCAGTGATGAAGCACCTGGTAGTAAGGCAGGGCCAGTCTAGGGGAGCTCAGGTGCATGCAGTGTACCTGAGTGACCAGAAGGGGTGTAGCCAGGATTCACCCCTTCCCAGACCTCATTCAAGGGTTGGCAGTGGATGTACAAGCATCTATTGCTGGAGATCCCTGCCTTCTAGAGGTAATCAGCTCCTTTCTTTCATGTCTTTGACTGTTGCATTTGGGCTTGTTCTCATTTGCTTTAGTCAAAGACTTTGCTACTCTGCTATTATGGTAACTTTCCATCCCATTATAACATTGCACTACGTTAAATGCAGTCTTCCTTTGTGTTTCTGAGGTGATATACACTGCTCTCATAGGAATGGTCTTATAGAAAGTTACTAATTTGGCATCCCTTGGGTGAAGAAAATACTTCTGAAAATCTGAAAGATGCTGGTCCATCATATTATCAGTAGAAGTTCAGGATGCCTGGAGCTTTATAGTATCTGTGGCTGGTGTGCCTGAAGTACTTGGGAACAGTTATTGCAAACTCTTCAGTATGAAACCATGGAGAGAATATCCACAGGCAAACACCACAACTGAACACTTCCTTCAGTAAGGTGATGGAGTTCTTGCCCAATCTTCTTAATATTCAGTGAAGTAGCCATTCAGAGAATTCTTTTTTCCACTGTTGTGAGAATGTGCAAACAACTCACCACACCCCAGAACAAACCTGTTCTGTGTTTGGCTGGTGCCATTTTTAGCTGCCACAAGGGAAAGCATTATTGTATAATATCATCACTTATTCACTCTCTCTTAGCAGCCAGAGCTCGGGAAATGATTTAGGTCACCCAGATAACTACACTCAAATCTCTCTACCAGCAACAGAACTGGCTTTTGGGAGCTGCTCACAGTTAACCATGCCATGTATTATTCAGGTATCTGCATGTTACAGTGCAGTTAGTGCAGTGGAAAGACATGTTCAAACTAACCATGGCAAATTAATCAGTCAAGTGAAAAAGTTATGCAAAAATGTGGAAGGTATTCCAAGGAGATCAGTGATATTTTGGGGTGTTTTTCAGCATTTGGGAAAGTGACAATATAGCCTTGAATAATGTGTAGAATGCAAAACAATTCACAAGTTGCATGGATAAATCATCTTCCATATTTTTGACAGGAGAGGTTAGATATGTGTAAAACTCATTGCCATGGTTATCAATTGTAGTGAGCTGAGACTCACAGGGACCCTATACTGCTGGGCCTGCAGATAGCTGAAGTGTCATGCACATTGCACTGTGTCCCAAGACAGGAAAACCACATCTGCCCTGAAGACACTTCTGTTAGGCTACAAGAATTGTGTGGCACCCGACTCAGCAAGGAGCCAAAGCTTTGTCCTCCTCTCAGTCCAATTCCTGAGAACTAGGTGGAACACCTCACATTGCCACCCCTGTGCCATACCAGTTTGCAGAAAGCATGTCACTTAGTGTGGTGACATACACACACAGATGATGAATCACTTCATGCAGGGTGCAAAGGACATCCCTAAGACTCATATGACTCAGAAGGATGTGAAGGCCTGTGAGAAGAAGGGCAAATCAGTGAGAACCAGTGCCACTGTGAAAGCTGCACCACAGCAGCATTGCTTCACCAAGGACCTGGCACTTACATTCAGTTCTGGAATCTAGGCTAGGCAAACTACACAATCAGAAACTTGTTTCCACATAGCTAAAGACTGGGAAATATGTCCAGCCAATGTTATGGCATTAGGTAAGGAAACTGACTGTCTTCAGGTATGAGGAGAGGACAGAGAAGTTGAGAAAAGTGGTTTGAAAGAGGTTGGAAAAGAAAGGTAAGAAGGAAGTACTGAGTCTCAAAATCATCCTGCAATGCTGGTGTTAACAGGTTGAATGCAGTGTCTTATCTTCAAGTATGAAGGAGGCAAAGTGACTTCTGTGATATGTATATCCCTGGTTGTAACTCATAATGGACCATTCCATGTCCATCTCTTGCAGCACTCATCTTGGAAAACCTCCCTGGTGCCCTGAGAGAGATTTCAATTACAGAGCTTCATGTGTTCTCTACCAGACCTGGAAAATCTGATATAATAATTTTGAAAATCCTCTAATAAGAAAGATGTTTGTGGAGAATGCCAAAGTGTAGCTAAAAATGCTCAAGTAGAGACATTTTGTCCCACTCTGGTAATTATCACCTTTGTCATCCAGTGCATCATTATACACTCCGAAGGTCAGACTTCAAAGGCTTGCTCTAGGTTCTATAATTTGCTCAAAAGTGCCTGGTCTCTGTGCCTACTGCAGATATTTTATCAAGCATTCATGAAATGTATATTTGGGCTGCAATTTTTCTTTTCTAATGCTGGAGGAGATATGAAACTCATCCAATTTTAATTAGTACTTTAAAATAGGTCATATCTGAAATATCTGAATGAGGTTCTTGCAGCTGGCACATCTCAGAGGGTGGCATATTCAGGCTTTACATAATATGGTTGTGAGAGGTGCACCACGGAATGCTTCATTAGATGAGAACTCCCTGGGAAGATCTTACAGAGGAAGTGCCTGTCACATCCACACACTGCAAGATGTTTATGTTTCTTTGCTAAATATACAGGATGTAAGGTTAATAAGTTAGTGGGCATGGGCTTGGACCGGTGTCTCATGCCAGAGGCTGAGGCAGAGCTTCAGTGCCCTCCTCTGCAGCCACCGGGAAAGGAGAAGCAGTCTCCTCAGCTGGGTGGTGACACACACCCAAGCCCCAGCCACCTCCTTGTCTACTCATCGGCAACCAGTAGCAGACAGTTGTGAGGAAACCCTAAAGCAAGCAGCCCTAACAGCCTTTTCATGGTCCTCCTGCACATTTACATGTGGTTTTCCTCTACTCCTTTGTGCCTTTTCATGGTGTTTTCTCTTTTCCTCCTTCCTGCTCTGTATAGAGAAGTAATGCTTGGTGCCAGGCTTTGCTGAGGATTGGACTCCTTTTCACAGTCCTCTTTAAAAACACTAAGCATTAAGCAAGCAGCATTAAGATTGATTGTTATGCTTTCTTATCATACCCTGCAATGTCTGTTTGTAGGGATAGATCCTGGCACTTTTATTTTTTCACTAACATTGGAAGCCCAGCCATGCAGCCAAGAAAGGTTAAAAATGAAAGGAAATACACAGTACCAGTGCAGAAAATCTGCTGCTGCTTGACTCCTGCAAGACCATTTGACTAAATGAACTGTGTATGATCTCCTAATACTCTTACAATATTCTTCAAAGAACAAATAATTTTTACCCATGAGAACTTATCTCATGTTTAGTTACTGGGTGGCCACCTCCAATATAGTAAGTTGCCTCTGATAACACGGGCCAGCAAGGCTGCCTACAGACAAGAGCAAATAGTCTGCTTAGTACAGTCTCCTGCAGCTCTCTGATAAAAGGAAATGTGAGCAGAGCTGCACCTTGACCAGCTGGAAGCTCACAATGTGTTTGCAGGAGCTCGGGTTGCAGCCTGTATAAAAGCTTTTTTTGTGTGGTGGTTAGATCAAGCACCACTGGCTGCTGTTCACTGGTGCATGGGAAATTAGAGGTAGTGACAGGTTAAAAAAAGAAGAGAGAGAGAGGAGAAGAAGAGAAAACACATGGGACAGAGCAAGGAACAAGGGCTCTGTTGATGTTATCACTCAGCTGGCAAATAGCAGGACTGGGAGGGGGGGGTTGTCCTGGTTAATTCCATACGCTGCAGATTAAAGGGGTCTCTGCTTTCCTTTTAACTCCAGTTCCCAGAACAGAGAAACAAGGAAGAAAAACAAATGGAGGAAAATTAGAGGTGAGACAAATAAAACACAGCAGTGGTGGAGCGTCCAATGTGAGCAAGAAGAGGAAACCATAAAAGCTGTTTTTACTCAAAACAAATGGTTCATTTTCTGCCTTGAACAGCAATTACCTGTTTCTTTTAAAGCAAGTTTAGTAATGTTCACGTTAGGGGTGGTATCATCTTCAGCTTTCGCTATGTTTACCTGCCTTAGAGCATAAAAATCTAAGTAGTAATGAAGATTTCAATCCTGAATCCAGTGGAACATTTGAATACAGTCTGAAGCTGAGGTGTATATTAGTCCCACAGAAGTCAACAAGCCATTGATTTCATTAAAATTTAACTGGGTTTTGAATGCACCAGGCTGAGACCTCCCAGACACTGTTATTTACTAATTCCCCGAAGTGCTTAACAACTCCTGCACCATATCCTCCTCCCAGGCAATGTCTGCCTGCTGATCCATGTCTGGGCTCACATAACCTGCACACGTCATCACTGAAACACGTCCTCACCTGTGGGTTATTGCCCTCTCACATCATGCTCATGAGAGCTCCCCTCTACCTATCACAGCTTAAATGAGCCAGGGTTGACCCGAATGGTTTAAACATAGGAGGAACCTTGCTAAACCTGCTCACACTGACTGATGGAGATCAAGTAGTCTGCCCTGAGCCAAGGGACTGGGGAGGATGGCAGCTTCTGTCTTGGCAAAGGTGCTGGAAGTGGCAGCATCCCCTTCTCATGGGGCTGAGCCAGCAGAGAGGAGCCCCAGGGCGGGGCACGTGAGCTCCCAAACTGAGACATCTCCAGAAAGCTTTAATGCGTGTTTGAACTGAAGGTCATGGGAATAAAACTCAGATCATTCTTCCTCTAGGGCAGAGAGTGCCTTCGCTCTGCTCTGTAATTTGCTTTGTGTCAAAAATTGGCAGTAGCTCCTAAAAGTCAGAGTGGGGATGTGGGCACCCGCTCCTGCAGGTGTAAACACAGGGAAAGATCTTCTCTGTCAGAAGTCTCCCCTTGGGAACTGAGTCACAGAACAGAGCCATTTTTTGGCTCTTTCTGAGGTATTTTAATGCTCACATGTACTGCAAAATAAAAAAGGAACATTTCTCAACCACAAGAAAATTGTAGGTGCGGACAGAGACCGTGAGTCCCATGAATTCCCAAGACTGCCTGTATAAAACTAAGAAAGTTGTACAGTCCCCTTAAGCTATGGGTGTCCTGAGCTTCAAAGCACATACAAGATACACACCTACAAAAAAACACACGGGTTTCTGAAGCCTCGGGTTAAATATGTATTACATGGCTTATTGACTTGGCTTATTATGCTCAGTCTAGTAATTCCGTACCATGCTGTGCAATTAAAAATGTCAAGCTGATGGGGGAAATTTCAACTATCCTTCTCAAAGAAATTCTCACACCGTGACTCAGAATTGGCTTTGGGCACAGGCAGAGCTGGAAAGAAAATTGCTGGGGAGGCAGATTAGCTGTAGTTTAGCTGTGTATATACCATAGCCCTGAAAAATTCTTAAACATGGGCTGAATTTAAATTGTTTGGTTAGGATGGATGAATCCAGTCTCACAGCAGATGCCGTAATTACACATCTCCAGGGACTGTAATGGAGCTGGAGTCTGGCACTCCGGGCAAATCTCTCAGCCTCTGCAGAGCTCAGGCACTACAAATTGCACTGCCCATGCCTGTTTTGTAGAGTGTGTGAAAATGGCTGTTGTGGGTGTGAGGCTGCGGTAAGACATTTTAGTAACTTTTTTCAAGTTAGCAGTCAAACAGGAAAAAGATTTCTAGGGAACTGTAGAGAAAAGCTGAATTGTTTCTTTCTTTACCCATTAAACTTGATTAGTGTGGTTAAGGAGAAGCAAATACAGCAGTAAAGTGTTTAAAAAGTACTGTTCTTCTTCTCTGTAATTTTCCAAATTGCTTTCTTCCTTTCCAATTGTACCATGCTTTAGACTGCATTTCCAAGACCACCAATCAGCCTAAGTGTCTGTGGTTTGCTGCGAGGGGAGCGGTCCAGGAAGCAAACAGTGTACAATTGCATGTTACCAAAATGAGATGAGGGATGTTCCAGGTGGGAGCACCTCCAGAGCTCCTTGATGGAAAAGTACGTGAATTTCTTTACACGTTTGTTTCAGTGCACTCGCACAAGGTTTTCTGGCAGGAAGGAGAGGCAGCCCTGGAACTTCATTTCATCTCTCATAGCTGTTATTTCATTATTTTCATTATTTTCACTGCTAAGATTAGAGGTGGAATTAAAGAAAGCAAAAAGGAAAGCATCTTTGCCCACCAACTCCATGGTTTCAAACCTCCCTGCTGCTGTCATACCATTGTAGAGATGGATCAAGGCTGTACAGAAGTGTGAATAACAACATCTTCTTTAGCTTTTTTCATGCAAGACAGATCATAATCCAAATGATTTCAAAGCAAATGTGCATAGAAAGAAGGGTGACCTTCAGGCAGATGCTGTTCAGCCCTGTGTTTGCAGAAACAAATGCAATGAAGGTTGGCTCGATGCTAGTTGTTTGCTTATCCAGGAGCTGTCAAGAACTGTTTGGACTGCCCTGTCCTATTGAAGTAGCCGTGTGCCCTGCAGGGCGAAATAATATTAATCTTCAGCACTTCGTCGGTGCTTAACATTTTATTGGGGGTTCACAAATTTGAACTGAGCTGCCATCATAACACTGAGATGTGAAGTAGCGAGGTAAGCTAGCCAGCACTGCCTTCCACTTTATACAGATTGATAGCACATACTCCCTCAGAAACGACAGTGTCAGAAACAGTCTCCCTGATCGTAAATCTTCACAGCGTTCTGAACGGAGTGCAACGGCCCTTTTCCCTGGTAAAAGTCTCTTGGGAAGAACAACAGAAACGTGACTTTCTGTGGGTAAAATGACCTTGAAGAACCGAAGCCCAATGGATGCAGAGGAGTATATCTCTCTAAGTGCTTGCAGGAACAAATCAGCCACAGAGCGGCAACAAATGAAAGAGAATGAAACAGCAGAGAGGACCATAAAGGTAGAGTTACACTGAGAGGTTCAGTCCTGCAAAGATATACGGTGTGCTGGCTTCTACACGCTGGGTCTGCAAGACTCTGCAAAGGGGACTAGTGACAGCCTGCCTGGGAGTACAGTTGACAAAGCAGGCACAGGGGTAGACCTGAAGTCTAGGATGGGGGTAGGTAACTGAATACATGCATGGCAAAGGCTGAAAGATGAGGTGAGAGAAATACCGTTCTGAAGGGGTTAATGGGGACAGTGTGATTTGTGTCCGTCAGCCCTTTGTACTTTCACACCCGCAGGAAAAGCAGGTCCCAAGGTTCACACTGGTAATACCTGTCAGTAAGGGTATTGGTAAAGTGTCTCAGTATCCAACCACACAGTTAAATCTAAAAAATATCAATAGCTATCCGGGGTGAAAGAGTTACTGCTTTTGTGATCTAGTCCATAGCAGTGCCCACGAGCAGTCTATCAAATGTGAAGGCACAGACAAATGACTTAAACTGTGATTACAGTAGCTGTTTGATCATTGTCTTAAAACTGAATTCTTGTTCTTAAAATTCTTGTCCTAATTTTAAGGGTCTAAAATCCTCAAACCATTACTATAAGATCATTTAAATAAGGTACTTCCAGCAGCTCTGAAGAAACCACAGTAGGTGTGTGAGTGTTACTGAAGTGCACAGTTAAATTAATTCTCCCCATACCTGTGATAGTGAATGCTGCTGCAAGAACTGAGTGCTTAACTGTTGCTGTGTAAGAAAAGTGATCAGTAATACAGGCTGCCTGTCCATCACCAACATCTGCATTTTGCTAGAATGGAAGTTTAATCTGACTTCTCTCAGAATATCTAGCTGAGCTCCTTTTAACTTGTTTGCACTGCAAATGGAGTATTCTTATTCCTACTCAATTAATACTTTTATAAGTAAATTTAGGATTCATTGAGCAGTCACCAGGACCTGGGAGCCATTAAATCCTGCTAATCCCGGCTCCTTAGGAAATTAATCCCTGGTTCCTGAGGAGTTTCCAAACAGAAGTTTGCTTCTGTTTTCTTTCATAGCAAAGCTGGGCTGATAGGGAGCAGACAGACACCAGCTCTTTATCTAAATCACATTACTGCTGCACAGGCATGCAAGGGAATACCATTTGCTCCCATCAGACAAGTGGACCAATTAAACTGGTAGATTTTCCTGTTTGGAAAAAGCTGTTACCAAAATTGTTTCCCTGAAGCTGTGCACTAAATGAGATAAAGTCCGTTGAGGCAGTGGGACTGGTGCCTTGTTGAGATGTTGATATGTTGCTGCTGCAAGACCACGGGACATGGCCCTTTTCAGCTAATTTGTCCCTTTGCCAGTTCCCTTATGCATAAGGCCACTTCTCTTTGCTTGCTCGAGCATGCACTAGCTCTCTTGTGAAGGAGACAAGCGCTATCAGATAGCATAAGCTGTATCATATTTAATGCCATACTTAAAAACCTGATTCTCAAGTTAAGTGACTGTGTGGAAATCTCAGCCCACTTAAATAATAAATATTAGCTTTATCAGCCCTCACTGTTGTGAAGGAAGGCTCAGAAGAGCCCTAAACCTCACAAACTAAGAAATAAGCCAAAATAACTCCATCTGCTCCAGTTTGTGTTTTCTGAAAGAATATAAAACAAGATCCAAATATCCATAATGAAATTGCACGCCCTAATTTTATTTGTGTTTTCTTCAATTTACGAAGAAACTTCTTGAAATGTAGAGGTGACTGTGCCTGAAAAGTGGAAGCGCTTTTTGTTTCCAACCTATTAAGACTGTCAAATATTTTCTGACAGTAATAATGCTACTTTTTTATGAAGGCATGAAGTGTTGCACTTAGTAAAAACAAATATCCATCAAAGTTTTTAACATTTTATTTTTCATGTTAAGACTTAAAAAAAAATCAGTTTTGTATCTGCATATATATTGATCTCGTTTTTGGTTTTTTTTGTTTGTTTGTTTTTTAGGGTTTTTTTTTAATATTCATTAAATTATCTCTTTGTATTCTGTAAAGGCCTTTTGCCATTTAGGACTATTTTAAGATGATCAGAGAGCTGGAGCGCCTCACTCATGGGGACAGGATGAGAGAGCTGGGGCTCTTCAACCTAGGGAAGAGAAGGCTCTGGGGGCACCCTGTAGTGGCCTTCCAGTACCTGAAATGGGCCTACAAAAAAGCTGGGGAGGGACTTTACATATGGGCAGGTAGTGCCAGGACAAGAGAAAGGATTTTTAACTGAAATTTGCAGACTTAACTCTGCAAATCTTCACATTTGCTTTCCTTTGTTTCTTCCAGCTCTCTCACCCAGTACTTTTCACACATTTACCATCTCACAGCAGCAGCTGTCAGTACAGTTCATTGAGCCTAGCACGAGACTTACCAAGACTGGCTTCTTTGTGACTTACCCTGTAGCCTGAGGAGGTCTCATTTGCTGGTGCCTGGGACATGTGGAGATTAGTAACTTAGCCAGTTATTTGTGTGTAAGAAGCCTGGGATATATATTGACACCAGTCTTTCACAGCTGGTACCTCGAGAAAAATGTACCTCAGGGCTCCTTTCAAAACTGCCTACATTTTGAAGCGTACTAAAGGTAAGTTTAATTATTACATTTGTTCTACATGGATATTGTACCAAGGAGTTTTTTTCCTCACAACCACAGGCAACACGTCAGTTCTCAGAACTTGATGACAACAGAACATCATCAGGGAGTGAAAGATGGATCATTGGATTGAAAAATAATAAAATAAAATAAAATAAAATAAAATAAAATAAAATAAAATAAAATAAAATAAAATAAAATAACAAAGTAAAATAAAATAAAAAGACTAATGATAAATGGCATGTGGTTTTCTGGGGAGGACACTTCACACTCTTGTACAGTCCTGTAAAACTCAGCCATAAATAATGCAAAGTCAACACCACTGACCTTCTGAGGTTTTAAGAAGTTCCTGTTCTTTTTCCTCCCTCTTTCTTTGCCTTTACAGAAAGCCATCTACCATACGCAGGTCACAGTTACCTTTAGTGGGTGTCTTATGGAATAGTAGTGCTTGGAACGTGTACTTAGAAAATTTAACAGAGGTCAACTTTAATAATGAATCATCAGTTTTGCAGAAAAGTGAAATATTTGTGATGAAAGCCTGCTGGATTTGTAGTGGAAATTCTAGCAGAACTCCTGTTACTTCTGGCTCATTTGCACATATACTTGTCCCTGCAGCAGCTTAACATATCTACAGACCTCAATCAAAGCAAAATATGGGACTTCTACCTGGGCTCCTCAACCCTGAATAAGGCAGACTGTCTCCAGGTTTTTCCAAGCGAATATCAGAACTGGCTTGAAAAAAAAAAAAAAAAACTTTAAAGAAAAAGAACTCTTCCACAGAATTTCTTCCCCTGAAAAAGTGCAGGCAGCCTCTCATGGTATCACTTTGGTCCCACCTCTTGTCACTCTTCCATAATTATTCTTTCCACAAGTTTCTTTTGCCTTCTCACTTTTCCAATCCACAGATGTCACCTGGGAAGAACATGAGTATGAGTCCATAACTTCTGGCTTCCCAGCATCCAGAAATCACAAAGGAGGAGGAAGTTTGTTCTTCAGCATACACTCAAAAGTCTGTTTCTTTGGGTCGGTGAGTTGATTTTAGTGCACAGATGTCATAGACAATCTGCATTTCTGCTGTATATTTGACACACTCAGAACATCTACTTCAATAAGAAGAATTAGTGCCCTGTGCTGTAGGTTTGATGCTTCTCATTTGTATCAAGCCCATTAGGTACATTCTGTACTAAAGCATGCAGATATCTTTGTCAAGAAATCCATACAAGAAATCCATATGTCACACAAGGCCCTGAAATGACCTTTCCCAAAAGTCGGTGTCTAAAGACAGATGGATTTTAGCTACCTTCCTAAGAGGCTGTGTGAAGCCTCTTAGAGCCTTAAATCAAGCTCAGTTGTATCCCAGATGCATCATAGGTTGGGCTGGATGATGTTGTAGGTCTTTTCCAGCCTTGGTAATTCTATGATTCTATGATCACCCTCATCTACAAATTTACTTCCATCACAGATCTGGTTATAGAAATTAACTGTTGGAGCATTATGCTTGGTCTCTTCTGCCTCCCCCTGTGCTCCCTGTATGCCCTACTACACACTGAGCATCTTTTTGCACTGGAAGAGTGTGTGGAGTGATTTCTTTCTTTTTCAAGGACAGTCCTCCTTGACATAAAATAGTATTTCTTGCCTTTTTTATTAGAAATGACATAGTTCACAATATCACCAATCACATTTTTGCCAGCAGGTGGTCAGTTGTTTCTAATTTATAAAGTGTCCAAGAATGTTTCAACTACTAGATCTGTTTCAAATTTTCACATCAAACCCCATCGCTTTTATGGATTTCAAGGGCAGTGAAAGCATTGGGTAGGCTCAGAGCTGAGGAAGGACTTTGCCACATTCTGGTTCATTCATATTGTGCCCTCCCCAAGGGTGGCAAGGACTAGAATGACAGAGTTGTCTGCTTTCATTCCCTTTGACTCCCAATAGCTGCAATAAAACTCATCAGCTGAGTTCATTCCCTCGTCACCATTTGTCAGATGCAAAGCTAAACCTCTGCAACAACGTGGCAACTCTCCTTCTCCAGGTCCATGTGCTCGGTGGACACTGGTGGAAGGATTGTCATGAGGATACACAGGGTGGGTACTGCGTTCAAGCTACCACAGCCAGAAGGCACTTTCTCACCTGAGGTCAGAAGAAAGGTGACCTGAGAGAGCTGCTTCTGTAGGAAGAGATGCACCAGGATTCATTGTGAAGCCTAATACCAGTACATACTGGGAAGTTAGCAGGAGTTCTCCAGAGGTCACACTGTCCCAGCAGCATTCAGCAAACGTGGGCAGTTAGGCAGAGAAAAAAGTGGTTTTACTCAGATATCATCATGAGGTACTGTGTCATTTTTCCATCCAAGGGATGGAACACCTCCCCTATGAGGACAGGCTGAGGGAGCTGGGAGAAGAGAAGGCTCTGGGGAGACATGAGAGTGGACTTCCACTATCTAAAGGGAGGCTGTAAGAAAGAAGGGAACAGACTCTTTAGCAGGGTCTGTGGTGATAGAACAAGGGGAAATGGTTTCAAACTAAGAGAGGGGTGATCTAGATTGGATATAAAGAAGAATTTTTTTACTATGAGGATAGTGACACACTGGCACAGGTCCCCTAGAGAGATGGTGGGTGTTCCATCCCTGGAGACACTCAGGGACAGGCTGGGTGGTCTCTGAGCCCACTGACCTAGTGATAGGTGTCCCTGTTCATTGCAGGGGAGTTGGACTGGATGGCCTTTAGGAGACCCAATTCAAACCATTCTATGCTTCTGTGATTTTTAGCTGCCAAAACAAACTCAGCTAACCACAATGAGGTCTCTGTAAAGATGAAAAAAAAAAAAAAAAAAAAGAGCAAACGCCCTGGGTTCTGGAGAGGTGATTAAATTGCATGCACTGTAAGCTTGCATTGTTATAAGAACTTTTGATATGTGCTGTGAAGCACTCATCTGCCTTTCATCCCTGCCTCTCTCTGTTATTTGTGGTTGAAGAGCAAGTGACATTCATTCTGGGCTAAAAGACAGCTTTGTTCCAGACCAGATGTATCATTCACTGTCCACATGTCAGCCCTGCAGGTGCTATAGAAGACTCAAGAAACTGCAAGTTCCATGGCAGTTTTCAAATAACAAGGCAACTTAGACAAAACAACAGAACACTTTCTGTGCTTCAGTCATAGCATTTTTTTTTTTTCCCAGACACTGGGTTAGTTTGTACTTTCTCTAACATTGCTATAACTGAGAACAACTCCCCTGACTTCAGAAGAAAGTTTCCCGTCTATGGTAGTAAGAGTGAAATTTTAAACCAGCGCATAGATATGCTGTAGATTTGAGGGGCTTGGCTGGTTTAACACTTTGATTCCCCGTTGACTTGGCTTCAGCCTTGCCTCTCTCTGTTACAGTGAAAGCAAATCCAATCTTTCAGTGAGTAACTTATTGATCTCAACATCTAGGGGGCAAAATTTACTCCAGGGCGACACATAAACATTGTATTATCTACATGTAAGCAACAGAAAGTGTCCTTCCACTATTAATCCAGCTGTTAAACCTCATACAGGGTTATTCCCCTCCATAACTTGTGAGGTAAATACTGTTCCAAGTGTCTGTTGTTAATTCTCCTAGTGAGCAATTCTTAGAAGATGAAGTATTTTCTCAGATATGATTATGATTATTTTGAGGGAGAGAAAAGAAATATATTACACTTTCTGAAAACGTTGCTGATTTTGAGAACAAAGTGGGACCTGAGAGAATGAAGAATGTCTCACTGCAGTGGTCCCTTAATCTGTTCATAATCACTCTGAAAAGCACCAGAGCCTTGGTCCTGTATGTTTGCACAACTCAGTAATGTTTACAGTAACTGCACCAGCTGCTGATCTACTACAACACATGAATTAAATGAAAAGGAAGAAATTTCAATTTCACCTACATATTGTGTGGGACAAGATCTTTGGGTGCAAGTCAACCTAGGAGATGCAAGTGCTAGAAGCAGAACAAGTAATCACAGAAGGTTGCCAGAGAATGACAGCAAAATAATATATTTAACAAAATTTGGTGGAGATTTCTCCTGCAAATGTTATGCTCCTTCATTACCCTTGGCTCAGAGCCTCTGGCAAGAAACACACATTTTCCTCAACTTATAAAGATTTAAGTTGTTCAGCCAGTTCATACCTGTATCTTGCTTTGGTTACATGTATAATTTTTAGATATCCAAATTCTGTCTCAAAATTTTGGGAAACTCAAACAGTGAACTGACGGTCACAAACATGGTCCCATCTACAAAACTAATTACAAATCCCTGACTGAGACGATAAATCTTAAGCAATCTTGGACATACAGTAAACCTGACAGATAATTATTTATCTTTAGTCTATACTTCAATAAATTTCAGCTCCTCATTGGCATAAGCAATTAGAGCATACCTCATGACCTACATAAATAACTGTCAATCAGATCACCTCAAATTGCCATGTGATCAGGACTTGAAGATCTGTTGAGGTTGAAAAGATGTTAGGATCTGCTATCTGTCTTCTCCCGTTCACTCACCAGAAAGGAATCGTAAAATCTTCCTCTTTGCTATTTTGGATTCATGATGATTTTTTTTAGAAGTGGCAGTTTGCTGTCATTGCAAAAATGAGTCTTAAATGTAAACTACAAGTGAGTCACTTGAGTTTCTTTAGAAGTGAACGCAGTAAAAACCTTTGGTTAAGGATCTGAGGCGCACTATAAAACAGTGCCATTTTGGACTTTTGTTTCTGGCCCTGTGTTAGATGGAAACAAAGATTTCTCATTAAAAAGTTGCGTCTCCAAGTATCTACAGTAAAACAAAAAGGTAAAAGAAATTCTCATACTCCACCACCCACCCTCAAAACTATAAAAGCTCAAACCCTAGAAAAGATTTTATATATATATATGTATATATATAATCCTCTCTAAAAGGTCCTCCTCTTGGTACTGAAGAGTAAACTTGTAATATTGGGTAATAAATCTCAGTCACAAACAGCTTTTATGGGTTTTTTTGTTTTATAAAGATTCCACGGCACATATGTGAAAGAAACAGATAAAATATTTTTCAGAAACCACAAAAATTATTGACTTTGTTCCTTAAGCCTTTAAAAAACAAATGGAACTCTTGTTTTGCTCTGTGCATGCTTATGGTTTGTTTTGGTTTTTATTTTTATTTTTATTTCTCTTCACTTTATCTTTGCTTACCAGTTTCAGTGAACACATTATATTTGAAATGTTAAGCCAAGGGAAATTCATTATGTGATGCCCAGCACACAGATTCATGAGCCCAGAAGAAGTCTACAGGCCAAACTTACGGAGTTTATTTTTAATTTTGTACAAAATGTTTTACTTCATAAATTAAAACTGGCAGAAATGTTGGAGTACAAGCGTTACATTTACAAGTGGTTCACTTTCCTGCAATACAAGTGTGGTGTTGGAGTCTGCTGCCAGAGTGGGGCAGATCCTTCTGCCTCTGTTTCCCTTCAGTGGAAAGAAAGATCATGTTCAGCCAAACAATTTTGCCCATAACTTTAAGCTTTGACAGATGAAAGAGAAGCTGTTTGGAACAGTGAAGGGTGAACATACTTGTGTTTCCTTTAGGTTAGATAACAAGCGAAGGCAGTAATACAGCCACCAAACGAATTAAGGATGAAAGTATGTCGAGTTCAGTGCCCATGGATCGCTTATAGTCTGTTTGCTAGTGTGTGTTGCATTTTTACAGGTATCTTTTTTTCTGATGTAACTTCAGTGTAGATTACTTGTAATCTAGACTGTCACCTTCATGTGCTATCTAGTAGCCATAGGATGTAAAGGTATGTGCAGAATTAACTCTTTGCTGAATTAACACATCTATTTAAGAAACTTGCTATGCATCCTCTGGTCTATCTAATTGAGTGTCTGTCTATCTGTATGCTGGCATTTTTATTTTAAAACTTTGTCTTTAAAATTATAAGGATTTTTTTTTTAGACAGGGACAATTTCAGAAGCTCATGACTGCTATCTAGAGAACTGCTGCAAAAGTTAACTCCGGGTAGTGTAAAGGAGATTTTCTGTTCACCACTGTGGATTACTAAATTACGTAGTTCAATAAATAAATACATACAGTTCAAGGGATTCTAGTCACCCCCATATTGTCAATAATCTGCATACTGCAGTGTTTACAGTGATACTTGCACAAAAATGTATGAGGATTGTTTATAAAGGATAAAAGCCTAATATTTTGGAGACAGAATGCTTTCCTGTAATTTTCTTCCTGCTTTTAGGTATTTTATTTTCCTTTTCTTAGGAAACTTCATTCGTTTTCTGAATGAAAAATGCGAAGATGCAGAATAGATGGGTAAGAATTCAACATGATGCAGAATTGTTATGAGTGTTTCTTAGAAAACATGACTCTCTATTAACAATCCAGGATACTCACCTCTCCTGGAAAAACTCGTTTATTCTGATTTTAATGAATAACACTAAAACCAGAAGAATAATACTAAAACATCCTAAATCCTCCATGCAAGAAGATGAACAAGACATACTGTTTGTTCAAACTCCAGCTGCAGAATTGTGAGTCATGTTTATTCTTTATATCTTAACAAACATCTACAATCAAATGGAGGTCAAGAGGATCTGTACAAATCAGAACTTGCTACTGGATTTATATTACTTGTACAAGAATATGATTTGACTTGTGTAATCATCTATTGGGTTAGAGCTGTAGTCATATATCCTTTATGACCTCCCAAAGTTGTGCATAAATGAATAATAGGTACAACTGCCACTAACAAGTGGTTCTGTTTCTGAACTTGGTATGATTGTGCTCTTCAGTGGTTGGTAATCAACCCAACAAGCTTCCCATGTGAAAGGTGAACTCCTAGCTACACTGCAGCAGATGTCAAAGCTGACGTCAGGATGGTCAGGAAATTTGGGAAATTGGATTCACTTTCTTAAAAGAGAACATATTGAATTTCCTTCCTGAAAAATCTTTTGCAGTACTAAAGTCATGTATCCCGTAATATCGTATTCATTGTGACTAACCTTGGGGCTACCTCACCAAGTAAATATTTCTGAGAGGAAGGCAAAATTTGAAAACAACCCTTTGTTTGTTATGATTGTGCAATGAGGATAAGAATTGACAGAATACAGGAAAGAAAAGTCAGGCACCCAACTGCTCAGATACAATCTGGACCACTGAAAACCAGTCTACTTTTCATACTAGATCAGTCAAAAAGATTATATTGACCAGTTTCTCTCTGATCAATCTTTGGAAGAAAAACATAGCACCAAATAGAAATGACAATCCTGTGTGGGTTTTTTTCCTTTTTGTATTGAAAGTTGCAGATTCTCCTCACTTTGCCTAAAATTCATTGCCTGCTGAAAATCTTTCATCTTCTCAGGTAAGCTCAGTAAAGAATACATACTTTTTTTCACTGAGTGTCCAGGCAACCAGGAAAAAAGCCTGTATATTTGAAACTGACCATTGTTCTTTCAACTGCAGTAGAACACACTTTGTGCCATCTAAAGCCGGTAGTTTATCACATAATGGAAGTAAAGGTGATTTCAGTGCTAAATACCAAAAGTGTAAAATGGTTTTCTGTAACAAGAACCTACAGAAATTAATCCAGTACTGAAGAAAGCTGAATTTCGACACACACTACTACATTTTGGAGTCGCCTATGCCTCAACAAGCAAATCAAAACCTGTTTGATCTACAAAGCTTGAATTCAGCATTGATGAATTTGAGAGATGAAGAAAACATTCTGGCAATTCCTAAGGCAAATAAGAATTCGTTATTTGCTCCATAGGTAGACATAGCCTTCTTTTCATAAATTTATTCAAGGCAGAAGCCTCATGTAGGCAAATATGCAATCATACAGGCTCTTTCCCATGCCTCATTCTAAAGGAAATGGGTATTACATGCATTTTCCAAACTGATAGAGAGTGGCCTCATTTCAAATTCACTGAAAAATTGCCCTGTTTTGGCAACATATGAAAATGAAATATTTGCTGCTTTTTTTTCTCTTTCCTACTCCCTCACTCTTACACAAAGTCACTGTATTTTGACATATCCAAACATTATACACTCAGAAAAATTGAGATTTCCTTCTTGAGGAATGTCAAATCTTCCTTATCCCCTTTGCCCTTCAGGACTGTCTCCTAGGAGACTCTCCTGACCAATGATCTAAACAGTCTGAAGTTTGCCCTCCAGAAGTCCATAGTAGCAGTTTTGGTGACCTCCTCTCCTGACTTGACCAAGAATCGAGATCTCTAATATTCTGTGGTCACTGTGCCCAAGCCAGCTTCTGACCACTACATTTCCCATCTGTCCTTCTCTGTTTGTGAACAGCAGATCTAGTGGGACACCACCCTTAGTAGTTGTGTGAGGATGTTATCTTCCATACACTCTAAGAACATCCTAGATTATTTTCTCTCTGCTGTATTGTGTTACCAGCAAATGTCTGGTAATTTGGTGTCTCCCATGAGTACAAGGGCTGACAATTGTATGACCTCTTCCAACTGCTTTTAGAATGCTTCATCTGTCTCTTCATCCTGGTTGGATGGTCTGTAGCAGACTCCCACCTTGTTAGCCTTCCCCCTGATCTTTACCCATAAGAATTTGACCTTATCATTCCCAGCACTGAGCTCTACAGAATCAAAAACATCCCCTAACATAGAGAGTCACCCCAATGCCTGCCCTTCCTTGCCTATCCCTTCTAAAGAGCTTATTGCCCTCCACTGTAGCATTTCAGTCAAGAGAGTAATCCCTCCATGTTTTGGTGAAGGTGATTATGTCATAGTGTTCCTGTTCCACAATGATTTCTAGCTCCTGCTGTTCGTTGCCCATGAGCCAGTGTAGATGCACATCAGTTGTGTTAATGGCCTCACCCCTAACCTAGGCATGCTACCCCTTGGCTCATCTCTAGTGAGCCTAGTTTTATCCTCTTCCCCCTTCAAACCTTGTTTAAAGCACTTTCAATAAACCCTGCCAGTTTCTGGGCTAGAATCCTTTTCCTCCTTTGGAATAGGTGAACCCTAATCTGTCATCAGCAATCCTGGCACTGTACGAACTGTTCCGTGATTTAAAAAAAAAAAAATCAGTTCCACTGATGGCACCAGTCTCTCAGCCATGTGTTGATCAGGTGGATTTTCCTGTTCCTTTCAG
Source organism: Oreortyx pictus (assembly GCA_036925125.1). Classification (NCBI taxonomy): domain Eukaryota; kingdom Metazoa; phylum Chordata; class Aves; order Galliformes; family Odontophoridae; genus Oreortyx; species Oreortyx pictus. The sequence continues at coordinate 88,136,872 of JAUPFR010000002.1, read as the reverse complement.
TATTTTACCTGCTGCTGAAGAGACTGAAGAAAACAGTGCCTGAGCTCTCCATTTCTTTAGCAGATAGCTCCAAATTAGTGGGACTTTACTAGGAGAGAAAGCGAGCTTTGGAGTACGCTGATGAAAGTTGCCTCACAGTTTTTTATCATTTCAACTTAGAAACACGCATAACAGGTTTACACCTACGAAGTATCAGCAAAAGGGCCGAGGATTTTTTAAGTAAATAGACCACAACTGGGACTATGTCAACATCATAACTGCAGCAGCTTCCACTTTGAATTTCACTACTGAATTCCCTCATTCGCCTGTGCCTGAGTCTACTGCCCTCTTCTGTACTCTATGGCTTCTGGACCAGAAACCAGGAAACCAGGGATGAAAACGAACTCAGGTTTCTTCACAGATAACTAATCCCTTCAGGGTCATTTAACATTTAACAGAATGCATTTTACAGAAGGGTAATTAACTTCTGTTAGGACTGCTTTCATCAGCTAGGTTACTAATACTCACCTAGAGTACTGGGATGCAAAGAAGTTATTTTGATTTCTCTTTCATGAAGAAGACACTTCAGGGGTTGTTTTACTATGCTTTGCTTTTGTCTCCTCTGGATTTTTTCAAAAGTTGCAACCAAAGCTGATTTGAAAATTCTTAAGTGTGGAGGCTTCTAATTGCTGTTCTGACCACAAAATAATTTGATCCATCCTGAATTATAAGCACTACCTTACTCAATGGCATAAAACAATATTAACATTTCAAAACCTGGGCTCAATATAATGTGGGTTAGGTGGCAATTACACTGCAGTCTAAAGTTACTGTCAGAATAATTGGAGAGATGAAGAAAAAAGATTAGAGTATAAGAGAAACTGCTTAATCTTTAGAGAGCAAGCTGGAAAAACAGGTGCAGGAAGGCTTTAAAAGTGTTCCAAGTGCTGGAGAACTTTAATAATGCCAATATTTCTAAAACTATGGCATGGCACGGCACCCTTTCATTTGAATGCAACGTAAGTATTTGAAAGTGCTTATATGGAAGGGAAAGAAGAAGTACTGCACCCCGTATATTAATGTAATTCCACCAATGTTTGAATAGGACTTACTAGTAATCTAACGAGGCAACTACCTCAGCCACCTAAGGTACCTCTTCTGACTCTCAGAGAAATAAAGTCTTGTAATAGTGGAAGGAGACAAATGCTCATCAACCACCCACACTAGTTAAGATGAGATCATTGCTTTCTGAAGTCTTTTTTCTTCCTTGCTGACTTCAAGGAATGCTTGCTTTTCTAGAGTACATATTTATCTCCAATGACATTAAAGGGATCCTAGCCAGCCATTTAAGGTGGATATGGTTGCATGGTGTGAAGTTTCATCTTTTCATGTGAATCCTGACTTCTGTGCCTCATATCGGAGCTATGTGACTGACCAGCAAGAGCTATCTGAGAATGAGCTGATGATATTCTTCATCTATTACCCAATCCCTTTCCTGAAAAGTGTTACAACACCTTAGGAATTCTTACCAATATTTGCCCAAATCATTCTTTCTGCTGTAATTTTGGTGCCAATTTCCAGATGCTATTTCTAATGCAATATCTAGTTCTAGGGAAAAGCTTCCTGTAATTGTCTCATCTGTACCACATCCAGGCTTGCAGCCATTCTAGCACAACAGTCCTACTCTTCCCAGAATTGTTCAGGGAGAGTGAGAGTTTGTGAAAAGTTTCAGAGGGGTCATCAAACAGTTTACAGTCAAATATCAGATCGTGTTTAAATGCTTAAACTTAAAAACAACCAGCTCTTTTTCTTTTACATTTCCAGATCCAAAGTATTTTCTCAATGCATTCTTCCCAAAGGTCTCCCATTAGATCATTTGGACAAGTTTCATTCTGTATGTTCAGCTTGGAGCAGGCGGCAGCTGTTCTTTTGTTTAATTTTCATCAAACTTGAGTTTTTTATCTGTAATAGAAGGACAGATTGACTGTATCATAAAATATTACTGAGATCACAAATTTCATTATTTCAATCTGTGCATACATTGCTGAATTTATACTTAAATGTCTCTGACAAGCAATTAATTACCATGTAGCCAACCACAGAAATCAAGCCATCAGTGTAAAACAACCTGTACTATTACAGTTAAATTGTGCAGCAGCTGGGAATTAAGGCAATTTAAATTGCTTAACAAATGGACAAATTTAATTAGTACAATAGCAGGAGAGTAAGCCTTCAAAAAAAAAAAAAAAAAAAAAAAGGCAACAACAGCAACAACACAGCGGTTAGAACTCTGTCCATAAAGAACGCACATTAAAGACAGTCTACTCAGAAGTAAGTTTAGCTTTTCTTTATGTAGAGCCCATTTATAGCCTTTGGTTTGTGACAGGTAGGCATTGCCAGCTGTGAGGCTCAGATTTGTGAAGTGCTGAGCATCCCTAGATTTCAATGAAACCTGCACGGGGCTCATGAAATAGTGCAGCTTAAATTTCCCCTTAACTGCAAACACACACAGGCACTCGGTCTGCTGTGGAGAAGAGCCAGAACATATTTCATTCTCCAGTAACCAGGAAGAACAGAAGAATATCTGCTGGGTTGTGCATTCACAGTCGGAGAGAGAAAACACAGCAGGACAAATTGCAAACATTTCAGTCCACAGACAGGACGTAGCAATGGCAGCATGAAATGCAGCATGTGGAGATGTAGCTGAAAGCTAGCCAGGCTGATTTACGAAACAGCGGCATGACAAATCAGCACCATTCAGACCTACAAGTGAAGGGACAAGGGGCAAAAGAAAGTCTAAAACCACAGTTTACCCTTTTGCTTAAAAGATCAAACACAAGAATCAGAACTCTAATTTGTACACAGCACAAAGTCAGGCTGTGGGCTTTTGTCTTTCTTTTTCTTTTTCTTTTTTTTTTTTTTTTTGACCTTGTCCACCTGCCGATGTTGGTTGTTACTGAAGGGATTGATTCATGAAGAGGCTTTAGCTAAGTTTGGACTCCCTGAAAGCAACTCATTAGCTGTGCTCATCCCTCACTGTGAATTCCCAAGGCACAAAGAAAACCATTCTGCTGAATTTCAAAGGCGTTAAAGATAATCCAGCCAGCCTAAGAGGTATTTTCTTCCCAAAGGATAAAACAGTGCCATATAGCTTTTGTTACTGTGTAATTTATGGCAAAGTTACAGACTGACTCTGACTGCAAGGGAGGTCCCACTGCAAGGTTGTTGTCTTTCTACAGAGCATCTGGAAGAAAAGGTTCCAGTTCCTGAGTAAAACAGCACATAGCCTAAGCATTTGTTGCAAGAGAAATCTCTAAAATCTGAAGCTACGAAAGCTCTTGTGCAGCTACGCTGTTACAGTATCAAGGCTAAGGAGTCCTACCAATGCTCTTACTTCTCGGGCTGTATGAGGAAAAGGGATCATATATTTGGCTTCTCCAGCACCAGAGAGTTAGACGGGCCCTGAGGCTTACAGGCAGGGCACACCCTGCATCCTTCACTCATACTGTTTTTAGGAAGAGTCCCTGGCAGATGCTGTTCTTCAGGCTGTGCCTGGGCATTCCCTGGGGGAGTGCAGGTTGGTGCATGCCAAAGCCAAGCCATGAATTATGCAAACAGCAAGTTTGGGCAGCTTTGTGCCAATGCCGGAACCTGTGCCCTGGCCCTTTTTTATTTACCATTAAAACCATAGTCTGTTTTTCACTGTCAACTGTAACTGTGAACGCTGTTCCTTCCCTCTAAATGGGATGAACCCTTTAGCAGACAGGGAACCATGCCAGTCGTGTGACTAAACAAAACTAATAACAGATCTCACATTAGTGCCAGGGAGGAGAGGGCATGATCTCCAAAAGCAGAAAGAGGACTCTGTGGCCTCAGCTGTAACACAGCCATGGAAGGGACAAGCTTTGCTGCCTGCTTCCAAGTCTGCTCTTCAGAAAGGGCCAGCCATAACTTTGTGGAAGCAATTGCAAAGTTCCTTCCCCATCAGAGGTTTAATTTCTGTAGGCACTTAGGCAGAGGAGTGTCGGTGAAGAAGTCAGTGCAGTGGGACTCTCTGGGGTTGGTAGCTGCCAGGGCAATGCAAACACAGGGCAACTGTTCAACTGCTGAATTGTCACTACTCCAGATCAGATCTTTCAGTGGAAAAAAACTTCCATTGAAATCAGAATACCACCTCTCAAACAAGTCCTTAGCTACTGACACTTGAATACTCTTTTGTGAATAAGCAATCTCTTTATAGTCCAAATAAAACGATGGCTCAGTTGTTCCTTTTTGAACACCCAGGATCATGAGCTGGAGCAAGTTAGAACAGCTTGCTGACTGAGGTTTAATCACTTCAGACTGCAATTACTTAAATGAGGGGATCACACCACTCTCCTCCTCGCAGCAGCATGTCACAGCAATTAGTTCAGAGCTCAGAAAGGCCAGGACTGCTGCTACTGGCACCCTGGGGTTCTCAGCACTTTGCAGTGATGCCGTCATCCCATCTGAGGGCCAGATCCCATGTAGAACCCTAAGCCTAGGCTGCTGTGCTTTGTTGCAGGCCCAAATGGAGTCAGCCGTATCTTGCTTGGCAGATTTTGTCCCATTCGCTGACAAAGAAAATTCTGAGATCTTCAGGCCTAATGTATTTTAATCCTGCAGGCTGTCTCATTCTGCAAAACAGAGGACTGAGCCTGAGGGCAGCAGCCATGCAGATATTAGGAGCAGAGCTCAGATATTCCATCCCCAGCAGCAGAGCATTGAGGACACATGGAAGGACATTGTTTGCTACGCAACCAAGCCAGCACAGAGCTGGAAGCTCCAAAACAGAGCACTACCTTTGAATAGCAAAGGATACAATCTTCTTGGAGCATACCGTACTTCAGATGGAAAGATCGCTGATCTGTCGTTCAGAGACTGACAGCAATGCACAGAACTTTGCCTGCCCTCCTCTCAGCCACATATACTCATCATCACCCAGCTGCCCAATCCTGCTTCTCAAACTTGACCTTCAGGTCTGTGAAGTGGCCACATGTGCTATCCAAACCCAGAGTTCATTTTCCCAGCTGAAAATCTCCCAATGCAAGGGCTTGAACCACTGATTTTCTTATCCACCTGCATGCTGCTGCTGTGTCATTCCTGTCCTGCAGCTGAGCTATTTTGTTATCATAGAATCATAAAATCATTAAGGTTGGAAAAGACTCCAAGATCATCTCGTCCAACCATTGGCCCATCACTACCATGCTCACTAATCCATGTCTCTAAGTGCCACATCTCCTCTTTGCTTGAAAACCTTCAGGAACGGTGACTCCACCACAGCTCTGGGCGGCCTGCTCTAATGCCTCACAATGAAGGTAGTTCTGTCCATTTGGCTAGTGAAGTATGGCAGTTGTATCCTTTCTGGCATAATACAAGCATTTGAAGCATACTCTGATAACAAAGCAATCAATCTTTAGAAAATCCCACTGCTGATATTTCTGTATGCCTGATTTAAGTTGCTGAAAACATAGAAAGCCAGTAAAAAGAAGTGGCCTGCTTTTCAGGGTTGCTCAGCTCCTCAATGAAAGTGCCTTTGCAAGATATGATTTACAAGGTTGTGCTGTAAAACTTGGCTCTGAAGTTTAGAAAGAAAATCTAAACTTACAGGAATAGGATTTTTGCATAAGGACCACTTCAGAGGAGAAATATTTTATATGAATATACACTGAAATTGTATTATACAGAGAGACTGTAATTGGACTATGAGCCAGTGTTTGGAGTCTTACAGACTGTTTCTACTGAACAGTTTGATAAAGAAGTCAGACACTTGTATGTGGTCTCTTTTGTCCTCAACAACAATAAACTTGCAAGCAACCTTCACAGCATTAATTTAGAAGGGAAACTAATAGACATGCATTTCTGCTTCCAGCATCCCCTTACAGTAAAACATGACCCCCCTCCCTGAGGATTTCATCTGCCTTGCAGCCCCATGTATGAGGGGAGCAAAGCTACTTTTTCCTTGGCACCAACCCCCTTTCCTGCCCACCAGGAAGCCCCACACCCATTTTTTTTCTTAGCATCATACAGCGTATGTCTATTTCTTGTTTTTTCTCTTTTTGCTGGATCTCTTGCTTTTGTCTCACGCAAATATGCCCCAGCATGTACCCTTCTTTTTCTGAAGACGGATCGTTTCCACTTTCCTTTGCCCTCAGAGCAGAATTATTTGCTGTCTGAAATGAGTGGTGCCTGTTCTGTCTTCAGCTGTGCCCAGAGAAATCATTAGAAAGATTCTCATGGGCTTCACTGTGATCTCTACCCAAACTCCTACTTTCTGTGAGATGCTCTCCTCCCATAGAAACCCCAGAAATATATATATCTATACGTTCACAGCTGTGGTGAAACTGAGTCAGGACCTGAAACCAGTATAAAACTGTATTTTGTAATGAAGAAAGAATTGGGAAAAATGGGGAAATCATTCATAATTTCCATTTCAGGCCAATTCTCTAAATCAGAGGGGAAGGTAACAAAAATTATTGCTTGAGTAGCAGTTATTTCTTCTTAATAACAAGGTGCAGAGGCTGATGTTGGCTTCGTGATAAGAAAAGCTCAGCAAAATAACAAACTGATGAGTAACTGTTCACTACTGTACTTGCATGCTCTACAAAATTTTACTTATTCCAGTGAGTAGACAGAATATAATTTATTCTTCCCGTGAGACAGAAAATGAGAAAAAGGCAGACAGCAAGCTCTGTTCTTCTAATTCATTAATCTAGTAATCTATATTTCACATTTTTGCAAATCAAATTTATCCTGCATAGTAAATACATTCTGGCAAGACTTCACTAGGGTGTATGTGATTTTGCTAATCTCCTTTCAGAAATCCTTGACCACTCTGTTTTTTTTTTTTTTTTTTTTTGCAGACATCAAAGCAGAGATCATGGCAGTTATCTTTTTTCTTTTACTAGGCTGAAACTGGAACATCTCAAGAGTATAAACTCTGAAATAGAGATACTGATTTTACAGATTCTGAGATCTTGTAGCCAATGGAAATTTGGCGGCTCATGCAGGATCTGTATTTCAGATCTCTCTCAAAGCTTCATTTTTGTTTTCATATGTAGTCATCTAGGGAATATCTTCATGTAGATTGATAGCTGCTTATAATTAACCATCTATTTCTAATGTGTTGCACACAGTTCTTTGATCTTACTATTTCACCTATGTTTAGTTTAGTAGCAAACATTGAGAATAATGAACTTATTTTGTGAGCCAAAATGACTTTTCAGTCAAATAAGGCATTTCAGAGAGGTCACTCATATAGTCAGAGGAAGCTGTTCACAATGTCAAAAGCTAACATCAGTGTGGGTGTGACACTTGTCTACAGACAATTGTTGATTCAGACTTCTGGGAGAAGAACTCCTTGGGAATACCCCTACTAAGAAGGACATAGGAGTTCTGATTGGTGAAAAAGTTAACATGTGCCAGCAGTATGTGCTTTCAGCCCAGAAGGCAAATGGTATCTTGGGTTCCAGCAGAAGAGGGGTGGTCAACAGGGTGAGGGAGGTGATTGTCCCTCTCTACTCTACCCTTGTGAGACATTAGCTAGAGTACTGTGCCCAAGTCTGGGGCCCTCAACACAGGAAAGATGTGGAGATTTTAGAGAAGGTCAAGTGGATGGCAATGAAGATGATCAGAGGGCTGGAGAACCTCTCCTATGAAGCCTTTTTCAGACCTTACAGTAGGCAGCACATGCATTTTAATAGATAAAGATTAATTCATATTGTAGCATACCTGGGTTTTTCTGTTTAAATACCGTATCATCATTCAGACATGGTAGGGAGCATATTTTCCTTTCAAAGGACATGTTTTTAATGTATCCCACACTGGGGAACCACAGCATCAGGCTCTTCCTGCAGGTTGAACTGGATAACAATCTGGGATAGATCAAGATTTAAAGAATTAAGCAAGAATTGGAAGAAAGAGGAGAAAAAATAAAGAGCCTAAAAAAGAAACCATAGTAACTTGGGCAAGGCAGGTACCTGAGGTGTTTTTGGATTTTTTTCGTATGGATATGGAGACTAAAATAAGTCTCAGTTGATAGCTTATTCCAAATAATGATGTGAAGTGGCCAGAACACTTCAAAACTTGTAGAGAAGCTGCACCTCTGGAAGTCCTGCTGTCTTTACCCCCCTCTTGTCTGTTATTCTTTTCTTTCCACTGCCATTCTTCTCCTTCCACATCATATTCAGCTTGAAGTAGAGATTTAGGCCCCAGCTAACTTCTGCTCATCAAATACAGAAAATGAGCAAATGCGTGTACTTTATTAGTCTCAATTTGTATGAAGACACTGCCCCATTTAGGAGTGTGAATCCCTTGTGGAAAGAGCTATGCTGGTATAAATCCACTGAAGGAAGAATTAGCATTAGCTACATAGGTATAAGCAGTTTTAAATGAGAACACCAGTCCTTATTTGGACAAAATTACTGCAGTGATACAAAACTAGGGTGAGGAAGTGTATTTCAGTGGCTTACGTGAATAAGATGCTAAGTGTGAAAACAGTTGAGCTATCTGTTCTTCAGAATTGAACTTCCTCCTTTTACCCAAAAAGAAATGTCTGTGAGTAGCAGAATAATCATATTCTCACCCTAATTTTTAAGCTCTCATTGAAGTATCCTTAAAAATAATGTAGTGTTTCAACGAAAATCCTCCAGAGCTCCTCATTCACAACTGGACAAACACCTGATTCTCTGTTCTACTCTTACCACTTCTGGTTCTAAATTAATAAGTAATATCCTACAGAACAGCTATATGTTCTTGTGTTCCCAGAAGTCAGCACAATTCACTATGTGACTGGAGTGAGTAAAAATATTTGTGGAAGTGGAGATCAAATTTAATTGGACTTCCATTGTTGTAACAAATATTTGTATTTCCAGAAGTATTAAAAGTAGTAGTTTATAACAACAAAAAAATCACAATACTGTATGATGGACAATGCCATTGTATGTAAAACAAGACAAAGAGGAGGTACTGACCAATTTTATGCCACTAATGAAAAAAATTCTAGTGTATCTCAGGGTATTTCTGCTAACTTGGGATGTAAGTTTTTTTCAATTTAATGAATACAAAACACTGCAATTTTACACACAAACACAGACAGCGGTATATATCAAATTTCAGTATGTAAAGTGTGTTAGAATCCTAGTGTGGTTTGAGCTGAAAAAGACCTTAAAGATCGTCTAGCTCCAACATAAGTTCCATAAGGACATTTCTCTTACTGAGTGCCCATCCTGTTTAGATTAGGTATCTGGTGTTTGATTTTTGAAAGACCATTTCAACAAAGTTGTGAAAGCTTCCTACCATTTGTTCACACAACGTTTTGCTTCTCGTCTGCAAATCCTGGGGTCATTATTTATAGATAAGAGAACTCTGGATTATCGCACAGGAAAGAGAGAGCTCTTCATCTGTTCATAAAATATTCCAGTCCCACTGCTAGTTTTGGCAGTTCAAGCATTAGACACAGTCAGACAATAAAAGCTCACAGCATGATGCAAATCTGTACAGTTTTGCTCTGTTTTTGCAATCTAGGCAACAGTATTCTTCCATTAAGTAGGGGCAAAATCCTGCTCACTATGAAACATTGTTTTAGGCCAGCTACATGTATCACTTGCTGTGGAAACAAATATAAGCCATATATAAACAATGACAATCTGTTTAATCTCCCAAGATTTTTATTCTTACTTGTCTTCAGGACGCTGTTCGGATATGAAATAATAAGCAAAACAAAATGCAATTCTTAGAAGATAAAATATATTCTACTTCTCATATATTTTATTCTTTTATCCTTGTAATCATAGCTACAAGCCCAGAAGATAAATAACTATGTTAACAGACACACTGACTAGAGCCTGACAGAAGTTATTGGTTAACAGAAGTTACTTCATCTGCGCAGAGGTTAACATCACTTCGTGTATTCTCTGTTTCTCCATTTCCTTTTCCAGCAAACAGTTTACCAGGAAATTTTGACAGTTTGACCACATCTGCTCCTCTTTCCAGGTGATTTCCATGTCCCATCTCTAAAAAAAAAAAATCTCCCTGTGTCTTTATCTTGACCCCTTGACCATTTTCTTCCAAGGGAAAGCATAGTGTGTAGGCAGCTTTCCCATTCCCTCACTGACAAACACTGTGACCCCTGGAGCCACCCAGTCTGACATGCACCACAAGACTGTGGAGGCCTTGATCCATCCATCTCATTGATCCAAGGGATGATATTGGTAGTGGGTGCATGAGGCCTTGTGTCTGGGTACTACCAATTATCCTTGAAAGATGCAAAGCACTTTAGACACTAAATGAGAAACACAACTTCTCTTCAGTTTTTGCACATACTTTAAAACACTCTAGAAATGCACAGGCAGGCTTGCAAAATGCAGTGAATGTTCATATGTAACTTTTCCCAAGGGGAAAGAGTTGTCATTTTTGTTAGGACTTCTATCAAACAAGGTTAATCCCGCTGTGATGAACTTAAACGTCAGGAGGAAAAATTCAATGTAGGCATTAGGGAGAACTCATTAATGACAGGTGTAGTGAAGCACTAGTTGAATTGCCCAGAGATCTTTTCTATCCATACCTGATAACCTTTGAAAAACCAGCAAAAAAAACCTATTGCTAAGGCTAATGATGCCTTGGGGCAGGCAATCATAGTAAGCAATCTTTTGAGATTGCCTCCAAGATCTTCTGTCTCTGAGCTTACTATGAGGACTGTCAGGAACAAGGGAACAGCAGGGTGGGAGACATCTATTAAGACTGAAGAGCCAAATGAGAAAAGCTTCACTGGATGCTGATAGTGAGTGGGAAGTCTTCGCTATCCCGTGTGTCCTTTAAAACAGTGTCTAGAAAGTGCCTATTGCATTCAAATATAAAAGTGAGCTTTTTAATTCAACATCTTTAGATAAATTACAGCTATCAACTGATCGCTATCATGTTGAGAATATTTAGTCCACTTTATGAACTGAAAAACTGTGCGTAGCTCCTGCTACCTATGTATTTATAGCCTGAACAGATACATTCCTTACCAGTCCAATTGGTGATCTCTGCCAGAAGGGTAAGATTTGAAAGAACTCTGAAAGGTGAAATGCTAAGCTAAGTGAGTATTACTGGAGGTTTTTGTCATTTCTACTCAAAGGATAATGATAGGAACAAAAAAGGCTGGAGTGCATATCAAAGGGAGTGAAAGAGAGAGGAAAAGAGATAATGTTTTTTTCCACTTATTGCTGCAGAAGAGAAACAGATAGGGTGAAATATCAAATTAACATTACCAAGACAGATAAACACTTTAGGAAACCCTATGATGCAGAACTCAAAATGTTCTAATCCCATTTCGGCATCTAATGTCTAAAAGGATTACATATAAACACAAGAATTGTTTATTTAAATTTGAATAGTGTTTGATTCAGAGTATGGCAGGCACAGAAGGGAATTTTCCTTTTTTTTTCTGACCTGTCCGATGGCTGATGCCAAGATAAAGGACTGGTCGGAGGAGGACCAGGGAAATATTTCATGAGAAGTGAAGGAATTTCTCAACACCAACATCTTCAGTGACCAGGGAGGCAATACAGATGCACACTGAAGGGCTCGTTAGTGTATTAATAGCCAAAGAGCGTATCATTTCCTTTTGTTACTTGTGCCAGTAATTAAACTTAAAAAATGCAGAAAGCAAACATCTTTCAGTGTACTATATTCACCTTGGGAGGCTGGTAACCTTCCTATCTTCAAGGTCAACAGACTCATTAGCTTTGCAGAGGCTGAGCTGTAGTGAGTATGTCAGCTTTGCAAAGCCCTCTGAAACAGCAGCTGCTTACAGTGCATCAACACTTAAGAAAATAAAGAAGAAAAGAAATTGATAGAAGTTGGTCAATAATTACTCCTTCCACAGTAATTCTGCCGTGAAACATTTTAGACCAGAGTACACCCAAAAGAAACAGTTTTGCTGTGTTCCTTTTGAAGTTTCCAGATCTTGGGTACCTGCTCTGCTATGATTTGTTCTTCTAATCCATATTAGTGCAAACTTCATGAATGTACATCTATAAACTATTACTAGAATAATCTATTTTTTTACATCACAATTTTCTGTCATTTTTTTTAATGTTCAGTATTTATAACCACAGCCAGCTTTCTGAACTCACACCAAAAAATTATTCACATAAATTTTTGTCCCTCTACTAATAATCAAGCAAATTAAACTCTGCTTTAGCCTCCTCTTCTTGTGTTTTCTCCTTTTTCCCCCATCCTGGTTAGCTTTGCCTCGGACATTTCTCTTTGCTTGAGTCAGGGCTGATCCTGAACTTCAACTCTATTTCAGAGTGTGTTGGGAGTGTCTTTCTCTGCAGAACCTCTGCACTGCAATTGCACTTATGCTGATTCAGCAGAGATTTCTGCGTGGCTAGGCTACAGGACTTAAAATTCAATATAATGAATATATATATATATATATATAACCTCCCAGCAAGGTTTTAGTAAGAGTTTTAGAACTAGGCTAATAAACAAGGCTCCAATAAAATGGAGAGAGATGAGAGGACAAAACTACATTATAGAGAATTTATATTTAAATTTACCATTTAAACTTGTGCTCAGTCATTCGTTTGTCTGCTGTAGTGACATACTGGATCTTTCCTGTTCTTATTTCATGTACTTTCTACGTGGTGGTGATTATTGTCTGTCATTATACGTACACATACAGATGCATAGGGAAGCAGGGATTTTCTCCTTTTTTCAGTTGGAATCTGAAGGCTTGTGGAGCCCACAGTGTTCCTAAGACAACTTTTGACACCTCTAGCAGTAAGTATTCCTATCAGAAAATGCTTAAAAATGGGGGATGGAATTACCCCTTAAAGTCAGTCCTACTTTTGTAGACAAAACCTATTAGTCTAAGGCATTAAAAAGAATGACCATATAACACTCACAAAAGGGTATGCAGGTGCTCTCACTAGCTCAATTCTACCATGAAGTGGAGGAGGAATTACGGCTTGGAAGACAAGCAGCAGTTGTATGGGAGATGCCTGAGTGTGCTTCCCTAGAAGTCATCTGCATGTGGCCAGACTGTATCTCTGTATCAGCCATGAAGAACGGCAATATCCTGTTAGAACTGAAGTGAGATTCTCTGAACATGATTTCAAAAGATCCTTTCCTGAACTTACACTGGAAAAATTTCAGCTCCATTTTATTTAACTTACGTTAGAGAAAACACAGTTGTGTCCCTGAAACACAGGGAAGGAGCGTGGACATCAGGAATTTCCTCTTCTGTGGAAAGGACAGCTACGGACACCAAAAGTGGAGCAAAAACATTCATTCTTAAAGTATCAGAGAATTCATATGAGCTTCTACCAGGGTAAAATTTCCCTACTTTCCATTCTCCACCCTCAGCATATGCTCACAGGATGCATGGAACAGAATCCTGATAAAATCACATTGATTCGTTGTGTGCTAAGGTTTGCCGAATACTAACATTCAAACCTGGGTCAGAATTAATTTCTTCTGCTGAAGCATTTAGTCTAAATGCTGCTATAATTTAAAGAAGAAAATCTGAATTTGAAGGTTGTCCAGAAAAAGGTACATGTAAATATTTATTCCATTAATCAGAGAGATAACAGTATGACAAAGTTATTCCAGTAAAAACCTATCAGTTTTGCAACCATATTTTTCTGTCACAGAATCAAGTAGAAAAATCCTCCCAGCTCGAAGTGGAACATCATGTAAGAAAATATGAAATGTTTAATTACAAAATTCCTCCTCTAATGTTTCACTGAAATTATTAAGGGATTTTTTTGAACTTCGGTTGTTTTCTTTGGCATGCAATCTGGATCTGGAGGTTTTATACACCCTGGTAAAAGTTGCTGCTGAAAACAGAGTAGAAATAATGAGGACTCAAGCACACGAGCCATGGCAGGCTTTTTATTATTCCAGTGAAAACTGAAAGGGAGAGGAAGGGAATATTTTATGAGTAATCTGCTTCTCACATTTTGAAATAAAAAAAAAAAAAAACCTAGAAATGTGGTGAAAACACCATGAAATATCACATCAGAACTGCAAAAGCTACACAGTGTTCTGTTCTGGGAAGAAAATGAAAAAATTCAACTGGAAAGAAGGAAAACACTGCAAAATTTGGATCCAGTGTGCCAACGTCTAAAAGCACAACCCAGAATGTCTGCTTGTAGTACTGCCTGGTTTCCAAAACCTGAGGGGTGCATGCAGCTCCCCAGAGCTATGCACACTTTCTCAGTGCAAGGCAATGGTCCACACACATACATAGAAGCTGGGAGACAATTGCAGTTCTATTCCTGTAAGGACTCTGGATGTGCCCTGGTCACAGAATTTCTAATGCTTGCTTTGTCTTTGATGTCCTGACTGTGATCCTGCCTGTACTCTGCCTTCGCCACAAGGATGGAGAATATTCTTCCTCAGTCTCTCCTGCTTAGCTCCACTTCCCAGCATCATCTCCCCCAAATGGCATTTGAGCACTGTGCTGAGAAGAGGAGCCACAGCTCAGAAATACCTCAGAAGCATTGCTCAGTCCACAGCTGAAGCATAGAACCCACCACATCTTTCAACAGCTACCTTTCAACAGGAGAAAGTCTCAATCCTATGGGCATTCACCCTCTTTGAGAGGCCTCCAGCACCTAACTCGTCCCTGGGCAGCAGCCAGGAATTCATTTTCTGAGTGATGGCTGCTCTTAGAACAGCATCTTTCCAGCGGTCAGAAGCTCCTGAAGCCATGCTAGTAGATCCATTTCCTAGAAATAATGGCTTTTAATTTTTTTCTGCAAACAGATGGCTTTGTTGGAAGGTGGAGCACAGCTCAGTGACACTGAGCAGAGTGATAGAAAGCAGCAGCTGTCCCTTCAGGAGCACATGGCAAAAATAGTCAAAGGCAGCAGTTCATCTGCTTAGTTGTGTGTGCCATATCTCCATGAAGAGGAAACCAATCACCTGTTATGATTAACTGTGCACATCCTGACTGTGCTTATGAGGAACAGCGATTTCACCCAGAGACCAATGGGGAGTCCTTCGCACCAAACTGCAGACAGGGAAGGAGGAACTCAGTGGTCGGTGCCTTCTGCAAAGCTTCTCTTCACAGGCCTGGAGTTGAACACATGGAAAGGCTTTCCAAGGAATAGGTGCAAAACAGAGCACTAGCAGGTTCTGGTGCCCTGTAAGGACATCTTCATACTGTCTGTATTGGCTGCCACCAGAATCCCTCAGAAACACAAGGTTAGCAATCTCCACCAAGACCAAGTACAATAAGAGATTTTCTTTTCTGTGAGTTTTCCACTGTTAACCAAACTTGTACAAAATAAAGCTGTAAACAAGTAGTTAAGTGTGTATTCTCCTCCTTGAATGTCAGCTTCCACCGTAATTGCTCTTGCTACAAAGTCTGCAGCTTTAAGAGATGCTATTCACTGTGCACTGTAGAGGCCAAATCTGACTCCAAATGATTTTCTTACCACTTTGTCAAAACCACCACTCTTCAATTACCTTTACAGACTTGTGCTTTTATTGAAGACAAAGAAAACCCTCATATTAGAGTGACAACAGAACAATTTTTCACCCATTTTCTGTAGTATTAACCTGGAGAAACTATTGACATCAATAATACTGAACGTCAAAATAGAAGAAAATCAAGCCCCAGTGGTTCACAAAAGGATTTAAAAGGATCGCTGGTTCAGAAAATGAATAACGCAACTTTCTGTGTCACCAACAGTTTTACCTTCCTGCCAGCAAGGCAAGATTCTTTTTCAAGTTTCTTTTTCAAAATATCTGTAAAAGGTCAGTATGCTCAGCCATCTCCTAGTGTGGGCAAGTTAGTAGGTACTATAGGTCAAACGATGTAAGAGGAATTGTTTTGTCTTCTCATCTCCAATACTAAGAAAGGCCAACCAATTAAAATCCAACTCGTGAGGTTCTGAGCAATCTGTGGACCACCAAATGTGCAATTCTTTAGTCTCTTTTTTTTTTTGTGAGAAATCCTACAGATGGATTTCACATGCTTAAACCAAACTAGTTTGCTGTAACATAGTTTAAACTACTGTTCATACGTAGAGGTATTTCATGTGGAATAAAAGTGAGTTTTCTGGTTCACAGAGTGCATTTGAACTCTGTACTGAACTGCAGACTTCTCAACAAATACTGCCCAGAAACAGAAAAAATCCCAACAGGTCCAGCTTGAGCAGCAGGCTGAAACAAATCCAGGATTTCAAGAGCTGGCATTAGTTATGCGTATTGTGAAGAGTTGTCAGATAAATCATTCCAAATCTTTGGTCTTTAATCCCACATTTTGTTTCTTTTCAGTTATTACTTCTGTCTGATGTTCAAATTCCCTATAATAAAATCAAAAAAACACATCTTCTTCCTTGTCAAAGCCAGTACATTTCATGGCCTCTTGCTTCACATCTCAGCTGCCATGTCACCACTTCATTTAAATTGATTCAGCCAATACTATACCATGTAAAAGATTTATGACTGTTAAAGTTGTCTTAAGTTTTCTATTGGAAATGATATATCAACTATGTGCTAAAAAATCTGATCACAATTTTTTATCAATTAAAAAAAAAACATTTATTTTTTATAATAATTTACCTTTAAAAAACATATTAGAAGAACTTGTAGTCTATTCACTAACAACATATTTTTGGTATTTAATAGATATTATTCCTATTAAAATATCACTTGCACAGCTTCCATTTCATATCATAATACAACTTGGCTACCTAGTGGCTAATTGGAATCCCCTTAAGAATTTTAAACCTTCAGCTCAGGGTATTAATACTAAAGCTTTCAGCTTCATCACATCTTTGTAACTAAACAGGCCAAATATACCTACAGCATGAGATCTATGCTCTGAAATTGTTTCTTGACATATCTTTTGGGAACATTTTTAATACGTTTGTAGCGTAGACCTGCAAAGCAAAGTAGGAATTTGCAGACCACTCTCTCTTGCAAGCCAGTTCATGAGAGACGTTACATAAAAGGAGATAACAATCTATTAGAGTTTCAGGTTTACTTCTGGTGTCTCACTCAAAGAAATCAGGTCCCTTTGGTTTCTGTACATTTAACATGAGAATTTAGCTACTAATGCACAGAGAAATAAAAACAATTTTATCTTCCATAAGTGTAGTTGTCCTGAAAAGTATGAAAAATATTCAGGCTACCATGTGTATTAGCTATTAAAGTACTTCTAGCTGTACAAAAAGCACAGAACTAATTACATTTCTTTTCCTGTTGTAGGGGATTTCAGTAGTCACCATGCTAGGACAAAAAGTATCTACATCTATTCACATGTAAACTTGCTTGATTCTGCCAAATTTGTGCAAAAATAGCCAATTGCCTAAGAATGAAAACAAGCAGTAAAAATAATAAAATTAAAAGCCTGCCCTAACAACAGAGGGGAATGAGCCTAACACATTCTTTTCTTTGATGGTTTTGAGCAGAATTCATAAAACAGACACATGGGTTTTCAGTCTGCAGTCAGGCTTCCAGGACAGTCGCTAAGGTCAGTGGACTCCAGCAAGCACTCCAGGCAGCCCCTAGGGCTGGCTTTGCAATACCCTACAGCATCCCAAATCCCTGCGTAGGACTGGCGGATGTGACACAGGTTTCACGTAAGATCTGCACATTTCTGGGGTAATAACAAGTGCTCAGCCAGGACACAACATGATGTTTAAAATAACACTGAATAATTGCAGTTTCACAAAATTCTTACAAGATCCTGCATGAACTGTTCTGAGGTTAGACAAGCCATCCTTCGGGCTCTGCAGACTGCTTTAACAAGATCTCAGCTGACTATATTGTAAACTTTAGAGATTTGGTGATTTTGTGCATATCTAAAGATAGACTCCTATATGCAGATGTCTTAAGATATGAACTGAATCCCAGTGTGAGTGCTTAGGTATAAAGTTTTGAGGAAAAGGAGTCCCATAATTAACTCTATTTATGCCACTGAGGCCACTGGCATAAGTAGAGCTTACCTTTAATTACAGTATTTCTGAAAAGTGTCTTGAGAAGTTTTGAAGGTGTATGGAGAAATGCAGAACAATTTTTGCTTTTACTGTTGCGAGGAAAAGATACAAACCTAAGAAGAGAAATGAAGATCCATGCCAAAAGTAAAGGACTCACCCCACCATTCTAAAGCAGCCATGTTAAGAAAATAAACCATGGTATGTTTTTTGTTCAAGAACAGTTATTAGAAAAATGGACAGACTTCCCATCCTCCATGTCTGAGCTTTAAGAAATTACCCGAGTACACCTGAGCTCATCCCCTGAAGCAGTGGGGTTGTTGTTTGTCCTTGTTCCAACTGCTTGAGAATCTGTATCCTCCTTTGTCCCTCCCTTCCAAATGCTGCCTGAGATGGTGATGACAAGTCAGACTGCATCTTACATACTCTCTGCCTTACATCTTTCCTGACAAATCCAATTAAAGACCAAGCCCCAGCTTGTCTGGGAAACTCAAAATGAAAGGTTTCACTCTATTTGGGCAGGAGCTGTAGCTACTGTGGATTAGGGAGCAAATTATCCAAGAGGGATAGCCCTGGTGCCATTTGTGTTTACAAGAGAAGTCCAGAGGGTGACACCAGAGAAGCCAGTACTTGCCTTCTGCACACATATGCATACAGATCTGATCCATCCAGCAGAAAGTGTCTTATAAGAGGATCATTCTCTTCTGGGAATTTGTATCTCCTTTCCTTACACAACTGATCAAAGGAACCATGATTCACATAAGATTTGTTCCACTGTAAATGGAACCAAAGCCACAACCACATTTGCTGTTTAGCAGTACATAACCTATATCCCCAGTCCCTCTTGACTTTCTGCAGCTATTAATCTGTTACCATTTCATGTGTCTAACTCTATCCTGCTGATCTATAGAAAAAAAATAAATAAAGAAAGAGTAGTTATGTAACAACTAAATATAAAAGGCTCCAACTTTTCCTCCTCCTTAATGCATCAATGAAATCGTGTATATTTGCATTTCCATGAGGTTTATGAAAATACAGGTTTTGGAACGTGATCTGCATGGTACACAAGATATTCTGGTAGGTTTACAAGATATCAAAGGATCAGTTCACATTTGTATAAGATGTAGATCTAATAAGTGGAAAAATAGTTGTATAAGGGCTGATGGCTGGTATAGACATGCTCTCATTTCACTACAAGCTCTTTTTGTACTCCTGTCTCATGAAAGTAAACATTTCCCCTCTTTTATTTGAAGGACAGCTTTAAACAGCCAAGTATCTAAACAAACAAGAAACAAATAAATTTGCTACCACCTCAGCATTCTATAAATTGGACTGATTTGTAAGCAGACCTTATATTTCAGTCACAGAATTCAAGGTGTGAAGCAGAAAATACTGCCAAGGCAGAAGCTCAAGCTCCATGCCTACAGCCGTGGCGCTGGTGCTGCCATTTTCTTACATAATCCAGGAGCAGCAGGGCAGCGCTTGTTGAATATTTGGAGTAGATGTGTCCATGGCCCTACAAAAATCCTTTGGTGGGACTGATAGACTACGCTGTAGGGAGGTACACTTGATTTTGGTAGTGATTCCCATCAATCATTGAGTAACATAATTTACATCTTCTTTTTTACTTTAGATTTTGTCATTATTAAATCATTAGAAAAAAGGAATGCCACAATTAATCAGTCTGCTAATTCATTGAAAATACGCAATTGAATAAAGACTGTAGACCATCAACAAGAAATTGAGGAAAGTATCACACTGAGTTTTAGGCAAAATAAAGGCAATGGCAAGTCTTCAAAAGTGTGCAAGTCCGACAGACATGTACAGGAGACCTCATAGCGACGATCAGCAAATGTAACTGCAGTTCCTAAAACTATAGATAGCAATTTCCCATCCCCAAGGAGATATGATGCAATATCAAGTCACTATGCTGGTCTTCAGCAAATGACAAGCAAAAGTACAGATGAGAATTCAGCACTTTGGGGAACATTACAACAAGTACTGTAATTTATTGCTTCACTGTAGAAAACAATGATTTTTTGAAATTATGATACATAAAAAACTAAAAATTGATTCAAAAAGAGTGTCTTAAAATAAAATCCTGAGTTATTTCAAAAGTAGTCTGAATGGTTGCAATTGGAAAGAAGCAGAATGGTCTACACATTAGGAACTGAAGTACTTCCTCCCCTTTTAGTTACCAGGAGTACCTATGTGGGAGAAATGCTAAAATGAGCAGACTTTATCACCCCTACCTAAAAATCTGGAAAATTTGTCTAAAGAAGCCTTAGTCTTTCTGAATGCTATTTTTCAATAAATCTTGGATCTCTGGATAAATTCCTGACAACTGGACGCCAACAGGAGTCAGGTATGAAGAAAGATTGACGAGGAAAGATAGTATGTAGACTGCTGCTTCAGAGTAACAGATAATTGGCATGATGGTTTTTAATTAGCACTTTTAACCACATTGTTAAGTTTTTCAGGTAAGTTTTAATATTTCTAGAATATCTTGATCCCGTTTTTCTACTCCATCTAGAATATCATCATCTTTGATCTGCAATGATTAAAAGGAAAGCTAAGAAAACAAACCTCGCAGACATAGATCTGGTCTTGACAATGACAAAGATATACCAATTTAGGCAGCTACCTGGGGCAGCATTTAATTAATTCACTCTGACAAGGGGGAAAAATGATGTGTCTGAATCTCATCACATGTATATAAGTTTGTCATGGTGCTTCTACTCCCTGAAAACCAAATCTGGGAGAGGGATCTCATCCTGAACATGCTATCAGTCCTATCCTGCTTGGCTGTCATCACTTTCAGACTCTGTCAATAACTAGTAATAAGGAGATTTCATAATTCTCCTTTCCATGTTTCTATAAAACATGTTTCCGATGTACATTTTATAAAGGTTTATGCACTGAGGTTTATACCACTCCTTGACAGTCTGCAAAGAACATTTAATTCTCAACAGAAAAATGACGTGTTTTTTGTCAATTATCAAACTACTGATAAGATGTTGTCTCTAATGAATATTTTGTCTGGCCAAATACTTTCTCTGCCTGATATGCCCTTGGGACATCAACATTTCTAACTTGCCCTGAAATCTACAGCTTTTTGGAAGGTGGCTTAAAACCGTTGCTGCTTCTTAGAAGACAACCATGGGAATATAATTTTGAATGGATTCCCCAGAGAAAAAGGTGCAAACAAAAAGGAATGATTACAGAAGACATTCTTATCCAGCAAATACGATCACAATGGTAGATGATGAAAATGTCTGTATCCCCAAGGGCAGAGCTGGGTGACCATTGACTGCTTTTTGGTTAATGGACTAGAGAACACCGTCAAGTTACTAATCAGAGTAGCTGGAAACACACCAGGTTATCTTCTGAACACCTACTTCAAATATCCTGGGCACTTTTAACATGACAATCAGTTCACTTTGCTTCTACTTATGTTTCAAAGCATTATCTATACAGTACCAGGCAGGTCACAGAGATTGTATTCACAGCAGACACTGTCAAATGGCAATGGCCTTTCCCATGTAACATTTCTCACCTGTACACTCTTCACAATTGGTAATAACTTTATGGCAGAAAAAAAGATGTTGATATCCTTTAAATTCCAACAGGCAAAAAATCCTAATGTTTGGATGTTTCTGCCCAGCTATCTGAAGTCATAAGGAGTATGAAGAAGTGCTTGGGCAAGGAGCTTTAATACTGTGACATTTTCAAAATAGTATTTTGTTCATCATTTCATTGTATTTGTTATCTGAGTTTTGAAACTTGAGACAAGTAATTGGAACATTTTCCCAGCAAAATCTAGGAACGTGCTGCCTTCAATATTGTGTAAATACAAGTTTTGAGTTGGTGAATTTAAGGACAAACATTAAAACAGAACTGGTGAGGTCTGGGGTTTTTTTGTTTGTTTTGTTTTCTGGTTGATTTTTGTTTTTTGTTTTTGAAAGCTTCTAGCAGATTCAGTGGGAAAAACCTTTTCCCCGCTCCAAATCTGCTCAATGAATGGATTCCTACCTAAAATTACTACTGCTCAGTGATGCCATAAAACATTTGAAGTATTCTTAGGACTCTTGAACCTTTCTTTATTCAAAAATTTTATGTGTAGCTTAAGTACAAGGAAATCTTAACGCATCTTTTCTACCTCCAAAGTTCTGTTTCTTCTTTTGTACCGAACTTTGATTTCTGCTGCACGTAATAAATGAGATATTCTTACTACAGACTCTGGTAGCGATGTTTTCTTGTCACTTTTCTCAGCTGAAATTAAAGAAGCTGAAGCCTGAAAGAGTATGATTTGTTCCTGGTGCATCAAAACATAATGCCCTTCTAGATTATCTCAGTGGGGTGCACTATGACTGCAATGCACCAAAAACATTCTGAAAGTAAAAGTAAATAAACCAGCTGGTTTCATGTTAAACACAACAATGAAAAATTCCCATTAATATAAAATAGAAAGCTTGTAGAAAATGTAAGTTCCTTGTTCTTTGCCGAACTCCCCACTCGGTTTCCTGCTGCTCAGCAAGAAATGTAGCACTGTGCTGTTTTTCCTCATCAGTTACCATGTTATCAAAATGATTCTCTTTTTCCTACCATAAAAAAAATATTGCAAACAAACAACTTAGAAAATTGGTAATATTACAGCTGCTCCTTGCCATTGCCTTCATATCAGGGCACATCTCTTTTAACTACTTAACATCCTCAGTGCTAGAGAGTATATTGGTACATTACCCTAGCATGAAATTATTACAATTTTTTTCCTGGTGAAAGAGATAATTTCATCTCCCACATCAAAAATCATTGTGATCACTGACTATAACCAATGAAATAATCATTTCAAATTCAGCTATAAACCTTTGGCAAAAAGAACGAGCTAGTATATTCTATTTGCCTTCAATTGCTAATGTGGACATCACAAACATAATCCAGGGTATCTTTTACAAATAAACAACTAAAATGATAATCTTTATCTCTTTTTCCAAATTCCTGTTTGAGTATAGATAATACTTAGTCACAACAAATGACTGGATGGCTTTCTGTGTGTGTACTTTACTGTCTCTAAATTGTTTAAGTGCACAATTGTGACAGCAAACTACAACTGTCCAGAAGAGGAAGCACCTAAGGTAGAAGTTTAAAGGTTTCAAGATTTTCTTTGAATTCCCACCATTCTACCTGTGATTGTTTAGCATCATAGAACCATAAAATCATAGAATATCCCAAGTTGGAAGAGACCCATACGGATCATCAAGTCCAACTTCTGGCTTCACACAGTGCTACGTAAAAATCAGACCATGTGCCTGAGAGCGTTGTCTAGGTGTTTCTTGAACTCTGGCAGCCTGGGGCTGTGACTACTGCCCTGGAGAGCCTGTTCCAATGCCTGACCATGCTCTGGTGAAGAACCTTTTCCTGATATCCAACCTGAATGTCCCATCACAGCTTCATGTTACTTCTTTGATTTCTATCACTGACTGTCAGAGAAGGAAATTTCTTTTGTTAGTGCAAGAAATAGTTCAAACATATACCATTCCATCCCTGGAAGCCAGCTTTGATGGGGCCCTGGATTGAAGCTAAATGCCCTTTGAGATTCCTTTTAACTCAAGCCATTCTGTGTTTCTACCTGAAGCTTGTTCACTAATGACTTAGTCTTGAACTGTCTAGCCAATGCACTAACTTTGCTAGACTAGAGGTTAAAACCAGAGCTTAAAATGAAGCAGACTGTAAAATTGTTTTCTTAAGCACAGAAATTCCAAATTCTCAAGAAATGTCCATTAGAACAATCAGTATTAACTGATAGCACACTGAACATTCTTCTCCTCTGCTGAACTGAATGTCCACCTTAATTTTTTATGTTTCACTGGTATCATATTAAAAATAGCAATAAATAAATAAATAATGCAGTCCATTTAAATTCTATTTCTGACATGAAGCAGCTTCATAATTCTGCTTCCTGAATGAGGAGACTTCTGATGGATTTTCTTTGTTCTGGGCTCTGAAGCACCCTTGATCCCTGGGACAGGAATAAGAGGCTCCACATTATTACCTTTTGTTGTGCTGCAATGGAATGTATGTGTCAGAGCTCTGTTCATCTCTTTCCACTGTACCATCTTGAACAAGCTCATTCACTTCCCCAAGCTGCAGTGCACAGATTTGGACAAAGCAGAGAGTCACACCATGTTGTTACATGAGTACACATATTCCTGGCTTCAAATCTTCAGCAGTGCCATAAATTTCATCCAGTGGCAGCCAACCAGTTCAATAAAGGCCAGCTCATCTACTGAAAAGGAAACACCTTTACTGTGTGTTTGAGATGGAAATGCAGAGAAGTATCCAGCTCTCTTCAGGTTAAGAGGAAGATAATTTGCATCAGCTGCTGTCTCTTCGTTAGGAGTTTATGGATGCTCAGCATTTTCCAGATTTTTGTTTGATAACATCACGAAATGTAGAAGTACAGTTCAGCATTGTGCACATATCTTTTGTGCTTTGTGGCTGAACACGCAGTAGAATCAATGAACTCTCTGAATAAAGTATGGTGCCATGTGTATTTATTTTTCCTTTTCCTCTTCCTCAGTACTTAAATTCGCATACTAAAAGGGCAGGTTCTCCCCTTACACAATTACTTTTGCTAACGCATTAATGGTTACAGATTCAGAATTGTAATTCTTTTATCTCCATATGTTTGTACAGGAAAATGTATTAAATAAAAATAATTCTGCCCTATATTTCTCAAAGGTACTCTGTCCCTAACTGTCTTTTTAAAAAGATGTGCTTGGCACTATGCTCTGGAGGCTAAAACTCTTGGATACTTTGGACCAAGAAGCTTTTCTGCTCACTAGATCCTGATGTATCTGGTAGTGCAGAGACCTGAATGTTCCCACTGATGTTGGCCAGACCCTCACAGTTGTCTTATGTAAACTGTTTCCACCTGAGTTAGAGAAATTGGTTACTAAACACTTGTTACTTTAAACCTCTAGCAAAGTGTAGGATATTTAACAGACATATAATAATTCAATTAGCTTGCAAGTACATGATGGCTATCGTTTGTTCTTTCTTCAGAATGACGAATGTGAAGGGAATACATTCAAAGTAATAAGCAGAAAGGCTCATACCTTCCCTATTTCTTAATGCGTCTATATGTGTATTGTCAGATGAATGGATATGAGGAAGAAGCTGCAGCCTTCCCCACACACAAATTAGATCCCTTATTGCCTGCTCAGTGAATCCCCAGGCTCAGTTGCACAGGGGAAATACTAGGATGCCTTTCAGTACCCTGAGCTTAATTGTGTCCACATTCAGCCTTGAATTATTTCCACTGCTGCATACATAAATCAAATACAGCCACATACTGACTATATTAGCAGGAGTATGGTTGGCAGGTCAAGGGAAGTGATTATTCTCTTACACTCAGCACTTGTGCAGATGCCTCTGAAGTACTGTGTTTTTGTTTTTGGTTCTCAGAAAAGCAATAAAGACAACTTGAAGTCCATCAGAAGGCTACTGAAATGTCTAAGATTTGGAGCATGTGATGTGCAGAGGGATACTGAAGGAATGGCATTTGTTTTGCTTGGAGAGAAGGCTGCTGGGTAACAGGCAGTAACAGTCCTCTGTTTCTTCCATGTCTGAAAGGGAGTTTACAGAGAAGATGTAACCAGAATCCTCTCAGAGTTGCAGAGTGGAAGGACAAGAAGGCGTGTAAACTGAAGGGAAATTTCTATTAGATATGGGACAAAATATGCATAGAGTGTAAGTGGAGACAGCTTACCAGAGGAAGTGTGAACACTCCATCCCTGGAGGTTCTCAGAACTCAGACAGAGCCCTGAACAAATCTGATCTATTTTCGGATGTAGCTGTGCTTTGAGCAGGATCCTGAACCAGGAGTCTGCCAATTTCCCTTGCAGAATGTGTATTCCCATCAGTCTCTGATTCTAAGTATTTCCCATGGAAGCAGGCACACATGGGCTCATTTGCCAGTTTACTTTCAAAGCCACCACAATGGCAGAGCATGAATATTGATGCATAGGGACAGAACAGAACTTCCAGGGTGAGATCCCTCACGTGATTCAGAAACCAGTACCATCTGTGTTGGACTTTGATAGATACTAAAACTCTGTGAGTCAGTAACAACCTTAATCTAATTTTGCTGAGTTACTATGCAAAATGTCAGAAGTAACAGCATAAGTCCTTAAAATTAATGAGGACAGGACAGAAGATTAAAAAAAATAAGAAAGCTTTGAAGGACCCTCAGAAATTAGGGGCAGAGAAATTATGTTGGAGAGCAGCAAGGTGATGGGGTTGGTCTCCAAAGGAAGGAAAACCAGGAGCCAAAGGTAACTGCACAAGAAGCAGTGCCCTCACTGATCAGGACAGAGACCCACAGCATCAGGGGGTCATGGACAGTCCTGGACAGGGTGAGGAGATCAGTCAGATTCCGTTCCATCCAGGGACCACTGGGAGATGAGGGCAGAGATGGTACTGTTTTGCAGAAGTCCATGATTCATCCCGGAGCTCAGAGTGAACAGGACTACCAAAGACTGTTAGTGCACTCATATCCCTGACAAATTCATGCAGTGAAGATACATCTTGCCCAAACCCACATGGCACAAGCCTGTCATTATCAAATCATGGTAAGAAAAGACATGCTTTCTGTCTTTGAAGGCCATTTTCCATTCTCAACAGGAAAATGACTGAACATGATTAAATTAAATAAACTTTCCTACTGCTTAATAACACATCAAACCCTTGCAAATAGGTTGGCCAAAATTCCTAAATTCCTTAGATTTATGGAATCATAGAAAAATAGAATCATTAAGTTTGGAAGAGACCTCTAAGATCATCTAGTCCAACTGTCCAAGTATCACCAATATTGCCCACTAAACAATGTCCCCAAGTACCACCTCCACCCTCTCCTTAAACACCTCCTGGGACAGAGTCTCCACCACCTTCCTGGACAGTCTGATCCAATCAGTTAGTATCATGTCTTCAGAATTAGTAGAGGTATCTCACGAGTCAAACATTTTCACTGTAGTATTAGAAACTGACATCCTGACTTCATTTTTTTCCACTCCAGTTTGTACATTGTGGTCACATCTCTAAAGAAATTGAAAATGCTGTCTAAGCCAGATTGATTTCAGGGAAGTACACATAGGATAAATCTGACCAGCTGTCACAGAATTTTCAGCTTATTTTAGAATAACTTCAATAATGTTAAATAAGCTCCCTCAGAAACTGGAAGCCAATTTTTATACTTAATACCAATAGATTAAATGCTGAGCACCAGCTTTGGAACTGTTTGGAAATGTGACTCTTGTGTATTCCCTGTACATGTCAAATGAAATATCACCTATGTGAAATGCATCATTCATAGCTGTACAAAGTTCTTCTTGCCCCTCTATACAATACATAGATTTTCATAATAATCAGTTATTCAAACCTGATCTTCCAATGTGCAAAGCACTTTTCACTGACATCCCTGAAATTTATGCATGCTCCAGATTTCCATGAAACAGGCCTAAAACTCTGTCTTTATGAAATCAGTGATATCATCCTCGCATGACGTCCTGAAAAAATGAAAATGTGTTAGTTCAAGACTATGCAGAACTCTTGCCATGAAAATAAAGCAGTGCTCCCCATCATAAGATCAAGCTATTGCCAATAAGGACGAACATATGGGTAACAAGCTTAGAGCTGCTTGAAGTCTCTGCTTGAATTTTAGCAACAGCATTTGTACCATTTTCTTTTAGCAAAGATCACACACTGAACCAAGTCATCCATGCGCTCAGCAAATAGGAAAACTAGTTTGTCACTTCCGAGCTCCTCGGAGCTCCACTCTGCTGATCGCTGTTATGGTTGTTATTAGTGCCCTGCAGAGCTGCATGACACACCACTGTTTTCCATCTCGAAGGTGGATGTAGTACTGATCTAGGGAGGGGAGAAGTCTACATTCACAGCGGGAGCCGGTGCTCCTGCTGGGATTCTTCAGGTATCACAGAGTGCACCGGCTCCAGAGTCTGTGTGTCACAGCCACATGAAATCATTCATCAGCTGTCTGAAGTACTGCTCCTCCAGTCCAGGAGGACTCCTCCAGCCCCATGGATCTCGGCATCTGGATGAAGCTGTGGCAGAATCTCTGTCTTCATACGGAGCAGTGTGTGCTGGTGCCTCTGTTGCTTTTCCTTCTGGGCTCCCAGTACCTTGACATGATATTCACTCACTAAAACACAGACAGCTGGAAGCAGTGCACCACAAGTCAAGTTGGCCTTTAATCATTACATTTCTTGTGAACTGAAATCACCATCTTTTATCACTCATGCTTCCTTCAGGACATATACTAGCATTTCACTGTTTTAAAGTATTGGTATCCTTGATTCTTGGTATCTATATCTACTTTCAAGAACACACGCATTTTCCTGAGATCGTAATCCGAAGACAAATGAACGGTGACCAGTGAATGAATCACTGCCCCCTCTAACCTGATTTAAACAAGACAGCTCTTTTCAAAGGGAGATTTGTCCCTCTGTGAAGGTGCTACATTCCTGTATCCAGACATTTTACCCTATCTACAATGATGGGAGCTAGTCTTTGACTTAATTCTTTACAAAATAGTTATGTCAGTGTTATGCAGTCTTCTGAGTTTCTCTCCTGGTTCCTTAGAAATAGCTTTGTCAAATTTATGTATTTCTGCCACTACCTTAAAAAATTTTTGCATATCCCTTTGAGAATTGTTTGTTTACATCAGGAACTGCCTGGAAAGCATAGGTGAAATCCACAAAAATCAAACTAAAGCATTATTATTTTTGCTATCCTCAGAGTTTCGTAGCAACTACAAAAGACCTCAAGTTCCTTTCCTCCACCATCCCAAACCACAGCAGGATCACTTGTGCCTGAATTAGTCCTGATTGGCAACTTCTTAACCTGTTCTTGAATTTTTTCCAAGACAGAGATACCATAGAATCATAGAATCCTTGGAGTTGGAAGGGGCCTTTTAAAGGTCACCTAGTCCAGCTCCCCTGCAATAACAGGGACACCTACAGCTAGTTCAGGTTTTCTCAGAGCCCTGCCCAGTCTGACCAGTCCAGGGATGGAGCTTATACCACATCTCTGGGCAACCTGTTCCAGTGCCTCATCACTCTCACTGTAAAAGATTTATTCCTTATATCCAACCTAAATCTCCCCTCTTCAACTTTGAAATCATTTCCATTTGCCCTATAATCACAGACCATGTTAAAGGGCCTGTCCCCCTCTTTCGTATAGCCCCTCTTTAGTGAAAGGCCACTATCTGATCCCTCACTGCCTTCTCTTCTTCAGGATGAACAGCCCTAGCTCTCTCAGCCAGTCCTTGTAGGAGGGCCTTGTAGGCTCTTTTCTTATTTGAAGGCTAACACTATTCTCACTGTCATTTTTTCCCAATAGTCCTCTTCTCTTTTGTCTAAATAACCCTAGCTTGTTCAGTCTTCCCTCATAGGTCATGTTGTCCAAACTTAAGGATCTTTTTTATCAGTCTCCTGAATTTCTTCTTTTTCTCTTCCTCAGGCTGAAAACCTCTGCTCTTGCAAAATCCTCACTGAGTAAAGAATAAGGGTTACATCCTGTGTCTTGCAAGTTGTATTTCATCTTCATCTGAATAATATGTATGAAATATTTAGGTATTATCTGTTTTGTGCAAGCAAATAATAAAATATCAAGACACTCCACTGTATTTCTTTAATTAGTACTTTGTTAGCCTTAGTTTTTTTTGGCATTGCAGTATCTGAGTTATGAAAGAAAAACAGTGATGCCTTGGACAAATTCCAATAAATATAAGACAAACTGTAGCACTCAGTGTTAATACAGTTGTCAGCAATTATTCTAAAGCCAATGTTAAGGAGATATTGAAGAGGTGTGAGTTACAAAGATACATCCATAACTACAATTTTTGGTTTAAAAATGAATGAAATTTAAGTTTTAAAGGTGCCTGTTCTGTTTGGTGCCTGTGCTATTCTGGCTTTGTGAGAGCTGCATACATGCAGCTTTATTGGGAAGGTACTAAATCACTGTGGCTCCAAATGAAATTTAGTGGACTCTGCACATGGCCTAAGCCCTTTATTTCAGTTCATCAGAAGAGGAGTTACCTGAACACATCACTCTCATGTGACTAGAAAAAATAAGCACTTAAGACCAGAAGAAATATTACTAATGGGACTGAATAACCAACAGTAATGACAAGAATTTTGGCAGTTGTTGAATGCAATTTGCAAAATTAATGTTACAGAAAGACACGTCCTCTACTACTTTTGCCAACTTTTTAATTAAAAATATGAGTCATACTTCATGTAAATGTACTTCCTAACTTTACTGACTTGTTGGATTCAGCGTGAAGGAAAAGAAATCCATTATCTGAGAACATCACAGACTTCCACATGTTGAACTAAGGTCTATGGGCTAGACTTGACAGTGGATACTCCAACTTAAACATCTGATGACAGGTCCTAGAAATGGGAACCCACGTTTTAAATTTAAGTTTTTTATGAAAAGAGCTACATGTTTATAAAGAGAATTTAAAATCAAATGTCACTGCCTATAGCTTAACAGATTCGTATAAAATTCTCCCTTTTTCTGCAGTTGAATCCTTGACTGAAAATCACAAGGCTGTAGTAACAGTGATCCATGGCTCATTACCATGTCCCAGGCATAAGCATCACTGTTTTTCAACTACTGGAGCAGTATTTACCAGGCAGTATTCTTTCAAATAAAAAACAAAGGAGGAGGAGTCCAAAAAGCAGGACTCCTGGAAGCTGTTTCATCCTGATGGAATTATATGGGAAGGAGACTGCACTGTTTACCATTTCCAGCTGGAATTCTTCAGTGGAGGAAACATTGATGAAATCACAGCGTAAGAACACAAGATACAGGAGCATAAGTTATGCATGCATATGTATACTAGTAGGCAGAAATATAAGCAGGAAGACATTCATTGCGTATGATACATAATGGAGTATTCCTATCCAGGTGTTTAAAGTACTTAGATATAAAATTCTCCTCAGAGTCCAACCCTCAATAGGGCAAGTAGAGCTCACCCAGTGATAGCCCTACACACACCAGTGCTAGCATCAAGGACTCATACTCTCCTATTCCAAGTGCCCTTAATCACTGATTGAAGAAAATGTCTTTAGTCTGAGAAAGCTCTTCCCAGTTCTGGAGTGCATACTATTCTCCACAGGAAATAATTGAAAAATATGTATTTTTTGTTAATGTCAACCGAGAATCATTAATTAAGGTAGCTCAGGCTCACGTATCTGAACAGAAACCCGTCCAACAATTAATCTAAGAGATCTCCATGTCACTTCAACTTTTCATCAAAGGTGAAGGACATGTACTTTTGTGTGCTGGAATCAAAGGAGATTTACCATGACATATGCAGCTACATGATATCTTTCTGCTGCTCTGAAGATCTTCCAGCTAATTGTCATCCATAAATGCTACTCTATCTTTCAAGTTATTCATTAGAGAATTTTAAATACCAAACCAAAAAGAGAATCCATGGAACTTTGATTTAGTCTTAAAGCTGAGTACTGGAGGTACTTTTCCCATGCAGGAAAAGGGAACTGGTGCTTTTCTCAGAGCACAGAGTCAGAAGTGACCCCTGAGAGATGCTGTTGCATGCCCTTCAACAGAGGCCTTTCAGTGATAAGGTAAAGATTTTTTTCCTGTGATACTGAAGCATGATAATCATTTGATGATATTGCAGATGTGTTATTTCTAAGTGAAAAATATCAATAATGGACATAATTTTTTTTAGAATAAGAAACTAAACTATTATATTTGTAAGTGGAATGCAAAATGTATTCTGGTAGATGTGTGTCTGCCCCACATATTTTCAAGAAAATAATCTTGAGTAAAAATAACAAACACATCTATTACAGTATTACTTCTGATTTTAATTGTGATCCTTTTATAAGGTAACAATCTTTTTTTATGGTGGAAAAATAGATTATAAACCAATACACAGTCACCAGAAATACCACTTGCTCAAATAATTGGCTAAAATACTGAAATTGTAAGAAAATATTATAGTACAAGGGAAGAAAAATTGGCTGCAGGACAGTAGATTTGTTGTTGAGGAACTGCGTAGAGACTCAAGAAATTAATATTTTGAACCTGGCTTTGTTATTTAATTGGTGTAACTTTCAGCAAGTCATTTAATCTTTTCTGGTTACATTTCATTGGTAAAACAAAGACAATAATATTTCCTTGCTTCATAGGAGTATTATTGAGGAATGCATGCTGGTGAATACAGCTACTATATTACAGAGTGATATGGAAAATTCTTGAGGTAATTAAAAGAGAATTTTCATTTATTTTCTTCCTTTCAACTAATGCTTATTAGTTCAGTTGTCAGCAACTGAATATTTATCAACACATGAGATAATGACCTAGGAACCAGATGAAAGAAAAAGTTTAAGATCTGTATTCCATCTCTGCTTTTGCATGCTCAGTACTCTATAGCATCTTAGCCAAGAAAACATGACTGGTACAAAAAAATGAGAAGTTTTTTTAGTGAAGTTATTTCCTGCTTCTGAAAACATTGTCTTTTTTTGAATGCTGCATTTGTAGGAAGTGCAAATCTGACATGCAATTTGTATGCCTGAATTACCCTGACAAATGGCAGCAGTTAAGGTATGTTTTGCTACCTACACTTCCTGTCCTGCTGTATGTGCGCTAAAACCATAAAGGAACAGGTATTTGTGCAGGGGTATTCCTGAGCTGGAACTCAGTGACACACTTTGGAAGACAAAGTACAGAAAAGTGAAGGTAAAGATGAAATATCCTACAAATGTGCCTTTATCCTTAGCTAGGTCTGAACTACTTGGTAATAAATGCAGTTCTTAACATCTGCCAGAGCATCCAAGAGACACTGAAACTAATAATTCCCATATTTTATTTTTTTATTCAGCAAACAAGATTTCATGCAGCTGTATATGTCATGAGAACTCACCTTTTTTTTCATTCCAGAAGTGCCTTCTCCCCCTCCATCTGGTCTATCCTGACTTCCCATATTTGTAGAACATTCTGCATTGAACATACTTTATTATTTGTCTTTTTTTTTTTTCACACTTTTTTCTTTCACATTTGAGAAATGTAGAAGGTGTTGACCAGAAGTGGTGTTTTGCAGTTCCTGAATTCTTACAGAGCCACATTCAGGATCCTTCCTTTGGATTTTTTATTTTGGAACTGAAATGAGCAATGTTTAGCTAGGTAATGTTGAGAAATGTGGCGGACAGCCTGCTTTTACTCTATGTGAAATCTCTCCATGGTGGGAATTAACCACCCATTTTCATCTAACACTGTCATGGAATAAAAATGAAATCAGTAAAATACGGAAAATGCTATTAATATTGCAGGTCTCACACTACCCTGTGTTCAGATACCCCAGAACTGGAAAAAATAATGCAGGTTTCAATCCTCTCAAAGATATGCTAATAGAATGCACTGAAGAAAAAAATCTTTGTCAAAAAATTTCATGGAAATGGCAAGAGAAAAGAGAAAGGAATTTGTTCAAGGAAATGGAATAGAAACTATGACAGCAAACATTGTAAAATTTAAGATTGGTAATTGATATATAGCTGATGGTATTCTACTGAATGTCTAAATTAAAAGCTGACAGATTTTCACTGTGACTTCTATGAGTGGACTCACCCAAAATTTGGCACCTGTACCACCTCCTTCTCTAAGGAGCACCACATGGTATTCGCTTTCCCCATCTCTATTAGAAATGGCAGGAAGCCCTCAGCAAACAGGTAGGCCTGACAGCCTGATTTAAGGGCAGCCACCCTGCCTAATCTCTTTTTGCTGCTCTATTAGAACCAAAGAATAAGGAGATTTAGAAAAATGCACAGAAAACATTCTACTATATGTTGACTGTTACAGCAAGAAAAAGCTCAGCAGTGCAAAGAGCCCAAAGGAAACAAGCTGACCCTAGCCCAATGTTTTTGTGTTGCATCTGGTTTTGTGAGAGCAAGGAAAGGAGTAGAACTTCTTTTAAAGTTGTAGAATTTTTCCATAATGGAACCGCTTGTGTGTGCTGAGATGAAACTGCTTTGAACATCAGAGTAATTCTGTTCATCTGAATTAAAAATCTTGCAGTAATCCAACTATTTCAGTACTAGGACTTGATTTCATGGAATACAGTACTAGTCACAGCAAATTTTACCTAGATTAACAAAACAAGTACTAACAGGGTGAGATATCTACTTCCATATCAGGTGGATAAGGTGGATAAGGTTAAGTTCCATTTCATGTCTGCACAATGTTTGATTACACACCGCATGCAGTTCTTTCCAAGCTGTGCTGGGTACCAAATCAGGGCAGAATGCTGGGGGAGGCACTTATCTGAAGCAGACTCATTTCATGACGGATCTAGGTCTCTAGTGAATGGAGCAGGGTACTGGAATAGAAAAGCTGGTCTTTTGTTTTCTCTTTTTGCTTCCAGCCTCCCCCCAATTGTTTTCTCTCTCTGTTTCTTCTGCAGAGCTCTTGTGTGATGCCAGACTTCCTTTCAGGTAGGTATTTTTCAGATGATCACTATGTTCTTGTTTTCTGACTATCTTTCTTAAGAGCTGGATCCTGACAAAATTGCCTTATGCTCCTTTCTAATGTCCCTGCCAACCAATTTGGAAGATCTGCCTCAAAGACATGAGAACTTTATACTTCTTCAGACTAAGAAAAAAGGTTGTCATTGTCATTTACCTCAGATGGAGCACTGTACTTCTCTTTTGTCCCATTCTTTGTAATTCACTGAAAATTTCCAAACAAACAAAAAACAGCCAGAGGCTGACACCTTACACTTTGGCTATGACTGTCTCTGGAAATGAAAATCTCAAGCAAGTGCTGATTATTCTTTATTTGTTGGGGGCCAGCAGGTTAAGGGAGGTGATCCTCCCACTCTACTCTGCCATGGTGAGGCTTCTGCTGGAGTATTGTGTCCAGTTCTGGGCTCCCCAGTACAAAATACAGGGATCTCCTTGAAAGAGTCCAGCGAAGGGCTACAAAGATGATAAAGGGCATGGGACACCTCCCTTATGAGGAAAGGCTGAGAGACCTGGGTCTGTTCAGTCTTGAAAAAAGAAGACTCATGGGGAATCTGATCCACATCTATAAAAATCTAAGGAGCAGGAGGCAAAGGGATGAGGCCAGACTCTTCTCAGCAGTGTGTGGTGATAGGATGAGGGGAAATGACCACAAACGGAAGCATAGGAAGTTCTGCACAAATGTGCATGGGAACTTCTTCACAATGCAGTGACGGAGCACTGGCACAGGCTGCACAGCGAGATGGTGGAGTCTTCTTCTCTGAAGACATTCAAGACCCGCCTGGACGCCTACCTGTGCAACCTGGGTTAGGGAGCTGCTTTGGCAGGGGACTGGACTTGATGATCTCTGGAGGTCCCTTCCAACCCCTACCATTCTGTGATTCTGTGACATTTTCAGATAGCATTATTATGTTCTCTTCATGCAGCTACCATTAAGTGTTTTATACGTTTTTGATCAAAGTACTCTGGGATCATTTCTATTTCATTCACGTATTGAAAAAGTGAATCGTGAATTTGTGTAAGTAAAATAGTTTGAAGTCTGCCTTTTTACATCCATATAATCTGAAGTGCTGTGGATGATTTAAATTGTTTCCAAATGTATAGTTCAGTACCAGTATTATTAGAAGGATTTAATCCATGAAGTGACAGTCACATATATATACACATATATATATATATTTATATATATTTACACATATATTTGTGTATTAAGAACTTGATTAAATCTCTTTCAGAAACATCTGGTGTTTAGACATGGTAATAACAGGACAACAGATCTAAAGGTGTTTAAGCATTGTAATTCCCGTGTTGCTGTTCCTAGTACAAGTTCTGTATTGACTTATCACAATAAAAATACCACACACCTAAATAGCACATTTCTCTGTGGAAGATGCCTGAACATTTTACAAACGATTCATCATTCTTCACTACAGACAAAAAGACTTTCTGCAATTGCCTCTGGCTCAATGACAACTGCTCAAGTCAGTCTGAGTCGGGAAATAGAGAATATCATACTACTCAAAACAGGCAACATATTCAGGAAGATGTCAATGGAATCAAGACCCCAAGCCAGTCCTTACAACGACTATTACAGCTTTTTCAGAAAAAAATAAGGACTATTTCTCTTGTGAAATTTAGGACCACACTTTTTATCTGCCATTCTCTTTTGCTGGCACATCAGCCTTCTTCCCATGTCTGAGTTCTCATCCCTTGCTAATTCTGGGCAAGATTATCACTCCTGGGTTGGAGAATATTCAAAACTAATAGCTAAATAAATGGCTGATGGAGATGCACTGTTGTCTGTTTCATGGGAAGGACAGCAGGATCAGACTTGCACAGTCACCAGCACAATGTACCAGACTCTGGTTTCTTCTCAGTGTTTTGGATGGATGGAAACAAACCACTTGCTTGTTGGGATATGTTAAGAACATGGAATGAAGTGACTTGTAGAAGCAACATAGTTCCTGAAAATGATAGTTTACATTACTTTTATTATTATTATTACTATTATCACAATTTAAGTCTCTTAGTGATAACTCCTAAAGAGTCTAAAATACTTGACAGATTCCATTATGTTAATATGTTTTGGGACAGATTTTATAATGCATGTAAGAAGTGACATTGCCAAGAATTCACACATGTAAGTTATTCCAGAGAAAAGTTGGCTTTAAAGCTGAATGACTATGCTAGACCAAGGCATGTGGTGGTGACCTGCAGAACATGAACTAACTTAACCAAGAGATATAATGGCTAAATGAAAATGAAAATATGTCATTCTGTGCATTGTATTTACGATAAATTTGGACAGTGATAGCTTCAAGGAAACTAGCTATGCAATGAAATAACCACAAACACTTGAATGAGGAAAATTGGTGTTTTAGAGAAAGTGGACCTGGGATGTGGCATGCAATTAAAAAAAAAAAAGTAAAATCTTTAAAATCTATGAATTCATTTATGATTTTTTTTTAAATTGCATTTAATTAAAAATGATTTTCTGAGGACACTAAGCTAAAGAGCTATGGCATTTGTTTGTTCACAAACAAGCCTCTGCAGAGTTTCTTGTTAAATACCTGCATGAGCTCACGTCCGAAAGTCAAATGAAAACCTACTAACAACACAGAAATGTCCTTTTTTTTCCAAATGAGAGAACACGGTGGGATTTTTATCTGAGACATCAGTCACCACATCAAATAATGGCATCATTTCAAAGCTTACTGAATCTGGATGACATTTTACTAGATCTGTTTCATGTTTGGTTCTTGTCAGTAATGAGGATATGTGCAACATTTAATGTTGTTTACTTCTTGAAGTTATTTTATTTCCCATTCAAGTAAATGGATGTCCTCCATAATCTATAAAACTTCAGGCCTGATTCTTCAAGACCTGAATCTTTATAGCAACAATCCACTTCATGGCTGACGGAAAGCAAGAGGTGGCACTGCAGTCTTGTAACATTTTCAGTTCCAGATCAGACTCTGATATGTCTCTGAGCCATTTTTTGCTATCTGATTTTGACTTGTGGGGACTATTTTTTGGCTTGAGAGTTTTCAGAATGCAAAGGGCTCCCATCACACCTCATAAACACTGGAAAGTTGTGTTTTAACTTAGAACTGCCAAGAGGCTTATGTTTGGAAGGAGAGAGAGGCCCTAACTATTTAGCAGAATAAAAGAGTATTTTCTGAAACTCAGCTGAAATCATCAACTCAGCCAGGTAGGAACATCCAGTTCCCAAGCTTGAGAGCAGATTTTTGCATTTTGTTCCCCCTGCACAGACTGGCCCTCTCAGCAGCGAACTGAACCGGTAGAACTTTTACAACAGAAATGTTCTTTATCTCAGATCTCCTCAATTTGGAATTTAACTTCCATTATTGTTTTCTTGGTGTACTCTGATATGTTTGATTCCATTATACATTTAATTAGATAAATTGACATTAAGACAGTATCTTCATCTTCTTGTTTCTCAACACATCTCATTAGTTAAAATATGACGTTTGCTTCTCCTTCTATTTTACTTTCAAATCATCCTTTCTTAACCCTTAGTCATATGTGTTAAAAAATGCTTGTTGTACTGTCAAAATATTTTTCTCTTTTTTCACCATAGATACTATAGCCCAAGGTCCCAGTACATAGCCTTGGGAAGCCAGTTATGTGCTGAAAGTTCTGAGAAGTGGAATATTCTCTGCAAGTTGCAAAGCAACTTTAAAATATTACTATGCAACTAAAGGCTTCAAATACAGCAGCTATATGAGCTAACTTATTTTCTAAAAGCCCACTGGTGTCTGAGGGATTTGCATGTGTTTTATGTTTTGCATGTGTGCTGTTGAGTCACTGACCTTTGAGGTACACTAGCCGAAGAGTTAATGTGCCACCTACACCAAAGAGTGGGGTAGCTCATGTAGGCATGTATTCGACATGTCTGCCCTTGCTCAACCTGAAAATCCCCTTTTGTAGAGACAAAGAAAGAGTTCCTGGAAAATAACTTAACAATGCTTAGTAGAATCTTTCCACTTTTCCCTAACATCCTAGATTTTCTACCTTTCCTAGTGAAGGGGTCATTTGAGCTGTACCACAAGCCTTCTGGTCTAAATGGCTGTTTCAGGAAAGGTGCTTGGGCAGAATGTCTCACATACAGGCAAATTATTCAACAAGAAAAATGCTCATATCTGGAAGAAGACAGAAAACAAGCAGATGTTATCATTCAGAATCTAATGGAGGTATGCTCTGAAACAAAAAGGCTCAAATTAGGATTTTTTTTTTCTCTTTCTGTGTGCTGTTACTACCAAGAATCCTACCAAGTCTTATAAATACCTCTTAAGGTTAGAAAAAAAAGAGTCAGTCTAAGAAACCTAATATGACTGCAAAATCATTTTCATAGGCTTTGGAAACTACATTTTACAAAATAATAATAATAATAAGATTTTTTTCTTTAGATAAAAGCATATCCAAGGACACTCCTGGGAAAGCGGGGTCAGCACAACAGAGTTTTACTGGATTTAGATTTTAAGTGCTTTGAACGTGGATAAATGCTTATAAGAGTTAAGGATGATTATTACTGTACATTCATAAAAAAACTCCCTTCTTTCTCAACAATACTAATAGCATCTGCAGTGCTGAGACTCATAAAGTATTACTGTTGGCTTTTAGGATGATTTATAGGACTATTGTTACAGAGAGAGGTATCTTAGCATAGCTCTGGGAGTCAGCAATTCCTCTCTTCTGATCTAGGCTCTGATACAAAATTTTCTTTATAGCCTTGAGCTGTTCACTTAATCTTTCTGCCTTGTATTCCATTTCCATGAATTATGAAGTTACCATATTCACCTAACAGTAAGGAAAGGTCATTGTTTCTCTCCTCCAGAAATATTTCCCTTAGGACAAACCTCACCTCACAGTCACACGAGAACTGGAATTTTTTCTGTGGTCTTTAAACGTTTGAGATTGGTTTAGAAGTTTGCCTGTTCATGGTAATACAGAATTCTTCTCCCCAGAATTACCAACTGACAAGCTCAAAACCTGAAACCTGGGTACACATACTATATGGCCACAGCAGAGACCTGAACAGAGATTAAATGGATGTTTTGCAAGCTCTTGCTTGAAAGCAGAAGAGTACACTTAAAAGACAATACAGCTCTTGAAGTTTTGAAGATTCCCTCACTGCCTGAATTCCTCTGCAACATGATTTTATACAAGAAAGAAAATATTTCACACATACACATAAGAACAAGGTTGAATGTATATAATATGTACATATATTTAAGGACCTTTTTATGTTCTTCTACTGTGAAGTCATGACCACTGTTCTGTTTTTGGTACTGCAGAATACTCTGCAGCATGCTAGTGTAGTCAATGTCCACTTTGTTTAACAGGAAAATCATCTATAGCCCAGAAGAACATTCTACAAAAGAAATAGGATAATTTTTTTCCTTTTGAAATAGTAGCAGTATTAAAAGGATATATTTGTGTATAGACTAGAAAGTGAACTCCATTCATATTTTGATAATTCTTAAAGAGTCGTTTCTTCTAATCCATGATATTCCTAAATTTCCATTTACTCTAAGAATGGGACTGTTGTGTCACAAAACTAAGAACTTAACAGCATTCATGGGATATTGACAGTTATGGGATGCTCCATAAACAACACAACTGGGAGACTCAAATGGGAGTGTAGCTGGGATGGAGAACTTCATCATAGGAGATGAGAAGGATGGATAAATTATCTTTAAACCAATGGGCAGAATTCCCACGCAGACACAGCCACCCTACCTACCCTACATGGTATCTCAAGTGTACTGGGACAGAAAAAGGTGCTGCCAGTATCAAAAAATCAGTGTCCTCTTCCTTTACACTGGCTAATGACATCAACCAAATAAAAAGACTTAGATCATCCTGAAAGAAGTGCAGCTGCAACCTGTCCTCCCAAACTAATGTCACAATTACAGCTCTCTGCAGTCTTTCAGTCTTTTGTTGTTGTTGTTTTGTTTTTTTAGGATTAAATGATATTTTAAGAGATACACTGAATATTACTCTCTGTTGAGAGCTGGAAATGAAAATTTGATTTGTAAATTCTACAAATGTATTTGATCATAAACCAAAATTACTCTCAAGCTTTCTGCATAAACTTCAGGAGTTCAGGAGTAAAAGGAGTAGAGATTTTCACATTCAGGCCCTCTTTACTTATCCAGTCAGTTTAAGTTAAATGTAGCCTTTGCGTAGAATGATGAATCTCTGAAAAATTTTTCTTTATGGGAGGGCATATTCTAACTCAAAGTAACAATAAGCTCTTCAACCATGGGACTACCAGATTCAGATCAGAGTTTTGGTAGGCTCTATATCTCAATGGAGGAAATATATGTTACTCCAAATATGGTTTGATTTTTTTTCCCAATTTAATAAAAGAAATATTCTCAATTATTCACTTTATTGTACTTATTATGCTCATTCCTCTAGTTATGTTTATTTTCACGGTTTGAGAAATGTGTATTTTTAAATATATCAAATATATACTAAATATACTGTTGCCACCTAGTGTCAAAAAACAGCATTGTATTTAAAGTTCTATTTTCCCTTTTCATGAGGTTGGGCATGAATATTTAAATATCTCTACTAATATTGATTCCCTCAATATCAGCTAGGAAATAATATTGTGTTTTCAAATCTGCCACATAGCTGTTGTACAGCATTTGGGAGCTATGGTGGGAAGTTGTTCTTCAAAAACTGAGGTGAATGAAGGATCTCCTGCAGATGATTACAGAGAGATTAAACATCACCTAACTATGTATACTTACTACTCAGACATTTACCTCTTAGGGTCATTTTGTACTCTTTGGAAAAACATGGGTGTCAATCACAGAATCACAGAATTGTAGGGGTTGGAAGGGACTTCTAGAGATCATCAAGTCCAACCCCCTGCCAAAGCAGCTCCCTAGCCCAGGTTGCACAGGTAGGCATCCAGGCAGGTCTTGAACGTCTCTAGAGAAGAAGACTCCACCACCTCTCTGTGCAGCCTGTGCCAGTGCTCCGACACTGCATTGTGAAGAAGTTCCCACACACATTTGTGCAGAACTTCCTATGCTTCCGTTTGTGGCCATTTCCCCTCGTCCTATCACCTCATACTGCTGAGAAGAGTCTGGCCTCATTCCTTTGCCTCCTGAACCTTAGATTTTTATAGACACAGATCAGATCCCCTCTGAGTCTTTTTTTCTGAAGGCTGAACAGACCCAGGTCTCTCAGCCTCTCCTCATAAGGGAGGTGTTCCATGTCCTTTATCATCTTTGTAGCCCTCCACTGGATTCTTCTGAGGAGATCTCTGTCTTTTTTGTACTAGGGAGCCCAGAACTGGACACAGTACTCCAGGTGAGAGTACTTTCAATTGATTTCATCCCAAAGTAAAGATGTAAAACAGATCAGATATTGATATGCCTTTAAATTACCTATTTACCACCACTGAGTAAGTAAACAGCAATAGGTAGTAATCTCATCCAAACACAAACGTCACCCAAATGCATGCCTGAGTCCAACTCCTGGCTCCACACAGGACCACCCAAAATTCAAATCCTACGTCTGAGAACACTGTTCAATGGTTTATTGAACTCCAGCAGCTTGGGGTCTGTTCTAGTGCCCCGGATCAGGTGAAAATATTTTCAATGGAAATGGCTAAATGAAATAAGACAAATCCCACCTTAACTCACTCTCAAGAGGTCTGGAAAAAAAATTACTAATGGTCTAAACTGAGACTTGGGCCTCTCATTAAAGTAGTCCTGTTCTAAATATTCCTCATAAATGGTAAAGAGATTTGGAGCTATATGCTCAGTGAGGGCACGTAGTGAGCTATATGTTCAGTGAGGGCACGTAGTATCTTCTAAATCTTTTCTAATCACTCCAAGAGAGAACTACAGAGCACTGGAGGAGCAAGGACAATTTGATTACATAATTGATTAAAGTGAAGATACAGCAAAGCTGCCAAGACAATCCCATTAGGTATGGAACCCTGAAGCACAATCTAATCCAACAATTAATTATACCAGCAAGTAACTAGAGAAAAGGGATACTCTTGTGGTATTTTTCTGTAACATTCAGAAAAAGAGCAGACAGGGGTTTTTTTGTGTTTTTTTTTTTAAGCCAGCATTTTCATAGAACTGATTCCACATTAAAAGATATTTTTTGGCATGCTGTATTCCATTGGAATCTTGCCATTGATTTCAGTGAGTTCAGAACTGCATTCTCCATGTTACTGCTGCTTACTCTATCAAGTAGCTAAAATTTATGAAGCACAATGATACATGAAGGAGCACATGAGGTGAAAGCTTAAGCCAAAAGAGAGAGTGTCTTGGAAAGGGTAAGTTTCAAGGAATGTGCAACTTTTTCCTCTCAGTGTTCCTTTCTGGCTATTAACTGTACACTCTAAGGTCTCAGAATTCCTGTAACTCTCTCTCGTATGCGTGTAAAGTTCAGTACCACAGTTACTGTGCTTCCATATGGAACAGCATGACACTTAGTCGCTGTGATTAACTATAAGGACTGGCTGAGAATGTAAATGAAAAGGCGTACTTTCTACTGAAGCAATCTGCTTGTGAAAAACTGCAAACCTGTCTTCTTCCAAATATTTGTACTGATGTTGCTAAAAGGTAATTTCATCCAAGGGAAAGAAGATGCATGATATATTATGCTGTGAAAGTATATAGCACTTGCCTAACATGTTTCCATCCTCTGAACTCCGTCCTTTAGTCACTGAAGTACTGCTGCCACTATAATTCATCAGTCTATCCTTTCCTTCCACTTCCAGCACTGCCAGTACTGACCCCATACATTCCTCCTGTGTTGGAAGCTGTGAAGATTGTGCTATCATCTCTCTTGATGCTCCAAGTGCATGTATATTGCAGAAAGAAAAAAAAAAAAAGCCACAAAAACAACAAAACCAAAAACCCAATAAACTAAGTTGTTCAGTACTGCTGCTGCATCAAGTTATATGAACAGCCTCAAGTAAGGCTCAAACTGGTTTTGATTCATTAACATTTCTGATGCAAAAATAAAACAAATTCTCCAGCCTGGTACAGACACACTAGAAAAATCCTCTATTTCTGTATAATTAACCTGCTTGCTCAGTTATGACTGCATTTACATTGGCTACAATACAGTGAAAAGGAGGTAAGCATTCAGTGGTCTTAGATGGTGAGGATAAGAACAGTAGGGCATGCTTTGTCCCTGCCTCCACTAATTTCTAAATCTGTGCCATAAGCAATTGTGCAGGTAGTTCTACTCTCTTACCATTCAAGAAGGCTGCTAGACCAGAACATGCCAAGTACCTGGATTTGCACCAGGTTTCATGACAATCATACCATGTTGCTAGTCATGTTGACTACACAGGGCAATACTATAGGTGGAAACATCTTCATATGAAAGACATGGGACTTCAGGTGGTTTTGTCAATGCTAGTTTGTCTTCTATGATCCTATAAACAGTACTTAGAGGTTGTTGTTCTAGAAGTGTGGGCAATGGAGCACTGGCATAGATTGTCCAGAAAAGTTGTAGTCTCCCCAGAGGTCTTCATAAACTCCTTGATGTGATCCTGGACACTCTGCTCTGGGTGTCTCTGCTTTATCTGGATCAGATGGACCCAGAGGTCATTTCCAACCTCGGCCAGTCTATGACTCTGTGACACTCTGACCTGCCAACTGCTGTAGGAGGTATGGGATGTGATTGATGCTGTTGAGAAACCATGGGAGCTCCTTAAAAATATGTAGAATAAATCTTGTTGTCCCTGCATCCATAAAAGTTGGGATTAATAAATTGAAATTTCGATTAATGCTGGGTGCAGACATTTTGGTAAACAACTTTTCCAGTGTTATAGAACTACAGTGTTATGGAATAACATAGCTTGTAACCAAGAGATGATGCAGCTCCTACTTATTATCTTGCAGATTAAAAGTGCCTTGGGGCCAGTCTTAACCCCGCCAAATTCT
This sequence comes from Oreortyx pictus, assembly GCA_036925125.1. Classification (NCBI taxonomy): domain Eukaryota; kingdom Metazoa; phylum Chordata; class Aves; order Galliformes; family Odontophoridae; genus Oreortyx; species Oreortyx pictus. The sequence goes on along the minus strand of JAUPFR010000002.1, from coordinate 88,092,403 downwards.
GATCCAAGTTACTGAGGCCAGTTCATCTCAGCAATATCACTTTATTCCACTTAAGACTTAAACTCTCTGGCAAGGTAGTGTAAATGGCTAGTTCCTTCACTATTTTTTTATTTAATTAATATATAAAATATCTGTGCTGAAAAATAGACACACAAAATAGCAAATGACATGCATTTGCATTTTAGAACTGTCAGTAAGTTTAATCAGGAAACGATCTCTTTAATATAGATGAATACAGGAAAGAGATTAACTTTTTAAATTTAGTAACTACAAATTTTAATATCTTTCAGACATGTAAATCAGAGTGATGTGATAACTCTAATGTTCAATTGGTAACCTCTACACCCTCCCAAAGGTGAAGAATTAATGTAGGGGTAGAGGTTAACAGCCGTAATTAATTACCAGAGCAATCACAATACATAGCACAAATGTAAGTATGTGCTTTTTAAACATACTGATATATGTAAACTTGATGAAGATTGCCAGAAACAGAATCTTCAAATGTGCCATCCTGTTGCCATTGCTTAGGCAAAATTCCTTTCAGCCTCATTTTGTCTTTTGCAAGTACATGACAGAAGTGAACATTGCTCAAAGAGGTGGTGGAGTCTCCTTCTCTGGAGACGTTCCAGACCCGCCTGGACACCTACCTGTGCAACCTGGGCTAGGGAGCTGCTTTGGCAGGGGGCTGGACTAGATGAACTCTAGAGGTCCCTTCCAACCCCTACAATTCTGTGATTCTGTGTATGATTCATAAGTCACAAAACATAAATAATGTGGCTGGACCACCTTTTTTCAGGTTAGCTCTATCTTTAACCAAATTGGCTACAACCTTTCTGCACTTGCAATGCTCCAGATTCCAGTCCCTCATAAAGACCAACTGTAATAAGGAGTAATAAGGAGTGACTTCTCCTCTTACATAAATTCTTCAGTTCCAGGCAAAATAAATACCTAGATACAGAAAATTAGAGACAGCACTTATTTCTGATTTACTTACTGCCCTTACAGGAGGCCTTGCATTCTGATTGTTTTCTGTGAAGCATCCTTAGGATGTTCCCCTCAGGTTGCCTTTTCTACCAGGTACTGTCACTTACAGTGAGCAGCTGGAACATTAAGGGTCAGATCCACGCAACAGGTGATGTGCTCCACAGGATGCTTTAAGCACCATGTGCACCCAAAGCTTCTTTCAAGGGGTACTACTGATGTTCACTTAGAGAACACCTGAGATACTTGTTTTATTACTCTGATTTAAAATTATGCCATTTTGTCCTGAAATTAATTTTCCAGGATGCCCCAGTTAAAAATGTGAATGAAGACACACTGTAAAAATTTACTATTGCTGTTAATAATAATAATTAATTATAATAATTATTATTATAAGGGAGGCTGTTAATAATAGATTGTGATTGTGATGATGATGATGATGATGATGATTATTATTATTATTATTATTATAAGGGAGGTTGTGGAGTCACTGTGGGTAGAGGTTTTCAAGAACAGGCTAGGTGTGGCACCAAGGAACAGGGGTTAGTGGGCATGGTAGTGATGGGTTGACAGTTAAACAAGGTGATCTCAGTCTTTTCTAACCTTAACAATTCTATAATTCTATTGGAATTTTCAAAGGACCCACAGGATGATTCAGAAGCTAAAATACCTCATTTTCAATAAGAAATATAACAAAAATAATTGGAGAATGCCCACATTCTGGCGGTACAATATTAGTCCAGGGAAACCTTTCTCTCCAGTCAGAATTGGGAAAAGACTCCACAGAACCCAGAAGCTAACTGAAAGAAGTCAGGCCACCAGCCCACAGGTGTCTACTGTGTGTGTGTGTATGGAAGTTCTTTATCTTTTGTTAAGAAGCAGTGTGGGATGTACAGTGTCTGAAATTCAGAAAGTCAGGATAGGAAGAAGGAAGAAGAAGAAATCAAAGAAGAAAAATGAGAATCAAGGAACCGTGGCTGCTGCTCCTTTCTTGGAGTTTTAAAACCATTTATTTATCCTTTGTGTACAAGTAGCTGATCAGGAAATGTTTTGTTCATATAACCTGTATGAGAAAAGTATGTAAGTGATTCTTGGCAGTAGATGATAGGATAACTATCCACCTAGTTTTGCAAATTACGTCTAAATAGCATGCCTGATGCTATCAGCAGGACTATTCACTTTTCTTATTGGTATTTGCCAGCAGAAATTTCCAACTTGAAAGGTAAATTGCTCACTTCCTGCTGCTTCTCTAGTCTAGTATGGGTGTTAATTCGTCATTTTATATTAATAGGCTTGTGAAATGATTTAATTATTTCAATAGTGCTTGTGTTTCAAATAATAAATGACATCTATGCATCTTCCAGCCCTGTATTATGTAAGAATTTTTCTATGCGCAAGACCTTTGACACTCCTATGCATTTCCATAGATTTTACATCTACTATGCCATAATATCATAATCAAAATTTCCAACAAGCAAAAGAAGAAATGTATACTGAGAGTTTATAGCTCTAAATGTTGCTGACAACTGGATGAAGTGACAACCAAGGAGTCCTGCACTATGCAGGAGAACAGTCCCAAAAGCTATGCAGAAATCTCTTTGTGACTCCAAATAAAATATTGGTTCTGCTTCTCCATTATTACAAGGAAAAAAATAAAAAGTAAACTAACCGAAGATTTGCCTAGATCTTTCATTACTGTTTCTAGTACTAGACTGGCTCTGAATTCAGCTACAAATTTACAGCTGCACTGGCATATATCTAATGTCTTTTCTCCTGTATAAACAAGCTTGATTCATTTCCTGTGAAATAAAGGTCAAAATCCTCCTTGACTCCCCCGAGGTTTGGATGGCAGTTAGGAAAGGCTTTCATACAAAGTGGTGCTCACACGAATATAGTAAGCAAAGAACAAATAACCAAATGCAGTAAGTTAAACCCATAAAGCCTTACTGGGCAAACTCACAATAACACTAAAATCTAGCATTTCAGATTCTTCAGTGGGCAATTTGAATTTAGGGACTATAATTAAATGATGAACAAGACTGTGAATAAGGACCATAAATGTATATCGTGCTCCAATTTCACAAGATATATTACTTTATAAGGCTTTCTCTGTTTAGCACTACCAAAGGAATCTCTTTATAGCCACAGATTATTAGGACTACTAGTCATGAGGACTGCTAGTGATGAGGTTTGAAGTTACCGGTCATATACTAATTTCTGCTACATTTCAGAATAGTTAAAATGCCTGCATTTGCAGCAAACTATATAGCAATCAACCTTCAGGTTTTACTTTTATTCACTAGAACCATTCATCTTCACATCTTTCCAGGAAGGGCTAAAATTACTCTGAAATCCATCACTGTAATATGCTACCAGCTATGGATTTTGTCAGCTTGTTTGCTGCTTCGTCTCTGGTCAGGCGGGTAATCCATTGGTGCCACTCTCTTCCAGCAAAGCTGCAAATCACTCCAAAAGAAACAAGTGACAGTATGTAAATTATAACCACCATTTATTTCTCATAAAAAAGTCTAATAGGAGGGCTTACATGTGCACAAGGACTAGAAAAAAAAGCCACAGAACCAACTAATTGACAGCTGCTGTGAGGAGGTAGTGAACTTTAAATCTGACGGTGACTCCCTCTAGCTACATCCAGGAACGGCCTTGAGCTCAAGAATGAACAGTGTTTTTGAAGATAAAGCCATCATAACTCAGAAAGGAGAGAATGAATAATGGGAGGTTTCAGAGGCATAACAGGACACCTGAAAGGGATGAAAGCATAAACTGTATCCATCTATCTGTCACTGTTAATGGCAGCAATAACACATCTGAAAGAAAGGAGCCATTAAAAACCAATTTGATACACAAAGAGTCTCTGATGACTCAGTGCCCCAAAGCCACCAAAACATCATTTCTTGTCAAAAAGTCACATAATTCTGCTCTTGTTTTAAATCCTAGAATGAGGTAATAAACATAACCCGGGGCACTAACTACCTTTGTAATAAAAAGTGAGCGTCAGGGCAAAGCATACATTCCACAGAAGCACAAACTCACCAGCAGAGTACACAGTGCTCAAGTGTTCAACATCTGATTATCCCCAAACCCTAATTCTCTTGTCTACCTCTACAGAAATAACTGTTTTTTTTGTCTCAGAAACTCTGTGTATACTTTCATCCCCATCTTTTTCTAGACTCCTCCCCTCATATACCTTGTCAAAATTGCAAGAACATAATACATGATGGAAATGGAACACTACTAAGAATTCAAGAAATTAAGCCATTCAGTTCAACATGCAAAATTTCCCAGAGAAAATCTCCAGTAAGAATAGAAGAATCTCAAGCTCTGAAATGTAACATAGGTATAGAATCAAAGTAGTTGTAGTAAGAAATAGTTTAGCTCATTTTAGAAATAAATCTGAAGTCTGCTTGTGTTCACAGAAAGAAACAATTGTATAGGTTTTCAAACACAATTTTTATTGTATAATACATTTTCTCTTTCTTTAGCATGCATGTGCAGATCATTTCAGAAAGTAAACTTGAGGCAGGACATTTATGAAACTAGAACTTCATTTCACTGACACCTGTATGCTAAAACACAGTAAGAGAGGGCATGTGTAAATGAAGAAGACATGTAGTTTTACCTCAGATTACTCTGTTTGAATTCTGCATCTCATGTACATGAAATGGTTTAAAATGTTTGTTGTACTTCGTTACATTTTTTTGATAAACCAGACAGCCTGATTCTGTTCTCACATTACAATGAATAAGACAATGTAGGTTGACAACCACAATTATTACTTAGGGGTGTAAAAGCAGAGTAAAACTCATTAATTTTCCTTCTATAAAATGCTTTCTTTTTTATTCCCTGAATGGTCCTGTTTTTCCAAATAATATTATTATTCTACTGGATATATCTTCTGCTATTGAGATTAGGACATCTCACAGCATTACTAATTTAGTTTGCATGCTTGGTGCTTTTTTTTTAGATTTTTGGTGGTTTTTTTTCTTTAATGCAACTCCATTAATCCATGGTTATTTCACAGACAAATTTCTAGATAGAACTGCAATGCGGACAGCATTTTAATTATGACTAAAATAAGACCTACAGAGAATTTCCTTCTGTTTTTCAGAACACATTTCCAAGGTCATTTTTGATTATTAGCATATCTTTCCCACTCCTAGAGATCCTGCCAGACTGATTGTCTACCAGTTTCCTATTGTCTACCAGTTATCTACTAAGCATACATTCCAGCTCACTAAAGAGAAGTTGTTCCAGATTTTTCCATTCAAAGCTGAAGTTACATTTATAAGCTTTAATTTCTTCTTTCTATCTTTCCTTTTTAATTGGTATCGCAGTTTGAATCACACAACACCTCTCCCTCCCCTCGGTAGAAGGATATGGGAGAAGGAAGAGGGAAAAACCCCAACTGGGATAGGAGAAACAAATTTATTAGAAGAAATGTGAGATAATATGGAATAATTAAGAGCAATAAATCAAAACAAACCAACAATACAACCAGAGGAGAGAGTCAGCCCGAGTCTTTGTCGACAGGCCCTCCAAGACTTGCGTCCCAGAAAAGACAAGAGAGCTGTTTGCCCATCACCTAGAATTGGAAATCATGTGGAGGCTCTTGGGAAATGCAATACAACCCAGTTTATCTTCCTCTTGGAGAACAGAACGTTATGAGGATGCTAGAGAAACCCGAAAACACAGCTCCACAGTGCACCGTGCCTCCATACCCAAACAGCCTGTTGTATAACATCATCATAAGGGACACCAATAAAACCAGGACAATGAGACATAGCATTTGCCTATTCACTATGTTTCCCCAATCCTCCACGTGTTTTCTACTTAATTGCTAGCATGGTTGAGACTGCTTACTGTCTGCGTAAATCTATATATCAGGTTCAGCCAAACTGATGAGCATCTAATTTCTCTACAAACTCCCTAGCTATCTTTCCCCCTTTATCTTTGTTCTCTCTTCCTGTAGAAATATACCCTTTGCATCTATCAGTTCTGTTAGCCATCCCCTTTAATTGAACATTGAAACACCAGCATGTATCACTGTAGAATAGTAAAGCACTATTTTTCTTAGCCTTCCTCTTACCACTACTAGCTCTCACTCCACTCCCTTCAGTCAGATTCAACTATATCATAAAGCCTCTCCCATATGCTGATTAAGCCTCTCTTTAAAATTAATTAGATATCTGTGTTGCAATTCTTCCTATGGGAAAACCTGAAAGAGAGAGGTAAGGAAGGAAGATCCTCTTATCTTATCTTCACATTTCTAGATTAGTTTTATGTCTATTTTAATTATACTAGCATTGTCTTCAGTTTTGATTTGCATCCTCTGTCAGCTGTATACCCAAAGTGTTTGCAGCAGCAGTTACTTTCACTTACAAACACGTTTGAAAGCACTAATCTAAAAGAAACCCTCTGTTCTGTAGATACATGAAAATAAAAAGAAAACAGCTGGTAACTTACCAGTACAGTAAGTGTCCTCCTAGAACTCCATTCAGCTTTGTTTGGTGTGGATTTCTGACTAAAGGCTTCATGTAGAAGGATAGAAAATCCCTCACCATCCTTCTTGAGCACAAAAGGAACGATCCTCAATTTATGTCACTTCTTACCAATTCCTATAGTTTGAACGTCTCCAAAGATCTATCCTGTACAGCAATTTCCTAAACTAGTTTACTTCCTCTCTTACTTACCCCACTTATACAAACAAAGCTCACATCTGAAAAAATGAACATTTCTTTTCTAAATCTCAGTTTTGATCTCAGATTTTGCCTACTGCAAGTGACTTAGCTGCAGTATCCAACCTATCATTGATCAAATGGTGTAATTTCTGTTGGTGTCCCAGTGCTTTCAATTAAAGGTTAGTCTCCAGATATGGTACATGCTGTTTTTTAGATTGTTTCTCTGGAGTTTAACTAAAATCGTGTTCTTCACTGTGGCACTGAAACTTTTATTTCTCCCTTAGTATAATTTCCTAGTAAACTATTTCCTGGTAAACTGCTACCATTTCTTATATTTTGAAAAAGATTAATTATTAGTTTAATATAATAATTATTAATTTTCAAAATACTTTGCCCTACATTATATACTGTTTCTTCCAATCAGAATGTTTTTACAATTAACTGAGAATTACTATACAGTAAAGCATGTTTTATGCTAATATTTGACATTCAACATTGATTGGTGAATCTCTCCCAAAAAACAAAATCAACATTTGAATGTAATTATTAGGAATCTAGAAAAAATAAACCCATGTATGTGAATTTGCTTTTTCACCAAGCTTGCATAAGACATTTCATACTTTCATTCCCTGCTACCTGAGGAGCCAGGAATTGAGAGAGAGGCCAGAGACAGAAGTGCAGGCTCACAGGCAGTGTTTAGGTCCAGCCAGACTATCGGGTCTGTGCTCAGGCCAGGCAGCCTCCAAAATGAGGTCGTGTCTTGGCCTCAGCCAGGTATATGGGCAGGTCAGGCTGCTTCTCACAGCACTGACCCCTGTTCCCAGAGGGAAAGGGGCTGTCCAGGGCTACGTCAACCTGAGCTGGTCCTGAAACCCAGCAGACAAGCATATCGACAGGAGGATGTTCTCTTATACATCTAGACTCATATTTATTTTCTCATAATTTAGGGAGAATAATGGAGACAATTACCTCTTGTTTTGGCAGTACTGGTGACAAATATTTAGAATAGATAGATAGATAGATAGATAGATAGATAGATAGATAGATAGATAGATAGATAGATAACCACAAAAGCCACAAAAGAGAGCTCAGGAGAACACTGTAATACATTGAAAATCACACATTAAATAACAGTTAGAACAGAGAGGCTTTTGTCCAAGCTTGGCTATTTTTTTTTTTTTATGAGTTGGAAGTTTTCCTGAAAAATGAAATTATAAGCAACTGACTCCTTGGAAAAATTGTAACTGCTTGGATTATGTGTTCTTTTCCAGTTTTGGTTTACCTATAAAGTGCTACGACTTCTGCCTTCAACACCATTTTAAGCACCCTTCTGCTGTCTAATGATGTTATTGCATTCATAACACCTTCCTCTTTCTTTTCTTTTTAGCATTAAATGTCACTAAGTAACTGAATTGAGCTCTGGTATTGCTTGGCACAACTATTCTGTACTTTGAAATATGTAGAGTGATTACTCAGCAAATTGAAAATGATTATCCCAAAAGCAGGAAAGCCATTTACATCTGCAACAACTCTCATACTCAGATGATTTCTCAGAAATCTCAGAATCCATTAAATATGATGCATGTTTGCAAACCATATGTTTAAAGTAACAAGAATGCAGATGAAAAACTGCTTCACCTTCTCCAGGAGGTTATTCTAAGCCATTCTACGTAACACAATTTCTTTTGCTTTTCGTTGTATCTCACTTCTTACAAGCAAAATCATTTAGTATCAAAATACCTTGGCTTTCTGTCAGTGTCAGCTCATTAGAGAATGAATGTATTTAGAGAAATCACCTTCACTGTGGCTTGATAGATAGAAATCATAATTTAAGTAGTTTAACAAGAAATAAATGAGAGAGATGGAATTTCCCATGTTATTTAGTTCTCCAAAATTCATGTTAAGGTGAAGAAGATCCAGAGGGTGTCATCTGTAATACTCACATGGACCAGCTACCAACAACCAGGGTAAGTAGTCAGACTGTAAACCTGGGAGCCATCTGGATTTAATGTAATCTTCACTTTACATCCTCCTGGAATAATCAAAAGCAGTTACGGTCAAACTGCAGACCAGTCTGTTCAATTTGCAGTACAAAAGGCAAATGAATAGTATAAATAGTAAATAACTCCCTTTTGTTGGGCAGTATACAGAGCAAAAATTACACTACCAATAGAGAGGATGGCTCAACACTGTGGGCAATAAACACTACTTTTTGTCAAATTAGCACAAGATTTTGATACAGTTGGAATATATCCACAAATAAATAAAATCTTCTAGTTATTACAAGTAACTTTGTACTAAATTAAAAAAAAAAAAAAAAAAAAAAACTGTTGTAGCTCTCTCCAATAAACAATTTATATAAATACACTGAAGCCATCAGGGAAAACGCAATAACAACTAGCTGAGTGGTGGGGAATATTCAGGAAATAGAAGAATTGGCACAGAAAACCCAATTACTTATGTGTCTCAGCTACTAATGACTTTCATATATTTGCAGTGCAGATCAAAATGTGTGGCTACCCAATCTGGGAGGATATGTTTGTCATTGTTCTTCTAGTATCCACAAAAGAAATAGACAAAACAAAGGGTACAAGAGACATGTCAGTGCAGCTTCTGCTTCCTCCTTTCACACTGTATGCTTCCTAAGGCCTAAGTACCAGCCCTTGGGTGGGCAGGATGACTAAAGGGAGTGAGTACCAGTTCTGTGGGTGTCACATGAAAGACACAGCTCACAAATGCCTTGCGTGTCCACGTGTCCCAATGATTCTCCAGCCCTCAAAGGCTCTGCACAGTAACATTGTTCACTGCTTGGGCAACATTTAACTAAATCCTTCTCCTCTCCACGTTGAAGTGGCAAGCAACGGGATTGGAAGGTAACAGAGTTCTACGCAGCAAAGTTTAGTTAGTTAGCAGCAGTTAGGATGCACTTATGACAGTACTGTTCAGTCCAGTCACAGAAAGGATGAGTGTGGGCGGGTTCACCTGTCCTGCTAGCTGTGTTAGGCTGAAGCTGCCAACAGCAGCCAGTGATATCAGCAAGACCATCACAGCTATCAGAAATAAACAAGGAAATAAGAGACTGGGGTTAGCGAGGCTGATAATTATGAGAGTGTGTGGCCCCAAAAATGGATTATTTAGGCTAAAACTGCCAATATGCCCTCACATTCTCATTCAGTATGAGTCTGGAAAACTCTTTCCAATGATTGTATTGTGTCAAGCAGGCTGACAGTGTTGCCTACAGCCTTCTGTGAGGAGCTGCTGCCTTTGAAACGGCTGTATTTGCATTTGGCACTGGAAGTGTGGCTGCCTTATGGTCTCAAGTGGTCTTCTACATAGTTAAGCTGTGCCTTAGTGTTAAACTCTGGAAGTGAAAGGCCTTGTCGTCTGTGCTGTGTGCTTCGTTTCTTGGGTTATGCCCTACTGGAGCTTATTAGAAGCAAAGCGTTTGTTGCCAAAGAGGCATCTGTGACAGTCACCACCGCACATCGCATCCCTGCAGACACCCAAGGCCAGGCTGGACGGGGCCGTGAGCCCCTGACCTAGCTTAGGCGTCCCTGTTCGCCGCAGGCGGTCGGAGTGGATGCCCTTTAAGGGTCCCTTCCAACCCACATCGCTCTGCGATCCTCCGAGAAGCTCCCAGAAGCTAGAAGCTGCTCGGATAGGGCTTCCCAGAGCTTTCCTAGGGGCTTCCCGCGGCCCCGCCCCCCTCCCGCCGGCAAAACATTGACACGTGCACCCCGCTTCCCGCTCGCGCCCGGCCCCCGCCCGCCGCCGCCGCCGCCGCCGCCCCCATCGCGCCAATGGAGGAGAGCGCTGCCGGGTAGCAACAAGCGCCGCTGCCGGCGGCCAATCAGCGCGGCGCAGGGGCGGGGCCAGCGCGGCCCCGGGTTACTTCCGTCAATAGTTCCGCGGCCTGCGTCTATCGCGCCGCCGCCGCTGGGTATGTGGGGGCACGGCCGGTGGGTGGGGGGGGGGGGTTAGGGTTTGGGGAGTGGAGCTGCGGTGGCATGGCATGGCATGGCATGGCATGGGGTGAGGTGGGGAACGGGCCGGTGCTGGGCGTGGGGCTGAGGGTCGAGAGCCCGTCTGGGTCGGGAGTGAGCGTTGGGTGTACGAGGGGCTGCAGGAGGGTTGGGGCGAGCGAAGGACGGCAGCAGGGAAGAAGGGTGAGCTCAGGGGGGGGGAAGCCCGGGGAGTGGGAGGAGCGTTTAACTGTGTTTCTTGGGAGCAGGTATTGGGTGTGCTTAAATGGCTGTGGGGAAATAAGAGGCGGCTTTGGGGCGGGAGAGAGGAGAAGCTGAGGGGCTGAGTCAGTGCTTTGCAAGGTTTGATTTGAGGCAGCCATTTAATGTGGAGAAACATGGGCGGTCAAGTTGGACTCTGACCTCTGAGTCATAGAGGCTGACAGGGTTGGTTTCTGGAAGAACATCACCTGCCTGCAGTGAGTGTGAAGGGCCAGTTCCTGCTGAGCTCCTGAAGAGGTAATGTTAGGGTTGTGAGGGAGGGTGTGCTGCTGGCGTGTTAGGAAATGTAAGAGCCTTGGCTTGTCCCATCATAGAATGACTTGGATTGAAAGGGGCCTTAAGATCATACGGTCTTGCTATTGAATAATAAGAGTGGTTTGAGTCATAATTATATGTTCCTAAGTATAGGAATCTGTACGCGGGAGAGACTTACTCTAGTAGGGTGGCTGAGCAATACGATGCCTCGCCACAATCATAAATGTCTTTGTGGTAGCGTTTACTTTTGTGTCACCAACCTCATATTAAACAGAGCGCCCTTATAGGTGGATGGGTGACTAGGGCATTTAATCTCAGGCTGTATTAAACCTGACCTATGCAGGCTTCTGTGCTACTCTTTTCATGCTTCTTTCTTGTGGTTCTTGTCTCCTGTCTTCTTTTGCCTACCACCTGAGGAAAAGTTGTATGATGCAAAGCTCGGCTTTGGGAGCAAGTTAAATGCAAGCAACGTCTTCTATTAAGCTCCTGTTATTAGATAATGTCAGTAGAATCATTGAGATTGGAATAGATCTTCAGGATCATCAAGCCCAGCAGTCAGCCTGACCTACAGAGTCCTATCACAAAGCCATGTCCAGGTCAATAAGACTGGGTTATACTCCATTAACACTTTTCTTTATGCAGCCTTAGATTTTAGTAGCAGCTTTGGGAAGATGAACAAATTCTTCAGGATGAAGAACAGAAGTCCTTTAGTGTTGAAGAACCCAAACCCCTTATCCATGTAAATACTGGTCTGGTATTGCTACTTGGGACACACTCTTAGTTTGTGTGATAGTGAGGCTATGTCTTGGGCTAAGAATCCCAGCGTTTTTGGGGGGTGGTGAATAAATAGCTCAATGTGTATCTGCCTCACAGAGTTGCTGACTTTCTGTAGTCTCCCACGGATTTAAGTTTAAGGTAATCTGATCTTTTTAATAGCTTTTTTACTTTTGACAATTAAAAAGATAATGTACTGAACACACTAGGCACTAGTGATAGGACAAGAGGTAACAGCCATAGTTTGTGATAGGAAGGATCAAGTTGGGCATTGAGGGAATATATTTAGGAAGTGGTAGTGCTTCAGAGCAGGCTGGGAAGGAAAGTGATGGAGTCACCATCACTAGAGGTTCTTAAGAAAGATGTAGGTGTTGCACTGAATGGTGTGGTTTAGTGGTATGGTTGTGATGGGTGGTTGGACTGGGTGATCTTAGTGGTCTTTTCAACTGACAGTGATTCTGTGTGGAAAAATTATGTGTCTTAGCTTTGTATTTCTGCTGCTGCTGTCCTCTAGAACAAAAAGTTTTCTGTGTTTTCTTGCGTTGTTTACAGGAAGCTTTTTTTTTTATCCTACCCATTAACTTGTAAGAACGTGCATTGCACCTTGCTGCAAGTGTATCTAAGTGTTTATTTCCTTTGCCCAACAATTCTTTTCTTTTATCTGTCTTTGAAATTGTACTTTTTTTTTCTTCAACCTAGTATCTCCATAGTGCTGAATTCACTATATATATATATATTTTTAACTTGTGGGGGGTGATGGGGTGTACCTATAGTAATGCTTAATATTTAGACCAGATCTGCTGACTGGAAATGGTTCATGAGCTCTCTTTCTTTAGACATAAGTTCAAAATTCTGTTCGCTCTTCTGCTGTTTTCTTAGAAAACCAATAGAAAGATACCGTATTTTCAGGTGAAAAACATTAGCTTATGTTGCTGGGCGTTGAGTTACCTTAAGCTATAGTATTTTGAAATGTACTCATGATCACCAGCTATTTAAACAGTTACTGTAGAGACAAAAAGGTCTTAATTTCAGTGTGAAAAGGAGGTGTAAAAAAAGTGGGGGGAAAAAAAGCAGTTTATGGTGATTACTAAGTCACCGACAAGATAGGGGAGGAAAAAAACACAGGAGTGAACAGTGTTTGTGGTTGGAGGGAAGGATGTGGTAAGCTTTGGAAAGCATTCCTGAGAGATTCAGAGGAAGGCTGAGATGTGAATAGCAAGAGGACTTTTATCAGTGCCAGGGGCTAGACAGCACACCTCGTTTTTGTGTGGAATGTTGTGGGATGTTTCTTTGCTTTGTTTTTCTTTTAAAGAAAAAGGTCTCTCTCAGCTTGTATTTCATGAGGTTTTTTTTTAATTCTTCTGTTTCTTCTCCTACTTTAACTAGTGTTTTGGGTAGGTGCTGGTCCAGGGTGTGAATGGGTACATAAATTCACAGTGATGTTTCACTGGTCTTGCCTTATATTTTTCAACTTGAAGAAATGCTAGAAAATGCCTTATGAATAAAGCTGTTGGTGTTCATATTTGAAACATCTGTTTACACAACATTTTTTGCCCTGCGCATTCTTCATTTTAAGTGCAGATTTTATGTGCAGAACAGCGTGTATGTGATGAATGGGACAAAGATGGCAAAAGGTAGTAAGCTCAGATTCTTTAAAGTGTAGAAAAATGCTTTCTTCAAATTCTTTGCATTCATGTGTTAGAAGTAACTCTCCTTTTTGAAAAAGGGTGATGAAGCACTGTATTATATCTGTGTTGACTTGCATTTCTTTCTAGGATATTCAGTGGTTAAGAATTGGTGCTATACTGCAGTCTCCATTTGTCCTAAGTATCCAGGTAATAGCCTAGTTAGAGAGATAGCCCCTTAAAATGAAAAAAAATACCTGAAAAAATATTTGAGGAAATAAAAATGTGCATCTTGGTATTTAGAAGGCTTACAGGAGAAAGAATAAGTGGTGAAACATTGGTTTGAGCTAATTAGACTTGAACACCCGTTTAATAGTCAGGTCTGAAAAATCAGTAATTTGAGTCCTCTGTAATCTGCTCTGCCATGGCTAATCTTGCTTGGTTATCACCTCTTCTCACTGACTACAGGAATTAATTCCGCTTATTCTTGAAAGAACTGTGAAGCCTACTTCAGTCTAACAAATGCTGAAGTACAAGAGGAATGAGGTTAGGGAATCAAAAGTGTACTTGAACTGTTGAATCTGTTTAACAGCATGTTCAGCAGAGAACTGGATTTCCACAATGTGACCTCTACGGGTTTTTCAAAGTTAGAGAACTGACATAAATATTGCACCTCTTGTTAATAGTTCAGTACTGCACCATCTTCTTGCTCCTCACAGGGAAGCCATGCCATTTTTGGGCCAAGACTGGAGATCCCCTGGATGGAGGTGGATTAAAACAGAAGATGGATGGAAACGGTTTGAACCTTTTGGAGCTGCATTTCAGAGTGGGAACAGTCAGCTTAATGACATCAGTCATGCTGTGTAAGTTATTAATAACTTCTACAGAATCTCTTTTTAATTTAAGAGCAGGTAGGAAGGCAGCAATTGACTTGGCTTGTGGTAGGGGATCTCTTCTTCATGTGTGTGACACGTACAGATGCAGCTGTGTGGTTTGTTTATTCATCTCTCTTCTGGAGGGTGTCTATCTTTGTCACTACTTCATGAGTTGTTTATTTTAGACAGCTGAATCTCGTTCTGTGTTGCCTAGTTGGGTTGTTCTTTCTTAAGATGAAAGCAATATCTGTAAGTTGCTTAATTCCTTTCAAGGTAATATTTCAGTGCACTTGCTGCATTTGCATTTCTGTTGATTATGTTCTGGGTCAGACCTATTTATGGTAGTCATATACTTCCTTTGTTCTAAAAGCATGACTCACGGTGGCTTTATGGCAGTCACCTGTCGCTGTGTTTGTCCATATATGCCTCTGCAGAATGCATGATAACCATATTAGGTAGATTGAGAGGGAAATAAAGTAATATAGGTGGCAGAAGCCCACGGACTGGTGTGATAGAAATGGTTTTGTCCGAACAGATTACTGCTTTGTGTCTTTGCCAAGAAGTACTTCTTAGGGATAACATTCTTGGTTATAAATTCCAGCTTAATGTGCTCATAATGAGAAAAGGGAACATTCAGTATTTTGCTGTTAGTCCAGTAAATGATAAAGTGATCTGATCTAGTGGGAATTTACTGGCAAGCTAGAACTTGTTCTACTCATGCACCTGTGTTTTCTAAATTTGTGAAATGAACCTCAAGTGTAATCAAGCAGTGAAGAATTACTATTGAGCTTGTCTCACAGAACCACAAAGAGGCTGAGGTTGGAGGAGACCACCTGGGATCATCTGATCCAACTCTCCCTGCTTCAGGCAAGGTCACTGAGAGCACGCTGCCCAGTATCACATCCAGGTGGCTTTTGGGTATCTCCGGAGCAGGAGACCAAACCACAACCTCTCTGGGCAACCCATCCCCCAACACACACACACACACAGTCTGGCTGCAGTGAATACAAAAAAACATTGTCTGGAAGAACTTTCAGTAAATCTCTGAGGAAAAAGTTTCCTTAAATACACCTGGGCAATTTTTCTTCCTTTTTTTTCCAAAAATCTTTTATAGTTGGAATAGAATGAAGTCAATTTTGATGCTTACTTGTACAGCTAGTAGTCGTGTTTTTGGGGTTGCTTTAATGAATGTTTGGCAAGTATGGCATCGCTGATAGTCATTTTTGTGGATATCATTGTTAATGAAGATTTCTGCTTTTCTGATCTTGATAGTATGTTGATTTTTGTCAATGTGTTCCTGAGTATTATATAGTGTGTATATACACACACATGCGGGATCTTTTCTCCAAAGAGCTAAATTCTTTTACTGTTTCTTTAAGCAGAAATACTTTTTTAATTTTGAAGGATCTTACTGTTGAACTCTGGGAGTTGTATTGCTAGAAACAGATTTAAATGAAGTGCTTGAGAAGATACAGGATTATTGAAGTTCAGGATTTAAAAAACAAATTTGAAGGGACTGGCTATGAAATTCTGTGGATAAGTGTTATATCAGAGGTGCTGTGTAATTTGAATGTCTTAGGCTTGCTTGCCAACTTGTCAGAATCCCAAACCTAGAGAACCACCCTAGTCTGCAACAGATGACCTCATCTGTAGTAATTCCCTGGTTTTCTGTCTTCCATGTCTCCTACTTAGGAAAGCCAAACCACACCATATTCTGTAGTCCTGTTTCTTTGTCACTTTGGTGTATGCAGCTTAAAATGTATCTTGCACGAAACTAAACTGTGGTGTTCAGGTTGGTACGTCTTGGCATAGTAGCATTACTTTGCAGTAATTTATCTACAACTTGAGAGCTCTGGATCTGCAAGTTAACTTTTGCTAAATGCCAATTAATATTTATACAAAATACTGGATAATTTAGGTAGGAAAGGGTTTCTGGAAATCATCTGGTTCAAAGGCTCAACTCAAAGCAGGGACAGCTGAGATTGGAGTGGACTGGCAGGGTAGTCCTTGGTGTTTGTGGTATTTCTTATCTGATTCTCTAAGTGATTTGTGATGTTTGTGGAAGTTCTGTTAGCACTGAAGTCCTCAGGTCGCAGTCAATCTTAGGTAACTTTATCATTTGACACATACACTGTAACATTGTTTGGTACAGGCATTTAACTCAGGGATTTTCTGTATCTAGACAGACCTAGAGTGTCTCTGTATATAAATACATGACATGAAGGCATTCCTTCTTCTGTGAGAAAGGAAGCAATGAGATGAGGAAGAATAGCTGCTGCTTAGATAGCCCTGCGAAGTCTTCCTCCAGCCCAGAAGTTTGTTAAAATAATGTCATGAAACTACATTATTTTTGAAAGAGATAAAATTCTGGCATGCTTTTTTTTATGTGAAACATTGTGGTTTAAGCTATATATAGGACAGAAGACATTTTGTTTTTAGGAGCTACAGAACAATTTCTATGAAAAAGCTCTTCAAGACTTAAACATAAGAACATCTATGAACTACAGTATTAAGTATACGTTTAAATCTTTCATATTCAGTTGGATGTTCTGCATGGTGGTATGGTAACAGTTTAAGTTATCATGTAGTGGCATATGTAGCACTTGATTCAGTTTCTTTGATTTTTGCTTAGCTGTAGCTTGGTGGCTGGGGAGGCAGGAGTTGGTATTGGGAGTGGTGAAAAGGCTTTGTTGCTGAACTGCCAGCTCTTCAAATTTCTTAAATGACAAAAAAAAAAAAGTTGCTGGAGACATGCCTGTAGTTCTGTCCTGTTCTTTATGATAGCTGTGGGACCCTTACTCTCGTTCCAGTAAGAGCCTGGAAATGCATGAACCCCTTACATTTTGCCAAGTGTAGTGATAGTTACAGATGCATAGTGCAGGACTCCACACAAAGTGAACAGTGAATTCCTCCTTCACAAGGAGCGGAAGCCTTGTATGAGAAAATCCTTGTAGACGGTCAAATTTTCATCTCTAAAATGACATGAATTCCTGGAATGTCAAGGGTGAGTTTGAGTATCAGGCTAACGTGCTTGAAATAGTCCTCTTTGCAATTCCTCATGTTAATTGACTGTTCTTATTAGGCTGCCTTGCTTGTTTGTCTGATACTAGAGGAAGTGTCTGGGAAGGAGAGAGGCTTTAAATAACTTCAGATAGGTTACTGCTCTAAATAGCTTTCCAGGGGCTCTTTCTTTCCAGGAACAGAAGTAGGAATTGTGCCAGATAAAACCTTCCTGTTCTAAAGATGGCCTTTCTCAATGCTTCCTGCCCTGCTTGGCCCACTGCACTGGGTCAATGAGAGTGAGTGTGTTTCTGTTCTGCCTGAACTATATGGCAGAACACCAGCCTGGATCTCTATAGCTGATATCTGATGTTAGGGTGATAAAGCTAGAGGCTTTACCAGGAGTGCTGGGTTCTATTTCTAATTCTGCAAACAACTTTTCACATGATACAGTGATACAGTCAGTGCTGAAACTTACTTGTTTTAGTGATCTTAAAGAGATTTCTGTTATGAAAGCTTTTCTTGGGGGAAGGTGGGGGGAAAAAAACAACAAAACAATACAAAACTAAAAATAAACAACAAAACAAAAACCTGAAAGGTCAGAACGCCATGTAATCCATTGCCAGTGTTCTGCTTGTATTGGTTGCCAGTTCCTTCTCTCCAAACTCTTTCACTATTTGACTAGATGTGATACGTGGCAATGTTGCATGAAATATTGAAATACTGATGTTTATGCTTGAAAAGCATCCAGGCATGAACTAAGCTCTCAGTTTAAAGTGAGCTCTACCTGTGTGTAGAGGCATGTTTATATATTTTTTTTCAGGGTGTAGACTTCAGATGAAAATTCCTATTTCTGATTCTTCTAAACTCACATATCATTAATCTGAGCTGATTAAAGCAATTAATAAAAAGCTTTTTGTGTAGTGTTTAATCGTTCTTAAAAGATGGTTCAAACCTGAAAACTTCAACCTTGTAAGCTAGTATCAGTAGACAAATATAGCTTTTGCTATTTAATACAAGCTTCTTGCACATAAACCAGTGAATTTCATTTCTAGCATTAGGTTTTTGCTGGTGCAATTTGAACTTCAAACTGATGTTGCTGAATAAATTAAACAGGAAAATCCTGATCTTAGTGAATGGGAAAAGTGCTTTTCTGTTGAAAATGAAGAAAGATGTCTCTCAGTTAAGCTTCAATATGCTATGTCCTTACTTACAATTGTTATCTACTCAAGACTATTGCCTTCATGTAAAATGCATGCTCATTATCTATATTGCTGTTCCTTATAATTATCTATGAAAATGGAAAGGAAGGCATTAACTGTACATAGCACATGTAGAATTTTTAATGTATATGAACATTAGAATGTAAGCTTATCCAGAAAATACAGTTGGTATAGTCAGCCCTCAGTGTCAGGCTGCATAACTCACTCTCAGGAGTGAAAAAGGTATAGCTGATTGTCCCCTGGAGGATGTAGGGGTCACTGCACAGTTCTTGATGCCCTGTAAGTCAGTGTGGTGACACATTCATCATGGACAGTGCTGTGATCTGTGTGTTCATTAAGAGATTTTCATTATTTTTTCACTGAAATTGATAGTTGTTAGAGATCTCTTTGCTGTCTTTCTGCCCTAGATTGGTTGTGTGGGAATTTTATGCTGACTTTCACCCGTGTGCTGCAGTTTCATGTCTTGGTCCATGTCAAATCATGACTTCTGTGTACTAGAACTTGGCTGACATCTAATTGATCAGCTGTCTCTTCCTTAGTCCTTCCTAAGTACTTGCATCAAACTGATTAAATGTATACAAAGCTCAACACTCTGGGAAGAATATGCAGCAGCATGTATCTTGAGAGAATCTGCTTTAAACCTTCAGGTTCACAGTCATTGTTTAAAAACAACTTTTTTTTTCTACCAGGCTTTTTAATGTAGAGAAGATCAGCTGTATGCAGTTTTAAGTATTCAATTATTGCTGTTCTAATTATGTCTTTTTTCAGCATCATAACTGGTGATGATGATGAAGAAATGTATGCTTCTGAGGATTGTGAATTTGCAGCCAAGAAAAGGAAGAAAGATCATTGTAGGAGTAACACAGATTCACAATGTAAGGCTGAGTAATTTTTAGATTGTTGTAGGTTCATTCATATGCATTCATCTGTAGGATAGGCTTTAAATTATGTCTACCTCTGTATTGGCTACAAGTTCTAGTGTCAGAAGTGATGCATCTGCATTGAACTGTGGCATTTGTCATCTACTGTGGGTTTTATGACGATTTAGAGGCAATTCCCACATAAATTAATTCTTGTTACAGAAGTAGCTCTAGAAATTAGTTCAGGAGTGGATGTTTCATCATAATGGTTTTGGTAAGGATTTATTTTATTTATTATTTTACTTACTGAAAATCTCTTGATTGAAATGTCAGTTATTTTTGTTGATCACTGTTCTTTTTAAAACAATTGTTTCACATTGTGAGTGTATGTCCTCAAATAAACTACTTGAAACAGTGAACTTGACAGAGTGAGCAGAAGAAAGAGAAGTTGATAGCAAAACTTCAGAGGCTTCCAGTGCATTGATCTTGAAATGATTTTCATTATTTGTACCTTTATGAAGTTAACAGATTGTCTTAGAGAAAGCTGAAAGCATCCTCCAGCTTGTCTGGGTTTAAAGTATTTCAGTATACTTAAGAGGTTATATGTAAGAGAGCATCTACTTGACAGTGCGTCTAGACTTCTGAAAACTGAATGTCATTATAAATGGCTGTTGTGGGTCTTGCATAGTTGGCTTCCCTGCAGGATTCTGCAAGAAGATAAGTTAGAGAAGTAGAGCATTCACTAATAAAAAGCTGTGCATTTCTATTCCTTCCTGTGCTAAGAAGCTTTGTGAACCGAAAAGAATCGGGGCCTGTAAGAGAAACTGACTGTTTTTGGTACATAGTGAGAAGAAGTTGTGCTGCATTTGCCAGTAGTCCCAACTTCTGTTTGATTTATAATGTTGTTTAACTTCAGCGTGTTTTTAAAGTGTGTCACTTCTGAACATTTGTAGCCATTCTTTACCAGCTCTGGAAAAACTTCCTTCACCAAAATTGTTCCACCTTCTGTCTTATTAAGCATTTTATTGAGGATGGTTTATTTTTACCAAAGCCTTCCTAGAAGGCACTTCAAGTCTAAAAATGCTTATGTTTTTTTTACTTCAGGTTTTTATCGTGAAAATTGGATTTATGTTCATAAGGAAAGCACCAGAGAAGTAAGTCCTGCATGCTCTGGGTCATCAATTTGTACAGTCTTTGTGCTTAAATAGCAACTCTCACATATTAAAAAGAAAGTTTGTTCTGCATCTTATTTGTACTTTGTTCTCTCTTCATTGGTAGCGTAGTACATTATGACAGAGAGAGACAAAGGCACTAGCAAAGTCATTTACGTGATTTACATGGGTCATTCTGGTAAAGGTGTGGGAACTCAGGTGTAGGTTTATGGTCACTCATGCCAAAATACACTGCCTTAAAAGCACTCATTGCTAACCTTCATAACCTGCATGTTGGGGTAATTTCCCCTCCCTACTTGTGCAGATGTTAATGTACTGGTAATGTGTGACTATTTGCTTGTGTTTCTTGCCAGTTCTGTGAGTGGACAAAATATTTTGTTTGAATTAAGTTATTCTTGTGTTCTGATGATCGGCTATCCACTTTACCTGTTTTTGATTCCTTTAAAGGGGATGATTACTTATTATTCTTAAATCTTCTGCACTAAAAGTTTGTGGCATATAGCATTAGACTGTATCAGCATTGTGACCATGCAGGAACAGAATGGATTCCCAGAGCTCTTGGTACCAGACTGAATAATGACTGTGAATTTATGGTCTCACAATAGAGTAATATTGCTAAGATATCTGATAGTTCCAAATAACATATCTGGTTTCATTCCTTCTACAAGAAATTAAAAAAAATCTTCAGGTCAGATTTATCACGTTTCTAGGGAATGTGGTATATGTATCTTTCTGTTCCGTGCAGTGTTTTTTGTTTTTTTTATAGA
Source organism: Oreortyx pictus (assembly GCA_036925125.1). Classification (NCBI taxonomy): domain Eukaryota; kingdom Metazoa; phylum Chordata; class Aves; order Galliformes; family Odontophoridae; genus Oreortyx; species Oreortyx pictus. Next base: position 88,070,931 of record JAUPFR010000002.1, on the reverse strand, counting down.
TGGTGAGAGTTATTTGTTGGGGGGGTCATTTTCCTCTGTTTGCTTTTTTCCACTTCTGGTGTTTTTCCTTTTCTCAGAGACATGGCTATTGCACTTTGGGAGAAGCTTTTAATCGCCTAGATTTTTCAAGTGCAATTCAGGACATCAGAAGGTTCAATTATGTGGTCAAAGTAAGCTCTTCATTTTATATGTTTTCCTTTACAAATGTGCTTGCTGATATGCCCATGTGTACAAAAAAGTTGTGCCAACAAGTTTGTGTTAATATCCTGTATGTGGATGTAACTTACACTGCATAGAACTGGACTGACTTTAAACTGGTACTTTTTCAACTGTGAAAATTGTTTATATTGTTACGTGGAAACCTGTAGCTTGGGAAGGATGATGATACCAGTGTTCTGCTGTTTATTTACAGTGAAACACTAGTAGATCCAGTTGTTTCACTACCAAGACAGAGCAATCTTTTTAAAGGAGAATAATTCTCCTACAACAAAAATAGGAAAACATTGTGCATCTTAAATATATGGACTATACTTAAAAGTAGCAGTTGACAAAGCAATATTTGATGTATAAATATCCTGCAGTTTCTTCTACAGCTTCTTAATAGTGTGATTCCCTGCACTACTGTTTTGAGTGGCAGACAAGATGTGTTCGCCTTTGTTCAAATACCATATAACTTATTTGTATTTCTGTAATTTTATTGCAAATCATCAACTTCAGGCCATATATTATCAGTAATAGACAAAAATCATGACATTAACACAACAAATATTCTTTCTCATAAACACCCATCCTCACTATCTCAATTAGTTCTTGGGAAGACAGAGGTAGTCTTGGTTTCAGACACTTAGTTCTCAACTTAAGTTTAGATAAATCTTATCCCTTAACTTTCTAGATGCCTGCCCACCAGAAAATACTTCTGTGAGATATTGATCCATCTTAAGCCTTAGTTTTTTTCCATTTGATTTGAGGTAGTGAAGTGTCTCACACTGAGTTTCCTTAGGAGCTGGGACAGACATTGAGGACTGGAGTTCAGCTCAGGGGTGTGCCTGCTTGTGGAAAAAGTGTAGCACTTGAAAAGTATTCAGAACCTGAAAGACACACAGCATCTCTGAGTGAGCGTATCAGGAGAACACCTTAACTATAGGCCATAGAATATTTTGAAAGTGTTCTGTGCCTATACTTGTGAAAGCAATTGTATTATACCTCCAGAAAAACAGGAGCTGTGGAACTGAAGGATACAAAGCAACAAGAAATTGTTTCTAGGCTAGTGGTTAGGATGCTTGCCTGTTTTATTCCCCTCCAGTGTTTAAGACTGCTGTACTTTAATGCTGCTCTGGGAGTGAAGACAAGAACCATTCTTTCCCAGGATTTTTCAGCAGCACAAGATAAGAAATGGGAGGTGAGGGGGGGGGAACTGAAGATGAACCATGTTGTGAATGGTGACAGCGTACAACACAGCTGTGCATGTATCACAGGAATGAACTTGTTAGATCCTTGTACTCGTGCACCTGCTAAAATCATCTTAATCGTTAAATATTAACCTTCATTGAAAATAGTATTTTCATTGAAATCAGCTGGGGGGGGGATCTTTCTCATATTTGATCTGCAGTCTGAGTAATGTTTTTTTTTAAATTCAGAGGAACGTGCGTACTCGCTTGAATTGGCAAGCTGACAGAGACATGTTCTCTAAACTGTTAATTCAAATCAAAGAGCCTTAAAAATACTGAGAAAGAGGTCCTGATATCTAGCCTCAAAAACTATAAAAATAGCTTTATTGTATTTAAATATCAGGATATATTTTCTCCTTTCACAGCACAATGTTTTGTCAGGGAACATGCAGGGAAGCCAGAAGGAGCCTTATTAAATCAGGGAGGCAACAGGTGTAGTCTCTCCTTCTCCAAAGAAAAATTAATGTTGGGTTGTAGTGTCAAATCAATGTTTTGGAAGTGAAGATACAAAATACTTTCTGGCAGGCTTAATCTCTGTACACCTTCTGTGCCAGCAGTTGATGCTCTCCTGTGGTGCATACCTCTGCAAGCTAGTGTTTAGAGTGCTGTGTAGGCAACTGCAGTTTCTGCTCCCTACTTTCCATTTCTGGTGCACTGAGAACTTTAATTCTGAGCAGTGTTATGAATTGCAATTGCAGAACTTAGTATTGCAGTGTTTAGGAGTTCAGCACCATCCTAACATTGAGAGCTTTCTTATATTTGACCCTTTAGACTTTTTTGTTGTTGAAGGGGCAATCTTTATCAGCTATTAAACCAAGTCAATGCAGATGTAAGATTGGAGAAGGGCCTGTGTCTAGAAGATGGAGCTTGATATTCATGTGCAGCAAGAACTTCATATACTCTGTTGGTTTTTTTTCCCCTCAGTCTTTCCTCCGTTCTTAATACACCTCTGATTGCAGCATTGCCAGAGAATCAAGTGAGTGATTACAGAAAATCACATGGATGGTTTCTGTATGTTTAGGGAAAGTTACCAATGCAGTATGAGTACTGTTCGTTCTTAGGTTACTGTGGTTCTCTCCTAGGAACTTGAATGTAGGACTGATGCAGCAATCTCACTCCTCCCTTTAGGTAAAATAGTGCAATTCCCTCTGTGAGACCGAAGTAGCATAATAGATCATCATGCCCGAGTTTAGCCAGTGTGATGGTTCACTCAAACTGGAAGTCTGGTCCCTGGAGTCAGTTCAGAGTGATATTCCTGGCCACTGAATCTGTCAGGAGAATTAATGCCCAGCTACTGTGTTGCTTTGAGAGTTCACAAATACAAATTCTCCACACTGTTTCATTATAATTTATAAAGATCAGTTCTTACGTGTATCACATACAAATATATCTCTAGTATTTTGAAAATACACCTCAAGTTGCTCATGGGATGCCAGTGATAATGCCTGAAGTCTCTTGCATTTATCCTTTGTTTTCCCAACTTCGTAGTTGTGTTTTTGTGGAATACAATTGCTTACAACAGCCTTGAGCACTGCAAATGTATGAGCTGAATGTGCCTGTATCTTTTATTCCACCTGTCTCCTAACTTTTAATTCCTTGTCACAGCTTTTGCAGCTAATTGCAAAATCCCAGTTAACATCACTGAGTGGTGCAGCACAGAAGAACTACTTTAGCATCTTAGACAAAATAGTGCGGAAAGGTAAACTGAGGCTTTTGAAATCTGCTTGTTCCCATGCCCTGGAAATGCTTACCATCCAGTTTGAGTAAACTGGCTTCTCCATTATTGAATCACCTGTGTTGAAACAGATCAGTGAAGTAAAATGCCAGCTAAACTCTGTTCAGAAACCGTTACCTGCTATTAAATTTTGGTCTTTACGAAATGTGTAATCTGTTAGATGAAATGATTGCAATAAATTTAGTAACATGATTGGTTTTCAGTTTGCATGATATGAAGATCTAAAGTACATAGCTGCTTTTGTGTATAGTTTATTTTAAAAAGTTATTACATATTGATCAGGTTTTTTTGGTGGGAACCACACCAAATGGAAATTCCACGCTGTCAGCTTTCAACAGAAGAAATTACTTCATAAGTTAATTGGTACTGAGTTTATTGAATGCATAATATGAAGTTTTAATCAGATTTGCTTGTGATTTTTTTTTAATTATTTTCCTTGCTCTTATGGAACAGCATTAATGAAAGTCAGAGAGGATGAGGGCAGCCACTTTCACACAAATAGTTGTCTTGAGTTAGCTTGGTCTTAATGTATTGGCTTGATAACTGAGATAGCAAAATTGTATTTGGTTTTGTTTTTTTCTAGTCATGGAAGACCACTATAATCCACGATTAATCAAAGATCTTCTACAAGATTTGAGTTCCACTCTCTGTATACTGATCAGGGGAGTAGGAAAATCTGTTCTGGTGGGGAACATTAATATTTGGATTTGCCGATTAGAAACTATCCGCTTATGGCAGCAGCAGCTAAAGAATCTTCAGATGAACAAGGTATGTTGTTAAATTGTGCTTAGAGAGAGTGTGTTAAACATTGAATTCGAGTGAACAATGTTTCAAATACAATGTAAGTGGATGAACTTGGTAGAAAGCAGAAATTTCTCCAGCGAGTGGCTCAAAGTGATAAAGTGATATAAGAGTCATAAACACCATGAAAGCATGAGAGACAAGAGAAGCCCACTTCAGTTCACTGTTGGTTTTTTTCCTCGGTTTTGGGGAAGTAATGAGAATTGAAATGGAAAGAGTTTACTGGTATTTTAATGGATCGTTTCCAGTGAGGGCTGTTCTAATGGCTGTACTGCTGTTTTGTGGCAGATGTATAGCTGTAATTCTTTTCCTCATCCAGAGAACTTTGTGCTTCTCTAGATGTTCAGGTAGAGCTGACAAAATAAGTTTTTGATTCTAAAGTAAATATTCTAGTAGTAAAAATGCAAACTTAAAGTGACTTCTAAATACGGACCAGGAAGAAAAAAACAGAACATTGAAGTAACAATTCTACAGTGTTATTCATTTTCACAGTTACTTTTTGTGAAAGGGGATAGTGATTTTTGCATCTGGACTGTGATCATGTAGCTTGATTCAAAGTATGTGGTATAAACTCTTCCAAGTTTTTGTTGGTTTTCCTTTTAAGTGGAAACTTCCGAAGATAAGCAGGAAACTTGTGTTTTCAGGCTTAACCTGACTGGGGCACTTCTGGAAGCAGTGCTCCAAGATGTTGCATGTAGCAGCTTTCAGCTTTGAAACTGCTGCATGTGCTGAGCATCTGAATAAGTCGGCAGCTTTAGAAAGAAATGGGGAGCCTGATCTCAGCAGTTCTCATATGCCAAGCAACCAAAGCAGTTTGAGGTGCTGCAGTTGTGGTACTTCATTCCAGCATGCTGCTTGTGTCTGAGCTGTTCTACATTGGTTGAAATAATTGATGAGAGATCTTGCATCTGTAGTGTTCACATACTCCTGAACACGATAGTCCCAGGGATGTTTATAGCAGATGATAGTGTGGAAAACGTGGTCTGTGAGATGAGTGGTGGTGAAATAAACAGATGTAACCTAAAGCTTGCTGGAGTACAGCTGCTGCAGGGCTGCTGTTCCCTGGCAGGGCAGCTCCACTAGGTGGGGCCGGCAGCCTCTATCGTTTACCTGGCAGCTGGACCTCCAACAACGTAGGTTCCAGGCAAAAACTTGTCTTTTTTGTCAACAAGCTCATCCCTTAGATTCAATCATGTATGAGCTATGCTTAAGAAAACCTATAGCAGAGGTGTAGGCTTTTATGGAGAACTTGCTCAGTGCTCTGATCTGTCTCTTCCAGAACTGCTTGTTTGTGTTATCAAGGGAGCTACCTCCAGACTTGAGAAATGAACTTACACTCTGAAAATCAGATGCAGAAAGAAGTTTTGTTCTCCTACTCTTCAGTCCTATATTTTGTAATGTTCTTATTCCTTTTAAGAGAAATTGATATGCTGTTTCTTAATGAGAATTGAGAAACTTATTATTGTATAAATTATAATCACTTCAAACCTAGTAATCAAATTATCACATGATTAACCATAGATGGTGCTCTGTACAAACTGAACTAAGAAGTATCTCTAAAGATTTTATTTGCACCTTTTATTGTCAAGTTTTTTTTTTAGCTAAGTCTTCAACTTTTAATTCCAGCAAGTCAACAATGGTGTTACGCTCAGTGATCTTCCTCTGCATATGCTGAGTAACATCTTACACAGATTTTCTGATGGCTGGGACATTATTACACTGGGTCAAGTGACCCCAACTTTGTACATGCTCAGTGAAGACAGACAATTGTGGAAAAAACTATGCCAGTACCATTTTGCAGAAAAACAGGTAATAATCATTTGCATAGATGTGGCCCTTGTTTGCTGTATGATATACAAATGAAGAAATGCGATTGTATCCCTTTTGAAGTGTGACAGCATGTGAAAACAGTGATTGTTTTGTTGTTTTTTCATGTGATTCATGTGAAAAAATTTATTAAATGTATCTAAATTTAGGGTAGTTATTCACTCTATCCTAAGACTCTTTTTTGCTATACAGTCCCAACTGTGGGACTGCTGTTTTCACTATCTAAAGTAGAATTCGCTGTACTTAATTGAGGAAGGTGGATGGAATTGATAGCTTGGACATTATGGTTTTCTAACACTAGCAGGGTGAAGTGTTACCATGTGGTCAGTGACTAGCAAATTAATGATTAATTATTAGTATAGTATGAAAGGTAGTGGTAAAGATAACAAACTCTTACAATAGTAAGAAAGGTTTTTAGAGTATAACAGAAAATGTAATCAAAGCCAAATGGAGGGAGTGGGGGGAAGCTGAAGTGTAATGTAACAGTTGAATGTATTTTGAGGTTAGATGAAGTGAGGTTGTTTGAACATTGGCAACAATAGTCAGGGAAGAACCTGTTATGCTAAGGTGACACTGGGGGAAACAATTCATTTAAGATTTCAGCTTAATGAGCATAATAAACACTTCAGAGCAGTGTTTTCAGTGCGTTCCTAATTATGAGCTTTTTAATTAAGTTACTATTAAAATAAAAAAATATATATTAAATCCTGCTTTCTCTGTCGAAGCATGTGGTACCTTAATAGCTACAGGGTAGTGTTAGATTGCATAGGAGAGGAAAATCAGTACTATTTGTTGAACCATTGAAATGACTGCAAAGACTTGTTTGATATCTGAAAAGTGCTTTTGGGAGAAAGTAAGAATTTCACCCAGGGAAACCATTAGGAAGCAAAGGAAAACTGAAATCACAAAGGTGATGCTGTTGTCCTCCATAAGGCACTGTTCTTGTGAACTAAGAAAACTCAGTGTATTAGCAATAATCCAGACTGAGTGGAATACAAAGTCTTTCACAAATACTGTTGTGCATTACCTACTTCCTGCATATGGATATGCCTTCAAGTAATCCATCAGGCACTTTGATCATTGCTGTGCTTCTAGAAACTTTATAAAGTGTGGAAAAAATACTCATTTATGTCCTCCTGAAGATGAAGGGATTGCTTAATATTTACCATCTTAATAGAAATCCCCAGTCTTTAATAAGAGAGGGAGGAATAGCCTCAAGCTGTGCCAGGGCAGGTTCAGGTTGGACACTGGGCAGAATTTCTTCTCAGGGTGGTGGAGCATTGGAGCAGGTTGCCTGGGGAGGTGGCATGGTTGCTGTCTCTAGAGGTGTTAAGGAAAAATGTAATGCTTAAGAACATGATTTAGTGGGCAATATTGTTGGTAAGTGGACAGCTGAACCAGATGATCTTAGAAGTCTTTTTTTAACCTTAATGCTTCTTTGATTCTCATTCCTGATGTGTTTTAAGTATGAAATTAATTTGTGCCTCTAAATATTGTTTATTATGCAGCTATTGTCAATAATTAGAATCGCTGAGTTAGATCAGCAGTATATGACCTACTTTTTCTTTGCAAATCTGTATTCCTATTTTTAGGTTAAACATTTTTTTGGCTAGATGTCTTGCTCCTTTTCAGATGAATGATGTCAGATTATTGACTTCAAAGAATTCCAATTATAACACTTGAGTCTAGCTTCTTTTCTTAGTCCTTTACCTGATGTGACTGTTCTTTAACTATTTTAAAGGAATGTTTTAATTTCACGTTCAGTTTTGTAGGCATTTGATTCTGACAGAGAAGGGTCACATTGACTGGAAGCTGATGTACTTTGCACTTCAGAAATACTACCCAAAAAAGGAACAGTATGGAGACACCTTGCATTTCTGTCGACACTGTAGCATTCTGTTTTGGAAGGTAAGGTCTTTTAAATAGATACACAGAAGTTGGTTCAAGCAGTTACTGATGATTACCTGAAAAGGAATCTAATGAAGTTGATAAGGTGATCTTATGTGAAATGTGATCAGACAGTTCACATGCAACTTTAAATAACACACAAAGCTTTCATATGAAATTAGTATTGAATTCCAGACTTACTCTTTGTTTAGCATTGTTCTCTTGATATCTGATAACCTTAATGCTCAAAAATTGCAAGGGAATCTGTCATGTGGAAAGAGCTGCAGTCAGTGTTGTCATGAGTTTCTTAATATTATGCAAAGCTGCTGAGAGATTGTATGATGTGACATTGTTTATGGCATCTCTTTCCTGATGATGGCATAGCAATCAATGCAAGTGTGTAATAACTTATTCCTGTAATGTTCCTGCCACATTGGTGTAAAACTGAGTATCTTCTGTAGACTTGCTTCTGTCGCATGTGAAACCCTGAGGAATGTTTGAAACTTGATGCAGAGTGCATTCTATGTTGATCTTGATGATGACTGTGAAGTGTATTGTGTTGCCCTACAAAAATGAAAATCATCGTGCATTTTCCTGTTTTGCTTGTGTGAATTGACAGTTCTGCTTTTACTTCGTGTTATTTATCCTTGGCATCAGTCAGGTGTCTTTAATTCTGCAGCTCAAAGACCACATGCAGGTAGTGCAAGTGGGCAGTAAGGCGTAAGAAATAGTTCAGGAATCTTAATCTTGAAATATTCATCTTCTAATTTGCAGAAATTAGTTACTCCTGTCTTCCTGTTGCTTATCAGTGTTAAGCTTAATTTTCTGTATAAATAATGAGGCTGCTGAACAGGATAAGATGCACAGAAATAGCATGGTACTGAGTATGTTATTTTAAATTTGAGCCTTCTTGGTATCATAGGAGCTGTCCCAATATGTCTTAACGTGTTGCTCCATGTGTAGGGCATGGGTGTCCAGCCTTTTGGCTTGCCTGGGCTGCACTGGCTGAAGAGCAGTTGTCTAAGGCTGTGTATGTGTAGGTAACTCTGAAAGTCAGGTTTGATGGCAGTAGCCACAGTTCTTAACGAGTTCTCAAGGTCCTCATCAGATTATTGGTGAAACTTTTCCTATCCTTAAAAACAGTTGCTTACAAATGTACTGCCAGAAAGCAATGATGTGAATGATTGTGAAGCAAAGGATATTTTTCTCTCTGAGTTAGGGTTTAGAGCAACACATGTCAGCCAGAAAGACACAGTCGGATTTTGAGTTAAATATCTGATTATACCTCCATATATTCCATTTGGAAATTCACAGATATATTTGTGTTACCTGAAAATGGAGTGGCAAAATACCCAAAAACCTATTTTCAGACTGTTTTTTCACAATTGAAAGTATGGCTGCATATTTTTTGCTCTTAATAGGAACATGTTCAGCCAATGTATCAAAACCTGTAAACCTGTTTGCCTTAACTCGAGCTGGCACTGCTCTGTGCTTTGCTTTCAGCTCAAACAGGGTTAACAACACAGTGCTGTTTGGCTGTTGCTGAGTGATACCTTTGCAGAGCTGCTGCTATGGTGGCATAGGGCAGGGTGTGGGACACACTGTGAGCTGTGCAGGTCCGCATGCAGCCCATGGGTTGGACGTGCCTGATGTGTAAAGTTTTCTCTCTGAAAGCAAAAGTTGTGAAGGTTAGCATATGTTATAAATACAAAGAGTGGGCATTTCTGGTATCAGATTTGTTTGGGTTGTCAGGCTTTGCTGCCTAGTGCTTTCTGCAGTACATCTGTCTCATTCTGATCTTGTTATAATTGGACATACAGGACTTCAGTGGATGACAAAGTACTTGAAATCATTTAACATCAGAGACCATGTGATAGTAAGAGGCAGTGAAACTCTGCAGACAGATCTGTTTACCTCGACTGTTTCAGTTATTGCTGACATAGTAGCATTTTCCGTCAGTTTGTATTTTTAATGAAACAGGGGAGTGAACTGTTGAAGTACTCCTCAAACCAAAGTACCTTTCTGATTGCCTTTGCAATACTGCCTGCCTCATCCTGGAGATCTGGACAGGTCTTAGGTACCATGTGGCTATAGGTTGCTCCAGAATTATCCAAAATAGGTAGGTTGGAATTGAATTCATACCCTGAGCATGGGAAGCCAATAGCTTTCTTTTGTGGAATTCATTGATCCAATTCATCAGCTGCTTAGAGGAGGCATTAAAAAGGGGAGCCCAAATGGTTTGGGTGAACTGAGGATGTGCTGTGTGAGGAGAGGGTGGAGAAAACCACTTAAGAATGTAAGACCCTGCCATGAGGACAGCCAAGCAAGAGATCGGTTTGTCCAAAGAAGTCATGTTTTCCATCCTCAGATGTTTAAGACCTGTCTGGATAGAAGCTCTGAGTAAGCTGGTCTGATTGCAGAGCTGACTTCAAGAAGACTGGAGAACTTCAGGCCCAGTTGTTCTGTGAGCCTGCATTTGGTTTTTGCTTCCCTAGGTCTGGGATTCTAAGCCTCGGCCCTGTCTTGAAATAAATACTTGATCAGGCTGGAAGATGGTTAAGAACTGATTTCTGCAGTTGGCACATTTATAGGAGGAGATGAGAAGAGGTTAAGCCACTGGTCTGAAAACAGAAATCCTGTTCACAGGGGAAAGGCACTATGAGAAAAGCAGCACTAATCACACTGGATCGTATGGAGTGGAAAATAGTTCTGCTTCTTGAGTCACTTGTCTCTTTTCCTGTGTTCTTTGAACAAGGATGTGAAGCAAAGTGCAGGGGAATGGCAGTGACCTGCATGGGCTGACTTCTGTCAATCCCAGCAAAATTCTGTGCTAGGTGACAATGTCTCTTAATTGTTCCTGGCTTTCATTCAAGCTTCAGCATCATACTTTATTATGTATATTGTAAAATGAAATATGCCAACCACTCACATGTACAGCTGTCATGTATGCACTGCTCAGCTGAAGCTTTTGTTCTTAAACACTACTGGATGCACATAGCAAAAGAAAAAAAAAGAACCAGCCCTTCCTTTGAAAGAGGGAAAAGTAGCAAGCTTTTCAATCTTGAAACAAATGAAAACACTAGATTATTCAGCTTATAAATTAAGAACTTAGTTTCTTTGTTTCACTTTGAAAATCGGACAGTTCTCGCTTTCAAAGGCATTCAGAAGAACTTCAGGCAATTAACTGAACACTCTTCAGGATTGCAGTTGCCTCTCCCCCCCGATCAAGAACAAAAAAGCAATATATTAGAATAGTTGTGGGGGAAAATTTGCAGGATGAAGATTAGTAGAATTGTTTAACTTGGATGAATTAAAGCTGAGGAGGAAGATGAATGCTCTCCATAAGTTCCTGGAGACAGAAGGTGTGAATAAGTATGGCTGCATAGGGAAATTGTTTAAGTGAAGGGGCAGCCTCGACATAAGTTGTAGAAACTAACCATGGGTGAACTTATCCTTGAGAGCTAAGCTTCTAAGGACCTAAGCAGGAAGATTGTGAATCAGCTATGGGTGGGCTTGTGCTTTGTTGCTGAGAAGAATTTTCATCAGTTTATGAAATTGATAATATAATACAGATTCTGGCAACAAGAGAGGGCTAACTAGCAACTAAATTTGACCCAGGACATTCTTCCTGTCCTTTGTTTTGTGTCCTTTGGGGAAAAAAAAGCCTTGTGGAGATTGGGACTGAGGACTAGCAAACTGAATTGGCAAGCAGTCGGAGTAGGGAATTATCTTTTCTTTGCGTTTCAGTATGTTACCGTCATCTTCAAGAGTGCTCCAAAAGCAGCATTTGAGGCATTTGAGTTGCTGTATTTAAATCTTTTGACCATAGTAATGCTTAAAACTGTAAGGAGACTCCTAAATTCATCATACAGAATGTTCCGTTGTAAAGGAGGGAACGACTATAAGAAGCACTTCACGTTAGCTTGGAGAAATGAGGATTAGTCCACACTCAAAGTGAACACAATATGTAGTTACAATACTCTGGAATTAAGGACAAACTAATTATGGCTGATAATGCCTCTGTGAGTGCTTTTTACATATACTACCTCTATAGGTGCTGTTGTGTATGCTGTTTCATACTGTGCTGTTTGGTTCCACTAGGCATCACTGCCATTGTGAGTGACTTCTTTCTCTCTCTTAGCCAACTCAGTTTATTATAGCCGTCTCTGGGGTAGCTGTAGAAATCAAAATACCTTTTGCTTTTTAAATACTCAAAGCTCTATGTAATACTGTAATTGTAAGCGATACATTTCAGGCTTGGTTTTAGTCTTCCTTAGGGTTTGTGCTGATTTTTTTTTTTTTCATTTTGGTTCTTCAACTGCTTGTGATTTGCCACAAGACGATTTAAGTGGCACATAAACCTTCACTTCAGTAAACCTTAACTCTGCTTCTTTTACTTTATGGCTCTCCTTCCTGCTTCCTCCTTCACGATCTCAAAGGACTACCATCTTGCTTTGTTACTCAAGGTATTTCTTTTATGTCTCATCTGTTTTCAGTGCTGACTGGTCTGTAATGTGAATAACATTCATTTCTGTTTGTTTGATATTTGTTTTTGTTTCCTTGTATCAGCAGGAAAGCTTTTCTCATGCCTTATCTAATAAGGCAGTGGTGACTTGTTTTTTTCATAATCTTTTTTTATTACTGCCATATTTGTCATTATTGCCATTAGAACTGGGGACTGTTATTCAGCATCTAATGAAAGTACAATGTGCCACTGAAACCACTAAGAAACAGGTCTCTTGTTGGTATTGTTTATACACTCCCTTATGTATTTAATTCAGTATTGAAATCTGAAAGCAGTGACACAAACCTCAGAACACTGTTTTAAGCAGAGGTACTAACATGGATTTTATTTTATGTGAAACACTGTAGTTATACATACTCTAATAATTAAACAGTCTCTCTGAAAAGAAATTCCCTGGATGGGCTAAACAAGATTGAGGAAGGTGAGAGAGGCAATTATTGTTTTATCAATGAAGAGATGGTGAAAATAATTGCTCAGAAAAGGACTAGCTCTGAAGTTGTCGTGGGAGCATCATCATTTGCAGTTGTGATAAAGTCTGAGGAAGAAAACAATTACACTTGCCAGTAAACATTCTTCCTGGTGAGTTCTTCTGTTAAAGCTAAAACAGAATTCTAAATTAAGTAGATAAATTGAGAATCGGTCTGACTTGAACAACAGTGAACAGTGATTAGTAAATGTATATTTCAAGGCAGAGTCTTTTGTAAAGAGAAATGCACATGAATACAGGACACTTAGGATATTTAATCTACATCACTCTGCTACTATAGAATTGCAGTTTCCATTTTTAATAACATAGATCAGTTCCTTGCTTTTTTACTGAGGTTGTTATTGGATCTAAATAAAAACCAAAAACTTAAGAGTATAAAAAGCTGTAAAGAAGGATAAATCCTAACTTTTTTCCCAGAAATCTAATTCTTATAGTGTTCTTTTCCTGGAATGAAGGAAATTCTCATTATAACCATGACAAGATATTTAATATTATTAGAGGAGACATTCTCAACTACCTTTGAGAATGTTTTCCTGCCATAGCATTTCCCTTCCATGCAAATGTTATCTCGAGATGAGCAATAGTAGTACTACATTCTTCACTGTTGTCTTCCCTACATAGATCAATCTCCACATAGAACTGCCTGTTTCTGTTCTCTCTTTTTCCCCATTAATGGAGTGAGCAACTGGCTCTTAAATGATACTAAAGCAAGTATTAAAAGAACTGGAAGGGTGAGGAGATTCCACATGGTATTTTCATATAGTCATCAATATTTTTAATGAAAAAGCACAGATAATAAATGCATGTATAGAGTAATTGTTTCCACTGGAAAAGCTGAGTGCTATTTAGAACTCAGGCTTGGCCTATGGCACTTCACTTTTGCAAAGTCCTTGGAAGGGAGTATGGCATCTTCAGCAGAAACTTACATGAGGAAAATACTGAACAAGAAATGTTCAATTTCTGGGTTCTTTCCTTCTGTTATCTAAATTGTGTGTAATTTCATTTCCCATGGGAATAAAATAAATAGAGACTGCAGTGATCTGTGATCTTACTCCAGCTTTCTTTCCCTTCGTGGTAAATCCTTTAACATTGGAAAAGGGAGAGAAGCCTCTTGAAACCTGGAATGACAGTTTCTGAGCCTTAGTGTCATTAATCAAGATATTTAATCTCTATTAACCTTCTCATTACAACTTGATTGCTTTCCTGTGGGGGATTCTGTTTAATGGAAAGTTCAGTTTTGCACCTTATGATATTTGAACTGTAAATAATCAGGCAATTGTTTGGTTCAAGTTTCCAAGGTATTAAAGGAAACACAAGGTTTGGTGAATTCGTAATGAGAAAACCTTCTCATTTGACATCTGCAGTTCAGAAACTTACAGAGTAAAGAGGAGAATTGGCCTTTTGGTGTGCTACAGAACACAGTCCTCAGCCCTCTACTAATGCATGTACCTTTCCTAGGCTGTGTTAGGGAGCTGTAGTTATCATACCATGGGTTGAAGCTGAAGGCAGCTCCCTTCTTTTTTTGTTGTATGAGATTCCACATCTTTACTTCACTTTTTTTTTTATGGGTTTGATTTCTGTGCTCTGTCACAAAATGACACCAATAGGTGATGATATGAGGCAGTTCCTTACTTTGCATGAATTTGTGCATCCTGACCACCTTCTTAGAGCTGCTTGGGTATGGACTGCGATGTCAGCTGGGGAAAGATAGGAATGAAAGGGGAGAAAAAGCTGTTGGGAAGTAAATGATAGAACTTCTGTTGGCAGTACTTCTGTTGTACTGCTCACTGAGGGAAGGTGTCTGTTGCCTCCACTTGAAAATTCCAGCCCCTATCACTGCGTTTACGGAGTAAATAGTTGCATGTTGCTGCATGTGAATTTCCTCTTTTTTCTAATTTAAAAGAACAGAGAGATCATGGCTATGAAGAGAACTTACATATCCTCCTTCATTTTGCAGGACTCGGGACACCCCTGCACTGCCAGCGATCCTAACACGTGTCTGATGCCAGTATCTCCTCAGCATTTCATTGATCTCTTTAAATTTTGAGATGTTCAGTAACTGTTCTCCTGTGTTGTGCTCATTTTTGTGAGGAGTCAGGCCGGGTGTGTTATGCTCTTCATGCAATATATTTGTTTTGTCGTGGCTCCAAAAGAGGTGGGGAGCTTATCAGACAGGTGTGCTTGGAGTGGTGTTTTGCAGCAGAAAAGAGCTGAGGAGAGGACATTAAAAAGTCTTTGAGAAATCTGTATTGATCATTTTAATCTCAATTTTAAATCCATTTTGATGCCTTAATAATTGGTTGAAGTAATGTGAGAGGAGCTTTGAAGATTTTGTGGAGTTAAAACTATACTTACAGGGACCAAATGACTTTTTGCTGTTGCTAGTTCTTCCTTTCAGCCACTGTTTCCAGAACACTTCCATATAATTTGTGGTGTTACAGAGGCTAGGCTAATCATCCCCTTGGACTCAAACCAGTTACCAACAAAGCAGTAATCATTGTGAGATAGTAAACAAAATATATCTGTTGTTGGCCATATAAGTAGAGGACATTGACCAATTTTTTTATATATGTTATGCAAAAATATTTATTTTTCTTAAGAGGACTTTATTATGTACGTAACCCATCTCAGCATCCTCTGTAACTCGAGAGACGTATCTGGGGCTACTGGAAATTGACTTCTGTGGTTGTTGCTACAGCTTTCATTTATACTGCTCAGTACGTTTACAAATGCAGCTGCATTCATTCATCTTCAAGGAGATGGCATTACTGGAATCTAATGAGAACGGAGTTGTGTGTTTCTAGACTGTGGCAGGATATGATGTGACAAACTGAGGTTCTAACCTGACTTTACAAGCAGTGGGAAATCCAGGAAGCTGGTGTGAGCAGGAGGGCCTTCTGCTAGGTTAATCAGATCATAAATTCCCCAGGAAGCATTTTATTTGAATCTGTAATGCAAAAAGAAAAGAAAAAAAAAAACTTAAAGGTACAGGATAAAAATGGCAGGGATGTGGGTTTTCTTGAGGAAATTTAACCAATAAAATGTACAGAAAAATAAAACTTATTCTATTCTGTGGTTGCTTGTTCTGAATCTTGTTTTGCACCATGTAATAAATCATGTTTTTTATTACTCCTTCAGTTCTGTCTTGCATACAGATGAACCCATTTGAATTTTCTAATAAGGCTCTTCTATAACCTACTCTTGGTAGTAATTGGTAATGGAACAAGAAAAATGCAAGTAGTTCAAGTGCCATTGCTTTCCAGGGAAGATTGTATCAGCATTTCTTTGTTTAATGGGACAGATAGACTGTTATTGGGCTGCACAAGAAGGGAGTATTTATTTCCTTGGAAGATGATAGCTTTATTCACTAAAATTTCAGTCACACAGTACTCTTATCCACAGAGTTTGCTGAAATGTGAGGTTTTTCAACACAGGGATTTGTAGTTTATTTTCTTCCTATTAAGCCCTTTGCTGTGGTTATTGTAACTTTAAATTGTGGAGCTGTGCCATTCATTCATGAGAGTGCTGTGAGCCTTGCAGCTGCTCAATGTGCTTAGGAAGCTGCAGCTCCTCTTTACTCCTGCAGATTGCTTTCTTGCTTACAGGAGCATTTGTACCCTTGCGGAGTTGGTGACTGCTATTCATTAATCATTTCTTTAAGATGGTTGGAAGTTTTGCTACTCATCATGGACTGTACTGTAAATACCTGTGCAGCCCCTCCATACTCCTTTGTTAATATATGACATACTCCTTCATTAATATATGAGAAGCTCCCAAGCTGTTCCAGTCTCTCAATAATCATCTTCCCCTGTTAGGTCCTTTTCAGTTATGTCTGTGCTTCTCTTGTACGGAGGAGCCCGGAACTGGATGCAGCAGTTAGGGGTGGTCTCACCAGTGCTGAACGAGGGTAGGATCACCGTGCTGGTGTGACTTGGCCTAATGCAGCCCTGGCTCCTGTTCGGCTTCTTAGCGGGTGTTAAAAGCTTTTAACACAGCAAAACTGAGCTTTGGAAGTGGTGCCATGATCTAATTAAATATTTAGTGAACTATTTCTTAGACTGGGTGAATAATGAGGAGCTTGAGTAAAAGTACATGCTGAGAATTCATCAGCTGCATGAGATGATGCCTTTTAATTGTGCCACCCAACTAAAAGGCAATGGTAGTGATTTTGATCACTGAAGTGTTTTAAAATGGGTTTTATTTAAAGCTCTTGTAGGGCTTCACCTATGGTGTACTGATCTTGTTAATCCCTCACCTATAGCAAAGAGTGCTGTAACCTAGAAGTGTTATGCCTTAAACTAAGACCTTAACTAATGATTCTTTGTCCTCCTCAGCTGCTTGAGAGCAGCTCTGCGGAGCCTTGAGCCAGCAGTGGGTCCTTGAGGCCAAGAAGGCCAATGGTAACCTGGGGCACATTAAAGAGTGGGGCCAGAAGGTTGAGGGAGGTGATCCTCCTCGTCTACTCTGCCCTGGTGGGGCCACATTTAGACTACTGTGTACAGTTCTGGGCTCCCCAGTTAACAAAAGACAGGGATCTCCTAGAAGGAGTCAAATGGAGGGTTACCAAGATGATGAAGGGCCTGGAGCATCTCCCATATGAGGAAAGGCTGAGAGACCTGGATCTCTTCAGCTCCTCTCATCCCCAGCCCTGGGAAATGCGTGAACTTGATTTTGATGAGGGAAGAAGTAAAAATGCAATTAAAAAAAAAAAATCCTCACTCACAGGAAGAGCTACATGTATCATCCAAACAATAAAGGCATTTTGTTGTCTGGAAGGTGGAGGCAATGCAGGCAGAGGGTGGAAGGGGGAGCACCTGCACAAAGCTTTGGGACTGTGTGGAAAGCTACAGTATCAACATTAAATAACCAATACCCAATGCTTGGATCTAGTTGTTAAATTACAGCTCAGAATATTCAGGTGTCAGCCAACTATGCCATTTGCTTTTGCCCTCTGTGCTTTCAGCTGCAAGGCCCAGGTCCAGCCCCGTGAAAGATGGGAATGTAAATCCTCCCTTCTGCCAAGTGCAGGAGAAAGGTGACGCTGACAGCTTTTAGCACTGTACCTGAGGACGGGAATGGTTCAGAACGTGGCAGAGGTCAGTACCACTAAGCCAGGGCTTCCTTTGGTTCATGTGGCCCATTCCCTTTCAGGCGCTAAGCTGACAATGCTTACTTCTGCAGGTTCACGTGCCCATTCCTCTGCAAGTATGAATGAATCATGTTCAGTTTGTCACTTGTTGTACTCGATGGGTAGTCACTGTGTCTTCAGCTCAAAGCTGTTCTAACAATTTCCAGGGCACACACAAGGAGCTGCTACTTAATTCTAAGCTTACTTGAATAGTTCAGCTTCAATTTTCAGATGTGCTTTCCACCTGAAGGCTGTTTTTCGATAGTTTATAACAAAGTAATAAAGGAAGAATAATTCACTTGCTAAAGCTCAAGGCACTTCCCTCCCCACAGTGCCAGACCCCATTTGCTGTCAGACGAGGCACAGTTCTCCTTAGCCCACTTACTACCTGTGCAACCTGGGCTAGGGAGCTGCTTTGGCAGGGAGGTTGGACTCAATGATCTCTGGAGGTCCCTTTCAACCCCTATTTTTCTGTGCTTCTGACTGTGCAGAGCGTGGTGCTGGGAGCAGGAGGGGAAGTCATGCACCTCATCTGTTCCATCTCATCTGCTCCATCCTCATCTGTTCCAAAGAAGCCAAGTCCCAAGTAGCGCTTCCCAAATAAGCACATATGCAGGTTGAGAGGCAATAAAACACAAGAAAAGCAGCAAAGCTGACCTCCAGCTTCTAATTCTTCCACTAGGAGGGAAGCAAAAAGATACCCTGGCACCAGTGAGGAATCATCAAAATCATGCGAGACACCAAAAAACTTAAATGAAAGGCAAATACTGAAAGCAAGCCTGATCAATAGATTCCAAGCACACGGTGACCAGATGTTAAATTAAGGAGAAATCAGATGTGGGGAAAGTTCACCTGGACAATAATAACCCCTCCTGAGGTTGGCAGGGAACTCTGGGTCCATCTGGCCCAACTTCTGCAGGGACACCCAGAGCAGGGTGCCCAGCATCGTGTGCAGGCAGTTTCTGAAGATCCCTTCCTGTGTTCCAGTTTGTGCCCATTCCCTCTTGTCCCTGACAGTGGACACAACTAAAAAGAGCCTAGAATTAGTCGTACCTTAGAAATTGAGTAAAAGTGAAAATAAGACCCTCGTTTTCAGATTAATCCTATGTAAAGCATGACTGAATCTGCGGTATTACTTCTGGCAGTTTGGGAAACCTTGTGCTTCATCCTATCCAACAATAGTTTACTTCCTAATGGGAAGTGATGCTTGATTTGTTTTCCTTTGTTCGTCCTGTCAGATGTTGGCTGCCAAGATTCTGCCCAAATGTTCAAAAGATAAACTGTTTGCAGGCGTTCAACTGAGAGCAAGTCCGCTACAAATGGGCGCCCGTCAGGAGAAAGGCAGCGGCGATGCGGTCTTCACACCATCAGAGGGGTCAAGGCATGTGTGACAAGGAAAGCCCCAGCTGCCAGCAAGGGACAGCTACAAGAACGGGGTAACACTTCACATTACCCTGCAATTTGGACTCGGCATAATCAAGACTCCCTTCTTTTCTCCAGACAAGATGTTCTCTTCTGCCTTTCCAATACCAGGAGCATTCAGCAGTGTAATCCTGGGGAGAACAGCGACATTCTGAGGCAAACGAGATGTTCAAAGTAATACGTCGGAGGTTTTAGGCTGTACCTTCAGCTGCTCAGTCAGCCTTCCCAACACAACGGGTTAGAGGGACCGCAGAGCAAAACACCACTGTTATTTTCAGTCGTGGACAAACGAGTCCTGCAGAACACACACACGTT
Organism: Oreortyx pictus; assembly: GCA_036925125.1. NCBI lineage: Eukaryota > Metazoa > Chordata > Aves > Galliformes > Odontophoridae > Oreortyx > Oreortyx pictus. Next base: position 88,051,356 of record JAUPFR010000002.1, on the reverse strand, counting down.
TTTCTCTGCAAAGAGTAATGCTTTTCTTTTTTTCCCCTTCCAATCGCAAGCTCGTATTTCAGAATGCATTATTAAGCTTTCACTGGTGTTATTTAGTTCTCTGGAGCACAAAAAATACACGTGCTAGCCAGGCTTGTTATGCATTTGATAACAATACAGTAGCTTTGCAGCAGCTCTTAGTAAACACTGGAGACAGAAGAGAATAATTTTCTTCCCAGATACAGCACGAATATTCCTTCATTTGGTATCAACAGTCAGAAGCTGTAAATACTGTATGGAAAACACTTCCTTACGTTTCATTTGCAACTGTATACTTCATATCATTTGCTATTAATGTTATTTTTATCCCCATTTTTTTTTCTTCCAACTCTTCACTGCTTTGCAACAACTGAGGCAGCACTTCCTTTTTTTGGTGTTGCTATGCTGCTGAGTGCGGCCACAATAAATGCAACTCTGTTCTTTCAGTTCTTCGTCTTTGCAAGGTTGTCCTGCCCGCTCCATTCCATGTCTCAAATGGCACATAGCAGTCACACTGCAAGAGTAGATGTATATTTTTAAGAGAGACAGACAAAGTGATGATAAAAGCCTCTGCGAAGTACCACCAGTGACTAAAGCCTTTTAGGAACTGTTTTTTCCATCTTGACAGAGCTGGTCTCGTTTCCCAGGCACTTGCTCATCAGCATCCAAGTGGCAGGCATTCAGGCAGAAACAAGCACAAAAATAAACAAGAATGGTTTAGATGTAAAAAAAAAAAAAAATCCTGAGTGCATTCATGTTCTCATCAGACTTTCTCTACAGAGATAGGGCATAGAGTTTTGTCAGCTGATGTTTGTGTGCATGAACAGGCACTCAAAAGTTTTGGACGCTGAGAAACCTGTCAGGCAGAACTCACCTGGGCTGTGCTAACAGAATTTGGCAGCCTCCTTGTCCCACCACAGCCTGGAAACAAACATCTCTCTGCTCCCTCTCCCACCCGAACACGCAGCTGACCTACCTGCATTCTGAGGTATCCCTGTGGAAGAATTTTTCTCCCCAAGAATGCAGTTTGAATGAATAAGATCGTCTCTTTCAACCAATTCACCCTGTTTGGTTAGAAGCAACAGGACAGGAGGTAACAGTTTCAAGTTGTGCCAGGGGAGGTTCAGGTTGGATATAAGGAAAGATTTCTTCTCAGAAAGAGCGGTGAGGCAGTAGCACAGGCTGCCTGGGAAGGTGTGAAATCACTGTCCCTGGAGGTGTTGAGGAAATGTTTTACGTGTGGCACTGAGGGCCAAGGTGGGGATGGGCTGGTGGTTGAACTAGATGGACTTAAGAGGTCTTTTCCAGCCTGTAATGATTCTATGGCTCTATAAGCACTTTGCCTCAGCACAGAGAGGTGGAGGAGTCTCCTTCTCTGGAGACGTTCCAGACCCACCTGGACGCCTACCTGTGCAACCTGGGCTAGGGAGCTGCTTTGGCAGGGGGTTGGGCTCAGTGATCTCCAGAAGTCAACTTCCATCCCCTACAATTCAGTGATTCTGTTTAGACTGGACTGGAAGGATGAGAAGCTGACACCTAATGTTACCAGCAGCTCACTTAACTTCTGTCACAGTGCAGGATTAGTGGTTCTCACCTCATTACAGAGCCAGCATACGCACAAGCGTTCTGGGTCCTCCACTTCACAAGTGGATAGTGAAATATTAAGGAAAAATCCCGCTCTGCCAAGCTTTCATAACAGCCAATAAACAAAAGAAATACGTCTTTTAAACCAATAAACACAGTTACGCAAAACATTTTCTTTTTGTCAAAACTACTGAATTCTTCCCAGTACAAAAGCAACGGGTGATGCTCTAACTCTAGGATGCTGTAGCTCTTCAAATGGTATGACTCACTGGTTTACACAAAGGTCATTCCTTCCTTGGCCACATCCTACAGCAACGTAACTGACATCCACACAGAGGCAGCAAATCCGTTTGACAAAAGGGAAGAAAAGATCAAAGAGTAATGCGTTTCAGTTCAAACTAAATCTTTATTCATATGGAAAATACTATTTTTCTTTTTGCAAATGATGCTAATAAATAAAAATACTCAGAAAACTTTGCTTAGAGTTAAGTGACTACTTACAGCCACACAAAGCTTTTAATTCCCGTTAAAACCACGCCAACAATCATGCAGATTGGCTACGAGAAAGCAATATAAACTATATTTTATTTTGTGCAATCTTATTATACAATCTCAATGCTATCTTCTTCTAAACCATTTCACACAGATTGAAATGCAATTTCAAAAACAAATATTAGGGGACATATCTTACACTTATTCCACATATGGAGCCGTGTATATTTTAAGCCCATAAACGTCAATGTAGTTAAGCATTTAAAGAAGGGAAAAGAAAAGAGGACCCCGTTCTGAGAATTCAGACAAGTTTATAAACACACGAAAAGAAAAGCTCACGCCAGTGAGTTCTCAAGACAAACACATTATCAAAACATAACAATAAATTATATTAAATTTAGTCACGTTCATCCTTAAAACGCTTCCTTTTATTTATTTATTTCTTTTCTGAGGAAGTATCACTTGGAAAGCACCCCACACCTTCCGTCAGTAAGTCATACCTGAAGTTTACGTATCTCAATTTCCCCACTCGGATACAGTTTTGTTTCCTCCTAGACGTCAGCTCCACGAGCACAGTCTCTATAGTAAGTTTAAAAACAAAATGCTTTGCAGTGAAGCTGTGCATCAAACACATCATCAAGGTGAGAAACAGGCACTTGACAGTATAATGTGCAAGGCAAAATCTTTACTGGTCACAGTATAAACAGTTTCTTCAGGAGGGAAATTAAAAGTTCTCAGCCCACCCTGGAGAGTAAAATACCAAGGGCTGCTAGCAGTTCTCCTTCTGGTCTCTTGGGTCAGCACCAACAACCAACTAAACACCAGCTCACACCTTTGGTTTAGATGGTATTCCATTAACTATAAAATGCAGCATACTTTACCAAGAACCCTACCTCTTTCCTATAATTAACCTCAGCGTAAGCACTTGCCAAAGGCAAACACTGAGTTTATTCACAGACTAAATAACTCAACATAAATGCTAACTCTTTCTCCTCTGTATTTTTTAATATATAATGCCAATTTTATAAATACATTTGCCAGTTACAAGATCCTGTTCTGCAGCACAAAACACTGATGTTCTTCTATACAGAATTAAGAGCAATATCTTTTAACATTCTATTAAACTCAACCAAAAAAAAAAAAATGCATTTTGCTACATCTCTCTCGAGGCACATCTCAACAGGAGACCCCAAAGAACACCTATGCAGGAACCGTAGGCCGGGAAACCGTTACAGGGATTGGAAGAGAGAGGAGAAAGAGAGCACTAAGAAAGCAACAGCGATGCAGTAAGAGAGACAAGGTACAAGCTTAGAAGAGAACTGCATGCATCCCTTTTGGTAAGCACAAGCTTCTTGCAAAAATACGTTTGCAGGATATCTATTAAATATAAAGGTATACATTTCCTTGTAAAAATGCTGATTTTCTCTCAAGTACTAAGCTGATCCTCACACTGCACCGGCCACATTGCGAGGCAGTCCGACACAAGTTTTCAGTCCAGTTACACCAGTTTGACAAACAGGAGAGAAAAGGCTTCTGCTCACGTCTGCCATGAAACTTTTGGTTTGATTGGTTTCCCACGGATGTTAAAAGTAGTATTTATATAGGTCATACAAATGAAATGGAAACCAACTTTGGATCTGACAATGGCTGCACTGCTGATGAAACAAGACGCTAGAAAGAGGCACTTATAAGTATTCTATGTACATTTCAAATCTCCAGTTTAGCACTTTGCCCCCTTTTACCAAAACTGAAAGTATCAGTAGCAAATAAGACAGAGCTCTGTTAAGAAAAAATGCTTCAGAAACGGCGTGCATGCACAACCTCATCATGGCTCAGTTATCCCACAAATGCCACAGTCTATTTCAATCGCTACGTACGGAGGGAAGAGTGAGGGGCAGCTGACAAATGGTACAGAACAAAACAAAAAATTGTTTGTAGCACAGGGAATAGCTACCGTAAAAAGGAGAACATTCATCCTTCCGTAAGAAGCAGCGTATCCTCTGATGCAGGATTACACATGCTGAGTACTGAGCTCTACCCACTGCCGCTTTCCAAACTTTCAATCGTTTCTATTTTTGGCACGACATGCATCTTAAAAACTGAGAAGTTCAGCTTTGTCAAATGACATTCAGTACAAAAAGCTCTGGAAGACCCATTTGACATTGACTACAGGTGAAGTTCCCGTGACGGAAGGAATTACATCGGAGTCGTACTTTCCCATTTCACACACAGTGCGCTGTGACAGTTGAGCATTTCGTGTGCACGAGCTGAAGCATATGCTGAGGCTGAAGATTTGGAAAACAGTCTACAAAGTATAAGCGTTCTTCCTGCAAGCTACAGATGAGTATTCTTAGTTTAAAAGGGACAGCATCAAAACTAAAATTCTGAGTGACCCTCAAACACCGGGGACAAAACCAGGACCTCAAGCTAGTGGAAGTTCCTACATAAGGCAGTCAGATTTACAACCAGTGTATACATTCACTAAGGAATTACTCTTTTTTTTCTTTTTTTTTTTTTTTTGGTAAAACCAACAATCGAACAAACTACAGTCTGAATGTGAAATATAGGCACAAAATAGATTCTCTACTTTTTTCTTTTTCGTGTGGAAAACATAGCTATTTAACAATGTAATAAGAAAATTTACTATCAGGTGAGCAAAAATTTGTAACAATCTGAATAAAACAAAGTACTGTATAAAGGTGCAATATTGAGCAGATTTGATTTTGGTTTAAACATACAAGTAAATCATGGAACCTTTCTCTTCTTACCTACGAAGTATTTCACATCACCAGTATCATTCCAGTTCTTCCCAGTTGTCAGTGAGGTTACCTTTGCTCTGACGTCTAATACTAACCAGCTTTCCAGCCGATTTGATACTCCACCTGGAACTGTTTCCTGAGCTGGCCAGGTTTGTGTATTTTGTGGAGCCTTTGGTTTCATCTTCCCAGCCCGACCAGGCTGAATAGTCACTTAAAGCAGCTGCTGCATCGCTGCCAGAGTCAGCAGCAGTAATCTGTGGTGGTTCCCAGCCCTCAATCTCATCTGGTTTCCTAGATTGGACATTCTGCTTTATCACCAAACTGTCCCAAAAACCTGGCTTCTTTTCTGACTTCATCTCTTCCTTTAATTTTAGGTTTGTTCTAGAAAATAACAATGATGAGGTGATTAATTTCTTCATTTAACGACGCACGTAACAGTTATTAATAGCATTCAATTAAATTACTACATTTTATAGGAGTGAATTATTCAACAGAACCAAAGCATCTTGAATTGTATCCAGTGCTAGCTCTGCATCTTCACTAAAGAAGTCACTGGTCATTCTATGACAGCACAGCCATGACTGTCATCTTCAGGAAAAACACCTTCCAATACGTATAAGGCTAAGCACTGTAGACTTGCAGTGGGAAAACAACTTGTCATACTCAATCCAGTTTTATGTTAATAGAGCTCTCCACCCCAACCCATGAGCACAGGCCTCATGAGCAGTGGCTGAGGGAACTGGGATTATTTACTCTGGAGGAGACTCAGGGGAGACCTTATCGCTCACCAAAACTAGCTAAAAGGAGCAAAACTGAGAAAAAGCAACTTTTGTGTGTAATCCATACTAATAATCTCTCTTTCAGAGACATTTAAAAGGCTACTTATGATAATAAATTTCTTATCTCGTTAAGAAGAATTATTTTGTATATGCAGTGAATAGCATTTAAAATACAAAAGGTACAAAATGTCAAATGTTTCTGAGTAAGTTTATGTACAAGGTCATAGGTGTAACCAAAAAACAGAACACAAAAGGCTGAATACCAGTGGTGAAACGCACAATCTTCATGGTTCAATAAGATAAGAAGAAAACTAAAAGGATTACCTACTACCAGCATACAAATTAGCCACAAATAAAACACCCACTGAAATATGCATATTTCTATTAAGAGATTTTTCCCCTCTAACAAAAGCTTGGCATAAGGAGCTTGATGCTATCATATTTAAGTGGAAGCAACAGAACCAATACCTTTAAAAGGGCTTTTCCTTCAGTGAACTTAGCATTTGCTGAACTGTCATCATGTTAAGGCACAGATCCCAATCATTATTCTTATATTTTGTCCCTAGAGCACTTGAAAAGTTGCATTTTCTCTGAAAGTAAAGTCAAAGTCGTGGCATATGGATACAGGAAGAACCCCCAAACTTAGCACCCTATGAAAGCGGCATGTATTCTAAAAATCTCTTTCCATATTTACAGAAACTCAAATTTTCATACTGTCTCTGTTCTCTTCACCGGGTTATTTCATTCCCACTTTCTGCATATATGACAAAGGGTCCTTAAAGCAACTTAGTACCAAGAAAACTGTACAGAAACTGGAGCTGGGAACTCGTACTGATCAGGCTCAAAATGACTTGAAAATGTATGCAACATAAATATCATACATGTATGCATTTACATGCACATAAACATTCTGAAATGCATCTAATTCAGAGTCAACTGGAAACAAAACACACTGTGACAAGTCTTAGCAAAACTTTTAGGTGGCTGGAACTGATGAGTGGCACACTTCCTCCTGTTTGTGACCAAGGCAATCAGGCAATGTACAGAGATAAACCCTACACGTGCTGTAATAGTGGAAACTGTCAACCCTGGGAAGAGGTCTGTCTGTTCAGACAAGGGCACCAGCCACAACACAGTACAGAACTGCCCCGTGAGCATTTCAGCTCCAAAAGGGAAGATCTGCACAACCTGGCACAGCTACGTCTCTTGGCCCTTTCAGGTGTACACAAGACTTCAAAGAAGGAAGTAAAGCATGTAAAAGAAGGAATTCCTAAGCTCAACTGCTAAGTAATCAGTAAGAGGAAAGAGGGCCACGGATGACTCTTCTACTCAGAAACCTTTACACCGCTGAATTCCCCCTTCTTCCTGACATGCCTGAATAGGTTATCAACAATACCCATCCTTTCCTAGCACAGCATGTTTTTACGAGTGTTTAACTTACAATGAATAGTTCTGAAATGCACATAAGCCTTTCTCTGTGATTTAATTTCCAGGAGCTGAACATTACTGCTTTCCAGCCTCTTCCTCCAATGTTTTGCAGAGCTATTTTCTGTTCCAGTTTGTGTATTTTTACAGCAGACAGAACAATCAGATTAACTCACCCTTTGGATTTTGGAGACTTGCATCCGGCCAGCAACTGCTGTTCATCATCTTTATTGAACATAGATGTCACTTCCTTCCAACCCCGGAAGCTTGCACCTTGAACCTATGCAGAGAAGTAAACACGCTCATAAATGTGCAGTAAAGAATTTAAGCAAAGAGTGCGTGCCAGCACCGACTGCTTGGGTGGCTGATAGGCAGCCACATCCCCACTCCTCTCATGCTGTGCATGGGAGCACGCAGGATCTGTCCTTTTGAGAAAGACTAGACTGGATGACTGCAGAAAGAGCTGATTCCTGATGAGTTAAGAGTGCAAGACCTTGCCGGTCTGCAGGAGCTGACAAGTGGTGTCAAAGAGCACAGCTGGGCTCCTGGATGCTCTCCTGCAGCCATGAGCTGCTGGCTGCATGTTCACCTATCACAGATAAGGAGGGTGAAAGAGGGAATCTAGGTAGGGAGACACGGGGAATCTAGGCAGCTGAGCAAACACTTAAAGGGATTTCAGCAGATGGAACTGGACAGTGATTGCTAGAAGGGGTCACAACAGCCAGGACAGCTAGCTGAGTCATCAAACTCCTTAGATTTTATCTGCTTTCCACAATCGTTCCTGTTTTAAAACTCACCCAAACTGCATCTCACTGTCTTGCCCCCAGCAGGGGAGATGGTATGTGTGTTGGTTCTGCAGTGAGATGTGACACAAACACCACTGGGTGCATCACGGTGTGCTCTCTGCATTTATGCCATAAATTTAACCATCCCAGCAAAAAGATTTCCAACAGTATTAAGGGTTTAACTCCCTCTCCCTCAAAGAAAAAGTTACTGGTCATTTGTCCTTTGATAATACATTTAGTGACCACAAAATGCAAGCACCCGTGCCCAACAGAACCTAGAACCTGCCTGTCATTTCTTGCAGAGTCTAGTAAGAATGGCACAGTCTATTACTGATAACCCAATAACATAAAAAAATACAACAATACATTATGAAATACATAAACAATCGAAAGAAAATTGTAGTTGTCAACACAAGTGAAGGCTAATTCATCACCTATTTTTACACTTAGTTCTTTCTGCAGAACTCACTGGTATAAATTATTATGAATCTGACATTTTAATCAATTACAGATTATAGCTGGTATGCTCACACAGGTGTTAAAAGATGCATGAGAATATAAATTGAGTGCAAACCAGGTAGGAAAACACAGATACTGCCAACTCCTGCTTGCAGAAACCCACAGCTTCCACTGTTAGGAGAGTAAATCAGTGCCCTCTCTGTTGTATGTCAGCCACAGAGTATTGCCATCTCTTGCTCTCCCATCCATCTGTGCTTCTCAGCCACCTCCATACTCACTCCTGAACGATCCCAGATACTAAGGGCCAGAAGACAGAGCAGGCCCAGTTGAGGATTAGCAGGAAGGTCTCATCTAGACTTTCCCACCACTCCATTTCATGTTGCTGGGATCCAAACAAGGATCCACACTTAACCACAGCCCAGGGGACCTCTAATGAGGGCAGGCTGAGCAAGAAAGGGACAGACTCTTTAGCAGAGGGACAGAACAAGGGGAAATGTTTTCAAGCATAAAAAGGGTAGATTGGTTAGGTTAGATAGAAAGATAACAAGCTTTTACAGTGAGGGTGGTGAGGCACTGTTACAGGTTGCCCGGAGGTGTGGTTGATGCCCCATCCCTGAAGACTTTCAAGGTGAGGCTGGGTCAGATCCTGTGCAACATGATCTAGCTGCGGTGTCCCTGTTCACAGCAGTGTGACTAGATGGCCTTCAGAGGTCCCTTCCAACTCTCAGGATTCTATGATTCCATGAATTCGTAGCTCTCACTTGTGGAATATGGACACACCAGGCACAGGAAGATCGTGTTCACCACAACCCAGTGCTCAGCTACTGCTCTGCCCAAACCCACACTGAAAGCCACAGCCTCCCTCACAGCTCCAGAAGAAAAGCAGATGCTTCTATGTAAGTACTTTTTTCCACTACGAGAACAAAGTGAGTACAGGTTATAAGAAAGCTCTCGTACACAAACAGATGCTATTTTTAATAATGTTAAAAATACAAAGACAGCTAACCTCAGCTCTTCAGCTTTCTACCCCTGCAGTAGACTAGCCCTACATATGCTGCCAACAACTGCCAATAGCATCAGACACCAGGCAAGCCACGGGTGGTGCCTTCAAACTTCAAAAGATACCTCACCATGCCAAATCTTGCACTGAAGCTAGGAGCCTCTTCAGGTAATATATAATGCTTGGAAATGCCGTGGTGTAAACAGAGGTCTCAGTCCCAGCCTTTAAGGCCCAGCCCTGTTGTCAGCTTTTTCTGTTCTGTTAAACTTAGAAGTTTAATATGATGATTTTGTTAACGCATTTTGGATTCCTGTCACTGCAATGTAGCTCATTCACAACAAATATAAAAAAAAATGGGAATCTCCAAGATCTTAGACCTTGAAGTGGCCTCCATCTTCTGCTACCTTACTCAGGCTTTCCCATTGCAAGCCTCTATAGGCAGGATCCTTTGCTAACAGCTCTTAGTGCTATAATCTTTCAGGCTTGATAAAAGACCCAACAGCTCTCAGTGGTCTAACTTATACATAAGCTTATCAATCTTCAAAAATAATGGTTCATCTAACATAATAAATCTGCAGATGAAACGATGAAAATAAAAGAACCATCCCACTTCAGTTTTCAGATGGCAATCTAATACAGAGACAGACAACTAACTTATACTGTATGTGCCTTTAAAGAACAGTGTTGACAACAGGCCAATTGGAGAGAAACACCTATGCACACCTATGTTTAATGTAAAAAGGTTATACCTTTACACACTAACTCTGTAATAAAATCCTGTTAATATCAAGACACATTGTCCACGTTTTTTACCTTTGCATATTTTTACATCTGATTTCACTAAGCCTGATCTGCAGATGACTTCAAGAACAATTATCAGAAGAGGCCCATTCAATATCAAGCAGATGCCATATGCAGGTCTCTAGACAGAAATGTACAGAAGGCCAGCTGGTTCTCTCTACCTGTGTGTGAATCAGTAACTGCATATACCACATTGTGCTACTCCTTCAGCGTCTATCAACTTACACTGTAATGAAGTATGCCCGTGACAGATACAGTAAACCTTTTAAGATATCCTTCCACCAATTCATTTATTTCCTAGATGCTGAACTATTTAAGACAGGGATCTTTCTTTTTGATCACGACTGTGATAAAACTGTCACATGCTAAAAAGAAATTCCCTACAACAGCAAGACACATTTGCTTATTTCTTTACAATTCCCTTTGAAAAATTTAACCTGCAGGTTAGAGCTACTCCCAGTACAGCTGGAGTTATTACAATTGTGTTTGCTTGTAGGTACTATTCAGTAAAGAGATCCTGAACTCACTGTTGTCCGAAACTGAGAGTTTAAAAGACATGCAGTAGTTTCAACAACTTTGCAAAGTTATGTACTATATGAACTACTGATATGGTCTTCGAGCATCAGGCCACCTGCAGAAGTTCTGTATTTTGTTTTTATGACGTATCAGTCTACACAAAACTCAAAAGTGTTACTCCTAAAGTTTTCAAATAAGTCACAGAATTGTAGAATTGCTGAGGTTGGAAAAGACAAGCCCACATTTATAACTGACTGGTTTGTATTCACAAGCTTTTAAAGAACTTTCTCATGCCCCAAAGGAAAAAGAAAGAATTCAACATCCAAAGTTCCAAGAACCATAGAGTCCATAGGGCTGGAAGAGACCTCTGATATGTACCCACGCACACTGTCCAGAGCAGGGACACCCAGAGCAGCTTGCCCATGCCTGTGTCCAGCAGGAATGCTGCTCTTCATTTCCCTCACCAGACTAAACTCTACACGGGCTCTGGCTTTCCTAACCTCATCACTGCACACTCAAGAGAGTGTCTTTATGTTCCCCTTCCATCACTTGACCCTGTTTTCACCTCCTGTATGCTTCTATTGTATGGGTTTTTTTCAGAAACATCTTGCTCACCCACACAGGCCTCTCATCACCTCTGCTTGCTTCCCTGTTTAGCAGGACAGACTATTCTTGAGCTCAGAGGAGGAGATAACTGAAAATCAAAGCTGACAACACTAGAAAAGAACTGTGTGTACAGACAAAACTCTAGGTTTAAAACAAAATAAAAACATAAAAACAAAAGACAAGTGAAATGCCCAGAGGGGACTGCTAAGAAAACAGATTACAACTAAGTACCAGTATTGTAACATCAGATGTTAGAAAGCCTAAGCCTTTAGAAGACCAACCTGGATGCCGTGGTCTACTATTTCTCAAAAATGCCAGTGAGGAGCGAAGTAGAAACCTCTCAATATGTCATTTCAGTGCTGCGTGAAGTAGGATCACAGGATGCTCTCGTGCTAGTTTGACTACGAGAGCACGGAGTGCTCCCATCACAGCAGCCATTCATAAATACTTTTCCCCCCAACATCCATTTTAGGTGTTGAAAATATGCATCACAACGCTGCGTGCAATCACCTGAACGGATCAGCAGAAGTGAAATGTAGATGTAAATCGATCCATCAAAGGGCAAACTACTGAAAAACCATCGTCTTCTTCCCCGGCGTTCAGTAGGGTGAATTCCTGCTTATGAAGGCTTCTCTCTACACTGAGAAAGCTGCCATTTAATTAGTGTATCTACTGACACCAGGAGTACAAGCAGCCACTTCAAGAACATCATGCAAAGGATGCAGTCTGTCCATCCCTAGTCTAACTGCCTGCAATTTTCTCCCCCTCACCGCTATTCCCTCTGCTTTGCCGAACCTTTAGTACTGGTGCCCATCTGTCGGACAGATTCCTGGAGAGAATTTTCACAAGACGGCAGATCTGGTTTATCAGATGCTGCTGCGGAAAAGGCAAACCCAGCTCATTACCTACCGACATTAATACCGCCTTCCTTATCCCATGGCTTTGTACCCACTTGACACTGTGAAAATCAGATGAAATTACCAAGCAACCAGAAAACTAAGTCATTTGTTTTTTGCGTTCTTTTGGTTAACGATAAGAGCCAGCTCAATAAAAGATGCCAGAATCAGATAATCACCAAAGAACACAGAGGTTAGGGGCAACAGAACATTTTCCGTAGCAGAAATTACTCTATGAATTCAAGCAATAAAAATTGCAGCCATCTATCTTCCACAGAGCCTTGTAGGTACAACATGGCTTCCCTGAACTCACCCCTCTAAGGCTCATTCTGTAATCTCAGCCCTTACAGGAAGGTTTTTCTGTTTTGCTGCCCATATTGATACATGTGAATTAGCTATATATACACTACATATGTTGACCAGAATTTTTTCCATCCTTAGACCAAAAAGCAGTGAACAAACGTCTACTAACTATTAACTTGATATGTAAAGTACACCAGAAAGGGTCAGGTCCTCTTAGTTGGAAGTCTCCTATAATCTTGAGAAGTATCACTACCAATTAAATACTTTGAGTGTACCAGTTTTCACCACAAAAACAAATTCAGATGATTGACACGACCCTCAGCTTCCCATACTAGGTAGACAGGCAATGAGTAATAAACGAGCCATCAAGGAGTCTACCGGGAAACAGTAAAGCATTGCTAAAATGACTTTTCAGTTAATTTTACTGTCAAAGGTACATTATTTATAATTAGAGCTCTATATAATGTTAAGAAGGTTCATGAAATAATAGGCTAAATGGTAATAAGTAATACTAGCAGTTATGTACTAAAGAAGTAAAACGCTCCTAAAAGTAAACTAAAACAAGTATGTTGTAGAAATACATACATGCTCATATAGATGAATACATACTGAAGAAGAGTAAACTTAACTGAGAACAGTTAACTGTACATGAATGCTGCATTATGGTGGGGAGGGGAGAAGCACAGTCTCAATCAAGTCTAAGAATAATAGTAAGGATTTGGGACATTTCATTAGAGGTACATGACAAAGAGCTAACATTTTGAAGTGAGCAATTCGAGTATGTTTGAACATCACTGTGACTAAAACAGTATTGCTTCATGAATGGGTAGTAGTACTTGCAATATATTCTCATTAGACTTTTCTACCTCTTGACTGCTAACCAGCAGGGCTCCAGGGAACAGAAGTCATGCTCTGTGGGCTACAAGAAACCACATAACAAGAGTCTTAGCAACCAAAAAGAGCAATTTTGTGCTCTGTATACCTGCAGTGAGAGTCAGCGTGTTCAGTACTGTTGTGTAGTTAAGCAGCTAATCCCTAAAAAGCCTCAACTCAGCATGTATGAAATGAGATTTCTAGAAATGTATGTTTTGGCCAAGTTTGAGTAGACCATCACAAGTATTTTCACACAGGACTGACAACTGGTGAATCAAAATCCTTCAGCGATGTAGAAGCACTCCACAAAAAGCGTGCACATTTTTTTGTTTTAATGGAAACAAAAATGGATTTTCCTCTCAAACATGACTGAGAAGAAACAACTGTTTGTTCTGCAGCTTCCCTCCCTCCTCTGCCGCTCTGGCAAAATGCGGCTAAAATAAAAAGCCAGGGAGGAATTTTCCATATAAGTACTTTACAGGTCAATAAAGTTACAACTAAGTGTTTTATAATAAAAAAATGTCAATCAGCTTTAACTAAAGAAGTGTTGTTCCCACATCACAGGAAGCCTATTCATAACATGCAAGAATTCCAACAACAAGGAGTTCAAAATTAAAGAAACAATCCCCTTCCAAATTTGTCTCCCAGATATCAAAGCATTTTCAGGGAGAAATTTCCCAACTTTCTTGGTCTGCAGAGCAAAAATTATTCTGTCCATGAGTGAAACTCCAGAATTTGGCCCTAATGGATTTCCCAACATCTCTAGTATCATTGCTAAGATAATGCATCTTGTTTTTCCAAACCACCTGTGCCTTTTCAAAAGCTGGCCTGGTAACAATTACAGATGATGCCTCCACTGTACTTCTAATGCTGAAGTTCAGCACTGGGACCAGTCCACTGAATCGTGCTTAGTTGAGGCCAAAGAGTGATGTGCAGCAGGTTCCAGCTTCTGCCATTCCCAGTGCAAAACCAGAGAGTTCACAGCTCCTCCAATGGAAACGGCACATAGCTTTCAGAACAGCTACACCTGCCTGTTTGGTGAACCACAAAGAAGGAACCAGAGAACTCCAGCATAAAAGCCAGTATGTCCTCACTTCGGGGTGGGCAACTTCTTGCACGAGCACAATGTGAGATCATTTTGAAACCCATGGCTCCAGCCACTAGGACCCGCTTATGCTTGTGCAATTTCAAATCCAGGTCAAAGGCTTTTCTGTTGGACTGGAAGTGAGGACTGGCCTAAAACTTGGGCTTTGTAATACCATAAAGGGTATCTCCCTAAAGGGCATGCATAACAAATTTGAATTCTTTTTCTTCAAGAACTTCATCGCTCTTCATTATACTGCATCAACATGGAGACCCATTCATGAAATGCATACACTGAAAAGGCCACACGTATAAAAAGCCTTCTATATTAAGGATTCTGGAACTCAAGGGATACTGCTTTACTGACAGCTTCTAAGAAGACAGAAGAACCAAATAAAACTCCGAAGTGCTTTCAGAAACAACAATAAACAAAAATAAGATGAGAGGGATAAGGGGCAGTTTTAGTGAATACATTTTTAAGACAAAGAGATTTTGCTTTGCAACAGAAAAATACCGCAGCTCAGTGGTTTGCCCCGGGGCCTTTTTTTTTCCCTGAAAGCAAAACACACTTAAGCAAGTCTTCCTGAATGACTAAGAAATGGACAAAGAAGTTTCAATATAAAATAACGTCAAGATTCTTTTCCTAAGCATTTATCACCTGGCATAAAATAAATAGCAGTTTATGTCTCCAGAATGAGGAATACCTTTTTTTTTCTTTCCTAAAAAGAATAAAGATATAGCACAATTGCACTTCTATTTTCAGTGAAAATCATGCTGCACCTCAAGGAGAACAAAAAAGAAAGTAACAGAAGCAGATGTTCAGTTTATACATGTTAACGTGAAGTATTCTATTACGCTAATGACGCTGTTTTTAAATGCTTTTCTCTATACCTATGGAATTTCAAAACAAGCTCTAGCATATCATAGCGACTTTCAGTTCTTTCATCTTCTATCAATGTAGTTTAAGAACATTACAAAAAAAATCTTGGACACATATCAAGGTAAAAAAAAAAAAAAAAAAAAAAAAAAAAGTGTAACTCAAAGGCCGACTTTCCTGAAAGAGATGTAAGATAAAGTCCTTGTGGTCACAGAGCCAGCTGAGTTACATATATAACGAAAACTATACAAAAATCTCCCCTGCTACTTGTATTTCCAGCATAGGTAATTCTTCTATACTTCAGATTTCACTTCTGTTATTCCTGTGGATTCTTATTTTCATTTTAATATACACATGTTTTAATACATACTACATGAAAAAATAAAAATAAAGGAACTTTTCTTTCGAAAAATAATTAGAACACTCTTTTTATTTCCTTTCAACTACTATGCTGCTAGTATTACTTCAATAAGAAATTACAACAGTATGAGGACCATAAGTAACTATAAAATCAATTATAAAGTACATAAATGTCCTCCTTAATTCAGACTGCACATGATAAGCAGCCAAGTTCCTAACAGACACCGTGTGAAATACATATACGATATAAAACATGTTATACTTCCAAAGAACGGATATTTACCTTTGTTGCAAGTTGAGACACTGAAGATGGAACTTCATCATGAAGAAACTGGTCTTTATTCTCAAAAAAGAAAAGAATAAAGATAAAAAAAAAAAAAAAGCTCATGGTCAGTTCAGTTTGACAATCAGTAGCAACATTTCAGAATAGTCATAAATGCTTTCATCCTATTCAAAACATTGTGACAGAAAATTGACAAAATGTGATCACATCGCAGAACTGAGCAAACGTCACAGCTAATGCTGCATCAGCACTATGCTTCCACTTCATTACAAACTTTTGCCTGCATTCCTTTCTTTGCTATTTTCGAGATTTCTGATGAAAACTGGAGTACTGAGGATGCTAGCAAAGGTAATTTAATAGGGCAGCATTTTTGTACATCTCTGAATCAAGCTGGTATCTCTGTTCACTCAAGCAAGCCATCAACAGCATCCCCAAGACAGGACAAGTAAGATCAGTACCAGGAAGAGTTTACAGGTCAAAGAAGGATATGAGAAGCGAGCCACAAGAATTGTGGGATTTTAACTTTTTTCAGTCTGTGTTTTAACAAGATTTTTTTTTCCTCTGCACGTAGCTCCAAATACCAGTAGTCCCTAAATTTAAAATAGGAACAAAAACCTACAATTTACATAATTTGAGAGCAATTCCAAAACAAACCAAAAGAAAAAAAAAAAAACCCTCACAAAAATTACAGGAGAATGATTTACAGGAAGCACCTTTGAAGTGACAGTTTCACAGAACTCCCAGTATCTACTTTGGTCCATTTTATTCTTATGTCAGACAACTATCACTTCAAAATCAAATTTGTTGACTCCTTCTTTTTTCAACTGAAAGGAAATGTTAACAAGTTTATATGCTTAGGATCGTTTTTATTTTTGTTTTGTTTTTTGCTTTTTTATTTTTTAAGGTAACTCCATGTAAATAAATCCACACATCTATACGCTAAATAGATTCATAGATTCATTAGGTTGGAAAGGACCTACAAGATCATCTAGCCCAACCATCCTCCCACCACCATCCCTACCCACCAAGCTACTAAATCAAATCCCTTAGCACCTCATCTAAACGCTTCTTGAACAGCGCTAGGGACGGTGCCTCAACCACCTCCCTAGGCAGGCCATTCCAGTGCCGGACCACTCTCTCAGAGAAAAAATTTTTCCTCAAATCTAATCTAAATCTTCCCCGGCGCAACTTGTGGCCATTCCCTCTTGTCCTGTCATTAGTTACCTGGGAGAAGAGGCCGACCCCCTCCTCACCACAGCCTCCCTTCAGGAAGTGGTAGAGTGCAATGAGGTCTCCCCTGAGCCTCCTTTTCTTCAGACTAAACAATCCCAGCTCCCTCAGCCGCTCCTCGTAAGACTTGTGCTCCAGACCCCTCACCAGTTTTGTTGCCCTTCTCTGAACTTGCTCCAGGGCCTCGATGTCTCTCTTGTAGTGAGGGGCCCAAAACTGAACACAGTACTGCAGGTGTGGCCGCAAAATGCCCAAAGACCTGTCACTTTGATGACAGCATTAGGAAGAGGTGAGAAAGCTTACAAGAGAAGTATTATGTATTTCTAGTCACAGGAGACCCCAGAAGTATCAGCCTCCTCTGGGACAGGGCACCTCCTTGTCCCATGCATCCTTTTTGACTTACATTTATTTTAATTCCCTAGTAATGTTTCCACGTACAGGCAATCCTTCATATTGTACACGACTCAAGGATGGCATTACGAGCATTTCTAGAACCAGTATGAAGACCACCACGCTGTAGTTCAACAACAACTGTATGTTGGAAACAGCAATTTGCAGACAGAGAGGTGTACTTGTGGAGGCAGAATACAAAGTGAGGAACTTCTGCCATCACCAAAAATGAGACTACTGCTTCCTGTGGATCTCATAAGTTTCTGAGCTTCTGGATTTTGGTCAACTGTCTTGAAACTGCAGGATATCATTGGAGATGGGATACCAAAGATTGCAAAGTTAACATCTGTGCAATACTCCAAACCGAAATTCAATTACTTTTTTTTCACCTCCAGTTTAGAGAGAATTATGGGATCACTGGCACTATTTTAAACAGAAATTCCATGCAGAGTTCCAGGGTAGGAGCTAGACAACACTTATCTGATTTATCCAAATTTTCTACCCAAAAGAAAAAAATAATAATAATTTAAGTACTAGCAAAGCCTCCAGGAAAAATAAGGTAAGAGGAAAAGTGATTTCAGCCACCCAGAGCTGTCGGTGCCGCCAGGTACAACAAGCACAATGCTGTCTCCAGAACAAACAAGGCACCACTGGTACCTCCCACAGGAACAACACCTCTCACTTTCATTCTTCCAGCTCTCCAAACACACTAAGAAGGATTATAAAAATATGGCAATGTGTAAAGAAAAGATGGAAGGGCGAAGGCATACAGCTTCTAACAAGCCAGAGCATACAGAAACAAAAGTGCAAAACAACTTTCACAGTGCAAGGTTTTAGGGAAAAGCTGAGATGCCATGAGCATCTCACGGGGCTGGGGAGCCAGGTAACAGGCACAGTAAAACTGGAACACCATCTTTGATAAAAAAGGTAGAGGTCATTCACACTGAACAGTTAAAAAACATAATAAAACCCAACCTTTCTGACCAAGCGTGACAAGTAGGATTGTGGTGTTGTTAATACATCCACATGTTACTACTCACAGGCATACACAGTGATCCTAATAACAAATGAGGCAGTAGGTCCCAGGAGCACACTCATACTGCAGCAGAGGACTGACAGTCAGAAGGCAACACAAAGTTAGAAGATACACAATACAAAGCTAAAAAGGCATTAATCCCTCAGAAAAGCAACTGGAGAGAATGCAATGCTCAAAACACATTTTTCAGGAGTAGAAGACCTACCAAGAGCCCCTGTGCAGGACAGGACTCTTTGAAGATCTCACAGTGATAAGGAGAAGATAAGAAGTTTTAAACTACCAGACGGGACACTCAGGTTAGATGTTAGGGGGAAATTATTTACTCAGTGGGTAGTAAGGCACTGACACAGGCTGCCCAGAGAAGCTGCAGATGTCCCATCCCTGGACGTACCCAAGGCCAGGCCGGATGGGGGCCCAGGCAGCCTGAGCTCGTGGGTGGCAATGCAGCCCACTGCAGGAGGATTAGAACTGGATGGTCTTTTAGGCCCTTTCCAATCCAAGGCACTCTATGATCCTGTGATTCTAAACGATCTAAGAGATGAAGAGTTGGTCAACTGTTGTCTGACATCCACCTGTATGTCCTACATGCATTCAGTACCTCGTGACTGACACCAATCAGGTGACAACTGACCAACACCAGCAGTCTGAATTTATCATTCTCAGGCAGACACGATTTCTACACATTTGCTGGAGAACCAATGGCTAGGGAGAGTAAAGCAAGGCAGGAAAATAGCACTGACTCACATGGCTTGGGGAGGGACATGCCCGCTGGATGACACAAGAAGTGACAGGGACTGGAGCACCAGTAGAAAGGTCCAAGAAGAGACAGGAAGGCACATACAGCCCACAGGGAATCACTTTTTTCCCCCCTTCTCATAGATACAGTCTACTTTCATCACTGGTTAGAGACCAAGGAACCTTTGATTTTATTTTTCTTCTTTTATTCTCCTCTACCACACAGCTATCTGTAAAAAGTGAAGATACACTTGCTTTATCACACCACGTAAGAAACACCAAACTGTGAACATTTACACATTATCCCAGTTTACTTTAGTATAAATGGTTTACAGTTACTTTAACTTAAAAGAAAAACATGGAGTACACTATAGCATTTAGTAATGAAACAGGCAACTAAATGCTAAGGCAAGTGGGAAATGCAGATCAACATGAATAGCCTTTCAGTTCTGGCACGGGAATGTTGGTATGCACGGAGTGTTTTCATAAGGAAACAAGTGCCCTTTTGTTGGACATACTGCAAACCATAGGGTACTCAAGGGATTAATTCAACTAGCACATAAACCTTTTTGTACAGAGATCAAAATTGTAATCTACTTCCCTCAGTTTCCTTTGTGGTAAAGTAATTAATTAGACACTTTAGATCATTCAGTCTACGCTGAGAAACACTGGACACCAAAGAGTTAAGGCAAATATTAGTGTCATCTCGCTCTGCATGTCTCTCTCCTGCTCTAGTACATTAAATGGTATATTATCGATTTTCTCTACTCAGTTATGGAGCCTTCCTATCACACATACACCGGCTGTCAAAGCAGAACATACGCAAGAAAAAGTAAGCCATTATTTTAGGTATAGGACTTATTGGTGCAAATTGCTGCCCTTCCACTGACCTGTTACACCGCCTCTGCCTATTGACATGCCTCATCAACAACTAAAGTCAAGGTCACCATTCCTGTAAGTGCAAATTAGATTTGAACCACAAATGTATAAGTTAAGTGGAACTAAAAACAACCACCACCACCTGAGGAGATATTTGCAGTGCAGAAATTGAAGACAACTCCCAGCCCTCCACAAACCCCCTTAGTAATCCAGAGATAGGAGATGGAGAAAAATAAAATAAAAATTGCTCAGAAGATTGCAGACCTCAATGTTAACCTCTGAAGTTGGAAAGACTCCCAAAACACTGATTACAAACCAAACAGGAGAACAGCTCTATGTACACATCCCGACCGGAGACGGCCAGCTCACGCTCAGACGAGATCCCGCTGTCAGATCACTATCTTCAACCACAGCTGACAAAAGAACCCGCTTCCTTCAGTTTGAGCAGGATTTTGCTATACCATCAAATAAAAGAAATAAAGACTACAGCAGATTAATACAGCAAAAGCCACTCTGTTTATCTGGTTTTAGATCTGAAACAAAACCAGCACAAAATGCATTCCTCTGGAGTAAGGAGAACGTTAGCAGCAGGCAACTTTGGTCTTAGGCCTCACACTCTTGGTAACACACAGAAATACTTGAAAAATTCAGTGTGTGGATATGAATACACTTTCCAAATAATCACCTTGAAGCAACTGTGATTCAAAGTAGATGGATGCAGCTGGGAAAAAAACAGAACTGCACCTAACATTGATCAAAATGGAATGTGGCCTTGAAGGACACAAGGCCTCCGCAGTCTGCACAGCCAGAGGTGCATTGCTCAGCCACACAGCTTGCTTTCACACAAGGCCAGGTGTTCAACAGATGCAACTCCACGTTGAACTGCGGATTTCCCTTCTCCTTGAGAGCAGAGAAGGACTAGATTAAACCCAAGACCATTTCTAGTCCTGTCCATGCTTCATCTACTGCTAAGTCTCAGTCTTTCAGTGCTGTTTCCCAAAGAAAGCAAACAAACCAAACCAACCATCTGAACAGCCAGGGTTCACTGGGAACTTACTAATATCACCAATGAAAAATATTAAACTAGGAACTTCCAAAGCCTGTTCATGCTCAAGAGCTGTTTGGCATTTTAAACTGGTTTGTAAAAAAAACTACATGAAGAATATTCCAGTACTTTAAACTGCTCACTAACATTAGAAAAGCATCTCCGTTATAACAGTAACTCAGTTCACACACCATCGTGACTGAACAGCAACGTTGACTGCCACCCTGACAGCCTCCTCTGACACTCTGTGGCAAACTGGAAAATAATTTGTTCACAAAAAAACAAATTTGTGCTTTCCTCTTATAATCTTATACTTCCATCATCCAATTCACCAGACCATGTGCAGAAGGGCTTGATACACCCTGGTGCCTTTCAGATGAGGTGACTACATCAGATGCAGCCAACAACCCATCCAACATATATAAAATTGCTTTCATCTTCTAGGTCCCCATCTTCAGCAATTAACTGTTATTCTCCAGATTGACCAGATGATGAAAAACAGTTTTCCTATCTTTTCACCCCTTAAAATGTTATGAAGACTGAATAAATCAAAACAAAGATGATGGTTTTTCCACCAGCATTCACAGCCTTCAAACACTTGTTTAGCATTTTGACAAACTGTTTCACTCAACTGTTTCTTCTTCAGTTATTGCTTTGCATTCTTTTACATTTTAAAATAGAATATCTAAATTATTTCCATATTTTTACTGTCAATCGATATAAATGGCAAGAGTTACTGGAGAAGATTAATTTCCAAATGTAAGTACTCATACAAGAATACTTTCGTAGCTCTGCATTTTATTGGCATTATGAAAAGAAATATCAGAGCAACAGACTCCTATGCTCTGTGTTCTCACATTTTATTAATTGCTCACATTATTGGGCCTGTCTGTAATAAGTCATAATAATACAACTTACTCAGATTTTGGTTCTCACAATATTTTTGGAAGAATGTTACTTAACACCTCAAAAATAATTTTGAAAATTGAGCTCACCAAGAATATGTTTTTGCCCAATTCTTAATATTTAAAGTATGCTGCAAGCACTGGAAACAACTATATTAAGAGGGAAATAATGTCAGCACTAAAAATAAGGTCAGGCAATCAGTTTGACTTGAATTGCCGCAATAATGTAAATATTCCAATAAAGTTTTTGATTTTGATGATGTTTCTGACTGAAAATTTCTCTGACTGTTATTTGTAGTGACTTATCCACACCAGAAAATAGACCAACTGATGACAGTTCAAAAGACGGTAGATGACTTATGATTTTTTTTTTATTCAGTCACGCATGGCATTTGAAATCAAATTACACATCCCCCAGAAAAAAAAAAAAAAAAAGCCTCTTGCATGAGTAATGGTAATATTTTCGCAGAATAGCTTCCGCAAAACAGGTTGAACGCTTTATTTTTGGTTACACACCACTTTCTTTTGAGATGCTGCTTTCATCTCCACGTGCAGTGCTACCTTCACAGCCTAGGCCCCTCGCAATGAGCAGGTGGTGAATGGCATCTGTGCTGATCTGTGCCTTTCACGATGACTGAAGGCTGCTCTACCTGGCAAGGGATCCAACTAACTGCTAATAACTGCACGCATGTTAGGGATGTTTTTATGCAACCCGACAAAAAGCTTCTACAACGAGGACAGAAGTCAAAGTTTTATTTCAGTAGGAAAGAATTAAGTACATGAACAACACTAATTCTTTCTCAAAAAGTGCTATGTTTGTTCACATACTGATGGCATGCAATCTCCACGCTGTTGGGAAAGCACAGTTCTATTAACTTCGCAAAAGTGCATCACAGAATGGTAGAATGGCTCAGGTTAGGAGGGACCTTAAAGACCACCCAGTTCCAACCCCAGTGCTGTGGGCAGAGCTGCCACCCACCAGATCAGGCTGCCCAGGGCTCCATGTGACACAGCCCTGAGCACATCCAGGGATGGAGCACCCGAAGCTTCTCCCAGCAGCCTGTGCCAGTGCCTCACCACCCTACAAGTAAGAATTTCTGCTTAACATTTCAGCTAAATCTTCCCTCGTTTAGTTTAAAGCCATTCCTTCTTATCTCATCATTATATGTCTGAGAAAATAATCGGCCTACCTCTATGAAGACAAAGCAAAGAGATTAGGGATGGATCTCCAGAAACAATTTTGAGAAGAATGGGATTTTGGATCAGCTAAAGGGAATAATTCTGCATGGTGCTCGCAGGGATGCAGACAGTCAGTACAGAGGACAGAGACTGTCACAGCTGGCAAAGAAGAACTGGCACCAGAAAAGATATAACAAGTGTTAGAAGTGACAAATGGGAAAGAGGAAGGGGATATAATGAGAAAAGCCTCGAAAGCAAGGCCAGAAATCCAAATGTAAATGTCCTGAAACAAAGGGAAGCCAGCTGAAGAAACCGAACCAGAAAGATATAGAAAGATATGGACAACTTAACCTTTATACCATAAGCAACAACAGTAATACTAGCAAGAAAACACACACAGACACTAACAGCTCTGCAGGGCTCCATGGAGGCTGAGAAAGAAGAAGGCACCACTGAAGAAGCAGCTGCAGGATGGATGTGATGAAAAAATCAGGAAAGGCAAGCCAAGGGTTGCTTCAGGAGAGTTTTTGATGTCAGTCCCCCCAGACTGATATTTAGGAACAACAGCAGAATACAGGTGATGAATGCTAGCCAGGAAAATGTCATGAAATGTCACAAGAACAACTTTGATGAAAAAGCAGGCTAGAACAGAGAAATACGCATAAAGGAATTATAAGAGTACCACATGCAAAGCCTGGGACACAATTAAATGGTTAGAAAGTGAAGGAAAGACATTAGCTGGGTTAACATTTACTACTTCTTTTTAATTAAAAAATAATTTCATTCAGTGTATTAGTAGACCATCCAAAACGCAGCGCAGCTCCCACCCATTCCCTCAGGGCCTGTCTGAGTTCAGCTCAGCCAAAGATGAAAGCTAGTCCCAAAATTGTACCGGAGATCTAAACATCTTAATTAAAACAGATAGCTAAAATTCTGTATACCCAACTTTAAACACATTCAGAGAGCAAGCCTAAACAAAACTCAGCATTAAACATGTTTTTGCACATATTCCCTGTGAATATAACCAAAAATTCCATCAGAGAGGAACAGGGCAAGCAAGACTAGGGATCTGGAACATTTTACATGAAAGACAAAGTTGCAACATGTAATGCAGTTTAGCTGGATACTCATCAGCTACCCTGACATACAGGCGTATTCCAAAGCTAAGCACCATTTTACGTAAGGCTTGCCTGAAATATTGACACATCATTGACATCTCTGAAGCCTGATTAGATTACAGCAGACTTTAATCAAGGAGAATATAGCATGACTGCCAAAACACTGCCTTGCCGAAGTCAAAACCAAACATTTTTCCCATTCCAAAAATACAACTCCAGTTTGAAACATAATGAGTATATTACAAACTGAATGCAGGTTTGGCAAGCATCACTCTATGTTTCAAGCACAATTTGAGAGAGAAACACGAGAAGACATTAATTTCATTTTACACACTTGCACTACTCACACGTATTAAGTTGCCTTCGTACATTAATTGTAACTCTAGCCAATAAAGAACTATCATCTCATAAACGTAAAATATTTATGCTTTGAAGAGTAAACTAAAATGAACCTTTATGATTCAGCCTACAACTGCCTGACCTAAAAAAAAAAAAAAAAAAAACCATACAACAATTCACACACGTACACAAATTGTTTCAGAATGTATTTCTTTCTTATTTAAAACAATAAGCTGTTTCCTGAGATACGTGTTAACAATTCAGTATACTTCAACGTATGCAGAAACATTTGCTAAGAAGTGGCTAAGGGCTGTCACTTCCCTCCCACTGCCATTCTCATGCTCTGAAATTTGTTTTTCTTCACCCTGGAAAAAAAAAATAAAACCAAACCACCCTTCACAAAACCAGAATCATCAAAACTTGTGTTTAGATAAAACTAAGATTTTCTATTTTAGCAAGTGAGACCACGAACTTCTGCAAATCCAAACGCCTGCTTGTGTAAGCCCAGATCAGCCTTCCATATCTAAATAGGATGATTAAAATTTCTGTAGAGTCACAAAGGTTTTTTTCTTTTTTAATTCCAGCAGCCTAATTCTTTGTTGCTGTCTGCTCCTGAATGTCCTAATTACTAGGTTCTACAGCAAGAGCTCCTTCGCTCTTTCCCGGCTTTGAAAAAACCGCATACAGCAGCATAAATCAAATGCAACGATGATGATCAATCTTCCATTTTACCAAATGGTTTATCAGGAAAGAACCTAGAGGAAATGAAATCTAACAGTAAACTTCTGCCCAAAATCCAATGATGGGCTCTTTTAATCTACTAAAGATCATTCCAATCAATTATTTAGAGCTTAGCCCTCGAGACAGAAAATGAGGGGAGCTCTGGATTCCCTTCTTGTAAGAACATTCTTCATTCTCAGTTCAAACAGGCTGCGCCATGACAGCTCCAACAGATCAGAGGCAAACTGAGTTTCTCCTGCACAGTCACCATATCAGAACCACATCTCCTCAAATACACGGCCCTCCTGCAGCTCAGGACGCAGCCACAAAGCACAGCTCCCTACTGAACCCCACTGCACACTGCCGCAATCTGCTCCCTCATGACCACACTACTGGGAGCAAAGCAGGTTCTGATGAAAAGTCAGAAGTTACAAAGGCTAAAAGCAAGGCCCTTGAGCCTTATCAGATCTAACAAGCTGAACAAGTGCATTTCGTTACCTCCCACTTTCTCCTTGAGGCCCACCTGAGTCACCTTTGAGAAACACTTGTACAGCTGATCTAGGTGCTACCTTCGATGGATCGTGAGAATTAAAACATTAATCAGATGATCATAGTTCTCCATGCAGTCTATCATTCCTGAAACCTTAAATGATATCTAAAATAACTACTTTAAAACAGCTTTTTTTGCCCCCAAATTTAAAAATCAAGACTCAACACAAACAACAGTAACTGTCTTCACAGCAGTTTCTGGGCTATCCTAAACTAGAGCCCTGCTACCTTTCCTAAATCATTTGTCTTCAAGAATATTTCACCTAGTGTTTTGGGATGATTTATTCTTCCCCTGCCATCTCCTACACCAAAAAGTATATTTTACCCTAGTGCCACTGGTAACACACTGTGGGAGAAGGAATGGAATTTTATTAAAATTGATGGAAAGGGCAAACCATCCACAGCAGAAGTAGTTGTCAGGAGTATTTAACTTGAAATCCCCTACTAAGGAAACATAAGCTGATGGTGGTGAAGACAAAGAACAGGACAAAAACAAGCGCGCACACACACACACAAATTAAAACAAATCTCTACTGCTAAAGTTGAAAAAAATAATGCGAGAACTGTGAGGAGGACTGAAGAACCACCTTCTGATTTCAGGAGCCTCAGAGGGGCTTGGGAGTACTTGTGAGTACAGAAGAAAAGCAGGAAACGGTCTCTGCAAAGCATGCGGTGACTCTGGATGTTTGTGGTGGGTTCTTGCTTACGCAAGTCTACGAGGGCTGTGGACAGCAAACCAGAAGCTTAGTGAAAACAGCACAAGTTTCTAAGCATCTGAGGACAGGGACCATGGAAGGAGATGCTACGAGTGGTATGGGAAGCTGCGGGAGATATCTGAGGTTCCTTCTAATCCCACAGTCCCCTTCATCCCTTGAAAGACTCTCCAAAATAAGTAACTGCTTCTCCTCTTACAGGAGATCCCATTTATCCGTAGGCATTTTCACAGCTGGGGACATGGCTCTTGCAGTCACCGAGCAGGAGAAAAGCCAACTAGAAGCTGCACTGGAGACCAGAGCAGTGATTCTGGCTCCCGGGAGAGGGAGGGAATATCTGCTGCGACTAGGGGAAGCTCCTTGTCAGCAACAGCCACGTGTTGACAACCCATGACAGTTACCAACCAGAAACTCAATCATTGGTAGGTCGTCCAGACACATGCCAGCTCTTCCAGCAAGGCAAGCAGCAAGCACAGGGCAGGCAGCGGGGTGGGTGTCTGGAATACAGACCTCACCAGCCACCAGCCCTGGGTAGCTGCCTGCCTGGGCTACGCCTCATCCCAGCCTGGTGGCAACGCAAGACCAGATCAGCAAGAAAGCTGGACAGGCTGCTGAGCTGGGCTGATGCCGAATCGCTATCAAGTTCTTGAAAGCAAGTCAGCAAACATTCTTGTAGTTGTTTTGCCTGGTGCTCGACCGATGCCCTTCCTTTCCAATTGTGTCCGCTCGGCGACAGTTCGTTGGGAAGGTCGCTGCTGGCATGCAACTTACCATTTAACAGCGTGAGCCTTCCACAACACTGCAGCTATTTAAAGATAACCAACCGCTACGATCCAAAAAACTCCAGAAGAAGGCACCCTGACAGAACTTAGCACCGCACAGCCATCCGCAGACGCAGGCAAGGATGGCCGCGTAATTCATCGCGCCGGGCTGAGGCACGGGAAGGAAGGGAGAGCCGGGCAGGAAGGAGAGGAGAGGAGAGGCGGCGAACGAGGACCCCAACCCGCTGACAGCCGCACGCACGGCACCGACACCGGCACCGACACCTTCGCCCATCGCGGCGCCCATCCCGGCGTGGAAAAGTGATTACTCATGTCGCCGGCAGGAGAGCAGGGGGGCGAGCCCCGCGGCCCCCGGCCCCGCTCTTACCTGGGGGGCCGCGAAGGCGGCGGCGGGCGGCAGCGGGCCGCGGGGCCGCGTCTCCTCCTCCTCGGGGGAGTCGTCCAGGAGAACTTTGCTGCTCTTGTTGAGCTTCCACATGGCGGGCGAGGGGAGGCGGCTGTCGCCTCGCTGGCGGCGAGCGGGCCGAGGCCGGGCGAGGCGGCTGGGTTGGGCTAGGCTGGGCTGTCACCCCGCCGGGGGCTCCCGGGGCGGGAGGGAGGAGCGCTGCCTGCCGGGGCCGGGAGCCCGCCCCCCGCGCCCGCCTCGCCTCTCCCGCCGGCCTGCGGCCGCCCCGGCCCGCGCCGCCGCCCCGGCCCCTCCGCAGCCACGCCTGAGCGGAGCCGGGTGCCGTGCCCGCACGGCGCGGCGCGGCTGCTGCGGCCCGGGGCGACGCCTCCCCCGCCGCCGCTCCTCACCTGCCGCCGCTCCCCGCCCGAGCCGCCCGCGGCCGCCGCGCCGCCGCTGCCATGTTTGCGGGGGCGGGGGCGCGGGCTTTCCCGTCACCGCGGCAACCGGCGAGGCGCCGGCCGGGCCGTGACAGCGCCCGCGGATCCCGGCCCTGGAGAGCGTGGTGCCGCGGCCGGGCCCACCGCCGCGGCCGTGTCCCCGCGGCACGTGGAATGCCGCTGCCCTCAGAGCGAGAGCTGTGCGTCCGGCTGAGGAGCACCGCTCGGTGCCCGAGTGGCCCTCTCTGGTTTTAACGCTGTTGGTGTTTCCTGCAGTCCTCGTTTTATTTTGAGCTTGTCTGTAAAAATCCTCACCCAAGCACTCGTCTTCCATCATTCTGAACTGTCGGCTAAGGGTCAGGTGTCCAAAGAGCCATGACAGCGCTTTGAAATGCCTTTTTTGTTGTTGTTTTTTTCTACCTCTCCAGCAAAAAGGGCTGTAATGCTTGTGGGCTCCTCATGCATCACAGGAAGACCTGCAAGTCTGCCTGTGGCCACCTCAGCTTTTTGTAGTATCACAGAATCACCAAGGCCACAAAGACCACTAAGACGGTCTCGCCCAACCATCAGCCCGTGTCTGTGAACGCTCTAGTCCATGTCCCAAAGAGGGATGAAGTGGCAGCAATTAGGCAGCAGCAATGTGTTTTGGGCCCCTGCGCGCTCATGCCTGCTGGGCTGGATCAGGGCTGGCCCAGGGAGCGCCGGCTCCTCCGGGCCGGTTGCTCCACATGCTCTGCGTGCTAAGGGAACGCACCTCCGCTTCATCCAGGTGCTGTGCCTGCACCTATAGAGCCAAAGTTCATGGAGCACTGAAATAGCACTGCTTCTTCCACCACAGGCATCCTTACCCTGAACAACCAGCGCTGCATAAGTTCAGAAGCGTCATCGTGGATCAGCGCACAAGCGAGCTTACGGTGCTGACAAAGGATTCCTGTAATGACTTAGGAATGCTGTAATGCTAACTCTGATTTATTACTTAACCACACAAAAGACACATTCCCTTGAACCTGAAGTCATAGAACGTACACCAGTGCTGCTCTAGCCCTCTCTACTGAAAATGAACTTAGCAAAGCAACATTTGCATTTCTAAAGCAAGTGCACAAATGTTAGAAGGGCTGGGAAAGCTGGGAAGTTTTACAGTGTATTTCTAAACAAAATCTTTATCTCATTTTCAGTCCCTTTTTTTGTAAGATGAAAAGTTCTTAGAAGCAAAGCCCAGAATTCCGTTGCCCATCTTGCGTTAATATTAACCAAATCCCAAGGGAGTAGGAGACGAAACACATTCCCAGTTCTTAAAGAGAAATCAGGTTTAGCATGAGTTTCCTCTAGAAGGCCAGGTCCATGTATAACTAGTTCTTCATCTGCTCACTGCTTGATCAAATTCACAAACATAATTACTGAGAAGGCAGAGTGCCGTATTTCTAATTTACATTGACTCATATTTGGGCAACCTTAAGTAGTAAAAGAGCATCTCCTTTTATTTAAGTTCTGCCTTTAGACTCTTAAAAAGATCACATAAGTTATCAGTCTCCAGATGACTGTAATATTTTAATCCACTGCCTTCCATATGCTGTTTTTCTTATCCTTATCTGAAACATCAGCTCTACCATTAAGCTTAAATCCTCCAAGTACTTAACGACTGTGCTCATGAAGAAATCCACCCTGTGTTCCCAATACAACTATGCACACAAAACTAACTACGTGCCTTCTTGGGGGGTCTTTTTTAGTTCTCTCGAGGGTATTTGTTTTTAATTTGTGATGTTTCTTTTAAGCTCTTAGACACTGGTGTGAAATTGTGGCTGAAAATAGGCCCAGTTGTCTTTGAGAGAGCACTAGTCCAGATTTTCCTATTTGTCTTTGAGACATCAAGGCAGAGTTGAGCACTAAAATGGTCTTCTTTTTTTTTTTTTTTTTTTTTTTTTTGCTGATCTGTTCTACAGACTTCATGCCCTCACATTTATTATTTCCTTTTAAAAGTAATTACACACATCTAATCATATTTTCCAGAGTAAAAAGTTGACATCTACAGAACTGCCCAGGATAGAAAAACAAAAACAAACCAAGCCACTCAAATAGGAAGTTTCTTCCTCTAAGCAGCTGCTTTGCCATGTTTCCTTAGGCTGTATGAAGGGGAGGACTGTGAAATTCTGTTTGAGAATCTTCTTGGATGGTATTTAACATGTTACCAACATCTTTATGGATATCATTATGAGGAAGATTTGATTAGTTTGCTTCTGAGCTCTGATCCCATCTTCCTTAAGGGAAACAAATAAAAGAGGAAAGCAAAAAAAAAAATAAAAGCCAACAATCAACATGAGAGAATTAATAGAAAATGCAACCTTTATTTCTGACTCTGATAGAAGCCGGAGCTGTTTTGAAAGCAAAAGCCAGACAACATATCTTTAGCAACTATTTCATCAGCTGGCAAAATATCATGCCACTGGAAATGTCATTTCTCCTGTGCTCTTTTCATCCGGGCTCTCACCCGGTGGAGGACTGGGTGGAGTTGCTTTGACAGACTCTCAGGAGACAGAAAGCAGAAATGAGAAAGGTAAGAAGTAGGGAGGTGACCTGCCGTGTCATACCACAGTAACTGCTGGAGACAACTGCCACCGAGGTGAGGTTCACCAATTCCCAGCAATGTTAGGCACGCGTCACGAGCCTCTAAACCGTCCTTCTACAGCATTGGCTCATACTTGGTCATTTTATGGCGAAAGTTGTCTTCATGGCTCCCTGACAGTGCATAGCACAGGCACTAGAGTATCCATGTAGCCTTTCCTGGATTCTTGTTCCAGTTTAGAAGCAAGTGTTTTTTGCTTTCCAGAAGGTGGTTGTGCCACAGTCCTAGACTGGAGTTATCTCATGAAATGTTGAACATCCAGATGTGTAATCTGATATTCTCCATTTCTAATCACTGTGGAGAAATTTGGCGTATTTTTACCTCTCTCACCTTTCTTTTCTTATCTCTTCACTGTAGGCATCTAGCTACAACCGCAGCAAAACTCATAGAAGTGAGCATCGCCAGTGTTGCGTGCTCAGAAATGTAGGGGGAGGCAAGTTCAGCAACTAGTAGGAACAGCTCTGGGGTGGCAAGACTTACTTCATGTTTTCCCCCATACTCTTTCTGGTGGCTCCCTAGCAATATTTTAAGCTAAAACATATGTAATATGTATGAGAGAATGCATATTGTGATACAGTACAGTTTTCTGGATGACTACAATACTTGAGTTCTGCAAGTCATCAGTGTCCAATCTTATTGAAATAAAATATTTATGTTGCCCTCTCCTGTACACACATATTAGTCACATTTATCATGCAAAAACTGTTCCAAAGCAGATTGCCAATGATTGCATTTTTAATTTTTTGGAACTGAAGTGTAATTCCTAATTAAAGCAAATTGTAAAAAACGTGCCAGAAAACCACCTAAAATGGTCTAGCATTATTTTTTACACTCTTAAATGTCTATTTTAAGCCTTTTCATTATGAAAGTGAGGTCCAACCTTAAAAGGGGCAAGAAGAAGTCTGTTGTTTCTAGCCAAACTCAGTCCTTATCGATAGAAACAAGGCTTGGAAAGAAAACCAATTCGATTTAAAATACTGACATGTAAAGGAAAGCTGTTTGTGGCTTGGCATATTACTTATTCAGTCTGGTCCTTTGTCCAAAGAAAATGTGTGAGGGAACAAAAAAGTGCCTCTGAAAAATCCACTTATTAAAAAAAAAAAATGACAGCCAGTTGAAATACCAAAAGTCTTACAGGAAGCAGATTCAGTGCATGGAAATGCATACTAAATTAATTTATACTCTTTCCTTGCAATTTATTATAGAGATTTTGTGTCCCCAGGGTGGCATAGCAAAACCAGAAGAGTAGAATTGATGACAAAGATTGTTAGACATGGAAACACATTCGTATGAAGATCGATTAATACTATACTTTAAAATGGAAATAAACAAGAGGATATTGAATAAATACATACAGAAAAATACTGAAAAGGTACTGAAATGGAATTGCCTTTTCTCACCAGAAATAAACAAGTAAACATTCAGAAGATAACCCATTTGTAACTGTCAAAAGGAAACAGATATTTTTCTACTGTGTAAGTGCACACTGTGATCTCATTTCCAAAGAACGTCATTCCTTCCAGAAACAGGAAGTTTATGAGGGCAAGAGGAACATCAGGTAACACAAGTAGAAACCAAAATATCTAACACGATGCATAAACTTCATATTTCAGGGAATATGTTATTTTTAAGGAGCTCTATGATAATAAAAGAGTTTTCGTATGAGAGTATATTCCATTATTTTCTACAGCAGGGTTTCCTGCTGTAATGTAAATCAAATTGACATTAACCTCTATCAGAAATAGGATATTAGGGTATAGACTGATTTAGTATATGACTACCTGACCTCTCTGTTAACTCTTTTCAGAAGGTTTTCCTAAGCGCAAAGGAGTTAACATGTAGTGACCTGAAATGGTTCTGTTCTCTGCAGTACATGCATTGGATAGAAAGTACACTCAGAGGACTGCAAGTGCTAAAATTTCATTGTCTACAGGAAACAAATGTCGTGACCTTAAAGCAGTGCATTTCATCATTTTTGAGGTATTTTTTTGTATTATTTCACTCAGAAAGAGTTTTTCAAATAATCTAGTTCATTTACCATTTTGAATTATCAAAAGCTGTCGAGAATGGGAATAGTAAGACTCTCAAATATTGAAGCCACAGGATAGAGTAGTCATGATAGATAATGTCCAGACTCACACCAGAACAGCAAAAATAAACAGACACGCGTCATCCTCTAGATGACTCAGATAAAGTTGCAATAGAATTACTAGAGTTGAAGAAACTTCCTCAGCACATTATTTAGTTGACATTAAGACTTTGGATGCAGAGTCAGGCCTGTCCACCTGGATGCCTACCTGCACGACTGGCTGTGGGGACTCTGCTTTCACAGGGTGTTGGACTCAGCGATCTCTTGAGATCCCTTCCAACCCCTACTGTTCTGTGATCCTGTGATCCTGTTCTACCTGATATGTTTTCATTGGTATCACAGAATCATAGAATCATTAGTAGACATACCAGCACTCCATAGAGGCAAGGCATTTTCTGACAAATAGAGCTTTCCACCATTATCTGACAAAACAAGGCACACTATGGTAAAAAGGGGCTCTGATTTGCCTACAAACAATTAGCCTGTTTACCAGTATAGCTGCTTTGGCCATAATTGACATCTCTGCATTATGGGGCTATGCTAAAATGGAGAATCATGCAATTGTAGAATCGTTTATGTTGGAATGATTACCTTAAGATCATAAAGTTGAACCACTGACCTGACACTACCAAGTCCATTACTGATCCACGTCACTTAGCATCACATCCACATGTCTCTTAAATATTTCCATGCATGGTGACTCCATCACTTCCTTGGGCCAGACTTGAGTGCCACATACAAAGGGATGATCCCTTCGCTGCTTCTGCTGACCACACCATTTCTGATGCAGACCAAAATTCCTTTGGCCTCCTCAGCCACCTGGACACACTGTTGGCTCATATCAACTGCCTGCTGACACTCCCAGGTCCTTTCCTGCCAGGCATCTTTCCAGTCACTCTTCCCAAAGCCTATAGGGCTGCTTGGGGTTTTTATCACCCACATGACAGGGGCGACCTCCTCTTCCTTTGGAGAACCGTTGGTCCAAATCAGAGGTACAAGGCTTCTGACGAATGCAGAGCCCGCCTCCACATTCTCTCGTTTGAAGCATTGTGAGGCCAGTTCTCAAAAAATGTCCGAGAAGACAGATAGAACAGAAGTGATTGGCAAAGAATAATACTCCAGCTCAACATTTCTTTTGCCAATTGACATCAGCAGTGAATAACAAAGAAAGCTACTCTTTGTAGAAGGAGAATCTTGAGGCACCTGCATATGACTCTCCTGGGGCCAATTATTCTGCAAGTATTTCTCAGTGATGCAGCGAGCATGTAAGTTCTCACTAGACCATGCAGGAAGGAGCTAAAAGTTTTTAATTAAGTCTTGCTTAAATTCTGGTAGCTGTCATTCTGCCTTTTAGATCCAGGTGTTAGCCCAACCGTAACCAAACCTTCAAGCCCTCTAAGCACAGAAAGGTCTAGGGGGAAAAAGTATGAAATCAAAAGCAATTCCAAGGGACAAGAAAGATTACAGACTCAAAAAGAGACAAGGCAGCAGAGCAGAGCACCTCTCACCATCCATCATTCCTGGAACGTGCCTGGGCAAGCAATGGGTGCTGCTCACAAAATCTCTCCCAGTTGACATCAGAAGATGGGGCACTGGAAGTAGATAATAGAGTTGGCGGGGTCCCCTCGACTGTGCTTACTTCTCCTGGTGTCTTGAATGGTCACTTGGGAGAGGAGACTGATGAATAGTCCTGTGCTTACTGTCCTTACTATTACAAACATCTCAGGTAATCATTACTGAAAATGTACTCGAAGAGTAAGTATTCTTTAATCTAGGAGGGACTGAAATGCTGTTGTGCATCAAGAAAGCCTGCTTTTTTTCTGTCAAATATGATTTAATGCAGAATTTTGTTTACTTTTAACTTCTATTCTTTCCTGACATGTAAAATGTTCCTTATTCACGGTAGTAATAATGGGCTTCTGATGTGAGAAAACAAATTACATGCTTCCTTCATAGAGCAGCTTCAGTGCAATGATCTGAAAGTACTCACATGTATTAGTGAATTAATCCTGACAATGTACTTCTCAAACAACATCTTCATAACTGGAAACTGCATCTTACATTTTTTGCTTCTTTTGCAAAGTTTACTATTACTGGAATCAAACAACAAATCATGATTGATAATAAAGTTCTGCATACGCTGGAAGGCAAAATGCACAGATTTTTTTCCAGCAAGCTTTGTCAAATCATCTACAAACAGGAATTTCCTGACTTTGCATTCTTGCTTTTTATTTACTAACCTACTTCTTTTCCAGTACTGCCTCTACACTTGCAAGTATTGTTTCAGAACTGTCGATAAGTAATCATGGGTTGCATATCCAATCCAGAAATACATTCATTTCAGTGATTGAAAACACAAATTATTCCCACAATGCAACCTCCCACAGTCACATAAGTTGATATCCAACCTACAGCAGAGGGGGAGCATGACATTGTCTCTTTTATGTTTTTCCGAACACTCTCCCTGTTCCACAGTGTCCTTCTCTTTTGAAGCAATTGTCCCGTTGGATCAATGTGACACAAAGCCTTCATATTTGAGAAATCTTTCTTACTCTCTCCAGTCCTAGCTCAGATTGCAGGCAGGCAGACATTGCCGACATTGCCTCTCATAAATTGAGAAGACACTTAAATACTGTGCTTCTGTCTGGAAGGAAACATAGAGCATGAATCTCCTCACCCTGGAGAGCAGGGAATGTGTGAGGCTCTTTATGGTGCATCTGTAGGAATAACCACATTTATGAGCAGAACAAAATGGATGAAAACCCAGGGAATGAGAAGCAATATTGCTGAAAGACAAGTTACTTGAACAGTAAAGGAATAGTTACATTAGGAGGTCTGAATTAGGACAAAAGTCCATTTGCCCCAGCATCCTGTCTCTGACAGTTGTTTTTACCAAAAACAAAACAGAGCAAGTTCAAGGTGATACTTCCCCTGGCATATTTTGCCAGCATCAACTTCCTGTGCTAATGGCCATACCAGCATCTTTAGTTTTAATAAAATCTGATGGACTTCTGTTGTTTTATTCAACTTCTTACAGCAGTGCATAAGAAATGTTTTGTTGTTATTAATTTTTTTATTATTATTAATGGGGAAAGAAGTAATAAAATATTTAAGCAACAGAACAAAATAATGTTAATAACATGATGGTGAAGATAATATGGGACAGTAATACTTAACAGATCTAGTCACAGTCCTATTGGTGGTGTAATGCCATCTGCTGCAAAAAGTCCCACTGTGTTGCTGTGGACAGCCCACAGACAGCCCTCCAGGTTCCTCTGAGCTCCATATGTAGCCATAGTGCCCAGCACTCAGGTGTGCCTTTGCTCTATCTGCATGGCAAGGTGTTCAGAGGAGATTTAAATTCCCATTGCTGGCAGAGGTTGAAAGTCTAGCCCAAACTCTAGAAAGCATTTCAAGTTTTATTGTCATTGTAAAATATGGATAAGTAATCCCTTTTCCTTCAAACACTTGATAGCCTATGACTATGAGAATGCCAGAGGAATATCAAGTCCAGAACTGAAGATAAATACTCAGTTTCTAATTTATGGCAGTACAGAATTATACGCAATATAGAGGCATATTTGAAGGTATAGAATTTTTGTTAAATAAAACAATGCAATGAAAAAATGTATTGATAAAAAAATACATAGGAAAATGATACAAAAGCCTTGCTAAGCAACAGCACTGAGGCAGTTGTGTGACAGATGTAGTTAGAGATATGGCTTATAAAATTATACCCATATGATTTTCACTTCATTCTGTAACATGACTTGTCACTCACAATGGTTCAAAATTAACTAGCATTGTAAATCAAGTTATTATAACCTCAGTAAAACTGCATCTGAGCCTCCTATTCTGAATCAAGCATTTGAATTGGTTTTGCTTACTATATTTGTAAAGTCTTTGGAAACCTGATGAAATTATATTTATCCTCAGATACATAGACATACTATTAATATAGCTTTATTTAGTTCACTTTGCTTCGTAACAGAAGTATGCAAAATTAAATTAAAGAGTACTTTAAGAGTACAAAGTAGTACAAAGAGTAAAGGGAGTTTTATTAATGCACTTCGAAGACACAACTGTAGTTAATTCAAATCACTTTCCCAAGTGCTTCTACATAATCAAGGCTAGAGTGACAACTAAACGTGGGAAACTGTGCTGTAGCCTT
Source organism: Oreortyx pictus (assembly GCA_036925125.1). NCBI lineage: Eukaryota > Metazoa > Chordata > Aves > Galliformes > Odontophoridae > Oreortyx > Oreortyx pictus. Next base: position 88,014,132 of record JAUPFR010000002.1, on the reverse strand, counting down.
AGATAATGACAGAGTAAGGAAGAGAGCTATAAATATTTCTACAAAAGTCATTACCCAACTTTGATGATTAATTAGTTTTCTAATAAAGTGTGCAGGAACCAGTGGCATTTTCCTAATTTTTCCTCAAGTAAATACCATTCATATTTTCTTCTCATTCTAGTGAACTAAATGAAGAAGTATGTTAGCATGCATAGGTAGAGCTTATTTTAATTTCTGTCTTAGGCTGACTTACTGAAGTCTTGGCCTCATTGAAATGGTTGATGAAAGTTGTCATCGACTTTAGCAGAGGTGTATTTAAATCCACAGTAACACAGTACAAAAGGGAGACTAAAAAAAATTTTATGCAGTATAGGAACATCAACTTAATGTAAACAAATATTTTAGCAGATTAGCTCTTGGTAAACATTTCTCTGTGGATAAAACTAGTTTCAATTTGAGGTTTCCTAATCTGCTAATAAAAATACTGATCCAGGTATTTTTATTGTCCCTTATACTTTTGAGATCAATATGAAAAATGAGTTCTTGTTACTTAGCAGTCACTGTAGGAAGATTAACTTCATCTGCTTCACAAACTAGTAAAAAGAGTGATTTTTTTTCTTCTCCATTCCCTCTCAATCATAGCAGTGATATCAGATACATAATACAAAAGCAGACTTGGCTTTTGTCCCATTTCTTCTGGCAGTCTTACTAAAATGGTTCTGAATGAGTAATTGAAGGGAAGGACATCAAAATCAACAGGTGTTGGGCCAGGTGCCTACATTCTATTATGCTAAAAGTCAGATTATTTGAACTTATGTCCACCTGAACAATTTGAAAGACTCTCCAATAGGAGAGGAGGGATATTGAAAAAAAAAAGCCTGTCCAAACTGTGAGGTGCCTCATACCTGAGCACAGTTTGAGTCCCAGAGCTGGAGCTCCAGCCCTCAAAAAAGTCCTGGTCCTGTCTGCCTGGCAGATTCAGGTTTTGTGTATAGTGCTGTAGATGTGAAAAGTGCAGGCATAGAGTTTGAAGTTGAATATTCTAGTCATGTCATCTTCATTTAAGTTAGTCCTTAGAGATCAGCTTATACAAGGAATTCAACCAATTTTCTACATACTTTATCCAACTGTGTAGATAATCTACACTTAGAAAATCTAGATGGCAGTTTATGTGGCTTAATCCTAGCAGATTTGCCTGCCTCTAACTTTGTCTTCATTGAAAATAGTTTTATTACAGTTTATTTTTTCCAAAGTCAGGACTCATACAGAGTGCTCCCAAAACTTCAAGATTTTCGTCAGTTATTATTCATCACTGCTCTCAATGCACTAGCATGTAAATCAAGTGCAGATCACCAAGGAAACTGGAAGTCTAATTCCTTACACCTTTCTTAGTATATCTCCAGCAAGACATAGGTCTACAAAAATCTAGATTTTCCACTTTTTAATGTCACCTAAAATATTAGTTCCAAATAAATTTTTCCCCAAGTGTTCGCTAATAATATGCTGTCATACTTAAAATAAAGGTCTGCTGTAGGAATGGTGCGTACAGGTGAGCTGTAGTTGCTTTCTGTGACTGTCTTATTCTGAATGTATGTCAGGCATTCCTTATGTTTAGAGTTAAGGGAAGCTTGCTTCTGCCACAGGGGTTTATGCCAATCCATGAATTCAGTTTAGGCTATTTATGCCGGCTGAGAATTTGCTTATGTGTAAGAAGCCTGTTTCGATTTAGAGAGTTCAGAGATTTCAGTGAATGCTTCAGTTAAAAGTATTTACCTTCTGTGGAGAAATTTGCATACTAGTACTTTTTTCTCATAAGAATTGTATAACTTAAATTTGCATACTTTTCATTGGATTTAAAATGATGTAATTCTTCAATAGATTTTCCATTCTTTCCACTTTTGATGAATCTGTGTATTCACGTGTTACACTTTCATATAAAGTCACTCAATTCTTGAAAACCCACTGTATTTTTCTCCTGGCTTTAGTAGTCCCAGTGCATACTTGGCATACAACCTTTTGCTTTCAAAATCACAATAATTTACCACAATTTTCATTTGGTCAGTAACTTACATCTACTGTTACCAACAAAAAGCAAAAGTCCTGTCAGTTACTTGAGACTAAGGCATTCAAGTACTTCAGAGAATTGTGGATCAATATAAAAACTAGTAAGCTTACATTTCCTATGAGGCCAAATGTTTAGATGTACAAATGCCATTGTAACTAATTCCCCATTGTCTGTAATGCTATTGCATAGTGCCATAATCTTATAATCCTGCTTCTGCAAGCATGGTTTTAAATCTTCACACTAGATTTGGCAATTGGTCTGTTGGGCTTGAGGGTAAGCAGCATAGTTATCCTACATTTTGCTCCCAAGAAATACCAAGTAAATAAAGTTTCCTTTGAATTTCAAAGCAAATAACATCTGGTTTAGTCATCGTGAGCAGGGATGAGTTCAGCAGCGCAGGAGCCTGCACTTGATCAGCTCTGCCACTGCCTTTAAAAGCAAATATTGAACTGTTTGAGATGGTGTAGGATAACTCAGCTATCAAGTCACCAAATTAATCAATTTATACATAATAGATCATAACACTCTTCTTTTGCTTTATTCTCGAAGAAGGGCTTGGCACTTTAATGTAATACTGCACCACGTCCTCCTTGTGTAAGCTGATGAAGCCTGGCAGTGAGGTCATTTCAGTGGGAATTGAGCATATCTCACTGACCTAGATTGCAAGCTGAATACCTGTTGCACAGCTGAAACCTACTGTATGATCCAGAAGATCGTGTACATTAAGCACTGAACTCCCTACTCACAGGACCTGGAAGCTCCCTGTGCTGCAGGCATCCCACTTCCCCAGATTTGACAGCCACCAGATGAGAGGAGGTGCAGCAGCCAGGTGGTGAGAATGAAATCATCTTTTTTCTGCTGAGCTTCCTCAAAAAAGCTTTGGCTGTCTGGCCAACAGTAGGTTTCTTCAGGCTGAAGTGATGCAGCAAGGGTGACGGCGTCTCCTGTTTATGAAGTGTCCCACAGCAGAGACACTTCTGTGGCTGGGATCCTGGGCCTGGCAGCAGGCTGCAGTTAGCGTTGGGCTTCTGGCTGAAGCAGGTCATGGACCAGCTGGAAGGAGGGCAGCTGGAGGACGAAAAGGAAGGGCCTGGCTCAGCAGGAGACTTCCTAAAGAATTTTTCCTTCAGGACTGTTGCAGCTGCTCGTCTGTGTAAAGAGCAACTATATTCCAGAAAGCTGGGTCTGGAACCTTAATTTTCCCCCTTCCTGTTATCACTGAGGAATTTTTCCTGCGAAAGTGCAAAAGGGATCTGCTGTTTTCTACATATGCATCTTTTAAACAAGTGCCATAGAATACAGTGTGGCATAGAGAGAAGTATCCACACAGACAGCAATGGAAAGATTATTTATCCGTGCACCTGCTAGTAAAAAAAAAAATGATTTTCTCAGATTGTTTACCAAAATACTCCTCCAAGAAGTCTGCTGCAGGATGTGCAGACATGGGATGAGTGATTCAATGCAGAGACCCAATGATGGTAAACTGATTCCATTTTGTTCAACTACTGCCAGTATTCCTCACGCTACTGACAGAAGCCCCCAGCAGCAGGGTCTGAGCCCACCAAAGTGAGGAATTCCTCCCATAACTCTTCTATAAAGCTCTGTCTGATGCTCAGCAGAGGTAATGCAGCCTTTGTCTTAGCCACAGCTGCAGGAAAGTAAAAGAAAAAATTAAAGGGCATGCACCCAAACAGATATTGCTGCATATTTGTCTTTAATTACTTGAGTCTTGTGTTCCAGAGAGACATGCATAACTTCACTGTGAAATTTTTGAAAGCTTCACCATCACATTAACTATGGTAGCCAATAGAACAGTAACTAGGCAAACAAAACCAAAGTTTTTAACCTAATTACAACAAAGTGCAAAGAAACTCAGCTAGTCATATGCATATGCAGACATTTTCTCCATTAAGCAGGCCCATGGGGAAATGCCTGAGTAAACAACTGAACTATGCTAGCATATAAATCAATAGACCTAGTCAATAAAAATAGTCATCCCACTGCTGACCCCCTCTATGAAAAAAGTCACTGATGTTTCTCCTGCGGGTCTGTGGAAAAATTAATATCACATCAGTAAGATCTAGGTTTTGTCTTTCAGTAGAGGTCCAGATAGGGGTTATAATGCACGATAGTGTGAGACAGGGAATAGGTCGCAGAGATCTCGTCCCCAAAAATTACTCTTTTTGGTTGGTTATATTTTTTAACTCCAATTTTTCATTTATTTATTTGTTTTTCTTTCTGAAGGCAGGTTGGTAATGTTCCACAGCCTTAGTATCATGTCTAAACTGTGCTAATGCAGCTGGAGGGTGACTCAGTACCACCCATGCTGGCAGGGTAGTGACATTTCTAATGGGTTACTGCAGGATATGCCTACTAGGGATGTAAATTATGTGCTGATGTACATTCTAAATGGTCTAAATGAATATTAGCTCTTCATGGTCCCGTGGCCTGTGTGATGTCTATATAGAGCTGTTCCTTGTTATTCCAGTAGAGTCATATCACACCAAGCGCAACGAGCTTCTTGACTTGAAGACATTGCTCTTGAAGCAGCACTAGTTCAATCAGCAACGAAAATATCCTTATTGTAGGATAAATGCAGTAGAAAAAGAAAAGCAGTAGCTTTGCCACTAAAAGTGCTCATACTGATAAAGCAGCACATGGCAGTTTTGTCATGTGCCAAGATGAGACCCTCCCGTTTTGCTTCCTAGTCCAACTCTGCAACTGCAGGATAGTGAAGGAGAGCTGTTGTAGCATCTGCCTATTATTTCAGTCTCAGAATGAACAAAACTGCTGTCCACAGTAGAAGAATGCACATTTTAAGTTTAATGGAACATTTCTTTCCTTCCTACACATATGTCAGAATCATAGAATGGCTTAGGTTGGAAGGGACCTTAAAGAACTCTAGTCCCTCTGTCATGCGAGGAGGGTTGTGATTGTTTGTGTGCCGTTGTACTGCAGATTTGTAGACTGTTCAATTTAGACTAATCTGTACAAAACCTGTCATGTTTCTTAGTATCTATCACCCTTTTTGTTATCTGCTCTCTTGTAGTTCCCATCTGTGAGTGAGTGAGTAGACATCTGTGAGTAGGTAATGTTGTAAGATACAGAAATATTCCAAGAAAATGTGGAATATTTGTACTGTGGCTTACTGTAATATTTGTCTCCTATAAAATGGAAGTGTTTTAACGTTGGCCTGGAAGAGTGAACTGAAGCACTGCAAAAAATGCAGATCCTTATGGAATGAAGATGCTCTTCACCAGAGACAAGCATTGGAATTCAAAAATTTATTGCTGGTGTTTTGACTTTTATGTGCTTCTGTATTAGCTAAAATGTAAAAAAAAATGACACTTTAATATAGCACTGAGCTTATCTCCCAGCCAAGAGATGGAGAGTGCAGTGCGTGTGTTATGCCATCAGAAGTAGCAGAGACTCTTATAATTGTTTAGCACAAGCAGAAAACAAGCTCTTTGGTACCATTTGTTCATCAGCTAATGAATGTCTTGTGTGGCTGGAGGTGTTCCATGAACCGTGACCCTGTAGTACAATTTATTTCTCTTGCTTGTTACAGTGGTCAGGAGCTGTTTCATTTTAAGCTATTGTATAGAGATATAAAGCATGTGACTTAGCACTACCAGTGCCTGTGGGGATGCTATGAGGCTGCTGCAAACATAACATTTGAGTCCTTTAGGGACAAGTTGTGTCTTGAAGCTATTAAGTTCTGAATGAAAACTGCAGCGAAGCTTTGTTTGTTCTGATTGAACTGGCATTGCTGAAAAGATTTGGCTGATAATAATTCAACCTATGGTATATTAGCACAAAAAAAAAAAAATGTGTGCAAGTGTTATTATGGTTATGGCATAAGCTGCAGAAAGCAAGAAAAAAAAAATGGAAAGGGACATCTCTATTCAGGCCAAAACTGACATATGTGATGTACAGTGTGACATCCAGAGTGGCTTAACAACTCGGTATTTGCTATATCCCAATTTAATGCAACAGAGCAAGGCAGAAATGTTGAATTTGTGTGGCCCAGTGTTTAGTGGAATGTAGATCTGGGTATGGACTAGATAGAGTTATGGGGACACACAGAAACATTTAATAAAAACCACCCGGATGAGCCATTATTCTACGTATTTTTTAACAAGATTACTCCATTAGTAAAAATGCATTTTCTAGAGGTAAAATCTGCTGCATTGAGGCAGAGCTCCTGCCATCTGTGATTTTGTAGAGGTCCTGACCCAAGCCCCAAGCCTGCAGGCTGCCGGCAGTCACAACATGCCCTGGGCAACTTCCCATCCCAGACAAGAGGAATCCACTCCCTGAGATGAGCACTGAGGTCACTGCCAGCGTGTGGCAGCTTGGGCTTTGAAAAACGAAGCAGAAGTGCCAGACAAGAGGGAAAAAAAATTAAAAGTAAAAAAAAAAAAGAGCTGAAAAGACTAGCCGATTGATGTCAAAAGTGTGGAAAAGAAGCATGATAAAAAACTCGATATTACATAGCACCTCCTCCTGATCTCCACAAATCTACCTGACAAAGCCAGTACAACCAGTTTTCTCAATCTGCAAGACTCATTGCCTCAGTCCTAGGCAGACAGAAGAGAGCAGATTAAATAAACACACATGAGAGAATGAAGTGTTTGGATGAAAAAGACAGCATGGAAATCATTTACTTGTTTGTTGTCACCGCAGTCATTTATCTACAGTTTAATTTTTTTTCTGTTCTATGCCTCTTGGTTCATCCACTTGACACACTGGTTTACCATTTACCTGGCAGGAGTGCTGTGGCTATCGCTAGGTGGGTAAGTTTCACCTCTGGTTCTACTTGGCTCAGTGCTTCAGAAGGGTTCTTTTATTTTTTAGATTCCTAAGAAAAAGAGACAGGAGATCTATAAAATATTGTTGTTATTAATCTGGGCTGTAGTGAGGTCATGTATTAAGGACCTGACGTAATGGAAATTATGACAGTGACCTACTCCTGTCACATTCAGTATTTCTTATGTGGGAAGAGTTTTGACTGAAACCTTGCAGGGCTCTGTTATAAATATGAGCATAAGGGAGGAAAGTGTTAGCACATTTAAAGAGGGAAAGAAAGTATTAAAAGTATCTTAAAATCTGAATACTTAAATATTTCTTTTAAATCTATGTTTAGGCAGTTACAGATGGAATTTAAAGCTGTTGAACAATTCCAGATGTAACCACCTTCAGAAGGTGCTGGGAATACTGCAGCCCCCTCAGCCCCGGCAGAGAGCTGGTCTGATATTTAGCTATGCATTCAAGTAACCTCAGGCATTCGGTTTGGAAGATGCTGTCTGCAAACTGAATATTTGAAAAACCAACAAAAAAATTCCAAATCCTCTATTAGCAGCAGTTAGCCTTTCTCAAACATTGGAAGACCTATGGGACAGCTTTCCGTAAATACCAGCAAAAACATGAGGAAACCAGTTTCTTCTTCCTGATTAAATAACTCCCTAAATCTTATTCTTTGGACCAACAGTTGGCAGTGCGCTCTCAGAGTTACTACTCAGTGCCAGCATGAAAATGCTGGGTCTGATTTAGCAGCCATAGCACACTGTAAATATTGAAGCTCATGGAAAGGAGTGCAGCATGGGAGTAACCTTTTCCTCCCTTCTGCATACTTCCAGCTGCTTCATGCCCTTCTGCACAGTTGTGAGCACTTGAACTTGAAGCAGAGAGCTAGCAGAGGCCGTGGAGCAGTGCTGGGGGTGAGCTGGGCAGGTGCCATCATTTGCTGTGCTGCCAAGAGGTTCAAAGGTGCCTCCCTTCAGCTGCAGTGTGCAGAGTGGATGCGCAGTGAGACCCCTGCTTGCGCTGCCCAGGGCTGAGCATGAAGCTTACCAACTGATGGGAGGTGGAGATTGTTCTGCTCCAAAGAAATACTACAGCACAGGGGCAGCAAAGGCTCAGAGACGCATCCCTGCTGGGGCAGGCAGAGGCACTCGAGCTGCTTGGCAGCAAATCTTTTGTGCAGGTGCAGAGAGCAAAACAGACTCTCCTTCAGATTTGTACATCAGTGAGCATAAAATACCCTCCTGCCTTGCATGCGTGTCTGAGCTTTGGGCCTTCCTTTCAAGGCCTAATATTCTGTGGAGAACAAGTGAGCCAGTGAAATGTTTCCTCTGTAGTGCCTGCTGGCTGGTGTCTGAAGTAGATAATACCGCCCAAATGAGCATGCTGCATCTCTGCTCACAGACCACTGAATTAACAGCGGCGATAATACATCACAGGCATTCATTTCCTGTCTGCTCGATGAGGAAATGATATGCATTCGCTGTAGATTAAAATCCCACAGCAAGAGGTAAGCCAAGCCAAACGGATCACCAAATTCACTTGAACACCACTGAAATGTACTCGTGTGGCATCAGGTCCCCCTGGTTATATCCTGGCGCTGGTCTTAATGGGTTTTGTTGGTAGAGCTCATGCCGTTTTCCACAGCTGTGAAATGGTGAAAGCAGAAAAAAAGTGTCATGTTTTGTGTCAGTATGATTTGTTGGTATAATTGTTTACATCTTAAAAATGGCATCCTGGCCAACACTGCTGTACTACCACATTTTCCAGGGCCAGGTTTAGCATTGTTATGCTAAACTGAGAAATGACAATGGTTTTAAGCATGCTGGCATTTAAGCTGCTCCACCTGAGGTATTCCCTCAGGAAAAGGGCATCTTTCCCATCACAGAACCAATCACTGGAACAGATCTGGTGAATTTCAGTATGTACAAACAGGAGATACTAATTCCAAAGTGAACATGCTTGGTGACATGGACCAGTCAGGTACAGTCACTGCTGCAGGACAAGAACAGACTGAAAATTCCAGAAGAGGAATGCAAGTCATTTGTATCTGAATTGCAAAAAAGCCTGAAAGAGCACCTTGCTTCAGCTTGAAGGGTTTGGTTACATCCAGGAATAAAGAAAGTACTTCTTTTTTGCAAGGTAAATCGTTTTTCTTGTGTGGTTATTTATTATTATTATTATTATTAGTCATTATTTGTTATTTGTTTGGTTTTGTTCTTTTTTTTTAAAGGTCCACTTGATATTCTCTAGAGAAAATAAAAACCAGAGTGCGCAGAGCGTGTGTGTGGTTTTACAGCAGGAAAAGAATAAAGAAACGTTCAGAGCATGCTGATCATTAGTGCTCGACAGAAAAGAGCAGAAGTAGATTTAATTCTGCAGTATAAAGTGCAATTCGTGTTTGTAGTGTAGCAAAGCTCACTCAGCCTTCCTCCATAACCAAAACCTGTCCCTGTCCCAAAGGAGCTGACCCCTCTGCCCATGGAGAAGGGTATCCAGAATGGAGCACACACTGTGCTGATGCAGAAGTAGGGCTCTGGGGTCACAGCTCTGAGCAGGAAAGACCAAGGACCAAAGGCACAACTGTCCCATGTCCAAGGGCACCCTTGACCAGGAAGGGGTGTCCATCTGCTCACGGGGCAGCTGCATGTGGTGTGAGTAACCAAGGTCACAGAGTTGGACCCCAGTGACTAGAGACCTTGCCTTGCTCTGGAAGGATGTAGTAGTCATCTCAGGCACTTACAGGGCTCTTTCCTCTCTCACTCCCACACCACATATAGAAAACATGCTTTTGTGCCCAGGTCGACACCTTCTACACTTCCAAAAAGAAAAGAAAAAAAAGAAAAAAAAAAAGATTAAAAAGGCAAACACTTGTGCAGTCTTTCATATCCATCATCTCCAAGGCAGATTGCATGAAGCACAATGCTGTCTCTTCGCAATTTCAAGCAGTAATTGAGTCATATTTCATCACGTAAACGCACATTTAAAAGCACTTTTATCAAAGTTCTTATTGTTTCTGCACAGTTTTATCTCTGTGCTATCACTATTGCTTTGGTGGGGACATTTAATGCAAGGGAATCCCCACCTCTATGACTGTACTATCATCTCATGTTTTCAGAATTAGCACTTAGTTATGCCTCACGTGAAATATAGTGTGAAATCCCCCTGAAAAGATAGCTATCTGCAAGAGCCAACAAATTGCAGAGGAGAAAACAGAGAGGGGAGGAGAGCCACAGTCTGGTGATGTGAAATTGTTGGGTGCAAGAGGGCTTGCATCCTTTGGTTAGCCAGTGTATACTTCCTTTTCGCTGTCTCTACTGACTGCAGCCCTCAGGATCAAGTAGAGACCTGGAAAACTTGGGCATGTAAGCATAAGCTTGAAATGTATGAAACTTGTAACAAAACTTGTATGATTGTACCATATGCTCCAAGATTCTCTTTTTACAGATATTGTAACTCATACAGTATCAACAGCAGGGCATGTGGCACTCCACTGAATCACCTGGAGCAACTCTGGCTAAACTTACTAAAGGAAAAATAATGGTTTTTCCCTACCATACTTTAACTTTTGATTAGCCCTGAAGAGCTTGGACAGTTGGGCTAGATGATCTATTCGTCCCTTCCAACTGAACTGTTCATTCCATTCCATTCCTTTCCATTCCATTCCTTTCCATTCCATTCCATTTGACATTATTCTATGCTATTCTACACTATTCTATGCCATTCTATGATTTGATTAGACTCTACTACTCTACTGTGAGCTTTCTATGAATGCCTCAAGTTATTATTTAAAATTATTCTGAAGCATGTATTTCTCTTTGGTTATCCTAGGTTACAGAATATGACAAAAAATCTTAAAAATGTTTATCTGGGAGATTTGCTTGGCTGCCAGTGAAAAGCAGGGTTTTTATGTCTGTGGTTGTAGCTGCAGTGTTTGAGACCAGAGGTCTGACCTTCTGCTGTCTGAGAGCAGACGTTAGCTGCTCCTTGGGGGAAAAGGATTACAGGAGGGAGTGGTGTTTCTCTAAATGCACTTTCCTTTAGCTTTCAGCAAACTCCAACATAGGGAAATTAACAACCCTTGAAAAAATATCTTCCTGCAAATTTGTCCGATAGCTTCTTGAACATAGTTATTCACCTGACTTTCACATCTTGCAGTAATGCGTGCTATAATTTCAGTTTTCCAGTATACAAAGTTTTTCTTCGTTTTGTTCTAAAACTTTGAATAATGAATGCATTGATTGCTCCCTGGTTCCTGTGTCCATGCTATCTGTGGTTTTAAAGACTTCTGTCAAAGCTGCTGTGCCTATTTGAAGGGAACAAGTAATTGTCTTCTCATATAATTTGCTTTTAGTTCTGGCTTCATATGACATCATTGGCCATGGTCACATATTGTCATCAGAGACACATCAACTTCTGTACCAGATACTGTTTCTTAGAGGTGGGAAACAAAAATAGTTTTCAGCACTCAAGATACGACTAACACCGTGAATTTCTGTAACAGCATAACGTTTTCTGATTTGTCCATTTCCCAACAAACCCCAATTTTGCATTTCTGAACAATACCATTAGTGTTGTCCACACTGACTTGCATCTCCATTGCCTCCTTTGAATTCTACTGACGTGACTACGCACTCATCTGTGCTAAGTGGAACAAGGAACTTCCACAGATGAAGAACAACACCACAACCACCTGTCTTCATGTCCTGTTTTCCAAATGATTCCTCTGACCTGGTTTGTGATAGGTACCTGCACAGAGCCTCACAGGGTGTTGGTGGTGCTCTAAGAGTTACTGAGTATTGGAAAATACCGGAAGTAGCTTACCAGAACCACTCTGTTCATTTTTTTCAAGATAGATAGGTACATCATACGTCAAATAATCATGTTAGCAAAGCAAAATGGTTTCTACACATCTTTAGGAAATATGTGTATTTTTATTTTGGACTATGACAAATACACTTTGTACTGCATTCATAGCTATGAGGCATGTGAAGCTATGTACATACTGTATACATATGTCTGCAATAGGAAATAATGGAAGCAATAAAAACAAAGCAGGGCCATTGTTGACTCACTGGCAAAAGCTGTGATCGCATTAGATAGCATTTCAATAGAGGAAAAAATGTGTTTCTATAGAAGAAGCCAGGAAAATGAATACGCAAATGTTTTACATCTTCATGTATAAATTCATCACACTGCTCAAATGTTTCACTGTTCAGGCTTAGCAAGTTGTTTCACAGGGAAGTTTTGTTTCAGTTTTTCTTCACATCTTAGTGGCAGTTGAGGAGAGAGAACAGAAGTTAGCCACATTTCCTCTGAGTTCTGGCTTCTTTTTACAGATCTGTGTGGGACACCCCCCACTTATTGACCTTTCAGAAATCAAATGTAACACATGAGAAGGCTCTTGAGCAGATAGCACTGATATGAGCATCCTTTCCCACCCTTTCTGCTACCCCCTCCGTGAGATCACACTGCCAAGAGTGCCTCCAGGGTTCCTCTTCCCCTCTCTGGGCTTTCAGCAGCACAGTGCAAATTTGGCCACCCCAGTGCTGCTGGAAGACTTTGGACTGCCTGCCCTGAGGGCTGCTCTGTGCTTGGAGGGCCTCTGAAATAGCTATTGCAGAGCATTCGTTGGGCAAGGCGTACTCTCTGGATGCTCCTGTTTCAGAACAGGAGTGCTGTAACCCATATTCAGAGGTAATTCAGTAAGAGTGCGGCTGCACAGAGACTTAAACTAAAATAGCGATTCAAAAATAATTGCTCTGGAATAATAATTAGAACATTCATTTCTGCATCAAACATCCAGGAATACCTCTTCCACCTGTATTTCCACATGGAGATGAGCCCTGAGCGTTCTGCCATCTGTGTTTTCCTCAGTCAAGTGAAGAAAATTCCTTTAGCCAAAGTCTTGGGAAATAAACTGAAAACCACTGAAAAACAAAAAGCTGCTCTTGACTGCAGTTGTTTTGACAACAGATCAATCAGAGGTATCACGCTTTATTTTTGGTGCCTGAAGAGATGAATTCAGAAGCTGTAGCTCCTGTTGCGTCACTGAGTTACTCATTGCTTTAAGCTTAAATAAAGATGATTCATGGGCAATTAATTGCAAGGAAGAGAAATGCCATTTAGGATTCTGAAGTAATAGAGCTGTTTATTTATTTGGCATTGTATTTCAGGCTGGGCTTTACAGGTATAGATTGGCTCTAGAGGGGTCAAACCAAAAAGTCCTGGCTGTTCAGACTGCAGTCAGCCGGCGCCTTGCTGCGGAGCTGGGTGGGGAGACACAGGCGGCAGGCAAGGCCTGGCTCAATCCTGGGCTCCCCAGCCCAGAATTCAAAGCACACCACTCATGGTGAAGCAGTGTTTGCTGAGCATCTGTGAGGGCTGAGCAGAGTGTGCAGTCAGCCCTGTGTGCTTGGGCCTGGGGGACGCTGCCCTGGGGACGCACATGGCTGGCATTCTGTGTGGGTGCAGCCCAGGGAGGTGCCGGCTGGAACAGAAATGGGGCTGGGCTGAAGGAGCCAGCAAGTTGTAGTTATATGGCAGTAAGGAGCACTGCCAGTTGAGCGCTATTTCTAGTAATGAAATGTGATGATGGGTGTCAGAAATCATGAGGGGAATGGTATTGCTGCTGTGAGTGGTGGTAGTCGGTAACACTTCTGCAACCAGCGTCCCTCATGGACTGGGAAGATTGCCCTGCTGTCAGGTGAGCTCACAGTCTGTGGTTCTAAATGCTCTCCTGATGTCATAGAATCATTGAAACATAGCATGGTTTGGGCTAGAAGAGACCTTAAAGATCTCGTTTCAACATCCCTGCCATGGGCAGAGTTCTCACCCACCATTCTGTCCTGGGCCCCATCCCATCTGGCCTTGAGAACCTCCAGGGATGGGGCACCCACAACCTCCCTGGGGAGCCTATGTCAGTGCCTCACCATCCTCTGAGAATTGAATTTCTGCCTAACATCCAACCTAAGTTTCCCCTCTTCTAATTTAAAGCCATTCCTTGTTGTTCTGTCACTATCAGACCATGTACAAAGTCAGTCACTCTCCTGGTTATAAGCTCCCTTCAGTACCTGAAGGCCATGATGTGGTCTCCTCAGAGCCTTCTCCAAGCTAAACAAGACTTTCCTGGCTGTGATAAATAACAGTATGTGGGAAAGCCAAGAAGACCTCTGTGTTCAAGACCAAAAGGTAAGGAGCTGTGCCCATCAGAAGGTTGATGCCAGGCTGTTGTATCCAGTAGTCACTGCAACAAGAGCAAAGCATAGCAGGAAAACACTGAGGCATTCTATTAATTCCCTTACTAGTGCTGCCTAAAAATAGGCCTCCACTATTTGCAGCTAAGAGATAAATACAGGATGAGTGCTGAGGCATAAATTGCTGCAATGAATTATACGTTAATGGATGTTGAAAATGAATAAATTATAGATATTAAATAATTATGCAAATTATATTCCTTCATCCGATCATTCGTTTTGTGGAAACACATACGCAGTATCTTTGCAGACGGACATGGTGGCGGGAACTGTCCTATTGATGTACAACCTGTAAGCACTAGAAGTAAACAAACTTCTGTTATAAATGGCACGGCCTTCTTGCAGGAACCTCAGAGCTTTCCTGGCTGTTAAGTAACTCCTTAAAGTGGCTCTACGGGAATATCAGAACCACAGAATGGCTGAATTTGGAAGGAAATTCTGGAGGACACCTCCATCCATATATGAAAGTGGCTCCAAAAGTAGTGGCAACAGATGGTAGAAGAGGAGCAGTCTGACAAAATGGTGTCTGACATGGAAGAGCATATGAAGCAAAGGTGTGGCATTGAAATTCTCCATATGGAAAAAATTGTACCCGCTGACATTCCTCAAGGCTTTCTGAACGTTTATGGAGATCAAACAGTGGATGTGAGCACAGTGAGGTGGTGGGTGGTGCATTTCAGCAGCGGTGACATTGTGAAAGACGAGCCATGTTCCAGATCGACGTGCAGAATTTTACAAGCACGGCATGCAGGCTCTTGTTTATTTCTGGCAAAAATTTGTAGCTAATGGTGGTGGCTGTGTTGAAAAATTATTTTATAACTGAGAATTTGCTCTATCAAGCAGTGCTGTTGTGCTCTTTATAGTTCCATGGAAATAAATAGGAGGCATTACTTTCAAAGCAACCTACGCATACACATGCACAATACGAGGTGAAGAACTGACAATGAAAATATGAGATTCAGGGCCTCCCTTTTCTTAAGTTTCATGTGCCAGTTTTGCTGGTGGTAGCAGTGCATGGCTTCACGCGTTCCCATGCTTGGCTTAAAAAATAGTTTAATTTTATTATTACACAATTAGGGGCATCTTTTTCCCTCCAGCTGCTGTAGGCTTTGTGTTGCAGAGGACCTTTGGTCTCTGCATGGGACACTCCTTGAGTCTTCCTGTGGTACAGGAAGACAGTGGCCCTGTTCCCAATACTTTGCTGAAGCAATGCTTTGCAGGAGACTGGGTGCAATCCAGCACATCTATCTTTGTTTTTCAAGATGGTCACATTCAGTCGTCCCTGGGTTTTATGGTTGTTCTGGCTGCTTTTTATTCAGATTAAATGAGCAAACAATTAAATATCCTGCTGTTCAGTCAGACCTAAAACAATGGTGGTGGCTGCCAAAGGCTAGACTGAATGTAAACACTAACACTGGGAATTAATTAGTTCAGGGGTTGTGCGTGTGTGTGTCTGCGTTGTAGGAAGCAAGAGCAGGCAGAATTTCAGCAGAAAACTGCACAGACAGGAAAAGCTGCATTTGTGAAGTCAGAAAGAAAAACAAGAGACCACTTTTTTGACAGAATGCTGGTTGTTGGACAGGTTTGTAAGTATGAAAAGGCAAATGGTAACTGTGTGATCTCTGTGCTCACGAGGACATAATTTACCAATAAACATGACTGCATCCAAGGATTAGCAGTAGCAGCATCTGACAAGAAGGCACAAGTCATGGAATCATAGAATGGCTTAGGTTGGAAGGGACTTCAAAGATCATCCCATTCCAACCTCTCTGCCATGGGCAGGGTTGCCACCTACCCGATCAGGCTGCCCACGGCCCCATCCAACCTGGCCTTGAGCACTTCTAGGGATGGGGCATCCACAGCTTCTCCAGACATCCTGTGCCAGTGCCTCACTTCTATCCGAGGAAAGAATTTCTTCTTAGCACCTAACCTAAATCTTCCCTGTTTTAGTTTAAAACCATTCCTCATTGTCCTATCACTATTAGACTGCGTACAAAGTCTGTCATCCTCCTGTTTACAATCTCCCTTCAAGCAATGTATCAGCATCTTCCATTCTCCAAGCTAAACAAGCCCAGCTTCTCTCCTTCAACTTACCTTCATAACAGAGGTGCTTCAGCCCTCTGTTCACCTCTGTGATGCTCCTCTGGACCCACTTCAATAGCTTTGCATCCTTCTTGTGCTGGGGACTCCCAACCTGGACGCAGCATTCTGGATAAAGCCTCATGAGGGCAAAGCAGAGTGGAACAATCTCCTTCCTCTCTCTGCTGGCCACCCCTTTTCTGATGTAGCCCTTCCAGGCTGCAAGAGCACACTCCTGTCTCGTGTCCAGCTTCTTGTCCATCAGGACCCCTTCTCTGCAGGGCTGATCACAGGTTCTTCTCTCAGTCTGCACAAGTACCTGGGATTGTCCTGGTTCAAGTGCAACACCCCTTGCACTTTTCCTCTTTGAATCTCTTTAGGTTCATGTATGCCCTCTGTTCAACCCTGTCCAGGTCCCTTTGGATGGCATTTCTTCCTTCTGTTGTATCAACTGCACCAGTCATCTTCTTGTCATCAGCAAAGTTGCTGAGGGCGCACTCATCCCACTGTGTCAAAAGATGTTGAAGAGAACTGGTCCCAGGATGGACCCTTGGACCCGCCACACGTGACTGGCCTCCACCTGGACATAGATACGTTGACCACAAGTTGCTGTAAACAAATCTAATGCTCATGATAAAAAGAATGAAAATATGTTGTCTGTTGATTAGGAGTAAGAAACTTACTGCTATCTCTTCGATGAGGACTGCTGAAGCCATCTCTAGCACTGCTGGAGCCTTGCAGCTGAGACAAAGCACTGGCTGTAGCACAGCTCAATGCACAGATTTATTAATCACTCAGCTGTGCACAGCAGAAACTTTTAAACTCTTCTTCTGCTGATAGCAGTGATGGTGAACAATGTTCTGCTGATATGTGAGATTCTTAGCTGTATTGCTTGCTTGTTGAAATGAAACTGCTGCTGATACAAAAACCTTTCAAATGAAACTGGGCTGAGATAATTTGAAAATAGGATGATTTCCCCGTCTTACCAAGTGTTCTGCCTGTACCTGTAACACAGTAGTCACATGCAGCTAATGGGAATTAAAGTGTAGATAGCAGGAGCCAACCCCACCTCCTGAAGGAAAGGTGAAGAACCATCCATCCAAACCCTGTCTGCTCACCATGAGCAATGACCAGCCCATGATTGTTTGATTCAGAAGCAGATGTGTTAATCATCACTGTGAGATGTCAAATCATCAGCTGGTTACTGTATTTCGCCATGCTGGTATGCAAAGCATGCTCACTAACAGAGACTTTGAACATCCTGGCCTCTATCATCTGCAGCCATCTTTACTTCATAAAATGGCAACCCTGCTGGCAACTTCTTTCCTGCAGGGCCAAGCTGAGGTTAATTACTAGTTGTGAGCTTATTGAGTTTCAGTGGGTTAAACAGCTTCTGGTAGTTACTGCTTTTCAGCTTCAAAATAGATCAGCTGCTTGAGCATACTCCAAAACGAGGGACCACTCATTATTATGAATACATAACTGGAACTTTAAGTAGTAATGATGGCCGCATTGCTATTACTGAAATGTAATGAAAAACAGGATGAGTTTCAAGAGGAGTAAATACACAGTAAATCCTAAAGTAATCACTGGAACAAGTATAACCATATAGAAGCTTTCATTTTCTCTTTCATATTCCCAAATCTAATTACATTTTGCTAATTTTTCCTCTTATTTTCCCCACTCTTACTCTGTTTTCTGTCCTCCTCATTCCTACTTGAAACAGTCTGCATCCATGCTCATCTCTTTCCAAAAAACAGGAAGAGAGTACCCTGATCCTTCATTTTACTGCATTTATTTTGTTTATTTTTGCGTTCTACTTCACGGGGAAATCCGGAGGAAATACAGAACTGAGGAAATAAGAAGACCCACTTCAATTTCTGCTATTTATTCCATGTCTAAAGTTCTCTTTTTGCTGACTTTCAGAAATGCTCTGTGTTCACACTACCGAATGTCTGACATTTATGTTTCTGTTTGATTCACACACGTTCCAATTAATATAAATAATAAAGGAGAGAACTCAGGCGTGAAGCTACAGAAGTTTACAAGCTGCTTTCAAATGTTTATTGCTTTGCTAAAACCTGGATGCTGTAATCAGCTTCACAGATTATTCCTTGCATTCATAATGCTCCACTGACAATAAAGTGTGAAAGAACTGCCAGAATGGAAGAGGTATTATCTATGGAGAAGATCCCACTGTTAACATATGTCTGTGTTCCTGTTGTTGGTGAAAATAAAGAAGCAATACTGCAAGTCTCAAATGTGCAGTTTTTCTGCAAGTGGGAAACATCTTGCTGATCAAAAATTGTATAGGGCTGTATCTGTGGAGCACATTGTCCCACAGGAACTAATTGTTGCATACAATACACAGCAGTATCAACCACTCAAGTGATTCAATCTAACAATCATTCAACTTCTCCAAAAAAGAAAGAAAGAGTGAAGTTAGTCATAAAAATAATTAGCACTGTATGTTGTATTACAATATGAAATGACAGTGAAGAAGAGCTTTCCTACTGCCCCCAATATGGCAGGGGATCTGTAAGGAAGATGTGCCTGAAATGTAAGGAAGAGGAAACTTCATTTCTGGTATTTCCCTTCTTGAATTAAAAAAAAAAAAAAATTCTTTTGTCTCTTACACTAGCAAAAATTGGATTCAGAAGGCTTGTTTATTAGTTTGTAGCTTTTGATCCATAAGATTGCCTTCTTTTTTTCACTTCCATATTACCCAGCAGATGGCCAAGGGAAGTCTCTGCTGTACTCACAGTACTTTTGTGTCTCTGCTCTACACTTTGAATCTCCAGAAGGTGCCAAGCCAGCACCCCCATAAGGACAAGAATTTTACTTCTCCTAGATAATTTGCAGATTAAAGATAGATCATGACCCTGATTGTACCCCACGCACTCTTTCTGAGCTGGCCCACCGTGAGCAAGACTGGACCTATATGTGTTGTGATGTGTTGTCAACTGAACACACATAAAAACGTACATTATATCAGTTCCGTGCAGGTCATCAGACTTTTCACTGTCTTTACCAGTTCATACCATGATCAGAATTTCTGGAATAAGTAAACACTCCTCAATCATTTCCAGCTGTAAGAAATTGGTCTCAGAAGGATATGATCATTTATTCCAAGTTCTTGAGCCCTGAGCAACAAGTTTAATTTGTTTCATGTTACACTAGATTGTAAAGAAATCTAAGCTTTTATACAGAATTCCATAATAAGAATTTATATGTATTCCGATCAAAACATCTGCAGTCTGCCATTCAGTCAGGGAAGGGCAATAACTATTTTTCATATTCTCCTGATATCAGTTCAAAAGGCCATTGCATAATGGACAGAAATATAGATAGAATCTGCTTTCCTATCACCACAAGTCATCAGCGATGACAAGCCCAGTGACAGACAATTCAAGTATTCTCTTAAGTCCTCCATCTTCAGGCCAATAATTCACTGCTTCAGCATACCTACTTCGTTGGTAGTATGAAATATCCAGGGGTTATTCAGGGACACTTTGCAGTGTCAAGACTTTTGTTCAAAAAGCGGTCCCAGCATAGACTGTCTTAAAGCAACTTTCCCATTGTATTGGGTGAACATCTCAAGACTATGTCTTTCCACTGACCCTCATTCTTCCCAAAGCCAATCTTATCCTAACAGTCCCTTGGTGGCAAGGGTGACACCTAGTTCTCTAATCCAGCTTGCACATTGCTTCAGTACTCTCTGCAGAACTGTGCTTCGAAAGGAGTGGCAGGTCTTCCTGCAGAACTGGTGGTCTTCCAGTAGGCAGCCTAGTGCTGACTCAGGGGAAAGCATCAACAGAATCTTACCCCCAAAATTCTGATGCAAGGTGAAACTTCTGACTTCTTTCTCTAACTGGAAGAGGATTTCAGCATTGACCATTCAACACAGATTTGACCTGGGGAATTTTCACACATCAAATATGCTGTGGTGTGTTCGAATCTTAGAATTTTAATTCAGTATTATGCAGGCCTGTTGTAGCAGATATCTTTACCCTTCAGAGGAGGCTTCCTTATGGAGTGCCACAACCAAAACATCAGAGTGCAGGCCAAAAGAACACTTAGGCAGGAAATAATTTAGGTAGAACAGTATTTGGAGCTAATCCCAAATGTAGGATCTTGGTTATTTAATTGTAGCGCAGCTGTTCATATCAGTGTGCCAGAAACAAAAAACACTAAGGCATCTGGGAGAGCAAAGAGAGTATGGTATCAATGGGTAGCACAAGGAAATGATATATTTGGAAATAATCTATAGGAGTCTGTAATAGTCGCAGCATTTAATTATTCCACAATATAGTCTTTAAGGAGAAGTCTCCTCCTTAACTACAAAGGTCATGTAGACAGTATGTGCCCCTCTTCCTGCATCTTCTCAGTGGAAGCCTTCTTTAAAATGTTAGGTGTTTCCAGCTCACACCCCAGCAACAGCAAGGCCTGCCCCAAGGCAACAACAGCAGTTATCTTTAAGGCAACAAGATAAAAGTGGCTCCCTTCAGATCAAGGTATGCTGCCAAAGACAGGTATCACCTGCTCTCCTCTAGGGAACTAGCCCTTGTAAACACAAATGTAAATGAAGACATCAACACATCAGTGATTAACATGCTACTTTCATTCAGCTGCTTAACAGTAATTGCCCAAAGACATTTCTCGTACCCAAAGGGAAATAATTCTTCACATGCTTCCCCTTAAAGTTGAGCATCATATTTATCATTGAGTAAAATTTTTCTGATTAGCGGTTGTTGTGCCATAGCTAACACGTAGTAAATTTACAGTGAATCCAGGAGACTTGTAAAGACTTGTTTAAACTAGGCCTCATAGCTTGTGCAAACAGGTAACTTTAGGAAGGAACACGGGCCACAGAAACGCATGGTCCATTGCAGATAAGACAAGTGGTGCTGCTGTTTGAAGCCCAATGGGGGGTGGTGCCGTGAAGATAAGAACATAATGGTGGGTAGGGTTGCTGTTTACAACCCTATGGGTTAAAGATAAGGAGGCAGAGTTGCTGTAGTGATGCAATGCAACCCCCTAATGATTTCTCAAGAATATCACCAGATGGGCCCAGAGACCCTCCCCACATTCTAGGACGCATACTCAGAAGTGGGAGACATCCAATGTAATAAATTTCTTAGAAATGTCATGAATACGTATATACTACACCTGTAAATGTGCAGTCACTGCTTTCCTTGGTGCGCATGTTTGGTGAACTATCCCCATGCACCCAGTGCTGTAATAAAGGGGAATGCCTGCTTGACATAACTCATTGGTGTGTCAAGTTACTTGTCGGATTTCTCAGCTTCAACAGTACTTCCAGTTCCATAATCCTGAGAGCATTATCATGCTATAAGGCCTGATGAAACAATAGGAACAGGTTATTCAACAGCTGAATTTAATTAAGATTCCAATCAGAGTGGAACAAGGGAAATAAGCAACTAATAATCTTATGCTAAGTACTCTGGATAATTAAGTTAACATTTGTCTTTATATTTAGAAACTATGTGCAACTGTGTCAGATGACAAGGTTATTTTCTCTAGCATATATATTCCTTCCTGGTAGCTACTCTCTCCATGTGGCATTTTGAACTTATCCTGTGGTCCAAGAGCTGTTGGATGGTTCCTTCTGGGATTGTTATCTTTCTTCATCAGAGTGACAAGGGTTAGCCAGGACACTTTAAATAGCACCTCTTTGCAAACCTTGACTGAGAAGGAATAGGGGCAGGGAGCCAGCAGAGGGGGCTTGTCTGGGGAGCAGAAGATGGGAAGTCTTTGACCATCTAGCTAATTGAAGGAATGGTGCATTTCTCCTTAAATGTCCTGGAATAGAATTCTTGATAAGAGAGGGGATGTTTTCCAAGCCCATTTTATGGAGGTCATGTGTCTGGATAGGGAATACTGGAAGTAATTCTTGACTTTCCCAGTGCTTCTTTTTCCTCTTTTTCTGCTTGGCAATGGAAAATCCCCTGTATTTGGGGAAATCATGACATGAGCTGACAATGTGTGTTTGCAGCTCATAAAGTCTACTGTATCCTGGGATGCATCAAAAGAAACATGTTCAGCAGGTTGATGAAGTAGTTGTTCCCCTGTACTCTGCTCTTATGAGACCTGACCTGGAGTACTGCCTTGCGCTCTGGGGCCCCCAGCAAAATAAAGAGGCTTAGATGAGACACTGGAAACAACTGCTTTGCAATATGGCAGTGAGGCACTGGAACAGGTTGCTCACAGAAGGTAAGGATTCCCCATCCCTGGGGAGTGTTCACACCCAAGCTGGATGGGGCTTTGGGGAACCTGATCTAGTGGAAGGGGTTGATACCACATGATCTTTAAAACCTGTTCCTACCCAAAACATTCCATGATTCTTTGTTGCTATATCCTTGTGCTGGTGCATCACTGGATTTCTTCTCCCTCTCTGAAGCTAGACCCTTTGGTCTCTTGAAGATCATGCAGGTGATGGACCCAGTTTGGGCTGATGTGGAGCTGAAGAGGTGTGTGCTGGAGCAGCTGATTCTCTGACTGTAGTATGGAGATGGCAGGAAGTTGCCTTGGCTTTAGTCTCAGGCTCCAAGTGCTGTCATCAGAATCAGTGGCATAATTGTATATGCTTCTTAGTTTTACTTTTCTTCTTCTTCTTCTTGAATCTTCTAACATCTAAGCTGAAGCAACATTATTGCTCTCTTTCAAGTTTTCCCTTGTTTTTATTTTGGGATTGTAGTTTTTGGTGGTTTTTTTTTTTGTCTTTTTCTTCCACATTTCCTTCTTCTTCCAGACCTGTTCAAAATGAATTTCATACAGGAGCTGAGTACCACAGCCATGGCATGACAGATCGTACTCTGCATGAGGGTCTCCCAGTGGTATCCTCCCTTCCCTGAACTAGTTAACTCAAGAAAATTCACATCTTGAAAGACTTCTTACTGCATAAGTGGATAAATTAATGGTTGAATCGGGTGACAGCAAGAATTATGGAGCAAACACCTGTCCTCAGGGCTCCCAGCTTCTTTCCCTGCCAGGGTGCAGATGAAAATCTGTATTTCCTCTTCTCAGGGTCACATTCTAGTTCCTGTTTTGACTTTGATTTCTCTTGGCTTACTGTTCTGCTGTTTTTTCCTGTTTCCACTCATAAAGCAGCAGCTCAGACTTAACCTGTCTACGTCTGCCTTGCCTGTACCTTTGTCATGGGCCTGTGCTCAGGGTGCTTTTCTTTCTGCTGCACCACCCCACAAAATGCCTTTACCTTTTCTTATTACTGCCTTAAACATATCAAAATGCAGCGAGGCTTCATTATGCCTTTGTGAGACTGGATTTTTGTTTGAACTCCTTGGCAGCTCCAAGTCTTCATCACATGGCAGTTGGAATGCATTTTTGATGACAGTATGAGCAAGAAAAGTTTTCTGTTTTGAATTCATACATGATCAAATGTATGAACATATATAAAATACAGGGGTGAACTGAGTAGTTTTCTTTGTGTACATAAGACCTGTTGGCTTGACGGCAAAGACATAGATGGTGACTGGGAGGAGAACTAAAAAATCTGTGCTCTTGGAGCACATGGGCTTGCTGATGTGTAACCTTTCTGGCTCAGCTGGTGCACAGTGACTCAGTTGTAGCAGTGCCCTGAGGAAGAGCACACTGTTCATAAAGTTCTGAGTAGAACGAAGGTGCAGGCTGCTATCTTCACTTCAGTTACTTTTACAGGAGTGTTCTTTAATATTGGTGAATTAACTGGTGAGGTGGTTACACCTATAAGAATCTTTCCTTATTGTTGGTTGGAACTGAAGATTCTGACAGGTCTCATTTCATTGACTTATGCCAACTGTATATCTAGGGGTAGGTAACAAATAACCAAAGTAAGCTGAGACAAAAAATGGAAAACAACAAATATTAGTACAAAACTATTTCCAAAACTTTAAACAGCAACTTATGATCAGTCTTGATTCCTCCAGCACTGTGATGGTTTGCTCGAAGACTCTGATTTTAAAGCAGAGGTTCCCCCAGTGACCCCTTCCAAAGCTCTTAGAAAATTTCAACTTGGGAAATGAGACTGTAGGGATCCAGCTCATGCTTTTCTTCATTTTAATACTATTTTTCACCAATACCATCTACTTTGGTGGTGATAAGAGCTCCATGTAGGAGCTGTTCTAATGTTACTCTACCAGTAAGGGATATCCCTGCCTCAAAACTTCTTCCCAGACACTTATTATTCTGTTTTTATGGATCACATTTGATTCCCGGGAAATAGCTCAGACAAAAATAATGTATGAAGATGGCTCCTTTACTGGGAACAATGGCTGGGTGGAGGTTTCCCTGGGAGTGATGAGATTTATGTCCTGGGGAGGATATCACGCACGTCTCTCTCCAGAACTATGAAGCTACCTCAGGAAAAACATTTCAAGAGCCTTTTACCTAAAGAGCTAGGAAAGTATTTCTTGAGGATGTGCTTTATTTATTTATTTATTTATTTGTACCTTCAAAGTAATGCTTATCACTGCGTTTGCATCTTACTGAAGCAAAATACTCAGAATTCTCTCTAGAAAAAAAAAAAAAAAGCAGCTAATAATTATTACACAAAAAGTGATGTGGTGGTTTCAGAGACTTGAGATTGGAATTTTGAGAAATAGCTTTGGGTGACTCAGCTCAGGCAAAAATGTGTACGGACAGCCAACAGCAGTGATTGATTTTCCATTTTCCAACCACACTGACACTTATCTGATCAGACCAGTCATACATAAATATATATTGTTAAATTTTCCTCTGTGGCTTTCCACAGAACTGCTTTCAGTTAAATTTTAAGACAGAATTTCTATTTTTTTCATATAAGTCGACAGACTTTTTTTTTTTTTAGGAATTACTTTGTGATCTTACAAGGGAAAGGCATTAACGATGTATAAAATGGTCTTACACAACATATCTAATTTCTTTCTTTGATCTTTCAGCAACAACTCTGTAATATAGTAGTAATAATAAAATCAGTCTGGAGAATTGAAGAGTTAAGCAGATTATTTGGGGGTGATATTAATGAAAAACTGCTATCAAGTAAATTTAGATTCTAATTCATACCCAACAAAGTCATCACAGAATTGTAGGGATTGAGAGGGACCTCTAGAGATCATCGAGTCCAACCCCCTGCCAAAGCAGCTCCCTAGCCCAGGTTGCACAGGTAGGCGTCCAGGCGGGTCTTGGTCATCTCCGGAGAAGAAGACTCTACCGCCTCTCTGTGCAGCCTGTGCCAGTGCTCCGTCACTGCACTGTGATGAAATTCCCACGCACATTTGCATGGAACTTCCTATGCATCAGTTTATGGCCATTTCCCCTCATCCAATCACCATGCACTGCTGAGAAGAGTCCAGCCTCATCCCTTTGCCTCCTGAACCTTAGGTATTTACAGACGTGGATCAGATCCCCTCTGAGTCTTCTTCTTAAGGCTGAACAGATCCAGGTCTCTCAGCCTTTCTTCAAGGGGAAATGCTCTAGGCCCTTTATCGTATTTGTGGCCCTCTGCTGGACTCTTTCCAGGAGAAACACAAGGGCCATCCTCAGCAGCTGACCTTCCCTGCTATCTGTGGAGTGTTGTCTCAGTGGCCAGTGCATTACAACTAGTGGGAAATTGATCCTTCTTCAAGGCATATCTGAGTACAGCTATAACTGTAGTCAGAAGCCATTCTGTCAATAGACCATGTCAGATAGTAAAAGAAAGTGGAAAAGCAGCTTTCCACTCAGTCCAGCTCTCAGAAAGTCATATGAGTGAAAGCTGTTGTTCTCCACCTGAGTCCAAGGCAAAATTTGAAGAGTGAAATGATTTATAATTTAGAATACTTCTTATAACACCAACCACTCTTGCTATTGGGAATGAAGTGCAGTGCCATGAGCTGTTGCAACTGCATGACTGAGGAGTCAGGCAAATGAAGTGCAAAGGCAAAGCTGAGCAGATAGGATGAAGTGCAAGCAAGGGAAAAAAATTAAATCAATTTTAATTCTAAAGGATTGCCATGTCACATCATTCCCTCTGGTAACAGTGCTGAGTGCTACCAAATGCAGTGGGGCTGAATCAGTGTGAGTAAAATCTGAATTTTTGCAGACTGGAGGAGCAGTGCTGGATCTATTTAAGACCAAGATGTTTTCAGAGACCTGGTAGCATTTGTTCCGTGAGCTGAACTTCCTCCCACTTCAGACTGTGCTATATCAGTCAGCTCTGTCTCCGTCAGGATTTTATGTTTTAGCACCCTCCAAACTTACCACATTTTGTGGAGCCACATTAACTTGAGTAGCACTTTGCCAGAGATGCATCCTAAAGAGCAAGTTCTAATCTGCTTGTAGGTTAATTAGAGAAATCCCCCATCCACCAAGGTATACTGTTAAGTAGTGGATGATATACATTACTATGGACCCAGTATATCACTACACGGTCTACATACTGAGAGGTGTGCAGCTGGCTCAGTGGCAGGATCTGCTGAGCAGCTCAGTGGGTTGCATCAGTGAGTGTGCAGGTCTAGTGGCAGCCAGTCCAGCCGGCAGTGACACCACAACCCCTAGTACATTCTGCACCAAGGGGTACAGGTGAGTCTTCATGTGGACCATTGTTACTGCAGGCTACCTACAGGGTGCTTTGTGGAAGGATTGCTTTTAATGCCTCCTCTCAGGGAAAACTTGAAGAGAAAGATGCTGCCCCAATGCACAGTCTGAGGCTTCTTACCTTATTTCAAGTCACCTTCTCTTATTTGTGGGTTGTTTCAACATAGAGCATATCTGAGACTTGTGCTTCCATTGAGTGCGCTGTGCTGGGAAGTACTTGAGCTGTAAGAGATAACAAATGCAGTTAAAAAAACATACTGTTGGCATAAGTGCATGTGTGCCCACTTAGGTCACTACTGAGAAAGACATGCCCAGTGTGTATGTCCAGAATTGGATTGATGATTCAGAGTGAAGGGAAAAGGAAAACCAACCCAGCACTCTTTGTATATTAAAGAACTTCAGGTGAAAATCCACCCCAGAAATCCCCTCTCACAATCACTATATGAAGTACAGTGGTTGAACTTGATGATCCTCAGGGTGCTTTCCAGCCCGAACTATTTTATGATTGTAAAGAGGCTTTCATCTGCAGCATTTGTGTATGGATGGTGTTTTACAAGTTGCTTGCCTCACCTCTGGACTTGTCATTTCTGTTTCTGTGTATCGCAGTACAAACAGCCTAGCCCCTGCATTTAGTCCCGGGCATTTCCTACTGTGGCAGTAACCCTGCATATTTCATTGCATGCTTTCTACAAACATGTTAGCAGGCAGAAGGAACCACTGTGAATTAAACCAGAGAGGGTGACCACAGCACAACAGAAAGAACCTCACCCAGTGGCTTTTGCTTCCGTGGTTTACATCTTCTGGGTCCTTTGCAGATATTTAGGGTTCTTTCGAAGTGACAGAGTGCCTTATTCCCAGCGTGGTGTTCCGGGGGGCTAGGTGGTCTTCTGGCAGTATTGGGAAGGATGACTCATTTGTTTAAACCACTCAAGCTTGTGACACACTCAGCTGGTAAACAGAATCACACCCAGGTCTGTGCTCACAGGCTCACAAAGAAGAAAATATCCCTTGAGGAATGGAGGAAAAATTAAATTTGGTAATGTTACAATTTTCATGGTACTTAAAATAATCAGCAGCTGGGGCTAGGGATTTGATTTGTTTTCCTTTTCAAAACTCCCTTCCCTTCTGCTTCTTTCTTGACCTTTTAAGCACAGATGCAAGGGGTTGACTGAATCTGTACTTGTTCCTGTCTTGTGAAATTTTCTTGTTTTGGCAAAAATAACTGGGCATCCAAATAAGTAAATTAATTAATAAAAAAGATCTCTCTTCATTTGTAAATGCAGGAGTTTGCATAGTTTGGTTTATGGCCATGTCCACGTTACAGGCACGCTTCAAAGATCTCACCTGGAAATTTGCCCGGATACCTTGCAGTAATGGATATTCAGATACAGTTATTTCAGAGAGCAAGTCTACGAGGCATCAGAGATTACTTAAAATGAAACATGTACGTCGTTTTTATGGTGCAGTCTCAGCAGGCACAGAAAAACGATGCACGGTGAATCAAACCAGATCCATTTGCTGTGAGTCCTAAGGGTGTACAAGCCCTGGACCTGCTGCATTCCTGACATGCTGCCAGCTGTGGGGCTGCTGCAGGTGGGAAAGTCCCGCGTTGGCTGTCAGCTCAGAGGGAGCTTACATGGACATCGTCATCTCCAGCAGGGAAAGGCTGCGGGTGTATGCAACTACAATGAAACTGTGCCTGTTTTGAGATAGAATGTTTAGATTTAAACTCATCCACCTGCAAAAGGTGGCCAACATTTCAGGACGTCGGTAAGAACAGTTTGAATCTGGTGCTGACCCAAGTTCACTGAGTCACAGAATTGTAGAGGTTGTGACTTTGGGAGATCATCAAGTCCAACCCCCCTGCTAAAAGCAACCCTATAACAAGTTGCACAGGTCGGTGTCCAGGCTGGTCTTGGATGTCTCCAGAGAAGGAGATACCACCACCTCTCTGTGCAGCCTGTGCCAGTGCTCCGTCACCTTCACAGTAAAGTTCTTCCTTACTATTCATTGAGTTGTCCTCGAGCTGATTGAAAAAAGAACTAGATTTCAACAAGAGGTTACCAGAGATACGTAAGTTTTCTCTGAGCATTTTTATCTTATATGTCTTAAAGAAGTATCTTCTCTTTTGGTCTTCATTGTTCACCCACACTAGTGCTATGTGAACAGATCAGAGCTAGAAAGGAAACCCACAGTAACATTTTGTGACTCAAGCGATAGAGTGTGAAATAAAAGCTGTTACTAAAAATAAACAAATTTTTCTGCAGTCACATTAACTTGACTTTACCTTAGGCATAGAAGCTATTATTTGAGTGACATAATATTGATATTAAACAACCAACAGCAAAATAGCATTGGACTAATGAATTGAGCCATGCACAGCAATGACAGTGACAAGAATGGCTGCATGTACTTAAAAAGTCACAAGTTAGAAACAGGGCATAAAATGGATAGAATGCTAACAGTGCACAAAGACTCCAGAACTGGGAACTGAAACCGGGCTCCTGCACCAAGGCTGGACCTAAAACGTGCCTAATGGTCAAGAGTGCCAAGAGGCTCACAGAGAAGAGAAGGGCATTATATGCCTCGGGAGGGCTTTGCCCTGTGGAAGTGCAGCTGTGACTGGTGGCAATGCAGCCACGTTTATCAAAGTGCTGGAAGGAAAAGATCCGAGATTGCTCAGTCCCTGCTTGGATGTTAGGTGGCATCTTCCCTTTGGTAACTCTCCGGAATGAAGTGTTGGTTGTTGGGTTGGCCTCTTCCAGGCTTACTGAACCTCCTATCCAAACCAGATTTATACAGAAGTAGCACAGCACATGGGACTCTGTTATGTGTCCACTAAGACATCATCAAGCACGGCAGCATTAGCTTTGCCAGAGTGCTGTAACGCAGTGTATGTGGCAGGTGAACGAACGAGGCACAGTGAGGTGTGAGCCCTGTTCCGGATGACCCCCGGATGCCTCCCACCCCCACCACACAGCACGGTGACTCGTGCTGTGATTCACCACATTGATCTGGTGTTCCTCCTCATCCTGTGTTTGTGCAGCTGATGCTTTCACCCAGGCCTCAGGCTTCTCGCACTTCTTCTTGAATTGCACTGCCAATTTGAGATCACTTTCCAGATTTTAGATCATTGTGAATTCTGCTCAGCCTTTCGGCACTTGCAGTCCTTCCTGGGTTGATGTTTTATGCATACCCACTTTCGTAATATGAGTCATTAGTAAAAATATCAGTCAGCCCCCGTTCACAGCAGCATGCAGCAACCCATTCTGTACTTTTCTTCCCAGACACTCAAAGAGAACCGTTCATTCTTTGTACTTCTTAGACAAGATCTCATTACAGCAGCTCATTTAAGAGTGCACATCCCCAGCTTGCTTATGAGAATCTTTTGTGACTGTCTTACTCATACTAATATGCCATACAGTACGGTGCTTGCCCACTTGCTTGTTAGCTTGTCTGAGGAAATGGGGTTGGTTCCACATGATTTATTCGGGGTAAACAAGTTAGCTGCTTCTGATCACCTTAATTTTCTGTAGGTTTGCAGATATCCCTGATTATTTGTTGAGCACCGCGTGTTTGTTGAGTGCTGTTGGGCTGCAGACTGGCACCCGGCTTTTTGGGATATTTACCCTATTTCTGTCTTCTGGGAACTCACCCATCCTTTGTGCACTTCAGATGCAATCACTAATCACTAATGGCTGTGAGTGCTTCAGCCAGATCCCAAACTACTCCACTGTGAGTTTCCTCAGGTCCACCTGGCAATAGCATAATTATTAGGTGAATAATAATAATAATAATAATAATAATAATAATAATGCTCTCTGGCAGCAGCACCTCTCAGGTAATCAAAGCAAATGGGTCCTCTGTCTAAAATATTACTTAAAATAAACATATATTGATTATGGTAATTAGATATCACAACTAAGTGCAGTTTCACAGTTGGTATGTACAGGGCATCTGAGACATTGACATAACTCCCTTTTGGCATTATCCAGTTTGGCACGGACATTTTCAGCAAGGATGATGGTCTGAGTGATTCGATTATTGCCTTGCTCTCACCGTGCAAGGAAATTGATGGTTTTCCCACTCCTTTTATTAGGAGCTAGTGGCAAATAAGGGAGGAAAAACACTCCATTGCTCCCCTTTGCATTTTTACAACCACTAACAGGTTGTCAGGGCGACCTGTCAAACCCTGCATCTTGCTCATTTGCATGGAAAGCCACCGAGGATAATAAGTTTAGCTCATTTGTACACGCCTAACACAATAGGGACATCCTCCGGGCCTCTAGGAGCAATTGCAACAGGAGTAGTAAACATCCATTCATTAAGGACTGATATCATCCCTGGCTTTGTGACACTTAACAAGCTACTTATGCAGCTGGAGGAAGGGAAGACCGCTGAGTCAGCTGCAGATGGATGTGGAGCCAGATGACTTAAGATCTTGGCAGGCTTGGACCTTTTCTCAGGAGGACCTCAAGCACCCAGGAGGCCATCATTTCTATCCAAGAGATTAGTATTATTTTTTTAAGACAGAGACCGTTGATTTCACTGCCGTATCTCTACCTATGGCAGGAGCTTGTATCTCCCCAGCAAATCATGGAATCATTGAATGGCTTAGATTGGAAGGGATCTTAAAGAGCATCTAGTTCCAACTCTCCTGCTGTGCGCAGTGTTTCCATCTGCCAGATCAGGCTGTCCAGGGCCCCATCCAACCTGGCCTTGAATGTCTCTAGGTACAGGGTGCCCACAGCTTCTCTGGACAGCCTGTTCCAGTGCCTCATTGCCCTCTGAGGGAAGAATTTCTTCCAAGCATCTAACCTGAATTTCTCTTCTTTTAGTTTAAAGCCATTCCTCCTTATCCTATCATTCTCAGACTGGTAAAAAGTCAGCCCCCCTCCCACTTACAAGCTCCCTTCAAGTACTGGAAGGCTGCAGTGGGGTGTCCCCAAAGCCTTCCTTTCTCCAGACTGAACAAGCCCAGCTCCCTTGGCCTGTCTTCATAGGGAAGGCACCCCAAAGACCAAGTGGTGGTGCTGGGAAGCAGCTGCCATAGGCAGGGCAGAGACGTGAGGTCGGGGCAGGGCAGCTGCTGCCCCACACTCTGCACAGCTGCGCAGGGCTCCGTGGCTCTCTCTGCTCTCTCTTGCAGCAAAGCGGATGATTTCAGGTTCTTGGCACCAGCTCGGCTCATGCAGCACGGAGCACACACAGCACTTTATTTACAGTGCAGCGTGGGTCTGCAGATAATTCACCCTCAGCAATATTACACAATTACTTATAGATGCCCACGTTGGAAGTAAATGAAAATTATTACTTATTGAGAACTTCTCAGTAGTCCCTGGGAGTAAAGAATATAATAACCAGTAGCATTGTATACCAAACATTGTGTTAACAGAACAAATACTATCGTATAGGTATTGACATAGTAATATTTCTTTTCTGCTGGACTACAAAGGTATATGCAGCCCAACTTTCAGCCCAGCTTTGTGTGCATTGCGTGGTGCATCTCAGGATGACGACCGTTATTTCTGACCTAAGAGGGCTGTGGCATGTCTGAATCAGGAAAAAGGAGTGCCCAGAGCCCTCACCCCGCCCTCCTGGTGCTGTAGGACAGGTGGCACAGCACGGAGTGTCCGTGTGCTGCTGCAGCACGGGGCCTGGCTCTGCCCTGGGCTGTGCCTCATGCCCCAGGCCCGGCCTTGGCTGTGCTGGGCACTGGGCTGCACGGAGCTCTTCGGGCACCTGCAGCCTCACAGCTCTCGATTGCTGCTGTGCCACAGCCCCTCTGCGATGGGGGCTCCTCCTGCAATTCACACTAGCAGACCTGTTATTAAAGGAAAAACCCTGTGCTCCTTCTAGTTTCTGCAGGAGGAAGGAGGAGACAGCATGAGGGCACTGCGTTCACATTGTTACTTACACTTTGCTGCACTCTGCTGCAGGCAGGTGCTGATGGAAAGAGCTTGCTCAGTATGCATCTCCATCCCCAATGTGAGCTTACTGCTATTCAGCACTGCTCCAGGTGCCTCTGGTCAGTGCCCTGCCTCTGATTTCTTTTCTTCTGAAAGCCCTATCCAGGTCCTGGCAACTGTGCCTCCAAACGTGCAAACTGATTATCTGTCTTCAGTGGGAAATGGCTCTTACTGGAGGCTGTTACTGTAGACATAGGAACAGTTCAGCTCAGCTCCCATGGGGAGATGGGAGCTCGAGGTGCCCAGTCCAAGTGAAATCTCTGTGTCTGCAGTCAGCAAGGAGCGAGGCACGTGCTTGGAGGGGAACATGGCCTCCTCTTCTGGGCACCCAAGGGGGACGAGCTGCTCTGCAGAGTGCTGATTTTTGGCAGCGAGAACCTATGGAAATGCTTAGGAATCCTACTGCAGTGTCAGTATCCTTAAGAAAACTGCGGGTTTCTTAATGTGCTACGCAATGAAGAAATGGTG
The DNA here is from genome assembly GCA_036925125.1 of Oreortyx pictus. Lineage (NCBI taxonomy): Eukaryota > Metazoa > Chordata > Aves > Galliformes > Odontophoridae > Oreortyx > Oreortyx pictus. Next base: position 87,980,941 of record JAUPFR010000002.1, on the reverse strand, counting down.
TCGCTTTAGTGCTGGAGAGCAGTTATAAAGCATAAGTCAGAATGTATGATTTAAGGAAAAAAAAATACCCACAACTTGTTTATGACCCAGTACAAGCTGGTCGGTTTACATTCATCTTCCTTGTCCTTTTGATGTAAACTTGTGTTGAGACAGTTGCAGAGTTAAACCACAGCTGAAGGCACGCAGAGCTTGAAGGAGCGGCTGCAGAGCACTGGCTCATCGAAGCTGCCCGGGGCTGGGCTGGATCCCGGGCTCAGTGCATAGCCTGAGGGATCAGATCTTCACCTCCTCCCCTCTGACTGGAGGGTGTTCTGCTCCTCTTGCCCTCGTGAAGTTATGCCCATCCTTCCATTGCACACTGCTCTGCAGGATGAGGTCATCTGAGGCCTCGGTGCCTTTCTGCTTGGCAAGGAAAAGACGAGAGAGATGCAGGGACACGAATACAAAGAGTAGAACTGTCTATTATTGAAAAAAAAAAAAAAATGACCAGAGGGAGGAAAAAGCATTGCAGGTATCTTTTCACAGCCAGCACTGCTGCTGTTCTTACAGTTCCTCCGCTCGGTACAAACATTATCAAATGAACAGTCTAATTCCAGCAGGGGGTGAAACATTACAAATAACCCCTCAGGTGAACTCCAGGGTTAATGAATGGGGTATTACCCAGCAAGGGGATGAGAGAGGGACTCGGAGTTACCCGATGAAAGAAACCTCGGCAGAGCTGTGTGACAAAGACCAAGACCCAGAGGGAGACTGCATAGTGCTCAGTGATGAGGCAGGGATGGGGCGATGGCGTCCCTCCTTACACCTCACCTGCACCTCCTTCTGCAGCCTGACAGCCACACGTTGTCCCCGTGATGGGGCCGATTTGTGCTCCCCCTTATGCGCACAGACAGACAGATGGACGCACAGGGGGAAGGCCACGTGTGCTTGATGGCGCAGAGAAGCCAGGGAGCCGGTGACAACAGGTAGTGCAGAGAGGTGGAATCCCACTGGGCAAAGCCCTGCTGTCCCACAGCTGTCCCTCGGTCCCTGTGTGCTGAGTGCTGCTGTGAGAGCTGTGTCTGCCCAGGAGCTCAGTGCTGGCTGCTGCTCAGTGTAGTGCAGTCTGAGTAGCTCTCTGCATCCAGACAGCTCCACAGTGCTGCTAACTATGGGACTTGGCATAAACCAAGGCATCTGTGCTGCCCTTACACCCTTTCTTTCCCCATCTACATCTACAACAGTGCAGCTGAGAGCAGAGCACAGTCCTACACACACATATATATCTTTTCCTTGGGACAAAGTTTGCTTTTTTAGAAGAAATATGGCTCCGTTACGACAGGAGAGCCACACGTTGCTTGAGTTATTCCCGGGCAGTGATGATTCTGTTCAAGCCCTCATGCATTTTGACTTTATGTGCCGCCATCCCTTTCGGGCTCAGAGTTTCAAGTTCCTGTAATTCATTACTGAAGAACACACAGTGAAGGACAAACCAGTTTGTTATTTGCTATGTTTTTTAAAGATTCAAGATATTTATCAGCAGCACTATCACTATCCATTGGTATTTCTTCCCTGCTCTGCTTTAAATCACAACAATGAGACACACCCCTTTTCCCCAGTCAGGGAAATGACAGAAAAAGAAAAGAGCCCCCAAACACTTCAATGTGGAAAGAAACCATCCATACCTTCATGTCCTCCCGAAGTCCCTCCAAGCAGCTGGCAGGCTGCAGCGTGGAGCTGGCTCCCAGATGCATCTTCGCCATCCGCAGAGCTAACTAATTGGAGTCAACTTGTAAACGAAGATAAATCCCACCCATCATTTCTGAATGTTAACGTAGCAAAGCAACCGCTGGGAGTTCATTCAAACCCGCACTCAGCTGGCCATCCTATAGCCACCCTGCCACACACTTTCCTCTTGCATTTTATCCGTGGGGTGCTGTGTGTTATGTGAAGTTCCTACAAGCTTTGAAAAAGGTGTGGAGCACTTGAAATGGTCGTTCACAGAAATATTGCTAAGGAGGTGGAGGAGCATCTCTTGCTGGGCCTTTCTGGACGATGTTTATATGTACAAACACTTGCTGCAAAGATAGAGGAACTCTGATTAAAAGTCAGTGCCATACTGTAGCTCATGATTACATGCTCAGTTAAAACCTGAAGTGAACAGAGCTCCAGGAGTCATATTAATCTACCGTTTGATTAAACTACCTAAGCTACTTTATTAAATTGCTATCTTTGTAGAACAGCAACAAGAAAGTCATATGAAAGACAAGACAGATTTATTTTATGTTGTCACTGGCTACTCTTAACTAAGGGGAAAAGGCAAAGATAAGCATTAGTAGCCTTCTCATTTGGTTGATTTATCATTGATGGGAAGTATAATTAGCACTTGAAAAGGTGATGTGGGCACAGAACATACTTAAAAGGATGCCATTTAAAAGGATTACCATCACAGTTGTGCCAAAAAATCCATCTGTCTGGCACGAGCATCACCATCACAGGGTACAAAATGAAGGGTTTATCGGTACGATGCCATTCCCCAACCTGTGCCACCTCCCTGCTGGCATGGGGGGATGCTGCCAGAGCAGCTGTCAGCCACCTGCAGCTCCAGAGAGGGCCGGGGCAGAGGCTCTTTATGTGAGAGCTTGAGACCCATTCTGCCCCACAGGAAACTTCATGGCAGCTGGAGGGTCACAAACAGCCCATCCCAGAGAGCGGCTGCTTCAGACTGTGGCACAGCTCCTGTATAAACAGATGTGTACACAATTCAGGGATAGAAGAACTCTGGGTTTGGTTTCATTCTTTCTCTGATATGGGGATTAAAGGCTCAGAGTCACAATCACATAATCACGGTGTAATAAGTGACCAAGTGGCTGCTGATTGGTAACTACGCGGTTTCTCGGTCTGTGGCGTATCTGGAAACGCACAGTCTGCAGCTCCACAAAGCTGGAGATCAGCTCTATGGATAAAAATGCTTTAGAGTGGGGACTTTGATGCAGAAACACAATTTTCAGAAGATCTGTGAGAAGGTAGCAGAGACGCTGCATTCATTTTATACTCCCCTTCTTAGTGGAGTGTTACCTTGAGTAGTTGTCCTGGGCTGTCTGTCCTGGTGTGAGGAAGACAGAAATTCTGCTTTGGACAGCTGAGTATACACGGGTGAGAGTTTTTCACAAAACATGCCATTTCGAGTGACTGTAATGGACTTCGTGTAGCACAAAAGGTCATGCTCGAGTGCTGCCTGATGTACAACAGCAGTGCCATTTCTCTCAAAAACCTTTCCAGTCCACGCTACATCTAGTTGAAGAGCATTCCACATATGTTTGATTTTCTGATTACTTTCTACTTCCATTTCACCTGACTTTTGGAGGTGGACATACAAACTCAGAAGTTACGAAGTCCCCCAGGGCTCCTCAAAGAAGGCTTTGATAAGCTTGATGTGCCAAGACATCAAAGTACAAAGTAGAGAAGCTACTGCTGAGAGAAGTGGATTTGTTTAGTTAAAATTTTTGGCATCAGGAGATATTATCAGACATTTGTCCAATTCTTGAGGCAAAACTAGTAAAATACATATTATGAAATTACTTTTCAAGTGTATCTGTGAAGAAGGTCTAATATTTACTTGCTTAAACAGTACTTCTGTTTAAATATTTTTATAAGCTAGCAAAGGTAGAAAGTATTTCCCAGAGCATTTCACAAACATAATATCTCATGTGCCACATGAAATGCATTGCTGGTGTTTCTTTTAAGCTTTGCAAAACTGAGTAAGCAGCATTATCCTCCCCAAGCTCACCAGGCTCCCAACCTTCATCAGTTTTCAATTGCTGAGGACTTGCCAACATTTTTTGAAGTAAAATACATATAAACAAAAGTAAAAATATGTTTAAAATGTAAATGCTTTTTGGGTCAGATCAAGGAAGAGATTACATACCTCCGTTTGGCAAGGGATAGAAGGATGCCCCTTGAACACCCCGCTGACTTCAACAGAATGTAAATATATACGTGAAGTTTGGCATGCTCAGATCTGGAAGGACTAAGTTTGCAATATGGAGTGGTGTCCTGCCCTGCTTTTAGGAGCTGTGCCTCATATGGGATTCTGCAGGCTGAAATTACAGCCTTTAAGGATCACACACATCTCATTTCTTCCTCTCTTTGTTCTGTCAAACAAAGAGGATAAAGGGAACAGGGGATATTATGTTCCAGCCACACTTGTGCAGACCCAGTCTACGTTCCAGCCATGCAGAGGACAAGAAGATGAGTGCCATTGTGCACCTGCACATGGTTTTGGTATCTTGCTGCTCAGCACGTTCCAACATTATACAGCTGTGGGGAAACCTGAAAGCAGATCTTCCAGAGTCTCAGCAGCAAAGGGAGCAGGCACGGGGATGGCCATTGTACCCTGCGTGTGCTGGCAGCTGTGGTTTAGAAAATCTGAACTTTGGATTTAGGTTTTCACCGCAGCAGATAGGTTACAGATGCCTGCATCTTCTGCTGGATGGAGTCCAAACTTTTCACCTGAGGATGATATCTAGTCTAGATATAAGTCACTATCATCAAGGTTAAATGAATTCATTTTGTAACTGATTTCCATTACACCTCCGTGCACATTCCTGAGCCCCACACTGCTTCTGACTTCTCCATGGCCCAATCTGCCTATTGCTGGGGATCTTCTGTCATTTTCTTTGGTCTCAAATTAAACTTCCAAAGCCATTCAAGGCAGTACTTAGGGTAAAAGTATGTGGTCCTCATGAGCTCCATTTTCATGATGCAGTAAATAAGAGATGCATTCCTGGTCAAGTTACCTTATTTTTATTTTGTTCTAGTATGTCTTCTGAAAATTATACCGTATGTTTAAAAATCGCATCATGTTATTATACGTAGCTTTTATCTAACAGAAGAATCCATATTAGCACAGTAATGAAACTGATGACAGCTGCTGACTTTGCATTCACCTTGCATGGGAGCAGGAAAATAGCTGACAAAAAGCCAGCTCATAGCGGTCGCGTGTGTTCATTAGAAAGTCATACAAACTCCATTTGGGAGGGAGGCGTCCCATTATGAACCTTCAGTAAACGTGATTAAATGCTTCCCAGATACGTCACTTATTTTTGTCGAAGCATTCTTCTTAAAAATAATTTCTTGCAGGTAAAGGCAAAGTATGGAATATTCCATGATGTGAATTTTAATGTTAAATATAAACAGAAGGCTATAGAAGATGGAGATACTTTGCATCCTGGTAAATGGTAGAAAAATGGCCTTTTCTAACCTTCTTCAATTTAACCACAGTGGTAAGAGAAAGACAGATGTTTCTCATTCTCACCCCTTGTAAGAGACAGGAGCCTGAAAAGCACAGGTAACAACTCCAACCTGATTCCATTTGTGGGTTGTAACACTGCGCTGAACAATGAAGACTTCAGAACATTCAGCTGTGAAGGATGCCCCTTAGTGGTCGAATATAAATACTGTTGACAGAAGAAACAAATTTCAACACTGAAAAAATAAATTTGCATTTATTAAGTGAGAACAAAGGATTTCAAATGGTAACATATGCCCGGAAGAGTCTACTAAACCATATTTACACAGAGTATTGGAAACAGTTGGAAAAAGGCTAACTGACAGTAACAAAACATTCCTGAGTACGCTATTATAATGAGTAAGAAGAACAAGAAAAGAGGGGGAAAGGAAGGAAGGTCAATCTCTATTTCAATCAGCACATATATTTTGAGATGAGCAGTTTCTGCAGAGAAACGCAATCAGATGTTTAACTCTGCAACAAAACTCAAGCCCAAATTTTTACTGATCCTTTCTAGTGCAGAGAGATTCTGTACAGGATTACAGAGTCATCTGGGCTGCTGCCATGGTTCCTTTCCAACAGTGTAGCGATGGCGGAGCCTTCAGCCACCTCTGCTGCTGCACAAGGAAATCAGCACGTGCTAAAACGCACATGCATTTCTGTACCAGAGGCATAGAAATGTCTGAGATTCAACAGTAGCAGTTAGAGAACACAATTCCTGTAACTCACATAGACGTGCATTTCTAATTAGATACAAAAGTCGAAACAGTCTATGAAAGATTCTTTTTAACTGGTTTGTCTCTTTTCATGAGGACTATTGAACTATTTTATATGTTCAGATGTCTCTTCGTGTATACACTGGATAACAAACAAAAGCACAGAATGGCCAGGGTTGGAAGGGGCCTCAAGAGACCACCAAGACCCATTGCATTTACAAACTCTTGGAAATCCGATTTCCATTAGTCGTGACACTATCTTCTTTCCTGAAGAAGTCTGTATTCTTTCACCTTTTTAACTCTTTTTAACTTTTTACTCATCAGCATTACTGACACAAGCATTTACTTCTCAGGTCACATCCCAACACAGCTTAAAGGGTCACGGAAAGTCTCTTCTGTTGAGCCAGCTGGTGCGTGCTGTAGCTGGAGAGGCTGATCCCAAACATGCCCAGAAACAAGGCTGTCCGCTGCAGCAGTACATCTGATGAGTTGATAACTATTTTTCCTGCAGCTTGGGTCTATGGGGAAAACAGGGCAAGTTATTACGCTGGTTCTTCTGACTTCAACTGAAAAGCTCCTAATTCAATGATGCTCCCTAGAATGTTAGTCAAGAATTCAGGAAAGTAAGGCTAAAAGGGAACAGTAACATCTTTCTTTAGCTCCACAGGTAGCACTGGACCAAACAGATAAGCTTTAACACAGGCTCTTCAAATCTGACAAAGCACCAGGAAATGCCAATTGAAGGAAAGAAAGCGTTAATAAGAAATTAATTGCCCTAATTGAGGTATATGATACATGGACCAAGAAGATGAAACATAATTGCATACATTCTCTATTAAACAAAACACAATTTCTTACACATACTGACACTGTGAATTAAAACACACTGGGCATCTTTGTAGTTGTGGCATTTCTCACACTGAAAGATGACTTAAACAAAACCTTCACTCTTCAAGCTTTCCTTTGAATTCAGGGGACATAAAGTGCAGCACCACTGAAATGATTCACAAAGTTTTCATTTCAAGAAACCTAAGATTCACTTCGAGGTTCTGTGATGTTTTCTGTGTGAGCTTAAGTAATCACAGCTCAGTGCTCAACTGTGGTTAACAGCGTGGCTACTTCAGCAAGAGCATGAACACAAACAAAAGGAATTCCAAATAATATCCCTGTGTAAGTTGATATCGAAAGATACATAGAGAGGCATGAAAGAAGTTAGAACTGAAACACAGTATGTTTAGCTCAGCTATATCAACACTCAGCCACTACAGACTACAATTCTGAATACAGATAACATCGCTGAACAGCTGTCAGATTACCCAACAGAAGAATACAAGCACTGTAAATATCAGAATACAGCATACAATAAGGAATATACCCTTCTTCACAATATCTTTCCCATGAGTGTTTTATTCTCAGTTATTTACTTGATTTTAAATCATTTTCTCTTGTCTTATTTTTACTTCATTTAGCAATCAAGACTCGTAAGGGAACAGAGTATATGACATCTGAAATGCTCATCACCAACACTGGAGAAGACCTCCATGATCATCCTGTCCAACTGTTCGCATACCACCAATATTTCCACACTAAACTATGTTTCCTAGTAGAACATCTATGTTTCTTGAATATTTCCAGGTAGAGTGACTCCACCACCTCCCTGAGGAAGTCAATATCATTAGAGATTTCTTTATCATCCTTGTGTCCCTATCTACAAGGAAGAAGTTCTTCACTCTGAGTAGTGAGGCACTGGCACAGGCTGGCCAGAGAAGCTCCATCTCTGCATCACTCCACCACATAAACTCCACCACTGGAGCTGTTCAGGGCCAGGTTGGATGGGGCCTTGGACAACCTGATCTAGTGGAAAGTGTCCCTGCCTGTGATAGGGAGGGGCTGGAACTAGATGGTCTTAAAAACCCATTCCAAGCCAAACCACTCTATGATTATGCAGTCATAATCATAGCAAATGGTTGAACTGTTTTACTGAGAACTTATTACAAGTTCTTTGGAGCCCCACCATTCTCATTCCTATTAACATTTTCCTACTGCCCCAAACACACAGTCACTGCAATCTAAAATAATGGAGAAGTAGTTTTAGTTTCAGCACTGCAGAAACACAAGCTCCTTCCAAGTCCCCTGCACTTGGTATTCCAGCATGATATTAATTATCAAGAATTATCATAATTCATTTACTTTCCAGCAGAGGCTTAATTAAGACTTCTTTGAGTTTTTATGAATGTTAACCCAACAGAAGCCAGGGCTCCCTTGGGTTGGTCAGGCAATAATTTGAAACAAAATCAGTCTAATCAAGAAAAACACTGGTATTTCAAAGATCTAATTAAAAGCAGAAATAAAGTCAGAGTTTTCATACCTGCAGCAACCTTATATACCCAGGTGTCATTCTCCGTAGAGGGATAACCATTATTTCTAAGTCCCTGTTGAACTTCGGTCCCTGCAATTTTAGAACACAAAACATTACTAATTCCCAGGGATTTTTTACATTAGCCTCCAAGTGAAACAGAAGATTAAATTTAACATGCTTTGTTGGAGTGCCAGAACACTCCAAGAAGCAACAGATGCAAACATTTTCTCCTTACCTGGTGCTCTTTTCCTTCTAAGTTCCATAAATGCTACCATCCTACTCATATATAAAGCCCAGCTGAGTTGCATAACCTGTCACATGTGATCCATCTGCAAAGCTTAGGTGTTGGCAGAGGCTGCAAGTGTCTTGCCTGAGGCTAGGTATGTCTGCAATATTAGAAAGCTCTCTGGGAATGTCTGAAGCTCATTAAGAAAGAAAAGCAACAGCTGACCTCTTTAAGAACAAAAAGGCCTAAGCCTGTTTTATAGATAGCACTGAACATAAGAAAGAGGTCATTACAGCATTTTGTATCATAGACTGACAATGCAAATAGGATTGGATTGCTTTTATGTGACTTAAAGTATACTTTTATATCCATAGGACAACCTGTGTAGGAAGCTTAATTCGGCCATGACCCAAGTTGAAGGGATGTGTTAGTAATACAACAGGGTTATTTGAAGGCACATTTAAAAATAAGCTCTTTCTTTTCTGGTAGTGATCTCCTTTACTTAGTATTATGTCTGCTCTTGCCTCCCTTTTTAACTGCTGAGACTTTACCTCTAGAAAATACCTACTCTAATATTTATTTTTACTATTAGTACTGCTTTCTCCTAACTGTGATTCCTTTGCAGTGAGCTTGGACTCAGTTCAGCTTCTGGGGTGGTAAAATCTGATCTACAAAATCAATTTCTTCTTCTTGAAGAAGCTACTATGGATAGACTTTAATGAGAAAACTCTTCTTTTTCACTATCAATATATGCAACCTTGAGTGAGGATAGTAAGGCACAATTCAGCTCCAGTTACAGTCACACTTCTAAAGATGCAGGGTAAATCTTCAGGAGCTGTCAACTAGCACAGCACCAGCGTGCTCTGTGAGCCCACATCAGCATTCATCAGAAGTGCTCAGCAGAATGGTGCTGATTTACACCCCTCTGGGCTCTTCACTATAGCATTCCAAGTCATGTTCCTGCCTAAACCAGCAGAAAATGAAAGGTTTCTATGTGGAGAAATAGTCTATATTAGGCATTCCACAGTGATGCCAGTTATCTAGAATTATTGTAACTCATTTACTTTTCAGCAGGTACTTAATTAAAGTTATAGAAAGGAGGGATACTGCTTTATTCTGAGGCTCTGGTTTGTGGGCAGATTTCACCTTTCTCTTGCCTCAAAATATTTATTCTGTATGAACTCTGTCAACATCTGTGAAGTTATGTCTTATCTGCTGAAAAGTTAAGGTAAACTGCACTAGTTCTATAGCATAGCTTAAATACTCATCAGGAGACTGGGAAATTGCTCATTTGGGCCTTTTAAAATACACACTTGAACAGCGGTCCCATGCTACACTGCTGCATACCTCAGCTGTAGGAAATATTGCATAAATGAGAAACAATCACAGAAAGACTTCTTCCTGATTTGGGTTCACATTATCATAACCGGAGACACCGCTGCAGCACAGTGCATTAGTGAATGGAAGTCACTGTGCCCGTACAAACAAGTTTGAGATTAAAATCTACACCGGAAAAAAGCAAAGGCTTTTCTTCTTGTTCCTCTTTCTCACGGTATGCCAAACATTATCCTTTCTGTACAAGAAAAGCACCCAGGATTGCTTCCCAGAGCAGGCTCTGAAAGCCTCAGGCTCTGCGTTCTTATGGAAATGTAAAGAATACAGATTTTTTCCCTTATATTTCCTGTCTCACTCTTATTCAAAGCAGTATCACAATTTCAGTAGAGTTAAAAACAGATTAGTAACAACGTTTGTACCTGGGTGCGTGAGTTTTTCAGTTCAGAGAACGGCAGTGGAAAGGAGGGTTTCCTGAGTGTAGGGTGAATACCCAAAAAGAACAGTACCCACAAAATAATGAAGGTGGACAGTATATTTTTGTATGGCTTATCCAGATGGTATAAAGACAACTGGTAAATTCGGAAGGGCTCAACTGTCACTGACATTCAGAGCTCACCCAGAACTTCACAGGGGAGATATCTCCAACAGAAGATCCTTCCCCAGCAGTGGTCAGCCCTTAAATGGGGTCTGGGAGAGGTGGAGGCAGACTCCACCCCTTCTGGTCACACAGGTACATTGCCTTCACCTGTGCTCTGTGGCTGACTCAGTGCTCGCCTCAGGTGACCAATCAGTGGTTCAGGCCGTGATTCAACAGTTCCCATACACTGGGGCACAGTGTTCTGACAGGGAGAACTTCCTATCCAGCATCTCTGTGCTGAAAAGAAAAGGACAGGGAAACAAGATGCCCTGAATGCCACAGATCTTTTAAAAGTTATTTCTTGGCCGTGCCCAATGTAGTGAAACAGAAGAATGTCTTCTGTAATTGCAGGCGTTACCAAAACCTGCATGACTTTCCCAAGGTCTCTGAAAGAACCGCACGCCCGGTTTCTATGTTATTTCAGTGCTATGAACAAGCAGAAGTCTGCCTCAGTTCCTTTGGAAGTTCACATCCCAGAAAAGAACCATAACTGCCACATCAACCAGAAGTTCTGTAGAGCTGCATGTCCCCTCCACAGACATCTCTGGGTTGGGCTGAGGGAGCAAGACAACCCCAGGCAGCACATGGCTCTTGTTACAAGAGAGGTTTGCTCTCTTGGCAAATACACGAGGATCCCGCTAGCAGAGCAGACTGCTCATCTCATTCATCTACTGGTGCCTTCACAGCTTGACAGACAGATTTCTAACGGGCAACATACAGTCACAAATGCAAATGACACGCTGACATCCTCCCTTCCCTCCCCATCCCAGAATTAAACGTGAGGAATTCTTTGGCCCAACCCCTATCTACAACTTTGTGTTCTATTTCCATGAAGAGGAGAAATCAGTGATGAAACTAAATGTCTCTTGCTGTAAACCCATGCCTTCAGGATGATCACTCTCCTGAAGTAACGACACAGGTTTAACTGGGACCTGCTCTAACTCCTGCTGGTGGTTTTTGCTCATGATGTCGCTACTGCTGAGCACTTTGTGCTGTCGATGCTGGAGCTGCATCCTCACCTATTGGTACACTCTCTGAAAGCAAATCATTAGGGCCCCAGACAATGGTAAGAAAAGAGGGCAAAGACATGTGGAGGCAGCAGTCACTTCCCACAAGAACACACCACTGCCATTTTGAAAGTAATTCAAATATTTAACTGAAGAACTACTTTCCAAAATTCACCACCCTTACATAGGCCTGGATGGAGGAATATGGCCAGGATTCTGAACTCACAGATGGCTTCCACTTCATCTCTAAGTATAGGATGGGAGTAAATACAAAATACTGCCTCTGTATGTAAATAAATTACATGAAGAAAACAACCCAGTAAAGCTGCCTCTATACACAACTGTATGACTGTTTGGTTTTTTTTTTTTTTTTTTTTTCTTTACTTAAACAGATATTAGATCTGAGAGTACTTCCTCACAAATCATCCCATGCATTATATTAAAGCTAAGCTCAAAGGAATTTTGCCTGAAACAAATGTAACTAAAAACACCAGCTCTTCAATGGTAACAGGATTAGACCCCTCTAGCTCATAGAAGAAAGCCATGGTCCTTACAATCCATTTAGAAACAGGTGGGTGCCAACAGATGGAGGAGCGCAGGGAAACAAAGAGAATATAGTGCTTGGCGTGCGAGGCAATGTTCTCAGCTCACTCACAGTCAGACTGTTTCCAAATTTTTGTAGGCGTTGCAGCAAATACGGTGTTAAGGAGGGATCTGAAGGTGGTTAATGAATTTCAAGATGCTGAGACAGGCAAGGAACAATGTTATTCTATTGTTGCATTACACTGCTATCTTTGTGGAGCACAGAATGAGGGAGCTGTATTGGAAAATGTTGCTGCAGAAGTAGGAAATGCTGTCAGTAAGAGAGGACTGGGACACTGTGGATGAGCTGAGGCATAGATCGCCAACTGTAAACAGTTCAGACCTCAGAGTCATCTAAGGTTACGTATAGACAGTAGTGAGAGAGACTGTATTGCTGAGGCTTATGGAGTTACCAATGAAACAGCATAAACTACTCATTTATTTCTTGCTGTGAATTGACTAGTTCACTTCCCACAGCTCCAGTGCCAAGCGGTTACTCCTGTATTTGCAGCCTGCCTACCCACGTTGCTTTGAAGACATCGAAGGACAGAATAATAGAAACAGACAAAAATTTAACAGCAAAAATCCCCCCACATAACAGCAGAAAATCACGCTAAATTTTGCTGAGGAGAAAGGAGAACTTCTGCTGTGACAGAAAATTGTATGTTAGAAATTACTGCAGACTGTATCTGTTAGAAAATGCATAAAAAGAAAACTAAGGAGAAAAAATGAAGTGGCTCAAAAGACCTCTGAGAGACCTTACTGTGATGCCATTGTGGGAACAGGAAAAGTGATCCTGAAACTTCATTTTTTTAAGTATTTCCAAGGAAAGATAGATTAGCATTGCTGTCACTGGCAGTAGCATAGACATAGCACAAATGCATAAATCCTCTGGCATGTGTTTCTGGTCTAGATTCCTCTCTGCTAACTTAGACCTGTATAGCACAGATGTCTGTCTCTGAACTAGCTGCTCAAAACAGCCAATGCCATTTTCCTATTTTAGATATTGATGTTGTAAAGGAAAAGAAGTGGTGATGGGTAATACAGTGAGATGATGCAGCAAGCTCAGACATAGACATCAACAGTCCACATGCAGGCACATGGATTGCTCTCCACTGATTAAAACAGTGGAGTTCAAACTAAACCTGGCATAGTACCTGAAGAAATTATACAAGATTGTCTTGTTCAATCTTGCAAAAGGAAGGCTGGGATGGATTCAGCTACTTCCTATAAATACAAAAGGGAACAAATACCAGAGGAAGTGGAATGGTCCTTAGGCCAAAGGCTAATACAGCACAAACAAATATAGCCTTGAGATTTAATATGGAAAGAAGGTGGCTTCAGATGAAGTTTCTGAAACTTTACAAGAGAAAAAACAGGTGAAATAGTTTTAACACATAATTTGCCTTTTCTTCTGTACCCCAAGACCTTATGGTGTAACATGGAAAGCTCATGTAGTGTAACAAAGCAGGTGCATAAATGTGTAGCAGATACCTGCTTCACCATTAGCTGTGTTAAATCACAGACGCTGGGGACCATGTGACGAAGCAGATTCTTTGGAACACTGCTACTACTATTGCAGTACCTAGCAGTAAAGAGCTGACAGTTTAAAAGCATTCAGAAGAAATTACTCTTAGATGCATAATAATAATAATACAAGATGTAGCAACAAAATGACTCATCCTCATTCTCCATTATACTACATTGAGCTTCTATAGAACAGCATTCAATTGAAATAGTCCAGGCAAGATTACATGCACACTGTAATTAGCTGCCTTCCTACGAAGGCTTCCTCAGGGCACAAGAGCTCTCCATCCTGAGGTGTAGGCAGTCAGGAAAGGAAGGCAAGAGACTGACATGGTTGAACTGGTACCCACTGGTCAAACCAAATAGTGAGAAGAAAATGCACAGGAAGTGGAAACAGGGACAGGTAACCTGGGAGGAGTATAGGGATGCTGCTCGGATGTGTAGCGGGGGAGTAAGGAAGGTCAAAGCCCAGCTGGAACTGAACTTGGCAAGGGCTGCAAAGAAGGATAAGAAAGGCTTCTATTGTTACGACAACCAGAAAAGGAAAGTCCAGAGTGTGCCCTCCCTACTCAGCAACAGCCAGGCTAGTACCAGTGGGCAAGGAGAACACTTTTTTGCCTAAGTCTTCAGGAGTGACTGCTTTACACACAGCCCTTGAGTGGATGGTTGAGAAGGTGGGAGATGTGGGGGCAATTCCTGAGGGAATTGGCTGACGTAGTCACCAAGCCTCTGAGTGGTATTTGAAAAGTCACTATGGTTCAGGTGAAGTCCCTGGTGACTGAACAAAGGGCAATACAGTTCCTGTTTTTAAGGATATAAAGGATGAGCCGGGGAACTACCAACCTTTCAGCCTCACCTCCTTGCCAGGGAAAATCATGGAGCAGGTCCTCCTGGAAGCTGTGCTAAGGCACATGGAAGAGAGGAAGGTATTCTGGGATAGACAGTATAGCTTAACCACAGGCAGGTCCTGCCCGACCAACCTTGTTGCTTTTAATGATGGAGTAACTGCATCACAGGACAAGGGAAGAGCCACTGATGTCATCTATCTGGACCTCAGTGGCCTTTGACACAGTCTCCCATAACACCCTTCTCTCCAAATTGGAAAGATATGGATTTGATGGGTGGACTGTTCAACGGATGAGAAATCGGTTGTGAGATTGTACCCAGAGTGGTGACTCAATGTCTGCATGGAGATCAGTGATGAGTAATGTCCCTCAGGAACTGGTCTGGGACTGATAGTCTTTAACATCTTCATCAATAACACTGACAGAGGGATCAACTGTGAGTTTGAGTGGGGTGGGGCTGGATGATCTTTTAAGGTCCCTTTCAACCTAAGAAATTCTATGATTCTATTATCCTACGGTTCAAAAGAATGTAGCAGCAGTACATGTCGATGAAGTTCTCCTTCATGCCTTTATAGGTTGGCAAGTAATCCAAATACAGCCAACACTGACACTGGACATTTAAAATGACAAAGATAGATGATAAAGTCAGTGTCTATATTGTCTTTGGTAGAATCACCAGCAAATAGTGTGGTCAGGCTGACACAGAGGCTTGCAAGGCAGCAGGATTTCTGATGCAGTGCATTTTGTTCAGAGAAAACTGTATCTTGAGAATCCAGATTCTTCTCCTATGTTATTCTTTGTGACTTCTCTGCTTCATACCAGTCCTGAAGATTAATTCACCTGGTCTGGATTGTCTCTTCCTGCTTCTCCTGCTGAATACTGAACCACAAGGACTCATCCCAAAGGGCTGTTTCAACACACTGGATGGCATAAGGTGATCCATTAAAGGGTTCTCAAAGCTTAGGATCACCAAATGCTGCTTCTCTTAGATTCTGAAGAGAGGCATTGGTGTCTTTGAACTGTGCTTTTTACCTCAGTTCCCAGCTAGCAGATCTCAGTATCTTGGATTCCATTTCCCTCACTCAGTGGAGGTCTTCGAAGAAGGAAAACAACACTGAGGTTCACGGAGTGGCCCACTACCCATAGAAAAGTCAACTAATGAGAATGACTGAATTTAACAGGCTGCAGGAGGAGGTGTACAGTGTAACAGAAAGCACAAATACAGCATCTTTCGGGCTCCCATCTCCCAAGCCCCATCATTCAGCCACTGCCCTGCAGAATGTGGCCAGTTCTGTACAATCAGTTTGAGTGAATAAACTCACTGTCTGTTTTTCTGCAGCTAACATGTACAGCAGTACAGAAATATTTACTCATTTTACAACTGAGGATCAAAAGGACTTAACCAAAATGAAAAAATACCAGAAAACACAAAACCAATAGAATTTAAAAAAGGCAGAGAGAAGAAGCTTGTCCACCTTTGCTGTGCAAGTGATATTGCAACACAAATACTTTCCTGTTCTGTTTTCTGCTTTGAATCCACTCCTGAATGGATAATAACGGAATAATTGGCTGTCTCTTTTAAACAAGAGCTTTATGACTTGCTGCTTTTAAGTTACCAGAGATGCTGGGCTGTTCTCACTGGCCTGGGAATTACCTGGGTGGAAAGATTTATCTACATCATTTTGGGAAGGTTCTTATCTGACAAGGTAGCCCTTAAACCATTGACACAGTGAACAGACTTCCAGTGGAGGTCCTGGAGGTCCCAGTTAACCCTGGAATGAGGATTGTAATGCACTGTCTTGCAACAGTCCCACTATTCAGAGCACATGTCAAACACTTCACAAGGTAGTGTAATGGAAACACATACAGTGCAATGCTGACCGTTTGTGAAGAAGGTGGGCATATTCATACACTGTATTCTTCAACTTCTGTCTCACTGATCTGGCTAGGGAAACTTAAGGCAGACCTATGGATCTACCTGAATACACAGCACTCACAAGACACTTCATTACTCAACAGCACATTCAGAAACAAGGCATTGGGCTCTTTTCTGTGAAAAGCCTGAAACGTCCAATTAGAAAAGATGGAGCAAAGAGGGGGAGCTTGTCAAGGAACAAGGCACGTCCCCTCACTCTGCTCTCCTTCTCAAAGTCCACTAGACTCCATCAACCTCAAGACACCCACCACATACTGGCTCCAGTGCCAGGCTGAATTCCTGGCTAGCCAATGCTCAGTGGGTGTTTGTCACTGTGAGAATCAATACGAGACTGTGATGAGAACATGAGAACTCTTCACGTTGTGTCCTTTGTTGCCTGCGTGGCTGATGTGATAGGAAACTCAACTGTCAGATTCCACGGTCTCACAAACTTTCCTCGCTCCATTTGCAGAGCGTCTCGGATTATGAGGGGCTCCATCACACAGTGTTCCACATCTCTTCTGCAGCTTGAAAACAAACAGCTGTACTGACCTGGTGTGTTGTTCCTTATCCAATGCATGTATTCACACAGCCTAGAGCCTTTGGAATTTGAAGCATTTGTAAGAAACAGGACAGATCATTCCTACCAGTTCTATACTGCTGCTGAGAACTTGTCCTCATCAGTAAATCCATATATATGAGCAGATGCATGTGCAGCTACTGAGCAGGGCTCTTTTTCGTCCTCCTCTACATCCCACACTGACATCCTATTACACATATGCAAATCTTCAAAGTGAATCACTCAAATGAGAAATAGAAAAAAAAAAAAAACTAGCCTTCTGGCATATAATTCCAGAAGTGCAGGTATTTGGGTGTGTTAGCTGAGGTTGAGAAAGCCGTGAGATCTCTTTGTGATGCTTGCAAATGGAGGCTTGAGAAGAACTGTTGTATTTTCCATATACGAAAGACCCTAATATACAATAAGTCCTGTACTTAGTCCGTGCCATCTGTAACTTGCTTTTCTGTAGCTAAGGGCACTTCTAATTTCTCTCAAGAGCAGAGCCGTAATATGAAAAAACACCTTCAATAAGGATGCTTGGGCTAGTAGGACTTGAACGGAAAAGGTTTTATTCTAAGATAATATGGATACATTCAAATAATGACCATAACTTTAGTTCTGCTCCTAAAGCGCTGATTTACAACAGAAGCACACAGCTCCATCAACAATTACACTGGTACTTCTCTGCTCTTTTCAAGCACTGTTTTCAGATACTCAAAACGTGTGGGTTATTATATTCCATATGGTTTTATAAATTGAGTCATAAATCCCACAAAGACAGTTTGTAAGGGTTTTTTTTGGGTTGTTTTTTGTTTTTCATCAAACTCCAACTCCAAAGCACCTGACCTACCTGACAAAAGCTGAAGAATATCCTTCGGAAAGGCCTGCCCTATCACAGGAACAATGAATCTTGAGCTATTCTGAAATGCAGAGCTTTCTAAAAATTCACCATTACTGCACAAATAAATGTATCAGAACGTCAAGAAGTTCTAAATCATACATGCCCATCCCACTAGGTTTATGATTTTCTTGTGAACATTTATATATACATAATATGTTTTGTTGCTTACATAAATTATCTGTATTACATATTTCATACATGGCCCAGGACAATTCTTCACTCAGTGTGGCCTAGGCAAGCCAAAAGGTTGGACACACATATATCCATGTATCTAAACTATTTGCCTAAAGTTCTCCTTAGTGGTCTGATAGGACAGTTCCTCACATTTGGCAGTAATGAATATCCAGATCTGTATCACCTGTATAGTTTCTAATTTGGAAAAGGTAAATGCTTTGATCTGTCCTGGCAGACATAAAAGCCTGGATGCTGTATATTTTCATGCTGTGTGTTTCCAGTGCAACAGGCTAATGAATTAGTCCACCTAAATAAAAAAGGGCTGTAAATTGTCTTGTAAAACTTAAAACCACAATATAGTAAGATAAAAATTACTGAAACCTTCCAAGAATTACAGAAAATGTTCCAAAGTTATAAACTAAATTACATGGATTTAATGGAAACTTTCTGAATTAAATTTATGTTCTCATGCACTTTCTGACACGTTCCCTTGTTTTGTTTCCTTCTAATTGCCTTCACATTGCCAATCACACACATGCCATTTCCATCCACGACTATCTGTATTCCTATTTAAGTGTTCTAATCCCTTAATAGGACTACGATTACTTCTGGAATGGCATTGTGCCAGCACAGTTGTGGCTACTTAGCATGATCAGTAATCTATTTTTAGGCATAATCCTGAGTAAAGGTACATTTCTTGTGCTCTGAACTCTCTAGATGAACACTGGAAGATTCCTTCATCAGCTTCAGTAGAGGGTAAAACAATCTATGCAGGAGGTAAAGCATGAAAAATTCATTAATTGAAAGAGTAGTGTTTCTATAATGCTTATTTTTTCATTATGCAGTCTTTATTCTGATTAAGTGTTGTGGGTGTCTGACGGTGAGGCCAAACAGAAACAATTACAACAAAATTTAAATTACCTAGAGGTGGAAAGCAAAACAAGAGGGGAACAGTACTGAATGCCTGTGTTTAAACATTATGCTCTGGACTTAGGACTGACTGCTCTCTTCAGAGATTGTATCGTGTCATGGGACATGAGACAATGAAAAAATCACTAGGACCAGATAGTATTCTCCTAAGTGCTCTAAACTAACCGAAGGGTGAAATAGCATAATTGCTAGCTGCAGTGTGAAGCTCTGAGAATTGCCTCAGCATCAGAGGCCTGCATGGTGGTAGGATGGGCCATTTTAACAAGGAGACCCAGGGGTGATAAGAGGAACTACAGGCACAGCACTGCCCACTGATCCACAGAAGGGATTTTCCCTTTGTGGTCCTATGTGGAACCAGGAGTTGGACACGATGACCTTTGTGGGTCCCTTCCAACTCACAATTCCATGGTTCTATGAGATGAGCACATCTGATGTCTTTGTACAGCAAATCAGTAGTAATCATTGCAAGGAAAAGAATGAGCAGACACATGGGGAAATATATTGGGCAACAGTCCACAACACTTCTGCAAAGGGAAGATACATTTCACAAGCACACTGCCTTTATCATAAGTGGTTAAGGTGTGTACAAAGCTGGATTCCTTTTAAATAAAAAAAAAAACAACAGAACAACAAAAAAACCCCAAAAAACCTTGTAAAGGGAGGTCACACAGGCTAAGAAGATCCTCATTTGTATGAATAAGCAATTAAAAGACACAAAAGCAAAAGCAAGAGTCCCACTGGAAGGAAATCACCATTGCAATCCCATGGGACTTTGTGCCACGATCTGTGCTGCTCAGCAAAGTTCTGAATGACCTGAAAAAAGGTGTTGACTAATGGAAGAACAAAGGCTGCTGATTCTACTGTGTTTATCACAGTAATTACAATTGAAAGCTGATTGTGCAGAGCTGCAGAAGCACACCTTGATCATGAACAACTTGTGACAAGATGGCAGATGGAATTCTACATAAGGGATAACAAAGCTGTGCACACGTAGCTATATAGGTTAATTGAGAACATTAGGAAATCAAACGCATTTCTATGAAAATGCCAGCTCTGTTAGGGGTCAAGAAAGCAATCAAATCATTTGAAAAGGACCGCAGAACAAATCAAAGAACAGTTCAAAAACGTATGGTGAATCTGTGTTTTGAATAACACGCACCAACCACTAGATCAGGCTGCCCAAGACTCCATCCAGCACCTCCAGGGATGGGGCATTCACAACTTCCCTGGGCAACGTGAGCTAGTGCCTCTCCATCCTCTGAGGAAACTAAGGCAGGGGAGGTTTAGGTTAGATGTTAGGAGGAAGATTTTTCACTCAGAGGGTACTGATGCACTGAAACAGGTTGCCCAGAGAGGCTGTGGATAACCCATCCCTGGAGGCATTCAGGGCAAGGCTGGATGTGGCCCTGGGCAGTCTGGTCTAGTGGTTGGTGACTCTGCCCATGTCAGGGGGGTTGAAACTAGATGATCTTTGAGGTTCTTTTCAACCCAGGCCATTCTATGATGATTCTATGATGATGACGATGAAATAATTGCTCTGAAATATCCCTTCTTCTAGTTTAAAGATATTCCCCCTTGTCCCATCGCTATCAGACCATGTAAAAAGTCAGTCCCTCTCCTGCTTATAAGCTCCCCTCAGGCACTGGCTCTAGCCCTCTGATCATCTTTGTGGTCCTATAACAGCTGTACATGTTTCTAGTACAACATCCCTGTATTCTTCCCAAACCACCCATCCCTGCTTCCACTGCCTGTACTTTTCCTTCTTTTCCCTCAATTTAACCAGCAGGTCGTTGCTTAGCCATGCTAGTTTCCTGCCTCCTCTCCTTGATTTCTTATGCTGGGGGATGGATAGTTCTTGTGCTCTCAGAAAGGTGCCCTTAAAGATCTGCCAGCTCTGTTCCATTCTTATACCTGTAAGGACAATTTCCAAGGGGAACTCGTTTAATAATTCCTTATACAGCTGGAAGTTCACTCTGATACTGTTTTGCAGAATTCTCCTTTGCTTGGATTCATACAGTTTGAAGCACGGACCTTGGATCATAGTGCCCTGTGTTTTTGTGAGCATTAAAAGCTCAGTGGAAGGCTACTTACTCACAGTGTAGTACTTTGGGGGAAAAAAAAACAAAACCACCACAATAAAAATGCAAAGCAAACAAGCGAGGGTGCTTTCATTTCAGATAGACAGCTGTAAAATTGCTTAGTAGAGATAGTTAGACATTTTTGTTTGTATTTCTTTTCAATTGCAGTACAGAGTTGAATGGCTACGGACTGATACAGCCATCTGTCTTGTGGGTGCCTGGAGGAAGTTCTACACCAAAGCAACACTGACAGTTATACAGTAATATCCTGCTGTGCAGTGCTCCTCAATGAGAATTGGGATGCAGTTATTTCCACCGTGTGAGGGCACTGCTCAGAACAGAATGCTCAGCTGTAATGACTCTTGCTCACTCACAAGTACTCCCAGATTGGGAACGGGAGCAAATATTCCTGCAACACATAATGGATGGCAATGCAAGCACATGATTCCACGCAGAGATTACATCCAGGTCCACAGATTCAAATTTAATCCCAGAGAAGAGAAGGAACAGAAACAGTGTGAAGAACGTCTTTATTGGGTAGGTTTTCAGATGACTTATCCTGTATATTCACAGTGAATAACAAAATAAACTGGGGGGCTCAGAAGAAAGAAGGTAACAAGGACTTCTTGGCTTTAAACAGAAAAAATCCTATTCAAAAGCCTGGAGTACAAAGCATCAGTAATTTGTGGATAACTAATTCCTATGATTTGGATCAGCCTTGGACAACTGGCTTTGCATTAAGGTTGATGAAGGACTCTTAGTTGTTATTCAAAAGACTATCCTCTTAAGAGATACTTGCTCCATGCCACCTCAACTTTGTGACTCCCAGGTTTCTTACCTCTCTCATCTAGAAGTACGAGTCTTAGGTAGTTCACACGAATGTTACCGAATGGAACAAAACAGGTCTGGGAATCACTACCTACAGAAGAAATACCAGACTCATAGATGCATAGCTCCATTTCTGCTTCCCTCCCACCCACCTCACCTTGGTAAGTCATTATTGCCAGCTGCTTCTGAGGACTTGGGCATGCTCAAATTGTCAGCATACAGTATCATGCCAAGTAGTTTGAGACTGCTTTACACTGCAGAGCAAGGCTGAGTTACCTTACACATCCTGTAGAGAAGAAGCCTTGCAAATTGTTGAGAAAGTGAACTGGACACCTAGAAACACAATAGTCAGCTAAGCATTCATGTGACCTGACTGGGACACCTGAAATGTTCTCGGCTTGGTATATTTAACTTTGATGGCTTTTGCTTATGCATGAGGGAACTAGATTGAAAGAATGGATGTTCCCAGGGCATTCTGACAGAAGCACTGCTTTGTTTTTTTCTCCCTAAAAAGTGTAGGGGAGAGTTAAAGAACCTTTTGGAACCTTAAAAGCCATGTTCTGCATTAGCAGAGATGGAATTTGGGAGCAGAAGGCTGTACACTATCTGCAAGGGTGAGAGGGGTTTCTGCAGTCACAGGTCAGATTCTGGTTGGGGCAACTAGACTCTACAGAAATAAAGCTGTAGAAGTGCGTTCAGCAGATTTATTCGCATAATGAAAAGAAACCAACAGATTGCTCCAAAAGTCTCTTTTCTTTGGCTGCTGTTCATTGTTAGCTTTTTTTTTTTTCCAGTTTCTGTTGCAAAACATTTCAGTTTTCTCTTCTGTGTTCTAGCTACAGGCTCCTGCAGCTGGTGTAGGAGTAGTACTTCTAGTTAGACATTGTTTTAAAACCTGTTTCCTTTCACGCTCAGTTCCTACGCTAATTGGATGTACTGTGACTTTGCTGGTTGCTGTGCTGTTACCCTGTTATTACTCCTTTGTGTTTCCACTGCGCAGCTTTGGGGCCAGGCTGCGATACAGCCTTGACTAAAGGGAACTGGGAGAGTGATAACCACTGCGCTCAAGTGGGAATCCCAAAGGCAGCTTGATCTCATATAAAGATCCTCCTGAGAATCTGCTCCTGCTTTACTTCTGGACTGTGACAGCTCCGGGCAGAGTAAATGAGGCTTCTCTATAACATTTCTAGCTCCAGCAGAAAATGTTAACGCAGCTTGCTTTTCAGTTCTTCATACCACCTGCCCCTCCTCTGCAGCTTGGCACTCCATGAGCAGCAGAAGTTGGAAGACTAAGCTGAAGCTAGATGAATATCTCTGAGGAATCCTTACATTGTGTCCAACAGCGGATTAGGGTGCAGATGTTTAGGTAGTTAACACTAATACTGAGAGTTAATAGGTCAGTGCTATACCCCTGGAAATCTGCTTAGAGAACTGCTTATGTAAAAATTGCATAAAATTTGCACATCCCACTAGAAAACTGTGAGTGCAACTTCCTACACAAATTTCTAAGTCTCAAAACTGTACTTTTTCATCAGTTGTTAATGTGCTTATTGCAAGGATCTCTCTTTAATAACCAGCTGGAAGAAACACAACACAACTGATAACACATACATTAACCACCACCAGAGATTGGCTTGCTGAACGCAGAGAATGCTGGACATGCGGTGACAGAACTAAAACTATAGATCACATTTTGCAGGAAAAGAAACAGCTATGAATTTTCCTTTGATGTTTTTTAAAAAAGGAATCAGTTAAGAATAAACATTCCTCACTAACACAAACGAGTCCCTGCAGAGCAACAAATTCAAAATAAATACGTAAGACAAAGTTGAAAGGGTATTTACTGTCATCGCTTTTTAGTTTTCCTGCTTCCTCTTAAACATACTTCAATAACAAACAGTTTTATAGTGTTTTTTTTTTTAATATTGTTTAATTTTTTTTAGTGTGTCTATTGTTTGGACTCCCGTCCTTACCTAAAACAAATAATGCTTGTTCTTGCAGAAGACCAAAGAAGTACAGTCATTATTACACTCTGTGCTATTGAGACTCCTGTGAAGTTACCTAGTGCCACGTGACTTTCTGATCAAAGGAAACAAAAGCATGAAAGACAATACAGAGCATGCTAAATAGAGTTGAAATCATCTAGATGATCTCAGCGCTCAATTTTCAAAAAGAAGGTAGAAAGTCAGTATGTTGTTTCTCTTTGGATCCCATGAAGAGTAAGACTAGATTCAATAGCGTTCAGCATCTTTATTAATGATCTATGAGAAAATGTATAATCGTGGCTGTAAAGATTTGCAGATGACACCAGGGCTAGCAGATAGCAGACATTAATGAAGGCAGTACAGGCACGTGAAACAATCCATCATTTACTAATTGAGACATAGCAGAAGAACATTAATGTTAATACCATCAAACAAAAGCTCAGACACTTAAGAACGACAGAACCAATGACTATATGCTGGAAAGTTACAGATGTCAAGATTAACTATAGGTAAATGTACTGCAAATAATTCAACATGGTGTCTCTACACAATTCTGTGGCAAAAAAGTGGATATGAACTATGGTGTGATTATGAAAGTGCTGAGATTTTAAATGAAGTTTGTGTGCAGTTTGTGCACACTTGTTCTACAGAAGTGAAAAAAAATACAAACTGACAGAAAGTTAAAGAGAGCCATAAAAATGATTTGAAGACTGCAGAAAACTCCTTATAGCAAATAATTTAGAGAGAATTCTTAGGATACCAAAATGGAGGGTGCATTGCAGCCTGATTACCATGTTCAAATGCTTTCACAAACAGAAAATATTGGCTTCTTCAATCTAGTGAAGAAAAGCATACCAAGAACTAATGGTTCAAAGTTAAATCGAGTCAAACTGAAATGAAAAATAATGCAAGTTTCTAACAGTGAAAGTGACTGAGTACTGAAATGAACGACCAGAGAAGGGGCTGAGTCCTCATTTCTTGATGTCTTTACATCAAGCTTGCCTGTCTCTGAAGAAGACTTAAGCAAAGAACCCCAAACCAACAAATTGTGCTTTTGTCAGTTTCAAGTTACTGGACTTCACCCTGAAGTACAAGGAAAATTTATGACCTGATATTTTGATGGGGTTATAGAAGATAATCTTATGTCCTTTTCAGCCTTAACCCCCATGAATCTATCATTTACTGAGTGAGGATGGAGAAAAAAAAAAAAACCTGGAGTGACTTTTGCCATCTGTATAACAATGTGATTCACAGCAGATTGCAATTCATCCAGTAATAAGTATATGTCAGAAACTATCAAGATGAATACATCCTTACATTGCCTTCTAATTTAAAAGTTCAGAGTTATTTAATATTTTACAGATTAATTTTGTACTGGGTAATTGAATTAATGTGAAAGGGTTAAGCAGACAGGCTAATGAAACACTGTGCCATGTACTTTGCTTAATGCGGCTGGAAAAATCAATGCACTTTGGTCTGTCAGTTAGCAATCAGAGATTTAATTGAATAACATGTCAAGCATTTTAACTGTTTATCAATGTAAATAGAATCCAGCACTACAGTAATGGGAATAGGCTAAGACGCTTTTCCTGAATGTAAATCAGATTTGAACACGACCTTCATTTTAAGCTCCTAACATGCCAGATTCAGATCAAAACAGCTATCATTATACCCACAGAACTTGGTGACTACTGTGAATCAACTCTACATTCACTATTGGTTCACTCTCTAAAACATAGGAAACAGGCAATCAGTTTGTTATAATTAGCAGTGGTTATTTCGTTGCACTTTTATGTTCAGTTCCACTTTACTGTTGTTACTGGGAGGGGAACTAAATTACACACCAATCTTTTACTGAGCCTACATGATAAGTACTGAAGGCCACCTTGTGCATGATTACATCAAGGGAAAAAGGGAATGTGAGGAAAAGCAGAGGCCTCTCCTTAGCATGTTCCAAGCACAGCTCCTTACTCTTCTCTCTTTCACCACTCCTGGGCTCTGGTTTCCCTACAGAGGCAGCAAGGAAGGGAGATGTATCTCCATTCGCATTGAAGGACCTTGTCACTACCAGACCAACACCTTGAGTGGTGATGCTTTGGTAATGCAATCTGTGCCTTCCTGTTTGTTTTTTCTTTTTCTCAGTTCCAATAAGTGCATTTGTCTTCAATAAGATCCAGATGTCTGCAATGCAGGTGTTTCCACCTGACGTACCTGTTTATGCTCTCACAGCAGTCAATCTAAAGACATAAGTTAATTCTCTCTGTACCACGGTCATCAACCTAAAACAGATATCTAGAAACAACCAGATGCACAGGGCTGTACAGGTATCTATTTCATCAGGGTATTTATGAAGGTTCTCAGATGATAATATTGACACTGCTGACATCTGAAGTTAGGAGAAATGAATCCCGTCTCCAGCCTTTCCTCAGCAAGCTACAGACACATACTGCCCTAAAGAATCTGCTAGAGAGTACTAGGTACCACCTTCAGTAGACTGTGTGTGCAGAAGAGAATTATTATACCATTTTTAACCTTGCTTACAAAATCTTCTAGCACTTTCTCGCTGACTTTAGTCTGTTACATTACCCTAACACACTGTCACCTCAAATGTAATAGAAATCATTGTGCTGGGTGCTTTACAAACTCAGAATCGTACAATCTTATCATAGAAGCATAGAATGGCCTGGGTTGAAAAGGATTTCAAAGATCATCTAGTTTCAACCCCCCTGACATGGGCAGGGTTGCCAACCCCTAGACCTGGCTGCTTAGAGCCACACCCAGCTTTGCCCTGAATGCCTCCAGGGATGGGGCATCCACAGCCTCTCTGGGCAACCCGTTCCAGTGCGTCACCACCCTCTGTGTGAAAAAATTCCTCCTAATATCTAACCTAAATCTCCTATCTTAGTGTAAAACCATTCCCCCTTGTCCTATCACTATCAACCCATGTTAACAGTTGTTCTCCCTCCTGTTTATATGCTCCCTTCAAGTACTGAAAGGCCATGATGAGGTCTCCCAGGAGCCTTCTCTTCTCCAAGTCAAACGAGCCCAGTTCCCTGAACCTTTAATCATAGGAGAGATGCTCCAGCCCTCTGATCATTTTAGTGGCCTTGCACTGGACTCATTCCAAGAGCTCTGTGTCTTGTGCTGGGGGCCCCAGGCCTGGACGCAGTACTCCAGGTGGGGCCTGAATCCCTGCAACAAATTGCTTCTCTTTTAAGAAAAAACAGATGAGAATATAGGCAGATTGATGTGAGTACACAGACACAACAGTCAGCACAGTAGTTGTCTTAGCACTGTATCTGTTGCTGAGCTTTTGGGGAGCATTACGGCTTAGTGGTGAAGGAAGGGAAGAAGATAGAAAAACTACTCTGTAGAGATCTCTGGAGGGCACTGTGGGAAAAAGCACAAATGTGCAGATCTGAAAATGCAGCAAATGGGTGATGGAAGCTAGTACCAGAGGCTGAGAGGATGGAGGTACCATCTGTGCACTGAGGACTGAGAAGGCTGGCAAGATCTTGAAAAAGAAAAGCAGCCTTTAGTTGAGGCAACCTATAGCAGCCTACAGTTGATGCAACAGAAAAAGACTTGAACCACAGATTCATTCCTTCTCTATTTTTGTGTAGTCCTCTTCATTTTTAAATATAATTTTTTTCATTATATATCCTAAATTGAGAAATAATAATATAAAAGAGAACCACAGCTTTCTTATATATTTTACATACGCTTCATTAAAATGAACACAGACGATTAATTCTACAAACTTAACACTCAATTTGGAGAATGCCCTCATTAAAGCTCTGTGTTTGGACTTCACTGACTGGAGCATTTCTATTGTTTTCAAATAATACATACAATATGCAGCTTTCCCTAAGATCTAAATGTGGGAAGCACAAGAGATAGTTTTAAATCTCTGCTTTGTCTTGATATTTATACAGTATGTTTTCCCCTCGTGTCTTAGTTCATTATATTCAGCAATTTAAAAAGATAAATCTTCATCTAAGGAAAACATGTTTCAAAAATTGTTAAAAAACCCCAAACATTATAATTACCCTATTAAAAAACAAAAAAAACCCCAAAAACCTTCTTAAATACAATGCAAAAGATCAAGCAGTTAACAGTGAAGATAAATGAGCTACACAAACACATGCAATGCAGCCCTCCTTAGGTGCAATCTAAGGCTGATGCAATTAACCACAAAATCTACTTAACAAGAAGCTGAGGTTGGCCTAAATATCAGCATTTTCCCAGTTTTAGTTCGCTGTCTCTTCATATTATTTTTTGTTGTTACACTTGATGCGCAGCATGCTGTACAAATGTAACACACACCATTCTACTGCTGCAGACTGTTTCTATGCTATACCAGATATTTTATGATACACCAAAGTGAAATATGTTTTCTTCGGTCAAAGACAGCTTAACAATTATCTGCTTTCATGCTGTCTCTCGCTATTTTTTTTCATCCTTGTCTTTTTTGAAAGCCTTTCTTTTCAGCATGTCAATTCAGAGTTTCATCCTACGGAGTAGAACCCCCCTGCACTGGTGCAGAGGAGAAAAGCCAGCTGCCATAGAAAACACATTAGGGAGTTTATAACCCTACTGTTTTGTAAAGTATTATAAAAATACTGCACCGTTTATGAAGCAGTAACATCCATAGCATTAGAGACTGCTCCCCATATTACATACCCACAAAAGAAAGGCATTAAGGCTATATAGGCAATTTTGAGAATAAAACTCAATTTTACTTTGGGTACTTACATATAGCAATAATGGCTTCGGACTCATACCCTTGCAGCAAGCATAGTCACTGCTGCAGAGACTCAAAACTACTTCAGCCTCTCCTGTCTCCCTTGTACACGGAGCCTAGGGATGGGGCCAGCACCTACTCAGAGCCCATCTTCACTTCCATTATGCTGTTGATCCTCCTTTACTAAGTAATATTTAATCAGGTTAAACAAATTAAACAAGAAATTTAACTGCTGAATCCACATGCAGACTGCTTTCTATTTGATCCCTAAACTTTTCATACTCTTAGAGTCCACATTAGTTCTTAAAACAGAATGCAAAAGTTCCATCCTCCCAGAAGTTTGAAATATGCTTATAATATTGTATGTATACAGTACAGTTCAATCAGAGATTGTCTGATGCAAAGTTTGCTATAAAAATGCCTTGAAAATCCCACAATATTGCACATTCAATAGACTGAACAACATTCAAGGAGTAAGACTTCAGGTCTGTCTCCTGTGTCACTGACAGGTTGAGCATGAAAACCCAAAGCAACAAATGCTTCATTGCTATGCTGAAGGAGCCATGAAATGTACAACACACAGTGCTCACCAATAGACATTCATTTAATTTTTTCAGTTTTTGTATTCCAGACAAATAGGTAATAATCCTGTTCAATTAAACAATAAAAAGTATAGGGAGAATCAATATCACTTTTAGAGAAGAAACACAGAAAAGTGACTATTCTGGTGTGTGAAAATCTTTGACTGCAAATAGGGTGGTAAACATGGAACCAAAATGCCCCTGCAATTTTTAGTATACTGCCTAGTTGTTATGATTAGAGGATAAGTAATGTTTCTTACACTTTTAAACTATATCTTTCTGCTGAGTACTTTCATAAGCTGTTCCAAAGTCCTTCTGCACCTTATGGTTTAGCATAGCATTGTTTGGTGTGTTTGCTTCAGGAACAAGCACACTCCTGTGTGACCACATTTATCTTCAACGACAATCTACCATCTATCTACTTGAATTTGGTCCAATTTTCTAAACCTTCACAAATCTCAGATTTTACTTTATCCTCCACTCTTTCTAATCTCTTTTAGTGTAATAGTGGTAGGTTTGATAAATATGAGTCGGCTCATATTGCAGGTCATTTACAAAGACATCAGATATCACTGCTTCTAACTTGCTATGCTCTGAAGCATTTCCCAGGCTTGCTTTGTCAGAGCCAGTTGATGCCTGCACAAAATATAAGGCTCTTACAGTGGCTGAAGTAAAAAGAAAAAAGAGGGACTGAAAGCAATCTTTTCCTCATTACTGCCTGCCCGATTCAAGCAAAGGACATTTTTGAGCTAAGAAATTGTATTCACATTCTGGGATTAGACCACTGACAGTACAAAATATTACTGATTAGCAAAGATACCCAGATCTGTTCCTCTGTATGCAGCTATTTAAAATTCAGCTTAATTCACAGACTTTTTTAATAGCAGATATAGATGGCATTCCACTATTAAATTCTTTCACCACCTCTTTAAAAAGTCCTATTCATAATGGAGACCATAATAAAATTATGGTCCTCTGGTAACAAAGTGGCCCAATCTGATGTAAGTTACTTCTGTAATTAATAGGAAAGCAAAATAACACTTCAGACAGACACCACGTTTATGTAGAGTATGGTAAAGAGACTACTAGCCAAATTTCATTAATATATAATATTTATCCATCTAGAAGACCAAAATAATATGTTTCCTCGTTATCAAAATCTAATTTTTTTTGAAGTCTTAGCTTCTCCCAGTCCATGACTAACCAATAACCCTTAGCACTGTGCGTAATTAATTCTAGAAAGGCTATAAACAAAGGAAACGAAGCATAGCCCCATCTAAAATCAGTGTGTGCAGGGGCTTGTACACACAGAGAGCTCTTCCAGTATTCTCTGCTGCAAGCAAGAACCGAGGGACTTTCTGCAATGTTTCTTCTAGTTGGCTTGGGCAGTAGCAGATCTTTTCTTTACATAAGTGTGTTAAAAAGAAGAGACTGCTTATGCAACAACAGATCCATGACTATCATGTCATTACTAAGGTTACATGGCCCGTCTGTAAGGGTATGTGGAATGTGAGAGTATTCATATTATCAGATCAAGGACCTTTTCACTTCAAAACAAAACCCACAGCAAGCAATAACAGAGATTATAGCGAGGACTAAAGCTCCCCAGTCACTAATCGATGGTCCATTAAGAAACGATAGGCACAGCTTTGGAGATCACCAATCTGGACTTTGTAACTAATGAGAAGGGAGAAACAAGTTCAACTGGATTATGGATACTTGAGGGCGCCTGTGGGACTACGAATTATTTATTAAGGAATGCTTAGGCTGAAAGACAGAAAAAGGGGGAACTGGGGAAGAATAAGGCACACAGACAGGAGGAAGGACAAAAGACATGGGAAAATGCACCTGCTCGAATTTTGTCAGGCAGGGCTAGCTGGGGACAAGCAGACCCACAGAGCAGGTAAGATGGCCCTGTATACAGGCAGGGATGTCAGCCCGGCTGAGTGCCTGTGCTGATATTCGAGGCAGCTGACAATGTAGGCATGTCTGTGTGCCTAGGAAGCAAAGGCGCTTGTGTTTTCACTAGTGAGCTGCAGTCACAACCAGCCAGAGATAACTGTTTTAAGTGAGTCTTGGTAGGGTTATTCATCAGTGTTGTTAAAGGCAGTGTCCAGTCTGTGGCTGTCTATGTAGACAGCCATGTCACAGAATCACAGAACCAGAGGTTGGAAGGGACCTCTGAAGATCATCTAGTCCATCCTCCCCCTGCTAAAGCACGTCCCCTACAGCAGGTTGCCTGGCATCCAGTCAGGTTTTGACTATCTCCAGAGAAGGACACACGATAAACTTTCTGGACAGCCTGTTCCAGTGCTCTGTCACCCTCAAAGTAAAGACAACACTGTCTTTAATTATGTGATCTTTATTATTTTTCCATTTTCACTGTACAGGATAGATGACGCTTACCTAATGAGATCCTACATATCCTTTCTGTGCTGTCACTAGGCCTCATTTACTGCACAACATTCACATCTCAATCTGAGAATGATTAGTTTCCTATGGGATCCATCAGTACACTATGCTTAACATTTAAATAGTATTTTTTTCATCCTCCAGTTATGGGACTGAGGCAGACAATGTCAGTGAAAAATGACAAGTACAATTCAGTGCTAGAAGTCTGGAACTTTAAAACAGGAAATAAGCTGTTAGTTTCCCCCGTATGAGATCTGGTTTAGAATCACAGAACTGTAGGGTTGGAAGAGACCTCTTAGAGACCATGGAATCCAACCCCCCCTGCCAAAGCAGCTCCCTAGCCCAGGTTGCACAGGTAGGCATCCAGGTCTGGAATATCTCCAGAGAAGGAGACTCCACCACCTCTCCGTGCAGCCTGTGCCAGTGCTCTGTCACTGCACTGTGATCAGGTATCGTTCCTAGAGGATACAGTGCTAACTCAGATTCTCCCAGCCTGCATACACCTGCCTTAGCCATAACACCATTTTTTTCTGGACCTGGTACTCTTTAACATGATGCTGCACTCCTAATTTTTTTCAGTAATGAGATAGAGGTATGGAAGAGATATATACTTGCCTACCGCTAAAACGATGCCTTGAAATAATTTATACCTGACAAAATAATACAAAAACAAAGTAAAAACACATGCAATATATCAACCTGCCACCAATGTATCTTCAAGAACACGTTGGAAGAGATAAACACATAGTCCCCATCTTACTGATGAGGAGACTAACAAACTAAGATACAAGATGGCTTCCTTTGTATCATCTATCAGGGGATCACTCAGCTGAGAGAAGAGTCCCTCACTTACAAAGCACTGTTTCCTTCAGGATTTGAAAATAGTATTTATAATAGATAGTATTTATTGTACATCTACAGAAAGATAAATGCAGGTGCAGAAGGACTGCACAATAACCACAAAGAGAACAATGTCCTATAGTTCTGCAGTCAGTGAAGCCCACAAACTAACACAGTGGGCAACAGAATCATTCTTAAAATGACGTCAAAACTCCTGTATAATTCCAAAGAGTACCTACATGATGTAGGTGTAGAAATTTATCTGCTTCCATAATTTATCACTTTATTCAGCAAAAATACAGTCCTCAAATGCATTTTTCCTGAAATTTGCATAAAAAAATACATTTCTGTTTTTTAGGTAGACAGCTATACCGAATACACAAGAAAAAAATAAACTCCCAGAAAGAAACTGTCAATTTCTAAACACAGAAATTTCTATATTTCTTGAACAAAATACTCGATACAAACTTAGAACATTTTAGATTAGGCCCTTATCCCAAAATGAAATATACATACTAATCCAGCTGAAGATTCAGGCCATACAGCATATGTACAGTCTTGATAAATAACACAAACCGTATCTGGCTGTACCCTGCTTATTAGGCTTCTGGAGTTTGTAAAAATAAAAAATAATTCATTTACCTGAAGATGTAGAATGTATATTGACACTGCTCTTTCTGAATAATTGCTACTTGTTTAAGTGCTCGAATATTAATTTTTAACCCTGCACATACAGACACAGGCAAGGCTTTATTTCTTGTTCCTCACAGGAAGGATATCTGTAATCCAGTAGTGAAACAGAGTAATGATGAACTTGGTATGATCTGAAACAAAGAAAAAATATTTCTCCTGAAACATCTTTATGATATTTCTGAACATTAAAGAAAAAGAGTTGTGTGAGCATCTATTAACATTCCATGTTATCATTTATGTAAAAGCAATACAGATATTTGAGAGACTGAAGGCTAATACATAGGAATTCCTGGATAAACAGGAGCGTTTTCTTATAGGATGTCAGTTATTTGTAGTAGGTACAATTTTGGCTTATATATTTGAATGCCTTTTTATTATGGTTCATTATTTCAGAAGAACTGAGATTTAAATGACATGATCATATGGGTAAGGCTAAAAGAGTGCAGTCTTCTCCATTTCTTTCTGCAGAATGACTTCACAAAATACCAGCTGAAAATGAGAATTCTTGTATTAAATGCTGCATTAAAGCCCAAAAATTTATGTTTTAACTCAAGGATCATCTATTTAACTTTATTTCTTTTTAATGATAGAGATTTCTACATTGCTTATCGTATAACATTACATTTAAGATGATTTTATGAGATTATGTTAATATAGCTTTCACTTTTAATTTACTTTTTCTTTGAATACTCATTCAGAAAAAGAAAAAAAAGTTTAATTTAGTCATTTCAGGCCTTCTGTGTATCCAGCCTGCTTATTGTTGGCACACAGTAACTCTATTCCTTCTGATGTGCAAAATGTACCCCTCACACAAAGGAGACATATATATAAAGGACAACTCTCCAAAAAAAAAAAGACAGTTAAAAGAAGCTTCTAGCTCATCTCTGAGTGATAATTTCCCAGGCAACAAGGGAAGAACATATTTGAAATGTGACACTAACCAGCAAAGGGAAAATGTTAATAGACAATGGAATGAAGTTGGTAAGTAGAAACAGAATAAGTTTATAAATTAGGAGATAATTACTTTTTTTTTTTAATTAGGTAATCACCTACACTTTAATAATTGATGTGAAATGACAATTAAGTAGCTCTCATTTCAACCAGCTTCTAATCTGCAAATGGAGCATTACTTCCAGTTGCATCTCTGCTTTTGCCCACTTTGCTGTGGAGGATCTTGAAGGCATCTGGCTATCTTCTACAAATGGCTACCTACTTTCTGATTTGGACCTGCAAAGCTCCCGTTGCTAGAAGCGTGTACCTATTTGAGTTCTAAACATTCTCTTCCCTATGTTTTTAGAAGACTGTAGGTAGAGCTAAGTATTTTTCATTGAAGGCTACAAAATAAATGGAAATACTAAATAGGACTTATTTTGTTTTAAACTTGAACAGCAATACTTCAGATAACCATTTTCAAAGAAAACTTTTTGACCAGCCTCAATTTTGCATGGTCACTGATGGATAAGGTAATTACTCAGATGCTATTTAATCTCCCATTTATGAGATGATGACAACTGGACAGATCAACCAGTACTTCTTAATCATAGATGCTCCTGTGCTTTTCAAGCATGTTATCTCTCTTGAATGAAGGACCAAAGATACTACTGTTGATAATTTTTCAATCTCCTTAGCAATTTACTCTTCCTGCAAAAAATTCCTGACTATTGCAAACATGAATGGCTGCAAAAACTGAGATTCAAGAGCTTAAGATAAATCAGTAGAAGAGTAATTAAAACAATAAGAATTGTATAACAACATGTTTACTTTATAAAAGTAAGAAAAGGAGAATGTGCAGGTATACGAAAGAGATGGGTCACTTTTCACTGTTTTTCCCTGCTCTTTCTTTCCTTGAATTAAAGGCAAAACTGACCAAAACATAACATCCAACCCTAAGTAGAATCGTAGCCACAGGAAAAAGGGCTATCATATTGCCTTGTGAACTATAGGAAATAAAATGTATTAATTTTGTACAAATAAGGCACTCTACTAGAATTAAGAAAAAATGTTTTACTTTCACCATGTTAAGAAGGAATAACCTTTCCTTCTTGGAAATTACATCCCAGTAAAATTAAACAAAATCAGAATAAAAGGCAAGGAAATCATATCAACTTGTAAAAAAATCAAGATTTCTAATACGTAGTGTACACGCTTATCTTCATAACAAGTCCTATCCTGCATTTCTATAACATGAACTTGAATCAGCTGAGACAACAGATCTCTTATAACTGTGACTTTTATCACTTGCTCATTGGGAAAGAAATGTAAAATGTTAAAAACTGTGAAAAACTACTTACTACTGAACCAAAGAAAGGAAAAATAAATGTATAATTAAATGACTAATTCAAGGAAAAAATTTAGAGCGTTCTATTTTTATTCAATGAAATTCCTCAGTTACTAATTGAATGTATTGCTAAACCTGTCTGAGCCAAATTAACATTTAGCAGGTGTTTAATTATCTTTTAATAATTCATAACAATATCACAGAATTGTAGAGTCCTCTGGGTTGAAAGGAACCTTTAAGATCATCCAGTTCAACCTTCCTGCAGAGGCAGGAACACCTTCCTCTAGACCAGGTTGCTCACAGCCCCATCCAGCCTGGTCTTGAATGCCTCCAGGGA
Organism: Oreortyx pictus; assembly: GCA_036925125.1. NCBI lineage: Eukaryota > Metazoa > Chordata > Aves > Galliformes > Odontophoridae > Oreortyx > Oreortyx pictus. Next base: position 87,945,183 of record JAUPFR010000002.1, on the reverse strand, counting down.
GGGGGCATTCACAGCCTCTCTAGGCAACGTGTTCGAGTGTCTCACCACCCCCACAGTAAATAACTTCTTCCTGACACCTAGTCTAAATCTACCCTCTTCCAGTTTAAAGCCATTTCCCCTTGTCCTGTTGCTACCTGCCTTTATAACCCCAGCTTTCCTGTAGGCCCCTTCAGGTACTGGACAGGCCGCTCTAAGGTCTCCTTGGGGCTTTCTCTTCCCCAGGCTGATAAGTCCCAGCTCTCTCAGCCTGTCACTTGTAGGGGAGGTGCTCCAGCCCTCTGATCATCTTTGTGCCCCTCCTCTGGATGCACACTGACAAATCCATATCCTTCTTCTTTTGGGGGCCCCAGAACTGGACACAGTACTCCAGGGGGTGTCTCATGAGAGCGGAGAGGTAGAATCACCTTCCTGGACCTTCTGGTCACACTTCTCTTGATGCAGCCCAGGGCTGCAAGCGCATATGTTGGCTCATGTTGAGTCTTTCATCTACCAACATTCCCCAAATCCTTCTCCATAGAGAAGCCATTCTCAAGCCCAGCCTGTATTTGTCCTTGGGACTGCTCCATATAATTTTTTCTTAGATTGTTGTACATCATGAATATCAAATAACTAAGTTACACCACCGTGAATCTGGCACAAGATTAGAATTGAGCCCAGAGTGACAGGACTCACTGTGAGAAAAATCAACTGAAAAGTTTCAGGTTGTATCAACAAAAACAAAAATTAATTAAAAAATAACAAACACACATAAAATCTGAAACCCTTCAGCAAACTGTATTCCAGTTTTTTAAGTGACAGATACACACACCTGGCAGTCACCATAACTGTATGGATTTGATTGTTATTTGCTTCTCTTTTCTCCTCAATTTGATATTTCTGCTGTAGAAAAGGAAACAAGAGTGGCTTGTCCAGAGGCTGCAAAACTAGCAGAATTCCTGCCACCTTCAGCAGAATTTGGGTAAGGCCTGAAAGAAATATCCTGAATGTGGTCACTTCAACAGTTCCACTTGGATTTAATCAATAAAAGCTGATTTAGGTCATTTAATTAGGGGAGAATTACCATTACCACTGTTCCTGCTGAGTCTTGCTTAGTTTGCAAATGTGTATTACATCTGACAAGACCATTTGAAAAGAATATCATAAAATCTAGGCTTGCAACTAATTCTTGAATTGAGTTCTTGAATGCAGAAAGGATTTTTTTCCATGCATACCTGGACGCTTTGTATCTAGTAGAACCTTGAGGGCTGCCATAATCCTTTTTTATATCCTAAAGAATCTGTATTTAATTCTTCAAGTTCTTTTCAAAATTTACAATCCATGAACTCTACAGGCAGGAATTCTCTCTTTTGTGTATTTTTACAATACATAGCATGCAACAGTTTCCAATCTTTGGCCACTATAATGGAGCACATTATTTAATGGCTCTGCAAACAATAGTCCCTTCCTTCTATGCTATTGCTAAGCATTTGATGGCTATGATTTTATGTACAGCATCACAGAATCACAGAATGGTTTGGGTTGGAAGGGACCTTTAAGATCATCTAGTTTCAACTGCCTGCTACAGGCAGGGACAACCTCTCACCAGAACATGTTGCTCAAAGCTTCTCTTGATGCAACACAAAGTTACTCTATTAATACACTGCTGTCATCTGAGTCATTACTTCTTAAAAGACTCAGAGCACTATTCGAAATGGTTGAGATTCTCCTGAGCCACAGCAAGCACTCTCAACTCTGATTAAATATTTTGTGAGGCAAGAAAATTCTGTACATCTTGTAGATGTGGCTGATGCTGCAACAAATGCACTAACAATAAGTAAGAATGAGTGTTTGAACATCAACAACTTAAAAAATGAATTATTATGGATGTATGGACTACATGCTGGTCTCACATTCATTTGAGGAACTTCCAAGAATAAATTATACTGCAATTACAGGGGTCATAACAGAGAACAAAAGGAGCATGAATTAAATCAGGCATGTACCTCAAGAATGAAAGGGTTTAGTAGAAGAATAATTTTTCTTTTTATGAATGAAGTTATTATGCTATTTTTTACACAGACTTCACTTTTTTCATTATCAATAGTATTTTTTAGTAACTTAAAACTGGCATTTATATTTAAAGAAAAATTAAGCTCTAAATCAAGCTTTAGCATGCAAAAATTTCTATTTTAAAGAAGACAGCAATATGGAAATTAAATCATAGCCCGTATTGATTATTATGTTTTTAAATTAATCCTAAACTGGATGAGAGAAATCTCTTAAAATAAACAAGTTAATTCTAGTGATTTAAAAGCCTATAAAGACAGTGTACTACAAATATTCTTTAATTATTATTATATCTAAAAACAGGTAACATTAAAAAAAAAAAGTGTTTTAAGAATCATAATCATCTTGTACTCTGCAGCCACTGAGGAATATGGAAAATTTCACAACCCAACAAGAAATAGGGGGAACTGTTACATTTTCTGTGGGAATGATGCTTTCAAATCTTGTCTAAGTGTAGATTTACTAGTTTACAATTACTTACAGCTTCCCAATACACAAATCTGTGACAAATCTGAATTTTAATTCACACAAACAAAGAACATCAGTAAATGGTCATGAGTCAACAGCACATACCAGGAGGCATCATGGAATGTTCTTGGAATTGTTTCAAAGCATCCTGCAGTCTCTCAATATCCTGCAGCAATACAAGGGATTTCAGCCTATGTAGAAGGGTTACATCTGAAGAAGATACGCTGCGAGATTCAAGACACTGCAAAAGTCCCTGAGCAGCTGCTGAAGTTACAGTAGAATCTATGCGTTTTGATTTATCTGGAAAAACATTGGGAAAAACATTAAGAATATTCAACGAGCACGGAGAATTTACACAGACAGCATCTTCCTTTTTAGTACAACTTACAACCAAACATCATGCACTGAACTGCTTGCTCTATTTGCAATTAATTAGTTAAACAATTATAAAGTAGGAAATGGTTAAAAGGACAACAGAATTCCTCATGACACGAAATCACGAGAAATCTCAAATTGGTATGAGGAAGGTATGATGTGAACTGCAGCCCAAAGCCTTTGCTTCTTACACTGTGCACACTGTAAAAATGCCCACATTTGCAGAATAATTGTGAGGAACTTCTGTGAAGCATTCTGGAGGCATCCAAAGATCTTGTTACTTTAATGTTTTTATTTAAAAAGGGGATGTTACAGCATGCAACATGGCAGACAAGGACAGACGTGGTCTCTACAGTGCTAAAGCACTAATTAATTATTCCATTTCAGAACCAATGCAATGTCCCTTTAACCAGACTCCCTTTAAACTTAAATTATTCCTTTTCTTTTTTTTAATCAGCAATCCGAGTTACAAGAATAGGCTTTTCCAGACTCAGCTTTCTGATTTCAGTACAAGTACAATCATTTGAAAATGCTGCTAAAAACAATGGCTTCCAATTTTATCTAAAAAAAATTGGATAATGTTACCGTCACTCAGCTAATAAAGGCAAACAACGTGATACCAGATCAATACTATATATACTAGGAGTTCACTAACAAGGAAGTTAGTCACACTGACTTATGGATGGGACATCTTACCTGCATATGTTTTGTTCAAATTTCTACATGTGACACAGCTGTGCAAAACTGACCAGTATTCTGCTCTAGGCCTTGTATTAACAACAGAACGGTTAACTGAGTTTGCAGTTTTACTCCTAGAACTGCACTACTGCACATGCAAATAGTGTAGGCTACATTTACTTAGCCACACAATGAAGTAGTAAAATTATTATTTCTGATGATGGCAGTACATTCGCCAGAAAGTAGGATGTCTTTCAAGCACTAGACATCATATAAGACTTGACACAGCAGAAATATTTTAATAGTAAGCAAAGAAAATTCTACGCATAAATCTTGAGATAAAAATTAGCATGAAATCCCTCATGTCATCTTAGCAGGGCTTTTAAAGTAATTCTGTAGTCGAAAGATGAATTTTATGGGAGTAGAGGCTGACAGTTCTAACATAAGGTGGGTCACACAGGTAGGTAAGCTGTTTAATATTCTTCATGTAGCCCCAGAAAGACAGCCAAGGCCATGCACTTTGAAAATATTTTCACTGCTTTTTTTTTTTTTTTTTTCAGTTTTACAAGACAGTTATCATTTTAAAGCTATGTTCTGAGCTGAGCAGCTAAGGAACACAGTATCTTGCCTTTGAGAAAGCAGATTTACTTCTAGAAGATACCAAGAGAATCTGGTGTAAGTACAGATAATTATGATACTTATCATTAAAACACCATTATTTCCAGAAGGCATTTACAACATTATACAAAGCATCGTACACAAAGCTTTTTTGGAGGGCAAGGGAAGAAACAAATTTAGCCACAAGTGTTAAGAACTTTCCTGATTTTAGTGGCCAGAACGCATGTACTATAGGCTATTAGGGATAACACTCATGTAATCCTATCTAAAGTGCTACGGAAAGTGCATTAAACATCAGTTGACATTTGTTTCACAACTACTTTAGGAAAAAATACTTTCCCAATGCCAGCAGTATCTTCCTATTTCCTTTGGATCCAAGCTGTCTAGATTTCATTACACATTTACAAATAAACATCCTCCTAGGAAGGAGAGCTTTTTGAAAAGTAGGTTGGTTTGGAGACAGTAAGCATGTAAGCAGTTTAGAATTGCAATTATTACCTCCATCTAAACGTTTCTGAAAGCAGGTAATCCTTCTGGATGTTTGCTTTCAGAGAAAAGGAGAAGAATGTGGTCCATTTTAACCACTACATTTACCCTGAGCACACTGGAATATTTTAAAAATAAGAAAGAAATATTGTGTACATTTTCAAAGACAGAGAAACAAAGCAATCAGGAACACAGTTTTTTATATAGATGTGGCTGTTATCTTGCACACACCTGAAAATGGGACAAATGCTCATTATCTGCATGAAGTTACAAGTTCAAAAGATACACTTCTCAAGTAGGCTTGGCCCATTCTACAGAAAAAAAGAAGTGCACATCTATTTTTCTCAACATGGCAATACTCACAGAAGAAAAAGGAGAAAGTAATACATACTGTCAGCAAAATAAATTTGCTGTGTTGCCTGCAAGAAATCCAGAATGCTATCTGCCTTCTCATCTGCATCTTTCAAGTCTGCTGTTCCTTCTCTGTTGTTTTTGTCAGGCTGATATGTAAAATCCACACCGGTAGTTTTTGTTAGCAAGCCAGCTGCTCTCATTTTTTCTTTCTGTCGCTTCTTCTTCATTTTTCTCCTTTTGTTTTTGCTGATTTTGGGACTGTCTATCTGCTGCAGCTGTAAATTATCTCGAACAAGAGCCTCCTGCATTCCAAATTCTACTTGTTCTCCACGTAAAGTATTAGAGTCCTGTAAACTGTTCTTTAGTTTCTTTCTTCGAATGCGTCTTCTCTTGGTCTGTACTTGATGCTCCTCATCTGCAGATTCAAAAACAAAATGACAGCTGTAAATAAGAAGATCTGTAATAAGCATTTTGGAACTGCATAAAATGATATATTACTCCTTTCAAATTTTAGAACATCTGAGTGGCTCTAACCTTACTTTTATGATTAGAATGCCTTTCAGCTCCACAATGTCAAAGCCAATTTCTGTGAATGCATTAAGAAAAGCTTTCCTCCCTTCTACATTCAATAAAGACTGCATTCTCCTTCATGCTACATACTTCAGATTATATTACAGATAATATGGTTCTACACAGAGAGTGAAGCCAAAAGAACCTGCAGGGCAAAAAACACTGTGTGCAGGCTGGGGAGTATGGGACGAGGAGCTCTCCCAAGAGGTCCACACTACCAGCTGGAAGACGTGACCAAGAAAGCAGGAAGGCATGTAATTCAAAATGAAGGACGGAAGCATCCCTCCATGATAGTACTGTGCCATAAAAACATCAGACATCTGTTTCTGGTTCTTTTACTTTCCTCTCCTTAAACTTCATTGCCCTTTGGGGTATCATTCTGCTAGCTCAGCTTTGGACATCATCTCTATAGGGAAAGCCTACAGGGGATCAGGGACCTTGGCAAGTAATCTGTGCTCCTTTAACAGTCTGCCTTGGTTCTGCCATTCCCTTGCTACACTGTAATTTCCCTACACCCTAATTCTTCAAAAGGTTCAAATGTCAAGGGAAAGAAGTCCCTCCTGCTCTCCAAGACAGCTTTAATGTTTCTTTATTCATATCTTATCACCGTACACAAAGCCAGACCTCTGAAGTCATTTCTGACCCTGAACTGACTTGCTCCCACACACACTTCTGAATGCAAGCCTGCCTGCCTGGCACTAGCAAAGGAAGACTGCCAGAATCCATCCTCCTTTTGACTGCACTGCTGCAGAAATCTGTATTCATGCCTATAATAATTTCCCGTCTAATTAACTAAAATTCCCTCTTCCATAGTCTAACAAAATGCTCACACATTTAATCATGGAGCCCTAAATACCAGTGTTCCTCTAATGCTCTGCCATTATAAGTTAAGCTATTTACCCTTCCATCAACCTCTACCTGCATGTTTCTAAATTCCTCCCAGTACACTGAGCCCAATTACCTGATTTTATGCAATTCTCTCTACAATCTTTGCTTGTCTAATGCCAGAGTGATCCAGCAGAGACATCTGGAGCCCAAATTATACTTCCAACTGGTCTGCGTGGTATCCTGAGCTGCCTCTGACATCCCCAGTGTGTTTGGCTTTTTTATCACTCCTCCCCCTCCAGTCTTTGCCTCTATTTTCTCCATAGTCAGAGGCCTCCTCTTTCATTTCTGTTTCTTTTTCTGTCTTGAACTCTGTCAGCTCTGAGCCACTTTCTCTCTTTAAATATCACTACAAGACTTTCAGTTCTTTAGCTGACAGATGACTCACCACAAAGCAATTTTCTATACTTTCTACGAAGAAGGCTGTGTAAAAATAAATTTGCTGTATTGTAATTGAACACCACAGCATGTTAAAGACACACCAAACGTCACCTCATACCCACAGTGTGGAATGTTGTGCATGCATGGTATTTGAGCTAAATATCTTTATACATGATTTGGGCATATGGGACGTGGGAAAAATAATGTCTGTGTAGTCCTGTAGGAATAAAATAGCAGAACTGAAGGCAGACATGAATGGTGAAAGAGAATATAAACAAAACATCAGTATTTCATCTCAAGATCTTAATTTGGCATTTCATGGGAGTATTTGTGTTTAATAGGTGAATTCCACTATCAACACAGATATAGTGTTCCTTAAAGTTTCTTAGCCCTCTGTTAACCTGGACACACTGTTTGCTAGTACAGCTGCTCTCATTTGGGCTCTCAGCAAAGTGGTACAGCATGTTTTTATGGATCCAAGAATCCCTAATTCACAGCAAAACTATGGCATGTTGTGCAGTTAAGCACTCTCAATTGATTTTAAGCCACCTGAAAGAAAAATGGTGCACAAGGGAGAACAGGGCTTAAAATAATTAAGTTTTGAGCCAAACCCAGAAGTTTCCTATCTATGGTCGATCAGGACAGCACACTGTCTGAAGAGAGCAGGTGAAAGTGTCAAATGCAGATTTACTGCAGCATCCCCATATACCAGTGTCATTAAGATCACACAGTCAAAAGGACATTAGAACTGTACTGAGCTTCCTCCAACACAGGAAACAAAACATCACCAAGTTCTCTTCACCACTTTGTCATTCTTTCTCACATATCACAACAACTTACTAGTAAGACTGAAATTTTGCTCTGATTATTCTGGTTTCCCTTCCCTTGACAATTACTGCCCCATGTATGGGAACTAGTAATGATTTTACACCAGGCAGAGATGAAATGAGTTGTTGATAAATGCAAAACAACGTCCAGAAATGGATGCATTTGGACAATTCACTGCTATGGTCAGAACAAACTGTTCTCAATTTGGGAAAAGCAAAACAAAAACTAGACCTGTGCATCACTATGAGAAGCTCAACGAAAACATATGTTCAGTGGGTATCAGCGATCAAATCACCAAACATCTTGTATGCATACCAAAGAAACAGGATGGAAAATAAAAGCAACAACATGACAAAGCTATTACATAAATCTGCTGTACTTCTCAAGCTTGACAAGTTTTATTTCTTAGCACAGTCCCAGCACAAGATGCTGTTAGAAAAGAACATGACTCTCATAGAAGTTATCAGAGACATGCCAGAAAGATATGTATTACTTGACTGAAACAAAGATTAATAAAACAGGCTCTATTTCTGCCTCCTCATGCAAGAACAAGGTGACATCTAATTAATCTGAGCAGTTTCACATGCAAACAGAAAGAAGTAAACACCTGTTTTCTGAAGAATACAGTTAACTTATTAAATTGACATGTGTACAGTTAGCACAGAAGCCAAGAGATAAATGGGATCCAAGAAGTGGTTGTTTATACAGCCAGCAAGGCTACCTGATTACAGCAGTTATGCTAACACATAAATACGAGTTGTAGAAGAAATACAAACCACAATGTTTAAGTCACAGCCCACACAGTGATTTTAAATGAAATGTTCAGTGGGAGTCACCTCCTATAACCCGAGCTGTTTAAAAAGTACATACTTCATGCATACTTAGATCTATGCTCCCTCTAATAAATCCAGAGGCTCGAATAAAGCAATCTGCCTCGTACTAAACCACCTGCAATGAAAAAGCACCCTGATGGTCCTCACCTCTCTATCTCTCTCCCTCTCTTAACTACAGAGGAAATGTAGGCAATGAATTTGTATTAGATGCTATCAACAACTGAGAAGAATTAGTCTCTTCTACAAATATTGGCAACATGAAAAATAGATGCTTCTTTATGAGAGCCCACACGTCTGGCTCTGATTTTCTACTAATGAAGAAAATCCACAGTTCTGTGCACACAAACTTTTGACTGATTCTCTACATTTCAAACCAGAGGGAGTTTCAAAAATTTCAGTAGACATCAACTTGGTGGCAATAAATTTTCACAGGGGTTGGAAAGGGTTATTATGTCACAGCCTAATTGTAACAAAAACATGTCGTGTATACTACATAAGCAGACTTAATGACAAGTTAGATGAATAGATACTTCACTAACATCAGCCTTTGACCACACAAATTGTACTCACAACTGTGCCTACAGCTTGTCCCAAACCTACAAGATTCTTCTCTCCCTGTCCCTAACATCTGACACCTCCCTCCCTCCTGTGACCCTGTTCTGCTCCACATGCAGCTTATTTATCACATAATCTAATTATCCAGAAGCAATTGTCTTCAATCTGTTTAGCCTGGACTTGGTGCCCTCTGTCAGACTGAGCGAAGTAGCTTCCAGGTGAAACATTCATGAGCATTTTTCAGCCATGATAGTTTCTCTTAGCATTAAATAAGCCTTAATAAGAACATTCTTCAGGATCTGCTAGGAATTTAGTATTTTTTCTCCTGACTGGATTAGTTTTAGCCTTTCTTGATGTAGTTTACCATGCAGACGCACAGTCATACTAGTTGGACTGACAGAGTGATGTAAATGAACAGCCTGAAAGAGGCAAAAGATTAATAATTTATTAACAACTCATTTTGTCTGGTCTGAAACATTAAAAAATCTTCTTCACACAAACAACAGAGGAAAACATCCAGGGAGAGCATCATGTAAGACAATGAAACCAGGGAGACTATTTACTTAGGTGTCTGCGAGTCCAAGAAAGTTACGCAGTTTCATAGAGTGCCAAACAGAAATGATAGGCTCCAAGTACCCAAAAACAGATGAGGGTAAGGATTTTTAAAGATCACTAAGTATTATTAGAACACTCCTTTAGAACAGCATGGCCCAAAAGGGGAAAAAAAAAGATAAAGCAGTTGGAAGAAAAGACAGTCAAAGAACATCCTCTGAGCTCCTCTGTAATACACTCATCATAACTCAAGTATGGCAGCTGGCTCTCCTGCTCAAGGACTTACTCCCACAGTATGCTTTCCAAACCTTGTTCATGGTAATTTTGTTCTTTTGCTGAGACGAAACAGGACATGTGCCTCTCTTTTGCCTGATATTTCATCTAACTTAAACTTAAAACTTCTTTTTATTTTTTTTTTTCTCTGAAGTATCAGCAGGCTATAATTCGACTAAGATTGAAAAACTGTGGTTAACAAATGCAACAAAAAATAATGATTCATTATAATAAAAGCAATACTGAAAAGATCTCAGGAGCACAAGACTGCACATCAATATTTTCAGTCTCTTTTTTGGGGAGTGCAGTAATCTCATCTGATAATCTGAATCGGAAAAAAAATCACTTCTCATGGTCTTACTGATCTGCACCACTTTTGATGTTGGTGAACTGGTAAATGCCTCTATGTGCTGCTTACCACAACTGGGTACTACCTTTCTGATTTAAGGCAAATCCAATTAAGAGTGATGCCAATAATAAGTAAAGGCAGATATCACACAATGCATTTCTCTCACAGATGTTTACCTGGCTCTATACACAGACAACTTATTCATAAACTGTATCAAACTCCTGCTTTTTATACTAGTAATTCCCATCATTTTGTTTTTTTGACTGCAAACGTACTGAAATGTTCTTACAGTTACTCTTCCTACTGCAAAATCTGACTCTTGCTTGGTACAGCCAACTCAGTGACAGGTGAACTTGATTGTTTTTTCTGAACTGTATCACTTGACAACTCCCTAAGTTTCACCTGCTATTTTTGACAAGCCCGTCTATTTGGGATGACATTGCAACCAGCTCTTGTCATTAGTACAGTTAATATCTGTGATTCAGCAAGAAACCTGACCTCCTCAATCACTCTTTTTACCTGACCAGCTATTGAACCTAGGTCTCCAGTTCTGACCTCCCTCTACTTTGACAAGTGCTGTTTTCCATTTGTCTAGTTACCTATTCTGGGACTTTCCCTCTTATGCTATGCCTTAAAAACCCTTGTTAAATGCCTTTAACAAAGACCTTGTGGAAATTTAAGGAAAGCGTATCAGCTGTACAACCCCTAACCACATTTTTCCTGTCTCTCCAAAGAATTCCAGGATGTTTGCAATTTCCTTTTTGCAAAACTCATGTTATCTTTCCTGCATAGATCAGAGTTTTTCAGGCACCGTGAATCTTATTTTGTATGATAATTTGTGCTAAACTGCCGAAGGCCAATACCAGAATAACAAGCCTGCAGTTCCCCCAACGGTTTAAGAGCTGTCTTTAAAAACTAGCATCACAGTATCCATTCTCAAAGCCTTTGGTAACAAGGCAATTATGAATAAGTGGCTATGCATTACTGCTAGCTATTTGGTCTTTCATTTTCTCGAATTCCTTCAGAATTTTTAGGTGAATCAAGTCTGATATTGGAGATCTTATTATGTCATTCTCTTTGTTCCATGATCACTAAATCACTTTCACATATCCTCTGAGAAATCCCAATGCAGTATCTCCCTTTGCTGATTTTTTAACATTTTTTTATTATTTTTTATTATTTTTACATTTAAATATCTAAAACATCATTTGAGTATGAATTCAGCTTTTTAAACAGATACCCAATCGTTTCTACCAACTTCCTTTATTCTGTTGTTTAGCCGTGTTATCTTCCTTTTGCTTCTTCTCAAGGTTTTCAAGACAGGTGGCAAGTCCTGGATTTGTATTTCACATACGGTGTCCTTAAGTAGCTCCCGTGCCACCTGGTGCAGCTTTTTTCTCACAGCTGATGTCTTCTTTGTTCTTCCTGGTAAGAATCTTTATTTTTGTGTAATGCCTTTTCTTAAAGTGGATCAAAAACGTTGTGAATTTTGCTGTTGTTTTGGCAGGTTGTTCAGCCTAACTGCAATACAGTCACTGTTGCACTGCGTCTCTTCTGAACCACAGAACTCATCTTTTCTCAGGACAAAGACCAGAGTTACGTTTCCTCTTTCAGTGCTATTAACCAATGGCTTAGATATTGACTGTGTCTAAAATCAGGCTTTGCACAACACCCTGATTTGTGACAGTCACATCATCTTCTCAGGGAGAAACTGAGGACCCCATTACTCCTCTGTATCTGCTGCTCCTCTGATCTTGCAGCACACAGCAGCAATGTGTATTCACCATCCCAGCTGGATACATGATGAAACAGACCGAGCTTGCTTTGCTTTCTGATATGTACACTCAGTACACAAACACACTGATCTAAGGCATCCAGGAGATATTTGAAATTATTCCAGTGAATAAATAAATTCCAGCAATATGTTTCAGGCCTTCTGCCCCTTTATGCAAAACGTGCTTTATGAAGCCCCTTGCAGAAATAACAACTTCACTGTTACAAAGTCAAGTCCAGCTGGCGTCCTGTCACGAGTGGTGTCCCCCAGGGGTCGGTATTGGGGCCCATACTGTTTAATATCTTTATTGATGACCTGGATGAGGGGATTGAGTGTACCCTCAGTAAGTTTGCGGATGACACCAAGTTGGGAGGATGTGTCGACCTGCCTGAGGGTGGGGAGGCCCTTCAGCGGGATCTGGATAGGCTGAACAGTTGGGCTGAGGTCAATGGGATGAGGTTCAATAAGGCCAAGTGCCGGGTCCTGCACTTTGGCCACAATAACCCCATGCAATGCTACAGGCTTGGGGCAGAATGGCTTGAGGAGTGTATAGAGGATAAGGACCTGGGGGTGTTGGTTGATGCTCGGCTCAACATGAGCCGGCAGTGTGCCCAGGTGGCCAAGAAGGCCAATGGCATCCTGGCCTGTATCAGGAATAGTGTGGCCAGCAGGAGCAGGGAGGTGATCATCCCCCTGTACTCAGCTCTGGTGCGGCCGCACCTCGAGTACTGTGTTCAGTTTTGGGCCCCTCACTACAAGAAAGACATCGAGGTCCTGGAGCGTGTTCAGAGAAGGGCAACAAAACTGGTGAGGGGTCTGGAGCACAAGTCTTACGAGGAGCAGCTGAGGGAGCTGGGATTGTTTAGTCTGGAGAAAAGGAGGCTCAGAGGAGACTCATTGCACTTTACCACTTCCTGAAGGGAGGCTGTGGTGAGGAGGGGGTCGGCCTCTTCTCCCAGGTAACTAATGACAGGACAAGAGGGAATGGCCACAAGTTCCGCCGGGGAAGGTTTAGATTAGATTTGAGGAAAATTTTTTTCTCTGAGAGAGTGGTCCGGCACTGGAATGGCCTGCCTAGGGAGGTGGTTGAGGCACCGTCCCTAGCGCTGTTCAAGAAGCGTTTAGATGAGGTGCTAAGGGATTTGATTTAGTAGCTTGGTGGGTAGGGATGGTGGTGGGAGGATGGTTGGACTAGATGATCTTGTAGGTACTTTCCAACCTAATGAATCTATGAATCTATGAAATTCAGTACAGTTTGGTGACTTCATTTTGAAACAGAAGGAAATATTCTGACCTTTCAAGCTCCTTGTCTTTACTTTTGCTTTCTGGGGGTGAGGTGCGAACAGCCTTCACATGGAGGTTTCACATAGCATTTCCTAACTGGACTCAACAGTGAGCCCTAAAACCACTGAAAATAATTGCATCAATTCACTGAGAAAAGTAGAGAGTTGAGCAGATTTCACAACCATGAAAACAGAACAGAGAATCAATGACAACCAGTAATTCTCCTGAAGGCCCCCAAATCAGAAATGCTTAAGGTTCCTGAAACTGCCTATGGAGTCTTATATAGTTTAGCAGCTGCAAAGACTAACTGCTTCTAAATAGAGAACTCCTCTTAGTGTCTGGCTAATAAGATTATATTTTTGTATTTGAACAGACAGCATTACTGACTTGTAACATTTATACTAAAAAATAGGAGATATTTTAAACATTAGACGTCATATGAAAACTTATTCTTTCTTCTAACTTTTTATGCAACAACTTTATATTTGAAGAGTTTTCTTTAAAATCTTTTTTTTTTTCAGATCTACAATGTTTATAGAATTCAGACTTCTGCCTTTGCTCAGATTAACAGAAATGGTGAGAATAGACGCTTAAAATCCTTATCAGCTTTTAAAATGTTATTTCCAAATATACCAGCTGAAATGTGTAAGAAGGTACTGAGACTAAAAGACCACAGAATATAAAATGATAAGCAACCTAATGGAAAAATGGTACTTAGTTTTTCCTTGCGATAAGCAGTACGAAAGAGCAGACCTAAGCTGCAATCTAACAGCACACAGATGCTGAAATAGCAAAATTGAAATACTTAGCAATAAAGTGCAATCTCAATTTATCAACTTCATAATCAAAGTAATGAAATATTTAGATGCGTAACTGCTCAATTCAATTACTGTAATATTTTACATTTCTTAATTTTTTACACTGTATGCAATAATCAATCACATCCAACATCACATGTGACAGGGTTACCACAACTACAATTTATTACATGGTTCTCTCAGTGAATCATAGTTCAGGATACACTGGAAATGGGAAGTCTGGAAGAAAGCAAATCTTCCAAGTGTTTTATTTTGCGTTATTTCCTTAATCCCCTTGTCTTGGGATCTTAACTCTGATTTTAATTAAATTTAATTGATGGTTGGAGTAGATTCATCTTGGAGGCCTTTTCCAACCTTGATGATTCTATGATTCTAATTAAATGTCAATGTGTGTGAACAGTTTTGTAAAAACAGGGATGAATTAGGGTATAGGGTCACATCATTTTATCAAACACACAGTAAATTAACTTTCTTTTAAATAACTATTGAAAACATTAATATAAGTGATTTCTTAATGACAAGTGTCCAATAGCTAATTATATTCATAAATATGCAAAGAGATGCTGTAAAATTGAGAAATGCCATAGGAAAGATCCTGAAAGGTAATGTAAACCATTCATCTGACAGTCTGTAATAGCTGGGAATCTGATGTCACAGTCTTTCCAGTGACGTGTGTTGTTCTTGACTGCAAGCTGTGCTGCAGTGGGGTTCTCACCTGGCCAGAGCTGAGAGGTTGGACTAGACAGATCATTTTCCCACGAGCACTCTAAAACACTGAAACAGCTTTTATGGGGTGCATTAAAAAGAGCATGGCCAACAGGTCAAGGGACATGATCCTCCCCCTCTACTTTGCCCTGGTGGGGCCTCACCTTGGGTACTGTGTCCAGTTCTGGGTTCCCCACTACAAAAAAGACAGGGGTCTCCTGCAAAGAGTCCAGCGGAGGGCCACAAAGATGATAAAGGACATGGAACACATCTCTTATGAGGAAAGGCTGAGAGATCTGGGTGTGTTCAGCCTTGAGAAAAGAAGACTCAGAGGGGATCTGATGCACATCTATATATATCTAAGGAGCGGGAGGCAAAGGGACAAGGCTGGACTCTTCTCAGCACTGTGTGGTGATAAGACAAGGGGAAATGGCCACAAACTGATGCATAGGAAGTTCCATTTGTTCCAATGTGTGCTGGAACTTCTTCCCAGTGCAGTGATGGAGCACAGGCACAGGCTGCACAGAGAGGTGGTGGAGTCTCCTTCTCTGGAGGAGAAGTTCAAGACCCGCCTGGATGCCTACCTGTGCAACCTGGGCTAGGGAGCTGCTTTGGCAGGGGGGATCTACTCGATGATCTCTGGAGGTCCCTTCTCACCCCTACAGTTCTGTGATTCTGCGACTCTATAGGAAAATTAGCTTGCTCTTGAACAGACAGTGAGACAGGTGGTGTTTTAGGATTGAAAACTCAAAATAAGGCAAAACAAAACTAAACACTATGTAAACATATCTATTTATTCTGTACAAAGTTTACCTCTTTCAGCAAATGTCTCCTCATCAAAGGACTCTATCCTGACTTCTCTACTGGACAACTAAAGTGTTTCAAGGAATTAAACAAACTCAGTCTTTCATTTCTAGAATTCCTTATGCTGCTACCTAAAAGTGAAGAATGTAAAATGGCAACGTGAGCACAGTGACCTATCTGTTCAGTTGAGTAATGTCATGTTCTTTTCACTTCCCAATTGGTTTGCTTTTTTTTGCTTTATTTTACACCACCTGGTACTGTTACAAACTGAAAATTACTTTTCTCTTTCTGTTTCATAGAACTTCAATGGTCATATCAGTAGTCATAAGTCACAGACTACGTATGACACAGACATGCAACATTTTTATTTCCCTTCAATATATCTGCACATATACTTAAATGCCTATTACTATTTCACATGCTTTAGAGAAGTGGCTGATGGCTACTAATAACGCCATTGGGAGGAAGGCAAATTCCCTTGTTGGCATAAAAATCCACTGCCTCACAGAAAGAATAAAAGCATTTTAAAGAAAATTCATTCTAACACAAGCACTTAACTTTAACGTACAGAACGTATAGGTTCTCCCTATACAGAATTCCCAGTAGCAGGTAAGAAATCTGTGATAGAAAGAGAGGGGAATAAATCCAGTTCTATGCCTTAATTATTCTTCCTATTTACATTTTTTCATTATGCAATTTGCATCAAAGTCTTTCTGGACTTAGGGAGGACAAAGCTTCTAAGGAAAACATATCTCCCCTGGCTTAATTTTAAACTGCTCTCCTCCCATCTGAGAAAGGGAAATTGAGGAGTAACTGGATGATGTTTTGACCCTGACGGAACTAGACAGTAAAGCAGAGGATTTTGCTAAAGGTGCAGAAATTACTTCCTCCAGTATTAATGGTAGCCAGGTCATAATTGATTTTTCTCAAGTACTACATCATACACAGCTTTCTGACACTAAGGAACTATACAAGGGCTGGTCCCAAAGACTCCTATTTTATTTCACTGGCCCACAAGATCAGAGGCAGATGCTGGTGTTATGGCAGTAGAGGTTGAACCTTCTTGCCAATATTCTGCTACATTTTGTTGCCATGTGACAGATGGCAGCAGAGGAGCAGCCTGACAGTGGCATGTGAAGAGTGGAACTCATAGATGTATTGTGGACACAAAGGTATGGAAATGAGTTCCTCCACAGAGAAAAAACTGCTTCCATTGATACTCATCAACACTTGCTGAGTGTTTCTGGAGGCCACACAGTGGATGTGAATGGTGAGATGGTGGTGGTTTCAGCAGTGACAACGGTGACAGTGGGTCACCACTGCTGGTGCAGGCTTTTATCAGTGCAGCATGCAGGCTCCTGTTCAGCACTGGTGAAAATGCACAGCTAATGGGGGTGACTATGCTGAAATATGTTTGAGTACACTTTCTTAGTTTGATGAAGTAGTAACAGCTTCCTGAACCTCTTAATTAAGACGTGCAAATCTAGTGGGGAAAAAAAATCTCACTGTAAATGCAAATATTTTCCTGGATTCAGAGTAAAGTTTCATTTGTCCTTTTCCTTTGAACCTTCAGAAGACACCTATTTTTTAAAGCTGTTTAGACAATGCCAGCTGACTAACTTGGCATCATGGATTTAAAATTATTTGTGTGCCTCTGGAATAATTTTATATTTTACATGGTTGCTGCTGTTCCTATCTGTATAAAAGAAAGTCTTCAACACTGCTACTGTTATTACTCTTTTGACTATATTACAGGAAACAAGTCTAAAACGTCTTTCTCTGTATTTGTTTTATTTTTGTTAGAAAATTTCTAGATGACTGAATACTTTTATACGTTCTTTTTTTTTTTTTTTTTTTATTGAGTGGGTTATGTTCTATTAAGGTCCCAAAGATGTATGTTTTTATTCACAACTCAGTTCATTTTCAATTCTTTCCAAAGGACAGTTGAACAAGTTGCAAATGAAACAGGAGGAGAAACAAAGTAAATACTATTACGCACAGATGATCAGCAATGAGAAATCAGGACAAGAACTCAAAGAAATGTAACTTATTCAAAAAATAAAAATAAAACCAAATAACCCTACCTCTATAGCTAAATCAAGTTGCTTAAAGTTCCACTGCAATATCACATTTGAAATCACACCCCTAACCCTTCATAAAAGCTACCTTCAGTCAAGTTAGAAAAGAGACAGCCCACTACAGATTTCTGCCCTCTCAAATAATCAGCAGGTTGACTCTGGTAGTCAGATCTTGCATTCATCCCGAACTCGTTTCACCCTGGAATACTAAAGAGTTCAGGAAAAATCTCTGCAGTGACACAAGCAAACAATAACAATGGTTTGGGGCTCTATGGAGATCAGGGCCAGTGCACTGATGACCTCTGTAAAAGCAAAACTAGGAACGAGGAGCACCTGCTGGATGCAGGAGAGGCTTGCTTGTGGCTTTGGGTAACTTTCTGTGGGAGAAAAGATAGAGGGAGAATGCAGCCCTAATTTTTACTACTCACTCCTTCACTGAAGAAGAGATATGCTAACCAAGACTTCACGCAAAGTTGACTTCTTCTGCCATTACCTTCTCTGCAGCAAACAGGGAGAGTTTCCACTTTCCCTGTACCCGTAAGAACAGTGACACAAAACCTGGAAGTAATTCACCAGAAAATAATTTCAAATAATTTAAAAAAATTCAGAGCTTTCAATTCATTTGGCTTTTAAGATAAGGATTTGACTGTAAGGAAGTGTGTGGAATTACTGTCATTTAAAGTAAAAAAAAAAAAAGTGAAGCATAAAAAATGTATACATAAACTGGAACTAGCAGATACCTAATACACAATGAAGTTGTAATACAATCACTAGAGGCATGTCAGACTAATACATACATATTTAACCAGGCATGCATTCTTAACCAAACAAAAACGCCTGAGACAGAGTGAAAAGGAAAAGCATTGTGACAATTAGAGAGCAGAGTCAATTAACTTAATCTTCACATCTTTACTTACATATTTCTCTACATACATGCAACGATTCTTACAGCATCTGTAAAGCTTTTGTTGAAGTTCTCGAAGCTATATATATGGTTTTGAGCTAAACTCTTGAAGTGTAATATTTAGTTTCAAATGCACACAGGTCTGATAACTAGTGGGTGCTGCATATAATTACAACTTCTGGATGTAAGACAAACAAAATAAGGTTTCAGATTTTTTTCCATGGAGAAAGTAATTTCAGAGACGATTTAAACATCTGAATTATGTACAGCCAGTGAAATATCCTGCAATCTGTTTGAAATTAGTAATACTGATACATACACACATATATATGCACACATAGAAAGTAAGAAAACACTGTATGTTCTATTTGATCGTCTTTCATTCTTCCTTGATGTACTGTTCTTTCCTTTCAGAAAAAAGAAAATCAAAATGTAATAATTATTAGCATTAAAATACTCTACTCATCAAAGGTATACTGAAGATTATGGTACCAGAGTTCTGCTGAGCAGCATTTCAGAACTGCATTTATATGCTTTAAAACAACCACCTGCTAGCATAGCTAAAGAATCACTGAAGAGGAGAAAAACTGAACAGGATAACAGAAAAGGTGTAAAAAACCAGCCAAAAGTAAACATTAAAAGCACAACAGTTAAGTGACTTCTTAGTGGAGATAAATGTGAGATTTCCATTAGCAAGTGCTATGAAGGAGATGGCAAGAAAATGTGACTTTTTTAGGAGCAAAGCTGGACAAAATGAAGGACAAGATCAAACCTGGATTCTGAGAGAAAAACAGAAGAGCTGTATCACTGTTTTATTACTTTAGCTCTTACAGATAAGCCTATGACTAGTATTGCCATTTCTTAAGCACCTGTAAGAAGCACAAATTAACACTTTTCACCTCTACTGTGTTCAGCTACATACCAAGTAAAGAAGTACCTGAAAACAGAATCGATATTCTCTTTTCTTGCAGAAGAAGAGGAAGGATGGATATTAAGGCCTTCTCAGTAGAAATGCTGCAAGTGAACTAGGGGATTCAACCAAGACACACAAGCAACTATAATATTCACTCCCTCCTCTTATTGTGCATTTGAGTCCTCCATCCAAGACATTTAGGGAAATATTGAAGAAATCTAGCCCTAACATGGAGCCCTGTGGAATCCCACTTGTGAGTGTGTGGGGCAGGATGAAAAATATCTTGTGACATACAATCATGACTGGCACCATCAAATTCGGCCACGTCAAATTTCTGTAGTACGCAGTCTTAGTGGATGCTATGGTGGTATGGTTTTGCAATCAGAACCAAGGTTCTGATACTGCACTGAGTGTGTATGTTCTGAAAATGAAACCAGTGGATGCAGCAAAGGAATACACAATTTTGGTTGCAGTAAGAGAAACTGCAGTAGCTTTGGTCAGCTAGAACATACTGTTCAAATCAACTGAGTACCCCTAGAATGCGCTCAGATTGCTTGTAATGCATTTTGGCTAGATTACAGCAATAAATTTTGTGTGCTGGTATCCCTGTCTTTTGCTGTATCAACATTACTTCTACTTTTTCAGCCATCTGCAGATCCCTAGGAAGCAAGAGGGGGAGTAAGACTGATACATGCCACACATAACGCATATCCTACAATACCAAGCAATTATGATTCCACAGTGAAGAAAGAGACTTTATTTCCATTAGTCTACTATATTTCCACAGAAGGCTGTTACAGAGCATACTCCAATTATGATCCTATTTCCATTTGCAGGGCTAAAATAGAAGAAAGATAGCACGAAACTAGCAAACAAAATTATTTAACAAAAGTACTGGGAAACGGAGATGGATGGACGGCAATTTTCAAAGTTTCCCTGGCACAGATTACAATCATACAGAGGGTTGTTTAGTACTTTAAAAAGACAGAAACCCATATCTTTTGTAGAGAGAAGTAACCAGAGGAAAAGGATATCAGATCAGGAAATTTCCCAAGTGGAAGCTGAATGGAGACAGTCTACTGAAAGCTCCATTAATGCAAGGCTGTAAGCTTACAAACTGTCATAAATTACAACAGCTGCTGTAACAGAATAGCAGTAAAATGAAACTGTTTGGTAGACTTGTATCTGGCTTCCAATATGAGGCAGAAGCACTTCCACAAGAACTGGATCAGCAGCATGTTCTGGACGTTATGCAAAACACTTACATAAAGCTGCTATATATTAGAAGAGACACGGTTACTACTATGCACACATTCTTTTCCCTGCTGTCTTCATTTTCCTTATCCACCCAGCCATACTGATTGTAAATCTATTCAATGTTAGAAACTAAGCTTTCTACTCTGTTTTTACAGTGTGTAGAGTATTTAGACAGCACGGTAATACAGAATCATCAAAATTCTGCATACAAACTGCTTTCCTTTTGCACCTAGTTTTAAAATGTGAGAATTGAAAAAAGTCAGGTTAGGCAGAAAAGACAACACAAGTACTAACAGTGAAAGGATTATCCAGGGTCACATCTTCTGCTTGGTATTCACAAACCTGTCAGTGGATGGTTTTGATACATACGATATCAACATCTTGGTTTTGTTCAGTACTGACAGATACACATGCTATAGCAGGGCATGAACCAAGTATATGGCAGTCAAAATGGAAAATGCCATGTATATTAAGGGTGACAGAAACCTCTCCAATAGCTGCAAAACAATTTTACCTCCTGCTTTTGCAGGTGATGAACTGAGATACAAAATGATGAAGCACTTGAAGAGTCAAAGTTGCAGAGACAAAGCAATAAATTTACTGACTTGCCTTTCCACTTAATCCATTACTTTATTGACTTTATCTAGCTGCTCCACAACAATTTAAGTACAGAAGCTTAGATCTTGATTGTATTCATTATGAAACCAGGAGTTGAAAGCAGTCAAGAAGCATTGGGTTTCCAAACTGCTGGGGGTCTGCTTGACTGAGGCAGCAACTACAACAGCACTGATTTTTTGCTTGGATCTAAGAAGGCTGGTGGTGCTGGCTGCCTGTTCACTAGTTCTTCCTTCCTACCAGTTGCCTACTGTCACTATGACAACAGGAAGCCTGCAACACAGCTTCAAGGAGGGAAAAAGCAGGAGTGCACTCCAGCTCTGAGGGGAAAAGGGACTGAGTGGGTAGAAGCAAGAACAGAAAAGTGGTATTGGAAGTTAAACAAACGCATTCAGGAAAGAAAATTGAAAACCACAGTATCTCTTGATTCTGTGATGTTGATCTATCAGAGGAGGGGATGCTTATCAAAAATGTTTGAAATCCCTGTAATCCTGCCTCCCCACCAGAAGGAAAAGCAAGAAAAAAATTCCACACAGATAAGGGCCTTAATTTTCTCTTCTGCTTCATATTCTGCTTCACCTGATTATCTGAACCTACTCAAATTACAGATGCGTAAAATAAAGATTCAGTTTTAAGATGCTGACTGTATCATGGAGAGTGTAATAAGAAGCAAAGGAACAATGAAGGGCAAGTATGCCACAGAAGGGAAAGTAATGAGCAGAGTAAAAATGTCTCAGTATAATGTACTTGGTTATCAGTTCTGTTTCTGTTTATGCACATATTTGCTTTTCGTGTTCCATCAGGTGTTCTCTTTGTTGAAACGTAATAGGGGTACAGTGTCTTCTGCACTACAGAAACAAACAGGAAGGAGGTCACATTTCAAAGGTACATTTTTGTCATTCAGGCACTTAACCCTTTTGAGATAGTGCATATAAAATGTATCATTGATTACAGTTTTTATATATATTCTTTTTCTTACAGTTACAGAAATTCAAATCTGATTTTTCTTAAATCATTAAGATACAGCCAAAGGTACAGTAAACCGTTACCAATGTATCACATTAGTACAATGTCTGTTTTTCCTCAACACATTTTCAGCATTTAAAGCCCTTCCTAGCATCACATACAAATTTGGACTAAAACTCAGGGACAGAATTCTTTGCCAAAAGACATTTTCCAGAGTGGATTTTTTTTTTCATGGGGTTTCTAACTTATCTTAATGTTGTAAACTCTCACACTAGAAGAACTACTGAAGACCTCAGAGGCATTAAACAATTTGTAATCCATGCTATAATACAAGAGTTCCGTAATAAACCTATATGCTTGTGGATATATTGACATTGAGAAGATGTAAATAGTTACAGACAGTGAAAGTTAGAAGTGAGTGGTTTGCGTGTTATATATAAACCTTAACTTCTGGACTCGTCCTTTATTTTAGAACGACAGCCTAATCCTGGTTTCAACAATTGTCAGTAGGCAGAAGTGAATTTCATGCTCACCTTCAGGAGGACTCAGAATTGTTTGTTATGAAATCAGGACATATGATTACTAGGTTCTGTCTGGTTGTTTAACAGATCACTGAAATTGCTTGTAATACCACTGCAAGATACTGGAAGTCTGGGGATGTTTTATAGAAGAGACTGCCCAAGCTACACCTACCTCAAGCATAAATAATCAGTATCACACGTAGTACACTAAGAGAATGACATCTCCCCCCAAGACTAGTCACACAAGTCAGCTAGCTTTTGCAGCATGGTACAAGAACAAGCACCTATGAGGGCTGCTCTGAAAGTAACAGCTCCTATTTTATTATGCTGGCCTGTGACATCAGAGGCAGATGTTGGCGGTACGTAATAGAGGTTCAGCCTTCCCACCTACTGATGAGAACAATTATGTGTTCTTGCCCTTTGACAGGCGGCAGCAGAGGACCAGACTGACAAAATGGCATCTGGCATCGAAGGGTATATGATGCAAAGGTGTGTCAATGAATTCCTCAGTGTAGAAAAAACTGCAGCCACTGACATTCATTGACGCTTGCTGAGTGTTTCTGGAGACCAAACAGTGGATTCAGAGCACAGTGAGGCAGTGGGAGGTGCGTTTCAGAAGTGACAACAGTGACAGTGGATCACCTCTGCAGGTGTAGATTTCCACAAGCACAGCATGCAGGCTCTTGTTCATCACTGGTGAAAAGGCACAGCAAATACTGGTGCCCATGTTGAAAAAGCTCCAAAACAAGCTGTAAGTTTTCAATCTGCACACCCTTTATCTTCTCTTTCTAGAAGATTATAAACCCACACCAACAAAAAGGAAATAACAAACCTCACAGAAAAACTGTTTCAGAAGAAGCTGAATGGGTGGAACAGGAAACTTTTTTATTCCAGCAAACTGGAGAAAGATAGGGACATCTGCTTATAAATCATATTCATCTAATAATGCTATCATCTGAAATATGATTTGATCAGTGCATTGCAGAACACTGATTATAATACTAAATTAAGAGTTGCACTTTAGCATTTCAGTTACTAATGTTATTTGAACATAATGGGGTTCTAAATTAGAATATATATATATTTTCTCTGTAAACACCCCTTAGTAGGTTTCTTGCTCGATTAATTACCTAATGGAATAAATCTTGATGGAAGGAATTTAATTAATTTTTGTTTGTAAATGCAGAACCCTCATATCCAAATATCCACGGTTTCCTCAAATTTTTTTGTTAAGCAATTTGAATACTCAGAACACAGTTGCCACAAGAAGAAGAAGAGTCAACCTAGGAGCTGACTGCAGAACAGAACATAGTGCCAGACAATCCAGTTATAGATACTCAGATACTAGATGCAGAAAAGCAATCTTTAAGATGCTTAAAATCCTTAAACTTCAAGGTAAATGAGTTTATTCCTAGTAAAGTTCTTTCCTGAACTGAAATCTCTCATTTAAGACCAGTAATAGTCACTGTTGAGTACAGTTATTTGAGATCTACTGCAAAGACAATATATACTGCACTGAGATAATTGTAAGCACAAACTGACTGATAAGCATTTTGAATCGCAGGGATTTTTAATATAAATCTCTTATATGTCTTTTACTGTTACTTCTATCAATTAGATTTTAAAAGAATAACCAAACAAAAAATTTGATCCAATATTTGTTTCTTCAATGACATAACTTTGGGAAATCTGCCGTAATTGGGATATTGAAACTGGGATGCTGGAACAAGTTAAAATGTTAAAGACTCCTAGAATGACAACTGTAAGACACAAGTTATTAATACATAGGGACAATACAAATATTTACAGCTTTGGATCCTCTTTCCTTGCTTGTGAATTCACAGCACTGAAATATAGTTTGAGACTGCTTAAAAAATAGCTGTTAACATAAAACTGTAATCTAAGCAAGGTTCTGTGGGGACTGGTAGGAAACCTGGCATTTTCGTCAGTGATTAACACGAAAGTTAGTGTTGAAACAAAGAAACAAAACAATGAGAATAGGGAAATCATACAAAAATCCTACATGGTAACGTGGTCCTTAAAAAACAAATGCTAACACAGACATTTAAACCACAGTCAAATAAAGCTGCCTTATGAGGAAACATATTCCAAGAAACTGACTTCTGGATACGGCCAAAGTATCAAAGAATCAAATAATCTGAGATCTTGGTGTAATTCTGTGGGAGAAAAATGTTGGTATAATTTCAAACCATACAAAAGAGACAGTTGTGAATAGAAATACAAAGACTATTTGACTTCAATACGTGGCTTTCTTGAAACTGCAAATACAACAAGCAGTAGTGAAGCCATATTTCAGAAAGGATGCTGTGAAAAAAATGCACAGCAAAGGGCTATAAAAGTGCCTTGAGGACTAAAGTAAATATTTTAGAGCAAGACACAATCAGTGAATCTGTTTTATCAAATTAAAAAGAGTGATGGATGACTACATTATTGAACTTTTTGTGGGAGGAAAATATTGTTTAATAAAGGTGCTTAACTCAAAGGGAGAAAGGCAATTTTAAAATTGTCTTTTTTTTTTTTTTTTAATATTGAAAAAACAGAGCGAGGCCAATTAACAACAGGAACAAATTACCAGTATGCAGTGGAGACCCTCTGACATCTTTGAAATGTGTATTGTATTTTTTTTGTTTATTTTTGCAAGCAAACTGCTGATACACATTATAAGACTTCTCTAACAGGTACAGAAGATTAAATTACATGACTTAATGATCCCTCTGTTTTCAAATATTATGAATCTCTTTGTAGCCCTCAATTTCTCAAGTAATACTATCCACCACTGAAAAAAGGTTTACTCACAGCCTTAGCTGCTCAAAACATACTGTTCCCTTGGTGTGCTGAGTACATCAGTTCTCTAATGCATTACATTCCCAACCACCTGCCAAGCAGTCAACACATGATTCAAATTAGCATCACATTAATGACAAACATAGACCTAGGTGTCGTTAATCCTCCTTAAAATGGTCACCTTAAACCTTAGTGAATTAGAAGGCACTACAGAAGTTTACTTTTAGTTGAACAGTAAGTTTAAACATTCTTGCAGCAGAAACACACTCAGAAATGCATCAATTTTTAGTAGGTCTGCTAAGGACCCATTCAAAGTCATTATCTCTCATGGACATGGTTAGAAATTTTCTGGGATGCATCTTGCATCTATGTTCAGTAACAAAACTGACTTGAGAGAGAGATCTCTAAGTCCATTCCCTCAGCTTGAACCTCTTACTGCAGCAACAGTTCAGTAACAGAACAAAACATAAATAAATAAAAATCAGAAGTCTAACTGTTACCTACGTTAACAACTGACTCCTATGCATCTCTCACATGCAACTGCACTGCCTTGGGCCAACAAACAAATATAAGTAGGTGAAATTATTTCCCAGACAAGTACCTTCCATACTGTTTCTGACTTGTCAGCTGTCAGAAGGTAGAAGAAAATAGTTTGCTGACTTCCATTTATCTAACCTGACTTCTTTACAGCATGGGAATGAAGTATATTATTTGAAAACTCTTTCTCCTAGCAAAAGCATTATCTCATAGTCAAGTTTGTCCCACCCCCCTAATGGGTAGGATAAAGCACAGATAGGTCTTGTTCCTTCAGTCTGTGTAGAAGATTTCAGACAAACTGGGTGGGTTCTAATCAAAATAGTAACAGCAGGGCACCATCAGACAATTACTGCATTGTAGATCAAGACAATGATGGAAAAATAAGTGAGACTTGACAAGAAAAAGGTTTATGAAATCAAAAAGTAATTTAAGCATATTTATCTTCTAATTTTCTATTCTTACAGGTGGCCTCAGCTTTCATATAGACTGTTACATGTACACTATTTTCCAAAGTCCCTGGGTCAGGTATTTGCTCTGATGTGAATCTAAGAAACATCAAATACCACTTCGGAAATTTGCCTAGAAGTATGAATTCAATATTAAAGCACTTCATGGAGAAATTATATTCCAGTCGAGCTGTACACAATAAAATTATTTTGTATGTTATTACTATCTTTGCTTGTACTATTAAACATGATATGTTGTTGGAGAAATCAATTATCTTTCAGATGGAATCCGGCTACATTTTTAGCATTTAATAGTAATTGAAAATACACTATTTTACTTGTTTTCAAATAAATAGAAAGATCTCCATAGTTTAGCTTTATCTTATGAAAAAACCTAAAAAAACAAATCAAATCTGAGCTATTCCTTTATAGAAAGCTAATGAACATGGAATTAAACTTTCCTGAATTCTCCTTTTATTGAGAACATCTTTTGATAAGTGATAGTGTACGTGTTAAGGAACTACTCCTGGAGACAAACAATAAAAACAAATGAATTGAATCAGAGATCAAAATTAGAGAGTTTTAATCTACAAAGATATTGACTTTGATACTTATCTATATCTTGAAATCACAGATTTTTATGCCTTCCTCAAAAATATTAAATCTACAGCTGGAAGAGAGTTAGCAAGACATTAATATGTACCATAGCAATTATATATATATATATATATATATACATAAAACAAGCTCTTTTTTATTTCTTCTCTTCAAAATCCAATTCAATTCCATCAACAAAATATTGATCTGACCACACCATTATACTGACACAATTCCTACAAAACATTCAAATCAAGGAAGTTCTTAAAAAAGACACTGAAGACTAATTTACTGTTCTAAGAACAAGGATAAATTTAACTTCCGTGATTTTCTTGGAAGACAAAAGACTTTTAGATTTTTCTTCTCACTACTGAAGATTCATTAATCACCTGCTTACACAAAGCAAACCTGAAAGAGCAACTTTATTTAACTCCATTAAGTCATTTACACATACATCACAAGTTAACCAGACCCCTGACCTTATGCAATTCACTTATTTGACACAAGAGGGAAAAATATTTAGAAAAGTAATTGAAATATTAAAAGCAATGTATAGAGATAAATGGAGAAAAAAATCATACTGAAATCCTGCAGATCTACTTTTTTTTGTACTCTTGACAAGATTCATGTAATTCTGACAAGACCAACCATAAACTACAAGTTTAGAGAAAAAGGAGAATCAACTACGTTTTATAGTTAATAGGAAGTTAATGTATGACTGTAATTAACTTTGACTTTTAAGTAAGTTCTTAAAAAATCGTCATCTATAAATCCATACGCTAGTGACTGAATATTTCCTTTTTTCACAGATGAATATAATGTAGTGAAGTATCTGCCATGATGCATCTACCCTTCCTGATAATCTCGTTACATTAATTTAGATAGATACAGATTTAGTTTTCTTAATTTGTGGAAAGAGTTATGTAAGAAATCTGTGCTGATATGTAATTAAGGTCACAGAATGACAGAACGGCTGAGGCTGGCAGGGAGTTCTGGGTCCATGTGGTCCAAGCCCTGCTCCAGCAGGGACAACCAGAGCAGTGTCCTCAGGGCCACATCCAGACAGCTTCTGGATATCTCCAAAGTGGAGACTATACAACCTTTGGGCAACCTGTGCCAGGGTTCCATCACCTACACTGTATGCAACTGCTTCCTCATGTTCAGACGGATAGTCATGTGTTCTAGTTTGTGCCCATTGTGCCTTCTCTTCTACAATCTGCAACTGAAGAATTTTAATCTCAAAATATGGATCATTTTAACAAGATGGGCTCAATAAACAACAAAGTTATTTTCTGTTTACTCAAGTTTCAACAGAATTTATTTCCCTTTCTTCTGGGTCTTAAAGCTAAAAACGGCTAACAAGGTGCTAGACGCAGCACAAAATCCATAGTAAAAGGATGTCGACTTGAAAATAAATAAATAAATAGAAAGCACAGCCTCTCAGAGGTTTCACCTTTTCTGAGTGAAATGAGCATAAACTGAAGATGTCCTCCTGCCATTTATCACTGTCAGATTTTCACTAATCCACTTAGGTGTCTGAGGGGTTTTTTGTATTTTTGAAAGCCACACAGATTCTGACCTCAGGGTTCATCCATAGATATTTGCTCAACTACATATCTAATTTCAATAAATGGATGCCCGATTTTTTTTGTTTTACTCAACTTCTCTAAAATTACTTCACAGAAAATACAGGAATTAAATCTGAGAAAGGCAACATCGCTTAAGTAGTAAGACCTCTGACCTTTTATCCAAACACGAGAAAGAGGTCAAACAACATACTCTTCTTGCTTTCCTATGCACATCTCTTCACATTTTGATGTATTCTTTGTCTGTTACGTTATACATTCAAACCTAGACCAGCAAATCAAAGAATCACTGGTGTCACTGTCGGAAGTGTTCTTTTCATGTTTTATGAGCATTGCCTGAAATTAGTCTTCACTCCAATTTTGTATATATGCTTGGATTAAATGCAACAGAAGACAAACACAAGTAAAATTAACTATGCCTCCCACAGTATTACAAGATTAGCATAGATGCCTAGTTTTGTAATTCATGTTTAGATGGAACCAACAAGAGCCTTCAGCTGCAGCACGTAAGATCTATAATGCATAAAAGGACAGCAAATGGAAAAAGGTTGCTAATGAAATCTCTCTACATGGAAATCTTCTTGCTTGGCAAGAATGATATTTATAGTCAATCTTATCTTGCAAAGAGTAAACAGCTCTAAATGATACTTCAAACTTATTATTTTTTTTAATTCTGTGATAAATTCTAAAGTCAAATAGAAATCCAATCAAAAAATAAAAGTCTCTCAGAAGTCCAGATGTATTTGTTAACTGTCAGAACAGTGGCTAAAGCTGAAAATGTACTGTTACTGAGCACTGAGACTGGGATCAGATGTAAGAGATCACCACTGAACAGTCAATACTGTCACTAAGCAACACCGGAACACTACTTACTGCTACTGTGGTTGGAAAGTTTTGTTGTTTTTTTCCCCCTGGTATGAGAGGGGAAAAAAAAAGATGAAATGTAAAACAAATGAGCAAGTGACATCATTGCTCAATAATCTAGCCATTGTAAAACTAGACAAATACTTACATGTTAATAACGTTAATGTGACAATTAAGGCACAGTATGATGCAATCTTAAATTCTACTGTTTTACTGCCATGCGATAAATCAACATATAATATGCACCATGCATTTATTTATTCGCAGATTTTAAACTGCAGCTGAGTAACTATGCCACACACTCTTTACCAATATCTTAATAAGGATGTACCTCAGTCATCAGTGCACTGAGAGAGCTGTGCTTTTAAGTTTTATTTAGAAGTGGAGTAAGTCCCGGTCTAAAAGTTAATATTATAGGGCTATTTACCTGCAAGGTACTTTGAGACTTAATGTTTTTCAAAATAAAGAAGGAGCATGTCCCTCTAATGACTGAAAGGAGATCACATCAATGAGTAAGAAAAGATTCTAAAGTATAGAGAAGAGAAAGAGTGCATCTTTATAAGAATAAACATCAGCTTGAATCTGAAACGTTTCAGGACAGAAAGCCAAAGTACTGTCCGAAGAGAACAATGTAATTCAAATGTGTGGAAAGTTTAGGAACAGACTCCGGACTGAATGTGAATCCCATGTAACAAAGGGAAATGTACAAGACACAAGTTGGGCATTAGAGTCCCTTAATTCCAATGGCAGCAAGACATACTACTATTTTACTTTGATAAAGCATTTCTTCTCCAATGCAATAAAAAGATCTCTTGATTTCAGCGAGAAAGGACACTACAGAAGTGCCACCATAATATTTTGGTAGTTCTACTCATATTCTGATTTAAGTTTGTATCATAGCTTCTACATGGCATGTTTCCTCCCACAAAGGTGAGATGCTTACCTACATGTTAAAACCAAGTTACTAACCACAGGTTATGTCATGAAAGGAGCTTAGAGTATGTTACAGACCCAGGTTTCAAGCTGAAAATTCACCCCTGTAGATACTGTTTTCAAAGGCAAGGCACACTTGCCATTCTATATTTCTAAGTTTAATCACATGTTTTCTTTAAATTTAGACAGTTTCCAGGCTGAGACAAACAGCAGTTCAATAAATACCACTTACTAAATGTTTTACTTCAGGAGGCCCACCTGAATATTTCCTTTGCTGTAGATTGCTGTTAATAATATAGTAGCAAACGAATGACAGAGAGAGAATTTAGAAAAAACATATCCACAGGAACACAGTAATTGAAAAAAAAAAACAAAAAAACACCCAAAACAACTAGATTAATTTGTTTTATCTAAGCTAAGCACTTATTTCTAAGACAGACAGAATCAATTTAATTCTATCAACTTCATTCAGATAGGCATGTTTCTTAAAATGTTCCCTTAGAAGCCACTCTAGAGATCATGCTCTGCTTCTCTTGTTGCAGACAAATTCTAAGGTGACCTGGTCACAGTTTTTCATCAGAAAGCCTCTCAAAATGTATGGATTGGTATCTACTTCCATCACAATCAATCAGGTGAATATCTACTGTAATTGAAAGAGGTCACTTTCAAAGACTTTTAAGCCTCTGCTCAACTCCACAGAACTTCAGCAGTAAGACTTACAAGTAGAGCATGTTTATATGACTGTAAGTATAATATGTAAGTAAATATGACTGTAAGTAGGTGTAATATACATGTGGTACTCAAATGGGAGGAGCTGACGACTTCCCAACTTCAGTAAGGTCTACAGCACTGTACAGCTAAAACCAAATCTGGTCTGTGAGCTAACAACGCAAATGAATCCAGAAGAATGAACCCATCTCATTTTGCTTATACTGCAAAACAGTGACACCCACTGGCAGCAACAGTTTAAATACTTAGTTGTTGTAATTTAAACCCATTTGGAAAGCCTTGATAGAACGTTTCTGTCAGAAAAATTCACCACAGTAACAAGCATACAAACTTACCTGTAGAGTCACTGCTACTCTCAGAGTTTTCAGAAACTGTAATGTTACTAGTATCTGGAGTGGCTGCAACGTAGCCCTCAGGAGGAGGACTCACAGTGTACATCCTCCTTGAAGGTGGAACTGCGGTGTCACTACCTACAAAACAGAAAAACAAGGTGTCCGACTATTTATCTCAGTAAAGATTTTCTCAAACATTCTCCCAATGACAGCGGTGATAACAAATGGTTCCTTATGGATGAAAATAAAGTAAGAGAAAGGCAGATGTGAAGCAATCAAATAATTCTATGACCAACAAAAGTGCACTGAATTCCACAGCACCTACACGTGAATAAATAATCTAGAAGTTAGTTATTTCCATTTGAAATGGAAGAGAACTCTTCTGCCCTAATTTAGCAGCAGTTTCCACCTGCAGCACTATTTTACAACCTATTTCTAGAATCACAGAATTATAGAATGGCCTGAGTTGAAAAGAACCTCAAAGATCATTGAGTTTCAACGCCACTGCCATGGGCAGGGTCACCAACCACTAGAGCAGGCTGCCCAGAGCCACATCCAGCCTGACCTTGAACGTCTCCAGGAATGGGGCATCCACAACCTCTCTGGGCAACCTGTTCCAGAGTGTGTCACCCACCTCTGAGTGTAAAACTTCCTCCTAACATCTAACCTCAATCTCCCCTGTCTTAAGTTTAAAGCCATTCTCCCTTGTCCTGTCACTATGAACCCATGTTAACAGTCATCCCTCCTCCAGTTTCTCCCTCATCATTATGAGAAGACACTATAGTCCAAATGCCACTGTTTTTTTGTTTTTTCTTTTTTTTTTGTTTTAGTAGTGACAACAAGAGAGATCAACCACATGGAGACAAAGGTTTTTCAGAAGGCCTCATGATCAGGCTCTCTCCTGGCGCTGCACTGTAATTTTAGGTGGTTTGGCACACACAACACAAAGCTTCCCTCCTCGGAGGTAATTTGTAACGCATATAGATGAAACTTGTAGCATTAAAAACTTCACCAAAAAACTTCACTGGCAGGTGCACATGCTTAGCCTCCTCATTTCACATATTTGCCAGAAGACCTGAAATGATTCAAGCCATTAGCAAGCTGTAGTAATAGCTAGACTAATACCTCAATATGCAAAATGCAGTTGTGTCTGACAGAAATAATTCTTGTTGGGAATCAATCTTTCTGTAATTAAATAGCTTTGGTTCACCGAGTCCTTTCTTTATCCAAGTATGCAACTTAACCACCCATGTTGAAATGGCAGACAAAACACTAAAAAATTTGGCTTGGCTGATTCTCTCAGATTTGTGCTGATTACATTCAGAACACTTTTGATAAGCTCCATCACAGTTGTTTTTATCATCAGGATGCAATCACTTTATTTTGAGAACACATTAGAAAATTATTGTTTTTCTTGAACAAGAAAGAAAATTTTAAACTGATGTTGATCACGCTTATCTTACACAATAAAAAAGGAAATTAAATAACTAATACAATATGATGAAGAGCAATTATGTGATTTGGAAAAAGATCCACTAAAACTAATATTGAGTAATTCTCTTACAAGTTCTTTTTGCTGAGCAGATGCCAAATCACTGAACTGGTAGCACTTGCATTGATTTTTTTCCCTACCTACCCATGTTGATTAATGATGAAGTGGTAACTGGTGCTAATTTTAAATTACAAATATGCATAAATATTTTTTATTATCCTCTTATGAATAATTTATAATTTTATCATTTTTTTCCTTTTTCACCTTTTTTTTTTTTAATTCAAGTTCTATAAGAACAAAGACAATGATAAAGACCTTTAAACTCAATCTGCAGTAACTAACTTAAAACCTTTTAATCACACAAGAATCGCCTTCACTGGGACATATTAACCACCTAAGACAAAATAGTTCAATGCAACAGAATTTGGGGGAAGATTTGTAACAACTTTTACTATGCAGAAGAGTGAGGACTCAAACATAAGTTGATCTGGAGTCAACGGGAGTTCAATGAGTCTCTACTTTTATTTACCCTATGTACACCTTGAATTAGTTTAAAAGTTTAAAATAAAGCGTTAGTCTTTGTTAATCCAGGGAAAGTATGCAAAGCCAAACTGCTGCCATATCATTAAAACTGTATATGCTCAATGGAATAACATCAGTGTGTCAACCATCTCCCACTCTCAAGCCATTAAACTTGAATTTTTCCAGACTCTGGCCAATCTCCCTGTGCTAAGAAGAGATGAATTGGTTATAAAATCCTGAAAACTGCTGTAAAGCATAAAAACATTACACTGTCTATATATATTTTATTAGTGAAAATAATCAAATACTGGAAGTATTCCAGTACTGGAAGTACTGGAATGCCCTCCTTTCTATCAGTTAAAAGTCATAAATTCACCAAATTACTGAATAAAGACACAAGACCAAACTGATCAAACTGGTTATCGGTCAATCCTAAAGTGATTAGTTGCAGAATCATTAAAATAAAAATACAACATAGAGTGAGACACTTTTTTGTAACCTTAACACATCATAGGAAATTGAAGAAATGCACTCATCCAAGAGGTGGAGTGGGTGCTTTTTCCTTACCTAACAAGTCTGAAAAAGAAAACTCAAATGTCTTAATGTATCTGCATACATTAAATGACAGATGCTCGTCCACACGTTGCCCAAAATTAAAAGAACACTTACAAAACAAAATGATCCAGTATTGTTCTTAAAGGTAAACCAAGAATACAGATCAAATAATCCACTTGCCTCCTTTGCATATTGTTTTCTACAACATTCCCGACACAAAGCTCCTTTGCATGTAAATCAAGATTTTGCACAGAGTAGGGAAGTGCATCTAAACACACTGTTACCAAGGTTACATCCCCAAGGACATCAGCAGCACAGCTAGTTATATTATCACTGACAACAACAAACAAGTACTGGCCCTTTTAAGGAGCTGAGGGAAAAGCCTCCATACCACCTCAGCCAAGTGAAATTTGGTCTGCTTGGTCTGTCATCATTTCAGGTAAAGACAGTATGTTTTGTTTCAGGATAATTTCAGGATCTTAAAATTTTTCCCTATCTGCGGCTCCAAGTGCAGATTCTTCATCACTGCCTGGACACAAAGCACGCTTGACAACACTTAGAATGTGTTCATATGATCTTGGCCCTATGCTTGCTAGTGAGTGATTAAACTCTGGGTAGTGTTTAAGCTTCTGGTATCTGTGTGGGCTGGCCATGGGCAGCAACCAAACTCCCACCCAGTAGCTTGCTCCTCTCCCAACAGGACAGCAGGACAGAGAGAGGGAACAGAAAGAGCAGGAGTGAGAAAGTTCCTGGCTGCAGACAAAAGCAAGGACATCACTTACCAATTACTGCTGCAGGCAAACCAGACTTGGCTAAGATAAATTAATTTACTGCCAGTTCATTTAAATATTTAGTTAGAGATTCAGGTATTTGGAAACGAAGTGTTCTGCTATGAGACTGTTTTAGAACCAACCAGAATTGTTTCCAAAACGGGGCAGCATCTTTTCACAGAAGTCATCCCTGCAGATGCTCTGCTACCAAAACCTTGTATCTTAAACAACCTTACGCTCTCCAGAGAGAGAATTCAAAAAACTGGAATTCAGAAAGCCTCAAAATGAAGTACCTTGTTTTCACAGAGTGAAATGAGTAGAACAAACAGAGGAATGATGATTAGTGGTCTGCTAGAACCTCTCAAAATTTTTCCAAACAGTAGTTGTTAGCTGCATCTGACTTTACTCCTTGGAAACTCCTAGCTAACACTTTTCCAAGAGGAGAGAAGAGTTTAGTTTCAGAAAAACACACAAAGACATGGATGGATGCTGGATCAAATCCAAGGTCTGATTAGTCCAGTGTTACGCCTTCTGCAGAAGTCGGTAGTCTTCAGATTAGCATTTACTGTAACATCATCACAGTAGATATGATCTAGACATAAGCAAGGCTTGAACGTCTGCTATCTCCTTTAACACGTTTGCATGAGTGCATTTTTGAAGTGCAAAGAAGGTGACTAGCACCATCCCTGGAGATGTTCAAGATGTGGTTAGATGGAAATATCAGTGGTAGATGGACGGACGGACTGGATGATCTTGGAGGTCTTCTCCAACCTTGATGATTCTATGACAGTAGCAACTAACACAACTAACTGTATAGTACGCACAGTTTGAGAGTCCTTCTGAGACGTATTTCTAATAAGCTGGAAAAGCAGCTATTTTTCTGCGTGAAGACATTAAGTTGCCCATCATTACAAACATTATTAAAATCGAAACACTTGGTGATCCCAAATACTCTTCTCCTGAAAAACGTGTACATATTTTTGTTTAAGTGATAATCAACCTGCCAAAGATCAGGCTGTACTTGCTTCAGTTGTTTCAGTGAGAACAACCTCATGGACAAAAAATACTGCATACCAATTGCTGTTCATGTGGCTGAGTGTCACAGAATTGTTTTTAAGTCTCACGTCAAACACATTCACAGTGCTGTCTGCAAAGGCAGAACCTTTTACTTAAAGTTAGCTATAAAATCAGAAAGTAAATTCCTTTCTGAAGTGCACTGCATAATTCCTGCAGCTTGACCTAGGACTTCAGCAAGATTCCCTCTCTCAATACTAGATATCATTCCAGGGAGAGAGAAAAGTGATGATGATAATAAAATACACTTGTAAAGTATAGGTGTTCGCTCATCATTTTACTCAAGTGGCAATCGTCACACACTAATGGAAGCTTTGTGCTAGTTCGATAGGTTTGATGTTTCTGCTTCAAGTGGGAACTTGGCTTTCACAGTTACGTAACTTTTTTATAGAGAGCTAATTAACATCATTTACTATCACAGTCTAATTGCTTTAGCCTGCTTAACACTTCTGAAGTGCTCAATCTTTCTAACTTAACTAACCCTAAAATAATTTTTCTCACCTGCAAATAGTAGTATCCAGTCCATTCCCCTCATTAGCTGCACTTCAGTGGATTGCAAGAGGAGAGTGACCCAAGCCAATTTTTAGGTTGCATTCCTTCCAGAGACCCTCCACCATTTTCTACAAAAAAGTTAACTGAATGGCTTTTAGATATTTCTTTAGCTCATTATGCTATTTTGTCACACATTTTATTAGCACCAACACCTGGAAGACAATACTGAAAAATTATTTTCTTCCACACTGTGCTTCAGCTCTACAGCTTTGGGGATGTCTGCTATTGAGCTTTGAATTATGTTTTCTTGCTTAACAGATAAGATTTCAGTGCATTATTTTATTCAAAATATCACAATTTACACAGATTCAAGATAAACAATGAAAGAAAAAAAGTCATTAAGCATCGTGTACTCCAGCTCAGAAAATCCCCAAGTTGTAAACTGCTGAAGAACATTGTTGGGAAGCAGTACAGTATGCCTCCTTTATTTCAGTACTGCTTTTGACAAAATTATTGGCCAGTGAATACCACATGAAATGGTAGTCACAAAGTGACAGAATCGCAGTGGTTGGAAGGGAACTCAAGAGATAACCGAGTCCAACCCCCTGGTAAAGCAGACACCCTACAATAGGTCACACAGGTAGGTGTCCAGCCATGTCTTGTGGAGTGTCCTTCTTCAGAAATACTCAACCTCTCTGGCCAAAATCCTTAGTCCTTAATTTCTAGATTAGCTTTACTTTCTGTTAAAGGGGATGCAGTTCAGTTGTCTTTAAGTTGGAAAGGTTCACTATCCTTCAATATTCAAAAAATGACATGTTTTTGGTAGAAGTCGCATTATACAGGACTGCTCCCTATTCTTAGGTTGCACACCATTTGCCTCTGGCAGCACAGTGTCACTCAAGTCAGTTCCTTCCACCCTCCATCCTGACTCTTCACGTAACCAGACATATCATCATGTTGTCTTTGTTAAACAGAGAAAATCTAAAGCTAGGAAGCAGCTTCCTCTTCTTGAGTAATGGAATTGACTATAAAGTAAACTGAGTCATTACTTATTGAAATCTTTCCTCAACATTCACTTTCATATCTTTGAATGAATAAAACTGATCTTCAAGACCTGTTTTTGAATGAAAACTCCTTTTTCTACCCAGATCTGTGTCTCCTAGGCCCATAGCAGTAGGCACAAGTTAACACTACT
The DNA here is from genome assembly GCA_036925125.1 of Oreortyx pictus. Lineage (NCBI taxonomy): Eukaryota > Metazoa > Chordata > Aves > Galliformes > Odontophoridae > Oreortyx > Oreortyx pictus. The sequence goes on along the minus strand of JAUPFR010000002.1, from coordinate 87,907,364 downwards.
AGAAAGCTAGCAAGATGAAGGATCAGAAGCAGCTTTCTCTTTCATACTGCCTTAATTCCTTTGAGGAATTAAGAGTAATATATGACAGTCTGTACCTGGTTCTCATGACCTTGGGGCTTCTCAGAAGACTGGATGAGTGCTATGTTTCCCCAGGCAATTTGCTATGGAGACAGCACTTGCCTACAGCTTAGCACAGATGGAAGGTATGGAACCAATTCCTACATCAGCTCTCTCCCAGGGGGAGAGCAAATATGCTGAACAGACTGGAAAAGGAAGAAGACAACTGCTGGCCAGTGTTGTAATTTATCCTTCCCAGTGTACTAAGATAATAACTACATTTAAAAAAAAAAAAAAAAAAGGCATACTTAGTGGCAGCCACAAGTTTGGTGGGACAGATTACCAGATGGAAAGGCTTGAGAGTATTTTTTTGAAAGATGGGTCTATTTGAAAAAGCTCTGTCATTCCCAAAGTAAAGGAGCTCTTTCTCATGCTCAGACAAAACTTCTTGCGGTACTCCTGTTTGTGCCCACTGCCCCGTGTCCTCTTGTTAGACACCACCGAAAAGAGCTTGACCCCATTCACTTGACACCCTTTAGATAGTTATAAGCACTGGTAAGATCCCCTTTCAGTCGCCAAAACACTTCTAACACACTCAGATTCATCAAGTGACAAGCATGTAACTATAACACTGTTTCTCATCTGCACTGAGATTTTCAACACCTAAAAATGCAAAGCACACCTCCTAGGAGGCCTTAGAATAGGACAGAGACCTTTGCTGTGGCGATTCTTCACCTATGATTATTCTCAAAGATGTCTCTTTATTCACCCTGCAGGCTCTCAGATATTACCGTTTCTCCATACTACCTCTTGCAATTTCTCTCATACTAAATGCTGGTAGTTTACTAACGCATTCGCATTTCTTACACTTTCTAGGGCTATGCATTTATTTCGCCGCAGATTGCAGTTTCTTTAGTATAAAATTAACATTTGCTTCCACTGAATACTAGGCCTTATTATATTCTCTTTTGTATTAAAAGCAGGAATCTAATTTCCTTCTTAAAAACTGACACAGGTGGAAGATGATATAAAAACTTCATCACTTTTTTCCTCCCCACCCTCCTCAGCAGGTCATTATAAAGCTCTGTAAAGGAAAAAAAAACAACAAAAAACACAAAACAAACCAAGAAACTGTTTTCTATTCCTTTTATTTGTGGTTACCATAGATGACATCATTTGTAAGTTCGGTTTAAAATCTATTTCTAAATCATTTTGTTTCCTGCATGTACCTCCAGTGGAATAACTGAAACAGTTATCAATGAAAATGACACAGTCAAACTTTGACTTCACATACTTCACTGAAGTTTGCTGAGAAATTTTGAAACAAGTATGCTCAGAGGACTAGAACATTAAAAGAAGAAAAGTACTTGGGGAAAAAAAAAAAAAGGTGGAAACTAACTTTGGGAAGAAGTTCAGGTCAATGAAGATATATCCATTTTACATGGCCTAAAGCTGAGATGGAAAACTCATAAAAAGCAAGACACAAGAGAGCTCAAATTTATTTGTCTCAACACCTCCCACATGTATGCTTTTATTTATTTTCTTTTTTAAGAAAAAGAAAAGACATCAAGAAAGGCTATATGGTAGCTCATTTTATTGAAGATAGGACTTACTATTATGACTCAGTTTCATTACAGTAGAAGTAGTAGACATTCTTTGTCACATAAAAAGATGAAAAAAAAGTAGGAGTGCTTCCTTCCTCTTGGAACTCTTGTAAGATCTAAATTCTTTTGGGAAAAGCAGTGAAGCCAAAGCACAACAAAAAGTGAGAGGGAAGTAAGGAAAAACTTGATCTAGGAAATCAAGAAAAAGAATAGTTTCCAAAGCAGAATCTGACTACAGTTTTAGAATTGAGACCAAAGAATAATCACTGTGTTCCAGTGAAACATGTCTTTAAAAAGTCTTATACCACTTAGAATTTACCAAAAACTGAACATTTGAGGTAATAAAGAAACCGTATATACCAAATATGTTAAGCTTCATTGTCTTGTCCACATATTTGTGCATGACAATAGACATCTAACCAAATGTTACCTAAGAATTCATGTGGTATAAACAGGAGAACACAGCTAACATAAAGATCTTAAGCTAACACTTGCTCAATTATTTCTCTTAGCACTGTAGATCTTGTATGAACACAACTTTCAGAAGTAAATTTATTCCTGTCAATCAATATAATTAAAAAAAAGATAAATGCTGCAGCACTGAATCTAAAAGGCCATGTCTATGTTGCAATTAGTTGATTACACACTTACTGATTAAGCCATTATGTTATTATTGGGACTTCACCGAAACTAGTCCCGGAAACAAACACACATACTTATCAGAATAAAAGAAAACAAAATTTAAGGTTTTAACAATGCCTTCTTACTTCAGTTACAAGAGGTGCTGAGCTTTGCAGGCTCTCATACTGATAGGGTGCTCACCAATGCTGAGGAGATCAATTAAGAGGTTAAGATTGGGGCAGTCTGGGCTGTAGTGACTGTATCCTGATTGAGTTCATCATCTCAAGAAATATGGGCATGGTAATAATCACAATCTTGAACTTTCAGAGAGAGAGCTTTCATCTTTTTAAGGAATTACTCCATGGCACTCCCTGGGAAACTTTTCTCTGGGACCCAGCAAGACAAGATCTCACCATCCTCCACTGTTAGAAATCAATCAGAGGATGTAGGAAATCAGCATGGCTGAGCAAGGACCTGCTGGTCAAATTGAGAGAAAACAAGAAGTACAGACAGTGGAAGCAGGGATGGGTGGACTGAGAAGAATACAGAGACGCTGTCTGGACATGCAGAGATGGGATTAGGAAAGCCAAGGAAAGGCAGCTCCAGTACTACACCTAACTGTACATGACACAAGCTGTTTTTTCATCAATGCATTAACATTTATTGCAAACAGTATAGACAGTGCAAATGCAAACATCACTACTATACTACAGCTCAACTCATCTTAGGATTGTCTCTCAGCCATTCTCTAGAGGAAAAATCCATTTTATGGAGCTGCTCTTATAGAAGGTATTTTCTGTTTCCTTTCTCAAGATAAATACTTTCCCTGCAGCTGACTATGCTTAGGTTTAGAGCATATTTAAACATACAGGTAAAGCTGGCATTTTCTACTTTAACAAGTCCACTGGTACATACTATTAGATAAGCTATCTGATAAATTGTTCTCAGTTGTCACAGAAGCAGAAGATTTCTTTATGACAGCTAAACAGTTAGGAGTGAAGATGTATGTTTACTTACTCTTCTACATATGTGAGAACAGTGGAAAAAGAAGGAATCGGTCAATCGGCAGCAAAAAAACATTGCTAGGGGAACTGGAGACTAAACTACAAGTCTGTTTCCACCACAACTGAAGTTAAAGATATGAGATTGGCAGCCCACTCAATGTGAACAGAGATAGGATATATTCTTTCTTCCCTCAAACCCTATAACACTATATTCTCCCTCAAGCACATCTCGACCAGCCTGGAAATCTGGTTAAGCACTATTTCTACCATAGCCACGAGAGGTCAGTGCCCTCTGTCAAGCATTCACTTCTGGATGCATCTGCCTCATATGCACAGCATAACAATATCACTGAAATAAAGCAGGTGATGAGAGGAATTTCAAACTCTAGAGATAAGACTGTGTGACAACACTTTGTCCTGTAATAATAGTAATTCTATTGCTCTTTATCTTATTCACAATACACAGCCTTTCCTAACAATTAACAGCTAAAGTGATGCTGAATTCCTGAACAAGTCTCTAACGCTGCTTACTTCATTGAGTACTGCTAGAGTTTGATTTCTTATGTATGTGCACTTCATCAGCTTGATTAACTAAAAGCCAATGCTGACTGTACATCTGTTTTTTCAAAAAGCTTTGTCTTCTAGGGACCTCAGCCTCAAGTCTAAGCTTTCTAGAACATAATGACTCTGGGAAGACAGCATTAGAAATAATAAGGACACAGTCCAAGCATCCAAATTCTGATGATTTCTGAAATGGTATATAGTTGGCATTAACAATTTCAACGGGAAAAGTAAGACAGACAACAACAAAGAGCCCTGCACAGCTGTACTGAATTTCAACAGAAAATTCACAGGTAGGATAACAGTATTGGGATACTCCACAGGTACATGCAACATAATATATCCACATTTTTATTCCAAGCATGTGGATTAAATTGTATTTTTGTCTACTCTGGTAGAATAATATAGAAATCCTTTTTGCTCCTAATTAAAACCTAGGAATAATCATTTCCTTCTGAAGAGAAGGAAACAATAAACATCAGGTACAACGTTCCATAATATTTCAAATTGTCCAGCCTCTGCATTTTTCCCTTGAAGGAGGGAAAAAAGTGAAATAGCATACTTGGTATGAAATAAATAAATAAATAAATAAAATATAATAAAATAAATATATATTACATTTCACATGTACACAATTATTCTTCAGCAACTTTTAAAAATTAGTTTTTATAAAGATGCTAAACATCAAGCAGTAAATCCCAAGGCCTTTAAAAGGTAGCTACTATTCTGATCAAGAAAAAGACCAAAGATAAAGGAGGCTATTAAGAGTCCAAACTGGTAGGTAACAAGTCTCTATCCAGAAGCACCTATTATCTATGTTGAATATACACTATCAAAGGTATTCTAAGTGTCATGGTTTTATGATCATGACTGAGATTTTAAAGAATAAAGAAAAGAAAGCAAAGAACCATATAACTCAAGAGAAGTATCCTCTATGAAGTTAATCTTTGTTGCAGGTAGACAGTGCCCTAACAAGGATCAGAAATGAACAAAACCTATTAGAGTACAACATTTAGATAAAGACCATATTTAACTAGCTCATCCATAGAAATACTTTCTCAGTCATTTGCCAGACACTTCTTTTTTCCAGTAAAGCAAGTTTTTCAGCATTTAAAAATATTTATTACCTTACTCAGAAACATATCCACAAGGTCATGGAAAGGAAAATTAAGTCTCCTTATTTGCATGAATTTTCAGTTTTCCCATTAGCTTTCTTTACTACTTTGTCACTTAAAAAGGCTCAGCTTAATCACATGCACGCCTTGATTTGAAAGGGCTTAACGTAACAAAGCTGGCTATCTAAAGCCCCCTTAATTTTATACTGAAGCAGAATAAAACTTTCTTTCTCGAATCCTCCAAAATTGAGGTACTGCTCTTGCAATAAAGAATCATGTTTGTTAAAGGAAAAAATGTTTAGGAAGTCTTAATTAGTAGTCCCATGGCTAAGCAAATTCCTATTTTTGTTAAGTCATTTACTTACTGAATATTGTGACAGAATCAGAAAAAAAAAAATCTGATTTAGGAAAACAGAAATCCAAAGGAAAAATATTGGACACTGGTAGGTTTTCTCAAAAAAAATTTTTGAGAGTCACTTTAAAAATATTTTGAGATGAGATATAATTATTCTCCCTCTGCGAAGTTCAAAAGAACAGTGGGATCTCCACATTTTCTCCACGCTGCAGAGCTATCACCTTCCACAAGAAGATGTAAATGTTGTTCAAAAGATCAACATGCAGCCACAAAGGATGGTGCCCTTCAGAATCTTCATTTCACCTCCAGCTATGCCATGTCTCATGGTAAGCTTCAGTTCCAGAACTGTGCATGAAAATTTGTTACAACCATTTCTGATACTAAACTTAGTAATGAAAGCCTCTTTCAAGATTAAATAAGAACATGTCATACATAGTTCCCGATGTTCTGAATACTTAAGCATCTTAACTTTAACTTGAGCTCAAAAGAGACATATAAATGTAAGTATTTACAGGATCAAGATCCAAAAGTATAATCTTAAAATTTTATGGCCTAATAAACAGAAGAATCTGAGGAGAAGAGTTAGCTTGTGCATACTGGTAATAGTATTTTCACAATTTGAAAATAGCTGTTAAAGACAAACTGAACGTTGTGAATCACGGGAAAAGCTGTTACTTAATGCTAGAAAATATTTGGATCTTAAATCAAGTTTGTCTTAAGAAAATCCTCAGTTTCTTACTGTTGCCACATTTAATTTTTTCAGTATATTTTTGTAGGATTGACAATAACTTCCAAGCTAGGAAGAAGATCACAGCTACACAAAAAAATATTCTCATTTTACATTATCCATCTTAGACTACTGCTACTTAAATGATCAGCTTTTTCATAGTTAGCTATAAGAAAAAAGTTACTTAAAATAGTATAAGAACAAAAAATTTCATCAGCATATTTATATCTTTTTTCAAGGCTACACAGTCCACGGCTCCAAATCTTACAACCTGGCACTAAAAATACACTTTCAGTGTTCAATGCCATAAAAAAGTCACAACATGTAAATGATTATTTACACAAGAGCTTTTATTACTTTTGAATGAAACTATAACCAGAAAAAAATGCTACCAGCCATTCACTCTCCTCCAACAGAAAATAAGCCTTGTTAAATTGCTGTTAATTTAAAGGATGGCCTTGTGGCTTTGCTGTGAGAATCCTAAATAAGAAAGCCTTTCTTCTGCTCTACATTCTCTTCCCCATGAGTTGTGTTATACCTGTAGCGGGATTTTGGATCAAAAAGCTGTGTTTGTGTCTAGTGCCTAGAACTGTTTTCTTACAGTTAATGGAACAGAGGACTTTTAAATCACAAGGTCATCTAAGTTCTCCTTCCCACCTTCCACTTCAGATGGAGTCTGTGAAGAAACCAATTTATAAGGAATGTCAAATACTTAACACAAATGAAAGCACTTTCAGCATCAGAAATTACCCCATAGTTACATTTATTCAGTATTTCTATTACCTGTTGCCAAAGTACAATTATCTCCAAATGCCATTAAATACCATTTTACAGCATAAGCTTAATGCTTTATCAGCCTCTGAAACTGTGCCTCTCATTATCAACCACAGAAAAGAAGTACAGAAAGTACTGATCTAAAAACAAACAAAATGAGAATCCAACAATGTGAGATTCTCAGGCAACCTTCTGTCACCTTAATCAGAAGCAATATGGGACAACAGTCACACAACCCTTCAAAGACAAATTCCACCACAGACAGATTAAGGAAGCCCTACAAGCCAAGCTGCTCCTAGCCATCCTCATTACAGATCAGGCGGAGGCCAAACAATAACAAAAAAGAAAAGGCAATGGATGCACAGAACAGCTGTTGCCAGAAAGAACAGCTTAAGAAGGTATTCAGCCCAACTCCCATTAAAAACTGTTCTCATTAGATTATATTTTCCAGTACATCGTCCAAGGAAGGAGATCTCACAACCCTCTCTAGGCAGCCCATTCCAATGCTTCATCAGTCTCCACCACAGTTATCTAGCTGGTATTACATGTGCCACAACTTGTTTCTTACTCTTTCTGTTGCTAAACATCTGAAAGAAACGTTCTTTATATTAACTAAGTAGGCAGAGGGAAAGTAATGAGATTTCCTCTCAACGTTCTTAAAACTAAACAAGCTCAATTTTCCACCTCACCATATTTAAAGCGATTCAGCACTGTGTCATGTCCTCCACTAGGTTCACTCTTGTTTGTAGCTATCTTTCTTTTACAGAAGAGCCCACTGGTCACAGTACTTTCAGTATAGCCTCACTCCAATACGGTCTCACCAAACTGAGGAGCTACTCCAGTACAAAAGGGACGACTGCTTCCTATGACTTGCTGGCTATACTGCTAATACAGTACAACATGCAGTCAGTCCCCTGCTGCCAGGATGCACTCCTGATATACTGTCCATCAATGACCTAGGTCCTTTCCTGTAGAGCTGCTTCAAGCCATTTGACCCCTGCCTGTATCAAAAGTTGTTCCATGACACACACAGGACTTTGCAGCCCAGTGTTAAACCCCAAGGTACAGCACCAGCACACAGCCACCTACTATATGGGTCATCACTATCCTTTAAACCTATCAGTCTATCCATCTATCTGATCGTTCACTTGCCTAGCTGACATCTCTCCATTTTGGCAATAAAAACACTGTAGTAGATTGAGCTGGAGATCCTCCTAGAAATTAAACAGCGTGCACTGTGCTCTTCTCATCTTCAAACCAATCACACCATCACAGAAAGTAACTGAGTTAATCAGGTACAATCTACCTTTGTTAAAAGCTTCCAATCATCTTTTAGCTCTTTCTTATGCTAGGAAATAGCTTCCAGGACTTATTTCATAAAATATTTGCAGTTTCCCAGATTCTCCTTCTTGCCCGTCTTGAAAAGTAGGCATAACATTTACCTTTCAGAGCCTCTGTGAGCTTTCAGCTCTCCTGAGCTCCTTTGCATATCCAGATCACTCTTCCACTGTATCCTACCAATCATATCTCTGAACAACACGTAAGTCCGCTCTCATGAAGTACATGGTCCTAATTCTAGTAGCCAATTCAGTCACTTCTTTCATGATTTCAACCTCCCGTCTCTCACCACATCTGTGATCAGCACGTCCTTGTTTGTGAGTAACAGGCCTAACTAAGCAACATCCCTAAAGATACTCTCTGGAAACATGTCTTTTTATTTCAAGTCAACCTGTTTAATTGCCTCCTCCAGTTACAGTAAAACTTCATTTTAGATGAGCTACAACACAAAGCAATTCACACTTCTTCTACGCCTTTCACCTGCAAGTAGTATCACAGCTACTGTATTTCACAACTCCATCATCTTTTGGCATTGCATCCACATTTTATAACCCGTTTGCAAGAGGCCTTTTACCTACCTGTCAAAATATCCATGTCACTTTACCGCACACACAGTCATTGAAAATAGCATTCTTTAGAAGGATGTGAATATATTGCCTGAATTGGTATTTGTCTTCCATTGTGCTTACAGGCACCTGGGGTTTATGTTGCAACACAAGGGTAGGAATTAGTGCTGGATCATTTTACATCTCCCACCTTTGCACATCTAATAGGTGAGAAGAGTTGTAACAATGAGAAAAATATACTGACAAACAGATCACAAAAACAGTCATAGAATACCCTGAGGTGGAAGGGACTGACAAGGATCATCAAGCCCAACTCCTGAATCCACAGATTCATATTAGTAACTGTTAACGTTGCATACATACATACATACAAGGGTGAATTCATGGCTTTTGGACCACAGGTATTCTAAGTACTAACAGCCCTTTTATTCAGATTTGTCTGCTATCATCAATTGGATGAAAAGAAGTAGATACTACGTCGTTCTCAATTTAAGAGCATATTATCAGAAAAAGGAGCATGCAGTCTCACCTCGAGATGATTTGCTGAGCATCCCACTTGATGTACTGGCATCTGCTGACAAAGCCTGAACATTTTCCAAATCATTCTCTTTGGATTTTGAGCCCAGATTTATGAGAACCACCTCCTCTTTTCCACTCGAAGTATGCACAGGAGAAGATGAAGTTTCACCATAGAGGCGTTCCAGTACTTTCTTTATGAACACTGTGGAGTAATAAAACATTTTTAAACAGGAAAAAAAAAATCAGTAATTTAAAAGGTAGCTTAAGACATTAAAAATATACAAAACCAAACTCTAATTGACACAAGAGCTTCCCTCATATATCCACTGCAAATCTGTCTTCAGTACTCCCTACCTCTCACATGTAATAAAGTTGAAGATTTAATAAATTAAAATCCTAAACTGTGTCAGAACAGACCAGCTTTAAAACCCCAGGGACCACTAGCAAGGTGACTTGTAAAGTGCTCTATTTGACTAAACTTTGGTAATAAATTAACACAGTACATTTGTGGACTAATCACACATTTATTTTTAATTTTCTTTTAAAACAGATACTTTTACAGATACCTTCTTACAGAAGTGTTACAAAGCTGCTTGAAATACAGCTCTCCTGGCCTGGTGGCATTGCAGTTGAATCACTCATTAAAAACCAGTATGCTAAAACTGCTTAATCACATAGAAAAGCTAACAAGCAACAGTAGAAACACATGGTAACCCAATTATTTCTACCGAAGTAGAACTACACTTATACACCTCTTCCTCTTACGGGTCACCTTCTCATTTCATTTGCAATCTGCTACTAACTCAAATGCAAGCATCATTTGTTTAAAGGAAAGAAATATATAGAAATAATTTAGCCATCAACAAAACCATCATCTTTATAGAAATGCATGCATATTTCAATCACTTAAAGTAGCATCCTATGCATTCTTTGTCTATTGCAGGACATCCCCAGTTTCATGAATTCTAAACATCCAACCAGATACTGCAGGAAAAGGGGGAGTGAGAAAGAAGGAAAAGAGATTCAGAGGAATATATGTGACCTTAATTCCAATTTTACATTTAACTGAAATGATACTGCACTATACAAGTGAGTTGGTGCAGATTCTTAAAGTAATTCTGCCTAAAGAAATTTACAGAAATATACACTAACAGCTCACAGATCTCTTCAATAAATGGCATTACTTTACGGATAAGAGATCGAATTCACCAAGTTGGGAGATCCTTCAATTCCCAGTCCCAGAGAGACAAGCTCCATCTTCCCATCATCTCCCCACACTGCCTTGGTGATAGGTTTCAATTGTTATGTCAGAGCTACAGGAAAGAATGTCTTGGATTTTTTTTTGTGCTCCTACTAGTTTACACATAATCATTTTTTGCTTGGATCCAATCTCTTGAATAATCATGGACCTTCTAGAAAGATCCATGAAAAGAGCTAAGTCTGATTTGAGCAAAGAGTTTTGCCTGTGGAGCCCGAATTTAATTTTTCTACACATATTCTTCAGAAAGTGATACCAAAAGTCCTGAGACAAGCTACAAGAGATATCCACTTCAAGAAAACACAATCCATTCTGCTGGTTAAATATTGCAGGTTAGCTTGTTCCCAGAAAGACATCAACAAATCAGTGTGTACTGAACACACTCTTCTTTCACTGAAGTTTCCTTGCCCAGATATTCTACCACTAGAAAGGCAGTTACTGATCTCAGGGAAAAGCAGAGAAATAACCACTACAGTAACACAAAAGTAATTGCTTCTGAAAAATCTCTGACTATAAAGTAAATTGTCTAAGAGGTTTAACCTGGACCCTCTCTCCCTGAGCACAGCTACTGTCAATGGTTTGTAGGCTGGTTCGGCCTGGCTCCGTGATGATTGGGGTGGGGGACTCACCGGCCCAAGCCTCGGGAGAGGGGAAAAGGGAAAAAGGAAAAGGGAGATGAGCCTAAAAACAAAACAGTGGCAACAATCTGAGGAGAAAAACTAGATCACTAAATATGATATTGGAATGCAAAATAACACAATATAATACAATATAATCAGAATTGAAGCTAATAAATAAAATGAGAGAGTGTCCAAGAACCGAAGGCCTTACACTAAATGCTGAAGGCAAGACAGCTAGCAAGCACACGCTGCTGGGTTGATCTGAAAGGAAAGAGTCTGTGTTTCATGACATGCAAAGTTTTTATCTTTCCCTCTGTGTGGAAAACAGAAAAGTGCGAAGCAATGTAAAGTCCTCTGGGGTACACAATTCTTCTCTTCTGAGAAAGGGATACCAAGAACTATCAATGATCCACGGAGCTGGAGCATTAATTATTTAACTCCCACTGCACTACATGATGTTATGATGTGGAATACCAATAACAAAATATCATAAAACTATGACACTCCACCCCTCATTCCACATCGCTACATCATGCTTCATATATACACAAACAATGGTTAACAAGCATTAAATACAAACACCACACATGCATACATATACATATACTGATGGCACTCCCCTAACATCAAATTCCCTTGTGGTACACATGGCACATCCCCATTCCTCTGCATCACCCACCAAGTAGACCCAGGTCCCTGAGCAAAGACAGTTCCACGGAGAGGTTTGCCCTCTCCAGAAGCTGGAAGGACCCAAACCGCTTTTCCCAACATGTTCCTTACATGTACTACAAGGACCTTATCTCCTTCTACAGTAGGTAGAGAGCTGGATTGGGCAGGACCATCGTGATTCCTCGAGCGTTGACCAACCAGGGGGCTTCTGCCAAATGCTTCTCCCAGTGCTTAAATGTTCCGCCACCCATTGCTTTCAACATGTTTTTTAACAACCCACTGTACCTTTCAATTTTACCAGAAGCTAGTGAGTGATGGGGGATATGATAAATCCACTCGATGCCATGATCTTTTGCCTAAGTATTTACAAGAGAATTTTTGAAATGAGTTCCATTATCTGACTCAATTCTCTCTGGAGTGCCATGTTGCCACAGGACCTGTTTCTCAAGGCCTAAGACGGTGTTTCGAGTGGTAGCATGGGGTACTGCATATGTTTCAAGCCACCCAGTAGCTCCCTCTACTGTGGTGAGCGCATAACGCTTGCCACTGCGAGTTCATAGCAAGGTGATATAATCAACCTGCCACGCCTCCCCATGTTTATACTTTTGCCATCACCCTTCCCCCCAAAGAGGTTTCATCCTCTTGGCTTGTTTAATTGTGGCGCATGTATCACAGTCACAGATAACCTGTGCAATAGCATCCATAGTTAAGTCCACCCCTCGGTCTTTAGCCCACTTATATGCAGCATCTCTTTCTTGATGGCCTGAGGTCTCATGGGCCCACTGTGCCAGAAATAATTCACCCTTGTGTTGCCAGTCCAAGTCTACTTGAGCCAAATTAACTTTGGCAGCTGGACCTACCTGATGGTTGTTTTGCTGTTCTTCCCATGACAGCTACTAATCCCGCAACACTTTAATCAACTCCACATTCAGGCACTTGTAACGTACTGTATCCAAAGCAAATATTTCTTTGAGATAACAGCAAACCTAAACAAGGAGGCAATTTTTTTTCTAAGTCTGCTGTAGCTACCCTCCTTAGATCAGAAGTCTGATTTCCCTAGTCATCTGTTCAAATACACCCCACATTCCTCTCTTCCTCCCAAAGAACAACTCCTTTGTTTCATTTTAAAAATATACTCATACACACATTGGCATTGCTTCAGAAAGCAATATGAAATCAGTTTTAATACAAGCATTCTTTTCATCTGTAACACCTATGTCTGAGAAAGCAACCCGAAACGCTTGCCTTTGAAGGGTACAAATACTTCAGAAGGCATACTTTCCACAAAAATCTCTCTTGCTTAGAATTAAGCATCTAGATCAGTAGCAGCGATGTATTTACTTCAGAAAAGGGGTAGTCCAGCTGCCAACACAAAAGCTTACTGTTTTTCAGCACAAAGAAGGGAAGAAGCAGCTTGGTGCTCTTTTCTGCTTGCAGCACTTTTGTATGAGACAGTGCCTTCTCAGTACGGCAAAGGTGCCTCTGCAGGGAGGCATGAAGCCCTAATAGCCACAACAGCATGGAAATAGGGAGCAGTGACATCTAGGGCATAACAAGTTGCCTGTCTGGAATCAGATGTACTTCAAGCCTTCTGAGTACAGCAGGAATTAATGAATCCCCAGCAGTAAAAAAGTTTTAAAAGGAAGCATTCCTAAGTAGCTGGAAAAAACAACTGACTAATTTAGTCTGAATTTAGTTTAATTAGAATCGTAAGTTTAATGCAACTGGCAACAAATAAGTGAAATCTGCCCATGGTCCAGCCCTTTTCCAACAAGTTTTTCCCGCGTATCAACAAGGAAACTAGATCAGTGAACAATATCTACCCTGCCATGCACAACAGCTTTACAAGCACTGCTTTGCATTTAAGAGTCTCTCAGAGGTAAGCTACCAAAGCCTTTTTCAGATAATAGAGGATACTGTTTCCTCAGAGTTCTATTGCGGTAATTAGTTAAAAAATAATCATAATAAAAAATAATCCTGTTATGCCAGCGAGTGTTGGCTTAACCACGGGAGGCTGGTCATGCCTGACACTACACAGTGGCATTTCTCCACCTATTTAGAACTCTCCATCCCAACTTGTTTGCTACTGTGCAGCACCAGAGATCTAGCTGCAAATCTGGTAAACACTGCTCAGACCCTTAGAACTACATCTTAAGAGGAAATGGAAGAAAAAGCACGGAAAAAAAGGATCTATCAGAGAAATATCTTTCATATCAGAGCTCCAAAATGGACTCACTCTCACCATTCCAGGAGCACAGCTATGTATACATATTTATTGCTGCTGTTTTTGAAATTACTGAGGGAGGCTCTGCACAGATTTGTTTTCTCTTTCAAGAACCAATACACTTCACTCTTGATAGCAGATGGATATTTCTGAGCAACCACAAGCAATTTTGAGATATGCTTCTGAAAGACCTAACGAATTAAGAATGCGGTATTGAGAATCAACCAAAAAGAGGCGATGTATTTCTGCACAATGTTAACGTGCAAGACATAAAGGATTTAATATTTCCCACTGACTAAGTTTTGGAAGACATTCTTGAAAACTGTATTCACATATTACAAAATGTAGTGTTCCAGTCTGGGAGGGAAAGAATATTTTAAGAGGAATTATCTCTAGAACTGAGCCAGTTCTTAAACATGAAAGAAATATGAACAGCAATAGGAAGCCAATTACAAGGAAAAAAAAGGAAAGCCTTGCTGCAAGAAGTACAGCAAACATATCACTACTCTTAGTTCCAGAGTTTTATTTGTTCTAACAGATGAGAAACTGCAAGTGAGATGGGGAAGCAAAGAATTCTAGGGGCAAAGCATGGCAGTGGTGTAGACGCTGCCAAAACGAACAATGTACATAAGCAACAGCACTGCATTGCCTTCAACTATCCTAACTTCCCTACAGGAGCTATGAAAGCAAAAGGACATACATATGTTTTACAGGACATAACCAAGCAAGAATTAATGAAATTAATGAAGGCACACTTCCGTATCCAAAGGTAGGCTATAAGAAAGAAGGGGACAGGCTATTTAGCAGGGCCTTTTGTGACAGGGTAACAGGAAGAGCTTTTAAACTAAAAGATGAGAGGTTTAGACTGGGTATAAGGAATTTATTTTATTTTATTTTTTTTAAGGGCAGTGAAGCACTGCAGCAGGTTAATCAGAGAGGTGGTGGATGCCCCATCCCCGGACACATTCCAAGTCAGGCTCAATGGGGCTCTGAGCAACTTGATCTAGCTGTAGGTGTCCCTGCTCACTGCAGTGGAGTTGGACTGCATGACCTTTAGATGTCCCTTCCAACTGATTTTATGTTTGGCCAATATATAATAAGACTTTAAAAGCTACCACAACAGCTTATCATAGCTCTGATCCTCTGAGGTGTAACTGACAACCCATTATTGCAATCTGACAAAAATTAAGATGCTTTCTGAGTTCTACTGAGAATGTATACTGCAACGTATAGAAAAATGTCTCCATAGCTACATGTTACTGAAGAAAGATGATTCTGAACACTTGGCCACACTGTGACAACACATGGCAGCCCTAAGCCTCTACCTATGATATACACAGCTCAGGAGCCACTATGTCTTGGGGCTCCGCTATCACGTTGCAAAGTGACACTGTGTCCCACAGCATTCTCCTGGAGAAGCTGGCTTAGAGCAGTGTACTGCCTTCAGGGTAAAAAAACAGCTGGATGGCTGGGCCCAGAGAATGGTGGTAAATGGAGTTAAATTTACACGGCAACTCACCCAGGAGTGAGTATTGGGGCTGGCCCTGTTTAAGCATAACTCTTTGGTTGCAACCAGCTAATCAGTTCTTAATCCATCAATCAGTCCATCTTTCAAATCCATACCTCCCCAATTTCAAGAGAAGAATGTGGTGAAGGACCATGTCAAAGGCTTTGAAAAAGTCCAGGTAGATGACATTCATTACCCTCCCCCTGTCCACCGATCCCATCACTCCATCACAGAAGGTCACCAGACTGGCCAGGCAAGATCTGCCCTTCTTGAAGCCATGTTCTTGGACCACCTCTTTGTCTTGCATGTGCCTTCACATGTCAGCTAGGAGGATGTGGTCCATGACCTTCCCATGTACAAAATTGAAGTTCACCTGCCTGTATTTCCCTGTGTCATCCTTTCTCCCTTTCTTAAAAATGGGAGTAACGTTTCCCTTTTTCCACTCACTGGGGATCTCACCCAACAGCCATGATTTTTCAAATATGACGGAGAGTGGCTCAGCCACCACATCAGCCATCTCTCTTGGAACCCCGGGATACATATCATCCGGTCCCATGGACTTACACACATTCAGGTTCATGAGGAGTTCTTGGACTCACTCCACTGTTACAGTGGGATGGAATCTGCTCCTGTCACCCACAGCTATAGGATCAGGGTCCTGGCAGACGTGGGGAGCCAGACCACTGGTAACAAGGCAAAGCACTTATTGAACACCTCAGCTTTTTCCATGTTTGAGGAAGCCAGCTCTCCACCCTCATTAATCAGAGGGGGAACACTCTCCTTGGTGTATCTCTTCCTGCCTATGTACCTGCAGAACCCCTTCTTATTTTTCACATCCCTTGCCAAGTTCACCTCCCTCTGTGCCTTGGCTTTCCTGATCCTATCTTTGCACATGTGGATGACATCCCCGTATTCTTCCCAGGCTACACAACCCTGCTTCCTGTACATTTCTCTCTCTCTCTCTCTTTTTTTTTTTTTTTTTCCCCCCCCAATAAAAGGGTAGGTGTGGCACCTAGGGATGTAGTTTAGGAGGCATGGTAGTCATAGGCTGAAGGTTGCAGTAGACTTCTATGATTTTAATTACTTTTCCATTTGTCTACTACCAGGGTCTCCAGAATCCAAACAAGTGTACACAACTGCAGAGAACTGTTTGCCATATTTTCTGTCCTCTTTCCCTTTTTAGGAAGGTGACAGGACTTCAATACTGCAATGAATAAGTTTCATTTACATCATTGAGCTATGTCGTTGAAATCAAGACACCGAAGAGGGAAAAAAAGCCCTATATTTTCTATAATCATCAAGTGAAAATGACTCTGCATTCTGGGCATAACAGAATTTGCCAGACCTCAGACTGTGTGTGCTTGAGGTCCATGCAGTAGTGGAGGCTCACAGCTGTGCATGCTGCATCAATATAGGTCAAAACTGACCAAGGGGAACCCTATTACAGATATGTGGAAAATAAATAAATAAAGGAGGCACTACATGGTAGTAATAATAACATAAATACCTGGCACAACTTCTAAGAGAATCTTTGCTCTTCTGCTGTACGGAAAGACCAAGCTAGATCGACACTACCCCTGCTAACAAGGTTATAAAGATAAAAGAGAAAAATGGAGCCTTAAGAACTACATTTATCTTGAGGTAGCCTCTATGCTTCTGGGGACAAGCAAAAACTCCCAAGTGGAGATTAATAAACCAGAGGTGACTATAGAAGAAAACCTGTGTGTATTATCAATCATGAGAGAGAGCCAGCCACTAGTGTGATTAAAGTTGCGTATGACAGAGTGATCCAGACCCTACTGAGCCAAACATTTCTTAATAGGAGACAGGGAAATGTACTGCATTAAAATACAATTCCAGAAAGACCTCACCAGAAACACCGTGCAACTTTAAGTCTGCTGTATATAAACTAGCTGAACTCAAATCAGAGCACAGAAGTTTCTACAATGACCAGCAAGACACAGAAGAACACTGATCCTGAGCCATTTAGCATAAGCAAAGAAACAATAGAAAAAAAATTAAGGATGAAGTAGTAGGAAGTGTTATGTAGCTCAAGAATAAGGTAGTGTAAGACCAGGTCACAAAAAAAATTAATGATGAGTAAGAATTGCCAAGCTAAATGCACTGGTAAATATCTAGAAGATTTTCAACATTCTTCTCATAAACAAACAGGTCAAAATAAAATAAGGTAGTTAGGAAAGCCTCTTTCGCTGTACTCTAGACTTCTGTAAAACCCAGAGGGTTGTTTCCAGCAAAAAGGACTAAAACCAACTCCAAAGGTTGCTTTTATTCTTGTATTCTTCACAAATTACTCCAGAGATCCTTACAGCTAGTTACTGACATGCTAAAAAACTAAGTCAAAAGATTAGGTGTATACAGGCCTATTTGGTCCCATATTTGTTAAAAAGAATTAGGAAAAAAGCTGCTTATTTATCACAAAGCACATCGAGGGGAACAAAAGTTGTCAAAAAACACTACAGCAGGTGTATTATACAAAATGATCTGGATTCATTACACACATATAGGTAGACTTAGACCACCAAGAATCTTGCAGCCAATGCAGAAAGCTGTAAACGCTGTATGAAGAGTCAATGCGTTTTTGGAGAAAATTTCAATTTTGAGATACACACAAATATGAAACTCCAAGCTCATACATTCTCTGGCCCTCTGAACTCATTTTCTACTTATATTTCAGAAGAAACAAGCTTGTTTTCTTTCCTGATAAAGATATACAACGCTACCAGAACAAGCAGCATGTAACTGATACGCACTGGATTTTCGTACTGCACAATCAAGTTGAAGCCACACTCAAAGACGCATATTTCCAGGAACTGCTGAGCAACAAGAAGCAGCCAATGTTTTCAGAAGGGAAAAGAACTTGTAACAGGTACTAAGCTGCTAAGTGGCTAATTCTCGACAACTCGCCCATATAACAGTGAAGTACAAATGCATCAGAAAACTGAAAAAGCACTAGGTGTTTGCAGCCTGACACAACAGAAGGAAAACAAGCTCCAGGAGAAAGTAGAGAACATACACTGGGTAGTGTACGTGAATATCCAGGATCTTTCTATCACAGGTTTCTAAGGATAAAAAGCCTTCATTCAATTAAGTGTACTGTTTGGTATCTAAGAGTTAAGCTGACACCATTAAGTTACTTGCCTTATGTACGTACGCAACCTACCTAGAGTTGCACGTGTGCCAACATAGGAACAGCACTGCAGGCTCATAGAGATTCTCCTGGGGTTGACAGCATAACTGTAAACCCAGCAGTACAGCCTATAACAAAAACACATCAAATAACTGAACAAATAATGTTCTGATCAGCACCAGAAGTGTTCCCGTCCAGCTGAACGTAGGAGGAGACTGTCTCCTCAAGAAACGTCTCCGTGGAGAACGCTTGCCACATACTTCTGGCTACGTGCCATATATATACTGTAAGCCCTCCTGTGGCGTTTTCAATTGGCTGCTTGCTGCCTACTCAAATGTAAGTTGGGTAGCAGGAATAAAACAAACGGCATCAGGAGCACCGAACACAGAGCTCTGAGAGGCTTGCCACTCACCCTACTTGATCTCCCTTCTACTAACAGCAGTGCAGAGCAACCTGGGAAGTCAGGAATTTCTTCCGAATCCATCACATGCGTAAGATAATTTAACACATTATTTTGGCTAATGAAGAGGAGAAGAGTACAGCAGAACAGAAGACAATGGAGAGAACAGAATGTTTGGACAAGACTTCATTAAAACGTTCAGTTCATCTCTGTTAGCGCAGAATTATTCTCCAATCTTCAACAGAATTCTAATCCTTGAAGGATCTGTTGTTCTGCAAGTATCGTACCACCTACAAAGGCTATTTTGGGATGGTTATTTTACAGAATTGTCACAAAATCACAGACAAGGTAAGAAAGGACCTCCAGACATCATCCAGGGCTCAAAGCAGGGTCACAGTATCACAGAATTGCAAGGGTTGAACCTCTGGAGATAATCTAGTCCAACCCCCTGCCAAAGCAGGCTCCTAGACCAGGCTGCACAGGTAGGCATCCAGAGAAGGAGCAGCTTATCTAGGGCCATGGGCTACCAGCTATAACAATCCCAACACCTCAATCATCATTGCTTCTCTAATCATAGCTACATAGTCAACTCTCAACCAGGACACTCAACAGGACCACTTGCAGGAGAAAAATAAGTCAAGATACATAGACTTCACTAAGACAGGGTATAAAAGCATTTTAAGAGACAACAACATACAGAAAACATCAGCCAGATTGCCATTTTTACCAGCTAGCAGGTGAAAACCTGATATGGACCTATGGCTAGGAGGTGTTTTCCATTCCCTTAAGCCATTTTCTGCAATGCTTACTTCTTTTATCATACGGTATGGACATTTGTGTTTTAGGTCTTCTGCGTTTCTGAAGGTGCTGCTCAACTGGCCAAGCTGATTGACCTTTTATTTATTCAGCCTAGCATACAGAGCTATGGCCAAGAACCAGTGCAAGTTTCAAAAAGACAAGACACCCAGCTTATACTGAACAGTACAACCGAAATCCAGCCTGCAGTTACAACACCTAGCGATGGACATGTGCAAGGCATCACACCATTTCCAAATTAGCCACCCCTCCAAGAAGGCTGGACTGTATTCAGCTGGCCAGCCACTCAGCATCTAAAATGGTTCCACTACAGATGGAACTGTCCCAAGTCCAAGGCCCCATTACAGTCAGTACACAGCACATCTGAGAAGAAATCGTGATCCATGTTTCATAATACGAGAAGTGCCACATATGTATACATTGCTTCCAGACAAAAACAAAGCCACAGATCATCTCCATTCAGTTCAAAAACAATTTTCCAGTCAAGTTTACTTACATGTAACTACCAGCAGATAAGGATACATGTAGCTTCCTCATTTTCAGAAGTGTTCAAGCAGCACGGACTTATGAGGAAGAGATTAAGTATACTATAAGAGCGATTACACACCACGTGGCCTAGTTCACACCATACGTCATATTTATAAAAGGGATACTCTTGTCCAATTCAGAAGAAAAAAAGCTTTCATTTTCTTGCTACCAATGAGTTCTGCTTTGCTAAGACTGACATGCTTCCGCTCCACCGCAGATGGTACGCAAGTAAATCGAAGCAAAACACTAGCATGGGGGGTAACCACATTGATCTTTCAAATAGAAAAAAAACCAAAAAACTGATAAGAAACTGCATCTTGGATTCTGTATGTCAAAGTACTATTTCACATATACAGGAATGGGAAGTCTTCAATTTCACAGTATTTTGCTTTCTGTTCACAGTCTATAAACAGCCCTCATCCTGCAGGTGAAGCTATGGTAACAGGTTCTTACGAGGACAGCTAAACAACAATACATGACAGGCAGGGACCGAAGGAGCTGCTGCAGAAAATGCAGGCTAAAGCAGGCCACCTATTTCTTGAAAGAGGCCACAGGAGATAAACACAGAGCCAACAAATGTTAGACCTTGTACTTGGTCAAGGAGTATGCCCTTCTGCAGATCAGCCGCAATATCCCATTTCCACTCAGCTGTATTTACCTACAAATGACAATCTTTTTTAATTCCAGAAACTCTCTGTTTTCTAAAGGCACTATTATTCTCCAAATTTTCTTGAGGAAAAGTAATTTTTCAGCTTACCATTTCAGGGTAGAATTCATTTGCACCTTACAGCCAGAAAAATCACTAAGGCTAACCCATCTGAATGATGGAAGAAATTATTTTGCCTACCTACCCATGCTGAAACCAAACGGTGTCTGAATACACACAACATGTTCCACAAGACTCTGGAGGCCCTTTAAGAAGTGGAAACATGAAAAAAAAAACCTGAAGTAAACAATTTTTATACTGTTTAATCACCTTTCTTTATACATATGTTACATACTACTACTCTGATAAAAAACTGCTTAAAGGAAAAAAAAAATACATTTTTTTGCTTAATGTCCAAGCATAGGAACAGTCCCCTCTGAGTTTTTACAGTGTATCTCACTGGCATTCCGTATA
The DNA here is from genome assembly GCA_036925125.1 of Oreortyx pictus. NCBI lineage: Eukaryota > Metazoa > Chordata > Aves > Galliformes > Odontophoridae > Oreortyx > Oreortyx pictus. Next base: position 87,885,833 of record JAUPFR010000002.1, on the reverse strand, counting down.
ACAGAAAACATTAGTCTTAATAAAGCTACTGTCACGTATTTAGGTGGAAAAGAGAAGAAATACACTGTTTGGAAATCAAACAGAAGGATCTACTTGTATTCAAGGTCATGTGAATTCTGTGCTTGAGCGGTCTGCACGTGAGCACAGCTTTACATGTGAGTTCCTTTACATCATGGCGAGCTGCACAAGAAGCTGAGATGCCGTCATTTTTAATCTAACACTAACTTTACCATCTTAAGGTTTGTGTCAAGACCTCATACATCATTTTCTCCAAAACTTCTATTAGCATTCCAGGTTCCATTAGACATTAAAATCGGATACTAATTGCCTAGGCTCTACTCAACTTATTCTTAATGTGGATATTGAATTGTAATAAAGAATTTCCAGTTTTGTTCCGTCCATAAAGACGTATTTCCATTTATCTTTCCACCTCGCACTATGCTTTACAGTACAAGGAAAACCACTCTGCTACCTGGAACTTCAGTAATGCATCATTCTCCCCTCTTTGAGGCAACTTTTGAACAACAGCAACTTGAGTATACAGCATATAGTAGAGGAGAATAGAAACAGTGACTGCATACCCCACAGTCACGCATTCACCTAAACTGAGTGGTAAGTCACAACAGCCAAACTGTACCACTCAGACTGACCTGTGGGCCCCCAGGCCAACGTGACTCATGGCAACCACAAACACAAAACTAAGATGTGCACCATAGAAAGCAGACGTTTGTTTTCTCTTCTTAGCTAAGACGAAACTGATTCAGCTTCAGCAAGCATGATCTTCTTGTCACCCCTCAGCTTCAAATCAGTACGACTGGTGTTACATCTGTCAGCAAGTTCTGCATGACTGTGTAGTTCAGTAAGAATCTGACTAATAGATCGTGCCATCCTGTCTCAACAGAGGCTTTAGAGATCTCTCAGTAGGGCACTTTAATTGTAACTGCAAGCTCCTAGACATCCAATAAACTTGACTTGACATGACACAGATAACAAGTTACACAGCCAACACAGCGAGAACAGCAGGGTTTTGTTCCAGCTGTTCATGAGAATCCTGCTGCCTCACAGCAAAACCTGCGTACTCAGTACTGCCCTGAAAAAATAAAGCATCTTCACCATCACATCTCTCTGTGCATGCTATGACACACCTAGAAACGTGGATAATACATTTCTCATACTGTGCAATCAATCAGATCTCACTCAAAACATCTGAAGATCTCACACCTATCCTTAATAAAAGAGAACAGTGGTAAATAAATAAAAGACATGGTTTAGAGAGATCTATTGGCGATGGGTGAATGGTTGGACTGGGTGATCCAGTGGGTCTTTTCCAACCTTGGTGATGCTATGATTCTAAGTTTGCTCATTAAAATGAATAAAATTAATCATTCTTGCTAATCTAAGTTGGGCCAAGCGTATTCATTTATTTATTTTAAAGTGGGATGAGCATTGAAGGGCTGGCCAAGGGGAAAAAGTAACAAACCTCAGGGAAGCTCCACCAGCTTATGCTTAAAACATCGCTGATCACCGAAACCGTGCTCTGCAAACATGGTGTGTAAACTGCCCCAACTTCAGACCTAAGAACTTCCCCCTGCTCCGGGGAATACAAGGAGTATATGTCTCGAGGTGAGCAAACTCTAGCATACACACGCAAGCTGAAGTTAAAGTAGCAGGCTTTTTCTTTTGAGCAACTACAGTAAGGTTTTTACTAGGCCTTGGAGGGCCCTTTTTCCATTTTAACTTAGGAAAACCGCTGGTACTGGGTAATCCTACGCTCTGGCTGCAGGAAACATGGAAAACAAACAGTAACTCAGCTGCTTGAAGCGCTGCCATAAGAACAGTTACACTAGTGAAAAAGGCAATTCAGAGTTTGGGAACTCTTTAGAAATTCTGAACATTTTAAAGAGAACTTGCTCTCTCCGCCTGAAACAAACAAAATGCAAGTATTTACAAAGTATTTACAAAGCAAACCATGAAACTGCCAGAAGTCGTATCACTGAGCATTTAAGATACATAGAACGTAAACAACTGCATGCCCATCTAGCCTTCCTCAGGGAGTAAACAGCACGCTTGGCTGTGACTTGAGTACTCGATTGCTGCATAATATCCAGCAATTGCTACAGATGTTCCCATGTGCATCTAACAAAATCTATATTATGTCAAATAGCCCGTCATTACAAAGCACTGGAAGCTTCAACCACAGAGATTTTCCTCTCTTTCTAGTAGTTAGAATGGTGTTTTAATATAAATCATTAGGCAACCCTTAGAAGCACAAGTTTCTAGGCACTTGTTTGTTTTCTTCTAAAACCTTCTGAACTAGAGACAACTGAAAGCACAATGGGACTGGATGGGGCTTTGTGCAGCCTGGCCTACAGCAGGGGGCTTAGAGCTAGATGATCTTCAATGTCCCTTCCAACCCAAACCATTCTGTGACTACAAGAAACAAAATAATGCCTGCTGGAAATGACAACCTGGTAGGTCTAGGATTGCTCCATAAAAACAAAAACAACAGCTCCAACCTCACTAAACCCAAAACAACACCCCTTCCACACCCAAGAACCAAAAAGGCCGCATTACATGAGAATCTGCATATGTATTACCCTAAAAACACAGCTGGTGGATATACAACATCTGCCTGTTTGTTCCTTACCGTGTCATCCTCCCTCTCTGGCTACATCACTCGCTGAGGCTCAAAGCTAAAGTCAGCAACAACAGCCTACAATTTATTTCCTCCATCCCCTAATAAGTTCTAATGGCGCATTCAGCCGTGCTTATTCTAGTACAGCTCCTACATTTAATCACAAAAACATTGGTGTCACTGATTTATTCAACTGCAGCCCAAATAAATAAACCCATAATAAATATTTGGTCACTGACCACACGATGCGTTGGCGATCGCTGACCAAGAAAAAGAGAAAAAAAAATAATAATAACAGATACCTTTCCTGCCCCTACAAAAAGCAACAAACCACCAAAGCAAAAAACAAAACAAAACAACAAAAAAAAAACCAACAACAACAAAAACAAAACACCACAAAAAAAGCCCTTCACCCTTCATGTGGCACATCTATTTAGGTAGCACTTGCTAGCAGTGAAAGACAGCACAAGGCACTGATACCTGCACCTCAGTGCTACCCTTCAGCAGCCAGGCCACCTCTCTGTCAGCCTGTATGGCAGCTTTACCTTGGATCCAGTTACACAAGCTTTCAAGAGTGATGAAACAGCTTTGAAGAAGCAACTAATATTTAACAGCAATGAAACGCATCGTTCACTGTGGATAATCACCCTGTCGATAATGCACTGAGTGAGAACTGTTCGGTCAATCTAGCTCTGCTATGTTTCGTTGACATATATGTGACTGAAAAACACGAAAAACTATACATGCAAACACCACAATGCTCAGAACTGTATGTTGTCAGATAGGCCTGTCCAACTCATTCCTGAGTAGATCTCCCTTCCCTGTACAGCTGGTTTACTACCTGTAAGTCACTTAGTTTCGTTCCAATGACAATCCACCTCAACAAACTGCTGGCCACCCCTTTTATTCTATCATACGGCCCAGTAAAAAGCAGAATTAGAAATCAGTGTTCATTTCTAATCCACACAAACAAAATACAGCAACCTGCAATATCTCCTACTTATTGCCATCAGCAGCAGTGCCTGCTCGGATGAAGCTGCAGACTCTTCCAACTTTGGTATTTCAGCCCAGGTGCCCACATGGCATCCTACCAGCCTTCTATTCCTTGCTGTATTTTCTGTCCAATTTTGAATCACTGCTCCTTAGGGAGGAACACGAGCGGCTTCTATTGTTAAAGGGTATAAATTCGAGGAAGATCACAGACTCACAGAATTGTAAGGGTTGGAAGGGACCTCTAGAGATCACAGAGTGCAACCCCCCTGCCAAAGCAGCTCCCTAGCCCAGGTTTCACAGATAGGATCACTGTTTCTTCGCCTTTTCTTCCATCCCACAGAAACTAGCATTTTTATATTTGACCTCCGGTTTAAAGGAGTTGAAGTCCTTTGGAATTTCTCAGAATCAGTTGGAAGAGACCCTTAAAGGCCATCCAGCAACCACCAGGGACACCATGTCAAGTGCTCACAGCCCCATCCAGCCTTGGGCGTCTGCAGGGATGGGGTACCCACCATCTCTGCAGACAAAACCTGCTCTCCTTGCTCTCAGCTCCAGATTCCCACGTTCATTTACGAGCGCATCAACTCTCTTTTCCCAACTCACTAACTTTCTCCCTCAGAACGCCCATTGATAACGCCTGCCTTTGCCCGCAGGAAGGCACGCTGCATACACAGCGCTGACACCGCCGGCTATGGGACGGACCTGTACCCAGGACAGGGATTTCTGCCCCGCTCTCATACCTCCCTCGGAGCCGCGGCTCAGCCAGCAGGCACACGAACACAGAGCTCACCGCCCAGGCACTCACGCTCCCACACGGACGATCCGGCTCTGGCACCGCGCGAAAACTCGCCGGCCACAAACCCACTGCAGGCGGTCCGAACTCAGAGCGCTCGCAGCCGCACCGCACCCGCTCGCAGAGCGACCTGCACCGCTACAACCGCGCCACACCGGGCACCGCAGAGAACCCAAACGCCGAACGAAGCGAACGAAGCGGAGCTTCGATCCTGAGCGCGGCCGCTCCCCCCACCGCCGCGCTCCGGCACGGCGGGGCCGCGGCCTCACCTTCCTTCCCGCTGAGCTCCATGGCCCAGCGCGGCCCGATCTCCCCGCGCCGCCGGCCGGCCCGCGCCCGTCCTCCTTCCTGCTCCACGCCGCGCCGTCCGTCAAGAGCTCGGCGTCCCTCCGTTGGCTGACAGGGCGGCGGGGGCGCGTCCTCTCCTGCGCGCTGCCCTCCGGCTCCAGCAGGGGGCGCGCGGCTGCGCATCGCCCGGCGGCGGCGGGATGCGCGATGCGAGATGCGAGGCGTAGGGCGCCGCTGCCGCTGCCGGCCGCGCTCCGCCCGACCCTGAGCCGGCGGCGCCGCCGCCGCGCCCAGCCCGCGCCCGCCCGGTGGATAATGCACTAGAATGTCAGCGCTGAGAAAGGTAGGCGGGCGGCGCGGGGCGCCGTCGGGGCGCCGCCGAATGACCTGGGGTCGCGGGGCTGGGGAGCCGCGTTAGGACGGGGCTGCGGGCGGAGAGCCGCCCCGTCGGGTGCGTGCCGACGGGCTCCGTCCCGCTCGCGGCACGCTTCGGGCGGCCGTGCCACGCTTCCGACGGCGGTGTGGAAGTGCCGCGGCCTCAAGTTGCCCAACTTCTGATGGAGAAGCCCAGGTGCGCGGTTTGGACCGAGGGCTGCGGGCAGGGGCGGCTGCTGAGGCGAGCCGAGCTGAGGCGAGCCGAGCCGAGCCGAGCTGAGCTCCCCCCCCCCCCCCCCATCCGCCAGCTCATTCCATTTTCAAGACGTCCACTGTGTGCTTCAAATGAATTCAGAGCGTGTTCAATAGTTTAACGAATCACGCCGTTATGAAGCATTGGAGATTTAATTCTGAGCGCTGCAGTCGGACCCCTGTGTGATCTGGCGTCATGTTCTGAAGTGAAATAATGCAATTATTGCGCTGCTGTTCAGTTAAGCGCGAGGTTAAAAAAAAAAAAAAAAAAAAAAGATAAATTCGTTGGTTCTGTTTCAGATTATTTTTAGCTTTTCATTTTGGTGCTATTAGTGGTATTAGTGGTTATACGCTTAGCTCCGTGCCCTGAAAGCAGCGCTGGGCGTCGATAGCTCTTCGTTAACTTTTTAGAATTTGAAGCCCTTGTGCAGATTGTTAAATGGGGTACAAACTGAAGGTACCCTTAGAGAAAGGCTGCAGGAGAGCCCTCAGTCGGCAGCCTGCCCAGCAGAGGTGCTGGGAGATTGCACGCAGTGCGAGCACCGGGCCGAGCTGCGCGGCCGACGTTCCCGCATTGGTGCTGGTGTTCCCCGCTGCTCTGCGAGAGCGGGAACGTGCGTCTCGTCAGTGTCGGCAGTGGGCCGTGCTGGGCTGTCACAAGCTGCCAAGCCGAGACAAAAAACGCGCGTGTGGAAGTCCGTCGCGGGCAGCTGATGATTATTTCTTGTCGGTTCAAATGTGTGAAGTAAGTTATCGCTTCAGTGCGTTGCGTTTAAGGAGCAACGCGTTCCTGAATGGGGCGGTCACGCCTGAGCCTGGAGAGCCGTGGGACACTGCGGAGGGCGGTCCCCAGCTGTGGGCACAGCTGTGTTCTGACAGCAGCTGTCCTGACAGGAGGATTCCTGGACACTCCTAATGACTGCTTCCAGCCTGACTGAGAGCTTTCTCTGGCTCAGTTATGGCCACAGGTGTAGTCGCTGGCATAGTTGGTGTGGGCTTTGACTAAGGTGGTAGAGAAGAAGTATTTTACACCTGCAGGAACTTTTTCCCTGCTTGCAATGGCACGTAGTCAAGGCAATTTTCCTCCGTAGCTATGATAGTCCTTTGAGTAGTTTTGGTAATAAAAAGAACATTGAAGTAAAGCCTTGGTTTTTCTGAAGTGCGCCATCAGGGGGCCCTTGCAAACTGTATCAAACAAAAGCAGCTGTTTCGGTTCTACTGTGTGAACAAGACAATTGTTATTAGCTGCTCCAGCATGCCACAGAGTGAACCAGTTCATCTGACCGGGTGTGGGATCCGGGGCGGCCAGTACTGCTGGAAGTTAGTGTTAGCTGGTGCATGGTGGCTGAATTTAAGAGAGACTTGATGCGGTATGGACAGGAATGTCCCACCTGAGGCTGAACTGTTCTGTTTGCTAAATGGGTAGTTTTGTTTGGATAACTACGGAAAGAAATTAAATGTAGTTTAGTTTGCCTTATGAAAATTCATAGTCATCCACGAGCCATATGGCTTTCCTACCCCAGTAGGGAAATGTATCTATGCATGGCAGAAACAGTGTGTCAACAGCTATGATCAAATATAAGTAGAAGTGGGCAGGAATGATTCAGAACCTCTTTTAAAGTAGACCTGAGACTACAACTTCTCATATTTCAGTCCATATATATCTCCATTATAGAATTATACTTCCCGAAACAGATTATAGTTCATCACAGCTCCTTTCTACTGCAGAGGCCAAAATGATTCATTAGAGTAAAGTAAGTACTGTTCCTTTTTCCTTTTTTTTTTTTTTTTTTTAAAGGAAATGTCAAGTGGCAGTTTATTCATTTGGTGCACGCTCAGTTGTGATGAGAGGAAGGGAATCGCTGCAGTCAGTTTTCTCAGTCAGTGATTCTACACATTTGGTCTCACTTTTTTCCTTCCTGTTTATCATTTTGATTTCTTCTCTGCACAAAGCAAGGGCATTTATCTGCTATACGTTTTCCTTGCATGCTTTTTGTATTTCTCTACCCTTGCCAGTTTTGAAAATTGAACAGGTAGCTTCCAGTGTGGCACTGACCCTTAGCCCTCAGATTTTATTTAGTAGTTTTATAACTGTATAGTTCTTATAATCTTGAAAAGTTTCCTTATGGTGTACGTATGCGCTAGTATGTATATGGCACTGAATGCATGAGGGATAATATAGAAGAGGGCTTTTTTTTCTCCCAAGGGAATCGGTGCCTGCTGTCTTCAGTATATGTTGTTAGTGCTATGTGTAGATGAACTGATGGTAATATAACAGGACAAAAATACAGTCAAACACATACATAAATCCAAGAAGGCAATATCAGTAATTTAGAGACTCAGATTTAATATAATGCACGAATAGAAAGCTCTGGTGTATGCTACTCCTTGTACTGTCTTTATCTCCCTGTTGTCCTTCGTAGCTGCTCCTTTTCCACCCCAAGTCCTTCCTCTGCTCTTAATCTTGTACCCCCCAGCTTGAGTGTTCTCTTTAAAATCCAGTTTGTTCTGTCAAAGAAAAGCATCCTAGGTTTGTCAGATCCACCGAGCTCTGCTTTGCAACAACAAGTTTTATTCTAGCAAATGTAAAGGTTAAGTCTTGATAATAAAATCACAAACAAAGATAGAAAAGGAAAGCAGAAGATGAGGGAGCAGGGGCTTAGGATTGGACACCAGGTACTGCTGAGGTTGTCATTTAAGGCGTGTGCGATCCACACTTGGTCCTGGAGGCAGAGGCTGGTCCAGCAGCATTCAGCCTCTGGATCTGCCTTTCAGAGGGAATAACTGTACTGCGTTGCCCTGGAGAGGAAATGGGTCAGTACCGAGAGCAGCAACTCAAAACATATATTTTTTTTTTTTCTGCTGCCTCCTAATTATCCTTCTTCTGATCTTTTAATTTAGGCAACATTGTGTTTTTTAATAATCTCTAAGGTGCGGGTGAGAATACAAAGTAATTGTTTAAGCTTGCCTGGAATCTAATTGCCCTTAGCATTCATGGGGTTTTTTAATATGTTGACTTCTTATGAGACTTATTTTCTGTAGAGGAGGTCGCTCGAATTAGTTTTCTCTGATTCTTTGCTTCCCAACAGCATGACTTGCGCTGTAAAAATTTTTAATGCTTTAATAATAATATGAGTGGTGTATAATAAAATAACAGTCAAGTCTCTGGCCGTTCTGATAGTCCTGCAGTTGGACAGGCCGGTGACTTTCCATGGAGACCGTGTGCAGCCTTATTAACAGTGCAGCTAATCAACTTAGCCTTTAAGGAAACTGCCCAAGTCACTTCAGCGTTGCGCTGCCGTTCTGGGAGCTCGTGCAGCTGCGGGGTACAGGAGTGTGTTGTGATGTTGCTGGGTGTTTTGCTGGCAGCAAGGAGTAGAAAGAACTTCCCCGCTTTCACACCTTCCTTCTGGTTTCACATGTAGCCCATAAAAATAACACAGCAAATGGCTTCAATAGCCACAAGTGGGAGGTTATTTCTGAGCTTTATTTTCTCCCCAAACGGCAAACAGCAGGGAGGGAATCTCATGATATTACTATTCCTTTTATTACTTCTAGAGTAATCTATAAAAGTGGGGGGAAGGACGAAACAAACAAAAAAAAAAAGAGGATCTTTCATGGTCACATTCCAATCTATTTATGGCTTCATAAGAGGTTGTAATATAAAGCTACAGAGGATAAACACTCAATTGAATTTGTCTAAACTGAGCCCAGGTAAGACAAAGGTGACACTTTGGCTTCATTCATGAAGAGTGAGATTCTCTCCAAAGAGAACCAGCACCGGGCCTGCCTTGCGTCCTCTGCACCACTGCACATTTCACTCAAAATGAACAAACACATTCTTGTTATCTTAGTGATGGGTAACAGTCATCCTCCCTGATGAGAAGAAAGGTGGATGTAGCTTGCCTTTCTTCCTTTGATTTTCTTTCCTTGAGCTTGCAGCCTTTCAGATCCTGTCTGGTTGAAACTACAGGAAGAACCTGTGCCTTTTTTTTTTTTTTTTTTTTTTACACTGGAAAAGAAAGAGCACAACTGAGTTTGTTGAAAAGTTTGAGCATCTGTTAGAATTCTTCAGGATTCCTTCAAACAGGTTTCCTATGGATGAATAAGTGGACCTAAGAATGCTTATTTATCTCCTGAAATTGGAGTGTGAAGGTGTCACGTGGCACAAAGATGTTGCGTAAGGAAGAAGTGTGGATGTCCTGTGGCTGGGAGGGCTTTGGGCTCCCATTGGTAAAGATGACCTGGGTTCACTTTCCCTCTGATATCAAATTCAGCCCCTCTGATGTCCCTGTCTCTGTCTTGCTGCGGGACATGGAATAGCCTTTGTCTGTGCTCTGCTGGTGACTTGTGGCTTTATTATCCAGCATTGGCCTGGTTTTGTGGCTGTTGCAGGGTTATCTTTGCCACAGCGTTTCGCTGGGAGGTCAGGCGTTTTTAAAATGTAACCGTGTTGAATTCTCCTGTTAATGGTACATCATATCCATTAGTTTTTAATTTCAATCTAAGATTTTGATCTCGCACTTCCGAGAGTCTGTTGACAAAAATATATCACCTAGAAATACCTAAGGTCACTTGTAATCGTACCTTGAATGTTCAAAATTAGTTTTCAAATACATTCAGCAATTATCTGTAAGAGAAAAATCCCTGATATTAAGGGATTCATTGTAAGTTGACTGATCTGATGCTTTTTCAGTGCCACAATAGAAACTTTAGTCAACTGTTCTCTTTGGGCATTCAGACAGGTGAACGGATGGGGCTGTTGCTTTTTGCCTGCTGGTTTTCGTTGACCAGGAAATGAAAATATTCCACGCAGACTAGGCATGGCTCCTTCATAGCATACAGTGGAAAAAACCAATGTGATAACACTGTGGTTTGTGGATTAGAGTGTTTTATCACAGGTATCCGCAGAGAGCAGGCTAGGATATCATATGCACATAATACAGCAGTACCTCTGAAAATGCACCATTGCCTTTTTTTGTCAGTCCTGAAACGTGTTGCCCTGTGTAGCACATCCCATCTCCATGCACATCAGTCCTCATTCAGTATGCAGGAGGTGAGCATAGAACGTGAGCTGCTTCAAAATAAGCTGTTCTGGTAAGGTTGAAGAGGGATGCCGTCGGTTATGATATCCTGCCCTTCTATACTAGTGTGAATCATGAGTACTTTAGGAAGTTTTCTTAAATAGTAATTTGGAATTTGCTACTCCAAAATTGTAACATATATGATGCTTCCGAAAGAGAGAGCTTGCGTTGACAATATTTTTCAGCCTCATTTCTCCTTTTGAAAGTAATGTAACCTTATATAGCACCAACTTTCTTCAGAAAACTTGAACTATCTACACTTCAAGATGTCAACTGCAAGAAGATTTAGGAAGTTATATATTGCTTCAAGAACTCAAAGGCACGTACGCTGACCTTTTAATAATAATGAAATGGATGACTAAAGCATTACAATAGATCTAAATAGTTAATAGTTCAATAGTTTGAAGGTCTGTTACATTTCTTATTCAAATTAAGAAGTGGCATAGCAATTTTGGATGCTTCCCAAAGGCTTTTTTCCTTTTTTCTGCCTAAAAAATATTTCTCTACAACTAAAATAAATTGTTGCAGGCTACATAAATCAGTGGAAATGATCTTATGTCCACCAGTAAAAGGTCCTCTGCAGCGATGTGTGCTCATTCTTGAGGTCATTCATAGAGCAGTTAATGCTATTTGATTTGGTTTTAAGTTTTCTTTTCAACGTCCGTTTCATTCTTCTCTATTTCTTAACTATTACATTTCCAGATTGCATTTTCATTCTGTGGTGCTTTGGGAGACTGTAAATTCCTTACTAAATGTCTCATCTGATGCATTAATATTGCTAACTTGAAATGTGCTTATGATTTAGAGCAGGCAAATCCTTTCAGGGTGGAAGTCGCTCTCAAATACTTCTTGTCATGTATAAATTGCAGAATGCACTTTCTTTGCTAACCGGTGTCAGGTGTTCCATCAATTCTTGATGAATTTCTATTTCTTTTTATGTTCTGAAGTTGTCATGAATTGCTGTCCTAAAAACGATGCAGGAAGGGAAAAATATAAAGCTGAGAGCTGCAGTGTGTGCCAGGCTGTAGAGTGCTGCTTTGATCAGTAAAATAGAAAAGTTTCCCCCATATAACTGTATCACATTCAGACTGCAGTCTTTTTTGGGAGCTTTCTTAGCCTCTGCTTGTCGATAGCTGCCTGTTTAGTTGCACACCCAAGTCACATAAAACGTTCGATTTCTTTTCTCTTTTTAGACAGATAACAAATCTCTTCCTAGAATGGAACTTTTTTTTTTGTGTGTGTGTGTGTGTATGTGTGCTTATTAATTTAAGTGACACGATGTTATTAAATTAAACCATACACACACAACTTCTGGTTTGATAGAATTTCAGTTAAAATGTTCTGACGAATTTCCATCTGTTACTTCCCAGCTCGTGCATGGACACTGAAGCACAGCAAACTAAATGTGATGCCCAGGAACCAGAAGGATGTGTGAAGATTTGTGTTCTGATTGTAGTGTCAAATTAAAAAGGATAAAAACTGACTTAACTGCTTGTAAGATAAGTGCTATAAGCAAAGCATATCGTGGTAACGTTTGTGCTTTCCTGGACTTTTTAATGTTGCAATATATCAACCCTAAATAAGGTCAGATGATAGAGCGAGCCAGGTTAATGTTGGTAAGATAGCCAAGGGAAGGTGTCATGGAGGGACTTAGGGAGTCGTTGGATATATGGATTAGAACCAGAACAAAAGGAGACAAGTGACCAGGGATGTAAGTGACCAGGGATGCAGATGGAAGTGTTGGAAAAGAAGTGAAGAGACCCTCATAGAGCAGTACAGAGGAAGATTATCTTGGTTGTTTTTTTTTCTGGTTAAACATAGTAGGCTAAGAATAGGGGAAGAAAGGAGCTGCATGACACCTTTTTTTGTTGTTGTTGTTGTTTTTTGTTTGTTTGTTTTGAGATATCATACACTTTTCACAAACTGCATCACGAAAGACTTAAATATTGTCATGTTGTACACGGTAAAACTGCAGAGATTGTAGAAGCGTTCAGCAGCAACATATAGTGCATCTTGATATAGATGGAGCTGAACTGATTGCAACGTAGCTGGTACTTTTTATACTTTTTTACATGGAAGGGTTGACTCATAAAATAGAGTAATTGGTTTAAAAACCAAAAAGAAAACAACGCAGGAAGTAATTTAATGCAAGAATATATTATACCACTCTTAATTTCAGTTGCATAATTTTCACAGAATGTTGAATAAAATTTGCCTGTCATTTTCAGCACCTTTCATGAAGCTGGCCCAGACTGTCCTAGAGGAATATTTTGCCCATCTATATCATGACTTGCCATGCAAACTGCATTCCTCCTGACCAACGGAACAAAATTTTCCAGTGTTTCTGATTTTGGAGCCCAAGGAACAAAGTATTCTTGGCAGCCAGGCTGTTCCCGTGTGAATTCTCTTCTGCAAAACATCAGTGTGATCATTAGTCTTTTTTTTTTTTTTTTTTTTTTGAGCAAAACATAAAAATGTCTTCTCCAGCTTTCCCCTCCCTTTGTAAACATGTCCAGCTCTTGTAATTGCTATACCTAGTGAAATCTCAAATGAGAAATTTGCAAAATGTACCCAAAAAAGCCAGCAGTGACCATGCGTGCAGGTTGTTTTGGTTTTGAAAGAATGATGAATACACTGCAATGTTACCTAGTAAGAGATTTTTTTTGTATTTCCTTAAAATTTGTGTCTATGAAAATTAACACTGTTGTCACATTGGTCATAACTACTAGTATTGTGTGGTTTGATCTAGAGGATTTTGTGGTATTCCTCTAAATTGCATGATTTCTCATGTATTGTTGTAACACAAATCTGTTGAAGCTCATATACCATAAACCTACTAGAAAAATAGACTGTTTATATAAGCAACAGATTGTGACTATACTTAAGCATTTATATACTTTCCACATGGAAGAACAGGGAAAGAATTAAGACAGCAGCTCTAACGTTAACTATTTTTTACATCTTTAGTATGCTTAGACTTGAAAGAAATTATAACTATTCACTCCCTCCCACAAAAAAAAAAAGAAAGAAAAAGGAAAAAAAAAAGAAAAATGACTGAAGTATGATAATAAAAACAACAGCTGGGAAGTCAAAAAACAGCATAGAATAGAATTAACAATACTAAGTAGCAGCAAATTAGAATCATAGAATCACCAAGGTTGGAAGACCTACAAGGTCATCCAGTCCAACCATCCACCGTTGTCTAAACCATGTCCCTCAACACCTTGTCTAAATGTTCCTTAAACACATTCTGGGCTGGTGACTCCACCAGCTCCCTGGGCAGCCCATTCCAGTGCCTGGCCACTCTATTAGTATTCATGTAGTTATAATGAAGATTAAACTAGTAAAAATTTTACTTTTTTTTTTTTTTTTTTCCATATGGAGGCAGTTTATTGTTCCTAAGCATGTGGAAACAAATCATGGACTAAAAAGTGATTAAAATTGATTCCTGTAAAATTTGAAATATGGTGGAATATCATTTAATGGCTATTTGTAGTTTTTTGTTTGTTTGTTTGTTTTTCGTGCATAACTTAAAAATTCAGCAATCAATCAGAAAAGCAACAATCCAGGAAATTCTATTTCAGCAGCAAACAGCTATATCTTTGTGGATTTTCTTCCTAAATAAGTAATTTTTTTCTTTTTTTTTCTATTTTTTTTTCTCTTCACCGAAGTCATTTTCAGTGGACTTCCTGTCAATTCAGCTGGTACTGAAGTGATGTATGTATGATTTCACGTAGAAGTATCCCACATCTGAAGGCACGGACCTGGGCCTTTTGCTTAGCCACCATCATTGCAACAAGAAACTGACTGAAATCTCCATTTGTGTTTGTGGCGTGGCCTCTGTGAAGTGTACGGGCCTCCACTTGAACAGCAGCAGTTTACCTGCTATGCCAGTGTTAGTCTCTGTGTTGTTTGGATGACTTGGGGGTGAAGGAGAAAGCGTAATCCTCCATTTTTGACAGAAGGCGATGTTTTATTAGTGTCAGCTGTTGAGCTCCCAGTGAGGCATAGCATCTAGCTTGGCCTAGAGGTACCTGAGCATCCCCAAGGAACCCATGCAGGTGTGGCTGGTACAACAGAGTCTACCCTGGGCCTGGACCACCTTCAGGTGTCTTTTGAGGAGCAACAGCTGCTCAGGACAGACCAGCAAGAACAGGGTGGGCTTCACCATGGAGGCAGGAGGAATTCTCAGCCATGCTAGGTGCTCCTGGGTCACCCTCCTGCCCTTTGGCTATTACCTTCCAAGGATCCCACATAACCCTTGTGCCGTATCTACCAGCTTGAAGCATACATTATGGCATCAGGTAAATTGAGGCTTCCCAGATAATGCTGGACGCTGAGCTGCCAGCAACCCAATCTAGCTCTAGGCACGTTTCCATCACAGCACAGGGCGCTGTTCAAGAGCCTATACCTAACAGTAAGCGTTGAGTTTGATGAAAACAAATATAAAACAAATGGGTTCTAGAGATTTATACGTGTTTGTATTTGTTATTTGATATAATAAATGAGCCCACATAGAAGTCTTTTCTCAGTGTGCTTGGAGGACATTCCGCTGTCTCTGTGCAAATTTAAGCTGTCAGTTGTTCAGATTTCAATTTATTTGTATTTAGTTTTCACAAATTAGCCTGGTTCCCTGTGAAATCTAGCCACCTCAAATATTTGAAATATTTCACCTCAGCCGTTTGAAGTACATGTGCACGAAGAAGATCTTGCATACACCTCACTGTGAACAGGCTTTTGGTCTTAGCATTATATTTGGGCTGTGTCATATATCAGTACTTTTCATTGTAGCCTTATCCAGAAAGAGCGGTTGAATATATCAGCTTGAATATTTTTTGAACTAAATGTGCTTCCTCTGTCCAAATTTGATGACTGCTTTTTGACTCATAAGAGTACTTACAAGAGAAGCTGTATTTTTCAACTCAACTATATCACGTACCAACAAATAATCCGTGGTCTTATTTCAGCTCTAATGGAAAAGAGATCTAGTTCCTTTCCTGGGAAACAGTATATTCATTATGTTTTTTGCTCATGTCATAAAGCATAACACCCTTTAACAGTGGGCTGGGATATCAGATTTGTGGTGAAGACAGGATGTCATCAAGTTATTCTCCTCCAACTTTGTAGTCCCGTTTGTTTTATAGCCTCCCCTGCTGTCAGTAACCACTGAAGGTGTACCACATGTCCAAGACCAAGACTTAACTGCATTTGGTGCCCAGCCTCTGTACTGACAGTGGGTCTACCACACTGGGTTTGCAGCAAACTGGAAATTGTTTGCCAAGTGTGCAAGTTCACTTTTCTGTGATATCACTGAGTTTTCCATCTCACTGGACTAGCTGTGAGCTGCTGTATTCGCCAGGGTGATGGGAATCACTGAAGCATTCGGGGCCATTTTTCTGGAGTCAGAGAAACCTGAAGAAGGAGATCTTGGTTTCAGTAAGACGTTGTCTTCAGACTGTGCCAACACTGTCGTATTTCGCTCTAAAGCACAATCACAAGCTCTGCAGCTTGTCCCATCACATGGACACTGACCTTCCTTCAGGCTACTGTGTTTAGGGAACACCACAGTCAGCATTCCTCGCTGCTGATCTCAAGTAATGACTGAAAATGAAAAGGGGACAGGTTCAGTGCTTACCCTGACCAAAGCCGTGTGTGCTTTTCCATCATTTTTAGAAATTTCCTTTGAAAGAGCTGAGAATGCATGATCTATTTTAAATACTGCTTCAGAAGATGGAATTATTTTTGGTTTAAATGAAATCAATAAGCAGTATTAAATCTAGAATAAGGTTTAAGTGAGCAAAAAAAAAATAAATTCACTGACCCTCAGTCATGCCATACGTATCAGGACTGATATGACACTCCTTATTACTTAGTTAATATCCGCTTTCCGTAAAGCGAACTGCTTAGTAAACCAGCAAAATCTCAATCCAAAGGCATGCATTTAGTATCTCCTTTCTTCCAGACTTCCTTTTATGTGGGGTCCTGATCCTCAAAAACCCTGGACGTTACTCATTTTGGCTTCCACCTGTGTATCAGATCTTCCCAAGGTTTTTCTGTGTAGCCAATGTCAAAGTCAGGTCGTTGGTAGCATCATGCTTTGTGTTTCCATCCCCTGTACTGCTTTGCTACAAACTGGTGTGGCATGGCTGAGCTCCCCAGGCTCCTTGCCTTAAGCAGCACATCCACCTGGCAGACATCACCTTGCCCCTGCTCTCATAGTCATACATTGCAGAAATGATTGGGTTTTTCCAACGGGCAAGTGTTTTCAAGTCCTTTGTTAAATACAAGGTGGCTCTCCTTTGCTGGCTTTCATTTCCCCAACACTCATCTCTTTGCTGTTTTCTTGCCTCACAGTTGGAATTATGATGTTGGTTCCTTCATTTGCTGGAGTGAGAATGGTCTGAAATAAATAAGAACATTGCTTACATCTGTGAAAGTGTCGCCTAGCAAAGTCTGAATCTTCATGAAATGTTAATTCGTTTTCATAACTTACATCTGTTATTTCTCACAGTATTTGATATATTTTATGTGCTTTTGTGATCCTAATTTCAAAGGAAAGAGAAATTGTGTTCAAATGGAATCTTAGATTCTATTTTTGAGACCCTTGTTGCAGGATGTGGGATTCATCTGGTCAAATACGTGCTGTAGCTGCCTCCACCTGAGTCATAACTAGCGGTCACTGGTCATTCTTGGTACATGTGAGGTGAGTTGGGCAGCCCTGAGGGGTTCAGCTTTACCCTAAAACAGTGGAGCTGCATCACCCCTATCGATCTCAACACTGGAGCCTGGGATTCTTGATTGAAGACTTGAGCCTCCCTCGCTCAGAGGGAGACTTCTGTCACAGGGGTTGTGCATATATTGGCGTGGTGAATTCCAGCTGAAAACTGTACAGATAATCTCTGAATATATTCCGGTAGAACTTTGGCCATATGGTTAAACAGGTCTTGCAGTAATAATCTTTTCAGATTAGCTTCTCACTGTTGTTGAAGATTGTTTTAAAGACGATAACTATGCAGAAAGGCATCATAAATATCTGCTACTTCATCAGCGTAAGACTGCAGTTGAACTCACTGTATTAACTTTGAATTGAGTGTCCTGTACGTGCACCCTCTTGTCATAGCAGAACATGAGCTAGAGTAGTTCTTTTAAAGTAAAAAATAAAAATAAAAGAGTGAATACATTTCTGCTTCATCTCCTGAGATGCTTAGTGACTCTCTTCCTTCAGAGCAACAGGAGGTTCAAGTCAAAAAAAGCTTGTTTGGAGCTTATTTGGAACATGCCAATAATAGCAGTTGTTGGTAATGATTCTGTTCCGTATGAGTACATGACACGCTCCTTCTCTCTTGTGATAAAAGCTTTAAATGTGAGTACCCAGGAAGTGCCAGCATTCTAATTGCTCCCTGTAGTTAAGTACATAAAAATATCAAATGCATAAAATATTTTGGTATAAAAAGGAGTAGATGGTTAAAGAAATAGGGTACACTTAAAAATCCAGGAATATACATGGAGGTATAAGTATCTTATAATGCCTGACACTGACTTTTCTTCAAGCTCCAGATACTGGTAAGAGAATTTAGCAGTTACATAATAAATGTGTTTGAGGTTGCTCGTCAACCACATTTGAATTGGAGACCTTTGATCTCCAGGCAGATTCTTCTAACATGACAAATTTCCATTTCTTGTTCGTTGTAATACTCATTCAGAAATGCTAAAACGTGGAAAGATCTGCAGTGACCTGGAAGTTTAGACTTCATCTGCATTGCTCATGAGGCTCATGCATCCTGTACTTATTTGGCTGATGTGCTATCAGTTTGAAAAGATCCCAGAGTTAAAATAACAAACACAAAGTAGAAAAAACAAAGCAACAAAAAAAAAATCATAAGTGATACTGAAAAGCCTTTTAGAAAAAGAATTATTATTCTCATTTTATTTCCAGATCAACTTATTTTGTCATTTTTTGAATTAAAACTTCTGCTAGCCATTGGAATGTTAAGGACAAAATTGCCATAAAAACTGTACGTTAAGTCAAAAAATCATACTGCTGTGATCCAGTGAATGTGAAGTGCTAAACTGCTGCTATACATTATACACTTCATTATACACGTATCCATTACAGCAGCAGGTATATCCGATGATTTTCAAGGTATATTAAAAATATTTTACTTAAATGAGATCCTTATTGTTGGGATTTAAAAACACGTAATGTTCTATTTTACAAATCTACAAACGCAGCTATTTTTAGAACTGACAGAAAAGTTCCTCTGAAACTGAGTCATGTTAGAAGGTTTTAGCTGGGAGTGCATGGAATGATTCAGTAAGACTGAGTGACTGCAATGATCAAGTAAGACAACATTGTTTTTAACAAGCAAAAGTGGGGAAAAAAAGTGCTAAACACATTCTGTGTTTGGATGCTTGGATTGCCTAAAAAAAGTCCTAATAGCTAGTAGTATTGCTCCGTAGGGAGTATCTTTAAGTCATCCTTTTCCTACTGAGTTTAGCATCCTCAATAGGAACGTTCATTCATAAATACAGACCTTTCTCAGTTATCCTGGGTGGTATCAAATCATATTTTGTGGTTCTGAATTAAAAAGGTTTTATAATAGAACTCTGAATATTTTTATTATGAGAAATGCAGTATTTTTATTCCTCCCAAGAGCCTGTATGCTTTGTGTTTAAGCTGCTTGAGTGGCTTACTTTTTTTGTGTCTAGCTGATTTCTCAACTGTTTTCTGTTGCCATGGATTGGTTGGATTGGAAGGGATCTTAAAGGCTATCTAGTTGTAGCCCCATTGCCATAGGCAGGGACACTTTCAACATGATCAGGATGCTCAAAGCCACATTTAAACCAACTTCGAACACCTGCAGTGATGGGAAATCCACAGTTCTCTGGGCAGACTTTTAGTGTCTCACCACCTTCATTATGAAGACAAGTGAGGTAAAGATCTGCACTTTTCTATGAAGTAGAAAAGTGTGAAAGGAATGTTGGTATATTCTACTGTTTCTGCTATTTTCCAAATCTCTTGAATATCCATTTTATATGCACCATTGTCTTTCATAACGTCAGACCCCTTTCCACTGCCCTGAGCATAATGGTTACATTTGAAAATTACATTCTCTATGTCTTATTGCTCACATCAGCTCTACCATCTAGTTACAAATTCTTTGTATACCGTTTATGTTAGAACCTAAGCATGGTATTTGATTAGGGATCAAGATACCCAAATTTAGTTTTCTGCCTTTATAGGAAGAGATTCAGCTGCATAAACTCTGAAGTCTAGAGACTTTCCAGAAGCCCTACATTATTCTGCGTGGCTCTCAGCTGCTAGGCTAAAGGACTCCAGTCTTCCTTAGATCTTGTGTAATTTCTCCTAGCCTTAGTAGAGCTCCTGAATAAAGAGGCAGCCTCAGAATTTGTTAGATACCTGTGTTGATTAACTGAATTATTAGCTTGATTCCTACATGCCTAAGTTCTTGCTGTAGTGCAGGGACATCTGGTCAGGAGGGAAATTGAGTTCATTGGCAACCATGTGTATAATAAACTGGCATCCTGTGGTGTGCTTTGGATTATCTGTGACATCTGCCTGGGCTAGAAATTATGTTGTAGGACCTGCAGAGGATCAGATGTATGTTCTTTATAAATGGCGTCTGGAGGGAAGGCAGGAGAGCTGAGTGCTCATGCAGTGACACTAGATGCTGGTACTTCAGTAACCAAACTGAGCCCTCAGTGACCATTGGCCCCATTGGTCCTGCAGGAGGCCTAGGAACTTTGGTAACTGTAGACATCTACATCTGAATTTTGAAAATTGTGGATCTGTGAGTTGAATTTTACCTTTCTGAGGACTTGGATATGAATTTAGCACATTTTTCTTGTTTGTCTATTTGCCTGTGACAACTTGAGACTTCACTTTCATGTGTATACAAGAAACTAGTAGTCCATCAACTGTCCCATTCAATTAACTAACGCTCTTTGATGTTTGGCCTATAAACCTTACTCAAGATGTTCACTCAATGAATGATACCCTGTTGTGTGCATTGCCTGTGTCTTAGGAAATCTCTGAAAAGGTATCACTAATTCTGATGAATCATTCTAGCAGATAGTACCATGATTGGCAAGTCACACCTGCAAGCTCCTTATCAAGTCCTTCATTGACTTTTTGCTACTGAAACATTGCTTCAATTTTATGAAATTCAACTGTATGAAGTATGCAAATCTGAGGTTTACAATTGCCTTCTCATCAGAATACAGCTAGAATCACAGAATTGCAGAGGCTGGAAGGGACCTCTAGAGACCATCGAGTCCAGCCCCCTGCCATAGCAGCTCCCTAGCCCAGGTTGCACAGGTAGGCGTCCAGGCGGGTCTTGAATGTCTCCAGAGAAGGAGACTCCACCACCTCTCTGTGCAGCCTGTGCCAGTGCTCCGTCACTGCACTGTGAAGAAGTTCCCACGCACATTTGTGCAGGACTTCCTATGCTTCAGTTTGTGGCCATTTCCCCCTTGTCCAATTGCCACACACTGCTGAGAAGAGCCCAGCCTCATCCCTAGGACTGAAATCAGAGCCAAAGTCAAACTACATAATAACACCAATAACAATACCTCACATTTCTGGATTATTTAAGGATTTCACAGTGTTTTGCAAACATTGATTAACACCACAGCCGAGTGAAGTGTGTGTTGTTAGCTTGTGCTCGTGCCTTTGAGAGCGACTGGTGAATGAAAAATAAGCTCATTCTGAGAGTTATCATTCATACTGTTAGCTTGCACTTCACCTGGATGGTAGCGCTTCTTCCATATTCAGTGAAAGACAGCGAGTGTACGCCCATCCATATAAAAGGCAAGTGCAAGGGTCTTGCTGCCGCCAAAAATATTAGAAACAGGGACTCAGAGTGCACTTCCTATTTGCATTTATTCCAGTGTGTGGAATTCATGTTGTGCAGATGTCTCTATCTCAGTTTGTTACCCTTGGATTTCTTTACAGTCAAGATCTAGTCAATGTAAAGTGCGATTAATCTCATTCTAAAGTAGGTGTCTGAATAGATCAGTCTGACTTTAAAGGATGCCTGGGCTGAGTAGTTCAGATATGGGAGAAATGAATCTCATCCTACTTGTTCTGTGGGCAAAACTGCTATGTTTTTGTCCTTAAAAATGCACATTTAATTTTACCAAGCCACAGTTAGCACACCAGATGTAGAATTGTCTCAGAATAATTCTGTACTAAGTGTTTGCAACAGATTGTTGTATCAAAATTTTCATTTAATTAAAAATACAAAATAATTGCTTCATAATTTTATGCAGCCACAAGGCCAATGCCTTTTATGTATTTTTGGGTTTTCTAGAGCAGTGAGAAAGGAAAAGAACAAGGTTTTGACATGTGGGAATGAGGAAAATTTCTAGGACTTCTCCTTAATGTGATCACTGAGCTTCGCTCAGTTTCCTTACACATCTTACAGAACACTAGAGAACCTCGGGTGTCCAAATGGGCACTTTAAGAATGTGTGTTCCTCTATGTCATACCTACGATGGTGCAGGGGGCTTGGCTACTGGCTTCTGTCTGAGTTGCACTGAACATCCACAAATGGAGACCTGATAAGGTTTTCATCAAGATCAAGGTCCCCAAACTTTTCTACGAGTGAGTTCCAGTATGCTAAGTGTTTGGGTCAATTATTTTATTTTATTTGTTTGACTCATTGCTGAGTGTAGTGAACAGTGCATATGCAGATGATAGAGGAGAGGGTCATCTGCACTGCATCTGCAGTACTGCTGAGGCATCTGAACTCTGGGTGTCCATCCCCAAAGCAGAAACTTAACTTTGTCTCCAATATTATTTCAGACAACACTGGAGAGCTGCATTTAAGCATCTGCATTAATTCCTGGATCTTCCTTTTATCTACCATGCCAGTAGGCACATTTGTGTAAACACCTATGTTTAGATTTCTTGAACACTAAATTGTTCTCATTTAAAGGAAAAAATCATGTCCTGTACAGTTTGCAGCAGGGAGGATTTCAGAGAAGCATAGTTCATCCACACTGAAACTGCAGAAATTTACTAATCCAATCTCTCATTCTCATCCTGATAACCTTTATTTTCCATCAGCCGTGTTTCTTTCACAATCATGTCTGATGTGACTTTCAGGGTAAATAGGCAGTCTTTGAAAAGTAAATTAGTAGGATTTACAATATATTTGTTGTTATTCGCCATCACCTAATGTTTCTACCACCTCCATATTTGGATGTTAACATTGTGCTTCCCCAAAGCACCCAAGAATTATATTAATGTGTTTCGATGACTTTTCGTACATCCAGAGATTGCTTCATATTGGAAGAGAGCATATCTCCATGGGATTTTAGGAATGTTGACGTTTTTCTGCCAGCTTTTACTGAGAACAGATGTCTCAGATGTCTCAGTAATCAGAAATACAGCAAACCCCACCCCTCCCTTCACACACAAACAAATAAAAATGGCTTATCTTCCCCCAAAATCATGAAACAGTGTAAAACACTAGGAAAGCCTCTGTAAGATTGTAGTAAATTTGTATATACAGGACCTGCATCACTGTGTTACTGAAACCAATAAATAGTTTGATGCTGAATATCTTACAGTTTTGTTTTGTGAATGTTATTCACATGCTGATCACTCCGTTTACCAGGCAGTTCTTTGAAATTCCTTTATGTGTTCGAAGGCTAAAAAATGATTAAAATATGAAGAAGGCACAGCATGTTGCTAATTCACACTAAAGAGGATGAATATTTAAGCTTCACATTTACCGTGAAAACACAAGTGATGCATTGTGGGATATCTATAGCGCCTGCAAAAGTATATTAAGTGATTCACTCAGTATTTTTCCTAAGTTAAAACTGACCTAAGTAAGGTCAGTGTAGCTGGAGAACATGGATATTCCGAAACCTACTCATTTTTTATAGCTGCAGACACATATTAAATATCTTTAAATGGATCTTATTTATTATTATTATTTTTTAAGTATTTAAACTCAGCAAAGTTCAAACGTATGCTGCTTAAATTGGGAAGGGCAGGTTCACGAGTTCCTGTGTGGATGTAGTGCTAACTCTGAAGCCTTTTCTTAGTGAAAATGCGAGGCGAGAAGAAAGGCCAGAAATCTTAGCAGTCTGCAAGTGAGGGACTTCAGACGAAAGGGAAATGATGAACTGTGGGCGGTACAGGGAGAACATGAGTCATGCTACGAACCCAAGTGGATCTCAGTGTTTGCTTTATCTGCGCCTACTACATGAAGGGGAGCAATGGTAAGGCAAACTGCACAGGAACTTCTCCTGTAGTCTAAAAGCTGTGAAGCTGTATGAGGGCAACACTGCGCAGTGTAATAAACCCTGCTGTATCCGAATGAATGTGTTAATTCCTTTGTTTAACGATTTTTCTTGTCACTTTGGCTGGTGAGCATAACGGTTTGTCTCTGATGTATCTTGGGAAAGCAGCAAGTCATCATACTTATTTGGAAATGAAATGACTGGTGTTTACGTGAAGAGATAAATATTACAAATTAACTAATATTTCAAACTGACCATATGCAAAGGAAGCTGTGTATTACATTTAGCACCACTCCAAAGTTTATTTTAAAACTTAATAGTCTGTAAACTCATCAAGGTTTATAGGTCTTCAAATACAACTATGATTTTGGATTAACCTATCTTCTCAAATTGGACACTGTGATTTTCCTACAAGAGGATTACCTTTTTGTCTTGTATTTGTAGAGACATTTTTTTTTTGTCAGAAAGTAAGAAGGTTGGGATGATAGTAAATTCACCTTGTCCTTGCTTAGAAAAGGTGTAAGTAAATAATGAATGTGGACAGGCCGAGCTGCCTGCTGTGTGCACACTGTAGCAGGTTGGTAGTTTCTTGTGCCATTATTGTCAGAAGGACAGCGTGGTTGTGGTTGTGCTGGTAAATGAAAAGCAGAGCTGTAATCTGAAGGCTCCGAATTGGGAATTGACACATTAGTAAAGCTGCAGTCCAACACTAATTTAAGTGGGAGCCTTATTAGTCCACACAGGAATGTGATTTGCTATTCCATCTCTTAAAATTTCTGTTGTCTTTCTCTAAGAAGAATTTTAGATTGCTCCCATGAAATGCTGTAGTGTGTCTTCATGTGACTGCTTTTCAATCATGGTGTTTCTGTCCTAAATGAACAATGAAAAGCAGACTAGCAGCACAACTTTTTCACTTTTTATTCAGATTTTCACCCTAAATTTACCTTGGGATAAAAAGAACATAAAATGCAGCTTTCATAATCCAAAATGAATATAACTGTAGTAAAAAAATTTACTCTAGAAGTGTTGATAGCTATTGTAAAAATTGTGAGTTGACAAAAGAAGCCTGCATTGTATGAAAGACAGGGAAGCAGCTCAAAATATGATTGGGTTAATGAAAGAGCTTAATGCAACACTAAGCTTCATCAAATGAGAGCTTACATTGTCTACAAAACCCTTTATTGTATGGCTTTTGGCACTGTTCATCCCTCCCCTATTATCCATCTGTTTTATTTTCTCATATTCCAGTCACACCCTTAATCATCCAGTTGCATTCCACTCATTAAATAGAATAGAATAGAATAAATACAATATAGTAGTTTAACTGGAAGGGACCTGCAAAGACCACCAAGTTCAAATTGCTGACCACTTCAAGGGCTTACCAAAAGTTACAGCACAGTACTGGGGCACTGTCCAAATGTCTCTTGTGCTCCAACAGGTTTAGGGCATCAATTACACCTCTAGGAAGCCTGTTGTTGTGTTTGAACACCCTCATACTGAAGAAATTTTTCCTGATACCCATTCTGAACCTTCTCTGGTACAGCTTTGTGTGGTTCCCATCCTTCCATCAGTTCCCAGGGGTAGAGCCCTCTCTACCTCCCTCAGCTTCCCCTCTTCAGGGAGCTGTGGTGACCATGAAGTCACCGCTTGGACTCCTCCAGATCAGACAGTTCAAGTGCCCTTAGCCTCTCCTCATAGAACCTGCCTTCTCTTACTTCCAATCACTTCTTTCCCAGTCCTCATCACAGGACTGTAGGGGTTGGAAGGGGCCTCTAGAGACCATCTAGTCCAACCCCCATGCCAAAGCAGCTCCCTAGCCCAGGTTGCACAGGTAGGCATCCAGGCGGGTCTTCAATGTTTCCAGAGAAGGAGACTCCACCACCTCTCTGTGCAGCCTGTGCCAGTGCTCCGTCACTGCACTGGAAAGAAGTTCTTACATGCAATTGTGTGGAACTTCTATGTTTCAGTTTGTGACCATTTCTCCTCCTCCTATTGCCACACACTGCTGAGAAGAATCCAGCCTCATCCCTTTGCCTCCCGTTCCTTAGATATTTATAGACGTGGATCAGATCCCCTCTGAGTCTTCTTTTCTCAAGGCTGAACAGTCCAGGTCAGCCCTTTTTCAAAAAAGAGATGCTCCAGGCACTCCCTCAGGTGCCATCATTTAGCCGTGCCTTCGCATCTGGGAATTTCTCTGTGAACAATCCCCAGAGGACCTGCGACTGGAAACAGTTTTCCCAGCATCAAAAGAAGTTATGTTTTGGTCAGTATTGACCAACTGCCATCATAGCTCACGTCCGAAAGGCGGCAAGTGAGAAGCTGACTTGAGAGGAAACAGAAGATTCAGAGTAGTAGAGAATATGGCAAAATTCAGAAAGGTTTTTGTGCTGGCCTAGACTTCTGCATATACGAGTATCCTCATTCATGTAGTTCTGTAGACTTCTGTGTTTGATGATCAAAAAAAACCAAAAACAACAACAACAAAAAACTATCATGAACATAAGATTAATTTAAAAAGTTATTCTATTTTAGCAGCTGTTTCAGAGAGTGATCAGAATATAACTGCTAGTCAGGAGGATCTGACACCTTCCATCACTGACTGTTGAAAGCCAGGAGTATGTATCCAGGGAAGGCTAATTCTTTCTTCGCTTTCATTAAGAGGCTCCTGCTAACCACTGGTAAGAGCAGGACGCTGAGCTGGTGTACCCATCCCTAATCTCTAAAGGATGTGGATATTGGCGAAATCGTGAGTTAGTAAAACTTCTTATATTTGTATAAAAGAAATTAAAGCACTTTACATAAATTGAGTTTCTGTCTTAGCACGTTGTATTTCTTTGAAAGGATCAAGTGTCTATAGGAAATTACAGAATTTAATTCTAGTCTTTAGGAATGACTTGCATAAAAGAGTATTGGCTTCCCAGTCAATAGCTTTGAAAACTACTAATCAGCAAGGAAAGTGAATTATCAAAACTGTTTCAGTTACCATGTCTGATATAAGCCTATGACTTTCTAAATCTGTAATTACATATTGTTATCCCTTTACCGATTAAAAGCTTATCTCGTAGAGCTTTTCCATTTGTTTTATTGGAGCACAGATTTCAGTTGATTTCCCGGGTAAACTGTAAAGATTTTGCCATTGGGTTCTTGGTGAATCTCTTCTGAACAATTCTGTATGTGGCCTAGATGTTGGATGTGTTTGTGTCGTTCCATATTTCTTGTTCTGAAGTAATTTGCTGTCCCCTTACATACATTCTTAGCGAAGCGTGGATATTACTACACTTAGCAACATCAAAGTTTCTTTAATCATTAACACATAGTAATCATTAACACATAGCTTTCTGTGGAGTGACGATTACTTTGTGCATTGAATAAATGGAATGGGAATCCTGCTGGTCATCAGACAAGTCACTGTTTAAGTTAAATTTCCAACCTAACACATATTCAAAAGAGCCTAAATAAAGGCATTTCATGTTCCCCGACTTAAAGTTCCTCCAACTCCAAATATTTTGTTTTATTTTTCTAGATCCTTCTGGCTTTTAAACATGGTTTTGAATAATTTAGCATCAGTAGCACTTATACAAGCTACCCCAAGCCTTCGTCACTCATGCTTAAGAATTAAATTTATCCAACAGGAGCAGAAGGTATTTGTTCCAGTTAGACCAGTTATGGGCAGAAGATGGCTGATAATGGGAGTCATGGGAAATGCATCCCACAATTGCCACGCACAAGAACTTGATGACACTGCAAGACACCGTAGCTACGTGATGTAGTTATTCTGCATTTCTCTTATTTTATTTGCTCTGCAGTAGTGCATGTGGCTAAAGGCCCTGGCTGCGTTTATTTCTTACAATATGCATGAGTAACACTGTCTAAAAGACACGTAGTGAGAAGTGTGTTGTCTTGTTGAAGGCTACAAAACAAGTGCCTTTTCCACAATGCTATGCCATGCCAGACAAGGCTGGAGATGTGTCATCGGGCTGTGCAGCCCTGCTCCACAGGACAGCAGAGGTGCTGTGCTGTCAGAGGAACAGTCAATCAGCAGCTAAACAGATGCAGCAAAAGCATTTGATGATTTTTGATCTTTTTTTTTCCTTTTTTTTTTCCCCTTTTCTTTTTTTGCCTGGCATGTCTGCCTCAGTTTGTTATAGCATGATACTGGGATCAGTCTTCACTGAAACCAAGAATTTCACTAGAAGTGACTCTCTTAGAGATTCGAGTATCTATCGCTGAAAAGAATCACTGGGATCACTGAGACAGCATCACCATATACCACAGTAAGACTGATTTAAACCATTTTATTTTATTTTATTTTATTTTATTTTATTTTATTTTATTTTATTTTATTTTATTTTATTTTATTTTATTTTATTTTATTGTTAGTATTCTCCTTGGTCTGTATTTCATATTTCAAAAATCTTTTCTACATCCTTTCTACCTGAAGTATTTAAAACAAACTAAGTTCGTGGCCATGTCAAGCTGTACTCCCCTTTCCCTCCCAAGGTAAGAGACCATTAGCTGTTTTTCCCAGTTTCACTTACATCTCTCTCTTAAGAAGTGTTTTCAGGAACTGGATATTGTTCTGAGTAAAACGTGTGTTATCCAATTGTTCCTGACCAATATTGATTCTAAAGCAATGTGTGCATAATAAAGTAAAATACTGAGAATTCATACCGCTTTGACTGCAGTGCCCATTGCTATCTGAAACATGGATGAGAAATGCCTGTGCCAGGTAATCTAGTCCAAATAAAAATGGATTTTTTCCAGGTCAGGGCATGAAGCACCTCCTTGATTTATGTGCCTACAAAATTTTGAAGCCTGCTGAAAATTGCAGAGTGAACATTTCAAAGAGAATGGCTAACATAATGTAGTGGAAATTAATATGTAATTGAATTGCAAGTGTTACAACTTCTCCCTTCTTCCCTGTATCTCAGAGTCTGCACGAAGTTAGCAACCAGAACTGTCAATACTTGTCTTTGTGAAGTTATCCACTGAAATGAATTAACTCTCAGGGTTTGAGTTTATGTTTGGAACCGCTCTCTAAACACTGCTTCTGTATCCTCAATTTCATAGTCCTTCTTCCTTATTTCCCTCCAGGCTTTTTCTTGCATCAGAATTCCTCTCCTGGACCTCGTGGCTTATACCTTAGAGTTCTCTGCTGCTTTTTATCTTTTCAAGCAGTTTTGCTGATATCTTGACGAGTCTTATTGACATTCTTAATTCCCTTGGGTGGGATGTATCACTGAGAAGAAATTCATTCCCCTAAGAGTAGTGCCATGGGAACTTCGTGTTTTCATCGCTTGTCTTTCTGTCTCTTCCTTTTGTAGGAATATCCTATCTTATCAATAAATGGTCCATATCAAATGGTGCTGCTTCTGCATAATACATGGCACCCCCCACCTGGAGAAGTGTGAGGATAGCCTAGACACCTACTGCTGTCACTCTGCTTGGTATATTGCCCTGGGTGGCTGTGCTGCCAATTACACTCGCAGGGATATAGCCTACAAAGTGGATAACATGGTAGGGTGGAGAGTAGAGCTTCACTGAGCCAGAGATTTAAAGGCTAACTAAAGTACTCCTGTGAGTATGTGAACTTGCCTCCTGGATGTTGCTGGTGGGGAACCAGTGGTCTTCAACCTACGCTCCTCCCAAGACTGCCTCTTGTTGCTCATGGAAACTTGTAACTATAAGGTCTAAATCTGAGGCTGCCAGAGCATATTATGGCATTTCTGGAACTCGTTAACAGTTACCCATCAGGCAGCAAAGAACAGGAGGTTCCTCCCCTAAAACCTCATCCAGGAATTCATGCCTGAAGTGATCAACTTCTTGGAAAGAAAAAAAAAAAAAGGGAAATTATTATTCTACAGAGAGGAAAGGAACGAGCTGCCAGAGATGAAGGGAGATGAAGTAGGTGATTTCCTTTTCCAAACAGAAGAAATTAAAGCAGACAGTAGCAATGAAGTAGTAATACAGAGAAGGAAATGCAGGAACAGGAAATGCAGTGCAACAAGTACAGATGTGTTTTGCTTCTCTGTTTCATACATTAAAATACATTAAATAGTACTAGAGGACTGCTCATGATTATAACATTTCCACCTTGTTTTAGTGTGTCCTTGTGCCATAGCCTAAGAGAGGAGTTTTACAGCACACTTTGAAGGTTAACAGAGCTTTCAGAAATCTTGTGGGTAAATGAATACCAAACTGAGATTCCGTCACAAAAAAAATCCTTTTCACTTATGTCATACAAACGTAGTTGAGCATCCCTGTGGATCTTGGATGCGTTAAGATTTTAGAGGGACAGAAACAGTTTCTTAAGTAATACGTTTCCAGATCACACTAGGCAGAGGTCGCAGCCAGCATTTGGTTCCCACCTTGAGATACATTGTGTTTCCATTACAGTATAGAAAAGATTCAGGTGCTTCCTTTCCTTTTACGAGAAGTTTCAAATTTGGGCTGCAGGGCTCTTGCTGTAAGCTCTTAAATGTGCCTGCTCACTTGTGACAGAAGATATTTGTATGAATTTCTTCTGCTGGGGTAGCAGGAAAGCAGGGTATTGAGGTGGCATAAAACATTGCCAGGTGTTCATCAGCCTTTTTATTCTGGGCTGCCATTTCATGTGATGATTTACAGCCCCACTTCAAAATTCCCTCTGCCTTTCCTGTTTTGTCACACTGATTTGGCTGTGGGTGTTGGAGAGGGACAGCTGTTGAACCTCTCTTGCTATATGGCTGTTTGGTTAGGCAAAGGGGGTCTCAGTTTAATTCAATACCTGCAGCTCTGTGACCGAGATACTGAACAGAGCATTTTCTGTTGAATTTGAAGTTGAGTGTAGCATATTTTGAGCCCAGGGTAAGGCACTCTGACGTCAGTGAAAAGTCTTCCACTGATGAGGATGGCCTTTGGATGTGTCCCAGAGCCATCAACTAAAGTGGATGTAGCTGTGTTTTAATAAGCAGTTGATTACAGGTAAATACTCGCAATTAAACGAGAACTAAATAGACTAAATTATTCTCAGAGGTAATTCTGTTGTTTTCAATGGAGTCATACCAATAACCGATTTCACCCAATCTTTTATTTTTAGCAGGGCTCATGAAATGCTAAATATATTGGTCACATTAGCGAAAAACAAACAGACCTCAGATTTGTTTGTACGGTCAAACAGTGTAATTATGAATGCTGGAACTGACAGCTAAGCTTAATGTGGAATACTGAGCACTAACTAAAAATGCATCAGTGAAACACTTTGTTGAGAGTACATACTGTACGGAAACTGGAACATATTTTTGGACAGCATCCCTGGCTTTGCAAATCAGATGCTAAGATTCAGCAAAGATGAGCCTTGAAGGTAGGAAACACTCTAGCAGAAAAAAAATTGCAACAGGAGCGTTAGTCATGGGTTACACGGCACTGTGAATGAAGAGTCAGCTGAAATAATTTAAAATTAACAAAGATATTTAAATAATCTCTTACTCGGGATATTAAAGCAATCTGCTGGTCATTTAATTTACCGCATGATTGACATTAATCTGAATAAAAGTGCCCATAGTAGTTGTGGAGGTGCAGCTGTAATCGTATTGATCGACTTGACCAAAACCAAATCCCGACTAAGTGTCCTAAGAGGAACCTATAGAACAGGAGATCCCACACAGAACCAGAATTGAATAGTGTCCTACATAACCAAACCTTATTATCAAAGGTTGTAGCCCCTTTAAACCTGTTCTGTCAAGACTCAGATGAGAGTTGGGTACATAATGCACCATGTGTGCCAGCATTATGCAATAAATTAACAAAATATTTAAAAATAAACTGCTGTGTGCATTTGAAAGGGTTTCTCTTGATAGGGCAAAGCATATTTTTCAAACAGTTAGTGCTTGATTGCAGGTTTAGACGATTAGGAAGTTATTGGAAAGTACTGAGAAGATAGGAATGGTTAGCAATGTAAAGATCTAGATGAGATATGTGAAGTGGAGCACAGAAAATGAACATTTTTACTCCCTTTCCATTCTTCTGTTCTTATTGAAATGAGAGCGGTAGGATTTACAGAAAGAAGAGGTGCTGCACCAGCTTTTGCCATCCAACTGAATAATTGTGTTGAATGCTGATGTATAGCTTTGCTTTAAAGAAAAAACACCACGCTCACCAGAATTGCTATCAAAGATGAATTATGTGACTGATATTCTGGCTAATGTCCATTAAATGGGAGCAGCCACACGTTTCTCTTTATAGAGTCTAATACATCCCTCCTAGGTAAGCAGCTATTATATTCACCCACCAAGCCTCCTACTCTCTTATAGCATACCTTTAGCTCAATGTCAAAAATATCTCTGGAGTTCAAGTGATTTATTCTTGCTCAGAAGATATTCAGAAACAATTGGGAGTTCTTTGAGTTTTTTTACGCCATTTTTTCTCCTTAACCAGAAGGGAAAGATTAAAATGTTAAGCCTTGGTGTCTTATATGAATATTTTGTAGCTTTTAGAACCTCTCTTTGCATTAAGGACTATTATTATTATTGTTGTTGTTATTGTTGTTGTAGCAATGGAGAGCATTCCAAAGATTGTGTTACCGTAACAGAAAAAGACTGGCTATGTCTTTAAAGGAGAAGACCATCATATATATTATGTAGACAGAGGACTACAGGAAACAGACGGGTCTGTACATTTCTATGAAGTTTCTGGCCATGAGTCCTTGCTTAAGACTGATGACACAGTTATGGAATTAATAGTATCTCTGTCCCATTTCTAGTCCCTCTGGAGCCAGTCCTCCAAATGTCAGGTCGTATGCTTGTTCTGTGTCAAGATGTAAACTCAGCCTTTAACCTACATTGCTACCAAAATCTAGGTGCCACTCCAGCTCTTTTGCTTTTATTCAAGTCTGTTTGAATGCTTCTGCCTCTTACATTTTTCTGCTCTGCAGCTACCATATAGGAAGCATTTAGCTACTGAGACAAAACATCAGAGAAAAGTACTTTCAAGACATAGCAATTTTGCCTGTTCATCTCGGTGTATATTTTCTTATCCTGGGCTGCACAGACACGTTAGACTGACTTATTTTTTTCAATGGAGAAATCTAACTCATGTTATTTTAAGGTTAGATATTTTTAGAGCTGCATTTCCTAACATTTCTAGGCTCTTCTCAGTTATTTTACTTCCTCTTCTCCCCTTACAACCCGGTCTGCTCCTTCCTGCCCGTCATGGGTTGATTCCCTCAGAGCAGCCAGACCACAAGCATCGTTTGTGTTAGCGTAGTTCTCACCCCTTCGCCTTCTCCTGCACTTTTTGTCTCCTTCCCAGACCTCTGCAGGGGAACACAGGCTGGGAAGCTCCACAGCCTGGGTGACAATGCCTGTCCACACTGATCTGATCTGAGGAAGAGTGGCTTTTCCTGGAGCCTCACCTTCCCTTTGTGTCTAAGCTCAGTTTGAAAAAAAACAAAAACAAAAACAAAAAAACATTTCCAAGTAAAAGCTCTTCTTTTCATAGAATTGCAGAATGGCTGAGGTGGGCAGGGATCTCTGGGTTCACCTGGCTCCTGCTCCACCAGGGTCCCCCAGAGTAGGGTGCCCTGCACCACATCCAGGTGGCTTTTGAAGATCTCAGAGGAGGCTCCTCAACCCCTCTGGGCAACCTATGCCAGCGCTTCACCATCACACAATACAGAAATACTTGTCCCAGCACTGGACACCACTGAAAAGAACCTGGCTGCAACCTCTTTGCACCCTTCCTTCAAGTATTTGTACACACTGATGAATCACTCATTGGGTCTCCTCCAGTCTGAACAGCCCCAGCTCTCCTGGCCTTTCCTCACAGGAAAGGTGCTACAGTCTTTTCATCTTCTTCATGTTGCACTCTGTCCACTATGTCCATGTCTCTCTTGTTCTGGGAGGCCCGGAACTGGACTCAGCACTCGACCTCCATATGTCACCTTACCACTGCTGAGTAAAAGGGAAATTTGGCATCAAACTTCTTTGCTTCTTGGCTGACAACATAAAAGAGTGCACAGCTGACACGGCAGCTCAATAGCTTGCCTGTTAAGCCCATTAAACATTACAGGCCTTTGTTTGCTGTTCATGCCTATGGGAAAACAAATTGGAAGTGTTTACTACTCCCTAATGTTCCAGCTGATCAACTTACAGGTGCATTTTGGACAGGGGTCCACATCCTCTGTGGAATGTGGTTGCACTGCTATCACAGCTGGTTTGGAAGTTTCAGTGTTATTTGTTCTCTGCGTGCCAAATGGTTGAAATAAGGTGACAACTACTTGTAGTTTTGAAAGAATCCCTTTCCAATTATTCTGACTCATAAGTTGATTGATTTTTAAAATGTCTCTAGAATTGCTGTATCATTCCTCCAGGCCAGGGAGGCTTGACACTGTATTTTAGTATTTTTTGATAGTTTTTTTTTTTTTTCTCAGACTGTATCTTGAAGAGAATAGGAAACAAATCTTTCCCTTGACTGATGCAAGTGGCAGCCCCCAGATCTTTCAGCTTGCACTTCAGTAAGCTACAGGAGTACTAGCTTCAACCAATATAGGCAATATTGCAATTTCCAAGTGGTCTCACATAGTTGTGCATTGCTTAAAATCCTTTTCAGCAATGATATTAATGTCTCGGGGTGCCACCTCACTGCAAAAATAAACTGCTAGAAGGATAACGCTACTTGGTATTTTTTTCTCTTTATTCCTCAAGATTCCTGTTAGTTCATGGAAATTAACAGGCTAGAATGGAAAATGTTCTCTCTACTCTCTCTGTTCAGAGAGATTCGTGTTCTTTCTTTTCCATGCAGAAAGAGGAAAGGAAGAAAAATACCCCACACTTCAGTGGGCTGTCTGGATTCAAATGCCAGCCACTGTTGCCCTTTCATTGGTGTTCAGCAGTCTTTGTGAGATTGTTTTGGGAGCCTCTCCAGCACATGAATTTGCAATCTGCTGATACATATGCCACAGAGTTGAAAGTGTTTTTCATTTGTGAGGAACCTCTCAGAGCATCTTCCTGTGCTGATTCAGGCCTCTACCAGCATCGCCCCTTACCTTTCATCCATCTTCAGTAGCTGAGGTGGGGCATCACTGCTGCTAGGTAACAAACTCATACTGCAGATGAAATTGCTGTATCTGTAACATAAAACATTTGAGTACATTTGTAATTATAGCATCAAACAATTACTGTATAAAGCCTTGCCATTACATCCAAACCAGTTACAAAGGTACACACAAGATTATACTACTACCCATATACTCACGCATCAGTGTCAATAGATCATTCTCTAAAATAAAGCATTATCAAATGAAACTAAGGGCATGATCTCCTCAGAGTCCAGAGGATAAAGATTCTAAACTGTTTCTAAAAGAGCACAATAGTTTCCTTAAGAGTTCTACGACTACTTAAAGTTGGTTTTCCTTAAGATGAAGATAATTTGATGCAAAGAAGTCTATATTTCAAAGTCTGTATTTTGAAAGCACCTCCCTCGGTCTCACTTCTCTTCATGACAAATAGAGAGCATCTTCATATTATTTTATATGGCATTTAAAAAAATGTGAGGGTGGAGACCATAGCCATTGCAGCCTGAAATCTGTATGAGAAAAGGTCTCTCTTTTTGCCTCTCTTTCTGTTTTTATTTAAATTAATTATTTTTTTTATTATTTTTTAAGAAAACTTACTTAATTTGCTTTTCTGAATAAGTTGCCCCTCAGTATGACTCAACAGTTGTATTGGGCTTATCAGTTTAATTTGATAGCACCTAATTAAAGGTTTTCCTCAAGTATTTTACATATGCCTAAAATAGCACTGAGTAATTCTTACAAACTGCTGTCAAATGAGCTAATTCTGAACCCTAAACTAAAATGTAAAGTTTTGTTCCAGTCCTCAGACACACGTGCAGAGACGGTAGTTACAGATTTATAGCTATTAAGGTGAGTATCTTCCTGGATGCATGGGGATCTCCTATAATGAAAGAAAAATAGTTGCCATAATTGTCTTGAATATTTATGTAGCTCAAGTAGACAAGGAAAGCATAAGCTTATAAATTCTTATATTAATCTCTTCTATGGAAATAATTCTGGGTGAAAAGACTAGTTTCATTAATAGATAAGAGTATAATGACCTGACGTTGTAGAAGTACACTGTATTTATTTTATTAGTAATCATTTTTACATCGTTAATGAAATTCAACTCTAGATAAAAAAGCTTGATGAAGAAAAAAAATTTCAGACAAAAGAAAATGCAGCTTATTAGTCTGCAGCAGTGTTGCAAACTCAAGGGATCTCACTTGTGAAGATAAAAGTGTGCTTCAAAGTTTCCAGGATTCTTAACTAGCTCTTCTTCTAAGTTCTTCATCAATAAATCCATTGAAGTACAACGTGGTTACTTGAGCGAATGAGAAGTTAATAACACAGTTTCACCGTGTACCAAAACCAATGATTTCCACCCTCCCCTCCCCCACCCCTTTACCCCCCAACAATTAACAGTTAATGGCTGATTTGTTTCTCACTCCTATTCAGTTACGGTAACATTTTAACACCCTGTACTTCCTTAGCCTGCAGTAGGTATGTGTGGGTAAATGGACAGCTGAACTGCTCTTTGGATAGAACTGAAAAAGTCTTCTGTCTTTGCTATTAGCAGTGAAGGCATGTATTCCCTTTGTCTACGTTATCACAAGTTATTGAGTGGAAGAAATATTTTTGAGGCACAAGTTAAACATTACTGTTGCCTATTTATGTTTGTCCTTTCTGGTGCATAGAATCATAGAATCATTACATCATTAAGGTTGGAAAAGACCTCTAAAATTCTCTAGTCCAACCGTTGATCCATCCCCGCCATGCCCACTAAACTGTGTCCCTCAGTGCCACATCTACTCTTTTCTTGAGCACCTCCAGATGATTCCACTTACCTCCTTGGGCAGCCTGTTCTGGTGCCTCACCATTATTTCTGAGAAGAAATTTTTTCTAATGTTCAACTTGAACAACTTAAAGCCATTACCTCTCTAGTAACCAGTTACATAGGAGAAAAGGCCAACCTCCACCTCACTACAGGCTCCTTTCGGGGGCTATAAAGAGTGATAAGGTCTCCCCTGAGTCTCCTTGTTAACAGATTAAACAATTCCAGTACTCTCAGCCTCTCCTTGTAAGATTTGAGTTCCAGACCCTTTGTTAGCTTCATTGCCCTAACAATGGGACAAGCTCCAGGGGCCAGAATGTCTTTGAATAGTTATGAGGGGCCGAACACAGGAGGTTCCACACCAAGGTGCGCAAGAACTTCTTTATGGTGAGGGTGAGGGTGACAGAGCACTGGCACAGGCTGCCCAGGGGGGTTGTGGAATCTTCTCAGGAGATATTCAAGACCCGCCGGGACGCCTACCTGTGCGACCTGGTGTAGGAAACCTGCTTTGGCAGGGGGGTTGGACTCGATGATCTCTTGAGGTCCCTTCCAACCCCTATGATTCTATGATTCTGTGATTCTATGAACACTAAACACAGTTCTTGGGATATGGCCTGACAAATGCTGAGTACAGGGGACCAGTTACCTCCCTGCTCCTGCTGACTGCATTGCTGCTGACAGAAGCCGAGATGCCGTTGACCCTCTTGGCCACCTGGGCACACTGCTGGCTCACGCTCAAACTGCTGTTGACTAAAACACAGAAATAGTCTTTGATTTCTAATTACACTTATGCTTAGACCAAGGCCTGAAATAATGCCCAAATGCTCTATCTACTTGGAAAATAAAGCTTCAGACTGCAATATTAAAAAAATAAGCCTATTCATGTCAATTTTTTACAACCCCATTTGATGACGAGATACTTTCCATTTCCTTTCATCTTTTTCATTTCCTACTTCATAATTCCCTAAGTTTTGTGTCAGTTCGAAGAATAACAAACAATTGGGCAACGTAATTGCTTAAAATAAGAGGAAAATGTTGACATGTTTCAGTATTCACTTCTTAGCTGCACTGGTTGTATTAGTCTCAGTTATTATGTCCTTTAGTCTTCATATTTCAAAGGAAACTAACCAAATGACCCCCTAAAATTGCATCAATATTCTCCTGAACCACCAGGGGGTATAGGATCAAGCAAAGAACATACACTGGACTGAAACAGCACTTTGATTCTTATGCTTATGCAAAAGCTTTGATATAAGGGCTTTGGAGGAATTCAGTCTTAGCAGTTTGGAACTATATTAATTGAAGAAGATTCAGAATCAAGAGCTGACTGCACATATGCCTACAAGAAATCATTCAAAATAACTCTGACTTTCCTAATTTGTGACCCAAGTATTAGTAAGTATGTGATTAAGATACAATTGACTGTATTCTTCTTTGCATAAAGGCATAGAGTGCAATTCAGATGACTTAAAGTAGCACACTCATTTTTGTTTGCTGTTTGAGAGATCTCAGGATAGCAGCGTGAAAGATGCATGCACTCTCATCCCCAGCACTGCAGTTCCTGATTTCTGGTCCTGTCTCCTGAGAGCAGAGCCCTTGGTCCTGAGATAAAACCCATGGAAACTTTATGCAGCACCTGGAGAGAGAGGGGCATTTCAGAACTGGGTGTGAAAGTCTCGCATGTTGAGCAAGGCAACTCAAGTAGCTCAGTGTGAAGCCATACTGAACTTGCCAAAAGGGATGCTCAGTGTCCTAAATAGATGTGACCTAAATTTTAGACTTCTGCAAGATTTTGATGCATATGGCAGGGACCTCCCTCTGCTCAGCATTTGAAAACATTACCTCCTTATAAGCACATATGGTTACAGCTTTTCTTTCTTTCTTTCTTTCTTTCTTTCTTTCTTTCTTTCTTTCTTTCTTTCTTTCTTTCTTTCTTTCTTTCTTTCTTTCTTTCTTTCTTTCTTTCTTTCTTTCTTTCTTTCTTTCTTTCTTTCTTTCTTTCTTTCTTTCTTTCTTTCTTTCTTTCCTTTCTTTCTTTCCTTCTTTCCTTCTTTCCTTCTTTCCTTCTTTCCTTCTTTCCTTCTTTCCTTCTTTCCTTCTTTCCTTCTTTCCTTCTTTCCTTCTTTCCTTCTTTCTTTCTTTCTTTCTTTCTTTCTTTCTTTCTTTCTTTCTTTCTTTCTTTCTTTCTTTCTTTCTTTCTTTCTTTCTTTCTTTCTTTCTTTCTTTTCTTTCTTTCTTTCTTTCTTTTT
The DNA here is from genome assembly GCA_036925125.1 of Oreortyx pictus. NCBI lineage: Eukaryota > Metazoa > Chordata > Aves > Galliformes > Odontophoridae > Oreortyx > Oreortyx pictus. The sequence continues at coordinate 87,847,020 of JAUPFR010000002.1, read as the reverse complement.
CTTTCTTTTTCTTTATTTGTTGTTTTAATATATATTTTATTTTGAGGTTTTGGTCCTGTTCTAAATCCTGGAGCATTTTCAGGATGTATCTTCTTGTCTTTAATTTCTCCTTTTCCATGAGAGAATTGGCCTCCCCTCCAAGAAGGATGCTTGAGGCTACAGAAACATTCTCTGGACCTCTTGCAGGTGTTGCATCTGTTTGCTTGGGAGCCTGCTGCCTCATACTGATCTAATGTAGGTGAGCGTAAGGGCCTATAATGCTCCAAGTTCTCTTTCTTCTATATAGTCCCATAGTGCTGGAAGGTCCTCGTCGTGCCTTTTGAAATATTTTGATGAATATACTGCATTTCGTATACAGTATAGTTGTTAGCAGAAGTAAACTGGTCCAGGTAAAACATCATTTTTAGGATTAGGTTTTCAGTGATATTCTCAGTGAGAAGAATGTAAACTGTGATTTCTGATACTTTTCATCTAGTTTATGTACATCATATAATGACGTGTAAAATAGCCATGGTGACGGGCAGCATTATGCTTTGAAGTAAGCGGAGTTCCAACATGATAAACATTTTCTTGTGGGTTTGCTCCCCTACTTTTAGTAGGTACGGGTCTGTGGGCAGGACACAACATAAAGAGAATGCCACATTGTCACTTTCTCCTGTAGTGCTGTAATCTGTTTCCCATATAAACCAGCCTGCCTTCCCTCTGTGAACAAAAGTACAGCAAAGCAGTGGGGAAATACACGTTAAGCAGGAATGCAGACTGCACTGTGTAGACTAAAACCAGTGGGATCCGTGGATGAATACTCCAACTCCATACAGGCTGACTCGATATGTACAAATAGTACGTATTAGACTGAGGGAAGATGAGCTGTAATTCAGCATTTGGTGCTGACAGGCAAGTCAAACTAACATTTCATTTTTAAAGACTATGGAAAAACTGTTTTACTGGTTTCTGAGTAGGAATTAACTTGATTTGATTTGATGGTGCTAAGATAAAAAATGCCCAATTTCCACAGTAAATCAAGCCAAAGAGCTTAGCTCAGATTTAAATGGTAATGTATCTAACATAACTGTTTTTGGCTTGTCTGTACTGTTGGGTTCAGCCTCAGGATGAGATCTGGACTAATGCTGCTATAAACCTGAATTGGTTGCCTATAGGAGCACTCCCTGAAACCAGCCCTATGCAGCCCTGCGTTTTGGGAGGACGAAAGCCAGGCGATCCTGTTATTAAAAGGTCACCATGTCCCTAAGGGCATCTTTGCCTCAGGAATGAGTGGTTCCAGGCCTTTAGCTGTTGTGTTTGTCTTTGGGGTGGTGTAGTTGAGAAAGTGGCTCAGTGTACTTTCTTGCAAGGGTTTCTGGTGGTATCTGAGCATCATCCAGACCCCACGGTATTTGTCTTCACGGCAGCGCTGTGAGCTGGGGGAAATCTGACGCGTGGAAATTGAGGCACTTGAGTAAATTGAGGTCTGGGAAGGGCTTTGAGTTTGCAAGGGTGCTGGAGGCAGTTAAATATTGGTTCACGCTACGTTAGCTCTGCAGTGTGTTTGGAGTATTTTAAGGCAAATTACAGATTTATTAGGCAGATTTACGGATTTATAAGGCAGCTCTTTCCTTAGTTCAGCCCTGCCTATAAAGAATGCCCATAAAGAGCTGAATCTTCAAACAACTCTGGGCAGGTTACACGTCTGAAGGAGCCCAAAGAGATGAACAGAAGAGTTTCTATTGGCAAGATTCCTCCTGTTCTTAAGTAATCATAATCTGCAGTAGGTTGCTTTAGTGTACTCTAGTACATTAGTGTTTATTTAGCATTTGTGAGATCTATTCTAAGGTGCATCTTATTTGTTTACATATGGTATAGGAAACCTAAACACTGAGAGGAATAACATAGGATATTGAGTTTTGAGTGCTGTTGATTCTTGATATCTGGACAGGCAGTTGGAGTAGAGGTATTGCATCACTTAAAATTAGGGAATAAAGCCCAAACTTTAATTCCTTGAATGCTGTACAAATAATGGTAGCTTATTTCTCAGCTAACTTTCCGTGCTTTGTAAGGACTTGCCCTGGTCTTTTTGGGTTCAAGCTGTTAGCTTTTTCTTCCTTTGTCCTTACTTTTGAACTCCTTTGAACAGGAACTTGGACAAATAGCTGTCAATACATCAGTACCCTACTCATTGCATCCGCCATCAGCTTCCAGGGAACCCCCTCAGGGCCAGCTCTGTCAAGCTTCTGCTGGGGATAATCAAATCTTGCTGTGAAATTCAGCTTCTGTTGTTTCATCGGTCAGTAAACCAGGGACAGGGTGTGAGCGTATAATGCAATGAGCCTGAATTATGGCAGATTAATAAGCTTCTGCATGTCAGTTAAGTTGCTGTGGCGTTCAAAGTGTTCCTTGGGTACCACTGGAGCTTTGACACATATTGATTTAGCAGCAGCAGTATTGTCCAGACATGATCCCAGCTCATGTAAGGGCCAGCTGTGTGGGGCACACAGAATAGGTCTGGTGAGTTTCAGGTACATCAGGTTCACAGCCATTGTACTACGTAGTTTTTCCATGCGTGTTTCCATTTGCAAATTTCCAGTCAAAAATGAACCTTCCCAGAACCACACTTTTATTTATTTATTCCCTTTTTTACTCATTTATTTATTTCTTTATGCGCCAATGCAAAACTTATCTGTGTCAGTGATTTCATTGATACGATCCAGGAGATACCTGTAATTAGTTGGAAACATTATTTTAACTAATTTTTCTTGATGGCATGACATTCCCTTTTTCCACTGTAGTATTGTATATCTTGGGTTGTGTAGAGAAGCGTTAAGTATAGTAACGCACTGCATTTTTCGTTCACTGGGCTTTTGATCACCTGCATTGTAGTGCTGATTGTTCTAAATAAGCTCATTTCTTTCTTTAGGTCTAATCTTTCATTTGTGTTTCTAGTAGATAATGTCCACTGTAGTTGGTGAATGAATAACTAGGTGGTAGTTTCAGACTTTTTTCTTTATTCCTGTACCTCACATGTGAAGAGCAAAAGATCTCTGTAAACCTTCACAAAGTAGGATAGCAAAACTGAATACATCAGAAAGGTTTCATTATAGTATGACTGTTCTGTATTTCGGTGCTTCTTTCATTCTACATTGCTGTGCCTAACTGCGTTAAAAGCTGCCTGGGACCACATTGGTTTTTTTTTCTGTATGTGCATGCCACATGAATTTAAAACTCTTCCATTATTTTTTTCTCCTAGTTTTCTTTTTTCAGGGGGGTGGGGGTGTTCTGCATTTTTATTGCATTTTCCCCATTCCTATTCATTCCTTATCTTAGGATTTCTCATCCTCTGAAGCACGAGAGTAGATACCACGAGCTCACCTACTGCTGCCACATGGGACTGCCTGCAGCGGGCACGAGGCTTAGACATTATGGGGACGATTCAGGTACTGCTTAAGGGCAAAAGCCTTTCTTTCTGACCAAGACAGTGGCCTCGGAATACAGTGTGAGCTTTGGGCCTTGGCATGATGGTGGGGTACAATACTGCCTCTAGGGTGGCGAGACCTAGAAGTCATTGCTTCTGGGTACTGCTTGTCTCTCCTCTTGTAGTGGCGTTCCCAAACCTCCCCAGATCTCCTTCCTCAGCCCTCTGCCATGGAGGAACCCAAGTGATCTATGAAAACACCCCAAATGAAATATACTGTGTGTGACAGGGCCTCAGGTGGGGCTGGAAGCCCCGATGGATGCCGGGCACCGGTGGTGGCAACCTCCCCCCCCCCCACCCCCAGTGTGCCTCTGAGCCATTGCCGCCCGTGGGGTACTTCCAGCACAGGGCCAGCTTTGCACAAGTGTCAGCCTGTGGCCCAAGCAGGCTTTGTCTGCGGCTCAGTGCATGCCTTGACGCAGCCAGCCCTGCCCATCACAGTGTTTTCCAGAAAGCTCCTTGGCTGCTTCAGTGCAATGAAGTTTTTATGGCTAACACTTCAGTACTGCAACAAGCTAACAAACAGAACAATTCTGTTAAAAGTGGAGGCAATTAACATTCACGGAAAGAAACGCGTGGAGGTTGTCAGTTTTCAGGCGAAGAATATTGCAGCAATGCCCTCTAGTGTTGCTTTCCTTAAAGTGTGTATGCTCCCTGGGAAAGATCACCCGGCACAGAATGCTGTTTCCTTTTTTCTCTGCTTGCATGAGTAAGCCCTTCACAGAGAACGCACAAGACGAAGATCCGATTCCTGGTACTTGACCTTTTCCTAGCTGGATATTTTTTGCCTGAAAGAAAAAGAAATATGAGTTTATGCGTGTGTTAGTTATCTGTATTATTTTCTTTGAGGTTGACTGAATAATTTTACGAAATACTAATAATTTTCTAGTGCAAGATTATGTATTTTGTTTTCCTTGAGCTTACAGCTTAAGAAATAACAAGGAGCTCTATGCCTTAAGTCCATTTTAAATGTTCGTGTGCTGCTGGGATTTGATTTAGCTTTATTACATTGAATGAATCAATATGTTCCTGTAATTCCAAAAATACTTGAACCAAGTGTAGGCTTTTTTTTTATTTGTTAATACTTAATTAAGTAACAGTGCTGTAAGTAGAAGAGCAGGACCTGAAATTCAATTCTGGGTTACGTTATCTGATGGAGTGGATTATAAACTATATGAACTACAAATAACATCAGTATACACACAGTAGATTTTACACAGCTGTACAGGTTCCATTTTCTTTGTGTGGTCATCTTCTGTTGGTTAATATTTCCACAGTCCCTGTGTACTATCAAAGGCATATCTAAAAATACGGATGAAGGCTTCACCCCCAAACTCTGATCACAGAAGAGTTGTCATGCGACATTTACAAAGCCTGTTCAAGCCGTCTGTTTTCCAGGCTTTGACTTCATTTTCTAATTGAACCTAGTGAAAATACAACAGTGGAAAATGAATAATGAAAGTGAAGAGGGGACGGACACAGCACAAAATGCAGTTTAAGTTATTTATCTCATATATGTTAAGAACATATTTCAACACCAGAAGTGTTTCTGGAGGAATTAAGGTGACAGTGCAGGAATTCCATAGAAAGAAACCTGAGTACCCAAAAGGAAATCAATCCAAGCCCATTTTTTCTGGATCATGTTTCAGATTGTTTGCAGCTATCTGTTTTCTTCATAGTGTGCATTTAGTAACTTTAACGTTCTGAAGGGTATTAGTTTTAACAACTCCTGATCAGCTTTGCAAGTAAACTGTTGGTAGTACGAGGAGGTAGATATATGCCACTGTATGTAAAGTAACCCAGTAAGAAATATATATAAAGATCATGACCTTTTCTAAGCAATTTTCTTTATTCCATTGTGCTCTTTTCTCACATTTCTTTTCTATCCACTCTCACTGACCTAAATGAAAATCTTAGTATTTTCAATGGTTTTTTTCTTTAAGATGCTCTTCTACTTAACTACCAAATGTAATGGGCTATTGAGAATAGACAAGCTGCAACACGTGATGATCTCTACGATTGTGCTTTCAGTGTACAGCAACCTTGGAACTGTATTTTGTCTAGTTTTGGTTTTCAGTATAATTTTGTCCAACACAAAACGCTTGGTAACTGCAGCTCTAGCAACTCATTTGACAAAATATCCAGCATCTACTGTTATTTGCAGGTGCTTACCCTGATGGAGCCACAATGCCCAGCACCCCTTGCTAACCACAACATTAGGAAATGTATGTGTTTGTAAAAAGAGTAAGGGTCAGACCTGTGTTCTCTCATTGTTTAAACAGAGTGTAAATAACTCACAGATCTGCCATTGTTTGTAAACCACTTTGTGCCAAAGCCAGCGATTCTGAAGCTGAGTTGCTGCACGTGACTGCATATAATAACAGAACAAACTTTAGGGAATCTCCCCATAAATATTGTCTTTGCTAGGCTTTCCCAAAGGGAAAGCAAGGGTAATTGCTCCTCTCTGAGTTCTATTGGATGTGGTGGAAGGACATGGAGGAAGAGAGGTACAAATTTCTGTATGAATAATTCCAGCCTCACAATTATCAAAAAATAGTGATGAAAAACAGGACAGTGGTGGTTTTTGAAAAAGAAAAGCACTAGCTAAATTTGGGGACACGAAAAATGGATTATATTTGCTTTTGGTGAGTATGGTATGAAGCGTTAATCTTGCAAGCAAATGAATTTATTTTCTAAGAGCAATTTTTCTTTTTTCTTTTTTTTTTTTTTTTTTGCAGTGGAAGTGTATGCACATAAAAGATTTAATGGACTCTCTATTTAAATATATAAATTAAAACTGTGTGCAAAGTGCTGTTTGCACATCAGTAATTGCCTTGTGTCCAATTGTCAGCCGGGCTAAATAGCTCAGCAAACACCGTTAAGGGACTCAGTTGCTTTCTTCACCTCTGCTCTTGCTCTTTGACTACAGCATGTAGTTTTTGCTTTAAAATGTATTTTTGCTTCAGGGTAACTAATTGACACAGGCCAACCTGAGATAAAGTCACCGTAGGAGAGCCCTGGGGGTTCTTCTCAAAGGGTAAAACATCGTGAGGATTGGTTGATGTCTCTCCCTGTGGCTGACCTGGCCCAGTTTACCTCACAATGCAGCTGAAGAGCTTTTTCTTCAGGGTAGCTTTATGGTTCATTTTACAGTTACGTTCCAAGGTCAGATTACACCTTTTTTAACTGAGGAAGTAAACGTTTACAGAAACTTTTCTATAAGAGCTGATGACACCTTTGCCATTGAAAGTGGATCATCAATGTGTGCCTCCTTTTGGTTAGGCCGTTGAACTGTGGTACTTCAAATCTCAGCGGAAGCAACTGATTTCCAGGACTGTGGATGTGGATGTTATTCATCCTTAAGGTTGGTAGAAAGCACTTTTCCCCTGACGTGTGCAAATGGCCAATTTCAAGTACAGATTTATTTACTTCTGTTGTGTTCAAATCTGGTCTCACAAATAAACCACAAATCCAAACTATAGAGGAAACTGAGCCTGGTTCCTTTTAAAAATGAAAATAAATAGTGAAAAAAGAAGGCTATAGCTAATACTGTAAATAGTGAGCTGCCATTTCACTTTCACCCAAGATAGCTGCTGATTTTATAGAAGCTTGAGAAAAACACACAGGAGAGTAAAAGAGGTGAAGAAAGATATGGAAAAAGATCCTGAAAAACCATTAGTTATGTAGTTAAAAAGACTGGAATGCTTCAGGGTAGGACAGAAGCACCTGAAAAAGGTCTGAAAGTGATTGGATAAAAAGTGAACAAGGAGACCCTCTCTTCCTCCCCACATGGGATCATGTGGGCATCAGCTACAACTGGTAGGTGGTAGGTTCACAACACGTGAAAGGACCATGTTCTTGAAACTCCTCGTGTTCAGATCTTTCAGGTGCCAGCAATTTCAGAGCTTTCAAATTGGAGTAATTCAGGGGAAGGTCATATCTGAGGGGCTGTTAAGCACAATAGGATCAACTCAGTTGCTAGCACGCGTGTGTTTTGGTGTCTTTTGAAGTACTTGAGGGTGTCCATGACATCTTGCAGGGCTCACACTGGATCTGTGGCTTCTGCAGAGGGAGCTGGAAGTCAGGTGTGCTATAGTTTGGGCACCTCATACAGCATTCACTGCTTGTGGGGTACTACCCAAATGGTCCTGTAGTGCCTCTGGTTGCTGCAGGTGAGGGAAGGGAAGGGTCGCTGAATCACTGTGCGGGTCTCATTCCCTTTTGGCCACGGGCTCATTAGACAGTAGGAAAGGTGACTCCAGTCTTCTGGGCGGTCATGCCATGCAGTGACAAACACACTGTCAGTGACCTCCTGTAGCAATATAGCATTGCTGTCTCTGGGTGCAGTGCAGAGGTGTGCTGGGCTGGTACGCCAGTGTCACCTTGTGTCCAGACAACGTACAGCAAAAGGAGAGCCATGTGCCCAGCTCGGAGTGGCTCTGATGAGATTTGGCAGGTCAGCTTAGCTGACACGTTGTTCTCTGTAAAGTGATACGATTGTTTTGCTGGAGAACAGATAGCAGGTAAAGGACAATTTAGCTTTAAAATGAAGCAAGTGCTGTCTTGTGCACGTACAAAAGAAAAGCTATTGAGTTTTGTGTCTGAGTAGTGAAATAAGGAGAAACACAGAAGCCATAGATTTCCATTTCCCAAATATCTGTTGAGTTGTCAGGAGATGTCGAATCTCTTTTCCTAGGATCAGGTGATGTCAAATCTCTGACACGCTTTTCTTAGGATCAGCCAGTTTTGTTGATTTGGATGATATTTTTCTGTTTTTCATGACAATTTAAATACAGAAGAGCAGATTGGTTGTTCCACAACACATCGAGCAGTCAAACAGAAGCCTTGAGTGCATTTTTTGTTAGTGCAGACATTAGCATAGTTGAGCCATTTGGTCACTCCATCAATCACTAAGTCACAGAACCTTAGAAGGTGAATTTGGAAGGGACCACTGCGTCCATGTAGTCCGATCCCTGCTCAAAGAGGGACATGCAGAGCAGGGTGCCCAGGACCTTCAGAGGGAATCTTCTGTATTTCTCAGTTGCATCTTTTCCCCTTGTTCTGACATTGGGCACCACTGGAAAGAGCATGGCTCTGTCCTCTTTGCAGTGTCCCTTTGGGTATTTGTAGACATTGATGGGCCTGTTGAGGTCCATCTGAGTGGCAGCATGGCTCCCCTTTCCCAGTTTTGTGTCACCTGCAAACTTTAGGAGGGTTCACAGAAGCCAAACCTGCTCTCTCAACACCAACCCTTCCCCGCAATCAGTGGAGCTCAGATGCAGAGAACCAGGCCCTAATTTCTCTCCTAGTTCTTAATATATGGCATCTTGACTGACACGAATATTCCTGAGGCTATTTTAGATTGACATTAACACGGCTGGCTATATGGGAGTTCTCTGACTCTCCGTTGAGTCTGTCTGATGCTTTACAAAGCAGTGCATATTTCGTGTCAAACATACAGCAGCCCAGCTTTGCAGCCTGAGTTGTGCACCTACGTAAACTTCCTTTTTAGTACCTTACGTTTTCTCTCACAACTAACTAGTTCTATGACTAGTACTGTCATGCTGTACGCTTTCTTTATAAACTGCTGTGCTGTAAACTTTTCTATACAGGTGAGAAAAATGTGGTCCTGAACAAACACCGAAGACAAAAAGTTCATGGAAAACTATAGTTTTCTGAAATCGAAAGTTCATTTTTAAACGCTTGAATGAAGTGTGGCTTTTTGTTTTCTTCATACGTTTTTGGTAAATGTTAAGCTAAGTTTATTAGTTAAGTGACTTGCTGAGTTTGTTTTGTGTGGTCGTGCTGCACCGTTTGTGGAAATAATGTTATCGAATAAATGTTGTGGTTCTTGGTTGTTTACCTCACAGAATTTGATTACGTGTTTGCAGAGCTAGAGGTTAGCTTTGCCCGGTTACCCATTAGATAAAAGGCCAAGAGCTTTTTGCAGGATCACTTAGCTCAGTCAGCTACAGCTGCCAGACTGTGTAAGTGTGCACATATGTGTAGATGCACAAAAAGCATGCAAGGCATCTATCACAGATTTTACTCCTACTGCTCATCTATTTCTTTATGAGCTGTCTTCCCTCCAGCTATTATCTAGTCAACGAATGTAATATGTGATGTGGATTGTATGATATTTTCTTAAGCTTCAAATAAGGAAATTAGTTCTGAGTGGGATTTACCATTGTGGATCAGCAGATTTAACCTAGAGTATGCGTAAATATATTTCTTAGTCCTCTGATTTCTGAGTTATGTACACTATGTGTGCTGGAAGATTTGTAAAGTACAGTTCAATTGCTATCTGTAAATAGTGCTACCTTTTCTTATTTTATAGAGTGCTGCATTATGCCATGCTTGAAGTGCTAGCTAGTTTCTCTTTGGACAAAGGCACAAAGATGATGAGACCAGGTTATTTCAAGACAGTCTCGATGACATCAAACTAAAAGCATACAAAGCTCAACAACTTTTTAAATGAAGACTGTCAGGAATAGTGAAAAAACAAACCAAAACAATGCAAGCAACAAACAGGGAAAAACAATCCCCCCAAAACTCCACTGAGCTAGTCTAATGGGAATCAGAAAGTCCTGGCCCCTTTCAGTCGTTTGCCGAATGGACTCTCAGTCCTGCTGCTTGAGGAGGTCTCTCAGGAGAAGGGTGAACTACTGCTGCATCATTTGTAGGCTGCTGTGTTTGATTTCTGCACTACTGTCTTCCTTCCGATGTTCACACAGCGAGCAGCCGTTCCCACTCAGCTACACTCCAGCTGTGCTCTTCTCACGCAGTTCCTTTCCATCAAAGCCCAAATTGCTTTGTATATCAAGGAGATGGGATGGAAATGGGGAATTATTTTGCAGCAGCTGAGGTCTCCTGCCTAAATCCTAGAATTTGTAAAACACTCATTCATTTGCCTGTGGGATTCATTCTGAGAAACTGCCTTCCTGTTAATACAGTGCACAAAAACAACCTGCCAGAGAGCACAGCCCTTCTATAGCAGTAAAACTGCGACAGTGCTCCCAGCTAGATGGAGCGATGTTCAGTTTCCTCTTCTGTCTGATGGGACACAGGCTCCATTCCCTCATTCAGCACGAAGTAGGTCTGACTTCCTTAGTTCTTTCTCTTGGAGGAAGTCCTTTGGAATTTCTTCTTTTGCAAGGGTAATGAAATCTTAAAGGGGCAAAGAAAAAAAATAGATGCCATAGCTTGTAGTTGAGGGTACTTGCATGAGCAAAGGGAAGCCTTTGTTGACTCTGTGAATGCTTACTTCTTTCTACCCAATTAGCTCTACTTACTAGAGGAAGAATTCATTTGCAACTCTTCCATAGTTATTCTGCGTGTTTATTCTGCTCAAGTCCAAAAAAAGTGTTTTGATGCACCGCTCACAGCTGACTGAGATTTCAGATTCCTTCTATATGCTCACCACTCGGATGTTCTGAGACGAGATTAGGTGATTCAGCTCTTTTGGTGATAGCCCCTTTTAAAAGTAAAGCAGTGAACAACTCCCCAGATAAATGTACTTTATATTGTCAGTGCTCTTGAAGCAAAATTTTGTCTGGATTAGGAACCATGCACTTTGAAAATTTCTTTTGCCTTGGTTTAGCGAGGCTCACTTTCCCAGCGCCTTGCAGCTTTCCTTCCATTCCTTCCATCTGCAACTCGTGTAAGACACGTCAAGAGAATGGCTTGGCCGCAAGAGGTCTGCTCAGCCTCAACACGTGAAATGTTTCCTAAGCTGCCTGTTGTCCCGCTGGTGAGAACACATTTGAAATACAACATGATCACAGCTAGGATAGTCAAGAAAAGGCTCAAATACGACTGTCTGAAATGCTTCGTGATAGGAAAAAAACAGTCTGTGTTTCTAAAAGAATGTTCTTAGAAATGGAAATGAACGGAGTAAGGATCATCTTTTCCATTGCAAATGGGCTCAGCATTATAAACCGTGTAAATTTTCCTGCAAATTCTACCATATCTTTGTGGGTTGTTCCAAAACTTGGCAAATATTATTTAAACTGTAATGTTATTTTTAGCTTTCACAAAAATAAGTTGCTTAAAACTTGATAACAAAATAGTCTAACTTGTGCGGTGTCGTTTTAATGGGATACAGAATAAAGAATTATTTCCCTATTTTATTTCATAATGGAAATAAATTAAGAAACTAATTGAAGTGCGGCTAAATTGGCCACAGTTCAGGCGTTTTTGAGGAACAAAAGCTTTTTTCACTCATTTAAAAAACTGACATGAAATATGGGAGGGTATTTTAAGCAAAAGTTCTCTGAGGTAATGAATTAAATCCAATGAGTCTCTTAATTTGCTACTTAATTTTTGTTACGTTTCAAAGTTCGTCTTCTGGTTCAAGCAGAAACGGCCTTTGCAATTTCATATTTTAAGAGAATATTGGAAAAACTGGCTGCCTGCAGATTGGAATTTGTGCAATGAATTGTCAGTTAAATTTAGCTTTGTTCAGAGATCTGGAATAAGAATTATGCTACATGTAAGTCATATTAAGGCGCCTGTGAGAATCACATTGTACAACTCTAAGATAATGCATAATTGATTTTATCTTGGAAATGTATACTATTACTCTTCTTTGTATGAGATGAATGAGTCTGACAGACAAAATACTGCATTTAAAAGACAAAAGATAAATCATTGTCCTTTGATTTCCTTCCTGTCCTTATGATAAGATCTGAATTATTTCTCCTTACTTTCTTCTGCCAGAAGCCTAGTTAGATTTCCTCATTTTCTTCCATTGAATTTATGCTCGTTTAGTAGTTCAAGTAGAAGATGTGTAACTAGCAGTACTTCACCTTGAGAAATCAGTTGGAAATTGTGCATGATCTGCTGGAACTGCTCAGAGAGGTATAAGTGAAGTAGTGGCAAGCTCTTGACCTCTTTGATTTATAATTACACTAATTACAATCTTATTTTGAAGAAAATGCCAAAATGGTGATAAATGGATGCAACCACCTACATTGTTATGGTATGTGTATATTGCTATACCGGAGAAAACTGGCCATGGCGAGCATGAATTACAAACTGTGGAGGAAGAATAAAGGTGATTCAAAGTGCCAGTGCATTTCAGTAACCACTTTTCTAATGAGAGCACTTTTCAATTTTATAAAGAGAGCAGAAAAATCTTTGGGTCGTACCTGTTCATAGTGTAAAAAAGCAAGATTCAACTTGGGTCAACTCTAGACAGAGGCAGAGCAGATGTTTTAAGGCAGTGGGCTGCACAGTGCCACCAAAGAGTCACAGCCTTTAGGCTGTAGGTATGTAGAAGCCCAGGAAAGGCAGGCAGGCTGCTGGTGGCACTGTGAAGTGAATGGGTGCTGTCTGAGGCTGTGATGGCTATTTGCACTCATCCTGTCGATGAGAGGTGCATAGGAACTGCACAGTGAGACTGTGACTCTTCAGGGTGTCCCTCGTTTTTCTATCCCCAGCTCTGCCTCTTTCCCTTCTGTTACTACTTCAGAAGTGCCCAAGTTCTCTTGCTGTCTCAGCAAAATGCAGACAGTTCTCTGTGAAAGCTGCGAGCCTGCCTGGGATGATGGAAAGCTTCCAAGCTTTTCCAGGTTGGCAGTTCTGGCTAATTTGCTCCCAAGATTTATGGAGGAATTATCTAAGGCAACTTTTGAACCAACAGTGTCAATCCTGCAGAGCTATGAAAATTTCAGAGAATTGGAAAAGTGACAATGCAGTTCAAATCTTGACAAAAAGAGTAGAAAATGGGGCCTATACATTCACCCTTTGCATGGACTCAGATTCCAGTCAAACACTGGAATGGTGAGCTCGGAGCAGAAAGGTTAGGTTAAAAAATACAAATAATTCCAGTCAATATGATTTGATGGACAGGGACCTCATCAAATAAATCTCGTCTCTTTCTTTGGCAGGATTTCTGATTGGTTGATGGAAATATCTGTGTGGATACCAAAACAGTTCTACTTCTCCAAAGTATTTGGGTTGGTATTGCAGGGTATTTTGATGAAAACCTGGAGGTGTGTAAGAGGAACAAATTGCTCTCTCATTTATAGTTTTAACTGTGACTTTTCCTAGAGAGAATCTGCAGCAACTATTATTGTCTGAAAGATATTTGGTACTTTTGGCAATGGTCCGTGTGAAAATATGCTTGTTAAGGTTTGAGGAAGGCGTGTAGATGTTAGGAAGTGATGTAAATTCTTCTCTGAGTAGTTTTTATTCATAAACTTATTTAAAGGAGTTGAGAATAAGGAATGAAAGCTATTGCCAGAGGAAGGGAAGGCAGTACCTCTGAGGGGTGGTGTGGTCAGTGTGGATAGCTTCTGGACACGAGCTCAAATAAGTGGTCTGTCTTCAGAGCCAATACTCTCTTAAGCGTGTAAGGTAAGAGGATCAGGAACAAGCTGAAACAAAACTTTGCCCCAGACTGGTAGGGCTGCCACCAGAGCACCGCGGTCTGCTGATGGCACTTCATAGCAGTCATTGGAGGTCCTCAGTGTGGGTGCTTTGTGAGGGCAGGGCCAGGAACTCCAGCTGCTCAGATTGAAAGGAATGGAGAGTCATCAGAGGGCTGAATGAGCCCTTAAACAGCATAAAGGTGTCTTACAGGAACGTCTTTTTTTGCCTTGCCCACAAAGGCACAACAAAAACCTGTGGCCGGAAATGAACGGAGCTGTGGACAGGGACTTGGGGATTTGCCCAGAACTCTTAATGCGGAGCCTGCAGTGTGTGGATCAGCCTAGGTATAAATACGGGATGAAGCAGAGCAAGTAGCTGAGACTAGAGGCTACGCTGAGTACTCCAACCTCACAGCCTACGTAGCTTTTACAACAGTCTTCCTTCCAAATATAGCTGTTAGTTTCTAACCCTGTCTGTCCAAGAAGTGTAACTTGCCCCACAGGTAAAGAGTATGGCGTTTCTCAGGGTGACAGTGTAGCTACTGTAGCTCCCAGCATAAGTTAAACTGGAAAACAGAAGCGAGCCTGGCTGCCTGTGTTAACAGAATAATGAAAAGTTGAAGTCTAATCCAAAGCTGATTGAAATCACTGCAAATTAATTGCTGTGTGAAAGGCTACAGAAGAGTCCAGCAAAATATAAAATGGATTATTCTAGCCTGTTGGAAAAAAAAACAAAACAAAACAACAACCAACAATAATGAGATGTTCAATTATATGAATTTCAGATACAGCGTATAAGAGCATGCTGTAAATCTCTGGTAACACTTTCAAATATAAATATTCATGTAAGCATTTTTAAGAAAAACAAATTCTTGCTAGTGAAGGCTTGCAATGGAATTAAAAAACACACACACATTTGCATATATATGTAGGCTAAACATATATATGTGCAGATGTATTTATAATTACAATTATTAACATTAAAAATCTTGCATACCTTTCATCATATAATATGAAAGAGGCAAAATATGAAGCTGACTGGCAAGTGACTGTAGTATTTAAACTAGTGGAGATAAGCGATTTGTTTTCAAAATTCAGGAGCTGTAAAAATCCAACATGATGTGTGGAGTGACTTAAAAAAAATGTAGTTAATCTAATTTTGATGAAATCATTTCACTTTATTTTGAGCAACAGAGTACACTGCTGTGGATTCTGTGTAGTCAGCAGTCAGTGGAGGGAACAGACTTTTTGAGATGGCTCATCTCTCTGCTATCGAAACCCATCTGGATCACTCTCTTAGGATGCTTGCTTCTTTCTGTTGCCTATGGAGAGTATCCAGGGTGACAAACCAAGAATTTGTCATACTACTTACTGTCAGCTGAATATTCATTCTAACCAAGCAGTTATGAATCTCATCCAATATTTCTACAGCATCTACGGAGATATCGCTGGGTGTTTCTTTTACTACTCCCAGTCTCTTTGGCAGCTCTTTGTACCTGTCTGTGACCCCTGTTTGCCTGGTGGGCTCTCAATTGCACACGGTCTCCCACCTCATCCCCAGACCCACCGTAGCTAGACGAGCCTGCCTGCCACACCTTGGCCTAAAGCTTTTGCACTGTGGCAGTCCTGGTTGTCTGCTCAGGTGAAGTTACAATGAGCTTATACCCACAAGGATCATTGACTCTAACTCCTGGCAGTATGCAGGACCACCCCAAAATCAGACCATACATCTGACAGCACTGTCCAGACACTTCTTGAACTCGAGCAGCTTGGGGCCATGATCAATACCCCGGGGAGCCTGTTCTAGTGCCCATCCACTCACTGGTGAAGAATCTTTAACTAACCCTGCCCTGGTGTGGTTCCTTGCTGTTTCCTTGGGTCCTGCTGGCTGTCACCAGAGAGCAGAGCTCAGTGCTCCTCTTCTGCTCCCCTTGTGAGGAATCTGTAGGCCACAGTGCAGCCTCCCTTCAGTCTGCACTGCACTGAGCTGAACGAACCAAGGGACCTCAGCCACTCCTCATACATCCCTTACCTGTCCCTTGGCAGCATTCTAAGTCTCCTGGTATGCAAACATCAAGGCTGATGTCTCCTCTGGAGGGCTGAGCCCTGTGGTGCAATTCCTTTTCCTCTCCGGAGCCATGTTTGTGACTTTCTCTCTCAACAGCTAGTGCATGATTTCTTTTTCCTCCATGTCCTTACCCTGGACTGCTATTGCATTCATCAGGGACACTGACATTTTAATTGAGGGGCAAGCGAGCTCCTGGGACAGTTAATATTACTTTTTTCTTTAATTCACTGTCAATATACATGAAGGAAGAACATGCAAACCATCCCTATTGCATCAATATCCCCTTTCCTTAAAATAAAACAAATGGTGCAGTAAAAAACAAACAAGTCTACAAGCTTGCAAAACATTCATGAAGTAAAATAGAAATATACGAGTTCTCCTGGGCAGATCCCCAGACTGTCATATTTAATGTCTGCCATTAGATCAGTATGTTCGCTTACAGGCACCTAGGGAGGAGTGAGCTTGGTGGGAATACTGTTAAACGGTATCGTGTAAACACATATTAAACAGTTCTGAATAGTAAAAGCAGGTAGAATATGCAGTATGTGCAGTTTAGAATCTATTTGTCAAGGCAGAATAATAAAGATTGATTTCACTTTAATTTTTATATATTTTTTGTATGAATAACATAGTTTGTTTCAGTAAAATAAATGCACAGAAGCGTTCTTGAAAATACACAGGGATGTTTTGTCAGTACGCTGGCAGTATATTGCAGGGTAAGTTGCTCTCTCCTCATGTTTGCAGTGACTTCTGTCCACTTGTAGCTCTGTTATTTCTGCTTGACACATCGTTAGGCCTCCTAGTAATTGTCTCTTCTGTTCCCCTCAAACATATTCATTTAAATATTTTTTCCTTTGTGTGCTTTCATGCCTTTCTAAACAAATGTTTATATTTCTGAGTAAACCTCCCACTTGCAGGTAATTAAGAGATGTCAGCAGGGATAGAAGGTTCTCACCAGAGGATGGTCTCCCTCAGCTGGAGTGCCATACTTAGTGTTTAGGCGTTTACTGAAAATAAATGTAAAAGCACAATTTTCAGGCTCTGGATCTGAGGATTATCCTGTGAAAGTACTCAGTTTCAGTGACTAACCCTTCTACAGTAAAGGGGTAAAGTTGCTGACACCCCTTTCCTCTTCCTTTGTGCACTACTGCAGCATTTTCAGAAAGCTGCACCGTTGAGAGCAGTTCATGAATGAATCTTTGCATCTCAGTCATCCCCAAACTGCTTGAAAATGTGAGCTGCTCTCCATCTGGAGTAAGAAATGAAATGTCTTTCCTCTATGGCTGACAGCTGCGCAATACATCTTTCTGTCTTTCCCACTTAGTCTGTAATTTCCCCTCACATTTTAGTATCTGCTCCAGTTACGCAGCACCTTAGACCCTTATGGTGATGGCTGATGCGTGACAGCCTTCATAGAAAGCCCTTACACAGCGGCATCATTCAGCCTCCACTTTCTTGGTTTTGCTTGCTTTGATTTGACCTGTGTTTTCAAACACTGTGGTATTTTTTTTTCTCTTTCTAGGAATATAGAAGCTGCCATACAGGATCAGACTAGAGATTCTGCTAGTGTAAATCCTGTCTGTGTCTGGTACTTCAAAAGAAAATAGAACTCCCTATTTGGTAGACTTGTAATTAAATATGCTTTTGCAGGAGAATTTTCTGAAACTACTAACGATCCCATTTAACTTTAGATAAAGAGAGTATAAATTTTAGATAAAGAAGATTTAAATTTAAGATAAAGTAATTATAAACTTGTGGGCCAATGCTGTAATGAAGTAGCTACAAAAGTATCAGAAAAACATGTAGTGCTTCTCAAAATTCTACTGTTTTCTGCCTTCTTAAGTCAATAAATTTTTCAAGTACTGCCACATTCACTATATTTCTTCTACTTTTGAGATCAGATGTTGTCCTTCCTCCGTTGCTGTTTGAGGGACTCTGGCTGCTTAGCATCATCAGTACCCATAGGCAGTTTTACTCCTATGACCATCATTTTGCTATGAGGAATGTTTTAGAAAAGACTCTGACATTAAGTTGATAGGGAGCATGCACTGAACACACTTCCTTCTGCTGCTTTGTACCAGATAAGGCAAAAGATTAGCAAGAATCCGTCTGAGAACTGCTGCACGCTAACAAGCGATCTAATCAGAAAACCCACTGGGAAGCAGGGATTCAGCCCTGTTGCATCCACCTGCCTTCAAATGACATTTACTCTGTTATTTTAATTATTTTTCTTCGTTTCATGCCATAGTCGTCTCCTATGGGCCTCATGCTGCACAGAGGCTTTAGCCCTTTGCAGCCAGCTGACCACTTGTCTCCTATCTCATCTGTGCTGCTTCCCTCCTTCCTTCTGGTGTTTTCCTCCCCGATGTGCAGTATCACTGTCAGTTTTTACTCCTGAATCTTGCTTGCTGAACTCTGCACATCCTTCCCTGTTCCACATCAGTGCATCGCTTGAGTGCTACCCTCTTATTTGCTCTGTTCCGTATTCTTTCCTGTTCACACTCAGCTGCTGCAGCTGGGAGCATTATGTGATACAAATAAAATAACTGATTAACTGATTAGCTCTTTTCTTTCTTTGTGAAGCAGTTATATAAACTGATTCTATTTGTTGTCAATTTATGCGCAAGCCTTTGCTGAGTGGTTGAGATACATATTTTCTAGTCTGTGGGTACTTCACAAACTGCTTACTTTGATTATTAGCTTTTCAGTGTGTGATTAGTCATCTAAATCACAGGGTATCAGTATTGCCAACTTTAAACATTACAAAATCATGAGTCAGTCTCAAAAAATCATGGGATTGTTTAAAAATGATTTTTTTTTCTTTCCTTTTAAAAATAATTCTGCATTTTTTTTAATTGGCTTCTGAGCCTTTAGGTTTCGTTTGCTTTATGTTTTCAAGCTTTTCTGTGCAAGTGCGGCTTAGAAAACTTTTTAGTTAAGACAGTAATGTTTATTGTGCAATCTGGTTTGACGATGTGGTTTTTCAAGAAAAATATTGGGAAAATAAAATTAGTCAGCAGTGCTTTACTTCGTTAACTTACTGAATCACTGAAAAATTCAGCACAAGATATGAGGGGAAAAAAGATGAATAGAGATAGCAATATGTTCTACGTTTATTTAAATTCAAATACTGTAAAGCCTTCACATTAAAATGTGTTAGCCTTCGGTTCCATAAATGTAGTCCCTGCAGCTCTTGGAGTTAAAACAGTTGTAAAGATATGCTTGCGGGAGGCTAACTAACTCACATAGGCAATAAATCAAGCCATAGAAAAACTTGTGCCACTCTTAAAGAACTTGCCATCACCCTTGCCACACCCAACAAGACATGCGTGTGCACAAATAAAATGTTTGTAGTTATGTGCTGCCATCTTTCAAGAGTGACCACCCACTCCCCATGGCCTTTTTTCAATGGTAGTGGGATCCAGCATCTTAGCAGAAATTCATCTTGCTCCCGTCCACTTTTGCTATCACGTGTAACCCTTCATTAAGTCCATCAGAATGAGCTGCTGGGCCTGTGCCCCCACTTGGTTTGAAGGCACCAGGCGCTGCGTTTTTGAGCTTCTGGTTGTGAAGGTATCAGACAGGGTTTCAGGGTTTGTAGGCGCCATTTGCCTTCCTTGGGTTCCATATCTTCAAGCTGCTGATGCTGCTTCCATCGCCAGCACCTCAACTGGGTGATAGTGGAAGGGCACGAAAGGCAAATTCCACTTTGAGCAAACCTTATAAAAATATCGGTGACGCGGCTGTCGGTTCTGAGTACTTTTAACCTTTTGGCGTTGCCCATTGCAAATCGTAGCACTCGCTTTCCTTGAAGAAAGCACACCTACACAAAGCCACCCTTGCAGCAAATAATCTAAATAAAAATGATAGAAATTTGCATGATAGCAAAGTAAATGTCATGATTAGTTTACATTCCTCCGAGGAAATGCCAGGTGCAGCTTAGTTAAAGGCACAGAACGCAGGATGGAGGGCTTAGATCCCACAGACGGCTCCGTGTCCCTCAATGCTGGCCACCTGGCACCAAGTCATTTGGCCTATACAGACAGCTCCCTTTTCAAATTGCTGTAGTTCTGAGCCAGTGTTTATTTTTAAACAAGTTTTCTAGCTATCTGTGCTGCACAATTTACACGTGTTCCTTTCTCTAGCAGATAAATTACTGAAAATAGATAAAAATTAGAGAAAGCTTAATAGTTGCCTTCTAACTATCCTGCATACCTTGTACTTGAAATGCGATTTACTTATACTCAACCTCAGATGAGCTGAACCATAAGACAGGCCTCTCTTACTTAACCCCTCCCATTTTTTTTTCCTTTTTTTTTTTTTGTTTAGAAGCAGGGGTTTTATAGCAGGTCCACAGATATTTTATCATTCTAAGCATATAAGCACATAGTACATTGCAGCGCAGTATACCCAGCCAGGAAAGGAGCTCAACACTGTACATCCTAGTAATGGACAAACCTTCACGATATCTTTATCTGAAAGTATTCCAATACAGTTAGGCCTACTTGAGTTAGACTGTGATAGGTATAAGAAAACATGTCAGTATATTTTGAACCACTTGGCACACTTCTGTTGTGGATATATATGTATATATTTTTGACAGAATTGAAAAATCCGTCAGTTTTTGCTGTCATGAATTGGAGCCAGTGGCATCTTCTGGAGATTTTGTGTTCTCTCTCTCCTCTGTCCTCCAGGACCCTTTTCTCTCCACTCCATTAGCTGTCCCTTAGTAGAAATGTAGAATCTTAGAATCCTCAGAGTTGGAAAGGAACCTTTAAAGGTCATCAAGTCCAACTCCCTTGCAATAATGGGGACATCTACAGCCAGATCAGGTTGCTCAGAACCCTGTCAGCCTCACCTTGGAAATCTCCAGGGATGGGACATCCACCACATCTCTGGGCAACTTGTTCCAGTGCCTCACCACTCTTACTGTAAAAGACTTCTTCCTAAACCTACCAACCTCTTTAAGCTTGAAACCATTTCCCCTTGTTCTATCACCACAGACCCTCCTAAAGAGTCTGTCCTCTTATTTCCCGTAGCTCCCCTTTAGATACTGAAAGGCCGCTATCAGGTCAACTCACAGCTTTCTCTTCTCCAGGCTGAATAGCCCCAGCTCTCTCAGCCTGTCCCATGACACATGAGAGGTGTTCCATCCCATGAATCATTTTCGTGGTCCTCTTCTGGATGCACCCCAGCAGGTCTATTCCTCTCCTGTACTGAAGCCTGCAGATCTAGATGCAGAACTCCAGGTGAGGCCTCACCAGTGCAGAGCAGAGGGGCAGGATCACCTCCCTTGACTGCTGCTGGCCACGTTTCTTTTGCTGCAGCCCAGGATACGGTTGGCTTACTGGGCTGCAAGGGTACATGGCTGGCTCATGCCCAGCTTCCAAACCACCAGTACACCCAGGTTCTTTTTGTGAGGACTGTGCTCAGTCTTTTCATCCCCCAGCTTGTATTGATAGTGGAGGTTGCTTTGACTTCAGTGCAAGACCTTGCACTTGGATTTCTTGAACCTCATGAGGTTCACCTGCGCCCACTGCTCAAGCCTGTCTAGGTCCCTGTGGATGGCATCCCATCCCTCAGGCACGTCAGCTGCACCCCACAGTTTGATGTCATCCACAAAGTTGCTGAAGGTGCACTCAACCTCACTGTCAGTGTCACTGATCCCTGGCAAAATGCCATTTGTCACTGACCTCCATTCAGACATGGAGCTGTTGACCACCATTCTCTGGATTTGATCCTACAGACAGTTCTTCCAGCCAACAAATCCATATCTTTCTAATTTGGAGAGAAAGATGTTGTGACATACTGTGTCAAAAGCCAAACTGAAGTGCAGATAGATGACATCAGTGGCTCCTCCCTGTCCGTTGATATACTGACAGCGTCACAGAAGGCCACTAGATGGGTCAAGCAGGATTTGCCCTTGGTGAAGTCATGCTGATTCTCCCATATCATCTCCTTGTCTATCATTTGCCTTAGCATAGCCTTCAGGAAGGGTCTGCTCTATGATTTTTTCCAGCACTGAGGTGAAATGACTGATTGGTAGTTCATCGTTTTTACCTTCTTAAAAATGGGTGTAATGTTGCCTTTTTTCTGGTCACCAGGTGCTGCGGATTCAGGGTCCGAGTAGATTGCTCTCAGGCGGGGAAGCACGACAGGACTCAGTATGAGTGATCAAGCTTCAGTTTATTACCCGGACAGCCTTGGTCTTATAGTGTTTAAGACAGGGGCGTATAGACAATATCACACAACCATTGGTAGGGAGCCTCGAGAAAAACAACTTTAAAACAACTCCCAACAATTAACAGCAGCGAGAAACACATCTTGGAGGAGGTAACTTTTGGTTTCATCCTAATCCTAAAAAACCCAGGCAGGAATGCGTCGGCGGCGGATGTGAAAGGCATCGCTGGCAGGGCGTCCCCTGCTTCAAAGTGCACTTCTCCTCTCCCACTCGCCACAGACCATCTCCTGCTTTTACTTTTCTCGAGGTTCACACAGTGTAGTGTCCTTTGAGCGCCGTATCAGCGTGGCCAGTGCATAACACAGAGCCCAAAGGGAACACCTGCTACCTAAACAGAATAGACTATCAAGGACAGCTTACTCTAAAAATACCTATAGTTACAATTATCAGCAGTTCTGCAAGGTCTTCTTCGCTGAAGGCAGGCTGAGCAACATAATCACAGAAGTTTCCCGTAGACGTCTTGGCAGTTTGGGTTGCTCAGTCCGTGTCCACCTTGAGCTGTTTGTCGCTTGGCCCAGGGACATCGTGAGCTCCTATCAACGTCTAGCACTTTTCCATG
Organism: Oreortyx pictus; assembly: GCA_036925125.1. Classification (NCBI taxonomy): domain Eukaryota; kingdom Metazoa; phylum Chordata; class Aves; order Galliformes; family Odontophoridae; genus Oreortyx; species Oreortyx pictus. Next base: position 87,824,313 of record JAUPFR010000002.1, on the reverse strand, counting down.
AGTGTATAGTCTGTGCTGCCGTACATATTACTGTAACCTCCCTGCTCCTGCTGCCGTTCTCCAACAATTCCCCCTTTTTCTTTTTGTACGAGCATAGCTTTCTGTGTTGCCCTGTCAATACCGCTCATAACACAATCATAAACTATATGAAGTACAATGAGCATGCTTACAATAAGCAATAGCCAGCATAGACCCTCCTTAATGAGGCTTGTTAGCCATGGGGAGAGACCCTGAACAACGATCTTAACCAGTCATCGAAAGGATTCTTTTCCAGGTTTTTTCTTGACTAACTAAGAAAAGGCTAATTGATAGGCTAATAACATCATAACTGTGCATTCCTAATACATTAAAAGTGCTATTTCCGTAGACTCCAACGTTGGTAACATTAAATGCTCTCTAATTCACACTCGATCTACTACTAAAATAGAAGAAGCACACAACAACCTAGGTAATGCCTAATAATTCTAATTCTTAAGGCGACATTGGTAACACAAAAAAAATCACCCATTTTTGTCACACCATGACCAGTGCTTTTTGGAGAGACTATTGTCCAACCTGTGAAGTTAAGGAAAGGGTTAAAATCAGGTTTAATAATGGCATATTAGCTCCTTGAATCGTTAGATTATCAGTTAACTACTGTATTGTTGTATTTGGCTGCAGTGTTGTAAATAGCCATTCCAGGACCTTTGTGTCCGTTTTCTCCCCCTTTTTCTTTTTGCACTGCGTCAGTGCACCCAGGAGTTTCTTCTGTCCATTGAGGATAGTGATATCTATAGGGAGAGATGGATTATGGCAGTCAACGGCTCATGTTGAGATTAGTTGGCCAAAATGTTCAATCAGGCGCTGCTGCTCTGATGTCACCGAAACGCGAGCGGCAGGATCGGTGCCCTTAAGGAGGGTACGTAACACGTTGAGGTCGTCGTTGGATATGCCAACTATAGGTTGCAACCACTGTAGGTCGCCCAACAGCTTTTGAGTGTCATTAAGTGTTCAAATGTCAATGCGCAGCAGTAATTTCTCCGAGTGAATTTGTGACCGCATAGTGGTCCAGTCCAAATATTTCCATGGAGGCTCATGCTGCACCTTTTCTGGAGCTATTAACAGTCCTTTGTCGTGAAGCGTGCACTCCAGGAACGACTCCTGTTCCACTGTAAATGGTTGTGGCTGCACGATAAGAATATCGTCCATATAGTGATAGATGATCGCATGGGACCATGCTTTGCAGACTGGCGCAAGGGCAGCATCAACAAAGAGTTGGCAAAGGGTGGGGCTGTTTTTCATGCCCTGTGGTAACACAGTCCATTCATACCTCGCTGCCGGAGTGCCCTTATTTGTAGAAGGCACAGTGAAGGCGAAATGAGGCGTATCTTCTGGATGGATTGGTATGGTAAAGAAGCAGTCTTTAAGGTCCGAAGCCATCCTCACCTCGAGCGGCCAAAGTGAGCGACTGGAAGTCTTGTGTCAGCACAGGTAGTGGCACTAGCTCAGCGATTTTTGAACCGGCTGGAATGTAAATAGGTGGGAATTGCGTCTGTGCCACTATTTGTATAATTCCATTAAAGTCAGCATCGATAAGTCCTGGCAGGACGGTCACTCCACAGAGTCCAATGGAAGTATGTCCAATCAGGAGAGCGCCTACAGTTGTTTTGTTTATGACTAATGGTCCCCGGGCAGTCGTAGGTGTCCGAGTGGGTCGGTTATCAAGAAGGGTTACGTCTACTGCAGTTGCCAGGTCCAAGCCAAGGCTTCCTTTTGTTGCTGGTCGCAAGTCGGAGGCCCTCGTGGATGCGTGTTGGTGGCTGTTATCGGGTGTTGCTGGCACGGAGAGGGGGGTACTCTTTCTGGGGAGCTGGTCACTGGAGCCGCCACTGTTGTCAGCACGCGACGGCCCTTTGCGCTCGGCTGGGAGTTTCCCGATGAGCGGCACGCTAGGGTGCTGTGGGTCGCTGAGTTGCAGTTGTCGCACCAGACCCTAGCCCTACACTCCCTTTTCATGTGTCCTGTCTTTCCACATCGGAAACAGATAAGACTCTGGCTCGGTCTCAGTCTCCCAGCTTTCTGCCCTCCTCCCCCTGTCAGTGGCGCTAAAGTGGCAAAGGCTTGAGTATGTGCTTCTACTAGCTTACCCCCCAACTCCCGCACTGCTTCCAACAGCAGCGCCTCTGGTCCTACGGACACCCTACTCATGCGCTCTAACATCATTTCAATAGTAGCATCCGCAGGAAGAGTAATTAATATGGATTTAGTGGAGGAGTTACAGTTCTCCATAGCGCACTGACGAAGTAATGCCTGCTTCATCCAGTCTGGAACATCAGCTCGATTAATAGCATCTGTTACTCTATCTATAAAACTGGCGAAGGACTCCTCACGGCCCTGCTTGAAGGACATATACGAGGGGGTTGGTGCAGATGTCTTAACCATCTCCATTGCCTGCCGCGCGAGCCGCATACCTTCCAAACACACATCAGGCCTTATCTGCATCTGCAGCCCGGGAGCGGCGAAGGGCCCCGTACCCGTTAATTGCTGGGCTGTTACTCCGAACAAAGGGTCGGTGTCAGCCCGCGGGGTGTTAGCGCTAATTTCGCACAGTCTCTGCCAATGGGCCTGCCACAGCAATTGTTCTGACTGGCTCATTATCACACGTACGATCACCTTGATATCCTCCGGAACGAGCACACTGGTCCCCCAAATATAATTTAACATCTGTTTAGTGGGCTCCCCGTGTAAGCCGCTATCATTAACCGTAGCCCTTAGTCGGGAAAGGGTTTTCCAACCTATCGGGGCATAGTCCCCCCGCCGGTCTTCGTCATTGCCGTGCTCATATAGCACCGGGAACGCCTGGCTCACCGCCTCCACCATCCCCACGTCCCCCGCGCCCACAGCCTCTCCGGCCACCGCCCGCCAGTTTGGCCGCGAGAGGCGTGGGCCGCGGGCGACGGGGGGGGGCAAAGCAGTCACTGTGGAGCCAGTTTCCCCGCCAACGGGCGCGGGGGGGGGCGGGGGGGGGGAGGGGGGAGCGGCAGGGGGTGCAGCTACCAGCTCCCGGCCGTCGCCGCCGTCAGGGGCCGCTGGAATCAAATTGGGCCCATCAACGTTATCCTTATCGCGAAGGCCATCGTGGGGAGGGGCGGGAGGGGCCGCCGCCGACCTGTCTCCCTGGGCACCGCCACAGTGAACTGGCACAGGGCCGCCTGTGTGCGGCGTTGGTATATAATCGACCCCGGGCTTAATGCGGCCGGCGTCAGGACCCGAACCTTCTCGGGGCCGTGAAGCCGAAGCCGCTACTTGTTTTTCTGCTTTCTGCTTAATGCAATCTGTTACGTCCCGCCACGGTTTCATCAATTTCTTCGCCCCTTTATCATCATCAATAACCTTATACCAGAGGATATCCCCGAGCCTGTTCCACTCTTTGTCCTGAAAGTACCCGTCTGAGTGAGCGAACAATCCCTCCGCTTTACCGAAGGCTATCAACCCCGGCACCTGCTTAATAGTGCTAGAATCTACCCCCCGCTTCGCTAACAAGCTCTGTAAACAGTTCAGGGCTACCTGTCCTTCCATGGTGCACTGCAACCCGCGTCCCGCTGCTGCACACAGCACCCACTTGGGGACGTACTGGCGCTCCCCTTCGTGCCCTCCGGATCCGCGCAGACCCCTCGCGGTCGGTCCAGGCGAAATCGCCCCCCAGCTCGGCAGCGCGACGCTGGTGCTCCCGGTCCGCGCGGTTCCTAGTCAATCCTCCGCTCGTCGGGTCCCTGTTCGGGCGCCAGGTGCCGCGGATTCGGGGTCCGAGTAGACTGCTCTCAGGCGGGGAAGCACGACAGGACTCAGTATGAGTGATCAAGCTTCAGTTTATTACCCGGACAGCCTTGGTCTTATAGTGTTTAAGACAGGGGCGTGTAGACAATATCACACAACCATTGGTAGGGAGCCTCGAGAAAAACAACTTTAAAACAACTCCCAACAATTAACAGCAGCGAGAAACACATCTTGGAGGAGGTAACTTTTGGTATCATCCTAATCCTGAAAAACCCAGGCAGGAATGCGTCGGCGGCGGATGTGAAAGGCATCGCTGGCAGGGCGTCCCCTGCTTCAAAGTGCACTTCTCCTCTCCCACTCGCCACAGACCATCTCCTGCTTTTACTTTTCTCGAGGTTCACACAGTGTAGTGTCCTTTGAGCACCGTATCAGCGTGGCCAGTGCATAACACAGAGCCCAAAGGGAACACCTGCTACCTAAACAGAATAGACTGTCAAGGACAGCTTACTCTAAAAATACCTATAGTTACAATTATCAGCAGTTCTGCAAGGTCTTCTTCGCTGAAGGCAGGCTGAGCAACATAATCACAGAAGTTTCCCGTAGACGTCTTGGCAGCTTGGGTTGCTCAGCTGAAGCAGTCCGTGTCCACCTTGAGCTGTTTGTCGCTTGGCCCAGGGACATCGTGAGCTCCTATCTAGTACTTTTCCATGAGTGTATAGTCTGTGCTGCCGTACATATTGCTGTAACCTCCCCGCTCCTGCTGCCGTTCTCCAACAACCAGGGACTTCACCTGACTGCCAATCACTTTTCAAATATCTTTGAGAGTGGCTTGATGACTACATCAGCCAATTCCCTCAGGACTCTGGGATGTATCTCATCAGGACCCATGGACTTGTGGATGTTCAGGTTCCTCAGATAGCCGTGAAACTAATTTTCACAAACTGGGAAGTATACAAACTGGGAGAAGAACTCCTTGAGAGTAGTCCTACTGAGAAGGACCTTGGGGTTCTGGTTGATGAAGAACTTAACAAAAACCCACAGTGTGTGCTTGAAGCTTAGAAGGCCCATGTTATCCAGGGGCCAGCAGAGTGAGGGAGGTGATCCCCCTCTATTCTGCCCTCATGAGGCCCCATTTGGAGTACTGTGTCCAAGTCTAGGGCTCCCAACTCAGGAAAGATGTCAAGCTTTTGAAGAAGGTCCAGAGAAAGGCCTCATAGATAGCCCAAGGGCTACAGCACCTCTCCTATGAGGACAGGCTGAGGGAACTGGGCTTGCTCAGCTTGGAAAAGAGAAGGCTGCTGTCTTCTAATATTTAAAGGGAGTTTACAAACATGAGGGAAATCAACTTTATGCAGGGGTAAACAGTGATATAACAAGGGGGAATGGTTTTAAACTAAAGGAAAGGAGATGTAGTTTAGCTGTCAAATGAGAGTATTTTACTGAGAGAGTGGTGAGGTGTTGGAATAGGTTGCCCAGAGAGTTGTGGATGCCCTGTCCCTGGAGGCGTTTAAGTCCAGGCTGGATAGGGCCCTGGGCAAATCTGATCTAGTACTCAGCCTAGTGGCTGGCAACCCTGCTTGTGCCAGGGTAGCAGGATTTGATGATTCTTAAGGTCCCTTCCAACCCAAGCCATTCTGTGATTCTGTGATTCACTTACAGCAAGATGGACGTCAAGGTCTGTGTGACAAGCAGTTATCAGAGAAAACCAAGGCAAAAAAATTGCTGAGTACCTCAGCCTTCTTATTATCTGTTGTCATCAGCTTGCATGTGTCACTCACCGCGTGGGTACACCCTCTAGGACCTTCCTTTTCTGATTAAGGTACCTGAAGAAGCCTTTCTTATTCTTCTTGGCACCCTTTTCCAAGTCTAATTCAAGTTTGGCCTTGTCTTTCCTGACTCCATCCCTACACAGCCTAGCAGATTCCTTATACACTTCCCAGGTTACCTGTCCCTGTTTCCACTGCCTGTGCCTTTTCTTCTTGCTCTTTGGTTTGACCAGCGGGTCCTGGTTCAGCCATGTTGGTCTCCTGCCGTCCTTCCTACACCTACACCATCCCAGTGGAAACATCCATGCCACGACTGCACCAACCTCTGATGCACTCCTCATGACTTCGCTGGAGCGCACTGCCTTCTGCCACAGCTTCCCTAGTTGTTGCCTGATGTGTCCGTCCATGGGATTCCCCATGCTGCGACTTTTACCATGTCACAGGTAGTGCATTGCAGGGAGAAGAGGCCATCAGTGTACTCCCCCAAAGCTGCCCATGAGGTGGAAGTTGTATCTCCAGCGTTGCTGGAGCTCCGTATGCCACCTGCCACTAGCAGCTGAGCTGTCTCTGAGTGAGCAACACACACGATGGATACCCGTGAGGTTGTTTCTCTCCCCATCTCTTTTGTCCAGTTTCTTTTCTACTCTCTCACAGTCTTGTTCCATTACTCTGCACAGACCAAGTAGACTGTCCAGGCTCCATGCTGCCGGTTGCAAATGCTGTTGCATCCTCCTACCCATACCATCCATTTCCCCTCAGTGTTTATCTCAGCAGCCCTTCCACAACGCTTCCCTGAGCAGTTCATTTAGTAGAGCTCATGATTATTTAGAAGAGTTCAAGCAGCTGCCACTACCACAAAGTAAGCAAAGTACCTGTTTCTAGCTCTCCCAGCAGGGCTAACCACGCACGGATTTGTGAAAGCATATGGTCAGTGTGATGCAGTTTGTTGGATGGGTTCATATCATTTCCCTTTGAAATCAGTGTGCGGTGTGCTTCAGTAAGGACTGCGGGAAATGCTAGAAGTTACAAACGTAGCCAGAAGAGCTTCTTTGGGCACATCTGAACTGGGGCATTTTGGAGTGTTTCCCAGCCCCTTTAACTGAGTACTTGGGCCAGACCGTCACTGTTTGTTGGAGAGAAAGCCAAACATACAGGTAGAGAGTGAGCCATGGTGTGTTCCTCTGTGCTTTCCCATCTGGAGCATGAGATTGGGATTTCTGTAATAGCCCCAGAGCATTTCTGAGAAGAAAAAAAAAAAAAAAAAGAAAGAAAAAGAGTAGTGAAGAATAAGTCTGCTAAATTCTTTTCTCTAGATAATATGCATTAACAGTTCCGCTGCCAGCGGTGCTTTGGACAGGAGCTACAAAGGACCGTTAAAGATGCTTTAAAGAACTGTTGTTCATTTTGTCCTCCAGGCAGCTATCTGACTAATAAAAGGAGAACATTTTAAAAGTCAGTCTGTGTATCTCTGATTTTAACGATGTGTTACTGCTGTCCTCTACATGGAATATTGTGGAGAAATAGGCACCGATTACATTACATTTTTTGTAACGACAGTCCTAGGTTTCTGGAAAACAAAAAAGCCTCAGGAAAGAATGGAGATGTAGCAATACAAGATTAGACTGAGAATGGAGAGATATAATCCTTTTGTTGCATATTTTAAGGCTTGTTTCGAGGCACGGGGGAGCCTTGTAAATCACTGGGCATGTGGAAGATGGCACATTAGTGTAAAAGTCATAATGATCATCTGTAATGACAGAATGAAAGAACAAGTATATTTGTTTTAATATTGTAATACTTATGCTTAGAGAACAGTATATCTTGAGGCCAAAGCACATGCAGTAGAGTGTTATTCCATTGCCAGAATTTTGTAAGATATCGTGAATTTGTCTGCAAATGGGTCCATATGCTACAACATCTAACATTAAATTCAAGAGCGAACTGCCTAAAGAAAAATGATGGTTGTGTGCAGTACGAGAACAAGACCTGCTTTGGAGCAGCTGCCTAATGACAAATGTTAGATAAGTACAGTCAAGGAAATGCAGTTAAGGCTCTTGGATCCAGATCTGAAAAGATCTTAAGTCAGGTGCCTGTCTCCAGGAGCTGAACTCACAGGGTGTATCTAAGCCGAAGATTATTACAAAGTAGCTTCCTTTCCTGGCAGCTGAGGAAGTCTTATTTTCTGCCCCTGCAGGTTTAAAACTTAAGTCATAGTATGTCATCTAACTGCTATGGGTCACTTTAGAGAAGAAAAGTTCCACGCTGCTTTCCTTTTGAAATGTAGCTGCTCTCCAGGAGGAGATAAGGAAGCTGCAGCTGCCTGCTCAGAGCTCTCCTCGGGCAATCCATGGCATGTGGTTCTGATCCCTGCATCATGGGCTCTGGTGTGTTTGTGTTTGCCATCCAGGGAAACTTCCCTGCCTCGCATGTTCTCTCTGAAGAAAAATGCAGTGAACTGTTTATCGCAGCCATGCCTTGTTCTTTACCTGCATTTTGCTTTATGATTATTTTACTTGTGTGGGTATCTTGTGGGTGCAATAGTCTTCCAGAGACCTGGGAGGTGCGTAACAGAAATTTAGTCAGAAATAGTAGATACATAAATGTTTTCAGTGATACGGCAATTTTATAACCTCACCTACATTCCATAAACTGGCAATCTCAGAAGAGACACCTACATATTTTTTGAGCTCCTTTTGTACTTAGAGGGCATAGGATACTTTATCACGAGAAGGAATCATTCGTATGTAGCACTTTCACTGTCCTGGTGGATAGGAAAAAAATCAGCTACGTTTAAGAGAAAAAAAGAGGCAAAAATGAAGCCTCAGTGTTGGACAAAGAAAATTCAGTGGAAACTAGATTTTAATTTTTTTTTTTTAACGATTTTGAGATTTAAAAAATATGTTATCAGCTGTTATCAGCACTGAGAAATGTGCTCTTTTCTCATGGCAGTGCAGCTGGAGGTGTGAGGGCCCCAGTGTGGGTTTCACGTCGCAGGGCTGCACACAGCCAGGCCCAGTTCCTGCTTGCCATGGTGCTGAGCAGCTTTCAGCTGAAAACTCTTCCATCTCCTGTTCTTGCAAAGGAGTTTTCCTTTTCTGTTAAGTTTTGACTTTTTCAGTTTAAGCTCTCCCAAGGTTTCTGGGGAAGGAAGAAGAAAGGTTGTGACCTGCCTCAGCTGAGCAGGGCAGGCTGCTTCACTCCTCCCGCCGAGGTCATTGCCCCTCGGATCTAGGGCTATCACATCTGAAGGACGATGTTTTACTTTTAAACACCTAACAAAAGGGTTTGCTGTGGAAATCAGCGCACAGGGTGAGGTCAGAGGATAAACATGGAGCTTATCTCTCTCAAACCGCTGCCCTGCTGACATCAAACAACGCGGTTCTGCTCCACCTCACCTCCCCTCAGCTCTGGCTGTGTGCTCATGCCCTCTCCCTGAAGCTGATCGAGCTCACTAAGAGAGCAGAAATTAGCTGACTTGACTATTAATTAATTTCTGGATCTGTTTTCTCCCAGTTCAGAGAAGTGAGTGGGCTCAGCACAGGGCAGATAAGCAGCCAAAGGAGTGTAAGAGGAGGTGTCTGGGCAGCGGATGGGAAGAGCAGGACGGTACTGGATTTATCGTCTCCTCTCGTCTTTTGTAATTATCTTCCAGTACTCAGGGCACCAAACAGGGACAGCTCAGCAATACTCCTTGGTAGCCTGATAGCTGAGCTGCCTCCCACGTGGATGTACATCTGTGGCAAGGATGCTCTGGGTAACTAGGGGCACAAACCTCAGCAGCTCTCCCAAGATAAACCATCCCCAGTACTCCCTGTGAGCCCGTCTTCTGTTTTCTTTTATCCCATAGAGCTAACTCACAGCGATGAAGCAGTCACAATAAAGCCAACATTGTAATCATGCATCCCAGGTGCTACTTTGGTTGAAATCAGATATTGAAAAATATTTTGGAGGAAGAAAATGTGCGGGTGAAGGTAGTGAAAGTTGTAATGAAACTGATAAGACTTAATTATAGTATTTGCTGCTGTGAAATCTGTAATACTGTCTAATAAGTTAAAATGTAGGAAGAGTAAGGAATCACTGTTTTGTCTATTTACTCTGCTATTTTTAGGGTTTATTGAATAACATTCCTAACATACCACGTAGGATGTAAAGGTGTACATGGAAATATATAAGCTAATTGCATATTTGGTTAAAGCACAAATTAATAATGCTTTTCTGAAGTAAAATAGCACCAAGAATTCTGGTACTTTAGGATTTGCATTCATATTTTTTGAGTTCTTGTTTTCCTGATCATCTCTCCTGAAAAAAAAAAAACAAACCTGCTAGTTTGTTCTAGTGTTCTTTACTGTGTATCAGAATTTTTCTGTGTAAACTAGAAGAACAAAAGGTTATTATTCCTAGCTTTTACTGTAACAAATGCCATTAGTATTGTATTGATATGTGAAAGACTAGTGGGTAAATCTGAACCACAGCCAGGTTCATTTTTATGTTTATATAATACATCAGTAATGATTGTTTTGCATAACTTGGTAGAGCTGAGTTTGACCATTGAGCTGTTTGAACCTTATGGGTTTTGCTTCTTTGCACTTGTGCTGGGCAAAGAAACAGTGAGCAAAGAAATATGCCCCAAATCCCAGGAGTAGTTCTGCACACTTTCTTTCTCATTCTGTATTTCCTATGTTGTTGTAGCTCTTTTGGGATTAGGGCTTATTTCATTTCTATTAGTGGGCATAAAAATAATAGTAAATACAGCCAGCATTAGTTTAAAAATGAGAAATAGACCACTTCCAAAATGCAACAACAACAACATCAACAAAACAGAACAAAAATAAACAGAGAACTACAAATGCATTCATAGAAAATGCAAATGCCTACATTTGAGTAACATTTTATGGAATAAAAACTTCAGGCTTCTAAGCACAGGAACGTAAGCTACATGTTCCACTTTTCCTTATACCTACGGCAGTGCCTGTGCTTTAATTCCAAGCCCACATTCTCCAGTATGACCTGAGTGAGCAGAAGTGTTTTTGTGGGTACTGTTTTGTTCTCATGGGACTGTCTCCACTGAATGTTATCACCATCCTCTTCTCAAAGCAGTGACTGAAGGACGAATTTGACTCTTGTATACTAACACAGAAAAATACTGACCTTCAGAACTTAGATTTCTGAGCAAAGTTCTCATTAAAGAAATAATAGCCATTTGCTGTATAATATATAATGTATATATTTTGTGTAGGCATAGGGCACTAATAATTGAAGATGAGCTGTATATTCACCAGGCCATCAACTGATTTTTTTCCAAGGCAATTCCGGTTATGAGCACAGACTGGGAGAAGTACTCCTTGAGATCAGCCCTGCGGAAAAGGACTTTGGGATCCTGGTGAACAAAAAGCTGGACATGAGCCAGCAGTGTGCTCTTGCAGCCCCCAAGACCAACAGCATCCCGGTCTGCATCAGAAGAGGATTTGCCAGCAGGGAGAAGGAGGGGATTGTCCCCCTCTGCCATCTGAGGCTTTATCTGGAGTACTGTGTCCAGGCGTGGGGCCCCCAGTACAGGAGGGAGGTGAAGCTGTTGGAGCTGGTCCTGAGGAGGGCCGCTAAGATGATCAGAGGGCTGGAGCACCTCTCCTGTGAAGAAAGGCTGAAGGAGCTGGGCTTGTTAACTTGGAGAAGAGTAGGCTCAGAGGAGACCTCAGTGCAGTCTTCCAATACTTGAAGGCAGTTTACAAGCAGTAGAGGGACAGACTTTTACATGGTCTGACAGTTACAGGACAGGGAAGAATGGCTTTAAACTAAAAGAGGGAAGATTTAAGTTAGACGTTAGGAAGAAATGTTTTACTCAGGGTGTTTAGGCCTTGGAACAGGTTGTCCAGAAAAGCTGTGAATGCCCCATCCCCCGAGGCACTGAAGGTGAGGTTGGATGGGGCCCTGGGCAGCCTGGTCTGCTGGGTGACAACCCTGCCCATGACTGAGGCACGTCAGTTTTTGTGAATCTTATTCTATGCTGACATTATTGTGCAAATACCTTAAAGAAAGGCTTATTACTTTATTTCACCTCTGATGCCAGCTGTTAAACCTGTAAAAGCAGTCTGACTTCTGATTTTCCACATTTCTAAGTGTCGTATTTCCTGCAATGAATGCCAAGGGTTTGTTTCTCATTACAGATTGTTCTTAATCTGTGTTACGCAGGATGAAAAGTGCATGATGCATGTGAATGAAAATCCCAGCACTGGCAAGTGGGCCAGCATTCATGGTATTTTCTGTTGACTACATCGTATCTATGAACTTGAATAAGCGTCAGTAGGCATCTTTTGTCTTGTTTAGGTGGATCGGAGCAAGCTATTCAAACATTTTTCATTAGTAACACCATATAGGAAAAAAAAATACATTTCCTTATATCATAGAATCGTAGAATCACCAAGGTTGGAAAAGTCCTACAAGATCAACCAGTCCAACCATTCACTTACCACCCATAGCTCCCACTAAACCACGTCCCTCAACACAACATCTAGTTGTTCCTTGAACACTCCCAGGGTCGGCAACTCCACCACCTCCCTGGGCAGTTCATTCCAGTGCCTTTGCTTCTCCTGCTTTCATTGCATTTCATTAGAACCTTGGAATATAGCAAGTACTTCAGTTGCACACTATGATTTACTGAAATGTCTGTCAGAATACTTGTGTAAACAAACAGACCGCTTATACTTAGCAATGCTGGCTGGCGTTGATACAGTATTTTTGGGTAACTTAATAGCATTTTGGCTAGAGTAAACAATAAGAGAAGTGAGTGGCATAGCTCCTTTTTATTTTTGTCAGGACAGTTGTTGGAACAGGCTCAAGCAAGTTCATCACTAATTCTAGATTCTGATTTGAAGAAGCAGAATTAAGTTCTTGAAGAAAACGAGTCACTGGTGTTTACCAGGGATGAGGTAGTGTCAGCGCTGAAGTGTGTGAAGGCTGGATGACCCATGATAAAAATACTAAATCAGGAGCATATGCCAGTGGAGATGGCTTGCCTAGTAATCAGTTGCTCATTCTTCAATGTTTTTAGTAGACCAGACTTGTCAAGCAGCCCGATTATATTGTTCAGCATTACTTGTCTTAACCTTTTTTTCTTGAGAGGTAACATTTCCTTGAAAGCAACATGAAAAGAAGAGTTAAAAATAAACAGGCTGAAAACAACCTGTTTTCCATTGGGTAGCCAAGTCAGTGGGAAAAATAACTCCTTTAAAACTATGTTTATTTTAGCTTACACTCAATAAAGCAAACACATAAAAGCTCTGTTCCTCTGCTTACCTACTGAAAAAGTGTTGTCTTATCATTCCACCAGTTCTTGTCCTTATTTCTCATGGAAAACAAGGCTCTGGAAGCATCATCAAATAGCACATTTTTAAAAAATGTTTTAACTGTCAAAGCTTAGTAAACTGTATGCAGTGCCAATACCCACTGCACGCCTTATAAAACCCACAAAACATACAGAGCTGAAGGAATGAGTAATGGCTTATTTTTAACAAAGTACTTGACATACTCCTCTGGTTTGTAGCTGAGACAGGTTCAAATCCTCCTGTGCTCAATTCAGAGTCAGGTGTCCTTGTACCTGGGAGAGTGCTCTCAGCCACCCCGGTACTGGATCACTGAGGACATTTCACTGGGATCTGTGAAAATAATCTGCATTGTACGAAACGCTTAATTGACTCATAGCAAAGAGACAGGAAATTGCTTTTTTTTTAGCAAGACCTCTGGCTGCTAAATTGCAGAGCTCTCTGTGAGCTGAGTAGCATTTTGTTATTTCTGAGAAATGGAGAAAATGTTCATCACAGAAGTTGAACCTGTGAAGAAATTACTGACTGTGACAGGCATTTAAAAAGTAAGGGCCTAGCATCTCTGTGTGGCAGCTGTCTGACTTGCAGCTCTGTCTCTCAGAATGTCAGTGTGTTGTGTCTCCATCTCTGCTCCTTGAAGTGATGAAGGTTGATACTGTCCCTAAGATCATGTTAGATCGACTGCCAGCTTTGTTGGCATCCTTGGGGATTCCCTAGGTTTCCTGGGCTCATTCTGGTTTTGGAAGAGCATTGCCTGCTGAGGTCAGGTATCATAAGGATGAAGTGAGACTGCTGTGTGGGCCAAAGAGATCGAATGATCTCTCTTTTTACCTTTGTAAGCATCAAAAATATTCTTCCTCTGGAGATATTTTTTTGTCATCTAGTAGTACATAGACATAGTTTTAACAGCATGGTAACATCAGCTTGTAGATTAAAACTGCCCTGCTGCTCTTCCCTTTTTATTCTCAAAACCTGGCTGTAGATATTATGCAGTATTTCCTCAAAAATCCATGCCAGAAGCAAACCTGTTCAAGTGGAATGGAAAAAATGATAACCTGCTAACTGAGACCTATCCCTGCTTTACCTTCAACAGAATCTTCTCATATGACTCAAGTTTGGAGCAACCTGTCATACTATTCAATATTCAGTGAAACATTGGCAATAAATTCTGATTTTAAGATGAAGCTACTATTTCCATGCTGCTTGTTGAGAAGGAGATGTGGGCAGTCACTTTGTGTTCTGAAATTTATACTCCCTGTGCTATCAAATATTGCTAAGGGCATAAACCGGGCTCAGGTACCCTTCTCTGTTCATTGTCTTTGCATGAAAGACTTGTCTAACATAAATCTATGAAATAAATGTTCCTAAAAATAACCCTTCCTTCTCTCTTTTTTCTGCCATCACTTGCAGTTGTCCATCAGAAGTGAAGTGTCCCATGTCTGCCTGAATTCTGTAGTGTGCTGCTACCTCAGTTAGTGTGTTGGGCTAAAAAATGATGAAATTGATTTGGAAAAAAAAAAAACAAAACATGCTTTCTTTGCAGTTTTTAGGCCATCTTAACCGACGAGAGAAAACAAGTAGAAATTGCAGAAACCCAATTCATCTTGGCAATTGTCCCACTGAGAGCAGAGGAGCGCTCCAAGGTGACAAAAGCATAGAAGATACCTTTGAAGTACAATACCCAACACCCAATAATTTTAATAGATATACTCTGGTCCTGATACAGTGGGGTCTTCAATTTCCCCTTGCATATGTATAGGTGACTTAGTTATATGTGAATTTGAACTAAGACATAGAGAATGCCTTCTATGTCATAGTTAAACCAGTAATGAATTATAAAGTACTAGGGATCTTCCTTGCTAGTTCATGATCTGCCACAACCGATACATGAGTTATTTAATTCACACTGAGAAAGGTCTTTGATATGAGGATCATAAATGCAGATAAACACTTAGGATGTTTCTTTTTCTTTTTTTTTTTTTTAAGAGAGAGGTGACTTTAATACTTAAAACAGCCTCTCTCACTTTACTCATAATTTTTGAACTGAATTTCTCTGTATATGTGTGACTCCTACACAGCAGGACAAAGCAGGCCACTGGGAGTTTTGTTGCCGAGTCCTAGCACAAAACCATAAACTTTCATTTTTAATGAAATTATTTTTCTTCTAACAAAGATGCAGGGGAGGACGTGTTTAATGGTTGGGCTTCTCCAGCGCAAATGCAGATATCAGAGTGTTCAGGATCCCTGTGCTTCACATCTGAACTTCAAATACTGTTCAAGAGCGGCAAAGAGAAATAAGACTCAGGATTCATTTGTCTTGTATAGATTATTATTATTGCTTGAATGATATGTATTATTGTAGCAGTTAATTAAAAGGAGTCTATGTGGGAAACCACAGTGTAAACGTATTCCTCAACACTGCCCCAGACAACAACCTGGGAGACCAAGTTCTGGCTGGCTTCACGGTGTGTGGGTGAGGTGAAAACCAGGAGAGCATCTCAGCTTTCCACTCACAAAACCTGAGGGGGCCAAGACGTGGCTGGCTATGTTCAGGAGCACATGGGCAAGATGGAAGTGAGGAGAGCATCCCACCTCCTGGCAAAACTTCTCGGGGGTTCACTGCTTCCCAGTAAGGCACCACAAGCACCGTGCATATTGGTACCACTAGGTCCAGCCCTCTTCTCAATTGGCAGTCATTTCCACATTCTCCAGCACTGCTTTCAGGGTGTTGTTGAGTCCGGAGGCTTTTTCCCTCTCTACTTCTGTAGCAGACTGTTGCAGCGTGGCCGCGTCTTGTCAGATGGGGATTCTGCTCTGAATCCTGTGAGCAGAGTAGGTTGGTGTTTAGGATCCAAGGTGACCTGTGATGAGGGCTATGGCTTTTGCTCAGGAGAAATAACTGAGGAGCCAGCAATCTCTGTGGCAGGCACTCCAGCACCTGTTTCTGCAGCACATGTGTACGCTGTGCGCATGCTGGCAGCCCGTCAGCTGAATTCAGCACAAGATGAGTGCAGGCAGGTAGCCAGGGCTTGTCTGTAAAGTGCTTAAAATTCTCCAGGCAGACATCATTTTTCGTGTAGCCTTGTTCTGTGCTCACTTTTATCTGCACGAATTATGCTGCCATTTCAGTGTGGGGAGCCTCATGACACCACCGCAACAAGAATAATGCCAGGGCAGGCTTTTCCCCTAGAGCACCACTTCTTCACGCACTGTCTTATTGCTTATCTATCTGTGCCCCTGTGCCGCAATCCCTTAACCAGGAGAGCGCACAGTCTAGGCATTGCAAAGTACTTGCATACTTTGTATCTAAATCGATGAAACGGGAAAAAAAAAAAAAAAAAAAAAAAAGGTTAATATTATCATTATCATTTTTGCATTTTGGAGAATGAAAATGTGGATGTTTTCCTGATCAAATAAATATACATTGAAAGCACTAGAAAGAATGTTTTATTTGCTCAAAAACCAGTTGAATGCTTAGGAACGAATAAATCATAATAACTGAGTCAGGATTTCTTTTGATATATTCTTGTGCCAAATCACTCTCCACAGCTTACTCTTAAATTAATAAAGCAATTGCAGCCATGAGTGACTACTTTGTAACTTGTGAGAGAATAACTGCCTTTAGCTGATTCCTACAGCTGCTACGCTCCTATAAAGCTTTTGGGTTTTGTTTTTTGCTCATAGATGTGAATGTGCTCATTATTCAAATTTAAGATTCATTAATAGAAATAGAAGCTGCATTTGTCTATTAAAAATAAATTCGAGGGAGGATGGCGGAACTATTGCATTTTAATGTTGTATCACAGTGTGATATTTGACTCAGTTAGTACATTAAATGTAATATATTTAAACAGTGGATTAATTTATGTTGAGGGAGACATCCAGAGGACGTCTACTCCAACCCTGTGCTCTGTGCAGGGCTACTTTGAACGTTAGGGCAGGTTTCTCAGGGCTGAGTCCATCTCAGTTTTGAAAATCTTCAAGGACAGAGAATCCACAGCCTCTCTGGGAATTTTTTTCTCAATATCTGGACAATTTTCTTAAGAAACCATTGCTTTGTATCCCTTCACTATGTGCCTATGAGGACTGTCTGCTTCTGACTAAACGTATTTTCACTGCAATTAGATCCTTCATTAGTTTTCTCTTGTCTTCCTGAGGGTGTCACCATGAGAAGACCACCACCTTGCAGAGATAGTAGAAGGACTCACAGTCATTGTCCTTGGATTTAACTCAACCATCTCTACAGGCTTACCATATTCAGCTGGTTTAAGTGATCCCTTCCTCATTCCAAATGGATGTACAGTTTAAAGGTACATCCTGGGGACTTGGGTGAATCTTTGCAATTGCTGTAGGGCACCCAGGATCCGGGCTCCAGGCAGCAAGCAAACTCCTGAGACATCAGAGAAATGTCCCTGTCCCCACAGAAGGGACCATCCCGCTGTTACCACCCATTCCTTCCCTTCTGTGACCTGTGGATCCAGCTCAGGCATCTTGCAGCCTTTGTAAGTGACCAGCTGCTGCCCTCCAGGCCTGTGGGGGCCATTGTCCATCCCTTAACAGGGTGGTCTCCGTCCCTCTCTCCTTTGGCATAGGATAAGAGCCTGCAAACTCTCCTTGGAGAGCCATGACCAACCTTTGGAGCATTACTGGTCTGGTACAGTTATTTCTGACCTTCAAACTGCATGAGACACCAGAGAGTAAGCTATCTCACATGTAGGTATTGCCATTAGGTAGGAGGAGCTCCTGCTGCTTGCAGTGGTAACGGACAAAAGAAACATTTGTGATTGCAAGTATACGCCAAAATCCATTCCTTACATCCAATGGCAAGTGCAAGTGAACTTGTTTATGTAGTGCAATGATTGTACTCTGATACATCTGATGAGTTCATTAGAAATATATATTTTGAAGGATAGTTGAAAATATCATTGGTTCTGTCCCGGTCTTTTTCTCCCAGCAGTTATGTAGTGTTTATTTATCATCATCACTCAGATTCAGAACACTCTGACATCCTTTCTTCTGGATTTTTGATGACATAGATTTGGTCAACAGTGCTTTTATTTCAATGCTAAACTGATATGCTTCCAATGGATCTGTGTTTATAATGCTGAGTTTATTCTGAGGCATCTTAAGTATCTGTGATTATTTTTAAGTGCAGTCAGTTGCGATAATTGGACGTAGAAGTCACAAGTGCATGGGTCACTACAGCAAGATCTTGTTCTGTCAGTAAGTAGTGTACTCTTCTGAGAAGTCAGAGATGTAAGGGAGGTTTTGTTGTTGCTGATGTACTGTTCTCACAAAGGAAGTCAGAAAGAAATAGGGTTTTGACCTTTTTCCTATGGCATTAAGTAGGGAAAACGCATTTTAAAGGATTTCATTGGACCACTTTCATGCAAGATATGTTGCTAACTTTCAGAACACCTGATTATTTTTTTCCAGAGGCTTTTCTCCTTCCCTGTTTTGAGCTTGCTTATTGCATTTTTACGAGAGCTGTGTAAAGGGAGTATGCTTTAGATGGTAACTTTTAAAATGTTACACATTTATAAGTGCTTGTTCATCTCAGGGCAATTCTAATTAGTCATGCTAATGCAGATAAATGGCAACATGAATCTGAAATGTGTCATAGTGATAATCATGTTTTTCTTCCTGGTCCACCGAAAAGTGATCAGACCAGTGTTTCTGTTGACTTGCCATAGTGCCTTCAGTAAGAAGAATAAAAAAGAGAAAGAAGAGTTGAGCTATTCTGTCTGAAGTTCTCATAAAAGTACAGCTTTTCTTGTAGGGTTGCTCTCCCTTATTTAGTTTTGTTTCAGATGTACAAAATAGATTATGCATTCAGTGGGTTCTACATTACTTAAATGTCGCTTTTAGTTGCAGGTCTTACTACAGTCACATAGCCTCGTGCATTGATGTCAGTACTTCCTTTAACTATGGAAAGGTTTACAAAAATATTTCTTGTCTTGGGAGATGCAATGCAATATGAAAGAAAACATATTAGTATGGATATAGTAATGTTTTCAGAGTCATTCTGAGGCCTGTCTATCTTCCGTTATGTTTCCTTGCATTCAAAATCAAAAGGAGGCAATATACATTTGATGTGGTATGATAAGTACATTGACACAATATAAAAGTATTTGATATGTGGCGAAAACATTTATCTTTATTTCATTAAAACTTGTCCTTTCAACAAACATGTTTTATTTACGCTGTTGTTGTCTAAATGGGAATGGTGAATCAAAGCACAGGATGGTAAGAGAATACTTTCACTAAAAGAACCCACAGAGCAGATGAATCATTAGCAACTTCTGTTTTGACATTAAATTAGTGTGAAAGTTCAACTGTGAATATGTGAAATTGGATATCGGACAACAGCGGTCTAATGAAGTCTTGAAGAAACATAATTGGACAAGCCTGGGACGCCTCATCAGAATCCAATGAAACGAACTGACAAGTCAGCCTTCCTGCTGGGTGCCTTTCTTGGAAGCTGTGGAGAAAAGTTGTTCCTGGGGTGGGGGAGAGGGACTGACAGCCCAAGGGGAATGATTGAAATGCATTACTAAGCCTCCCTTCTTTCAGCAGGGCTGGACACACTAAAAACGTTTAAGTCTTCTTCTTTTCTATGTGAACAGTGAGCTCTTGAATGGACTTTGCCTTTTGAGTGGGTTTGGTGTTGCTCTGGCACAGCACATGTGCAGGGCTGGGCAGGAGCTGGAGCGGCTGGTGGTCCCTCTGGTCCTGCTGCTCTCCTCCAGAGTTCAGGTGTTTCAAGGGCTGGTTTGATGAGTACCTCTCTATACTGTTAATGCCATTGAGTCTCGAGTGAGACTCAGAAAAGAGACACTGGTAATCTTAGGTTGCTTCTGAATACTTCCAGGAGCTGAAATTACATCAGATATTTGTAAATACAACCCCTAGATACTTTTTTAAAAGTAAAACCAAATATGCTTGTGAGAATGATTTGCAGATTTAGCTTCCTGTAGGTTAAACCCTGGCAAACTGCACCTGACTGCTGTGAATGAAGAAATAAGATAATGCTGTCGCGATAAACCTTTAGCTCATGGTGATTTGTACCACACAACAGCCTAAAACAAAAATCCTGAAACAAATGTAAGGGAAAGTAAATAGAGATATAGAATGAATGCGATCGTTAGAGTGAAAGCAATTGAAGTTCCTTCTACACAATTAGTGTGGATTGCAGGAAAGCAGCAATCCTTGGCCTGGAGCAGTGCAGATAGCAGTGCTTTGGAGGTGACTCCCTTTATGAAAGAACCGACACAGCATTCAAAAGAAAGAAAGCCAGGAACTCACCTACTGATTCACATCAAGATACCTAGCCTCCTTTCTCTACAGCATTTCTTTCACAGCAGATGCAAGGTACTCTTGAAGGGGCAACTCCTCCTAAGGACTGTTTCTTTTTCAACCATCAGTGCATGAGTAAAGGTCAAAAAAAAAGCTTTCTAAATAATTTTGTAAAGTTATATATATCTACCCCATATGTATTTGACACATATTCTTTCGAATATTGTAATATTCTTGCAATCAAACTGTTTCATATGTTAGTTGTAATAGTTTTCTGGGGTAGGAAGGATTAGGAGGATTGGGATTTATCTCAGGGACAGTCACTGGCAAGGGTTGCACATGAACACAAGGGTTTGTGGTTGGCACAGCCCAAAGGTGATATTCTGCTTTTGCAGTCTTTAGGATCTCTGGATTTCAAGGATGTAGAAAGGAGATAAATAGCAGAGACAAAATCCCAACACAGTTTGAGACTGTAAAATCAAGTCGAGGTTCTTCCTTTCTGACAACTTTAAAGCGCAGTAGAAATCCTTGTTAAATTCTGTCTTGAATTTTACTCTGACTCCCTGTTTGGGTGTTCGGTAATTCTGGACTCGGGAAATAATTATCTTCAATTGTCTTACTTTTCAGCCGTGGTGTAAGGTTTAGTAAACAAATGTGAATAGATGAGAGAAAATAGTACCCAGCTCACTTTCCTGTGGCTATTTTAACAGTATAATTGTAAGTGGAGTAGAAAGAAGTCAGAACATCTTTATCATTCAGTACCGTAGAGAAGTCTGAACATAGTCATTCAGCAGATCCTTTTAAGTGAGTAGATATCAATTTCACAGAGGCATTTTTTTCCATAGTAGAATTATTTTACTTCACTTCTTTCGGCTTCTCTGGAAGTTTTTGAAATTGTGTTCAAGGTTAGCACTTTCTGAACTTAAAAAGATTTTATGAGAATTAATTCTAGTCCTTGTTAAACCGCTCTGAAAAAGTATTGCATGCTGAACATGCAGGGAATTCAAATATCTTCTCTTTGTGTGTGTGTGTGTGTGTGTGTGTGTGAAATGGAAGAGGCATATTTATAAAAATGTGATGTAAATATATGTTACTACCCTCTGCTTCTCTGAGGAGCATTCTGCAACAGAACAACTAAAAATCTGAGGGGATCTGATCCACATCTATAAATATCTAAGGAGCAGGAGGCAAAGGGATGAGGCCGGGCTGTTCTCAGCTGTGTGTGGTGATAGGACAAGGGGAAATGGCCGCAAACTGAGGCATAGGAAGTTCTGCACAAATGTGTGTGGGAACTTCTTCACAGTGCAGTGATGGAGCACTGGCACAGGCTGCACAGAGAGGTGGTGGAGTCTCCTTCTCTGGAGATGCTCAAGACCCGCCTGGACACCTACCTGTGCAACCTGGGCTAGGGAGCTGCTTTGGCAGGGGGTTGGACTCAATGAGCTCTAGAGGTCCCTTCCACCCCTACAATTCTGTGATTCTGTGATATACTTTTATTTATATATTTATGTTCATATATATATGTGTGTGTGTATATATGTTTATAAATATATGTAAGCTCAGCAAGCTGTAGTGAAAACAAATGTGAAACAATTGTGTCCTGGTCGATATCAGCTGATATCAATTATAGATTTTATCTGAATTTTGAAGAAGCTTTGCGCTGACTCTGTGCTCTGAGTTCATGTTCCTGCCTCACGCAGTCATGTAACAGAGTGTGGACTGGACCAGAGTTAATTTGGCTAATGCTAGGGAAGAGCTGTGACTATAAGGACCTGCTTCCTGCTGTGTTATTTATTCTATTTGTGCTCCAGCTTTAATTTAGTGTTTCAGTGCCTTAGCTCCCAGCTGGGAGCTTAAAAAACAACTGAAGGTTAAATCTTTGGCTTAATGTAATTGGTACCTCTTCCTCAGGAGGAAAAAAAAAACAAACCAAAAATAAAAATAAAAAAATCAATTTGTTTATTCTCCATTTTTTTATTATTGTTATTTTTATTGTATTTTATTTTATTTTGGTTTTTAATTGTTTTATTTCTGCACGTGAAGATCCTCTGTTGCTCTTGTATTTTGACTTCTTTAGCAGAAATCACTCCAGATCTGGTTGTGGCTAAGATGCTCAACCAGATTGCCCCCGTTTCCGTAAGATCTCAAATCACTAAATCTGTCGATCAATCTAGTGTTTATCTGTGAAATTAAAATAAAAAAGGAAACTCTGAGGCATAATGACATTGTAAGGAATACAGGGATCACAGCTTTCCAATGAATGAAAGGCAAGCAGCAAGGGAAAGACGTGCAGAGGGAAAGGTGACAATTTTGCTGAGGAATGCTTGTGTCGTTTTCCCTAGGGAGGAGGAGAACAGAGTGGGGAGATGTGGGAGGAGAGCGGTGTGAAGAGACTCTTGGGTACCATGGAGATGGGTACAGTGTAAAAATCTGTATACTGTAGATAAGTAAGTGGGAGGTTGATATCAAACTCCTACCAGCCAGAAACTGTCTCTGTACAGGGTAAACATGTTAAGGGGTGGAGAGAAAGAAGGCAACGCTGTTTTAGCCTCTTCCATGCCACTTTTCTACTTAAAATTTAAGAAAGTAGAGGAAAAGAACAAGCAAATATTTTTCAGGCTTGTGCCTTTCAGTGTGACTGTTCTCTTATCTGTATCAGGTCTACCAAGAATGCAAAAACTCTGTTGCAGGGTGTTTCTTTTCCCAAGGAAATTGTCTTGCTACTCCAGACCTGCTTTTTTTTCCTGTCTCTTCTTTCAGTTTCAGCCTTAATTTGATTAACTGGGTGCTCATAATAAATTCATAATGCTTCTCCATGGTTCATGAATGTGGGGAAGAAAATGTGACAGATTCACTAGGAACTAACTGTTATTTTATGTCTGAGTAAGACAGGGTGTTTTCAAGATCCAGTCTTTGTGTAACACTGCTTTGAAAGACTGTCTCTGCTCATTTTAGGATTTCTTTGTTCTGTGCTTCTAATTTTTATGCTTTCAGTGCCTATAAGACCATGCCATTATTTATATCCCTGGCCGAAATGAAAATGATGTATTTTGGAAGTATGATGATGCACTCCTAAGTAGCACTGGATTTTTTCTTTTTAAAATTGAAATTAAAATTGGAGAAACACTAGAAAATGATGAATATCGTTTTCAGGATATTGTTTCTCATGCTGTTGATTCTTGCTAAAATACATACTTCCTGCTGTCTAAATGTGAGTAAGGGAAGCTAATACTTTGGTTTGAGTCATACTCTATTCCCTTAAGTAGTTGTACTTGAAGCAAGGATAGTTTTGTGATTGCTTCAAGTGGAAAGGATTTCTACTTGGGGAAGCAGTGTACTTGTTGACAGATCTTTTGAGTAGCAAAAGAGACGACGAAGGGTGGTATTTAGCTGTTATGAGCACACAGAAATTCAGGAGTACCAGCAATACATGCATGTGCAGCTAAAACAACTATCCCTTGCCCTGCAGGGACAGCAGGATGTGAGTCTTCTTCAGCAGCCCCCTGCACAGAGGGCCTGGGCTTTGGCTCTGAGTGCGTAACTGTGGGACCTGTTAGAATTACAACAGAATTCACAGGAAAAGGGCGGGATGCATTTCAGGAGTAGATATCTGTAAGCCCGTCACAGAGTCACTGAACGGCTGAGGTTGGGGGGGGGACTTCTGGGTCCCCCTTCCCTCAGACCCTTGAGGGACTTCCAGATGCTGGAGTTGCCCATAACTGAAGTTCTGAGGAGTTGTGTTGCTCCTCGGGAGGCCCATCTGAGTGCACGTGTCAGCCCAGAAAAGCTGTGGCTCCTCCATCTGGCTTTCTGCCTCAGCTCGGCTGTCGCAGCAGGTGGTCACCATGCTTATTTCAGTCGAGTGCTGCATCCTTCTGTTTCCAGGTGAGAAGAAAGTGCTCTGCCTCGTGCCCTCCATGTGTGTAAAATGTAAAAAACAGTAAAATGAGGACTGGAAGCTTCAGCCCTCTCCTTGCCCGGGCTTCTCCTGGGTGTTTGAACTGCCTCTCACACAGCAGTCTCCCACACCGCTGCAGAGCGTGGCTTCAGCAGTGCTGTTCGCTTCAGAAAATGACCGTAATTAATTATGCAAGACTTGATGCTTAAATGTCTGCAGTAGAGTTTCAAAGAGCTGTGGGGGGGAAACTCTACTCCCTGCAGCTTTGTGCCCAGCGCAGCTGTCTGTGCGCAGACTGGCTCTTCAAGTTGAGGTGGCAATAAAAAGCTCAGCTTTGCAATGGCACTGTCTCTGCATGTGTGCTTTCAGGAGAAAGCGCGGCACAGCAGATTTCTTGAGACTTCAATCTGAATGGCTGAGCAGAGGTGCTGGTCCCACAGGGGTTACCACGGCACGCACTGGGTGAGGATGCCCACAGGCTGGGCTGAGGCCTGCGTCTCTGATTCTCATCTCTAACTGCTGAACTGCAACCAAACAGCAACAGCCCTCTTCATGATGAATAAAAACATCCCTAGGCCGTAAAGTACTTTCCTTCCTGACTGTTTAAGACTTAACTCGAGCTGTGATGGTGCCTAAGGTGTTCTCTCTGAGTAGAGGGCCAGCATTCCCACGCAGAGGTTATGTTGGTCTCCTGTTCGTAGAAACCAAGGGTTTTTCTCGAGCTTTTCAGACTTAAAAGGGTACATGTTGACCCCCAAGGGAAAATTTATGGAGGACATCTTAGAGCGTAGTTTTTAATTGGATTTTTCTCTGAAATAGTAAAGGAAAAGCCATTAAGCTTTAAGCTACGGTTTTACAGATGCTGTTAACATTGTGGAAGGTGTTAATTAGAGATTTAAAAGTCAGATTGAAATAAAGGTCTTGTGTGCCTCTAGTACAGGTGGCTGCTGGAAGGAGCACCAAAGCAGCACCACAAGAGGTGACTTCAGTGTGTAAATCTGAGAAGAATGGGGCTGCCCCATGCAGAAGAAAGAGCCTGTGGTAGTGGGAAGCTCCTGTAGCCTTTCTCACAGGCATCTCAGCACAGTGGTTGTGATGAACTACAAGCATAGCATCTTGTCTGTCTTCATTCCCTTGAGCTTCCTACTCAAGCTTCAAGGGTTTTCTGTCACTTACTGGAAATAGGCATCTGAGAAGTGAAGCACTGTGCTCTGGAGTTTGGTGTTCAGTGATTTATAACAAACTGGACATCGTAGCCCCAGGGGGTAAAATCAATGTGAAATCAGTGTAAAATCAGGAATAGGAGTGGCAGTGGCTGATAACATGCTGTCTTTCTAAGCTGAGCACATTTACTCACGCATTTATATTATTTTACTCATTTTTTCAATATTGTAGTCTGTGGGAGAAGGTAAAACTACCGTTATGGGCTGTAGTAAGCTGCTTACCATATAAGATTCTTCTCAATGTGTGATTCCTAATGAGCAGGGCTCAAATTTGCGCTGTGCAGTAGTTAGCTTGCATCCAGAATGAAAGCACAAAGCTCGATTACATATGCACTCCAACAATCACTATCACTAGCTCTTTTTCATGCGGTGTTAAAAATATACATATGTTAATATCTGTTTCTTTGTTGCCACAGGTTCTGCCTGGCATACTGCAGAAGCATTGCTGTATTTTACCTGACCGGAACACAGGTAAACTTCTTTCTTAATGACTTAATGTTAGATTGTGGTTTAGAGAAACAGACACACACTGGATAATGTGGAGAAGTCTTGTTTTCTACTTAGAGTCACCGAAGTCCACTCTAGGGAATGATGGCTTTTTTGGATGGATTCTTTGTTTAAATGATCTGGCTTCATATGAAGAGTTTGTATTTTCTGTTAGCTTTCTGGAGCTATTGCTTTTGTAGAGATTGCCATCAGGTCTTGCTTATAAAGGTGTTTGTACAAATTTCTGAATTGTCAGTTGTTAATTACGAAATTACCATTCTGTTGAGCTAAGAGGTTTTGCACTGGGATCTGAAACCTGGTTCTCTTGATTCACAAAGGTGTTAAGCTGTAAGCTGTATGTGTAGTAGGGTTAGAATATAAGTCGACTCAAGTACACTTAGGTATGAAAACAGATGTCATTTCTATTGCTTTTATGTGACTGCTAAAGTATTTTTATGCATATCTACTGTGTGGTTGGGAGTTGCCAGCAGGTGCAGAGTAAATAATTTCTGTGTTCCGCTTTCTCTGTTTCCTCCATTTATGGTGTTTAAAACCTTGGCAGAGAGCAAGAGAAGGAAAGCTCGGAATGGATGTGGGGATATTTCAGTTCCTTCCTAGACAAGAGGAATGACTGAATTTCTAGCAGGTTTCACGTGTACTTGCTGGATCCCCGCACAAAAAAACAAAAGGTTAAACAGAGGTGAAGAGATGGTCATTGTGTCGTCTGCAAGCTCGCTCTCCCGGATTTTGTGGTGGTAGGCTTTGTAAATCTTCTGTGTTCAACCAGAAGAGCTGTGCTCCCCAGGAGCCCTTATGGCTGGAGCTGTGGCTTTGCACTCTGCAGGTGCACTCGTTCTCTGACGCTCTGAAATGAAGTGCACAGTTTGCATCCCACACCATTCAAATTTTCTTGTGTAGCCCACGGTAAATAAGTAAAGTTGTCTGTCTTTGCTCCTTCCTATCTCTATCTTCTACGTGTCTATAGTTGATAGGAGGCAGCAGTAGCTTGCAACCAGTTCTTAGGAGTGCATTTACTTTGCTGGGAGGCTGAGTTTGGTTGATGGAGTTGATTAAACTTAGATGAACCATTTTCTTGTTTGATTACGTTGGAGTCTATAAGTGCACATTAAGAAGGCAATCATTAAATTTGTGTAAATTTGGAGTGTACTATTTGAATTCAGACATTTACATCATACATAATCTTGTTCAGCTCTGTTCTCATTAACTGAGGCAGGAGAAATGGCCTGATGGCAAGCTTCGGGTCTCTGTCTGTGCTCAATTGCTAGTGTTTGGAAGACTTTAGGAGTGTGCAGACTTGGGTGTTGTGCTTAATGAAATGGACAGAGGGAGAAAGATGTGGAGAGGAAGATGATAGTAGGGGATGAAGATTAAAGTGAGTCCTCTAAAACCTCTGGGGAGCTACTCAAATGTTGTGGGAAATGGGATGGGCGAAAGGCAGAGGCATTAGTTTTTCCACTTGTTCACATCCATTCAGCAGTTAGGAGGCCAGCTTAGGAGTCTCAAGCTACGAGTTGAAGAGTCCCACTACAACCGACCTCTTTCCCAGTCTTAGCACAGAAGCTGCTGGGGAGCTACACTCCAGAGAAGGAAGAGGTGGGAATGGTGGGGCCATTGCTACAGGCCACTTGCTCACCTAGCTGCTGTTCCCATCTTATCTTTTAAGCAGTCTTTGAATTAGAGGCCTTGGATGACTCATACTTCGGAAAACTGCTTGCGTCACTGACTCTTCCTCTTGCTAGCACTTCTTCTCACAGCGTCAATACTTGGTGCTCGTAAACTGGAGGACAGAGCTGTACACATAAAGAAAGTACATGGGAACACGGATCACATTCCCCTCGTGACTCTCTGTTAATACATCTACTGCAAACTTTTTATTTTCAGTTCTTACAACTTGTTTATGAAAACGTTTCTTGCAGAACCTTCCAAAAAAGGAAGATGTAAAACTCATTCAGCTGTTATGTAGCACTACGTTTTTGGAAGAAGACATTGTGTTTAACAAGATGAGGTGTTTCAAACATAGGAGAAGGTTTAGCTTTTCAAACAGGTAAAGCAGCTACAAAGTCTCAGCCTCTGAGTTAGATGCTTGCGTAAGGTTTACTAATAGATGATGATGTTTAATTTCTGAAGAGTTAATTTATACGTGGCTTTCTCTTCATCATATTTTCAATATTAAGTTATAAAATCTACGCAGTATGCAGTGGCATAATGTATGTTCATTATCTTGTTAGCTGGAATCCAGAACTGTATTTGCCACATACTCCATGCCCGAGAAGTGAAAGATCCCGGATCAGACACCTTTATTGTGTACATCTTTCTTGTTTGCCGGAAGCGTCCTGAGGAACTATACTGATGCCCCTTCTTAGTTTCTTTCCATCTCCCATAAGTTAATGAGCCAGCAACAACTGGGCTACATTAGCAGGTAGAAAGTTAATTGGAAGAAAGCAGTTACATGCTCTGTACAGGTGTTACTAACAAGATCATAAGGGGAAACAATGTGAAGATACTAATGACCGGGCAGGGAGTAGCTTCCTTATTTCCTTGAATTATATCCCTCTCTATTGCAAGCTCCAGCTGGGAAAAATAAGCTGTCCTTTTTGATGTATGCCCACCACCCCTTGTGCATGTGTGCAGCTAGATATAATTCCCTTTATAAATATTTCCATCCCCAGCCTACTAGAACTCCTCAGCCAAGTCAGAGTGCTGTTTTGTAACTGCATGGTCACTTCTGTAAATCTCAAACAGATGCCAAGGATGCCCTTCTTCTCCTCCCTTCCTCCCTTAGTAAGGTTTGCAGATGTAGTGATGGCTTAAAGAGCTGTTCACACAGTGTGAATGTTACACGTTATACCCTTGAAATAATGAAAGAGAAGTGACTTTTAAGTACAAAATATCTTGGCATTCCAAAACAAACAAACAAACAAACAAACAAACAAAACATACAACAATAACAACAAAAAACATACAAAATCGAGGGATAGAACTTCTATGAAATAGTAAATTTGATCAGTGTTTGCTGACGTGGATTTTTATCTTGAATTTGCACTTTTTAGTTTTAATTTTTATTTCTAGTCTTGCTTGGAGTAGAGCACTTCGGATAGTTTAGCTGTTGATGCTTTCACACAAAGAAAAAGTGGAAATCGCAGAATCACAGGACTGTAGGGATTGGAAGGGACCTCCAGAGATCATCGAGTCCAACCCCCTGCCAGAGCAGCTCCGTACACCAGGGAATGAATAAATTAAATGAAGGGAATGTGAAAGCTTTTGCTTTTGTCTATACTGTGTTTAAGCAGATTCAGACCAGGTCAGTGAGTTTGGAGTTTGATTTCTCCTTGTGCCAGGGCTCCCAGTTTTGTGATCGAGCGCTGTAAATGGTCCTTGAGGTGAGTTCAGGTATACCCGGTATAGAACAAAAGGTGAGTTATCAGTGGGACTCGTTAACAAAATTGTTCTGGGCAATTTTTACCACTGCTGCAGTTGCTAAATGGACATTCTCACACTGCAGAGATGCTGAAGGGTGCGTGCATTGTTTGCCATGGCTGTGCTCTTGATGCACAACTATCAGTTTGCAAGAAGGTTGCGCAAGAAGCTTCTCTACTATTCTTTTCCATCAGAGCCATGAGTTTAATATATTGTGGACTCTAAAACTGGGCTCATTTTTGCAGTGAAGATCCCAGAGAAAGCAACGAATCAATAGTCACTAACAGCTTCTGGTGTTGATTTGTTCTCTGATGCTTTAAGCTTGCATTTCCTCTCTGAGGGTGAACATAGGCACAATAAAGCGCATCTACACACCTATCAGGCTGACTTGGCTTGTTCCTGATAAATAGCTCTGTTAAACTTTAAATAACAGTCTTAAAAAAAAGAGAGAGAGAGGGAGATTTATGCTGCCGCAAGTTTCTTCATCATCCATTTTCAGGTCAGCTCTTGTGTGCTGATATTGAACTCATGCAAGACATTACATCCTTTATTATAATCATTTTGTTTTGTCCGTTGCATTGGCTGAAATTACATTGACACAAAGTGGGACCAGTGTTCTGTTCTCTGTGAAGGATGAATAATATCTGCTTGAGAAACTGGTAATTGCTTTAGATACAAAAGCAGGAGTTTAATAATAACCA
Organism: Oreortyx pictus; assembly: GCA_036925125.1. Taxonomy (NCBI): domain Eukaryota; kingdom Metazoa; phylum Chordata; class Aves; order Galliformes; family Odontophoridae; genus Oreortyx; species Oreortyx pictus. The sequence goes on along the minus strand of JAUPFR010000002.1, from coordinate 87,794,430 downwards.
ATCTGTTGTTTGGGTAAAGTACAGCGCAAGACAGCAATGTTTCATCCTTCTTTTGTTTGCGTTTCTTTCTGTTGCTTGAAGAGCAAATATTGAACAGGAGGGAAATCTAAGATGGTATTAAAAAGAATTACTGCATGAAACTTACTAAATTGCGTAGGGAAGTTAACATTGTTTTTTCTGTTTTCCCTAATGATGTCTACAACTGGGTTGCTTTTGTAGATTTTAAAATGCAAGTTTTGGCAATTTATATTAATTATAAGTAGCAGTTATATTACTAACTTGTAGTGTTGCTTGTTTGTTTGTTTTTAATATATAAATATAAAATGGATGTTTGTTAGAAGAGCCATCCAAATGACTTGGCTCAGAATGTTGTTATATGGACCGGGCAGCAGCCAGTTTCGTTTCACAGGAGGAATTATAGGACAGTGTCTGACAGTCTGGCAGTTCTGTTACAAAAATAAGTTATCATTTTTGCTAATACATCATCTTCCACCTGAACATTTCAAAATACGTTTAATTGTGATGGATTTTCGCCTGGTGCAGTTGAGATAAAGAAATGTTATCCCTGCCTTTTACAGAAGATGAAATCAGATTATCAGCAGTTGCAATGCAATATTTGCTAGGGTTATGTGTAATCCTTCTTAGAAGTCCTTTGCCTAACTTGGGGTCATCCTTTTACTCTGAAAACGCGGCTATAGATTTTTAGGCAGCTCCTGCAGGTTTCACCTGCCTGCTTGCTGAGTTCAACACAAGTGCTCTCATTCAGATGTTCAGCTGCAGGCTGCCTGCTGGTACTTTCCAGTCCTGTTTCCATGGAAATAGGAATTAGAGGGGTGAAAATAAAGCGAGAGTAAGTATTTTCCTAATCTTCTACTTAATCCGGAATATCTCGCGCCTTGCCATCAAGGTTGTTTTGCTTCTAGTTGGCCAGTCATGTGATTCTCTCTTTCACAAGAGAATAAATAAATAAATTGCTGTCACTTAGAGCTGTGGTGAGCAGTACCTATTACCATAACTCCGTGGAGGTATATGGGATCACCAGCAAAGGATGAAGAAGGGAGAATTGAATTGGACTGCAAGGATGAACGGATGAAAGGATGTGAAGTGATATCCAGTGGCAGGGGTGATAAACTGTGACAGAAGTTCTTGTCACTTGTAGCTCATATGGTGACAACACTGACAGTAATTAATTAGAGAATGAACCTAAGGGAAAAAAAAAACATCCCGGCCAGGGAAGATCTAATTTAAATGCTCCACTCTGAGTGCGAAACGAGGATATCCTCAGATGTACTCAGAACATAATTTGGAGTTCTCAAATCTCCTGAGAGATGCCTGCTCTCCACTCTCTGTCCCCCTAGGCTAGTTATTACACAGCAGAGTCAGGGCTGCAGAACAGAAACAGTGCATGTGTCTGTGGTGGGATGAGCATCCCGGTTACAGCGAGCAGCTCTTACATCCGCTCGTCCGCCCTTTCTCTGTGGGCTGAACTACAGCCCCTCTTTTGCGTTGGACTTTCCTTGGGAAGAGTAGGTCTGGGGTCCCTGGGCTGTGCTTATTGCTCTGCCATGTCATGCCAGCAGTGAAGCAGGAACAGGAGGTACTTAGCCGCTGCTGCGCCGAGGGAGGATCAGCTGTATGCACGTCTTGCTGGCAGCTGTCTGTGTAGCCTGCCCAGGCTCTTTGTTCAGCTTTCCCCACACTACCACTGAAAACTTTTCCTTATTCATATCCTGAGTTCCCCCTTGCTGGAGCTTGAGCTTATGAACTTGTTTGTATGATGAGCGCCTTCAGTTTCTAAGCCACTTCCAGATACCCTTTCTGAAAACTGTTTATCCTGTCTTCTCTCTAGATTCTATTGTCAAGGCTAACGAATTCCACTCTTCCCCTCTTCCATATGTATTACATTACCATACATCTGAAACTGACATGTTTTGAATGTAACTTCTATTTCAGTGAGTGTTTTTATCCCCACCTGGGTTTGTTTAGGAAAGAGAGCAGAGTGTAGCACTTCTCTAGATGTGACATAATCATTGATTAGCTCATGTCTAATATTCCATTTTTACACTGCATAAACTTTCAGGTTTCATTCTGTCTGTGTCCTTTCTTCTTCCAGAAGACTTGATTGTCTTGTCTGAACCTGTTATCAGGAGGTTTGAGAAAAGATACTAAACATCTTTATTGTAGTATTCCGGGGCAGGTTGGGTTTCACCTCTAGCTTTCCTGATTCTCTTCCCCTCAGCCTGCCTACAAGGTCGACATATGTCTATTACCTGAACTTTGATCTGGACTCAGTGTTTTTTTCTAGCTTTTCTAATACCTCCAGAAGATCAGCAGCACATGTAACATGGCCTTAAGGTGCCAGTGTGTTTTTTCCTTTTCTCTCAGTGATTCAGCATCCAGATGACGAGCAACTGGCAAAAGCTATCAGCTTTCCAATACAAATAGCTTGCAGTGAAGTCAAGAGGGAATCAGCAAGCTGTGTAAGAAATCATCTTTTAATTTTAGTTTGTATCCTGTGGGTCATTTTGAATTTCTTAGTATTGTTAGATGTCTAGCCAGAATGCAGAATAACACACTTGTAGTCTCAAGCCAGCCAGGTGACTGCTTTGTCCTATTTGATTTGGCTCTACCTAGAACTGTCTAGTTTAATCCACTAATATCTAGTTTCTATGCAGTGCAAAATTACAGGCAATTTGGAGTGGATTCAGATTTCAAAGGGGGACAGAACTATTATCTCAAGGTCAGTTGGACTTCAACCTTCAATATTTTCAATACTTCAAATTCTTTAATACCTTCAATACTTCAGTGTTTTCAATATCTCCTGGTGCAGAGCTAATTAGGATTTGTTATTCCACTTACAATAATCGATTATGTCAGGATGTTCTGGATATATGCGAGGGTGAAACTGTTTTAAGACCCCAGCTGGTGCAGATCTCTATGCCATTTTGCTAAAGAAGCCCAACGCATGGCTGTAGCACATGGCTCCAGTTCTTCAGCCTTTGCACAGTACCCTAGTTGGCTGGGAGTCCTTTTTGGAGTTCAGCATCCTCTGCTATGCCCAGTTCCTCCTTCCTGATGTTTTTTCCCTCTCCTGATGGGGAATTCATGGTTGTGTTTCACCCAGATCTATGTCATCTCCAATCCAAAAGTGGGCAAGAGTTCACTGATGTTGGCTACCATACCAAATGTTCAGTAAAACATGCTTCCCTGGCAGGTGAGATGGACTAACCCCTGTGCTCTGGGGACTAAATTTAAACCATAAGCTCTGAAATGCCACGCTGACAACAATCTCAGCCTCGTGTGCATTGACAGGGTATGTGTGGGTAAGCAGGGGCTGAAGAAGGAACTCTAAGTCAATAAAGTAAACTTCTAGAGACAGAAATGTGAGTGGGCATATGTGTTTGCAATGCCTTTGTCTAGCATCAGAAGAGCTCTGGTGGCTGAAGGTGTGTAGGAAGGAAATTCTCTCCAGAAAACAGCATCTCTTGCAAGAAAGCTTGCTTGATCTTTATTTCTGAGATGTTTTGTAAAGCATTCCCAATGTGTACAGCTCAGTTACCAAAGGAAAAGATAATAAACATACAACATCATCAGCAGAAACTGCATGCAACCCTGATAAACCAGTGATGTTAGCAATGTGGCTAAGCATTGCTAAATGACAGCAGTATGTGGAACGGCTGATATCTGTGTGCCGGGAGTTGAGATTTTTATTTTTCAGTGCTTCCATCTATTTGTGAAATGGTTGCCCAGGCAGTATATAAATCACGTGGACTGAGGGGGAGTGTATGTGAGTGCACAATACACGGGCATTCTCCTTGCAGAGGAATAAAGTTTTGAAGTCCACTGCCAAAATGTATGACTTTGCCAACACAGTGCGCAGTGTGTGGGTAGAGGTAAAGAGCATGCAATTCAGCAGAGAAATCAAAAGACAGAATTTTTTACTCATACTGGAAGGCAGAATGTGTCTCTGAAGAAGCTAAAATGTTAGTACTGTTTTGTAGAACAACTACCAATTAATGAGTGAGGAGCATAGGGAATTCATAAGGGTCTCAGAAGAATCTGGCTGAAATACTGGAGGAGTCTCAGATTCATTGCTTTCATATAGATGCAGCAGACCACACTGGGACTTCATTCCCATTAGAGGATCTGCCTTTGATTGCAGGCCAAATGAAAGCACCCTCTCACCTTTTGAAGGGCCTCAGTGCCTCCACAGAGGTATCTGTTACCTGTTCCAGTAGTATCTTGTCTCACTCAGCCATGGTGAGACAACTCTGAAAGAAGCAGAGATCTCATGGCTGGTACGTGTAAATCATTCAGTTGTGCAAAATGTAAAAGTAAACGTGTTTTTATTTGCTGGCAGCTCTTTCACTTGTTGATTGTATTCCTTTTTCCCCCCTTTCAATTGCACGAGTAGATTTAGAAGTTATCCTTAAAATGCATCCTTCTGTAAGCTGGGAAGTGTCCCAGTTCTGAGTGGAGGAAGTGTAATGAAAACAGCATTGTAAGTGACCGTCGCACTCTTCTCCCACATTCATTTCAGTTCTATTTTTTTTTTTTTAATGGAAGAACTTCCTGATTCTGAAGTTTAAAGCATTGGGTTTTTTTGCTTGTTTGTTTTTCCAGAAGACATGAGCTTAATAGGTATTAACATTGAATTTTTCTTCCAAAAATTAAAGCTAGAAGAAGTAAGAAATAGAGCTCACATTGCTGACTCCCCCCAAAATCATTGAGAGACTCGTGTTTGCTTTTTTTCCTCTCTCCTACCCCCACTTTCACTAGAAGATGAGGAGAATATGGGGAATCGAGTTCTCTGAGATGCTCGGTGTTAGGTAATTTTTGTTTTCACAAGATGCCCGAGTGATACTTGTGTGCTTTAAGGCATGCTGCTTGATTTGGAGCAGGCTGCCACACGTTTAGGACTTGTATTTAACTCTCCAGGATTAAATAACAGGCTTAAAAAGCTGTAGCATACCACCTCTCCATGACAAAAACATGAGAGCTGTCTTTTCTTACAGTTATGTGTTTTTCAGAAAAAGACACCCTGCTTCCACTGATGCACTGGTGCACTTCCTCCAGATCTCTGACTTTATTAATGTACAGTTTTTCCTGTCCTTACTTCTTCTGATGGGGTGGGAGTATTAAAACATGCATTTTGTTTTGAAAACATCTGAGCTGTTCACGCTTTCCATTTCAGGATAAATTAAGTGGTACTCTCAGTGCTTAAAAAGGTTATTCTAAGTTAGAATGGCTTTATTTGTAGTAATGCTGCATGACGTGGTTCTCCTGTCTTTTGGGATACTATAACATAATAGGCACTATAAATAACAGCTGCTAATGTCTACAGTTGTGCACAACAGGCAGTAATTTAACCACTTGTCTCCTTTCTGACAGGATGGGAAATATCAAATATTTTTGCGCCAATAATGCCTGTGATCCCTAAAGCTGTTAGTGGCGGTTATTGTAGAAGTATATCACCAGTGGCAGCGCTGCAGCCTCTGCCCTTGAGATTAAAACATAGCAAATGCTTTGACGTTCATGGCTTAGGTGTCTCGGGGTGACTCTGTATTGGATGAGACACCAGCCGTACCTCCTGAGAATCTCTCTGCCAGCCAGGAGGAGGAATGCTGTTGAGCAGAAGGAAAAGTAAGTGAAGAGCTCAGGAACAGGAAAAAGCATCCTGCTAAGCTTATCTTCCCCGTAGCAAAGATCACTGGGGCAGAGAAGTGGCAGAGGAGGAGAAGGTAAAGGCATTTCATCATCCCTCTGTGAAAGTAACTCTTCAAGACTGGATGCGATTGACACCTGTAGGTGATGTTAATCATGTTGATATATAGTAGTTTGCTAGACTTCAGTAGTTAACTGCTTAAGTGAGGAAATGTGAATTTATAGTTGATGAAGGTGCTGTGAACAGGCAAAGAACATGAATCCCCCAGGTGTTACTTGGACATGGCTTGAAATCATGGAAGAAGCGATAGGGAGGGGGGCAGTACTGGAGAAAACAAGAGAAGCATAACTCACAAGTGGTCTCATCTGACAGCAAACCCTGGGGATGAATCATTGAAGATTTTCAGTGGTATATTTAGGAAACCTAAACTTATCAAATAGTAATAATGGCATGATGAAAAGCCATGGTGGCATTTGCACCTGTGTTACATTATAGAATGGCTTCTCGAGTAAACCAAGGACTGATCCTCTGTACTGTGCTATTAAAACTTCTTGGGAGCCAGGAGCATCCGTACTGAACACGGGCAGAACAATGCTGGAGGCTTCAGCTGACAGAACTTCAATTCATGAACCACCTTCACAAATATATTTGGAAATTGTGAGTCACAGGAATCAGCCCACAAGGCATAAGAAATTACATCATGGTTAAACTGTAGGTGATTATAAATGTAAGGGGTAAGATATCATATAAGCTTCAGGGAAGGGGAAGCGTATTTTGAAAACGCTTTGGTATCGTTTGCTCCTGTGCTTGTTTGTAGGGCAATTTGGAGAATGCAATAGGAAATTGAAAAGCCTAAAGAGGTAGAACAAGTGTGTGTGGACCGTTATTAACGTGTGTTCAATGAAGTGATCTTTCTCTTATTGCTGTAAGGACTTAGAAATCCTGTACAGTCATGAGCTCCTCTGCAGTAGGACTGCTGATCCATGTTTCAAACACCTGAGTATAAATCTTACTGATGCCTTCTGTGTGCACTAAATTTATGTTATAATGATTCTTTAAAAAAGATCATTAGAATTCATTGCCCAGTGCTGAAATTTCCTAACTCTTTCCAGTTTCTATGGAAACTGGAATAGTAAGGAGACACAATAAACAGATGCACTGCATTATAAGCCTCCACTTCTGTAGGACATTCATTTTATTAATATCTGTCCAGATTATTCTGGTGACAGGTATTATGCATTTGATCATACGTACAGTAATGTATCTATTTCCTTTTGACTGAAGACTTACCTTCTAGCTTTGAGGGCTTTTACTTTGGTCTTTAATGGTTCTCCTGAACCAGTGGTGGGGTGGTATTTGCCAGCAGTTAGTGCATTACTGCTCGTAATACTTAGCTCGTAAGGGAATAGTGGGTGCTTGATAATGTTTTAAAAGCTTCAGAGATGGGAAAATCTTAAAATGCAGAAGTAGACTTGTTACTTGCTAATACAGAAAATCCTACAGAATTTTCCTCTGCATGGGATTCATTTGACCTTACTTGCGTGACATGGTTTTCTAGCATAGCATGCTACATGTAAGGATAACCAGCACGCCTCTTGTGGAGTACACTGCACCTCCCAAAATGGAATGTCATCTTTTGGAGCCACGCAAAGTTGCAGTCCTTGACACATTTTTTGTGCAGCACTGAGAGCTCTCCCTAGCAGAAGTATCAGGCTGCAGGAAGGAGCATGTAGAACATCCCCTGCTGCACTGAGGACCGCGTTTCTTGCAGGCACATGTTCTGAACCAGGGAGTTCAGGCTGAGGAGGCGAATTTTGTACTCACTGTTGATGCAGTGAACTTCCCACAGGATCACTGATCCCACCTTATGTTTTAGAAATGAGCCTTTCTGCTGTGAAACAAGATTTACTACCGCTGGAATAGGTAGTCAGATTTTAAAAAACAATGGTAAAAGAATTCAATTGGCATAGTGCACACAGTAAGAGACAGGGTTAGACTGAATGGACAGTGCTGTATAAAAAGGAAAAAAAATTCCTAAATTATTTCACTTCTTGTGAAAGCTCATTTTTCCAAAAATGTAGGGTTTTGATGAATAGAAAATGCATAAAGCAAATTGTGATAGCAAAAAATTATTTTCATTTACATGTCTTCATGTCTTCTTTTTTTTTTTTTTTTTTCCTTTTAACTTCAACCAGGATGATTGAGTGGTTTACCAGAGATTAAAAAGTTGAAACAGAAATAGTCAAAGTTAGAACAGGGTAAACCTCATTTGGTTTTGGTATGGTGAAAAAATTGCTGCCATTCAGGTTACTGGGAATATATTCTGAACTTTCTCTGCTGTGCAGGATTGCAACGAGACAGTCAGCTTTACTTCAGTCTGTAATGTTAAATACATTTCAGCATACAATAAGCAAGATACTTTTCATTTTTCTATGCTATGAACAATGTATAATGCCTAATTCATTGAAGATCTGTTGTATTAAATGTTTGCCAAAATCAACTGCTTATTTTATTTAGTGGTAGTTGCTTTTAAAAATGCAGGAGTAAAATTGACAAGGATGCTGGGGCTATGAAAGGAAAAATGTTCAAAGGATCATTTTCTGAGCATCAACAAGCCATATCTTGGAAACCTTGCTCTTCTGGTGGTGTTGGGAAGACACCAAAATCCCAATTTGTAAATTTCTCTTTTTAGATACTTTAGCACTAATCTGTTTATCACTTGGTGCAAGGCATGAGACGATCTGATTCAGCGACCTTTTTGGTTTTGAATACAATGGTGTCAAGTGGTGATCCTCAAAGGCACAGAATGCTTTGATACTGAAAAAAGCTAGGCTGTTGGATGGGATTATAAATAGGTATTTGTATCAGTCTTTGCAAACACGTGTCTTGATATCATCCAAATGAGATACGTTCAGATGTGTTCGACCATCACCACTTCAGAGAGAGCAGCGCTGTGAGGGAGTCCCCATGCTTAGGCAAACTTCTTCATAACTGCTGGACTCAGGGTGCTAATAAAGGCACATCTGTCCACAGAGGCAGAGAAGGTGGTTTAGAAGGAGGTAATGTTATTATTCTTTTTCATGTGGTGTAGATTGTAAACTTTTGATATGATTGTCTTTCCATTTCTTGCATTAACTCTAAACAAAACAGATTGCATCATCCATTTTTTGGTTTTGATTGAACTTCATGTCATTGGGATTTGTAGTTCAAGAAAAGATAAAGCCTAAATAGATTTGGTTGCCAGAACTTTGCATGAGATTTGCCTTTATTGTAAAAGGCAGATTTTGTCCTTAACATGGACTTCATCAAAACCTCAAGCTTATAACTACAAAGATAGAGTTCTGGTGGGAAATATTAGAAGTAATCTTTGCTGGGCTGTATTCATCATTTTCTGCTAGAGCTTGTCTCTGATTTGTTTGCTCATGTAATTTATGTGAGGGGAGGCTGTATTCATCTTTCTTCTTTTGCAGCTCTTATCATATAAGTCCTTGTGGATGACATCCTATGTCATTTCATTATTTTTATTTTGTTGAGTTGTAACTCAAGAGCATCAGAGATCTCAAATATATTCTCTGATGTTTTGTGTTTTCCTTTTCCTTAGGGCCTTTCACAGCTCGGCATAGTCAGTAACTCCCAGTCTTCTCCCTTGTTGGTAGTTCTTTTAAGCTCTTTTTATTTTTAGTTTTTGGTCACCTTAATCACTTTATTGGATATTTTGATGATTTCCATGTGTAATGTTTTGTGGCTCCTTGTGGGACTTTTTCTCTCTAGTTTTGTGCCCTTTCTTTCTGGTGTTCCAGTTTTATTCTTTGTAACTTGAATGTTTTTTTTTGTTCTCCCTTTTCTTTATATCACATAAGAGATACTTCCTATGTTGATATTCAGCATACTTAAAGAAATTTACTCTTTGAGCTAGCACATCCATAACTATTCAACAGTGGGTAATGCTGGGCTGATTTATCTGAAAATGTCTTTCAGCATATAGTCATGCAAGTTATTGACAGATTACTTTCAACAGTCAATTGCTGAGCATCTTTAACTCTCACTGACATCTCTCCTTGGCATTTTAGAAGACCTATGGCTTCCTGAAAATCTTGTCATTACATATCTTCAATATTATTTCCTTACTATTAGATCTGTTGAATAAGGTGCGAAAGCTGCACCGTAAATATATTTTTTTCCCATTTAAAGAATTTGATGGTAGCCAAGGCTTGCTAGAACTAGGAAGGTTTAACTTGCAGTGTGCATCTTTTGGTGTTTCCTTGTTACCCACTTCCTTCTGGCAGTCATGCTGCTGCTTAAGTTGTTTCCAAACTCCCACAAGCAGCACGTCTTCACTGCCACAATCAATTCCTATTGCCCATGATTTATTTTTTCAGAAATATTGTTTCTTTCCAAGTCTCCTGGTCCGCATTTTGTAAGTTCTTAGATGACAAAGCTTGTCCATAATTTAGGTTCTATGGTACGGTTTGTAGTATCTGTCTCTTTAGGAACATGTTCCGTACTGTGCTTTTCATATCTTCCTTATGGATAGGAAGTATGAACTTACAGCACAGTCTGCCTATATGCATAACTTCTTGTGGAATTGTTGGCTAATTCTGTGGGGAAACATAAAATGATAGAATGGTTTGGGTTGGAAAGGACCTTAAAGATCGCCTTTTTCCAACTCCTCTACCATGGACAGGTAGACACCTTCCACTGGATCAGGTTGCTCAAGCTCCAAACAACTTGGCCTGGGACACATCCACAGATTGGGCATCCACAGCTACTCTGGGCAACATTTTCTGTTAGTTCACCACCCTCATGGCAAAGATTTTCTTACAAGTGTTTAATCTAAATCTCTTTTAGTTTAAAACCCTTACCCCTTGACCTATCCCTGCAATTCCTCTCTAGCTTCCTTGAAGGCCCACTTTGGGCACTGGAAGAATGTAGTTTAACTGAAAATATATAGATATAAACAGTATGTATAGAGCTTAATAGAATAATCTGAAAGATAATTTCACCTCATGGAATTTCTGAAGAATATGAAATGTGGAGGTATTCTGCCTAGTGGCATGTGTAATCCAGTATAAAACTGCCTATAATAGAAGAAACCAGCCGTCTTCCCGTTTGTTTCATTGTAATGGACTTGGTGTCTTTTCATGGTTTTTCGTGTACTTTCCTTTTTAATTCATTCAGATAACAGATCTTACATATCTTCATCTTCCTTTTGACTCATGCAAACTCTGTTCATGCCCACCAGGAGGTCACTGCTGATGTCTGTGTAGCCTAAGACACTTTCCACAATGTTCTAAAGCAGTACAGGTCTATGTTTGATTAGCCTTACTGCCAGGTGTTGTGCAAAATATTTCAAAGTGATTGTACACTGTCACAATTTTAAATCCGCTGCTATTTATTCAATCCATCGGGGACAGAGAGTAGGTGATTGTTATCTCATTTTTTTGCAATGGCATTTTATGTGCCTGGAAACTTTTGCCCTTGATTTGAGATTTGTCTTTTACAGTAAAAAAATACTGAAACAGTTTCTTGTCGCTTGACTTCATTTTCTAAACCTCCTGAGAAAAGGTAAATCTTTCCATCATAAAATCTTCTTCTCAAGTGTAATACGAGTGCATTGAAATACGCTTTTTCGGTGGGAAGAAAATGTGACCAGAGTTCATTGAACCCAAGACTGTCCTGTGGTAAAATTCATTTGTTTGGTTGATTTTTGGTGTTGTTTTGTTCTTTTGCCCAAACACAAGCTTTTTAAACTTCTATTAAACATTTGCCACTGTTTGGGTACTAATTGAAGAGCAAATGATGAAGGAAACACAGCAGCCCAGCAGAATTAATGTTTCTCAAATTATGTGAATTGGAAGCATAAAAAGAAAAAAAGTTCTAGGTTAAAAGCTGTTTCAGAAAGGCATTTATGTATTCATTTATAGATTGCTTCTTAATTATTGAATATATTTTTTCTCCCTTCTTTTCTTCTTGAAATCCCCCATCTGTGGTAGAGCATGTATTTCTTAAAGAATTCTAGTTTCCATGTATCTCTTTATACATAGGATTTCATTTACTCCATTTAATTAATTTAGAAGTGATCCTTGAAGAAAGGCAACAAAACATTCAGTATATCCTCATTAGTGTCAACTTTGGAATTTTTAATACAAAAGTTTAATTTGTCCAATAGCTACTTAGCTGACATAGGAATGCAGAGATGCACGTTCTCCAGTCAATGAGTAAATGATGTCAAAAATCAGGTGACTGACTACAGTGACGTATTTTTGCATTTCATTGTGTCATACTTTTATAATGACTACTAGCATCCTCGTGGTATTCTGTATTTTCTTAAGTGTTTTTAATGCAGTATGTTTACATTCAAAGGACACAACAAGAAGTAAATTTATATAAGTTTAATGACTTTTCTTAATTTATAGAAAATAGATGTATTGCTGCAATGATGATTTTGAACATCAAGTACTTTATGAAAATGAATTAAAGGTCATATATACACATAGTAGAAGCTGTATAATTGTCTTCCATCTAGTTTTTTCTTCTGCAGATTTCTTAATACTAATACCTGATCAACACTTTTTCACCTTGAATTTACCACTTATATTTCTCAATTGGAGGAGTATGAAGAAGCTGCAGCTCAATTGTGGCTTCTTTGAGGTTTCTGGAAGCATTACTTCAAATTTCTTAAAGTTCTTTTATTTATTTCACGGTAAACTTTAGTTCCAACTATTGGTGTGCAAGTCAAAAAATAGTACTATATTCTGTCTGGGATGTTCACTCATAGAATAATAGAACTGTTATGGTTGGAAAAGATCTCTAAGACCAATTAGTCCAACCATCAGCCTACCACGAAAGCTTCTGGGAAGTCTGTTAATGTAATGCTTTGGATTTTGATGAGTTTCTAAAGACAGAGGACCACATCAGGTTGGTTTACAAATGCAGCTGTGCAGCTAAAGTTATGCAGAACTGGCTTCTGAGCTTTCTTTCATCACAAGTAGGAATGTTTCCATAGGTCTGACTCCTTCCTTGATTAGGACCTGATACAGCAAAGCACTTGAAAGATTCAACATTCTCAGTGACCTCAAGGGCATCAGAGAAAAATACGTTCTCAGCAGAGAAAAGTCTAATGGAGGATTTCTTAAAAATTAAGGGGAAAAAAAAAAAGTTTTAGCAGAGAAATAAGTCCGTTGTAGTCTGATCAGTTGCTATAACAAAGATGAAGTTAGAGAGTTCCAATGAGTTTTTCTGTTCTGCTTTTGACTTCACAGGTTGTAGACCTTGTTTTGCACATCATTTAGACATCTTGCATGCCAGAGGTATTTAAAAAAATGTGTCTGTAAAATCATCTCATTCACACCCAAGGATAAGAAAAGATTTATTTGAGAAAGTTTTCTGCTTTATTAATATTGGAATAATTCAGAGAGAACTGAAATCTCTATGAACACATCAATGTTAAACCAGTATTCACAGTAGCAATTGGGATGTCTCCTTAAACAATTTAGTTTTGTCTGATACAAAATTTGAATCCCATTTCATTGTTTTTTTATATCATTTTGTTAGGAAACAGTTATACTTCTAGACTTTGTAATGGTTTTTCACATTTCTTTTGAAGTGGAACCTGTCAACAGATATTTTCTTCAAGGTTTTAGCTCACTTCAGCCAAATGTGTACAAAGTGCTGTAAGCAGTTTGACTCTGTGTGGATGATTTAAAAAACATTGTTTTATTTTGACAGAGTGCAGACTGAATGAGCTGGATGCTGGTTAAAGGACAGATCTCAAAAGGTTGTCCTGACTGCAGTGAAAGAGGGTTGTTTTTAGAAAAACTGCACTACAAATGGTGCTGGGTTTAACTCTATTAACACTAACCTGAGGATAATGCTGAAAAAAATCTTTTAGATGGTATATCTGAAATGAACGAGTGTGACACCATGAATAGCTATTAGAGTGACCAGGTATATAAATCAATCTCATTTTTGCCAAGTAAGCTCAGCACTTCCAAAAAAAAATTGCTTTGGTTTAGAGGAACATGAACTGGCCCATTGGAACCAAGCCAGGAAGGTCACAATTCTAGTACTGGCTAATGAAGTATAATTAAATATTCTTGGAAATTTCAACTTTTTCTACTCTGTGATGACAGACTCAGCATGTTCTTTTCAGATCATTTTGGTAGTTAATGGGCTGGCTTCCTGATATAGTATTTAAATAAGGAACAATTGAATAGGATAGGAGAAATGATTTTTAGGATCACAAATTATCACCTTGAAATTGATATTATAACGTTGTCATTTTCTTGCGTGAAAGTGATTTTGAATAAACTTCTGGACCTGAAGAAAAGAGGAAACAACAACAAAACAATCAAAAACAAACAAACAAAAGTACCCGTGCCTTAAGATCTGGGTAAAATGCCCCACAGTCTGACTTAGACCTTTGGTTTTCAGAGATTGAGGTGTATTTAGGATGGACATCATTTAGAATGACCATCATTTCAGAGTGGTAGCATTACATAATACAAAGTTCCTCAAATTATCTGGAGAATGTAAAATAAGACACTGCATATAATGTACATTTTTTGTCATTATGAGAATGGTTAGCCAATGGAATGGCCACTTCCATAGAAAATTCTTCATTTCTCCGATTCTGGTCTGATTTCCATTGTATCTACCATAGAAAAAGAACTTGGGTTTGACCCTTCCAGCTCAGGGAGAGCAGACCTGCCAGTCAGAGATATATTTATAGAATATGCATGAGGCATGCACTGTGACTTCTACCAAATGATAACCCCTCTGAACACCGCACTCCTTAGCCTTTCTCATCTTGGTTTATTGGAAATTGCAGGGTGCTTATCGTTCAAATACCTTGCTAGTGCACTTCAGGTAAATCTAAAGATCTTAATCTGCTCTACTTGTTTACTTGCATAGCTGGGTGCATGCACTGATTGCCTTTAAGAATGTAATTGCTGTTTACAGATTTGTCTAAATATAAAATTTGATATTAGCTGCAGTGAGGTAAGCACTGACTAAACATCATATATATTAAAAAATCCTCTCTGTTAGTTATCCTATGTAAACTTTTTTACTTTTCTCATTTTTATTGCATGTAATCTTTCTGAAAATGCTTTGTAGTTTGGAATTTAAGTGACTAAGATACGGATGCTGTTGGTAGGTAAGGCCACCACACGGGCCTGCTGAGTATTTGGAGGTTATGTTGTAGACAGCCAAGCTTACTGGAGATTTTTTTGAGTAAAACGTGGATGTCTTTGGAGCAATGGAGGCTAAGCATGATGACTTAATGATCTTTTTCACCTCTCTGTGAAAAATGGACCATGTGTGAGCAGGTTTTCTGGTAAATGAGGACTTCAGGAGCAGGCTCAAATTCTACCTCCATCAAAGCCTGCTGCTTGCACAGCACAGCCTGCGTGCTCTGCAACTTGCACTCATGTTACTATCTGTTCCCAGCTATCTGTCACTTCGCAGTTTTTAACTTTCATCTTTATGTTATCATGGATGGAGCATTCTGTCTTTAAAGTGGTCATTAGTTACGCAGATGGACAATCTGAAGAGCAGTTTTCTCTCAGTGCCTTTGAGTGTATCTGCATGCTAGGTGTGATATGGAATAGCGGGATGCCAGGCTGCGGCTTGCTCCATCCAGTGAGCCTGTGCCACAAGATACTCTAAAACATTACTAATCTAGGTTTGTGCAGATACAAGTGTATGGGCTCTATTCAAAATCCAGTTGGTGAATTTGACAGCAGCACTGCTGAGGGGTCCTGGGGAACAAAAAGCTGGACATGAGCCAGCGGTGTGCTTTTGCGGCCTGGAAGGACAACAGTATCCAGGGCTGCATTAGAAAAAGGGGCGGCCAGCGGGTAGAGGGGGAGGGATCTACGGAGGGAGAATTTGAAACAGTTGTTCTGCAGACACTTATAGGGGACAAATTTTGAGTTCCTGATTAGTTACACTACTCCTACCATGCAGGAAAACATTTCAGGATTAATTTTCGGATCTTGTTTACTACGTTTTGGTTTTCTGTAGGATAACTTAATCTCATATTTGAGAAAAATAATAGGGAAATGAGAGAGAATGTTTTCTGACAGTGGACAGTTAGGTTAGTGCACTTTATTGATGAGATTGTTTTGTAAACTTGATGGTTTCTGAGTCATGAAAGTTCAGTCTTGTCTTAAAATTGCGGTATTGGTGAGCGCACCCAGTGTAGAAAACCAGTAATTCCCACAATTGGACAAATATGTAATGTTCCTGGGTTTTAAAGCATCTTATAACATATTTCTCTTTCCTACAAATATGAAGATAATTTCTGCTATGAGTTCCTGTATGTTGATGAGCCTGTTGTTTAATAGTGAATCTACTTCTGTAGGCTGGAGCCATTGGCAAGGCAGGCTCTGTGTATCATGCACTGCAGAAAGATCAATCCAAGAGTAGTTCAATCCAAGACTGCTGACAGACTCTTAACTGAATTTTATAATGGGAATGATAATGCTTGCTTCAGAGAGTGGAAATTTTAAACATTATTAAAAACTAAAAGCAATTACAGTGACTCAGAAAAAAAAATAAATACAATAATTGAAACTGAAGAAGACTGTAATGAGTTTATAATGGTACAATAATATTAAAAACAAATAATAAGCAAAGGAAGATTACACTCTCAAATATGTAAAGCTCCTGACAATAGCTAGTGAGCAGAATGGGTAAGATGGATGGGGAACATTTAGGAAAGTTGATGAAGTAGTAATTATCTATGAGTTGTGCTGAAGCAGTGCTGGAGGTGGCAAGAGACTGTCCTCTTGGAGGACAGGTGGGCTTACCAGACCTGAGCAGTCTCTGGTCTGATGATGGGAGCATGACAGGGGTTGGGCAACAGGGGCACAGAATTCATGTTTTCCTTTAAAGCTGAATGCAGGACATGTTTTGAATTGTCTCTCATAAATTAATTTCCCATAGTACCAATTCTGTGCTGAGATACTATCCTATTTCAGCAGTGCTATTAAAATTCAACAGTGAGAAATTAAGTAAGAGGGAGATCTGAATATTGTTCTTCTTTGTACTACGGTAGCTCTCAAAGGTCTTCTGGAACATCTGATTACCCTTATTAATATTTCTACAGACTTTCTGGTGATGATACTGTGAACTGGGGCACGTGTTGCTGGAGTTGTATTCGTGCTGACTTCCACCAGGGCACTGCAGCAGATCTGGCCATCCTGTGCTGCAATCTCTAGAGCAATTTACATTGGCGCTGGCATGAGAAGAGCCAGTCCTGAGCTTTTCTGACCAACCCTGTTCTCCCCCAGCATTAAGGTGGTGGAAACGTCCATGTGGACGTGTAGTGAACTGCAGCAAGAGACCAACCCAGATTGAAACTTGCACTTTTAAACTGCATCTATTCCCAGTTGTGCAGCTCTAAGTCCTATACTGTAATACCAGAACCAAGCTGTCAAATGTTGTCTGCCACTGCTGCGTCTCAGCTGTGCTGCTTGTGCAAGGTTAGGTGCAGGGATTGACTGTTAACATTTTTTCTATAGCTGCTTACTGAATTTCCAGAAGTTGTTGTTTGGTTTTTTTTTCCTCCTCATGTATTCCAGGTTTAAGTCTAGATAAGAATGTTTTTTTTTTAATACCGAAAGGAGGATCTATTCCTATCTAGGACTAAAAAACTCCAGTCTGGTTACAGGATTTTGTTTCTACAGGGCTGGTAGCTAGACATTTGTGTTTCTTACAACAGTTTAACATGAACTCTTTTCTTGAGAAGATGCACACATTCTGTGTAATATTTTTTTTTAAACAGATTTTGTGTTGATTGTTTCAAATGACTGTTTTGAACTGTTGTTTTTTTTTCTTATTATTTTAGAATAAAAATGGTGGCTATGACTTCATCCAGATTGTCAATAAAGACCAAGGTTACATCTGCAGTAATAAACAGAACCATACAGTGCACAGGTCTTACTGTTCCATGCAAAACATTGGGGTTTTTTTGTCAGGATTTTTTGTTTGTTTGTTTGTTTCTGTTGAGGTCAAAACTGTCCCTTCCTCAGACAGTGCCTAGATATGGATGAATGGTGGCTGAGGCTAAGGACAAGACCCAGTGGGCAGCTGCTTGGTTGTAGCCACTCTGATTTGGGGGCATAGAACAGTATGGAGAGGTTGTATTTGTTGACTTTATAGTAAGACAGTGTTCTTTGGTGAATGTTATTTCCTGATACCAATTGGCAAAGACCTTTGTGAGAAAGGGGAGGTTGTAGTCTGCGGCGCAGCTATGTGTGGAATGGGTCTGACTGCAAGTGGGATTCACAGGTTTTTGCTGTGATCAGCAGAAGTACAGCACTGAGTATCCTGAATTCTTGTCAGTGATCAGGATTATTCCGTCTCCTTATGTCCAGCATCCCAGTGGTTGTTCTGGATCTCAATGTTCATTCCTCTGTCTGTGCTCCTTAGTCTCCCTGCTTTGGGTTCACCTGTTGATGAGGAAATCTGAGCCACTGCCTCTGAACTTACCATTGTAATTGATACTAGAGTTCCCTGAACACCAGACACGATTTGAACCGTGTGTGTTAGTGCAGCTTCACTTAGTAAGAATATAGTATTTTTTGAGGAAGTGAACTAATGATCTGATCCAACTGAAGTAAAGGAAGGCTTCAAAAGTTTAGATCAAGGCAGTAAATGACATACATTCTTGCTTTGATCCTCATTCTGCACTGAAAGGTTCTTTGTCGTTGACAAGCTCTACATCTGAAGAAAACTTAGTGTCTGGAAGGAAAGGTCACTGCTACTTGGTAATCATATCCACACATAGTAATGATAATAATAATGGGCATTTCTCCTATGTGGGAATCCAGGTCTATCAATAAGCCTCTTAAAATACAAACAAAAAATGAATATGCCCTGAATTCAGAGTGCTTTGTTTGTTCCTTTGTAGCCACACACAGATCTGTGTTCTTCACGTGTACCCCAATAAAAATGTAAGCGAGGTTGACAGTGATCTATTTTAAGAACAGAGACTGCATTATTCTGAAATTCTTTTACAATTGGTAACTTTGTTAATGCAATATTTTTTGTACTATTATTTGGCAATTTTCTTGGCTCAACCACTTTTTATGTGCTTTTAGCAGATGTTGTTCGAGTGCTTTATCTTTCTCTCTTGCTGCTCTTGCAACCAAACACTCAGCAATGGCATCTTGAGGTATCTGTAGTGCCTCTGCTGGTAGTAAAGAAGATTCTCTCCTGGAATCTGAATGGGGCATGGATACTGAATGACCTGCTCTCAATGTGGTAAAAAGTAGTTACAGTGGCATACAGCTTGCTTTCAGCTAGAAGATGTGCTTAAATGTTTGAGTAACAGCAGTAACACACTGGCAGCTCACATGAGAGCATCCAGGGCCAACTCAAGGCTGTTCTATGCCCCAGTGATATATGTCCTCCAGAGGCTTCCAGTTCTGTCAGCTTGTTCCTCAGCCTCTGCCCATTAAGCTTGATTAAACAGAATACGCATTGTGCAGTGGGGCTGCACGTAGCTAACTCTGTCATTCTAAGGAAAATTGCACATAGGCAAACAAACAGAAGAAACAGAGGAGGTAGTAATTTTTCCCCTAGATTTGTTGCTGCAAGGGAGGAAATGATCAGCACCAAAAGAGGGGTGGCCAGCCAAAAGAGGGAGGGGATTGTCACCCTCTACTGTGCCCTCATGAGGTCCCATCTGGAATACTGTGTCCAGGCCTGAGGCACTCAGTGCAGGAAAGATGCAGAGCTGTTGGAGTGAGTGGATCCTGAGGAGGACCACGAAGATGATCAGAGGGTTGGACCACCTCTCTTGTGATGGAAGGTTGAAGGAGTTGGGCTTGTTTTGGGGAGACCTCATTGCGATCTTTCATCACTTGAAAGGAGCTTACAAGCAGGAGAAGGACTGACATAGGTAGAATTGTGACAGGACAAGGGAGAACGGTTTTAAACTGAAAGACTGGAGGTTTTATTTAGGTGTTAGGAAGAAATTTTTACTCAGAGGGTGGTGAGGCACTGGCACACACTGCCCAGAGAAGTTGTGGCTGCCCCCATCCCTGGAAGTGTTCAATGCCAGGTTGGATGTGTTCCGTGGCACTCTGATCGAGCAGTTGGCAACAATGCTCATGGCACAGGGGGCTTGGAACTAGGTTACTTTCCTGTGTGACCTAATCTAGGTGTTCCTGCTCTGGCAGGGGGATTGGACTGGATGATCTTACAGTCCTTTCCAATCCCTGACATTCTGTAATTCTGTGATTTTTAAGGTCCTTTCCGAAGTCAGCCATTCTATGATTCTATGATAACCATGTCACGTGGGCTGTTGCCAGCTAGGCAAGTCCCAGTGTGATCACTGAGCAGCTCAGTGCCGAACTTTTTGGCATGGAGGAGACTGTAGCGCACCTTCAAGGTCGCCTATAACCAACAATTGTGGTCCGAAACGCCAAACTATAATGCTATGGTAGGAGACCTTTTGTGAACATAAAGAATAGGTAACCTACTGTATTTTGACATTTCAGTGAATTATCTGTTTCCTCTTGATTATAATTCACAGTAATATAGGATACAACTTACAAAATTTTAATTAGGTTATTAGCTTGAATGAAGGTACAAACAGGATATATGTTTTTTTTCAATCATTTGTTGAATGCACAAAATTTCGATGAAATGTTAACATGCAAGTATTTTTCCTGCTATCTCTGCTATGATTTCTTTGCCGCCTAACAATAGAAAGAAAAGGAATTGTAGTTGTTATTCACTGTTAAGTTAAGCACATTTTCATTTGGATATTGCAAGGTGTATTGAATGGAAATAATTAGCTCTTAATCTGTCCTGTTGGGTCTATGCCTAAGCCCAGTACATGCAAAGAAAATACCAATTATCATTTTCTTTCAGTTAAATCTTTAGGTCTGAGTAAGAAAGCATTTTTCTATTTCAGTTTTGTCAATTAATATAAATATTTCTCACCATTGTAACTGTTGAAGAAGTCTCAATATTATTTCAGCATAATTCTAAGGAAAAAAAAAAGCAGAGGAAGAAAATATTATTAATTCCAATGTTCAAAACAATTTAAAAGTTAAAGTAAAACATGGAGGCAGCCTGTGAGCAAGAGAGGGTGAATTTTTATTGTCAGTCATATTAGGATTACAGATACCTTACCACTTTGCACCCATTCATTATACGTGTAAACAGCTGGACCAGAGGAAACCTCTGCATGGAGTTCTGCATGGATATCACATGGGCACAGAAGAAAACATTCTCTTTAATTAAAATGTGGCCCTTTGCAAGATAGGAGCCCTGCTGAGAGAATGGGTACAGTGAAGTTATAATTATAGAGATGTACTCTGTTGAAGTGAACATCAAGCACAGGAAAATTACACATAACTGACTGAAATTGGCATCCTGAAAATAAGGTTTTTAAATCAACTTTAGTGTCTGGGAAGCTGATGTTAAGCTATAGTTAGTTTCTCCCCACCATCCCCACTAGAGGCCAATAGTTTATATTTTTTGCCTAAAATATCTGTTCTGTTTACTGTTCCTGAGAGAGAAGTGTACTTTTGTGATATTTGATGGTCATGTTTGCAAACTTTAGTACTGGTGAAATTCTTGTCTGCGTGCGCTAGTTCAGTGTTTCCCTTATAGTATGGGGAGAGTCTGAGGTGAAAACCCCCATCTTTGTTCTAGGAGACATTCTTGTGCCAGCTTTTCCTTTGCAGATTTCAGATGAATGAATATTTCTAGCAGGCTGATTCCTTTCTCTTTCTTGCATTCTGCAAAGGCCTTTATCTGTTTTCTCATTGATAATAGAAGCATCCTTTTGTTTGCTTTAGTTTACTGCAGACACAAAATTATCTTGGATCTAGTGCCTCACTGTAATGCCATTTTGTTCAAGTTTTTTGATACAGCTGCCTTGGCCTTCAGTAAGGATTTGGCTTCCTTGGGTATCTGCTGGAAACCTGCATTAGTGCTAAATGGGTGGCCAGTATAATCACACTCAGTGTACCGCACAACAAGCAGGCAAGTTGGCTAAGAGGAGGCCCAGTGCGCAATTTAAATGTAGCTGTTAATAACCGAGAATACTGTATTAACGAAAATAGGCTGAGCTTGAAAGAATACCACCTGGTCACCATGCATGAGCTTCCTACACTACCAAAGAAAATGAGTGTTCATTCTGCACACTTAGTCACTGCATGTCCTTCCAGCCTGGAAGCTATTCAGTGCATCGCTGAACAGCTGCAGACCTTACTGGATGAGAATCCTATTCTGAAATGAATCTTCACAGAACAGCCCATTGGGGCACTCCAACTATGCTGATTTGGCAAGTGTCACTTTGCACAAGTACACTGCAGGCTGAAATGAATCAGGACATTAGCATGAGCTTGTGAACTTGGCACATCCACACGGCAGGTATTCATCATTCACATTTTGCCGATAACAGAACCATCAAATTCTTGCATATTGCAGGATGTATCCTACTTTATTTAGGTCAAGATAAATACTGTGAACTACTGGTTTTGGCCTGTGTGCCTGTCCTGAAGTTTGCTATTCCTGGTTTGAACCCAAAGGATGCTTCTCAACACATCTCTGCTTCTCCTGCCTGCTTGAATAGTTAACAACAGATTCTTGTGTCTGTCCATAGCGTTTAATTTCCTAGTAAGGTCTCATTCACTGCCTCTTTCTAGTTCACCAATAGATGGGGTAGAAAGTGACGATAATTCCTTAAGGATTCATTCAAATCATAGCTTTATTGTGGATTAATTCTGGCTTGAAATAAGTTACGCAACATACTAACAGCTTTATAATGGGTAAATAAAGTAAAAATACATTCAAGTGCCTTCACTAAACAAAGCATTCGAGAAAAAGACTTCCTTTTACCTCAGCCATTCTTTGGTATTCTAGCATTAAGTAAATTTTTGTGGAATATACTGTTGTACACAGCTGTTTGGTAGGAGGAAGTGGGGGTGTCTTCAGTGAAACACAGAAGTTTTGCATGCAAAGACTACTATTTTTGTTGTGCATTAATATTCAGATTTGTTCAAGTTAAAGTGAATCAAGAAGAAACAAGTGTTGTGATGAACAGATTCTTGACAGCTACCAGTTCTCTGACAGCGATTTCATGACTAAGTGTCCTTATCTTAGTATACAGCCTGCAAAATTAATGGCAGCGTGTACCTCTCAGAGAACAAAATGAAACCCATTGTGATGCAGGGATTTATTGTTTTTCCTTTTTTTCTTTTTTTTTTTTTGCCATTATATTTTTATGCTTTGCTATTCCTGAATCTCTCTATTGTGAAATGTAAATTAGATTTGTTTGACTTTATCTACTTGATATTGTTATGCTTTGTGACATAGGACCTAAGATTTGAATATAAATGCTATTTCCATTCATTCAGTACTTTAGTAAAATAGACTCTGATTTATAAAGAATCAGGTTTATCCAATAGATTGCATTTAATAAGATATGCCATCTCTTCGAAGCTGAAACAAATAACCAGTGCACAGCTTAGTAATCATCATCATCTTGCTCGTATCTTGTTTTTCTCATCTCTGATCTGTTGTTCCGTCTTTCTCTAAGGCAGTGGTTTGGACATTAGAGAATTGACCAGTTTTCTTAAAATACTGCTAAAATCTGGGCAATTTGAAAAAACAGTTCTGGAGAAACTATGGCTTGAGATGTAAGCTAGCATTTATACTCTCTCTTCTGTCTGTCTTTTCCTTTTTTCTCTCTCACCAGTTACAAACCGTTTTGTAAACATTGGCTTGAAAGTTCAATTAGAGCAGAAATGTTGTTAGGTTTTCTTTTTGTCTCAGACATCAGAATAAGCCCCAGGTTTGTGTTCTCCCCTCTTGAACAGTCATGGGCACGTGATTTTGACAGGGGAACAAATGTTGCGTAACCCTTCCTGAAATCAGAAGAGCTGAAGGATTGATTTGTGTTATTGATGGAATAAGGTTCCTGGGGATCTTACGCCAGCTCTGTGCAGCTCTCACCTGTGCACACTTCTTGTTCTGCTGTGTTCCTCTTCCTTCTTGAAGGAAAGAACGGTTTGGGTTGTGATGTGACAGGTGGTGCAAGAGTAACCTTTATGGGAGCAGAGGGTTCCGCAAAGACTTCTTCCTTTTTCATTTGCAATTAAAAGTCTCACAAATTGCTCAGTCAGAGGGCATTTCCAGGGACTGCGGTACGTGCTACTGTTTGCAGAGATAGACCAGTACATCATTTGGCTAACCCGAGATGATACTGACTAATGGTATTAGCAAAAGCATTTTGATCTCCTTAGGCAAAGCTAAGCAGTATACTTTTTAAAACAACGTATTTTTTATCCTGAAAACTTTTTGTAGACAGTCTGAGAATGCTACTGTCCCAGACATTATTCCTTTTGATATTAGTCAGTTATTTATGATAACTTACAATGCAGTAGCATTAGTAAGCCATTATTAGCCAAGTCCCTATGTGTTGCAGGCAGGAACTCTGCTAATAGTTGCTGTTCTCCCCATCCCTCTGTTCTCCTTGAACATTATGCCAAGAGGGAATTGCCTGTACCTGAATTTGCTTTCTCTTAAAACAAAGGAGACACAACGTTTTACCGATGTGCATTTCTTCTGCCTGTTTGGAACAGGTAGTTTATGCCTGTGGCTGCTCGTGTTTCAAATCCCTTCTGCTGCCTACAGCTTGGTCTTGCTGTTTGCTTTGCACACTCTGCCACTCTCCTACTTGTTAAAGATCTTACAGCAGACCAATGAATGAGAGTTGAGGTCTGTCCTTTTCACCCAGACAAATATGACTGTAAATAAAATAACTGCTCTGAAAGAAAAGAAAATTGGTAACTAGAAAATAAGTCAGTCTTTAAATGAGCGATAAACCATGGTCATATGCTTGAGGACAGATTTTAACCCCAAACTTGCACCACAATTCATCTTTATTTTGACATGCTCCTGGCACAGAGCAGACAAGGAACATCAGATACTGCTTCTGAAAGAGCTTATTTACCGCTGGGATGCCTGCCGAGTTCTCATAGCAATGACCTGAGGACCCCAACTCATTGCAGCTTCCAATTGCTGGACTAGTCATTTCAGAGAGCCAAGATAGACTTATAGATTTTCCATGTGCTATTTTCTCTCTAATTTAGAACCATTGCTTTCTCAATGATATTTATAAAGGAGACTTAACTGCTTGCAATTTTATTCAGTAAACTAAAATTTTGCTTTTATGTTAGATATTAACTTGCAAATAAGTCAGTCTAGATTTCTGATAAGCATTTTGCAGTCAGGGTAAAATGTGGATGTCAATATGAAGTTGCAGGCTTAAAGAAATCATAATATCAGTAATTCTGTTGGTTATGAACCAAGATGGTCTATTGCACCTTCTACACCATGGAGTTCATAGGACTTCCTTTAAATAACATTTATGTAAAATAGGCTCTACCTTTTAGGGGAAGAAATTCTGATTCTGATTTTAAAAATACAGACATTTTAGTAAGAATTGCCCTTCTATCTATCGCACATCTGAGCCACATACTTCACAGTGCCATTTCTTTTCTTCAGTGCCATTTCAATCCCAAGTAATACTTTTTCAATATATCTGCAATATCAATAATATAATATAATATATCAATAATATATCAATATATTATTATATATATATATAATATAATATATCAATAATATATCAATATATTGCAAGAGCATAAATAATGCTTAGTGCCCTTCCAGGATTTTGTATTAATGAAGCTGAAAATGCTTTTTATTTCCTAACGTAGAAGTTGTGTAATGTATAATTAGGTAGTTCTTACTGTCTGTGTATCTTTCTGTGTATTTGGATTTCCTGAGAATGACTTTGTTTTGAGTAACACTTTTTACTTTAAGGAAATCCACTACAAAAAAAGCAAAACAGTTAGAGAATTGCTGACAATATTCACAAATCTTTTATTTGGAAAAAATATGAAATCATTCACTTTACTATAGAAACTGCAAATGAAGGCAAGGAAGAGGATGCTGGCTTGGTAACTATCACCAGGACTCCAGTGGAGTAGCACAAATAAAAAGTCAATGTTTTCCAAATAAAATAGTCTTCAATTGTTTTTCCCAGGAAGGATTTCTTCCACATCCACACTAATAAGCATTCTTCTGTGCTTCAGTTAGCTGCCCACTCACTTTCTCTCTTTAAAGACATCGGCTGTTCCAATTACCGTTGAGAATTTTCAGTCTCTCATTAAATTTGGAGCAGTAGGCAATTTAATCAGGTGGTGATCACTGTAACATTACAGAAAATGACCTTCAGAAGTCATATCTTAGAAATTTGGGTACTCTTTTATGAAACACATTCTTAGTGTTTTGTTCGTTTACAGTTCTCTTTGGGAGGGAAAAAGGTGGAGACTTGTATACAGAACTGGAATACGTTAAAAAGTAGGAATCGTGTATTTCTCTATATATCACTGTCATTAAGGGCAATTTCCTGCATATCAAGCAGTTATGAAATTCTGTCCTCCCTCTCAGAGCCCTGTTTGTATGCATAAACCAGGGTGAATAAACAGAATAGGAAAGAAAGCTGCCAGCCCCAAATGAGTGTTTGGTTTGGCATGGCACAGTTTTGATGAAACACACTAAGCCATTCAGTGCAGTTGTTACCTGTGTTCGTTAGGAGCTGGCAAATTATAACTATCCTGATACAAATAAGCCATTGCAAATTGCATTTTTAAATAAGCAAATTTAGTGTATATTACAGCCCAGATCCAAAGCAACCACATTCCCCTTACTGCATTCAGATCACAAATTTGTATTTTATTCTCCCCCTTCAATAAGCATGTGTAGTCCTTATAGAATCTGGAATTTGAGTCTAAGCCCAACCCTTCCTCTTAAAACTCTACACCATCTCCAACACAAGGGATCTTATGTGTGATCCAAACCAGTTAAAACTGGCCAGGCTCTCTCTGTAATGATGAAATCACGTAAAGGTTGGACAGATAAGATTTGACTTTTGGCACTCTTTTAGCACTAATGGAAATTGGGTGTATGATTTGGGGTAGTAGCTCCAGCATATTTGCTATATTTCTTACACACTAGTGTTGTCTGAGGAGCTAAATAATTTCTTTTTCATATTGCACTATATTGAATTAGGTTATACAACACTATTTAGCACTGCCAGCTGTAAGGGAAGACACAACATCTCTCACACGTCTCTATCAGAAAGAAGAAAGTATTTGTGTCAAGAAAGCTGTTTCTGAACAGAAGTAATGTAAAAATGTTGTTTTCATAGCAGTTCTGCTTCCATTCTTTGAAATCTGAACCAGTTCTTTGCAGGAAAATAATACCCATTTCATGAGATCGGAATTACTGAAGAGGCGCCCATAATTTCTACCCTTGGTGGATTAGAGAAATTTACAAAACAACAGCACGCCAAAATTGAGGATCCCAGTTCTACCTTTACATTTTGCCTGGGTACACATCCAGGAAAAACGTTTGTCACTGAAGCAGTATTTAATGCTCTTTCTTTCACAGTTGGTGCATAACAAAAACGTTCAGCAAAATGAACCTCAGGAGGGAGGCCAAACTCAAGAGCAACTAAGTGGAAATTAAAAACCAAAAGAGAACTTCCAGTGACTACTTATCGAAGGAGAAATGGGTTCCCTCTACTGTCTTCTGAATTAAAGATTGCTTTTACCGAATAGGAAATCAGAGCATTAAAATACTAGCCAGTGATGCTGTAATTTGCTGAATATTTTCAGATTCTGCTTTGAGCAGTTGTCTCTAAGCAACACATCAGACAGGGTTGCAGTATTTCACATGGCTATCAAAAATGTATACATTTTTTTCATCTAAATAACAAGATTGTTAAAACCTTTGAGGACAACTGTGTCAAACGGTGGATTAGTTGGTAGAAGCCAGAAGATCGATATTAAATTGCCTGGACTCCTCATTATAGGACACAGCTGGGAAAGCTGCTCATCAAAGAAACCTCGAAATGGAGACAAAAAGGTAATATTGAGAAACAGAATGATTTTAATATCACTTAGCACCTAAAATTATCAGTGAGTTAAGAAAGAATAAAAACATTTTGTTTGGTAGAGTATGGTTTCAAGGACATACCTCTGTCCTTATTCAGAGATATGAATAACTGGGTGTGCAACAAGAGATTAATTGAAGAAAAGTGTGGAGGGAGTTTTACAGATGTCCAAATCATGAGAAACTTTGCAAAAAGCTTGTGAAGCTGCCCACAGATTTTGAAGCTGTGAGAAATCTGAAATGCCATGGATGACTATGATGCTATTTAAAATCGCTGAGGTTAATGGATGGCATGGTAGGTATTATGAATGTCACTTAACTGCACTGCTTTTCAATAACGTAGTTTTCCTCGTCTAATAATATTGATTATGAAGGATGTATAACCTGAGACAACATAATGGATACCATTGTTCCATGTGTGAAAACACTTGTTTATCAGTACTGTACTTAATTTCGTATTGTACAAAAGAAGATGCCACTGCAGATGCACTTTTTTGTAGTAGAACACCACAGTTTTCATCTTTGCATTAGAGCATGCAATACAAACCTGTTCCCACTTTTATTACAGTCAGGAGTGCAAAGGGCATCTCATCCAATACCTTCTTTATTTTAGAAAATGTGTGAAGGCTTTCTTCAACCTAGTGAGTCTTCCATTCCTGAACGTTTCTCTTTAGTAATTTTTTCCACAACAGGTCTCCTGTCATATCTAGTGCTGAACTGTTTCGGTCTGAATCGAGACATAAGCAAAATTACCAAATCTCATTAAACTGGTGGCATAGGCATAAGAGCTGGCAGATGGCAACAGCTACAGAAGGGAAAGGTATATGCTCAAAATAGTCTAGCCATAAAGCCTGGCCTGTTCTGAACTTAAGTCCTTTCCATTCCTTTTCCTCTGGGAAGTGTGGATAACAGCATTTCAGTTTTATCCTCAGTATGCAAATATGTATGTCTTAATAACGTCCCATTAAAATTTATATGTGCATTTTGTTGTTATGTTCTTGTTATGTACAAATGAGGCCAGAGAACAAAGAACTCTTTCAAATGTCACAAAGCACTGTCTACAGTGATAGACTTCATCAGATATTTGTTGCCTCTGTGTGGGGAGATATTACTCCTCAACTTGAAGTATTTCTAGGATTTCAGCGGTACCCTCTCACTTGCATTTGTTTGATGCCGGTTGTGTGAGATGTGTCATGTCCCACGATCTCCCACCTGCCCCATGATCTACTTTCAACTGAAAGAAATGTTGGGGATTGAGAAGGATTTTTCATTACTATTTTGATAACAAAATTTAAAACAAAGTTGAGATTGACTATGCTCCAGTATTCCAGGAACGCAGGATCTCATTTTCTGCCAGAAAATAACCAGGTTCAAAACATAAGTATTTTACAAATTCTGAAATTATTGGTCACTGAGCTGCATTTAGGCATTTCTGAAATACATTCCCTACCTCCGCATTAGAAGCAAAGAAGCACTGATTTGGAGAAAAGTTATAGAAGATACACTCTACTGTTCATTGCTCTGAGGTACTAAATTGCAGAAATCTCTATTATTCTCCACTCCCTCATACCAATCCTAAGAATCTGTTTCATAGAAAGCTTAAATTAATATTACAACAATAGAATTCACAGCTATTGTTCAGCTCTTTATTCAGTTTCCAGCTGACCTGTGAGCACTTCCAGACTCAATAAAGGATAAAATTGTCTTCACATACCAGCGTGGCAAAAATGGGTACTCTTTACTAACAGATTTTTTAAGGTGTCTCTAAAATAAAAGCAGATAGAGAAAAAAAAGTGAAAATAATAGTTCAGTTAAAAACAATATGGAAATTATTGATATTAGGATAAAGAAGGAGAAAGAATGCCACTGAGTGCTCCATATGCTTACTTTGAGTTACCTATCAAGGAAAAAAACAACCAAAAGGCAAGTTTTATTTGACAAACTGAGAAATAACTAAGAGTTTTGTACACACACCTTCTGAAAATGGCTTTTCAATCCACAGTTCTTATGCGGTTTGGACTCAGTCTTTGATGACACATGTTTTGAGTTAGAAATATATCTTTTCAGCTCAGTACTGGCTGAAAATTATCTTACTGCTAGTGATCTCAATCAGATGAATCCAATCCCTGAAAAATCACATTGTAATGAGCTGAAATCTATTCAATTTTATTTTATTTTCTCCAAAGGATCATTTTCTGAGCCCAGTAAGCCCTTGTCCAGCCACCTCATTTAGAAAGATGCCCCCATTAACACTCATGAGTGTTTTCTCATGTATGAGCAAAGCCTACTGCTGCTGCCAGCACTCTGTCAGATAAAAGATGATTAACTGCTGAGAGTCCCAGTCTGGAAAGTGCAGTCTTAATGTCCATTTCCCTTTCATTATTATTTTAAGCAGGCACATTCTGTAATGATCCTCTATAGGGAATAAAGTTGTCTTCCCAAATCCTATTAGCTCTGCTCAGAGCTCCTGGATTGCTGATACACATGCACAGCCCACGGGTTTGCACTGGGTCATCACCCTATACAGTCTGTAACCAATTCTTAAACTGCAGATTTCCTCTTTAGCTCCTGGAAGCCAAACAGGTTATGGCTAACACTATCTGAAGAAATGGAAGAGCAGTGATAAAAATGATGGAATAACAAAACATTTATCAGAATTCTGCACCTTGAATTGTGTGATTGAAATAGTCATATGTAAACTTTGTTTTTAGCACTTATTGGCTACTATTATGCATAGAATCATAGAATCACTTGAGCTGGAGGGGACCTTGAAGGTTATCCCATTCCACTCCCCTACAATGAACAGGGACATCTGCAGCTAGATCAGGTTGTGCTGAGCCCCATTCAGCCTTGTCTTGAATGTTTCCAGGAACGGAGCATACACCACCTTTCCAAGCAGCCTGTTCCAGTGCTTTACTCCTCTGAATATAAAAAACCTTTTCCTTTTAATCCAATCTAAATCTCTCCTCTTTTACTTAGAAACCATTTCCCCTTCTTCTATCACAACAGACCTTGCTAACGAGTCTGTCCTATTCCTTCTTGTAGCGCCTGCCATGCTGTGGGTGTAACCCAACTTGATAGAATGCATAGTGCACTGAATGCTCCATAGTTACATTGCAATCATCACTAAGAGCCAGACCTGGAAAGTTATAATATTATCCGTGTTACTGAATTCATGAAGGCTCTGCTGGATCTTGGTGTGTCTGACGTTTAAGCCATTAGAATGCTCAGAGATGAAGTGGTGGAAAAAAGATCAAGTCTTCATTGTTATCAGCACATGAAGTATAGCGTACCATTAATTTACCAGATTGAGAGATTTTTCAGAATTTCTATCTCAAAAGGCAACATTATCAACCACTGTGTACTCCACCTGAGCACATACTAGTCTTCTGTTACCTTGGATATAGATATCAACCAAAGTCACCCAGGAGGCAAGAACCATGTCTCTCACGTGGCATCTGGCTTGGGTCAAAAGGATATAGAGTTTAACATTATGGGTCTTGGCAACAGATGGCCTCTCTGAGCATCCATCTCCACTCTTAGGAAATAAGAACAGAAAGCATATCTTAACGCACATACTTGAGGGGTTAAATAATTAATGTTTTGAGTAGCTGAATGGAAAAACACTTTGTATGATTAAGTACTGCTTTAATTAATTAGTCTAGGAGGTTGATAATGTCCTTTGTGTGCTCCTGCTGTTGTTCATTTAGAAGAATGCTGTTCAGTCTTTCCATGGATGTATGCTGAATGGTGCACTCAGAACACAACCACAGCCCTCATCTCTGTCCCTCTAAATGAGACAGGACTCACTGTCTATTGGGGAAGTGCAATTTCTTTGTATCTTCTACTCCTTCATTTAACTCCTCGCTGAGTTTGATTTACTGTGCTAGGATGGCCAAAAATACTCATTTTTCTACAAAAGTATTAATTGGAGGAGCTTCCCTTAAAATGTTGGAACCCAAAGGAAATATTGGTGCTGCTTGGCAGTACTGTGTGCACAGAATCATAGAATAGTTTGGGCTGGGAGGGACTTGAAAGATCATTCCATGAGCAGACACATTCCGCTAGATCAGGTTGCCCAAAGTCCCATCCAACCTGGCCTTGAATACTTCCAGAGTTTCTGTTTAAAATTGTTATCCCTTGTCCTTTCTCTGTCAGAACTGATGAAAGTCTTTCTCCATCTTCCTCATAAAAGCTTTTTATATATTGAAGGGCCGTGATTTGTAATTACTGCCTGTTTTCCTAACTCTTTTACTGATTCTTGGGATCTAATGGAGCAAATACCTGTCTTAAATTGCACCTGCTATCATAGTTGATATCTGGTATCCTGAAATTGAGTTTGGGAGGATTCTGTTGGGTTGTCTCAATGGTTCATCACGGCTGATTTCATCTCTTTTGTTCTATATGGGAGATATCAAAGGGACACAGTGTGAGTCAGGGCCAATGCTTAAACTCCTATCTCAATGTAAAAATAAAAGTAGTTATACGTAGTTGTGCAGGTTTGTAGACCCAAACAGTAATGGCTTCGTTTCCCAAGCTGTTCTTCCCATTGAGTATCACAGACAAAACACTTTTTATTTAGAAATGCAAAGTTGACTTTGATGGTTATAATGACAAGTAATAATGCCAACCGCAAGTATGGATCACCGTCCTTTTCAATTTCAAAAGAAAAGAAAATTCTTTCATAAACGTATCTGTTCTTCAATAAATGAGAAATAGAATTGCAGTCTTTTTTTTTTTTTTTATGATAAGCCTTAGTAGTCCAGATTCACACTATGCATATATTTCTGAAATGGCAGCCTTCAATTTTAGGCACAAATGTATATTTCAATAGGAAAACCAGATAGTGGAGTACAATTTTTTTATGAGGAAATAGTGCCTGTTCTAATTTTTTTCCACATGTGGATCTGAGAAGGGAGAAGAGATTATTTCATGATTCAGTGCAAATGTGTCTCTTCTTCCAAACTGATAAACATTCGCGACATTATTGATTTGCACATTGACACCACTGTGCTTGCAAGTGCCTCAAATTTCAAGCAGAGAGGTAGTTCCCCTATGCCTGAAAACATCTGCTGTCTAGTGTAGGTGGACAGTCACCCCTGAGCCTTTTAGCCTATTTGTCTATGCTAATACTGAATGCTGAAGCTGAGCTCTACTTTTAACTTTCCTCACTTCACATCAGCTCCTTTGCTCTTGCCTTTGAGTGCTAGCTGTCAGCCAAGTGGCTAGCATGGTGCAGCCTGATTCCTGATTGTGGCTTCTAGATGCTATGGAAACGACTTTTTTTTTTTTTTTTTTTTCATATTATGTAAGTGCACCAGGAACAATGCATGGCACAGGGAATGCAGTAATTGAATGTGCCGTGCAGAGCTTACTCTTTGTTGCTTAGCAATTAAATGTATGCACGTAGCACCAGCACTGACAAAAATGCTAATAAAAGGTGACAAGTTATATCTCCAGAAAAAATTACACAATTAAGATAAAAAATCTCTGACAAGATACAGGAGCTACAGTAGCAAATGGTACATACTGATAGATCTTGTCCCTCCTGAAGGCAAGATCTGCAGGTACTGGCCACTAGAGGGGCTGAGATGATGGGAATAGAAGGTATCCACATTTATAGCATGGGCTACAGACACACAGTTGTGCAAACATCATGGTAAGGCTTTTTGTTGTTGTTGTGGTTGTCCCTTTATTATCTGTACATATTTTTTTCTCTGTAAAACGTGTAGAAACATGTTCTGTTTTCTCTGTTCCATTTTTTTCTTCTTCTTAGCGTTCAGATTTGCAGCTTTCTCAGAGCATCTCTTTCTGACTCTCCTAGCAGATCCTTGTGTCACAGTATAAGATCTGATTTATATAACAATGTGCAACCTGTCGTCTTAATGTAAAAAAAAAATAATAATCTATAAAGTTGTTTCTTTGATAGTACCAAACTGCTTCATTTGTTCTCTTGATTCAGAGCAAGCACAAAGCAGAGGAACTGCATTGTAGGCTGCAATTCTCAAAAAAATCCCAGCAGTTAGGGACGCCTTTGTTTCTGGGATTTGGATGTTTAACCTTTCCCTCCTCTGTCATCTTTAGTCTCCTAAAATAATCTCTGTTGCCTGGGTTGTGCCCAGGAAGTGCACTGGTACCTGGACTGGTTAATACTAAAGCACTTGCTTTGCTGTGGGTAAACGCAGTGCTCAGGTTATTTTGGACCTTTATCCAAACCAGCTGGACACAGTGTTGCATAGAGTTCACTTCACTACAGGAGTGAAGAAATTGTTTACAAGCTGGAAATAATTACTCTTAAAGAGTTCGTCCGTGTCTGTGGTGTTTAGCAAATATTAGTTATGTGCAGGATTTCAATAGTTTTGCTTCTAGCAATTCTTCTGATGTATTTTAGAGCTGTCCCTCATTAGCTTTCAGTTCACCAAAGTGCTGATTCTGCCTTTGACAATCTGCCTGCATAGTGAATTGCAGGATCTGGGCCCAATTTTGATGTATTTATATTATAGTCCATTTCATTTCAACTGAATGCAAGTACTAATTTGGCTGTACTTGCATTCAGTGTTATCTCAATTTGTGCCAAATCATCAGACAGTCCATTTGGAGTTTGGCGGGCTTTGCTGAAACTTCTGCATTTTTGGTCAGATGCTATTGAAGATACTTTTATCTATCAAACAAAAGTAGCCTACGGCTTGGCTTGGCTCAGCAATCCCAATTTCCTATCCCGTGCCTTAGAAAATAAGATACTACTGGCTCCTGAACTTGTGTAGATGGGGTTGTAATCTGTGCAAATAAAATGAATTAAACTAGTTTTAATTCATGTACTATAACTTTTAAGAAATAAAAGGAAATGCACAGTAAAAATAACAATGACAAATTGAAACATTAATTGCCTTCTCTGGCTTCTTAAAGAGTATATTGGTAGAAAAATAATCGAGACAACCCTGCACATAGAACAGAGCAGTCATATGATGCTAGCAGCAAAAGACTATTTAGAGAGATTTTTCTCACCAGTTCAGTTTATATGCACTTCTCTTCTTAATTTTTTTTCCAAAAAGGACTCACTTAACGTGTTAAGCAGGTAGGAATCACCCCAAACACACGAAGCTGTACCTTGACCCCTAGCCATCAAGGTTAATGAAATCAGAGTGCAAGGTAGAAAGACAACAGAGGAGCAACAAGAGATCATTGTGCTAAAATATTTTGAGTGCATTTGGTTGTCATCGTTCTGATGTGATGGTTTACAACTTGTTCAGGACATTGAATCAAATATGCAGAACAGGAAATATATGAGTCCACTGGGTTGATATAAAAAACAAATTTCTCTGATTTCTCTCTTCCCCTTACTCCAGTAAATGTCATCTTGGTAAAATAAGCTCCGAGTGAATCAGTTTGATTTGTGAAATGCTCTTCCAAAGGCTGCATTTTGAAAACTACTTTCAAATAAACGTATGCTATCCAAAAGTAGCAGAAATATTTCTTGCCTTAGAAATATTTTTAAAAACATTTTTGCATATTTCTTTCGTCCCATATTTCCCACAGTAACATGCAAATCTGGTGTGTGCATGTGTGTATATGCATATGTGTGTGTGAGTATATGATGGAATATGAAAAGACAAATACTTCATAGAAACGTCTAAATGTCTGCCTGGAAATGCATGCAGTATGTTCTTTTTAAAGTAGCCTCCTCCTGGTGGTATCTTCAGTAAGATTCTCACCAGCTCCCATGGAGTGTTCTGTAAATACCCTGTGAGAATGACTAGCAGGGAGGATGATCTTGCATAACAGGCAGCTGACTAATTTAGACCAGGAACATTGATCTACAGTGACTAAAATAGCCTTAGTCTTGTTCTGTTTTTGACATTTGAAGTTTGGGGATTACACTCTTTACCTCTGTGATTCAGTCTCCGGAAGTCACTGCTTATATAGTCTACCATTTTCAGGTGGAGCAAGGAAGGAATAAAATTTTCCAAATACCGAAGGAAGGGTATGATTTGGGACGTCGTACAAGTTCCTGACATGTAGAGTGGGCCAAGTTATGTTTATCTGAATTACCTTTACCCCATACCACTTCTTCAGGTATATACCATAGCAGAGCAACTTATCTGTCTTTCTGAGCAGGAGACCTTGTCCTCCACATTTCAGCCACCTCTCACTACGCCTTGTCCTAGTCTGTTCTTAATCTAACTAGAATAAACGGCCTCCAAAAGCACAGTGAAATAAGGCAAATTCCTGGTCCATCTCTCACCCACATAATCTTCAAGTTTGGACCATCCACATTGAGATGGACAGTGTGATGTGTTTCGGAGATGCAGTGGTGTTGCCACCTCTATGGCCACTAGTTGCTGAGACTGATCTCAGTGCAGCTCTAATAGAGGCTGCAGAGAATCAGGACTTACCCAGAGACTGCTCTGGTTGCTGGGCCGAAGCCAAGGGCTGAAGCTGAGCTCACAAGGTGAGCATGTCTTTGGGCATAAATGACTGCTGATCAGTAGAGCTGCTTGGAGGTCTCCTGTGGGTATTCATTTGCTTGATGCTCAGCTCTTGCCACAGCTGTTTATACAGATTCAGAGCCATTGAGTAGTATGTGGTATTTACATAAGCACCTGATCGTCCGCTGGGTGACTGCAGTTTCTTTACCATCACTGAGTTCACTTTTCATCCATGATGTTGCCCTTCTGTTAGAAGAAACCTGAAAAAACTTTGATGCACTATGATACACAAAGAGCCATACATCTTGTATTCCTTGCTACCATAAAAATGTGACTCATACTGCAACTAATTTTGTTTTGAATAACAGCAAATTGCATCTGATTTTCTGAGGTAGGAAGAAGTCGGGGAAGGAATGACTGTAGTTTGCTAGTTCTGTTTGAATCTGAATCCCTTAGGGAGACCAATGC
Source organism: Oreortyx pictus (assembly GCA_036925125.1). NCBI lineage: Eukaryota > Metazoa > Chordata > Aves > Galliformes > Odontophoridae > Oreortyx > Oreortyx pictus. The sequence continues at coordinate 87,757,875 of JAUPFR010000002.1, read as the reverse complement.
TTTATGGAATATATACCCATCTAAAACAAACAAACAAAAAACAACAATAACAACCCCCCAAAAAACCATAGAGCTTAGAAGTGTGAAATAGTTTGCCTCTGCTTCTGTTTATCTAGCTTTGTATTCTTATTATAAAAAATACATAGGAAATGAGAAAAATGAAGAATAATAGTAGATTAAGAAAAGTGTAGCCAGTTGTGTAAATAAGCTCTATCGCAAAAGGAGCATTCTTCTGTTCATTCTTTTTCCCCAAGCGTGTTTTGCTTACAGTCATGAGCTCAGCAGTTTTTAAAATTGGTTTGCTCTAACTGCTTGTACCTAACTTGCAGAACACGCCATCATGAAAAAGCAAAACTTGTTTGAGTTGAAATTTTCTTCCTCGCTAACAAACACAAGGAGGAAGTGATGGGTAAAATTTAGAACACTATTGTATAATAAATGAGTAATCAGAGGAAGTTTAATGCATGGACAACAATTTCTGCTTGCCGTTGCTCAGATACACAGCTTGCCTAAATCTAAATATATTGATTTCTGAAGGGTGCATATTTGGTGATACGTATTCTGTGAGCCTGAAAAACAGTTAAGAAAAAAATGTTGATGTAACTGGTTACATATTTGAATAAGCCCATATAGGACTGCAGTGAGCTACAGGGAAGTGAAGCTTTTAAACTTTCACTGTGATTCAGATTCGTGGCAGTAAGAGAGGGGAGCTAGGAGCCATCTTCTCTAAGGCTTTTTTATTCCTGATCAGTGTGAAAGAGAAGTTCCACTGTGAGAATTGCCCGGCACACATCCCACCTCATGGCAACGGGCAGGATGAAGTCACACTCAGATATTAGCATTTTTAAAGTGTGGGTTTTGATGCTCTCAGGATTCTCAGACTCCTTGAAAATATTAGCATGGTGCTGCAGGTATTTGTTAATTCATTGATAGGAAAGAAGAGCTTCCTCTTTGTTAGCTAAGTCTTTGCAACAGAAGGCCCTGTAGCCACCCTCTCTGATAATTTTGCATTTTAAACATTTCTTCCTATGAACTACTGATGCTCACTGTTTGCTGCTGACTAGAGATGTATTCAAGAAGATATGAGTGGAACACCAGTGAGGAGTTTGTGGGCCCCATGTCCTTCCCCAGGACAAGAGCAGGCTTCGCTCTGCGGCACTGCAGAGGTGTCGCATAAAGCGCTGTCATGTGGGCTCGGTGTTGGAGTCCATTCCGATGAAGAGGTAGGTTTGGGGAAGTGCTTGGTTTTGTTTTGGGTTGCACAGGCTTTGCAGATGGTGGGTGGCTGAGTCATGAGATTGGCCTGGGTGTTCCCGCTGGCAATCGCTGCCAAGGGGCAGCTTGGATGCTGTTGGGAGAGCGTGTTGAGAGCTGTGAATGAATACAAAACTTCCGAGATGCAATTATGCCATCATAACAGATGAAGGATTTGTTGCCCTCTAGATGGAGCTGTGCACTTGTCTTATAACGGGTTGACTCCGAGCATGAGGATTAAAGGAGAAATCTCTTCTGAAGGATTGGGTAGCAGAGCCGGGCTGCAGCAGAACCCCTGCTCAGGCACAGCAGGGGACAGCAGGCTTTCTACCGCCTCTCCTACACGTGTGGTTCTGGCAGAGCAGGCTGTAGGGCAGATTTCTGTTTACAGCAAAAAAACTTCTATCCCTGCTCCCATCCGTGTCTTTTTTCTCTCAGGCTTCCAGTCTTCCCTCTCCCCGTTCACATCTTGCAGCTCACTTTGTGTCCTAGCATCTTCCAGGCTTACAAGAGCGGCCATTTCCCCAGCATACTCAATGTGTCCTTAAATCTACCTGCCAGCTGTGTTCTCTATGATAATGACTTTTTAATTGCTGCATTTTCTTTATACTCCACTGCTATGATTGTGGATCAGCACTGTGTTGGCCCGTGCTTCAGCTGAAGTGAGGACATACGTTTGGTGTACTTCTAACTTCACTTAGAATGCTTTCTAAAGCTTCATTCATAACTTTGTAGGACATTTTTTTGCTAAATTGGGTTGAATTAATCTGAACAACATCTCTTTTTCTCTGAAATATCATGCCATTGTAGATTAACTTGTTCATGGATGGGATATCCTGTCATTTCTGGTCTTTTATCTTGTAGTGTTGCCACTGAACCCCTGTATTAATCCATTTTTAGAGCTGACCACTTAGGCTGCCCAACAGCTGGATCTGTGAATTCTCATTGTGCCTGGTGTGTGTATTCCTGAACAGAAGAAAATGTGCTTATATGCCAGCCAACCTCTAACATATTTTAAGTAGCATGATGTGGCATACTTAATAGTCAGTATACAGAGGTCACTTTATTTTTTTGGCATTTCTCCCAGGAAATAAGACAGAAGCACAAGTAAGCAAGCAGGAGCAACAGCAAACAGCTTTAAAAACCAGTAAATATCAGCCTTTGGTGAACTCTGCTTCCACAATTACCGAGCTTTTGTAAACCCCCACTAAACTGCTATTTTTGCCGAAGCATGGAAACAAATGCATTTAGTAAGGCCTCATGAAAAAGGAAAACTCTTTTCACATTCTCATTTATATTGAAAATTATGGAACGAAGTATTGTTCAATACTCTTCAAACCAGTTTCTATTACTTACGTAGCCACTGATGACTTCTATGGAAGACATAAAGTAGTTGCCTTGAGATGTGTTTGGCCTTGAAGACTGGACATTTTGGAAAGTGGATAAAACTACTTTAAACGAGCAGCTGAGCCCTTTGGTTTTCTAGGAAGTACCTTCTTTAGTGTGTGAATGGAAACTGTGAAAGAAAAAGTGACCACTGCTGGTTTGTTGTTTCATGTGACTCTTTGTGAGTTGCCCAAAGACTTGGTTTTTTTTTTTTTTTTTTTGAAAGTGAGGGATGATGGGAAAAGTCTTGTTTTTCTGTTGGGAAAAGAAAGTAATAATATGACGGACAGTATTCTTAATTCTTAGAGGTTGTAAATCTGATTGAAACGCACCCTAACAGCTCAGAACTCATCACCAAGGGAGATTTGCCTATCTATCTTTTAAGACAGCGATTGTGATTTTGGGAAAGCTCCATTTGTGGCTTTTCGGATGATATTGTCTCAGTATTTGGGGCTGGCAGTGCTAGAAGAGATTATGTGTAATTGAGTGTCGAGAGGTTTATAGTTCCTGTACAAACTGTAGCTCTAGTCCAGAGCAATTCCAGCTGATGCTTTCAAGTATTCCGCCTGTGTTTTCCACAGGCAGCGAGCACTCTGCTCCTCCTGAAAAGGGAGAGAAAAGGTTCTGGATGAGACCTTTACAAAGGACCTCGGTGTGGATACAATGAGTAATATTAAGAGCTTTCATCTACAATAATCATCAGCAAAATCAGATAGAGGGAAAATGAAGGGAAAGGGCTGAGCTGATAAAGAGTGCATCGATCGGCTCTGTCAGATGGGTCACCTGGCTGCTAATTGCAGCGAGATGAGAGGAGGCGGTGAGCGGGAGAGGGAGGAATGGGCTGCTGGGGTGTAGCAGGAGTGGTGGTGTTGCAGGATAACAGGCTCACCTGGCACGCTGTATGAACCTCAGCAGAGAGCTACCCGTGGTAATACAGGAGGAGTAAGAAAGGGGTTCTAGTGGCACGATGCTATTCTGAATGACGGTGAATCTGGGAAATGGATGGTTAAGCCAGTTTATATCTGTGTAAGAATGCCAATAGGAAGAATCATGCTGATTGCTGTAAAATGAAGGAACTCCCACAAACGTTGGGTTTACATATAGTTATTTCTTACTCCGATGGAAAGGGAATCTAATCAGGGAAGACCAACTTCTAATTTTCTTAGAAACAGAAAGATTTACAGTGATGCTCAGTGTATTCCTCTGCTTTTGGCTGGCTCAGTCCCCAGCTGATGCCTCTCATCTGGCACCCGCCAGAGCGTTTTCTGGTTTTCAGCTCTGCGCTGGCCAAGAGCAGCGCGCTGCTTCTCACATGCTGCTGAAGCTGCTGCCTAATGAGGCATTCCCACCGCAAAGCTTCTGCTGCAATAACCATCCCCATGCCCAGATGGGTGATAATATGCCTCAGCTAACGGTCAAAACTTGAAAAGGTAAAAGCAACACAGATAAAAAGCTGATAAACTGAAGAGATTTTCTTTTTCTTTTTCTTTTTTTTTTTTTTCTGTCTGAATAATTTTGGTGCATTTGGTGAATTTTAATGCTTATGAAAATGAAAGATTGTATTGGAGGCAAAGCAAGTGTAGGCAGTAACCATAGTGACTTCTACACATGTAAGCTTTGCCAGTGTGCTTCAGTTCCAGCCTGCAGAATCCTAGTGATAGACATTTGTAGGGTCTTACTGAGCAGGTACGGTGAAGGGTCGATGCAGAGGGGTCCTTGTCCTTTGCGTATGGTCCTATGGTCATAGAAACACAGCACACTTCTGTCGAGTTACTCACAGAGGTCAAATCTGAATTACGAAAGCACTGTGAATATTATTGTCACTGCTGATGCTTTTCCTTTGAGTGCTGGGGGGGTTAAGTAATCTTTTGGTGATACCTGCATTTTTGTCACATCATCCTCTGGCCTTTAGCCACGCTAAAAGAAGAGCTGGTGGGCAGTTGGACTACGCACTTCTGAGCTACTGCTGGAGGATTTTAATTCCCGTTCCTTACCACTGTTAGAAACCAGTCCTGAATCCATTGTCTTCCTGCAAGAAACATGAAACTTATTAGAAATAATCTACCAAAAGCCTAATTCTTCTGTTTCGTTTGCTATGTCATAAATAACTTTGCTATTTTTAGTAGCCCTGCTGAACAGTCCTTTCATTACACCTTTTAGCAGCCGCAGTTTATGTTAGAAGCCTCTGGATTTATTCAAGATTAAAAAAATGTTTTAAAGGATGTAGTTTGAGTCATCTTGAGAACTCTGTTTTGGAGTGGAAGCAAGGTTCCCTGAAATGAAAAGGTGGGTTGGCTGAGGAGGTGGACGATGTATCTGCTGTTATATGAAATTATTGGGCATTTCAGTATTGAATATTGTATGGTATACGATTTCACGGAAGTCTTCTGGGGTTTCCATCACTACAAAAATGTAGTTTTCCTGCTCCACAATGTGAATATATATCTTCTATCTCCCTCCCCCAAAGAAGCATGAAATATAATATAATTTAGTTTCTAAAACAAAAGGCAGAGTCGTCGATAAAATTAACATACACTACTGATAATTTTTATCTTTGTAGTGCACAGCAGTTTGTCTTTAAGTAAATGCATAAGGTTGAAGAGAATTTGTATCAGAATGTATTTTTCATGCATACTATGGGACCTACTACACTACGCTTCTTAGAACCATTGCACCTTGGTTTTGTACCTGCTCAGGTACAATGGGGAAAGCTATTTTAAGCACTGTAGGTTTTTCTGCCTTTGAAATGTTTGCTGTTGACATGCAGATTCTTTAGTGTGACTTCCCAAATGTATTGGGGATGGAAGCAGCATATTGTTAAGCTGGTGCATGCATTCAGTATGAAGCAGGGCCCAGAAGAGCAGCCATTCACGAGGGCTTTGTAAAACACTTAGAAGCAGCTCTTGCTTTGAGGACTCCTCAATTTATTTAAACAAAACAAAAAGCATTTCTTTACCTGATTTGATTTCAAGTGGATGTGCCAAGGCATTGTTGTGTGAACTGTTTTCTTGAGGTTTAATATGCTCAGAAACAGCAACAAAAATACTAAACCCTATATTTTTTTTCCTAAGAGCTAAATCATTCCATCTCACTTAACTAATGTATTGATTGCCTTTATTGAGTGCATAATAGTTCTGAGTTTATGAGCTGTGATGCCTGGAAATGGATTAGTGCCAGTGGCTGGGATAAGATACAGCCAGGAGACAACTATTTTGTCTCATGGCAACTTTTGTGGTTACAGAAGTTGACTTTACTTCACCTTCAGAACAAAGTTTGTCATCTTGGATCGCTGTGTATCAGCCTGAGCAAGGACATAAATGATGTCAGTCCCTACAGTGAGTTTCCACTTGCCAGGCCCTTAACTCTGGTGTGCCAGCACACATCAGTGTTGTGATTGCTAAGTAAGCCCATGTGCATGCTGGAGGTACAGGTTACGCGAAGAAGAGCCTTGTTTACATATCAAGATTATGTTATTACCCCCATTATGTTGTTACTAGCAAGTAGCCATGAAATATTAATGAGAACCTGTGTGCTTTGTAACTGCCCTGACCATGCCCCAGGCAGTGCTTCCACACAGGAGCACAGGTGTGGGGTTTCTCCTTTGGACACGGAGCCCTTGCAGAAGCCTTTCAGTACTCAGCAGCTGCTGGCATATGTCCCTCTCCCATTTCCTCAAAATGTTTCTCTGCTTTTACTTCTCACTTCTCCCTGATTCTTTCTGCTTGGTTTCTCAAAGCCCAATCTCAAAGTCATACTCTTCTTATTTCCTGGGCTAAAACCTCAGACCCTACTTTCTTGTGAACTAAGTTTGGCTTGTAATACAAGTGTTCCTTTCTTTCCAATTCCTTTGTATTCTTTTTTCTTTTTTTAAGACATAAAATGCACAAGTAGATAGAGGATATCATACTGACCATTATTTCCAGGAATTCAGACTTAATAATGCAGGTGAGGACTTTCTGGCTTTCAACTGTGTCACTGGGTGGGAGCACAACCAGGAGCTTGGTCCTGGTGGGATCTCTGCTTACCAATATCTTATTGGTTCTAGTGCCTGGACAGAGTGTCTTTGGCCGAGCATCAACATAGCAAGTTTTTTTTCAGCGTAGGTCTCACACGTATAAAATAAGATTTGCCTTTGTTTGAAAGGTACAAAAAAGACAGGGATCTCCTCGTAAGAGCCCAGTGGAGGGCTACAAAGATGATAAATGGTGTGGAACAGCTCTCTTACGAGGAAAGGCTGAGAGATCTGGGAGTGTTCAGCCTTGATAAAAGAAGACTCAGAGGGGATCTGATCTACATCTACAAATATCTAAGGAGCGGGAGGCAAAGGGATGAGGCTGGACTCTTCTCTGTCTCTTCGCAGTGAGGGTGACAGAGCACTGGCACAGGCTGCACAGAGAGGTGGTGGAGTCTCCTTCTCTGGAGACATTCAAGACCCACCTGGACGCCTACCTGTGCAACCTGGGCTAGGGAGCTGCTCTGGCACGGGGCTGGACTCGATGAGTCCTGGAGGTTCCTTCCAACCCCTACAGTCCTGTGATTCTGTGAAATCCTAATGCCTTAGACCAAGCTGTTCTTGGATATTTACAGTGTTTTTTGTTCACCTGCAGAAAATTGCAAGCATTTAAACCACGTGTTTAAGATCTGAGATCAAACCAAGGCATTCTAGTATTTGCCTTTGTTATCTTCGCCTTTCATTATTGTCATTCTTGGTAACTGAAATTAAATGTGAAGATGGACGTTCCAACTTCAGAGAAAATATCTGTTTTCCCACTCTCATACTGCTGACGTGAGCATGCTGTAATCTGGGAGCCCTGTTCCAATGCTTTTCTTTGAAATGTTGCTACTGATCACAGTCACAAACTGACCACATTGTTGTACTACTTCAGGATATAGCAGGTCTGCATCTAGTCAAGGGAGAACATATTTTCTGGTGTGAACTAGGCTGCCCAGAACCTGATCATCCTTCAGCTGTCTTCCAACCCTTCTTCTTGGCAATATTTTTGCCATAGTTTTCAGAATAATTTCTTAGGGTGCCAGCTTTAATCTTGTCATCAAGTCTATTGCTCACCTTTCAAAGAAACTAGGAATGTGTAAAATACAAAAACTGATAGGAGATTATTGTGCCACTTTGTAGTCTGCTTGAGCTTAGAAAATCTGAAAGGGGTTTAGGAAGGGCTAAGGGCAAGAGAAGGGAGAGGGCAAGAAGAGAGGGGAGAAGGGGGAGAAGACAAGGAAGGAAAGGCAAGGAACACAGGAGTGCAAGTGAAAGAACTGTGTGGTATGACATAGATAAGGAAAAAAACACAAAAGGTTAAAAAGATAAAAGCCCGTCATTTGCCACAAATCATCTGGAGTTGTTTTTACTCAAAACCAGAAAGGCTCAGAAATATAACTGATGACACTGACAGACTCAGACCAGTGGTTTTGGAAGCTGTGTTAGCCGAGAAAAACATTCGTAGATTTGGTAAAAATCACAGCTCAGTTAGAAGGTTTGTTAAAAATTAGCAGTGCAAAGTTGAGGCCGTTCTCAGCTGCCGTGAGCTTACGTTTCTCCAAAGGAAGAGCGAGTGTTTACTGTTCATTTTTCTTTTCCAAGAATCATTTTGAGATACCAAGTTCTTGGGTACGAAAATGCTACTGCAATGAAAAGGGCTGGAAACTCTGGAAAGGAAAAAACAAATTCTAAAGGATTTATAATTCTCTAAATTAACACCTCCAGAGATGTTGTTAAGAAGAAACAAATGGACTTTCTGAAGCAGTTAAAAGGTATTAGGTATTTCTATTTTTTTATTATTTATTTATTTTTCAGATTGTTACCATTTCCCAACACCTGCATTGCAGGCTAGCAACAAGTTTTTAGTGTATGACCTTAGGCATCCTATGGAATTGAGGTCTTTGGTAGAAGCAGGAACAGCATTTGAGGATACAAATGTCTCAGTCAGCTCCCTTCAAAGCAGCGGGGAGTTCCACTGAGGGGACGGTGACTTAGAAAAGTGCACACTTTCCAAAGGAGGATGACATCAGACAGAACTTTTAATCTATTTCTTCGTCTTCCAAATGATGATGATTTATTCAAGAGGGTCAGTAGGTGCAAAGCATAGTAGTTACCCAAAAATGGGCTAATTGGGCTTTAAAAAACAAATCCTCCTCTTAAACATTTTAAATGTTTCTGATCTCAATTATTTAATTATTGACATGGAAATAAAAATTACCTATTCTCTCATCAGAACAAGTCACTTTTTACTTGCTAGATGATTTTTACACCTGTATTTCTAGTGTAGTTTGAAATTCTAACAATCTAACATTATGGTTTTCTTTGATATTTCAGTATTGCAGCTGGTGGTATAGAAATGAGCTTATGAGCAGAATATTTGCTGATTATTTTGTCCATTAAGTAAAAATTTATTGAGATTTTTATTCCTGAGAACTTATTTAGTTCTGATGTTAGCAATAGGTATTTCAAATTTTTTGTTGGGTGTTGGGATTTTGGCAAGTCATTAAAAGCCATAGATTGTTCTTTGGCATCATTTTGTATTCTGACAAATTGCATTAGGCCTTAAGACGTCAAAATCCCCCTTTGGAGTTTTCTGTGCTCTGGGTGAAAAGCAACGGTGATGAATCTCAAGAGGGTTTAAGGAAGAATCTTTGCTTAAGTACAGAAATACAGTGCATCTGGTACAAATGTTTGTCCAGTGTGCCGTGAAAGTTAGCCTCAAATCCTCCAGAGCTTTTCGCCGTGAGTAGACCTCGCTAAAAGAAAGAGGACTCACATTTTAAATATAACAGTAATTGTTCTCCTGCTCTGTGTCTGGAAATGAATGATGAGTAAAAATCCACTTTCCATTGGTACTGGTCGTTGGCTGCCTGCAGTTTGAAGTGGTAAGCACTGCAGTTTCTTTGAAGTATAATTTTTGGTTGGTTTTATGTTCTTCCACTAGTTAATATAAGTTATGGTGACACTGGACATGGCAGGGTTTCTTTCTTCTCAAATCATCAGGCAAAACTTGTTGAATGGAAGAAGTTTCTTTCATCTCTGAAGATACTATTCACTCAAGTATTAGTGGGTGTCTTCGAAGCACAGTGCTGATAGTGATAATGCTAGAAGGTAATATTTTACTGCCTCCTCCCTTTCAGAATGGAGTTTCCAAAGCCCAGTGCCGTTTCCAATTCTGTTTTATGACTTGGGTCTCAATTCTAATTAGTGGAACATATTACAGAAGATCCTATCTGCTTTTTCTCTGCCCAAGAATGTGCAGATTTATAGACTGGCCAAAAAGTCTGGAGAGATGTAGTTTCCAAGTGTGCTGGAAAAGAATAATTATGCCCAGTGAAAGGTAGACAGTAGAATTACAAAGGTAGTGTGAGGACATTACAGCTACTTTGTTAGGATGTCATTTGTTACAATCCCAAGTATAAAGCAAATAGGGGTAGAATATGGTCTTGTGTGGTTTGCAGTTTTCTCATGCGTGCCTTGATTGTTTGCTTAATGTTGTTTGTTGTGGCTTAGGACAGTCTCCCCTGCACTCAGTACAACAGCTTTCCTTTGCTCATCACCAGATAGGAGCAGTCGTGAGTCGCAGCATAATCCTTCAGCCCACTTCTAAGACAGGAATATGTCTGGGGCGTTTTCTCACAGTATTTCCCAGCACAAGTGGGAACTGCTTGGAAGTGGCGGTCTGCTCTGTCTCTTACGAAGTCCAGGTGTCTTTAACCGAAGATCAGAACCACCATCATGACATCCTCCACTGGGCCGTGCTTAACATCCTCCTTTGCATAAGAAAGCTCTGCTTGCTCATTGCTGCATGCCTGGTAAGATCAAAACTAGGTTAAGGAAGAGTGGTGTCATCCCTTGGTTCAGATGCTGAAAAAAATACTGTTGTAAGAAAATGCGTGCCTTCCTACCATGGCCTGAAAGAGCCTTACAAGTCTTGGTACATTGTTCCAAGACAGTCTGACATTTGGCTTTTCCCAAGGCAGGACTGAGTTTGATGGAACAGTGATGAATATTCTTTTAAGCTATTTTCTACATTTTTTTCCCCCTCACTCTCATTTCATCATTTTTTATCTAGACAAGAGAGACACTTTTGGACCATCAATCTCTGTTACACTCACACATGCTTCCACTTTCCAACAATTTCTTGTGTTACAGAAAAACATGGAGAATATTTATGCCATCTGGGCATGTAGAATATGCGTTGTTCTTCTTCCACTCAGTACTGAAATGAAAGGGTTATGATCCCCAGACTCAAAGTAGCATTTATATCATTGTCTGGATGGCATATCTGGGGAGATTGGCTACCTTGACAATGAATATGTTCAGGATGGAGGGAGAAAGAAAGCACCTGCTCATGTCTCACCTGCTATTCAGTGCTCTGAAATGGTTTTCTCCATTGATTTCTATCTCTGAGGAAAGAGTTCATCTCTTTAGGGTGTTTTCAGAAAATCCATTGGCTTTTCTTCTTTGACAGCATAGCTTTGTCTTGGAGCCATGGGTGCTGTGCTCAGAGTTTGCTTTCACCCCACCTGGACCTGACGTAAGTCACTGGAGTAGTACTGCTTTTATTATTAACATTTACACCACTTCCATTTGGGTTCTTCTCTATTCATAGTACAGAAATTTAGCACCACATGCAACTGAGGAGCTGCATTTTGGGAAGTGGGCTCTGTTGTAGTGGGACTACTCCAGTAAAAACAAACAGGCAGGAACTACAATTTCTGTGCTTTTAAGCTTTGAAGTTTTCTACCCTGAATCCCCACCATGATACGAGTTCTGGCGAGTATTGCCCAAACAGCAATGTGGATGGATCTGACGCTGTGCCCTTCTGTCTGCAAATTATAAAGGTGGTGCTGAGATGCAGTTCTGTCTGCTCAGACCAGGACTTGGGAAACCGAGATCTTTGGAGATAACAATGAATAATGGTCTCAGATTGTGGGGTTTTTTTGGTTTTTGGTTTTAAATCGAGGGCCTTCTTTTGGAGGTTTTTTGAACATCTGCCAGGAGAAAATATTAAATACAAAGTTCTTCAGCACTTTGTCTCCACCACTAGGAGCAGCCAAGTCCCTTAGGGGAGGGGTGGGGAAGCAAGTGAGCCTTGTCTCACCTGTAATGCTCCTCAAATCGTGATGTGCTAAGGCAGACAGATGGAAACTCATTTTTGTTAACTGTATCGCGACATTTCCCAAATGCGTTATCTCTAACTGAATGGTTTTCTTTTTCCTGCAAAAACCTGACAAATGGAATCCATGCACGATGCACCAGTTATTGTGTGAACAAACTGGTGTGGCAGACTGGATTTCAAACAGTCAAAGGATGTTTTGTTACAGAGCTCATTTTCTAAGCTACTGGGACGAGCAGTTGAAGCAGTTGCTAATTCTAAAAATACTCCCTAAGAGTGGGTTAATTTGTGCAGCACTGAAGCACCGCTCCTTTGTGCTGTCAAGGTATATTTTGCAATTGCAAGGAAGGAATGTGTACAGTCTTTAGTATTTGCTAAAAGCAAATTGGCAGCTACACTTGTTAACTGAGAGTGATATTGTTCATATCTATCAGTATCCTCGTGAGTGCATGAGGTATTTGAAAAGGTGCCACCGCTCTCTGGTGATGCTTTATTTGCCTTTACTACTTCTCTAGTTTTTCAGAAATCACCATTTCTCTCTTTCTTTCAACGAGCTCCACCAGGCAGGTTTAACGTTCCTCTTCGTTTTCAGCCTTTCAGATGATTCTGCAGGTTTCATGATATCACATCAGCAGAAGCTGCTGTAGATTGATGGGACCCCATCAAGCACCCTGCCCACTCAATATTATAAAGATTTGTGTCGTCAGTGGTCGTGACGTTTGGTAGGAAGTTGCCCATTTATGGATACTAGAGCAAATGATATCATCACAATAGGTGGCTCCTGTCTAAATAGGATCATTTGTGAAATGAGATTACAGGCATTTATCTGGGAAACAGGAGACAGAGGCACCTGCTTTATGTAATTGATATCCTGGGGACTTATAGTGTACAATAATCAAGAAAAATCTTCATTTCTAATTCTATTATGTGGGAAAAAACCCCTCTTTTTTTCTGCCTGCATAAAACAAACCCCACTTCCACATGGAATAAGCTCCAGACCATGTTTTCTATTATGCTTGAATATATGGGACATGCATTGCAATCCTATGCTTGCCACACTGCTGCAGTATACTTGTTTTGCAGAGCTCTGTAGCAGGCTAGTCAAAGCTGTGACTAACCAGACCCTTGGATACATACTCTAATCTCTGGCCTTTATTTTTACAATGAATTTGATTCATTCTTTGATTGCATATTTTTTCTGATTTGCGAGAAGCTTCATGCTCTGTGTTTGGATGCTGACTGCAGTACAGCAATAGTCTTTGATACGGTAAGTCAAAGATGACTCATTTCTTACTCTTGTGCCTTCAATTTATACTTTCTACAACACTATCTCATCAGGTAGAAAATGATGCGTTAATTAATGCTGAAGGAGTTAATTTTCAACAGATGCCTTTCCCTTCCCTCCCCCCAGTACTTTGCACCATGGTTTTTTTCCTCCTCATGAAAGCAATAGGTTTGAACTGACTTTAAGTAAAATGTTCTTGCTCTATTATTTTTAATAATATTGCCAGTATTTTGTCCTATTCTGTAATTTCAGCAACGATGAAGAAAATATATCACACACACAGGTCTGGGACCTAACATGTGATGCTAGAATACGATAAGTTCAGTCCAGTATTAACCTTTATTACAGTGAGCATGATTTGTAAGGCAAGAATCTTTGGGGAATTTGTACTTCAGATGAAGTAGGAAGGTTTCAGTTTTCATTTGAGAATTCATATAGCCAGGTCCACACAGTTACAAGAGCCCTTATTTTATGTGCAAGCAGCAGAGAGAAAATGCCTTACAAAAAGACAGTTCCCTTTGTATGCAGCGTGCAGGAGAAGATTCAGTAGTACCCCTTATCAAGCGCACCGTGTGAGATAAGAGCAAGAAAACCCACATATTCATGGCACTGTGATAGCAGCCTCTACAATGCAGAAATGGGGCTAAGAAAAATGCTACCTGGCAGAAATACTCTTTGAAGAGCTTTAAAATATTGCTGTGATCACACACGCAACATGCCCTCTCTCAGACAGCTAAGATTAAGTGTACAGGAAAGGTAAAATTTGACATAGGAATGTTTCTTAGAGAAACAGCAGTCTGCAGCAGAGGTCTGGAGGCACACTGGGTTACTGGGTCTCCTCTGGTGAGATTGTTCAGTCTTAGAGCTGGGCAACTTTGCTGCAAGTGCTCAGGTGGCTTGAAATGAGTACCTTTGGGAAGTATTCTCTCTCTCTCTTATTTTTTTTCCCCATTTTTTTTCTTCTTTTCATGTCTTAGACTACTCAAGAGCTTTTTCATCCCCCTTCTAGGCTTGGGCATGCCTATTAAAAATAATTAAAAAAATATCAGTGCATTTGTCAGCATAGGCAACCAACACGCAAGTGAAATAGCTCTCTTTTCCAAAGTTCATTCACAACCAGAGCCAACAGAGGGAAAAAGAAGCAAGGTCTGTGTGAAATCAGAACAGAGCTGCAGGCTGGCTGTCACCAGGCTGTAATTACCGTGGCTTTTCCACTTCTGTTGAGAAGTTTTCAGGTTTGATTTCTGCGTCGCCAGTGTGATAATTTTACAGGCATGCGTTAGTGTCAGCTCTCGCACTTGCAGATAATTAGTTCACGGATCCATATCTGTCATGTTCTCCTGTCATTTGAGACAGCCTGCAGCCTCTGAATTTAGCAACAAGTGATCAATGTGATCACATACTGCCCAGCGCCGTGCACTCTGAAATGGATCTTTGGAAATGTAAAAGAAGTTGAATAATATTTAGTAGGTGCGTAAAACGTGTATCGTTGCTGAAATCTGTGACTGCCAGCATCCCTTTTTGAATGAAACATGCTGCTGTAAAATGCTTGAAGGCAACTGGAGGTACGGCAGCATAGGAGCATGTTAAGCAGTAGCACTGTGCCAGACAGCATCCTTTGCTTTTGTAAAAAAAGGAAAAATAAGCACAAACCCAAATAAAAACCCAGTGAACAGAACATGGAATGAAGGCTGTCTCCTCAGAATGGTGTAGTTAGATCTGCTTAATGTGTGCCATGGAAGTTATTTCACTGTCAGTGTCTCGTACAGCGATTAAGAGAAGTGAAGACATTTCCACAGATTTCATTTATGCACGTTAAGCAGAAGCCGCAGGAAAGTGGCATGCTCTGGATGTAGAGGCCACGTTACATGCTCTGTAATTCAGGCACTCGACCGCTCGTAGCTTCGCTGAGCAAATTCCAAATATCGAGTGGCGTGCAGGGCGCGTTACTTAGGGAATAAATGTAAAGCAGTGATTGCGTAGTCACTGCTTTTTGTAGTACACCTGTCTTTTTTTTTGGCTTTTAATGGCATTAGAAATTTTCTGCCAGTTCTGCCAGTTCTGCCTTATGATTTCCCACTAAAGGAAAGCACATTTGGCAGCAGCTTTTCAAAAATAACCGAGTAATTTAAAAATAAGAGGACAGATAATCAATTAGGATCACAAGCATGCTGAAGGATATATAAATAAAAGCATTCCACCCATTGTGCTTAGAAGAGCATATACAGCTCTTAGCTGAATTTAGCAATATAGAGGAGGAATGACTGTAGCATAGGGCACACAGTTCCACTTTTGCTTTATCTAGTAACTTTGTAACTGATATATCCAAAAGTGGTAGAACTGAGTGTCACAGATAACATCATTAGTTACGTTCCCTAATTTTTCCCTAATGCCTCCTTTTGTTAGTGATGTGTTAGAAATCTCAGATGCATTTTTCTGAAAACTTTATGCTTTCATTTCTGTTCTTACATGCAGGATGTCGTGCTTTTGGCTTTATCATTTCAATAAGATAAAATAGCTAATAATTGTATTCCTATTTATTTATGTATTTATTGAGGAGAAAGTCTTGCATTTGAGCTGGAGCTTACCAGGGAAAATCAAGAATAACAGCACTCATGTACCTCTGTTTTTATGAGTGTAGTATAAATGAGATCAAATGGATGTCTCTGACATGAACATAAAGGGTGTTAAGTGTGAACATGAGGTACAGCATACGTGGCCCACATCCCTGCGTGTCCTAGCTGCTATCAAATATAAAATCCTTGTAAAGTGTTCTAAAGTAGTAAGGAAAAGCAGCTGGCTTTTTATGCTCACTTTAAAAGGAGGTTATGTTCACTGATAGGAGATGATCACAGGGTCTGACAGTGCCAGCTTCACTTTCTCTGAATACCACAAGCGTTTTATTTTATTTTTTTCTAATAAATATACACTTCAAAAATCCTGCCCAAGGTCAACGCAGAGGGCTGGATTGTGTGTGAAACCACACATCCTCAACTGGAGACCCCGTGGCTAAATCATACTGAAATGCTTTTTGTTTCTTATTGTGTAATATAAAATATTCATACCTGCAACAACAGAAGATTTGCATGGATTGGTCCAATACAAATTATGGCTGTCACATAATTTAATTGTCTTTGACAGATACACTTGAAAAATTGATATTAAAGCCCAATCGTACAGGACAGCGTGAATGCCAGCAAAGTATGCAGAAAGCAGCAAAGAAGTTCTGCTTAGCAAGCTATTAATTCCTGTTAGCAGCGCAGTACCAAGATACAAATAGGGTAACAGGTCTGGTACTGTCAAACAGCCTGCACAGGAAAGCACTCAGTGGTACACAGATTAAACCACGCAGTAATTCAGAGATTTCTTTCCTTTTGGTGAAGGGAAGTGTAGCTGCATCAGTCACCATTAGCATCTTAAGAGATAATGTTTGCAATTAATAAACACTATCACAGCATTTGTGGTAAAAATGGTTATTTGCCATATTGAAGACTTTAACGTGGCCATTGTCCATAAAAAGAGAACCAAAGCAGAAAATCATGCAAGGATTGTGCATTTCCATGCAATTTCTGACAGAGGTTCACGTTGAGCTGATCTCTACAATAACGTGTTGTGAAAACAGTCATGTTTTTCTCCCAGTTCCTAGCACTCTGTCTATCTCTTGAAGCAAGAACAACATCCTTTATAAATTTCAGTTCCTTTTCTAGGTGACCTGCCATCATCAAATCCTTGTACCTAGGGCTTGAACACGCTTCTGCTGAAGTTGCTGGCAAAACACTTACTGGCTTAGCTGGGATCATGATAAGGGCAACTCACCGTTTAATAATCCAGGCCAGAAGATATCAGGCTGCTTTTTTCACTTGTTAGATAGAGGCTCTTTTCCTGCAAGCAGCAACCTCGCACGAGCTTATCGGGAGGACAAAGTCCTTCAGACCTCGTGTGCTTTATCCAGGGGAAGCAGGGGCAAGCCTGGCGAGAGGACAAGAGGTGGACAAGAGGCGTTTGTGATCAGCTGTTAATTCAGCACAAAGTCGCAGTAACTCCATTACTCGGGTTTCTCCTGTAAGCAATAAGCAAACCTAAGTAGAGGGAGTTCACATGTTGCTGGACTGGAGGAAGTAGTGAGCTCTGCATTGCTTTGAAGAGTGGGCCTTGCTGAGATCTTAGTTTTGAGGGAATTGGCTGTTTCCTGGGAGGAGCTTTTTCTTAGAAATCCCTCAATTCCAATACAAGCTGGGGGATGAAAGGATTAAGTGCAGTCTTGCCAAAAAAAGGACATGGGAGTACTGGCGGATGGGAAGCTGGACATGAGCCAGCAATGTGCCCTCGCAGCCCAGAAAGCCAACTGCATCTGGGCTGCAGCAAAAGAAGCGTGGCCAGCAGGTTGTGGGAGGTGATCCTGCCCCTCTGCTCTACCTGGGTGAGGCTTCACCTGGAGTCCTGCATCCAGATCTGGAGGCCTCAGTACAGGAAAGACATGGACCTGTTGGAGCAAGTCCAGAGGAGGGCCACAGAAATGATCCAAGGGATGGAACACCTCCCCTAAGAGGACAGGCTGGGAGAGCTGGGGCTGTTCAGCCTGGAGAAGAGAAGGCTGTAAGGTGACCTGATAGCGGCCTTTCAGTATCTAAAGGGAGCTACGGGAAAGAAGGGGACAGGCTCTTTAGTGGCATCTGTGGCGATAGAGCATGGGGAAATGGTTTCAAGCTTAAAGAGGGTAGGTTTAGGTTAGATATAAAGAAAAAGTGTTTTACAGTGAGGGTGGTGAGGCGCTGGAACAGCTTGCCCAGAGATGTGGTGGCTGCCACATCCCTGGAGACTTTCAAGGCAAGGCTGAATAAGGCCCTGGGCAAGCTGACCAAACTGTGGGGTCCCTCTTCATTGCAGGGGAGTTGGAACAGAAGATCTTCAAAGGTTCCTTCTAACTCTGAGGATTCTGTGATACATAGTTATGGCTCTGCTGCTAGATGTGAGGACTGGATTAAATTCCCCAAGGACTCACATCCCTCCCTGCTCACATCAGCTGGGAGAGGGCATGGACCTGGAGGCTAGTCTGCTTTTCTCTGGGGTAAGCTTTTAGTTTAGGTTCTCTTCATGCATTTTTAATTCTATAAATGGTATCAATATCTCTTTAAGTGTAGTGTTGTTCTCGCAAACATCGTTCTCACATCTGATTTATTTTCCTCCTCTCCCCTCCCCACCTCTCGCCCAACTGCTGATAGAACTAATAGGCAAGAACTAAAAGAAATTAAAGGCATATTTTTTCTGTTCACTCAGTGTGTTTGACAGCCTTTTGTGTCTATTCAGCCCCACTGTTTCTTCAGTGGAATCATTTGGCTTTTTCCCTTCTGTGCAGGTTAGTAACAGTTGGAAGGAGAAAGCATCTTAAACCTAGAGGAATAATACTAACATCAAAGAGGCTGGCAGGCAAAGTAGCTGAATCTCATAGGGACTCTCCATTTTATTGATTATATGGAGTTGATGATATTTTTCTCATAAATATGTAATCAGTATACGTCTTGATAGATGTCATGGAAGCCTAAATTAGGTCTTCCAATTAGACAATTAATTTGTGCTATTGCTCTGAACTGCCCTTACAGCATTTATCTCCCCTGTGTTTCAGCTTAAGTCACGGTGCAGTTTTGTTATTCCTCTAGTACAGCCATCCGAAGGGGCTTGCATCCTGCCCACAGATGTTTGTTCTTTTCCAGTCCCAGCCCCAGATGTGCTGACTCTGCTCTTCCTGTGACTCTGCTCCAAGCACAGCAGGTAACTTGTTGATCAGAGCCGTGTGGGGCCTTTGAGGCTGATACAGGGAAAGATCTTGAACGAGTGCTGAGGCCAACATCCTGTGAAAGCCTCTTCAATCAGTTGTGCAGCCAAAGTAGTAAAAAAGCTGAAGTTCACCTGAACTAAGTGTTAGATTCCTAAAACAAACAGAGCAAATGATCGATTAGTAATAACCTCTTGTGAAGCTGTCTTGTGAGATTTTTGCAACTAGTTTTGATACAGTGCTTTGCTTTCATATTCCTACAAAGCAGCGTTTCTCAGTTATAATTGCCATTCTAACAGCACCTATAATTCAAATGAAAGACGAAGGCTTCCTGGAATAGAGCGTTATATATGTACAGCTTTGTTTTTATAGGAGGCAGCAAAAACAAGCACAGCTGTCAAAATGGTTTCAGCAGGGTGATGGAACAGACAAAGCCAGGTTTGGGAAGTTGAGCTAACAACACCAGCAAACCCAGCTCAGTGTAAAGACTTTTTGAGTAAGGGAAGTTGGATGGCACAAGGCACTTCTCAGGAATAGTGTGAAGCAGCACTGTGCTGTCTTCTGGCTTGCTGTATGGGTCCATGGCCATGCTCTAGTGAGAGGTTCTGAATTACGTCCCAGAGTGCTGGGTGCAGTGGGGACTTGCTTGTAGCTTCATTGCTGTCAGTTTGCTTGGCTCTTACACTATTCGTGTCAGCATTCACACTGTGTCCTGCAATGAAGCACTGCCTGACAAAGGAAAGCAGTACTACGAGCAGTGTGAGCGCACTGAAGATGAAAATGAGTATGAGTTTCCCCTTGGTTTTTAGCAGGCTCTAGGATAAGGTGCTGTGGGAAAAGGGAAATGCTTCTGACACAGGAAACCCCTGTTCCTGGGGCTGTGCACATCACATCAGCCTTTGCGATCGGTCTCCCCTGAAGCTAGTTGCAGTACTGCTTTGGATCCCTCCTGTGCCAGTTGTGCAGGGACTTCTTATCATGCTCTTGATTCCCAGATAGAACAAAGCTGTCTGGACAAGAACTGCTTTGTACTAAACCCCTCAGTGTACAATTTAAGCTCGAGGATTTATGGATACATCCATGCAAGAAGAGATATTACCTTAAGATATTTATTATAATGTAATCTTGAGATTCACATCTGATTTCTCTGGATCTCCTAGGATCTCTCGTTCATACGTATATATACAGATTTTCAGTTAGAGGAGCAGGCAGAGCAGTGTGTGCCTCCTCTGAGGTGCTGCCTGGTGTTGTGGATTACAGCAGCCAGGGAGGGTGCCAGGCCCCTCCTGGTGCCTCCCCCCATCATTCCCTGCCCTGCTCTGTGGCTGCTCATGCAGTGTCCCTGGCCCTGCAGCTCCAGCCGTGGGCTCATCTTCTGCTCCTCACTGCTTTAAACGCGGATGTGCATTTCTCAGATAAGCCCTTTCAGCATCTGCTTACGTTTTTAATAACCAAACGAGTAGAAGATAGATTCTGAACTAATAGTCATTGTGTAGTGACGGGATTCTGAGGTGAGCGCAACTGTTGATAAATAAATTTAAGATTTCCGCTCCTAATTTCAATATGAATAATTAACGGCCTCCCCCAGAGCCGGGGCTGCAAATTAACCAGTTCATAAATACTTCAGTTGTCGTTGTTTCATGCAGTGACACTGCTAATTCTGATCTTTGCTGGCTGTGCCCCTGGGGGGACCAACACGTGATGGTTGTTTTTTCTTTTTTCTTTTTTTCTTCAGAAAAGTAACAAGAAGTCACACTGGCTTTTTACCAGATTAATCCCTCTCAGGTATTTTTCATTCACTTCCACGCTCGTGTGATTAATGGAGATAATACAGGAAATTAATACTTGAATATCTGGGGAAGAAACCTCTGGAATATAGATGCTCTTCCTGAGTTAAAAAAAAAAGCAGGAGGAGCCTGTAGGGCACTGTGGTGGAGGGTGGAGAGTTGACTGGGCTAAAAACATTTTTGGTTCTGAACAAGCATGCAGTTGCAAGTTATCATCCCTGCTTTACTGAGGAATAATTCTTCAGTGGGTAGCACAAGGCTGTCTTCTTTGAGAGAAATGTGCGGGAGTTGGCCACTTGATATATTTGGGAAGTGCAACCGTTATAAATTGACGGAAATTACATCTGATGGTGCCCATAAATGTTTCTGTCTATACTGAAGAAGGGGGAATTATCCATACAAAAGGACATGCTTTTCCATTGATTCTCTTCTGTCAGTTTGCTGGGAGGCTGGCTGAAGAAGTCCAGGCAAAGAGGCTCGGATTGCAGAAATCAGTGAAGCCACCTAGGGAATCTGGTCACTACTGCACTCACTTTCCAGTCTCTTCTCAAACTGTGTCTTTGGATTTTTTGCACTTAGGAATAGTCAAGCGGCGGTGGGCTTACAGAGCTAGTAAATAACGTAGATTTGCAATTGCTTTAAAAAATAAAGGCTTGGAAGTTGAAAACCATTGAAATGACAGAATTGTAGGGCTTGGAAGGGATCTCTGGAGATCATCAAGTCCAACCCCCCTGCCAAAGCAGCTCCCTGGACCAGGTTGCATAGGTAGGCATCCAGGCAGGTCTTGAACACCCCCACTGAAGGAGATTCCACAACCTCTCTAAATCATGTGAGAGATGCTGCCACTGGTCTGACTTGCTTGAAGACTGTTGCAAGGAAGTTCTCCAAAGTGCAACTTTTCAACGCATTCTGTGCTTTTGTATTTGAGTGTTCAACACGTTCTGTATGTGAGTGTTTAAGCACAGAGACCAGCAGATAACTCAGAAGACACTGTGTATGTCTTCCTGTGCTGGGCATGAGAATGAAAGAGGAGAGCAAATATCCATTAGCAACATACAGCTCTGGAAACCACCCCAGATATTTAACATTATGTTTCAAGAGTACTGCTACAATATTAATTTAATGGCACAATTCCTACTTTGCTGATTTCGGTTCCAAATGCTATTAACAGTTAGTTACTGTGAGACCATCTATTATCTTTTTTCTTTTTCTTTCTTTTTGCACTGCACATTTTCAGAATACAATAAGAACCTTTCCCCCTTACTTCCCTAGGGTGAAACAAGACTTTTTTTGATTTGTTTTGTTTTGTTTTTTTTTTGCTTTCTAGAGTTTTCACTCGTGAAATGGTCATAACAAATACATTTAACTGTCTGCTTTCAAATGGATTGCTTTCAAAATAAAAAAAGCTGCACTTGAGTTTCAAGGTAGTTTGCCATTAAGAATCTGAAAATATGAGATTTCCATGGGATTGCAGGCTGGAGGACCTCATGGCATTTGGTCACATGGGTATGGCACCTGCATCCCTGCTTCAAAGGAATCTAGACAAAGCTGATGTGCTTGGAATTTTTTCAGAGACATTGGAATCTGTGAACTTATCAAAATAGGATTGAATATTGACAAACAGAGCATCTTAAATTAATGTTTTCATGCTTAGATTAAAGTGGTCTTTTTCACGTAGCTGATTCATATCATGAACAGAAAAATAATTGAGATAAGGATTCCTAGCTACTGTTTCGAGCACTTACCTTGATAGCAGCTGTTTCTCTTCAAATGAAGGACGCTTATGGAAAAGTTGTATAGAATATGGGATGTGCCCACGTATGGAAACTGGGAATCTCCTGAGGCTTCCCTAACCCTACAAAATCAGTAGGTTCAGGCATGTGACAGCATTCTATAGGCTGGCCTGGGGAACTGCAGGCCAGTGAGCCTCACCTCTGTGTCTGCGAAGATCATGGAGTAGATCCTCCTGGTGACCATGTTCAGGCACATAGGAGACAAAGAGGTGATCTGAGACAGCCAGCATGGCTTCAACAAGGGCAGATCTTCCCTGACTAATCTGGTGGCCTTCTATGATAGAGTGATTGCATTGGTGGACAGGGGAAGAACAACTGGATGCCATCTGCCTGGACTTCTGTAAACCGTTTGACACACACATCCTCCTCTCTAAATTGGAGAGGTATAAATTTAAAAAGTTCTATGTCTGGGTGGAGTCCGTTCATGGTGTCCCCCAAGGGTCAGTCTTGGGACTAGTCCTCTTCAGCATCTTCATCAGTGTCACAGATGATGGAATCAAGCACCCCTCTTATGAGGAAAGGCTGAGGGAACTGGGCTTGTTTAGCTTGGGGAAGAGAAGGCTCTGGGGAAACAACATTGTGGCCTTTCAATACTTGAAGGGAATGTATAAACAGGAGAGGGAATGACTGTTTACACAGGTTGATAGTGTTAGGACAAGGGGGAATGGTTTTAAACTAAGATGTGGGAGATTTAGGTTAGATATTAAGTGGAAGTTTTTCATTCCTAGGGTAGTGATGCGCTGGAACAGGTTGCCCAAAGAGGTTGTGGATGCCCCATCCCTGGAGTCATTCAGGGCAAGGCTGGATGTGGCTCTGTGCAACCTGGTCTAGTGGTTGGCGACTCTTTGAGGTCCTCTTTGATCCAGGCCATTCTATGATTCTATGAAAATTGTTTGTGATTTTTCATTTACTTTTTAGCCAAATGATCCTCTCGGTCAAATCCTTGGGGTATTTACCAGTAGGCAAAATTGTATGCAGTAATACCCTGATGTCTACACAGAATGAATAAATTCACTTTCCTGCTTAACACATTGTGATTATAAACTACAGCTTCAGCCCTGACTGCTGTATGAAAAATATCTTTAAACAATCATATTCATGAGGTTAGGAAGTAAACTAAGAAGCTGTGGGAATCTATTAGCTACTTTTCATATATTCAAAACAAGTCAGACATAATATTAGTGAGTCTGCTCATGAGAAGTTTTAAAACTCACTTCGTTTTTCTCATGTACCTTATTAAGGTATGCATCTAAAGGGACCTGGGTGAATCAGAATTGGAAAAATCTTGCACCAGCTATAGAGGTTTTCTACAGACTTTCTCTCTACTAAGACAGAATTACAACAAAAGTGGTGATGCACTGATAATCATAGTGGCAACAGTAAGTGGAAAAAAAAGTTACAGCCTGGTGTACTACAAAGATAAAATGTTGGGCAGGAGTACTGTGGTAATATATAAGCAACAAGATATAAGTAGCCTATGCTGTTGACAGAAGAAAAAGAGTTAGCTTTTTTTTGCTCAAGAAGTAAGCAAAATTCTGAATTGGGCACAGAAAGATCCTTATTTTCAGCAAGACAGTGTTTATTCATGAACATCAATAAGAGCATGTTTATAAATCATCTTGTAAAACCTGAGATCCGTTTTGGTGGAGCAGTTAGTGATTTAGCATTTTATGAAGCAGATTATCTTTTGAATCACTATTACGTTAGTTTACATTATTCCAACTTTACATCATGTAAGTACAGTTTAGTTTGGAGAGTTGATTTGATTTTCCTGTGCACTGGCTTGGACTAGATTCCCAGATAATGGCCTACTTCCTGCTCACCTACTCTGCTTATGGACCTCGCACGTACCTCTGAGCTACTACCACGGTTAAATGTGCTGGTTCCAGTACCAGGATTGGTTGTCCAAAAAGAATGTTGGAATTGCATTCCCTGTGCTATCAGAACCTGCCAGATATCTTCAGATAGAGGAAGGCTTCCTCAGTCTTCAGAAATCATCAAGGAGCAGTGCGTTGTCCACCAAGTTATTTAACAATTTCATGAAATATTCTTGTAAAAAACAAACATCAGTTAACTTGATCTGTGGTTCTTTGCTATAATGACAAAACTCAACAATTCTGAAGTACTTCTGTGTCAATAACTTAAGAAAAAGTGTTTCATGTAATTACCAAATTTGTTGTGATGTAATACTGCATTGCTAGAACAGTGTATATCCCTGATCTTACCACTTGTGATGGTTTGACCTTGGACCAGCTGCCGGGCACCTGCCCAGCCACTCTCCTGCCTCCCCTCCTCAGGAGATGCGGAGTAGAAAATAAAGTGAAAACGCTTATGGGTGAAGATAAAGAGGAGACCACTTACCAATTGCCATCATGGGCAAAACAGGCTTGACTTGGGGAAAATTAATGTAGTACAAAATACAAGTAGGTCTGAAAAGCAAGAAACAATGACAAATTAAAACAACACCTTCTCCCCTGAGTCCCTTTCTTCCTGGGATGAAATTCAAATCTTCATTCCTATCCCCAAGCAGCAAAGAGAGAAGGAGTGTGGCTGTCCATGCGAGCTCCCATCTGCTGTTCCTTTCTCCTCGCTTCTCCCTTCCTCCAGCATGGGTCTTTTCTACAGGCTGTAGATGTGCTCCGCTGTGGGCTCCTTTCCACAGGCTGCATCTCCAGCCCAGGGCCTGCTCCTGTGGGTACTCTTCAAGGGCTGTGGGAAAATACCTACATTCATAGATTCATAGATTTATAGATTCATTAGGTTGGAAAGGACCTACAAGGTCATCTAGTCCAACCATCCTCCCACCACCATCCCTACCCACCAAGCTACTAAATCAAATCCCTTAGCACCTCATCTAAACGCTTCTTGAACAGCGCTAGGGACGGTGCCTCAACCACCTCCCTAGGCAGGCCATTCCAGTGCCGCACCACTCTCTCAGAGAAAAAATATTTTCTCAAATCTAATCTAAATCTTCCCCGGCGCAACTTGCGGCCATTCCCTCTCGTCCTGTCATTAGTTATCTTGGGAAGAGGCCGACCCCCTCCTCACCACAGCCTCCCTTCAGGAAGTGGTAGAGTGCGATGAGGTCTCCTCTGAGCCTCCTTTTCTCCAGACTAAACAATCCCAGCTCCCTCAGCCGCTCCTCGTAAGACTTGTGCTCCAGACCCCTCACCAGTTTTGTTGCCCTTCTCTGAACACGCTCCATTCCTATGGTCTCCCCACTGGCCGCAGCATTTCTGCTCTTTTCTTAGCGGCCACCAGTGTGGCTCACAGGGCAGCTGTGTGCTCCAGTAGGTCTGTTCTGCAGTTCTCACAGATGCTCCTGCAGCCTCCCTGCTGCCAACACCTTCCCACCTACACCCACACAGTACAGTGCTTTTTTGGGAATTGTTTAAAATGTAAAGTTCTTAATATATGTGGTTATCACCCTATAGAGCTGCAATTTAAAGAGTCTTAGGTAATACAACTGATGTGTAGGTAATGATGTGTAGGCAAACCAAATAGAAAATTCAGTCTTATAACCTTTCTCTGCTGCTGCATCCTGCCTTTTTCTCATGAGAGAAAAACAGTGTAGGACATACCTGGATGAAAAATGAAACCATGATCTGAAATTTCAAAGTTGTCCCAAATCTCCTCTGTGTAAAAGTTAATCTTTTATTTCTGGTGCCTTTGAAGAATTTTGTTGCACTGGTTTTAAAACTGTCACAGAAAATTTTCAGGTGAGGAAACCCAGTTTTTAGTGAAGAGAAATATTGCATAAGTATTTGGATAAATTTTGTGGTGTTTCTGTTCAGAAAAATACTCTCTTAGGTACTTTTTATGGAAAAAAAAAACACTCCAGTTTCAGAGCGTGGATCAACTATTTGCAAAACTTTTCAATATGAGGAGGAACATATTTGTGAAACCAATAAGATTCACTTTTTTTTTTTTTTTTTGTCCATCTTTAATGTGATCTGGACCCTGAGAGATAATGTGGCATCCAACACTGTGCAAGTCAGAGCAGTGTGTGTGGCTCTGTGTCCTAACCTCAGCCCACAGAGACGCATGAGAGTCTTAGAGAAGGCCAGGCCCTGTTTACTGAGCTTCTTCCTGTCCAGTAGTTACACTGAGCTACTTTCTGCCCTGCAAAATACTTCATGTCTTCAAGACGGTCCCACAGCAATGGCAGAACGCTGCATCTGAGCGATTTCATAGATTCCTGCTGACAGTGGCTCTTGTCAGCCTACTTGAGCCTGCTTGAGCCTCATGTAGCCTCCAGATAGATGAGGATGAACACTGGGCCTATTTAAATTGATTTCTATGAAACCAAGTCCAAAGCAATTATCCAAGAAAGCTGTACAATTCCAAAAGGAAAATTAGAAGCAGGTTGATGGACTGACAGTAAGCCGTTGTGCAAAGGATATGGACCGTCCATATGATGCAGTTAATCTGGATAGATTAACACTGGAGAAATGTGAGAATGATGTTTGCAGTATGGTGCATTGATGTCAGGAGACGAACGCCTCCGCTTTGGAGAGCTGTGATCCACACTAAAAGCAATTAAGAACCTCTGCCTTCAAAAATTCAGTCTGTGAAATAACAGTACTGGTTTGGAGCCTTTTTTTATTTTATTTTTCAGTCTTATCTGTGGTGTCAGGTTTGGTTACAAATCTCAGCTTACTATGAATTGGCTTTAATTTTCTGAATAGTCATATTCGTTTAGCCACAATGCTGCAAAATAAGGAGGAGAATGTCAAGGAAAATAATTCCTGAAGGTAAACTAATGGCTTGTATACAGACAATTAAACTTACAAGGAGATTCACATGGTGCAGGCTTACTCTTGCCAAAGTTCCACAAGCAGGCACTTCCAGATTCTGGACAAAAAGAGCTGCACCGTGCTGTGTCAATCTGTCTGTGTCTGAGGCTGACTGTCTCTTGGATGTATGGTTATTCTTCAATATCAGGAGCTTCACTCGGACAGAAGTGCTATGCAACATATTGTGCATTGCTGTGCCTTGCTTAGAGTGCTTAGGGCTAAATGCAGCTCTGGCAGGAAAATTAATGTGTCCTTTTTCTGCTTTATTTTATTTTAATTAAGCAAAGTAGTAAAGTTATTCAGAGAGACTCGCATTAAAAATACAAAATGCAAAAATCCAAATGATTCTATATTCTCACAATCAATTTGTTACATGCCTAAGTGATAAAATACCTAAAGGAAGAATGTTGCACTGTGTTGGCTGGGATGAACTGGAGAAGGCTGTTGTGAAGATATTTGTATTTACAAAGTCATCTCTCCTTCTAAATAAGATTTGCTGCCTTCAAATTTTAGGAAAGCACATGAGCTTGGGTGTTTATCTAGGCTCACTTTGTGAGATCTTTGACACTGGTCCATTACTGGATACACAGACCTATGTTTATGTGGACCCAGTGGTCTAGTGGCTGGCAACCCTGCCCACAGCAGGGTGGTTGAAACTAGATGATCTTTAAGGTGCTTTTCAACCCAGGCCATTCTATGGCTCCACGTATGTGTATGTGCATGTGTGTATATGTTTATGAACAAATGTAAACCAGTTTCACACTGCAACAACCTGTCTCAGGTCTCATCTGAGTACACATCTGAAGTGGAGAAAAAACGTTATCCCATCTTTACATATTAAATAGAGGTTCAGTAATTTCTCTCATTATCTCTTAAGAAACCAAAGGAATTAGACCCGTTATTCTCTAGTCTCAGGCTACAGCTACAGCTGTAACCACTGACCTGAATGATGGACTCAGTGCAGTAGTCTTCAATTTTTCCTAAATTTATTCATCATTTTTTTTCCCACTTTGATAGCTGTGTGTGATGAAATTCCATAATAGCCAACACTGTTGATGTTTTTTTCTCCAGAAGCAGCTGCAGTTTCACATATCCTGACTCAGACAGTCTCAGTACTCAGACATTTGAGATCTCTGGAAGATTTGCACCTGTGTGCATGTGGGATCTGACCACAGTAGGGACAGAGGATCTGGTGCATATCTTTTATCTTGCTGTTCCCAGAACAGAAAGTAGGAAAACTCAGCTATGTTCCCACAGCAGTATGTCTAATGCAGTCTTGGGAGCAAACACCTCATTAGGATCACCAGTGTTTGCTACCTAGAATTGAACAGTTTAGGGATAGGTTTGCCTCTTAACTGAGCTAGTGAGAGTGTAAGGGGTGGTCTTTTCTAGCTTGTCCAGTGTGCAAGTCATCTTCACACACACATGTCAACCTGACAGGACTAAACAAATCATTACTGGGAATGCGATGTGTATTCCTAATGACAGAATCACGCTTAAATTCCATTAATGCAATAAATCTAATCCCAAGTAAAGTAGCTATAAACTGTAATAGATAAAGCATTTAGTCAGATTGTTTGGATAGGCTACTAGGAAGTATCATACATAGTAAAAATAAATGTCAAGTATGCTTCACAGATAATAAAGACTTTATTGGATAAGCTATAGCTAATTTTCTCATGAGATATGTCATCACCATTCTATCTAATTTAGTCTAGAATTGCTGTAATGCATGATCACGCTGCAGACATCTGAAATTGTATCAGGTATTATGACACCACAACTCTTCCTTTCTGAGTGCCATTTCTTAGTTTCTCTTCAATCTGAATTTAAAGCGTGACTTCAGAAAATATTAATCGTTTCCCTTTTAAACTGCCTTGCTTGCAAAATGAGTAGGGGGTACAGAAAAGGGAAAAGAAACTTCATATTGCCGTAACCTTTCCTCATTTTACGTCATTGTCTATCAGGAGGCATAAAGCTGTGACCACTGTGATGGACGTGAATCTAGAGTATTTGAAATCGCACAGCTCTTTTTTCTGTTTGTCTAGATATAAAAAAGGAGAGTTGAAGAGAATCCTTAAAGATGCAGCCTAGCACTGAGTCCTCCAGAACAGCATGTTTTTGTCAATATTCCTCATTCCTTCTGTACATTCTGCTTGCATGAGAAATAGCCCAAGCATCAGTAAGACTGATAATGCAGGGAAGAACAGCACATATAAGCAAAGATATATGATGATATCAGTGATGATCAGTCATTATCCAGAGCCCAGGAAGGCAATGACAGGGCCCTTGCATTGGTCCTTACAAGAGCAAAAATAAATCCCAGAAGAGATAGGGAATATTAACTATTTCTTGTCGCATCCCATGCCTTTTAAAATGTTTTTGTCTTGCATGTGCAACCTGGGCTAGGGAGCTGCTTTGGCAGGACTAGGTTGGACTAGGTGATCTCTAGATGTCCCTTCCAAATGTACCTATCAATTTGAACATTTTCAGGGATATGTAGCTGGAAGTAGATCCTATACTGGCAGCATTGTATTTGCGGTGCTGCCTGTGGAAGACAAGTGATGGTAAGCAAGTGAAGTGCTTTCAGCTCTGGTGTGTGGATCAGAGAACAAGTACGGATCCTGGTAGTGTAAATGAGTGTCTTTCCCTTCACTTTTGTGTCACATAACAGCAAGACTTTCTGTCTTTTCACAAATGTTGAAAAGCACAGCTGAACACAAATGAGCCGCAGTCAGTCCTCGTCCCATTTTTGCTTTGAATCAAGTCTGGCAATTGTCTGGCATATGCCACGCTTTATTAATTACAGGCATGTGTCTGTTCTTAGGTGCATCCTGATGCAAGTCATTAGCGGGCTGGAAAATCACTGCATCCTCTGACAGAGCTTTCATGCCTGGACATTTATGATGAAAACCAGAACTGATAAAAAAGATGTAATGCTTAGTCTTCTGTTTGTCCTTCAGATATTTTTTCTAACATGGGTGCTCTGTACAGAACAACAAAAAACAGCAAAAAACCCTTTTCTTTCGGATTAAACCTTCTCTTTTCCTTTCCACTGACTGAAACATCTTTTAGAACCCTTAATTCTTGTTTGCAGATGGGGTGTCTCATACTTTCCGCCGTTTCCTTACTCCTTGTGTTTGTGACCAAACTGCCTTGAAGCTGCTAGTCGTCAGGTGAGGGCTGGATATCCCCATGGCATGGAGACACACGATATTACCAGGACAAAGCCTAATTCTTCAGAAGAACCTTTTATCTTTTGCTGTCTGACATGCCCTCTTTTAATGCTGCCCTCAGTGAGGCTCCTTAATCTGCAATCACATCCAGTCAAAAGTTAATGGCTGTAGTCAGCTTCGTGTGGGTTATGCAGCATGAGTAGGAGTGCCACTACCTTATCTGTGTCCCAGGGCGATGGAATCTTCTTGTCTTGCTTTTGTGCGAATGGGGTAGGAACTACTCAAGGAAGCAACCGCTACCTGATTTCTCTGGCATGTCTTTCAATAGAGTTATCTCCAGCACTGGGTCGCTCTGTATGTAGGAAATATCTTTAGGAGAGGAGGCCAAGGGTGTTGAGGCCAGTTCAGCTGGCATACTGTCCCTGAGGCTGCCACAGCCAGCTCTGGGCAGATAATCAGGGAAGAGGCACAACTTGTGAAGCTACCAGCTGGCTCAAGTCTCTTGGTCACGTATGAAAAAAAAAAAGAGAGCTTCAGTTCTGGCGTAAGGAGATGAGCCTTTTTTAACCCATTCTGTGTGGGGGTTCAGCATCTTAAAAATAGTCACTGCAGCTGCATGCCGCGATCCTGGAAGTAGGAGGAATGCTGAGCAGATTGGGAGCAGTGTCTTACTGAGGCAGTATCTCCCCACTGCCTTTCACCATCCTGGGGACACCTGCAGAGGCCACAACAGGGCCCTGCATATGGGCTGGGGTTCAGGAGAGTGCAGGAGAGATATGTCTGAGGCGAGTGCGAAGATGGTACCGAGAATTAGCAGCATACCGAATACAGCTTTCAATTATTCATTGAGAGACTACTTCAATTCCTTTTTGGCTTTTATACTTAGAAGTGTAACCATGCGTTTGCTACAGATTTTATGGATTAGAAAATCATAGGATTAGCCAGTCCATAAGTTTATCCTGATGTATATTAAGTAACTCGTCAAAAAAAGGGATGCTTCATATATAGGAAATGAATAATTAATTTTGTTTTCCAGCTTAAAAAAAAATATAATCCCTGAGGTGCTTTTCTGTTTTCTGCTGAAGCTGAATTTTTTTAGTCCTCTGACAATGTCTTACACCCTCCAATATGTCTTGTTTCTATGGAGACACCAATGAACTGCTGCTCGCGTTCTTTTGCATATCACAATACAAGATTGCTTTAGAATTTTCCCAACGCTTCACTCACTTCCCTTTTAATTAGAAATTAATCAATAGATTCAGTACTGTTGTGTCATGCACTCACACATATGTGCGCAGACACATATGAAGCCTGTGACCCTGCCTGTAAATGCAATGTGTGCTTTCAAAGTTTTATTTTACAGAGCAGCTTGTTTTGTTTTGGGGTTCATAAGGCTGCAATTCGAGCAGTATTGGATAGCAAGGGTGGGAAGACAGATCTCTCGTATGCAGTGGACTAGACAGGGGGAGGCTGTGACACTCCATGCTTTTTAAGACCAGGAAGGAAGTGTGAAATTCTGGCATGGCCTTAAAGCAAATCGTGGGGATCTTTGACTTTTCTTCCCTTAATATTATGTGAACTGCCATTTAGCCCCATTGAACTCTTTTGAATTTTGTGTGAAATTTGCCTCCCTGCCTCGCTTCCCAAATGGAGAAGCCTAGTGCTTCTTCAGATTTAACTCTCCAAGCTATGTTCTTCCTTCCCAGCATGCACGAGGCTTCTCTTCAGGAGAGTGGCCAGTTAACATGTGTAGGGCAGAACACAGTGTACACAGTGTAAGAAAAAAACAAAAACCAACCACCAACAAAGTAAATTACCTTGTTTCATATTGAAAATGTTCTGTGAAGTAAACGGTATTTTTAATTATCAAGAATGAGTGAGACTGAAATGATGCCAGACTGGAAGTTGCCTACTACCGTTAGTGAGCTCTTTGAAGTCACTACCAATCCTCTTCCTACTGCATTATAAGAAGAAGGGATTACTTTTTTCCCCCCAGTTAAATTCCACAGGTGAAATTGCACCCAACTTTGCTGTTACTATGAGCTCTTTGTAATCGGTTTATATCGCAGTGAAATAAATTTCTAGCAGTAACTCAAAATAGCATAAGCAGAGGCCTCATAACTGGTGAATGTTTATGCACACCACCTGAGGATGGCAACAGATGATGTCTAACACTCAGGTTATGTTCGTGTGTGCTGAGATGTATCATAGAATCACAGAATCACAGTATTGTAGGGGTTGGAAGGGATCTCTAGAGATCATCTAGTCCAACCCCCTGCCAAAGCAGCTCCCTAGCCCAGGTTGCACAGGTAGGCGTCCAGGCGGGTCTGGAACTTCTCCAGAGAAGGAGACTCCACCACCTCTCTGTGCAGCCTGTGCCAGTGCTCCGTCACTGCACTGGGAAGAAGTTCCCACACACATTTGTGTGGAACTTCCTATGCTTCAGTTTGTGGCCATTTCCCCTCGTCCTGTCACCACAAAGTGCTCAGAAGAGTCAGGCCTCATCCCTTTGCCTCTCGCCACTCCTTAGATATTTATGGTCATGGATCAGATCCCCTCTGAGCCTTCTTTTTTCAAGGCTGAACAGACCCAGGTCTCTCAGCCTTTCCTCATAAGAGAAGTGCTCCACGCCCTTTATTATTTCTGTGGCCCTCCACTGGACTCTTTCGAGGAGATCCCTGTCTTTTTTGTACTGGGGATCCCAGAGCTGGACAGAATACTCCAGGTGAGGCCTCGTGGCATTGCTGCTGCCCTGACTCTTAACCTACTGTCAGTGTCCAAAAGTGAACACATTCTTCAAACCCTTATGACTAAAACCTGAATAGTGACTTCCTGTTAATATCTGAGTACGTGCTTATATGCTTAGGCAGTGGCAGAAACACACAGATGATTATCAGTTTCAACACCCTACCCTTCATGAGAAAGCTACCAGTGCTGCTCAGTGCTTACTCTGAACACATAGTGAACATGTAAAGAAACAGTCAATTCATGTTAGAAAGTGATTTTTTGTGCTGTATTTTCTGCTTGTCTGACTTCATTCTGATGCAGGTAAGATCTTCCTCTATTTATCGTTCACTTGTATTTTTTGACTTTGTATGACAGCCAGTTCAGTTTGAGATTGTTTTTCTACTGTAACAATTATTCCATATAAGGGAGAATTGTACAAGTGAACAAAGCATGTATAGACGTGCTTCAAAGCAATGAAAGATAGATACTTGCAAAAGTAAGCTGAGAAACTTTTTCCATGTTTTCTTTGCTGTCCATTTCCTCCTGCTGCCTTGGACTATGTGATTTCCTCCAAACAAAGAATATATTTGTCTTCCATTTTTTGTGGCTTCTTGTGTATTGCTGACATTGAAGTGTAGTTCTTAAGTTCTACAGCAGTCACTAATACAGTGAAAATCAGAGTTCTGATGGTATGCTGCTGGCTGGTATATCTAGCCAGCAGGTTCATGTATGCATTTATACACACATACACATATGTACATATACGTGTATACATATGCATGCAAATATTTGCCTTTTGTTACAATTCTTGCTATCAAACTGAGAAGAAAAAAATCAGAAAACAAAACCTTTCTAACGACATTTCATACAGAATGCTTGAACATAATTGTATTCTCAATTTATTTTAACTATTCAGGATTTTTGTTAACATATACAGAGTGCAAGGTTTAACCTCTAAATGGACCAAAGAGCAGTACTGCTTTCTCAAGAATAATTATTGTAGCTATGCAAGCTAGCACATACCAGTTAAATATATCCTTGCTTTTGACAGGAGCTAGTGGAGCTGGAACAGAGATGAACATAGCTTATTAAATATAGCTCTTATGAAGACTGCTCTATAATTACTGTGATTTTTCTTTGTATCATTATGATCATAGGCTGATCGAAAACAATGAATCCTGTGCTTTCAAGAGGCTAAGAACTATTCAACCATATAAAGAGATCATGCCTAGAGTAACAGCCCTGTTAGTTCTCTTTGTGTAGTCTATGTAAATAATGCACTCTAAAGGTTAAATAGGTCCTTCCCCCAAATGCCCCTCTCCCGCTGGTAAGTTTAAAACTGAAAGAAGGATGTTCTGAGAAGCTCTGAGAAGGACCAAGAACACTTAGTTCCAAAAATCTCATACATATCCATGAGCAAATATTTTCTTACTCTCTTTAATTGAGACCAACATTCGGTGTATAAAAAGGGACCTGCTGATTTTTTTTGCATGTCTGGAAGTGGTTCTGGGCTGAAATCTTCTGAACGAAGTGACCTAGATGCCCAAAATGTTACGAGAATGAAAATGCCCAGTTGTCCTTTGCTATCATCCCTGACACTCCTACACATCCAAAATAGATCCAGGGACCTGGATTCAAATATTTTCCATCTTTTCTAACCCTTGAAAGACTTCCACGCTTTCTGGGTTTGAATGGAGAGCAGATAGCAAGGATGTGTTCCTGTGGTCTAGATTATTTCTTGTTTCCTCAGGTCTGTGTTGATGGGACTGGGGAGCAGCAGATCCTTCTTCTGCTGTGGTCAGGGGAGAGAAATGTGAGCTTTTCAGCAAGGACATTGCCCAGTGCAAAGGTCCGAAGTTTTCAGGAGTGCTTTTGCCTGTGAAGCTTTTCCCTTTGTGCATTTACTGATAATTAACATCTGAGGTGCTGGCATTCTGGCACCTAAAGTTTTAGCCGTTAGCTTCTGCCTAGTAATAAAAAACAATGATTTTATTTTCCTGTTTTAGATTTCAGGCAATTTAGGTGCATCAAAAACATACAGTACTAATTTCAGACTTTCAGTAGGAAAAAAGAAAAGGGCTTGAGAACAATTAGTAATTCCAGAGACAAAGTTTGAGGATAAGATGTGCTGTTATTTGCTGCTGTACTCATAGAGCTGACGTGAAGTCAGGGATGGGCGCGTGAGATCAAGGCTGGGTGTGCTGCCTTTTCGTGCAACCACTCGACAATTCCTTCCCTGAACCAATCCAGCTTTGTATTAAAGACATTAGTTCCGTTGCCTTGGCTACATGTACTGGAAGGCTTATCTGGAGCCTCACGTTCCTGATGGTTGTTATATACCTTCTCATTTCTGGCCTAATTTATTCTCAGCCTGTTTGCAGACCACCAGTGTTAGGTAAAATCAGTCTTTTCTTCTCTGTGTTTATCTGTTTTTAATGTTTAACAGAGAGACACCACTCATGCTTCCTTTAATTACACTGCAAATGTACTTGGAAATGTTTGTCTGCTGTACATTCATATATTTTCACACTGTGTCTATTAAAAAAATGATAATATCTTCTATTTAATATTGTTCGTTAGCATGTATCCTTCTGCACAATTTTTAGCAAGTTAAGATGTTATATCAATTGCATGGAGTAAATTCAAGTTATTTCAAATCTGTAAGGGTTACTATGGTATGAAGCAGTGAGTGTGACGAGATTAAATAGAAAGGAGAACTGAAGTAAGCAGCCTAAATCCCATTCTGAACCCAATCCAAACATTCCTGTAGGTTCGGTTTAAACAAGAGCACTTACATAAACAGTCAGCTTTTCCATGCCAAGGTTTCGCAAACAGTTTCTTGGTAAGGCCACAATTAAATAACAGTCAATTCTACAAGTAATGCAAATACAAATAATGAAAGCAATTAAAAGGAATGATTTGGAGAAACAGCCTTGTAAGCCATGCTGCAGAAAACCTGGCTGATGGCACATCCCTGTTATCCAAAGCAGTACCATAACAATTGGTCTCTGTTTCAATCTTATTTAACAAATTCATTAATAGTATTAAAGAAAGCAAGTGAACAGCATGTTAATGAAGTCAGCAGATGATGTAAACAGCAGGAAACAGAAATTAGAAGATACTTAGAGATTAGAAACATGAGCAAGAGGCGTTATCAATGTATCATAATCAGATTGAGAAGGAGTAGAAGCTAATGCATATGGGATAAATTAATTCAGAACTGATTTTGCATAGCCAATACGTATTAAGTATACAGAAATATGCATGCTAGATTATGCTAAAGCTAAAGAAAGAACCAGTTTGTGATCAGTGTAATACTTAAAAAGGCAATACTGCCTTTGGAAGACTGTGTAGACAGTGTCAAAGAGCAGACAAGTAATTGCTGAATTACAGACAACAGCAAATAAGAATCTGTGGTTAAGGAGACTGATTTAAGAGGAAAGAGTGAAATGTAAGCACTGTATGGAGAGGAAGACTAAAATAATCTGCAGCCCTGAAATATCAGTAACATTTAAGCAAAATACAATTTTTTTTAGCATTGCTAATAATTTGATATCATTTCAGGAAAATGTTCTTTTATTAGGCAAAAGAAACCTGTTACCATATTACATTGGTAATTAAAAACTAGATACATTGAGGCTGTAAAGACAGTGTAGTGCCAGTAAACGAAAACCTAAAGTAGGCTGCAGGCTGCTGCTCATAAGCACCTGGAAATGCTGTGTCTCTTCAGCATGCCTCAGTGTGAACGTGCGTTGCAGAGGCCCTAGGTCATCTAACCTGTTATTTTCCTTTTTTTTCTTCTTCCCCTACAATACCCAGTTCATAAGAGAGGAGACTTCCCAAGTGCTCCATTCAGCAAGCCCAGTCCCACACAAGCTCTAAAATACTTCCCCTTCCCCATTGTGGTGACATGCACGCTGCAGGCAGACTGACAACCACCTCCTCCAGTTAGGACATGCAGTCATCAGTACCTTTCTGAGCTCACTGAAAATATGACTAACCCAAGCCTCATCTCATACACTCTCAAATGCCACTCGGTGAGTCTTGCTCCTGCTCCAGCTGGAGGTGGGCCCACACCGGAATTTGGGAATCTGGTTTTCACGTTCCAAAAGCAAACAAAGAATCTCATTTCTAGTCTCAGTCTCCTAAACTGCAGTTGTGTCTGTAAGCGAAGTGCTGAAACACTAGTTGTCTGGGAAAAATAAATGAGTGATGGTTTAAAGAGAGATGCTGTGGCTACTCTGTGCAGTAGCTGCAAGTTTTTTGGTGCTGTTCCCAGAAATGCTTCAACCATGGTGAGGAGCTCAATTCTCTAATTAAAAAAAAAAATTGTATCAAATATTTTTCAGCTTTACACTCTCAAATTAAAGCTTAAAAACCTCCAAGGAAGGAAAGGAGGCCAGATTGGAGGGGGAGGAGGTGAGAGGAAGGAAGCGGGTGGAGAAAACCACTATATTCCCAAGATGCAAGGAAAGTTGAAAAGTAGAAGAAAAAATATATTAAATCAGTGTAAACTAAGAGGTAAGTTTAAGGCACTTTTTTTTTTTACATTGAATGTATGTTTTGTTGGGGTATTTTTAGCAGTAAATGCTGTGTACTTTAAAAACATTTTAAACACACTGAAGTGAGGTAATTGCTTTTTCTTCGTTTTGTGTGTTGTAAAATTGATCTATATTTTTATTAAAACCCATCAAAGAATGTGTTGTGCTGGGAGTTCGGTACATTTTTGCTGTTGCTGGTTAGAACCGTCTGTTACCTCACCAATGACCTACATGAAGTGAAGCAACATCCCATGACAGCAGGCAGGGTGTTTTGTCGTAGAGCTCAGCTGCAGAAGTTAATTGTTTATGGAGACTTAATGGGCATCACGCTCCTACTTACCTACATCCCTGTAATTCAGCAGTGTATCGGTATAGCTTAGCAAAAGAGGCTCCAAAGTAATAGATTTTGGTGTAGTTAGGAAGAGAGTTGACCTGCGTTCTTGAAACTGAGATCAGATCAGTGCCCTACATTGCCTATTAGTGTTGTTGCTATTACTGCTGCTTGGTGTGCTGCCTATACAGGGGTTGTATAAGTTAAGTTTTGATCAGAGACCACATGCCAGCAGCTGAACAGTAAAGTCTGGTGCACTTAAAAGCTCATTTATTACTAGCATGTTTGTTGCTGTGCTGCCAGGAGCCTGCCAGAGAAGCAACGGAATAAAAATATTGCTGATTAATATGACTGTGCTTGTGTTGTAACACCATGTGATACTAAACACTTTGTCACAGATGAGTTTAGAGAGGAAAGGAATAGAAATCTGGAAGGAGTGGATGCAGATGTAATAAGGTTTCTCATGGATGCGTCAAACAGCTGGGCTGAGTGGGAGGGCAGAGATGTTCCTGCAGCCTTCAGTACTTACTGCATATATAGTCCAAGTTATGTGCATTATTTTTATCTTTGGAGCTTTGGAACTGGTAGAGCAAGTGTATGTCATCAGCTGTAATGAAGACACCCAGGATCTTGGGAACTGGTGGTTATGGTGAGCACAAGAGAGGGAGTGCGGAGAAACTCCTGCTGCCTTCATCTCTGGTTCTCATGAAGCTTCTGCTGGGCCTGATTGTCTTGGGGTGGAGGTCATACCGTGCTTCAAAGCTTCTGGTGTCTCTGTTCTTGAATTTATCCAATCTTGTTTTTCAACCTGTTTGCTTTATCAGTCTCTGAAACGTGTTCTGGAAACGGGTTCTGTAAATTAATTGCATTGTCTTTGTTTTGAGCCTGCTGTTTGAGAGTTGTATTGATTGCTTTCAAGTATTTTTAATGTGAAAAGTGAATAATATTTCTTGCAGAGATGCTGATCATTGCCACCTCAAGCCATCTAATTATAGGCTGAAAAGCTGCAGTCTGCTTATATTTCCCTCCCGTTCCATATGTCTGATTATCCTTGTCCCTCTCTTTACATTTCCTATCCCTGCTATATTTCTTCAGTGATTTAGATGAGAACGTTAGAGGTTTACTGCATTCTGAAGACATGTTTATCTAATGGCTACCTTCTCTTCCTTTGTGTCACCATTTAGCCTTCCTTAACTTCTCTAAATACTTTTTTCGGAGTCGAGCTGAATGCTTAAATATTTCTACAGATAGCAGTTACATAAATATATGCATGGCAGCTGTGCACTTCAAGATGAATATATTATGGATGAAGAGCTTGAATTCCACAGTATTTGTACTATTTTTATTCAGGCACATCCTGAGAATTTAGTATCAAATGGCCTAATTCTGCTTTAACTAACACTAAAGCCAGTGAATTAAACCAGAAACTCCTACACAATTCAGTAGGATCAGGACTTGTCCTACCTGCCAGAGAACAAAGCTCAACACCACTTTTAGAGCTGCTTTGAGTTGTGTATGAATCTAGAAGTTCAGAGAAAGAAGCTTGGGAGAGAAGTAACTAGGGCTGCTGAGCAGTTGCGGTTGTAGGATTGAGGAGAGTTGGAAGACGGCAATGGGTGAGCAACAGGAGCTGTGAGGAGTGGGCAGCAGAGGCAGCTTCAGACCTCCATGAGTGGCAGGCAGTCACGACATAATCAGGTACTCTGACATGCATCCTGGAGGCCATCAACACCTAAGTTCTATGAAGGTGAATGGGAATGTGGCATCCTAAGGCAGCTCTGTGATTTGCAGCCTTGAGGAAAACCAAATGAAGTAGGGGAGGAGGGTAAATATCAGGCTTAAGGACAGACTAGATATCTGATGGCTCTAGGGGTCTTTATTTTGTTCTGTATAGATTAATGGAGAGTATTTTCCTCTGACATTTAGAAATCATGTCCTATATTTTAAACAGTCTTAAATAATTAATATAGCAATTTTACCACAACTTCATCATTACACAGAACTATCAGACCGAAGAATGAATCATATTCTTCTCAGTACCTGGCATCTTTCTGTGAAAGTTTTGAAGACTAAAGGGTCCCTTTTAAGTTCATACAGCTTAGTAAAGGACCAGAAGAAGACAGAAATGATTAAAAGAGGTTCTGTGTAGAAAATGCCCTCTTTAGAGATTTTTTGTTTAGTCAGACACTTTTGCTCATTGCTAATAGAATAGAAGTAGCGGAAAGATAGCCTCAAAGAGGCACAGCCCAGGTTGTTAAAAATTCCATAAATAAAAATGAACCCTTTCCTTGGAATCTAACAGCAGCCTATACACATCAATGCATTGGTATTAATATATCATTCACCAGTTGTGTTACTTCAGCTTCACTTCACCATAAATGTTAAGATATAGAAAGCTTTGAAGAAATCTGTGCTAGCATTAATAAAGCTATGCATGGCAGCACTTCAGGAAAAGAACGTGCCTCTTATGCAGCTTATTTGGGAGTTTTTCCCAATGTGCAGAGTGAATCTAGCCAACTAATGACAGTTTGAAATAACAAAAAAGAATCAAATGCCTTCTTCCATCAGTTGTCTTCATGAGCCTTGGTTTATCTTCTGACTACCCTCTTTAGACAGGCAGTACCTCTCTGACTTTACATGGGACAAGCCCTTTGTTTGCTGCAGCATTCAGATCAGACAGTGGAAACAAAATATATAAGCTTAAGGACTCTTTGACTTGACTTCTGCCAACAGTTCTGCTGCTGACTGGAAATACTCGAAGCTTTATTACTGCACTCTGCCTCTCTTCACCAAATTCTCTTTTTTTTTTCTCTGCCCCGGGTCTAACAGTGCGCTCTCTTGCCATGTGTGACTTTTCCC
The DNA here is from genome assembly GCA_036925125.1 of Oreortyx pictus. Classification (NCBI taxonomy): domain Eukaryota; kingdom Metazoa; phylum Chordata; class Aves; order Galliformes; family Odontophoridae; genus Oreortyx; species Oreortyx pictus. The sequence goes on along the minus strand of JAUPFR010000002.1, from coordinate 87,717,051 downwards.
TTGCATTAAGCATCCCCAGAAAGCCTGATGTTCTCAGTTTCCCCCAAAATCTGCATTCCTCCATCATCACTAGGGTTAAATACTAGATAAATGTGCATGATGCTAGAGGAAAGGACTGAGGCAAAACCTTTTCTTTTTACAAAGTGATCCAGATTGTCACATTGGCTCCAATGTATGTGTCCCTCTCCACGCCACACATAAGATGTAGCAGATAAAACTTCATGTGTGGTAGAAAGGTAGAATGCCATGTAGATGGGAGAAAGGAAGTCATCGTCTTCCTTTTGAGGTGCTCCAGCCGAAAATCAAGATTCTCTGTCCTCATTTATATAGAATCACAGAATATCCTGAGTTTATGCAAGGGGTTAAATGCCTAGGTTTACAGTGACTTTCAGATTTTGGGGGATTGTACTGTTTTATGTTTCAGACCCTAGAACATGCCTAACAATATTAACTGACTAATGTCAAACATCCTTTCTGAATGTTATGGCCTTTCAGGAGCTAAGGAAATGGAATCTTCCTCACACTCAGCACTCTCACGAGTTGTGGTGTGCTGTACATGAGCAGGAAAATGATTGGTGCTGTAAACTGAACCAAAAGGCAAGAAAGGGATAGATCTGAAAGGCATCCTGTTTCTTGATTCTCTTGACATCTGTGCCAAGATGTAGACAGAAGAAGGACTCTGGTCTTGCTTTGAAGCTTGGAAGCAGTGTTGGTTCTCTAGAATACAGGCAGAATTTAATACGGGAATATTTCCTGTCCCCTGCAGCATGACTAAACATGCTCCCTACAGGTAGACCTTAGGAAAAATCAGATTGCTTCTGCAAAGGCAGCCTGTGTAGTGAAGCAGGGGAAAAATATTCTGATAGAATAAAAAGCTTAGGTGCTGTTATTTCATGCTTCCGCAAATGGAATAATAAAGTAGTTCTGAAATACCTTTCTGACCATGCAGTGACCTCTAAATTTTATATACAAAACTGAGTAATTTCAAACACTGCCCAATTATCTCATTCAATTATGGCATTCAGTAAGGGAAGGATTAGCCAAGAAAACAAGGTGGACTGAATCTTCAGTTAAGAACCATCTTTAGTGAATAAAAGCTTACTATATTATTACAATCTTTATTTAAAGAAATTGCTTATACTGGCAAAGTTTTGTTTTATGACAGTGTTTGCTTCACAAAGCTCCCTTGCAAATACGAGAATGCCAACAATTTTGGCTCAGAGAAAACTCTTAGATTTTCAGGCAAGAAATGCTATATTCACCTCCCTTGTCAAAGGTGCCGTTAAGTTCATGGCTGTGTAGTTCTCTTCTGGGAATGCAATTATGATTTCAGCTTTCATGCTGGTAGTGCATTTTCAGCAGGTGGTTACAGTTGAGTTATTTCATAGATTCACAGAAATTTTTGTGGTTGGAAGGGATCCCTGGAGACTATCTAGTCAAACTCCACCTGCTTTAAGAAGGATTGTGACTGAGCTGGTCAGGACGCCCTCCATCTCAGTCAGGTTTTGGATATGTCCAAGGATAGAGACTCCACAACTTCCCATGTCAACCCAAGTCGACAATAAGAACCCAGTGAGTTCCCTTGCAGGATATTTTTTCCTAAGCTGAAGTGGAATTTCCTCTGGTCCTGTTAACAGGTAGCAATGTGAAGGGTATAACAGAGTTCTTCATTTGTAAACTGTAGAAAATTGAATTACAAAACTGTGGTGGTTTAATACAGCTAAGTGACCAACCTGCTCTCTTACTCCCTCTTCTCAGAGGAATGAGGAGACAAAATATGGTGGAAAAGTAGCTAATGGATTGAGACAAGGACAGGAAAGTTGCTCACCAGTTAAAGTCATGGGCAAAACAGACTCAGCATAAGGGAGATTAATGTGATTGATTGCCTTCTGATTACAGATTAGAGCAGTGAGGACTAAGAGCAAAGTAAAAACACCTCCCTTTATCCTCTCCTACCTCCTCCACCCAAGTGGTGCAGGGGAATGGGGAACGGGGGCTGCGGTCAGCCCATAATGCCTTGTCTTTGCCATGCCTTCATGGTCACTCTGCCCCAGCTCCACGTGGGATCCCTCCCGTGGGATGCCGTCCTTCCCCAGCTGATGGCACGTGGGCTTCCCACAGGCTGCAGCTCTCCCATACTGTGGGGCCCACCGGCACTAGTCCCCACGAGTAGCAGCTCTTGCAGCCCTCCTGCCCCACACTGGGCTGCTCTCCTTGGGCTGCAGGTCTGGCCCAGGCTGCCCCTGTGGGGTATCCGTGGGCTGCGGCCTTCAGGCCTCACCCACTGCTGCACTGCAGGCTTCTCTGTGGCTACATGGGGAGATCCGCTCCACAGAGTGCCCGTGGGCTGCAGGGGGACAGCCTGCATCTCTGTGGGCCTCTGCTGGGCTGTTTTCTCTGCTGAGGCTTCTCCTGCAGCCTCTGCTTGGTGCCTTTGCACAGAGAGATAAATCAATCCTTAACATTCAACATACTCTCTGAACAAGTTCAGTGGATCCCAGTTCCTCAGCTGAATCCCATGCTGCTCTAAACCAGCTAACTCACAAGACTGAAAATCAGGTACTCTGTGATTTTAGACTGTTGCAATATTTTCCCCTCATTTCAGAATAGTTTAGGACCTGGATTGTCCTAGTAGCTTTGTTAGAGAAGTAGCAGTTCCCTATATCACTGCGGTATGATTGGTAATATGTTCTATTCAAAAGGTTTAAGTGCTTTTTTTACTTCAAAGTAAGCGCGGAAGATGAAGATCTAGGTGAAAAGCCTTCAGTTGCGGTTCATGACCCAGGAAGCCATCCCCAGCATGATCCAAGCAGATACGTAGAGCAAAATGTAGGACTCAACCACAGTGCATTATTTACAGAATATTAATGCCTATATTTAAGTGAAGATTTTTCGCTGTCCCCTGTTACCTCATAATAAATGTTTTCCTGGGGAAATTATTTAGAATCAAATTTATTCTTTTCTACAGTAACCTCTTTCTCCACCTTCTATTATGAAAAACGGCAAACAGATTTTGATACTGTAATTTGCAAGCTTAGGTCGTTCTACAAGGCTATGTGTGGTGCAAAGGATAAATATCCAGCATGCTTTCTGTGAGCATTATAGCAGCTGCCAGTGTTTTCATCAGAGTAGAGCTGAATAATACATACTTCGAATACATGGATGGCCCAAAGCCATTATGTCATAATCCTGTTATGCGTGAGTATGAAAGTGCATGTATCAGTGGGTGTGATTGCTGCCTATAAGAAAATCTTTTATGTACCAGATCAATAATTTCTTACTCTTTGAAGAAGAATTTGAGATAAGTCCATGCTCATGCAATGAGGCAAAAATAAAGAAAAGCCAATATTTATTCCAGGTAACGTTTTACCCGTTGCTTGCTGTGGCAGAAGCCACAGCTAGTTACTTCTCTATGTGGATGTAGAGGCACAGAATATCTCCAGCCTCCATTTCACAGGCCCCATCTCTCACCATCCTCCTCACTCAAGGTTACATGGAAAGAATCGAAATTGTATAACAAACAATATTTCTTCTGTAGCAGTTAGCAAGAATACTTTCTCACTCTGTGAAACTTTCTAAATAGGAAAGTGGGGTTGAGTTGTGCAATTTTACAAACAGAAAATCTGTTCACGTGTTTACTGTCCTCAGTCTTAAGTATAAGGAAAGGTAGTGTTCTATTCTGTTTGATGGCAGTGCGTTTATTTTGATCTTGAATTCATATGTTTCACACTGCACGAGGTATACCTCACAATTGTGCTCATCCTGTTTTCCAGAACAATTTTTCTGTCACAGTGCTACCGCAGTGAATACAATAGAATTCTTTTTCATGTACATCTTCATTTGACTGATAAATTAATGGGATAATATAAATGAGATCATAAGGAAATTTGTGATATTTTTTGTGTTCTTATCTGTGCAGGTGTACATGTATTAATGACAGACATATTGTGAGTCATTCACATCCATCCTGAAAGACTTGCTTCCTGATTCAAATCTGTATTGATATATATCAATGCTGCAAAATGACAGCAGAATGTATTTACATCTGTTTTACAAAGCCAGCAGTCTGAAATGATTGAATTATATCAAATTACTGGAAGTGAATTCCATGAATAGGTCTACAAACATATAAATTCTAACTGTATGTCTTTGTATGGGAATATATATTTTGTGAGTGTCCATTGTGTGGAGTCACTGAGCAGCAAGTTTGTAGTGGCTGTGTGCTATAATCTGTTGCATGCTCACACGGAAGCACTAATTCCAACTCTGAATGCAAAGGAATACATAAGACCTAGGAGTTAAATGTTCTCATGTCAAAATAAATGCTAAACTCTATGCTGCTGGGCCAAGGGCATGATGGACTGACATATCACTGTAAGGCTCATTTCTGCAGCCTATAATTCATCTGATTAATTCTGGTGTAACTTGCATCTAACTGAAGCTCTTGAACCTTGGCTAAATTAGGTGGATCAAAAGGATTAACTGAACAAGAGGAACAAATTCATTTCCTTATTTTGTGAGCAGTGTCCTTACACAATTTCTTAGTTAAAATTGTCACAATGCAGTTCTTTTTTTTTAATTTCTCATACAGTACACTTTAAGACTGCAATAGTAATCAACATTTTGCTGTTTTTCCATTAATACCTTCCAATTATTTTCCCATACTGCAATGTTAATCTTCTCCCAGGTGAGTAGTTAGCACTGAGTCCTTTACAGGTGAACTTTTGCTGGATAAAAGTATTACTGAAAACAAAAGCAGGGCTCATTCTAACTGCAAAAGGAAGGAATTATCTGTGAGTATGGAAAGCTTGCACTTATTTGTTGTTTTTTGTCCAGTGCTTTTTAGCAAAATATGCTTCAAATGTGTGAGGTTAAAAGCTGTCATGTGACATAAACATGAAAGAATAAAAGCTGTCAAAGGCTGCAGAAGTGGCTCAAGTAAGGTTTTAAGCATAAGATGAGGAGCTCATTCTTCTAATGCTCTCTCAGTAGTTTAGACAACTCCCTAATGGTCTACTCTTTATAATTTTTATTCTCTCTTGGGGCAACAGTGACAGCAAAAGACCTCTGGGAAATAATGGTTAGTAAACAGCCTTTAATCCTGACTGACATTCATCATCTTTCTTTCCAATCTTATCAGTATTTGTCTAAAACAATTGGCAGAACCAGGATATATCTTTAAAATGGCAATTATATAAAATATTCTTCAAAACGACTCAAAATAAAGAAAGGTGCTTATCATAGAAGTGAAACAAGCATATGCAGGAGAGATTGCAAGAACACAGCAGAAGGCTGATTAAAGGAGCACTAGATAAAATCAGCATTTATGTTCGATGCTGCCATATTTCTTATATTATAGACATATTGAACTCTTTAGCCTACTTTCCATATAAGATTTTAAATAAAATCAAACCAGTGATGGGTTACTGCATATGCTGCGTAAGCACAGATGCTCTAGGGAGAACAACTGCTTCAGCATCATGGGTTCAGTCAGTCCCTGGATATTCTAGACAGTAATTCAGTGAAGTCTGACATTATTGACAGATCGTTATAAAACGATTTCAGAGGTTAGATGCAAAAACTTTTCAACTTTTATTGAAATGTTGGGAAGTGTGCACCTTTATCTTTCAGTGCAGCAGAATGTCCACTCTATCAGCTTCCAGCTGTTTGTATTTCTCACGCGTCCAGTGTTGTCTGTGCCACTTATGTGTCTTAAGTTAGTGCATCTTATGTTTGTCTTATAGTTTACGGTTGCTAAGAGGAACATTTTTATATATTTAGGACAGTATTCACTTTTCCGTTCTCTAGAAGTTTTTATACTCTCAGCCAAGTTTCCCTGTGACAACAATATGACAGTCTTTGACAGGTCGTCTTATCAAATGCTTCTTGAAAAAGGCATGCTGTCCACATCACTTTCTTTTCTATCACAGCAGCATTATCTTCAAAGAGTTCTATCAGCTTAGTTATACAACACATTCCTATTATACGTTCATATTGACTGACTCTAATGGAATTAAGCTGTTGTTGGTACTCCCTTGCCAGTTACAACAAAATTGTTTTCAGTATGTATAAAAAATGCCCTGTCTCATGACTTCTTTGAATTAGTAGGCTGTGGTCTCAGTTTTTAAGTCTTTCAGGAGCTGGTTTTGCTATTGCAGAATATTGACTGTGTAAGCTCAATAAATGTTTTGCTAATTGGAAAGCATTATTAAGCAAATCACACTCATGTACTTCAATGACAGAAACAAATTTGTATAGAAGTGTGCAAATTTCAGGCAGTGCAAGAGAAGAAATCTAAGATTCAGAAGAAAATTTCCATTATTAATGATCATAAAACTAGAAGACTGTTAAATAACATCAACATCATGCTCACATTTAAAAATAAGGTCCTCAAAGCTTGGAGGACTTGAAAGACAAAAACATAACCCTCTCACCTGGGGAAAAAAGAATATTATTATATTATTCATTTTTTGTGCCATAGCCATAATTGCATTTTAATACTTGAATTCCAGTTTTTAATAGATCATCAACTTAAATACTTATTTTTGAAAGACATGCAATATCCAGATATAAATCTAGGCATATTAGCTGTTTGTTAATTATATATAATCAAGGCAATTATAATACTAAATAATAGAGTAGAAAGAAAAGATAATATAAAATAATGGAGTACCATGTCCAGTTCTGTGACCCTTAGCATAAGAAGGGCATGGATTTGTTGGAGTGGGTCAAGAGGAGGGCCACGAAGATGATCAGAGGGCTGGAGCACCTCTCCTACGAGGACAGGCTGAGAGAGCTGGGGCTCTTCAGCTTGGACTCTTTGTAAGGGCAAGTAGTGACCGGACGAGGGGAAATGGCTTTAAACTGGATGAGGGTAGTTTTATGTTAGATATGAGGAAGAAATTCTTTAGTGTGGAGGTGGAGAGACACTAGAACACATTGCCTGGAGAAGTTGTAAATGCCCCCTCCCTGGAGGCATTCAAGGCCTTTTTACTTTTCCACTTATTTTCATCTTGGAAGGAAGGAATAGGTCTAAAAAACGTATCTATTAGAAGATGGAATACTATTCTAAAGAACTTCTCCCCCAAAATCTGAACAGTCTGAAAAATAATACATTTCTTTGGTGAACTTGAAATTCATATTTTTTAATTGTTGGAGATATGTTTTGTTTCCTAATGGTAACTGAATTATCATTATATGTGTGAATTTAACTTCAAAGTGAAGCAAGCAAGTCTTTAGCTTACTGTAAATCACTCACACTATGAAACACTGGGAAATAATTCATTGATTTTCTAGTAGGTGTGTGGTTGTATACTATAAACTAATACTTTGGTGAAAGTGGACATCGTTGTTTTGCAGGTTGTCTCCTAAACTGAGAACAAAACCAGAATCAGTAAGTTAAGTGCTGGAACTTGAGTAAACTATAGATCTTTTCTTCCTTCTTTCTACTGAAATCAATGAGAACTCTGTTCTGCTGAAGTACAGTTACTGTAGGGTACAGAAACAAGTCATACTTGGGTAAGGTAGGAGCTACAACTGAGACAAACCTAAATTAGCTACACATTCCATTTCCTTGCTACTTTACAACTAGGGACGTATTCTGACATTATTCTAAACATAGATACATTATTTCCAATTGAAGAGCTAACAAAAGTAATGGAACTTGACTCTCTGTTAGTTTTTTTTTTTTTTTTCCAATGTGAAAGAAAGTATATATCAACCCATGCAGGAGATGAATGATTTCAGTAGAAATCTCATTAGTTGCTTAGAAGTGGCGCCATCTGAAGATTTTTTTCTCACTTCTTTTTTTTTCTTGCATTGAGTTGGCCTCGTACTGTCTTTAAGAGAGAGGCTGAGGAAAAAAGTACAAAGAAAGATTTAATAAAGAAATGCTTTCTTGAATATTTAACAAATTTGGTAATTGTACAGTTTGAGCATCCACAAATAGGAATTCTAAGCGAGTCAGGAATGTGCTTTCAGATCCATGACATGAATCACCCAGGCAATGGAAAGCTGTTAAGGCATCGTGGAGCTGATCTTTCTGAAAGATACTGAGAAGGAACTTCAGAGCACTGCAGCATCTGTTAAAAGTGCTCACGTAGTCACTTAAAAAAATATACATATATATTTTTAAATTTTTTAAATGAAATAGATGCTTTCCATGGGAACACCCAAACCTTTATGCTGATGATAACAACTTTTCATGAAGCCCAGATGATGTGAGGAACACTTGAAGCAGCTTTCTTCCTTTTATTCATACAGGTTTGACTTAATCAAGACGTAAGTATTCATGCATGCCTAACATTGTCAGAATGCCTTTCAGTGAGATATTTCATTTACTGTAAAAATCTATGTTTTGCTTCTTCTTACAACCTGTAAAAAGAATGAAGAAGATCCGTTGATAATAGTACTGTTAGATCTTACACTGGAAGGGAAGAATTGATTCTTGCTAGCGCATTATTTATTCTTAGGAGTCATCTTCTGTGTAAATGAATGTAGTGCCCCTGAAGGATGCCAGGCTGACTCAGGCTTTACTCAAGTCTCTTATTCAGGCTATGCAAAACACAGTGAGCACCTTTGCCTCGACCCTTCCTTTGTCCTGCCCTGAAGCAATGACAGGCAAATCTCCATGTTAGTGTTGCCTTCCTTCTCCTCCCTGGATTTTTTTTTTTTTCTTTTCCAGGGAAATTTATGATGAGAGACCATTTGTCAAATTAAAGCTCTTTGAAACAGGAGGGAAGCTAACCCATTCTTTTTCTTGTGAAAGCTTATTCCTGCCAGCCTCTTTTTTTCTACTGGTTTGTTCTGTTAACATTAAGGTGTAACGTAGCAGGAAATTTCATCTTTCTGAAAAGAGAAAGAAAAACACCAGTGATTTTGACCAACTATTAGGGAAATTCATACTTCACAGATCTGCTTTGTTCTGGGCACTGATTTTCCAAAGCCTGAAAATTTTCTAACAGAGAGGTCTTGGTTTCGATTTATGTGCATACCATACCTTGAGGAAAACCAAACTCAAGCTTCACAGTAGAATTACTGGTAAAAGTTTAGCAACTTGTTATCAAATGTTCTTTTCCTAATAACTTCATAGAGCTCCCTTCTGTATTGTTATTCTTAATACATACACGCTTAGGCAGACAGAATGATTTTGCCTACCTACCGAGTTAATTTTGGAAATGGAATGGGCCTCCAGCACCTACCTGGATAGGAACAATAATTATACTGTTTTAATGCTATGAAAAGCATTTATTTCTAGAGCCTGATAAAGCATCAAGTATGAAGTACCTGAAAACTGGAGCGGTGATGCAGCCTTCAGCCATATTTTAATTCAGCAATTTGTTATTACAATAATAGTTATTACAAGATCTTTTGTTTACATTGTCATAATTTATTTGTACATTAAGATTCAGATCATTGTTCCGCTTAGTAAGTAAAAGCAAGAGATACGTTTGTGGGTACCATTATTAGAGATTATTTATTTACCACTTTCATTATTTAGAGAGAAGGGCAGAAGAACAATGAAAGCATTTGTATCAGTACTTTCTACATTCATTTCTCACTCTCTGTGAACAGAGAGCAACACCTCTAGCTGTTGACAAACTCTTCAGATAACTATTCCTTAGTGTTTGGACAAAATTCTTCATTATTTCAATAACTCCTTAGCTATTAACATAGGGGAAACCCTTCAAATAAAACATTCATCTTGGCAGTGGTTCAGATTTTTCTTCATGTTTCTTTATGAGACATTAAAAAATTGGTTAAAAGCCAGCCTGCACCCTCATGTACTCAGAATGCTCCCTCTGCTCCTTCATTTGACTTTATAGCAAGTGTGCAATAAAACAATCCAAGCTCCTCACAGAGATTTCACTTTTTATAGTTTTCTTTTTTATTTACACTTTGTTTATCTATTTCAGCTCTTTGATCTCTTTGAACCTTGTTTTAGAGGAATGACAGTTACTCCTAAGGAGAGTTACATCCTCTTCTAGCTCCAGTTTTCACCTAGGTCAGCAAGAACACTGTAATGGCCAGTGTCATAAACATGAATGATGACAAAAATTCAGAGGTTCAAATGAAGAGGTATTAAGTCAGTGGAGAACAAAACAAGTGAAAACTATAAAACTGAAGATTCATTTGAATTTTGCATGCCTGGATTCTTAGCGACCCCTCAGCTATGTCTACTTTCCTTCAGAACTGTCACATGTATAATCAATATAGTTTTATTGTGCCAGGCAATGCTGTTGTATGGACGGCATCATAACAAACAAGAAACTGAATTTCAGCCTTGTTGGTGTAGGAATGTATCACTGCATTAGGAGCTAAGAAGTTTTCATTTTTGAGATCAAGTTGATGATTTTAGAAGTGAGAAATACACATAGTATCAAGAAATGGTGGGATAGTCGTGATTTATAACATGAAGTATACAGAAAGGATATTTTTTGGCCAGCAAGAATTCTGGCAAAGAAGATGTGTTAACGTAGCATAGCATTTTATGTATGAAAATAACAGCATATATCTAGAATGCAGCTTCAAAAATAATGCACAGTTTAGGATATGTAGAATTTCCGCATGCTTTTGAAGCCAAAGCCCTTCGATACGAAACTGTTGATGTATTATTCCTACTTGTCTTCAAAGGTATTGAAGGATTTCTGTTTCCTCAGGATTTCTGTTGCTAGCACCCATCCCTATTACTTTCTTATGCTTAAGGCATACAACATCTTTAGGACTTAACACACAGCACTGTCCATTTTAATTGTTTTTTCTAGAAAACATAACCATCTGTAAACAGAGTTTTGAATAGCTTTATGTTTGTGTTGTCTGTGATTCTCCCAAAAACTTCTTCCAGCTTTTAGGGCCCTATGCAGAAGTACTGGCTGATCATTGGACAGCCGTCTGCAGGATTAAGACCAGAAAATGAAGGTGATTTCAACTGAGTGGAAGGACCCTTGTGAGGTTCAGCAAAATAATGGTCAAGATGCTGGTCTAAGAAATGGTCCTAAAAAGGGCCATGGTTTATGTGACATTAAACATAGGTCTCTCTGTACTTTTCTCTGTAAGCCCCCCATAAATGGGACTGGTGAGACCCCAGATAACATAGTGAGTAAGTATAAAAAATGAAAGTAAGTGCCATCTGTAATTCTAAAGACACTCGCTGATGGGAAGAAGTGCATTATTTTTGAACCTGCCACTCTGCATCGCAGATTTTCAATGAAGAGTTAAAAAATTCAATACCCATCTGAAAATAATCTCTCTTCAGTACAGCAGCATTTAATTTTGTCTTGCTTGTTATGCTGGAAGGATTTGTAATTGTTTTAAATTACATTGTACATTATTTTGACATATTCACCTATTAATGGAGCTTTGTAGAAACTGTATAGTGTTACAACACATTAGCAGTCAATAACCACAATAACCACACCACTGCTTGAGGACATTGCATTTCTCAAAAAGACACTCCTGAAATATTCAGAATTACCTCATTTTTTCCATTCAGAATTTTGTTATGCAAATGCATCTGTATTTTCAGAAGAACCACGGTTCTCTATATGTGATGCAAATCAGCGGTAGCAAAACCTAGAAATCTTGTAACAAAAAATCAGAGCATGCTTTCTTTTTATAAGGTTTTGTACAAGCAAGCAAAATCTTAATGTCTTACACCCTAGGTGTCCAAACATTTGGCTGCATTGTGTAAAGAGGAGTTTTCTCGGGCCACATACACATAGTAGTAATGCCTCCTATCTATTTCCACTGAAACCACAGCAGATACAAAGAGCACAGTAAACTATCTATTTGATAGAGCAAATTCTTACCTGCAGATAACTATTTCAACATCTTCTCCATCTATACATTTTTTGCCGGCAAAGAACAAAAGCCTGCGTGCCATGCTTGTAAAAATCTGCTTCAGCAGAGGCGACCTGCTATCACAACTGCTGAAATGTGCCACCCACCACTGCCTCACTGCACTCACATCCACTGTTTGCTCTCCATAAACGTTAAGCAAGTGTAGATGAATGCCAGTGGGTGCCATTTTTTCTTCATACATGAATTCAGTTCCACGTCTTTGCTTCATATGCAGCTCCATGTCAGATGCATTGTGTCAGACTGCCCGTCTGCTGCCATATGTTGCACAGCAATGAAACATAATGGATTGTGGAATGTCGGTGGGAGGGTTCGACCTCTACCGCCATCTTCCCAACACCAACCTCTGATGCTGTGGGCCAGCAGCATAAGACAGGAGGCATTACTTTCAGAGCAGCCCGTGTATGAGATAGATTTTGTGTGTGTGTTCATCGGTGTCTCAGTAATCATTTTCCAGAATGATATTTATGAAGTTTATTGATATGTTTTGTCATTTGGGTATCGAAAGATGTGGTATAGGGGCAAAGCGTTGGGTATTAATGTAGTGTGGATAGGATGGTATGAGGCGATCTAGACACATTATCAAAAAAAGTTGAAATAAATATTTGCTTATCTTCCATTAGTTTAATTTTATATTTTGATAGAACAGTTGTATTACATGTCTGCTGTCAAGCCAACATCTTGGCAGCCGCTTTGCAAATCCACAAATTCAGTTCACGTTCACAACCAGTGGAAACACAAACAGTGAATGAAAATTTTGACATCTTTACTGTTGTGTGTTGAAGCACTATGTAAAGTTTACGAAAAATAATAAAGGACTAGAAGTCACAGAAGGATTTCTATCTTATAGCTTCCACCATGACTGCTACAACTTTTAAAAGGTAAAACAATAACAATTGCAGAAGGATCCGTGATGAAATATCCCTTATTGAATGTGGATGGAATTGAATGTCACTTTGTACCTTATTCTAAACAGCTCTGTACATTTAGAAGCAGAGTAAATTCACATTCATTCCGGTGTATCGCTTTTCAAGACCTGTTCAGTTTTCCTGATGCTATCCCAGAAATCTTTAAAAGTTTTTGAGTCAGCTTTTATCAATTTCATTCTCAAATTACACAGCCACTGGAGAAGGATAAAACCTAAATAGTTTGGAAGCTTTGAACATACATGATGAGTTTCTTATCAGAATATTGATTAATCCAGCCGGATACTTTTGGTCTACTAATACGTTGGTGGCCAATTCATGGTATATTGTACAGTTTGAACACTTCATAATATTTGTTGATTCAATTGTCCTATTTAGTTTTCATAGAGAATCTTGCTTGCTTTGAATTATTATTAATTTTTGAGCAGAGGGACTTACCTGCACATCTTCCTTTACAACACGGGTATAACTATATCAAATTTCAAATGTCATTATTTGGAAATTGCTGTATTTCCTTTAAAAATAGCAATAACCTTTAAAACTTTGGACCAAAATTTCTATTTTCTGCAGCATTAATCTGACAAGCAATTTGCATGACTGAAATCAAGTGAGTTTGTCTCTATGAGGATATTTTCCCTTTCTATTTGCTGTTTTCTCTGCAAGTATGTTACTGTCGAACTGACAGCTTCCTATATTATACAATTGGACATATGTAGCATTCTTCTCAAATACTGCTTTATATTTGCATGACATTTTACACTGGCACGGAGTAAGAAGGCAAGTCAAGTCAGCATCACAGGAATTTGATTCTCTGTGACTTATTGCAGCACTCTAGAGTTGATGAGGAACCTGAACTCTTTGATCATTGCAGCGTTCTTTGCAGATTTGTTTTTTTTTAAGTAAATGTTTGGGAATTAATGCTAGTTACGACAGCTTTTATTGGGTACGCTTCAAATGTTTTCAGACTGACTTGCCTCAAAGCAAGTGCATTATAAACCAGACACTGTAGATGACAATTGAGAGCAGAAAGCCACATTTAAGCACTGAAGTTCTGTTCTGGCGGTGCAACTGCACGGATTGGTGACACAATTACTGCTATCTGCGTTTTAATGTCTGTTAACCCAGTTTGGACTCTGGCTTCAATGCCACACAGGCAGTTCACTGCTGACACTAGTGCTGTGCCTTCATTGCCTGGACATTCTGTATCAGAGGTACTACTCTATCTCTTTCCTTTTTGCGAGCAGCAGCATGAATGAAGAATCACATGGCTGAATAAATCGAATCTGTAGGAGGCACAGGACATACTCAAGTGAGCCCTTTATGTTGTCAGTGGTTCAATTCTATAGTTTGTAATAGACATTATGTTCCTTATGGTAAAGTGTACTTTCTGTTAAGCTTTCATTGAGAACTGAGAACAGTGAGAGCCTAAAACTGCCAGAGCTTTGAGGTAGTGCAGCTTGAACCTTTTTCTCATAAAGAGCTTTCCAAAGAGAATCCAAATGACTTTGAAATTAAAAAAAAGGCAGATTCTCTTAGGCTGTTAACTGGAATAGTTAATAAAAGCGACAGAGAATTAAAAGTGGCCTGATGAAGCAGTGTGGAGAGACAACAAGGTTTATAATCCAGTGACCCTCTTCTCCCTGTGACCTCACAGGACAGTCTTTCCTTTCAGTCGGCTATTCACTGCTGCGCTCAGACAAACTATGAATGAGCTTACTGGTCCTTGGTAGTACCTCCTCTCAGTCTCCTTGTAGCCCTTTGCTGCTCTTAGCAATCATTTGTGCTCTCCTTGGTGTGCAGGATCTGGGCATGCTTTTCTCTCGCTCTTTTTTTTGTTTTGTTTTTGGCCTCTGTCCTGGAGTAACTGAGGCAGCTGCATTTCTCAAAGAAAGGTGCCATTTCTGCCCCCTCCTAGGGGGTGCCACTGGCTTGTCACTCCTTTTAAAGGAATGAGAAAAGAGAAATGGAATGAAAGAAACACATCTGTGTATCAGACAGTATAGGTGTACATTGTCAGAGTAATGATTCTGATTCCCTCTATGTGATGATTCAATACAGCAGATGTGTTAGGTGCATATATGCGTAAGTAGTGCGTGAGGTTTACCATATATGATTATGAGTTCACAAAAAGTGAAGTATATATTTTATGCTGACATGGTATTGTTTATTCTATTAGGAGTTACTGTGAATCACTTTGTATATGTAGGTTGCTCCAAAAGTAATGCCTCTTCTTTATTTCCATGGAAATTACAAAGAGCGCCATGAACACCATTTGATAGAGCAAATTCTCACTTACAGAATGGTATTTCTCAACATAGTCACTACCATTAGCTGTGCATGTTTGCCAGTGGTGAACAAGTCTTGCATGCTGCGCTCACAAAAATCTGCACCAGTGGAGGTGACCTGCTGTTTCACAGATTCTTTGACAGCATAATTGCTAGGAAAATGTTGCCCACACAGTCCGTCTTTCACTAGCCCAAACAGATGGATTGACATTGTACTCCATGATCTTCAAGCTGGTATGGAGCCTGGTATTTCTGTGTTGCAAGATAAAGGATGTCTTCTTCTCTGGCCTGACTCTGGAAGATTCAGTTACACAACTTTACTTCATACATACTTCCACATAAGATGTCATTTTGTCAGGCTGCCCTTCCGCTGTCATCTGATGCACAGCAACAAAATGTAATGGAACATTGGTGGAAAGGTTTAACCTCCACTGCCATAACACCACCATCTGCCTCTGATGTCATGGGTCCAAATATTAAAACAGGAGACATTACTTTCAGAGCAGCCTTCATACATACAAAGGTTTTTATAAGACTATCAGAAGTTCAGAAGATACACAGTTTCCTAACACATCAAACATTAGTCCATCAAAATGATGGTGTGTCCTAACAAAATATTCTCAGCTCAAGGAGACCTTATTTTAATGCAATCAATGTATGTATTGATTTGGGCACTGAGAAATGAAGATGATTAAACATTCAAGGAAGACACCTATCCTTGTCTTTCTCCTAGGTCTAAGACCTCACTTCCTGGCCTCTACTGCCCTTCTTACCGCCATAGGACTTGTCAGTAGTGTGGGAGGCTGAACTTAGGATGGTTTCCTTCAGTGTTGCCTTCCTCCTTGCTTGTTCCTTCTCCTCTGGAGCAAATCTTCCACAGGCTGTCTCACAGGCATGAGGTGTCTCTCCAGGCATGACCCATTCACATGCCTCCTCCTGCAAATCCTGAAGTCCTACTCCTCTTGGCTGCCATCCCTTCCTCAAAACAGCTCTCAGGAGGTGCCATAACCCCACTGACAGGTTGATGTTATGGGCCAAGTGGGGAGGGTTGTGGAGCAGGTTGGAAACTGGCTGGGCTTGACTAGGTGTGCTGAAACCAGCTGAGACCAACAGGGCAGTGCACAGCCACCTGCCACACATGTTAATGGGCAGCTTCTGCAGCCAAACCTTACTAAATATGCTCAGTAAAGTTGTTGACTTTTTGAATATTAATTGCTTTAGTGACCATTTAGTGGCAGCTTGTCAGCTTGTAATTGGTCATCTCACAAAGAAGGCCACGTCTAAGTTGAGATGGGATCACCAGAGTTGAAAATGAAATACAAACTGCAGGAAATGTTCACAGACTGAAGGCTTTTAAAGATATTTGCCCTTTTATCCTGAAAAATTGCTCTCTCTTGCTCACCCAAGAACTTTCCTTTATTAAAAAAATACTGAAGGTAACATGACCTGTAAAATATTCTCAGAAATAATTAAAAGCCCTTGGAAGAGCAAGCTGGCAATGAGCCACGGCTTACTGCACAGGAAATTCATGCTTCCTTGTTTTTTGCTGGAACTAAAATACAAAACTGTTGTTACAGTAAGGGTTCATTCTGATAACGGTATACAAATACGCAATGCAAATGGCTCTCATCAATGACTATTCATTTATATGTGTTCTCCCAGGCTGCTCCTGGGATACATACACCTTTCAAAACAGTAGTTTTGAAAAGAATATGTGTAGTATAAATAGAATTGGTGTAAAATGTCTAGAATATTTATTTCTTTATTTATTCAGACAAGTTCAGGTGGCATTAATACATTGTTCTGTAGACAGAGTTGGAAGGTTGTCCTTGCTCAAGGCCTTCCAGGACAGTTACTTTCTGTTTCTCACACCCTCCTCTGCAATGCTGCTGTCTTCATTTCTCCTGCTGGAGAAACACTCGAAGGGTTAGGCAAATAGGCTTTTCATGCTCAGTACCTTACGTCTCAAAAGGGTGAGGGCATCGCTCAGCCGTATAAATGAAACAGTTTTTGGCTTCAGGCTGTTTAGGGTGGCTAGAAAGTGTCCCGTGATATGTTATGTAGCATTTTCAAGGCTTGAGACAGGGTGACCTGTTGAAGAAGATACTTGTGTAATGTCAACATTTTACGGGCTGGTTCGGTCCGGTTCTGAGACAATTGGGGTGGGGGACCCATGGACCCATGCCCCAGGAAAGAGGGAGGGGGAAAGGGAAAAGGGAGATGGGCCTAAAATTAAAACAGTGGCAACAATCTGAGGGGGAAAGCTAGTTTACTAAAAAAGATATCAGAATGAAAAATAACACAATATAATACAGTATAATCGGAATTGAAGCTAATAAATCAAATAAAACGAGAGTGTCCTGAAAACGAAGGCCTTATGGTAAACACTGAAGGCAAGACAGCTAGCGAGCACATGCTGCTTGGTGGATCCGAATGGGAAAGAGCCTGGGTCTCGTGACACAGTTTTTATCTTTCTCTGAGTGGAAAATGGAGAAATGCAAAGCAACGCAAAGTCCTCTGGGGTATGTAGTTCTTCTTCTCTTCTGAGACAGGCATACCCAGAACTATTGATGATCAACAGAGCTGGAGCATTAACTCTTTAACTCCCAATGCACTACATGATGTTATGATGTGGAATACCAATAACAAAATATCATAAAACCATGACATGTGAAAAGTGTCTAAACTGGAATATTTTTTTCTCTTATTTTTATGGCTACCAGTTCAACTGTGTGTTTATGAATGAGGGAAGTTGCTTGATGAATTTGAATTACCATTCTTTGAAGATCTGAATTCCACAATCCATATGGTCAATCAATAAGATAAGATATGATGCAGAAGCATAATGAGGAATTTGGTCTCATTATAGCAATCAAGTCAGATATCCACTCAGTTGGCCAGATTCGCTGTTTTTGTGATTCAGAAGAAGTTTACTGAAATTTACGAACGAAATGAATAATAGCTCAGAATTGACACAATTGGTTAGTCAATATAGAATATTTTTAAATCCTCAGTGCTGCATTTTATTTTATCAGTTAAACATATCAATTAAAAACAAAACAAAACAAACAAACAAACAAACAAAAAACATAGAGTACGTATTGCTTTATTTGAGGTGTAGCCTTACTTTCCTGGTTCCGTGTAAGTACGGATTGTCCTAACGCTTTATAGTCATATACTGTTTTTTTGTAGGCCTCATATATTGGTTTATGTAAGCCTGTTCACTGGGCAGATTTCTTACTTCTGGCATGATAATTTTTCTTAGGAATCCCTGTTTACTGCATCAGATTCGAATTCTCGAGTGCATATGAGTTGTCCCATTAAATCCAATTGAACCACTTAAGGCAGATCCTAATGCTTGTTGTTCATTGATATGCATGAGCTCATTCATGGCAATGGAGTGCAGTTGCTCTGGGTGCTCAGAGCCTTCTGTTCACATGAAAATGGACAGGAGTGTGAAAGGACACATTAAATTGTAAGTTACAGACTTACTTATCCCTATGCACACACGCAGATTTCCTGTTTCTTATCCAGTATTAAATGGGTGAGTAATTTCAGCATTTTCCTGACTGTACTTCCAGCAGTAATGCACACACTGAGTTCTCTCTTCTGTTCTCTGCCCTTTGGTAGTGCCATGGCAACGTTACTAGCTACTGCAAATTTTGTCACTTCATTGCATTATATTTGTACTGTGCAAAACACTGCAAATATGTTATCATTACAAGTGCTAAAAAATATTTGTATGTTGCCTATAATTATCAGTACAAGTAGGCTGGCTGTTCACATGTCAGATCTTGCAGCTCTTGATAGTTTTGTCAGTATTTTGTGCTAGCTCTGTGCTTGATTCTTCTGCACAGCAAGTACATTTAGCTTTTTCTAGGAGCCAGTCTCAAGATCAGATCTAGGTTTTCATCCTTACTTCTGCTTAGCAATATGTGTACAAAGATTTCACAAAGTTCTTCATGAATTTAAATTAAAAAAAATAACCAAACAAAGGAAAAGAAAGATAGCTTTCCAATGTACACTCCAAAGCTGAGTGGTTCCGCTCTCTGACCAATACATGCATTAACTACTACCAGTGGAAATTGTATTGGAAATTTCTGCATAGGGCCTGACTTTCCCAGTCTCTTGCAGAACACTGAGTATGTATTTCTTAGCACTGTATGTAAATATGATTAGATATCACAGAATCACAGAATTGCAAGGGTTGGGAGGGACCTCAAGAGATCATCAAGTCCAAATCCCCTGGTGCCCTACAATATGTTGCAGGAGTAGGTGTCTAGATGGGCATTAAATATCTCCACAGAAGGAGACTCCACAACCTCTTTGGACAAACTGTTCCAGTGCTCAGTAACCCTTACCATAAAGAAGTAAATTCTTCCACATGTTAGTACAGAACTTCTTGTGTTCAAGTTTCGGCCGTTTCTCCTTGTCCTATTGCTATGCACCACGGAGAAAAGACTGGCCTCATCTATTTGCCTCTCACCTCCCTTCATATATTTATAAGCATTTGTGAGATCCTCTCTCTGTCTTCTTTTCTCCAGGCTGAACAGACCCAGGTTATTCAGTCTTTCCTCATATGGGAGGTGCTCCAGGCATATATGATGATGAATTGCTTGTTGTTCCAAAGAGCACCAAAATAATGTTCTTAGACTGTAAAGATACCATTCACATTGATTCATTCAGAAAATGCGAGTATTCTCTGCAAGACAGAAAACTATTTATTAAATGATAAGGATTTAATAATTAGCTAATTGGAAGCAGAGATGAGAGGCAACATAGAAGAGATAAAGATGAATAAAAAAGTGGTCAGTATGACTGGATACACCAGCAGAGGGGAAGCAAACAGACAAAATCCAGCTGGAATAACATTTGTTAAATAATCAGTTGTGGCTGACTGTACTTGCTTTGGGCATGATGCTCTCTTACCAATAGCAACTCATGTGGAAGATTTAGCAGTAGCTTTGAAACATTCCAGCATGCAGCTTCTTAGGCTCTACATGTGTGAAAAGCATAGGACTTGTCACTGGAGATCAAGGTTCAGCTTCTTAATTCCACTCCTAAACAATATAAAATAATCTGATATAAGTTACATTTATTCTTGTTTTAACGCTTCAGTGCTGCCAGAGTGATACAGTGTACTCCAGTGAATTTGGAAGCTAAGGAATGAGCGTATCCAGGATAGACTGAAACATTCTGAGCTAGAAATTGAACCTGGAAGCAGACAGACTAAAAGAGAGGTCTTGTTATCCTGTTGTCAAGAAAATAAAATCCTTTGTCTGCTTTCTAGGCCACCTCATGTTAGTCATCTGTTGTACAGAGATGTGGTAGAAGTTCACAAAGTACCTGTTTTCATCAAAAGCGTAAATCAGATTTTAGAGTAAGGTTTCTCCCAGGAAAGACATTGTGCCTGCTACCACTTTTTCTGTTCTTTGAAGAATTAACTTGTATGACTTAAAACGAGGAAGATTTAGTGTAAACTCAATGTTTTGAACCAGAGAAAACAGATGTTAAGAGAGGACACATTTGAGAGAAGTGTTGTCAGGAGAAAGCATACTAATAGATGTTCTAATAAGAAAGGAAAGTTGGCCATCCATGAAAGGACCATAAATAACATTTCTTTTTTGTCTTCCACACAACCTTCTGCTACATTACTTCAATATCTATAGTGCAAATCCAGAACATATTTTCTCTGTTGGTTGTTCATGATCAGCTAAGAGAAGTGTGTGTTATGAGAGGACATAAATATCACAAGATGAGCAAGGCTAAAAGTACACAAAAGTGTTTTATGAATTCAGCTAACCCCATCAGGGTGAGATTGCATTCTCGCAAATATCTTTGATACAACAGAGACTACTAATTTTGCTCTGTGTTTAACTATCAGTTCCCTGTGGTTTTTAAAGCTTATATTTCATGTTGCAAGTACAAAAAGGGCAATGAATTAACAGTGTAAAATGCTTTAAACTATGAAGTGCCTGCCAGGCACATGGCACAGGTTCTTTGGGCATCTCTTAAAACCTCAGGTCTAATTAACACAAGGAAAAGAGTTGTTTCCAGATGCGTAGGGAGCAGTGTCTCTTTCATAATGGGTTGTTTCAATGGAATAGCAGTGGGAGTATTTTCTGAATATATGTACTTGCAATCTCACCCAGTAAAGATTCTAGTTATTAATATGGTAGTTAAAGTGTTGCCTCTGATTTTTTGAGATAGAACGTTAGCACTTATTTCTAAGCAGCTATCTTAGAACATTGTATCTGTAGTTCTCTGACAGCTCTCCCGTTTATAATCACAAAAAGGTCAGAAAAATGTTTTAAAGTTAGTTTTAAATAGCTTATAAAATAATACACTTTTTCACTTTGAGTATCCTCAACCATTTTAAAAGTTTCTTTCCTGTTATGAACTGATATCTCAGGATGTTAGAAAGAGACCCTAAGTTATGACAGCCTGACAGATCTCCTTAGGATGACCTTGTGGCATTGGATCATGGTGATCTCAAAGGGAACTCAAAATCTAATTGTCACTTTTTAGCTAAGTACAACTCTCACAAGTAATGTAAATTACCCACATCTGTGTTTCTACGGTCCTCAAACAAGGCTGTGTAATTTGCCATACAGCTATGCTGAAAGAGTGGTATCCTAAGTTCTCTATGTCTGTGCTATTTTCTGTTGAAGAAAATTAGTCTTAGCATAATATTGAGAACATTAGATTCAAATCTCTCGATTTGAACTCAGTTCTATTTGTGAGGAGGTGATAAAATCTGAGAATATAAAGGTTTCCGCCTTTTCATTGAAGTGTTCTTATTATTCTGATCTCTTAAGCTGCCCTGATAACACACCAAGCGTTATGTATTTAAGAGGCATGCACTGGTATAAATATGTAGAACTTTAGTGAACAATTCAAAGTGTATATATGACAGAATCACAGAATTGCAGGGGTTGGAAGGGACCTCAAGAAATTGAGTCCCCTGCTAAGGCAGGTACCCTACAATATGTTGCATAAGTAGGTGTCTATATGGGTATTAAATGTCTCCATAGAAGGAGACTCCACAACCTCCTTGGACAAACTGTTCCAGTGCTCTGTCACCTTTAACCATAAAGAATTTCTTCTGCATGTTAGTACAGAGCTTTGCATGTTCATGTTTTAGGCCATTACTCCTCGTGCTATTGCTATGCACCACGAAGAAGAGCCTGGCCTCATCCACTTGCCTCCCACCCCCCTTCATACATTTATAAACATTTATCAGATCCCTTCTCAGTCTTCAGAAAGAAAGTATAAAATACCTACATAGTAGCAACAAAAACGGTAATGTTCACTTCAAAACATGATAGTTTTTAGACACTTTGGAAATTTTGGGACTAAAGGTGCTCTCCAAAGGAAAGTATGTGTTAGTTGGTCTTATCTAGGTGAGAGCACAGATACAAGCAGAGCGTTTCCCGTTTACTCTGTCCATGCCATGAGTCATCCAGATATGTGAGATGGTTCTGATCACATTTTAATGGATGTTTGCAGCCTTGTAATCCACACTGCACAGAGGGATGTATTCACTAGGTTACAGCTGTGTTCCTTGCTCTGTAAACATGTCTGCCTGGGTCTGTTACTCCAGCACTGTAACTGTCTGTACCAGACTGCAGAGATTAATGTAAGTGGTTTATTTCAACTCAAGATGTAGAACAGATGGGACAGTGGAAACAGAAAAAAGCTGCGCCATGGAAAATACAAAATAGGAACATGAGTATGAAAACTAGTTGGTCTGATCCAGTCAGGAACACAGCAATTTAGTAATATTCTGCAATCATCATGCAATAACTATGCAGAGCAGCAGAGTAGCAGGAACATGCACGAGATGAAGCCTGCCTCTCCTTGGATTAACAGCCTAAGTGAGTCACAAGTACAGCTGAGCTAGTTCAGGTGGGAGGCATCACTGCAAACTGCTAAATGCTCTGAACCAGCCTGCTCATGGGACTGCACGGGCTCCTGACTCACGGTGTGTGCTGAGGCACTTGGAACAGAAAGGCAGCACAGGTCCTGCAGCTGCTTGGATGTTAGAAGTCTGGGACCGAGCTTGTTCCTTAAAGGTACTGAACAATCAGACATCCTCCATTAACACCTCCCATTAGCATGTTTCGAGTCATCTCTGACCTGGCCAGTTACCTGCTAAAGGATTTTTATGCTGTGAGCAGTTTCAGCTCTTACATTCCTGCTCCTGGGTGATACGATTCATGGTTCTGCAGGGCTGTGTTGTACCTGTCCTTGGCAGGCACTGTTACTGAAGGTGGCCCCTTGATACAGTCACGGCGTGCTCCATGTAAATGGAAGCTAGCTGTGAATCTGTCTTCAGAGTAAATGCATATTGATGATGCAAATGCCTTAAATTATGTTCCTCAGCTTTATGTGTTCTGTTTGTCCTCACCTTTTTTATTTTGTGGCCTTGTTTTTGTGCCCTTGTTTTGTTAGCAGGCCAGGTTCATATGACTACTCTGTCTATCAATCCCTTCCCTAATCACTGTGAATCCATAGGTAGAACTGATAGAGGAGTGCCTCATTCATTAAGGCAAAAGGTAATGAGGGGATTGGAAGATGGGAGGCAAGAATGGCTCAGGTAGAATGATTTCTGTGTGGTAACCTCAACTGAGTAACCAACATGTGTATGGGCTGATACAGTGCACAGATGATCTTGACTCAGTGTCAACACTGCAAATACTGATGGAAAGGCTTGAGATCACTGTGGGAGCTCTGTTATGGAGGAGCATACAGACTGCAGAAATTAAGTGGAGGGTCTGCCTAGTGGAATTTGAAATTGGAGCAGTTGTAACCAGTAAGTTGTAACTAGTGCTCTGAGACGGAGGTATGAGCAGGGAGGCACAGAAACACGATGTGCATCCTGAGAGATCCGTGGGGAAAAGCAGGCTGTGAGGATGGTGGTGTGCTGAACCTTAGAACAAGGCTAGGGAATTGTTTGGGCTTTGGATTAAAAAACTACAACACAACATTTGATTTTCATATTTGATCTTGCAGCAAGATCTTTCAACTGAAAGACAGTAACAAATTCAAGAGATGAGTAAATAAAGTACATAGAATGCTTGAGTTTTGAGACCAAGTGTGTGGAAGGAGAAAATCAATAGAAATCTTGTTTTGTGTCTTAACTTCTCAGTATTAAACACAGACCTACCGATAAACAAATACTGAATTTTAATAAGGTTACTGCTGTACTGTATGTCATTTCCTAAAATAAATAGGATGAGGATTGCGACTACTTCCAGGAAATTCTGCTTTGAAATCAGAGATATGTTACCGCACACCTTTTGGATGCACAGATATGCATTTGTTCTGGTTACTGTTTGGATGCTGTCAATTAACTTTTAGAGCTCTTTTAAGCTTTTTACACAGATCGTGCTCAGTTTACAGAATTCCCTTTACTCTTCCCTGAAGTCATTTTTGAAAATCAACTCATGATTTATTTTATGATGATAGTATGCCACATTATCTCCTGATCTTTGCTGCCATCAGTAGCAGTCTAGTTCACTGATGTGGAAATCTTGAGTCAGCATTTTAATTGACCGAGGCCTCTCTTTCCTTTTTCCTCCCTGAGAAGGAGGAATTGTATGTCATTTGATCTTCAAAAATCCTTTATTCTTTCCTGGTCCTTCCATCCCACACCAGCAGATGGTGTGGAAAAGGGAGGAATCTATACCTATTGAACCTGACTGACATAAGTGCTGAAAAATCAGAATTTGAGTTCATTTCTGTCAATTCAGTCTGCCTTGAGAGAGCAGTTAAAGTGAAAAGTAACTAAGAAAATGCTCCAAAGTGAGTGGATTAACTGCACAGAATAGCTGAGTCAGAGTGGGTAGTTTTTTTCCTGGGAATATTCTCTTTGCTGGGGAAAAAAAAAAAAAAAAAGCAGTTTCATAGAGTTCAAAACGAGCCACTCATTTCAGTAGGATGTATTTGGTGGCAGATCTCTTTGCTTTGTCACTAAGGCTACTGGTGCAGCTACTGAGCTGTGAAGATTCTCTGGCCCTCCTGTGCTAAACGCAGTTATTTCCTTGAGGAGAAGGAAATTTAACTTCATTTAACCTCAGCATCTCCTCTTCAGGTCAGCGCAGAGGCATTCTTCAGCTTTCTGCACCTCAGAGCCTTGAGGTGCAACAAGGTGTTACACCTTGAGGTGTAACATTTCTTATTCTGACTCCTCATTTTATTAGCAGCTGGCGTACCACTAGCATTTGAGCTTCAGCCCTCACCTCCAGATCAGACAGCTGGCTGGAGTTTAAAGCTTTGCTTCATTGTGAGACGTGTGTGTGGAGAATGGCATCAAGGAGTTACACCTCCAGCTAATGCTGTACATTATTGATTGAGAATGTGAAACAGGAAAATCACGCCTTTTCATTTCATTTTTTCTCTTACCTTTTATCTCAGCTAAAAAGAAGGTTACAAGGATTTGTCTTGCACTCACTGAAGTCAGGGTTAATTAGTAAATACTTTTTTGAGCTCTATTAAAATCCTTAGATTAAAGGTTCCAGATACTCTAAGTATACGGCATTCTAATTTATTATTCATTTGTTTCTATGTCTTGAAGCAGATGAAAACGAGTTTTACATAATTTTAAACAATTAAAAATGCTCTCAAATTACATTTATTTTTATTTTTACTGAGGGGATTGGGGTTGGTGGGGAGTGGGAGTCACTCTTGGATAAATCTGTCCACAAAAATTACAGTGGGAATGATTGAGTTTATTTTATGAATGCTTACATCTGCTGTAGGAAAAAAATTACATACATACATACATATATATATATATAAGCATTAAAAGCAATGCTCTCTTATGAATTCTAAAAATAAATGCATCCTCCAATTTAATTCCATGTTTTTAGCTCATCCTCTTTGTCTGGCACCTGTAGCCTTTGCTCCAGTTGAGCTGATCTAAGCCAGAGCCTAAGCAGAAGGGGAGTGGCAGTGAACTGATGCTGCTTCACTAGGAAGTCTGAAGAGCCGGGAGAGAATCTCCAATTGTGGCCTGGTCTGAGCTGTGCAGAGCTCACTGAGCCTGGCTCTGTGACAAACTGCCCTGTTGTCCTCTATCTGGAGAATGTCTCCTTCTCTTTGAGCAGAAATCTAGGGCTGAATCCTTCATCTTGGGAGGCTGCTTTGTGTTGAGAAATATCTGAAGGGGATAGGTTCTGGATCATGCTGTTAAGAGTTAGTGGAAGTTTTGTAATGAGGTTTATGGGCCTAATGTTTATTTTATTAAAGTTTTACAGCTCATTCTTAAGCATCATTATAGAATGTCAGTGTTTATTAGAGATCTGTGTGCGTTTCCAGAGTGCTGATGGCTGTGGTTTCTGAGTACTTGAGGTGTCGAAGTTATCAATTTGACTGTGAAGCTAAATTAGGCTGTAATGCCCTTGAGTATGTTTTCTCCAGATCAAGCAATAATCTCCATGATTATGGGCTCTGTTGTGTATTAATTGACCATGACTTGTTATGCATCCTAAACTGAAGATGCATAACCTATTTCAAGGTCGGTTATCTCCCAGTCAAATGTCTCAAAAGGGTGAATATTGATGAATTTCAGTGTTAGTCATCTTTCCCTTTAAAAATGTAACGCAGATCCTTTGGCGCATGCTTTTATGTAACACATCCAAAGCTTGTCTTCCTTAGATCTTAACACAGACACTTGTAGCGAAATTTTAGCTTTTTATAATTAATGAAGAGAGACAATAAATTATTAACTTTAGAAGTATGACTAAATGCTTTTGCAAATGATTGTTTGCTGGAAATATGCAGTGTTAATTGTGCTCTGGCAAAGTTATCAGGGTAGCTGTGGAATACTACAGTTGTGGTGCTTGCATGGAGAGAAAGTAATTGAACAGTGCTAGCAAAAAGGAAATTCCAAGTGTGTCAGAGGATTTGAATTAATGTGCAAGGGAAATCAAGCAAGCCATTTGCATTATAGTCTGCTGTTTTAAGCCATGTTAAGGACCATGATATTATAGGTAAGCTTCCCTATGCTATGACTTGAATGGGAAAACTTAAAAAACCCAACTTCATGTTTGCTGTGTAGCTCAAAAAAACGCCAAACAAACGGTAAAGAAAAGTTTGTGTGGAAGATATGCAAATTGAAAGAGTAAGGAGAGTTTGCCGTATTGAATGTCACCGCAGTAGATGAAACTTTTGAAGGCATTTTAAAAATGGTCCTTAGGCTGGATTTTATTGTGGCAGTTCTATTCCAGTGTCATTGAAACGTTATAGAAATTTAATTTTTCAACTGTCATATTTTTTAGCAGATTAAAATATGAAGCTTGTGCTATTCTAGATATATACATCTGGTTCTGTTATTAAAGTGACCTGCGTTTCCCTAAAGCTTGTGGTCTGCATATCTTGGTGGCCTTTATTAAGGTGACCCAATGCCCTAATCTTTATTATCTCAAAGCCTTCTGAACAGAAAACTCAGAATAGAAATATCACCTTGAAAGAGACTGAAGAGGAAACTGGCACTCTTGGTGGAGTCAGAACCCAGCCGTCCTGCCCTCACCCTGCCTTCCCTTCTATACAGCTGTGTCTTGGCAATAACTGGAAGCTCGTGCAGTGCTTTGTCACCAGCTCTCAGCTCTGTGTAACTATTAGCGCAAGAACAGTCACTGAAACTTAGCTTATTACCCCCCAAAAGTATAACTTAAAAAAATAAATTAAGTAGTTGTTTCTTCAACAGGACGGGAGCCAAAAAGGTTAATGAATTATAAATAGGATCTAAGGTAGTATGCCAAAATATTCCCATTTTTCATTAAAGGAAAGTTACTTTTGAATCATAAATTATCAACGTTTTTTTTTTTTTTTGCCTTTGTAGCTGAACTGGAATCGGTACTGGAGTGTACCTTAGAATCATAGAATCACAAGGTTGGAAAGGGCCCTACAAGATCATCCAGTCCAACCATCCACCCATTACCATTGCTGCCACAAGCTACTAAACCATATCTTGTAGCTCCTCATCCAGCTACCCTTGTGGGTAGCATAGCACTTCTTTTTGGAAGAAAAGGACATGTAATGTTTTTGGGGTTTTTTTATGATTTTGACAGATGAATAATATATTACATTCTGAAAGCTTCATTTTCCAGTTTCATTACTCATTTGGTATTTTCTCTGGAAAACTATGACCCATGTCTTTTTAAGTCACTATGTAGCAACAAAGCAAAAACAAACAAACAAAAAAAAATACAACCCACAGCATCACAGCTGGATATCTGTGTTTACCAGTTGTATTCAGCTGTGTCAAATCTCGCCATTTTCTACGGCACAGAAAGCAGCGAGAATTGCTAGAAAACATTGTGTCTGTCTAGAGATGTGCCACCAACTTTCCAAGTCACGCGGACCTGATGCCAGGACTGTGCTTGCTCCTTTAGACACTCCTCTGTTGCCTGCACAAGTAAATTTAGCAGGATCCTAAATGACTTCAGTTGATAATAAGGCTTTAAGACAGAAGGTGGGAAATGTAGTGATCTCTACTATTATTACAATGTAATAATTTTTTTTTCAAGAAAATGATATATGGCTTCATATATTAGTTTTCCTTGAATTCTAATTAAGAAGATCTTCTAAGATGAATAAAAATGTTCTTCACGATTAAAAAATAAATAAAAAATTTAAAAAATGAAGAGGTACCTAAAAGGAAATGTTTCCTTTACATGATTCAGTAGTCTGCTCATTTTGAGGTATACTGCAACTGGGAGACAAACTGTATATTTTTAGAGAAGGAGGTAGGAGGTAAGCCTCATTATTATAGCTGATGTGTTCCTCACCCCCAGTTCTAAAATTAAATCCCTGGTTGGAGTTTAAGCGGGATGCCTGAAGCAGGCTATAAAGACCTGAACTTCTTAGTCTGTCTGGATGGATTTTATTTCATCTAATACTGGTATAATAGAGATGTCTATGTATTGAACTGATCGTCTCTCCCTTCTTCTGTAATGGATGTTGAGTAATAGGTATCTTTAACTCTGCCTCCTTTCAGGTCTCTTAGATGAATTGTGCCCTTAAAGTGACCATTTCTCTCTGTTCACAGAGAGGCAGCTACCTTATATGCAATTCAGTGGAGTCATCTACATTTGATTATATGAATTCCATTCTATAGTGTTTGTTGCATAATAAAAATGGACACCCTCCCTTAAAAAAAAAAATAAAATCAAGTAGATTAGCTTAGAAAAGCTGTTCAGTCCAAGGTCATTGCTGCCTGTTTTAACTTCTCCTCCTATGCATTGCCTGTCTGATCTAATGTATTACGTTTAGCTGTCCATTAGTCTTGTGGAATACACTGTTCCTCTTTTTTCCCCTTTTCCTTCATATTAAATATCACACTTGCAGATAATAAAAATGTCCACAAAGCTATATAGCCATAGGAGAATATTTTATCCTTAATGTGGTCAGATGTTTTGAAGCTAAATTTTCACAGCAGGATTTCAAAATGGGTATGTTTTCTTTTCATCAGAAAGTCAGATAAATGCAGTCATTTGTGGTAAGGGGAACTTTTATCTCACCGCGTCACTTATATAGAAACATGAGGAAGACTGTGCATGTAAAAATGTGTCTCATTCTGGTAAATCTCATATGTGGATGTTTAAAGAGAGTAGAGAGGTGATTTTCTTTAGTTTATATTGTAAATAAAAAAATAAATGAATTCTGTGATAATTAGAATACTTTTAAAGCATTCAGCTCTGTGATGAGGTACTTATAGTTTTGTGGAGAATAGAGTGATTTGGCTCATTTTTTTCTGTGGGCAGTGTTGGCTAACCAGCAGGCCGGATGGTTTCTTAGGGGGTATATGCAGTGAGAAGCATCTTTCTCCTGTGTTCTACAGTTTCTCAACAAGCAGCTTAGAGCTTTTGGGCGAGGATCTTGCATCCAGTCCCCTGTTCCGTTTGCTGAGTGTATTCATTCTTCAGATTGAGGGATGAACTATTGGCTTTGCCGCATCATTGCTACAGTGTAAAATTTTTCTGGTAAGGGCATAATGAAAGAGCGCTCAGTAGCGAAGTGAGTCCATGAGAAGACTGAAGCAAGACCTATTGGTGAGGACACTAGAGACCAGGCCTGCAGAAGGAATGAAACTCGTGGGGGGGCCAGATTAGAAAGTCAAAATTTTCAGATTGCTGCTTTTTCTTGGAACATGATTAAACTGGATGTTTCCTTTTAAGACTGTGGGCATACACTGGGATATTTCACAAAGCAGATATCAGGGTAGCAAGTACCATGTTTCTATAGTAACTTAACTGTGTAACAAGGGCTAGGGTTCTTGTTCATACCTGTGTTCTGGAGAGGAGAATCCTATGATATCCTACTTTTTTTTTTTTTTTTTTTTAATGTAATGTGCTGTGGTAAGATGAATTCTCCAAAGTCCCACAGCATTTTCATTTGTCAGAAAACTGTGGGTGTGTATGTAAACAAGGTTGACTGCAGAGACAGGAAAGTGCATATTTCTATTCCCATGTGGATGTCCTCCTAGCGGGTACAGAATCACATTTTGTCCTGCGTTTTAGCTATTCACACCTTTGAATTTTTTCATTATTTACTAACCAATACAACAACTGTAATGCAACCATTATCCCCACTCCAGCCTTGCCTCCAACCTGATAGCTGGGTCACTTTCCTGGGAGAAAAAGGAAAGAGTCATGATAGCAAGATCCTTCCTACTGAAGAAGTCTTTGGAAGAGACCCATTTTCCTGCTTCTTGGATACAGTCAGATCAAGGCTGCTGTAAAAAGAAGATTAAAACAATTCATTTCCTTCTTACTCACCATCCTTGTGCTTTATCAATGTCAGTTGCAAGTGATACTGAGATCTTATTGCTGAATTATAGGCTGTTAGTGTCTTAGATCGGCTCCCGTTCTGTCAACGTGAGAATACCTATCTCTGTGCTTTTGGTGGAAATATAGTTGAAGAGGTACCAACAGTTTTAAGAATGTGCACAATAGGACTCTTATTTAGTTTCCCAGTTCTCTCCTTGGTAGATTTATAGCACTACCAATAGAATGATGAACTGTGTGCATCATGGGATATTTTACTTTTCATCTGCTGGTTTTGTTTCTTGTGCTAGTTCCATTTTTCCTAACAGGAAAATATGAAGTACGACCACTCCTGCTTTCTCAGCTTTGGCAAGAGAATTTTTATACTTACAAATGTGTAATATGCCTATTATTAAAAGCCAAACAAATGTTAGTCAAAGCTAATTAATTCAAACACTTTCTTCCTTTTGTTTCTTGTAAATAAAGAATGTGAATGCCTGAGTAATATACATCACACGTGTATGGTGGATATTAATATTTTAGTCATAAGTAGTTTGAATTGGACCCAGTTTCAGCTGATGTTGGACCACATGACACCAGAGGACTTTGCAGCGTAAATGATGATGGCTTGTAACCACTACAGAGTATTTTGACAAAACTTCGAAATCATTTCCTTTTCTGGAATGTTGTGTCTTTTTCTCATTGAATACGTGTATTCCATCTCTTTCCTATAAAGCAGGTCTTTAAACTTGGTGGATGATTGCTTTATTTCCCAGGCAAATCGCTGGCAGCTGTTCCAGAGTGATTCATGGTGTCTACATTTAAATAGTGATGCCTAATGATTATAAAATGATCCATCTGGGTTTTTATTCTACAGAGGGGACTTTCTGTGCTATGAAAAGACACAAAGCATGTGACACAGGGATATTTTAGTATGGGAACATAACAAATGCTCTGTCTTATAGCTTCCTAAATTCTTGATCTTCCCTGAAACCTTAAACACAGCAGCATATAAAGCTTACTTATGGAAACTGTAAGTTGCTGACACAACTGTCCTGTTCTTTATTTAGGGTAAGATTGTGCCTATTGGCATGGCCTTGAGCAAGAGGCGATGTGTGAACTGCATCAGTGTAATGCTAGCCTGGGGAAGTGTGGTGACTCAGATATTCCTCTGAATCACATTTTCTTTTCTGCTTCCTCCTTGCTCAGAGGGAATAGTAATTTACTTCTGGAAATCAGTATCTCTCTGCAGTGGCACAGCTGTTCTGGCCAAGTGTGGAAAAAGACTTTAAACTCCACCCAGTCCCTATCCCTCCTTGTTTTCTTTCTGCCCACCTGTTTCAAAGAAGATATAAGTAGGTAAATATTCTGGATTACTCCTATGCACGAAGGCCTAAAATTTGGGTAGTTTGCATTGGGTTCTAATTGCAGGGTTCTTCTTCCATTCTGTCTTGCAGACTAAATCATTACAGATATGATTCCAGGTGCAATACAGCAGCCTAAACAGAATAAATAGCATTTTTTTTTTTGGCTCAGTCACTTATGTAAATCGTGATCTATAATTTGGAATTATACCGAAACAAGAATTTTTCTTTATCAAGCAGCTTATGGTTTTTAACAGCAAATAGATTCAGTTCTAATGCGGTCTGAAACACAGCCTGCCAATGTTTAGAGCTTCATCTACTCCCTGACTTTCTCCAGGTTGAATGGAAGCTTCTTGACATTTTATTCAATGACAGCAATCCACAGATGTTTATTCTGCCACTTCTGAATGCAGCTGGCACATCACGTGTGGAACTGAACGGGCATCTTAGATCTAACAGAAATGTAGGAGGGGTGTTGGAATGATCGGATGCCTGTTATCAGCACTGATAAGGTTTAGCTGAACTGAGCAGGGGCTGAGAGTGACCATGAAGAAATGGCAGAAATGAAGCGTTATGGACTGACCACAGTCCCCATTTCCTGTTGCCTTGTGCTGCTTAGAGAGGAGGAGGTAGGAGGGTGGAGGGGAAAAGATGTTTTTAGTTTAGTTAGGTTCTTACTGTTCTACTCTGTTAATAATTACAGGTAATTATTATATTAATGTCCCTCCACTGACTTTGTTTTTTCTGTTGCAGTAACTGGTGAGTGCTTTCTCTGTCCTTATCTCAACCCTTTAGCCTTTTTCTATCACATTTTCTCCCCTTGTTCATCTGAAGAGAGGGAGTAAGAGAGCAGTTGTGGTGGTGTTTAGCTGCCTGTTGATGTGGTACCATCACAGTCTAACACAGTTGTACAGTAACCAATAAC
This sequence comes from Oreortyx pictus, assembly GCA_036925125.1. NCBI lineage: Eukaryota > Metazoa > Chordata > Aves > Galliformes > Odontophoridae > Oreortyx > Oreortyx pictus. Next base: position 87,683,922 of record JAUPFR010000002.1, on the reverse strand, counting down.
ACCTAATGTGCAATTGCTGAACTGGAAAAGCAAAATTTGAAGAAGAGCAAACAAGAAGGTACTTTTCTTCCTTTGGGGGTTGCACAGGACACATGCAGTATCCTTAACCAGGTGAGATAGTGCTGCAGCAATGCTCTGTTCTTCCTTGGTTCTCATTCTTGTACAATCTATGATCTTTTATCTCTGTTTTCTCCTTTCACTATAAATAGCAACTTCTATGTGTTTGACGTATGGCTTTTTATTTTCTCTATTATGCTCTAAAAGCCATTCAGCTGAGCTCTCCAAGTTGCACTCTTTTAGCAGCTAGGAACTGACCATTGGCAGTATGTGTTCATTCCCCTGGGGCTCCTTGTTTTATCACGAGCCTCTTCTCTCAAGACCTCTGTTATCATCCTGTGCCTTCGCTCTCAAGGACCCCTATTGCCATGCTGACTCTATTACAACTGTACTGAGCAGTTACTCTAACAAAACACTGCAAGATTGTCGCTGACCACATCTGGTGCTGTCATTGCTGAAGTCAAACTTGCTCTCTAGAAAGCAAGGGCAGTCCACTGCATTTGCACATACACTGGTCTAGATGTTAATGTTGTGTTTTACACTGAGTAGTGATTAAAATTTTTGCATTTTGCACTGATGAGCAAGGATAACATTTGTCTTGCTACAATAAGAGGAAGAAACATAAAGACACACAGAAGCCTTTTGTTACGATCTATAGAAGGCCTGGAGGGATTAAAAGCCCCTACAATGCAATTCCCAGCTTAGTGTCTCCAGTAAATCTAAACCTTGCTAACCATTTGAAGGATAAACTGAATGCTACAGTAAATTGTAATGTGCTTTCTACTTTGCCAAAAATATCTGATCTAATCTTTATTTCAGCAGGGCTATGGTTTTCTGTTTAACTACGTTATGTATCTTTGTTCAGTTTGAGATCATTACCCTAATGGGAATCAGAAGGAACAGAGAATGTTTTGTATTGTATTAAGGGAGCTGTTAAGAAAATTTGTGTGCTGATGACAGGTGGTGTTTTTTATGGAGTATGCTGTGGTTCAGTTACCCATAAGAGGTTTACATGTAACACCATTCCATATAATGTGAGTGCAGTAGTACCAAGGCAGCTCCTTCAATCTTGCATCCTGGTTTGAATGTGCTGGTCTTGTTTTCATCTTAACTGACTCTAGATTACAGCTTTCTGAAAGGGAACTGCCTTTTAAGGTATGGTGACCTTTGGAGGGGTTTATCAGCTCAGAAAGTCAAATGATTGGCACCTTGTCTTAAGGCATCACATATTTACAACCCTGTGAGAAGCACATCCTTTTTGTGGGAAAAAATTGCATTGGTATTTCCATTTAGTGTTCACTGTTAACACCTAGATTTCCATCAGCCAGTTCTTACCTACTCAGATATTCTCATTCCTGTATTAGTGTGCATGATAGCTCCTTTCTAATGTCAGTACTTCTCCTCTGTTCAGTTTTGCCTTCTGAATTTTTGGCTCACTCCATCAAGATCATTTTGGATTCTGATCTTGTTTGGCAAAATTTTTTTCATCCTAGAGTGGTATGAATGCATTTCATCTGTAATTATGTAAATATGTATTAGGCTCGGGTTTGAGCCTGCAGTGAAGATGTCTTCCATGTTTGGTGACTCCAGATTTGATGTTCAGCAGCTGATAATGGCAGGAATGACTTGGGTTGTTGTTTTTCTCCTACAGTTGTAATTCTCAATGGTTGTGATTATCTTCACATTAAAATTGCCAAGATCTTTTTTTAAAAATGTGCAGTAGTATTGCAACCATATTAAAGTTATTGTTATATCATATTTGCTGATCAGTGGGCAATTTTATTGGCTTTACTGTGATTGACAAATTCTTACTGAATGTTTAAAGATTGTTTTCTGTGCTTCTAACTTGTTCATCTGATAGCTTGTTTTGCAGTAATTTGACTTTCAAATGTAGGTTAACATGAGTCTAATTTCCTCAGTGTTTCTTTATCCCAGTAGGGGCAGGGACAGGTTACTCTTCTGCTGCTTTTCCCCATGCATTATTCAAGGTGAGGTTTCTGTTGGGAGACTACTTTGTCTAGTTAGAAAAGCTCCCTACAGTAATTCAGTCTCTGAAACATGGTAGGTCTGCCTTTTCTACATACTTGTCAGCCTTTTTTTGTTTAGCTGGTCTGCTATTTGATAGATGATTATAATTAATTTTTCTATATATGAAAACTAAAACTAAGTGTTGAATGTGTTAGCTTTCTCTGTGTATTGTCCGTATTTTCTCCAATTAAATAATGGTCTCTTCCTTTCTTTTGTCTTCCTGTTAGTGCTTAATGTATTTATAGACTTTTTCCTCATAGCCTTTTATGTCTCTAGCTAATTGAAACACATTTTGCACCCCAGCCTTTTGATTTTTTTTATCCACAAGGAGCATGTGAGTTACCCATTATGCCTACCATTAATCATGTGCACTTGTTTCCATCTTTATAATGTGTTTTTTTTTGTATTTTCTGATCATTAGAAACTAAAGTAGTTCGCATATTTTTCCTTCCTATGCTTCAAAGGGAGTCTACTTTTGTGTGTTCAGTATAGCTTCAGTAGGCAGTGGCTTCCATGTACTCATTATCCATTAGATCATCTTCTTGAAATACCATACTGTGGCTTTTTTTTGTTTTGTTTTGTTTTGTAAACTGAGGGCAAGGACAAAAGAAGTTTGCTATGCAAAAAAAAAAAAAAAAAAAAAAAGATTTTATAATGGCCTCATCTTGGCTCTGGTTTGTCAGTTGATTCACCTGAATGAATCAACTCAGATTTGGCTAAAACCAAATCTAAAATTGTTCCTCTCCAGTAGCTTTTACCAGCTTTGCATCAAATCCTTGTTAAATCATGAGACTTCAAAAAAAAAAAAAAAAAAAAACATCATTGTCAAACCCCAGCCTCTTCATAGGAACTTAGTGAGCTCTTACAGCTCAACTCAAAGACATTGGGTAGGATTTGAATTCTTTGTAAGTTTCAGAGTAAGTGTCACAGATGTGGAATGCAACAGCTCCTTGCCTCTGCTTGTTAAAAAATAAACATATTTCTCTGTATCTTTGTGATACGTATGATGTTTGTAGAAGATTTTATGTTGTTTTTACTAATACCCTAATTTAGATTGCATGTTTTGTACAAATAGTTGGATAAAATTCAATTATTCTCAATCTTGTTTCTATTTTTACCTTATTGCACTAATTTGTAGATTTAAAATTTACGAATAAATCTCTGTTGGGGCAACTATTTCCTCTCTTACTCTGATAGCACAATCTCAGTGCATCCCAACTCAAAACTCATTCTGCGTTCCATCAGAGACTATCAGTTATTCCTGCATTCTCTGTGGAGAGTCTTGAGATTCAATTTCCCATGGGACTGAGATGAGATTTTTTGCCTGTCTGTTGGATTTTACCAAGGGAATGTGCCATTGTTTGGAAGTTTTAGGCTAAAAGGTATGCACAGTCATCTGGTCTGCCTGTGAGTCTTCCTCTCAAAATGTCAATATGCAGAGGGCTGAGTGGTTGCATTCCTGACAAGATAATGATAGAGGAACTACAGAATGCTATGGATAGAATCATAGAATAGCCTAAATTGGAAGGGATTAAGAAAGATCATCAAGTCCACTTATTTGCTGATTTGCTTGTGGGTGGGGGAGTCAGGATGTTCTCCCTAATTCCAGGGAAGGACACCTCAATAGAATGGACAGGGCTACCTAACAAAATACTAGCAAGCTTTCAAGAATTGTGAAAGACTGCAGGTTTTGTGACAACTGCTAGGCAAGAATGGCAGGGAGGGGGAGAGATCCAAGTTGTATCAAATTGCCAAAAAGTCTGGTCTGAATTCAGAAGTCTGTTGCTGCAGCAATGGGTCTGTACCTACAGACCCAGAGCTGGCATGGAGCTGGGCAACGACTATTGAGAAGACTGGGTCTGGGTTAAGGAGAAAAGAAGTGGATGGAGAGGAACTACAATTATTACATAAGACCTGGAAGCACAGGAAGAATCTAGAATAAAGTTTTTGGAAGGGAGAGAGTCGGGACAAAGAAACAGACCAAAACAAAATGTTTTTTAGCCCCTTCTTGCAGAACAATGACTTTCAAGTCGGCATGGATTTCCTCTAACACGTTTTTAGGTGAAGGGGAATTATTTATTTAGCTTCCTTTTTCTACAGTGAATCATCCTAATCTTTCAGGAAAGCAATCATCACAAACTTTAGACTTTAACTGTGATAAAAATACCATCTTTTTTCCTTGCTTTTCTTTCAAACTTTATCTGTAAATTATTTCTATTGTTCTGACTCGGCACTGATAAAATATCACTCTTATTCTCACAGAACTAACATCATCTGCAAATTATCTCCTTTGTTCTGATGTCTTTTTCGTATAATGTTCACTGACTTCACTTATGACAGGCAATCTTTGTGTCATTCATTTGGGTAAAGAGTGTAGTATGTGTATTTCACAGCTCCAGAGCTGCTGTTGTTCAGATCCAAATGAAATTTTCTACTGTCCTCTAGTGTGCCGTGTTCACAAAAATAAAAACAATTAGCTAAATAAATTTTTCTTGTCTAATTAAACACACTTTGACTTAAAATTCAGATCATCTAATAAATGTAGATAATTCTGGCAAAATTCAGACTTTCCAAGTCACAGAAAACCTGGTTTTAGTCATCATCTTACGTTGCCATAAGGTACTCATGATCCTATCTAAAATAAACAGAAATGAAGGTGGGAGTCAATGGCTTTGATTCACACCGCTTTGGCACTGCCGTGGTCGTGATAGCACCTTTGTCCTTGCCATTCACCTGTCAGCTCTGGCAGCCTTGCCATCTGCACCTCTGCTCTGCTGTGGCCTGAGATGCTTATGTTTTTGGCTTATGAGTCTGTTTAGAAGAATAAAGATGACCAAAACCTAGATGTACCATGCAAGCAGCTTGCTATGGTGGGGGACATTGATCTGACTTCAAAATCATTCTCTCTTAGCTCTCAGAATAAAGAAAAGTACATTTAGCATCACTAAACATAAGCCACTACTGTTGCTTTTCTCTTAACTCTTTATAGACTGCTTTACCTCTTTGTCTCTAAACAAGAACCAGTATGGTAAAATCCCTGACAAGCTGTAGCTGTTTGAGGAATTCTTTCTGATTTGTTTGCAGTCTGGTAGAGCAAATTCCTCTGTTACGTGTAAGAATTGTTGAAATTTATTACTGAAGTACAAAAACATAAAAGATGGGCCTTGGAATTTTTACATAAATAATGTTGTTTTGTAATATTTAAGTCTGTACAGTAGTCACATTTTCCTTCTTTGCTGTCAGTGTTGCAGTTGAGCACTGCAGCTCCACATACTATTGATTTTTCAACAAACTGAAATGGCTTTTGTTATGTGTACAAATATAGTTTCTCCCATTTATATTATCAACACATTTTTGCGTGGTAAACTTCCAGTGATATATAGTAAAAGCTATAGGCAAAACATAAGTGATATATTGTGAACAAAATACCCGAATGTTTTTGTCAGTTTTGTGCTGAAAGTTTAAGATGTATTTACAGAGAGCACTTGTAGCATCAGTTTCATGTTCTGTCCCTCTGGAGACTCTGTATTAGAAAAGCTACACACAACTTCAAAATCTGTGTAATATATTGAGTATTTTTACAACTGAAATTGCTGAGACCTGACTGAAATGAAAGTTAGCTTTCTGTGCAGCAGCAACAAAAAAAAAAAAAAGGTTCAGTTTTAAGGGTGGTTTGTGATACATATGTTGGGATCTTCTGAGGAATGTTCACTTCCCAGTAACATGAAGTGCCATTTGCTATCTCAGTGGGGATTGCCAGATACTGAATGTCAAGCCTGTCACCAGTTCATCTGTACATTTTGGACCTTAGGATCGTGTCATATGGGGGAGGAAGGAAAGTGAGAGAATGGCAGGAAAAATGCATTCCCAGGAGAGAGAACACATTTCTCTGGAAACAATGTGGTACTTTTAATTGCAACTGCTAAAAGCACTTGCCTGGTGTGGGTTGGTGTGCTGCAGCGCTTTGAAGAAGGTTGATTCTTCAGCTCAGGTGCCAGTGGTGGCTGCTGTCATCATCTGTGCTCCTGGTGTCCTCCTGGCTGGTGACCCAGAGGTGCTGCTTTGTGCCACTACTTATGTGTGGGCATTGTAAGCATGCCTGGGGGATGCTGTCACCCATGGGCACTGGCAGCTGCCTTTGTGCTCTGAACAGCACGGAAGTGAGGAGCCATCCGTACATATGTGCTGTGCTTCTGATAAAAGGGGAAGAGAGGTGATATTGGAGTGGGAATATTTTAAATGGATGCAATGGCTTGTCCAACGTTGCTCTGACTGTGAGGAGCCTGAGCCAGGTGTTAGGAATTTAAGCAAGAGTGCCTGTCAATTTTCTTACAAGCTAATATAATTTAATGACCTTTGTCTATGCTATTTCAACAAAACTTGAGTATCAGAATTCCCATTTTATAAACGCCTACTCTATTCCTCAGCTACTGCAATCTAGTGTATTAATATGGTCTCAGTTGCTTTGTAACAGTATTGTTTTAGCTTTATAATGACAGATTAAACAAATAAATTTAATAAGATTACTCTTTTGGTGCAATTTTCTGGCAAATAGGATTGTGAATTTAATTTTCTAAAAATGCATGTGCTGCTAGCCAGCACATCACTTTTCTTCATGCCCCTTCATGAAAGGAAAAATGACACTAAAGGGACAGGCAAAGCAGCTAGAGAAAGATCTAATCTGTACTCAAGGAGCAAGAAGTCCTAGTTCAAATTTATTAATTATAATTAAAATAATTATTAATCATTATTATTTTCCTTCCCTGGGCAAAAATAAATGCAGGAAGTATTTATTTCTTATACCTTTGGCTGTGCTTTTGAAATTAGGAACGAGTGAACTCTGCTGATGTGAAGAGGAATTATACTTTCTGGTATTCCCCTTTAGACGTCGTCATGCCCTAGCCCCTGTACAGGGTCAGATTCTTTTAGTTCTATGAAAATGGCTGTCAGAGCATCCTGACCCATATACGTGTGCTCACTGCACTTTTATCCCCCAATGGCCACTTGTTCACATTCAGGAAAATCACAGTGCTTTCTCTAACTACTTGTTGAGCAGTAAACTGCCGACATAAAGAAAGCACAGTCACTTGATAGTACCCACTGGGGACGAGGCAATGGAAGCACTTACAAGAACCCATGAGCACAAGGCATTAATGTACGATTAGATTTTAAACGCAACAGAATTTTGTAAAATGTACCTGATTCTTTCAGGCATAGTGCTCTTTTCTCAAACTTCACCCAGAATGGGAAATACAGCTGCACTTTGGGGTAACCATTTGTATTAGGCTGCTGTGTTGGCAGCAGAATGGCTGCTTTGAAGGACCAGCAGAAACACAGACTAAGGGTCAAAGGGAGAGGCATTGCAGATTTCCATAGCTTTCTGTAGCTTTTTGTTTCTCCTTTTCATTCTCACTTCTTAGCTGAAGAAAATAAAACAGAATAGGGTTGCAAGAAAACAGTAATAAAAATACCAATACCATTTAGAAATCTTGATGGATTGTAAAAACGTGAATTTGGCTTAATAAAATTTAACATGCAGGTTTTGGCATGCCTTTATATCCTCCCTTTATTAAAAGTTAATATATGTTAAGAAGACCTATGATCTTTATTACATATACCATGATGGAGGAAAATCAGAAAATGACAAATTTTGGATCTGTTGAATGCTACATAATGGACAGGGATAATTTCCATGTCAAAGTGAGTCAGCCACTTTACTGGGCTGTGCTGTGTTGGAATGCTTCTCTGTAATAGATAAGGAACTGCACAAATGTGTTCAGTTTTAATGCCTCCTAGGCGGTCCTTCCTTGTGTCTGAGTTTTTTTAGTGTTCCAGGACTAAGCTTTCTCCCATGTTGTATGTGATCACATGTTTTTGTAGGATCTAGAGGACATCACAGAGTTGCCCAGTTGCTTGGAAACTGCTCGTTGGGGTGATGGAAGGCCTGAGAAGCAAGAGCAGCACCATAGACTTTGGCCAAACTGAAGTGAACAGTAACAAAGAATGTTTTCTTCCTCTTTGATGGAGAAACAGGCTACCCAGAGGGGTTGTGGGGTCTCCTTCTCTGGAGACATTTCAAGACCCACCTGGATGCCTACTTGTGCAACCTGGGCTAGGGAGCTGCTTTGGCAGGGGGGTTGGACTTGGTGATCTCTAGAGGTCCCTTCCAACCCATTCAGTTCTGTAATTCTGTGAAAGTTAAACATTTCAGCTTAGTCAGGAGAAATTTGTTTTACAAAATGCTGACGTTTTGGTTTTACTCTAGTTGTGGACAAAAGCAATTGCTGAAATGTTGAACTGAACAGCTCAGAATTACTGCCGGATGGTAAACTAAACTACCTCAGAAGTGAAGCTACACGTAGCAGGTGAGTTGGAGCGTCACCATGAAACTAGTCTTAATTTATATGATAAAAATGCTGTTCCCCAATTAAAATGGCAATATATTTCTGTTCAAGTAAAAGACCATGGAGGCATCCTGGGGATGAGGTCTCCCAAATGCAGTTTCATTCCCACTGCTCCTTGGTTGCACTGTAATATGAGGATTCTGTTTCCACCTACCAGTTAGGAGAGAAGAAAGTTAAAGAATGAGAAAGAACTAGTTGGCATACAGAAGTGTACAGTAAAGGTCTGGTTCTCTCCTGTAAATGTGTGTTGAAAGTTCTAGAGGAATGTTCTGAAGAACGGTAACAGAGATTTGCTGATTTTATTTAACTTTTTTTTTTTTTATGAAAGAAAATGTATTGAATTTTTCCGTATTGATTAAAAAGTACTTGGAGATCAGTAACTTTCTGCAAGATTAAGGGACACAGTTAAGGGAAACATTTATAGATGTGTTGTGTTCTGTGCCCAGACTGTAATTAATAACTGCAATACATCAGTCACAATATTAAATTTCTGCTGCTGGGTGCATCGGACTTGACTTCTAGTAATTTACTAGTTCAAAATGAGGTTTATGCTGAACACTCCAGTTCCACATTGAATAAAGTTATTGTATTTGGAAAGCAAGCAAGTTGTTTGATTAATGCTTGGACTAATGACAGTAGCTATGGATTTGTGATCTATGTTCCTGTGTGATGGTATCCCGGTCCTTTCTCCTCCCATTCCTTATAAATAACTTTCCCCTCATCCCAAGCAATATCTTCAGTTCCTCTGTAACATCTGCTGAGCCTCCCTGCTCTTGATACATTTGGCTCTCTCCCCAAGTCCCCTAAATCTCAGCTGCTGGGGAAGAAGCAGCTTATATAATAGTTGATTTCAGCACAATACTTGTGCTGATTGGGGACCAAACAAAGCTGATTGTTGCTGTTGTGTGTGTGTGTGTGTGTGTGTCTTCATTTGGGTTAGTTTCCTCTGCACAGATGCCAACCTGTTTTCAAGGCAGCCAACTCCATGTAGAAACACAGGGCAGTGGGCAAAGGTGAGGGGAAGCCTGTAGGTGAGTCAGAGAGCTGCCAGATGGTGAGGTGCTTGGGTCAAATTTAATCTCCTTATCAAAGGAAAATTAAATGTAGAATATAGTGGGAGTAAGGGAGTCGTTGGATATGTGTGTGTCCCTGTTCACAAAGAGACTCTAGATTAGTGGTGCCCACCCATACAACTCCAGTCCTCCCAGCTCCCCCCTCTCTGATGCTGCATGTGGCTCCACTGCCCATGCCCACACCACCATCTCCTGTCCCACAGAATCCTCTCCTCAAAACCCTGCTGCAAGCTCCAGACTCCCCATCCAGCCCAGAGCCTCCCACTCCTATGGTCTCACTCTTCCCACTGCTGCTTCTTCCACAGGATGCTCCTAAGCCCGGAGCACCATGCCCATCTGCTTCTCATGCCAATGAACTCCAGATAGTGGGTCTGCCTCTGATGTGACTAAGCTAATCCATTGCCTCTAGTTCTGCACTTCCCAACAGGCACCTTCATCGACTTATTGGCTGCCACAACTCCTAAGTATGTCCCCTTCCTGGGGCTCCTTGTTTGCTACAGATACCAATATTGTAAGGTGCTCTTGTGCGTGTAAGACCTGTTCACTGAGCAGAAATCTGCACTGGAGTGGAAGTGTGCATTTGAACTCATACAGCTACTGTGGTGATCAAGAAAATGAAGAGCTTACTTTACAAGAGAAAAATATAACATCTTATTAAGTTTTGCACAGCAAGAGGAAGGCCAAGAAGGAATATGATTATACTCCATAAATACTTCAAGGAGGTAAATAGCAGGAAGAAAGAAGAGTGATACAGTCTAAATATTATAGAATAAACTGTCCGTGAGTGAACATAGGTTGGTGAGTTTAACCACCCAAGGCTGAGGCTCTGAAATTGAATGGTAGGAACAAGGGGAAAAAAATATCCTAATGAGATCTCAGGTGGAGTTTGTCAAGTCTCAAGCAAGGCTGGCTGAGGCTGACCATCCCTAGCCCTGGGAGCATGGCAGCTTTCCACCTGTGTCTCACTGCTGCACTATGCCTGTCGGTGCCAAGTGGAGCAGCTTAGGTGCTTCTTAATATGTTCCATGAACACTAATAATATCACTTCACTTTGTGGTATTTCTGTCTATTAAAGTAACCTGCTATCATCTTTGCCTTCTTTTTTTCCAGCAGCTCTGAAATTATTTGATGGTTTTAATTATTTTCATAATGACCCCCAAATTCCTCTCTTGATTAGCTTGCTAGATGAGATTTCCATTCAGTATGTATCCTCTAACTTGGTGTTTGGTTTCGCTGCTAATTATCTCACATTTTTTCTGTGTTAAGCTGCATTTGCCATCTGCTCATCCAGTGACAAAAAATAATGGAAAACCTTTTGAATCCAATTGCAATCTCCTAATTACTGGCACTGTCTCCAGTTGCGTTATTACCCGCAGATTGGAAGATCTTGGGCCAAATAATTGATAAAAAACAGTGAGATTCCTTTGATTTTTGGCTGAGCCATGGTGACACATACTGAGATCCTGATATTTCACTTCCTACTTTGTATATTTTAAGATCCCTGTCTTTCCAAAAAACAAAACAAAACAAAACAAAAAAGTCTGAGTCATGCTTCTCTCAATTTTCATGTATGCTATTGGCACTGTTTCTCACACTTAGACCAAGCTCCTACTGTGAATGAGTATTTTGTTTATCTATGCTGTGAGTGTACTCTCTCCAAGGAATTCATAGGAAGTTAGTAGCACTTCCAGAGAGCCTCATTGTGTCAGTAAGCATGAGCACTTTAATGCAAAGCATTCATTTGTGGTTATGCGTATGTGAACTTTTGCAGATGATTTATAATGCCAATGCTTACAGCATTAAAAAAAATAAAGAGCACCAAAAAAGCAATGAAGTGAAGAAGCCACCTTTATTAATTTTCATATATATATCATTACCTCTTTCTCCACATCCATTGATTCTTTTTTTTTTTTTTTTTCAGCATATATGATTTTGATGTAATTATTTTAAGCCTTCACTTTGGTTCAGTAGTGCTTGTTACCATTTGGTACTGCCTATCTTACTTGACAACAGTTGTGTTCATTTTGCAAGTTGGCCTCTTCTATTCTAGACTGTTACCAAGCTTTTTATCTCGAAGCTTATTCTTGTTCTTTGATCTTGTCTGTATACCTGCTGATTTTTTGCTAGATTTTACAGGGGACAATCTGATTCTTTCATAACAGACTCTCTTATTTCCAATTCAGCTGATCTAGATTTGGAGTTACTACAATAAGGAGGCATACTATGTAAATTTATGGAATGGTTTCTTTCCACTATGGAAAAATATGTCATGCAAGTGTAGCTCGTGCAAGTCATTGGTTTGAGCAGCGTGACTAAAATGTCATGACAAGGACGTGAAATGATAGCAAATGAATATTTATTGCAACATTTAATCTTGTAGATCAGTGATAATGTGCTTTTCCAAAGTTTTAAAAGCTGAGTCTGAGCTTCTAGTAAGCTAGAAGTGAACCAGAGAGCTCTTAAAAAAAACAAACAAAAAACAACACCTGGATTTCCTCAGAGGTACCAGTTCTTTTGTATTCCTAATTATTGCTTCAACAGCAAAATGTAACTGAGCTTGATGTTACCATTTAACAAAAAAGAAATAACAGTTAAATGGTAATTATAAGCATCATATTCGGTGTATGAAATGTGAGGCAAAGCTAATTTGGGAACTGACCTGAAGCTCCATGTGAGAGATTATTTCCTCTCCCCTTTCCAATGCAATTTAACTTTTTCACACATGTATTTCTCCATTCCAATTATTGGTATATTTATTCCAAACTTACTGTTTGATTTGCATAATCAGGTTGAGTTCAATTAGTTGACAAGGTAAGAAAAGGAAAAGGGAATGGATATTCTTTAATTTCCATTATATTATACATTCACTTTATGTATGGGCATTTAAGCATCTCCTATTCTGGGTCCCTTTCAAAGTGGACACATTTTAAAAATTGTATTAAAGAGTATTTAGTTCTGATGAAATCATTGTTAAAAAATCACTTCTTTAAAATCAAATGTATTTAGCTGATGTTTTTCATGTAGATTTGGTATTCCCCCTGTTTATGTGAACATATGCAGTTTCACATCCGTAATTTTATTTTGTTGTTACAAAAATAAATAAATAAATTAAAATAAAATGAAACAAAATAAAATAAAATAAAATAATTTCTTGCTATGGGACCAAGTAGAACCAATCCCAGAAACCTACTTGAGAGCCTTGAGAGCATGGAAAGATAAAAAATACGTATGAAGATACGTTTTATGAATGCTCTCAAAGGACACATTCAGATTCTTTCAGGTAGTTTAGATGCTAAGTGAATTTTTGTTAGATTGTTATTTATGTCATAAAGTTAGGTTAAACAATTTATACCGCAGTACTTCACTCAGGCCAAAGCATTTTTCAGTCTAATGGATAGATTCACGTTGTCACTAGTGCATAGTGCCATTAGATTAGGAAGATTTTTTTAAGGGATTGAGGATATCAAGAATTATACATATTGGGAAACTTTTTCACACTGGGACTCCATCTTAGCTAATGTTATGCTTTTCTGTTTTTCAATCAAATCTGAGGCTTAGCTGATTCCTGAAGGCAAATGGTACTTGTCTAACTACATCACTCAATGACTGGTTTATTTTAAATAAAAATAGAAAAATAGACGTGGTAAGTCATACTCCTTTTTTTCAAGGATAAAGTATTAATTCTGGCAGACAGCTAATTTCACACCTGTGTGTGCCTGTTATTCAACTCTTCAGTGGTATTTCTGTGATTAAGAGAACTTAATATTACCAACTAGCAGTTTGTGGCACTTACTTATGAGTAACTTTTGTATAACTATTTTTCATTTTACATAACTATTTTTCATTTTATTGTTGAAAGCTGGATCTTAACTTTTTCATTGTCTCTTGCAACTAATTCAGTATGATACCCATGGTGATAAGAATCCCCTCCATTTCACATTTTCAGTCATTTACCCCTTAGTTACATCTTGTGTACAATTTAATGGAGGCCACTAACATTGTGGAAATCACAACATTTGTGTGATTATCATCTCTAAATTCATTCCAGTCCTGCAGGTAACCTCACTAAGAGGCTGTTTGAGGGCTCAGTATGCAGAGTACAGTGGAGTTATCTGAAACAAAACTGCATGAACTTTTTGTGACTGAAGGTGATTTTCTCCCATTTAAATATTTGGGCAGAAAAGCAGAGTGGCAGTTCCTTGGAATAGTCTCTGAACATGGGATGATAGATTTTATAAGAGAAACCTCTCATTTAACCTGTGATTTTACATTTTTTTCTTTACATTTGTTTCACTATCTTGTTAGGGAGTAGGGAAAATGTTTTGTTATAATAAGATTGAAAGAGATTTTCTCAGTTACAGCAGAAATTTTACTTGATGGTTTCGGAAAACAAAACAAAACCGATAGTGACCAACTGATTTTGTTGCAAACTCAGGTGACTAATCTGAGAATTTTCAGGCACTTAATAGGGACTAGTGTCTTTTAATAGCCTTGAAAATGATTTGTGATTATCTTGATCTTGTGCTTGACGCAACAAAGCATTTTATTTCCAAAATGCAATAACGTTCAGATGGAGCTAGCAGCAGTATCCTGCCCTTAGGCTGGGCTTGTCCACAAATGTTTGTTCCAATTATGATAATATCAATGATTTTTACTTAATTAGTAGAGTATATTATGCATTTATTTCAGCTCAAGTGCTTTATAAGTATATTAATACCAATGTCTTAAATACTTAGATGGTTTACGCTGGGGTTCTAATTTCAGTGATGTTTAAGAACTGGACAAAGGCATGTTGTAGGAATTTTGAGTGTTTGCACTTCATGTTCCCCAAAGTTTCTAAACAGCATATCCTGATGTGTGGTGTTTATCATTTACAACTAGTACAGGCTAACAATTCACAGTTTATGTAGGCCTCAGGGTTCTTTTTGTTGATTGTGCTCTGTATATAGAGTTCTTACAGCGAAGGTGTGGACTTCTTTGTAGCTAACTATTGAAGAAATCACCAGACCGTGGCAAAAGGGTCAAGGAAGAGAAGGGCTGATCACTGACAGGAAATATTGGCTTGCTGCTGTAATGTGAAAGTTGTGGTTGGCTGCAAACAAGTATCTGTAGCTGTGTACAGGACAGATTCCAATACATAAAGAAGACCACTCACAGAAAGAGAAATAATACTTTTAAATCTGTTGTTTCAACCTTGCTTTTGACTACATAAGGCTAGATTTATGACCATTTCTGAAAAAAATTCAAACTCATTTAGTTGCTGTATTCCACTGTATTTCAGTTTTAGCTTCTTCCAATGTTTTTGCACTCTCAGCTCCTCAATTCTTCATCTTTTTGTCAAAAGATCTCCAGTTCTTACTAATGTTCATTTTGTTGCAACTGGAATTTTGGATTGTTTCTGCTTTTGAATGTTTGCCATTCAATACAAATTTTCCAGATGTGCCCAGTTTCAGTTGTTCCTGGATAGGGGTTCTGGACAGGTGTGGAGCCTCACTGTGCCATATTAAGTGATGAGCTCAAAGCTGAAGTTAGTAACTGTGTCATAGAAAATGACAATTTTTATTTTTTATGTTAAACCAACTAAAGAGTTTCTGTTACCCTGAAGAAATCTTTATTTTCTATTGCAAAAGCTAAAATTAAGTACTGTTATCATTTTGAGTTCAGGTCTGAGTCCCACAGTGAGCCCTCTGTGTCTTTGGAATGGTTTTGACAGCAGTCATGTTCATTAATCCAGTAAGATAGAAATGTTTGAACACATCCGTGGTCTTTTTCTGAGAGTGTTCAAGTACATTTTAGTCTGCTCTCTCTTAAAAAGTTCCTATACCATGTTTATTAACACTTGTTTGGTGACAAAGGGCTATACAGATTTTTTGTTGTTGCTGTTAATTAAGTTCAGTGTTTGGCACTATATTTGCATTGCAGATACACTTAGCAATGTCATTAACAAAGGCATTGTAGACTGGTGAAGACAGAAAACCTTTGACAGGATAGCTCAGGGCTTATATAAACGAGTTTGTTCCCTCACAGCATGTACTGACAAAGAAATCCATAGTGGCTTCCTTCTCTACACAATAGAAATGGCCTATAGTCTATATCCTGGTCTATACCTGTTGGGAGATGTTACACATCAGAGTTTACTGCTATAACCTCCTCAAGTAGTCATTTAGCATGTGAAATCACTGCACATTCGAGACTGGACCAGTTCAAAGCTTTAGCTGTATATCAGTCCTTCCATGTTTGAGGGCCCTTTTATTGGGATTTCTGCAGTGAGTCTTTGCAGCAGTGAATGCTAGCTGCATACTGAACTGCATTAGTACAACTAGCAGGTTTTAAAGCAGGTAATTATTCCCCTTTTTTCAGCATTTGAGGTGCTGTGGATGGTGCCCAGTTCTAGACCCTGCCCAACTATAAAACAGACAAATTGGAGTGTGTCCAGAGTACAGCCACAAGAAGGTTATGGTACTGGAGCACGAAGTGCACAAGGAGACAATGAGGAGACCTGCATTTGTTCAGCTTGAAAAAGAGAAAGCTAAGAGGAGAACAGTGCTAAGTGCTGTTCTAAGCTGCTCAATGGTCATTGCAGAGAAGATGGAGCCAGACATCTGATGCAGCCAGGCAATGTGCAGAGTGAAAGGATGAGGAAATGTATAGATATTGCAGCAAGGAAAACTGCAATTAGACAAAAGGTAAAACTGACTCATGGTGAAGGTGATCAAACACCACAACAGTTGGCTAGAGAAACTGCTGGTTCTCCTTCCTAAAGGGTTTTTGAAACAAAGTCCTGAGCAATTGAATGTCACTTCGACAGTGCTCTGTCTTGAGGGCTAGACTCAATAGGTCTCTTCCAACATGTATTGTTCTAAGTCAGTATATATTACTGAGTTTACATGAAGGACATCATTCATTGGTCTTGGACAGCAAGCATTGCCTTGCCCTAACACGATGACTTCTTGATGACTTCATCTCTTTTCATATTAAACTCAGTTTTACCCCTTCAAATGGTTGCATCATGGCGTTTCACACCTTCTGTATACCCTAGATATTTCAAATGGCCTCCTTAAATCTATTTGCCAGCTCCCCACTCCCTTCAAATCTCTTTTAAATCTGATTTCAATATGAGAGATAAGAATGAGAAAGGTGAGAAAAAATCAATTTAACCTTCACAGTATGTGACCCAGTCTATAATGGTGCTGTCCCATCCTATTTTTTTTGCTGTCTTTCTATCAGGATCTTTGTTATATCACATTCAGCTTGGTTTTGTACCATTTTTACTTGTTCTTAGGAAATTTTTAGTGAAATCTCACAAAGTGAGAAAAGTAAAAGAAGTGGGAAGGAAATGACAGAAAGGGAAGAATGGTGATTGACAGCGTAGTAATTTTTTGCATTAGTATGCTGTTGAGGTCTGACCTTGTGTCCACTGTAATCTGCTGAGACTTGCCTTGCTTCCAGAGGGGCTTTGAAGCAAGCCTGTGGTGCAGAATGTCTTCAGTTTGGTGTTTCACAGAACTCCCATAGGGCCACACTTACAGTTTTTTGGCTTCCTACTTGGTGCTTCTTATAAAGATGCAGCAGTGTGATTAGCAAGCTGGTAAGTTTTTTTTTCCCCACAGTTTTGAGAAGGATGACACTTCAACCATAGAATGTCAAATACTGGAAAATGAGTATAAAAATGAGAAAGTGTGCTAAAGCACATACATTTTATTATGATGTTTACAGCTGCTCCTCTAAAAAGAATTTGTGTTCAGATCACCAAGAGAAACATTAGCATGTTTTGTTTCTTGAGTGGTTTATATTTTACTTTTTATCATCTACAGTTGCATTTGTTTTCCTATGAAAATATTTGAGTGCCTGGTCTCATCATTCTTTTCTGAAATCTCTTCTGGCTTGGTTAACGCACATGTAATGTATAAACTCCATATGGAGAAGGATCTGATATGCAAATACTGTGAACAGGTTCTGGCATTGCTTTGAGCATAAACTTCATATATATATATATATATTTTATCTGGAGGAAATAATAGGCTTTTAGTGCTTGCTTTATACATTTGGTTGGACATCAATTCGTTTGCTCAAAATGACACAAAATCAGCTGCCAGGTTGGTTGATTTTTTTCTTCTCCTTTCAACTCATTCTATTTTAATAATGGCTATTCTGTACTCTATTTTTATTTGAAGTTCTTTCAGTCTCTTCTCTTCCCAGGGTTACTCATTTCCCTTGCGCTATCTTTCCCAATATAACCCAGCTGCAAGTCTATCACAGGCAGCAGCTATTTTTCTATTATATTTTTCTGTTTCTCCAAAACTCTAGTGCATATTTGTTTTTCCCACCCCCAAGACATGATCATGAGCAATGAAAGGCCCTTTGTTATGAATAGTCCAGTTAAAAGAAAAGATTCAAGAAAGCTGTTTCCTATGGCAGAAGTTGCAAACTTGGGGAAATCTCCTCTGGGGAGCAGCGAGCAGTGAGAAGCAGGCAGGTGCTCAGGAAAGCAGGCTTTTACACTCAACAAGAACTGCTTGTAGAAATGGTTCCAGAGGGATTAAATGCATTTCCTGGCCACAGCTGTTACGAACTGTTGCTGTTATGGTCCTTTTCAAAAAGTTCTACGAGATGAATTGACTCCTGGTAGTTATTGTTACATTTCAATTCTACTTTTATTGCAAACAAAAAAAAGGAGATTAAGAAGTATGCGTGTCTGTACGTATAGATTTGTAATTCCTTACATTTCTTTTGGCTACATAACTCACATGAAACTTTTTAATTCTTCTGTGACTGTTCAGGGACAAGGGCCCTAATAGAGTATGAGTCCAAATATACTTAGATTCTGTTCTTTTAGCACTATTTACCAGCACTCCATTCACTGTAAAGAAATAGATTGTTTTGGCATAGAGTCGTTTTGATTATTTTTGCCACTCCGTAGTTTCAAACAAGAAGTTTTAAGGAGATCCTGGAAGTCTTTGTGGATTTCTCTTTGTTTACATGGATTACATGGATTGTGTGAGCAGGGCCCTTACTACAAAGGTGGGCCAGAAAAATATCCTTTAGCATTATAATTTCATTTTGATGACAGCAAGTACTCAAGGTTCCTCTGTCAAATCCCTGTTTATAAGGATGAAGTGAGATCTCTTTTTATGCTAGAAGATAGCGGTGCCCAAAATTAGGCTAATGGCATGCTTACCACTATAAAAGCTTGCAGAAGGGTAACAATGGAAGGGTTTAGGTGGTTTACCGTGTTCGGTGTGGAGCGCTTTAAGACATGGCTAAGTTGGAAAGAGTCCAGAGGAGGACAGCAAAGATGTGATGGCTATTAGAGACCACAGCTGGAAAATTTGAATGAGCAAGGCTTAGAATAGTACAAATCAGACTGTAATAAAACAATGAGTATCTGAAATAGAATCTTTTTTTGAGCACATTAAAATTTTATTTTCTATCTACATAGTCAAAACCAATGCCTGTTGGTGCTATTTAGGAAACATCTATCTAACTGAAAAGATAATTTAGCAACAGAGGTAATTTAATTGGAGACGATATTCCCCATCATCAGAAGTTTTTTGGGGAACATTTTAGAAAGAAAATATATAGGGAATTACCCTAGTGTACTTTGCAGAAGGTTGGTCTAGATGGGTTTTGTAGGTGTCTCTCAATTGCTTACCTACATGGATGAGTGCACACAGAGTGGGAGGTGTCAAGAGAATTTGCTCTGGATTCGTTGTGAAGCAAAGAGAATGATTGTGAAGGAGAGATTCTTGGCAGACGTGAGAAAAAACTGCAGTGTATCCTATAGATTTTTCACATCAATGTTTCACTTGCTGGTATTGTGCAACAGATATTAACAAGAGGAAAAGACACAGAGAAGGGCAAAATGCATAGGAGAAACAAATAGGCATAAAAATAGAGAATAAAAACGCAGTTCATAGTACAGTTGGCTTTAATTGCCATTATTATAGCCATGTTTGTATACATGTATTACGCTAAAATCCTAAAATTTATTGGAAATCTTACAGCTAGCTTTAAATTAGGCCTTACTTTTTGGCTGCCTGAAATCTCAATATCCTGCATAGCTATTCTGTGTCTCTAATTTTTTGCAGGGTTCCATTTCATCAGCAGCAGTAAAATGGTATAAAAAGACACTAATGAAACAGCATGCGAAACTGCTGTATTGCCACTGCAACCAGTGAAACGAAAATCTTTCAACTATTATCTGCTATATTTTTTACTGTAGTTGATTATTTTACTGGAGTTTTCACAGCATTTAAAAAGATATATATTACTAGTTTGCAAAAATGAGAAGGGGAAAAAAGAAATCTGAGAATTGTTTTCTGTGAGGCCAACAACATTGTGCTTGTAGTTAGATTTAAAATTGTACAGAGAAGGGTGGCTGCAGAGGGCCTATGGTAGTGTCAGACTGAAAGAGAGACAGAAAAGGCTTACAGATCTGAAGCAAGGATATAACACTGAATGTGTGCTGTTATTCACGGGGCATTCAGAAGGACTGAGAGTATGTATTTCCTGAACATGATGCTGAGGGGACAGGTTATCCCCAGTACTGTTTCTGATCTTTGCATATGAGATCTTGCCATACTATAGCTTCTATATATCTATATCAAAACTCATCCAGGTCAGACTCTATAATCTAGGTAAACCCCACTGAGAGTATAGAGTACTTCAAAGTGTAGTTAGGAAAAATACTTCCTTTAAACAGATTTCAAACGTTACCAATACTCTTTTGGTTTAGTCTTACTATGTTACATAACCTGCATAAGCACTTTAAATAGTAATTTATTCATAATGTCTATTGCATGTCCTTCTTTTGGCCCATATGTAGTTTTCTTTATCATAACCCTTTATAGTATAGTGGATTTTACTGTATATACAACAACTGTACCTAAAAAGCTATTCACAATGCAAAGGAAGGTGAAAATGTTTAGTGGAATAATTTATCTTTGTTCTAATTTAAAACGGAATGTTGAACTCAGCTGTTTTGAGGAAGGATGTCGTCTTTTATGTAACTGGGTTTATTAATTTTAGTTTTACTTATTATGTTAGACAGGAAAAACTATCAAAATAAAATTTGTTTGATTTGGGGGAAAGAAACAACTCATGTCTTTATGATAAATCTGTTTCTTCAGAACATCTTTCCTGTGACCTATTTTGTCAGCAAGTTCTTGTATCTGGAAAGATTGTTTCTGTTGGCTAGCCAATTTCAAAATGATAGAGTGAGATTAATAATATGAATACAATATTTCCTTGTTCTATTGATTTATGGGGCCCCAAATCTCCAAACACTCACCTATCTTAGTCATTTCACTTCTAAGAACAATGACAAAAGTTTCTCACATGTATGAATGTTTGCAAGAATGAGCATCTTTAAGTGAAGCTGATAAGCAATGTGTTGAAAAGAAAGAATATCTCCTGTGAATGCATCATTGGAATACTTTAGATGAATCAGATATCTAGAGGCATGATCCATTAATAGGGAATAGTAGAAAGAGAGGTTAAGACATATTCTTTTCTGAAATGTAGTAACGGATCATGTCCCTTGCTCTATTCTGTTACAATGTGCAGTAGCTTAAGCATTTTCACTTCAGACTTCATTTCATCCACTGTGGGCATACAGAAGTTGCCTGAGGCTGAGATTTCATGACTCCCCTGAGCTGATCCATGGTCTGGTGACTCCTGGAAACAACAGCCTTGGTCTGCCTCATTGTGCCAAGATTCCTCCCTTGTGCCATACATTAGCAGCAGGATAATTGCCAGGTGACTTGAGGCAGGGGACTGATCTTATTAATACTTCATTTTATTCTTTTGCTCCTTTCTGTAGTAAGTAGGTTACATACAGGCTGACTGCATTCTCCCATTGAAAATGGTAAAGCTGCATGGTGGGCTACAGCACAAGGGGTCTTATCGGCAGGTTGAGGACATTTTGCATCGAGGTCTGGGACCCAACATACATGAAAGAGGTGGAGCTCTTGGAGAGGGTCCAGAGGACAGCCACGAAGATGATCAGACGGCTGAAATGCCTCCTGTACAAAGGCAGGCTGAGGGAGTTGGGCTTGTTCTGGGCTGTGAGGAGAACTCATTGCAGCCTTTCAGTATTTAAAAGGGGATTATAAAAAGGAGGAGAATCAACTTTTTACAAGGTTAGACAGTGACAGAAAAAGGGGGGATGGTTTGAAGGTCAAGGAGGGAAGGTTTAGATTGTCAGGGGGAACTTGTTCACAGAGAGGGTGGTGAGGTGCTCAGAGGCTGCTCAGAGAGACTGTGGATGCTTCGTCCCTGGAGGTGTTTGAAACCAGGCTGGAGGGGGCCCTGGGCAACCAGGGTACCAAATCTGGAGGTTGGTGGCCCTGCTTATGGCAGGAGGGTTGGAACTCAATGGTCCTTCGGGTCCCTTACAACCCAAGCCATTCTGTGGTTCTATTCTGTGATTGTTCTTTCCCTCTGGTGAGACTACACCTGAATATACTACATTCGGTGTCTGGGGATCCTTGCTTCAGGAAACACAAGGAAACATTGGAGGGACCTAGCAGAGGGCCTTCAGGTCAGGGGACTTGACCTACAAAGAAAGTACTTGAAGAAGCTGGGCTTATTTATTCCCGTGGAGATCCACTACCAGCCTACATATGTATAGAATTATGGAAGTGATAAGAGTCAAAGTCTTTTTGGCAGTTGTACAAAAAGGAAGAGAGGCCACAATCATCGAGCAATTCAGGTAGGACAGTAGAAGGCTGAAGCAGTAGGCTGTCCAGTGAGGCTGTAGAAACTCCATCCCTGATGGTTCCCAGGATGTGGCTCTCAAAGCCCCATCTGAGATGAATTTGGGTGGAGCAGCCTTATTTCAGCAGAACGCTGAGCTAGGAGATCTCAAGAGCTGACTTCAGTGAACATTTCTGTATGGTCCTAAATATTACTGTGAAGACAGAGCCTATGTGTAAGACCTGTTGCAACAGACACAAAAAAGTATTTACTTGCAAAAAGTGATTTACTTTATCCTAAAATAGATTTCCATTAATTAATAAATCTTTAAATATTAATTTATATTTGAGGCACGAATGAGAGCATGATAGGCGATCTACCCATCCTTAGGTCACATGTACCTCAGCCTCAGTATTGTCATTTCACCTGATGGAGTGGTAACTTTTTACACTGCTGTTATGTTGTCGATTGCTGCCATCCCAGAGCTGAAGTTTAAATTGGATTGAAATCAAAAATTCCAAATTAATTCAGGTATTTAGTAGTTGGATATCTTTTTGAGAGAGCTTTTCTACCACGATGCTGCAACTTAATTTCAGAAGGAAAAAAAGAGATAAACTTCAAGACCCAGCTTTTGTACAAGATTTCTGTGTTTATGAAAATTGTAAATGTACAAAAATCTGAGTGTGATATTCAGATAGGCTTGGAAATTTATACATGGAGTTGTTCAACAATTACCAGAGAATGTGTGGATCTAATTAGACTTAATCGTTTCCCACATCATATGGAATGGGAAGAAGCACCTAGCTTCCCCATAAACACAGGACCTTAAGCAAACACCTGGAAGAAAGCCAAAATAAGTGGTTGTCCATCAGTGCTTGTGCAGAGAGCTGGCAATCTTCTGAGCAACTGCACCAGTCTTATCTGTAAGCCTTATTTTGAGTTAGACTATTGTGCTACAGATTTCCAACAGTGCTGTGGTGTATTAAGGTCCTTGAAAGCCTCTAGAGGAGGGCACCAAAGCCCTCCTCTAGAGAAAGAAGAGCTTTCTCTAGAAGAAAAGAAGAGCTGGGGCTGGCTGAGGACATGGGGGCTATCTACGAGAAAAACGGGCTATGTGGTGACCTCGTGGCTCTCTCCAGCTCCTGAAGAAGGAAAGCAGAGGGAGGTGCAGAGACCTCTGATGCTGGGAAGTAATGGGAGCATAGGAATGGCACAGGGGAGAATCAGCCTGGGCATTGGGAAACCCTCCTGTACTGCCACAGCAGTCAGACATTGGAACAGGCTTCCTAGAAAGGCATTTGATGCTCCATGCCTGTCAGCGTGCAAGAGGCATTTGCATAATGTTGTTAATAAACTTCAACTTTTGCTTAACCCTGGACAGGTCAGGATAGGTGAAGCAGATGAACTTTCCAACTGAACTGTTCTGATTGGGTACTGGCAGTGAGGTACATTGATGGGGAGAAGAGGGAAGCTATTAATTTCTGCTGTTGAGTGGGGACCTTTGGAGAATGCTGCTGAGGGCTGCAGAAAGTGTCAGGCAATCTCTTTGGGCTGTATTGAACCAGTGAAGCAGTTGTTAGCAGGACGTAGAGGATCAGCAAAAAGCCACGAGTTCAGAAACTGAGATCCAGCTTGTTCTTCCTTATCAATCAGAACAATAAAGCGCAGACAGGCAGTCCCTCTCAGTCAAACCTCGGAAAGTCTTTGAATTAAAAGTGAAAAAAATCTCTACGCTGTTTCCTCTGCATCACTTCATATTGCGACAAGTGCATTTTTCATCCAGCAGTGGAGGAAACAGCCCTGTGCAATCTGCCACTAACTTTTTATGCTTTTTGCTGGTGGATTTTCCCAAGATGGCCATTGGGGTGCTGTTTGTAGTTTGTCATTGCCACTGGATCTGTCAAAAGACCAGTCAACAGCATGTCTCACAGTGCCGGCCTGCATCAAAATTAATTCCTCTTTTTTATTTTTTTTTACTGCAACTTTATCCTGCTTTAAAAACTGTGGTCTGCCTAACAACAATAGTAGAGTTGCCTAAATAAACATTAGAGGTCAAATAATCTCAGTGTATACCTTTCCTATTCTATGTTTCCGTTGGTCTCCCATTTGGCATTTAAGGACAGAATAAAATATCAGCAGGCTTTTGAGTGAAGGGATTTGTATATAACCAGGAGCATTAAACTGTTGGCTTTTTTGTTCTTAATTTATATTAAAATATACATACGTGCATGTGCCTGTGTGCATGTATATTTGCTTCAGAATACTTCGTGCTGTCGGAGTTAGCATTTTTCATCTGAGTGTTAAGATGAAGATTCCAGGTGGTTGCGACTGTAAAATACACTGCATTGCCTTGAAGTAAGACTTTTTCCAGCATTATCAGTTATCTGCCAACTTGATTGCAGTCCCTGTGATTTCATTTGATTCTGTTACCTGGGTTCTAAATAACAGCTTTGTTTTTCAGCTTCATACTAACACCTGAAAAAATTAAGCTCAAGCAGAGAGTGCTTAAAGTGTTTCTTCTGTGTGTGTACATCATGCAATGTAATTTTTAAGACAACTTCCAAATAGTAATGTATAAAGAAAATAATAATTGCACATTTAGAGACTGTGTGTTTATTATAAAAAAGCTGTGCTCCCCTCTTTTCTATACTTGAACATTTTGTATAATATCACAGCACCTTTATGCAGACTATTTGACTTATTCATTTGCGTGGAAGGACTTTTAAGTCTTTTATGGTAAAGGAATATAATAACTTTGTCACTTTTACTGTTTACTGCCTGCAGTGATAAAATAAGAGGCTTAAGCATTTTAGAGTGGCTGCTGTCACTGACCTGCAGCTACCAATGCAAGAAGTTACACTGAACCCAGAAGTCCTGCTACCTGCATTTATTTGATTGGAATATGTGGAGGTGATAGTTACATAAATATAACTAGTGACTTTTACAGTTTGGTTTAGAAAATGTTTTTTGCAGAAACTATTTCAAAAGTTATGTTGCAACTGTTAAAGAAATAGGTGCTGAAAATGGAATTGCATTTTCCATGCTAACTCTGAGTTCCATAAGTTTTGTTTTATTTGGAGGTGGTTATGACTTCATAACTCTACACCACACAGATCTTAAAAACAAGAAATTATAATGTTTCTCTTTTCCTTTTCAGAGTCACAGTGTACACTCTGTGGGGAGCCTGAAGGTGAGCATGTTTTCCTCTTCATATTTTTCAAAGCAACTAGTGGTGAATGCTTGACTCAGATGACACAAGTGAGAGAGATTGGAAATGGTATCTGAATGATGAGAATGAATGAAATACATTCTTCCCTATGTTAGATGGCAAAAATAAATCGAATTAAGCTGAGTAAAGCACACTATGTGCTCCAGGCAGGAAATATCTTAAAGGACAAATATTCCATTAGAGCAAAAATGGAAATATTTACTTCTTATTCTTTTGTGTGTTTGTCAAACTCATTTGGGGTAAGAGACAGTGCGAAAAGACGTCTAAGGACATCACTTTACAGATGGAAAACAAAGGGATTGGTCATAAAGGGAAATGAGAAAATGTTTTTATATTTGATATGATCTACAGAGAACAGAGAGGCGAATGCATTTTAGCAGGTGAATGAATAAATATTACTTTTAAAATAAGGATAATTAAGCAATAACTGTTATGCTGTGCAAATATATGTCCAAGTGAATATGTTTGGTGGTTGTTATTTGTCCAAGTGATGAACTAAATGACAAGGTGAGACCCACACTTTACCTAAATAAACACTGCAGTAATGAGACTATGATTTTTGAGGCAAGTCATTACTGTAGAAAATCTTTCTCTCTCCTCTTTCTTCTGTCTTTCTCCTTTACACACATACTGGTGCTGTTTTAAGAAAATGTCAAAAAAGTTAACCTTAGTTTCAGATCAACCATCTGGAGTGATTCTAAGAAAAGCAGTCCAAAATAGTAAATGTAACTGCTGAAGCGAAGTATATTCTTAAAAAAAAATTACAGATTATGCATTCTTCTGAAAGAGGTTCAGCTTTATATCTTTAATAGATTCTGAAAAACAATTCAAGCTTTTAACTTTCATAAATTTAGAGAGAAGTTAACGAGATGAACTCTGGAATTGAAAGACTCTGAGACCTTGCAGCTTGTGATATAACTCAGTGCATTTATCATCCATTATCTGCTGAAAGAAAAATTGCTTTAGATTTTCTTTGGACTTTGCATTCCTTTTATAAATAGCTGTTTCTTGTTTAGTTTGTTTTCATTGTGTTATATTTGATAATTTCATAATACCACAGATACATACATGGGACGGAAAAGACAGATGTTTATTTGCCTTTTATGAGATATACCTTTCATGTTAGGGCTGTCCAGCTTGGGAGTTATACACTGGATTAGTTCTCCATTATTGCATACTATTCCTTCTTTATAGTTCTCCTCTCTTTTTGTTACTGTTCTTTCATACTTCTTCCACATTTCAAATATCATGTATAAGGATGGTTTAAAAAGGCAATTAAAAAAAATAGTAAAAATATGTAACATGTATGCAACTAAAACGATGTAGTAAAAAAATAATGATATGTTTTGCTGAAGGAATGGTCCTCAGGAACATAACACTGTTTTCAGTTGTGTAGAAATGAACTTTTCCAAGACTGATGTCTCTTGGATCACCAAACTCCCCACTCAAATACAGCATTTCTGTAATGCTGCTTATTAGTTCTATGAATTCTCCCCTCTATGTGAGGGGCAAAGTTTTGGCAGTCAGTTCTGTAGTTCAGGGAGCAAGTTTGTTTATCTGCACACAGTGCCGCACATCTGCAGGACAATTTAGATGCATGTTTTACAGAATAAAAAATATCTGCTGTGGGAGGGACATGTAAATTATCAAGAATAAACATTTAACATCTCAGTCATTCAGAGGTATTGCCTGTGGAATTTCTAGCACACATCCGTGTGCATTGTCCCCCTCTGCAGCCAACCTAAAGAGAAAGAGTTGGTCAGCACTGAGGTCTCTGTTTCAGTTGTCTTTTGTATGAACTGCAAAGGCCTACATGCTTCAGAAATTATGGGCTTGGTCTGTGCTTTATGTTAGATGCCACACCTGTCAGTGTGATCTGTTTGAAAACCAAGGACCCCATTTTATGCTGGGAGGAAACGATATTTGCAGAAGGCCGAGGTAGTGTTCTTGTTAAATCCCATGAGTGCAGCTACTTTGAGTTGCTCCACCTTCCAGAAGTTCATAGCGAGGACGTTTTTTCAGGCAGGTGACAACTGTTTCCTTTGTGAATGTACCCTTCATCCGACAGGTTACATTGTCATGGTAAACACTGCGTTTTGCTCCTGCTCAGCTTTGAAATGAGAATGGCATGTTACAGAAGTGTCTGACTTGAGTCTTTGTGACAGTCAGCATACTGTTAGAAAGGTGATGCAGTCATGAGATGTTTCAGCACAGTGACTTCCATTAATCCTCCAGCAGATGTTTCTGTTGTAACTCCTGTCAGTTATTCACAGAAGTTCATGAAAGGATCATATTAATCAAGATAATTTGCTATATTACCAAAACAGCAAAGCAGTTAATTTTGTGGCTGTTAAGATTTCAATGGACCATTCTTATCTTCTCAAAGACTATGAAAATGACAACTTCTCTTCCAGACCTATTTTATGTCCTATACAACTCCACTAGTGACTTACTGGTTCTATTCATGGCTTGGACTTTTTCTTTCTTCAGTATTTTCTGATCCTTCTGTTTCTTTCCTTCTTAAAGATAAATAGACAGTACTGTACAATATCAGCATTTTCAGCTTCTTGATAAAAAAGCCACCTCTCTGGCTGCTTTGTAAAACAAGATTTATCTGACTACTTAGGTCTGGAAAAATTGGTGCTAAAGAGGACTACCACTGTGCAGAGCTGATTCTAGTTAAGCGTGAGAATTAACATAAATTCTGGTTCTGTCCAGCATTTTGGTCTCGGAAAAAATAATACAAAAAAAAAGAAAAAGATCTGATGATTTAACTTGCCTTAGGAAATCCTTTAGCCACTGGAAACATAGTTGACTGGATTCAGGTAAAACATCACAGTGTGCTCTGCTTCTACTTAGACACTGCTGTCCTAAGACAGCATGGTTTTCTCCAAGTAGTGGCTGCTGGCAATCATGGGGGCAGAACACTGGGAACACTGGCCTTTGATATGACCCTCTGTTGATGTTCTTATGGGCGTGTGTTCTTATCCGTAAGAGATTAAAATAGTCTTTTTTAAATCCATTGAAGTGAAAGCCCATGTTAGCTCTGCTGATGGTTTTAAGATTTCTCTACTGTGAGTGGGGTGCTGATAACAATCTCCAGTTTATTTAGAAACATTCTGTGATGTAAATGAACATCTCTGTGAAGAAGTCCCGATGCGTTATGAGAGTAATAGAATACTCACAGCAATTAGGCAAAGACTGTGGAGTAGGTAGTGACAGTTCAGCCTACTGTTCACCCTGTTATCTGGTACCTCTTGATCTTGCAGTGTATGTACAGACTCTAATATGCATTCCTCATTCTACTGCAGAAATGATGTGGCAAATGTCCTTGCAATTCCACAGCATTTAATAGTCAAGTCTGGCTCTCCAGAAAGATACTGTCGTTCAGTAAGGCTATGAGTAACAGTACTTCTGTACTGTGATCTGTGCTAACTTTAACAGCATAGAAAGAAGACTTAACTTTCATTATGAACGGTTCAGTCATTAGCTCTAATTAAGACAACAGTAAAATCAAAATAAAAATATGAATACTTGTAAGGAATGAGATGGAGAGTACAATGCAGTGTGTTAAAACACCACCTTTGCATAATGGAGGTACCCCAGTCTGAAATACCAAGCTGAATCTTTACTACCCCTACCACTGGTAAAGAACACAGAAAAGAGAGTAGGAGTCTAGACGTGTAGTTGATGCAGATATGTCAGGAGCAGTCTTAAGTGAATGAACGTCAAGATGGTTTGCTCTGTGTTATTTAGAGATGATAAGAATCAAAGAAAACAAAATGCACCTACTGCATTTTCTTGATAAATGATGCATCCCACTTCTGCATGGGATCAGGAAAACCATATGTTCCAGTTTTTAAATATATCCCAACAAATTAAAAACAAGTAAAAAAATTAAATTAAAAAAAAAATAAAAACAAGTATAGCTCAGAAGGGCAAACACAGTTGTGGGATTTACTTCCATGATGTGACTTTTGCAACTGTCTTAACTTAGGGCTGTCTGTTTCAGTGAACAGTATGACTATTGCTATGGATAGGAACAAGTCTAACTATTTTCAGTAATGTTTTTATGCAAACAAAATAACAACCTCTTTTTTAATAGATAAAGGAGATGATGCCCCTATGCATAAGGTATTGCTTCATAAACCATTTATTCATTTTTGGTTTTAAAATTTGTAACCAAATGCCCTGATGGGCCTTGTCTGTTCTGGGAATCTTCATGTCCCTTCTATTATGGCCTAGTTTACATTTGAAAGCTAAGATGCCATTATTTTGTCTATCTCTGAGAAGAAATGAGTTTGTGCAAAATTGTATCAAAGTTAGAAGAATGCCAGAGAGTATGCGACTCATTTACCCATGCACAATTTTATGTCTGTTAAATATGAAAGGCTTTTTAATAGGATTCAATGTTAAGGATGCAATTAAGCAATTTTTTTTAAGTAAAATAATTTTTGAGTGTTTCATACTCCAAACAAATGGCACTGTTGAATTGTGTGCATTCACTCAGAAGATGCATGAAATATTCAGTAGAATTTGGGAAATACAAGTACTGTAACTTTTAAATGTAAATAATTGACAGGAACAACAAAAAGCTTTTTCTGGAGGAAAATATGACTTTTTAGGATATGTACATGTAAATGTCAATATCAGAGTGGTGCATTTGCTGCAAGTGCAGTTAGATTTGGTGCCATCTGTACACCTTGTAATTCTCACATGTTGGAGTTTGGAGGAAAATAAGTTTTTTTTTCCTTTATTAACCTAAGAAATTCTGGCCATAAGTAGTTCAGAAAAGTATCTGAAAATCTGTGATATATTTTCATTTTGGCAGTACCACATCTGTGTACTTCTGTCTCCAATAAAGACATTTTCCTTGGTATCTAGTGAAAAACTATTACAGGCATGTTAATAACCCCAGAGAACTTTGCTGATCTTCATTTCACTAATCTTCATTTCGCTAATCTTAACATGCAGTAATCAGCACTGAAAACTGGCAGTTTTACTACTGTCACCAGTGACATTCACGAGTCCTTAACTCTTCATTTTTTTATACTTATTCTGTATTTGCTACACCAGCAATTATCAATAAGAAAACCTGAATTTTTCTGTGGAGGGAAAGTGCAATTCACAACACATAATCCTGACATTTTCCAGGAAACAATAACACATAATAAAATCTACTTTGCCTAATTTTAATATTGCTTATCTCCACACTAGTTATAAAAAGATCCTTATTATTTTTTCAAATTAGAAAGAATTTATTGTTCTGTAAATGTACCACTAAAATAGTTACATAGGTTACTGTTCCTGCTATCACCCTAATGACAACTTGTCATTATTACTCGAGGTGATCAACATATTTCCACCTTTATTCTGTCCATTATGAAAGACTTTAAGGAAATACAGAGCCAAGGACTTAAAATGAGTTTTGCTTTGATCTGCTTGCATGCCAGCTCCTTGGTCTGCAGTAGCAGTCCCATTCATATGCCAGTGTGAGCTTCTTTGCTATAATTTTAATAATGGGTTCTGGTAAAATCCCTGATGGTATGAAACTTTCTCCTGATCAGGGTATGGCTAATATGTCTGTCTTCTCTTTTTGCTTTTTGGCACTACTCTCAAAGCAAAGTGCTTTGAATTTTCAACTTCCTGGAAAACTTTTCGAATTGCATAGAAACATATTGCTATCTTTCTTCATTGTACAGTGTGTAGATATTGAATATATATATTTTTACATGTAGAGCTTAAGGAAATACACGTTATGCTAGACATTTTTTACAATAAAATAATCAGCAAAATTTGAAGAATTCGTGAATCTAAATATTTTTAAATCTCTTAGTAGGCTAATGTGTCAGATTTTACTCATCAGTTTCCTTAGGATAACAAGGCACAGTATATTCACAGTAACTGTTATTCTGGTGTGTCATGATTGTTAGGAAGTAGTTACAGTATGGTTTTATTCAAACAGTATTGAACAACACTACTGAGAAACATGATGCTATTGTATTTTCATGTCTGCATTTGAGCAAAAAAAAACAGCAAAAGTTTTTTATTGAGCATCTGCTACAAAGTTAGTTGCAAAGAAAGCACACAGTGATTGGTTGCACTTGAAGTAAGATTTCAATGTGATCCCTTCTAAGCTGTATAGTTTACATTCATATAGTTTGCAAACTTGTAAGGTTATATATGGCATTAGTAATACAAATACTTGTCAACAACAAGGAATAAATTTGCACATTTTATTTGCTTGTTCTGGAGTCAATAATGAGATATTTTAAGGAATAGAGCCAATATAAGCCAGGTGTAAGATAGTCTCTCTTTTTATGTGTTTGCTTTATGGAACATATTGTGGTAACTGAAGATCAAAGTCTTAAAAAAAAAGAAAAATATTCCCAAGTTTCTTTTATATTAGAAAAAAAGCAGAAATTTTCTTGAAAAAATTGTTTTCCAGGCCTTTATTTGTCACTTACATTTAGAATAAATTAAACTAATTTTGCAGCAGTTTCTCCTTCTCATATGTATGTGAAACATCTGCACTCAAAACAGCATTGGTTGTTCTTGTTTTTTTTTCATCTACTGTTTCACTCTCCTGGGTTGTGCAAACTAAAAAAAGCTGAAATTTAATTTGGACAAATACGATGTAATCCCAAATGCGGACAGTTGTATTTCAACATTCATTCTACACTGTTGTGATTAAAAAACTCAACAAAAACAAGCATGAAAATCATCTCATCTTTCCTGCCTCAATGTGAATGAGTAAATGGAAAGCTCATTTGATATATGCATGGGAAGAGCTGGTCTCGAAGCTCATAGTCACTGCACGCTTTAGGTTGCATGCAGCTTTAGTAATGTGAATATCCCCTTTGTCAACAGCTGCACATTATTTAGTCCTATACAGGTCAGGATTTAGGCATTTGCTTGAGTAGGAGCAAATATAAGCAAGGTTAGTGTAGTCTTAAAGATGTTGGTGTTTTATATCACCTTTGAAATAGGATTCTGTATGTTTAGGAATGCACATTTCTTTTCATTGCTCTTATTTTGCTAGCTGTTCAGTCTGTTTTTATATTGAATGGTGTGTCCTTTTTGAATGGCCGTTGGTATTTGTCAGATTTGCTGTATGTTAATTTCTGCAGTACTGTGTTTCTCTTAAGACATTGTTTCAGGGTGATGATGTACTGTAAATAAGAATGTTTATCTCAAATAGTGTGAACAATCTGTGATTGAAGACGGTCTTCTTTCCCTTTGCTTCTAATTCTGATTCTCTGCAATGCTTAGAGTTTGTGTATTTAACTGTGATAGTCCTTTGTACATATACATAACTGACCTCTTTAAGTGGAGCAGCAGTGGCTCCTGAATATTGCCAGTGTCTTCTAACTTCCTTTATGTGTTAGGAAGATACTTCTGTGCCTTTGTAGGACAAGAAATACAATGGATTTTTACCAAAGCATACAGATTTTTAAAATTATTATTTTAATATTCATTTCTTATTTGTGTCACAAATGATTTGACTGAGTAAAGTTGAAACAGTGGATCTCCATGAGTATACTTGAGATTCTACACTGCATGATCAGGAGAGGATAGGTTGCAAAAGTTAACATTCCCTGGCTCTGTGCCTTAATCCCAAATTCAGAGAGTGCTGAGATGGGCAGTTTCCAGACAGCTGTTTGGCAAAGAAAGCTAGCCCTGCCTAAGCCTGCAGCTGAGATTGTAGGAACTTGTGCTGCAGTGGAACTGTCAATATATTTGCTGTCTTCTAGTGAAAGGTGAAGCTAACTTTAGCAGTTGAACATCAGGGAGGTGAAACATGTGGTGTATAAAATCATGGGATGTTCTCTATGCAAAAGAAGTTATGGTTAGGAGTAAAAATACAGAACAATCAATTGCCATAAGGTTTTAGGAGTACAACTGTAACAGAAAGCAAATAAATACTTTTCTTTCTTATCACCAGGCATGGTGACCTTCAAGACAATACTTCCAATCCATCTTTTGAACTATTACCCATATAAATTATTTGGTTTTTATTGCACCCATGTATGCATTTCATTCTGACAGAGCAGATCATGGATGATTTTTTTACTTTGATTCTGGGTCATCAATCTGCAAAGTTAAGAAACAGTGCGTTAGAAGGAATTCTTTCCCTAAGCCAAAAACTGCATTAATTTAAATGAGACTTCCATGCAGAAGGAATGCTGACTGGTAGAGTGTTTGCATAAATCTTAGATAACTTCTGGCAATGTTCACCTCAATGATGTATGAAAATCCTGAGCTCTTATCCTGTGCAGAGCTACTACTGATATTAGTGGAAGTATTACGCAGGAGTAGGGCAAGGGCTTTCACAGCAAAGAGCTACAAGCATATTGACTTATATTTCTGCATTTGCTGATTATTTTCCATCAGCTTTCATCACACGTTTAGTCACTAGAACGGTCACAAACCTTATAAAATATTAAAGCCAAAGTTTGTCTATAATAATATGTGAAAAAAAAATAGCTTTGGTTATGCAGTTGGAAATCCTTTTTTGTATCTGCTGATGGAGGCCATGAAAAAAATTATTTATGTGGTGACAACAGCTGTGTTAAAAACACAGCTTATGCAGTTGAATGTTAGGCAATCTCTTTAGTATTTGACTCTAAAAAATATTTCTGTAGAATCTGGATATGCTATTGTTTTGGTTTCTGAAAAACTTGGTTTCTAGTGGCATCAAGAGGCATCTCCTCGAGGAGTTCCTACACTCTTTCTGATTTGGCAGCTTTAACTCTGCACAACAGAACTGAAACTTGAGACAGTGAGGATTCTTTTCCTTCAGTGGTAAAAATTAAGAATCTTTCTTTTCACTTCTTAGAATTGACTCATTTTTTAATCTTAAACTCCAAGTGTTGCACTAAATTTCATTGTCAGCTTCCTTTATGAGATTGACTTATCATCAAAACTTGGAAATCATTTCTCTTTTAGAATATGTACAGTTAATAAGCTCTTGAGGTAGATTTTTTTTATTGTTTTTTTTTTTTTTTTATGCTACATTTTTATTATGCCATTGCATTTTTTTTCATCTACCAAGTAGAACGTGTCACTTTCCTTTTGGAGAACAAAACATCTCTGTCTGCAAATCAGATTTCATTCTGAAAAGAAACTTTTTAAAGTGCTTCTCAACTAACATAAGAGTTAGTTTAATGTCGAGGTAGTTCCATCTCAGCAATCTTTGAGATGCTTTAAAAAAAGAATCCAAAAACCATAATAGAATAACATTCCTGAAGAAGATTATTGGAAATCATGAAATTCTCAGAGCACCGAGTCAGCCGCAGTGACTGCAATTCACCTGTGTGACCGGAAGGGGTGGAGTCTGACTCCACCTCTCCTAGACCTCATTTAAGGGCTAACCAGCAGTAGGGAATTATCTCTTGTTGGAGATTGCTCCTTTGGAGTTACTTATTACAAGTCTAGGATATGGGTGGGCATTTTTTCCCCTTTATTTCAATTGTCTCTTTTACATCACAGTAATTTGTCTAACTACACCGTGTGTAAAATATCTTAGCTATAATACCATCTGGTATTATTCATTGTATTAACCTCACACCTTATCCTCAGTGATCTTCAGCTTATCATGTTGATGTAGAAAAACACGAATTCCCTTAATACAAACAAAGAACATGTGGGGGTTTTCTTTCTCCTTTTGATTTCTTTTGTTTTACTGTATACAATTGCTTTAAAGACAATTTTATTTTTTTCTTTTTTTGCTAGAGGTGCAGGTTTTCACTTCCCTATCATTGGTGAAGGAACTGATTAAGTAATTTATTAAGCACTTCAAAGTTTGCCTTGTATCACAGAAACAGCACAGAGAAGGTGGAGGATGTTCTGGAAGCTAAACCAAAATATTCTGCTTTTTTTTGTCCTATCACAGAATCGTAGGGGTTTGAAAGGATTTCTAGAAATCATCAAATCCAACCCCCCTGCCAAAGCAGGTTCCCTACACCAGGTTGCACAGGTAGACGTCCAGGTGGGTCTTGAATATCTCCAGAGAAGGAGATTCCACAACCCCCTGGGCAGCCTGTGCCAGTGCTCCGTCACCCTCACTGTAAAGAAGTTCTTGGGCACATTCGTGCAGTACCTCCTGTGCTGCAGTTTCTATCCGTTTCCCCTTGTTCTGTCTCCACACACTCAGATATTTATAAACTTGGATCAGGTCCCCTCTCAGTCTTCTTTTCTCAAGGCTAAAGAGACCCAGTTCACTTAGCCTTTCTTCATAGGGGAGATCCTCCAGGCCCTTCACCATCTTTGTGGCCCTTCGCTGGACTCTTTCCAAGAGATCCCTGTCTTTTTTATACTGGGGAGTCTAGAACTGGACACAGTACTCCAGATGAGGCCTCACTAGGGCAGAGAAGAGGGGGAGGATCACCTCCCTTGCCCTGCTGGCCATGCTTTTTTTAATGCATCCTAGAATGCCATTGGCCCTCTTGGCCACGAGGGCACACTGCTGGCTCATGGTCAACCTGTCGTCCACCAGGACACCCAGGTCCCTCTCTTCAGAGCTCCTCTCCAGCAGATTATCCCCTAGCCTGTACTGGTGCATGCAATTACTCCTCCCTGGGTGCAAGACTCTACACTTGCTTTTGTTAAACCTCATCTGGTTTCTTACTGCCCAGCTCTCCAGCCTATGCTAACTTGGTAGGCACATTAAGATCAAGGAGCACCCATGCAGTTCAAACTCTTCCCTTTTCTTCTGTTTAGCTAAATCTTATTGTTCTACCATAAGGTTTATGTGTCTGTTATGTTTCCTAGCTAGCCAGCTGCTGAGAGTTTAAACCCAGCATGGGAGGGGACTTCTTGAAATGATTTATTTCATGTTGTAAAAACACTCATAGAAAGGACCATGTTATGACTATTTCTTCCATTAGATTTTTTTAAGGGCACCTATTTGTAACTCAGAATTCTGCTTGATAGCAGAGGTACTCTGTTTGCTCTGAAAGCAGACTCTGCTTTAAATATGGTACTTGCTTATACATGGTATTTCTGAACATCTCCATATTGATCTAAAACCTAAAAAATATAACAGAAGATATTATTCTGTTATATGCTAACAAACTAGCAATGGAGGGCTGCTAAGCTTCAGCAATCTTTACTGTAACAGCTGTAGACCAGGAGATATTGCCCTGGGTAAACTCAGTTTTCAAGTCTGCGCTGGTAAATAAGCAACAGCAAAACTGACAGATGGAGGACTTCAGGTAATGAAGAGGTTGAATTCAGTTTAACAAAGGAGATGCAGATGTTGTGGAATAGAAGTGAGGTTTTAGATGATGAGACTTACAGCAGAGCAGAATCGTGGAAACATAAAGAACCTCTGAAGTGTCACCAAAAAATACTCAAGAGCAGAAAGAAATGAAAAAAGGAAAAAGTCTACCTGTGTTGTATTTAATATGACACTATGTAAGATGTTTTCCTTGCACTCGATTGTGGCTGACTTACACTGTAAGCAGAAACTGATTTATAAGCAATCTGTGAATCTTCTCAGGCCTTATATGTCTGCTAGCATTCAATGCCTCTAACCTGACAAGGTGAACAGTAAACTCAGATTTCCTACAACCTGAGGAGGAAAGAGCATGATCTCCAGAAACAACACAGCTGAGATTCGATTTCTCATTTTGTGAGGTAGTGGGAGACAGACTTGGGACAGAGATTAAATACATGCATTTCTCTTACTGCAGAAAAGAGATACAGGAGCAGAAAAGCTCAGCTGTTGATATGGTGAAAGAGGTATCAAAACAGGGGCTGAGGCTGATTCCATCATTGGAATTCTTGCTCTATTTTGTTGATTCTTTTTTTCCATCCCTCCAGTGGATGGCACATTAAACACCCATGGTGAGCTTGCCCTGTGTTAACATTTTAATATGGCCATAGAAAATTGTACATAATCTGCTCAGCTACACGAGTGCCTTTCTGACGTAATTACATCACAGTAGCAAGCTTGGGATTTGATGTAGGGTGAATGGCAAGGCATATCAAGCTAACATGATGGATTTGCTTGAAATGGGAACTTTTCATTGAGTTTCTTCTACAAGACAAGCAAGGCTGAAAACGTGGTGTCTGCATCTGTGCTGCTTTTTCCAATGTTATCCTTCAGAAAAAAAGTCAGGCTTTGAAGACGTATTATGACTTTTCAAGATCTTGATTACTTTGTAGTAGGCTTTAACTAGATGTTGACAAATTAATCATTCTGACTCCCAGGGGAAGGAAGATGGCAATTTGTTACTGTCTCCTAGAATGATGGAGATAACAGACAGAATGGGAGGGCAATATAAAGCGGGACGCTAACAAAAACCAAAACAAAATACTAACTTTAATCAGCTACTATCCCAGCTGGCATATCACAAACTCTTGTGATCAAAGTACACTTACTGTTTGCACAGTAGTAACTAGAATTTTGTAGAAAATCTATATCTGTAACTAAAAATGTGATTTTCTATTAACATGTGAAGAGTTGTGTCTTCCATTTAGTATTCAAAAAGTACGAACTTTGGAGATGTATATTAATTATTTGTAATTAAAAAGACAGTAAATTTTCATATTGTGTTTTCAGACACTGCTGAACCATTATTAAATATAACATTGTATCTAAAGAAATTAAAAGATTGTAATGACTCCTGCAAGATATTCAGAATTTGTTTTGTTGGTCCAAAATAAATCTTTTTCTAGAGAACTCAGTGGTTCCCACTGAATTATAAAAAACACAGAAATTGACATCTGGAAGACTTTTAAAATTTAAAAGCTATGTTAGTTAACAGTGTAATTGAACATTGAAACGAATTACTGAAAAATATGTAGGAATCCCAAATAAATAATATATATATATTTTTATAGCCTGATTTACTAATGTGAGTTCTTTCAGAAAATGTTTGGGGGTTTTGTTTGTTTTTAGGTTTTTGGTGGGTTGTGTTTTTTTAAAATTTAGTAAAAAGTCAGTGTCCCATTTTAAGTTCTCACTAGTTGACAGTAGAAGCATCACACAGGGCTGTGCTATTCTGTAGGCTAAGACTGTGACAAAAGAAGACAGATTGAACACACAGCTAGTTTAAAATACCTTACACATGCTCTGGTCGGGATGCTTGGGCTGTGCTTCGTTGGTTACTGAACTATAAATTTCAAATATCTAAAATGTTTTGGTTGAGTTCACATAAACTACATGATCTAAAAAACTGATCAAATGTACAGAAAAGTGAAAGTGACACTATTTAGTAGAAGCAATGTAATTTGAAGAAATGAATGATAATTGTTTTTACACTAAGATGTGGGATGCAGCAGGGCAGTTCCATGAAGTGTCAGGATCTTTCTCTATTACTGGCTTAGAAATAGATAAATGCATTGTAATATTCATGCCTTTGATGTTCTCTTCAAATTGCCATCTCCTTGTGGAACATTTTTCACTCTGTGGTAAACATCTCTCCTGTTTCGCCGTGAATTTAGAGCCCTGAATTGCCACACCATTCTAATTTCTGTTTCTTTGCAGCATAATGTATCATATTCTATCTACTGTTAATATATGCACAGTAGGTGATTTTGTTTCTTGTTTGAGCAGGCAATACGTTCATTAATAAATGCTGCATAATTTATTGGAGAAGAAACATGCAGAGAGAAGTTAAGTTCCTAGCAGTACTGAGCTTTGCCAGGCTGCTTCTACTGGCCAATGTTACTGGTGAAATAAAATCGATAACGGCATCTCTCCCCACTCATGGGAAGTAAATATAAATAATCCTAATGTTAAATTGGTGAACCAGTGTTTTAGGCTGAAGTTCATTTTGAAAGAAAAGGTTAGTCTTGTGGAAAAGATTATTTTCCACGGAAATGTAAGAATGCAAGTGACAGTGTGCTTACCAGTGTTTGGTGAAATAAGTATTCTCAGTAGCTGATTGACAAACTCTCACTCAGAAGTGAGAGATCCTGCAGTCCAGAGGAGGGACTCTGAAACTGAGAGCCCATTTTCCAGGTGAATGCCCTGCTCTGGATTATTGCCTCGTGTGGAATAGGTCTCTTCTGTGACTGCCTTAACCAGTGGTGTATATAGTCGTTCTTTCTTTGAGACATTTGATTCTTGTTAATCCATGACCACTTGAGAAAAATAGGTAAACAGATAAACTAAAAGTGGTGGAAAAAAAACCAAGCAAACAAAAATAGCCCAGACAACTCAGTCAACATTTTATGATTCCATTTCATAGAATCATAGGGGTTGGAAGGGACCTCAAGAGATCACTGAGTCCAACCCTCTGCTGAGCAGGTTCCCTACACCAGGTACTGAGGTTCTAAGGAACAAAAATGAAATAAAGGAATTGCATGTGGACGAGTACTCCGTTTCAGTGAATAATAATTTGAAGCTATTATCTACATTTTTTTCTAATTAAAAAGTTGTTAGTGTGGATAATCAGATCTGAAGTGTAACATCTTGGTATATATACCAATACATCTAGGAGGCATTTGGAGAAAGATTGAATTTTGGAGATACTTTGGAATTGATTACTTATGGACAGTGCCTCGGTATTTACAAAGGCAATTTTACGCATGATATTTGGAATATGTAAAGGAAAAGCTTATTGTGCGAGCTGCTGGTAGGTTTCTGAAGTTTATAATAGTGAATTCTGCCCGTAAGATTTGGCTTCTCCTCATTGACACACAGCTTCTTTTTTTTCTGTGATGCTGACGCCTCTGCGTACTGAGGGCTTGAATTTACAGCCCTGGATAAGGGAATGGCTCCTGAATGCTCACCACACAAACCTTGCCCTGTCCTGCCTTCCTTAGTTCCAGGGGGTAATTTCAGACTGAGGACAGAACAAGTGGCATCCTACAGTGACTGACTAGTCAAAGTCTCACCACTTAACGTGTGATTCTGTGTTTTCAAAGTGTGTGAGAATCTGAAGGAGACAATAACAGTCTGTTCTTCAGCATGTTTTGTTTACTCAAGTCATTTTGTGTGTCTTGCCATTTTACTGCACTGAATGGGGAAACAACCTTGATCCTCAAAACACACCTGGATGTTTACATCAAGTAACAAAGGTAAGCTCAAGGGCTGCTGTCTGAGTGCAGATCAAAGCTTCAGAGAGTAGGGTGCTTTTCAGTTTTGTTTTCTATCAGTTAAAAAAAAAAAAGTGTTAATGCAAGGAAGTCAAGTTTATAATTAAACGTATAGAAGGAATTAGACATAATCCTGAAACAGAACAAATCCGTTTCTTAGGTAAGCTTGATACCCAAATCTATTTCTGTTTTCTCTTATTTCAAAATTAGGTACAAAAGGATGACAAACTTTGAGCCTACAGATGGTTTCATCTCTCGGTGTTTTCTGTTTATCTTATTTCTGTCAAGTTATCATGTAAAAATTTAAATCAAATAATAGAATGTTAACTCTTACTGGTTTGATTCCTTTCTTATTTTTATACAGCTGTATACTTACAGGCTAATGTAACTGGATAGGTGTGCAGGGAGGAATCTTACCACAGAAGAAATACTAAATTAAGACCATTATTTAGTTCTTATCTCTTGTGCAGAGAATGGTTAAATACTTTGAAAAGTAATTCAAATCATGCTCTCCTGCTGCCTCCTCTCCCTAAATGTCCATGAACTGCAGTCATAGATTCATAGATTCATTAGGTTGGAAAGGACCTACAAGATACCTTCTTGGCCACCGGGGCACACTGCCGGCTCATGTTGAGCCGGGCATCAACCAACACCCCCAGGTCCTTTTCCTCTATCTACTCTTCAAGCCATTCTGCCCCAAGCCTATAGCATTGCATGGGGTTATTGTGGCCAAAGTGCAGGACCCGGCACTTGGCCTTATTGAACCTCATCCCATTGACCTCAGCCCAACTGTTCAGCCTATCCAGATCCCGCTGAAGGGCCTCCCCACCCTCAGGCAGATCGACACATCCTCCCAACTTGGTGTCATCTGCAAACTTACTGAGGGTACACTCAATCCCCTCATCCAGGTCATCAATAAAGATATTAAACAGTATGGGCCCCAACACCGACCCCTGGGGGACACCACTCGTGACAGGACGCCAGCTAGACTTGACTCCATTAACCACTACCTGCTGGGCACGGCCCTCTAGCCAATTCTCAACCCAGAGAAGAGTGAACCTGTCCACACCACGGGCTGCCAGTTTCCCCAGGAGAATACTGTGGGAGACCGTGTCAAAGGCATTGCTGAAGTCCAGGTAGACTACATCAACAGCCTTTCCCTCATCTACCAGTCTGATCACCCAGTCATAGAAGGAGATGAGGTTGGATAAGCACGAGCTGCCCTTTGTGGACCTGTGCTGGCTGGGTCTGATCCCCTGATTGCCACGCAAGTGCCGTGTGATCTCTCTCAAGATCAAAACAACACTGCCAGCGTCATAACAACACCGCCAGTGTCATATGCTTGTAAGTGCGATGCTTGACAGAATTGCCCTGGGGGTTCAATTACTTGGGTGTGTGATGATGAATGAAAACTGCTGCAGCTCTCAGAAGATCTGCAACAGCCTCGAAATTGTTTGATCAACTGTGGCATCCCCTATTCAAGCTCTGGTGGGACTGGAGCATTTCAGTAGTTACAGAATATAGGCACGTCAGATTTTTTGCTGCTCCCAAAGCACAGCACTGATGTGAAGAAAAAAAACCAAAAAAACCAAAAACCTCACTTGAAGTATTACAGCTAATATGGTCTGTGTCTGGAATGCACGAATAACCCTAAGACAAATATTTCAGTAGCTGAGGATGAGCAGGCTACCAATTTACACCTCTACTAGAAGAAGGTGAAGTTATCTGGGAGAAAATCCAGGGAGGTAAAAATAACGAAAAAACAAGACAGAGGAAGAAAGTGACATGGGAGCAGGAAAAATATTGCTGATGTAGCATTATGCTGCAGCTGAGCTTGTGAGTTAGCAAAAAGATTATTATAACCAGGCACTTGTGCATTCTGGCTGTCGACCTATTGGCCACCTCGATCTAAAAGCAATCCCCAGCAGGGTCTCAGGAGACATCTCCCAGCACATGGCTGTCATGGCCTTAGACCAAGAACATCATATGTGATTTTAGATTTAAAATTTGACTGTGAAATTTCTGGTTAGTGTCATATAGGAAAGATTAGGACATTATTTATTTAGGTGTCTCCCCGGCTATGCAATCATGTGCTTTTTCTTAAGCGGTCAAGTTTAAACATTTCATTATACTTCAGTAATAAGCAATTTTAGCCTATGCCGACAATTTTGTGTTGAATTAGGGATATTTGTTTGACAGCTGTGATGAAAGAAAGGTTATTTGTTTTGCAAATAGGTAGGACTGCTTCACCTGCCATTGAATTCTCACTGAAAAGTCGGCATTGGCTAGGCTCATAATCTTTAAGTCAGTCTTAATAGTCAAGAATTTAAGACTGATGACTACATCAAAGCAAAGAGAAATGGGATGGAAAACTGGGGGTTTCAGGCTACAAGCTGTGAATTTCAAGGGTGCTTCTATGCATTTCATCTGTGCTATATTCATGTAATCAAGTTAATTTTAAAAAACAAAGCCAAAGTAAAAGAAGATCTTGGGGGAAAAAAAGAAAAAAAAGTTATCTGAATCAGAGCATGGTTTCCATGAGAACATTGCTGCTGTTATTCACTGACAGTCAAAATGCTTACTTCTATATTATCAAAGAAGTACATTTTCTGCAAACAGATATCCCATGATACCTCTAGTTAACTCAAGCATTGTAAACACAGACAATTAAGCTTAATTTGCAGTTGAACAAAGTCTTCTTTCAGGTGTCTTTGTTATTACAAAAAACAGCCAAAGACCTGTTTTTCACATGAAAGCAATACAGCCAAAACGTTTGTATTCAAAATGAGCACTTTCATCAATATAACCAGTACATTTCATTAAGTTTATTTATTATTTAGCGTATGACCTCTTTGGTGAGAAGGATAAACACGTAATGTCTTGTCAAACCCTTCAACTTAACTTTAGATGGTGAAGCATTTTACAATTAATTTTATTTGATAAGTCTTGCAACATGGCATTTGGAGAATATTCTAGCATTTGATAATGCTTTCCGACAGTGTATGGAGTTCTTCAGTGCAATTGGCTTAGTCCATGGTTTTATCTGTGAATCAACAAAATGGCTGTAAGATAAGTGGTCACAGACTTTGTTTTAGTGCAAAAAGTGATATTCTAGTTTTAAATACAACCACGTAACAGATTCAACTATTAGATTTTTTGAGCATTCAAGTCGTGAATATTTATATCTTCTTGTAATACAGCAGTAAAAATCTGTCAGGAAAAAGTGTTTTATTAATTTTCCTACCATTTGCTCACATGCCCTTTTTCTCATTAACATACATTTTTCACAAGGTTTCTATGTATTCTTTTAATCAGCCCAATATCCAAGGAAGATGTCATGGACAAACAAGTGCAAAGGGAGAGGCTGCAGGTGGTCACTTCTGTGATGTTAGTTGTGGATGAAGATTTCTATTTTTTGTTCTTTTGTTTTCATTTTCCACTTTGTATTTTTTTTAACACCCATTCATTCTGTTGTCTTTGCCCTGTCTTGGGTCACATAAAGCAGCTCCTGCAGAAAGGATTGCCTCTAATGAAAGAGATAAATGCACTCTTTGTTTGTTTTTTGGTTTTTCATTTATATTTCAAGCCCCAACCTATAGAATTCCTGGGAAGTAGAACTGAGGAACTTCTTTCATTTCTCCTCTACGGCCATTCCTAAATTTGTTTCCAAAAAGTACAGTATTTATTCATTACTCAGCTGTTGTACAGGTCCCCAGTGAGAGAATGGAGAAATGGACCAGATTGCTTTAAAATACCAAGGATGGACAGTGACCCTTGTATGAACCTTAAAATATAATTCCGAATATTTTGTTGTTGATGTCTGGAGTAAAGACTGGATACACATGCAAACCATGAGCACCACTGATAATGAGTCCTGGGTGGGTTCTATATATCAGCCACACGCTGACAGGTAATAGTACCTCTCCTCCTGCCTACGCACCCATTCTCT
Organism: Oreortyx pictus; assembly: GCA_036925125.1. Taxonomy (NCBI): domain Eukaryota; kingdom Metazoa; phylum Chordata; class Aves; order Galliformes; family Odontophoridae; genus Oreortyx; species Oreortyx pictus. Next base: position 87,639,435 of record JAUPFR010000002.1, on the reverse strand, counting down.
CTCACTGCTGTGGGCTATTCATCATTTCACAGATACAGTTACAGTCTTTCTCCCCCAGGCACTTACCCAGCTCTTCTCCCCCTCACTGTTGCTCCTCAGCATTTTCAGATTTCCTCAGACTCACCTTCAAACCTTTCTGTCAAGCCTGCCTACAGCTTGGCTCATGCTTGGCCCTGCTGTGACTTGTTTACTTTGATTTAATTAAAATGCACCCATCCAGAACCCTGGGCACATTACTGACTGCCCGCCTTCAAGAGCCTTTAATTTCTGCAGTACTTTCACACTGCCTGAAACAGCCCCAGCCTCCTTCTTCAATTACAACAGGGGACCAAATATTTCTCCTTCAGAACCACCTTTTGAATCTTTCCTAGGACTTTTAAGTACCAAACCTTTATTTTTGCCATCTTTGGACAGGAAGGATTTTGTGTATTTCAGTCGATGAAGAAAGTACTGCTGTTACAAAGGTGTAATCCCAGCTCAGCTTTTCAGTCACTGTTTATCTGTGGATTCTTTTTTCTTCCTGGTGATACTAAGACTTGTATGTAGCAGGAGTGCAGCCCCATCCTATGAACACTAATTCCTGTGCTGTGGCTGAACAAAAGCAGCGTGCTGTCCCCCGTTATCTAAGCACTTTCCTGAGTGACAGATTTTGCAAGGAAGAAAGCTGTATCTTCCCCTTATAAGTGAACCAGTGGTAGATCATGTTCACCCATTAAAAAGCAACAAAAAGTGCTGTGACTTTCTCATATACAGCGGTTCGCCTTTATTCTTAAGTGCCAAAAACATCAATAGCACACTGTAAAAAATGAATAATTCAAGCAATTAGCAACCAGAATAAAATAGAATTTATTAACCTTTTGGATGTTTTGTTTTTCAAGTAAAGGAGCTTCCTTAGTCTTCTTTTCTTGTGTCTTTCTTTGTTTCTCTCTCTGTTTCCAGTTCTGTCCTCATTTCAATCTCCTTTTCCTCTCCATTCTTGAACTACTCCTCACTGCATGTTGCTCATGAATCCTGGGGTTTGTTCAGTTTTGCTTAGTTTTCCTTGAAATGTGCTTATAAGGCCAGGATCTTTTGAGCCAGCATCCTGTCATCAGTCAGCCACGGTCTGTTGCTGTCTGGATTGCCTGGTTCTTCCTCTGGAGCTTCCTTGAGGACTACTAATAGTCTTTTTTTTCTTTTTAATTGATTAAGTCTGTGTGCATTTCTAAAATGAGTTGTAATCGTGTGGTACAATTTTTGAGAAGTACCTTTTTTGCTTTTTGATTAGGAAGTAGAAATATGTTAATGGTATTTATCAGAAAGCATTCAGAAAGGTTACGAGAATCTTTAGACAAATGAATTCCTGGATTTTCAAATCATAAGTTTATTTTGGTTAAATATCTTTGTTTCTGTCATTATTCTAACTGATTTAGGCTTCTATTTTGTATTTTTTCAAATGATGTCTACAGGAGTCAACTGTAAAATACTTCGTTTTCTTCTGTATTTGAGGTTTCATTTTAATGTTTTGCTGTTAGTATATAAGATATTCTGTCAATTTAACATTACAATTCTGTGTTCTTCCCTATGCTTTGATGGTAATTTCAATCCAGAAAATCAAGCCTAATGGGACATCATTCTAACTCTGAAGGTGACTATAGATGCTATAGTACCCGGATGAGGAAATAAAGATACTGCTTTACAAACACACATTTTTACTAATGTTTCTTTAGTCATTGAAGACTTTTCAGTATTCTTTCGGGCTTCCTAGGCAGAAATGCTAAAATGTATTTAATTGTTTTCATTTTCATTCCTAAATATAGAAAGACTTTAATTCACAATCAAATTATTTTGTTATCTTCAGCATGCAATGTTCAATTTTTTTTCTAGCAGGAGTCACATTTCTTCTTTTTAGTCAGTGATGGCTTTATATTTTGTTTTTGAATTGTTCTGGTTTTTAATATTTTTAAAGCCTTTTATTGTGTTTGAAGCCTATGTCACTGAAAAAAAAAGTAGTTTTATTTTTTAATAGGATGGAATGAATTGTATTGCTCATTCTTGGGAAAAACTTACAGAAAGTTTTGGAAAATATTTACAGAGATAAGTAATGTGATTAGATGTACAGATTAAGATCAAAGGAAAACATATTTTTAACTGTAGAGGTTGTGCTCTTATGGAAGCTCTAATTTTCAGTGCATCAGTTCTAGCATACTTGGATTGGACATTTTCTTATTTTGTAAAGGAGCACAATTTCATTTAAACATATCTGTCCATTTTAGTACAGATGTTTTCTTTTTGAAATGGAGAGATTCTAAAACCTTCATCTTTTTCTTAACCTCCAAGAAAATAATATTTTTATTACATATTTTCTAATTATTTTGTTACATATATAGAAGAGCTAATTAAACCAATTTCAAAGAAGCTGGAAGAGTTTATTTCAGAAGCAAGAGATTCTTCTTGCAAAACTATACTGTCCATTTCAGTCTATCATCTATACTTTCAGTCTATACTATATTTCAGTCTGTTCAGTCTATACTGTCCATTTCAGAATACATCATTTCATTCCATTCTTACTCTTCTCCATTATCTTTTCATCTACAAAGTCAGCTGAAAGTCTTACTGAAGTAACAGAGTGAAAATTTGCCATTTGAGTTTATTAAGACCTTAAAATGCAGACTGTTTTCACTGTGCATTCAGTTGCTTTTTGCTCTATGATGTTAGTTGAAGTTATTTCATTTTAATGGCTTCTTTTTGATGGATGTAAAGCTCAGTGCTAGCATATGCATTGCCGTGCCATTGTACATGAGTAATACTAAAAATCCACTGCATTGATCAGTACCTTTTCCTTGATATCGTACAATAGTGCCAATTCAGTGCTGTGGAAAAACAGAATTTCAGAGTGTAGTCATTTAATGTGGAAATTAGGTACAATTTACAACACTAGTATCTAGGATCTTCTTTAATTTTATATTCAATTTTATTGTCTTTTATTTAGCTATTGCCTGTAATCAGATACAATGGAAAGTGGAGTAAATCTTCATGGAAGTTCATTTCAAATGTAGCCAAATTCTTGTTTGAATGTTATCTGATGATGGCGTAATGCCAAATGTGACTTCCTTGTCTCACATTAATAGCTGTCTTATTTACTTGCATGTTTGTTTGTTTGTTTATTAAAAAGATTGAATTAGCCTTTTGCAAAATTTATGCTTGAAATCCACAGGGGGATGGGGAAGCGGTGTTGTAAAGAGTCTAGATAGAGGCCTCTTATGTGCTTATAAGCAGGAGTCTTATAAACAACAAAAATATTAGGTCCATCAGAAATCAACAATATCATATTTATTGTCTAAAAGAATTTGCCATTTCAAGAGAAGCAACTGTGTTTCCAAGTAAAATAAATTATTTATTTTATATGACGTTTAGACATTTTATTACACATTCGTATGAGAAATAATTGTTGTCTCTCTAAGAAATGTTCTGATGATGTAGCTGTACTCAGATGAATATCTGCACTTGGGATTTTGGTTATAAGCTGGGTTGCAAAAGAGTCAGTTCCCAGAGGCTGCCTAATAATAACTGTTCCCCAATCCTAAGTAAGCTCACTGGGGAGGCAGATAATAGTGAAGAAGAGAAACTTAGTTTTTTCCTACTAAAAAACATCAGTTCACTCTAAAAGAACAATAAAGGTGGATAGTGAATCCTAATTTCCATTTTCTCTACTTGAGATAGCTGTGTTAGAAATCACAAAGCTCCTTTATGTTTTTTTTCACCTGAGCACAGTAACAACTTAACTCAGTTCTGCCTCTGAAAGCTCGAGCTGTTCTTCAGGACTTCGAGGTGTGCAGGTTGTTTATCTTTTCAAATACAGAGCTGTGTCTGTGGTGACAATGCAGATTCTGAACCAAGTGAACAGTGCTCCCCTAAGGATGTAATTAAAAAAATGAAATCCCACTTTATTTATATTAAAAGAAATGTCTCTGGTGGTTTCCCTGCAAGCGATGATGACCTTTTAGTTGTAGCTGCACTAAATCTACTTTCCATAAATTGAAGTGCTTTGAGGATCTTTAAGATTTTAGAACTTTTAATGATCTTTGAGAGGTTTTTTTTTTCTTTTCTTTTCATTATATTGTTTAGCTACCAGTATGCCCTATTTTGCCTAAACATCATTGCTTTCTGGTGAATTAAACTGTATTTATTCTTATCACAGAATCATAGAATATACCAAGTTGGAAGGGACCTGTAAGGATCATGAAGTCCAACACCTGGCTCCAGACCAGGACTACCCAAAAATCAGACCATATGTTTGGGAACTTTGTTCAGACACTTCTAGAGCTCTGTCAGGCTCACTGCCATGACCACTTCCTTTGGGAGGCTGTTCCACTGCCCAGACACCCTCTCAGTGAATAACCATTTCCTGATATCCAACTTGACCTTCCCCTCTTGAAGTTTCATGCCGTTCCCTTGGGTTCTGTTATAGGCCACCAGAGAAAACAGGTCAAACTTCTTGCAGAAATGTCACAGATGAGGATTGAGTGTCCACATAGTATTTTAGGGACATTAATATCATGAAACAAGTCCCAGCAAGTCCCAGCTGCCTGAACATCAGAGCCAAACTGTTGTTATTCACAAGGGATATAGAAGCATATGGACATTTTTAACATGCCACCTTTGTGAGAAAATTGTCCCAGTAATTGTCTGAAGAACTTAGGCAGTGTCAAAGATGAAATCCATAACCTTTCATAGTTCTAAGTGATGATATCACAATGCATCTATTCATGTAAGGAGGCTTCATCAGCAGTTATTAGTTCAGAAGTCTTTGATATTGCTAGTGGCATATATTACTTCCACATACTTGGTTTACCTGTAATTCTCACTATCGAATGACAGATTCGAATAGATAAGATCAAGAGAAAATAGTTGAGGAGTAATATAGTCTGGTCTCTGAGGTCTGGAAGACTCAACCACACCTAAACAAGCTTGGTGTAGGAATATATTTTGACATAAAAACTACCTAAAAAATAATTATGTGATGTTCCTTGTTTCTTCCACTCTTACAAATGAAATGCTTCTGACTACACAGCTTAGACTGTGCTTTTTGTAAATTATAATGGTCACTTCTTTGTCCTATACTGGCTTCTGTGTAAAAGGGATCCCCATTTTGTCCATAACACACTTCTGCACGATGGAAAAATCTCAGGGCATCGCTACTTAACTTTTTAAAACCAATCAAATGCTATGGCTCGAGCCTTTTCTCGCAGGTTATACTTTCTTACTCTTTTTCTAATCATTTTTGCCATTCCCTGTAATTTTATCTCCATCTTTCTTAAACTGTGGTTGTGAAAAGAGAATGCTGCATTACTTGGATTCCACTGGTGCTGCACTGAGCACAATTATTGCATCTTTATCTGCTGGGCTGCTGCTTACCCTGTTATTTTGTGTGTTAGGGCTGTATGTTTGATTACACTTTTCCAGGTGTAACAGTTTGTTCTCCCCTCTACTGAATTTCAACTAGCTGCAGAAATTTTTACCCTTTGTCTAAAAATAATTTTTATTCCAGCCTCCCATGTAATGAGAAGCTCTCGTTACTTCATCTAATGATCAAATTTGCTCTTGTCTATGCCAGAACTCATAAAACTGATAAAAATGCTTGGTAGATCTCGGCCCGCACTGTCCCCTCTCTTGTCCCTCTTGAACCTCTCTTCTAGTTTGACAGCAAATCATTGATAATTGTTTGCACTTTCTCGACTGGTTGTCCACCCACCCAATGGTTACATCTTTTGCCTTAGCTTATTTATATTACATGGAACAGTGTCAGAAACTTGTAATTAAAAGTCAGAATATATCATATATACAACTTCCACTTCGTCTCGTCAGCTTGTCAGAGAAGGAAATTTGACTACTTTGTCCTGAATTTCTTTGATGTGGGCATATATGTTGTTTTACTATCTTACCTTCTAGGATCTCACATATATGATTTTTAAAACTTACACACTAAATGTATTACACTGGAGGTTTTCTGCAATCCCTGAAAAGTTTTAAGGGGATTTTGGTGGTAGTGGTTAGTTCTTTTCTTCTCCAACAGTTATTTGATAAAAGCTCACTAATATTCAGAATTCCAATGTCTGATTTCCTAAAAATTCTGAAGTAAATATTTTCAGTCTCTGCTCCAGTGCTCACATTTGGCTGATCTGTCTTCTTTCACCACGTGTTCTCCATCACCGCTTTTTCTTTTTTTAATATTCCTGTTAATTCTAATAAGTGCCTTTTCACAACTTGTCTTTCCTGTCAAGATATAAGAAAATGTTAGTTAATAGATTATCCAATTTAAAATCTGTAATTCAGTCTCCATTCTCTTTTATATTCTTTTGTTTTCATTATTCGAGTTATGGACCCTTTATATTGACTTGTTCCGATAAAAACTCTTTATTTATTCATTTTCCTTTTGCACACTAGCTTCTTTGGTCTCTTTTCATATGAACATAAACTACTCCTTTATCCTTAGTGATGAATGGTCGTTAATGTATGTTTCTATGAATTCCATTCTGCTTTCAGATCATCAAAGAGACCCTGGCTTAGCCAGAAATATCTCAACTTTTCTTTCTCTCTTTTCTTCAGATACACATAATTTGCCTTCGTACATTTGATAACAAAAGTAAAAGCTTGCTAATTTTGCAACTGTATGGCTCTCATATTAGTGAAAACACATCTCACATTTTCTGTACTAGGATATACCTTTGAATAAGCTACTAAATATATTACTAGGTGTTTTCATAGTAAAATGAAGTAAGATGGAGACTTTGAAGTGCATGTACAAAAATGTACAGCTTCTAACATCACTGATGGTAGCGGAAACAGCAAAAGATTCAGATTTCAGAAAACCAAGTCAATTCCATCAGCAGTTGCTTACAGTTGTTCACGAGAACAGACAGCTCTTCTGTACTTGATGGTCTATTCAAGACTATTTCAAGAGCAGTGTAGCCAATTAGATGCATTTTTTCCACAAATGTTAAGGGTGGATCTCAGCAGGAATTGGAAGATACTACTTCTCAAAAAAAAAAAAATAATAAATAAATAAAGATAATAATAGTAATAATAATAACAACAACAACAACAACAATATATTTTCAGTCACCTTATCACTATCTCCCTTCTGCATGATAGCAGCTCTTGGCAATTTCAGAGCCTAGAATTCAGCAGGAATCAACAGCTGGATTGCCTTCCCCAAAGCCTCTGCTTGTGCTGTCCCTCCTAGTTCTTGGTGCTGTGTTAACCTTGTATCACAGCACTATCTATCTACTTCGGCTGCCTTCAGCATCTCTGTCTTAGCTTGCTTATGCCAACTTCGATTTTCTTTTCAAGAGATATTCAAGGTTTTTGAAGTCCATTATCTCTATTTATTTTATTGAGGCTTCCAATTAATTCAAGAAGTAACTATAATAGCTGTTTTTCCAATTAATTTTCTCCCTCTGGATTCTCAATCAATTCCTTGCTATTAATCAAACTTAAATCTAACATAGCTGCTCACTGGATCAATAGAAGAAAAGGCTTGTCCATCTTCATTGGTTTCTTAGACCTCCTATTTATGGCACTGAATAAATTGGCTTCTTCCCTCCTGACTTCATAGGAAGTGTACTTGTTATGTAGTATAACTCTTCTGCCTGCCTTTACAAAACTAATCATAACTTTCAGGACAGTATTGCCATTCTGTGATTTGCCTCAACAAGAAATTATGATAACAATTTTTCTGTTACTTTGGTTGTTTAGTGGGAAAGATGGAATGCTCCATCTTAAGAGAAAATGATTTCACAAATAATTTCAGAGTACAAGTATGTACCAGGCTGTAGTAAAACTATAAAATACAAGCAGCAACTTGCTTGAGTCAGGAAATAATTTGAAAGCTACAGAGTATGAGCACCAGTTATGTTTTGAGCAGCTGAAACAGTTTCTTCTCCACAGGAAAAAATGTTATCATGCAGCAGCAGACACCAATACACTTTACTTGAGAACTTTTGTCAGACAGTGTTATGTGGACTTCCAGTGCTTTTGCATAGAATCTTAGAATCACCAAGGTTGGAAAAGACCTACAAGATTGTCCAGTCCAACTGTCCACCTATCACCAAGAGTTCTCACTAAACCACGTTCCTCAACACAATTTCTAAATTTTCCTTGAACATTTCCAGGGTCTGTGACTCCACCACCTGGGCAGCCCATTCCCATGCCTGACCACTCTTTCAGAGAAGAAGTATTTCCTAGTGTCCAGCCTGAATCTCCCCTGGTGCAACTTGAAGCCATTCCCTCCATTTCTATCACTAGTTACAAGAGAGAAGAAGCCAACCCCCAGCTCACTACAACCTCGTTTTGGGTAGTTATAGAGAGCAATAAAGTCTCCCCTGAGCCTCTTCAGACTGAACAATCCCAGCTCCCTCAGCTGTTCCTCGTAAGCCCTGTGCTCCAGACCTTTCACCAGTTTTGTTGCTCTTCTCTGGACATGCTCCAGGACCTCAATGTCTTTCTTGCAATGAGGGGCCCAAAACTGAACACAGTACTGAGTACAGGGGGATAATTACTTTCCTGCTCTTGCTGGCAACACTATTTCTGATTCAAGCCAGGATGCCATTGGGCACACTGCTGGCTCATGTTCATCTGAGAATCGACCAATACCCCCAAGTCTGTTTCCTCTACACAGTCTTCCAGCCACTCTGCCCCAGGCCTGCAGCATCTCCTGGGGTTGTTGTGGGCAAAGTGCAGGAGCTGGCACTTAGTCTTGTTGAACCTCATCCCATTGGCTTCAGCCCAGTTATCCAGCCTGTCCAGATCCCTCTGTAGGGCATCACTAGCCCCGGGCAGATCGATGCTTCCAGCCAACTTGGTGCCATCTGCAAACTTACTGAGGGAGCCCTCAATGCCCTTGTCCAGGTCATCAATGAAGGTACTGAAGAGGACAGGCCCCAGAACCGGTCCCTTGGGATCACCAGTCATGACCGGTAGCCAGTTGGATTTAACTCCATTTACCACCACTCTCTGGGAATGACCCTTCAGTAAGTTCTTTACCAGCAAAGAGCGTACCTGTCCAAACCACGGGCTGCCAGCTTCTACAGGAGAATACTGTGGGAGACGATGTCAAAGGCTTTGCTGAAGTCTAGGTAGACTATATCAACAGCCTTTCCCTCATCTACCAGACAGGTCACTATATCATAGAAGAAGGTCAGGTTGGTCAAATAGGACCTGCCCTTCATGAACCCATGCTAGCTAGTCCTGATCCCCAGGTTGTCCCACACATGCCACATGATCTCCCTCAAAACAGTCTGCTCCATAATTTTCCCTGGCACCTGGTTCGGCTAATAGACTAGTTCCCTGGATCTCCCCTTGTAGATGGGAGTCACATTGGCAAGCTTCCAGACTCCTGGGACCTCCCCAGTCAACCAGGAGTGCTTATAGATGATGGAAAACAGCTCAGCTATCACCTCTGCCAGTTCCCTCTGCACTCTCAGGTGAATCTCATCCAGCCCCCTGAACTGGGACATGGACCCATGGCAGTCCAGTTGGAGTAGTACGTCTCTGTTTCCGTTTGAATTTCTGGTGGGGGTTATTCTGCTCCCCAACTGAGAATTCCAGGTCAGAGAATGGAGTACCCTGAGGATAACTGGTCAGACTTTTAAAGACAGACGTAAAGAAGGCATTGAGTACCTCAGCCTTTTTCTTATCCTCAGTGATCATGTTCCCAGTCACATCCAGTAAAGTATAGAGATTTTCTTTTACATAATATCTCAGTGTTTGTCATGGAGTTGTATACAAGTTCAGTGAAGTCAGGAAGCAACAACAGTGTATTTTGTGTGAATTTATTCTTCTGCTTTTGTTTTGAGAGCTAATCAGAAAGGTGAGTGACTGTCACTACTTGGTCAGGTAGCAGTTCAGTCTGCACTTCTTTCCACTTTTCTCATGTGAATGAGAATAGTATATACTAGATTACATGTAAGCAATGCTTAATCCAAATAATTTTAAAAGATGAGGGAATAATGATAGTGGTTAGCAGCACTGTTTGTAACGAGGGGATTGAAACTAGATGGTTGTTAAGGTTTCTTCCAACCTAAGCCATTCTATGATTTTTTGATTTCGGTGCCTGAAGAAGGTTTAAAATACCTCCATTAGAGACCTGCTGAACTACTCTGGGGAAAAGAATAACCTCAAACTCTGAGCAAACTTCCTGCACCTTGCAGGTTGTAGAAGATACTTTTACCATACCTTCTACAATGGGTAACAAATGCTGTTTTTCTTTTTTCCTGACATCTACCATGAGGTGGTGGGGCTACTGGAACACTGGTCCTCCTCCTCAGTCAGGGCAGAGGCCACTGGGTAGGCTGCTGTGAGTATCAGACAATCTACATAAAAGTTAATTCTCTGAAAGATCAACACCTAGGTGGTTCAGAATGATTATTCAATATTAGTTGAAGCTTCTGACTTTTTTCTCAGTTCTTCATACATCAAATGGGACATAAAGAAAAATCTGTCTGTGAAGTACTTTTGAACTCCAAAGTTGAATACTCTGTAATAGTAACTACAGGTATTTAATTGTGAGACAACAATATTGTACAGATGCACGTTAAGTGAACACCCTCACTCAGGAGTTCTGAGTGAAGCCAGAACCCTGGGGGAAACAGAATCTGATCATGAAATTAAGGCCAATAAAGCTAGGGTAGCAAATGAAAGTACCCTGGGAAACTGTAATTCTTGTACTTCTCAACCATTGAAAGGCTCACTTTGAAAACACTGCTCTTTAATGCATTTTGTGTGTGAGTATGTGAATAATTAATATTCGCTGTTGGTTGGTTATTGTTTGTGATTGAAAGTCTAATTAACTGTTACATTGCCTTCTGCTTTTCAATGGAAATAGTTCTTTTATTTGTATTTGTTATGTGGATTTGTATCTTTTAGTACCTTTCCAGAACGTCAGACAACAGATATTAAAGTAAGAGATAGAAGCAGTAGCTGTAGGCTATGGACATATATGTAAACCTAGATTATTAGATTTATGAATCTAGGAATATACGTAAACTTTCTTCCAAAGAAAATGTTAAGCACAAAAAGTCAAGTCTTTCCTCTCCAAAATGAACTGTTGCCAGTACTTTTCCCAGCTTAGGAACTTTGGTGGTTGTGTGACAGCACACAGCTGGCTGGACCACAGGTCTGCATAGAAGATTAAATTCTCTCTGCTGCTTCAGTTAGGAACATAGGCTGTTTCCTTGGCATCTATTTACTCTGTGGGGGAACTGTACACACTATAATCAGAAAGAAAGAAAGCTGTGAGAACTGTGGCTATGGAAAACATGCCAAGAGTAAATAGTAGGACCAAGAAATGGCAACCTCACTGGGATATGAAGAAAAAAACAAAAACTCAGGTATGTAGTTGTGTGTAAAATAGCAAAAAAAGCTCAGAACAGAGCATGTGAGAAAGGATCAAGGGTACACTTCAGAAAGCACAGTTCATTGTATCTTCTCCTTTGACAGACATTCCTCATTTTAATAGCCACCTTTGAAATATTCTGCAGGGCTGAAACAATCAGAAGTTAGGTCTAGCAAAATTATCTGCTTCTGCAACAAAGTAGTGCAGTGTAACTAAGTTCTTATGAAACTTCTTGCTAGAATCATTGCTCAGATTCCTCTGGAAATGAGAGCATCTGTAGAGGAAATGCTAAGTCATGGCCTGAACCAGTGATTGAGCACCTGGTGGGAAGGCAGGCTCAGCTCAGGGGAGCTCAGGTGCATGCAATGTACTTGAGTGACCAGAATGGGTGCCGCCAGAATCCACCCCTTCGCGACCTCATTTAAGAGTTAGCAGCAAAGGTGAGGGTATAGGAATTTCTGTACTAATGTGTGTGGGAACTTCTTTGTGGTAAGGGTGATGGAACACTGGCACAGGTTGCCTAGAGAGGTGGTAGAGCCTCCTTTTCTGGAGGCATTCAAGACCCATCTGGACACCTACCTGTGCAATTTGGTGTAGGGAGCCTTCTTTGGCAGGGGGGTTTGACTAGATGATCTCTAGAGGTCCCTTCTATCCCCTGAAATTCTGTGCTTCTTGCTGGAGATGTCTGCCTATCTGAGGCCTTTCAAAGGTAAGCAGCTCTGTTCCTTCATTTCTGCATCTGTGGCTGCTATGTTTTGGCTTGTATTTGCTGTAGCTGAAGACTTTGCCACCCTGCTATTATTGTGGTACTTTCTACCCCATTACAGCATCCAAAGAAATTTCCTACCTGGATGTGTTGGAGGGATGTGTAATAGGTTCTCATTGTGTTTCTCCTGCATGTTGTTTTCCTCCAGAATGGATGTATAGTAATTTTGTGGGTTCTCAATGGTAATTCTCTTTCCTTGTAGTTCATCAATATTTGTTTTGTTTAAACAAGTATTGGCATTTATTTATGGTACTTCAGATTTGAAATGTGGCCACATCTGTATTTAAATATTTAGTGGAATTTTCATATGTGTTTTCAAACATCTAGGATCTGTTAGTTGTGGAGAACTGTAAGTAGTAGCTTCACAATAGCAGGTACTTTGTTGGAAAATCATAATTTGCCAAGATCTTTAGTGTAAAGTGTGAAGTTTATCTATCATTATTATTATGCCTCTAATTATTTGAAGCACAATGTGAGGAAATGCTGAAAAAAGGACCCATGCAGTCTGAAGAGAATTACCTACAGAGGTCCCATTCCCTGAGGGAGTCCCATTTCATTCTCATGACTGATGGTTTTCACTTTCAGATAGTTTTTGCCTTTTCTTATCTCATCATAATAGATAATTTCACGCTGCCTAATTATTTCCACCTTTCTGTTGAGTTTTCTAGGCATGTAGGTATTCTCTCTCACATATACTATCAGCTTACCTTTCCTTACTCCCTGATCTGTTACAAAAGCCTTCATTTGTTAGATGCTTCTCATTGTCTTTCTTCCTTCACCAGTCCTTTCAAAGTTCTGCTTCTAAGTCTTTTGCTTTATTGCTTCCACATTTTGCTTCAGTATACTTTAGCCACTGTCTAGCTTGCTCCTTTTATTATTTTCTTTCTGGGTTTTCTCAGTATAGCACTGTGACTGCTCCAGTTAATGGAATGATTCCTTTGTCAAAGTAATCCACACGTAATTATCTTTCCTTTTTTCCAGCTCAGAAACTGAACATGCATGTTGTAATGTCTGTGGTTGTAGGCACTCTTTGGTTCAGAACCTTTGGTTATTTCTTTTGATGCTGCGTGAGGTTGCATAATCTGGTATCACAAGGAGTTTATTTCAGTGTGTCATGCTGGGAGGGTTCAGTCTTGAAACAAGGACTTGACTAGTACATTTGCCATCATCCAGAAGTCAGTGTACTGAGAGAGAACTGGCCATTACTCTTGTTCAGTAATGCCTAAAGCCAGCTGGTTGGCCTTTGCTTCTGTAAACTGGCTCAATTCACCTTCTCTTTCAGTAAGCCCTACAGCTTGTCCTGTAGGACTCCATACAGGAGACTTCCACCTTTTGATGCTTTCCCACAATGCAATGGGACACATCAGAAGACAGTGCATATTTCTCTTCATTTTCTGTCAGTTTATTATATAGTGGAGCATCTTTAGTGTGTGTCACCTCTTCTTCTGGCAATATTCTTTGCCTTTGGGCTGATCTATAAGATCAGTAAGATTCCTGGACAACTCCAACTCTGTTGGAGTCTATTTTATGATTAGTGCAATTCCTTACACTACATAGCATCAGTTGCTTGATATATGGAGGAGACACTCCTTTTGAGCATCCAGCCCAGCAGTGGTTGTTGGGGTGCTAAAAGGAGTTGTGCTTCAGTACCAACCACTTCTTATGCTGCTATGTATCTCTTTTGCAGTTGGAGTATAGTGGGCTTCAGATATTCTGCATCCTTAACTCCAAAGCCCGCGGACCTTGACTCTCCCGTGGGGCTTTCTGCCAGAGGATCAGAGTGTGGCTGTTATACTCAGCCACAGTGTAGAGCAAGTGGTGTTGTTGGTGGGTTTTTTTTTTTAACATCTTGTCCTGTGTGAACTGGCCCAAGGGCTACTGCTTTTATTATCTCCTATTTGATTTTTTTTCAAAGGCTTGTTGTTGCTCAGGAATCTTTGTAAAATTGTTCTTCTGGATTACTTGATAGAAAGAGTTCACAATTGGGTTGTAAACTCTGTAACTGGTATAGGGTGCCTGCTTTGGCAGGGGGTTGGGGTAGATGATCTCTAGAGGTCCATTCCAACCCCTAGAATTCTGTGATTCTGTAATCCAGAATATGCATTCTCCAGAAACACGGTACCTAAGAAAGCTTGTGTTTCCTTTGTGTTTGTTGGTAGAGACATAGCTGTTATTTTGTTGATCACATCCATGGGGATTTGATGATGTCTATCTTGCCACTTTATTCCTAATAACTGGACATCCTGTGCAGGTCCCATGACCTTATCTGCTTTATGCAAAACTGGCTTTTAGAGAGATGTGAATTGTTTTCTTCCCTTTCTCAAAAATTTTTTCTACTTTGATGCCCCACATGATACACTGATGTACTGCAAATGTTCCGGAGTTTCCCCTTTTCCATTGCAGTCTGGTTTAGCCCGTGAAAAATAGTAGGGCTGTGTTTCTACCCCAGGGGCAGTTAATTCCAGGTGTACTGGATAACCCTCCAAGTAAAAAAAAAAAACAAAAAACTGGCATGTCCTCTGCTAGGGACTAAGGAAAAACTCATGGGCAATGTTAGTTGTGGCATAACACTTAGTGCCTTTGACTGCAGTTCATATTGGAAGTTCTAGTGCATCAGGCACAGCAACACTTAGTGGTGATGTGACTTCATTCAGGCCTCAATAGTCCAGTTATCCTCTACTCTTCATTAGAGTTCCATGCAGGACCTCTTGGGACCACCAAAGGGTGAATGAGTCTTGCTGATTACTCCTTGGTTCTCCAGTTGGTGAATCAGCTTATGAATGGAACTGATGAGTCCAGGTGCTTTTGAAATTGCCACCAGTGCACTGTTGTCTTAGTGATATGAACTTGCTGTTCTACTTTTAGCAACTCCTACAATGGAAGTGTCCTATGAGAGACCAGGCAAGTTAGACAGCTGCTTAACGTCCTTCATCTCCAAGGCAAAACACAGAATTAAAATATAGCATCTGAAGAAAACCGTTCTATTACAGCTGAAACAAAAACAGATTACTTGCCAGTTCAGGAAGCTGCTTTTAACTGGCCACATTATTTGGGTTCCTGTGGCTGACATAGTGTATGATAATTGCTGAGTCATGGCCTGAGCACTGAAGGGGTGTGGCTGGTCACACAGGTGAATTGTTTTCAGTTGTGTTCCCAGGGCTGACCAGGTCTTCTCCCCAGGTGCTCAATCAGTGTAGCTTGGCTCCACCCCTTTTGGACCTCATTTAAGGGCTGACTGTCACTGAGGAATGATCTCTGTTGGAGATCCCTGGATTCCTCCTTTGTGGAACTTTTCCTGCAATCCTAGGTTCCTGGAGACAGGTGAGCATTCCATTTTCTTCTTTGTGTAGCACCTTATTTTATTGGTCCTGTTGCCATTGCACATGGCTTCTGTGATCCTCACTGTGATCTTTGTATTCATAATGGTTAGCCTTTGGTAACATAGCACTTTGGGGGGGGGGGGGGCACTCCACCTTAACCCTATGAATAATGATGCTTTGTGGAAATGATTTATATGTAGGTCACTTTGAAAGTAACGCCTTATTTCCATGGGAACTGCAACGAATACAAAGAATACAGTAATACTAGTAGAATACATACTATACTATAGTACATACATACATACTATAGAATACAGTAATACAGAGCAAGCTTTCAGCTATGGAACACTATTTTTCAACAGTCCCCACTATTAGTTATGTGTTTTCACCAGCAATGAACAAGAGCTGCATGCCATGCTCATAAAGATCTGTGCCAGTGGAGCTCACCTATAGTCCCCCCTGCTGAAACATGCCATCCACCGCCTCACTGTGCTCACATCCTCTGTTTGGTCTCCATAAACAACCAGTAAGCATCAGTGAATGTCAGTGGGTGCTATTTTTTTCAGCATGGGGGAGTTCAATTCCATACCTTTGCTTCATATGTACTTCCATCTCAGATACCATTTTACCAGACTGCCTCTCTACTGCCGTCTGTCACACAGCAACAAAATGTAGGGGAATATTGGAGGGAAGGTTCAACCTCCACTGCCATTCCACTGCCATTTGTCTCTGACATCGTGGCCTAACATAATAAAATAGGAGGCATTACCTCCAGAGGAGCCTCATAGCACAGAGAACATTTTTTTCAGAAGCGTTTCAGCAATCCAGTGATGATCAGAAGGATTGACACTTGCTGTCTAACTTGTATCTAAGGTACACAACTTAGAGCTGAGGAAATGACATAAATTGTGAGGGGGGGGGGAAGGGGAGAGGAGAGACAAAATAGCTTTGAATTATGCTCTGTATCACCTTATCACACAGTGACATTTCAAGGCCCTTTTCACAAGGTGTTTGTTCATTTAGTAGTGTAGTCTCAAGTGCCTATCAGAGTGACTGAAAGCATGAAGGGGAAATAAGTGAGCTTTCAGTTCTGATTTAGGGCAAAGCAGAGTTAACGTTCCTAGATGTTATCTCAGATCCATGTAGAAGTTAATTCTGTGTCTGCTGTGATCAAATTCTAAATCTGATGCCTTTATTAGAAAGGTTATTTGACTATTGGTGGGCTTGGAGGTGTTCTTTTGGGGGAGAGGCATGGATTTTTTTTGTTCTTTGGTTGATTGTGGTTTTTTTTTTTTTTTACAGTCTGCAGGCTAATGTCCATCAAAAGTGTTAGTGCTTACTGTACTTTTGTACTGATTCAGCTCATGCTTGACTTGTGATCTAATACAAACAAATTAATTTCAAGCATTTCTATAGTTTTTAGGAGAGGAATGCCTACTCTAGAAAGTGTCACTGTTACTTTATGAACTGTCTTTCACAGGATTCTCAACATAGTTGAGTACATGAAGGCACGCAAGACAAATTTTACCCTGGTTAATAGAAATATGTAAATGTATATTGGATTTGCAGGGTAAGGTAAACATAAATTTGCAGTGGTGAAGGAAGCATAGAAAAGGGACTAAGCATAGGGAGGAGACAAGAATAGTCTTCAGAAGAGATTATGAGGTATGCTTCAATTAAGTGAAGTTGGAGGAGATGAGCTTTAGGTTTTAGGAATAGGCAATTTGAGTATTCAGGAACTTGGGAAGGGTGAAGGAATTTTGGAAAACTGTTATAGGTATTGAGTTAGTTAAAGAAATGAAGTTCAAGATGCTCTGTGATCCCTTGAGCTGTTTAGAAGGTTTGCAAGACATGGGAAAGGAAAACAGTTCAGAATTGAAGATCTCAAATTTTGGTTTGAAAAGATGTCTGTATGTACGCAGGTTTCAGTAGGAAAGCAGATAGAGAATATTCATCTTATTTAACATGAGGTTTTGCAATTTGGATTTCTGTATGAGGATCAGTTGCACAAGGCTATCTTCATAATTGAGAGAGAAGCAAGCAATTGCATTATAGGTCATCTGACCTCAGCTTTGAGATAAGCTGAAATTGTGTCTTAGAATGGCCAGTTTGTAAACTCTGACTTTAAAGGGAACCTAGATGACAAGAGTGAGTAAAAATATCTGTATTGAATATCTATATTTGATCAGTGAAACTCTGTTTCTCCCCAGGCTGTCCTTCTTTCCTTCCTATGCAAAGTTGAGTTTATTGTGCATTGTTCTGCATCCTAAGGATAAAAAACACATGAGGCTGAAGGTGCAAATGCTGTGATCTTTGTCATTTCAGTACTTTAATGAGGATATCAGAATCATGTATGACAGTGTTCTGAATTCATATATTCATATATAACCCAAACAAAACAGTCTGCCCTACAAGCAAGAACATAATCTGCTCTTAAATCTGTTGCCCAAATTCTATATGAGAAGGGAGCCCTTGTGTCAGAAAGCAAGAAATAAATAAAGATTGTCCTTCCTTCTGCTGTTTGGCAAAAAGTCTGTCTTCGCAAGCTAGAATGGTGTGTAATGTATTTGGATGAATACATGTACACGTACAATCATATCCCAAATAGCCTTTATGTGTAGTGTTCAAATGTGGTTTGCAGTTGCAAAATGTAAGTGTTGTGACAGATTGAAATTTGGAATGGGCTTTTAAGAAGTTGATAGGAGTTGTGATATATAGTAGTTCTACTTATCTTGCTTTCTGGAATGGATGTCAGAGCCCTCATGCAGAAGACTCCCAGCACCTTCCATCCCCAAATGTTCTGCTTTCCCTGTCTGTCATGTCTGCCTCCTGCTGTTCTTTCCTATCATTTCTTTTCTCGCACATTAACTTAAGAGTATGACACCACTGTCAGTAAAACGTGTGGAGAATTAGGAGTGGCTGTGCTTGATAAGCCCAGTTGCTAAAAATATTACCCATTTATGCACTCACACTGCTACTTTTTCTTATTAGTTTAAGGATATATGTCTCTGCTGTCACTACAGTGCATTGCGATGAAGACAAAAACTGGTCCTCCTGCCTCAGTGACATTTAAAAAAATTTGCAAATAGTCACTTTTTTTGTCTTGTTACTGGGTGGCTATCTTAGGATTTTGTAGTGATGCAGGGGACAGAGTGGGAGGAAATGTGAGGGCAGGGCCTTGGGACAGGCAGGGACTTCTGGCTGCCAACCTTCTGCTCTCCACCACATGGTGTAGGGCTGGACTGGAAGGGACCTCCTGTTCATGGAGCCCAGGAGCTGTGTAAAGGAGAAGGAATGAGGAGCTGTGTGACAGCCTGGTGTGTGGTCTGTCTCAGCCTGTTCAGTGCTGTGTTTGAGCTCAGGTGCTGACCAGAGGAATAATGCATACAGGGCCAGAAAGGTGGTACATTTCTTCCTAGAGTAAGTAGGAGTCTGGGGTGGGGGGAATCCCTTGTTTCTGGACAGCAAGGAAAACACCATAGCACTGAGCCTTGGGGGAGTGCCAGCAGGCTGAACGTGTGCATAAATGCTGTGAACAGATTCGCTTTTGATCAGACTTGCAAACTGAATGTAAATATTTAAAATTGCTGACTGTTAATATATGCTTATTCACCACTTGTGGAGGTTCTGGAGATGGCAGCAAATTTACCAGATCTTTTTCACACTGGAGTCACAATGATAGTTCTATATTAGTGGGAAGATTCTGGCAACGTAATGTCTGAAGACAGCGTTTAGAGTTGTACCTTTTAAACACAGGAAAATTTTGTTCCTTTTTCTTTTTTTCATTTAGTTCAGTTGTATCAAAACCCCCCACAAAATCCAGAACTTGTCAGTGCAGATAGGAACAAACTTTTATTTTATCCCACTGTCTTACATAGTGAATTATCTTTAGTGAGATGCTTTACAGAGAGATAAACCTTCCATAGATTGTATCCACAGTAATGTTAGCTAACTAACTAATAGCTATTATATAGCTAGAATTAAGTCTGAGTTTGTCATGTCAAGGGTAGTGTTAACTGATTTCTCATTCTTTCTATTTAAAAACATTTCGTAAGCTGTTAGATTTTCTTCTGTGCCTCAGACTCTTAATTGTTCACAAATTCCAGGTGAAAAGAGAACTTGCAACTTTATCATATGGAAATTTTTAATATGTTATCAGTGAAACTTTGCTTTTATCTTCAGTCAGTGACTAACTTTTCAGAGAGTAATGCAAAGAAAAAACAAAATTTCTCAGTATGACATTGATTTTCATTTTCTTGAATGACCTCTCATGGTAATGTATTTTTGCTTTTTGACTTTTGCAATTTGTTTCCCATTGATCATGAACCTGGGGAGTACTTAAATGCATGTTGTGGGGGAGAAAAAAAGACAAAACTGGGCTTTGGTGTGGCTCAGTGTAATTATATGCCCTGTGCCTGTGCTCTGCCTAGTTCATAAATGTTAAGCTCACTCAAAACAATCCTTGAACCATCTGTTCAGTCTTCCAGCTGTAAAACCAATGTACAGTTACATTTTATCATTCTCTTGAGGAATTCTCTTAAAATTGATACCACCTGTGTCTTCCCGAAGATTTTCTTTGTTCTCCTGTTTTGCGAAGAAGATAGAAATGTAGCAGTGCTTCTATAGCAGGATTTTTAAACATGCCACTGTGAGCCTGCTGGGAATAACTAGGTATAAATATTACTAATGAGTAAACAAATGTTTAATCCTGTTTGGGACACATCAGTGTAGGAAGTATCTAAATCCTTAAAAATCCAACAAACCAAATATGAAGTGTAGTACTACAAATATGTTATTTTTCTTATGCGAGCTATTTGTTTCCAAATTGTTTGTCACTAATCTCATTATGAATTTGTCTTTTTTGAAATGCCAGACTGTTGAAAGGGTACCAATCATGAAAAAGAGGAGAAAATACTGGAGATCAAGGAGGTTGTAGCATTTCTAACTGCTCTTCTGTTTACAGCATAAGAGTTTGGACTCAGTTTTTGTTTGTACAACTGCTGCTTAAATCACAGGAGAGGATCAATACCATACAGAGACATAGCAAGATTGTCAAATAGAAAATACGGTGTGAGGTACAGATTTGGGCTGCTCGTGGTTGATTCCATAGGAATTTTTTTGTGTGCATTTCTTTGTCTTTGCATTAACAGTAGCTGTGCACAGCCATGTACACTGTGAGGTGTTGATCAGGATTCCCTGTGGCCTACAATCCCCATATCGAGAAGCTGAGCTGTGGTAGATGTTCTAAGTTTGAGTGGTCTCTTTTCCCCTCACACCCCACTCTCCTTCTCAGTGTTTCTGGTCACTGTGGGGTTTGAAAAAAGGCAAAAGCTTGAAACAATCTCATGGTTCTGGGGTCTTTACTTCTTACTGTTCTGTACCCTAGTTGTTTGGTGTTTTTTTTTTTTTTCCCAGAGTGATGTACAATTGATTCCTACAAGGTCCTGTAACTTGCACAAACAGCACACAGAGGTCAGCTGCTGTGCTGCTGTAGTGACAAGGAAAGTGCAGACTTCCAGTTCAGCTTTAAATTTTCACGAACATTTCAACAGGAGAATTTACTTGCACTTTTTCATGTCCTCTTTCAAAAAGCTGTGTTTAGAAACAAAAGTAATTGAAGCAAAAGAGCCTGTGGGCTGTGAACCACAAATACATTTTTGAGCTTGTGCAACCATTTACCTGGCTTATGGAAATAACCTCAATTTGACCTACTGTCATAGATACATGTGGTGTCCCAACAGAATTTTTCCTTAGTTTTCTGAGGGAAAATCTAGATGCAGAGAGAACAGTTCTCCCATAGCTCCCTCCAGAGTACTGTCAGGTCCTGAAAAATGTTCCCATCTCAAAGTTTGGATTCATTCATGCCCTTTTCTCCCTCTTTTTCCTAGCTCTTGATTTGCAGGGCAAGTCTCTGTGCTAGATGACTTTAGAAACTGGAAGCTTAGAGGGTATTATATAGTGTGGTTATGATTAAGTTTACATACTCTCAAAGCCACTTTCCTGTATATTAATTAATCTTAATAAAATGTCTTAAATCTTACTAAGATTTGAAATCTATGAAGAGACTGAATTTCAGACTAGATTCCTGTTTCCTGCCGTGTAAACATAAGGCATTCATAAATTATGCTATCTCTTGGCTACGTAGTCTTCAAATATCTGTTGCTTTTATTTATTTTTAAGCTAATATAAGCAGTCTAATGCTTCAGATAATGTAGAAATGTATGAGACTTCAGAAGTTTCTAAGCAGCTTTCAAGGACTTAGATCATTTTAATGCTGCCTCATTTAAAGAAATATTCTAGAAACAGTTTGAACTGTACCTAAGAGACTGAAAGTGACATCATAGCACATGAGCGTTATAGGGACTGGGACTTGTTAAAGTTCATGTGCTCAGCCTGAAGCCCCTCTTACCTATTCTTTCAAATATGCCTTACATATGCACAACACACCACTACCAGCACTTGTTTAAGTACTTCTGCTCAAAATGTAATGAGAGATATGCTCTAAAGAAGCTTATAACACTTAAGTTTCTGAAGCTTGAGTTAAGATCTGTCCCTGCTGAAGGCAGTGGTTCAAAAGCCTATTTAGAAAAATTCTTAATTTTCATGTAGGTGATCAAAGTTAGGTCTTAAGCAGCAGCGAGATTGAGGTGATAGTGTTACTGAACACTTGTGCTGTAGCCTTTTGGAAGAACAAGGACTTTAAATTGTTTATTTTACAGTTCAAAACAGTAGAAAGTGTATTAGCAATTATATAATATCAACAAATGTGTTTTTCACTGAAGAAGCCTGGAAAAATATCAAGCCTGGAGGGTGAATATTTTAAAATGAGGATATGAACATTGGAACCAGACTGGAAAGTACTTTGCAACCTCAATTACAGCATACTCTCACTGCAACGCAAACAGTAACTTGCATGTATTTCATTCTACTACTTCCTTGTTTGGAAGGGATTTCAACAACATCTGGTGAGCTTATTTTTCCTCTTGCAGCACAGGAATGCTGCACTAGATGAGTTCCTAATCACTGAATTGGTTGTTCATTGAGAGCCCAGCTATGCCATGTGGCATGCCACAGGTATCTGTAGCTTATGGTGCACTGGAGATTGCTCTTGCAATTGATGGCTCCCTGCCTGCCACAATAGACCGGAGAAGTCATGAGATGGAGGTTCAAAAAAGAGAGAAGATTGTTCATTTATGTAACCAGTGATCCATTAGCAATTGGCTAAAATATTGTGCTTGCAGAAGGATTGTAAGGGTTGTGAAAAAAATTTTCCCAAATCCTACTTAACACAGTCTCTGCAGTTTCAAAACTGAAAGAGGTAGTGCCTACATTCTTTGACATTTGTGATCACCTTTCTCTTATCTTTGCTCATGGTTTAACAGTCACAATTGCGATCCAGGTGATTGATTCCCCAAGGATAAGCTGTGTTTGTGCAGCCCCCAACATAGGACAGCAAATTAAAAAGATAATTATATTAATAAAGGCTGCTAAGACATCCTAGTGTTCCATCAGCAACATCCTGCACTGGTAGATATTTTCAAACTTTTCTTTTGTTCCTCTTACCACGTATAAAGCA
This sequence comes from Oreortyx pictus, assembly GCA_036925125.1. Classification (NCBI taxonomy): domain Eukaryota; kingdom Metazoa; phylum Chordata; class Aves; order Galliformes; family Odontophoridae; genus Oreortyx; species Oreortyx pictus. The sequence goes on along the minus strand of JAUPFR010000002.1, from coordinate 87,616,399 downwards.
AAAGCTAAAAGGCTTGGTAGTGGAATATGGTAGGACCTTGGAAATTGCCGGAAAAAAATGCTGCTTGTTTCTAAAATGAAATATGAAACCTATAATAAACAGAAAGTGGTATGGTGGGTGCATTCCAGGAAATGGAGAATTGCTGTCAAACACTGAATGTTTGAGAGAGACTGAAAGGAAAACAAATGCCTTTGAATCATTTCACAATAGATTTGTGAGGCACTATGTGTATGCTGATCAGCTAAGAACTCTTATTTGTTAAGGACTGCTTCACCAAGGTCACCTTGCTGTTCTTTTTTGCATTGCATTCAGATGTAAGTGTTTGGGGAATACACTACATTATATTAACTGAAGCATACGCTTTTGCTTTCTCTATGATTTATCATTCTGCTCATGATATTGCCATAGTAAAACTTTGATTTGACTGCCATTGTAAGGAAGTTTAAAGGTAAGGCTGGAAATCTACTCTAATGTACGAATGATAAGAACTAAGGTGTAATATTTTGGCTGCACTGTGATCCTTTGTTACCAAGTTTCGTCTGTCATTCTACATGCTTTCAGTTTGGGGCTGGAGAAAAGAGGGGGTTGCAATGATGTATCCTTAGTGCCTTTAGATGCTTTGCTTTCCTATATGAGGGCTGCTCCAAAAGTGATGCTTTCTGTTTTATTATGTTGGCCCATGATGTCAGAGGCAGATGGTGGTGGTATGGCAGTAGAGGCTGAACTTTCTTACCAGTAATGTGTTGCATTTTGTTGTTGTGACAGATGGCAGCAGAGGGGTGGTCTGACAAAATGGTGTCTGACATGGAAGTGCTTATGAAGCACTGTGCCACTGAATTCCTCTGTGCAGAAAATGTGGCACCCGTTGGCATTCATCAGCTCTTGCTGAATGTTTGTAATCCCATAGTGGATGTGGGCACAGCAAGGCAGTGAGTGGTGCATTTCAGCAGTGGTGACAGTGGCATGAAAGACAAGCCGTGTTTTGGACAGGCGTGTGCAACTGTTGTGCCACATAATGATGTGTTGTCACAATAAACTCAGCCACACAAGTCTGCTGATGGTGCATTTGTTGAGAAATGTTTTGTAAGGGAGAATTTGCTCTATCAAATTCTAGTGTTATTGAGCTCTCTAAAGTGTATATATATAATTATATATATGTATTTATATATATTATAATATATTATATACATATATTATATATTATATATATAATAATAATATTATAATATAATATAATATAATAATATAATATATATAATATATAATATATATTATATATATTATAATATATATTTATATATATTTATTATATATAATTTTTATTTATTTTATTTATATTATTTTATATTATATATTATTTTATTTTATTTATATATAATCTTTTATTATTTATTTTATTTATTATATATATTTTTTTACTGGAACAGGCTGTCCAATGAGGTTGTGGGGTCTCCTTCTCTGGAGATATTCAAGGCCTACCTGTGCAGCCTGCTATAGGGAGTCTGTTTTGTGGGAGAGGTGGACTTGATCTCTTGAGGTCCCTTCCAACCACTACTGTTCTGTGATTCTGTAGTAACTGTTGTAGCTTTCACAGAAATAAATGAGGCATTACTTCTGGAGCAACGTACACAGGTTGGAAGTATATCTAATATGATAAATAGAATTTTTAGTTTTCATCTCACTTGAATCTTTTAAAGCATTATAGATTATACCTTTGACTACTCAAAACCTCTTTTTCTAGGATGGAGGAAATAATTCCCACAGTTTACTGCTTAAATTTGATACAATTAAATATAGTAAAAATATTAATGTTATTGAATTAAATGTATATGTATTCATTAAATACCACTTTTTGGCATCCATTTTGCATTCTACATTTCATCATTTTGTATTCTACATAGCTCAGAAGCCTGATGGTAGTTCTCCTACCACATCTTTCTAGTTTGCAGGAAGAAGACCTAGCAGGTTACCATCAGAATTTAAGCCAAGTTCTGAACTGTATTGACTTGTGAATTGTCTTGTGAAGAGACACAAACACTAATACTGCTGTTAGCACTGACATTTGGATGTGGAAGAATTCCCTGGTTCGTTGTTCTGACAGTATTTCTTTGTACACCTGTGCTCACTCCCCAGTGAGTTTCTAAACTGCACAGCTGCTCTTGTGTGCTATTAACAAGTCTCTCACAGCTTTCTGTTGTGTGGAGGACTGCTGGATTTAGTGTGGGTTTTTTTTTTCCTCATCTCACTGTTTACTAATTGGCTATTATGTTGCTAGATACGTGCAGTTCAAGGTAGTGTTTTTGCTTGAGCTTAGGTTTTTCTGGTTATGGTATTCTTTTTTTAGGCCTTTTTCTTTTTTTTTTTATAATTTATAAGAGGTCATCCTTATTACTGTTCCAAATACTAACTGGTTTTAGGTGAATAATAGCATCATGCTTAGAAATAAGTTTCTTCATTGTCATTGCTCAGTCCTTGTTCAGTGGCAGATGATGTTCCAGATCCAGCATGTGTCCTGTCTCCTGTGTCTGTCAGCTGCAGCACAGTTTTCTCCTATTTTATTTAAACAATTTTGATCTTCCCCAGTGATTAATTTTGCAGTGAATGCGTGGCATTATGCCAGGTTGTTGTAGCCCAGCATATCTCATGATTCATGGCTAAAGCAGAGAATTCCATGCCTTTCTGCTTTTAGCACAACCACTCTTTTGTGCAGTTGTATGGCATAGTGACGTCCGAGAACTTGAAGGAGGCACAGTATCATGAGAATTGGAAAGGAGGAAAAAAAAAAGGCAATCAGTGTTTGACTGTGATCAGAACAAAGAGAACAATCTGGAGGTTTTTTTTTTTTATCAGTTAACATCAACCCCTAGGAAAATTCTAGAGCAAGAAGTCAAGTAGTGTAGAGGAACAGAGCACTTAGCTGACATGTGTCCTATATTTGATACAATACATTGTCTAGGATGCTTTCATTAGCAACCTCAATTACAGAATGGAAAGTGAGTTTATTGTATCTTCCTGTGATCTAAAGCTAGAAGAGACTGCTCATATGCTAGAGGATGGGATTGCAATTCAAAGTGGTTTTGACAAAGTGAAAGTATGTGAACTTATAAAGGAGACATTACTTACTGCAGTGAAAAAAGTGAAGACAGCTGCTGTGGTAGCAATTTTTCAGAGAAAGCTGGGTTTGAGCCCATAATGCTATGAAAAAGTAAGCACAAAGTGAAAGTACAGCCAGCACAATGTGTGAGGAAATCCTGTACTCAGGAATAACTGAGGCCTCTGGTAGACTAGCCAGTTATGCAACTGTAATTTGGGGCATTGTACTACTGGAAGCTCATCCACCATTGGAGAGATGGTTCAGAAGAAATGAATGGAGGTTGTGGTTCTGGAAAATGTGACCAATTTCACTGTTCACATTCTTTTAAATGGCTAAGTCAGTGAAGCACTGTCTTAAACTTCTTGGCAAGTGATGGAAACTGAACCACTAAGCATTTTTAAGAACTGCTCAAATAAGCAGCTCTTGGAAATGTCTTACAACATTTATCCTACCTGGGGTTTAAATAAATTAAGTAGGTAACGTCTTATGGTTCCAAATCTCATTTTTCTATTATTCTATGCTATGTAATTTATAGCTTCAGTTCTGAACATAGCTGAATTAGACACCAAATAAGAGGTGAACACTTTTATGGATTATTGCGTATGTAGAAGTTAATGCAGATTTGACGGTGGGAAGGGGCTATCTACTTCCTCAAGGCCAGGGAGATGCAATGTAAGTTGTCCCTTTATTCATGGGGTAAGATGGCCCTGGAATAAACAGGGTCTGAGTTGGGGTGAGGACACATCTTGCTTGGCACCCCATAAAGGGATGTAATTTCCCACAGGAGTCTGACAAAATGGTCTTAGAGGAATGCATGTGACTTCAATTCATTCTTGACAAACCTAGGCTTCGTAGACATGGGGGTGCATTGTAATTATCGTCCACTCTTGTCTTCAGTAGCTGGGGTTTTGCCTTCCATCCACACACTTGTACATTATACTCCTAAGTGATTTTAATTCTGTAAGTTAAATTATGATCTTAGGAAAATTTTCCTAAAAATAAATAAGCAAGAATGAGCATTGGGAACTTTTGCTTGACTTAATTTTGGCAAGCCCATTATGATTTTCCAGATGGAGCTTTGCTGCTGATGTTGGGAAAATGGCTATTATAGGTGGTAGATGTTTGTGGAGAAATTAAAATTCTTCTGTTGTCTTCTAAGCAGCTCACTCCTGTAGCTTACTCTTATCACCTCTCCTTGCCTATGCTCAGATCTCTCTCTATCAAGGGACATTCTCCTGTCTCCTGATGGTGTTGTACCATTTTCCCTGTAGTAATGTAAGTTTGATGAATAAAGGAGAAACTAATATATGAGTACCAGAGGACCTTGGAATAACCTGAGTGACAGAATATCAGCTCCATTTAAACAGGATCTCTTCTTGGGTTTTTGGACTCTTATAAGTAAGATACCGTGTTATTTTCCTTCTTACTCCTGAATGCATGCCTCCCCTGCCCTACAGTGGTGTAAATGTAGTCTTTGCATTTTCTTCCATGAAATCTAGACAAAATATTTAAGCGGACTGTACAAGTTTTCTATTGGATGATTTGTGATTTGTATGCAGCTTGAACTGCTTGCTAAGTGTCACCTTAACAATAAAGCCGGGGTAGTGTAACAGGTGCTTATTGTCTTGTTCTTCATTGTTTTTCAGATGTTATGTTTTGGCATATGTTAGTGACTGTCAAGGGGACATTATTGATCTACTGAGACATCTGTTCTACTCGCATTAATTTGGCTATTCTTCACTGAAAGATGAGTTCCTTATGACTTCCCATTTCTACCACAGTAAAACTGACCATGTCTTTACAGCTGGAAAGTAACATATTTCAAAAGTCTCTCTAAATTACATGCTTCTTGCTTTTTGTTTACTTCTGAATGAATGCCATTCTTTTATTTTTTTTAATTGACTTACTATCTAACAAATGAGAATCTAAAGACAAAATCATCTAGTGCCATCAGCCAGCAGTGTGCCCATGTGGCCAAGAAGAACAATGGTGTCCTGGGGAGCATTAAAAAGGGTTTGGCCAGGAGGTCAAGGAACGTGATCCTTCCCCTCTACTCTGTCCTGATGAGGCCGCATTTAGAGTACTATCTGCAGTTTTGGGCTCCCCAGTTCAAAAAAGACAGGGATCTCCTAGAAGGAGTCCAGCAGAGGGCCACAGAGTTGACAAAGGGCTTAGAGCATCTCCTGTATGAGGAAAGGCTGAGTAACCTGGGTCTGTCCAGCCTGGGGAAGAGAAGTCAGAGAGGGGAATCTGATAAATGCTTATAAATCTTTAAAGGCAGGCAAATGGATGAGGCCAGGCTCTTCTTGGTGGTGCATAGCAATAGGACAAGGAGTAATGGCCTAGAACTTGAGCATTGCAAGTTCCATACTAACATGCAGAAGAACTTAATGGTGAGGGTGACTGAGCACTGGGACAGGTTGCCCTATGCAGTTGTGGAGTCTCCTTCTATGGAGGTATTTGAGACTTGTTTGGATGTCTATGTGTGACCTATTGTAGGGAACCTGATTTAGCAGAGGGGTTTGACTTGATCTCTTGAGGACCCTTCCCACCCCTGCATTTCTGTGATTTTTATTTTCAAAACGTTTTAATTCACTGTTCTGGATGTTTTACTTTTCTTACTTTTTTTTTTGTAAACCTTTAAAATATTTTAGGGAATAACCATAAGCCAGAAATGAACTGAATGAGAAGAGAAAATGAATGAGTAGATTGGTATGGGCTATTATATATTTACAGACATAATTCTAAAACAAAAATATTTTTTCGTGAAGTTGAGGAGGACAGGTAGTGTAACTTGATAGAGAAATGATGTGTTGTAAGTAAGAACAGAAAAACAGTCACCCATCAGTTAAACCAGTTAAACCAAGCTAACAACTGCTATGGTTGATTAAACTGAAGTAATGTTTCTATCAAATCTTTTAATTTCTGCCTACAAATACATTCTACTTTAAGAAATTAATGAAGCTCTGCTTTGAATATCAGTTCTGCATCTCTCTGTAGTTAGACTTATTCACACTCCTTCGCATCTTTGAAGTAGTAAGCAGATTTGTGAATAATCTGCTCATTGTACTCTCATATATGTGGAACTTGGTATAACTTTCTTCTCATTCTTTTTTATCTCACCTACCTCATGAGGTGGCTTGTGACTATCTTGTTGTGAAGAAAGACATTTCTCCTAGAAACTAGCTCTGCTCTCTGGTGATTCCTGGCAGTAATTAGACATTGTATCGTCCCATATACAGGGCTTAATATGCACCCAAAAACATTTGATGCCCTCTGGATTCACGGGAATAACTGATTATGAAACAGGAATGAAAAGAATCAGGATACAAATGAAGGAATAAGGTGAAAAAGATTGTGAGGTTAGCTGTGGTAGTAGGGTAGCTGGTGACTGAGAAAGCTCTACCTTTTGGAAGCAGAGAAACAGTGGCTGTAGGTGTGTGACTGAGTGAGTAACTATTTTTCTAAGTTGGGCTAATATACTTCTGCATCTTTGTGACCATTAGGAAATTCCTACTTGTATTGCATATAATATAATTAAGTTCTTGTACAGATAATACTGTACTTTGGAAAGCCAGCCAATTCTTAACTTTGCTTCTAATCCTTAAGAAAAAGCAAAGTCAGACCTTTAGAAGATAGAACACTGAATTCTGTAAGGGAAAAATTGTTTTGTCTCAAGGCAGTGCTATTCTTTGTGTAAAAATGTTTCTGTTGACTTATCAGTATATGGTAAGGTAAAATTTCAAATGTTCGTGAGTATAATTTAGTGTTATGACTTAATGTTATGTTCTGAAAAGAAATCTTTGGAAGGCCCTGGAATATAATATATAAAAATATTTAAATTCTATTAAGAATATATATGTATTTAGTTATGTAGATACAGATATGTTTCATTAGTAGAAGTTCTAGGAGCTCAGAAGGGACATCATTTTTCCTATCTATGCTAAACCAATTTAACTGTGCTGTCACTGAAATTTCAAATTATATTAGCATAATTATGAAGGCACTGTATAGGATCTGGTCTTGCTTTTATTGAACTCAATGGCAAAATTTCCATTAATTCAAATGGCAGCAAGAATGATACCCAAATGTTCCTATTGAGCTGCTCACAAGCTGTGCCTTCTTCATGTTAACCAGCAATGAATTTTATTTGTCAGTGCAGCTGATCAGTTCACATTAAAATAATAATAAACAGATGTGATAACAGCCTGCCATTTTTCATTCCTTCAGTCAAAGACTTGATGTGATGGACTGTGTGATTTCCTCACATAATGAACTGCCAGCTGAGGATGCAAAAGCTGTAACTGACAAAAATCAAGAAATCAAAATCTTTAATGTAATTTCAGAAATGGGTTTAATGGAAGGTTATTTATTCATTACCTTCATTGTTCAGGCAAATAGCTTGTTGAATTCTGTATGTTTAAATTTAACCCTGTATCCTTGATAGAAAGCAATGGAAGGAGGTAGGACAGTGCATTGGGTGGTTTTGTTGGGCAATACAACTGCACAGGCTGAATAAACTTGAACAAATCAGAACAAGAGTTAATTTTAATAGTGGGTAGGTTTCTTTTAAAATCTATTAAACACAAAATCACAGGGAGGAGAGCAGAATGATACCGATTTTTCATGTATACAGTAGATATTTTTTCATCTGGAGGATGTGATTTTCATTATGTCCAAACAACTGTCTTCTCACCTGTGTAATTGTAACCTGTGGAACCCTCTTATTTGGACAAGGGAAAAAAGCAAATCTTCTTCTTTGACCGCAATTTGTCCGCTCCCTTAGGCTATTTCTTTCTTATCTTTTGACCTCTTTTTTTTTTCCCCTTGCTGCTCCTGAAGATGCTTAGCAAGCTGTATTCATTTCCATTAACCAGCTGTTCAGAAGCAAATGACAAGGAAAAAGGCAGCATTAATATGACATGACAGAAATTTGAATTTTTTTCATCGGTTTTACTGTCAACTGACACATTTTTCAAATGTATAACATTGTACACTGTCATTTTATTCTACCTCATTTTTAAGCATTGAATTGTGGTGATTCAGTGTGTAACTACATAATGTTCTGCATGGATTCTTTCTTCTAATGCAGTTTCTAAGAGTAAAGCTATCCCTGTTAGTGCAGAATATGCAAAGAAGTTTACCATGGAAGACTAGCATGAAAACAGCCAACTAATTGAGAAAAGCAGTTCCTGGAAGCTTCCACTTCTGTGCCCTTTGCTAGTAAAGGCAAGACAGTTTTAGACACCATGGAATTTGATGCATCAGTATGACAAAACCAAACGGTCTTTCCTGAAGACAGATACACTGTGCAGATCTTTAAGTCCTACCAGTTTCTTTAAGGCCCTCAAGTCTTGAAGAAAGTTCCTGCATGAAGGAATTGGAACTAGAGTCCCTCCTGTGCCAGAGCCCTGGATGAGGACAGAGGGAACTCAAATAGGAATGCTGAGTGCTAGTTACTCTCTTTGCCAGCACAGCTGTTTCTCAGGGAAGCTTGAGTGCAGAAGGTGGCATGCCACTGTTGGCTGATACAGTATCTCAGAGGAGCTGTGCTGTATTGCTTTTAAAGGGAAATGTGGTAAAACTTGTTTTTGTACAGAGAGACTGGTTTTATCACTTCATGCTTTGTCACAAACTTAAAGCTTGTGATCATAAATAACTAAAAACCTGTGTCAATAACAGAATCTGGCCCCTTTTTTCCCTGTCACATTTCATAAATATAGGATTTTTTTTCTGAGATTTAGGTGTTATAATAGCTCTTAATTACTATAAATATATACTAAGGCCACTTTTTTGCAGTGCAAAAATTATGCTTGTAGTTTCTGCAGGAGCACTCATAGCTGTTGGCAGTGTACTTTAGAAGGTGATTTTTAGCACCACTTTTCAATGCAATGTGCTTCATTGTTCTGATCCTTTTTTTGTTTTTTGTTTTTTACAAAAGATTTCAGTACAAGTTGTTTTTTCTTTGTTTTTTGTAAGTAGCAATTATTTTCTTATTAATTCCTTAAAAGTTCTCTGTATAAATAAGAAGAACAACAACAAAAACTTAAAGGAAGAGCCATTAAACTTTGATACTTAAAAGCCTTCCTAAGTTGAAACCCCAGTATATTGCTGTTCGACACTCAGCAAGATGAGCCAGAAACCTCATTTGCTCAGGTAACAAAAAATGACCCTGGAACAGTGTGTTAAAATTGAAGTGTAGAATGTCACCCTCTCTTTTGCTGGCATATTATGGATAGATTTGTTTTCTCAGGAATAAATACATACTAAGATGCCATCTTTGGTGTTGTGACTTGACCTGCTTATTCTTCTGAAGAAGGTGGCGGAAATCTGCTCATTAAAATTGCTTTTCATTTTCTAGTCACGTTTTTTCCTGAAAACACACTCAGGGAAGCCAGAAACATTGATCCACAGCTTTTTAACAACAGGGATTGACACCAAAGAATACTGCAGATGTACTACAGCAGATACTGTGTATGTTGAAATAATAACAACTGTAGACTGAAAACATGCAGCAGTACTTGCAGGACCTAACATTAGTGCCTCAGTTAGCTCATTTTGATGTGCTTCAACATCATCAAGAAATCACAGAACTGTGGGGATCTTGAGATGGTAGAGTCCAAGCTCCTGCAGAAGCAGTTTCCCTACTATAGCTTGCACAGGTTTCCAGCTGCTTTCAAGGAGGTGAGCTTGAGAACCCTAATTTAAGAACCCTGATTTATGGACTTTTTTTCTGTTGACCAATTTAGGAAGTGCGTGCCTTCAGGTACCCAGATTTTGAGTACTCCACAGAGGTCCAGTTACAAATCTTGACTTTTGACAAAAACAAGTGAATTAATTGTGTTGCTTAAAGAGTAAAATAATCTCCTAGCTATTGATTTCATTTCTGAGGAGCTTTGAAAAAGGAGCACTCTGGCTTAGGTATGGTGTTACTGTACTGTACTTTTTGGGTGAACATCTAGGTGCTATTCAGACATGTTTTAACAGTCATGCTGTAGACATGATTCAGAACAGTGGGAAGTCCTTAGATATTATTGTGTTCCTTACAAAGCAGTTGTTTGCCTGCTGCAGGTGAGCCAGGGTTAGCACTGTTGGAGCCATTCCTCCGTCTGCCTTTCCTGCTGCCAGTTTTGCACAGGCTGTTGTTCTCAAGCATCCTTGTCAACTTGTCTTATCACAAAGCTTGTGTTGGTTGTGTAGTGGCTATGTATTTGCAGTCTTCTGCCATGACATAAAACTGGTTCATTCTGGTTCACAGAGCTGTATTCCTTCAGTGACCATTAGCTGATTATTTATCTTCAGTGTTCATATCTTCTCCTTTCTAATCCTGCTCTGTGCTTGTCTTCTAAGGCTTTGCAATCATCTTGTGCTGTAACTCTGACAGGCTCTTGCTATGGTCACACAATTGCCCAGTCAGGAGGAGGCCCCTGGTAGGTATAACTGTATTGGAAAAATATACTGTCTTTTTCTGGCAGAACTTAGTAAATTTATAACAGACCTAACATTATGGTGATGCAGAATGACTTCTGAAGACAAACTCTAAATACCAATTGATACGTTTTCCTGACAATTTCCTAGTCTCCTTCAGTTACGCATGAGAATCTATATATTCACACTAATGTTGGTCTTAAGTACCACAAACAGGGCATTGCCTTTGGCTGTCATGTTCAATCATCCTGATTTTCTACATTTAAAGTTGGTAATAGACCTCAATAATTCTATCAGTCAGTGATGCAGGGGATCATTTTTTAGAGGTGAATATGTAAGATACCACGGAGACCTTCAAATCCTTCCTTGAAATTCCACGTTCTCACATTATTTTTAGATGCTCTTGCTTTGTGTGTTGTTCAGCTAACCTCTTTCTATGCAAAAGGAGGCTGCTTTCATGGGTTATGAAGGTAATATTAGACATAGCTCTACTTAAGCTTTCCAGTGGTACAGTCTATGCTGGATTAAAATACCTCCATCATTCATATGTTTTCAATGTCCATAAAAATATTTGAGGAGTTTCATTATGTGAAAAGTTACTGCTTTGGAGCATAAAATGCTCATAGATATTGGTTTTTATTTCAACGTTTCTTCCTTCAGCTTTGCAAAAACTAGTGAAATGCACTGGCAAGACAGAAATTGGTGAAATTAGGCTGACATAACGTTCAAGTTCTTGGTAAGAGCCCAGTATTCTGTTTTGTAATTTCCAGTGTTCTTTTGTCCAGCCACTTGTGAAAGGTGATTATATTCTGGAAGCTTGTCTTTATTGTCTTTACTGTCTTATTCCATGGCTTTATTTTCATAAATCTGGAAATCTGGAGTCCTCAGAACAGTGATGCTTAGGTTCAATTGGCTTTTCAGTGTTCCGAAGGCTGTGTAAGATACCATTCAAAATATTTTGTCATGGTTGATTCATTCTTACGTAAGTATCCTTGTCTTACCCCAGGGAAAATGTTCATAATCAACTAATGTCCAGCTCACTGTATTTGAATGTGGAAGATTTTGTTGTCCACTTGTAAATTTTATGGGCCATATGGAATAGTGGATTTGTAACTCTAGAGCAGCTTCGTATGAGACACATTGGACTTCAGAAATTTTGATGGGGGCCAGGAAATTATTTTGCCACAAGGAAAAAAAAAAATGAAACTCTAAGGAAAAACCCTAACAATTCAGTTTATTATTTAATATATAAATAGTGCCAAAGCTAAAATATCTTAGTTTTGTTTTCTATTTCAGCTTTTAATGAGAGCTTGAATTTTCACAGTAATACAATTTATAATATATGGTACATAGATAAACAGTGCCAAAGCTAAAATACCTTGGTTTTTGTTTTCCACTTCATTTTCAGGAGAGCAGATTTTTTGCAGTAATAAACCTCTGATTAATAGCATAGTGTGAAATAGCTAGCTAGTAGTTATTATTGCTGTTCAGTGTTTAGCCTTACTCAAAAACAAAATTCTTCTGAGTCCGCAAAATACTTACTCATATAAGACTGAAATATCTTTTCATACCCAGGAAGACAGTGGATTTAAACAAGCAAGCTACATTGACTATTTTAACGTTTTATCATTTACTGGTATCTATTAAGAATTTCAGGGAACAAGGTTGTCACTGGAGGTAGCTCTCCCAGCTTAGTTACTCAGCTGTTTTGTTCTCCTGATTCGTCTTCTTTCTAAAATCTGTGTTCAGTGATCATGTGGGGGAGTTGAAACCACCACTGCTTGTGGAGCTTGTTTACAAGATGTGAAACTCCCACATCAGTTTCATTTGGGGCTTCTTCAGGCTTTCAGGCTGATGGAGGAAAAATAAAAAAAAAAAAAGCACTAAAAAGATTTCTTCAAAGATATATAAAGCAAAAGGCCACAAACCAAAAAAAGTGTACCTTACACAAATCCATTTCTAGGTATGATAAAAGAGAAGGATGCAGCAAGAAAAAGGTCATATTACTTTGTGACTTGTATGATCAAATGCATGTGAATGCAGGAGCTCTACATCTTCAGCACAAATGAATGTCATGCCCACAGTTCCAGCAACCTTTATGCTTCTGAATTGCTTCTCAAAGCTTCCATCTTTCTCTTTTCATGTAGTCTTACTGGTTTGTTTTTTTCCCCAAGAGAAAATAAACAGAATACAACATGACCTTCTTTCTTTGGCTGGCTCATTCTTCTCTCCACCTTTTCATCATGTTCAGAAATGCTTCTCCTTTTCTTCTCACCTGTCCACTGCTTCAATTCCTGTCTCATTCATGTCTCCGCTGTAAGTTGGTAGCATGTTGCACATAACTTTTCATTACCTTATCAGAAGTTGAAAGTAACAACATTTACTTTAGATAACAGAGAGCTTTGCATCTAGCTTAATGCTAATGTTTCTTGATTCAGCTAATCTAAGGTGTATCTACACCGCAGAATCTGCTGTGTCTGCTTAGCTGTAGTTCGTCCACTGGGAAGCTATTTAGAGGCAGTTAATAGGAAAAAGAAACACCAGAGCATTGATTGACTTCAGGCTGTGTGGAGCAATGAGTGTAAATAGGACATATTTATTATTGTCCTTTGCTGATATTTTAAGGCTAACGTGTCTTTAATTCTACAAAGATACAGTCCCTTTTAGAAAGCTGATGAGCTTTTTCTGCTGTAGCGTGTGATTCACATACAAACTGTGTCTTTCATGTGGGCGTTTAAACCAGGCAGTCTGCATGCAAAACATCTCTGAGCCACCAGACACCTCTAAAAGCATATAAAAGTCACTGCTGTAGTCTGAGCATTTCATTTCTTGTGATGAGTTACTACTGCAACCATTTGTAAAGAAAATACACACGTGCTCTATCTTTTAAGATGTAAAGAGAGCACTGCCATAGAAGACTGTTCTGCTATTTCTTGAATGAAGCATAGAGAACATTCTGGTTGACTGCGATCTGTGGATTATACAGCTGAACCAAGGGAAATGCAACTGCTGTAGCCAGGTTCACACCCTCATAACCCATGTAAGGAGCTCCTGCTGCCACAAGAGCTGTGAGACCAGTGTTATTAGATTTGTTCTGAGCTAAGCCAGAAAATAACAGAGCTCCTCTTGTTCCCTGCTTGAAGATCAGCCTGTGACAAACAGGGTGAGAAATGAATGCTCTCCTTCCCTGTTGCATCAGGTTTCAGTGCTGTGGATATCTAAAGACATGCTGAAGACTGATTGCACTCCAGTCCTGCAGTTTCATTTATCAGTGGGGAATTTTTCAGTTTTGCAAAGAAAATTAAAGTGTTTTCCTTCAATTCTGTGAGTTGTTATTGATATAAAAAAGGCTGCATAGGAAGCAAAATATAATGAGCAGATGTATTACTGGAACTAAAATTGAATGTTTAGGATTCCACTGGAAGAAATGATACCTGGCTTAAAAATGAATGTCTGTAAAAAAAAAAAAAAAAAAAAAAAGACAAATCTGAAATAACTCACTCATTGCTTTGGTAAGACTCCTTCCTCTTTCTCTCTCTTCCTTCCCATCATGAAAACAGAGATCTCTGTGATCTGCCCTGCTATTGTGCTAGTTTAAGGATTCTGACTGCCTCCTTGTTCTGGCACCTTGACATTTGATCTCTGTTATCAAAAGCTTTTCCAGTTGTTTTAGTCTTTGCCATTACTCTGGCTTCTGCAGGGAATAAATTAGCATAGGTGAACTTGTAGCACTGATTTTTGTGATTAATCTCTGAGGATATTTGAGTGGGGAGTGGGTTGTACCTTGTCCTTAGTGCTCATTTCCCTCCTATACCAGTCTTACCAGTAGCTCTTACCTCAGTGGATACCAAAAATTCACAGTTTGGTGGCTTGGACTGATTCATGATGTAGCTGCAGGCAAACTTGTACCAGACGTGAAATCAAGATAGGCTCATAGACATAACACAGTTAACATAAGGATGGTAACCTGTATATAGAAGATTCAAGTAAAACTCAAAGCGTTTTGAGAAGAAAACTATGCTCTGTTAATGTTTGTTTGTTTTGTTTTTTTTATTTGAAAATCAGAATTTTTTGGTAAAAATTTGGGCGGAGGAAGTTTTTTTTCCTTACATGTCATGTAATTAGGGATTTTGTGTACTTGCTACAAGGTTTGTACAGATTTCAAGAAGGTTTCAGTTCTTCCATTTCTTATCTCTAGTTGTAACAGCTAATCCTTTCCTTTGACATCAATGCTTCAGTTGTAAGAAACTCGCGTGTGGTGGTACAGGATGCAAAGTAGGTCACAATGAGAAGATAACATTTTGTTCCAGGGTTCATGAGTCTGTCTTACCCCCTCTGGGTACAGGTTATGTTTCAGGACATTTGAATAACAGCATAAAAAAAAATCAGTTCCCTTTATAGCTAAATGAACTATGAATTAAATTTGTTATCAGATGACCAGTAGCTGCTAAGCATTTTCCAGCTGAGTAAGCTAATAAACCTATTTACTCTTGCTGCACGAGCAAGCACAGGCCCATTAGCCACAAATGCCTTTAGCAATATTCTGTGACATACAGAAGGTCATTCTCCTTGCATTGTCTTCATATCTTTATAGTTTAATGGTTAGCAAAAAGAACAGCTGCAATAGTTCTATTGAGTAGCTAATTAGTAATTTAAAACTGCAGTTGTAGGATTTTTATCCCCTTTAACCTCATTCTGATGGATTAATGCTTTATATGCATTTACTTTGAAAATTCTAGATTTAAACTGCAATCACCTGTAGTAATTTAAATTGTCAGAGGCTTTATTAAAATGTGGTGCCAAAATACCTTGCATATCAAAAAGCCTCATCTTGCTCTTGCTCGTTATTCAACAATTGAATATTTGCTGGCAAAAAGTCTCAAGCAATGGATAGGCCAGAAGCTCCTGGGTGATTTAATTTGCCATGGGCTCTGATAGGTGCTGCATGGTTTCCCCTTTTGTGACATGACTGCAGGACAAGATCAGTTTTCTAATAAACGTCTCAGAATCTGTTGCACCTCTTCAAGCTTCTGCAGTAGGATTACCACAGTGAAAAGCATGATTGCTTTTATTATCAGTATGGTCATGTTTTCCTTAGTGATTATAGCAATGACTTCTATGCTTGCTTTCCACTCTCCCTTGTGAGTATTTATCACGAGGACCTGGCCTGTTCACAGTGAGTTCACATCACAGGAAGCATAAATGGGAGACAAAAGAACCAATTTCACTTTTGCTTTTCAGGAGCAATAAACTTTTTGTTGTTTCTCATTGAAGTTACAGAGCGTTGCTTCTGTTCTGCTTAATCAGAGCAACAGTTCATTTAAATTTATGTCCTACTGGAAGGAGTGAGAGGAATCTGAAAGAAAACAATACATCTGAACCCATTCCATCTACAAAAAGCCTATTGTGTGTTCTCCCTTCTAGAGAAGGGATATCCGATCCAATAACATTCAATTGTTCCTATCGCTGCCCTTTTTTTTTTTTTTTAAGTTACTGCATTATGTAAGCTCCTCAAGCTTGTAAGAGGGATTTAAGTGTCTGCTTACATTTACTAGGGATTCTGGGTTTTAATTTCACATTTCAATTTGCTTAGAGTTATTTAGAAGTTTCTATAGCTCTGCTACAACCTGATAGAATCTTTCTGTAATTATTTGCACCAGGGCCATAATAAAAGAAGAAAAAAAACATATTTAACAGGTTAGAAATATTAATTTTATCAGAAGATACTGATATTTTTATTTTCTTTCATATAAAAGATACTAGAAATAAGTTGAATGACAGTATATCCCTACTTAAAATTATTCTCAGTTTTCCTGAGAGATACTCAACTGTTCACAGTTTAGCTGGGAAAAAAAAAAAAAAAAAGACAATAATGTGAAGTTACTGAAGTATTAAATGAGAATTAGCATCAGCAGGAAACTTCAACACTAACTGTGGGAGGCTTCATGTCATGATGTGAAGCTATCTGCCTTAGGGTGACCTGTTCTTGGAGAAATATATTGGTTTATATTCTTTTTTCTGGATTAGTTGCTGTATGTCAGGAACCCTTCACCTTGCTTAGCCTCTGTGTCTATGTGCTCTTTGAGCTCTGCTTGTGTTGATTTTTTTGAGTGCAAGGACTTTCCTAGCTTAGTTTGTGTAAAGGCAAAGGGACCAGCACAAACAAAGTGTTGCAAAAGGAAGGAAAAATGAATGCTTACCTGTCTCTGAGGATCTAAGCTCACAGGAAATGAACTCCAAAAGAGGAATCTCCAACAAGAGATCCTTCTCTGATGGCAGTCAGCCCTTAAATGAGGTCTAAGAGGGGTGGAGCCTGGGTCCACCCCTTCTGGTGACACAGGTGAATTGCCTTCACCTGTTCTCCCAGGGCTGACTGGATCTTTCTTTCAGGTGCTTTATCAGTGGTTCAGCAGGACTCAGTGGACTCAGCAGTCCGCTTGTCTCACAGCTTTTGGTGCGTTTGCTCTCGTTGTAGGTAGAATGTAATTTGGCCTCTTCTGTTTTTGCTGAAGGCCTCTTCCTAGTACTAGTAGGAGTCAAGTGGACAGTCTTGGTTAGGGCATTGAGCTAGCCTTTCTCAATTTTGTTGTGAATGCATGTGTAAGGAAATTATAAGCTCTTGTTGGCACAGCAAAGTGTTTTTCAATGCCTTTGAAGTTCTTATATTAAAAGTTCCAAAGTGTCATTTCATCTCTATGAACGAGAGTTTGAGGAACTCTTACATGAGAGTGGGTTTTTTTCTTTAAATGCATAGGACAAAATTGTGGTAACAGGTCAGCTGACTTCCTCACTCCATCAGTTTATATTCTCTGTGAACCTGACCTCTAGATGCAGTGTTTGAGAACACATAGTGTTACGGTTGTTCTTCCAAACTGTACCTCATTCTACTAAACAGCATTCTTTTGTGTTTTCTGTATGTGGGGATCAAGCTGCCAGTAATTAATCCTTCGGTCTCTCTACAGCAACAGTGAGCAGGCAGTCTCAGAACCTGCAACTGATTGATTATGTAAAATCTTTGTTCACATCGAGACAGTATTCTTGTAGAAGAAACAAAACTCTGAAAATAGAGAACATTTAGAAATCCCCAAACCTAAATCTTTAACTTGGTTCAAGAATAAGAATAGAGCATCAAATACATGCACACTGACTACAGTGTTTTTTGTCAGTCTTCTGAAAGAATGTATCTTTCTTTTTTTGTACGCTTTCATCTACAGAAATTTACTGGGGTAAAACAATTGCTTTTACACAAGCACATGTAATTTTGAAATTCCTCAAGCAATTTGTCTTTAAAAAAAAAAAAAAAAAACAAACCTATGCCAAAATCTGTTGGAAAAAGGGGTGGAGAAATTCTGAGCCTTAAGTAACTCAAACCTTTTGTGGCGTTCCAGGAACCCTTCAGTCAACTAGGGCACTGCAGCAGTTGAGTGCAGCCCATTCTTGATCATTGGGAAAAACCTACTAGGGTGTCTGTGCTTTTAAATCCATACCTGCATCAGCTGTTTGCTGACTGACTTTACCACATCTGTTTGTGTGTCATCCTATTCCTTCATTGGGAGGGTTAGTCCTGCCCTCCCTTCATGTTTTTCATCAGCAGGATAATGCAGCACCAGTAGAAGACAAACAGGAGCTTTCTCCCATCATCCCACCTGCCCAACTGCAGTCTTTTGAATCTAACATCATATATATCATACCAAAATACACATCATATATATTTTGGCCAGAGAAGCTGTGGATGCCCCAACCTTGGAGGTGCTCAATCCCAGGTTGGCTGGGGCCCTGAGGCAGTGTGATCCAGTGGGTGGATCCAATCCCCATAGCAGGATGGGCTTTAAAATTCTTTGCAGATCAAAGAATCACAGAATGAGTTGATATATAATAGACGAATAAAACTATTGCTCCACACCCTCACAGTTACAGTTTCCTAATAATTTTGTTGAGGTTTAGCTACAAAAAAGAATCAGAATTTCTGTACTTCCAACACAAGTTTTGTGTGAGCTGTTCACACAGGTTCTGTTGTGAGGTGTAGTTTTAAAGTCCTTTCCAGGAGTGTACCAGCACAGGTTCCATTTTCAGTAGCAGTAGGAGGCTGCAGAAATATGGCTAACTGGAGTCTAACACTTATGGGCAGTATCTGAGTTCTTAGCTCAGTGGGTTTCACTGGAGTAAGAACAGAACATAATATTGTCCTAGGGAGAAAGTTAACCTCTGTCTTATTTTCATAGAACTTACATTTAACATAATTGTAATAAAAAAAAAAATTGTTAAGCATGTTAGCATTCCTGAATGAAATAGGTAATATAGGTAATATTGGAGGTAGCTGGATTGGATGGTTGGATTAGATGATCACAGAATCACAGATCTTAGAGATCTTTCCCAACGTAAATGATTAATTGAAGTATAAAGGGATATCCCACCCCCTTTGATTCAAATACATGAAAGGAGGAGTTCCCAATAGTTTTGGGTTTCTTTAATTGTTCACCTTAGATGAGGACCACCTGTAGCATTCCCAAGCCTCCTTGAGACCTGAGATTTCTCGTATGTCACATATGTTCCTTGGAAACAATAAAACTTTCTGAATAAAAATAACAGTAGTGGTGTGCTTAGAAATAACAGCAGGGATGTGCTTAGAAACAAAATATTTGGATTAGGAGATGCTTATTAGTTAAAGCCATTGACAGAGCAAATCAGGGTTTATTTCTACAGCTTGTCTGTAAGCAAAGGATAAATTGCTTTTTTTTCATTATCTTATAAGATAGGTACAAACATATAAGCAAACATATACAGAACTGCACATTCAAAGATCCCTTTTTATATCTGTTACTTTTGTTGTCATGTTAGTTTCTGTCCAACACTGTTCTCTCTCAAGTTGCTTTGACTTGGGGATTTTCCAGTCAGCATCACACTTGTCTGTAAATAAATTTTTATTTGATTATGTATTTTATCCATATTTTAGTGTTTTCCAGTGCTCAGTGAAATCCTTATTCTTTTTAATGTAATTATGGTATTCTGTTTTCCTTTTTTACTCATTTGACATAATCTGAATCTGCTCTAGAACTGTGTGAATAAGTATTACAGTAAGTATCCTGAAATATTCTATTGTGAGTGCTTTTGGGGACCTTGTAAACTTATATGTCTTTTTAATATATTTGTTTTGCATTTGAGATTTCTCTTATGCAGGTAGATTAGAAAATACATAGAACTGACTGAATAACAAGGACCAATCGAACATTCATTCACAATATAATTAGTTGATCCCTATAATAAACAAGAAAATACATTTTCTGAAAACAAGGCTAGAAAAGAACTACATGGAACCCTTGCCCCTGTAAGGTCAGCGATCCTTAGTGGATGTTTGGTCTAACCTGATTTTCCACTATTCCAGAAAGACCATAATATCTTCTATGAATTTGTACCTCTGTTTTATGATCCTTGCTCTTAAAAAGTTCAGCTAATGTTTGACCTGAGTCTTCCCTGTTTCAGAATAAGCTCATTATTGTTTTGCATATGAAAGTTTAAATAGATTTTTCTTTCCCTTTAGCAACAGCCTTTCATGTGCCTTGTCAGTTTTATCTCTTTTAGACCTAAAGGAAAATATACTTTCAGTCTTTTCTCATAAGTTAAGTTTGGAAAAGCTTTGCTCTGTTCTTTTCTCAAATCTTCATGTAGCTGTGGCCCTAACCTACACTGGATGTAGAAGGAGAAGGACTTCCCATGTGTTGTATCTCATGCTCTTGTTTATGCACCCACTACAGTGCTTATTTTTTCTATAGATAGCATGATATTTTCTACTCATATTTTACTTTAGACTGACTATAATAACAGGCCACTTTTCTGTTGAACAGTTTCATGAATGCTTCTCCACATCTTGCAATTAATTAATAATTAATTAGTCTCTGACCAGGCCAGTAACTGACATAGAAATACGCAAGCACTTGTGAATTCTTTGGTTTGGCCATTCTGTATCTCATATTGCCCTTCAGTGTTGTACGACGAAAGCGAAATTTAACATGCTGCTGAAATCTTGGAAGACTGACCTTTGCTATGTCTTTGCATAGAAAATTCGTATTTCACTCTTTTTTTTTTCCTGAAGACTAGAACTTAGAAAATAAGGGTACTGCTGAATATAAAGAATACACCAATTTTATTTTAAAGCTATTTTTAATTCCAGCATCTACTTTAAGCAAAGTACCATGTATCAGATTACCAGATATTGTGAAAATTGTTTTCACAGTTAGACTTTAAGATAGTATATATGGATTATACTAATGGTCATTGATGTGATTCCAGCTTTTGGAAGTATTTTATGTTACCAATTAACTTTTTTTTCCTTTGGCAAATGTGGAGCAAGGCTATTGCAGAGGAAACTTAAAGATGGAGTATATCATCCTCTCTCATTCTTTCTTTGCTTCATTTTGTTTCTTAAGTTTAAGTTTTGGGTTTTCTAGGAGTAGATTATTTGCACAACCTCTCAGCATTTCCAAGTTTTTGATAGGAATTTTTCTGATCTTGCTTTTAAAGCAAACTATAATTATATAATTGCTTAAATGAGGTGAATCTCCTAAAATAATACTGAATATATGGTTTAAAATTAGGAATCCTTATGAGGAAGATGATTAGGGCAAATACATACCCTATAGCTGTATGTAGAGGCAGAAGGGGACTGAGCCAGAAATAGAACTCCAGAATGGCTGAGCTTGGCTGGGACCTCTGGGTTCTTTTTGGCCCAATCCCTGCTCCAGCTGGGACACCCAGAGCAGCATGCCCAGCATCTCATCCTTGCAGCTTTTGGAGATCTCCAAGCAAGAGAATTCACAGCCTCTGTGTAACCTATGCCAGCACTCTGATACATTCCAGGCTTAGTTTTCTGGGAAAACAGTCATAAGTTGTACATCAGAAGCTGTTTCTCCAACAGTTTGGCTCTTCTGCTACTCACCATAATATCCCATTGTTCTTCAAGATCCCTTAAGTCCTGGATGGGCTGTCCACAGCAGAGAAATGAAGAAACAACTGATGAGCTGACAGTGTCTTAAGAATCTGATGAGAAGTGTATCTTGGATGTATAATGTGTGAGAAGAAGAGAACAAGAATTAGGTACAGCCTTACAGGGAAGAGAACAACTGAACTTCATTTTGAGAACTGACTGACAAGAGATGCCCATGCTCAAAACCTCTAAACAGAAGAGTAAACAATGCTTTACTGTTGGGCTTCGTACCCATTTTGTTTATTTCAGTGCTGAGCTGAATCTAGGGAAGAAACTTTAGATATGATAGGGATATCTTCAGTCATAGTTAAAATAAACAAATAAAACAAAAAAACCACCCCAAACTCATTAGTCAATTAGCAATTTTTTGATGCAGTCTACTATGGATGGATGAAATGCTGCTTGAATTTATTTAAAATCTGTCCAGAAATTGGAAAGGTGGAAGCTTTCTTCAGTGCGTAGAAGGGTTTGTAAAATAGGTCCTGTAGTGCTGCTTCAGAAAAGAAAAGAAGGAAAGGGTTTAAAAAAAATCAAAATCATTTAAGGTTAATCATGTCTCTGAGATTATAAAGCGAGTTTTGAGAAACTGTCTTGCCTGAGGCTGCTGACTTTAGATTTCTCTCATCATTAATCTTTCTTACATTGTGTGTCATATTCAGCTGCAGTAAGACAATTAAACTAAGAAATGTTAAAGATGGATATTATCCTCTCCACTTTACATCAGTGCAGTAGTTTATCTAGCAACTAAATCACTGCAAAATCAAAATCTGTAGGACGCAGAATACATAACTTCCTTCCTGAAAATAGTTACACTGATAATAGGTGCCTAAAAACAGTTGAATCTTTTTGAGTAAGAGTAGGGAAAATTGAGTTTCGTTACACTAACAACAGACTTTCTCACAGAACTTGATTGTGTCATGTTAAGTGCAAAGTTTAACATGAAGACAAGAATCAGAAGTTGTTTTGACTGTCTTTTTCTTTGATTTTACTACTTTTATTCATTTTTACATTTCTGACAACGTTTTTACAATTTCTACAATTCCTGACATAAAAGAATGAAATTACAAGGCCATGCTGCCGAAGTCAGTTAGCACTGCCACCAGAAGTAGTTGTTGACATCCTTGTCAATGGGCTTTCAGAGATTTGTGAGTTTTAAAAATTGCAAAATTTGATTTATTTCCTTTATGGCAGATTTCCAGAGTTGTGGGTATTTGTTTTCTTTTTGTTCTCTTGTTTACTTTCTGGTTTGGTTTGGTTTATGACTCTCAGGGTGAGAAATGAGTGTTGAATGGAATTTCATATTCATACAGTATCATGGAATCGTAGGGGTTGGAAGGGACCTCTGGACATTGGATATGTTTATTATGTCTCCACTAAAAAAAATTAAAGGCAACCTTCCTACACTTTCTTAAGCATAACAGAAAATATAAGTGTAGTTATGCTAAACACAAGTGTAGCTATTCTTCATTATTTAGAAAAGGGGAGATCGAGTTACACATTTGGTGTCCAAATTCAGTTAACAGCATTCTGATAAGTCTGTTCATTCCATTTGAAGCTACTGGTTTTCAAAGACTGCATCTATCCCATAGAACCAAGCAGTTTCAGTGTCGTTTTCCTTGGAAAAGCTTTTCAAGGCCAAAATGGAATTAATCAGAATGAAAGGAACCCATGAGAATTTGGCTGCTTGCATACTTGCATGTCATTGCCCAGTATTACCTTGCAGCTCACATTATATATCTCAGATATATATCCTGGCTTTAGATGTGGAAACCTCTTTGCCCTATTTCACCTATGAATCCATGCATTGTGTAACAGCGTTCAGAACAGTCATACTCAGCATTAAATGGTAGATATTTCATCTAATATTTGAATATTTAAAGCCAATCAAATCAAACACTTTTGATGGTGAGCCATATTCTGTGCTGGAATAATTCCACTGACTTCTCTGGGTTATAGATCCTGAAATAATTTTACTCCTCTGGTTGTATTCCCTGCGAAAAAATGCTGAAAACACACTTGCACAAAACTCAGCTGAAAGAATGTTAAACCAATGGACTGAAGAAATCAAATCTGGAAGTGCCTATGGGCAAAAGCCAATTCAGCCTTAACTTCATTCCCTTGTGCATAGAGATTTTAATTACATTATTGCAAACTTTTTCCCATGAAATCTACTCTCCTGTTTCATGTTGTGGTTTTTAGTTTTTTTTTTTTTTTTTTTTCTTCTTTTTTCCTTCTTTCTCAATTCAGTGCAATTCTTACCCCTATTAAATCCAAGAAAATCTTACAGTTATTTCTGATCCATCTCTGGCATCTATCATTGAGAATATAGACAGCTCTCTTAACTCTCCACTGTGGAAGCTGAGTACTGTTCAGGAGACAAGAACACCACATTGTCAAGGCAATTGTTACTGCGTACTGCTTCATGTTACAGGTTGTTGTGCCATTCCCACGGTCTTTTTTAAATGGTCATGGTCCCTTTTTCCCTCCACTCTGAAAGAGGTCAGTTACTCAGGAAGACAAGTTCTCTGAATTTTACTTTTTGGTTTTTTTTTATTTCAATAAAGGCTTCCTTTCAGGAAAAGAAAGCCAAGAAAGCAGCAGCTTGGCAAGATATGGACTTGTCAGCTTGGGCTCTGAAGCATTATAGGTATGCTCAGATGATGTTGGACTACAGTTGAGCTTTTTAGATGAGATGTGGCATGTCATGAGTGTACTGCTTCGTGACCCAGGTCACTACGTGTGGAGCCAGCAGGGACCTCTGCAATGTGCACACCTTTGCTTCTTCTTCCAGTGTTAATAAGCCAAGGCACTCCCATGCTTCTTGTTCAGTGCCCCATAACTGCAAGGAATCTATAAATTCTCCTAATTTCCATTGCTTCCTTTGGAAACTTGGCTAGTTTCTGCATTTCTTTTTTGAGGGGAGTGTGTGAAATTAAGTTGCTTATTTCACGTTCTAAAGTTTAATGTTTCATAGATCTATCTAGCATGGTTCTTATTTCCTTCTAGGCCCTTTTTGCTCACAAATGCACTTTGTGACTCTCCTTTTCTTCTGCCAGTGAAATAAAATCAGTTTTACAATTAAATGTTTCTGTAACATTTTGGACTGAGATGTTGTCTTCCACAAACCTATTCCAGAATTTATCTGTATCTTGAACGCAGTGATATGACAGGGCAGAAGGAAAGCCTGCACCTGGTGCTCTTCTCATTGACGTCATTCTTGAGGAAACTTGTTAGAAGCAGGACTGTGCCTAAACATTTTGAAAGATTTAATTAATTTTAACACAGCATCCTCAGACATTGCCACAGGCTTGAAGAGGTTTGACTGAACATAAAGTTTGAAGAAGCAGTGATACTTAGGAGAAAATAAAAACATAACAGCAGTCGCATTTTGCTGCAGCATAGTGTTTTAACATCTGAATCAAACTGATTCCCTTCAAAATATTAAGGATAATTTTTCTTCATTTCTAGAGTCCAGAGAGCACTTCTCAGATCATGCTAGTTTTCTAAACTAAGATCCAGGTGAAAATTAACGAAACACTTTGCAAGGAAAGCTGAATTTATCCTTGTGCACATCATACAGCTGAACCCAGTAAGGACATTTTTCTCAAAGAAGTGGAGTCCAAGTATTTCTTGACCTGATGTAAACTTTACGTGTCCTTCGGTGTACTCATTTTAAATGACAAAACGATCTGTTTTAGCTTCAATGATTTACAAGCCCTGAGAGGTATGTCCAATTATTCTTTGAAATAATGTGAAGCAGCATTAATACCAGAAAGCATTACTTACATTTGTAGTTTCACTACTTTGTGAATTATCAGTTTCAAGTCCAGTACTACTTGCAACAGATTTCTCATGCTTTCAGTTTCAGCCCTACAGTCTTTTAGTCCTTATGCTGGTGATATGCTTTTCCTCTAGAAAATCAGTTTTTAGATTTTGTTTAGTTAATTTTTTTTTAATTAACACTTAAAAACTTTTTTTCTTCCCTCTTTTTTTATTTTTTATTTTTTGTATCTTCTTGCATGTAGGAGCATTCCTCCAACACTAATCAGTCTCTCTCATATACCAGTTTTGGAGAATTCAAAATGTATGCATAGCCTGTGCCAAATTGCTAACTTTTCCTTCTGAAAAGGCATTATCTGTTGGCAAATTCCTGAGCGTGCCTTGTGGCAATGCTTCACTGCCTGCACTTTTAATGATTTTTTTTTTTATTATTATTTAAGTACTTAAGCAGCTACAGGGTTTTGCAATTCTAAAGTACTTTGAAGGTTCAGCTTGATTAGTATAATAGGAATTGTCCTAATATTTAGTAAGTAACTGAGTCAGCAGTGTAATATAAACTTGACACTGTGCTCTACATGTCAATTTGTAAAAATAGTTATTTTATAGTTATTTACTATCTCTGAAACCAAACAAGGCATCTAAGTCTTGAGATTGCTTAGTAACCACTGGCCAATTTTATTTGATTAAAGGAAAAAGACAGGAGACTGAATTTAAAAAATAAAATAAAATACTCACAGCTTGCCCAGCAGAAGATAATGAATGATATGTGAAAGACCAGGGCAAGCTGAGCACAAACTTGAAAGCAATTCAAGAAGAGTTAGGGGAAGGGAAGTTGATGCTGAGGTGAAAATGAGAAAGAATTGTTTTATGGTACTGCTGACTGGAAAGCTTACATTTATACAAATTTCAGTCCAAAAAAAAGTCACTAAAACTAGGAAAGTGTAAAAAAAGAGGCAATTCCAGGAAAAGAAAGGGAAAAAAAAAAAGAGAATGAGGTAAACTGAAAGAAACTGACAACACAAGGAAGCACCTTCCCAAAGACATGTCAAGATGTTTGACATGAATAGCAGCGTGAAGTGGAACAGTTGCATTTCACAGGATTTCTTGCCTTTCTCATGCAGAAAGCAGATTTAGAAGGGGTCTGAAATAAAAGTGAGCAGATATATTATTTTCCAGTTTAGTTCTCAGAAACCCCATGTTTTTATGATTATTATATTGTTAAAGCTCTGTTTGAGACTCCTGGATCTGCCCAGTGCCTGCTTCCAGAATTTCATCAGAAGATTTCACAAATCCCTCAGCATTCAAATTATCAGCTGGGTTTTTTTTTTACTTCCTCTATAATTTTTTAATTTAACACATTTTTTACTTCAACTGTTCTATGGTTTTCTGGTATGGAAAATTTGACAGCTTGTTATTTTTGAGAGACGTGATAGATCCATATCATTATATGTGTAATCCCATTGCTTCTCCAGAATCATAAAATTAACATGATCCAAATTAATGCAAATACATATATATTTTATGTGGGAGTAGTGTGATTGAATGCACAGACACATTCAGCTGGACTAAAATTCTACCAGCTTTTTGGTGTCAGATACTGAAATCCCAAC
Organism: Oreortyx pictus; assembly: GCA_036925125.1. Lineage (NCBI taxonomy): Eukaryota > Metazoa > Chordata > Aves > Galliformes > Odontophoridae > Oreortyx > Oreortyx pictus. The sequence goes on along the minus strand of JAUPFR010000002.1, from coordinate 87,589,506 downwards.
AAATAACAATATCTCAGAGGGTAACCAAGTAGAAGTCTGTGGCCCCCTGTGTTAGCTGCCTCCCTAATTGGGAAGTTGTGTGGTGGTTAAATCTTTGTCATCTTCATGAGACAGATATGAAAGAGTTGTAGTTGTCAGCAAGATAGCTTTGGGTCTAAGCTGACTTCTGAGGTTTCAGTTATTACCTCAGGAATAGTGCTGTACTAAGTGCAGAGCCACAGATTCCAGATTTTTTTAGACGTGGCACCACTTCTCCAAATTTACAGATGTATTTAGGAGAAATCAGTTAGAATGGAGCCTTTCTTGAGGGTCATTTGTTAATTGTTCAACAATCATTTCAGAAGTCTTCAGAAGTACAAAACTTCAGATGTCTTCCTGAGATTAAAAATGTTTTGTAGATGTAGTAAGAAGTTAATATACCTCAATAAATTAATGATTATCTCTCTTCCATGCCTAAACCAGCTGCAGAAGTGGAAGGGGAAAGTATGACTGTTGTTTTGGTTGATGTTTCATAGAAACATTCATTTGAGTTCTGTGGTTGTTTCACATATGTGCAGGCTGAACTGGAGCCAGATTTAGGAGCTGTAGCACTACCCGTGGTAGCATGCTTTCCTTGAGGTATTGGAACAGGTTGCACAGAGAGGTTGGATGCCCCATCCCTGGAAGCACTCAAGGAAAGGCTGGATGTAGCTCTGGGCAACCTGGTCTAGTGGTTGAAGACCTTGCCCACAGCAGGGGGGATGAAACTAGATGATTTTTAAGGTCCTTTTCAACCCAGGTCATTCTATGATTCTGTGACTGAGTTCACTACTAGTGGTGAGGAGAGCATGCCTGTTGTAGTCCTCAATAGGGGGCATTAAGGCTGTGGGGAAGTGGAGGGGATTCCAGATTACACCTATAAGGCTGATAGCATCCTCCATCACCACTACTTAAGTTCTTCTGAGTGATACCAAATAAATCTCTGCAGTGGAGTGGAGTGGATGCAGCTTCAGCTCAGCAGGGAACTGGGGCTGGGATTTCTGCTTGAGTGTGCTGTGAGGTTCCTGGTGAGAGCTGCTTTGGAAAGCATTAGTGCACTGATCTGGAGATGGCTGTCTGCAGCTGTACAATCTACAACATATTTTAAGATGTTATTTTAAAACCTTGTATTGAGTTTGGATAAAGCAGTCCTGAGGCCATGATTATACTTGGAAGCATGAAGCAGGCAGCTTGTTTAAGATGAGAAGGAGAAAATGCATTAACGATGGCTTTCAGAAAATAAGGAAGCTGTTTTTGTTATTGGTGGTTGTTTTTCTTTCCTTTTTGCAAGTGAGCAAAGAAATGAGGAAAACCAAAGTTTTGGAGGAAAAGAAGCAGACCATGACCTAGTCCAGCTGACCTGGGTCAATATATCCCTGTCATTTTTTTTCACTGTGGAATGTGTTGCCCGCTATGGCCCTACTGAGGGAACAAATTAGACTGGAGGATGTGTTTACAATCAACTCTTTCCAATATCCGAAATATTTTTGGATATATATCCAATTTTTGGATATAGTCTAAAATTTGTATGTTCTTTCCTGGATGTAATGTGAGTTTTTCTTCCTTCCACAGAGTAGTGGTATTTTAACACAAAATAATAAGTAAAGCTCCAACAACAACAAAAAAAATGAAATTTGTCTAAGGAAACCTGGGACAATGTTTTAAATTAATATTTGCTTTGCAAAGGAAGAGGATGCAAAGGAAAAAATTACATTTTAAGAGCTTTTTGTTTTCTTGGGTGACTTTAGTAAATCCGGAAGTGTATTCTCTACTTTTATCATGTTATTTTGAACAGAATATTTTAAGGATATTTTGTTTTTTGTGTTATTACCAGCTTCTATATGTGGATATCTGGAATAATAGGATTTTTGCTCTGCCACTAGTGGCTTCTGCTAAACCATATTGCACAAGGATGCAGAGACTGCACTGCCATACAGGTGCCTTCTGTGTGAGCTTATGTGAGTGATTTCTGAAGGTGCCTAGGACACAAGCTGTGCCAGTCGCCTGCACAGAGAAAGTTTCCTTGTGTTTAGGCAGAGCCTCCTGTGTTTCAGTTTGTACCCCTTAAACCAGACGGCAAAGCTTAAGTCTGCAAGCACCAGCCTAGATAGCTATCCCGTGACTTTAAGAACCTGGAGAAAATGTCTTCTGCTCTGGAGGCTGACAGCACAAAGTTTGCTTTTGTTTGGGAATGATTTGTTTCAGAGGTCTGAGGATTTCAGATTTACCAACATCAACAAAGCTAAAATTTCATTCCTTAATCATTCCCGTATTGATCTCATGCTTGTCTCAGGTTAGAAATCCGTCCTTAAAGATATTCTCACGGTTAGATTCAGCTCCAAATACTTACACTGTAGCTTGGGTGAACAGCTGTCTAAGTTCCCACTACTTATGATAATTAAAGATCTTGTCAATGGATAGAACTGTTCAAATGCAACTGACCAAGTTTGATCTCTAGTTTTCTTTGTAAAGATTTGATTGTGTTTCAGTTACTTCATCATTGGAGCTAGTGGAAGTTCAGGTACTGAACTGACTTGTAGTCAACCTTACTGAGGAAATGCAAGTTTGGACTCCACTTTCAATGATATCTGTGGAAAGAAATCAGGCAAAATTAAGCCCTGGTTAACACTGTAGATGCGGTCTACCTGTCTCAATATGATGCATTTTAGTCAATACATCGATGGTCTCACAATGAATCAGAGTAATGAACAGGTTTTGTAATGACATATTGCTGTTTTCATAACTATATTTTCATCCTTTTTTTTTTGTTTTGTTTTGTTTTGTTTTGTTTTTTTTGTTTTTTTTTCCCTTCAAATTACCTCCAAGAGGGAAAAGTCTGTTCCAACAACCAGTACAAGTAGGCAGTGTGATTGTAAGGTGGTGACTGTACAACTGTGAATTCCTAAGTGTAATCTTTAAGCTTATTCCTTTTTTATCATTGGGGGATATAGTCATAAAGGGTTTACATTCACATTAAAATGATAATTTGGCTGTTATCAGGATCAGTGGCAAATTAATGCAATATCATGAATTGGTGAAAATAAGCAAGAGCCTAAAAATGGTTTTATTGCAGTAGGTTGGGGGCACAGTGGCCCTGTAATGGTAGGCAGTAGAACGGGACTGCATAAGAATTCCCTTAATTGCAAGAGCAACTTTTTTAGTGAGTAATGCACATAATTTCTGAAGCTGAAGGAAAATTTCCCCCTCTAGAGGCTAATGGAAAGAACTGCTTATCTACTTCTAGTTAAGCATTGGCTTTTGCCTTGGGTAGTGACAGAGTACACCTGGATGCTTCCAAACACACAGTCCAGTTCAATAAAAGGAATTATATGCCAATGTTTTTTCACTGAGCTTATTGTCAAAGCTGTTGCAACTTTGGAGAAATTCAGGCCATCTCCCACTGCAGCTATGTGTCAACTCTACTTTGTCCTTCGTGACCAGCCTTTTTACTTCTTTCATATTGTCTTTTCATGAAGGACGTGTCATGTCCTTTCATGACCAGACTTCACCTCTCTTTTAGTTCAAAGAAAATGTGTCATTTGCTGAATTCACGGTCCATGTGCTCTGCGGTCCGGTTATGGGATTTTAGTGAAATAACATTGAGTCCAGCTGTGGAAGTTTAGCAAAGCAGAGGCACTGAGCTTCCGCTGGCAATATATCTGAATCACTTAGAAGCAGGAAGAAAACTGTCGTTTTTGAAAGAGCATAATTTAGAACCCATTTAGCTTCTCCTAACCTTTATGAGCAGGTACCACTTCTCAGAGGTTGTTTCATCATCTCACTGACAGTCGTGTGGAGAGTCTTTAATGCTAAATGACTTTAAATGTGTTCCTCACCTTAAATGTTTTCTCTTGTACCTTAAAAATTTTCCCTTCCACTTCTCTGGTGTTGGCACTCTGCCGATGCCTGTCAGCCGTGTCGTTGCAGAAAGCAGCTGCACTGTGCTTTGGCATTTTGCTGTAAGCTCAGTGCTAAAGGTACCGTGCGAGTGAAGTCAAAGGTTGTGTGCTGGATTATTGTGCAGTGTACTTTTTTTCTGAAATAGGAAGAACAGGGCCCTGGAGGCAAGGCATAGACAGGACTTCATCTTTGCTAATCAGCTCTAAGAAAAAACAATTAGCTTATTGGCATGAAAAGCTTGTGCCATCTCCAATGTCTGTTGCCCTAAGCTAATGAAATCACTGCGGCATACCAGAGCTGCAGCTTGCTGAGAAGTACATCCTCTTTTCTTTTTAAAAATTGCACCATATAATATAAGTGGAAGTCAACTTTGTCTTTAAATCACTGCTTTTTTCTACTTAGATAAATTAATTATAGTATGGATTAGGTATAGATTGCATGAATATAATTCATTGCTAATTGCTACTGTGGACGTGGCAGCTATTTTTCTCTAAAAAGTGGCTAAAAATGTGTTTCATTTGCATGCACTTCATTTTCATCTCATGTTTCTGCTCTTTGCTTAGAAAGTCATTTACGAAAGTAAAAGTGAATGCTACAAAATCAGGGCAATTCATAGGATAAATAGAATTGAGGAAAATTGGATTCCACCTGACCAAACTTACTTAATTGAAAATCACTCCAAAAAACTGCAAAGTCCTCTGAACAGTAACAGAAAATGTTGATTTTTCTCCCACCTTTTGAATCTAAAGAAAAGTAGAACCAATGCTATGGCAGAGACTGAATGCCCCAGTTGTTTCAGCCACAGCAAAGGTTTCATTCCATTGTAACTGCAGTAACTGCGTGTACTGAAGTCTAGCAGGGAAATGCTGCACACCGTATTTATCTTTCTGTGGGAAATTCTACATGGCCTGCCTGTGCTTTGCCTGCTCGTATCACTCTTAGTGAAATGCAATGGTGGAAGTGGGCCATGTGAATGATGATTTGTGAGTCTAAAACCCCATAAACTTCTTCGGTTTTAGCTAGCAAAGTAGGTCTGATTTTATTTAAAAGTTCACACAGAACATGTGCTTGGGTGACAAACTACCTTGTTTTTGCCTAGTGTGGGTTGGCTTGTAAGAAAACAAACACATCCACCATTCATATCTTCAGCTTAATATGTAGTGCTACATAGTAGTGCTGCTTTGTGCTGAGACAAGAACCAAGACAGTTTGCATTAAGTTGTCTGCGTTGTTTTCATAAACAGTGATTTCAGCTACAACTCCCAAACTGTGCATGCACTTTTGAGAAATAAATCCCACTTTTTTGCTGTTTTTCTTTCAAATCTAAAGCCTTCTAAAGAAGACTTTCTTTTTCTTTACATGTTCATGCATTTGCATCAAGACACTTGCATCAGAAAAATGATACAGAACAGATGTTCTCAAACACGTTAATGCTGTGGCAGGATGTGCAGCCACAGCATGTGCACAGTGACAGCAGTTTGGGCAATTCAAGTATTATGAGGTTGTTTGGGATGATTCAGATTTGTGTGGCGTGTGCATCCACTCTCAGTGCTTGCAGAGAGCAGCCCCTGCACAGCTTGATACTGCCTTTATGGATAGTGTGTGTTTGGTGGGGTTTTTATGAGGCCAAAACATTATTTTATCTCAGTCTCTAGAAGTAAAAGTGCTGAGATTTGCTCTTCTTTCTGCTGTTGCTTAGGAAAAAGTGTGATGTGATAAAGCTCTTGACCCCACATACTTGAGTGTTAATAATGTGTTGTGTTTTAGAATCATAGAGTATCTCAAGTTGGAAAGTACCCATAAGGGTCATGAAGTCCAACTCCAGGCTTCACACGGGACCAACCCAAAATCAGCTCCTGTGACTGAGAGCATTGGTCCAAGTGATTTTTGATCTCCAGCACCTCAGTGCCACGGCCACTGCCCTGGGAAGCCTATGCCATGCCCAAACACCCTCTCAGTGAAGAGCCTTTTCCTCATATCCCACCTGTGTTCACTGTCTTGGATTTTGGAAAGCAGTTCTCTCTATTACATTTGTCACATCTTATGTTGTTCTTCTCCATTTTCGCTTATAATATTGAGCATATTCTTAGTTGTCAGGAAATAGATCTTGTTTGAACAAGTGTAAATTATTAGAGCCAAGAACACTTTCCTTTTGCCTTCTAGTACAAGAAGGTACACATCAAAGGATTCATTGGTAGATGCTTCCCCACTGATATTTATAATCTGTAATTGTATTACAGGAAATTTAGTATTTCTGAAGAATCAGTCAGTAGCTAAGTGCTTGTATTTGATGATGGCTGTAACCAGGAAAGATTTTTTTTTTTTTAAGATAAATGAATTTAAAAATGCTTCTAATAAAATGCCTAGATTGCCCAGTTACTCTTCTAGGCAGTGTTAACATGTATTTATGCTACTCAGTGTAAGCAGTAGTACCCCCGGTTCTCATTTCTTTTGAACTCATGTTTTTTAAACAGATATATTTTTTTAAAAAAACGTCTGAAAGAATGAGCATTAGAATAGTCAAAATGAGGGCTTATTTTTGACAGTCAGGGCAGATTTCTGTTTAAAATGCTTTGATTTAAAAAGCATTATGCAGATTTCTAGTTATTCATCATATATATGGTCCTAGAACAAATGCTTATACTCAAGGTATGGCTTCTGAAAGGAGATGTCCATTTAAAGAAGTGTAAAAATGTAAAAAAGAGTTCTTCCTCTTATAAAAGAAACTTCTCACCGTATTCACGACTTTCCTCTTTAGCTCTTTGCAAACTGATGGAGTGGGAAGGCTATATAAAGTAATGCTGAGTGTAATATCTTTGTTTTTCATATCTTTGATTCAAATTTCATGTTCATAATAATGTCCTATTTGGTGCCAGGTTTGTTTTTGGTTTGTTTTTTAATATTAAATTAAAGACTATTTTTTCACTGTTTTAATTTCAGATTTGGATTCTCTAACAGGGCATGCATTTCCAGGTAAAGTGGACAGTTAGATTAGATTTTATTTGTGTGTTTTAAGTTGCCTTTATTCAGTTTATTGGTGGGGGGAGGGGGAGGGAAGGGAGGGATTAAAATTTATTCCGTGTGATTCTTACAGCATTTTCTTACATGTCAGAATTCTGTTGTTAGTTATTTTTAATTACAGATGAATGAAGAAGAAATAGCTATTACATGTGCTAGTTGAAAAAAGTAGAATTAAAAGCCTGCTTTAAATATTAACCACAGTATCTTTGATATTAAACCAACCAAGGGGGAGTAAATGCATTGATCCAGTACATCAAATTCTAATGAAAATATGATAATTTTATTCAACCTGACACATGATTCTGAACAGAAAAATAAAAGCACCCAATAGTTGCTAAGAAAAGCTAACATTCAGGAATTATGTCAGTTATCTGTTCTCTTATTACAAATGTATAGGAAATGGGTTTTGAACAATAAGAGAATCATTTTCATGAGAATATCATGAGTGAAGGAGAACACAGTGATGTTAATTATGTCATTTTTTAATGCTGCATGGAAATTAACTTTAAAACAGTCTACTTGATTAAAAAAAAAAAAAAAAACCTGTAGATTTTTGCAGCCATGGTAACATAACAATTTAAAACTTCTGAGCTGGGGAGTTTTTCAGCAGAAATATAAGAGAGAAGAAAATGATGCTCAGTAATCATGTGAATTTCTGTGTTTCTCGAGTCAAAGTTGTGGCTCAGTAAGAACATAAATGAGCACTCTGTGATAAGGCAGATCTTTTACATTTTGAAAACATGCAGATGCTTCCATAATTTTCTTTTCCCAAGGAGGTTTTTTGTTTAAAAATTTGTGATACTATTTGTTCTTATAAATGTACTGATCTTTGTTATGTAATTGGCTTCTAATTTATCTGCTGCATAATATGATATTCCTCCTTCAATTGTTCTTTAAAATAGTATTCTTTAAAATTCATATGAAAGTAGCTTCACTTCAGGTTTTCCAAGTGTTTCTGCATTGCTGGCATTGGATATGCTGTAGGAACCTCAGTAGAAGAAACAATAATAATAAAAAAAAAAGATTAGAAGTTCATCATGGAATTTGTTTGCAGTGTGGAGCATGTCTGAGTACAGTCTGTCAGGGCTGTTTATACTCAAGTACAACAACAGCCCAAGAGATGTCTTTTCAAGAAGTCAGAACACCCCAAGCGCAGATTTTGCCATTTTCATCCCAGATGAGGAGACTTATTCTGAGTAGTCTGGTTTGATTTGAGGCAGCATTTTCATGGGATCATGTACCGCTTAAAGTGGGCATTGTGTATATCTGATTTTCATGATTGCTATCAGATATTTGCATGCATCACCGAGACAGACATGTAGAGGAGCAGAGCAGCTTCGGTGTATCTTGTTTTTCCTCTTTTTTTTAAATCAAGTCTGCTTTCTTTCTTTCTTTCTTTTTTTATTTGTTTAACATAAGTATTTTATGGTACTAGATAGTGCTATTGCAGTATGTCTGATTCTTAGTTTGAAATATGGCAATCCTAAGATAGAAATCATGACTGATTCTGACAACAGAGCCTTACACTAATGGGTATGCTATAGAATTATGGGAAAGAGAAATCATCTTTATTCTATGTGGAAGATGTCCTGAATTACAGGACAGGTGAATTATATTCCTGTATTGTATTCCAGGCTTACCTGTGCATAGCTTCATCAAATGGCCCGTTGGTTAGCACAGACAGAAAAATCTTTGAATCATATTCATTGTCAAAGGGATGTAGAAGAATAGTATAGGTAGCTGTGAAGAATAAAAGCCTGGAAATGTGGGGTTTGGTTTAAATAGATGCTCATTTGGAGACTCACAGAGTGAAGATGCTGCTGTGCAGCTCGCAGAAATCACTAGAAGAACTATTTTTTTTTTCTTTTACAGACTTACTCTTTTCACACAGAGCTGTGATAGCAGCAGAATGTCCTGTCTTGTCTTCAACTTTACTAGCATTTAATAATTAAGTCAGTATTCTGCTATATCCCAAGTCATGACAGTATTCTGCTACGATATTGAAGGTTGTACAGTTACAGGTGTAACTAAATTAAAGGCCAAATGGGATGCTTAGGTGTCTACTTATAATAGAAATCAGACAACTAAATCCATTGTGACACTCATGCTTAAATATTATAACTAGTTAGGCTAAAGCATGTTACTTTTCAGGAGACAGAAAGAATCAAGGTGATACTTATGCTTCTTTGATATCAGTGAGTTAATTAGATGAGATATGCCCAGACGATCTCAGTGTATTAATGTATGATTTGGATCTCACCCTGAACAAGTAAAACAAATCCAGTGAGATTTCTGTTTATCTCATCTTTGCTCCCTTTGAGTCAATCCAGCAAGACTGAATAACAAAGCCTCTAGGAGTATGGTGAGCCAATAGTTTTCCATCTGACCCTCTGCCAGTGGTCTCCCTGCAGGGGCCAAGCGTGTGATGGCTCCATTCCAAAAATCACATAGCTGTGGTAGGGCAGTGCTGAGAAGAATGAGTGCCAGGCCCTTTGCCGGGCACGCAAATCAAACCTGGTTCTGCAGTGACCTGATCACATAGTTCCCACTTCAGAAGGGATTTGCATCCAGGTGTCTTCAAACTCAAAGCATGTGAGCTCACATTAGGATAGGACTGCTCGGACTAGGGAAAAGTACTTTCCCTGTCACCACCTTCCTCAGTATCAACTTTGTCCGTGTTTTCTGTAGATGTGGGCAATCTCTGTTACTTCAGAGACAGACCAGGACATAAGTCAAACCAAAATGTATGTTTTTATGTCACAGGAAAGAATAAATTCTTTATAACCCTTGCAGTTGATCAGCTGAAACCTGTACGATCTCTGTACGAGATTTGATTATAGTCATTGTCTTAATGCAGAGCTGCAAGTGTTATGGGCATGTTGAGAACTTCCAGAAGCTGGATTAAAGCATCTCTTTTACAATGATATCTATTCTCGTCCTAAAACTCCAAGCAATGGCGAGTCCACCAGCTCCCCTGGTAAGCCGTTCCAATATTTAATTACCCTTAGTGCTAGGAGATTGAAATGTTATGGAAAGGTTGCATTTGTCTAATTTCAGTTGCCAGTCTTCCTACTGCTATGCTTTTGTCCATAAGACTGAAAAGTCTACTTTTCCCAGATATGTTTTCTGTCTATGAAAAGCTGATTATTTACAGTGACCTGTCAAAAAGCCTGTGTGCACAGAAGCTTGTGCACCTTTTATGGCTGTGACACCTGGCCCAATGAAATTTCTGACCTGCAGTACTTGCTTCATCCATATCTATAAACCAGCACAAATTCAACGCCCCTACTACAACTAAAAATTTATGCGTAGCAATCAAGGCACCTTTCAACTCTTGTTTTGGTAAGTTGGATGTGTTGTCCTCTTCAAATCTCACACTGTAAGACTGTTTTCCTGAAAGCTGTCATAGGAACTTCATTTTTACTTTTTTTTAAACCCATGAGAACTATAGAGAATCTGTTAATGTAGAAATTTTGGAAATGCTGTGCATAAAAACAAAGTCATTGCTTTTTTTTTTAATGTAACACCTCCTTCCTCTCTCCCCTTTGTAAGCATTTATGTACATTTTGGAATTGCCAGATTAGGCTGTAGTGACTGTGTCAAGCAGTCCAAACAGTGATCCCAAAATGTAGTTGACTGAGTAGGAATGAATTATGTCCCCATGTTAGATGGAGGATCGGGTCTAACAGCTGAGATCTGAGGTGCATGGGAATGCTTATTATTGCAGTATGTGAAATCTAACTTGTTCCAATCTGTGGGGCCACCACCTAGTTTGAGGTGATCACTGTCACGGAGGAAGGAAGAAAAGCCAGCATGTATGTCTTGGAAGCAGGATGAAAAAAAAAAGAAAAAAATGGCTGGGACTTCAAAGCATGTCATACAAAATCTTACCCTGATTCTCATGATCCTGCTCAACAGAAAATACAGTGCTGTTTACTGTGACAAAAGGGACAGTAGTGCCTTTCCTGAGTGTTCTTACCAAACAACTCAGGTAATTATATTCTTTCTTCATCCCATCAGTGCTTTCATGACAGAACTGTGAGAGATCTGACCTTCAAGGTTATGTATCTGGATGATAAATGTGCCACAAAAACAGCCAATTGGAGCAGAATCTTCCATACTGTGCGTCTAACCAAAGTCCTTTGTCACCACATTTTGGAAGTCTTGTGCTTGCCTGCTCTAAAACACATTTTGGTGGTGACAGTGTGTCCAGACTCTGTCAGTAGTGTGTCCAAAGCAATAATGTGCTTTCCTTAAAACATTTTTTTCATGAGTACTGAAGAAGAGAAGAGGCACAGTTTAGGAATCTTGGAGTTTGCATTAAAGCCCTTGAATAAGGGCATAAACTACAGTGAACATCAAGGTCAAACTGAGGGAACCTTGACGTGCAGGGGAGAGTGGTTGGAAGTGGGCTGCTCACTCATGGTTATGTCTGTGGGAATACAGATCTTGTGCTCCTTTTCTGGGCAGTAGGCTAGTTCCTTAGGTGAAATGGAGAATGGCTCTATCCCCTTGTAGACAGAGGCAACAATAGCTATTATTAAATCAATAAAGGTTGTGTTTCAGTTCTGTTATTTTTTCATGCATGCTCAGATGTGAACTCAGGCCCTTAGAACTGCAAATGCTCTGAGATACTAATTGCTACACTGAGTAATGCTGTAATTCATAAACATCCCTATATCTAACATCTTGTATTAACTCAATATGTTAAGAATGTGCCTCTTAATAGGTTAAGAATAGGCACTCTGTGGAAAGGAAAGTTAATAGCGGTTGCCTGAATTACTTTACATTGATTGTGAATTAAACCCATGGATTCATATTCTGAATCACGTATGTATTAATAGGGTGTCAGCTGAGTTAAGAATCTGCAGTAGGTAGTCAAAACATGCCTTCTACCTCTCTTTTGTATTTTATTTTAATTCCACTTTGACGTGTCTGGTGTGTTTTCTCCTTTTCTTACTATCATTCCTAATGAAAGTATCCAAATTGTTTGATATGATCCATAGACTTTGGTTTCCACTGTGTGTGTTAATGATGAATATTATTTTATTGCAATTCATCTAAATAGGACTGAAGTTTTGTGGAATACCTCAGTGCCAAAGCTGTGGCTGTCTACCAGCAATGTTCTGCAAGATCTCAACTTCAAAATGATCTTTTTTCATTTTATTTTTGAAAGTCATTTAGTATTCTGGGGAATAGGATGTTGTCTTCAACACTGATGGTAGACCTAGGGTAGAGCCAACAGAATTAGCTTTCTCAGGTCTTTGCATAGTAGCTCAAGCTATGGTAGGAATTTGACACTTGCTGTGATGTAGAAAGTGTTTACAGAAAGAGGGTCTCAAATGCTAATTGAGTGTGAACCTGAAATATCCAGTCTAATCCCTGAGTGTATCTGATCAAGGAAGTTTGGTTGGCGACCTGCTCATTTTCCAGAAGTAACACTTTGACCACATAATGAGCATCATTTCACAGGTTAGTTAATTGCCTACTGAACTGTGCACTTTCCTATTCACGGATTTGCCAGGTCTAAAAGTTAAATGGACATCTCATTCATTATACCTGTTCTGCGTTTTTTTTAGCTGAAATCTATGTTTATCTGTTAAGTATCTGCTCAGCCATATTATTTGTAGTTACTGTAGCATTCAGTCACAAGTGCAGAAAGTACTCAGCTTGTTTATCCTTTTTTCCTGCCTTTGCCCAAAGCATGTTTAAGGTTGGGTTGAATATTAATGAAGATTGGGTGTTTTAGAACAAATAACACTGAATGGAATTTAGTCCAAGAGTATCAACAACAGAATATCAAAGTTCAATGTTATTTGATTAGAGGTGGCAGATTTTTATAGAACAAATTTGGAGAAATTATTATTTCAGAGATGCTTTAGGCCAGCTGTCTTCTTGATTTTGCCCAGGGAGTTGTCTGCCCATGGAATTGAAGGCTGGCTTCAATTATTTTTTTTCTAACCTTCCATCTGAACTTTGTTGCCACTAGTTTTGATTTACATTAAGTTCAAAAAGAGCAGAATATTTCAGCTTGAATACATACAGATATATATATACATTCATGCTGAAGACAATCTTGATTAGAAAGAAATAAAATGAAAGCTAGTAAGCAATAGGATGGGGTATTATGAGTTAGTAAACTGAAAAAAAGTCATTCACAGTTGAGCTCTGTCTGACAGAATCATAGAATTGCTCAGGTTGAGACAGACCTTTAGGATCATCAAGTCCAACTGCAACCTAACCATACTACCCTAACTCTAACAACTCACTGCTAAGCTGTGTCCCTGAGCACCACATGGTTTTAAAACACATCTGGGGATGGTGACTCAGCTACCTCCCTGGGGAGCCTATTCCAGTGCTTAACAACCATTTCTGTAAAGTTTTTCCTGTTACACAACCTGAACCTCCCCTGGTGCTACTTGAGGCCATTTCCCCTTGTCCTGTCACCAGGGAGAAAAGTCGAACCCCACTCTCACTGCAATCACCTTTCAGGTATTTGAAGAGAGCAATAAGGTCTTCCCTAAGCCTCCATTTCTGCAGAATAAACAGCAACAGTTCTTTCAGTCGCTCCTGATAGGGCGTATTCTCCAAACCCTTCAGAAGACTTGTTGCCCTTTGGACTTGCTCCAGCACCTCAATGTCCTTTCTGCACTGAGCTGCCCAAAACTGAATACAGTAAATCATCTTGTTTTGTCAGTAACAGTTGCAGAAATATCTTTCATCTATTGCATTACACCTTGTACATCTATTATTTGGCTTCATTAACAGAACTAAAGAACAGGACTAAACACTTATGCCCCTTGACTTTTTATTCTCAAGTGAAAATGATGAGAGGGCTCATGTGATCACTGTCTTTTTATTGCCTTCAGCCAGGAGTAGGATTTAGCAGTGCACAGGCCAGCAGACTGCCAGATGAACCTGCTAGTAGGAAAACGGGCATTCCCTAACAAAAAGAAAAGTTTGGTAAGTGAATTTGCAGAAGGGAGGGAAAGATAAAAGTATATTCCAAATTGATTCAACTTTCTTTGGAGATTTTTTTCTGTTTCCAAGTTCCTTCAGTCTTCTAGTCCAAACAAGCTGATGAGTCCCAGCTGGGTAACTCTGGAGTCAGCCCCTTACGGGTGGGTGGTGGGTGGGCAGAGGCTTGCAGGTCATGGAGCAAACCTTTCCTGGAACTGAGATGTGCACTGAGTAGCTGGACTGTGCACATCACTGTCATGTCCTGCTCCAGATTGCAGGCTCCTATCCAGAGATAGGAAAAAAAAAAAAGAAAAAAAAAAGGTAAATTTGGGGAATCTGACAGTTGTATAGATTTCATTCCATTACTTATGGATTGATTTCTGTGTCCTCAGTTTCACGTGTTATCTTACCTTTTAAGTATAGGTAAAAAGGCATGTAAAAAGCATACTAACTTTTCTTAAAAATGAGGTAATTTCAGAATTAGTTGGAGCCGTATATACATCCTTGAAAATGAGGGCTTTCACAGAGATAATCATCACAGGTGCTTTACCACATGAACTTATTTTACTCTTTAGATTTACTTGAACTCATTTATTTGGATCTTTACTGTTTTACAAGAGCTTTACTATTTTTTATGAGAACTGTATAAGTGACTGTTGGTGTAGATGTACAGGTAACTACGTACATTTCATTTCTTAGCCATTTCTAAAACATTCTTCTTTATAAGTTCTGTACAGTTCTTGATCATGTATAATATGAAGTTAAAGGTTGAATTTTTAGTTATGTTTTTAATTTTTTCTTTTTTGAAATATTTTATTAATTATGGCTTTAAGTGCTCTGGGGTGCTTCATGTTAAGGGTAAAAGATGAATCACAGTAATTATATACCTCATTCATTACCACCAAGCAGAATTAAAAGGAAATAAAATGGAGAAAAAAAGAAATAAAAATAGATGTGGACTCTGGCTACCAGTTATTGCAGAGCTACATGATGTATCTCTGATTTACAAATACATGAATTCATGACTTGATTCTTTCTTAATTAAACATTTCTTTTTAGGAAAAAAAAATAAAATCTGAAACATAATTACTTGAGAGCTGCAAGGGCAACGGTAATTATGATATTGGGCTTGTCACATTGTCCTGAAGAGTCTATTAAGGCAGTGATTTTTCTAATCTGTCATTCAACTGTTCTTGCTGTGTGTTTAGCCTGCGATGCTGTTGGAAATTGTTGTGAACCTATTATGCTGCAGAACATATTAAATAGCCCCAGCACTTCATAATGTGAAGAAAAACAGGTCAAACGAAGGCTGAAATGTTAAAGTCTCCAAAAAGAAATATATTCGGCGTTTAAAACTAATTCTATCGTCTACAAGAAATCACATGAGGAAAGTTATTAAATTGGAATTATAGCCATAGGCAAATCCTTGAGGAGGATAATTTAGATTGTGAATTGAGAAGAGGACAACCATGTTGGCTCAAGGCATAAATTTGACATTAATCTGCCAAAATGTGGAGTTTTTATAGATTCTGACAGACCTATGAAGTACTGTGCATAGCTATTGAGCTTTCCATTGAGGTTAGTATTAAAAGATGTCTTGTTCCAAATTTTTTTAGGCTCTGTATTTCTGAGAAAAGCAGTTGGCTGTTTTCTCCATCATGCCCAGGAAGTAATCAGAATTGTCTTAAAGCTGAGACAGATCTCTGACAATCACAAGTTAAAGCTGGACATCTTGTGATCCTCACTTAACACCTTTCTCTTTTAATTTTCTCATTTTCATTCTGTGAACAAAACATAGCCTTTTTTCACAGCTAAACTGAAAGTAGTTTAGCATATAGTTTCTAAGCAGCTTGGAAAGTTTCAGGTGGTAGCTACTGAAAATAGTCAAGTATGAAACACTGCAATGACGATGTTTCTAATTAACTGCGATTATATACTTTCCAGTTCTGCTCCCTAGTTCCACGTTTAGGCCATCCTGAAACAGCTGAAGGTTATATCACGAGTACTTTACGAAATAAGCAGTGCGTGTCAGCACATATTTTTCTACGATATGCATCTGTTTTCCAGGACACCGTATGAATCATGACCATTATGGTCCTCAGTTACCAATTAGTGATGAAGCAAAAGCATCTTTATGAATTTTTGTTGTTAGTGTACACTACAAGGTAGATTTTTAAATAGTCGTTTTTATATTGTAGTTCTAAAATGATTGTATAAATTGAAATGGCTTTACCCAGATAAATATCAACTCCATACACTTTTAAAAATAGTTAATTACATTTTTGACATTTATTTAAGACCTTGAGTTTTTAAATTCTTTTGTAATTAGGACTCAGCTGTGAACTACCAAAGCTATGCCAAGGAAAATAAACAGTAATTCACTGCAAAACAACAAAATCTGAATACGTTTAATGTGTTGCATGACCATCAATCAGGTATTTCATTGGAGTTACAAGATTTTTAACAAGAATAAGCCATAATACTATATAAACTTATTTTGAAAATATTAAACAGTACTCAAATGTCATCTACTGTCACATATTAATACAATGTTGAACTGGCAGCTTAAGACCGTGAAATTGCTGGCATGAAATCTGTGAGAGGAAAATGCAGAATCCATGTGTAGGACAATAAATGCTGGTGCAGTATTCAAGTAATATAACACAGTGCTCACTTATTTTATATGTTCAGCTGCAGGATAAAAATTGTATTGTAATAATTACTGTGGTAAGTGTAGTGCTTTTCATTTCTTTTATCAGTCAAACATGGCATCATCAGAGTGCTGGATCATGCACTCTTACTTGGTGTTAATGAATTAATAGGCAGGTTCTGTACATTTGTTTGTTATGGCTGTGGAAGAAAGCAGAAGGTTATTCCTCAGTGTTGTAACACCTCTGTCTGGAAAAAGGCACATACTGTGTTGTACTTGGAAAAAAACAAAACAAAACAAAACAAAAACACCCCACCTGGCTGCCATGGCTACTTTGTGCTGTTTCTTTTTTAAGGTGAAGTTCATGAGTAGTGTTTATTGCATCTCCCTCTCTGGATCCCAAATTGTTGCTGTCAAACTTTTGTGCTCCCTGCCCTCAGAACAGGAGATTCTGCTCCACCACCACAGCTGCTTTTCTAGCTGCCTCTTATTGGCTCCTGTCTTTACTGCACTTCTCAGCTCACCAAAATGAGAAAATACCTTCAGTCAGATAAATTGTCTGCATTATTCTCATTTGTGAAGTTAACCATTTAATGCCTTTACTTTCCATGTATTTGTTGAGGAAGGAAGATATCTGAAGATGTAAGTGCCTTAGTGCCCCTGCAAGGGGCTCAAAACAGAACTTCATTACCAAGTCTATCAAATGCAGTGGCCAATACTACTTGCTTTCAAAAGCATCAGTTACCTGTGGACAGGTGGTAATTCACTTGCTGACATCAATTAGATTTCTCTTCTAGAAGGAAATCCTTCCAGCCTTACCGAGAAAATACCATGAGACGTTATTATTTGCAGGGAAAGGATTGCAGACTGGCAATGCTAAACTTCCAGTAGATACAAATTGATGGTCCCCAGTCCTTCCCTTTAAACTGCAGCTACTCAAGTGTGAAACTTCAGGACACCTTTAATGAAATCGTAAGTTCCGGTGTCTCTTTTAAGTTATTTAATTGAAAACTGTAGAGTTAAATGTTTTAAAAAACACTTTGAAAAGAACACTTTATTCAGATTATTAGTGAGATTCACAGAACCACTTGGGAAGCAAAACACTTGCAGCTATGGGAATGTGTCAGCAGCATATTAAATTAGTAATGTGTGTAGGCTCAATGCAAGGCTTAACAGGTGCCCCAGATATGTTGTGCTGACTCCATGCATTGAAGTGAGTCTTTTTCTGGTAACTGAGAAGAGGAAGGAGAGAAAGAGGGAATCTGACACTGAAAAAGTTTTGGTTCATTCTAGAAAGAAGCAGACTAGCCTAAAGGCAGGCCAGTATCAGGTGCCTTTCACTGGATAACCTCCACCATAAGGAGAACTTGGTTACTACATGGTGGTTTGAAGGTGGGAGGGAATGTTGTGAAATTCAGGTGAGAAGGGTATGAAGCATTTTATTAGAGCACATCTGAAATGAAAGCTACACCTTCCTCAATAGGTTTCTGATGTTTTGTCTGTTTACCATGTCAGAGTCTTAGAAGAATTACTTTTGTATTTTGTAAACTGTGATGACAATGAAGTCCCTAGAATGGAAAGCATCTATGTTAGCTAAAATATGTTGCCCGTTTCTATGGGAACAGTAGCTCACATTTTTTTTTATATAAGCACTTCAGATACAGTTTTTCTGACATCTTATTCTAACAGAGAAATGTTTACATTTCATTCCACATCAGTTTTTGCTGTTGTTTTAAAAACAGCATTGGGCAGTAATCCCCAGAATCAAATTTTGAAATAATATACCATCCATAGAAATATATTGGATAATCATTAACTGATCAATTTTTCAATTATAGCATAATTAGGAAGATACCAACCTTGAAACTGATTTGTCTCTCATCGACATGTTTAAACACATGTAGATGCTGAAAAACATTGTTTATTCTGAATGTTGTAATTAATACCCTGCCCATCTCCTGTCCCCTTCACATCGTTTTTGTTGCAAATTAAGATGTACTAAGCAATAATCAATATTAAAATAGGCTTCAGATGTTCATTCCCTCAAGAGTTTTAACCAAAATGAAATTTCATATTACCTTACAGAACATTCTCACTGGATTCAGCCAAACATTATTTTTCCCTGCAGAGAATTACCTACATTCTTGTAACTCACTTTCCACACTATGCAAGATACATGGTTGCTGTTCATTTCTTATTCAATAAAAAAGTGTTATATTTGTCTTGATATCAGAAAATGGAATTTGGAGCTCATATTTTCCTCATGACATTATTTTATTAAATTATATAGTTGCTAAATAAACAGAGGATTATCTATCTGCAAGAGACAAGAAACAAGCCAAGCAAAACACATTTTGCCTGTATTTGTTAAGCATTGTGATCCACATAAAACAGATCAATATTATGAGAAGAAGGCCATTTTTTTGTGAATGTGGAGATGCATTCCCTACCACATTTAAGATAAAAATCCAGGAAGCATTTTCCACTTAAAAGTTATATTATTTTTCTGTCATCTTATTATGTGGAATAACCTCATTAAACAAAGCTTTCGTCTTCTCTAAACTCTTCATCTTCCATTTGCCTCAATAGTTGTTTCAGTTGTACTGCCTTCAAGTCAAAGAAGCTCCAAAAACAAATACATTCCTTGTGCAACTGAGTGAATGCCACTGATGCAAGAGTTGCACAGTGTACTGTCAAGCATTTTGTGGGTCACTGCTATGATTTTCCTCAATAAACACAGAGGAAGAATTAGTAATAAAAACCGTTTTTCTTCTCACCTCTCCTGAATCAGACCTTCCTTTGCTCCTTGTAAGTCATCCAAACTCTCCTAGTGTAGGAGTAGGTCGTCCCTTCTGAGTGCATCTGATCTGAATCCCACATATACTCACTGAAGGAACCATGCTATTCAGTGCTTGTGATTGCCTCAGCAGTGGGCCAAGGTCATCATCACATCCACATAGTTACAGTGCAGATGCTCCGGCATGTTTCAGTAATAGAAGTACAGCAGGCATCTTTCCCAAGAAGCAGTTTTGTTGCAGGCATTTTACTTGTGGAAGGTGAAGATAGGGGTGAGGTGATTTAAGCAGCACAACACAAGCAACAGCAGCGTTGTGTCAGCCTGTCTCAAGGCCAGCATGATATTCCCCATCCCATTTCATTTACAAACATGAACAGAGCCTGTACTGATATTCCTGAGCAACAGCATGTACTTGGATTGATGTATTCTCTCATTCTGACAAATGCAGTCATTTCTCATGTGGCCACCAGATAGCTGAGATTTCCTTCTTTGGGACTGCACAAAACTGAGGGGCAGTTCTTCCTCTGGTATATGTTACTGAATTGAATCAAGCTATGACACTTGACAGCAACTCAGGAGCTCTCAGCTATTTCTCTCCCACATGCACCAGGAAGATAAACCTATTCATCCCCCTGTGAAGCGTTCTGGAGAAAGAAAAGGATCTTGCTCAAAATTGGATTGAGGATAGCTCATAATAACCTGATTTTTTTTTTTTTTTTTTAACATAAGAGTTTTAAATCCTTTCCAGTACTGTCTTGTAAACAACTTTTCTTGCATGTTCCATCTGATTTTTCTCAATTATCCACTGGTATCATTCAAGATGAAGAATAAATTTAATTCTCTTAAATGAAACTGGGTTATTGTTCCATTTAAGAAATTGGCAGAACTCCTGGGTCAGGATCTGCACTCCTGCCAAGGTGAATTATGACTGTGTTTGTTGATTGTCACAACTTTTTAATGATATTAGTGAACTTTGTGATTTGAATAGGTGTTATTTTATTCACTCCTCATAATCTCTGAGAAGTTACAGAAAGTGTGTTCTTATTTTACTGTTTAAGGTCATAGCTTGTCTGTGCTTTCTTGACCTCTTATTTTGCATTTTATTCTTTCAGATATTGCATAGCGTTTGCACAACCTTTTGCAAACCTCTTTGGTGGTATGTAATAGGAGTTAGTTCTGCAAAAAGAGTTAGGGAGATGATAAAGTGTATGTTTTAATCTTGTTTATGTCTTTAAGGGCATTTTTTTATTTATTGAGAGGAAAGTACATTTTATAAACAGGAACTTTCTCGAATGGATAACAAAATGTTACTTGATTTCCATGATACAGCAAATCATTTCTTTTTTTTTTTCTTGAGAGAGGTGCTAAAAGCTTTTAGGTATTTTTTATAGCTATGTGTCTGAAGTCAAATCTATTTTTTCATCAGCGTTGGATATGCAAAGAGTGCTAGATAAGGTTTTGTGTATGCTTGGACAAGATATAAATATAAGCTATTACCATCTGAAACTGTTCTCATGGTAGCACTATATTTAAGACCTTATTTTCACATATGAAAAATAGAAGTTTTACGAATCTGCAAAGGCTTCTGACCAGCCTTGGTACAACTTCCTTCCACGCTACTAAAGCAACTGCTATTATTCTGAAGCACTGATACAAAATTTGCAGGTTTGTGAATTTTAATTACTATGCCTTGGCATGGAAGTGAGTATGAGCATAGCTGGGCCAATCCACAAGATCTACCTTGGAGCAAGTAGTTAAGCTCTGGAGGCTGATTTCCTTATATTAGACAGTGGAGAATTTTGGCCTACAGCACTGCTGTGATTGCGAGAACCTCTCACTTCTGAGTTTGCAGATCCAAGTGTGAGCCCCTCTACAACCCTCAAGTGTAGGTGTGAGGGTGAGCAGCGGCCTTCCCCCTTATCACACCCTCCCCTCCAAGTTTTGAGACATGGTAATGTGGGATGCTTGATTTGCTCTGAGCACCTATTGTCCTGGATGATCTGTGGGTGAGTCACATCCTAGAGGGGCTTGGGGTGAGGAACGTTCATCTTCTTAGCTTGGGGAAGAATGGATCAGGTTAACTCAGTTGTGTTAAAACCAGTAAGATTAAGGTGTAGGAAGTGCAAAGGACTAGTCATGGCCAGGGCAATGGTTTTGTCTTGCCATGACGCCATGACCAGTGCGGAAATTTGCATTGTCAGCTGCCAAATCTGTGGCTCAGTGAAGAACACAGTTTGGAAGAGTAGGCAGCAGGGAAGGCTTCTGGTTCCAGGTAGTGGTGACAAGTGTGTCTGATGCATGTAAGCATCTCATGTCAGCCTAATTTTTCAAGGGTTGTTCTTCTGTATTGCACATGCAGAATAAAACATTTTGGAAATCTGTTTTGCTTTCACTTCTAGAAAACAAATAGAAAAAGAAAATCAGCTGGGATTTAATGAGCTATACCTTTTTTTTCTTTTTTTCTTAATAAATAATAATTTCTTGGGATTTGGATGTGATTTACTTGTGTGTTAAGTTTCTGGTTCTGTATTTGAATTTCAGAGGTGACATTTATTTCACCTCAGTATTTACACTGTAGGTGCCTATGTTAAAGGTAGTTATCCCAGCCTCACTTTACATTAAATGGAGAAAAGCAAGCACTTTTAGGATATGATTCATCTGACCTATTTAAGATTTCTGTTTTAGGATTAGATGAATAGCACAATGAAAGTACTTTATCTCCACATTGCCTATATATGGACTCAAAACTCTACTGAAATTCATTTAGGCAGTTGGATCTTGCTCCTGTGGAGTCAAACAGGTATGCAAGAAAAGTTCAGGCATGTCCAAATTAGCATAATTGATTAAAAAAAGAACCCGCACTGAACAAGTTCCTATTTGAACAAATAGAAATACTGAAGTCTTAATTTCCTATGAATTTGTGTTCTCTATCTGAATTTCCATCTCTTCCTTCTCTTTATTGCTTCATATAACATCCCATACAGAAGCAATGCCAAAGGTTACTCACTGCTGACTGAGCATTAACTAATACCCATGTGCCAGCTGGGCACTAGGCTTCGATCAGCTCTGGTATCATGGCTTATTCCACTTCAGCGGTGACGCTAACTTGCACTTCTCTCCTTTGCTCATTTTATGACTTTCGCAAATTATCTGTGAATTCTGTTTCTCTTTTGGATCAGTCCCTGAATTCCTCAGATTAGAGGGAGACTGCAAACTGCCAGGCAAATGGACCACCTGACTGCACAAGCCAGATCCTCTTATTCAGTGCTAGAAGTACAAATACAACATATAAATAAGACTACAAGAATAGTGGAAGGGCAGTTGTAGACTATAAACATCAAGAATGTTGTGGAATACGAAGTAGTTATAAATACTAAATTATTTTTTACTTGAGTCATAGCTCTTTAGAACACAGCACCATGGGTGCACATCTATACTGTTCTCAGACTGGGACCAGTCAGCAGTCTTTTGTTCAGTGACCATAGTACCTGGCCTTATATTCTGCTGTTTCATGCTTTTTGTGATCTTTGTGCATAGCAAATTGTGGATGGCCAGATGCATGGTGCTTTCCCACATGACACATTTGGCAGATCCATGGTTAGATTAATAGGCTTGACAGTATGGAAATGAAGTAATTTAGGTCTACTTAAAAGTGACTGAGGCTGGCTCTTGCACTATATTTCATATTTCTTCTATATGTCTGCAATTTTAGTTACGCATGAATTCAGATTCATTCTGCTCATGCTCAGAGCTGATCACTTATGAAGAAATTGCGGGCCACATAGCCATAATTACTGCACTACAGTATGGAGTTAATAAAGCTCTGCTGAGAACTGAGCTGTAGCCCAGTGCTGTGCTAATGACAGCTTCTATGGCTCTTCCACAGAAGTTGGCTTACATGGGGTCATCAGAGCACGTCTTTTTGCAGAAAGCTTTTAGAGACCCTCAGTATTGGTAATCTCATGTTGTATTTTCCTGGCAGTTTGTGTGAACGAAGAGCTGAGCGAGACATTAGTCTAACTAATAAGCCTTACAGAAGCTCAGGGTTCAGGAAACACTGTTAAAACTGATGATAATTGTGAGCAGCACCTCTCAAATATGAACTTTAGGACTGACTAGAGTGCCACTTAAAATGCACTTTTAAAAAGCGGATTCTGTATCCAGCTGCCTGAGAGAAGTCTCACAAACACTTCTATAGCGCCAATCATGATGCTGTGCTTTTCATGCCTTTTTTTCTTTTTGCTGATTCTGGCTTAAAAGGTCAGATAGTTCATGTATCATTCATTACTTTGACCTAGCAGCATCAAGCATTTGTAGCAGTTAACTCTGCAGCTATTATTCTCTAACCCCTTGGAGTGAAGGCTAGAAGCCTCGAAGTCCTGAGCTTTGAATTCTCTCATGTTTCAACAAAAGGATTTTGCTATTGAAAATGACACGAACCATACCTCAAGTATATCAATAAGGCTATAATGTGGGGTGGGAATAGAAGAACATGAACCGACTGCCAACAATAATTCTCACATAACTAGAATACGCAGTGCATGTTAGAAACACAGGACTGGGATTTGGGGTGGTACTTCTATTTGTTTGTTTCTTATTTATTCATGGAATAATATCTGTCCCTAAAACTTAGTGAAGTAGTTTGAATCTGTAAGGTTTCAGGCTGAACAAGAACATTAGACATTTTACTTCTATTTGTCTCCATAGAAACTGAATGTTCAAATGTGTTAAGTTATTTTTGTCTGGAGTTTTTACTTGCCTCAGAATTTGGACATGTGCTCAGAGGGAAAAGCTGTGAGATCTCAATTAAATTGTGCTGCTTTATGTACCATCAGCAGGTGAATGAGATATTTTTGAATGACTAGTGTCGCAGAAGTAAACTCATGAAAGAGAAAAATACAGAATGCTGTATTGCAAATAAATAATGTTTCATCAATTTGCAAAATCTGTGCAGTGAATTACATCCTTCTTAAAATATCTGTGGCCTGCAAGCTTTTTCTGTTGCCCCTTTGAAATCCAATTGAAATAGGTAAGACTACTGAAGGACAGTTAGCAATATCGCTCTGTGAAATTTTATCTCTGTTGGTACTTTCTTTCTCAGTAGAGACATAGTAATTCTTCAGAAGCACAGGGAAACTGCGCTGCAGCTGAATTAAATCTCACTTTATCTGGCTTTTAACATAGAGCTTATTTAAAAAAATAAAACTGGTCCAAAGTCAGTGAAGGAAGAACTTCATGGAGAATGACTTCTTTCAATCCGATTACTTAACAGAAAAACTGGTATTTACTTTCATTGATTTTATTTCAAACGTATTGATGTCTGAAATAAAACTGCTGGGTGGTAGGAAAGTTAACTTTTGTCAGGGCTGAACTGGTAGATACAGTATAAAAATAATCTCTTCCTAGAAAGATTCAAGAGTCATCGTTTTTGTTTTTTTTAATTAAACGCATTTTTCTTGTGCAAAGCAGAACTAGGATGAGTGAAGATTAAAAATAATAACAGCAAATATAAAAAAATAAATAGAACACGAAGTCACATTTGCAGTCTTATATAATAGTTAACATTCATTTGCTGCCTTAAGTGACAATACAGAAAGACAGAAGGACACAAATTAGAGAGAAACCATACAAAGTGCAGGAAAGATGATACCTAGAACATCATGTCATACAGGAGGAATACCATGCAGAGCCAGAAAATTGTCAACACACAGCAGAGAACAAGCTTGATATTTGTACAGATGCTGTGACAAGAACACAAGTACACATTAGATCTCCACAGCAAAGAACTTTGCTGCCTCCAAGCTAACTCAAAGTACTGTCTCTAGTTTCTCTTCAAAACTTCAGGTTAACTAAGACAGCCACAAATTTAGTCTGCAAGTAACAAAAATCCATGGGATCCTAAAAAGCAATTCTAAGAAAAAGAAGGTAACAAGAGTTTTGTGGAGAGGTACTGGAAAATAATTCAGGTAGCAGAGGTAGTGAGTACATTAAACTTCTGTGTTCTGGATAATTAATTGTACACTCAGAGATGTGCTTTAATTGTATGATACTGTCAAAAAAATGTTGGGGTTTTTTGTAGACTAAATTCAATCCCTCAAGAGGGAAAAAAAGAGAGAAAAAAAACCAAAAAGAGACATTTTTTTTTTAAGTACACAAATTCATTTTTAAAAGCCAAGTGAGTTTGTATCATTAAATGAGTAGAAGACAATCCATTTATTAAACATACTGTCCAAAGAGCATACGCTACAAATGGTGTGCTATCTCTACGTAGTGGGTAGTCACTAAATCATATAAAACTAGGCACAAAGAGCTTGTTAGCTAGAAAATGTCTATAAATATGCTGTACTTTCATTGTGATAGTATAAAATTATTTCTCGCTTTAAGAATGACAAATATGGCAAATGACTGAGGTGGACATCAAACTTCCCAAGAATACTCAAGCACAACTCTATTCTCTCATAAATGAAGGAAAGAGGCTGATGCAGTATACAGCAGATTACTTTTGTAATTTTCATTGTAAGCGTGTTATATTTCATATTTTTTTCAAAATGAAAATGAAAAATCACAAAATTACCAGGAACCTGTCTAAACCATCTAGCCTGGCTCCTACTCAAAGTAGGGCCAACCTTGAATGGTTGCTCAGGGCCTTTCAGAGACAAGTTCTGATTTTTTCCAAGGATGTAGACTTCCCTAGCCTATTTGGAAAACCTGCTGCAATGTTTGACATCCCTCAAAGGTGCATTGAATGTCTACCAGGCACTCCAATCTCTCTTCTGCAAAGCCTTGTAACCAGCTGAATATCAGCCTCAGCTGTGGCAGAAGGTTATTACAAGGTATAGGCCTTGGCATTGGTCTCGAACATCATGAAATTTAAGTCATAGTATTTCTGTAGCTTGCATGGGTTCTTCTGATAGGTGATCATATTCTCCAGCATACTGACCTTTCTCCTTAAAACTGATACTATTGCTGATGGTGGACCACGAGCGATAGAGATGTGGAGGTGCAGAGACCATATAACAGCCTTCCATTATCTGAAAGGGGCCTACAGGAAAGCTGGGGAGGGCCTTTTTATGAGGGCAGGTAGTGACAGGATGAGGAGAATGGCTTTATACTAGAAGAGAGTACATTTAGACTAGGTATTAGGAAGAAATTATTTACTGTGGGGGTGGTGAGACACTGGAACAGGTTGACCAGTGAGGTTGTGAATGCCCCCTCCCTGGAGGCATTCAAAGCCAGGCTGGATGGGGCTGTGAGCAACCTGGTCTAGAGGGAGATGTCCCCACCTGTAGCAGTGGGGTTGGTGATCTTAACGGTCCCTTCTAACCCAAACCATTCGATGTTTCTGCGATTCTGTGACCCTGTCCCCTTATCCAGGCATTGACAAAGATGTTAAAAAGTACCAATCCTAGTTTTAACCCTTGGAGTTGCCACTAGCAGCCATTTACTGGGGATTTTTTTATTACTGATCACAGCACGGCAAACACCTGCTGGCTTTCCATCCACCACAAGGATAGGTAGTCCACCTATCTATAGGCCCGGTTTGGGGCACATGTAGAGGGTTTCTGATACTAATAATACGTGCAATCTTCACGCATATTAATACATTGCCCTTGTGCTGTTCTCACTGAAAATATGACTAATATCTAGTCAGTATGTTAAGATGTTTCTGGCTATGCAGCTGTTTCCACTTCAACTCAAAGTGTCTTTGGAATTAGATATTTTGGATGCAGATATTATCTTATACTGTGTTTGAGTACTGCTCCAGATGGACTGATAAGAGATGATTTCTAAAGGCAGTTTTATGTGGCTAAATCTCTACAGATCTGATCCCAAGAATGCTGAAATCATTGAAAAAAAAAAGAAGAAAACCTTTCCAAGTTTCTGGGTTTAAAATGAGATTCACTGAATTGCCAAGTTCGTTTGTTTAACAAAAGGACTTAAATTATTGAATAACTGGTGAGAACAGCAGCAAAAGAGGGTAAAAGGAAGCATTTTAAGTATGAATAACTGTAGTTTAAAACTTTATCTTCAAGGCTATTAAATTTACTAGAAGATTTCACTGCAATTACTCTCTTCGTGTACATAATTGGATAGGAGGAGAGGGAGTAATGCTTTGGCCAGGATTTCAAGCAAGATACTCAGAAGAATTTTGGAAATACTGAGATGGTTAAAATTTGCATTTTTAAAAGTATGAGTTTAGATTTGGTCCTTCTCCCGGAATGTCTACCCATTTCTTAGTTCAGACAGATTAGATAGTGTATTAGCATTGAGATATTATATGGAAAGGTACCAAGGAAATGTAAATATGTTCACACAAAGACAAGCTCTGGTGTTTTGAGGAATGTTCAAGAGCAACAGTTTTGTCCTGTGATTACCTTTGTTTATTTTTAGGAATTGTTTTTCCTTTTCTCATCAAATTGGAAACTTGCTCACAGGAAATTGTGCTCATGTAGGGTATTGCAGAAAGAATTTATAAAAGCATTGTTATCTGCATTAAAAAAAGAAAAAGGAAAAGTGTGCTGGTTTGCATTTGCCTAGAAGTGTGAAGCTTTTGAAGTGATAAGGGATTGAAGATGCTTCTGGAAATTTTGAGTCACATATGAACACTTACCACTATGTGTTCAAACCAAAGTAATCCTGTTCCTAACACTCTTCTGCGTTTTGAAGAAGGCTTTATGTTCTTACACACACTCAAACATCAGAAGTGATGTTCTAGCTGGAATCGTCCTAAAATACGAAGAAAAAGTGATAAAGATTTTAAAGGCACTGAAATGACTCAGCTACCGCTCAGTAAAAGAGAGACATTATTCACAGTAAGTGTGGCTCAAAAGTTTCTCATCAGGACTAGTATTTACCTAGGCCTTATTTTACATTGTTATTTTTATGAAGCCTTTAGTTAATAGTGTGACTTTGCTAAGTGCACTTTGTAAAGGAAGGTTAAACACAAAAACAAAAAGCCAAATTACTTATTCCTCTGAAAGAGCTTTTGTCATAATTTGAGCCAGACCCACATATTCACTTGATCAGTTTCATCCATCTCTCTACACCAGAAAGCAAGCTGAACAACACACTGCTTCATATTATTTGTCTACCTTAAAATTCTGTATGAATTACTTGTTTGTACACTTTGATGTTCTTATATTATGCATGCCTAGAAGGATCAGGCCAACAACCTACTTTGCCCTTTGTTTCTGGTGTTACAGCAAAATCTTGATTTTTCAAATATTAGAGCTGTTCTTTCTCCACTGTTGAAATTGTTTCTGCTGAGAAACACCGATCCAGCTGAGGTGTGATGGGAAGTGCTGTTTTCCAGAAGTTCTGAATGTCTATCAGTGTGACTACACTGGGTGGAGGGAAGTTATGGCAATGTGTGTGCGCATCTTGGCAAGCAGTCAGCGCTGTCACCAACTGGTGGTGAGGGCACTGCGTGGTCATGGGAATTTCTGGAAAGTTCCTTTTTGTTCCTGGTTGGAAAAGACATTCTCAGTAATGGTAGTAGAGGAATCTGTTCAGGACTGCTACGTTTGCCAGTTTTACTATGGAAGAGTTTTCACTGCTATGCCAATTGTGCTGCAGCAGATTTATCACTGTTATGCTACTGATTTTAGAGAGGAATAGCATTTGTGTTATTGTTGGTAACATTTGCTTAGATTGCAGGAGCTCTGCATGACCCTGGTAGAGAATCATTCATGTTCAGCGGGGAAAAAGTAAGAGAGGAAGAGCAATTGTGGTTGCAGAGTCTAATAACTTTTGTGTATTGAACTGCACCAAGTTTAGAATATTCTTTGTCATCAACATAAAATACATCTCTACCATCTGCCATCTTTTCAGTTGTATGGAAGATACACTGACAGATTACATCATACATCGGTCTTTTAGGATATGGATCAGATTTTTATGTTTAAGTAATACCTCTGTAAATGTGTCATCTTGAAATGAGATTACGGCTCTTTTTATTGCTGAGGTAGTGGGAAGTGTATCCTCACGCAGCTTTTGAAGCTGTTATTCATGAGCAATCAGCTACATCGAATGCTGCAATAGGGAAAGAAGTGTGACATGTTGGTATTTTGTAGTGTTTAATATGCTTTATACACATATTATTAACAAGATAAGAAAAAGTGGAGATATTTGTTTTGAGCAAGTGAACTTCTTTGCATTAGAGTGTCACAATTGCTTTAATCTTTTTTAGATTTTTAATTTTCTTGAAGTCTTGAATGCAAACTGAAGATGTTATTAAAAAAAACTAGCAGGTCATATAAGACCCGATTCTGGATTGTAAATAGCTCTTGAAAACTTTTTGCTGCAATTCCACAGCAATGCACAGGGACTCGTACAAGAAGGGAAGGAAGTAAAAGAGGACTGATAGAAACAGGTCCTTAAATTGGAATCGCAGCAGATTCTCATGCTTCTTCAATTAATATAATTCTGTTCAAGTTGGAACAAATCCCAAGTTTGTCCTGACTTTTTCTGGCTTCACTCTGCACTTTAGATTTCTTCTTGCTCTCCAGACATGTTAGAGGTCCCCCACTGTTTGGACTTTAACTTAGGAGGGCTTTGTGAAGGAAGTAGGAGTTGAACCTTTTTGTGTGTGTTTTCTTAAAATGAGTGTGTGGGATTTCCATTTATTTCAGTAAAACAGCTTATTGTTCGTCCTCCTGTTTTGTGTAGTGTATACAGCACGGTCCTGATCCTAAATAGTAAAAATAATAACCTTTAACCTGCTTTTTGATTTCTGCTGAATTCAAAAGATAGATTTTTAACTTTTTCGGTGTTTTTAAGTAGCCTTTAAAAAGACTTTAAAATTATTCCTGCAGCGTGAGAAAGAATAAGGCTATCAACTAGAAATATGAGGAGAAAAATACACAGGTGTAATCTAAATACCATTCTTAATTGTAGCAGAACTCCATGAAGCTACAGTTCTTCTTTCTAAGGTTTCACTTCAGCTATTTTTGTATTTGTTTGAACTAATTCCTAAGAAATCACATGTAAATTGTAAAAGAATCTCAGGATGAACCCAGATATTGGGACGTGATGACGTCTCCACCTCGTAACTAGTTAACTTAAGCATTTAGCACTGCCTGCTTGGAGCTGACTGCCAGTTTTTAATCAATGATGTCAATACAGTACTTGCTCCTGTCTTCTCATTTCCCCACCAATTTCTGATGTGACAGCTTATCAAATGCCTGGGTGAAATACAGGCAGATTGCTTTCATCACCTTTCTATCATCTATTTCCTTGGTCACCCTGTCACAGAACTCACTTGGATTTGTTTGGCAAATAAATAGAAGTTGGAGTTTGAGGAATTTTTTTCTGTCTGTCATTCTCAAAGAAGTAAACCCTCTTTTCCCTAATGACTGATATGAGTGTTCTGCCTGGGGAATAGGTTGGAGTGAAATGCATTTTTCAGTCTTGTTCCTTTCCTGAATTCAGTGTCTGATATATTTAACCCTTTTCAAGTTGCTAGTCTGTAACAGCACAGCCTTCAGCAAGACAGCTCACCTCTAAGGGCCTGGGTGGATATCACTGTAGGATCGGGGGAAAGAAAAATGATTTTTCTCTTTTTTTTTTCTTTAATCTGCTCAAGTCTACTGGAGTTCTTTAAAGCTGACATATCACCTGCTGTAGCAACTTGTCCAGCAAGAGCCTGGAGACCTCCTGTTCGCAATTTCAACCAGTTAACTGTATTTTGCAGCTGGCTGCACACTGCTGGGCTTTGTAAGCATAGCCCAGAGAAATCAAATGTTAGGCTCTATTTCTGAAAGGTTAAAGCAAATAGTGGGAACTGAAGGTAGGGCTGTTTCATGGAGCGATGATTTTCACTGTCGATATCCTCTGTGTCACTAAGTGTAAAGACAGGTTCCCAAATGGCAAGCCCCAGCAGGAGGCTGGACAGCTCAGCACTGCAGGCTGTGGGTGTCACCTTCCCTTGCCTCCAGAGGTGGGTCAGAGGGGTGGGAGGAGTGCAGCATGCTGCCAGCCCCTCCATTCATATGCATTAAGTGAATTTCTTTCCATTTACAGTCTCCAGTATCATTGCAACCGAATACTTTTAGGGACTTTTCTCTGATAACTGTTTGATTGCGATGGAAATTTCTGGAAAGTTCGGTGCTAACTGTGTGCAGAGTAGGGGCAGAAATCTCTAGCGCTGAAATATTGGCCTGCTCTCGCATGCAAGGACAACAGGCTGTCTGGCCTCCTTAGGTATGGATCTCATAACAATGAAGGCCTGATTGTACTTCTTTGACATTATGCTAATGAAATGCATTTCTTTAAAATTAATTCCATAACACAGTGCAAGAGTGTGGATCACTGAATAATTCCAGTAGGATAAAATCACCTATCAGAGCCAATCTATTAATTTCCATCTTTTTATAACCAAGAATAAGATCTTTTTCTATTATTTTATTCTTTGATTACACCTCCATTTCATCTTGTAGAGAAGGACAAAATTTAATATTGCTCCTTAGATTTGAATTTAAATACAGATATGAGCTGGCTTAATTATTCATCACTGCATATGACTAAACCATATAATACCTACCAAACCAATTAAAAGATAGCTAGCACCGTCAAAGCAACTTGGCAGAATATAATGGGTGGAAAATAAGAATAAAGACATAGTGGTTGGCCCATAAAGCTTCTCTTGCTGTTTTGCATGCCCATTTTCTCAGGCAGCAGGCAATGCAGGGAACACCAGATGATACTATGGATGCAGAAAGGATACTCTCCCATCCAGGGACTGTGTCAGGAATTGCTGAGTTTTCCCAAAGAGATAATGTGAGTTTTAAGATCTCTGCACTGACATTGCAGTCATGTAAATTTTTTAATTCCACCTTTTTTTTTTTTTAATGAAGGAATAGGTATGTAAAAGCTATGCATGTTTTTACATGAAAGGATAAAAACTATAATATTCAGACAGATCAAAGTTTGCCCTCCGTGCCCACAACCTCAGCTGGCACACAGTCTAAATAATCCCCCCAAATTACTTTTTCTATCTACCCTGTTTGGCAGTGGCACAAATAAACACTCACTATTAGGTTTTAAACAATGACCATACTAAAAGCTGCAAAAAATAGTGGGGACGGAGTGAAAGAAAGACAAAGAGGTTCATTATCCCATTCACATTTTTTAACTAGCAATTGCGCACTGCTTTGGTGTCATTAGATTTCATGAATCTAAGGAGAAAGTGACCTTCATGTATTTGTACATGTTTCTCTTGTGTCTCTTCGGCATGACAAGATTTACTGTAATGTTGAAGGATGAAATTCAGCAGAACCTTTTGTTGCTAATTAATTGTAAATGTTTCTCTGCAAATTCTGTCTTTTCTTTGGGTGCAGGAAGGATTCTACCTGATTCTTGTTGCTGTGCAAACAAATCAAACAAGAATGAAAAGACCCTGAAAGTCTCATTGTAATTGCATGGTTAAAGCACTGACGCAAGGTGTCTTTGTATTGGGTAAAAAAAATGTGATTTAATTGAGGTAACAGTTAATTCTGCTTCAGTGGACATTTCAGGCATGAATCTCCAGGGAAATTCAGTCCACAAAAGAGGCAGAATCAGCTACAAATGAGGTTTGGCTTTTTACTGTGCTATTCAAAAGAGTGAAACGCAGCCCCAGGTTGGCAGCAGCCGGCGTGCTCGCGAGTCACATGGGTTTTACATACTGCAGCACGCTGCCATTCAGAAACAAATTAAATAAATAATGTGCAAACCCCAGCTTCTCTCCATGGCAACTGCTGCATCGCTCGAGCCTCGCGCCACCTCCTTAACAACTGCACATGGGGAAATAAGCCAGCGCTAGCACAGAGAAAAAATAATGAGAGGTTTACAGAACCTGCCCAGGCTGTCTGTCATGGGCTTTTTGTACACTTCTGGGGCTGTATTTTTAAAGCCTGCTTCAGTATGGTTCAGTAGGGTTGTTCTGGCTTGTCCTGGCTGCACTGTGGGAGTTGAGTGGCCAGTGGGAGAAGTGGAGCTGTGTGCCACAGCCTCACCCCACTGTGGATCTCGTGGGCAGGGAGGAAGGACTCTGGTCTGGCTCTCTGTCTTCCTGGAGCGCAACACTAGGTTGCTCCAGCAGTTCTTCCCAAGGGCAGACTTGCACACTGCACTTGAGACCAAGCTGCAGTCAACAAATGATAAAGGAGGCTGCTGGCAGCAGGTAACACGAATCCTCAAGGTGTATTCAGTTGTTAGCTGCACCTGTTTTCTTTCTCTGAGTCCGTTGAAGCATGTAAAATGAGCCAAAATAAGTGGCTGACCTTCTCCCCCTCCTCCAGGCAGGGTCACCACTTCCAAGCTGCCCCAAAAGAGGGGACCTGGAATAAGGCCAGGTTCTCCCTGCTGAGGTACTGGCTGGGCAGGATTCAGCCCATGATGGAAACAAGTAGACGCCATAATGTCCCTGTGGCACATATATGGGCTGTGATATTTCTTTTAACAGTTGTGTGTTTTCAGCAGAGACACTGAAGTGGTGGTGGTGAAGTGGGGCATTCAGTGCATTGGTTTGGGAATTAGGCTGTTGCCATGTGACAGTCCTCTATCAAACTGTTGGTCTTACCTCATAATGTGATTCTTAGAGTGTTTCTGATATTCTTGTTTTAATGAGAAAGGGATTAAACATCATAATGCTTCCTTCACAAGCAGGGACCGAATCTCATGACCTGCAATTCAACTGCCCTTCAGATCTAATGGGTTACTCTGTGAAAACATTCTAAATATTCTTCATGAATAGTTGTCACAGTCCTGGTACCATGTCAGAGATGGGAACTCTATACAGTAGACACAGTAAAATATCTATTTACAGATACTGTGAGTTTCCACTAAATAAGCATATAAGCATGAAGTATACACTTTCATATATCCACTTTTCTATAGTCCATAACAAGAATTTCATAAGTAACCGTTCTAAATTCATTTTACATTATCAGAAATATTATTCTGGTACCTTCCGCTTTATTTCAGGGCGCACATTTTGTTACACTTTGCCAATGTGCTGCTTAGAGAATTGTCTTGCTAGCATTGTGGCAGCCTAATGGAAGGGTGTGGAAAAAGTACAACTTTCTGTTTTCTGTTATCAGTGAGTTGATTGTAGATGTCTTTGTGGAATGCTTTCTTATTGTATCAACAGGTCAATTTGCCAGGAGAATGCCCTAGTCACTGGATTAGAGAAACATACTTCATGGGTCAGTGAATTCTTAATTATTTAAACAAGATGGAACAGCTCCAGCTGGAGAGAAAATAACATTAGCCTGGTGGTTAGGGTACTCAGCTGTCACTGAGAGATGCACAGTCAAGTCCCCGCATCAGGGCAAGCGAAGTATAGACACTAGGCTGGGCATCTGACCATTTGCCTTTTGGCTGTTCTATAATAGCAGTGTTTACATCTCATGTTCCTCATGACAAATTCTGAAATGTTTTGATTTTGCTCCAGTGAAGATTAAAATTCAGACCCAAACCTCA
The DNA here is from genome assembly GCA_036925125.1 of Oreortyx pictus. Lineage (NCBI taxonomy): Eukaryota > Metazoa > Chordata > Aves > Galliformes > Odontophoridae > Oreortyx > Oreortyx pictus. The sequence goes on along the minus strand of JAUPFR010000002.1, from coordinate 87,554,699 downwards.
TTTCAAAAACACTGTTTCTGAGGAAGAAGGGCTTCCTAGCTATGCTTCCTGACCCACTGTTCAGAAACAGTTTTAGTTAATTTCTATTTATTCATTCATTCATTCATTTATTTATTTATTTATTTATTTATTTATTTATTTATTATGAAGAAGGAAATCTGGTGGATTTAGTCAGTTGAACTTCCTAAGAGTGTGCAAGTGTGTGCATGTGTGGCTGAAAGAATGGGAGGGTGGGAAGGATTAAAGAAAAGAAAACATCGTGGGGGAGAATAGGCAGAAACTCCACTCTACTGATGCTGTTGTCTAGCAGCCTTTTCTGGAATCTGTCTCATTTTAGAGGAACGTCTCCAGAGCTGAAAGTTCTCTATAGCCCATTTCCCATCGCTAAACCTTGAACAGCTTTGCTGTTCTACCATTCCTTGTGTTGGAGATGCTCTATAGCACTTAGGGTCACCAAGGTCTCTTCTTCTTTTCTGGAACACCTGAAGACTGAAGTATAGTGGATGCGTGCTTGGGAAACAGAGGTAACAGCTGGAAGCAGTTTTTAAATGTCCTTCTGTTATTAACATGAGCTATTCAATGGTTTCTGATCATAGCTGTATTGTATTTTTCTACATGTCATCAGGTACATGTAGTACTCTTTAATACAGGCATTTTAGAAAGCCGTGCTATTACAGACTTTTTTTAGGCTCTGCATAGAGCTGGCGGTGACAGCTCTGTGTTACAGCAAAATTCTTGAAAGTTTTTCTAAAAGAATTTCTTGTGGAATCAGAAAATATCAAGATAAGACATAATCAGGGAGAAGCTTTGGAGGTGTGTGTAATACCAGACTTGGGATGTGAACGCTTTTCTTTTGATTAGAGTGAGGACCATATATACATGACTCATTGACTTTGGTAAGAGCTGTATTTTTATGCCCAAAGGTGGATTCGAGTCTTCAAAACATAGTTTACGTGTGTATCTTCAGATGGTTCCTGGAAATGGCTGTAATGGGTGTATTACAGAGATGTGTGCAAAAGCTCCAAACCACTTCAAAGGGTAGTACTCTTTGAAGTAGTCAGCCAGGGCTAATCACCTTATCAAAATTTGAAGTGACATATTGAAGTAGTCATTTGGATGCTACATCCAGATAATAAATGTTCAGAATGAGACTTTGTGTATCTATCCTACTCTGATATTCCTGCCAATCATGTATACCTCCTGAGCACCTGGTACTGTGAAACTGGTTATGTTGTAAGTGCTGGTTGCAGAGCAGCCATTCCAGGCCACTGCCTCGTGTGCTTTTACTTGGTACACCTGCAGCAATGCAGAAACGTTGTGTGAAGCTGAGACAGTTGTTGGCTCTGGGTCTAAAAGACTGTTTTCCAGATATGCACCATCTTGTTGTGTTCTGCTCCAGGACAAATGAAAGTAGCTTGAATGTAGCTAATGGCCACCATGCTGTCCCCCAGCTGATTTACCCTCCCTTATTAGCTCAGACACATCACCATGCTAATTGCTTTTTGTATCTTACAATCATAAGCTGTGAGGGATGGACAAATGAACAATTATGCTTGTAAATAGCTATTCAGACACTGAATGATGGCAATGTGGCTGAGACACAACCACTTCTGAAGCCCAACTGTCTGCTCTCATTTTTCTATAAAAGCCTGAATACTGTGCATCTCAGACAGTGTGTGGAAGTGAGTTGGGATACAGAACTATTGTGAGTTTCCCTCTGCTGCTTTTAAACCTCATCCCAACTTTCAGGTTTCCAGCTGGCATTAAATCATTCTGTGTGTTTTATCTATTGAAAATAACTTTGAACTGCTCATTAGTCTATGAAGATCAACTGTCTCATTGCTTTAATAGTTCTTTTGAGTTCACAACTTGTCTGAATGGTGTCCTAACTGGAGACTTAGGAAAGCAGACTCTTAATGTAGCATGTTGCATGACTTTAAGCAAAAAAAAAAAAAACTTTCTTTACTGTTTCCCAGATCAAGAAGTGTGAATAATGACCCCAACTACCCTATAAAGCATTCTGACAAGTACTCATACACTGATGAAGAAACGTACATACAAAGAAGTGTTATATTATTACAACCATCATTTTATTTGTTGTTTCACTGAACAGTAATTATTGAGTAATTTTTAGTGCATCTTAAGTGTTAAGGTAGGAAACTTTGTAGAGATATTGAGGCTCACAGTGCACTGGGAATAGAATTTGAGTAAGTAGATCTAATAGGTGAACAAATGTGTCTCCTTGTGTTTTCTAATGGTGTCTGACTACTTCTTACTCGCTACCTAGCACAGTATGTTCAAGATGAACAAAAGTGACGAAAAGATCTTTGGTTCTGAGGGCGCATTAGAGATAGCAGTGTAGGTGACAGATGAGAGAGGAATACGATATTTAAATCTTTGGACTTTTGCCTAGATAGGCTTTCCTTAGACAGATAGGCAGGATTTATATTGTATATGCATGTAATCAGACAAAATTTGAGATCCTCTTTTAAATCTAGCCCTGAAAGTGACTTTTCTGAGTATGAAATTGATCTTTGTCAAAATGATTACTTGAATTCTCACATCTGTACGAGTGCTGTAACAGGGAGGAGGAGAGGGAGAACTGCCTGGTTTCTTCAGCAATAGTTTGATAACAGCTGTAGCGCAGCTGAGTTCTCGTAAGCGTAGTGAGGAAAGGCTACACTATTAATGAGAGTATTTATCTTATGTTGTTCTCTAGGCTCTGAGTATTATCTAAGTGCTTTGTGCCAAATGTAATAAAATGACCAGGATTCTCATTATAGAAAGCGTAAATTCCTGAAGGGAAATACATTTGAGGGAAGTTGTCAATATGATAATTGTGCGCTACTGTTACTAAATAGCATAAAATATATGTATTTATGAGTATGATAACTCTGTAGACATTTTACTGATGGAGTAACTAGGAGAGTGTCCATTGTGAATATTTTATTCTTTTTGTCATTTTTTAATTGCTACATAGCCTATGGAGATCAGACATCACATTGTATTTGGAAAGTATTATAAATAGGTCAGGATGCCACTATTTGCCCAGTCACAGTCAGACACTTGTAATAATATCATCTTAGGAATTACAAAATCATTTAAGCAGTGAATTAACTTGCAGTTCAAGGGAAATGAAAATCAGTCAATGTAAGCTGGGCCTTTGTTAAAAATATTAAGTCATCTGGTTTTACTAATGAAATGCATGCTTCTCATGTATAAATCTTTTAAATGAGTTGGGTGATAGTCATCAAAGAAATACTGGCTAAAATCATTTTAGCAGTTTAATAGTAACAAGAAGTTCGCTTTCACACATCTGCATTTCAGAAGTCACTTATTATGAAAATCATTACAATAAGGTATTTAAAAAAACAGCCCTTGTGTGCTATGAATAACTTGGGCCTCGATATCTCCAGCAGAAGTACTTCCTAACTAAAAGGATTAAGACACGGTTAAGCAATCTGCCATTTCTTAATTTCAAAGAACATGATGCAATTATTATATATTGAATAAAATAATGCATTGGGAATAAATTTCCCCGCATGGAAAGTCTGGGGAAGAAGGGTAGGACTGGAAGGTGGAAGGAAGAAACAGAGAGCAGGAACTCCAAGTTCTTCTGGGCTACTGTCAATAAATGAGTTCTGTGTTTGAGTTACATTCCTAGCAAACAGGAGGGAATGTGCAATGATAATATTGAAAAAGGTAAATTAGACTTTCCATCCTGGCCAAAAGGGAGAGAGGAGACGGAGTTACATAAATAGACCTGCTTCCCCCATGCTTTTGTCCTAAGCATTGACAGGAGCTGGAATATGCTTCAGGCCAAGTTTTAAATGAGACACATCTTGGTTGATCTATGCATGCTAAGCTGCCTACCTTTAACATTAGCCATAGTGGAGAAGGAGAGAGATTTCACTTATGAATTTCATCAGTGCTTTGTTAACTTACCTTTGTGTTTTTTCAGCTTCACTTGTGATATCGAAATCAGGAACATTATTCTGCTTTTCTAGTGCCCACATGTTTAAAATGACCGTAGGTAATGATGGCAAACAGGAAAGTCTTGAGCAGAACTCATTTCAGAATTAAAATGTCAATGCTAGATGTCCATGCTCACACTATAATCTGTGAAGGTCTCACTGGTGGAGCCTCGGCTCACACTCCATAGACCATACTGAAGAAATCTCTTTTGGGGTGTATGGCAACACAGATGCCTAGCACACATGTAGACACCTGCATCAAATATTCAGTTAGGAATTAGGTTGTACCCATAATATCTTCTGAAAAAAAAAAAAAAAAAAAAGAGAAGTGACAGACAGGTGCTTAGAAGTTTAATACCTTAATAGAACGGAGTCATAGGACTGTCAGTGTCATTCAGGCAAGGAGTGGATACTGTGGCTGCATACATACAAGTGAAATATACATCCCCAGGAATGGTTTTGAGCAGTGCTAAGTAGCAAAAGCAAGAAGCCTGTCATAGATCGGTGTAAAAATGTATCCCTGTAACTAGCTAGATGCTGGAGCATGGGAAGGTGCCTTGTAGTTGCTTAATTTATTCTTGTAGTTAAAGCTTGTAGAGCACTTCTTAGCTGCATAACTTCCAGGCTATTCCTTTCTATCCATTGTGATAAAACTGGCCTGGAAGAGTGTTGCAGTACTGGGAATGAAACATAGTCATTTGGTTATCGTTGAAGGCAAATAAGTAAATAATCAAACACAGATCCAAGAAAACAGGGAATAAGGTTCATCTTCCCACAGCTTGTGATGATGACTCAGTATTGGCACAATGATGCAACGTTTCTCAGGGTTTTCTAGTAAGACACACAGAACAAGTAGTACGGGAAGGTGAATGGTGCCATGGAAACGAATTTAGATATTGCCTTGAGCAGGATGGTAGGGTAGTGTAGGACTAAGAAAAGCATATATAATAATTATGTTAAACATAATTTAAGTGTGAATGATTCTTACATGAAAATAGAAGTTAATATCTTATTGCCAGCTCATTTTCTAAATAAAAACAACAAAAATCAACGCCCAAAAAGATGTAGCACACAGAACACTGATATGAGATTGCTACTTTGCAGTGATATATATCACGGCTTTTAGAAGTAACTCGTGTTTTTTAAACTGTATTTGATTATGTGCTCCAGTCTGCTTTATTCCCATTACTTTCACTGTAGAAATAAAACAGTCAACTTTAAGGATACTGAAAATCTCACTCATCGCTGACTTCAATGCAAACTGAAATTATGACAGCAGATAAAAAAACAAATTCTAATGATTCTGTTTCACCTAGTCAAAGGTGAACAGCTAGCTTTTATAGAAAAATACAGATTTGGTGAATAGAAACAATTTTTTAGTTGTTAACCTACACTTAAAATTACTTCAACTTAAATGAAAACCAGATCAGGTCCATTATTTCTTTCTTTTGTTTGTTTTGCACACAACTTCTACTCCAGCTGTTGCTGAAATGTTGCATCTACAGACAGATTTTAGTGTTTACGTACAGCACTGAGTCTTCACATTGCACTATCTTGATTACCAGGTTAATCTCTGCCTACATTTTTAAATATCTTACAGCCTTCCTGATCTGGGAATAACATCACATTGGTGAAAATAGTGTACATGTGGTTTAGGTTTTAGGATACAGAAATGGAAATGTAGTGCATCATTGGCTTTGGATTATATTGTATAAATATATTTGCAACCATTATATTTATGAGCCTGTGAACTGGAGAGGGGCATGCAGAGCTGAGCAATGTGCAGGGGCAGGAGCTGTCTGGGTCAGACAGAGCAGTACAAGGAGGACAGGTGGACATATTGCTCTTCCATGACTGTCACTCACTTGACTCCATATTCTCAGCATTGCTTTCAGTGGGCCCATTGAAGGCACTTGGGTGAGGAAGGCCTGAATAGAGTCAAAAATAGAAACTCAGGAGCCATCTTTGAAGAGTACTGCTATATTTAATGTTACAGAGATTGAATAACTGAGGCAAAAAGATTCGCCCAAGGTTTAAAATCAAATCAGCAGCAAAAACAGCAATTAGGATCCACAAGTTCCTGAATCACAGTTTTCAGTTATTTTCCCATGCGCTGCCACTTCTCCTTTCCTTTTTTCTTTTTTTTTTTTTCTTCAAGTAAGAAAACTGCAATTAAGAATTTTAATTCATCTCCCTTTGAATGACCAAGGCACAAGAGCCTCAACCTGCACTGAAAAGCATGGCCAGTGGTACTAGCCTCTCTCTTGAAAATTGAGAACAAGGTAGTGAGAATAGGATGCATGCAGTTCTACATATTGAAATGAAATATTTATCGTAGGAAATTTAGGGAAAAGGAGGCTTAAAGGTCATTTTTTTCCGTTATAGTCTAGCAGCAGAAAGGACAGCACAGATCTTGAGAGAACAGCTGAGGCAAAAATACTGCTTCATGCCTGGCAGTCATGCAGACTCTTCATTTATTCCATTGAATGGTGTCCTATTGCTATTCAATCCCTCTGCTCGATCAACATTCAGCTCCAAGATCATGCTTCACATTTTCTACTTATTGTTTTTCCTTTCATCAGTTCTTCATGCATGTAGGTGTGCCATTCTTTTTTACATGCTCAACAGGGTTCTCTGAAAGTAAACTCTTTGCACAGTGAATTATTATGTAGCTTTTTCAACTCTCCAATTCAATATCCATGGGTGATCTCTTTTTAAAAAACGTTGTGGCAATCTTCCACCCATCCCTATCTGACAGAAGTTAAAACTTTTTGCAGCCAGTGGTCTGCATAATGTGCATAAAATGTTTTTTGCAGTTCTTCGGTTGCTCAAACATAAACATCGTAAGTCTTTGTATTGATATGATTCACATTCATTTCAGAATTGTGGTCAAGTTGTGTTGGACTTCTGTCTGTCCTTTCTTTGAATTTTGGTCTTTGTCATGATCTTATAATTGTTTTTAGGAATGAAGGAAGACCTCAGCACGAAGGAATAGTTTTTTTTTTATCATGACATTCTCCTAATAACTACAGAAGTGTTCCCTGTCTGTTGGATTTCCCTTCCTGTATTTCTATAACTTACCGAGCACAAGTAACTTTTTTTTTTAATCTTACCTTCAAGACTTTGTAATTCTCCTTGTCCTTGTTATTTGCAAAGAGGTGAACTCGTAAGCCTTGCATCTTGCTCCTTGTGCACAGAACACCTTACATGTGTAGAAAATCAGTTCCTTGATACAAACATGTCGCTCTCCAAAAACAACAACCAGAGTGAGAAAAGAAATGGCAAGCAGTGTAAACATGGTGATATTCAGAAAGAAAAAGAAACCTAAATTCAAGCTGCTTTACCATAGAGGATCCTGGATAAGTAATGAAGAGGAGTTATCAATAGGAATACCAGAACAGGGGGAAAATACTAAACTGAAGAAGCCAAAAAAAGGGCTTGTGAACTGATAACATATCTTCTCAATTAGTTTCTGATTTTGTTGCAAAGTGATTGTGAGCTACATGTAAATATAAAATTTTTGTTAGAGCAGGAATAGGCCTCAAACAGACAGCAACTCAGATTAAGGGATACTCTGGAACTTACTTAGGCTGAGGCCTAAGTAAGCAGCAATGGGAAAGATAATGTCTGGTGCATCATTTCTAAGGCAGAATATTGGCCCTGAAGTTCATTTTCCTATTGACTTAGTTACATAGCTTTTTTTTTTTTTTTTTCTTGAAAGGTTGGCACTGCCTAGAGAAATAAGAAAGTCGGCATATCTGCAGTCCGAAGTTCCAGGACTCCAGACATTTAGTAAATGAAGTTCTATTTTTATTGCTAAGAAGAAAATCAAAAAGTGGGTGATAACACCGCCTACTACAACTTTGTAACCCACACAGAGCCATCAAAATACAAACCAATTCATTTTAATTCAGCAAACAGAAATCATTGCTAACTGAAAACCATGGCAGGTTATTTTTGGCCAAAACCACTGTTTTGTTTACTTGGTAGAGTACTGAAACTAAAACAGACTTGAAACTGTTTAAAAACAAAGAAATAAGCTTTTCTATTAGTTTTTTTTTTAAAGTTACTTTTTTACTTTTAATGTTTAACCAATGATTGAGTTGAGAAGTCTTTGCTATTGTTTTCAGTTAGGCTTTTAATAATTTGAAGGGAGTCTTTAACTAGTCACCAAGAGGAAGGAATTGGGATATATTAAAACCCTCTGTTCCTTGTTTTGGGGTAGATTCAGTTACCTATGTGTCCTTGCACCTGACTGTCCATTTCTGTTTACTTCTTGACTTTGTGAAGGGAGATGGAGAACACTGCATTATGTTGTGGTGCAGGGTTATTATAATATGGACTGAAGAGGTCAACTGATGAATCAATCAAGCACTAAGTTATCAGCCTTCAGATCCTACTCAAAGGACAATCATTTCAAAGTTATAGAATTATTAGACATATACCAGTTTCTTTCAGAAGACATCTTTATTTGAATTCTGCATTACTCTCTGCTTTCTTTTTTTTTTTTTTTTTTTTTTTTTTTTTGCAAAGAAATTTGGCATTTTTCATATGGAAAGATTTTACCAGCATGGAAGTTCCCATGGCAAGTCTGTCTCAGAGTTGCAAATGCCATATGGTGACTCTCTGGGCTGCAGAGGGAAGCGTCCAGGAGAAAATTTCTTTCCTCTGCTAGGTTCTGTTGGGATCAAAATATCTTCCCAGAATATTTAGACTCCACTGAGCAGGAACCTGAAAGTGCTGGTGTTAGCCAACTTCCATTTTGGTTTTGCCTCAAAGGCTTGGCCTTATCCAAGTTCTCAATCAGTACTTTTCACCACATATGCTACACTTTTAAAATACTCCCCATACAAATGTTGTCCTTTCACCCATTCCAACTAATCCAGACATAAATAATACTCCATTTATTTTGCTGGTGTTAACATTTTCTCACCAGTGACATGTGCACAGACAATGGTTGTAATAATCATACTGACTTCTTGGATATATTGATACTTCATGTCATAGGAGACTCAGAATGATGAAATGAATGTGAGATTAATGGGGGGAAACAAACTACAGTGTTGATAGCTTATGAGAAAATCTTGAACATCTTTAGATAAGTAAACATATAAAAAAAGCATTTTAAATGCCAGAGAATGTTAATTACTTACAGTTTAATGAGGAAATTAATTAACGCGCAGTATAAGTACAAAGTAAGAATGACTGTTATTTTTCTCAGCAGATAATTGATAGCTTTGAAGCACTGAGAAAAGGCAAGCTTGAGACACAAGGCCTTTTATTTCAGTTAGAAGTGAGCTGTGGGCATGAATTGAGGAGAAAGTTAACTTCAAAAAGAAATAAGCAAGAAGAATTTGGAGCCACAGGAACAATGATACATGTTTAAAAAAATCTAAGAAGGAAATCACTGACTTACGTGGTACATCATTCGGAAAATACAGAACTATGTGTTGAAGGAGGTGGATGTAAGCAGTTAATCGTATATGGGAGATGGAAAACTACAAAAATGAGTTTAAGAGCAGAGGAGGCCTTGCCTTCACTATTTGAGAGTAACATTTAGTGTACTTTTATACCAATGAAAGCATTTCATCAAGGTATGTCACCTTTTTTCCATAAGTAAAAAAACATTTTGTGCTTTCCATGTCTTTCGATAAAAGGCCCTTTCTCCCTACATTTTATTGAGTGAAATAACATCCTTTTATTTGTGCATTTTGGTGATGCAAGTAGTGCGGAGGATATGCAAACAGCTGCTGGTCTTATTTGGAGGACTGAACATTTGCTTTGCACTGTATTGGACAGAAAGCAGTTTTCCACTGTCACAGGACTTGTCATGAGTGCATGATTTGCAGCATTGCAATAACGCTGTGGTGGGTTGATCCCAGCCAGCAGCCAGACACCCACACAGCTGCTTACTCACTCCCCTTTCCCACAGAATGGGGAGAAAATGGAAGGAAGACAGACTCAGAGTTCAAGATAACAATGGTTCAATAGGTGAAGCAAAAGCTGGGTCTTCAAACAAAGCAGGAATAAAAATTCATTCACTTCCTATTGGCAAACTGGTGTTCAGCCACTTCCTGGAAAGCAGGGTCTTAACCCCCTTAATTGTTGCTTCGGAAAAGAAACACCATAGCCATGATTGTCCCCCTTCCTTCTCCTTTCTCTGAGCCTTTATTGCCGAGTGTGATGTCATATTGTGTAAAAAAATATCTTTGGTTAGTTTGGGTCATCGGACCTGGTTCTGAGGGAAAAGAGAAGGCCTTGACAGAGTTCAAGCACCACTTAGCAGCAGGAAAAACACTGGTGAGATATCTACACTCCCTTGCCCACAAATGCAGAAGCACAGCGCCATATGGACTGGCATGAAGAAAGTTAACTTCATCCTAACCAAACTCATCCAGTACAAACTGAAGTTTCTCAACTTTCCTTTATTTATTTATTTCTGTTTTCTTTTGTTTTGTTGGGTTGTGTTTTTAATAACAAATAGAAAACCATTTGGGCCAATGTTGGCAGTATAGAAAGCCCAAATACAGTCTTCTGCTTCATATATTTTTTATACAGCCAGACTCTGTACCTGGAATGGGGCAGTCCTGGATATATGTACAGACAGGGGGGCAAGGGCTGAGAGCAATCCTATCAAAAAGGATCTGGGGGTTCTGGTTGGCAGCAGGTTGAATCTGAGCCAGCAGTGAGCCCTGGCAGCACAAAGGGCCAACTGTACCCTGAGGTGTCACAGGCACAGCACTGCCAGCTCAGCGAGAGGAAGGTTTTTACTGCTCTGCTGTGTGCTATGCAGCCTTACCTTGAGCACTAGGTACAGGTTTGAGTGCCACAGTATAAGAAACTATTAGAGAGCATCCAAAGAAGGGCTTCAAAGATGGGGAAGAGTCTAGAGGGCAAGATGTATGAGGCATGGCTGATGATACTGGGATTTTTCAGCCCAGAGCAGAGGAGCCTATATCACCTCATTAAGGGATTGGATGGACAGCACTGATCTCTGATTTCTGGTGACAGCTACAGGACCAGAGGACATTGCATGGAGTTGTGACAGAGGAGGGTCAGCTTGGGTGTTATGAAAAGGTTCTGCACCAGAGGGTAGTTGGACACTGAAACAGGCTCCCCAGGGCAAAGTGGGAAGTGTGCTTTTGATACAGTCGAAGGAAGGGCTCCCATCCAAAGGACCTGGATAGGCTTGAAAAATGGGCCCGTGTGAACTTAATGAGGTTCAACACGGCCAAGTCCAAACTGTTGCACTTGGGTCAAGGTAGTCCCATGTATCTGTAGAGTCTGGGAGAAAACTCATTGAGAGCAACCCTGAAGAGAGGACTTGAGGGTCCTGGTGGATAAAAATCTGGGCAGGAGCCAACATTGTGTGCTTGAAGCCCAGAAGGCCAACAGTATCCTGTCTACATCAAGAGAGGTGGCCAGCAGAGTGAGGAAGGAGACTGTTCACCCCTGCTTTGCCCTTTGTCCTCCCACCTGGACTACTGCATCCAGGCCTGAAGCCTCCAGCACAAGAAAGAGGTAGAGTTGTTGGAGCAGGTCCAGAGGAGGGCCACAAAGATGATCAGAAGGATGGAGCACCTTTCCTATGAAGCAAGGCTGAGGCAGATGGGCTTGTTTAGCTTGGAGAAGAGAAGGGTCCATGGAGAACTCAGTGTGGCCTTTCAGTATTTGGAAGAGCATAGATTTAGACTAGATGTTAAGAAGAAATTATTTGCTGTGAGGGTGTTAAGACACTAGAGCAGGTGGCCCAGTGAGGCTCTGGATGCCCCCTTCCTGGAAGCAAAGCCGGGCTGGATGGGACTTTGAGCAACCCGGTATAGAGGGAGGTGTCCTTGACTATAGCAGGGGGCTGGAACTATATGATCTTAAAGGTCCCTTCCAACCCAAACCATTCTATGATTCTGTCATCGTGAACAGAAAGGATACTGAATGTTTATACAGCTTGATAGTGATAGGACAAGGGGAAAGGTTTTAAACTAAAAGAGAAGAGATTTAGGTTAGATATTAGGAAAAAATTCTTTACTCAGAAAGTGGCTAGGCATTGGCATGGACTGCCCAGAGAAACTGTGGATGCCCCATCCCTGGACGTGCTCAAGTCCAGACTGGATGGGGCCCTGGACAGCCTAATCTTATGGGTGGAAACTGCCCATGGCAGGGAGGCTGGAACTAGATGTTCTCTTTAAGTTCCCTTCCAACAGAAGCCATTTTGTGATTCTGTGATTCCTGAGGGCAGTGGTCATGGCACCAAGCCTGCCAGAATTCAAGAAGCATTTGGACACTGCTCTCAAACATAAGGTTTGAATTTTGGGTGATCCTCTGTGGAGCCAGGATTTGGACTCAGAGATCCTTGTGAGTCCCTTCCAACTCAGGATATTCTGTGGTTCTATTATTCTGTTCTATGGTTCTATTTTCTTGACTTTACTTGACTTCTGACAGTCTCCATCACCCTCTTTCTGTTTTATTAAATATTTGCTCATTTAAGCTAATCAGAATAGCACCAACAGAAGAAACTAAGGAAGGATTAAGGCGAGAGCATCAGGATACTTTAAGCACTTGATCAGTGTGTGGAGCTTGCTGTCTCACAGCAAACCTGACCCAGATAAAGTAACAGCTGACAACTCCTTTTGTGAGACTGAACCAATGTCAAAATTAGCAAGTTTTTCTAAGGCAGATTTCCTTCTCTCTTTGGCTGGAGAGGAAGCCATCATCAAAGTTGATACTTTCTCACAAAAATGTAGGCTTCAAAGTGTTGTTATTTTCTAATAGCAAAATTGGAATTATTCCCTTGAGGAATAAGTCATGTAAAATTTCCTCAGGAAATCAAGAAGATGGCATGTATACAGTAAGGCATATTCAGAAGTTATATTTTGAATGAGAAACTGCAACTGTGAATAGTGCATATCGCACAGAGAATAGCTCTGAACATGTGAATGCATGCCCCGTGGGAGATGATTCCACATTTAATGATAATGGATGCACTACTCAAGTTTAACTTGCTGAACACTTTCAGTGTTGGAAACCGATGGCTGGAAAGTCATTGATACATGCTGTTTATCAAGGTTATTTTATTATTCTGCATTTAGTTTTAGCTAAACACAGTCATGTCCTTCCTGTTATATGTAAATACATAGTGTGTTTTTTTCCTTCTTCATAGTGCAGTGACGGAGCACTGGCACAGGCTGCACAGAGAGGTGGTGGAATCTCCTTCTCTGGAGACGTTCAAGACCCGCCTGCATGCCTACCTGTGCAACCTGGGCTAGGGAGCTGCTTTGGCAGGGGGTTGGACTAGATGATCTTTGGAGGTCTGTTCCAACCCCTACAATTCTGTGATTCTGCAATTCTGTTTTCAGCGGTTTTGGCATTTTCCTTTGGTCTGACTCAAAATGAAGTTTAACCAACTGAAGGTCTTGTATGAAAAGACTGCATAATTCAACTCAAATTAGCTTTTTGCTTGAAGTCCAGAGAGTGAATACAAAAAGTTATGTTACTTTCAAAATAAAGTCATTAGTAGTCATTAAAGAAGCAGTTGAATTCAGACAGCATTACAGCTGCATAAAAAAAAAGAAAAAAAGGAACTGGAAATCAAACATTACTACTAATCACTGTCATTGTCCTGCAAGAGCAGAAATTAAGCACAGATTTAAACCCATTTGAAATCCCATTACTGGAAGACCACATTGCTAGAAATGTGAAGGTCTTATTCATGGATTTCTGTAGAACAAACACAGCTTTGCATTCTGAAACACTCACAAATGTCCTTAAGAGATACTGAAATGACAGCCTAGGAACCATATCCAATTACATGAGTGAATAATGGGTATGTGGAGCCAAAATTCCCAGTGCCGTCTTACTGATGTGACTTGACTCTGATGGAGTGTCACATAGAGAGCCGACAGGTTATTTTGTTCCCCTTACCCTTTCATTTCGAGACAACAAAGAGTAGGTGATTTTTTTTTTTTAGTGATGGACACTTCTCCTGTGGGAATTGACGGAGTTCTCTAATTCATTGTCAACCAAGGAGTTTGTCTCTACCGGCCTGGGCTTGATTTGAGCAATGTGCCAGAAATGAAAATCTCAATTTTCAATTTGCAGCTCCCTGACCTTTCCGGTGGCCCTATTTATGGCTTTGAATAAACAAAGATAGGGAGAACTAAAATGGGCCCAACAGCAATCACTTGTTTTCCTTTTGTAATGTGAGCGTGAAGACTCCCACAGGCCTTTATTCTTCTTCCCCTAAAAGAAGTCTCTTGAATGCTGCTATGACTCAAATGCTGCTCATATAGTGTTACTATGTGTAACATACCAGCAAAAAGAAATTATTTATGGATGTCCTAATCAGCTGTTAAAGATTGCAATGCAAAGATAATATGTTAAGGTAACAATATTACCCAGAATACATCCATAAATCCAATGATGTGGTAGTTTCCTTTATATTTTGTGTGTGACTGCCAGATTGAAGTGTTGGCCCTGCCACACCATTGGGTTACTGTAGCTTAGTGAGGGGTCGTGTGTCTGCTGAGCCTTGGTAGCTGAACTTTGCACTGTTGAACTATTAGCAAAAATGAGCTAATTCCAGGTACTTCTACCCACACATTACAGCTTAACGAATTTGGCTTTACAGGCAGATGGATAGATACACCAGCAGAGCTGAAACGCTCAGGCATATTAAACCACCAGAATTTTATCAGATGTCTAAGCCTATATTATTGAACACTATTTATCTTGAGTTTGTCAGCTGTGTGAGCTTCTTCAAAGAACAAAATGAGTATATTCCCAATCATGCATTGTCCCCAGGGTGGGAAAGGGCCATATTGATGTGTACCAAAAGAAGTTTTGGCCTATTGCATGTATAGGGAGAAAGAAAGAGTCCAGGAATGTGCGTAATGTCAGTGACTTTGGCTCTGCAGGGGTTTCCTGATACTGATCAGAAATTCTAGTGAGCAAGGTTTGGAACCTATTTTACATATGTAACTCAGGTAGGACTAGCAGCATCAAATGCCGAAGGAATTTAGGTCTTCCCTTTCAGTGCAGCAGCTTCAAACATAAATGCAGATAGGGAAGAGACCTGGATAAGTGGCATCTTTGCTGAGAGAGAAAATGTTTGTATTCAGATTTTCAGTTCTTTTTTAACTAATCATGATAGACTAGCTTCATGTCACTTTGCTTTCAGCTCTCAGATGAGGAGGGGAGGTGAAAAGACCAGCCACCCAACATGCCTCTTAATCCCAGGCTTGAATTGTTTCTCCCCCACTTTCATTTCTGTTTGCATCACTGAAAAAGTCCAAATAATCCAGGAGCAGCAGAGGTTGTAGCCAAATGTCACAACCAGCAAACAGAAAGGTCCACTTCAGCCCTGATATAATTGGTTGTAAAATGCAATGTGTCAGCATGTCTGTGTATTGTAAGTGATCACAGAAATGCTTCCTATATATTACACGGTTTCTAGAGCAACCAGAGAGGACCTGAGGAGGCTTGCACCCACTGTGCAGCATGCTCAACAAATGCATTAGTGAGAAAGCTCATTCTGTGGAAGCTGGCAGAAGCCTTTTCTTGGTAAGGTGCAACCTTCCTGAAGCTGGAATGTTTGTGGATCAGTTTCAAACAAATCCCATCTATAAGTAAAAATGGGGGGAAAGATTTTCAATTGTTGAAAGACTCTGTTTTGATGTTTAGAAAAGATCCATTTTTTCAGGTTGAATGTGTGTTGCTTCTGATTTCCTTTAACTTGTGAAAAATGTTCAGACAACATGGAAATATTTTAAAAATACAGAAATTTCATTCACTTGAGACTTTAACTTGAAAATTTTATTAATTTTAAATTGATACTAACCTGGGATCTTTTAATTTGCATTTGAAAATTGCTGTTGGAAGGGAAAACAGTTTTTTTTTGCTGTTTCTGATTACTTGCACTTCTTCCTAAAGACCTTGTGATATAAACAACTAGAGCAGAGGCTGCAGTTGGGAGCACACACACATGCACAAGGTATTCAGGTGTGCCTTAACCAGTGGTGTGTTACTTGCACTGAAGTAGTATTGCAGCTGAAGTTACAGGTAAATTAAAATGATCAGGAGAAATAGAATGGAAAGTAAGCTGGTTAAAGAAAAAGAGAAAGATGAAAGAAAGCAGATAAGAAAGCAACACTTCCATCACGTTACCACTGCAGGAATGAAGGGTAAAAATAATGACCAAGCACTTGGAAAAGACAGTAAGTTTCAGGGATTGATTGGCTTGAGCTGCTGATCATAACTTCAGCAACATCCACAGGACAATGAAAACATAGGACAAAGAAATGAGGCATCCTGATTCTTCAGTCTTCGCCTGTCAGTTGCCTCAGACCTGTGGTTCTTTCTAGGAAGAAATGTTTTGGTTATAGCTATTTTTAAGAGGAAAAAATTTGTCATTTAAAAGATGCTGGCATTCTGTATCTGCTTAAATTGCCAAAAGAAGCTGCGTATTGCGGTTTATGTAATCGTATTTACTAAATAAAAAGCCACAAACTGTCAATCATACCACCCCAGCACTTATGTGTTCACAAAAGTCCTCACTAAAATTGGCTTGTGTAGGAATGAATATATTTCAGCCCTCCCTCTGCTCTCCTTTCAACCCGCCACATAGAGGAAAACCCATACTCCCATGGCTGGTAATATAGAGCTTCATCATCTAATGTCAAAAGGCCTTATTGAGGGTTTTTCACAGCTGAAGATACTGATAGCTAATTTCAGTTTTCAGTGGAAGTGCTGACTTGGCCCTCACATCCCAGCGGTCAAAGGTTTTTTGTGCTAAACATTTTCCCACATTGGTAAACTGATGGTTCCACCCTGATGGGCAGCTGAACTTCACCACATCGTGCTCACAGTCCCTCTCCTCAAAGGATGAGCAGGAGAAAATATGATGAAGAGCTGAAGGGTTGAGATAAGGACCCTATCTTCATTGGAAAAACAGAGTCAGCATAGGCAAATTAATGCCGTTTATTGCCCATGACTAACAGAGTAGAGCACTGAGAACGAAAAGCAAACCTAAATCACCTTCTCATCATCCACTCTCTTCTACCTCCTCTCCCAGTGGTGCACGGGACAGAGAAGGAGGGCTGTGGTCAGCCCATCTTCTCAGAGGGCTGGAGCGCTTCTCCTACGAAGAAAGGTTGAGGGAACTGGGCTTGTTTAGCTTGGAGAAGAGAAGGCACCAGGGTAACCCCATTGTGGCCTCTGTCAGAGGCCTGCTCTGCTCTGACATGGGGCAGTACTGGGCTCTGCTCAGAGCCTTCTCCTGGAGCTTCCTTCTACGAAAGCCAAGCTGTAAAAACAGAATACCAGCTGCTAATATTTGCTGGATATCTGATTTGATTTTTTTTTCCAAGCAGCCAAGCAAATGTAGTATAAGCAAATTATTTCTCTAGATTTAACTTGAAAACAGGAAGCGTACAGAAAGCATGCCCTGAAAAACATGATTTTACATTGGAGATCACAGTCCTTATTATGAAGAACCTTAAGTAAATGCTTTTCATCAAAAATGCATTTGAAATATATTAAAAGGAGTAATTCTTGCATCTGCAGTGGTTTCTTTCTGAATGTCCGGTGTGTCTCCTATGCATATGCAGAAGATAAAAATAAGTTCATTAAATACCAACATCCATCCATTACAACAAAGATCCTGTATTTTCACATCACAAACCAGGAAAATGCAGGGACATTTTTTTGCTAAGGCCAAATTTTATGACTTGTGCATTCCTCTTTCACTTCTGGACCTTGTCCTACACTTTGTCCTAACATTCTTCCTCACTTTGGTCTCTTCAAAACATGCTTTCTTTTCAATTTCTATTCAATTTCTTGAGGCTTTTTAATAAACTCAATAAGCCCTCCACCTGTCTGACACTGCAGTGAAGCTTTAACAGCTGTGCCAAATCATCCAAACTGTGGTCCTGACCTCCATCTTCTATTTACTCTCTGCAAATGTTCAAGAAATGCTTCTTGCATCTCCTCAGGTGCCCATGGTGGAGGCAGCTGCAAGTCTTTCTGAGAGCTCTCATAGCAAGTGGAAGACAAGTGCGTGCAAAAAAACAGTAGTTACATTTAACTGGGCGTAAGAAAAAAAGGATAGATTTTCAAGAACCGTATCAGCAAGACCTACAGAACTTTTGAAGATATCCAGAAGTCTTGGATTCACAGAATAAGTGCCTTTATTCACAGCTATTAGCTGGTACATTGTTTAAGTTTCTCACTTTATGGATAAGATTTGGCATTTCTCTCATAGTTCCCCAGCTCTCTCTTTATATTTGCAGGCATTTGTTAATTTTGATAAGGTGAGATACAGTTGTTTAAGTGAGTTAGTCATTTAAATTCCAGAATGTCTGAAAAATGAACCTGCTCTAATGCTCCACATCATCCCACACCTTTTTGCAATCATTGGTTGAAGATGGGCAGGGAAGAACTTGCAGATCCCTGGGGTAACAGGGGTAAGGCAGCACAGAAGACTCCTTGAAAGGAGTAGTATGAGTCTGACTGACTTGGAAAAGGCTGCAGTGGGAACCAAAGACTTTCAGGGTGGCCACCGCAATACTGCTAAGACAGCCCAGGTTTTGCGGATGATTTTCAGCTGCCAAAAGCCAGGAGGAGGGAGTCGGTCCTGCCAAGACTGAGATGACCCCTGACAGTTTCTGTGATCTCCTGCAATATATTTCATTTTACGCTTTTTCAGAGATAAGACTGCAGGGATGCTGCCAGCTTCCTCTCCTTGATTTAATAGGCTGTGTGCCTGGCTAGTTTCTCTGACAGCTGAAGCCTAGTTTCACAGTCCTGCTCTCTGGCACTGTGTTACATAAAAGAGGACAGATTCGATGAAAGCAAGAGACTGGGAATTCCTCAGTCCTGTTCTTCTGGGGACAGCAGAGGAGGACTGATTGTTTGGTTTGAGCGGTCTTGTTAGTAGCCTGAGTTAAGTAAAATGCCGGGATTCTTCAATATTTATTAGAGTAATATATAAGAAAAATGCGTTGTTGTTTGAGCAGTCAAACTAGTTGTGTCTCTTGGGCCCAACTTTATATGAATTCTCTGAGTTATGAAATGGGCAGATGAAAATATTAGGAAAAAAATTTTTTAAAAAGTTAAAAACAAAATAGAGAACTACATTGTGCCCCTAGAAAAACCCATACCATGAAGCCATTTACATTTCTGGCATCTGTGTCTGAAAAGGACATAGTAGAGCAACGAAAATATACAGGGAATAATGAGAAGGATAGTGAAAGATTTAGAATGGCTTCACAATGATAAAATACTATACAGATTGATTCCTCAGTTTGGAAAAGAGATGGCTGGAGCAAAGATATGACAGATGTCTATGCAGTTATAAATGATATAGACAAAGTGAATAGGGATCGATGATGCATTATTTTCCACCACAGAAGAACTATGGGCACCTAATTAAGTTATTGGGCATCCTGATAAACAAACAAAAAGGAAATTATTTTTCAAATAGCGCATAATTAAATTGTGAGGTGCATTGGCACAGGATGCAGTGCAGGCTATCAGTATAAATGGGCTCAGAGAAGATTAGATGAATCCATAGAGGATAGATCCATTGGTGGCTATTAAAAACGATGGTCTAGAATAAATTTCCATCTCAGGATGTCCCTTGAGTGCTGATTGCAGGAAGTTGAAAGGGTTTCCTAGGCAGTCTGTGTATGTGTCCTGTTCTTATGCTCTTTTCTGTAAGCATCTACTTTGGGTTAGCACTGAAGAAAGCTTCTGGGATCAATGGGTCTTTGCTGAATCCATCAGGGACACTTTTGTGTGTAAAAAAAAGATATGAACAAGAGAAAAAAAGCGAGGCAGTGATGAGAAAAATGAAAGAATTTAAAAAATGAATTCTTCCCACTGTTACAGCTTTTCACACAGGCCTCTTCCAAGGGAAACTGCAATGACCTTAAGTAGCCTGAGATCACCCTCATTCTTTACTTCATTCAGAAGTGCTTCTGTGTATTTACTGCTTACCAGCATGCTATCAGATTAATGCACAAGAGTATTCTGCTATTTGACAGTACTGCCACATGGACTGCATCTTTAGCAGTCAATAAAATGTCAGCAAGACAGAGGCCCAAAAAATAGCAGGTTGGTTATTTATGTTTGTTAGAGAGATCCCTTTCTTAGTTTTTACCTTTCTTAACAGTCTCCCAAATAATTCCCAGGCTTCACTGGGGTGTTAGCATGTCTAAGATCATTCCCAAAACCAGTTAGGATAGAGTTTTGGAATGTGTGAGAAGACAATGCCAGCTGGTCTTGTGGCCAGAGAATAGGCCCTCCCCATGCCTATTTTACTACATAGATGTCATAGTGTTGATTAGGTGTGAATTCTTAGAGTCTACTCTGGAAGAAGCTTGGCACAAGTGAGTATGGCCACCCAAGGATGGTCCAAGGTAGTCCAATTAGTCATCTAAGCAAAGGAAAATCCATGGAGGCATTTCTCCCTGGTTATTAGCATAATGAAGAGTTCTCAGTGATACACACTCTGTAACTGACCGGGACTGTTTTTGGTTAGAATCAAAGGACACCTATAAGAAGTGCTTTAATTGGATGGCAGACAAGTGGATTTTGAGTTACAGCAGGTGTCTTTTCTAGCTATCTAGGTATCTCGAGTCTAACAGAGATTATTTGGTTTTCTGTGGTTGTAGAGTGTTATGGTGCAAGTCCTCTATTCATACTCTGGATGCATTTTATGCTTGGTTATTATGTGATCAAATGAAGTTGCACCTGCTGTTTAATCCAGACATTTTAGTGCTTCTGTTTTCTGTCATGCATTGTCACTGTTAATATGCCAGGTGCTGCTTTAAAACAGAAATAAAAGAACACTTACTGTAAGGAGCTTATCAGCTGAAAGAAAAGCACACTGAAAAAAAAGATCAGTGGGAGGTCCAGGGAAGGCCAATAACAAATTAAAATCCGATAAATGGAGAAGTTCAGTATTGGTTGTAGTTCTGCCTTACTCTCATATAGAGATGGAGAAAGCAGTTAATTGACTATAAGTCTTGCTGATACAATTCTTTTAAAGTAGATGAGCAGCCAACCCGTTGAGACTGATGCCTCTTCTGGGGATGGAAGGGTTGTGGAAGTATATTTTGAAGATGGTAACAGTATGCCTGTTTACTGAGGGCAGAATGAATGCATAAGAAATGAGGGCCAACATAGAGACATATCTTGGTGTGAGACTTGTGACGTGAAGAAAAATAATTTAAACTAAAACATCAGGCTTAGAGAGCAATTGAAAGGTTAAAACTGAGATGATAAAATTTGACGGATGGATAAAGCTAAAGAAGTGAAGTGATAGCAGATGGCTTCTGTGCAATGCCTGTCAAAATACTCACTTAGAACACAGGGAAATGGAAGGGAACAGGACAATACCTTTGTTTGCTCAAAGAGAAATTTCACTTTCCTGACCCAAAACTCCAAGTAATATCCTACTGACCTACAGTCACGTACCAAGCACAGCTCAGGCACAATGAAAAATTGACCCCAAGAGATCAACTGCATCTATT
Organism: Oreortyx pictus; assembly: GCA_036925125.1. Lineage (NCBI taxonomy): Eukaryota > Metazoa > Chordata > Aves > Galliformes > Odontophoridae > Oreortyx > Oreortyx pictus. Next base: position 87,533,197 of record JAUPFR010000002.1, on the reverse strand, counting down.
TTACCCGAATCTAACATGAATGTAATTCTATGGCCTTCGGCAGTTTTATTTTGGGCTTACATTGTACTTCAACCTATTCTCTAGACAGACCAAAAAAAAAAAAAAAAAAGAAGCAGATAGAAGAACTTAAAGCTGCCTCTGTGCTTGATAACTCCTCAGAAACACACTGTACTGTGATGGCATTCAGTCATCCCCACCACACTCCCTTTCTCCTTCAGTCTGTGCCAATGAGTGCTTCCCCAGGCCGTGTCTCTTCAGCAGGATGAGGAAAAGCTGGAGCCAAGGCACATTCCTAACAGAGAAACAGCCTGTTCTGAGGACAAAAGCTGATCTCAGGCACTGACCCATTTCATTTCTCACTGTAGTTGTAGCAGCCTCAGGGTTGAATAAGCAGTCTGGATCTGTCATGCTTCCAGCTCTGCCATGTCTCCTGATATTTTGAAGCTTAAGTTGAGAGCTGCAGCTGTGAAAGCTTCCTATCACAGTCTTGAGTGTTGTCTGCAGTGTTGCACTGGAATGCAAGACAAATCCATCAAGGTTTTCAGAAAGAAAAGAAGATATTAGATGTAAATGACAGTTTGTGCTCTCTTCTTTATGCAGATCACAGCATCATTTTACTATACATTCAGCTTTCACAGAAGCAGATGTCTCTGCATTTTTAAACCCTATCATTTTTTGTCACTCTTGTGAGCTCTACTGAGAGTAAAGACATTTCCTACTATTTCAGTTTCAGTTTCAGAGACAGTTTTTTGATGCAGATGGTGTACATGTAGAAGGGATTTTAGCTAGTGATTGTGTTCCTGGTCTGGGCTATGTGCTCTTTATATTGTCTGAAACTGTAAATTGTAAATCATCCTAATTTTGTAATCTCATCATTCTTTGCAATTCATTTTCAGGCAAAACACTCCATAATATGACTACCATTTTCCTATATGTCTAGTGGTGTAAAACTTACTATCAGCAGAGCCACCTTGAGCAATGGCAAGCTGAAATACTACTGATCTACGATATAAAAGGTGTAAATGAAATAAAATGAATGTGGACTTTTTATGACACATGAATTGTAGCATGCAGGAGACTTTTGTGATGATCTGCCTGGTTTCATTGCCATGAGATGCAAAGGTTACTTGGTGTTTGTGAGTGAAAGTTGCACTTCTCATTTCCATAGTCTGTAATAAAAATGGCAATTCCTGGGAAAAAAGCAGTAAGCTGAACAAACAAAGACCATGTGTCTATTGTTGAAGGAATAATATGACTTTGAAGTACAGTTCAACCTCACACAAAGATTGTCTTTGTAATACTGAAAAAGCCACTGAGACTTTAGATTAACTTATGCATTGTAAGAGCAGAATACAAGAATTAAATCTGTTAAAGGGCTGAACGTTCTGACAGTAGCTTTTTGAGAAGATAGTCTAAACATCAAATTAGTGATGTGAATAGATACAAAGTATAAAGAAATAAGAATTCTTCAGTTTAGGACTTCTAGTTTAGGAAGTAAGCTAATCATTGAGAGCTACTCAAATCCATCATGCAGATTCATAAATCTTGGTATATCACAAGGGAATTCTGGGTTCCTTTGAGACATTTAAGACCAATCCTTCTTCACAAAAGAATAAAGCTTTTTTGCTGGATGATTTTTTTTATGTTCTCTGGAGGTTATATTAGAGAATGAGCTCACTGACATTAACAAATATGCTTGTAGGGGATGGCTATGAAAAGAGACAAATTATAATCCTAATTCTACTGGATAATTGAGGTGGAAAGAAAATAAATTAATTGTCCAAATTTACATAGAAATGTTATTGCTAAGTCATAATCTGAGTAATAGATCTAGTTGCATGGCCTTTCTCTTTTATTTTGCAAAGGAAATCTTTTTTTGTTGTTGTTTGTTTGTTTGTTTCCAAACATATCAAACCCATAAATGTTTGTTCTAGCTTATGCTATCCCTAAAATTTTAGTCTAAACTTCATAAAATCATAGAATGGCTTAAGTTGGAGGGGAATTTAAAAATCATCTAGTTCTCAGCCTCCTACCATGGGCAGGTTTGCCACCCACCAAATCAGGCTGCCCAGGGCCCCAACCAACCTGGCTTAGAGCATGTCCGGGAACGGGGCATCCACAGCTTTTCCGGGCAGCCTGTACCAGTGCCTCACCACCCTTTGAGTAAAGATTTTTCCCCTGACATCTAACCTTGACCTTCACTTATATGCCCATGGAAAATGTTGGCCTGCTTACTGTAGACTTGGACAGGGTTTGTGAGAATAATGCTGACATCTTACATGGAAGAAATAATGTTGCACATTTACTTTTGTTCAGATCATTCTGTAAGTGTTTCTGAATACATGTACATGATATAACTTCAGAATGAGTCCAAAACTATTGTTTCTCAAAAAACACTGAACTACTGTTTCAACGTAATGCTTCCTTATTATATACAAAATACTCTTCAGCTTTACAGAATCACAGAACTGTAGGGGTATTGTGATGTTATGAGTGAAATTTAGTTATTTACATGAATTTAAAGAATCCTTTGGAATATTTTTAGTTTTTAACTTTCATTTGCTTTGTTACCCCTGAGCAGCCAAATTAGAGGATACGCATATGAGTTATACAATATAGCCAGATCATGTGAGCAAAGTCTCCATGGAAACTGCCTAATTTGTGCTTTTATTTAATTAGCGTTGTCCATTACCTCTCCAAATGAGGTTTAATTTGGATTCATATGCTAGTCATTTTAAAATTATATATGACTTTTTATCCATCACATAACAAGATCTCTAGCAGGCTACATTTTATCCGAGTGAGTTTATTTAACAAGTGAGTCTATAAACAAGAAGTTTGTTGACCAACCAGTTTTTCCAGCTTTTTCAATCATCAGATCTTGTTTTCGATCCAGTACTTATGCATCCCATTGATATCTATTGCATATTTTTAACCTCAGGAATTGTCTAAATGAGGAACAATATTCTGAGTGTCTACATGAATGCATTCAGTCATTTTGCTTGCTGTGACTGGTAAGAAATCTTAGCACAAATAAAAGTGCAAGTGTAAGAAATATCCAAAATGCATGTATTTGTTAAGTGGTGCAATAAGACAACCAAAATGTCGTGTCTCGTAAGCTGAACCACACAAACAAATGTGTCAGATACAGAGACTGAGGTACTTTTTAGAAAAGTTTGAGTTGGTTCAAACTTGCCAGGTTATCTTACTGAAAGTTAGGAATCATCAGTTCTCAATCGTGCACAACCGAAACAAGATCTGCAATACCTGATTTTACCTTTCTCTGAAGAATTGCTGTTGAACACATAGCAGTGGCCTATGGAGTGCTCCATTCTTTTACTCTTTTGAATTGTCTGCACTTACAATACAGGCAGTTCACAGTACAGTGGAAGGCTGTTTGTACTCAAATGACTTTCATCTAGCTGCATTACCAGGAAATATGAATAGTAGGGCAAAAACATTTTAAACAGCATTATCAGAGTTCCAAATTGCGAAACTGAACTGGTGGTGAATGAAAGGTAGAACAAGTGGCCTCAGAATCATGAGTGACATTATTGTCATCAGAGCTGGGAGGTACTAATGGTACAACTGGAGGACTGACAACAGTCATTCTTTCTGAAATAAATATATATTTAAAAGACAAACAAAAACACACACACAAAAAAAATAAAAAAAAAAACCAACACCCGAAACAAACCAAACAAAAACACAAAAGCAAAAGAATTCAGTGTGACTAAGCAAAGTTGAAAAGAAAAACGTAAGAGATGTTTAAAAGGTTCATATGAATATTATGACCCAATGATATGGAAAAGTCTGGCAGTTATTTATTTTTTTCTTAACGTTTGAAAACCTCCAGAACAAATGGCAAAATACTGCAGGTAACAACGCATGATCAGAGATACTGCATGGTAAGAGGTATCACTGGGATGTGAAAACCAGCAGAGAGTGTAATGTCTGGCTGTGTAGAAATACCAGAATTGTTAAATAGCTACTTTGTTTCTGTCTTTTCAGAAGACGAGGGTGGCGATCTGCTCAAGTCGAGCTTCAGTTTTCCAGGGACGCCAGAGGAGGAGATAGGTACAAATGTCATCTCTCAGATAACTTGCTCTGCTTGTGCACCCCGAGGCTGGGTGCAGCCATGGCGGGAGGCAGGAGGCCGCTCTGCGGCACAGCCTTCCCCTGCCACAAAGCCCACAGCGAGCACGGCACCACACGTGTTCATGAGAGTGGACACAAACCTCTCAGCCCAGTCCTTCCAGGGATTTCTCACCTGCTACATCAGGTTAGAGAATCTAAAGCAGAAAAACGTCAGATCTGGGTAGCATCTGGCAGCCGAGAATTCAAAAGAAGGCGTTCAAGGAAATTATCAACTTTCCTTCTTTTTTTCTCTACCTTCCAGACAACATAATAATTACAGAAGGAGTTTTTAATATCGCCTCTTACATTTAAAACAACAACAGCAGCAAAAAGAAATCAAACCCATAGAGCTCATGAATGAAATCATTGATACATCCCAAAGCTATCAGTAAAACACCTCACTGCCTCCAGTGTGCCAAGATAAATACCTCACATGTTGTGCAAAATGGTGTATTTTTCCCAGAATTTCATTCAGATTGTCATTGTTTTATGTGAAATCCATCAAAAATTTGTTTTATGTGCAGTTCCTTTATGTGGTTATTTTTGGAATAGAAATATGGGAAGTGTTTTGTGTGTTTGCTAGTTAAAGCTCTCTTTATTCAAAATGAGCACACGTTTTAGAACACAGTACTTGTTCTCTTGTCATGCATACACTCTTATTAATACCTTACAACAGTTTATTTTCTGTATTTTGATATTTTTGTATTTGAAAGCAGTGTTATAAACCTTAATGTTGCATGCTGATGGGAAGATAAGTCATAGCTGCTATTATTAGGGGAAAAAACTGAATGATGAGCATGAGTTCAGGCAGGGAAAGCCATTAAGTTCAAATAAACTCTTACAACAGGATTTTCTGAAACACTTCATTTTGCCATGACTCAGTTACACTCAAGTCAGGGTTTTCTGTAAATCTTCATTATAAAAATATTCCTATTGGTCTTGTTTATCCATTTCACATTGAAAACTAAGAGACAAAAAGATTTTGGATTATGTTCAAAAGATTGGACTGTAGTACATGTTAAAGAAGACGCTGAGGATCCTTTAGTCTTGTTTCCCGGTTTCTGCCTAATTATATATGTGTAAGAGGGAAGATGTTATTGAATGTGAGGCTCCATAGGAATCTTACAGGTGAGTCCTATGTATAAATCATGGAAGGAAGGACATCTCTTGGTGTTATTGGATATTTATTTTTGCCCTGCTGCCCCATTTTACAGCAAATAGTAAGGACTTCAGATACCTTGGGTCAGAATTCATTACATCTAACAGCTGGAAAGGAAGTTCAGACGTAGATGTCTAAACTAGATATCTGGATTTCCTTTAGAGTCAATGAAGAGGGATAGACTTTTCTAGGATGTAGCAAATTTGACCTATTTTTGAAGTTTGACTTCGGATGAGATGAGTCATGTCCTAGAAGTATGTCAAAAATGTTTTCTTTCCCATTTGGTTGAGAAAGAACCGTACAATTTCTGAAGCCACAGAAAATGACATATAAGTCAGTAATATTAAATGTTAGGTGTCTATGGGAGTAAGGTGATTTGTATGAAATAGATAATCAAAGATTAACTAAACTGATATATCATCTAGCACCCCAATTATGAAGGAGGTGGGAATGAGTCAATACCGACAAGGAAAAGGGAAGTAAAAATCAAGAATAAAGTCTCAACCATTCTACAAAAAGAAACTAAACTGCTTTAGAAAACATCAGCTGTTTTTGGCTAGAGGACAGAAAAATCATAGAACCATAGAATCATAGGATGGCTTGGGTTAGAAGGGACTTCAAAGATCATCTAGTTTCAATCCCTCTTCTGTGGACCGGGTTGCCAGCCTTTATATCAGGCTGCCCAGGAACACATCAAGCTTTGCCTTGAGTGCCTCCAGTGATGGGGCATCCACAAATTCTCTGGAGAAACTGTTCCAGTGCCTCACCACCTTCTGAGTGAAGGATTTCTTCCTAATATCTAACTTAAACCTCCCCTCTTTCAGTTTAAATCCGTTCCCCCTTTGTCCTATCACTGTCTAGCTGTGTAAAAGTCAGACCCTTTCCTCCGGTAACCTCCTTTCAAGTCTTAGAAGATTGTTGATGATCGCCTTTTCAGACAGCTGAGATGTAGATGTCTGTATGCATTTGAATTCAAACTCATGATCTGAACATAAATTAGAGCCCAAGCTACAAACTCTTAGATGTTTCTTAGCCTGCACTTTTTCTTGCTGTTACGCATGTATAAATATAAGGGTTCACTGAAGAGAAATGTGAGTCTGGGTGGTTACTCTAGTCACTGAGCTATGGAACTGGTCCCTCTCCCTTTATCCCAGTGGCTATTTAATTTTTTGTATGAACATTCTCTATCTGAAGGACTGCTTGAGGCATCCATTCCACAAAAAAAAAAAAAAAAAAAAAATCAACACGGAAAGGGCTTTCCTTGAGAAGTACAATAATTGTTCCAAGTCAAGGCAGAATAGAGACAGTACTACTTACAGTAGCCCTAACTGCATGGTCATTCATAATTTTAGACTCTCGTACCTGCTCACTGTCCCAAGGAGTTTCAAGTTACTATCTCACTGGTATTGAAAGATCTCTGGCATCAGGCCCTTATTTGTAAAATGGATTTAATGTTTCCTACTGAGGTTTCTGGGCTTTGGTGGGAATTAATTCATGTTTGCATAGTATTTCACCAAAGTGAAAGTGCTGAATAATCACTAAATAATATTAATACAATGATCCCCAGCCTTAATTGGGAAAAGGTGTCAAGGGATGGTCTGATCTCAACTGTTATATTATTGATTCTGTAAAAGAGCTCATTAGTTAATGCAGACAGAAATGTGATGGATTCTTTTAAAAGAGCTTGCCCAAGCATTCATAGTCTTTTCTCAAGAAACATTTCAGAGCTTTTCCATTACCATTTCTTTAACAGAGATCAGGGTAAGCATTTTCATGGCTACAAGTTTACACATACACCAAAAATTCTAAGAGAAGCAATCTGGTAGCAGGTAGCAGGACATAATAAAATGAGCAAAACTTTTGACGTGCATGGTCTCAAGCTGCTTGCTCTGAATCACTGAGCATGCAAACTGGATTTCTCCCAGTACTGAGCTTTATTCCATCTAGTGGTTATACAGTCTGAACAGCATAGTGTGTAGAACTACTCTTTTCTATCCATACTCAAAGCGTTCACAATCATTCCCTTCAGGCATGTGCAAAGTAAAGCAACAATTTGCTTTGGGTGTGTCAAAAACAAATAGCACTATTTGAGCACAAAGCATATGGAAAATGAACCATGTTTAAATGGCAGTCAGATAGAAAGAAAAAATAAGCACTTGAATATAGAAGACAGGATGAATTTTCCTTCAAACACAGATTTTACAGATGCACACAGTAAAGAGGGAAAAGAGATTATTGAAAAAATGTTTTGACTCCTTTTATGGTCAAGAAAGGCATTTATTTTACCGTAGTTAAACACTTAGCAGCTCCTAATGTTTTAATACAGAATGAAAATTTGCATTAAAGACTTTTTTGTTTCAATAAATTTCTGTTTTTTCTTCAAGAAAGGACAGGATACCGAGTTGATGTTAAGAAAAAGGTTAAAACTTATTAAATGGGTTGCAGTTGCTAATAATGCTCTTAATCTACCCCAACTGTGAAGTAAAATGCAAGGGAGTTTAAGGGCAGATTAGAAAAATGTATTTTTGTTTCACAGTCATTGGAGTCATGCTTTTGATTAATTGGTGTGGTTCAAGTGCGAGACAGTAACTCATAGTTATTCAATCACTTTTGATTGCATGATCATGCCTTTATGACCTTAAGTGTTGAAAGGAAAAAAGGATATAGCCATTTGTGAAACAAACAAAAAAGAAAAGCCTGACTTTCCAGCGTGTCTGTCTTTCCACCTAATTATCCAGTCTTCCTCAGTGCAGTCAGTGTCATTTTTTTTAAGACTCCAGCATACTTCTTAATAGTTCCATTTTAGATCCTTGCTTTTCCTGCACCTAGAAGTTATAGTGCGCTGCAGAAAGTTGTGGACATGATGAAATTTGCCAGAAAATAAATTTTGAAATTTGAATACCTTATAGTTATGTTTGAGAGTTGATTTCTGTGAATCACTTTCATAGAATAGAATCACATCCTATGTCCTGAGCATCAGATAAGGTCTGACTAAGTATTGTGCTTTTTAACTATAGGCTGTTTGTAACAAATGCTTTCAAACAACCTACAGACCAGAAGCTGTTTGTGAAAACTAAACACCTCATAATGTTAGATAACTCCACAAAAATCCCATTAGGCCCAAGGTCAGTTCACAAACATGAAAAGATCTTTGTAAGGATGTAAGATTAATCAAATGGCTTATTTGCTATGAATTATTCATCTGTTTCTACTACTGAATACAAAGAGGGTTACACATTTGTAACTTTGTCAAAAAGGACAATATTTTTCGTCTAAGTGTATCATGTATGCAGACAGGGCTGGCCAGATGAGAATGTTTTAAAGTTCAGTAGCAGAGGAAATATATTTTTCCATGCAGAAACTTTGTGCCATTTTAGACCACATCTGGAATCCTAATTCCAGTATCTGCACTAGAACACATGAAAGATTTTTCCATGGAAAATGGAGAGGACATGGAGAGATGTTGAAACAGATTGAGTTGTGCTTCACCCTCGGGCTGTGGGATGTTAGTAAAGGAGGAACTTTTTCTGCATACCCTGTTGACTTCTGTATCACCTGGATATGTAGCTGATCCTCAACACTTACTTTCCTATAGGCAGTGAAACAGCTCCAACAGAGATGAGAGACTGGCTCATTTCAGTGCCTTGCCATGCTTGCCTTCTCCGCTAAGTGTCTTCACTGGATTGTCTCCTTTTAACAGCATCGAACAGCCTTTGATATGTATTCCCACAATGGGCAGCTTCATTGATGTAAAAGTCACCATGCTCTGCCTCCTTGCTCATTACAGGCCACTCAGACTGTGTCTGGAGGAGAGTTCAGATTGGCAAAGCCAGAGTGGTGTAAGTACTTCCAGGAGGGATGTGCATGGCAGTGGCAGTCTTACTGTCCCAGCCACTGATTCAGTCTGCCTTCATTCAGAATGGGCTGTGACTGTAGCAGGATCAGCACCTCCAGATGTTGCTAATGCAGTCCGGACTTTAAGGAGTGAGTTCAGTTTTCACTTTGTACCACAACTTCCTTCTGCAATTCTATTTCATTTTTGCATATTTCTATGAAATCATTTTCTCTTTAGAAGAGCATGTTAAGATCCCCTGTGTCGGATTTCTCAGGGGTGTGTGGTACTTCCACCACCACCTGGTCCCAGGAGCAGGGTTCATCTTTTAACCCATCAGCTGAGTGCTAATGATTGCAGGAAAAGACCATGAATGTTTTCACTGCTTCTCACAGACCCCAGATAGAGCTGAGCCAGTAGGAAAAAGAGACAGCACCCTGATTTGAAAAATTCCCAGTCTGACGGTTATGGAAAGAGGGAGATTGTCTGCCTGTTACTATAGCAACATGTTTAAAAGGGAACATGTCATCAGGCTGCTTTTTCTTCCTGCACCCCATAGGAAAATCAGGATGAGACCTCCTCTGTCTCAGAGGGTTGAGCGGTGCAGAAAAGTTCACAATACAATGGCAGAACAGCAAGAGGCAGCACCAAAGGGGTGCAGCAAAGCAGATAACGATGAACTGCTAGAAGTAAAAGAAATAATTGTTTTGGGTCAGACCAAGGACGAAATGTTGAAATTTTTGGTGAATCAAAAGGTTGCAAAGAACTGATGCTGAAACAAATAACAAAATCAAATGATTTTCTTCAGCTCTGACAATGTAAAGATTGTATAGAATGCTTCTTAAAAAAAAAAAAAGCTAAAAGGTAGTTTGAAGTAGAGGGGTATTTTAAATTGAACAGTCGTATGTTCTCTGGCAGTAATCAATGCTTCTGAGAATTAATGCTTAGGCTATTTCTTTCTCAAAAGCACACTCAACAAAATAAGTCTTTAAAACATCCCTTTTTTAATGGTATAACAAATATTTTGGCACGGATACACAAGCATAAGTTCTTGCAGTTCTCTTAACATTACAAAGACTGGTGAAAGTCCTCCATCATGAATCATAATAGATAAAGTGCAAATTAAGATGAAGTTCAGAAACGATGAGAAAAAAAAAAAACCAAGAAAGAAGCTGGTAAATTCCAGCATTCCTTCTGATCTTTATTTTTCATCTAATAATCAATGAAAAATATGTCTTACTTGAAAAGATACCTCAGAGATTTGGTATTTCGGTTCAGCTGAATAGTTGGTTCAACTGGTTTGGATCCTTGGGATTAAATCTTGGTCCCACTGACATCCATGGCAGGATTCCAGCGGAGCCGGTTTCACCCCTCCATTACATCCACTCTTCAAACAGGGACCCTTCCAGGCTTCTTGTGCATTTATTCCATTCCAGCATGAATTGGAACTTCGGTGATACGCAGTCCTGACTAGAGGTAATCCTCTTCAAGTGACAAGATTCGTAGGTAAACTAAACAAGAACTTTGCCTTGCAAATGTTCAGGATTAATTCCAGCCCTAGTGGACTTAATGGAAGATCTATCATTGTCATCAGTGTGACAAGGATTATTCCTTTTTGTGTGTAGATTCTTCTATAAATCATTGAGCTTTACTACCCAATTACTTTAGTTCCCTTTAATTGCTGAAGTACGGTGAAATGATTGTTAGAGTTTGATGAAAAAACAGTTGCACTTTTGATGATAGCAAGGAAATCTGATTATCCCCTGTATTTGACCTGATATAAGGTGCTGTAAGCAGCAATGTTTTCTCCTTCGAGGAAAGATTGCTATAAAGCCAGATAGAAAGAGGATAAAAAAAAAAAAAGAGTAGTGTTAGGGTGGCTTTTCTGATCTATATTTGGAATCATTGTTACCAATTTTCTTCTAGTCATTGTTTAAATAATACTCATATAGTGAAGCCAGATTGACTATATACTGCTGCATTTTTCCATACTACAGGATAGTGCTTACATATCGGTTAATTTAGGTCAATTAAGTTCTGATATTTTATATTTTTATCAACAGCTTCACTAATCAGACAGAGTCCGTGAGAAAATGTCAGTAATAAATCATTTTGTGGACTTAATTCGGTCACAGTGCTGTTGTCAATGTGGATAGCGGTGATGTGCTTTGAACCTGAAAAGCCCTGTGCAGAGTTGTATGTTACATACCTATTAGTGCTACAATATCATACACTACAAAGCAATGGAAATTAAATTTGCATCACCCCAAGGGCTTCTTGCATCCCTCCACTTTAACCCCTGGAGTTTCTTGCAATTCCTGCATCGTCTCTCTAAGATTTCTGTCCTGTCCCTTGTTGTGCTCTGGGAGCAATACTGTGCCTCATTTCCCCCATACAAGCCAAGGTGTCCATTCTCCCATTCTTCTGCCTGTAAGATGTGGGGATGGTGTCACTCTGTGCTTCCTTTTTTTCCACATTTCACCTTTTCACGTACAGCCTGCACTGTTCTCTGTGCTAAGTCTGTGTTTTAACCCTGCTTCAGCATGCCCCTTTTCACAGCCTTCCCCAGTGACTGGTACTTTTTCCACTGTTGTCACTGTTTTTTCCCTCCCAGCATGTCCCACCTCGTATTCCCCATCTCAGTCCTTCCACCTCCATCATATCGAAGACCCCATTCTCACTTTTGGGCAGCATTACTGTGAACACCTTTCCTATACATCCTTATTTATCTCAGAAATAAATGTTCTGTGATGTTAGAATGCCAATCTACTAATCTCTGTTTGGAAGATGGATGGAGCTGAAGTAAGAGAATTGTACTAAAAGATATAATTGGGTACCATCAAATATTTGTTCCACCTGCAGGTATCTGCGTCAGCGCTCAGAACTCCAAATGTATTAAATAAATGGCATCACTCCATGTTCTCCTTACTTCTCCCTTTGAGCTTTCTGACTTTTCTCCAAATTAGTACGTTCTGGTCACTGTTGCTGTTTTAGGAACAGAATTTGCATGTCCATTTTTATCTAACACAGGAGTTATAAAAAAACATCTTATCCTTTAACATTATTCATCATGTGGTTCCACTGGATTAGCTTGGGCTGTCAAACCGTTTTCCATTTTTTAGCATTAGACATGTGTTTCACATCACCTACCTTTAAGTATTTATGATGTAGTTTTCTGCATTGGAACCTGTCACCCACAGCTTTCCCTGTAGTCAGCAGAGATAAATACGTACTTGAAGGATTGCATTCATCCGACATTTTTGAGACATATACTTCAGACTGAGATGAATCATGCTGGTTTCTCACATTCCAAAATAAAACCACATCCAGATGGCCTATTTTCAGTAACCCTTGGCCCGTGATATTCCTGAAATCATATCCGTTTTTTGGTTGGAAAAGTCTGATTTACATTGTCTGAAACTACATCAGCAACAGTTTAACTTTGGACTGATAAACTCCTTGACTTTTTTAGTCTACTAGTATAAGCACTGCCATGTGTACGTATCATAAAGAACACTCAGGATACTGAATAGACAGACATTTATTTTTCAGGCTTGTGTCAGGTGCTTCAGTGTCAGAACAAGACAGGAATTCAAATGCAGCCCATGACTGTGTTTGTTTGATAGCCTTGGGCATTTCAGTGCTTGGCTTTATGTCCTCAGAACTGCCTGCTTCTCTCCTTTGAGTGCACAGGGAGATTGGCTGCATAGATGACCTTGTTGTGATAGCCTTGATAGAGCTGATTATCTATTTTTGAGGAAATGCTACCCCTCAATCTTCAATATTTCAAGTAAGCAGCCTGAGGTGTTAGATGGAAATTCGTAGATAGGTAGCACTGTGTGTGGTACGAATGCATTGAGTCAGTGTAACAGAAAATACAAGCCTTCTTCAAAAGCTGGAGGTTAAAGTCAGGTAATCACCCAATCTTTCCATTTTAATGTAAATTTTGTATAAGGTATTGTGCTACATAGATAGGTTAGAAATCTCTTGGGATCAGAATAGCAGGTTAAGGTGCTTCAGAATTTCATCCTTGCACTTGACAGGTTACTCAGTCTTCTCAATCTCTGATGTTCCTTTTCAAGGTTAGAATAAAGCAGGCAGAAATGTCACAAGTTAATGAGGATACAGCACTGGGTGCTACAGTCTTTGGACGGACAAAACTCCAGCAAAAACATTTCATGTATGTATTTGTAATATCTAAGATATACTTAGTTGATTAATTTACTTGCATTCATAACATTCAATATTTATATTAGCTATAGGCTAGGCTGTGAAGGTATTTTTTCTTAATACGTTGAAGTACTAATTAAACTGCATAGTGCAGCAGTCAGGATTTCTCTACCACATCTTTTCCAGAGCTAGATTAGGTATTCCTTTTCACAATGCATTTCATTGGTTACACCATCCAAATGATCTGCTTCTACTGCAGTGAAAACAGCAAAAATGTTTCAGATGGGTAAGCAGCTTACCAAGGGGCTTAGAATCTTAAAGCACTTTAATTTTGGAATAAAAAGAAGTATTTTGCAAAAAATAAAATAAAATAAAGCAAAAAGTCAAAAATCAGGCACCATTTAGTAGTTCCAGGTATTACTGTTCTGCTCCAAAAGCTTTCTTTCAGTGCATAGCAGATAAAAGTAATTAATACAAAAAAGTAATTTGTGGAAAAATGCACTTGTTTGGAATGTCAGAGATTTCCAATGCTTTTCCATTGATTCCCTTTAGCAAAGAGCTACGTTCTGGGAACTAGGAGATGCAAAACCAGCATTTTTCATTGTTTAAAGGTTTTTGACCCTTTTATCATAGCACATTCATATTCAGTCTAATTCATCATTTCAGACAATATTCTTCGTCATTATACCTCGCTTTTTCCCCCTTGATGCTGACTGACACGGGAAGAAACTTGAATGTTTAAAAATTGTGACCAGTCCCTGAAGACAGGGAAACTAACATCTGCTTGGAATATGAGAGCAGCTGTTTTAGCATCAGGAAGTACAGAGGAATAACCAGTAAAAAAAAAAAAAAAAAAATGGCAGAAAAGGACAGCATAGCAGAGAAAGAGCTCCAATAGATGGGAAAGGATGCAGGAGTCCTTGACTCTATCAAGGTTAAAAGTTGACTTATATCTGTGCAGTAGTTTCTGTGAATAAGAGCTTTAAGGGACTTTGAGGATTTTGGAATTACTAGCTTCTCCCTGATTTACCAGTCAGTGTCTTGGTCTAGGTCCCACATAGTCTTTATGTGCTGGCCAAATATCCATTGAAGACAACAGAAAGATACCACTTAGCTTCAAAGGAACCTAAAAAGAGAACGCATTGCTGTACCCACCTGTATTTTCTTTCCAGTTCCATTCATCTGAACATGTGGGTTTATATTTGCTTGTTTTTCTGTCTCTCTTCAGTAATTGCTGGTGGCACTTTCTCTAAGGGACTAGGTATGAGTTCTCTGGATTGCTGTGATATTTTTAGAGTATTCAATGATACCTCTGGCGTTAGTTATTTTATATACAAAATTTTATGATCTTAACTTTCTCTTTAAACATTTCAGGAGAAAAAAAAAATAACACAAAAATAAATGTTGTGGTGTTCTGTTGGTGTTGTAAGTTTTTGTGAATCAACTGAGCTGTGGGCATTGACCATAGAGACATTTCTGGCCCCCTCCAAATGCTTGAGAAGCATGTTAGATTAATCAAATTTCAAGCCAGCACATTTTTCTTTGTATTTTTGGCAGGCTAAGGGCTAGCACATGGTCAATTACACTCTGAACTGGTATTGTACAGTAATTCGTTCAGCCATAGCTCCACTGTTTCACTGAGCCTTGACACCCCCAAAAAACTTGAATGAATAGTGCAAAGCACAGGTGACTCGACAAATATGTCTATAATATGGCAAAATTCTGAAAATTTTATGGAAGCTTATGAGAAAAAGGTGTGGTGCCTTTGACATTGAACAGATTTGATATCCTGAGCAGAGCCCTAACTTAGAAGATACACATGTAAGTAATTTCGCACTTTATTCAGTATCAGTTACTTCATCAGTGACATCGATGTCTCATCGATGACACCGATGCTCAAGTGCACCCCCAGCAAGTTTACTGATAGCACCAAGCTGAACTGAGTCATTGGCACGTTAGAAGGATGAGGTGCCATCTAGAGGGATCTCAGCAAACTCGAAAGGTGGGCTTGTGTAAATCTAATGAGGTTCCACATGACAAAGTGCAAGGTTTTGCACTTCGGCCAGAGTAATCCCCAATAATTATACAGACTGGAGAAGAACTCCTTGAGAGTAGCCTTGTGGAGAAGGACCTGTGGGTCCTCTAGTCCCTCTCTACTCTGCCCTTGTGAGGCCCCATCTGACTACTGCTTCCAGGTCTGGGGAGCTGGAAAGATGTGGAGCTGTTAGTGAGGGTCCAGATGAGGACCATAAAGATGACCAGAGGGCTGGAGCTCCTCCCCTGTGAAGACAGGCTAGGGGAGCTGGGCTTGTTCAGCCTGGAGAAGAGAAGGCTCATTGAAGCCTTCCAGTTTTTAAAACTGGATTATGAACAGGAGGGTGATCAAATTTTTACATGGGTAGACATTGATAGGAGAAGGGAAAATGGGTTTTAAGCTCAAGGAAGGAAAGTTTAGCTTTGATGCTGGGGAAGTTCTTCACAGAGAGAGTGATAAGGCACTAGAAGAGGCTGCTCAGAGAGGTTGTGGATGTCCCATTCTATGATTCTATGATACTCTCCCTGGCAGATTTAAATTACTTTTGGAAAATACTCCTCTTTTTGTACCATTTTTAATTATTTATTTTATTTATTATTTGATTATGCTTATTAAATGCCTATAGCAGTTTCTAGCTGCTGATTTCAAACAAAAATAAAGTAAGAAATTCCATGAGGCATATACAATGACATGTCTGTAGAAACAACGTACAGAAAAATGTGTTTTTTCTGTAGTTACACTGGGTTTGAATCATGAGGAGCCATGAACGATGGAAAAGCTGTTGTTACATTACGCACTTGAGGCCAACAAATCAGGCCATCTCACATTGCTAGGGATATATCAGGATGAAAATGTTTGAAGCTTTCTGAGCTGTGTTAGATGGTGTATGAGGCCAAAAGAATCACCAAGAGCTAGCAGTTCTGTTCTATGAAACACTTTTAAATGAGATCTTTCCTCTTGGCTTTTTCTTTTATTTATTTTTTGCTGTTTTTCTTTGCAGTATTTTGTTGTTGTTGTTTTTGTTTGTTTTGTTGTTTTGTTTTGAAATACATTGGCAATTCATACTGCAACAGTTACCTTCATTCACAGGTGGACTGGATGATTTCTAGAAGTCCCTTCCAACCCCTGCAATTCTGTGATTCTGTGGTTCTTCTCTTGCTGTTGAGTCTCAGTTTGATGGAAGAGTCTCCTTCCACCTCCTTTTGATTCATACAGCTTTGAAATGAAAACTAGCAAATGCACAGCCAGTTTGGAAAACATAGTTTCTGTTCCACTTCTCTTTCCTGTAAAAGGAGAACAGTGAGAACAGTGCATTCTATGGCTCATGAGATTGTAAGAACTAATGCAGTAATTTCTGTCGGGTGCTTTGGAAACCCCTTATGAGAAGCACAGTCCAAGTTCAACATGTGGACCGTTATTATTCCCTTGATAATGTTTGGTAATATGCTGGGTTAAGTGCCATTAATTACAATGCTACTTCTGTGGCTGAATCCCAATACACTGTTATAATTTACTGCTATGTCTATATATAGTTGAACTTTTAATTGGATAATCAAAATTATGTTATTTCCTTTTTGTAACTTCATTTATGAGGGATATTATAATCTAAATAGTACAACACATTGAGTAATGAGCAGTAATAAATTTTTATTTTAATGTGAAAAGACAGAAAAACTATATTAAAAAAAAAGGTTATAAAAAAAAATAGAAGCAGAAAAGGATACATACACACAGGTATCTGTTCCATGCCATGATAAAATCTAGAGGTAACATTTGGACACAAGACCATCTTTTATTTTAGTGCAGCAGCACTGCACTCAGGATGAATATTTTATTGTTTATTAGTTTAATTCTGTATTCATTTTAAAACATTACATGGAGCTCTGTTAAAGTTAAGATGTAATAAAATTAACTAAGCATCTACATTTAGAGCACTGGCTTAAAATATTGTTGATTCTAAAGACTTGCAACAACTGTTTTTCTCTATTGAAGGTATTATAACATTTATTAATTGGAGAAAAATAGATATTAATTTGTTTCAAGACAATATGCTTGCACTGAGTTTTCACCAGCAGTGGGAACATGATTTTGATATAGACACCTCTCAAAGTGCTCTTGCTCACAGTGTTACCTCTAGAGGCTGACACTCAGTGTGAGATTATATTGCTATATTTAATAAGTGTGGATTCTCCGGTTTCCATTTTTGACCAGGCCTTCAGATTCTTTGTATCAGGAACCTGTGCAAGTTAACTTAGAAATTTTAGAGCACATCTGCAGAATGACTGTGCTAAATGGGTTGTAAGCATAAACACATATATATGTCTGATCCTGTAAAGAACTGTCATGAACCTGACATTTTTGTCTGATTTTGAATTATTGTTTAAATAAGCTGAAATTAAAGAAGGAAACTGTTAGATTTTTTGTTTGTATCCTTTAACAGATGCTAGAAATTGCATGAAAGAAAAAAAATATCAAAGGCTTGAGTATCAAAATCATTACTTAAAAGCTACGTTGACTGATTAATCATGCTTGTTTAATAACCACAGCTTAAAGCACACGACCCGCAGGAACAAATAATTGAGTGTATAATAACTGGTAGTTTCTACCTAATAATATTTGTTCTATCAGGAATAGCATAGAGTTTTAGAATAAATATTTTGTAATTTGGACATCAGAGGGAAAAAATGGCTTAATGGCAAACATAGTATGTGTACAGAAATAGTGAACCACATCTGGATCCAGTGATAACAGATGTTCAAATAGTATGAAATGCTTATTCGTAAAACACTTAATGATACAGATTTTAAGCTTGTTTTCAGCATGTTCATATTCTTTTTTCTTTGTGCTTTTTCTTTGTGCTTATGAACAGTGAAATTGAGATCCTAAAGATGGATTCATTTAAGAAAATGAAGTTGAGTGTAATAAGAAAATGACTTTATCTTTAGATTGAGATATCCAACTGAGAAACCCCAGAAGTAGAAATGAGACCCATGTAGTTTAAATGACTAGCCACAAAGCGTGACATATGAATTCCAAGTATCAAATAATAAACTGCATACTTGAATGTATCTGTTAAATGTATTTGAGTAAATTTGCATAATGAATAATTTCACAAAATTGTAGAGCTGCTGGCAGACAATTTTGCAAACAGGAAGGAAGCTGTATTCACCTCATAAATTGCTTGCAGTGAATAATGTTAATGTTTTTAAATGGTGAATGAAATCCCATGAACAATGAGACCTTCCATCTAGTTTATAGAGAAAAATAGTTTAGTTTTTCAGTATGCTTGGATTGTTCAAGTTTATCTTTTAATCAGATGGATAACGTGGGCTTTATGTGTTTTCCTGACAGACCAGCAGTACTCATGGTCGCCTTCCCACCACTTCAATGAAGAAAGATATTCTCCTGCTTCGAGGAATATGAAAGGATTATCTGGCAGTCGCAACCAACCACAGTTATGTTCAGCTCATACTTGTGGCTTAGCATCCCCTGAAGATTGTGAACATACCCACGACCATATCCACCATGGC
The DNA here is from genome assembly GCA_036925125.1 of Oreortyx pictus. Taxonomy (NCBI): domain Eukaryota; kingdom Metazoa; phylum Chordata; class Aves; order Galliformes; family Odontophoridae; genus Oreortyx; species Oreortyx pictus. The sequence goes on along the minus strand of JAUPFR010000002.1, from coordinate 87,514,334 downwards.
CAGGAACCAAGGCAATCGTACCTTCTCAGCCCCACGGAGAGTTGCCCGATGGACCACCATCGTTGCTCACCGCGCAGCTCCATTCATTCTGAATGCATGATGATGCCCATGGTAATGGGCGATCACATGTCAAGTAGCACTTTCCCCAGAATGCACTACAGCTCACATTACGACACAAGAGACGACTGCGCCATGTCTCACGGTAACCCTAAGATTAACCGCATTCCTGCAAACCTTTTGGACCAGTTTGAAAAACAACTTCCTCTTCACCGGGATGGGTTTCACACTTTACAGTACCAGAGGACCTCAACAGCTGCAGAACAACGCAGTGAGAGCCCAGGAAGAATACGCCATCTCGTTCACTCAGTCCAGAAACTTTTTACTAAATCTCATTCTCTGGAAGGATCATCCAAGGGCAATGTCAATGGAACAAAGGGAGACAGTCGGGGGGACGACCATCATCATGGACACCATTCCAAGCATAGCAAAAGGAGTAAAAGTAAGGAGCGAAAACCAGAAACCAAGCATAAATCTGGAATGAGCAGTTGGTGGAGCTCTGATGACAATTTGGACAGCGATAGCACTTATCGAACCCCTAGTGTGGTAAATAGGCACCATGCAGATCATATATCCCATTGCTACCCTGAGGCGCTCCAGGGACATTTTGGGGATCTGTCATTGAAGACTTCCAAAAGTAACAATGACGTGAAATGTTCAGCTTGTGAAGGGCTAGCAATGACCCCTGATAGTAAATATATGAAAAGGAGTTCTTGGTCCACACTTACAGTAAGTCAGGCTAAAGAAGCTTATCGCAAATCATCACTGAACTTAGATAAGCCTCTGGTTCATCAGGAAATCAAACCTTCCTTGAGGCCATGCCATTACCTTCAGGTAAGATTTTCTTGAAATTTGTTATGGAAAAAGCAACACAGTTGATTCATAAAGTTGCTGTAAAAATGCAGAAGTCACGTGTATCTCTCTTAAGACTATCTGTGTCTCACCTAATGCAGACGTTCCATTACAGTGAGAAAACTCTTGCTTTAGTTTATAGGGCAAAGACCAAATCATAAATACAAGAGATGTGATACAAATTAGTTTAAGATCAGTAAATTTGTTGTCATCTTTAGAGTTCAGGCTGCACATCCCAATTAAAATCCAGACCTCAGACTAAAAAAGAGGCAGTTCTCCCAGAAGACTGGGGCTAGAAATAATGTGTCAATTACAACTGTAAATGAGTGATTCTAAAAACAGGTGATGTGGAATCTTATTTTTTGTTAATTTATTCCTTACTCCAGGTTGTTTAAGTAACAAGAGACTGCATTTACTGGCATACTCAATTGCTTTGTCATGATGATTACTCACAAAGTTCCTTCTAGTGATTTGGTCTATGAAAATCATGCTGAGCTGAGCTTCTTTTGAAATCATACTGTAAGCTATCCTTGTTAAAAAATACAGAAATACCTTTAGAAGATAGGTATTTCAGTCCTTGTACTCGGACTATTTGTGATATTCTCCTCTCTTGTTTTCTCTAGCAGCTCTCACTTCCTTCTACATTTAAACTCTTAACACGCCACTTTTTCCCATTTCCACCTCAGAATCATGCTGATGTGACCATTTATGATGCTGCACGATGATCTGGATCCTGAAGAGATAAGGGTTTAACAAATAGTTCAAAATATTTCTTTTTGGACATTTACACCTCTTACATGGTGTAGGCACAGCACAGTGCCATGAAAGTATGATTAGCACCTCAGGGCATACAGAGAAATGCACTGGGAGCAGTGTAGAAAGAAAAAGCAGCTGGGAGGGGAACTTCTTTAGCTGTCATTGCCACTGGAAGAAACATATTATACAAATATTCCCCTTGGTAATTTTACCAAGTACAGCCTGCAAAGCCAAAGTTGTTCCGAGTGCCTTCTTTTTAATTTCTTTTTAATGAACTTTGTCCAGGATTTAACTGGTTCTCACATTAATGCGGGCAAATCTCCACTCCAGATTTATGTATTTAGAGATTTCCAGTTCCTATGGGCTCTGCAGAAGCCAACAGACACAGACTGCTGCCTATGTCTGTGTGGAACTCTCTTCCCTCTGAGCCATAGGGATCCAATAGTAATGAGTCACACTTGAAGGGACAGATCTTTCCACATACATATGCAGCCATCCAGAATCAATCTTCCTACTTAAAAGAGGGAAAGTTCCTCACTGAAGAGAAAGGAAAATAAACAAATTGCAACTCTCGTAGTATTTTGATGCAAATTGCTTCCCATTAAGGCTGACAGCTGTAATGTGGTATCGTATCCAAGTACAGTCCTCATGCATGTAAAATGGCCCACCTTCCCTGGAAGTTTTAATCTAGTTCAGTGAGCCAGAACTGGAAGTGCATTTTGTGCAGCGACCTCCACTTGTCTGTGTGTTATAAAATGAAGAATGTGGATATGACATTAAGAAGAAGTTTAGATTATGCTGTCTTTTTCCTTACCATGACATCCTTATACTTCTGCTCCACTCAGTGTCTTCTGTATCTTTGTTGGATTTCTTGCTTTCCTTTTCATCATGTTTCAACTCAAACAATCCTGTGATTCTGTTTCCTTGCTGTTGGTGTTTTATTTTCCTTTTACAACACATTTTCTCCTTGCAGAAGCCACTATTTTTTACTTTTTATGAACCCCGTCCTTACTTCCAGACTCTATCAGCATCCTCAAGTGAATGTGAAACATGGAGTTCATACATTAACTTCATTACTGCTGAGTTTTAGGTCAAGTCCAGTGACAAACCTAGGGAACAGGAAAACATTTTTTTAATTAATTGATTTTTTTTTTTTCAGAAGTCTTTGTTTTATGCTTTTGGTGAATCAGGGATAACTGCTGGAAAAAAAGTTTCAACCAGCAATTAGGAAGGTTCATTAACTGGTATGTTCATCCAGTTTAAACTCTAGGAGATACAAAGTTGAATTTTTGCTGCACGGGAGACTTCCTCTGTGATCTTTAGCTTTAAGCTTCTTTTAAAATGGCATAGTAACCATTCTCTAATTCACAGAGATGCTGTAATGCCAGTCTATCTAGACTTAAGCACTCACTTACTACAATAAAGAACTTACAGCTGTGTCCAAAGCAATAATACAAGGAATTGTATATCATGAGTATTTTCACTGCAAAATTTTCCAATAAAATATATGTTCTGTAGAATCTGCATTCAGAGCATGGATAAATTTCAGACTGATTGGCTTGCTTATTCACTAGCCCAAGCTCAGCAAACAAATGAAGGGAACCCATTCTGTCAGCGTCGTAGCTAAATGCAAAGGTTTGAAACTTCTCCTTTGAGGGATGCTGCACTGTCACGTTGTAATCATTAAGACCAGGGATATAAATCCTGTTATTAGCTCTGCCATGAACTTTCTCTCTGACCCAGGAAATGTAATTTGCTAATCAGCACAGATTTCAGTGATTCTGTCTGCAAAACTGAGGAAGGATATTTAACTTTCCTTACAGCAGTGAAGGAAACATCAGTAAATAATGACTGGATGAAAATAATCATCAGGTTGAGAAATTGAGGAAGGCAGAGAAACATCTCAGGATCCCTAGTGAGGAGAATTTGCTGCCTTCCTGAACAATATCTGCAAATGAAAGTGTTCAAGGGATTATGAAGTTCATTGTGCAGCAACATTTTCCCTGAGCAGAGAAGCATGAAACCTTCACGTCTTCATTGGATCCTTGTGTTTATAGAATTACAGCACATGACATTAAAAGACATTTCTCCTTAGTGATGTCAGCTGGAGTCACTTTTCTATCCAGTGGTCTTTTAATTTTTTCTTTCAACACCCATATCAAATATTGCTACTTGTGTTTTTCACTAGAGAGTTTTCTTAAATTGTGTCTCTGACTGGAAGTGCACGGCATTGTCTGAGGCCTGCACTTGAAACCAAGTTCTGTCTGTCTTGCTCTGAGCTTCCATTTTCTCTTCCATAGTAATTACTGAGCTGTAATTTCCTTAAAACCAAACCTTTAAAGGATTAACGAGGAGAACTGCTTTCTAAGAAGTGAGCTTCTATTGGACTGAAAGCAGGGGAAAGGAGATGATAGAATTATCTGTGTACTATATGCTTGAGTTATGTCATAGACTAGAAAGCAGGCATTTCTTTAACCTGTTAAAGCTGCAAGCCTAATCTCTGGCTCTCTCTTAGGGTTTTTCACATTTATGCTTCCCCACAGACCTTGTAGCTGGAGGGCTCCTGCTCAGGCATTGTGCTGGTCCAAGTCAGAGGTGGTTCATATGGCCATATATATGGTCATACTGCTTTCCACACCACCTTGGCCTTTTGCCTTATTCCAGTGTGAATTGAATAGTCCTGAGGTGGCCAGCTTAAAAGAACTAAATTGGTAGGCGTAAAGCTGTATGAAGCTGATTATTGTTGTGACCTAGAACTACTCATTACCAGACCAGATTTGCATCACACCTGCTACAGTGGAGACAGTGGAGAAGGGAGTGGGGATAAGTGGGAGCCCCTTTGAGCTCTGGCTTGCTATTGTACCACCTTAGCTGTAATGTGAACCTAGACCAGCTGGCTATCAGAGTGATCAGTTCAACAGCAGAAAGCAGTCATTTGGTAACTGAATCCTGAGAGCGTTTATTAAATTCTTGTGAATGATTAGCAAGTTCTACCCATGGGCCTTCAATTTCAGTTTTGAATGCAGACAAACTGAGCTACAAGTGCATTTCTGGGCACCAAACGTTTCTATCATCTCACTTCTTAGGTAGAATGATCCATAGAGATCACATACACATTTTAAGTGTGCTTTTGTGTAGCTTTAACTGTAGTGGCTGTTACTGCTCTCCATGACATTTTAATTTTAATGTAAAATATGTAAGAAAAAAGATAAATGACTTTTGAGATCTCTTTTATCTTCAATGGCTGTTTTGGCTAATTAGGTTTAACACATAGATAGTGCAGTGATGGATTAATTATAACTTGATGTGAGTGAGCAGCAAAGATTTTCAACAGAAAAATAAAAAGTGTATGAACTAGATAGCTGTACAAAACTTATGAATACGAAAGTGTGCCTTATAGTTTCCAGGGCTGAAATACCTGTGAATGTTAGTTAAAGAAAACTAATTCCTACAATAGATCCAAAACACAGCCAAGAGCATAGCAGTTACCGTCAAGGAAGTGCTGGAGCACAGTGCTGTGTGTCCATGATTAATATTCCTCCCTCAGCCATTCAACAGCCTGTGAAGCAGCAAGCAATCAAGGTAAACATACCACAAGGTACAGTGAGTGAGTCAGCAGTGAAAAAGAAAATAGCATGTTGTTCTAAAAATGGCTTCAGCCCACTCCTGTCTTCCTACTGCATTTAAGTATGAGCGTCATCCATTACAGCACTGGCACTGCTAAGCATGTGGGTAATAATGTCAGCTATGTACTCTACAGAATGAAAGAGAAGCTCAAGAGTTGGTCTCTTAGAAAAGAAAAAGGAAAAAAAGCAACAGTTTCAACAAGGCTCTTGGCTGGTTTAAGCTATGCCTGTATGGAGAAGAGTTTTGAGGACAAGCTAATTAAGTAATAGGCATTAAGCTCCCAGTTGCATTTTTCCAGGAACTCATCTGGGGACAAGGCATAGTCCCACGAGCTCAATTGCTGCCCTGAAGAGGCACTTGCTGCTCTGCACTCCTCCCCTGGTGTGCAAGAACAGATTTGAACCCAATGCACCTTTCTCAGCACTTCATCTTTTGAAACAAGATTGTGTCTGTTGGCCCAACACAACACCCGTACGTAAGCTACAAAAATGACGTCCAGTACTCCACCAGCCAAAGGTAGCTGTTTTGTTACTAATGTCTGAGCCAGTATCACCCACACTGCCTTCACTGTGATGTGTGACCAAATTGACTGAGCTGTTTCCACAGCAGAAAAGGCTTGCATGGATTGCAGGGCAGTCTGCATCCTCAGGCAACGTGGACGTATGCTGAGCTGTTTGCCTTTCTACAGCCCAGTGCAGTCCCACAGGGATGCCTCATCTAGCCCAGTACTTTCCCAAAGCAGGAACAGAGCACGTGCCTGAGTGGGCTGCATTACCCTTTTCCTAAGCAGGCAAAAATCAATCACAGTAACATTCGGTCAGTGATGGCGTAAAGCTCTGACTAAACCATTATCTTAGACTACTGGTGTCTTAAATTACCACAGTAATCAGTGAGACAACACTGCATTTGCCTTCATGTCTGTGTGCTAGGAAGCTCACACGGACTTGAATGAATTGCTGAAGCTTCTTCTTCCAAATGGGAATAGAAAGATCTCAGTATTTGTTAGCAGCCAAAATAAAACCTTCTACTGCAGAAACATCAAGGCTGGGAGCAGAAAAGGGAGGCCATGATCCCACTGCCCTTTAATCAGGCAGAACTGTCCTCCTTTAAAATGTTGGTACTATGTACTTCCAAATTGTTTTTTTGACATTAACCTCAGCAAAGCTGAAGGCTGACCTTTGCAGTTGTTACCCAAAGGTGTCGCTGAAGAAATTTCCAGCCAGAAGTTAATATTTTATACACCTGGTTCAGTTGCATCTGTCAAAATGAGAATGCAGGCTTGGGGCTGTACTGACTGCACACCCTCATGTGCTGCTGGCAGCTGCCTTGGGCACACCTGGCTTCTCCCCTGGGCAGCCAGTACAAGTTTTCTTGCAAGAAACAGTGAAGTATTCATAAATATTGCTTTGATTTTTTTTTCACCTCATGCAGTACTTACAGGTTGTTTGTTGTGTTTTTGTTTTTCCAAGTGGTTGCCATGTGTTTTAATGGCTGAAGGTCCATGTGGACAATGTCCCTGCTAGAAGTGATCTTTATTAAAGTGTGCAGTTAACTAAGCATCACCTCGTAGCTAGACAGGATGAAACCACTCATTTCACTCTGTACTCTAATAGCAGCAGGAGTTAACTGTACAAAACGCTCATTAGTTATAGTGAGAAAAATGGATGAAAGGCATTTTTTGTATAGTCTTTAAAATTATTTATGATTTAAAGATGATTTTTTTCACTAGTAGCATTATAACATAGGAAAAAAAAAAATAAAAGTATCATTTTCTGCTTGGATTAAAAAGTGCATTGTTTGCTACACATCTTTTATGTCAGGCCTGAGGATGATGCCTTTTATGTTCTTCTTGCATGTCTAGCTCTGTAGTTGCTCTGCAATGTCTGCAGTCTGTGATTTTGGTGATGCCACATGCTTTACGTACATCGGGAGCACCTCTACTTTCTTTTATGGTCATTTTGCCTCTCACTCCATGCTTCAGGGACAATGAGTGGTGTATGGGTTTTGCCCACAGGTAACAATAAGGTAACAACTCAACTCTGAATTTCCCTTCGAATCTACAGCAGCAAAGGCAAAGACATTTGCAGAGGGAGCTGTAGGTGATTTTGACTGATAGCTCATGCAGCGTAGAGATGCTGCGTTGAATGAACTGATGGTGCTTTATCTTTCCACTTCTGACTGTGGCTGGAAAAGGACATAGTAGTAGGAGCATGAACATCACACTGCAGTAGTCTTGTCTCCCACACCTTCATTGGTCGTAAAAAAACCGGCTGTATGCTGCAAATATCAGTGCTTGTGTCACCAAGTCTAATGCATACGTTTCCAAGGTAGCAGAAAATCAGCCCTCTCTTTTCCCAGAGACCCTTAGGTGCAGTGGATGTACTTTATGGCTCCATCTGAAGACTCTTCCAGGATTCCTCTGCTTTAAGCAGTAGTTAAGTGGTAGCTTCCCAACAGGGGACTTCTGTTTTTCTCACTTCTTCTACCTCACATTAATAGGGAAGATACAGCAGGAACCCCATAAATTAGGCATTATCATATATATGTTTTGCACCTGAATACAGGTTTTTCTATGTGCATATCAATGCCATTTGGACTTCTCAGTTTAGTTAAAGGGAAAAGGCAGAATTTACCCAGGGTAGAAGAAATATCCATGTGCAGTCTTGCAGCACTTAGGGGAGGTTAGCTTCCTTACAGTTTTTCCTTAGCTCTGCTTAATGTCACAAAATTGAAACAACAAAATAGAAGACCTTTTAATTCTTCTTTCTGGTGCCTGTGATCTTTAAAGCACACGGAGAATAAATAATATGTAACCAGACCATAATTCTACAGTGCTTTAGGTTTGTATATTATTACTCAGCTGAATGCTGTATCATTTCTCGACCCACAAAATATTCACAACTGTTATTTACAATTTATTAATTGTCATAAATTCAGCTCACAGTTGGTTTTTTTCCCTTTCTGTAATTTTTCTCCACTGTTCTGTGCAGATAGCTGGGCACCATCCACTCTGCAGATGTGTTTCAGTTAACTCAGTCTACCTTTCCCAAAAGCATCTATCAGTAAAATTTGTAGTTAGCTTCAGTTGCTGTGGTTCCCTGGACCTTCCCTGCTGCCCCATTTGCGGGTGTATTCTAGACTCTCTTTCACATGCAGTGAATGATGAGCTGCAATCCATTGTAGGTCTTTCAGCAATTTGATGCTTAGTTTTATTGGTTTTAGCAGAATTTGCACTGTAGTTCAATAAATTCAATTCAAGGAGAAAGATATAAAGAAAAAGGCAGTGATGAACTGATGCAACAAGGCAAGGAGACTAAAAAACAAACTTGGGGTTTTGACTGTGGTATATTAATTAACTGGTAGAAATCCTGCATGTTTGTTTGTTTGTTTGTTTGTTTGTTTGTTTGTTTTTGGAAGCTTGAGAAGTTCCAAGTTTCTGTCTTTGGTGCTTCCGTGGCTTGTGCATTATTGAAATACTTGCTCCGTTAGACTACATCCATACTAACAAAATCACCATCAGCAAGTTTGCTGATGACACCAAGCTATGTAGTGCAGTCAGCACCCCAGAGTGACAGGATGACATCCAGAGGTAGTGAGGCACTGGAGCAGGTGGCCCAGAGTGGTGGTGGCCCAGAGTGGTGATGGATGCCCCATCCCTGGCTAAGGCCAGGCTGGATGTGGCTCTGGACAGCCTGCTCTAGGGGTTGATGACCCTGCCCACAGCAGGGGGGGTTGGAACTAGATGATTTTCGAGGTCCTCTTGTACCCAGGCCATAAAATGATTCTATGATTCTAAACTGAATAATATTAGGAAAAGTTCCTTGGTACTGTGTCCTGATTCTCTATACTGTTGTGTGTGTCTCTCAGGCACTGTTTTGATCCCAGCCAGCTAGAATTTCCCTAAATGGCTTCTGGGTACAGATCAGGACATACTGCAGATCAGAGACCATTCTCAGAAGTCACACTCCTTTGGAGGCAAAGATTGAAAAACAACATGGATGTGGGATGCTGCAGGCTAGTTTGTTCTCCAGACAAGACAGTGGGTCTTCACCCTGCAGTAATCATCATACCGTTTTTATCCTCTCTCTAGTACTGATGACAGCAGCACAGCAAGTTGTAGCATCTCACCAGTTCAGATGAAAAATTTATAATTCTTGTTAGGGTTATATTCCAACCAGCACTTTACAGTTACTGGGATTGCTAGAAAAGCTGATTATTGGTTAAGAAAAACCTGTCCAATTTACACTGATGGTAGCATATTTTTAATCGGCTTAGGGTGACCATGAGGCAGCATCCGGAGTCACTTGCAAAAGGAAACACATGGTTGAGGAGAATCTAGGTTTCTTGGTTGAATTCATACTGTTTTTATATCTTGGATTAACAGTCTATATCTGTGTTCTCATTTAAGCACAAGCCAAGACCTCCCTTCGGTCCAAGCTTATCTCATATTTATGATATCAGTGAGCTCCAGGCTTAGCATGGAAAAATCACTTATAGTGAGGACAAGCTCACTGCTGACATCTTACTGCACCTTGGTTCACTGTGCCAGCATGGTGCAAGTTCAGAATATCTCAGAGGGAACCAGCAATGTATCATAGGATTTGTGGAGCATAACATTTGCAGCTACTGAATGTCAAGTCTCCCTGTGGGCTGTACAGACGCAGTGTCTCACAAGGTGGGAATTTGCCCCACATTCCTCCAAACAATATAAACAAGGGCAGACTGTCCTCACAACCATGAGCTTGAGCAGTATGCCCAGGTGAACCTCCTGGGGTTCAACAAATCCAAGTGCAAGGTCTTGCCCTGGGCTGAGGCAACACTTCAAATACAAGCTGAGGGATGAAAGGATTGAGTGCAGCCCTGCCAAAAATGACCTGGGGTTCTGGTGGATGACAAGTTGCATTTGAGCCAGCAATGTGCCCTCATAGCCCAGAAAGCCAACTGTATCCTGGGATGCATCAAAAGAAGAGGGGTCAGTAGGTTGAGGGATGAGATCCTGCCCCTCTGTTCTGCACTGCTGAGGCCTCACTTGGAGTACTGCATACAGGTGTGGAGTCCTCAGTACAGGAGAGGCATAGATCTGTTGGAGCACCTCCAGAGGAGGGCCACAAAAATGATCTAAGGGATGGAATATCTCTCTGATGAGAACAGGCTGGGAGAGGTGGGACTGTTCATCCTGGGGAAGAGAAGACCCTGAGGTGACCTGGTAGAAGCCTTTCAGTATCTAAAGGGGAGTTACAGGAAACAAGGAGACAGGCTCTTTAGGAGGATCTGTTGTGATAGAACAAGGGGAAGTGGTTTCAAGCTTAAAGAGGGTAGGTTTAGGTTGGACATACAGAAAAAGTCTTTTACAGTGAGGGTGGTGAGGCACTTGCACAAATTGCCCGGAGATGTGGTTGATACCCTGTCCCTGGAGACTTTCAAGGTGAGGCTGGATCAGGCCCTGAGCAACAAGATCTAGCTGTGGTGTCCCTGTTCATTGCAGGGGAGTTGGACTTGATGGCCTTTAAAGGTCTCTTCCAACAATAAGGATTCTGTGACTTAACCATTCTTAGGTCACAAATTGCACAGTTGCTAGAAAACAGTCAGGAAGCCTATTGCTGGTTCTCTTATTTGTTTGTTTGTTATAAGTATTATTTTAACGAAAAGAACACTGTGTTCTAGAAAGTAACAAAAGTGGTGACCAAACAATCCTGAGTACACTGGATGTAAATCTTCTCATCAAGGAGAGGAACTTTGAGTGGGATTGCCCTTGAAAAACTAAAATCAGAAGTAAAGAACACTGGCACTGTTGTTCCTATCTGAACACTTTCCAGTTAGAATATTATATTAATGTTTAGTGATGTGCGTGAGTTTTGAGTGTCCAGTGATTCCCAGATTCCTGATTTGCCTATGTTGTTTAGTTTCTACGTGATATTCTTTGTCTTCCTGTCGTACTATGGTTATTCATTTAAAAGCTTGGAGAGAACTGCAGGCAAGACAAAGACATCTTGCGTTCTCAGATTAGGTCCTGCGTTGATCCTGATATTGACTGACTTGTGGAGAAAGCTAAAAGAACTCTCTGTACTTCTGAGTTGTCAAGACATTCAGGGAGTAGGGGGTGGCATGTGAAAATTAAAGCTAATTAAGAGGATTGGCATTGTTAGTGGTGAGGAGGAGTCCCTGACATATTTTGTATTTTTTGAATGGCTTCATTGTATAGTTCATATTCTTTGAAAAATGAATCAGCACATTAAAAAAAAATAAATACAGGAAATGTAGATTAAAATGTGTGCTGAGAATGGCTTTGAGATGCAAGCACAAGGTTAGCTACTGAGAAAACAAAGCTGTATTTTTAGATAATGTACACTTACATCCTGTACAAACCAGTAGGGTTTGGCATCCACAGCCAGTAGAATGTGATTAATTTCAGAAGAAAATTCTAGTAATTAATCAGTGTTTCTTCTTCAGCAAAGTTTTTCAAAACATAGTTCCAACTGTCATCACAGTATCAAGAAAACTCTTTCCATGCTAAGAACATTTCAGTCTGCCTTGCAGGATTTTCATCTGTTTTCACCTATTTACAGCTGTGCACAGAGGATGCTCTTCTAAGGCTCCTCTAAGGCTTCTTCACTGGAGAGAAAATCTCCTACCTACAGATTTTGTCCTTTTTTTTTTGGTCATCTTGAGCAGACTGAGAAAGCATAAAATTACACTTATGTATCAATTATGTAGTGTTTCCTATCTTACCCTTCTTTCTGTCTTCTATACTCTAATTTCATGCACAGACAGCTTCTAGTAAAATGTGAAATTTATATTACCAAAATAAGATTTAGGTCAAAATGAATATTTCAGTGCATTTTACATCTGCATGCTAATTAAATTTCACAGGACTCCTCTGAGGTAGGTAATTCTCATTTTAACCTTTGAGAATGAGAAATAAGAAGAAGTGATAGTCAGCTCCCTCAGCTGAAGCCATATATTTAGAAGTGTTTCATTTTAGATAATAAAACGATTTGCCAGATTTTAAGCAGATCAGCAGTTCAGTGGTGGAACACCTTTAAAACTCTTGGCACTGGGAGCAAATGCCACAGAAGTGGGTGTAACAACAGGGGCAGATCTATTTTGACAGGTCAGTGGCAGTTGCAGGTTTGACTTCTTTAGCTAAATTCTAAAGTAAGATCATGACACTTGAATTAACAGTAGTCAGATTCCAGGAGAATGAATAATTCATTGATTCTTCCAGTTTTGACATCAGTATTTTTTAAATTCAAGATTGAGTATTCTTACTGCCAACACTAGTGCCCGAATGAGAGCTTAGATTTCCTATCTCTGTTTAGACATAAGGAAACTTTTTTCTACCATAAGCATGGTCAAACATGGGAACAAGTTGCCTGGAAAGATTTTGGAATCTCCATTCCTAGCAAAATCTATCTGGACTGTCTGCTGTACCTGACTCTGCCTTGACAGGGAGGCAGAACTAGAGATCTCTGAGGACCATTCCAACCCCAGCAACTCCACGATCCCAGAAGTTTGGTGAATTAATTCTTGTTTTCTGCATAAATGCACTTCTGTTTACATTTGGAGAATGTGCCCAGTTTGAGAATTGGAGCAGACCTACTGTGGAAGCCCCATCAGGGATCTGAAGGCAAACCTTCTTCAGCCCTCTTCTTCTCTTATATGTAATCTAAGCATAAGACACACCAACACAAAGGACTTCAGACAAAACACAACGGTATAATGGCTTTTCTTCTAAAATAGGGAAATGTGAAGAACTGTAGTCTAGAATACTCAAAATACTCACTGTTAAGGTCCGAGTTCCATTTCTACATATACAAGACTTGCAAAATGTGGGTTCAGACCCACATATTCCCAGTTCCCCAAAGAGCATTCTGAACAGTGACTGATAAGACAGCTTAGAATTAGGGCATTTCTTTTTTTCTCTTCAAATTCTCCACAGTTTTAATGCAAGAACTCTTGTGCATGACGTTCATGTGAGTGTTTGGCTCAGGATTGTAATTAAGGTCCCTTTTTGTGTGTTAATTGCCTGGGTCCTGATTGCTGTAACATACCCTCTCTTGTACACAAACTCCTCTTCTATCCAGCCCTTCCTAGGAATTAGGAGTATTTTATGCAAAAAAAAGAAGTCTGAATTTGATTTTCAGAAAATGGGTTCTAAATAGGAAACAACAAAAGGATCTTTCTGCTTCCCGTGACTGGATATAATAACAACTGTAAGGAAGAAAGAGTTTAGATTTTTCTTCATATTCTGACTTTCGATTGACTAACTAAAGGGACCTTTTGCTTTTCCTTTTGAATGCTATTATAAAGGAGCTAATTCTCCTAGATGCTTTTTTTTTTTTGTCAAATTCAGCCTCCTACCTAAGGTTCTGGAGTTCACTTCTAGGATCTGATGCGTAAAATGTAATAAGTTTTAGGTACCGTGTGCTGGACCTCGGTAACAAATCTAAGATAACAGTGAATCAGAATCAGAACAATTAAGAAATCCCACATTTCCTGAATGCCCTTTTGCTCCTCGTATCAACAGTGCATTCAATTTGTGAAAGAAACTCATGATTTTCTGCAGTATTTATTATGAAATCAGCAGCCAGTGACAAAATTAAAGGAAAAGATCTGGACCTTGTCATCTCATTGTTCTTGCAAAAGGAAATTCATATGGTAATATGCAGTCTAACTCTTCTGTGGATAAAAACCGCATACACAAGAATTCATGTTAACGTCTAGAACAGAAGGAAGACTTTTTTTTGACATTATAAATATCAGCCCTTATTGCTATATGCAAGTAGATAATTAGGGTAATTATTCCCAATTAGCAGCTGCAAACCCTGCAGATGGGAATTTCAGGGGCTGGTAACCATTGTAAGAAAGCATTTCTGAATGCTGTAAAGCGCTTTTCACATTTTGGAAAATACACATATAATGACCCTCAAACTTGCTGTAAAATGTTTTTGTTAATACTTCTGTATAAAGAAAACTCTTTCCTGTACTATTTCCTGTACTACTATGGTACTACTTTTCTTTAAAGCTACGGTGCAGCCTGAGATTGTCTGGGTTTTCTGAATATTTAACCCGTCAGTTAAAGTCATCGATGAACCAGTGCTGGCCAAACTGGGACTCAGATTTTGCTTCTGTTCTTGCACCGTGAGGACAAACAATGTCAATGGCCCTTAATTGTTTTTGAAGACAGCAGATGGACTCCAGCTGTTTTCATAGGCTGTGTGTGCAACCTGAGGGAACATGCTGTGAAACCTCCTTGCCAGGCTTCAGAACAATCGCTCCTGTGCTTGTTGGGTTCTGGTCCTTTGTATGGAACAACAGTAATAAATAAATAAAAAAGAACATTCCTATTTTAATTGTAAATAATGCTTCTATTTCAGTAAAAGGTTTCTGTGATAGTCAGCTGGTTATTCTGGTTATAACAGGATTCTTGGTGTGTTTGTGAGTGCACTGAGTATGTGACAATCACAAATTCAGTGGGGATTCTTCAGTTCTTATCTTTCTTCAGAATTCATTTAAGTTATGAACTCAGAAAGTATAGGAACTGTAATAAGCAAAAACATTAGGGCACGTAACTTTAAGATTTTTTATAAAGCTTTTTAATGTGAAAATCAGTCATTCCTCTTTTTTTAAAATAAGCTTTCACTTTCAAGCAATAATGAAGCCTGTGTTTCTTCCTTTATCCTTATCCTGTCCTTATCTAGTCCTCATCTAGTTATTTGAACATGGAATTTCAGTGAAAAATGTTGACAAACTAGTCACTTTTGTATGAGTAACTAAGAAGTTCCTGATCAATGCCTTCTGAAACTTTCAATATAATTATATTTGAGATAAAATAGAGAAAAAAGTGTAGCCAAAATAATTGTTCTATGAAAAACATACGGGTTTTTTTTTTGAACGAGCATGTTAAGACTGAATGTAATAATTCAGCTTTAATACAAAAAGTTACCCAATATACCTTGTTCATCTAGATGTCCATTAAAGCTTCTTCAGCATTTGGAACTTGTTTTTAGCTTTACTGACACACAAGTAATACAGAGCATTTAAAAGTGAAAGCCTGTTCATATGATATCCGTTAATTTTTCATAGTATGATTTTCTAATTCTAATTTTTACATTTAATTGTACTGCCAGTTGTGGATAATAAGGCTTAAAAATATTTATACTGTATATTTTGGGGGTTCTAACTGCTACAAGTACTACTACACGTAAATACCTCTTAATTTTCAAGGAATCTAAAAAATCTTTCCTCCAACATTTTGTACATTTGGTTTTAGAAAGGGAATGAGAAGGCTGTATTGCATCTAAAGGTTTCAGGTTTGAAAAAATGTTTCATGCTATTCCTCCAGCCACCATCCAAAGCTGAATAATAATTAAGGTTTCATAGAATCTTAGAATTAAGGTTTGTTTCTTTTCACGGTCTAAGCCATAATTAATTTAGAGCAATGCTCCATCTTGTTACTTCGTATAAGAATATTACTCATAATTTATTTCTGATATTTCCCTGTTACATTTTCTGCTTTTTGTGATCTGATTCATCTCTCTCACTGACCACATCGTCAGTATCTCTTTCTCTCCTGAGCTTGTTTCTTTAATATCTCTGTCTTTTCTTGTTCACTCTCCTTTAAAAATTCATTTCCTCCCTAATCCCTTTTTGAGAATCAAAGCACCACTCCAGTTCACCTGTTGTGTGGCTAATTCATGTGTCTTGAAAGGCAGTAAAGACAACAGGGAGATCACGTTAGTTCTTTAAATCTGAACTCCAATCCTGCTGAAATCAATGGGAACATTTACTGCAGCTCTACAGTGAACTCTGTCTGTAGGTCTGAAAAATATTTGACTTGAAAGTCTTTATTTGGCATCTTGCTTTGCAGAAACTCCTTAATGTATGTTTAACTTGAAGTTCTGATTTATAGTGTATTGGTAAATAATGCCATTGTACAATGTAATATATAGGAAGTCATTATGGTGATAAAGGATTTGATGCTGCCAAGTGCATCAACTCTGGTCTACCGAAGTGTTCTGTCGCATCTTTCTTTTTAACTATAAATCATTATAATGGATTTCAGTGAGTTGTTTATATCATTTAAATAAATAACAGACTCACAGATCTCTGGAGATCACTGAGTCCAACCCCCGTTCTAAACAGGTTCCACATGGTAGGTCTCACAGGGAAGTGTCTGGATGGGTTTTGAATATCTCCAAAGAAGGAGAGCCTCCACTGCCTCTCTGGGGAGCACGTTCCAGTGCTCTGTGACCTTCCACATGTTCTTCCTCATGCATATAAAGACCTTCCTTTGCTCCAAACTGTGCCTGTTGCTCCTTGTCACTGTTCTGGGCACTGCTGAAATGAGTTGAAAAGAGCAATCAGTGACTTGATTGTTTCTGAAGTTCTAACATTTATAAAACTAAAATTTCCCATCCTGATATTGAAAGTAAGTTCCCAAATCATCCGTGGCCCTTAGAAATTTCTAGGTGATCTTTTTCTGAAAAAATAAAAAATTCACAACTTCTCTGTGTAAAATGGAAAATGGAAAAAAATAATATATGAAAACAATTCACATTTTGCATTTGTGTTCGATGATCTCCATTAGGTACCTCAGGATGAATGGGGAGGATACCCAGCTGGTGGGAAAGATGAAGAGATTCCCTGCAGAAGGATGAGAAGCGGGAGCTATATTAAGGCTATGGGAGATGAAGAAAGTGGAGACTCTGATACTAGCCCCAAGACATCACCAAAATTAGCAGTTCGACCCGAGTCATTATTAAAATCCATTGGACAAAGACCACTGGGAGATCATCAAAAGTAAGTTCTATTACTTCCTTCTGAATATTTCCATGAGTAGATCCTTTTTCTTTGTGTCTTACTGATAGTGATCGGTCTTCATAAGACTGTAGGTAAAGCTAACTTTGTCTTTCTTCATCTTAAATTAGCTACAGGTTCTCTTGATTATTGGATGAAAAACTGCTGTCTTCCACTTGTATAACAAAGGTATTACTTGAGAAAGAGTTTGCTGTATTCACTGAAGGAAATATATCCATCGCCATATGAGATCTTTAAAAATATGCATCTTTCTTTTTAGAAGGAAAATTTTATAATTCTTCGGATTTTTGTTGTTCTGGTGGGTTTTTTATTCTGAAATAGAAAATACACTATTCTATAAGAGCTGTAATAACTAACAGTTGTGCATTACATCTTATCAGTACAGTGCTTTCTTTATATATCACATATACTCTATCATACTCATTTAACACTTCGTGGTTGTTTTGGTTTGACTGCTTTTTTGTTGTTGTTTTGTTTTGCATTGTTTTGTGCTTTTTTCTTCATTCATAGCGTCTTTAATACAACCTATTGAATAACTACTGTAATTTTTAAAACTACAGGAAAAAATGTAGTTGTTTGTTTATTTTCTCTTTAACCTTTCAATGTATAATTTTTTAAGTAGACTGTAGTTCTTCTTTAGAAGACAATTGGAAAGTGGCAGCCACATCTGAAATGTGCTTTTATTAATGTGGCCGGGTGTTTCTCACAGCTTAGAAAGTTGATCTTTTTGCCTGGAAGAAATACATAAAAAGAAGACGTGAAGAGTGAAACCTTTGATTGTTGTTTATTGTTCTCTTGATAATACCATGTATATTATAGCATATTATACTCTTCCTTTCATAAAATAAAATGAAACAAAACAGAAACCTTAGGCAAACAAAATACTTCTGGCTTAATTAGATTGAATTATTTAGCTTGCAATCTAGAAGAAAAGCACCAGCCTTCTCTACTACTGAAGAGAACTGTTTTTTTGTACAGTATTTATGCAATTCTGTAGCTTCTATTCAAATGCATACAGAACAATGTTTGTACTATGAAATGCTATAAGATTTCTGAGATACTATGAAGCAAGACTGTTCCAATAAAATTCTGTCAGAACAACTTATGGCATCACAAAGAATGCAAAAGACCTGCGTTTAGGCAACTGAGCAAACTTCTGAATTTGAATCTGAAGGATTTGCTAAGATAGTAGCTCCACTGTGAGACTGTGGCCTGTAATGTAAGTACTGCAGTCAGACCTGTTCCTGGTTGAATTCTGAAGATCAAAACAAAAGAGCTTAAAGGTAGTGGTTGGAATCGACGTTCAAATCTGTTGTACTCTTAGTTGTTGTATCTGGGCCAAATTTTGAGGTTGAGGCACTCTGGCTATAATGACTGGTTATGTCAGGGTTTCTCAAGATCTCTGGGTCAGCACGTCAATGAGTGAGCAGAGGTCTTTCAGGATAAGGAGCCCGTAATTTCTCGGCAATGGCAGAGGATTATTTTGTGAATTTCTCTGCGTTGGATTTTCTTGTAAATGACTGTGAAAGCTGTGTGTCCCGCAAAATGTCAGATATCCCAGAGGGATAAACTGTACTAAGGGAGAGTGATCTAATGTCCAGGGATTGCCAAGAGTAGCCCTTCTGAAGGCAACGGGCAAAGGGGAGGTATGCAGCTTTCACACAGTGACAAGCTGTATTTCTGCTAGTGAATTAAACAGTGCCAGGGCAGAGTCATGTGCACTGAAACCTGACCACGTGGGCTGATTGGGTTTTAGAGTGGTCTCCACTGGATTTGTCATTTGGGCATATGATTGCTGCCTCAGCCACTGCTGGGACATGGTCTGGGTGGTAGTGTAGGCCCAGGATCACTGCCAGAAGGCAGTTTGGATGCAGCTGTCCTATTTTGAAGGGTGGAAGAGTATAATATTGTGGTCATGGCTGGACAATGCAATCCTCAAGGCCAGAGAATAGGCATTGGCAAAAGTTTATGAATTTGTGCAGACATAGCCACTGAATCTGAGGAGAGCAGCAAGGACTCCACCAGTTAGATCCCAAAGTGTCAGGGAGCACCAGTGTTATCCAGTGACTAAAGGGGAAAGCCAAGTATCTATCAGAGCTTAACTCTGCTTTCTTGAGTCTGCCTTATGTGCTTGACAAAATAACCCCTATGCTGCCTTAAAGTTGGCCCTCTTGTAAGAGAGATACTGCACTGTTGTACTGGTTATCCTGACAGATTTAACCTTCTGAGGTGACAAGGATAAAGGATCTGCTAGATCGGTGGGTAATTTGTCAGTGAGTAGGTGGATTATGGGATCTAGCTCCAGATGAACTGGAGATGCAGGCATGCTGTCACGGATGGAGGCACTTGGGACACTGTGCACAAAGTGAGAAGATCATTCAGAAGCCTTGCTATCTCATATCATATCTATGAGTAACATAGTATCATATCTATACATGAGTAACACAGGCTAAAAGCTTCGCTCAGAGATGGTTCAAACTTTCCAACTATTTAGACCAAATAAAATATTTCCTCTTCTGCTCCTCTAGGTAGAGTGCTCCCCCAGGCTCAGACTGTAGCAGCAGAAATATTCCTGTAAGCAGCATTTTTGGTGCCTGCACTAGACCCCAACAGACAAGAACAGATCCAGTCAGAATTCTGAGACACACATATTTTTAAAAAAATTGCTTTAAACAACTATGGGTATTTTTCTTATCCATTAAATCATGAAGGCAGAGGTCAATATCAGACTGTTTTCTGTCAGTTGTCCATGTGTTACGAGAAAACTGCTCAAAACGTCGTTGATAAAAAACCCCAGTGCAATGCAGATGCAGTGTAGTGGGGTTGACAGCAATGTGTGTTCCTGGATTCCTGGCATAGAAACCATTAACTGCAGTAGAAAAAGGAGGATAGTTTTTGTGATACTGTGAAACACTACTCAAGATCTGTTGACAATTTGTCATAAATGCTGCGCTAGAAATAACTGAGCATCTGACCTGTTGCTGATGTAACTTTAAATCCTCATTTTTGCTTTAAACTGAGAGACAGTGCCTTGAATCTGCCAGCCTGCCATGTACAGTTTTTCCTGTGACCTTCAGACAGAAATGTCATAACTATCCTCATTCTTGAATGTCTGTCTTGCAAAAACCTGCAAATTCCAACAGCCCTTGACATTATGCAGTACTTTGGGCAAGTAGGCAGACAGAAAAATTCTTGTTTCACAGAAATATTGATGAAATAATGGTCCTAAACCTGGGATTTTACCAGAAGCCATCTCCTTCCAGGCCTTCCCTGTCACCCTGTCAGTGTGGTTCTCTGCTAAGTCAGTCAGATCACTATGAAGGGCATGGCAAGTGGTGATGGTTATGGAGCCTTCCTCCCTCCTCCCACATGGTCCTGTAATCCCCCTTGCATGCTGAGTGCCCTTTGTACTGCTGATCTCACTGCTGAGCCAGAAGTGAAGGTTTTGAACAGCATTCTTGCATATGGAGCTGGACTGAATAACATTTCTGGAAACATTGTGAGAAATCACGTAATTCGAGATGTCAGCTGCGTTAGCTTGCTTTGTACCTTGTTTATAGAGTGGAGGGAGCTAATGCACAGAAATAAAATGGGGCTTTTAGTCTCTTAGTCCTTTGCTTGAATGAACAAGATAGCTCAGAACTGAGATCTGGAAGAGCACCAGTAAACCTGCAGTATGAATACTGGTAGTTTCAGTGATATAGGAACATGCTTTTGCTTCAGTAGGTGGGTTTCATAAGAATGCATGTAGTTCTCTATCACTGTCCTGAATAGGATAAAATGGAAACTGGACAAGTTTTCACTTAACCTTAAATGTAATGTTGCTGTGTATGCATGTTTCTCTGAGTTTTACCAGGCATCTTTGAAAGGAATTCTTTCCTATTTAAGTTCCATTTCTATTTTGGCTGAATTAAGTCCCTGTTTTTTTGGTTCATGTTGTTCAAAGATTCAGAAAATTGAACATTAAAAATTCATGAACAATAAAAATGCTTATTTGAATCTGAGTAAATAATTTTATGTAACAACATAACAAGTAGGTAAATATAACCAGTGTAACAGGACCATTGACATTCTGAGGTCGTTTCTTTGAAGTAGCTCTTGGAAAGAAGCACATTTCAGTCCCAGTGGAAATGAGAAAGAAGTTTAGGGTCAGCACTCCACTGTTTCACACAGATGGCAGATGCAGGGCTTGCGCCCAAGCACTGCCACCTGATCACCGCCGCTATCAAAGCATTGGCATAGCCAGCATGATCCCAGCCCACCTGCAGCCCAGCACCTGGCTGGCTGCTAGGCAGCACCCAGGCACATTGCATGGACTCACCCTGCTGGATGCAGTCACCCTCGATTCAGGATAAAAAAGTTTAATCATGCAGGTCAGTTGGCAGAAGGATCAAATAACAGATCTGACATTTCTGATGTAGTCCAAGTGATTCAAATTTTGCTGGATTTTTCAAAAATTAGATACATCCAGAAATCTATAGACTGCTCACTGAAGATAAATGCAGTTCAACTCTTTCTTTGTGAATGCTGTTTCAAAAGAATAAGTAGCATGCCATGCTATTCGCTACTATAACATCAAGTCAAAGGCCAATGTAATTTATTATTATTATTATTTTGAAATTGCATTTGAGTGAAATATAATCCAATAAAGCTTGCTGTGCTGGAGACAGGACACATATTTGAATCTGCTTTCTTTCCAACTTTTTTGCTTTCTTGGAATTGTGCCAGAAGTGCCATTTATTGTGGAAATTACCTTAAGTCACAGAGCAAACATGCTTAACTTTTGTTTATTTATTTATTTATTTATGATATTTTGTTACTTTGGTTTATGATTCGGCATAGAAAATCTTCTAGATGTCAGCTTTGGTATTTGAGCATATATACATATGTATGTTTTGGAGGTGAAGCAAGCCTTTTTGATTCAGTCCATTGCTTTTTGCTTTGCTGTGATGCTGTTGGGAATGGAGTTCAACGCTGATGGAAGGCCGTTTGCAGGTTATCGACTGTAGAAGGTGTGTACTGTGCTGCTGGGTATTTTCATTTATCATTATCATATTATTATCACCAGTAATGGTGCATGGAGCTGAACAAGTAATGGAGTTGTTAGCCAAAACAGAGAGAATCTCTATCCTGAACAAGTCTCATGGAACCTTGGAAGAAAGACTCTCCCACATGATTTGTAACCTGGTCAGTGTCATTTTTCTGTATCTGTGACAAAAGCAAAGCCGAGAGATGGAAGCATCAGGCACACTGGGATCCAGGAAGGAAAGCTGAAAATAAAAGTTTTGGGCTAGTGATGGAAGAAAATTTCTATGACTGAAGACCACACTTTAGTAATTTGATGCTTCTCATAGACAGGAAAAGAGGACTTAATATACTGATAATGTAAATGAACAGGATAACCTTGTAGAAGTAGCTAGATCTGTTTTCAGTATCTCCTTTCTGAAGTGTTGTGAAGGACTGAAAGCTGTCTAACCATTTAGTCAGAAGGGATAAGAGTAGCACTTAGCCCAGAGTTAACGTGCTCCACTTGAAGATCATACTGGTATCACTTACGCAAATGAATAATTGTGCTGAAGCTTTCCATTATGCTCTGACTCATGGGAAACTAGAAATTGCATGCATAAAGATAAAATAGATTAAGCTACAGTGAAATAAAAATAGTGACAGCAATGTGTACTTTGTCTCTTGATCCTCTAAAGGCAGACATTACTGTGGTAGCTGGTAGTCCAGATAGGTTAAGACATGGCTGAACAAACAGAAAGGTTTGTAAATAGGTGCTATAAGTACCTATGTGGATAGGTACTATACAGATGTAGTGTTTCAGTGAGGAAAGAAATCTGTCATGGCAATAATTATTTGGTAGATTGACACAGTAGATTAGCAATGTTTCTTTTTTTCTTTTTGGGTATGTTCTCCCTTTGTTCTCCTCTGCAGTGTTGTGGCCCCTTATGGAATTGCTTCATAAAGTCCTTGTTTATTGTGAAATCTTATTTATGGAGAAAAGCAGCATTGTTGGGCGTTATGAAAGCCCACAGCGCGCTTGTGCACCTCTACATTTCAGCCACTTTCCTTTACAGTCTGATTCCTCAACATAAAACCACTTTATTTAGCAGTTTCAGCTGATGTGCCTAAATCTGACTTGAAGTTGTTGACCCACAAATATTTTCTGGGCTTAATGTTGCACCAAATTAAAGCTATGATCTATGTTAACAATAACTTTTCCCTGCCCTTACACTTTTTTTAGATGGCATGATTTCACCTCTGTGTGCTTGTACTGATTTGCGATGACTTGAATATCTGAACTATGAGTCAAAGCAGGTGCAAATTTTCTGTTCTATAGACTCTGTTTTGGCACCATTTTTCATCCCAAAGAGCACATAAAGGGGGGTTAGACCAGAGCAAGATGTGATAGCACTCTACTGCCAGAGCACTTGGCTCAGCAGGAAGCATGGAATACCAAAAGATCCCCTAAGACAATGGGAAATCTCCATTTAAAAATATAATCTTACCATTTATAATCATTTATGGTAATCATAGCACACTTAAAACACCAGGAACTGAAAACAGAAGAAAAGGAATAGGGATGCTTCAAAGAACTTCACAACTGAGAGTTTAAACACAGCATCCTTGCTAGAGAAATATGTCATATTTCTATGGTATTTATTGTGGCTAACTACTGAGGCAAGCCTTTTTTGTTCTAATTTTTAAGAGTAAATTTCAATTTTCTCCTAAATCTTACACGTTTTAAATAGGAATGGTTTAAAAACTGTTCCTGAGGTATGTTTTGAATAGAAGAAATGGGAAAAATCACTAGAAAAGTAATCTTAACCTTTAATATGCTTTTTATTTCTCTTTTTCCCCCTCAATCTTCTTTCCTTCCTCAGTCTTCTTGTGTTTTTTCTTATTGTGTTTTTCCTCAATCTTCTGACTCCAAAAAGCCTCATTACACACTTCATTAGCAGCTTTCTGAGGCCCTGTAGTGTACTAGCATCTACTCAGAGTCTCTGAGGGGTGAAATTGGAGATTTACTGAGGAGGGTTTGAGGCCTAATTACAAAGCCTTATCAACTAATAATGCAATCAGTGGGCCACTGGCACAGTGATAGTGTTCTCTGCTACAGTCAATAAGATCTGGGTTAGATTAGTCCACAGGGTTAAGCAGGAATGCTGATGAAGGGCAACTAGTCATCTGTCTACCTAGGAGGCATCTTTTATGAGGTCAGAAGAAGGTCCCTATCCTTTCTTCCTCAGCAGAATAATAGGAAATTCTCTTAAGCAGTGTAAGATTCCTTGTTCTCCTTAAAGTAGCAAAGATGCCTTTCAGAAGTGTCTTTTTGAAATCCAGGGAGTAATTGAACCAGATCACTTGCCTTATTGTAGTGTGTACAAGCTTTATGTTGTAGGGCTGAAACCTATTACCTTGGATTAAGGACAGAAAGGGAATTCTAAGGGTCTGAACGAAGTGCAGAGTCTTCATAGGAATAAATCAGGCTTTTGTCAGTAAGATGCAATTATGTGATGGATTGTGGTGAAACTGTGGTAAGATTTAGGCCAGTCCTACAAGCGCAGATACTCTGACCGAATAAATATATTTCTGTTTTGTTTTGTTTTAATAATTCCCGATTTCAGTGAATATGTTGTTTCTGTATTTCATTTGAAAACCAGAATCAAGAGCAGCTTTTCTCATCTGTTTAGCTTCTAGCTTTAATAAAAAAATGAAACCCTGAAGTATGTCTATAGAAACTCTTCTATAACTCAGGCAAGGATCTGAAAAATTAGGTGCTTTTTGTTAGTACAGATTGTATGTATTTTCAGTTCTTCCAGTTCTACTGCATGGTTTGCTTAGATTTATTTTCTTTTCAGAAATTCCATAGCCTCACAGCGTTCTCAAATTCAGTATGAGAAAGTCACTTATTTGCTTAATACCTGTTGTCTTCAATGGACTTAGATGCGTGTTTAGATTAAGCTGCCTATAGTGGTACTTTAAATGCCTCTAAGTTTTTGCCGTAACATCTGTCTGAGTTTCTTTGTCGCTGACCAGTTTGCTGCCTGATCTCTGGGGTAAGCTCAACATAGGATGTCGGGACAAGACTTTCATGATTAAGTATATGTGCACATCTATCACCTCTTACAAACAATAGCTTTCAGTTCAGGTTTCCCACGCCAGATATTTTTTATTGTATCCACGTGTGTCAAGTTTTGGAAAACAGGCTTGTTTGAGCCTACACCTTCTGTAGTTTTGCACTTAGTGATCAAACCATCAGACTGTTTAACTTTCTTAATTATTTCCTCTTGTATTCTGTTTCATATGGTACTAAGTGCATAACTCCTTACTGGAAGGAAATTTTCTCTCCTTCCAATGATTAGTAGATAAGGAGGGCAGTGGCAGTTCCCAACTCTTTCCTAACATATTCTTGTAATACATCAAATGTTTGATATCTTTCAGACAACATTTTAAGAAAGGTTTTGTGTCAATGATGAAATGCATAGGCCTCTTAAAATTTTATTTTAGCCTAAATACTAATATAAATACAGTCTTATCACTGATCAAAGAGAAACTCCAGTCTGAAAAATATTAGAAAATTAATTCTTCACTGCAAATGAATTCTCCAGATTTATATGTACTTTTAGTTTTTCATAGAACTGGAATAACTTCATTATTCCAAAGGGAGAATCAGACTTAATGCCTATGCTCTGAGTTCTCTGTTGCACTGCAGGCAGGCACATCTGTGCCCCTGTGCAGAGCTCTATTGATTTCAGCAGGGATCCGCAAAGACGCAGTGTGAGTCGCAGCTGCTGTACAATGGTGCTGCTAGCTAAGCTTAATCATTAGATTCTGGTCGATGAGTTATTTCACGTACCTACTGAGACATAGTTAAGATAGATACAGATAGAGGAATGAATATCCATTGAAATGCAAATCCCTCAATAAAATAGGTTTTGATAACTTACGCTGCTCTGCTAATCCTGATGCGCCTACCTTTTAGGTACCCAAGATGAATCCTACAAATTGTAGCTTTTTGTCCCAGAATGTTACTTCTGAATCGCATGTGCTGATTTAAACAGAGGTGATTGTACCTTCCTTAATGTTCCCATTCATTCTCAGATTTTCTGACAAATGCAGGCATGATCATGCAAATAAAAAACGTGAGATTTTAGAATATTACAGTTCCAAAAGTTAATTTTATGGAAAATGGACTTCCTTTATATCCGATTCTCTCTCTCAATAAACTTGATAGGCCCTTTCAGAATCAGAAGGTGACTTTGTTACTGCAACTTTTAAGGGCCTGTGAGGACATTAATTCACTTTTGCTATCTCCTTGACCCAAGGTGCACTGGAAGGCAAACATTCTGGGGGATGATCACTGTCTTGAAAGTATGTGAGTAGACAAGGAATAAACTTGACAAATTTATTACATTTGCTGTACTGTTGGCATCGCGTTCATGTTTTTTAAACAAAGATACTGGTTTTATGATGAAGTATATGATATCAATTGCTCATTAGTAAAAAACATACAGGTAGATAAGCACAAGAAAAAATGTGACCAAGAACCCTTTCTCAGGTTGCATATACCACACTTTTTTCAGTGTCGAGTACTGCTGCCTAGCGATATGAATTTGCTGGGAGACATTAGGGAATTTGTTTGTTTTACATGGACTCTGGCATAGCTATAAGCTGTAAGGTCAAGTCAGTTAGTAAATCTGGCTTTTCAGGATGTCCTAAAAGGAAAACTTTACTGCTGTATTACTGTACATATCAGATGCCTTTACTATCACTCATATCAGACATTTTTTAACTGAATGGCCAAAACACATCCCTTCTGCAGAATATTCAGTTGTTGTATAAGTCATTGTATGGTACTGAATGATGCAGCCCAGTTTGCAGAAGTGCTAGTCACACAGCGATGACACAGGCTTTGGGGAAAAAAAGAGCCACATCAGCATCTGAGCTCAGCAATGACAAAGCATGAGCACAATGCTGCACAACGTGACAAACCAAGTGAGTGGTGCAAAGGGCTGTAGTAAAGACCACAGCGAGAACACAAATCAGCCAGCACTTCATGCTGAAGTTGTTTGGCTGCTTCAGGCACTATGCACAGTCATTTAAACTTAACAGAAGTTAGGTAAAACAGTGGAATTCGGGAAAAAGAGCAAAGGAAGTTATTTAGTGTAAAGTAACTTAAACATTTTACTCCTCTTAAAACTGCTGCTAACAGAGAAAATAAATGGCTGAATAATAAATGGCTAATGATGAAGAAATAAGAGTCCTTCCCTTGCCATTAGTTAATGCAGTTATTGCATTAGCTTATATGACTGTTCCATGAATTAAAGAATGTTCTAAATAGCTCTTCCATTTTTCAAGTCTTAGTTACAATAGTTTAAGTGGGTAAAAAAGATGAGGGGATGTAGATGTGCTCTTCCATCTATTCTAAATATCACCTAATGCTTTTTAATCACAGTAAGTAAACTTAAATTTCTTCCTACAGCTTTACTGTTCATAGTCCTTTTAAAAATGGCTACAATAGATGGGGAAACAAGAACATTTGTTTACTGAAAGTCAAAAAGGTCTTATTTTCCTCCCCTTCCCTCCCCTCCCCTCCTCTCCAGTTTCCCTTTCTTCTCTTCTCTTTTCTTCTCTTTACTTTTTTCTTTTTCAGTATACCTTGTTGCTTTTAGGTCTAAAGTAACAGAGGTACTGACTTCTGTGATGATGTTTTGAAAGCTCTTGAACAGAACTGTGAGCTGGGAATTGAGAGGGGTCTAGGGAGCAGGAAGGACTAGAATCTGGGCTGGTCAAGAAGAAAGGAGACATGGATGTGTAAGTTTTTGTAAACATGAATTTGGGGGCTGGAGAAAATTGCAGCTTTCAGGTAGGAGCTGCAGGGTATATGAGGTCTGGGTATGGAGGCCTGAGGCTTTGCGGGCTAGAGGAATTTAAGTAAAGAAAGTCTGTGATGCAAGACTTCTAGAAACTTCTAAGTACTCTTTTTTGGACTATTTTATTTTCCCTTATTCTTCATCTACTTTTTTTTCTTTCTGTTGGAATATGCAGTCTAACTTCTTCCTTGATCACTCTAAATCGGGGTGATATATATGAAATATACTGTCAGAGATACTATCAGGTGTACTATCCCAGATAAGCATGCCATACTATAGTTGACTTTCTGTGGTAATAATACAGTACTTTCTCTTCCCTGAATACACTCACATAATCTGCTTAGTACTGAAAGTGCTGCTGCCAATTTGGCTATCTTCTCTGGAACTCCTAAATCTTTCTTCTTAGAGAAGATGTTGTCAAGAGCTGCAAGGTCAGTACATAGGACTGCCTTATACCTAAAACTTTGTTAAGGCTTTGAACCTTGCTTTCAGCTAAGAGATGTCTCCAAAAAAGATTTCCCCCCAGTTTCTGTGGACTTTCTCTGAAGCCAGTAGAAAAGGGAAGGCAACCCTTGAGGGCAAAAAATAAAAAAATAAAAAGCTTATAAAGGGGAATCCATGAATCCATTCCTAAGAACTTGTCAGTTTTGAAAAGCATGAGGAAAGTGGACTGGCATACCAATTTAATTTTTGCTTTCAGTCTCTTCCTCTTCCTCTCTTTCCATAGTACCAAACTTTGCAGTCACCTATTTGATGTTAATGTGTGCATTTGTTTCATTGTCCCAGAGATGAACTGTCAAACCGTTTCATGTATCCATGCTTGTCTTCATCAACATTAGCTGATAACACCATCAACTATAGAGCATAAAAGAAAACCATTTTCTTCTATCAGAGTTGATTGAACTGTGTGGTATTTTGGAAATGAAGGTCAAGAAATTTGTTCCCAAGCTTATAAAGAGAGTGGTTGCCATTAGAAAGCCAGCTTTCACCAGTGTCACATGTGGTGTGTTTTTGCTTTCATAGCATTATTGACAAGCATGAAAGTTCCTTGAGGAATGGATAATAATATTTGGGGAAAAAAAATCTCTTAATCTTTTGAGTTTAAAGCATTTTGGTTCTGGATGATGGTTATGTCATTTTTATTATACACTGAGACTTTTATCCTAAAGGATTATTTTAATGTATATCTTAAAAATGAAAATTAATCATTTCTTTTTATCAGAAAGGAGTTCAAAGTATTAATTGAAAAAATGTGAATTTGCTTTTACAGCCCAAGACATGTGACATTTCTTTTATTTTGTTAAAGTCCTATGAATAAATTGCCCTCCTCTGATAAATGGAAAATTATTTAACTACCAGATAATATCCAAACTCATAAATCAAAACTCAGCTGCTTAGCCGTACCATAACATATGGGGCTTATTCTTCTCACAAATTATTGTCGTAGAAATTGTTGATTGTACTTAATGATAGTAATACTTCACAAGGAGCTGGTATCTCCATAATGAAATACTGTGTTGTTGAACATCACTTAGCAAAGGAGAGAGTTATTAGGAGCTGGTTCAATTCATTTTTTAAAAGTTTATCAAATAATTATTAATTCATGATTTAATTACTTAGCCTCTTTCATTTCTTAATTTTGCCCATGTTTTAACAAAGAAACCTCAAATAACCCTTTCAAAAACTGCTTTTGAGCTCAGAATCCAAGATGATATCACCTGATGACAAGCAGAGGGTCCAGAAGTAACTTATCAAACTGTTCTGAAAAATACTAAATAAAAAAAAACTGGGCAGTTTTAGTTCAGCATATGCAAATAATCAAGATGACACAAAGCAGGTGGCAATCATCAGCCTGCTGCTTATAAAGGGAAGAAGTTTTGTTTCATCCAGCAACTCAGTATAGATAGGCAGGCTGTATATCGCTTCGCCTAATCTATTGTATTTGTCTCCACACCTATGGGAACAAAAAAAAAGTGAGTACAGTTCCTGTTTTCATAATCTAAAACCGAATTAGACCCACTATCAGAGAGCTGCTTTAATCTGTAAATCACTTTGACTGTAATGATTTAATTAACCTATGTTCAGGTGCCTGCATCAGTCTCATACGTTATCATTTTGATTCAACAGACATAGCATAGTTTCTACATGGTTTACCTCTATCTTGCGGTTAATGAGATATCCTATAAAAGGCATCAAACAAAAGCTGGAAGTAGAAACTGTATCGCTTCCAGGGAAATGTCTTATGAATTCAGAAAGTAAAGCCTGCCTTGCATGAAGATTTAAATAAATAAATAAAATGACATTTTCTTTTTCACCAAAGAAGAAAAAACGGGCAGCCCATCTTAGAGAAGCTGCACCGAGAATGTAAAGCTGTCTGCATTGAACCTGAGATGTTCAAGGCAGAAATAACACATGGAAGTGCTTGACAATAGATCCCACAAGTGTAAGGTCAGGAGGGTCTGTACATCCCATCTGTTTTTGCAGCTGGTGATGTGAGGGACATTGAGTCATCTCACATGTCTGACATCAAAGGAAGTGGCCACACAGGCAGCTGGAACTCAGCACTACTTTCTGCTTTAGTCAAAGCCATTACAAAGGGCCTGAGATTCCTCCCAGAGTGTTCTCCCTGGATTGCTCAAGTCTGGGCCCTCTCCTCAAGGAAGTCTGATGAGTCCTTCCTCAAGCACTAACCTATGGTCATGCTTAAAGTTTCATAAACGTAAGAAGCCAAGTCATGGTTTATATCTTACTTTGCACCTGGAGGGGAACCTGTGGCTTTCTCATTTGCCTCATTTGGTCCTTCCAGAGCAGAAACTTCCCCTCCCATGGGGATATTCCCAACAGACCTGGCACGTATCACAGTCACTGCTGCACTGAGTGACTCAAAGTGAGTTGACAATACTGATAGATGTTTTACTGGCACAAATCCATTTTTCACAAACTGTGTTTTTGTCAGAACTACCTGTAAGGAATAACTGTAAGAGCTTTCTATTTACTACATGAAAAACAACATTTTCTGAAATAATCATTAATTTGTTCACTGCTGTTTAAAGAGAAGTCACACATGAGTCCTAAAATATGGCTTTTTAGAGGTTCTGAGAACTCTGATAGATGTGGTTCATCACTTTCAAATTTTAACATTCTGTATTCAAAGCAAAATACAGTTCTTTTCTTATGCTTCTTTTATGTTCCTGGAAAGATAGCTAATCAATATATTTGATGTATAACAAGAAGACTAACACGGCCTTGTAGTGAAAGCATATTGAAGGTGCTCAGTATGGTGTTAAGGTCCCAGTCCTCTAAACTGGGACATGTGTTTCAGTAACAGCAATTCTAGAGCTCTGTGCTGAGTACCTTACTAATCTTTTTACTGAACACAAGATAGTTTGATCTTTGGTACAAAGATAAAAGGTCTCT
This sequence comes from Oreortyx pictus, assembly GCA_036925125.1. Classification (NCBI taxonomy): domain Eukaryota; kingdom Metazoa; phylum Chordata; class Aves; order Galliformes; family Odontophoridae; genus Oreortyx; species Oreortyx pictus. The sequence continues at coordinate 87,482,925 of JAUPFR010000002.1, read as the reverse complement.
TGATGCCTTACAACCTGATGAAGAATAGATAACAAATAACAGATTTTGTTATCTACAAGGAGACATTTTTGGTTACTTTGGTTTATGCTTTAGCTGTGTTTCTTGTTTCTGATGACCTGCACGTTCTCTTTGAGTAAAGTTCAGTATTAATAGTCAGGAGGATTGATGATGTTTAAATACAGCAAAGATACTTAAAATTTCAGGTAGCAGAACTGCAGACGTTCTCTGCTTCTGTTGAAGCATTTCACTACAGCAGATCTATGATACTTTACAGAGAGATTTTTGACCCTGGGGAATGGATTTGTGAGTCACAGAAAATACTGTCTTTAGTATCCTAATTGATTCCATCTGTAGCTTTATATCCTTTCCTTTTCTCTTCCTCTTTCCTTTGTAGTCAGAGCTACCTTCAAACTGCAAGTGACGTGCCTGGGGGTCACAACCTGGATCCCTCTGCAAACTACAATTCCCCAAAGTTTCGCTCAAGGAATCAGAGCTATATGAGAGCAGTGAGCACGCTCAGTCAGGCCAGCTGTGTTAGTCAGGTGGGAAATTCTTGTTTTAACTTTTCTTTTAGGTTAATCACAGATGCAAGAGTTGTTGCTAGTGGATGGTTGTAGTTGTTTTCTGTTGGGTTGTTTGTTTTAACTAATATCAAACCAAGGATATGGACTGTTGAAGTAATTTGATTCTAAAGAACGTTACCCTTGTTTGTAATTTCAACAAAAATATTCAATCCTAGAAGCAAAGGGACACCATAACACACAACAATATTTTCCATTTATTTTTTCATGAAGAAAAAAAAAAGAAAGTACTGGTATTTTCAGTTTTAATATCTATTAAATACTTAAGAAGATGCAGACATCATAAAAGACACACTCCTACAAAACTTGTCCTCTGAAAATACCACTCTGATTTCAGTAAATGTAGGTTGCCAGATTAAAATATTGATTAAAATAATTATGCTCCAAAGGAGAAGTGATTCATCTTTTAATTCAATCCCTTCATTCTTCTTGGGTCAAAGAATAAGTCCCATCAATTATTCTATGTACAAGAACTCCTGAAAGGCGACATTTTTCCATCCTGCTGGTTTTAGATTTGTAATTTAGTACTAACTCATGATGAAGTCAGATCTGAATCAGGCCTGAAGTACAAACAGCCTTATAGAGTATGTGGATATTCCATTTAACATAGTACTTTTCATACAATTTCTGATTGTATACTGATTATACAATGTGATTATACAATCTGATACATGTTCTTTGGTTGTGACATTTCTTCCCTGTGCTACTTCATGCAAGTAGGATCCTGCCCTCTTCTCAGATACGTATTTATTTTTCTTTGAGCATTTCATGGTGCACCTAAGGGTATAGTAGCTAATTATGTGCAATGCAAATTAAGAAAATATATATCTTTTAAAGCAATTTTTGTACTCATTCACGTTCAATTTGTACTGCGTGACTATTCAGGCCTGGATTCAGATCATCTTACTTGAGGCTTTTAACTGAGGCAACAACTAGATCTTCCTCTGAAGTTAATGGAGTGAAAGAGTTTCTTCCAGGACAGTGCACAACCTAAGTGGTCTGAGAGCCCTCCGGAAGTGCTTGTCAGTCTCCAGACAGTAGAGCGCTGGGAGGTAGTAGCTGCCTGAATAAATGCCCTTCAGTCAAGTTCTTAATTTATGCGGGATAAATCTAACTATAATCTTGTATAGCATGCATCAGCATTAGAAACAGTCAGTCATTTTCCAAACCCTTTTTCTTTACATAGCTCCCTTGTGAAACCTGTTCCCATCATTTTCATGCCTTGGTTTTCATTACCCTGATTTGGTTATTTTCTATGTTTATTAAACTCTGTTTTTGCAAGGAACAAAAAAAAAAAAAAAAAAAAAGAGAGAGATATTGCATTCATAGCAAAATGAGGCTGTCTGTCACTAACATAATACTATAATATAGAAATACTCTGACGTCTTCTGCCTTTCTGACCATCTCTCTGCATAGAGATGTTCACTGAGCTGTCTGCAACGACTAGCTGGTTTCAGTAGAGGTTCACGTCCTTCGTTCCAATACACATCACCTGGGAAGATGTCCACAGCAGATTTTATTTGCAGTTATACTTCTCAATTGGGCAAATTAACCAAGGCCTGTATGATATAATTCTTTCTTTTTCAGTTTTCAATAACCCACGTAATTTTGTGCCAAAAACGTACTTTCTACCTTACTCTCTGTTTCCAGATCAGTAATAAAAGCATTTAGTAAGTACTACATGAAGTAAATGCATTAAAATAACAAGTTTTGAACCTTTGCCTCCTTCTGTTCCTTTTCTATGACACTATCACCTTGTCCCATCTACATTGTAGCAGTCTGTATGATTTGTGATATTTCTAATGTCCTTTTCCATTAGATCCTTTATTTATTTATTTATTTATTTATTTATTGTCACTCTTGATCAAGGATACAGTCAAGTAAGATGCTGGATTCCATAGCTTACATTTCTAATTTAAGTTTCAAAACTTTTAATTTTTCCACTGTTAGTGACCTCAGTGTGAAAGAAGTGTTTAGGATTGAATGAGTTTGTGGACTACATTAACATAACTTTCATGATCAGTGATGTACGCAAAATATTTCAGTGTAAGTTTTTTTTTCAATCTTTTTGAGATTGCATTAGACTACTTAACTTTATTAGAAACAACTTCAATGAAGGGTAATCTAATTTCTTTCAGAGAAGATTTAGTAGCCCAAATGTCTTACATGAAATTAAAATGTCAGTTATTCATTATCATCAGAAGTTCTGTATGAAATTTCCATTTACTTAATCAAAACCCTAAAACATTTGAAACATTTACACTCACTCTATTTCCATAATGAATAATGTGCTAGGAACAGTAATAATGAAAAATGCACTCGTCACCCATATAGAAAAAGTAATATCAACTAGGTGTGCTGTTTACTGACACTACTAATTTTACCTTGTATTCATACTGATTCTTATTTCTAGCGCTCTCTTTTTAAAAATTTACTTTAAGGAGGACAAGTCAGGAGGCGTGGCAGCCTAGTGTTTAGCTTCCTATCTGGTTTTGATAAAAACTTCAAATTACTCGCAGTTAGAGATGGTCTGGATTGACCTGAGAAAATGTATTTAAAATGATCTAGGCAATATTTAGGCACTCATCTTCACAGCTCAGTATACTGATTCCTACACAGAGCTTCCCATGTCCCGGGAAGCCTTTCTAAACCCTTAATCGTGAAAGCTACCTAAAAAGTTCAATTTCATATGACGCCCAACCTGCTGGGTCATGCTGGCTTCTATCCAAGCCCTGAGAGGATCTGGTGGGTGATGTGGAGACCTCCCCAAAGGCCAGCCTGGTAGGTGATGTCCATGGCACCTCTGGTGTGCTCTGATATGCAGGCTTCCTCCACAAGCATTCTGATGGGATCATCAGACTTAAAATAATGCTTCTAAAGGAAAGATAGTGTTTGTGGCTGCATGTCATTTTTACACACTGGTCAAATGTCTAACAAGTAACTAAGAAATGAGAGTTTAGGGCCTTTCTCAGATGAAGCTGGTCCGAGCATTACTTTCTTCTCTGGCTATTTTCCACACTATTTTGAAGAATGGGTATTCTTTGCCATGCACTGAGCACAACTAGATGCAGTATTTCTCTGAACTCACAGAACTTTAAGATATGGCCCTTCATAATGAGAAGAAGAGAACAACCTGTGCAGCAGGTCCACATGATGCGTAACTTTGCTGATAAGTGAGGAGCCCAGGCAATCCACCCTCACTTTTTTAGAACTAATATTGGTGTAGCTAATTTCTGTTCCTTGGTACTGATAAAATCACAGAATTGTAGAGGTTGGATGGGATTATCTGGCCCAACACTCATGAACATCGATTTCTGTCAGCCCATAATGATCTTCAATTTGTTGGTTACCATTAAAACACGTATGATAATCTTCTGAATATGACAAAAGATACTAAATGTAAAATTAATTGTATGGCATGTATGATGTGCTTACTATATACATATAAACAGCTGATGTAAGTTATAAAAATGTAAATGTGATCAGAAGGGATTACTAAATTTTAACTATTTGCTAAAACAGTTCTTCATCAATGTACAGGTGTCCATTTGAGATGTTGAGGCCGTGATGATCACAAAAAAGCAAGTCAAAAATCAAATGCATTGTTGTTGTTTATTCAGATGAGTGAAGCAGAGGTTAATGGGCAATTTGAATCGGTGTGTGAATCAGTGTTTAGTGAAGTTGAAGCTCAGGCAATGGATGCCCTTGACCTCCCTGGATGTTTCCGAACAAGAAGCCACAGTTACTTGCGTGCCATTCAGGCAGGCTATTCCCAGGATGATGAATGTATACCTGCGATGGCATCTTCAAACATCACCTCAACTATCAGGTCAACCACAGGTAAGCAAATCTACACTAACCCTTCCACTGTCCTGCATGTAAAAATATGTAGACTTGTTTTGTAAGAGGATATTTGTCACTGGAAATAACTTCCCTGTGTAGTGATGTTGTCTGATACCAGTACTGTTAGCTTTTTAACACTGTACTTCTGCGGCTACAGCTTGGAATGAACTCCTTCTGGGGAAGTTTTTGTGTGCATTATACAATGCAGATGAATTTCAAACCTCTATTTCATTTATTTTTCAAGTACAAATATAAAATTGTTTACACAAAACATCATTTGCATATTTATATATCAACAAATATAAGAGAGATCAATTATAAGAACCTTAGTTTAGATCCTTTAAGTACCGAAAGAAAAATAGAAGCAAGTTTTTAAATATTTGGTCTAAACGACTTAGAGGCAATTAACATACTTCAGAAAAGGCATTACCAGTTGTATCAATACACTGAATCATAAACATGATGTCTTCAGTAACCATTAGCATTTGTTGCTGTATCATTCACTTTTAGAATGTTTATATTCTTGTAGAACCTTTCTTATCTTATAAGTTACTCAGCAAACAGGATAGTATTCATTTTAGAATATCAGTATTTAGTATTGGTCGACGAATGTTTGTATGAAAAGAAGGAAAACAACTAAAAAATCTATAAGAAATACATATAATACATACTCTTTGCTAACTGATTCAAATTTACTTTTGTGTTTCTAAATATGTTAGTGGCCATTCCTAATCATGGTATAGACCTTGCAACATACTGTTAAATTGCAGTGCAGGCTGCTCATCTATGGATTGTGAGAACCTAGTTCAAAATATATCATGCAGAAATACTTTTGAAATTATTTGCTTGACACGCATGTTGCATAACAGATCATTAGGAGGAAGTAGATTAAGGTTGAATAGTAGAAATTTGTATTCCAGTAGTAGTATGATGTGTTATTTTATCTTCAGCATAGCATTTTGATTTCTGTATATAACTTCACATAAAATCAGGAGCTGTGGCTTACAGTGATACCTCTAGGGATGTTTCTGTCCCTTGTTTAATAGAGATGCTATCATGATATAAAAGGAGACTCTACTGGTACCCCAGGGGCTAATGTTTCATCTTTGTCTTACAGTAATGTGTGATTATTTTACGAAAAAACCTTCTATGGCAAAGGACAGTGCTAAATACTTATTTTGCAGTTACAGAGCTGGAATATTTTCAGAATTATTTTGGTTACCAAGATAATTGGTTTTCACCTAAGCTGTCTTGAATATATGTACCAGATAAGCCTAAAATTCTCAGCTGAAATGAAATGATTCTCTTAGGAGTAACAAAGCTGAATAATAGAATATGTTTGGGAAAATAACTAGATTAGGCAATAAACATGTTTTCATCCTGAAGTTTTCATACTTATGAAAAATGTTTAGCATTGATTATCAGTCTGCTGGCTAAATAATGAGGTTTTGAAATCTATAACCTTCATTTCACTCGTAGCTTTTGTCTCATTTTAGGAATGACTTATCAGATGGATTTTCTTGCCCAAATATTTAATCTTTCTCCTTTGTTGTGGTGGAGTGATATTGACATTGAGAAGAAAAAAAGATCTGAAAAATAAGGATGATTTGAGATGCATTCCCATGCCAAAACTCTTTTGAAGCCTGTGAACTGTGTACAGTTCTGAGTGTGGTTCTGTATTCAAATTATTATTTCTGCACCACTGTCCTCAGCTTCTATGATAAGTAAATATTTGAATTTGAATATTTTGAATATTTTGAATTTATCTGATTTAAAAGAAGAGTAAGGATTATGTGATTCACTATTAATTGAAATTTTCAGTTGCCAAATAAGTTCTTGTTTACAAAACCCTAGGGGTAAACTCTTCCATATTTCTCTCTTCAGCCCTTGCCACATCAGAGGGATATGCTGTATTTCCTGCTATTACTATAATTCAAGAAATCTTGTAGTTCTCCACTCCTCTCTGAAAATTGCAGAAGAAGCAGTTGCCTGGAATATGCAAATGGCATTATATCAGATATTTAATGTTTATACAAGCTTCATTCAAATAAATGTCAAAAGGGTCAAAGTTTCGCATCAGTTTTCAATTCCAATTCAGCTTTTGAATTCTTAGAAAAATTACATTGCATTAATTCCTTTTTAGCTTCTGATGTTACAGACTCTTCTTGGCAAAGAAACTAAAGCAATTTCTTAGCAAATTGACAGGCAATGCAATTTAATTATTCCTTGAAATTTTAGTGATATAGGTCATGACTGCCTCTTATCAATGTTGTAAAGCAATCAAATCATAACACCCAGGCATAGCTAAAAATTAATTCATGTAACTAAAAACGTGAATCTAAAAAAAAGAAATAACATTTGATCTATGAGCTCAATTATAAACCTATGGAATCTATATTTGCAAAATACATTTTCTTAAAATTTTCCTAGGTGCTTGAATAGCTTCCAGAAGGTGGGAGGGTTGCAACTATAATGAATATGATGTGGGATATAATGAGTGGGCTCTGTTCAGAAGATTTTCTAATAGATGGAATAAGAATTACCAATAGCTCTTCTTAAGTGTGTACAACTTTCCAGAGAAAACCAGATGGTTCATTGGTAGTATCAAATGATGAGTCCATAACTTTTGCACAGACCCACATAGTGTAGCTGTGTATGGAACTCTAAAGGAGAGTGGCAAGGCATAGGGCACTCACTACCTGTTGCACCAGGGGTAAGTGAACCAGGCAAGAGACAGTGCCGTGGGGCAGCCAGTGCTGGAAGCATTCTGGAAGCTGGAACTGGGCTCCATGTGACCCTTGCAGAGGCTCATCATATTTCTCTGTGATTAGAGCATTTCTGTCCATCCTGTCTCATTCTGTAAAGAGATAATGAACTCAGTAAAAAATACTTCATGTTAAAAGCCCCGAATGACAGAGTATCTTTTCAGTCTCTGAACTGAATCCAGTCGCAGCTGTCAGATGCACAGCTGAGAAAATACAGCTCCAGCTGCTACTGCCTCCCACCTCATCCGTCCATTACAGACAACATCTAATTTCCTGAATGGGTGGCCAAAATGTGCAGGAGTCATCCTAACTACTACTGCCTCACATATTGCTCTTGCAAGTCATGCTCCACTTTTCATGAGGGCATAAAATTTGAGTCGCTTTTCTAGGTAGTACCAGCTCAGTTCTCTGCTGAGTAGGTATATCTGGATGTACGTACGGATACAATGGCCCTGCCATTTTCAAGGCTTCTTACTGGTGATGTCTGGCTGGTGCAGCAGAGTGCTGTGGGGAGGTGCAGGAATGACCTGTAGGACCATGGGATGTGTTTTAAGGGACATGGTTTAGTGGGGAAATATTGGTGGTGGGTTGACAGTTGGACTGAATGATTGTGGAGATCTATTCCAATCTTGGCAATTCTGTGACCAGAGTAGTACCACCAGCTTGGTGCATAAGTGAGTGCTAGCAATGTACTCCTCTTGAGAATCAGAGCCTGCTAGCTGGAAGCTGTGCCACAGGGCACTTTATCCCACTTAGCAGTACCCATTTCACTGAAAAGTAATTCAAATACCCTTGTACAACACTGGATTGTTGTAAGAAATGATGTCTAGCAAGGAGATGTGGAAAATCTTAACTACTCTCTGTTTCCATTTCACCTGAGAAGGTCACCTTATTTTTGTAACGTCCTATATGTGGGAATAGTCCTGCATATGACACACTCTATATGTTATAGAATATTTCCGAAGGTTTGCTCCATTTTTCCTGTTAATTTTGATTGGTTTTGCCATGAATGCTGAAATACTGAGTTGGAATAACACTGGAGCTACCAGTTTGGATCTTCTGTAGTGAACTTGCACATACTGAAATTCCAATCAGAGGAGAAATTTCAGAGAGTAAGTTTGAATTCACACCTCTGGCCATTCAGGTAGACATCCTGAACACAAAATTATTGGATATTCAAATGTGGAGGGCATACTAAGTTTCTCCTGACAGTGTTATTATATGTAGCATAAAGTACTTTCATCTTCTTTGAGAGAGACATTGCAACTCTAGCTCAGTTCTCAGGATGCCCATCCCCCAGGTGGGATATCTGCTCAGTGAATATTGCTTTTATAGACAAAGTGAGACAGCTTCAAAAGAAGACTCTATACATATTGTATATGCAGGAATTGAAGTACTACAGGCTGTTAGGAAATCTTGCCCTAAGTGACCAGCACACTCCATTTCAATGACTTACCTCATTTCTCTCAAAAATGTAGCATTATAAAAACCTTTCTGATCAAGTTGTATGTGTACCCCCTTTCAGCTAATTCATGCTATTAAACGAGGGCTTACTGAAGGGATGGCACTTTTGTACATTTTGCTGTTCTGAGCCAGTAGAACTCTGCTTGGCAATGAGTAAACGTAAGAGAATTCCACAATTACTGAACTATTGAGCAGTAATTCCAAAACCCAATTAATTCAAACAAGGTCACATTGCATGAGGGAGTTTTCAATTACAACTCATACCATTGCTTAGAGCGCCTAAGGAATTGCAGGTTTCTTTTCTCCTAGCTTAAAGCTATTTTCGGCTTTCCATTTTTGAAATAAGGGACTTTGCAGGGTGAATTCTTTATAGTGCCTGTTTGATATTGAGCCACAAAATGCTCATTGTCACTAAAGAGATTGCATAGTCACGTACCTACAAGCACGCAGGCATGAGAATGTGATAATTCATTTAGAGGTTATATTGTTTCATAGTGCTGTTGCTCCTACAGACCCCAAAAGGATGATTCTCTGGTTGCTGTCTTAACACTAATGACAGCACTTACAGTTGTTTGGTTTTATTTCTCAAAGAGATGAGGATACTGAGTGCAGGCAATAACTCAAGTTACGGAGCTACTATCATGGAGCTACTGCAGAGAGTCCAGCAAAAGGCTGGATCATCTCTCCTATGAGGAAAGACTGAGAAAGCTGGGACTGTTCTGCCTGGAGAAGAAGAGGTTCAGAGGGGATCTTAAATACACTGCTAAGTGTCTGAAGGTAGAGAGTAAAGAGTCTCTTTTCAGTGGTGCCCAGTGATGGGCAGTAGGCATACAAACTGAAACACAGGAAGCTCCATTTGACTGTTAGGAAAAGTCTTTACTCTGAGAATGACCAATTGCTGGAGCAGGTTGCCCAGTAGATTGTGATGCCTCCCTTCTTAGAGCTCTTCAAAAGCTGCCTGGATGTGGTTCTGGGCATCCTGCTCTGGGATTCCCTGCTTGAGCATACATTGGGACAGGTGGACCCAAAGATCTCTGCCAACCTCAGCCAGTCTGGGATTCTATGGCACAATGCTTTTGACTGGGCAGTGATAACTTATTGCAGTACTGCTGCAGACAGCATACTCTATCCTCAAGTACTATCCATATATTTTCAAATTGCACTTTTCCATTCCTACAAGCAAAGCTTGTTATGATCAGTAAATTCATAGGTGTTTTGTTTTCTTTTAATTTTCTCAAGAATTCGATGCTTCATTCAGGTGACTGCTTAGATATTAACCTAATGTACTGTCTAGGAAAACCTAGCCTATGGGGAATAATGTGCATGAGTTACCATGTCCACAATTTCTGTTTTCTTTATACTGTGAATAGAAATAAACACTGAGACCTAGGGATTGCAAAGGCATCCTTTGCTAAGTAATAGCTTGCAGTGGTGTCCACAAAAGGTATATCTGAAACCACACAAAACTGTAATTCGAAAAAAAAAGATATAGAATGCTGTTTTCTCAATTATAATTTGCCTATTGACTTTGTTTAATTACTGTTAGGGCCCGATGGAATTCTCTGGCACTTGAATTCTCTGCAGGAGATATACCATATATCTGTGGGAGCACTTGAGGATCCTGAGTTAATGCTTTGATGCTGTGCCAACTTGTGTGCCTATAGTGTGAGAATAAATCTTATACTAACAAAGAATGAGCCCAGTTGTACACTTGCATATGCACACATCATTTTCATTGCTCTGGGTGTATCTAGGAGAATAATTAGTCTTTAATTCTCTTAGATATATTGGAGTTCTGTTACTGCGCTGGCACTGCTATTTAATAGCAGCTCTTCATTTTGAAAGTGCCCTATGGAGTCACTGAGATGAAGGTGACTCAAGGTTTTCGGTTTGAGAAGTTCAACAGTGGATGTCCAAGGGGCCGCTGCAACTCTTCCTAACCGTGGGATTTCCTGAGACTGGAGAAAAGCTGTGCTGATCAGGGCTGCCTGGCCTCTTCAGGCTGATGGGGCATGAAAACAGTTGGAGAAGTAGCCAGCAGCTTTTTATAATTCTCGTTCTCCTTGGTACAGATGATCTGCAGAGGCAAAGATTAAAAATTAGGTCCCTGTCTTGCATTTATGGTTAGTTTAAAAAATGTGTAATGACTGCCTTTCCCTTGCTCCTGCTGTTCTGTGCTTGACATAATTCCTCCATAACCTATTAGATTTGCCAGACAGCTGGTTCTTCTTTTATTAAAAAGGACACCCATGTCCTCTTTCTTGGCAGAATTTGGCTTCAAAGCTGTTTTGTGGGATGAGTTTTAAAAGAGTTTTCTCAGCTTCATTTTCTGAATGAGATTATAAGAGAAGGAAAAAAAAAAAAAACAGTGGGAAAGAAACAAAAAAATATCATACAAGGGAGGTGATGCACTGCTCAGGTTTTTGAAGCCTTTCTGACATAGAAGCTAACAGTGACAGAGGTGAATCTCAGCCCATCTATTTAGCTTGATGCTGGCAGGAGGTTTTGTCCTATGTGCTTGTGCAGCTGGGGGAAGCTTGCAGGATGGGTGAGCTTTCACCAGCTGAAATATTCGTACTGTTTCCTTTTACTTGTAGTAAATGGAAGGCAGGACCCTTCACCTGGTAGCAATTCTCCTGCATACCTCAGTGAATGAAAAAAGATACCTCTAAGGAGTCATCTCAGAAGCTTGACATATGTTCAGTCCTGGGTTTTATTAAAGGTCTGTATGTCAGGAGCCATAATGATGTGCACTGGAAATACACTGTTTTCAGTGCTGGCTGTAGAGAGGTCATTTTCAATTCTGACATCTGAATTTTTACTAGCTTGCATGCAGTATTTCATCCATCAGAGGTTTTGGTCCATTAGTTAATTTAATTAAGCATAACTGCCTGGAATTTGACCAGACTGCTTGCTGACAAAATAGCCCTCAGCTTTGTTATGTTTTCAGTACAGCAGAGATGCGAGCTTCCTCACAGTACACACAATCTTCCAAAAATCACTGTGCTGCCACCCCACCAGAGAATTCCTCTCCTGTGGGTCCTAGTGAAGATACAAGGACCTCTACAGGCTGTGTGTGAAGTACAGTAATCCCTGTATGGTAGGGCAGGTCTTGTTTCCATGGGGTCCCACTTGTAGAATGCTTATTCGCTAGTAATGCTATTTCAAAAAATGTATTTTCAGACCTTTAGGGAAGCAAGTTCAGTTGCTTTCACTGCTTTTCTGTCTCACAGTGAGGATGTTCTGATTAATTCTCACTGTTTGTGAATGTTCTTCCCCTGGGGAATATTATTCCTAACTTGCAAAACTGCCTTTTCCAGGAAAATAGAATCCTAATGGGCAGGTGCCACCTAAATTCTTCTTAGTAAAGAACAGTTGTGAAGGTAGAAGCCAAGCAAGTTCTTTCCTGTTTAAATAATGTTGTATCTGTATTTGACTGGAGTGACACAGAAGAGAAAAATTCTATAGTAATCTTCAGTTTTACTTCCACCAAATTCTCTATTTCTTTCATATGAAAAGCCTCTTGAGGTGCTTGCACATCTCTGTTAACCCTTCAGAAACTCCCATCCTCTATTTTCATCTCCTTGAAATGGAGTTTGATCAAAGCTGGTATATGTCTCCATTTCTGTGCATGGAATTTTATTCAGACTCAGATCTACCCTGGAAGAGTGATAGGTAAACTTGATATTTCATAACATTACCTAAGGATCACTGAAAATAAAGTTGCTAAAACTGGTGACATTCCTAGGACATAAGCACAAAACTTGCCTTTGGCCAGACTGTTTAGCTGAATGATGGAAGATTTGGCTCCACATCAAGTAATGTAAATGTAGATGCTTTAATGCAAATTAGTTGTCTGAGTTCCCATGACAATAAATTCAGTTTCATTTCAAAGATAAATGGCTGGTACCATTTGAGATACCCACACAGGACCTATGCGAGAACTGCTTCCCCCTGGACAAGTAGCTTAATGCAAGCCAGCAGGGCCTAGGACATCTAAAAAAGTATCAAAGAGCTATGTTAGATGAGTCTGACTAAGAATTAATACAGTCGAAGTACCCCTACCTACACAGAGGCAGGGGTATTTTGACTTACCTAATACCACACTGATACATACCAAAAAGCTCTGTACTTCTGTACACTGTAAATGAAGTATTCAAGCACGTGGAAGGGGCAATGTTTAGTGTCAGTATATAGGCCATTAAAATACATGCACTGGAAAGTATAGTTTAGACGAACTCCAGAGCACTCCAAGAAGCTCACTGCAGATCCTTAAAGGCAACTAGAGGACATCCAAAAAGGTTTTGGGGAAGAGACTGAGTTTGAAGTGACTAACATATCACTTGGCTTTTTGAGTCTGTGAATGCAATATCGAGGGCATATCAATGAGTCTTCACTTTTTTCTTATATTAAATACAAATGAACCTTTTGGGATTGTTCTGTGTCCAGAAAAATACATATATTTCCACTCTTAAGCTCTTTCCCTCAATAGAAAAAAAACATAAAGTTTCAGTTATAAAAATTCATCTCGCCTAATACATATATCTAAAATGTAGCCGTCAAAGGCAGTCGCATTAATGTCCTATTATAGTCAATGAAATGTGATTTATCCCCTTTAAGATTGGTATCTCTTATGAGATAAGTTGTCCTCTGGATGTTCCTATCTCTCCCTGTTGCCTATAAAAATAGTCTGCTATGATGGCATAGTATGGCTAGCTAACTTTCAGACAGCTGAGGTATTTACATTGCTCATTGGGTAAAACTAAAGATTAAATCCTGATCCCGCTGAAAACAAGAGTAAAGGACTTAGGGAGAACCATGTTGTGACTTGCAGAGTTGCAAGCTCAAAACACAGCAGCATCATTTGTTGCACCTAAATACAGAACCAGTAGCCTGCCAGTAGCTTTACAAGTCTTCTTTTCATCCTGGTACCAAATCCATCTGTAAATTGGGTAAAACCCCTTCTTGATTTGACAGTTTCCTGTATTGTTGCTGATCTCAAAAGTGAGCTGTGGGACTTTGTCCAGACTTGTAGATCTCTGTGGATTAAAATAATCATTTAAAGTTGTTCAATTATCCTTAATTAAAATATGATGTAATTATTTAAATTCTTTAACGCAGGACCATTATCATAACAGTTATAATTATTCTACAGTGCAATACTTCCTTAAGGTTAACCAAGCAAATTGCTTTTCTCACATTACTCAGTTTGGAATTCCTTACTGAAAGCTAATGAAAATCACAAGCACACATCTACTGTAAGAATGGGAATAGAAAACATACAAACAATGTAGAAACAAAACAAACAGTAAACCTGCCTAATACATCCATCAGTGCATTTCAAGAAGCTGATGGAAATTATTTGACTTGAGTGATAAGGGCTCATGGGGAGTCAAGTAAAGTGACTTTTTTGAAGTATAGAATGGCAGCAGTATTGGTTTGATTCTATTCTACTGAAAAACATTTACAAAATGTTTATTGCTTTCAGTGTGAAAACAGCAGCTCTTCGTTTTTGGAGCTCTTTTCTCTCTTTGCTTCTCACAGTTTTGTGAAGTGACATGCAATTGGTATTTCTGAAAAGCCTTACACACATTCTGTAAAGTAAATAGAGTAGAGTTCAAGTGTATTTTTCCTTCCTGCAACTGAAAATCTGAGATTATGCTTTTTAATGCAACTTCAGTATTTTGGAGGCACATAGGAACTGTTTAGAAGAGCAAAACAGCTGTCAGCACTTTGCTTTGCCATCTACAGGATGCTGGTTAGGCTATAATTTCTCACTAATTAACTGATCTAAAATAGAACCCTTTGTAACTAGTCCATCAGCAATCCATGAGGTTTGTGTTGCCCACATCTCTTTTAATGCTGGCAAAGCCTTACAGTTTCTGACCTTGATGTCTTGTTTGATTTGCATTTCTGTTTTGAAACTAACATTAATTACACTGTCAAAACAGATTTTATCGTTTACGTAACACGGGCTTCCTACAGACTTAAGTTTCCTCAATATGGAGATAATGACTTATGCACTGAATGGCTTGATTACAGTAATTCCTTTTATACTGTTCTCCGCCAAGTTCTAACTGGGAGATTGCAGATTGTTTTCAGACTCCAGCTTTTTCCAAATTTAGTGGTCACATTTCCTCTTAATTGTTGCTTTCCTGTACAAAATCAGATAGATGTACAGAACTTAAGCCTAAAAGGATCTACTATGATTATTGAGTCTAACCTAATGTACAAACTGATTTATAAAACTATCTCATACAGAAATTTTGCCTTACCTTAGTAAATCCTGAGTTATGTGTCATACAAATAAGTATTTTTTTTTTTTCCACAGTGCTGTATAGGTTCTGTTTAGCAGAGGCAGTTCAGAAACAGATAATGCTTAAAAGCAGCATTTTGTATGGGATTTGTACAACAGCAGCATCTCAGTGATGTGGCATCTTGAAAAGCACTTTTTTTCTTGAAAGGAAAATAAGGGCATATATTAGAAGCACAAATCTTACCTCATCAATATGTTATGATAAAGGTCTGGATCCCAAATTTGTGTGAATTGGTCTGATTCCACTGACTTAAATATCAATTTCACCAGGGCTAAACAGCATGGTCTAGCTCAGTGTCTAAAATGGTGCAAGCAATTTAAAAATATGGAAATAACAGAGGGTTTGCTTTTAATGCTTTCATGGAACTTCAGCGGGACCTCAGGCCTAACTACTCCTAGCTGCTATACAGAAGCCAGGAGCAAGGAATTCAGACTTGGCCATACCCTTGATGCATGCAAATCCCATGCAGCCTTGCTTCAATGGCAAGGGGAGCAGATGAATTGAATCTCCCACCTTTCCAATGAATGCAGATACCAGAAGCAAGAGACATTATGTCCCAATGCGTAGCAGAGTCCTGCCAGCACTTTGATGGGTACAGAACAGTTGGCTTGAGTTTATCTCACCCAGTTAGGCATTTCAGAATTAGAGTCGTGATCTGACCTGGTTGTCCTTGATTCCTTCATGACTGATGGGAAAAAAAAAAAAAAAAAAAAGAAAAAAAAGTAGACACGGGGTAATTGATTGCCTGGTTAAAAATAATAGTAAAAAAGCTAAGATACAAGTAGAATTGTCTCCAGAACAGAAATCAGACAGCTAACTTGCTCTGTCTTTTAAATGGCTAATGTGAGGTGAGATGGATTCCGCTTCACAGTTCTCTCAAATACCGTCTGTGTCTTGAAGGTATGATAAAACCAATTGCTACTATAAAATCCCACTTAAAAAACTGGCACAGGATAAATCCAGGGCTTTACTCCTGTGTGCTGTGGCAACATGAGACCATCATATTGAGACATGATAGCAAGAGACCATGATCACTTAACATCTCAGTTTAGTGTCTGAAAAATATCCAGGTTTACCTAAACAGAATACATGTAAAATGACTGATCAGGGAGAAGAAGTTAGGTAGCTGGTACCTAGACAATGCTTTGGGTTATGTAGTTTAAATAAAATGCAGCCTATCATATAAACTGTGCTGATAAAACTCATCTGGGTGTAAGCAGTCTTTACAAGAAAATATCTCATAAAAATATCATTGTAGATATTTCAGCCGTTTCTTACTGTTTAGTCTGAAAAGCAAAAAATGGGATTCTTTACAGGTATCCAAGCATAAAAGTGTCCTCTCTCCATTTAGAACTGGAGATACCTGGCTCCTTTATTGGCTATGATTTACTGTGGAAGGCAGAATGGGAAAAGAGGAGAAGCAGGAAGATAGCCCTGTGATTTTGTTTGAGAGACGTTAATCACAGACTAGATTGAAATTATCAATTTATTTAAAAACAAAATTCTCTCTTGAATTTTGAGCACAGTATGACATTGGTGATTTTTAATGACTAGTTTTACAAAGCTTGAATCTTCTCACAGTTCAAAAAACTACTCTCGTAACCTTGCAAATGGAGAGACTCTTGAACATGAAAAGCCCTCAGAAGTGGCAGGATCATTCACTAGCAAAGCAACAAGCAGAAGTGTGCATCTTCCCAGGAAGCAGCAAAGAGAAGGGCTGGAGGATTATGCAAGGATGGGACATGTCTTCCTTAACTGCCCTATGCTCACATGCAGCTGTTGTTTCAACTTAAGTATCAAGTGGCTATCAGAGTACTATTTTGGAGGACTGGCATTTAGGTTCAGATAGCACTGCCCAGTGTCAGGTAATGGAGCAAAACATTTCTTTGTGTGTAGAGCCTGAGCACATCCTGCTTTGCTGCTGAAAGGATGAAGTAGGTCCAAGTAGAACACATACGTCTTCAAAGTGACCAGTGATGGCACATACCTGAAATAGCAGACTGGACCCAAACAGACTAATTTACTTTAACCTTTGCTCCTCATTCCAGGTGTTCACTTTCTCATAATTAAGTAGCCAGAAACCATGCATGGCAAAACTATGCATTTCTAAATCATCTCATTTTGAGTGAACTCTAAAGTTACAGCTAACCAAGGAGGAAACCCCTTTCTAGCACTTCAGAGTTTGAATGTAGGAAAAGCCAGATTTGCTTTGTAAAAATTAAACTGGCCTGCTTGACAACACATTCTTTTAATTATGTTTCTCATTGGAGACCACTGTATAATGGGAGTTGATTGTAGTCACTTGTAAAGGTGTATCTCTACATCCTCTCTTTTCAGTAGGAACTTGTTTTCTTAATCTCGATTTGCTCAGGTCAGTAGGAAAACATCAAACAGTTCATTCTCTTAGTGAGAAATATTTTTTTTTTCAGTGGACAGGGAGGTACTTTCCCTCAGAAGTCCTTTTTGGTTTCTTAATGGTCTCAAAACATTCATTCTTGGAGAAGTAACTGTTATACAACCACAAGTATCTTTGTATTTTAGGAGTAGATCAGAGGTCTTGTTGACCATGATGGCACACAGTGAAGAGACTTCAGGGCATTTCAAGAAAAGCCGTGTTAGCTGGGATTGTAAAAACCTTTTGCTAGAACAGTGTTCAGAGTAGTCAAAAGGCTATCTGACAGCTGAGTAATCTTTTCATACATGGTCAGATTTAGTTGCAGACTTTCAAAACAAGAAGGATTCTTTTTTCTCTTCTGAAATGATTTCAGGGCTAGCATTCACCTTCTCTGTGTGAAGCAGAAGACCTAGCATCAGCTTGGGATCCCCCGCGGCGTTCCCCTCAGAGTGGCCCAGGCTGCCTGCAGCAGCATGCCCTGGGGAGCTCTGCCTCCAGGGCAGCTCCGTGCTCCCCACAGAGCAATTATCCTCCTTCCGAATAAACCTCCTTACAAAACAGAAAATCCAGTTTACTCCTGCCATGTGTCATAAGGGACAACTGTTCCCTTTAATTGATGGTGCTTTCATGTAAATTCATCATCCAGTTAACTTTGTGATCTCAGCCTAAATAATGTTATTTTGACTAAGTGCTTAGTGGTTATATTGATTTGTGAAAACCCCTCAGGTGATTATATCTGGTAAATGGACCAACAGTGGTGATTTATTAAAAGGCTGCCTTTCAAAAGGTGTTCTGAATGTCACCTACAGCTGCTGATATTTCATCAGGCACATTGAGTCTTTCTTTCTGCCTTTTGTCTCAGAATCTCTATGAATAACCTGAAGTTATATCTGAAGTGAATGATTTTAGTCATTTTAATTCTAATACAAGCTATGTTTGCACTGAAATATGAACAGAGGAACTGACTTATGGCTCTAGCAACAGCAACCTAACTCACGTTGAGTCAAATGCAGTGCACATTAAGAAAGATATTCTGCTTCCAGATGTATCAGCTAATTGAAAACTTCAAGTTAGTTAAGAATTATCAGGAAATTGGTTTTCATCTTCATTTTGTCTGGCCCACTATGCAGCAGCGCAGGTTTTTGTTTTCTCTCCGTTTGTCTGGCAGTGTACTTTCTTAAGGGAAAATCCACTGGAGCTGACTGCACATGTTCATAGTGAAGTCAAGCTAGTGCCCGAATAGTTAGTGCTTTGGTTCAAATGGATGTCTGAAATATCCTTGTAGTTAGAATTAGAATAATGTTTTTGACCATTTTGATCATTTTTGTAGACAATTACTAGCTAAACAGATGGAGACAGACTGTATCCTCAAATCTCCAAAAATAATTTTTCCCACTTTATGAAACAAGGCAAAAAAAAAAAGAATTCTGCTTTCTATATTAAGACAGAATTTGAATACAACAGGAAGGAAAAATCAATTTATTTCTCATAACTCCTTCTGTGTTTAGTTTAAATGTTAAAAAGATATGTTTTGTGCTGTCTGCTCTTTTTATCTTTGCGTTTCAGAGCAGCTGCAGATTTTACAAATTGATTAACGGTGTGGCAGAGTGATGCTGCTTTCCTTTTGAGCCTCATTCCTCAGCAGCAGGATTGGTGAAATATCAGCAGGGCCCACCAAGCCTATTCAGAAAATAGGGATAAAAAAAAGTAAAATCAGAAATGTCAGGTCGTGTTCTGTGAGCCACAGAAACAACAGATTTTCCAGGACTGATGTATGTCAAAATATGAAGCTCTGCTTCTGCTGATGTCCACAACTGAAATCAGTCTAAAGTCATACAGCAGCAATTCTGCCCTCTTGAATTCTTCATCCTCATGCTATATTTCCTCCCCAGCTGTTGTTCTAACCCTGTCTCCCAGCTTGTCCCTCTGTCACTGAGGACAAGCATCCTTCATCCCCATCTTAATCACTCCACTTTGGTTTTCTGCCTCAGTTTTTCTTCAGACAGTCTTAGGTACTGTGCTAAGTGCTGGGATGGATGATGTGGTGTTTGTAGGCTGGTAGACCAAAACATCAAGTAGGCTTCACATGCTTGCTTCCAACTAATAACCACTAAGGCCAATAAAATTTACCAAATAGCTGACAGGAACCCCTCTCCCTCAGCGTAAGGAAAGGATGAAAAATGAAAAGAAATTTCCTTTCCTATTAGGAAAAAATATATATATTTTTTTCATGTATAGTCCTTAGGTCCTTAGGACTGCCAGGAGCAGATACAAAAAGACACTACAGGATAACAGGAACACTCACTGATATAATAATCAATCATAAATTAAAAAAAAAAAAACCTGAAAGTGACATAAAATTTTGTGTTTTAGACTGTAAGACAATAATTATTTATTAGAGGAATAAGACCAAGGATGACCAGTAACCTATAGAGTAGGGGGCTACTTTTCTCCTGTAGCACACTTCTAATTTATTAGTTATCCCTTAAGCCAGTAACACATACCCAGTTTATCTAAGACCAGTCTTGGTCACATTATTCATCTAACTTACCTCATTTACTTCTTTGGAATCACTTGAGTGACTGAAACAAATAAAGATTAAGATTTGCCTTGCAAATTCACGCCTCCATCCCTTTACCTGATTTTGTTACAGTCTCCAATTAGTCCCAGGTTTCTGTGACTCTGAAACTCTTGTTCCAGATACGAACGCATTAACTGTGCAGAGTTGGATTTTTTATTCCCTGCTCAATATTTGATCTCGATGATTGTAGCTTAGAAATGAATCGGTTTTCTTTCTGCCATACGTAACGGTGAATATGTATGCAGTTTCTTCACAGACTTTCAGAATTTTGCAAAGTTTTCTTCTCCACGTTTGATACCTGGGTTTGTATGTATGTTGCTTTTAGGTTTTTGCTTTTTTTTTTTTTTTGTTTTTGTTTTGCTTTCTAATTCCTCTTTAGTGTTCATTATCAAATCCTTGCCAGAATACCGCAGTTGCTGTAGGACTTGGTGGATCTGAGATGTATCACTCCACTGAAAGAATCGGAAATTTCCAAAATTAAACACTCAATCCTAGAGGGTAAAAAAAGAGAAGAAAAAAAAAAAAAAAAAAAAAAAAAGACACAGAAGCCGAGCAAGTAATTCTTTTGACTTTGCCACAAGGAGAATCTTTCTTTTTAAAAAATGTAAATAAAAATCAAGTCGCTATGAAGGGTTGCCACACAATTTCAACAATTTTTCACATTGATGTTAATTAGACAGAAGAGTGATAAGCAGTAGGGATACATTTCCTTGTGATGTTTCAGTATCACATTCACCATATGTTTCATTATTCTGCTGTTCTTTTGGATGAAGGCAGTTGATAAAAACCAGTAAACTAGTTATAACATTGACATTTTGTCTTGTGCTATAGGTAAACATATATTCCTTGTCTGGATTTCCCTGAACCCATTTCATCCCATTTTCTCTATTTCTAATGGTTCACAGTATTCTGTATACTTGCATCTATATTTGCAGGGGGAAGTGAGAGAAAAGTATTACGGCAACTCACTTAGTAGAAGCATTACTTAGAGGCATTGCTTATGCTCATAAGACACTGTCTTAATTTCTCAGCTTTACAGCCTCTCCCTTCTTTCATGAGCTTTACAAATTCCCTAAAGTGACTGAAAAATATTGTTTTTTTCTTTCTTCTTAACTGCTGGTTACAAAACTGACAGGAGATAAGATTTGTGATAGGACAATAAAACTGCACTTCAAAAACACACAACGTCCCTGAATCTGAAGAGCTTGCTTTCACTGGTAGAACAGTTTAGCTCAGAGCAAGACTTTTTAAATCTCCACCAGAATTGAGCTGCATTAGTAGATTCAGTACGTGCTTCAAATGAAGGTTTTCACTTCTTAGTTCTGCCTCACTCTCTTTTATTTATGATCACCATTTTATTTATTATTATCAAGAATCGAAATTTAAGAGCAGCTTTCTCTAGGCTCAGTTTTCCACGTGCTTGCTCAGTGATTCAGGCTCAGCAGTCCCAGGTAGCAGCAAATTGCTAAAGCTGCCTCTTCCCTCTAGAGAGTTGCAGTGTAGCCTTGTGTTCCAGCATGACTGGAAAGGTGCTGCTTCTGATGTCATTGCTCATCAGCTCATGCCTGTATAACAGGAACGTTTTTAGGATCCCTGTTGGACTCAATTAACCCCAATTCCAAGGTTAACCAGATCACCCTTGCAATGTCCAGTGCATTTAACGACACCTGAAAAAGGCAAACCTTTTTGTTAAATCTTTCTTTATCTTGATCTGTGTGTGTGTGCTACTTCAGATTTTTTTATATAAGGAAAGGTAATAATTTTCTTTATGTTCCTATAATTGTGTGGGTTGTGAATTGGACTTGATTTTCCTGCACAGAAATGTGGAAAAAACATATTACAATGCAATTTTGTAACAGTCACTAATTTTGTGAATTCTGTGATTATATGTGCTTTGGAGTAAAAATGCTTTCATCACAGAAATGCTTATACTAGTACAAAAACAGGATAGTGGGCTTAGGCAATAAGATAACATAAGGTTTTGAGCAGTGTGGTTTAGTGGGAGGTGTCCCTTCCTGTAGCAGGGGGATTGGAACTAGATGATCTTAAAGGTCCCTTCTAACCCAAACTGTTCTCTGATTCTATGATAAGGTAGATATGTGATATTAATCACTAAATGTATTTTCTATGAAATTTCAAAGATTTTGTAAGAAGATAATATTGGCAGAATCGTGCATCCTGTATAGCTCCCTTGGAGACCTTTTGTACGGGCCCATCATCTTTAAGACAAGATGCACACAAAACTTCAGACCTGCTCTGCTCATCACTAAAATTCTTAGCTCTGCTCGTCTGCATCCAGTTCTCTCCATTTTTCAAGCCAATTTTTATATCTGTATTTCTATAATCTCTGCATTTAAATCTATCCTTCTTTAATGTACATTCTAAGGATTGAAGGCTTGCTGCAGGATAACAAATAGAATGTCACTGCTTTGAGTATTTTTTGTGTTTGTTGTCGTACAACTATCTAGTAGCTTTTCAGATATTATGAAAATATTTACATGCCTGAATTTTCTTCAAATCATGGATATTTTTAAAACACAGGTTTCTTGTCCAGCTAGCCAGTCTTACTGGAAGTACTTTTAGATAATTAAGTGTGGCGTGAAACAGAAGTTTCTGTTTTGTTCCACTGTCTTGACATTACTTTTTAATGCACTGTATCAATAACAGGGACACAGTTCAAATTAATATGAGGGTAGAAAAAAGACCTCTCCCTTTATCTTTCTCATCAGTTTTTTTCCAATGGGGGAGCTACCTCAGCAACACCAGACATCCCTACCCAGCCCAACCTCAAGGCTCAGACAGATACACACATCCTCATTAACTCCCTTTCATCTTCACCGTAATGGGAGTCCCATTGCCACCTGGTTGAAATGAAATGTTGCTATGGATACCCGTCTGACTAACAGGGAGGTTCCCAAGGAGCACTATGTTGCACTGTCTTCAACATCATAACCTTAGTGTTACGGTGAAAATGGTGTGAATTTTCCATCTGGTTAATCTTGATTTCTCCTCCCTCCCCTCTCCCACCATCTTTTTTTTTTGTTTTTCCTTTTGTTCTTTCTGTAGCTGTAACTTACACAAGTTACAAAAAAACCCCACCACCGGTACCCCCACGTACCACATCCAAGCCACTGATCTCAGTGACGGCCCAGAGCAGCACAGAGTCCACCCAGGATGCGTACCACGACAGCCGGGCACAGCGGATGTCCCCGTGGCCCCAGGACGGGCGAGGGATGTACAACTCCACAGACAGCTTGGACAGCAACAAGGCCATGAACCTCGCCTTGGAGACCGCAGCTGCCCAGCGCCACGTGTCGGAGAGTGCCTCCATCCGAACCAGCGACAAGGCCATCCTGGTGACTAAGGCAGAGGAGTTCCTTAAGAGCCGGCGTTCCTCCATAGGGATCCAGGTAGCCTGTCATTAATATCTGTTCAGTGATGAATTGCTTGCCTTCCTCCTCTAAGTAGCATAGAATGAGTCATTCAGCTTCACTGGCTCTAATAATCTAACAAACAACCCCTGGCTGCTCGGCATTAATTGTAATTCACATCATGGCGAAGTGGCTGTGCAGGGAAGTCTTCAGCTGATATGCTGTACCTGGAAGAAAATGAATGGATAAATCTCTAGGGAGGTTACCTGTCATTAGCACTTGATATGAAAATTATACTGCAGAGCTACAGGTGAACAGCATGTTCATCTCCTTCCCTCCGTGAATTCAGTCCTTTTTATAGAATTATTCCCGCTTTAAAATGCTTCACTGTATTTTTTCCATTATCTTTCTCTCTTGACCTTGGAAAATGTGTGATGCTGCTGGATCCTAATTCTACCTAAAAAGAACACCACCACTCTCCTTTTAGGAACAAGTGTTCTGCTGGGGAGAAGGTACCAAGTTAAAAAAGGAAACCTACTGATATAGTGACAGCATAGGCCTGGCTGTCCTGCGAGGAAATAACTTCAGCAAGGACAGCCTCGCAGTATTCTTCCATTTGTCCATCACTTAATCACATCTTGCAAAATGCCTGCCAGACTACAGAAAGTTCAGCCATGTGGTGCTGCGTCCTGTGAATCCAGTGAATCCTGTGAATGCAGATTTTGCGTGGTCTTTCTTCTATTAAATGGAGAGCACTGGATAGATCATAGTGGTAATTTGTTAAAATATCTAGGAAATATCAAGCAGTAATAAAAAAAGCAGAGAGCTGAACTTAAAGAGAAATCATTTGAGAAAGAGGAGAGGATGGAAATTTTGGCTTCTACTCTGCTCTTAATTTTAAGTATGTGGACACTCCCTTTTAAATCACTGGGTTCGCTTTTGTGCTTAAGGCTCTCTGCTTTTGTGAGATAACTGCAGCAGAAATGCCATGTGTTTTGGCATGGGTACAGATATTGCACAGATCTGGAGAGGGTGATAGTCCTTGTAATTACACCCAGTGAGTGACTGTTCATCTACGAAGTAAATGTATAAGAAATAATTATTATTTTCTTAAAAAAGCAGGGATTCCATTTCCATTAATTTCAAGATGAAATCAGAGAAAAATATTTGCCTTAAGCAATCCACAGCTACTGATTGAACTTTAATATCACAGTGCAGTATAATTTCACTGCTCCAGAACATACTAAACGCGTAGGAATACCTAGGCTTTGTCAGCAAGCTGCTTGCCCATTTCTCAACAGAAAAGCATTGGCTTTCATGCAGAATTCAATTTAAAAGCAATGATAAAATATGCAGATGACTACTTCTTAAATGTTTTACAAATTAATTAGTGTGTACTAAATTGTTTGGAGAAGGGGCTTAGAAGATAATGGTGAAAAGATGAAAAGAGCAGCAAGTCCTTTTTAGTAGCTTTTACCCCCTGACCTGAAGCTTACTCTTCAGAAAGGAATTGAATCTAGTGTTCTTCTTATCTCTTCTTTACAGCAGCTGCGTGCAGCGGCGATACTTCACAATACTGTGCCTTGCTTCAGTCAGCCCTGGTATTTCAACAATTAATTCTAAAACTTTGATTACAGCCCTTCATCCTGTTTCTTACTGCAGGTGATGACCAATAATTTTCACTGGGCTCCAGAGCTCCCTGTTCTTGGTGTGTTTAATAATAGGTGCATGTAGTCCGCAGAAATATCTGTGCAATGATTTACACAGAGGCAGCTGATCTTCTGTATCAGTTTACCATCTGAGGCCTGGGCCATAATGCCAGTCCTCAGGTGTGCACACCAAGACAGTCAGGCATCTTAGAAGGATGAGCTATTATCCCGTGAGAAGAAAAATTGCTTGGTTGCTGCACTAGATAAGGTTAAAATCATGAAAGTAGTCTTAACGCGGCATCCTGGCAGTGTATTTTAGTTTAGGGTTGCTTGGTTTTTGTTCTTTTTTTACTTGGAGTAAGTTTCAAACTTTACATTAGTGCAAAAAATGCCTTTCTGCAGCATTTCTAAGCAGAAAATGCATTTGGTCATAGTATTGTTTCCTTGTGTGAACAGAGTAAAGACACAAGGTAGTGTACCTGAATTGCAGACAACTTAAATAGTAATTTATATCCCCAAAATACAGCTGAAGTATTTCTTTTAGACTTCTGCATCAAAGAACATCAGAAAAGGATGTTTTTTATTTGCATATTTCCTTGATTGACTAAATGACTTGTTTTCTCATTAGCATGCCATGCCAGGGTAATGCATTTGATTTGCATTTATTTGCATTAATTATTTTGCTATCAGGATGGTTAATTTGTGGATTTTTTTGATGTTTCATTCCTTTAACACTTTAACGTTAGAATGCCTGCCAATGGAGCTTCACACAGTAAAAGTGAGGCAGCAAAAGAAGTGAGGGAACTGCTGCAGACCCAGCCTAGGGCTGCTGTGTCCTTGAGATATGTGATCTGTGCTTGTCCTGAACAGAAGTCCTCTTATGAAGTCCTGGTGTACTACACATGTGCCATAGGATTGGTGTGTACATGTACAGGAGCCCAACTCACTAGGAGAGCATTGGACTTTTATAAATTAACATTAGCATCCAATTTACAAGGACAAAGCACAACACAGCTATGGTAATCCATCTCATGGGATATTTGCCCTATCCCCTGGGAGAATTTTGCTCAACAAAAAGCTTCAGAAACAAAGCTGTTCCGAAAAATAGATTTTGATTTTTTTCAATTATTTTTTCACTGCCATATTTAAATGATGAGGAATATTTTCAGACATAGCAACAGGAATTTGAGAAAAAACAATTCTTGAATTCAAGCAAATTGCAAATTACTGATTCTGGGGTTAAAAGTACGGTTGACGTTCTGAAGAATACATATTCAATAACAAATTTAATTCTAGTAATACTACTAACTACAATCTTTACGTCTGCCTTCTGTCATGACAGCTGAAGACCTAGCGAAGTACTTGAATTAAAATGCAGGGTAGAGATGGCCTAGAATAACATTAAGTCAAGAGCAAGGTTATTACTGATACATACTTTTAGGGATTATTCTTTGCTCTTTAGAATACCCTTGTACTTATGCTAATGGTTCATATAAAAAAAAAATGCTCTAGCTGTTGACCGTTTCAAATTAAAAGCATTTGGGTTGTACAAGGAATGCTCAGAAAGTAATGCCTCCAGTTTTATTATGCTGGCCCATGGCATCAGAGGTGAATGCTGGTAGTATGGCAGTAGGGTATGAACCTTCCCACCAAGATTCCATTACATTTTGTTGCCATGTAACAGATGGCAGCAGAGGGGCAGTCTGACAGAACAGCATCTAACTTTTAAGTGCATACAAAACAGAAGTGTGAGATTGAATTCAGATGGCCGTGCTGATTTTAATGAGAATGGCATGCAGGCTCTTGTTCAGTGCTGAAGAAAAAGCACAAAATGCATAGCTAATGGTGATGACAATGTTGAAGAATAGTGTTTTGTGGATGAGAATTTGCTCTATCAAATAGTGTAATTCTGTTCTTTGTATCTGTTGTAGTTTCTATGGAAATAAATAGGAAGTGTTGCTTTCAGAGCCAGCTAAGTAAAATATACGAGAAAACATGTCAGGAAATTATTTTCTAGTTCAGATTTTTCAAAATATGCCTTCCTTTGTTTCTTCTCTATTTAGAAGACGTCAAGACTTCTCCAAATAATTAGAAACTGTGACAGTAGACAATATGAAAACAAATGTTGTAAGCATGTAGACAAGTTCATGATGGTATTTGTGGAGATGAGCTCATCACCATCTCATATTAAAATCTTTGTTTAAGAAGTTCCACAGCCCCAAACTAAAATTTTCCCTTGAGGCATAATATTCTACATGTACATGGCATACTTACTGAGAAGAGCATCTCCATTTTCTTTGCATGCTTTAGGTTATAAAATTCTTGCTAGTGCTGTTTTGCAGTGTGCGCATATCAATCAAAAGAAATATTCCCATTATTTTACTAATCATAAATGATCCAGTTTTAGAGGTTATCCTAAAATCATTGAGATCCTCTTATAATATTTGTTGGACCGTGCTTTTGTGGGAGATAGATGTGGGAAATCCTAGGCTTGCAGAAAGCAATGGAAGTTTTGGTACTATGTCCATGGTAAGAGGTCATAACTTAACATTTGTAGTTAAAGACGTTGGTCTTCAGTTTAAAGACCCATATATATATGAGTCAGAATTCACGGCCTTATTCCATTAGTGGATTTCCCAGCCAGCCAGTGGTTGCATTTTAACATCCTCACTTGTTAAAAAGCATAGCAGTTCAAGTTGTAGTTAAAAAACAGCTATGGTTATTTTAAGGGCATCTTTATGTTTACTCTTTTCACAGATTACTGTTGCTTGTTTTTTTTTACAGCCACTTAACACAATGAGACATTCTAAGTGGGGAAGGCACAGAATGCTGCCTTCCAGAACGTTTGTTGGTTCGGAACAACTTGCCAGAAAGTATTAAATGCACCAAAAAAGTTACGAGTAATCACTGTTGTGCACATTACTCTGTTGTTACTACCTCATCTTGGCTTGGCACAAATCCCATTTCTAAACTCTGGCATGCATTTTTAGCACAAAGTGCTTTTTAAAAGAGCTGTGGAAGTTTTCTGCCTGTTGTACAGTATACACATGTACAATATGTATTTAACTGTTTTGTGCAAGGTATTTGATTTCCCCAGATGTTCTGCTGGGAAATGCTGGAATAGAGGAACGGGTCTTTGTAGTAAGACAAAAAATCTCACAAGTGTGTAAATATAAGTATATTTTGGCGCATTTCTGAAAAATTGTTTGAAAAAGTATATACTTTTTTTTCTAATAAAAGTGTTCCCTCAGTTAATAGAAGCAGTAGCTGTTAGCACTGTAGTTTAAGCATTTTTCTGACTTTGAAATCACTGCATACAAATGAGATCTTTTTACCTAAGTGATTTTCAGCATTCACAACTGGGTTTGCTTGCTCTATTGTCAAATGTAGTATTTTCTTCCTCTTTTCACTCTTTGTCACTGAGAAGCCTATGCAAGACTGAGAAGAATTATTATTGTCATTCCTGTGCAGCAACAGAGAGATTGTTTATTAAATTCTAATTATAGAACATGTAGATTACAGCAGTAAAAACCCATTGTTTTCCCAAAGCAACCTAAATTGCATGGGAGAGATAATGTGGCCTGAAGGACTCTTATTACTGATGCTTAAGAGAGAGAAGCAGAAAATACCAGGTTAAAATCTCTTTTCTTAAGCATTAAATATATTAACTTCGAACTTCTCTCAGACACAGTATGTAGTGAAGCTTAGGCTGTAATTTTTAGAATTCAACAATGTTATATTGAAGTGCTTATGTATAAGAGCAGAAGAATGCTTTAACAAAAAAGTAAGGGTTGCTCTTAAGCGGGTAAAAATTATCAGCTAGGAAAGCTTGCAAAATGCTTGCAGCAATAATTTAGTCAGTGCAGACATCCTTTTATAGATTGAGTGCCTATAAACAAACCAAGATTGATTGTCGCAAACAAGTTATTTGCAACACTGATTTGCATTTATTCAAATAATTTTGTGTAAGTATAATTTGCTTGTGGATCATTTTTTACAAAGTCCGTGCTGGTATCTGATACTTAGCTTTTACATTTTGAGCTGGATTAGTCAGTAGTGACTGATCACAGAAGTTTCACATCATTTTCTACTGTCTTGTAGACCATTGTCCCCTGTGTTGGCAGCAAAAAAAAGTGGAGTTTTGTTACCTTTGGGTAACATAATTAATACCAAAGTTATCCCAAAGTGCACCAGTACACCTGCTGTAAATGTCATACTATTAGCCCATAAAACATTTTTAAAGTAGCAAAGGGCCATAGTTTTAAAGAGATGTTAACTCTTTGTTTGCAAGGATAGGGAAGATAACCTGATAGATTAGAGCTACTCTCATTCTTCTGCTTTTTTTTCTGGTGTTTTTTTTAATTTGCCTTTATTTGTGGGATTCCCTCATGACCAGATAGACAAACCGTTTGTCATGTTTTCTTGAGATTGTAGCTCAGTTTTCAAATATTAAGTCTTCTAGAATCAATGTATTAAAATTATAATGAATCGTGGATAATAACCACAGATCTAGTAAAACATTTTTAGGCTTCTGGAACCACACAATAAAACCAAACATAAGACTCTTCCTTCTCTGCTCACTTGAATCTGTCCTGGTTGTTATAATATTTGCAGTCCTAGATTGCACAAAAAGATAATATTTGGCATTCTCTTGCTGTTACAAAGAGCAGTAAGGATAGGAAAGTATTAAAATATGAAAGCAATCGTCATGTCATTTAGTCAGTGTCACTTTTGGCAAGCTGGAGGTAAGGATGATTTGGCACACGTTTATATTTACAGGTAACTAATAATGCCCTTTCTATTTGGATAGCTGGGCCATAATTTTCCTGATAATTCTGTTTTGAATAAATTTTTAGAGTAGATTACTTCCTTTGTGCTTCTAATTCTAAGTGTCAATTACATCTTTGGCAAATTATTCAGGATATACTTCTAGGTGAAATACCAGTAAGAAAGCACTTGAAAACAGGTAAATGAAATAACTGCTCCTGGACATGTTACATCAATGGAAAGACACCGGCCCATCCAAAATATAAAACTGAAATTAGCCTCCACATCTCAGAAGCAGAGCTCAAAGAAAGACAAGCTATCTGTTATTAAACCAAGCAACATAGCTGGCAAAAGCAGATATGCTTTTGAAATGCATAACAGAGGAAGAAGTGTGTGTCGTCAGTTTTCCTGCTTCATTCCAACAGTTATCAGTTGGCCGAACTGATCTTCTCCATATGGACCTTTTCTTGTTTACAGAACCCAACAAAGTCATAGCTGTGGCCCAAAGCAGTCCAGGTGTAGTGACAGTAGTGGATCTGGCTGGGCAGTGGTGCCTTTCCCCACAGCAGCCCATAGTGTGCTGTGTAATGCACTTGTAGTTAGGACAGAGTTGATACCGCACTTATGTTTTGCTTATTTCTGGGCAGTGCTAGCACAGCACCCTGAAAGCCAGGAGGACAGGGATTGGCAAGGTGGAGAGGGGACACTGCCAGGGCAGGTGACCTAAACCAACCTAGGGATATTCCATACCGTATGATGTTACACTTAGCAATAATATCTGGAATAGGGAAAGGAGAACGCGGGGCTTTTGTTATGAAAATACCTTTCCTCTTAGACAGCTGCTATACTTACTAAGGTCCTGCTTCCCAAGATGTGGCAAAATATTGCTTGCTGATGGGAAGTAGAGAATAATTCTTTTCTCTCTCTGCTTCCACATCACCTTTGTTTTTTCTCTTGCTCCTTTATTCCCCTTTATTTCAATTGTCCTTATCTCGACCTGTGAGTCTTTCTTTTTTTTTTCATCGTATTCTCACTCTATGATGAGGGGAAGTGAAAGAACAATGTGGTGGAGTTTATTTGGCCATCACTGTGAAACACTACTTGACTTCATTTATGCCATTTTCACCTGACACCTTTCCTGGCTTGAAGAAGCCTCAAGAACCCCAACAGAGTAAATAACCCTTTATATGCTATGAGACTTGCCAGTCATGATCAACTGTACTGTGACTCTCCTTAATGCTGACATTAGATCTTGTTGGAAGAATTGCCATTTGAGGCCGTGCAAAAACACCCAGTCTCTTCTCCAGTCTTTGCCTAACTGTTCATGTAGTTTCACCTTCCAAACTGCCAAGTGCTTTCTGAGTTTAATAGAAATTAGAGATTCTTTTGTCCCACTTTTCTCTTTGAGGGATGGGGGAATGCCTGGGTGCGTCTCATTCTTCTCCCAATTCAATTCTCCTCGTTTTCTGATTAGCATTCTCAATGAAGAAGATAACTTATACCCAGCTTAACTCAAAACCCTGAAAGAACTAGGTGAGTCCCTAGCCTTGACTTCTTCCTGAATTTTTTTGAGACACTCTTGGGGCTTCTTACACTATAAATAAGGATATATTTTCAGATAGCTATCCGTTAATCAAAGCAAATGAACTGTATGGCTCTTTTGCCTATAGCAGTGTTCTTTTAGGAGCTGGTAACCAAACACAACTTAAACTTCCCACCCACATGGTGGCCAAATCCACCTTGACAAGTAAACTAACTTTCTTTTTTTTACATTTTGTGTGTTTGTTTTTTTCCTAAACCACCTACTTCTGTAGTTGAGGTTATTTTTTACTGCTGGTGATGGGAGGGATCTTTCTTTTTATACAGACAACACCAATTCTTGGAGACTGCTACCAAATCTATGATATCTTAGAAAAAACAGTTGTCTCAGTGTGCTGCCTGTCCAAGTGAATGTAGCCAGCTTCAGTGCAGTTCCTGAGGTGAGAACAGTGTGAACTCATGCAGAATATATGGAACTGCTGGGAAATTTTTTTTCCCTGACAGTTACTCCACTGATAACTAGAGCTTTCTGCAAGCCTATGCTTGATGCTACACTGAACAGTTCAAGCCTTGGTTAAGAGTTTCTGCATTTCATAAAAATTACCAATACCCACACACAGGTAAATACAAATGTACACTGATTACTGGCTCGAATTCCCTTTAGCATCAATTTACATGGAATGAGACGTTACCAGCAACTGGCTTCTCCTGGATATAAAGTCCATATGCACATTCACATCTCACCCACCTTCCACATTTTCTCCACATCCTTCCAAAATGCTGCTGGGATGGGGACCATACAGCTGAGAGACAGCTGCAAGGGCCATTGAATTCCTCCCAGAGGGGAAAATGTATCTCATTTTCATTATCAGATACAATCTTGGACTGCACCCATAGATTGTGTGTGTTGAAAAACTGCTTGCTGGTAATACTTTTTAATTTAAGAGTGAACATCTCATTCAAAAAAGAGTTCATTCTACACTTGCTGCTTCCTGGCTCTCCTTTCTTCCAAGAATGCAATCTGCATACTGCGGCACTTGCTGTGTCTGTGTCAGAGACCTGGAGGTGGTGTGGTGGTGGGGACTGTTACATAAAATCCTACAGAAACTTGCAGTAGCAATGTGGTCTCACTTAGGAAGAAAACTGTGCTGTGAATGTATTTTGGAGAGTGTATTTCAGATGGGAATACCGTAAAAATGCATAAATTACTTGCTGGATATAGCATTTTTGGAACTGTGTTGTTAAGAAAGGTTAGATAGGGCGTTCTGCTGTATCCTTTATGTCATTTAAATGGCTTTATATTTGTCAACGCAGTTGTCAATAAAATTTCATTGCAGCATTTCTTTTTATCACTTGCAGGTTTATGGGGCTACTTGAGTTTTTATTTTATTTGGTAAATCATTAACTATAATGAGAGACTGTTCTATTATAATATAAAAAGGTACTATCCTGTGGATTCCTCATTCTAAGAGCAGTTCTGCCAGGCCAAACCTACTCCTTGCATCCACTGAACTGAGTAATTGCATCTGCTTGCGTTGGAAATAAAGAATTACATAGGAAAACAGAAGTAATTGTGCAGAGATTTATAAAGCACAGTACCAAAGCAATGGTACCGGGCTGAATACTTATTTATTTCATAGAATTACAGAATTGGAAGTGACGAGCCATCCAGTCCAAGCCCTCTGCAATGGACGGGGACACCTACAGCTAGATCAGGTGCTCACAGCCCCATCCAGCCTGACCTTGGGTGTCTCCAGGGATGGGGCATCCATCTCCTCTCTGGGCAACCTGCTCCAGTGCCTCACCACCTTTATTGTAAAGAACTTTTTCTTTATATCCAATCTAAATATCCACACCTTTAGTTTAAAATCGTTTCCCCTTGTCCTATCAAATTTTACTTCATTGATTTATTGTTGGACGTTTCTTAAGCAGTGAGAGAAGAAACTTATTATAAGAGTAGGTAGTGTTGACCTTTTAGTGCCCATGCTGCAGATGTATTTTTTTCTCTTGAATTAGGTGGAAACAGCGACCGATTCAGATACTGAGAGCAGAGGCCTGCGGGAATACCACTCTGTTGGAATACAAGTGGAAGATGAAAAACGGTAATTCAAGTGCACACAGAAATCTGTAATCTTTCATAAAAGTACATTTGTAAACAGTGTTAATAACAAACATCTGGCAAATGCTGCCTCTAAATAATTCAGAAAGCCAGACTTCTTATGTGCATGCTGGTCGTTTGGCAGAATTTGTAGAGAATACGTAATATTTGTTGAATATTTAGTTAATTTTACTGTTTCTAATTGTAGCAAAGGAAGTGAAAGTTTTAAATTAAACTGGTGGGTTAATACCCCTTCATATTTTCAGAAAAAAAAAATACAAAGAGATGTACATTGGGATCTTGTGCTGATTTAGGCTTTCTCAGTCCTTCTAACAGTGGTTAGGATGTAACCTGTGGTAACTATCATAAACTGGAATCAGCTTTCCACTTGTTCAAACCTGTCAGCCAATGTACCAGCACACCAGTTATCCCTGGCAGGCACTGCCTGTTAAGCACCAGCCTGGGACCATTACCTCATTTCACGGCAGCTGTCAGATAGTATTTGACTGCTAATTGCCTTTTACCATCATTGACTAGAAGTAATTTGAAACAATAGGTCTAGATGTGAAAAGATTTCACAAATAATTGTCCTTTGTCTATCTAACTTTTTAAAGTAAATCTTTTCTAAAATGTTTTTTGTGGTATACTGCAATAAAAAATTTAACGTTTAATTGTTGTCCTATGGGGTAAGTAAAAAAAAATAAACAAAACAACTCTTAAACCTGCTGCTAATATTTTTCTTTTTTTTTTTCAAAGAATTCTCAAAAGTCTTAGCAGATTTTCAGATTTTATCAAATTACAATCATTAATATTTGAGTTTCTTATACATTTATTTAACAGTCTTCCACCAGGAGATGCAACCCTGCAGTTCTGCTAGTTATTTCCAGATCATTTAGTGGTGATACATGGTATTTTGTAGTATGAGAATAATGTAATATGAGAATAAATCAATATTTGCTTCCAGAGGTAATTTAAATGATTTTCTTTTGTATCTTTGCTGAGATCAATGATGCCACAATGCATTTTGTTTTTCCTCTTTGTTGTTAACCTCTGTCTTCTTTTAGTGAGATGTGCACAAAGAAAAAACTATTTAGCATAAAGGAGAAGGATAGAACTAGAACCCCTTCACTGAAGTACTATTCTGCAACCCTATACCATCATATATTCATTTGTGTTATTTAACCTGTTTTCTTTCTTCCCATTTCACCAAGCCATGGACGATTTAAGCGCTCAAACAGTGTGACAGCAGCTGTCCAGGCTGACCTGGAGCTGGAGGGCTTCCCAGGACACATCACCATGGAGGACAAGGGACTTCAGTTTGGCTCATCCTTCCAGCAGCACTCGGAGCCCAGCACCCCCACCCAATACAGTGCAGTGAGAACTGTACGGACACAGGGACTGTTCAGTTACAGAGAAGATTACAGGGCCCCAGTTGACACCTCAAACCTTCCACCACCAGAGCCCTGGCTGGAGCCAGCCATTGAGACAGTAGAGACTGGTCGGATGTCTCCTTGTCGACGGGACGGTTCTTGGTTTATGAAGTTGCTACATACTGAAACTAAGAGAATGGAGGGATGGTGTAAGGAAATGGAAAGAGAGGCAGAAGAAAACGATCTTTCTGAGGAAAGTAAGAACATTTTGCTGTCTTTTCTTTCCGATGTTGGCTAATACCTGCTAGGATATATTGATGGTGTGTGGTTTTGCCTTACTTTCTGCAGTACCAAAGATGTTCTACAGAACTATTTGATGTGGGCACTCTTGCAGCTGATTGTGCAAGCTGGCCTTTGACAGGGTGGGTCTTCAGGGTTGTAACTGAGGAGCCAATAGCATCAAGTACAGGATCAAAGCCTGATATGCCTTAAGTAGGAAAAGATCTCCATCCATAGCTCCAACTCTGGTACATTCTTCCCACTCACTTCTATGTTTCTTGTGCTTGAACCTTTGCCAGAACAGAAAAGTTTGTCTTGTGCTAACCGTTTTTTGGGTTTTGCTTTTTTGCCATTTTTCCTGAATCCTGAGAATCTGCCTCTTATTTTGAAGTCATTTTAAACATCTTTTAATTCCTTTATAGGCACCTGAGCAGAACATATCATAAAGGGACAGTTAGAAGAAGATAGAAGGGTAGGCAAGAACAATAGTTAAAGCACTTCAACAATCTCAAATAGTTCGGTAGCTTTTTCTTATTATAATTTTGTCAAGAGTCATTATTATTCTCTCACTTCTTGTGGACACCTTAAAAGAAGTGATGGGAAAAAATGAAAAATAATGTAGACTATTTTGGAACAAGATCCAAGCCAGCACTAATGATGGTAATATATCAAAGTGGTCCTAGCACTCAGTAGCCAGCTCCCTGTGATTCCCTCTGAGGTCAATTATCCTTGTTCTCCAGTCTTAGTTTTATAAATATTTCAATCCCTGCCAATCTGAATTATTGTCTCAGCTCCGATTTTCTCAAATCACAAATTAGTTCATATTAAGTTTTCTTACTAGCATCTTTTTCCACAGTCACAAATCTCCTACATAGTCTCTGAATATACTTTTCTGATTGTCCTTTCTCCCCCTCGATGAGCTCTTGCATATGATCTGCCCCCAAGTCTTGGGCCTTTGTCATCGTTTTCACTGTGGCAGATACAAGCTGAGAGTTCTCTCTCTTTGCGTTGATAATGTGAAGACTTTAATACCCTCTTAGGTGCTGTTTAAGTACTAACAATAAAATATTTTGCTTTGTTTAGCATGTGTTAGGATTTCCAAAACTACTTTCATTGCAGTTATTTTTTAATGCTTAGTTTTACCATATAAACTTATTTTTCTATCCCCAAAATCTTTGCGTTGCTAAACGCTCTGTCATCAGTAAGTGTCCCAAAGCACCAGCTTGCAGTGTTGGGAACATCAGTGTTTGCTATCAGAAGCAGAATTTTGAAGAGCAAAAGTTCAGTTTCTTTGGAAAAAGTAAAACAATTATTGAGATTTGCAGTTAACCCACTTCTTTCCCTAGGAAGCCAGTCAGCTGTCTTCAGGCAAGGTTGGATCTTTGCTACCTCTTTTCTTTCCAAGCTCTTCCTCACGCACAGCCACAGTTAAATCTGCAATCACATGAAGTGAGCAGTGAAAATACTCTTGTGTCAGTACTTCTTCCTTTCAGAGGAAACAAGACAGAGTATCAGGATTTTATGTTTCCTTACTTGCAGAGTGATTCTGTAAGAGAAAAAGGAAGGGAAGTTCCTGGATATAGAGATACTGAAACAATTGAGATGGACTCTTGCAATTCCCTTTTTAACCTAACAAAGACAAGTTAATTATCCATGCTTAGGAAAATACTCTAACCTCCCTTATAGGTTAAATAAATTACTACAAAAGAGGTCTATAGCATAAATGAAGTCAGAGGCTTATCTTCAGTTGGATGTCAAATGTGACAAACTCCTGCTTTTTCATCATATATACTTATTTCAAGGGATCTTCCTCAAATAATTTCCAAATCTTTGGAACAGTATCCCTTCACTTAATATAACATAAAATAAATGGAAATTATCAAAGAATTATTTTCACTGAGGGAACAGTCTTCACAGCATTTTAAAGTTTTTGCATGAATAACTGCTTTACTCTTGAGCCTCTCACATAATTTGTATACCCAGTTTGAGCTACAGAAGTTGGAAGGTATGTATCCACAAGAACTAAAGTCTAATGATATCCCAGCATGAAATATATTTTGACATATTTATGCATTTCACAGTTCTCTGAAGAAAATGTTCACAAATGCAGGAGCCAGAAGCAACTAAATATGTTTTTCCATCTTCCAGCAGCAGCTACTATTCCCATAACACTTGACAGCAAAGTTTGCACATTCAAACTGTCACTGTTAATGCTGAATTGTTCTTTTTATTGGTCAGGGTATACTAATTGTACCTGGAGAACAAAGGTAGCCTTGCATCTTCTACTAGAAGGCTGTCTTTATGCTACTGCTTCAATTTTGTTTTAATCAAGGGAAGAGTTAAAATCGAACTGTATTTTAGAAAACAATTTCATTTTCTGTGTTAGCACAATAGCCCTGAGATCACAGAAAGCTGTCTGATTGCTCTATTGATTTTTTTCTTTCACTGTAGCTTTTCTCCCATAATGTTGTTCTAAGATCTTCACCCATCAGATCTAGGAAAGGGAGAAGATAATCACTGCAACAAAAATAATCTTACCTCTCACGCTTTCTTTCTGCAGATGTTATTTTTTTTATTTGGTCAGTTGCCACGAATCATATTCTGGAGTTTCTGTGAAGTTCATTTATTGTCTGTGTGAGCAGTTATTTGTGTTCTCAGCCTTTATGAGAATACATATATATATATAAAATATATACATGGCTGGAAGTGTTCCCAGGTGTAAGCATGTGATTGTTCGCACCGGCAGGGTGCCTTCCAGCAAAAATATGTGTTTCTCTGGGGTGCTGACTGGAGTTGCAGTTTTACACCCTGAAAATTGTATTTGGCTACTGCTGGTGTGTAGGTGATGACAAGAAAAACACTCCCAGTTATCACAGCGCCGTTGAAGACGCAGAGGGCCAGGACTCTGCAACCTGAGCCCAACTTTCCAGAGCTGTGTGGTGGGAGCAAGGGGCTTTGCACAGGAAGGCAGAGACCCCGTGAACCCATAGGGGAGCTGTGGGGTCAGGTGCGATGTGGCACAGGGAAGCAGAGGGCATCCTGGGCTCTCAGATGCCAAAGATTTTTCTACTGAAATGTTTCAGTATACATATCAAATGGAGCACCCCCCAGACTTTATTTCCATGTCAAAATCCTAAGATAACACAGTGTAAAAAAATTTTCCTTTGTTAGAACAGAGCCTTTAAGCCTGGTATAAATCACACCAGTAGAAAAAGTCTTTTTCTAACATCACTGTTAGGAGCTTTGCTGACACAGCTATGCCCTGTTGAAGTAAAGGGATCTCTGGTGTATCAGGCATTAGAGAGAGCTCAAAATACCACCTTTCTCTCCCCTTACCCCTTCATTTTAGGGATGCTGGATTTTTCCTTGCTAATCCTCCAGACAAAATTTCCAAACTTCTGCAAGGGATTCAGTAACGCAGAAGAGTTGTAACAGAAACAGTAAAGTTAAATCTCTCATATTTTGGAGAAAAGAAACCTCACAACCAATTTACTTTAGTACATTTTTCAGTTAATCATCCATAAAAGCTTTTTTAGGTATTTGACCAAATATAGGTTATCCTTTAACCAAAGAGAAATTACTGACATAAATTCCTAATGCTTCTCACAACTCTACCCTTCAGGAACAATTGAAATTGACATTTGGAGTGTTGGAAATGGACTACAGGATGTCTTAATTTTCCTGAAATTAGTGTTAAAGTCAAGAAAAGGAGAGTCCCACAGTGAGGAATCCAAGAGTTTCTCCTAGCATGAATATTGTTGTGCTCCAGTTTTCCCCACTCTGAACTCCATTTAGGTAAAAAGTGAACATACACAGTCTCACAGTTCACAAGGATCCCATTGCCCTTCCTCCTCTCTGGAACAATGCTGATTGGTAGCTGTGCTGTTCTAAAATGTCATCCCACTCTAAACATAGCCTACCTGCTATGTTGACAGGGAAAAAGACACATCTTTAGGACAGATTTAGGTTTAGACAAATATAGATCCACAGATTGAACAAACATTCTGGTTTACATGTTCTGCTTTGAATTAGGGTAATGACCTAAATGACAGCTTAAATACATGTGCAGGCATACTTCTTCAGATTGTGTATGGCATGCACACAAGCATAGGAAAAAAAAAAAAAAAGCAATCAAAAGAAATGAAAATGTGAAACTAAGGCACATCATTTAAATAACACTATGAATGCCAGAAGCAGATTGATTGTCAATAGTTTCTCATTGCTTGTACAGCAGTGCCATAACTGTGCAAAGCTTTTAACCTGTCAAAAATAGAGTTATAGCATCACACTGCGATCTTGGTCTCATCAGCATAGGCCTAACTTTTCACCCCCTGCATTTGTGATGTGAAACAGTATTCAATTCTAGGTTCTTGGAGTGTTCCTCGGAAGATGCAATGCGTGTAAATAGATATTATTTGCAATACTTCATGAAATATGTGTATTGCTGGAGAAAACATGTCATTGTGTTAATTGTCCATGCTGTTTACAGAGAACTTGCACAATCTTTATCAAGAGTATAAATCCTAGTCTGTATCTCCTGTAGTCACAGTCAGAGTTTCATACGTCTTTAGAATAAAAGCCATACATACAGGACCACACAGCAAAAACAGAATGTTGCACATGCATCAGGGAGCAGAATTAAGGTTATGTTACTCCTTCTTGAATTTTAACTAAATATAACAGTATCTTAATGGTGGGGAGGTATATGAATTGTATTAAGATTTTGTATATTTGTGAATGGTGATTGATTTTATCGTCATTTATTTACAAGCAGAATCTTCTAAGCATCACCAAACATCTCAGTCTCCCCAGTCTCTAACATTCATCATTCTTTCATGGAGATAATCAATCTGCACTCATCAGAATAATTCCCCAATGCATGAAATTAATGACAAGGCTTGGGCTGTCTATTAATATTGTGCTAAAGATTATGAATTGAAGTGTTTTAATACTTTAATTTAATTACAGCAAAGCAGAGTAGCATGAATATGAGAGATTCTAACTTCTGTGTTTTATTAAGTCTGTCTTACTTATTGAAATGGAAATAGAGTTAGATCTTTAGCAAATGGTAGGCCTGTAATACATGTGTATTCACTGCTATTTAGAGCCTTTTTGAAAGGCTGCTCACCAGTGCTGTAGGTTCCTTCATAGCAAACCTTATTCCTGGCAGCAAGGCCCTAGTTTTGCAAGTTAGTTAAACTCGCTGTCTGTACAGTAGCTCTGGCAGTCCTCTCCTCAAGCACAGTGAGGAACCTCTGTGCTTCAGGAGACAGCCATCACCCAGACTTGCTAGGAATCTTCAGCATACGGTTTGACATGGTGCCACACAGAGATGGCCCAGAAGCAGTGTCTGACGTCTCAAATGGAGGTTGTCACACCAAAACGCTTCACAGCCAGTGCCTGAGTCTTGTCTGGCCTGCCTGGGCTTTAAATCACAGGTGCCTGTTAGATCTTCGTGATAATGAAGGTCAAGCAAATGTTCGTTTAATTTGGGGTTTGGAGTAACTGTGAGATTCACTAGGAAATATCAGTCAGATCTACATTCTGTCAAGTTTCTGTGGTAGGGCCGAAACCGATGCCTTTTTTTATCAGGCTACGTTCTTGAGCTGTGAGCTACAAATTCAATGGAGAAAGCTAAAACTGAGCTGTATTCCCTGTGAGACAAGCACTACAACCCTCACCCTATAGAACTGTGATGTTGGTAGTCGAATAGAGTGTGGAACATTCAGGAAGCCAATGCCAGGGACCAGCTGTGACAAAATTCCTCACCTCGGGAAGGAAGGGATCCTGACCCCCATCCTGATAGTTTGTCCTAAGTCCTGTGCTACAGAGCATCCAGGGACAAGGGACGTACAGACCTGGGTGACGCATCTTTGCCTTTGTTAAAAGTTCTGACAAACAGTGAAAGCAATTTGTTTCAGATCAAATGAAACGGTTCTTTATTTACATTTCTATGTGTTTGCTCGGGTTTTAAGCACCCAGAACATTGCTTTTCCTAAGCCAATAACTCCATAGAGGAAAGTTGAAGGGTCTGGTGATCAAAAACCCCAAACCAATTAAAATGTTATATTTCATTTGGCCAACCGAACATAAACAAAACCCCAGTGAATTACTCGTGCAGCCGTGAAACACTTAACCCCTTCAGAAATGGGTAGCACAAGGGACGGATGAATTATGCATATTGCTGTTTAATTTAGTATTGTGGCACAGCTGTAAAGTGTTTGTCTAACAGAAAGCAAAATAGAGTTTGAGAGCCACAGCTCTACAAATTTATCTATGCTTTTAAGGTTATGAAATATGTATGCATTTACAGAAACTGAGGCTTAAACTTTCAGATTCTCTCGGCAAGCGTTGAATGTTTTCTATATTAAATGCTGCAGTTCAGTTCTGCTGTGCTACTGTAGTTTCATTCGACCCTAGGCATCTTGTATTAATTATCAAGTTGGTTCCTGGAAATGATG
Organism: Oreortyx pictus; assembly: GCA_036925125.1. Lineage (NCBI taxonomy): Eukaryota > Metazoa > Chordata > Aves > Galliformes > Odontophoridae > Oreortyx > Oreortyx pictus. The sequence goes on along the minus strand of JAUPFR010000002.1, from coordinate 87,441,445 downwards.
AGGATGTTTAAATTAAAAAATGTATGAGCATTTACTGTGTCACCCCTACGCCCACCTTTCTTTACCTTTGCCCTAAATATTATGTAAAGATCTGGACATTTTCCAGAAATCTCAATCTTCCACTAAGACCTCAGTTTACCATGCTTTTTAAAATATTGTTTTTGCAGCATAGAGAAGTGCAGTTTGGTGAGGAATGTGTACTGTATATTATTTATCCCATAAAAATGTGGCAGTCCAAGAGGAGCTGGTTTTCTCAGGGTAAGCCAGTTCTGTCAGGTGCTCTAGTCAATAGAAACAGGCATCTTTAGGAAGAGATCCATCTCATCTTAAAATAAGTGCCTAAACATGAGCAAGCTGATGAGCTGTCTCTTTCATAGAGCATAGAGAAATTTTTATTTAGACAGATGATTTTTGGAAGCAAAGTCAAGTAAAATGATTTTTGGTCTCTTCTGTCAGTGTTTCTGCACACTGTAATTGTCAAATACACAAACAGTAGGGAAAGTCCAACAAACCATGAGGATTTCAACAGTTCAACAAAGTCCTGGAACACATGCTTGTGTCCCCCTCGCGTCTTAAGCTCCCATGCTTAGGTCTTCATGTATTTTCCAACCTGCAACTCCTAATGCCTCCTACCACATAATGCCTTAGAGTCATGATTCCTCTAAAGATCTTATCATTATGGTAGGAGCATCTTACATTATATTTTAACATGTTAGCCTTTCTCTACAGTACAGCCAGATTAAAGAGACTTCGTCCAGGGATCATCCACAATGATAGAAGCCATTTTTGACTGCAGAGTTGGAAAATATAAAGTAAGGTACATTTAAAGCTCCCTTTGACATCGGAGGAAACGGGCACCCACCTGCTTCTTGAGGCAAGATTATTTCAACAGCTCTCAATTTACAAAAGCAAGTCTAGTTCCAGCTTCCACTGGGCTTTTATTCGTATCCATAATACATGTAGAAAATGTCATCGTGGGTTCAGATAAATAAAGCATTACTTGGGTTCTTAACAGAACAGTATGCAATGGCAGTAAGGTTTGTTTCAGCACCTATGTAAAGAAAATTTAATTCATTATTCATATCATCTGAAAAATAAAATGACGATGTTGAAGGAACAAAACAAATGGTGTTCCTGGATCAAGTCTGTAATGTTACTTTTGTTAATTGTGCCTGGTGGTGCATAAGTCTAGAAAAGCTGATAGACTGTTAAGTTTGGTGATAATGTACTAGTCTCAGCATCAGTAGTCCTTCTGAGTTATTTGTGGGTAAGTGTCTTTTGTCAGGTCAGAATTGATGCATTTTCTAAAACAATAAACAAATCTATAAATAAACAGATGAAAATCAGGGTGATAATGCTTATCACTGAGCTTTTTTTCAAGAAAATATTATTTACATTGGAATTCAAGATCATTCTCAAAACTATATGTCCATGTGCCTACTTCAGGAAGATGTCTGTTTCCTTTTTTTCCTACTTTCTTACGCAAACAGTCTTGGTTTTTCTATGATACTAATATATCATTTACCGTTTACAAAAGGTAAGGTGCCATGGAGCTTTCCTATATCTCTATCTCTTAAAAAATATTTTATGTGTATGATAGGAAGCAACAAAATATTTACTTCCACTACAAACTAAGCTGTAATTTCAGCTACATATTCTTTGAGATAGCATTTCCGTTTACTACCAAAACATCTATTGACAACAGCTTCTCTTATGCTTAGTTCTAGGCAAGATCCGAAGTGCTGTTGGAAGTGCTCAGCTCCTCATGTCTCAGAAATTCCAGCAATTTTATTGGCTCTGTCAGCAAAATCTGGTAAGTCACCATGTCTGGCCATTCTTGAAGAGTTTATGACTACTCATACCTAATATCCCACAACATTTAACTGTAAATTGTAGAACTGAATATTTTTACTTCAAAGGTAAAAACAAAAAATGTAGTGTGTGCACATGGGAGCATTCTTGTTTTCTTGTCTCACATTTGTCTTGCTGCTCCTTTTTTTTTTTTTTCGACTTAATCTCTAAGTATAGCATTAGTACATTCTTTAGCAAAGTAAGTGTAATTTTAGACTAGCTGGGTTTTGTCTTTTCTTTTTTGCTGTTCTTATTGAAGAAAAAAAATTAGAAGGGAACAAATACAAGTTCTCTTAGATATAATATTATGGCTTACTTTTGTAATATCCAAAAATAGTAGCTCTTTCTGGTAAGAAAGGAGACATTTTTCAAATTACAGTAAGCAGAGAATAGTAAGACATGATGCAGCTCTCTACCTACCTGAAGAAGGGACTGATCTTGGAAATGAGAACATAGATAGTGTTCATAAAATTGGGTTTCATAATTTGCATTGCCAATTACATATGAGATGTCCTAGGGCGAAAGGAACAGATGCAGTATATTACTTGTAGGAGTTGCTGCTATTGTTCTGGAAGTTCATTAGACACTAATTTGATTCGAAATGTTATCTTCGTTAATATGACAGCAGCCATCAGTGATATAAACGTTGTGGCAAGATGATACTAAGCAATAGAAGAACATAATGCTTCTAGCTAAGTCTAATGGTACAACACCTACAATCTCTGACTCTACTTGAAAATCAAGCCTAACTTTTGACTGTCCCTATCTCATATGTTAAAGTGCTGAATTTTGCTGCACACGTTACAGCAGATGTAAGCTATATTAACTAGTTAGCTCGTCGCAGCCAAAGGGTTGTGATCAACAGTTCTGTGTCTGGGTGAAGGCCGGTCATGAGTGGTGTCCCCCAAGGGTCAGTCCTGGGACCAGTGCTCTTCAACATCTTTATCAATGACATGGATGATGGAATCAAGTGCATCCTCAGCAAGTTTGCAGATGACAGCAAGCTGAGCAGTGCAGTCAATATACTGATGGCAGGGGAAGCCATTCAGGGGGACCTGGACAAGTAGAAGAGGTTCAACAAGGCCAAGTGCAAGGTGTTGCACTTGGACAGGGGCAATCTCAGGTTTTTATACTGACTGGGGGAAGAATTCCTGGAGAAGGCCATGTGGAGAAGGACTTGGGGGTCCTGGTGAATGAGAAGATGGACATGGGCCAGCAGTGCGTGTTTGCAGCCAGGAGGGCCAACTATATCCCGGGCTGCATTAAAAAAGGGGTGGCCAGCAGGGAGAGGGAGGTGACTGTCCCCCTCTACTCAGCTCTTGTGAGGCCCCATCTGGAGTACTGCATCCAGGCCTGGGGCCCCCAGCACAAGAAAGACACAGGGAGAACGGGTCCAGGGGAGGGCCACTGAAATGATCAGAGAGCTGGAACACCTCTCCTATGAGAAAGGTTGAGGGAACTGCGCTTGTATAGTTTGGAGAAGAGAAGGTTCTGGGGAGACCTCATTGTGGCCTTCCAATACTTCAAGGGAGCAAATAAACAGGAGAGGGAATGATTCTTTACATGGGTTGATAGTGATAGGACAAGGGGTTATGTTTTTTTAGGACAAGGGAGTATGGTTTTTCACTCAGAGGGTGGTGATGCACTGGAACAGGCTGCCCAGAGAGGTTGTGGGTGCCTCATCCCTGGGGGCATTGAAGGCAAGGCTGGATGTGGCTCTGGGCAGCCTGGTCTAGGGGTCGGTGACCCTGCCCACAGCAGGGGGTGTTGAAACTAGATGATCTTTGAGGTCCTTTTCAACCCAGGCCATTCTATGATTTTATCTTCTATATTTCTGATTAGACATGTCTCCTTATTTGCCAGTATTACAGTTTTTTAAGGCAGAAGTCATTCTGCAGAGACCTATGTGCTGTTTTCCATTCATAACATTACATATCTAGCATTCCTGAAACTGTAATCAAGTACTTAGAGTCATGCCAAGCATGTCCTATCTTCTGATAGAAAAGGGTAAGATATATAGTCCTAATTACAAAAGAATCCAATTATCCACTTCAAAGAGTCTGTCAAAACAAGCATTCTAATAGCTCTTAGAGAATGACAGAGGAAATACGCAAAGTCAGGCAAGCAGGAGGTGACCAAGTTTGTAATATCAAATATATAATGTGTGCTACTATTTGTTCATTTGTTTGATAGTGAAGGAAGGAAATCTTCATCAAACTCTAAAAGTTTCATACTGTAAATTTCAGACTGCCCTCCATTACCTGTTTGATTAAGCTATGCAAAATAAGATTTGGAGAGCCTAACCTCCCCTCCACTTCCCTTTTTCTTCAGAAATTGTGCCTGAGAGCATTACTGCAATAACAAGTGCAGCTTCTGCTCTGACCAGTCATTGGCTCTTTAGAAGCGCTAGCGTTTCATTGCTGCAGAAGCAATAGAGAAATCTATAGCTTTGCAGACCACATGATCCAATATATATATATATATATATATATATAGTTTCTCTCCTCATATGGATAATAAACCTTTGAACTCCATACCAGCAGCTTTACTCAGTTCTGAAGATTTCAGCACTGAGTATTTTTCAGCTTCATTTAGTCACCAATGGGCTCCAAAGAAAGGAACAAACTGGACTTTTAGGTCATTCATGTTTTGAACTTTTCTTCTTATGTTTAGCAGAATTGTCTGTTCTTAAATAGTCACTTAGCCCACATCTGCTGCAGCCGTTCCCTGTTCTCTGAAGGCAGCATCTTGATCCTCCATGGGAATGCTGACAGACAGCAGCTACTGGAGTACATCTGGCGCTTACAGGGCTACAACACGTTGGTTTCTCTAACAGCATTCAACAACAGTAACCATAAATGTAGGACAGAGAACAGCAGCAGCTACTTTTGCCAATTCAAAACTGCAGCAAGATTTTAGGAAGAGGAGCACACTTACTCAAAGTGAAATTTCTGTAAGGCTTATGGATTTTTCTAAAGGATCATAACAGTTTCAAGGGTCACGTCTGATGATGCTGTTGGTTAAGATGTCTCATTCAGGATAAATGCATAAAACCAGCAGCTTCAATGAAATTATTTATAAGAACTGAGCTGACTATCTCTTACAGTATACAGTTCTAACTAACTATTCCAAAAACAAAAAAAACATCCCTGATTAATGAATGACTACTTCCAGGTGAATTATTCACATTATCTTTTATAATACTCTGATTTTCTTTGAAGTGTCTTCCTCCATACTCCTCCCAGCAGAGATTCTGCTCAGCTCTTGAGGTCATGGCTAAATCTGTCATGGTTGCAGGCAAAACCAGAGGAACACATCGGCTGGGTACTTTTCACTTGGTTTAGGGCTCCTTTTGAAGGACAGCTGCAAAGCTGAATTCCAAATACGATAAAAACAAAGAAGCCACTTCTAATAAATAAATAAATAAATAAATTAAGAAAGCAGCTTTAAGCCAATCTTCTCAAAACTCAGCTGTAGTAGTAATCATTTTCACTAGCATTCATCCATGAGCTGCGGATCCATAAACTATAGCAGCAGGAGGCAGCCCTCTTGTGTCCATACACTGCACCGCATGCTCCTCTTCCAGCCACGCTGGTAGCTGTGCTCCACTGCAACAGGAGTGAGTGGAGTGAAAAGGTACAGAAGAGCAATTACCCTCAATTCAGAAGTCAGTGGCATTTCCACAGGGGGCATCACCTGCTGGCCGTTCAGAGGAAAGTGGGGAGAGAGACCGAGGAGACCAGAATGGAGAGAACAGATCGCAACGTAATCTATGTTGCTGACAGATTTCACACTGGGAGTCAGTTCTCAAAGCCTGTAATATTGACTTCTCTAGAGTAATTAATATCACTGACACACGCTGTTAGTGTTTTTGAAGTAAATAGGGATCTACCAAATACAGAAATTTTCAGTCAATACTAATCTAGAGTTGTGTCATGTTTTCCAGAAACCTGTCATAATCTGCATAGTAACTTCTGGTCCTCAAATTCCCCTTGAAACAGAAACTTTATTACTCGTTCAACTAGACATTACAGCCATGGCCCAGGAAAGAGGGGGGAGATCATGAGCATCTTTGGGTTGATTTCAACTGTATTACTCCCATTCCATTCCATTCCACTCCATTCCATTCCATTCCATTCCATTCCATTCCATTCCATTTTATTGTGTGTATTACTCCATTGCGTAGACTGTCTTAACCACAAAGGCTGTTCCAAATGTAATGCCTCTTAATTTATTATATTGGCACATGATGTCAGAGGCATGTAACCTTCCACCAGTATTCCATTGCATTTTGTTGCCGTGTGACAGATGGCAGCAGAGGGGCAGTCTGAGCACATGGTGTCTGACATAGAAGTGCACAGAAAGCAAAGGTGTGTCGCTGAATTCCTCTGTGAAGTAAGAATTGCACCCATTGACATTCATCAGTGTTTTCTTTTTTTATGAGACCCTGAGCAGCACTGTGGCAAAATGATCTGGTGTGGTTCCTTTCCTACCTCAAATCACTTTGTTTAAAGTCTCCTGCTCTATTCATGTTCTCTCCTTTGTGCGTGACAGGACCCGAGTGCCATGCCAAGACCAACTTCCCAGGACCTGGCAGGTTTCTGGGATTTATTGCAGCTCTCAATTGAAGATGTCAGCATGAAGTTTGATGAACTGCACCAGTTGAAACTCAATGAATGGAAAATAATAGAATCACCTGAAAGGAAGGTAAGCAGACCATGGGCAATACCATTTCCTTCCCATTTATAGTACCATAGCTTCCATGTTTTAAATTCAGTAGGGAAGTGTGGCAAGTTTCTAACGCAAAGATGGAAAACATCTAACTGTCATGGCCCAACTTGTACATGGAAACCTCCATCAGACATAAAAATGTGTTGGTTTTTTTTTTGTTGTTGTTGTTTTTTTGTTGGTTTTTTTTTTTTGATGCTGGTACAAGTGACACAACATAATGTTGGTCAAGCTAAACTTTGGCCTATGGACATTTGGGGGGATAAGAGTGCTTTTGGCAGACTGCCTGCACCTCTCTGCTGCAGCCCCACTGCCTGGGAGATACCTCTGGCCCCTAGGCTTCCAAAGCACGTGGCACCATGTCTACAAGCAGGTGATTCCCAAACTGCCTTTCCCCTTCCCAGAGCTCTTTCCCACACCTGAATTATCCCACTACCCTTGCTGATTATTTTATCCGTCAGATGACGGCAGCATTTGGTTTAAGTCAGTACTGTTGGCCTCAGGTGAATACTTGCTTGGTTCGGGAGGAATTAGGAGGCATTTTGACAACTCTTTCATTTCTTCATGCTCCTCTTGGATTTTAATTTTCAGCCAACTGGTTGGTGGATGGTGAGTTTGCAACTCTTGCTTACTAGTGACAACTGGAAGTAAGAAATTATTATAGTGACAGCAACAGTGATGTTCCTAGGAGGAAAATAACTAGAAGTGAAAAAATAATAAGATGGGACAGCAGGAATGGAGCCCTTATGTTCCTGTCTAAAAACAGGAAAAAGAGAAAAGAAAGACTGGAAGAGCTGTCTGTCATGGAGAATAGCATTTTAGGCTGCTGCACTGTTCTGCTGAGTTGAGACCGTCAAAGTATATTCATAAATAAATTTAACTCTAGTCTTGCCTAATGCGTTTTGGTAGTAGATTCAGAATTTTCAGAATTGAAAAAACAAAACAAACAAAAAAAGATGAGTCTGAAAAGCATAGGTCGAACAGTTCATTTTTATATATTCATTTGAATCCTGCTGTGCCTCGAATTAACTGTGTTCTCCATAAGGAACAGCCCATACTTTGGACTATTACAATTACTGTTAGAAGTGATCCAGCAGAAAGATAAATCATGAGAACCACACTATACTTATGAAATTGTGGAATCTTCATTGTTGGAGATATTTGGCCAGTATCAAACATGATGTTGAAAAACCTGTTATAACTTCAACCTTGGATCTAATTTCAAGCAGCTTTTGAAGGAATATTATACTGAATTGCCTCCAGAGGTCCCTTCCAACCTAAACTATTATATGATGCTGTTATTCTATGATATCTTTTAAGGCTCTTATATGATATTCCACAATCTATAAATGGAGTACAATATCAATTTCATATTTCAAAATAGTTCTTGACATAAACCCATATAAGCCATTGTCAGCTACTTCGGTAGCAGATCTATTGACTCTTGCCTTATAGTTTGCCAGTTCTTCAACATAATTTTCTTTAAAATGGTCCAGGCTGGCAAGGAGAACAATTAGCTTATGTTCTCTCTCTGGCTGGTGCTTGCATGTTTCCATTTAGCAATTCATTGAGGAGACTAAACTAATAGATATGTATACACAGCTGCTATTTCATATCCAGCTGAGGCTAAACTCAGTATGATTAATTTAATTAAAAATTCCGTCCTGCTAATCTTAGACAGTTTTTTCACTTGATCAGACTGCATAGATGCGCTGAATTCTTATTGGAGAGCCAGTGTGTGTTTCTGTTTATAGTGAGTGTAATACTGTGTCAGATAAAACTAAGCAAACTCACGTGAAAGTGAGGTATGTAGACTGCATGTGTAGGATATCTGCAAAGGCAGTGCAAGGAAGTGTAGTCTCTTTTAAGGCACAGGACTACAGAATTTGTGCTGAAGTAGCAGGTTCTTTATCAGTGTTTCTGGAATGGATAGCCATTCATGCAATCCATTGATCAGCTGATGTCAGAGCAGAAACTGAGCATGCTTGATGTATGTAATGAGTATTTTGCACTGTAAGTCTTCAATTTGCATGTTCTGCTGATGGTACCTTCCGCACGCCATTTACCTTCAATTTTAATACCCTGTTTTAGGAAGAAAGAAAGGTTCCTCCTCCTGTACCAAAGAAGCCCCCAAAAGGAAAATTCCCCATCACAAGAGAAAAATCTCTGGACCTACCCGACAGGCAGCGACAAGAAGCCAGAAGGCGGCTCATGGCTGCTAAGAGAGCAGCCTCTTTCCGGCAGAATTCAGCCACAGAGCGTGCAGACAGCATCGAGATATACATCCCAGAGGCTCAAACCCGGCTTTAAAGACAGAATGCTGCAGAGTTCCTTTTTTAGACAAAATGCTTGTACAGTTTGTCACTTACCTGGTAATTTTTGTCTCATTCTCTCCATAAATATGCCCTTGCTGTTGTGTTCTTTGTGCCATAAGCACAGTGGAATGCTTTTGATTTCCTCAGAATTTGCTGAGCTCACCGCAAGAACGACTTCTTTTGTATTTATTGTCTGACTTACAATCAGCTACAATGGATAGGGCTTGTTGAGACCTGACTTATCCAGTATATTCTCAGAGGACAACAAGAAACACCTCTTGAGATGGAACCCAGCTTACTTTTTTGTTATTTATATTTTTATAAAATGTGTGATAATTAGGGATAAGAATCACAAACTATCAATGGGTGCATCTCACCATTCACTAGAGGCATTAGCTAATCCAAGTAGAAGGTGCTACAAACGTAAAGAGCAGGAAAGAAAGAACCCATTTATCTCTCTGACCTCCAGTTTCTTTTCCCAGAACCCAGCTAAAATATTTACCCATGCGCTCTGCCACTCTTCTCATCTTTGTTACCGCAAAATATTATTAGGCCTCTCATGTCATGTCGAGTTTCTGGAGATGAACAGGGATATCCAGCCACTAAAACTCCAAAGTTCATCAAAAAGCAAGAAGCATACAAGTCTGGTGGTGTTGGGAATGCCCACTGAGAAACGTTTGCTGTTAGCAGTATAATGACACTCTGAAACCTAAGCAGAATTATCATGCAAGAGGACTTGAGTGATGGGTGAAAGGAAAATGGAAGCCTTAAAAAGTTAGATCTTCTGTAGCAAGATGCGTAAAGAAAAAGTTATACTTACTCCTTTGGAACACTCATCGCATTTTTAACAGTTCTTTTATGTGTTAACGTTTATTTTATAATCCTCTCTTTTATTTCAAGAGCTGTACTACATGTAATACTTCAAACTCTCAAAATGTTCTATCAGTTGAGTTTCCAGGGTATCCTTGAGAAAAAAGAAAAAAAAAAAATCTTGCTTGTTTAAAATGCCAGTTGTGATGTTGTAAACAGTTTAAGAAATATGAATGTGAGTGGTGAGTAAATCTAAGTTTAAATGGTTATGTTAAGGTAAAGGTGAACTGTGGTTTACAGTTGTATTTTTTTTAGAACTATTTTTCTATGCAGTATCAGTTACAGCAAGAAAAAGCTTCTTGCTTGCTTCACATGTAACAAACATGACTCAAGATATAATTGATTTCCAGCCATGGAATATAAGGAAAATAATATATTTTCAAGCCTCTCATTATTATTAGAGAAGTGGTGACTACCACAATCAAGAGGCTTTAATTTAAAATAAACTAAGATAGAAATAGTCCACTTCACCTACCTTCCAGAGCCACCCGAGCAACCCAGCACTTAGAAGTCTTCAGGTGAAGACGCAATAAGATAAGTGACCCGCAGATTCTGACTCCAAGGTTTGAAAACTCCTCTGTACTACTTTAGGTCAAACCAGTGTTAACTCACCGAGACAGACAGCCGCACCGACCACATTTCCTGTTTACCTGCTTTAACAAATGCAATGTATTTAATGTATTTAGCCATAGGCAGAACAGCTATTAAATTATACTCTAGCACTTTGGTTCTTCACCTGATGAGCACTTTAAATCCGTGTCCCACACACCCTGCAGCCTGACAGATGACTGAAAACATGAATTATCATAGGTTATGCAGATCTGACATTGCTTCTAATCTGTTTTGCTTTGATTCTATTTATTTTTTTCCTTTTTAATTCATTTTTTTCCTACTGTGTGCAGTATGAAGTATGAGTTCTGTCTTTGGAGCGCAGCTGATAAAGCATGTTTAGCTTCAAGATGGGAATCTTTAGAGATGAGGTTTTGAGATGTTTCTGTGAGGAGAAAGCCCTGTAAATTGAGCCTGATATCTGGTATATACTTTACCAAATAGCCTTAAACTATGTTTGGAAGCAAAAACCAAGACGAATGTATATCCCTCAAAAAAGAAAAAAAAAAAAAAAAGTCCCTGAAATATTCTTCTATAGATAAAAGCATTATCTTTCCCATCCCTCATGTTTTCAAGGCATTTTCTATTAAAGAAAGAGCTGAATTCTGGGTAAGGTACAATTATTGATGCTAATTCCTGCGTTTGTTTTACTATTTTAAATACAAATGTACTTGCAGACGTTGGCATCTTTAGTGTTGAAAACTAATATATTATTTAATGTGGAGCTGCTAATTAGAAATATCCACATAAAACTAGAGTCTTTCCTAGATTAAGGAAATTTAAAATAGGCACACACATCTATATGTATATATACATACATAGCTGCTGTATATCTATATGGCAGCCAAAACATTTTCTCTGATTTCCCTTACGTTTCACATGTGACTTACTTGCTTGAAAACCCCCACCTGTGGGGATGGGTCATGCTACTGAGACAAGTTAAATCTGATCTGCTGGCAACTAGACATTATGGAGACAAATTGTGGGGAAAAAAAAAAAAAAATTATAGATTTATTTAGATCCCAGTTGACTTAATAATGTGGACTTGGAGCAGTCCGCCTGAGCTTTTAACTGAGAATCATATTTTGATAGTTTTTTATAAGTTATCATGACATTAGATGCTCTCAGGCAAAAATTGGCCTGCACAAATGATGCCGACCCTGTATTTTACCATATTTCCCATGCCACTACGAGGAAACGTTCGAGATGAGTTTTGGATACGTGTGATTTCTTTTTGCTTCACCTTTGTTGTAAAAAAGAAGAAAGGAAAAAAAAGAATCAAAATTAAATTAGATGCTTACTGAAGGATTTGATAATATGTTATCTGTGCACATTATATTTCAAAGTGCAATATATTAAATTCTTGTACAGGTAACATTCTATCATTACAGGCAGATAAGCCATTTCTATCTACATATTGTACATTTGGTTAATTTAGAAAAATAACATTATGCTTATCATACTTGTGTTGCAGATAAATCAAATTGCTTCAGTCCCCAACACGAGACACATAGCACATGGTATCTTAACTTAGAAACAGATCAATCATAATCTGACTCCCCAGCATCAAAATAAAATTTAGTTACAAAACCAGCGTAGGAGGAACATAACGAAACACGAAAAGAGAAAGTAGAATACTTTCTGCTAATGGGCATCATGGAGCACATTCACACAGAACAGCTGGAAATAGCAAAACGGCATTTAATTGAACACTAATTGGACTAATACTTATTTTCAGTGATTAAATTTATAGGAAGTCTCCGTTCACTTCTTCATTGCCTGTAAAACACAAGTATAATAAACAGAATTGTGAAGATTTAAATAAAGAAAAACCTGATTGGTCAAATCGTTGATATTTGCCATACTTATTTTTGCTTTGTATATTTTTCTCAGATTTGAAATTCTTTGTAAATTGGTGAAGTATATTACAGAGTGTTTTATTATTTCTTGTCGACCTGATCGGAATGGCCTTCAGCAGCGTGCAAAGACTGATCATGTTGTATAGTTTAATACCAAAAAGTTACATTTTAATTCATGCTTAAACCTTGTCTCTATGTTAGACTTGAGTTTAACCAGGAAGGAATTAAAGCGTGCATAGGAAGTTGTGTGGATTTCCTGTCTATACAGTGCATCTCATATAATAGAAATTATTTGTTTTAAAATAAGCCCATGTTTCCTGCTGTATCAGTAAATTAATAACCTAATTTCTACTCCTTTGGCACTGCGTCTAGAATGAGGTGAGGGAATTAGGGGTCATTTGGTGGTTTTGCAAGGAGAATACTTTCTCCCTAAGTGTTCATGTGCCATAAGTGACCTGCGGTCTCTCCAGGCCCTGCTGCGGTCCATGGGGTGCATCCCCCCAGATCTGCTTGTGTCAGCCACTGCGTCCAATCCCTGGAGCTTGTCCTGGCCAGTAAGTGGGTTTGGTGTCCTCACTGGCATTACAGCACCAGTGCCAAGGACACATCAGAGGTCGACCTGTCATGGGATGGTTCGTGCACGGTCATGGGAGGTCTGAGTTTGGGCTGGTAGCCCCAGGTGCACGGGAGTGTGTGCTGGAAAGCTGTGACATCCCGCAGAGCAGGAGCCTTTGTAAGAGGCAGATTTGGAACAAAATGTGAAAAGCTGGAATGAAGAGTGAAATGGTTGAAGTGGCGTTACTCCCGCTGCTGTTCCCAGAGCCACTACTTTGTGGTGATAGCGCTGGTGAGCTACACTCAAGGTGAGGAGTATCAGTAAACCCTTCAGTGTGTAGAGAGGCGCTTCCTGGTGGCCGGCTGGTTGATGCTTACATTTATACAGTGCCTTTCATCCAGAAGGATCTCCAAGCACTTTATTAGAGGTCATGCCAACTTCAGGCCGGTTCACCTGCTCACAGCTGGGTGCTGGCCTGGAGAGCTGCAGGGACGAGGGCCCTCCTGCCTGTCCCCATGCTGCCAGGGAGTTTCCTTCCACACCATCCTCCTAGCACCCAGAGACTCTCCTGGTCCACACCGATGCCAGATAGGTAGTGGAGACTTGATGAATCAGGAGGAAAACCTAAGCAAAGCAGAGGAGAGACAGCAATGCTGATCTTGTGAGCAGGGACAGAAGAACATCAAATTATGTTTGCAGAACAACCTTTGCCTTTTCTATCTGTGATGGTATGAGGCTGTGGTGATGAAGGAGCTCCACTGGGAGGGTCCCAGCTATCAGCAGGTGCAGGAGCTGAGCCCTTGCTCTGAGATCTTAGCAAGTCTCTCTTTCACAAGTGCATCCCCCCACAGCTTCTTCTTTGTCCAGAGACGTTGGCCTGGGGCATGTGATGCAAAAGCAGCCTGAGCATATTCCACAACTTCCAAGTGCCCGGTTCTCTCCCCTTCTTCCCTCTAGACAAGCTAGCACAAGGGATAACATGAAGCACAAGAAGGACTTAAGCATAAGGATTACACTTCAGTTCAGGCAATTGCTCTGAAGCATTTCTCAGCTCTAATGCTAAGGGCTTTTTGTGCAACAGAGCAGTGGTGACACCTCTTAGCACTGTCAGGAAAGGCAGATTAGAGGCAGCTGTTTCACACTGCAGAGAACAGAAGGATATATACATATATATATATATAAAATAATTTTTCAGTGTTCCAGTTCCCAATAGTTTGACCCAGGAAACACGGTCAGTAATCACATTCTTGCAGACCATGTCTCCTCCTTGCAGCTTGGCTATGACACTGCCAGTGTGCCATGTCCCATGGCCCATCTGCACCACGTTCACCTTCAGGGAACATCTTTCGGGAACAGCTGTTTTATGGCATACTCATATGCATACACAGGCTCCTGGCAAGAATTCAGCCCTCTGTATACAGAGAAATTGCTTAATTTTTCTTTGTAATGCAGCTACCTCTGTGGTATAATACCGCAGCTGTTTAACTACATAATAGGCTGTTCAGGACAGCAACTATAAAACTGAAATTGAAATGGAAACTTGCCCAGAAGAGAATTTGGACAGAATATTAAGGTTGATTGAACTCCCCTTAACAAAATAAAATTCTAATAGCTGTAAGAGTCCGTGGCTTTCATTATATCTAAAACCATATTCTTGATCCCTTCTTATTAAGTGCACATTGTGTTTCATAAATGATGATCACAGGGAAAGACTGCTTGTTCACAGTCCCACCTTTCCACACATGGATGTTCCTACCATTACCATTCATTGCTGAAACAATGGGGCTTCCGAAGTCAGATAGTAGATAATGTTAATTGGTGTGTCTACAGAGTTTGCACCTGAACTGAGCAAACCCAGAACAGTTTTCATCAGCTGGCAATTTAATTCTCTATTTTATTAAAGCCAAACTGTTATTTTTCTAAATTGGTGTTGTTGAAAAGGACTTTTTATTTCTCTAATACAAAATACAAATATAATACAAAAACTAATATGAAAACATGAATATTTTCAATAATGTTAAATGAGGAGGAGTTTTATTTAAAGGTATGGTTGTTATTCACCTGTTAGCAAGGATTTTAGTTCTCCTTTCCTTATTCTTCTCTCATTCAGCACAGTATTCTCCATTATTAAAGGTAAACTATTAAAGTTGTTTATTTGTGAGATGAAATATTATGGAGCTTTGGCCTACATTCTGTTCTATTACTTTAGAACATATAAAAAATCTAACACAATGAAATTGGAGGGAAGTGTCAGATTGGTCCCGTTATAATTCAGGTCAACGTGTGACTTGGTGAGCCTTGCTGAGGTAGGAAGGGCTTATTATGAGAGTTGGTTACTGCATAATGGTTCTGTACGACCTTGCTTTTCTCTTCACGTTGGTCTCAGTAAAGCAGAGGGCTGGCTAGTAGGTTAAGGCCTCTTGACTGCAGGCTTCACAAAGAAATATCAGCGTTATTTAGAATTACCAGTGGAATCCATGTATTCATATCCATGCTCTTTGGAAGTGTAAAAGTATGGCCATCTCATTTTAAAAGGGCTCCACAAGTATGTATTCTTTAGACCACCCTAGACGTTAATCTCCTGAATTAACAAAATTTCCCTTTCAAGAAGTCTGGCTTATACTGCTCTAGAACTGTTCTTTCCTGAAGAAAAGCCACTATGAGTGTGCAGGATTTTCTGCACAGAGACAAATCTCATACTTTCATTTACCATTTGACATGCCAAAACAAACAAATGTGTGGCCTAAGGACTAAATTAAATGCCTCCTATAGAATTTCAAGGAATGTTAGAACCAGGAAACTAGCTGTTTAGTTATCATTAAAAGTATATATAAATATATATAAATAAATATATACATAAGAAATCATATCAACAAGGATGAACTGAGTGCCAAATATTCACCATCTGTATAAAGCTACACTTCACTAGAATTAAACTATTTTATGTAATTCTCTTTCTCATGCTTTTATGGTTCTTTTGATAAATTCTATTTAGTAGCATGCCGGATACCTAAATTGAATGTACAGTATGTTGTTTCATTGCTACAATAATTTCTCGCTTCTCAGTAATATCTTCTTTATCAGAATGTTATTTGTTATTTTGAAGACATATTTGAGAATTGTTTTATTATTGAGTTATTCTTTTTTCATGGTTCTTTACTCACCTCCAGCTGATTGTAAGAAAATGTGCTTCACTGTTTTGCCCCATGGCTCTTTTATGAAGCTGCCTCTTTCAATTGGTTTATGTATTCTTTATGTTCATCTCCTGTAAATAATTCTGCAATTAAATTTTTTGAGAAAAATAGAGTATACTCTTTATTATATTTAAAATATTGCATAAGTTAAAATATGCCATTTTCAATCAGGCAGTCTGTAGACCACACTAAGTTACTACTTTATCCATGTAGACTTTTGAGTATCTGCAAATTCATTTTCAATGAAATATTTTTGATCAGACTTCGTCTGAATTCAAAGGAAAACACTTAAAATCTGAAAGAATTTGGCAAAGAATGAGTCAGCTATGTGACACTATTGTTATGTTCTGATTAATATTTATTGTTACTATAGGCAAAGAATATCATGCACTTGTTTTCAACCAGACCACCGTGTGTCGTTAACAGAAAGAATAACAGCCTCTTCTATGTCTAAAAAACATTTGTTCTTAGGCAGAAGTAATGAGAAGATTTTGCTTTGGAAAGATGAATCCTGGAGGGTCTGTGAATAGCCAAAAGGAGCTTTTAGTCCATGTTACGCTTTTTGGCTCCCTCAAGGGCAGACAAGTGTCCTTCAGGGAATGACCTGAGCATCTCAGCAGAAGATCTGTCTAATAGTTTGCCTTGGCCACTCTTCTTGGTATGACTGATGCCATGGCAGGCAATAAATGAAGATGTGTGGAGTCTCTGGATACAAATAAAGGAGGCACAAGAAATACCCTGACAAAGTGCTCAGTTCCTCGAATCACTGAATTTTTCTTGCTCATTTATTTTATATGTTATGATAACACTTAGAATCCCCAGATATAGACCATTAAAATATTGTACACTTGCAAAATAAAAAGATTTCCCTTAGTACTAAGAGTTTAAAACCTAGCCATTGGGTGAGCCACAGCAGATGAAGAGACACAGGAGAGAAACTGAGAGAAACAGTGAGAATGTTATTCGTTAAAATGAGGAGTAGTGGTTGCGGCACTCCAACAGTCGATCAGTTGTCAATCGTTCCACAGCTTTCAGGAAAAAATAAAAAAATAAAAAGGATAATGAAGTGGGTTGGAAGGTACCCTCGGGGATGTATTCCCCAGTTGGAAGCGAGTCCAAGAAAGATGTTTGTTTTAAAATGTAACATGTAGATGATGAATTTTGGCATGAGTCAACTGGAGGTAGGAGCTGACATCTCAGTCGTTAATAAACGATGCTAGGTACAGCGGCATGTGAGGAAACTGTGAAAAGTTTTGGCAGTAAGGGTCCATAAAATTAAAGATTCTATACTCTGCTAGCTCATTATTTGTATAAAAGAATTTTCATCATTAACACCTGTCATGGAAGGCTCAAATTTTTTTCCTGCCGTATGTCAGCAATTCTAACGAAAATGACACGTAAAGATAGAGGTCATTAGACAGCTTAGCTCTTGGTTTTGTCAGTGTCTTAGCAGCGGATATTGTGACCTACAACATCATTCACTGCAGTCCTGTGGTGATAATTTACAACTAAGAAAAGTCTTTGATCACTTCTAGCTGAAATTCCAGAGGTGATTTAGCTTGTCCTAGCCTTAACGAGTTCCCTAAAATAGGATGATCCTTTCTGCAATCTGGAGAGGATCTCATGACTAACAAGCAAACTGTTCCTAGTACAATGGTATTACAGATGGTTCCGCATCAGCCTTAGTATCACAAGCACTCCCATCTAAATGAGAACAATCACTGCTGATGAACGAGTAAGGTCAGTAAAGCTGGAGCATAAATGTGGCATATTTTATTTCAGTTGCTGAACCAAATAATCAGGTGCAGAATACATGCTCTGGAATTAGCATACTTATTCCAGCTGAACTGCATTGACACTGTCAGTGGGTTTGTGAAAGGCTGTTATTGTTTTAATCGTAGCAGCACAGCTGAAGTGTGAAAATTTGGAAATGTAGACAAGTGCCTTACATAACCTATTGCAGCTTTAACATAATCCCTAGACACATTCTGCAGTGAATTTTTAAACAAACAGCTTACAAGAAGCTAAAGGATAATGCAATGATGGAAAATAGGCAATGCTGATTTGCCAACATCCAGTCACAACAGCCAATTAATTTTTTTTCTTGACAGGATGAACTAATGAATTAGAAAAAATGTTGGTTGTGATAGAGCTTCACTTCATTAAGATTTTTGATACAGGTCTAAGTGTAACATTTTAATACAGAGCCAGAAAAAATATCTAAATAATTGTTAAATAAAATCCGATGCAGCTGATATATATATTTGCGTGTGTGTGTGTGTGTGTGTGTGTATTTATAGATATAGTTATACATTGCTGATGCATTTTAAAATCATATGGACTTCTGAAGTGGGAGCAAAAGCAAGAATCCTACACAAATCCAATCCGGTCTCAGTGCTAGTCAGTAATTTCACTGACTAATTTGGTGAGTACTGGTGAGACTGAAAAATATGGTATTCTTTGATCAAGACTCTGACATGGGAGAGGTTACAGCTGATGTAGAGGATGATCAGTTTTCAAGGTTTCAAGGTCATCTCCAAAACATGAACACCTTTTCTAAATCTGTACTGAGAATGTTGTGATCAAGCTCAGAGGTTGAGACAATATATGGTTTAGAAAAAGCACAAAGAAGATCTACCATGGTGGATCACAAGCAAGATAAGAGTTATCATGATGCTGAATCCACACGAGCTAAATTTTATACTGTTAAGGAAAGGGGAAATCTAATAAGTGAATATATTTGCATATTATTAAATTAGTGTGGCTTAACAAATTACCGAGCTGTGTGATCATCCTTGTACACACAATGTTAAATTGTGGCCCACACATTATTGGACTTGACACTGCAGACCAAGCGAAAACAAACTACCCATAGAAGGAAGGATTCCTAAGTCATAACGTCAAAGCTGGGTAGCCAAGGCGTGTCTCTTCTTCCTCCATCCAGGCTGCTCAGTAATAAAGTCTGTGGCCACTGCATTTTGCTGAATGTCAGGTGTCTAAGAACTTCTAAACAGGCCGATCCCTTTAGGACTCAGGCAAAGACTCTGCATGTCTCTGTCCCAGGCTTGGAGCACAGTAGGGCTGGGCAGAGGGCAGGATGAGTTCTGTGCGCCCACACGTAGGAACCAGACTGCTGTGTGCAGGCAGCAGCAGGTTGCAGGCTCTCGGTCTCAATGCCTTCACCTTAGCCACTTCCACCCAACTGCTTTCTGAGGACTGAAACATCTGAAATCAACTGAATCTCCAGCAAACACTCACATGCAAAAAGTGAACTAGTAAGAAAGGCAGAAGCACATCAGAACATCTGAAAATAACACTAAATGGCTGAGCCACCAGGAATGCCGCTGAGAAAGGGGCAAGTCGGGCTCTGGGGATGGGAAATATCCTCTGTGTGCTACAGACACAGAAGTGGAGTGAGCAACCGGGCTGATGCCACTGCCAGAACTGGGATCGTGCTGCTGCCAGGTGCCAGGGCAGCCCCAGCATGGAGGGTCACACTGCTCCTTTCTCTGCACAGTGTGAGACTGCCAGGTCGTAAAGGAACGGAGCAAAGCAGCTCTTGAATAAAAGATCTTAATGCAAAATAAAGGAATTATTGGAAAATGGAGATGGTGGCTGACTCAGCAATGTTTTTTCCTCAGTACTAAGTTCATATTCCTTTTATTGTTGTTGCTTTATTAGCTGGCACCGGGCCACGTGAGATGTTTTAATTATGGGAAAAATCAAAAGGAGGTTTCTGCTTCCCATGGGGATTAACATCACCTCGGCATTCACTGCTGAATGGAAGCTCAGATCCTGATCAAGATAGGAACTAATGAACATGCTCAGCCAAAATGCTGTAGAAAGTCCTTCTGGCTGTTGTGTGATTGCCACATTCTTAGAGCTTACACTAATTCCTCTGCATAGGCCTGAGCTATTCAGACAACACAGGAAAATTCAGGGAGTCTCATTTTTCTCTGGTGGAAGAAGGACTGATTGCAATGGAATCTCACCCTGCTCCCTGCAGAACTTGGCAATGAAATGTTTGATGAGGATGGGACTCATGTCAATGGCATGGAAAATAAAGATAAATGAATTTAAATGCAGATCCTGGAGGAGTACAAGATAATTGACTGCTTCAAACACGTTTAAAAAGGATACTGGCTTTGGTAAAAATCAAGGATTCCAAGTATTAAAAACTGCCATAAAACCAATCATTATAGAAATGATAAATCAGTTTTGCCAGATAGGAAATAAATCAAGAGTGAATAGTGAGGGATGAAGATGAGTGTTATGCTTTGGGATTTGAATATGTCAAAGTAAATTCTGTAAAATATTTATATATTTATGAAACACTGACAACATCTTTGGAAAAAAGGCATTCTGAATTTTATGAATGTCTGTATTTATATATTTGCATGAGGTTGTGTGGCTTTGTATGTGCGTATGTATATATATATACACATCTTTGTAAATATATATATATAATATATATTTATCCATACAAAAATGAAACTGAATAAACTGTAAATGTTATATACATTTACTTTTTGAAAAAAAAACAAAACTGTATATTTGGTCTGGCCTGTGTGTCAGCTATCTGCATATTGAGAACAAGCCATTTGGTTGTCTAACTCCTAGGAAGAGGAAGATGAAAAGAAGGCTGAAAAGAAGAAGGATGAGGAAAGGGAAAACCTACAAAGCAAAGTGAATGTGTTGTATTCCTTATTCTTTATGGGAACATACATTTAAATTCACTGACATGAAACAAGATTTTCCCATATTTCTGCTTCATGTTGAGAAAGCACGATGGATGAGGAAAGAAAACAAACTTTTACTTTGAATTTACAATTTTGGAAGGGGCTGGGGTGTTACGAGAAGATGTGCCATGAGCAAAGGAACCGCAATACCATACAGCAATGCTTCATGGGATTCCATGAGTCCCTGGAAAGACAAGGGACAAGACTTCCTGCAACAAGCAGGAAGCCTCTGGGACATATTTACCATACGTGACATGAGTTTCACTTCAATGACATATCCATTGTGAAACCCAACCGACTTTGGCCCTTCCTTGCTTTCTTTCTGGGACCAAACTTGTTTCTGCTGGAAAGCAAGTGGAATAGCTGACCTATGAGCTGCTTAATAGTTGTCTTTGTTATCACAGATGAAGTTTCTGCAAACGTCTTCTGCAATGGTGTGTTTTGCAGCATTGTGTCAGATGGCACAGGGAAACTCGTCTTTTTTGAGGGAAGATTGTTTCTGTTGAAGCTTTTCAGCTGTCAGGAAAGGCCAAGTAAGGTCAGGGAAAGGATGAGTGATAACTCTGAGTCAACATATGCAAGGGTGTCATTTGAGGAGTAAAATATATGGGGGAAATAACTTCTGGAGAAGTAGGTGGGACATGACACAAATGGATACCAGGGAACAATACCTGCTTTTCAGTCACAAGTTGATTTCCAAAAGCTAAAAATGAATGACTGTTATAACCAAAATAGGATCTAATTTGCAGTACTTCTCCTTGTATTAACTGGCACTTCTCCAGGGAGATCTGGATTTCAGAAAGCACTGGAGGAGCTGACAGCTTTTTCAACCCATCACACCATAGAATCATAGAATCGGAGAATTCTAGAATGGCTTGGGTTGGAAGGGATTCCAAAGATTATCAAGTTCTAACCCCCTTGCCACAGGCAGTGTTGCCAACCACTAGATCAAGTACAAGATCAGATTGCTCAGGATCCCATCCAGCCTGGCCTTAAACATCTCCAGGGATGGGGCACCCACAGCTTCTCTGGGCAACCTGTTCCAGTGCCTCACCACTCTCTCAGTAAAAAACCTCCCCCTGACATCTAATCTAAGTCACCCTTCCTTTAGCATTTCCCCTTGTCCTACCACTGTCTACCCATGTAAAAAGTTGATTCCCCTCATGTTTATAAACTCCCTTTAAATATTAGAAGGCAGCAATAAGGTCTCCCAGCAGCCTTCTCTTCTCCAGGCTAAACAAGCCCAGTTCCCTCAGCCTATCTTCCTAGGAGAGATACTCCACCCCTTGGGACATCCTCATGGCCCTCCTCTGGACCCTCTCCAACAGCTCTATATCTTTCCTGTGTTGGGGGCCCCAGACTTGGATGCAGTACTCCAGATGGGGCTTCACTTGTTTTGCCTCAGGCAAACAGATGCTACAGGGTCCTGGGGTTCCCTCCATGTGCAGCTGCGGTCAAACAAAAAGCCTAATTCTAACTCTTGTCTTGTTTCAGCTTACCTTAGTCAAGACAGAGCCTCACTGTTTCTTACATTTAATTGAATGAAAGGCACCTTTAATATAAACCAGTGGTTCTCCCAGGCACGGTATAACAAAGGCTTGGTCAAGAAAGAAACACAAGAACAGGCATGTTGAAGGATGCTTTTGAGTACTGTGTGGAGGAACAGCCTAGGGAGGCACTTGAAGTTCTTTCTGGCAATGTCAGACAGGAGGAAGTATTGGGCAGTTTCACTTCTACTCTTCTGGAAAACGTGTGGAATGAGGATAATACCTCATACCTCCTCCTGATGCCTACAAGCATGATGCAGCCCCCTGTGCTGCTGGTTGCTGCTGGTGGCAGCACTACTGGGCACAGCAGCCAGTGCTGCCCAGACACACTCCACCCATTGCTGCTGCCAAGCACTTTCCCCATCAGCTGCTGAGTAGAGCTTATTCTCAGTTTCCTTTCCTGGAGCGACCCTCCCTGCACATCGATCTGACTGGGAATCTCAGGGACTCTGAAGTGTGCTGGTGTGAGTTTGGGTAGAAATGCTTTCCAGAGTCAAAGAAGCCATTCTCTGGAGCCTATTTTCGGCACTGCTTCTTCTCAGCCAAGAATACTTTGGCCCCAGCTCTGTCCTTTTGCCACAGGCTTTTTGTTCCAGATGTTGTCAGCATGTTGCATTAGTGCCAAGAAGAAAAATTCAGGACTGTGTAATATCTGAGGCTGAGCATCCATTGCCTGACAACAAAATACATTTCACTTCATGACTGGAAGCAACAGCACCTGCAGGGCAGGCGCACAGGGAGCCTCAACTCCTGGCAAATAAAGCTAGAAGCAAAAACTGCCACTGTGTTCATGTATCTGGACCATCATTATGTGGTGCTGTGATAAAGTAATCCATGACTTTCCGCGGACAGAATTGGCAAAAAAGGCATCAACACAATTCAGCAGCAGTTGGTGCAATACAGAGTATTTTCTTGAACAATGTTGATTTGACTGTTTTCCAGAGATTTTGAGGGATTTCAGGTTGTCCTATAGTTTTGAAAATGCTCCTTTGTACCATGCCTGAGCCATTGAAAGAACTTCAATTTTGATTCAGTTCTGACCCTTCGGCTTCACCTGTTATAATAGCTATCCACAACACGCATGCATTGGGTGCACAGGCACAGACCAAGCACCCCTTATCCAAGTGCTTCTTGTTAAGCTACTTCAATCTTACGTTTTCCAAGCCTATTATCAGAATCTGGCAAAATTATCTGTCAAGATGGTTTTAGGCATAAGAACTTGTTTCTATGAATGACACTAGGAAAAAAAAGTGATGGACATTTCACCAGTCTGGGAGCTGCTGGGCACACCTTCTGTAAAAGGAGGGGTGCTGGCCTGTGGGGAGAGGACGGGCATAGTTAGGGTTTGCCCTGGGAAGGGGCATTAATAGGAGCGAACAGGAGCTGGATGTGCATAGAGTATGTCCCTAGAATCACAGGATCATCAGATCATTAAGGTTCAGTAAAGACCTCCAAGACCACCTAGCCCAACCACCAACCCATCCCAACCATGCCCACTAACCATATCAGCCTGTGTCACACCTACCCTTTTCTTGAACACCTCCAGGGGCAATAACTCTACCATCCCTCTGGGCAGCCTGTTCCTCACTGCTCTTTCTAAGAAATTTTTCCTAATATCCAACTTGAACCTCCCCTGACGTAACTTGAGGCCATTACCTCTTGTTCTAACACTAGTTACCTGTGAGAAGAGACCGACCTCCACCTGGCTACAGACTACTTCTCTCATCCGATGACAATTTAACACAGCTCCTCCTTAGACTGAAAGGGCTGATGGAAGGCAGGACAAGTAAACTCAGCATCCTCTACATTTTCCCACTGCAAGTGTTGTCACATCATAAGAGAGTGTGAGAAGCTACAAGTAACCATGGAGACGTATAATGCTGCATGAAATAAAATTAAACCAGATTCCTATCTGAGAATGGAGGAGCATCAGTAATTTTAATTAATGGCCAGTAGACACATTCCAAATTACCAGGCAAGTGAAAAGACACAAACAAATAAATAAAAAACATTAAGAATGCTGAATCATAGACTATCTTTTCCCATTTCATTTGTTTGTTGGGTTGTTAGGTTGGGTTTTTTTTCTTTTTTTTCATTCAAATTACAAGGAAATACCCCCCTCAGAGATGTAAGTCATATACAGTTCTTGCTACTGCTTGTTCATAATAATAATAATAATAAAAAAGATCAAATCCACTACAAAATATCACAGAAGTAATTCAATCCTAGTAATGCATAATAAGTCACAGCATGCCAGTGAGAGTCAGCAGTATATGCTTTGAATATAACGGAGTCTCAGGTACACTAGATCCTGTGAAAGTATATGGTCATTCAGACTGCCATGGAGAACAAATCACCACTTGTTTGACTGCAAGAGGATCTGTGGCTTAAGCATCCATTCTGAATACTGGGAAAAGAAATGATAATTTAACATGGGAAGAAAATAGTAAACTTTGGTGATGAAAATTTGTGGTGAAAGCAAGATAAACCATTACAAGATATAAACTGACATGAGAAAGTATCTTTCCTAGAGAGGTGGTGGATACCCCACACCCAAGGTCAGGATGGATGGGGCTGTGAACACCTGTCCTAGCTGTCGGTGTCCCTGTTCATTGCAGGAGGGTTGGACTGGATGGTCTTTAAGGGTTCCTTCCAACTCAAACAATTCTGTAATTCTATGATTTTGTTAATTTGGGGTTGGGAAAATTTTCTGTCCCTTTTTCTGAAATATTATCTGCTGTGCAGAGGAAAGATGTGGAACACTTCCAGCTTCACTGTAATGTCCTATAATTGGTTATTTAGAGCACTAATAAAGGATGATTTGGTAGAGTCTAATGCTACCTGGCAGAGGACACCTGGAGTTGGAAAGTCAAAATGAAGCAAGCAAGGTACTGGGGACACCTAGCTGTGAGCAGACAGTACAGTGCATAGACTTTGTCTTCTATACAATCTTGATAGTGGTTTCCATCTAGAAATAGGCTTCTCTTGCCCTGCCTTGGATTAACGTAACACCATTGCTATGGATATTACTACTGCTTTATCTGGATAAATGAAAAAAGAAAGAAAAGAAATTGAGAAACCAAAAATAAAATAGTAATCTCACAGTGAAACGTCCAATTCCTTACTAATTTCTTCCTAGTTCTTGCCCAGTTTTGTAAATCATCTCAGCATGAATATATCAGAATACTCTGAAGGAATGAAAAGAATGACGAAAGGAAGCATTTTAAAATAAGTATTCACATTTAAAACAGCTAGGAAACTAAGCTCAGCTGTAACTAAACATAAAATATCACAAAATGATATATCTGATAAACTATTTATAGCTCATCTAAAGCTTTTAAAAGACACTGGCAAATTTAGTCATGCAAAGTATACTTGACAACGTCTCACACCCCCAAACTGAAAAAATTAAGAACAGTGTCCCATCTGATCACAATATATTGGTATTTTGCCAGGGCAGGAACACTGGGAATTAATAGACTTCTTAATCTAGCCAGGAAAAGTTCTACCAGCAACACAAAAAAAGAAGCTAGACTGCTTCAAACCACAGGAAAGGCATGAATTTAAGGCTAATATTAGTCACTCAAACAAGCTGCTAATAAAAGCAGCACATTCTTCATTTCTTTCGGTCTTCAAAGGCACAATAAATGACTTTCTGAAATAAGCATTAGTCGAACTCTAGTGATGAAGCCTTGATAAAGGAACGGCTGTATGAATGCTAACAGCTTGCAATATATAGGAGGTTAGATTACATGCTCCAGTGATATCATCTGTCCTTAAATACTCTGAGTAAACACAGCATTGTACTGGTTTCCAGCATAATGATCAGAATTCAACAAATCCATCTCTTTTTTCTCCATTTTATGTTTTTTTCTTCAGAAAATCAGGAGACAACTACCATGTGTGTGCCTCCACGATTAGTCTGCAGTTTTATACACTCTTGATAAGAAATCTTGATAAGAAACAGAGCTTATTTTATGACCCCTTGACACTGACACGGCATTAACACAAACTGGAGCTGGGGTCATTACGTTTATCATAGCAAAATCCAATACAATATCCATAGCACATACTGCAGCCTCAAGCATACGAGACAAATGGCAGGATTTGAGGGTGTAACTGAAATGTTAAACCATGGCTTGAACCAGTGACTGAAAACCTGGTGGGAAGGCAAGGCCAACCCAGGGGAGTTCAGGTGCATGCAATGTACTTGAGTGACCAGAAGGATCACCAGGGTGGATCCTGGCTCCACCCCTTCCCAGACCTCATTTAAAGTTGGCTGTGAAGGGAAGAGTATCTTGCTAGAGATCTTTGCCTGCCTGTGATCTATTGAGGGTAAGCAGATTTTTTTTTTCTTTTTTTTTGTATAGGTTTAACTTTGCATGCTGTAGCCTAGGACTTTCTTGCCTCACTATTGTTGCAGTGCTTTCCACCCTATTATAGTATTGTGGGGGGGGGCTCCTTGAGGGCATCGGATATCATTTCTACCAACAAATGAAATACGAGGAATATCTAAGTGACTCTTGACTTAAATCCATGTTTTTTTTAATTTAAAAAGGGAATTTAAGTTCAGTGCACGTGCATCATGGATGTTCTCACACTAGTTTCCTGTCTGCTATATCTGCCTAAGTGATACTACCAGGCCTGTTTAGTAACATGACCCATACAAAGCTTTCAGACCTGCTCAGTTCCTAGTACTGAGCTGAGTTTATACTGAAAAACTGACTTATTAACAGAAATGCATCTGAGAAGTTTTGGAGTGATGCAGGAAACAAAGTGAGCAAAAAGTGCCACCCCTGCCATGCAAAGCAGGGATCCTTCCTGTAGGTGTGCCCCTCTCATACAGGATGTCTGTTTGAACACAGTAGCATTTGGCTTAGCTCCTAAAAGACCTTATAGTTCAGCTCCCCTGCAATGAATAGGGACATTAATAGCTAGATCAGGTGCACAGACCCATCTAGCCTGACCGTGAGTGTCTCCAGGGATGGGACATCCACCACCTCTCTCGACTGCCTGTTGCAGTGCTTTCTACCCTTATTGTGACAAATATATTTCCTATATCCACTCTATGTGCATATGCTCAGCACAGTGCTTTGTAGTCTAGAGCTGAGTCGAGCAGCATTGCTGTTTAATCACCAGAAAGACCCTTTTTGAATCCCCAGTAGTGTGGTTTGGCTGCCTTGGGGGGTTCTGGGGTGCCTGCAGAGGGCAGGGCAATGGGCAACAGCAGCCCCAGGTGGGCTTGAGGGAAGTGCTGTGCGGAAGAAGGGTTATGCAAGCAGGGAGAGAGGCAGCAGCTGAAAACAGACGGGCGTGAAGCTTTGACTTAAGCACTGAAAGGCCGGCCAGCAGAGCAGCAGCTCCAAAGCGTGCCAGAGCCCAGGGCTCCCACGCCAGGGGGCAGCAGAGGAGTGGCGACGGTGGCACCATAGGATCTGGCAGCACTGCCCGAAATCCAAATCTGCCCGGGGAAGGATGCAGTTTTGGCCTTTCCTCAAGAGATCGTTATGTTTTTAGGAGACATAGCGAGAAGTGTCCTGCCTGAAAATCCTGAGCTATGAGTTTCTGAGCAGTGCAACCAGGGAGAGTTTTAGCCTTAGATTTTGGCTTTTGTAAGGTAGCTACAGCACATTTCTACTACAAAGCTTCTGAAAAGTTTGTTTGTTTGTTTTACAGAGCTCATTCCTGTCCTGTTCTTAACCTGATTTGTCACTATGCTAAATCATGCACAAAGATATAACTTAGCCTGGTAGCAGATAAGGATAGAGGAGTGACAATTAAATTCTCTTAATTACATTTCTTCTTGGTTATTTTGTTATGTGAGGGTTTAAAATCTGCTATTCTGGAAATAC
Source organism: Oreortyx pictus (assembly GCA_036925125.1). Taxonomy (NCBI): domain Eukaryota; kingdom Metazoa; phylum Chordata; class Aves; order Galliformes; family Odontophoridae; genus Oreortyx; species Oreortyx pictus. The sequence goes on along the minus strand of JAUPFR010000002.1, from coordinate 87,413,325 downwards.
AGGGAGAAGTTTCAGAGTTCCATAAAGGGATTTAATCCATCTCTTCTGTGCAATGATCAGTGGTTTTTCTGAACAACAGAAAATGTGTTTGGCCCATCCAGGGCCTCACAGACCCTGTTCCATTTACCAGGGGAACTCCACAACCAAGCAGTAGGCAAGCTGCATCCTGCACACCTGCCTCAAGCCAGTTGCAAACTTCACTGAATTGCAGGATGGCTTGGGTTGGGAGGGACCTTATAGACTACTCAATTCCAACCCCCAGCTGTGGGCAGGGCTGCCACCCACCAGATTAGGCTGCCCAGGGGCCTTCCAGCCTGGACTTGAGCACCTCCAGGGATGGGACACAGTTGTAAGGCCTGACCTCAACGTAAAGAGCAAATTATTTCTTGCTTAAGCATCAAAGCTAAGGAGGAGACCTCAAACTCCCTGACCTCTTCCTATGACTCCTGTCCTAGATGGTCAGTGTCTGAAAGGCTTGGACCATACAGCTTCTGGAAACAGCTTGCGCATCTCCAGCAGATCCTTGACTGGGCCCAGCCGCTTAAGAAGAGTCTTTAAAGTAAAACACTTCCACAGTTGGGAGGAAGAACTGTTCAGTAAATAAGTGCCCTTGGGCCCACCCTGGCAGTGCTTTCCCTGGAGACCAGACCCCAGTAATTCCCCAGCAGCACTGCCTCCAGGAGTGGGTGCTACTCGCGTCGTGCTTTGTTAGAGCTTTTAGAGGAATACCAGATACATCCAGAGATGAATTTGGTCTGGGCATGTACAATAAGTTGGATCTAATCTGCTGCAGTAGTTTTTATGAGTAATCTATTTTAATTCAAAAAAGCAAACAAAAATGTGGAAAACAAATGTTAACTGGAATTGTTTCCTTTTCAGTTGGGCCTGAATTCCAAAGCTTCAGCAAAGTCTGCTTCCATATGGTGCCTCAGGACATACAAAACACATCAATATTGGAAGATAACACCTCCTGGCATTTCAAAGCTGGTTGGTCAGAAGACATGCTGACTGATTGCTGATGTTGGGCCCTGCTACACTGTTGGGCACAAGTGCTAGGACTGCAAAGACACCTGTGTGCACTGATGCCTTGTCTGTGTTAAGAGTTGCACCCATAGATCTGAGCATGGTCATTCATGAAGATGGGCTGGCAGAGACTGATGGCAGATGTAGTAAGCCTTTGTCTACTGAGATCTCAGGGTTGGTGAAAACGCATGAGAGAGAAGCAGATCACATCAGCCATTATTTGTCTTCTCTGGGTTTGCAACACTGAAGGCAGGTATGGGGTTTAGGTAGGTAGCCTCCAGAAATGCTGTTGCACTCCTCAAGTAATGGCCTGGCTACCAGAGCTTACCCCAAAGTAGCAGCCAACATTTCTGATGCGGACTGGTGTGCCTGCTATTTGGTGACTTGTGTTGTTCCTTTCTGCCACTACCATGATTATTCTGTGTCAGCAGAGTATGCTTCATGGACTGCTTTCTGAGGGACATGGGGAAGTATTGGGCTGATAACCCAAAAAAGGAAAATATAATTCCCAATAAAGGAAGAAATAACACAGGGTATTCAGCTGCTGTAACAGTGAGACACCAAGGAAGACCTGGATCCCAAGCTTGTCTTTAAAGCCCCACTAGCACTGCATTGCCTTTGATCTTGTGCAGCACAGTGTGCAATTGCCAAGGACCCTAACTGCTCCCAGAAGCATACTTGATTTTTATAGAGATGAATGTAGCCTTGACCTCCAGCTAGCTGTTCTTGCTGCCTTGTGTGAAGTTGACTTACGCTGACTGTAAGAGTACCCACATAGAGTCTCTGTTTCCAACAGCCAAGCCATCAGGCAAAGTATGGTCCTAGATGACAGCAACGGAGGCTGTGATGGCTTTTTGGGTCCCACATCACACTGAGAAACGTTCAGCAGCTGAGAAACATTCCCAAGAGAAGACCATTTCTCTGCATTAACTAAAGAGGGAAGCAGGGGAGATAAGACTTATCAGACAGACACTTTGAGTGCCATTCATACTGCCTCTTGCTCCTAAGAGCCAGCTCCTTTCTGCAGACCTCTGGAATTGTGCTTTTTCTCCTTCACTTACTGACTTTATAAAGACCAGCCAAATTGTGAGCATTTGTGGTGTTTTTTCCTCCAATTCCTCTTTCTCAAATAAAGCAAATATGCAAACTGCATTCTGTTCTGTTTTATTTATGAGTTGCCTAAGGCGTGCATTCAAGAAAGATAAATCCCAAACTCACCAACTTGTTTTTCCATGTGTTGAGTGTACACCTACAGCCTACCTTTAGCAAAATTTCATAACATCAGTTAATAAATGCATGTATATGAGATAAATTGCAACAGCATTAAAAAGAGCTTAAATATTTTTACTTTTATGTAACGCAAACCATGCCTTTTTAGCAAAGTAATCCTCTCAAGCATCGTCAATGCTTAGTTTAGAATATATTTATTCACACACAGTAAACAAAGCAGTAGAGAAATACTGGGGAAGCCTATGGTAGAAAAACAAGTGCATGGCAGTGCTCTCCCAGAATTGGAATAGACCTGAAACCTTCAGAATAAAGTGCTTTGTGATACTGTTTTATTTTGCACGCTTACTGTATTGCAGTAAAGAAAATGAAAAGCAAAACTTCTTTAAGTGCATCAATAAACATAATCTAAGTTGTAACTACAGTATGAAGATTAGATTGAGTAATAAGGCATCAAAGTGTGATGCTGACAAGGGTGTGAAAGTCATTTTGCACCTGATTTCTACCAGCTGCCAGGTTTAGTATAGACAAACAAGACTCATATAGAAAGTCCTCCCAGGTTCAGAAATAAAACTCTCCCATTTGTTTCTTCTGATGTTTTCTAGAACGGTTCCCCAGAAATATTAAATGCTACAAATTCCTGCAATGAGGTAGTCCACTATAAATAGAGTTCACATATTTTAAGTTGATAACTGATTTTTTTATACCCCAAATAAATGTATTGCTTTTTTTTTTTTTCTCTTTTCACCAGAATCAGCTTTGTCCCCTGTCGATTTTCCCTCTGCAGAGGTTTTTAATGTACCGAACAGAGATGTTCAACACTACACATTAAACATTTGCCTGACAGCCTGATGACTCTGCCACATTATCTGGGCTCTTTGTCCTCTTAGCTGTAGTCTCTTCAAATATTGACACTACTCTTCATACACAGAAATATCCATGTTTAAAATATTCTCTGTGCAAAATGTCCCTGAATTTTATACAGCTTATTTTCTGCCCTCTTCTTTAGGCAGTTGTGAAAAGTGTGATGTAAATCTTCACAGTCCTGGGACGGTGCTTAATGATTGTATTGCACGATGGCTCATAAAACTGGGCACATATGTTTTTATGGACTTGTGTGGATTCACTTTCCTATTTCTTCCCAAATTTAGTACATTTCTGCTAAATTAGCTCCTGTTCTCATTTGACATCCTACTAAACATCTGGCAAGAGGTCTGGGCTAAAAGCAGACAAGGTGCCAAGCCATTTGTTCCCTCAGGGTTGTCAGCCCCAGAAGAAGAATCACTCAGCTACTGAGATATGTTAAATAAGAAATACAAGTAAGGCCTCACTTTTAGCCTATGTTAAATTTTGTTCTTTGTGTGAAGAAGGAGCTCTTTAAAGCATTAATTGCAGAATACTGAAGATTTAGTTTCATAGGTTCCCTTCAGACCACCGCAAGTTGTTGTTCTGTAAGCACAAAAGCAAACATTTTACCAGCAGAGCTGTCATAGCCTTGTTCTAAGAAGCAAATCTCTAAGCTGTGCTTTCTCCTTCTTTCAAAGTAGTCTTTAACAACCTGACCTGACAAGTATGAGCAGGCCAGAATGCAGGAAGGGAATTCTGTAGGTGGGTCTAAGGAAGTACTGTGGCATGGAGATGCTGGGAGAAGAGCACCGCGGAGCACTCATAGGGCTTTGGATAAAGAGAAAACATTGGTAGTTTGGCAGCTTCAGCAATGGGACAGGGCACAAAGAAGGGAAGAGGTACAGGTTGGGGACGTTTTTTGACAGCAGAAGAAAAAGATGACAAGAACATGCTCCTTTGCAGTAACAGAAAAGAGTGGAGGTGGACAGTAAAATGAGGTGAGAGGGATTTGAGAAAGGGTCACAGGTGTATTGCAAAATGAAAGAAGAGACTGGATGTGACAGAAGTATTTACTAGACAAGCCTGATGACACTGATCATTGTCAGTGTCCTCCCCATGAAGACACAGGCACAACCCCAATGCTTTCTTTCTGGGCAAGAAGTTACCAACAGGGAACTGGTGCACATTAATACATGCTTGCAGGAGCAGGTTAGCTGTCCTTGTTGAGTAATCACCGCTCCGAAACAGCTAAAACTTCTATTGCAGGACTAACGTTTTCTGTTGACTGGCTGCTGCACGATAGTTAGCTAAGTGTCTGCAGGAGTCCAATGGTAGCCTGAGACCCCAATGACCACCTGTTTTCACCTGTTTTTTAAATAATCTTACTGAAAACTTAGTTGTGATTCCTACTGTCTGTAGTCATCTGGGTGATATTCATGCCAAACTTGGAACATCATTCTGTTTCACATTTTTTCTGCTCTCCCCAGGTGATCACATATCACATCCCAGCTCTTTTGATATGAATCTGGCTCGACGTATCAACCTTATTTGCTTCATTTGTCTAATATCTGTCTTTGAGCTGCATTCCTGAAAACAAAGGAGTTTCAGTTAATATTACCTTAAGAAAGAAGGATTTTTAAACATAAAGTCTTCTTAATAAAATAGCTATGCTATGTTTTCTTGTCTAAAGGAGTATCAGTGGTACCTGTAAGTGTATTTTAGTGACTTCATTTAAGAATTTATCCATGTATAAAGACATTTTTATCTAAAAATACATATCATCAAGTGCCTATTTGGGTGTAGATAAATGAGAGCATGTTTATATTGTGTCAGACCAAAGGTCCCTCAATAATGGTTTCAGTTCTCTATCCCGTCTTCTGAGATTAGACTGATAGAACTCATTCAGCTACATCTTCTCAGTTAAAAAATGCACTCAGATGAAGAGGCTTAACACCTATTAATGTGTCCAACAGGAATGCAAATTTGACACATGAGCAGGCATGCAGTGAATTAATGGAAGATCAACAGCTTGATCATGTAAGGAATGTCTGCACACAGCTGTCTTAGTCAAGCTGTCCCAGAAGCAAGATCATGTAGCCATACGTACCACTATGGTAGTGTTCACAAAATAGAAATGTGAGAAGAAATTTAGATGTCATTCTGGTAAACCTGGTGGGCAAAGAGGGGATAAGCAAAGAGAAGTAACATTTTTTCATTATATGCCTATACATTGGTGGTGAAACAATACTAGAATACTGTGTTCAAAGGAATATACAAATAAAAATCTAGAGGAAAACTACAAAACTTGTTACAGATTGCTTAATCATCCTAAAAGCTTGATCTATGTAAATGTTCAAAGATTAAAGGCCCCTTGATCACAATTTATAAATGCCAAATCTAGCTCTTGAAGCTATAATGAAATTCAGTGTCTGTGAGATGAAGCTAAACTAATTCAGACCATAAATAATGCTCTCATTAGTTATCTGTGTGCATATTAACTGCTGAAATAATCTATCAAAGATTGTCCATCACTAAAAAGAATTCAATTAATATTGGATTTTTATTTGATAGACATGCTTTAATTCATCAACATCTACTGGGCTTGAAGCAAATTAATTCATGGATGTCCAATGACCTATGTTACAGAAAAGGCTGAAGTAAATAATTGTAAAGCCAATATCAATCAGTGAGTTCTTTAATTTATCCACCACAAGTAACAACCTCATAGCTTGCTTATGTGCTGAAAGGTTTATGCTTTGATTTGTTTAGCGTAATCACAGTATTAAGATATGCTTTGCAGAAGATATCTCCTTTCTCCCACTGCCAGCAACAACCATAAAATTGACCAATAGAACACATCCTGCCTACTAAATCAAACTGCCACTTCATCAACAGTCCTTTGCAGAGGTCACTCTGGGATCAGGTAAGGACATTTTCAACAGCACTTCTGTCCAAAATTATTTGAGAGAGGTGACATTATTTGGAACTGTAACTATATCCTACCAAGAGATGTCCTGAGACATTGTTATTAGTTTTGCATCTTTTAAAATGCATTGCAGCACAGCCTAAGAGCAACATGCTCATTTGTCAAGATAATATATCTCTAAGCCTGCCTCTGTTAAGCTCACAGTCAGGCATTTCTGAAGCCTAATCGTTACTCCACCATTTTCTGATTGGGTGTGATTCGCTTAACCTCTCTGTGACTGTGTCAATTGACAACGATAATCTGCTTTCAGGGGACTTGGGAGTGTTAGGTAGCAGTTTGCAGTGCTCTGTAATCTGAAGTTTTGTGACTGGTTCCCCATATCAGCATTTCACCTGGAACAGCTTGGTGACTTGTCTTTCACCTGTATCATGGAGGACCGACATAGATGATGTCTGTCAAGAACCAGATAAGGGAACTTGGCCTTAATCTGAGGAAGAGACATTTCTTAGTAGCAAAGATATATCCTGTTCTTACACACAAATGAAAAACTGAAGCTCTTGGAACTGGACACAAGTATTTACATGACTCACCACACATATCATCATTCCATAATGTTTTATGAACTACTTTCAGCAGTAAAAATTCACACATCTTAATTATAGCTTGCCATTTCTCTGTCATTACTTGTTTGCTAGCAGTTACTGTCTTCACATTGGCACACAGAAGTAAAAAGAACTGGATTTTTAAGGAGAAGGTTGTTTCAAATTTTGTGAGTTTTATCCAAATTATACCAAAGCAAAGTGCTTTTGGTGCAATGTGTGCTTTCCTTCTATCATTTAAAGGAACATCACTAAATTAGCTTTACTTACAGTCTACAGTATACAGGTTAGTTCAAGGATTTCTGTGCCATAAAGCACTTACACTCATTTTTTCTATAATTAAGGGCTGATGTTTTATGATCCTTTTGCAGATGAAGTTGTCCCAGATTTTTAATGTTGAATTTTTATTTGCCCACAGTGCACTCAGAAAGCTCTTTTCCTTATCCTCATTCAATTCCAACACTTTTTTAAAGGCACTGGTATTGATCTTTCTGTAACAGTACCACTCTAATTAGTACTTGGACTTACTCCTGACTGTTACTCTAGATGATGTTGGATGTACTTTCTCATTGCTATTCCTCAGGTTTGTTAAAGAAAACTTTGCCTTCTGTGATAGATCATGAGTTTGCAGGTCACAGTAACTCAGGTCACAGAAATTTTATTTAATAGATTGCACTTAATAAGTGATTTGTTGCTTATGGACAAAGTACTCACTTCTTTCCTAATGTGTCCAGCTACCAATCCCATCCCTGCAGCAAATACAATGTGGAGAATGGGGCAAAATAAGAAGTGCATATCTGGATCCTTATGGTTAGGCTTCAAGCAAAGTTGGTGTTTTATTACTGTTTTTGCAAAATGTTGCTGAGGATCAGATTTCCTTAGCAATCTGTCATTCTTACATATTCACAGAATGTTTTTTTCTTTGAGTTTATTCTCTTCCGTAGTAGTAATGATTAATCTGATTCTCTTGGCACGCAGTTTTAAATCCAGTGACTTCAGCAGAATGAAACCATAACCTTAGCAAATGGGAATCTATTGCCTTGTCAGTGCAGAGTCTCTTTATACGTGCTGAGGGCTTGAATGCTCAGCAAACTCTCCTAAAATGATTTCATGAGCACACCTGCTATTTACTTGGCAGTCAGTTTGATTTCTGGTGGTGTAGGCAAAAGTGGAAATTTAGGTTTCATTTTATAGTGGAAAGTGAGTTCACTCCCGCTGAAAGACCTTAAGGGAGCTTTCATTCCCCACAATCATTTCAATCCTTTCTGTTCCTGAACTGGAAGTACATTTCCTGAGGGATCTTTTATTTGCCCCATAGGATACAAGGAATTGCTTCGGATCAAATCAAAATGAGAATTAGTTGGTACCCAAAAACCTAGCTCCCAATAGCCTGTCAGCTAGAGGGGATGGAACAGCAGAGATCCTGTATCTCGCCACTACAAAAGCCGTCTCCTTAATACTTAGGCTTTATCTCATTAATTGTCTTCTGCTGACAGTGTGTTCTTATTTTTTTTCTTCAAATGTCAGTTTCCTTGGGATTCCTTGATATATATGATAAGCTTGGTGTAGGGGTTTTCATTTTTCTTTTTCAAATAACCCATGTATAATTACACAGAACTACAGAATAGCTGAGGTAGGAAGGCTCCCCTGGAGGTCACCTGTTCAGGTGGGTTTCCAACTGGAGCAGGTTGCTGTTGATTAGGACCACTGATTTCTGTAGAAAATCAGTATGACTTCATACTTAGTGAAGCTGAAAATAATGAAAAGACAGTGTCCCATAAGAAGTTAATTGTTACCTCAAGGCCTGCTTTATCTCTCTTTGTGTCTTTATTGGTTTAGAATTGCAAAATGACAAAAAATATATTTTAATCTAACCTATTTGCAAATGCCTTAGTCTTCTGAAATAAAAGGATGCAACAAGCTGCAATAAACACCCATCTCGTGTACCTTGTGTGTACCTAGTAAACAGACAGAGTGTTGTGCTGTAGAATCATCATTTTCCAAGAAAGGAGAGTAGGCATGTAATTGGAGTACCAGTTAGCCTGATCATGAACTGGGTCCTTCAATACTCTGTCAGTCACCAGCTGGGCTATGCTGCAGCCTAATCCTTTGAATGGAAGAAAACACGCATAGTTACAGCCTCAGTCCACCAAAGAACCATTCAGGCTTTTCACTGTGAAGAACCCCACTGAAATCTTTAGAGAGTTGGTTGTGGTGTTTTTTTGGGAAAATTCTGTTAGTGCTTCTGTTAGTGATGACCCGTTAGCCATCGCTGACAACAAGATCAAATTGTTCTGAGAACAAGTGAAGAAAACTTGGTTTTGTTTTTCTGCAGCACTCTTATCTCTTATTTCTTTAATATGTTATCCCCTACTGCCTTTCATGCTGTATCAACAAGACAGCATTACTGCTGTTTGGGTTTGTAGAGTTTATTTTTAGCAAATAGTTAAAATCTTCTTATCATAGAACCATGGAATCATAGAATCATAGGGGTTGGAAGGGACCTCAGGAGATCATTGAGTCCAACCCCCCTGCCAAAGCAGGTTCCCTGCACCAGATGTACACCACCTTACTCTAAAGAAATTTAAATATACTACATATAAAAGGATCTCCATCTTTTACAAGTCTAGAATAACCGGCCATGTAAGTTCACACTCGCTTATCTTCTCACACCTCTCACATTTCTCTCAATCATTTCTAGAAAGATCTTTTATGACATTTTTTTTATAATTTGCTTTTTTCTTTTATTTTGTTCTCCATTTTTTAATTAATTGTTGCTGTACTAAATTTGTGTATCTGCTGTATTCTCAAGGATAGAGACTCGATACTGTTGTAATTATTGCACAGTGCTGCAAATTGTGAAATACCTGAGTGTCTCTCTACCTCAGTGAAGCTGAAAATAAGAAAACAGCTTGTCATCTTACATCCACCTTATCGCTTATGGAGTGTTCATTCAAAGAAGTCACCTAAACTGTTGATAACCTTGTCAGTGTGATTGATTTGGTGCCATTTCACTGAGAGCCCCAAGAGTAAATTTATTAGACTACTGACTGAGGCTACAGAAATGTTCGTGGTTTCCACCCATCATTGACAAGCAGTGATTGTGAGGTCCTTGACTTCATCTCAGATTGTTTCCATAGGAACTCTCTGAAGCTGCCTTACAGATGCAACCAAAAATTGGTTCACAATGTTAATCTTGGATCAAACCCTTGGCAGAGACCCACATCTAAGCCAGCTACCCTCTTTTTGGTTTTAACCTGGCAAACATCATTTTGCCTCCTGGTAAAGCACCTCATTTCTATCCAGTGAAACCATCTGGAGCTAAACAAAACTCTAGAATAGTTAAGTGCACAGGCTATAAGGCAGACAGAATTTTCCTTTGATTCCTGAAGAGGCGCTGGAGGGAGGTACCTACATGAGAAATGGGAAAGAAGACCTAGAGATTCTAGATAAACCTGAAACACCAGTTATACCAGACTTGATGACTACAGGTGTGAAGCAAGAACTGACTACTAATGTCGAATAACCTGTTCCAGTTAACATTGTTAAGACATATGCATTAGTGAGGGAGGAATAAAAAGGTTCAGCTGGAAGCTCAAGCTTGTACCATCACATCATGCTTGTTACCTGAAGCCAACCAGAAGCAACCAAGGAACTGGACAGAAATGGTATTATTCTTGTCTGTTATTTCCATGGGGAAAATAAGCTCTTATAGTGCTACTGGTAATGCTGGACACTAACAGGTGAGAATCCTCGGAGAGGAACGTAAATAGTTACTGGATCTAAGAGGGCTGGGAGAAGAGGGAAGGGAAAGAAGGTATGATGAAATATATTTAAGTAATGATTAAAGAGACGTGTTTATAGTAAACACAGTGTGAAGAGAAGCTTGTAAAACAGAAGGAGATAAGAATGCTGGGGAGTGATATGTGAACTTAAGCAGATAAAGAACAAATGAAGCAGGGATGCATCTTATGTATTGCAGGTTAATCACAGGACTAAAGGGAGAGAAGCTGAGATCTAGAGAAACTCTTGAGAAAAGTTTGAACTGAACAGGAGAGTGTTTGAGATAATCTTTCATCAAAATTGCAATAGATGAGGATTAGAACAGCAGGGAAGGAAAAAAAAAATGTAGGCTATATTCCTTTGCATGGAAGTAAAAGAACAAGAAGGGAGGAAATGCTGAAGGAGTAATTGCCCAAAGGCTGTATTTGGTGAGGTTCAATTAAGCAGTGGACAAGGAATTGCTATATGTCATAGGGTCAGTATAAGCAAGATGTAAACATCCCAAACTGTGTTGACTCACAGATGAATATTTTTCAGTGAGACTGGGATATGTGGAACTATTCCAAGGTCATTGTATACCTCCCAGCAATTTCATAAAATATTTATAAGAAAAAAGACAAATGAGTAACTCTCAAGAGGGATTCAAGAGAAGGGTAGATGACAAACTGAGTAACATCATTTATGGCCACAGCGGTGATGGGTTGATGGTTGGACTCAGTGATCTTAGAGGCTTTCTCCATCCTGTTTCTATGATTCTGAAAAAAATAGATATATATCTCCAGATCTTCTATACTATCTGAATTATCTGCAAAGACCTAGCCAAGCAGAAGCAGCCTGTTTCATTGCTACTATTTTTCCCATAACTTAGTTCAAAATCTGGATGCTCAGCAAATCTGGATTTTTACAATTTTGAGACTATCAAGCACTCCAAACAAACAAACAAACAAAAAAACCCTGCTATTATTATTATTATCTGTTCTGGATCATAAGGAGTTAAAGTTGATTAACCCATATAAAAATTACCCTAAGTAAAATAGAAAAAGAGTTTGCAGAAACGCCTGCTGATCTGCAAGTACTGATGAAAGCAGACCAGCGTGGGCAGATGAATATGTTAAGCAATGTAAAGCCTTTCTGAATCCTTTTTACACATGAAAGCCTTGTAACACAGGTTTTTTGAAAGAAGCTGTATTGGTCCCTGTTAGCCAAGAGGCAAAATACCTTAAACAACCATGTTCAAAGTGGTCCTTGGAATAACTGTAGTTTGTGTGTAGGAATACTGCTTAAGTACTTGTTGTACAAGAAGTGGGAGAACTTTGAGGGTATGAGTAAAATATTAACCAAGTGAGATAATACGTTTGGTATTGCCTCAGAGTTCCTTTAGGCGGGGTGTATGTAGTACAGTTCCCACAGATTTGAATGCAGACTGTGGATTACTATGTGGTAAAATAACACATTTTGATTTAAAAAAGAATTCAAGAAGCACGCTACTAAAAATATACAATTATGTGACAGGTTACCACAAGCTGTTTGTGTATGCACAGATCTATGTCTGCTAATATGCAGGCTTTTTTGGAGAGTGGAAGCGAGGGCTAAAACCTGTCAATGGTGTCTTGACTTTTCAAGTATTATAGACTTTTAATCCTTTGTTGGGAAAATTGTCAGCTGATGGTTTAATTTATACTGATAGGACTTATTTCAACACATAGTACCACTGGTTGTAGATTTTTGGTATTCTGGAATTAAAAAATCAGAGGTTTTAAGGCATAACTTCAGTTCCTTCAAATGCTACTCAGAGAGATTGTCCTTTTCTCTCTGTTCAACTATAAATTCCTCTATCAAATGAGATGCTGAGGCACCACTGAAAACAGTATATAAAGGTAAAAAAGAGACTTTGTCCAGAACTCATCTATACTGATTGTCAGCCCAGCTCTTGAATGCTGCCCCAGATAGACTGGCATATTCTCAAACACTGCTGCATGAATATGAATGAAGACTTAAATATGACTGTCAGAGGAGGGCATAAGTCATGTTGACACTCCACCAGAGATAGGACACTCCCCCAACATGGATCTAACACATTTTTGTATTCTCATCAGACAGATTTTTGTGGTTCTCCTCTAAGAGTGGTCTCATTTGAACCACATGTGAAGAAGGAACAGTACAGTCTCTTCTGCTACTTAGTCAGCTATACCGATGGTATTTCTGCACTATTTTTCACCACCTAAAATATCATGCACAGCATTCCTGAAGCAAGAGATATCTGAGCATGACAAACTTTTCCCCTAATGCTCCTTTAATATGGCGATTAAACAGATTTCATTTTCTCCACATTTTGAGGCCACACTGTTCACAGTGCACACTAACAGCAGCCACACAGTTGTGTGCACAAAACCTGCCTTTTGGACTCCAGAATCGTTGCAGTGGTCTGGGACAACATTCTTGTCCCGTGAAACAGCTGAGACCTGCTGCAAGAAGGATCTTGTCTTCACTGGTGTTGTTCAAGCAGAACTGAAGGTGGTGATACAAGATGATTCCTTCCCTCTGCAACTGGACCCATTGATTGCTCATGCTCTCAGGCTCCGCTCCTGCTTGACCTTGTATCCTCAATGCACATCTCCTGAGACTCTGCATTTAAAGATTCTAATACCAGTGAGAGGGCTCCATCTGCCTCTGAAAGTACAGGGAGTAGGAAAAGGGCGTGGACCTGTAGGGAATGTAGAAGAAAAACTGCTAAAACTGAAGACATTGTTAACAACCACTAGCTATCTGTATATTAGTAGATGCAACAAAGGAGCTATACATTGATTACAGCTTACAGCATTTAATTATTAGCACGCTGCCTGGAAGAAGTTTGTCCTCTGCCAACTGGTACTTCTCTAGACAATTCCTGGTTTGGGGCATTGATCCCATTTTGAGCAGGAGTCTACTAAAAATGACCTTCAGAAGGCAGTATTTCTGTTGATGTTTTGGAGGACAGTTAATGTGAAAAGCCTATTCCATGGGCAGTTTGGATGTAGCTACCCCATTCCTGAGTAACTGGCTGCCCTCTCCATGGCCTGCTTTATTTGCTTGTATAGCTTCAGCCCATTCAGGAAACAAAACACAGATACTGTGAAGTACAAGAAAAAAAAAAAAAAAAAACTGTTCAGTTCTTGACAACAGACAAGCAATAATCAGTATATAGAAGCTCTTAAATATGAGGGGCAGTTCACCCAAAGTGTAGGGGCAGGGCTCCCTGCCTGGACATGCTCTTTGTTCTTCCAGTGGCAGTGGCATTCAGACCATCTCCAAAAAGTTGCCCAAAACCAAGCTAGCAGTTGGGATAGTGAGATTTGAACAGAGCATGATGTAGAATACAACTCAATTGGCTGTGAAAGAGAAAACTGAACATGGTGTAACTATGGAAGAACTATTTTGAAATGCTTGACATTATTATAATTACCATAATGAGACAGCTATTAAAAAATTGTCACTAAGTATGGTTGTAGCATCAGTAGATGCAGAAAGTAACACTAAACTATTACATCATGTCTATGGCTGATAGTAATTAAAAAATTAGATTATGCTTGAGAAGGCAAGAAAGGCAGATGAGAAAAAAACGAACATGGAAGGTAACAGTATCTGCAATCTTGTTTTTACAGTATGATCACAGTGCCTTATATGTAAGTAAAACTCAAATTTTTGGCCTCAAGCTGTTACAAATTAAAGGAATTCCTCAAGGAGAGCTCTGGGAAAAATAAAATCTGGAGAAGCTAGAACACCTATCTTCAGTGCATCAGCTCCAGTAACACATCTAGCTGACCAAGGGGAAATGGTTAGTGTAATCTGTTTGGATTTCAACAAAACTGTCAATACTATTTCTTACAGTATCCTGCTCAATAAAATGTCCAGCATAGTGCTAGACAAGTACAGGCTGGCAGTCACAAGTAGGGTCCCCGAGGGCTCAATTTTAGAACTAATTGTCCACAGTGTTTTTAAAAATGACTGGGATCTAGGAGTCAAGTGCACACTATGTTTCCAGGTGATGCTAGATCGGGAGGAGCTTTGACTCCCTCGAGGGTAGAGAGGCCTTGCAGAAAGAACTCAACAATTTAAAGGTCTGGGCAATCACCAGCTGCATGAAGTTTAATAAGAGCAAGTACCGGATTCTGCACCTGAGATGGTGCAATCCTCTCTGATCCTCACAGCTCTGATGATGTGCAGCCTCACCTTGAGCACTCACTGCAGTTTTGGGCATCACAATAAAATGACATAAAACTATTAGAGAGCATCCAAAGGCAGGCTACAAAGATGGGAAAGAGACTAGAGGGCAAGATGTATCAGAAGTGGCCAAGATCCCTTGGTTTGTTCTGCCCAGAGCAGAGGTGACTGAGGAGAGGCCTCATGGCAGGTACAGCTCCTCACAGGAGCAGAGTTGAGCTGAGCTCTGCTCTCTGGTGACAGCGACAGGACCCAAGGGAACCTTATGGAGCTGCTTCAGGGGAGGGTTGAGTGGGTGTTAGGAAAAAAACTTTTGCACCAGAGGATGGTCAGGCACTGGAGCATGCTCCCCAGGTCAGTGGTCACTGGCCCAAGCTGCTGGAGTTCAAGAAGCATTGAATAATGATTGTCCTGTGTGCAGCCAGGAGTTGGACTCAGTGATTCTTGTGGATCTCTTTCACTTAGGGATATTCCATGATTCTACATCACATAGGAGTACAGTACCTTTCAACAACAGACAGGCCAACTTTTGCTTGTTCAGCTTTCTCATCTTTTTTTATGTTACCAGCAGGACTGGCATCTGTGGGGAACAGAGGCAATTAAATGGGTAACTACCACCAGCAAGGTGGTCACCAGTGACAGTTCCGACAAACCTTGTACTCAGCATATCTCAGTCCCTACAGTTTCTTTTCTTCTTTAGGTTAGTAGACAGCTCTGACTGTATGCCAGAGTTTTAGAACAAATTTGCTCTTCTTGCTGTGCAAAACCAAATCATTCTGTGTACGTGTCAGTGCACGTCATTAGGATCTCTGTCACCTGATTGTGAGCATGCTCTCTCTAAGAAAGAACTGTTTTGGCCAAAATTCCTTGCCCTTCACTCACCGCTGAGTCTGTGCCTCTTGGACAGAGATGAGGTTACTTCTAACGTGTCAGGTATGCTTCAACACCTGACTCACCCAAATGACACACAGTGTCTGGGTGTGTGGACAAACCTTCCTGAGACTGCAGTCAAACTGTGGTACCCTTGGTGCTCTCTGTAGAGGAACTCAGAGAAGTCCTACCGGCAGCTTGCAGTGCCTTGTGCCAAGCATATAAGTAACTTAGGATGGCTAACCACGTCTCAACTCCTGACGTAATTTCAGTTTCCACGTTGCTCAGGGAGTCCATTGGCAACGGGGTTATTATTTGCCAATTAAAAGAAAACACTTGAACAAAAACAACCCTCCTCCCTAGATCTCCCTCTGCTGTGGCAGTGCCCAGGCTTCCACCCACAACGTCAGCGCTCACTTCTCAGCCTGGAAGCTGAACGTTAAGTCAGACCGTGAGGACATTCACGTCCCAAGTCTGGTTTTTCATTCAAGTTTGGGTTTCAGCTCTTACACACCTAATACTTCGCGTAAGGGAAGTAGTGGCTTGGTTTTAACTTTTCATTAATTTTTGGTGGAATCACGTGGCCAGCTGTGGGACTGAGCTTCTTCCTGGGGAAAACCATCAGTCAGCTCAGTCACCCACGTCAACACCAAACTGAAACCTCGGCATGAGTTTGGGGCACTGCAGAAGAAACGTCCCAGCGTGCTCTCCCTGGGCCCCGCCCAGCGCCCAGCCGGCCTGACTCACTGCGGTGACACGACTGCCCTTCGCAAGCACCGAGAGAATCACGTAACAGCACTCCACGACACGCAGTTTTGCAATCTGCTGTCTTTATAAGGCACCGGATAATTACAGGTAAGGGCAGCTGCTGTGACATCGCGGCTGTAGTTCTGCTTTTCTCCCTGCTCAGCGCAGGGCGGCTCGGACCGTTGTGAGGGGGGGTGGGGGGGGGGCAGGGCGGAGGGTGTTCCGCGCGCATGCGCGCTGTGTGCATGGCGCCGTGCAGCCGGGGCTGGTTGTGTTGCCGGCCTGGGCGATCCCGGGAGGGCTGTGGGCCGCCATCGTGGGCAGCAAGGAGCGGCGGGGCCGAGCCAGGTGCGTGCGTTGCGTTAGGGGCCCTGCGGCGAGCGGGCGGCTGTCGGTGCCGGTGTCTGCGTGGGGACGGGGGCTCTTGGGGCCTGGCCTGCCCTGCCCGTGCCGTCGGGTTAGTGCCCTTCAGCGCGGCTCCTCCGCTTGTGGGGTCCGTGGTGCGCGGTGTAGGGCTGCCAGGTGCAGCCGGCTCCCGTGCTCGGCTGTGGGAGGTGCTGAGGAGCGGCCGGGGGGGGGGGGGGGGGGGGGGGGGGGGGGGGGGCAGCCTAAATCACGCACAAAATGAACACGTATTTAAGTGTTTAAACGTTTTCCAGCTCTTTTTTTTTTTTTTTTTTTCATCATCTTTGGCTCCTGCGCATTCAGGAAGTTCAGCTAACTCGAGGCACTGACTGCTGGACTGTTTGGTTAATTATGTTAATGTTGCTAACCATACATACAAATGCTGCTCCTCTGCATTCCATAATCCTGTTGCATTTTTGGAACCGGTTTTCTGTTACAAAGTCAGAAATTGATTGCTGAGTCTTGTTTTGAGATATGATCGTGAAAGCTCATTTCTGTGTAAGTGGTCCCATGTGCTAGGATAACTTTTTCTATTTTCATGTCCCGAGTGTGTATGTGAGGTTCTGATTTGCAGCCAAAGGTGTAAGAAGTGGTGGAAAATCAGTGAGGAAAAAGCAGGAGAGTAAAAGAATAGCAGTTAGTGACAGCACACTGCTATTGAAATGTGAGTTTTGTGAGTAAGAAAACAAAATTTGCTTCTTGTGTTTTCCCTTCCTCTTTCTTAACTTCCTTCTTTGCTTTCTTCCACTTTTGCTTCAGAACATTGCATCGTACTAGTAAAGTAAAACTAATCCTAAACACATGGCTTAAGTTGGTTTTCTTTGTTCATCTGTCTACCTGTCTTTTGATGACTGTGCCCAATGGCAGCAGAGCTGAAGTCGTAACTGCACTGAAAGTGAGTTCTGTACAGTTTAGAAGGTGCGGATACAGATGACTTTTTAATAAGACTCACTTTTTTTTTTTTTCTTTTTGTTCCAGATGGAAAAGAAAGAGTTCACAGTTGCTGGTCCGCATAATAGCGGAGGCTGAATAGGCGTAGGGAATACAGTGTGAGTGAGAAGTATCAAACCCCCTGCAAGGCTTTCTTCTATTAAAAGGGGAAAAAAAAAAAAAGAATAAAAAGGAAGACAACATGAATCCTGCAAATAATGATCAAGTGTTTGGGACCATTTTTGACTGGGACTATCTCTTATGGGAAGTTCGTTTGACATTTATAGCAGCTGGCTTTTTAATCTACTTGGGAGTATTTCTTCTGTCTCACTGGTTATCTTCCCGGATGAGTACCACTTACTGTGCCTTGTATGCAAGGGAGAAGGTGTTCTGGAACATGGCAGTCACGCGTGGTGCATTTGGACTTCAGAGCTGTGTTGCTGGATTGTGGGCTTTGCTCATAGATCCTGTTTTTCATGCTGACAAGGTGTATTCACAGCAAAAGTGGAGCTGGTTTAACTGTTTAATAGCTGCTGGATTTTTCTTGCTTGAAAATGTAGCTGTTCACATGTCCAACATCGTTTTTAGAACATTTGATGTGTTCCTGGTGGTTCATCACTTACTTGCTTTTGGTGGCCTGGCTGGTCTAGTCATCAATGTGAAATCTGGACATTACCTCCCTTTGATGGGAATGTTGCTGGAGATGAGTACTCCCTCAACCTGCATTTCCTGGATGCTTCTGAAGGTAAGAATTTCAGACTTCGCAAATTACATTTGTATCAGTTTTCATGCATCTCACTCTCTGCAAATAATGTGTACCGTGTGCCTAGACAGTTTTGCAGCAAGGCTGTGCTTGTCTAGCTGACATCATGTTATTGTGTTATCTGCTTCCACTGAAACATGATCGTGACAGTTCTGCACGTAGGCTTCTGTGTAGTGCTGTGTGCGTTTGGCTTGTGAGATGGCTTATAGCTAGTCTGAGCTTGGATTGATGTATACATGTGCTATGTCGCAGCTCTACATGAAAAAAATGCCTGAGGGGGTGTGCATGCAAAGGCTGTGTGTTTGCTTTAGTTCTAGGGATTCTTACTTTCTTATCTTGAAGTAACAATCACACTTGTGTATACTTTCTGTTCTTGTTTTTCTAGGCCGGCTGTGCAAATACCTTTTTCTGGAAGGCAAACCAGTGGGTAATGATCCACCTGTTTCACTGCCGCATGATTCTCACTTACCACATGTGGTGGGTGTGTATTTTAAACTGGAATTCTGTGGTAGAAAACCTGGGACTACTCCATTTTATTGTTTTATTCTCTGGATTATTCGCCGTCACGTTAATACTTAACCCATACTGGACATACAAAAAAACTCATCAGCTCCTCAGCCCAACTGACTGGAACTTTGAAAATAAAGCGACAGAAAACGGAAAGTTAAATGGTGAAACATCACAAAAGAAGGGGATGTAACACTGGAATTTCTGTTTCCTAGTATGATGTTAGACTACAGCAGAAGGATGCACTGCAAAGTAATGGGCCCATGAAATGGAAACTTTTTCAAGAAGCTCGTTAGTACAGACATTTCTTGCTGTTCATATTCAGTATGCATCAGAAGTATTTAAAAACATTGTATTTCATATGTACATATGCATAAATCTTCAGCATCTTAGCAAAGAATTATGCCAGCAGTTTTGTCGCTACTTTGACAATGTTTCATGATTTAGCAATGGCACGCTCTAATGGTATCCTTTGTCCTAATGCTTCGAAGTAGCTCCGTAGATAACTTGTCCACTAATCTTAGCTTGAGTCAAATTCAGCTTTATTCTCATTTCACATACGTTGGAGATACTGTTACTGAAAATTGCATTTAGATAATGAAGGTCAGTTCTGACCCCAGATAAGGTATGGTGTGGATACCTGTGTGCCACTGAATATTTCCTGGTGGTTGAACAGATCACATGGCAGAATGCAGTCACGGTGGAGTTTGTGGGTCTTTTTTTAAGTGCACTTCATGAAAAGGAGGCAATAGTTAAGTGCTGTCAAAATGAATTGTAGTTCCCAGGTTGTCTTCAGTGTGAGAGTTCATGTCCACAGCAAACGTGGATGTGGTGAGGAGCGGGAACACCTGCTCGTTGTGCTGGTGGTCATGCTGGGTAGTCGTGGTGTTTTTTTTCTGGACTTGAAATCTGTGTAAGACAAGAGTCAATGACAAAACCTTTGATTGTTTATAGTCCTTGAAAACTTCGCTGGCTGATTGCTAAGATTATCTTTGTAGATCACAAACGAATAAACATGCAGTAGTTCTAGTGCTCCTGTTATACTTCCCCTTATTTTTGGAATACCTCTTAGTTTTAGAGGGTTTTGGAATCTGAGATGACTCATCTTTGGAGAAAAGCCTGAGTCCCTTCTTAGAAGTTCTGTTATTCCTTTAGTGCTTTTATTCTACTTTGAAGAACACAGAAGATGATGCTATCAGTTCTTTGCACTTTATCCACCGTATCTTTCTTTTTTTATCGTTTCTAGGTGACCTAGGGAACAAAGAGGATTGGAGAGTGGTTTGGTGACTTGTGGAGGTTATTCTCCCGCTTTGTAATAATACTTGTTCCTGGATGCAGTTTCAAGCAGCAGATCAGAGTATACAGATCACTATAGAAGAGAGTGCCACCTATTGGCAGGAGAGTGACAAAGATACCTAGTTAATGTAATGTTGAGATAAAAAACACATTCTTTGAAACTTCATCATATGCTGTGATATGACACAGATTTATTTACCAAAGCAATAAGATGGGACAAGCTGAAGCTGTGAAGATCTTTAGGTTGAGCCATATGTTAGAGGCTTTGTGTCCTGCTCTGTGTGGGAGTGTACTGTTTAAAATGGCAGAGGGGAGGTGGGGAGAGGAGAGTACTGTCTTGGTGCAAACAAGCCCATTTCATTACATTTGGTGGGAATGTCTTTTATTCTGTTTGGGTGAGGATGAGGAGGTTGCAGTGTTCCATGTTTCCCTAATAAGATCTTTTGCATGTCTTAGTATATACATAATGTACAATACCTAATAGCACCTGTTAACCTCAATGCTGCTAGACCTGCTAGAACAGGAGATCTATGCAATAATACAAATAATGGCACTAACTTTGTATTTCTTTTGGTTTGAAGGGTGAGAGGGTTTTACAGTTTAAATAAAAAATATAATAGAACATGAAAATAGGCAACATTTCTTCGTCAGTTCTGTTACACAGAGCCTCTTTTCTTCACTGTGGGTTCTGGTGTCTAATTACTCCTACAGTGCTGCTTTTCGACCCAAATAAAGACTAGCTACAGTTAGTTCAGAAATGTTGTTAATGTGAAGCTAATCTCAGGCCTTTTGGGCCTCTTTTGTAAGGCCTCAGCTGCCTAATATCTGAGATAGAAAGGAATTTGCCATGAACACCAGTAGGAATAGGATCAGGTCACAGGCTGTGTTGCTGCCGTGATTTGGAAAACTTATGCAGAATATTTTAGGGTCATTTTGTTTGCTCAGGTGTCTGTGAAATACTTCATCCCATTTCCTTGTTGGGCAGGTGTATTTGAGGAGTGCTGCTTGTGTCACCTCTCTGGTTGAAGGCTTTGAAAAAGATAACTGGTTTGGTGTATGCTTTTTGTACATGTGCACGTGTTTCCGTTGTTGTTCTTTAAAGCCCAACAAAACGTCTGATCTGAAGGTTGGACTCTATCTGAGCGTCTAGTTCTGTGTTCATACATTCCTAAATCAGAGTTTGTTTTCCTTCAGTTGTGTCATGGTTTGTTTTTTTTTTCCTGAAACTGGTTGTCATTTGCTAAGACCTGTCTATAGTTTTTATCTGCAGTGCTGGTGGTGATCCAGCAGCAGTCACAGTACCACAGCGGTGACTTTGGCTAACAGTTTCTAGCACGTACTGTTGAGCAATTCTTTTGTTAAATGCCCACGTCCATTTTTTTTTTCCTGATAACACTGATCAGCTATTGTCATATTGTCATGTAGTTACAGAAGACTTTTCTTAACCTCAGGGAACTTCCCACTTGAAGTGACTTTAGAAGTATTAACGAATGAAATAATTCAAGCCTGCTCCTCATACAATGTAATATTTGTTGAATGCATCTTTACACGGAGTGCATGAATAAAAGTATTTTACGAGCAGTTGTATACCATGGGTTTCATTTGCTGATTAAAATAATGCCTTTGTTATTGGTTTTTGTTTGTTTGTTTTTACTTGCTGCTTGTAGCTGATTGTTCATGTATTAAGACAACTTATTCTGAGCGGAGGTCATGTCCCATCTGTGGAAGTAGCTCTAAAACTTGTAAACTTGTCTACCTTCATCAACATTTAACATTAGTGAGCTCAGTTATGTGGTTAAACACTAGAAGCTGCACTGTTCATGTGGGTATGTACTAAAATGTGTCACTTGAAATGACACATCTGGCTTTGTATTTGAAGTGCAATCTCTTTTTGCATGAGGACGTAACTATGAAGACACTTCACTTGATGTCAAGAGATGCTTCATGGTTTTGTATAAGCCACCATCTTTTTTTTTTTTTTTACGAGAAACTGTTCAGTTGCTGAACAGCAAGATAACAGTCACAAGCACTGAAGCTGCCCGTCTTCGGTAGTGCTCTGCAGGACTTATTTCCTGATCCCTTTAGCATTACTGAGTTAAAGGAAAACAGCGTCACTGCTGGTATTTCAGCTATTCTGTTAAGAATGCACTGTGCAAGCAACTGGCTGGCAGAATTTCGGAAGCTGCGTCTGGAGTCGTGTCCCTGAGATTCACTGAAGCAGAAGTAGAGATGTTCATATGTAAAGCTGCTTGCTGTGGAATGTATGTGGGTGCAGACTGGGAGGGGAACAATACATAACAGTACTTGTGTGAATAAAGTTCCTTTTGTAAATAATCTGGAGCAGGAACTTGTCATTAATGTCTTGCTATTCAGAGGTTTTCAATTAATAGATAAATACATTTCACTTTGTAGTTCTTGCCATAAACCCAGAAATGAATTAGCATACGCTTACTT
This sequence comes from Oreortyx pictus, assembly GCA_036925125.1. Taxonomy (NCBI): domain Eukaryota; kingdom Metazoa; phylum Chordata; class Aves; order Galliformes; family Odontophoridae; genus Oreortyx; species Oreortyx pictus. The sequence goes on along the minus strand of JAUPFR010000002.1, from coordinate 87,390,749 downwards.
TGACAGTGTTATTCAGCAATTACAATCTTTTGATCCTGTGTCGTGGCGCTGGTTGATAAGTGAAAGTCTCTAATTAAGCAAATTATGCCTGTTGCTCTAGTTAGCAGCCCCCAGATGGGTTTCCAGTGTTGGAAGAGACATTGCAGACTCCCATGGACTAATTAGTGTGTTCTGCTAGTGGTGGTGTCACAGAAACAAGTGTTCTCACAGTACGTCGTGCCTTCCTGTTCTCCCTAAGAAAAACAGTACTGAGTGAGGAGGAATGGCAGACGTAATGACACAGTGAGCATGGCAACATTTGAGGTGGCAGAGAGAAGCCTAACATGAAAGAAAAGGAGCAGGGACCTGCTCGCAGGTGCACAAAGAAGCAAGTGAAAAAAGGGCAGTGCAGTCACCTGCTGCTGATAATGCATGTGCTCTAACGAGTCGCCTCGAGTCACTTCTGTACCCTTACAGGTATGACTTGAGCAGAGAGTTTAATGCCAGATTCATCTGATGCTGTACACGTTACTTCTGAGCTGCAATGTTTGTTCCTTAATATAATTCTCTTTTTAGCTTTCTCCGTGCATGGGATATTTAGGTTTGCATTAAGTTGACACTGCTATCACCAGAATGGCTCCTGACATTTAAAGACTCGTGAGTATGTGCATGATTTTAACACTGGTGATTGGTTGTAGCAGCTCCACGTGCTCACTGAGGCCTGTTTTGTTGTTTTTAACATTCTTAATGCAGACCCACAGCAGTCTGCCAAAAACACTGTCCTTTGTAAACTCTGTCACCAAAACTGTGTTCGCTGAAGTTGAAGTATGGGGTTTGCAATAAATTAGGGCTGTTCTGTATTTCTGTAAATTCTGTCAAATAGGTGATGTCAGATTACCCAGGTAACCCATCCTTGATAAATCCAGGGTATTTTTTCATTTGTTTCTCCCACAGTAGGGCTTCAGGAAAGATGTTATAGGAGAATTTGTTCATAATCTTAACTTCACATTGAGAAAATCTTTTTTCAGACTGAAACTTGTGATATGCCATACTGGTAAACTATACTTTTACTATCTCTTGATCAGAGTATCGCCTACATCAGCCTTAGCACCTATTAATCCAGTGTAAGCAAAAAAGAAATGTGTTATAGTATATTGTTTGCGAAGGTTTACATAGATAATACTTCAATCTGGACCTAAAAAAAATAATCAGATTTAGAATCAAGAGTTCTTGACAGCGTTTGTGAAGGAGGTGCTAATGCTGATAAAACATCAGTGTTGTAATACTGAGCTGTAAGTATGGTAAGTATTGGCGTGCTCGGAACAAATTGATGCTTCCCAGTCCTGTGCTGGTGCTTCAGGGACATGTGGAGGACTGGGCAGCAGCAGGCACCTTCTGTACAACACCTTTACATATTTGAAGGGTATACGATGCATCTCTTTCACTCTATCTGTACTAAACCTAACTTTTTTTTTTTTTTTCCAGTTAACAGGATTCATTTGCAATACCTCTCTTTGTTCTTGCTGTTCTCCTCTGGACTTTGTGATCCTCAGCCAGCAGTTTTGTCGAACAAAAGAATTGAAGGAGGAAAAAGGGTTCTGCAGATACGTTTGGTTCTTGAAGCAGTCATGTATACTGGAATGCATAATGTGAAACTGCTCTTTTCAGTGACTGCAGGAGCCCTGGGTCTTTGTTTTGCTGTCAGCTGAGCTATTCCCATGTTCTGACTCGTCAGTGGCTGTTTCTACATGGGTAAAAGCAGCTGCACTCTGCAGCACTACTCTAACCCTCATGAGTGAAAATGACCATGAGGCAAGTGTTACCCGAAAAGTTGCATCAGTCCTCTCTGTCCCCTGTGAGCATTCATAGAATCACCAAGGTTGGAAATGACCTACAAGATCATCTGTCCAACCATCCACGTCTCACCAGCAGGTCTCGTTAAATCATGTCCCTCAGCACAACATCTAAATGTTCCTTGAACACCTCCAGGGTCAGTGACTCCACCACCTCCCTGGGCAGCCCACTCCAGCACTTGACCACTCTTTTGAAAAAGCAGTATTTCCTAATGTCCAGCCTGAATCTCCCCCGGCACAACTTGAGGCTGTTCCCTCTATTTGCCTGTATGCATCATGACTCATTATGTTTGGTTATGTGCCCAGCACATGTGCTGCACTAGATGCACGTCCTTCGGCTGCTTAGAGATGAGAGAGACTTTTGCTGGGACTCCTGTAAGGAGTAATGAGAGAATGAGAGTGAGTAAATGGTGGTGAGGTGTCATTGTACATCTTTCACCTGTAAAACTGATGTAAACATCTCACGATGCTTGGTACAACCTGATCCTATTAACTCTGTCCGCAGCCATAGGTGTACTGTAGTTATTGATGGCTAATTACGGCTAATAATGATTTCATTGGAACGATTAGATGACAGCTGCTATTAGGACATTACTGTAGGAAAATGCTAGGAAGAGTGGAAGATATTTTGGAATGTAGTACCTTGCTGTATTATAATGTGATCTATTACTGTTAGTTTTATCAAACAAGGTTTCCCCAGCAATTTTCTACCGCAATCAGAGCAGCGTATATGCTTATAGATGATACTTTTCATCATGGCATTGAACAGGTTTCCTGAAGGCAGATTTCCTGCCATTTCAGCTCTTGAAACAATAGCTGGATATGAGTGAAATACAACATATTTAAAAAAATTACGGAAATATTACAGTCAGCTGTAATCATCTCTGTGCTGGAAACTGAACTGAATACCATAGTGGTAGTTCTGGACTTAACCTTCCCGTGTCACCCAATTTTCTCTCTTCATTTTCTTTCCCACATAAACCCTTTACAGCCAGTGGAAGACTTACGTTCACTCTGTAACCAACTGCACTGAAAAGAAATAACTTTGTAAAAGAACTGCAATATTTTTGAAAGTAATACTTTTAAATGTTACATGTGGAGTTCAATTCATGTGAACTCACACAAAGATGGGGTAGTTTTGCGTGTACCTACTATTAGGCTATAGAGAAATGAAAAATGTAGAAAAACAAGGTGGTGGAATGATCAAATTTCTTTTGAAATACCACCATTTTCTACAAAAAATGGTAGAAATATCTTAGAGTTCTCACATAATAATTATACACTTACTGTGCTTGGGCATATTTCATTACTGGCTGCAGCATGAATACACTTGAATAAGTTAATATTGTCACTGGCTGATGCATGGACCTTTGAATAACGTTTAGTTTTACATTTTCATATTTAAAAGTACTCTACGGATTTTAAATGGTATCAACCAATATTAAATAGTTGCACCAATATTAAGTAGTTTTTGGGCTGCTGAAAAGGACCTGGCGGTACTGGTAGATGGGAAGCTGGACATGAGCTAGCCATGTGCCCTCCAGCCCATAAAGCCAAATGTATCTGGGCTGCACCAAAAGAAACGTGGCCAGCAGGTCAACGGAGGTGATCCTGCCCCTCTGCTCTGCACTGGTGAGGCCTCACCTGGAGTCCTCTGCCTAGGTGCTGAGTCCTCGGTACAGGAGAGACGTGGACCTGTTGGAGTGCATCCAGAGGAGGGCCACAAAAACGCTCCAAGGGATGGAATGCCTCTTCTACAAGGTGAGAGAGCTGGGGCTGTTCAGACTGGAGAAGAGGAGGCTCCAGGGGGATGTGATAGCGGCCTTTCAATATCTAAAGGGGGAGGGGATGTAAGAAAGAAGGGGACAGACTCTTTAGAAGGGTCTGTTGTGATAGAACAAGGGGAAATGATCTCAAACTAAAAGAGTGGAGATTTAGATTGGATATAAGGAAAAAGGTTTTTACGATTAAGGTAGAGAGGCACTGGAACAGGTTGCCAAAGAAGCGGTGGATGCCCTCGCCCTGCAGACACCCAATGCCAGGCTGGGTGTGGCTGTGAGCGCCTGATCTGGCTGTCGCTGTCCCTGTTCATTGCAGGGCGGTTGGACTTAGTGGCCTTTAAGGATCCCTTCCAACTCAAACGTTTCTGTGATTCTCTATCAGGAACTGGAGAATTACAGTGCATTTAAGAATGTTTTTCATCAAGGCGTAACATGCATACGCGGGTGCACTGTAAAATATGTTCTCAAAATAATCGTAAATGCGTAATTTTTTTATATTTTGACAGAAGGGGGCTGTGACTTGTTTTCACGTTGAGAAAACCTTTATTTCGCTGTGCCGAAACAAGTTCGATTTTGCAAACGAGCGGAGGGCTTCGTTTGCGGGGGTAAATTAGATAAAACTCGAAAGCAGCCACCGTGGCTTGGCGCGCTGACGGACTGCGATTAAAAACTAAATAAATAAAAGCGAAACGTTAACATCCATTCCCAACTTCTCCGCCCCGTCCGGCTCCCCGCCGCAGGTGCCCCGACCCGGCAGCGCCGCGGGCGATGGAGGCTCCGTGCCCGCCCCGCCGCGAGCGGCGCTCCGCTGCGCCAACCGCGCGTCCGCGGGGCTGCGCGCCGCCCCAATGGCGGCGGGCCCCGCCGCAAAAGGCCCGGCAGCGGGCGGGGCGCGGCGGGCGGCGGCTGAGGGGGGGAGAGGAGAGCGGCGAGCGTAGCCCCGCCGGGACTTAGCAGCTCGGCTCGGCCCGACCCGGCGGTGAGTACGCGGTCCGGGCCGCGTAGAGCAAAGCGGGCGGAGCTCCGGCCCGGCCGGGAGGGAGGAGCGGAGCAGGGAGGGCCCCGCCGGCCTCGGGACTCTGGGCGGCGGGCACCGCCCTCGGCTGAGGACGTGGATGGTTTGGCCGGGGCTGCGCGGGGTTGCTGCGCGCCGGTGAGTCCCGGGGGTAACGGGACCGCTCCGCACGGCTGTGGGGGAGCGGGTTCGTGTGCTGGGCGCTGGGGTCAGTGCTGAACGCGGCGTGCGCGTTCCTGAAGTTTCTGCTGCGCGCTTTGAGTGCGGGCTCTGCTCGCGCCGTCCCCGGCCGCCTCACCTCCCCGCAGCGCTGCTTGAAACACAAAGCCTGCGTGTGCGGCACCGACTTCGTAATTAGGGTTTGCGGTTGCTTCGCCTTTCTCGAGACGGGGGAATGTACTTGGGTGCTGTAGCAACGGCTCCTTTCTTTTTTATTTCTTTCTCTTTTCCGAAGGAAGTGTTAAAATTGTCTTTCGTTTGTTAGCGACTAAGAGCAGCCGCGCAGTTGGTGGTGGGGACCCCGGAGCGTGTGGTTATTTCAGAAGGAAAATCCCTCGTTGGCCTGGAGGGCTCTGCCTGCGGGGACAGCTATTGAGGAGCTGTTGCAGAGGGTTGGGTTAAAGCACGTCCGGTGGTGCTTGTCGCTTTGACCAAGAAGATTTTTATCTACCTTAAATTCAGGCCTTTAATTCTGGTGTTTGTTCTACCCAGAGCTACTAAGCGTGGCTCTCGTGGTGGTGGGTATGAACTTAACGCTTAATTGCGAGATAAAAAAAAAAAAAAAAAAAGTATATGTATACATTTTTGATCAACTTCACTGCCATAGTAAAACGCATATGTAGTTTTTTTCTGCATGAGCTATGAAGTAAGAGTTTTTTTTTTTGTTGTTGGTGTTGAGAAGGCAGAAGGTTTAGCTTTGGAATTTGGGGCCGTGCTTTCAGCCTGCTGAGGGAGGTCAGGCTGCAGGCTTTCCTCTGCTACCGTCACCTGGGCGCTCTGATCTTGATAATCTGTCTGACTTGCTTTGTTTAATCCATCTTGTCTTTTTCCTTCCACCCTCTGGCTCAGCAGCCCGTGAACCAGTTACATGTGTTTATCTGGCTACAAAGAGTAGATCTTTAGGCACTGTCTTGAAACTGGATATTTCTGAAGGCTCTGCAGTGAGATTTCAGGGCAAACTGGGGACAGCTCGATTTACCTGTGCATGAAATAGAGGATGTGACATGGAGAGTGGTCTTGTGATGGGGCAGGCACTGCGTGTCCTGTATGTGGGGCTTCTGTGGCTGACACCCACAGGTGGATGTGGGGGAGAAGGGGCTGCGGAAGCAGGCTGGTGCTGGAGACTGTGTTTATACTGGATCTAAGGAAAAAGCTTTTCTATGATAAGGGTAGTGAGGGACAAACAAGTTGCCCAGTGAGGTGATGGATGCCCTGTCCCTGAAGACACTCAAGGTCAGGCTGGATGGGGGTGTGAGCAACCAGATCTAGCTGCAGGTATCCCTGTTCCTTGCAGGGGGGTTGGACTAGGTGAACGGTCCCTTCCAACTCAAATAATTCTATGACTGTGAACGTGCTGTCCAGCAGTCCTTGCTCATCACCTGCCAAGGAGAGGAGCCATTGTGCTGTACAGTGTTTGTCACTGGGACACTGACATGAGCTGTGCAGGTTGTGAGCAGCTGGTTTTGGCAAGTCAGTGGTTAGTGCACCGCAGCTCGGGGAGCACTCTCTCCCCTGTGAAGAGATGCTTGTTTTCGTGCCCCCTTCTGGCCAGGAACTGCTGTTTCTCTTTGCAGAGAGGACATGGTTCTGCCTGCAGAAGCTGTGGTGCAGAGTACTATAAAACATATTTGATCCTTCTTGAAATTTCAGTAAAACATCAAATGTTGACTTAAGACGAGCTATAGAAGTATTACATGTAACTAAAGATTTTCCAGTTTTTATTTTATTTTATTTTTTTTCTCCTGCTTGAAGGTACTTTAGTGTCAGCACTAATAAATATAATTATGAAGAAAGACCATCCTCAGAGGACTCTGTTCAGGGGTCCTTGTGTAGTTTATAGACATTTGAAGGGGGACAGCAAGGATCTCTAAACCTTAAAAAAACCTATTGTCAAACTTCATAATTGTTAATGGAATTTAGTGCAGCTGGGGATAGGACATTACTCATTTGTATAACAGGAAGTATTTTAATTGCTTCTATATAAAGTAGAAATTATTTTTAGACTCTGTTGTAGAAAAATTTGTAAACTTCAGTCTGCTTCTGAACAAGCCAGGAAATCGGCAGTCTGTGGGGAAGGGGAAGAGGTATTTTTGATTTGGTATTTCACATTAAAATGTATACGCTGTACAGAGCTGCAGTTGTTTTATTCTTCATGCATTTTTAATACCATACTGCCCTCAGTTTTGTGGGTGGTCAAGAAAGCAGCAGTGTGCAATACTCAGTTTTCCTTCTGTATGTGGGATAGTTGTTTTAATTCCGGTTCTGTCAGGTGACTTCTCATTGTTTCTGACTTCTCGTTTCATCAGGTTTATCCATTTTACAGTTTTAGTTTAGAACTGTATAAGGGATGTTGTGGGGAAATTGCCTTATGGCCTCTAATTTGGAAGGCACTTTTGAAACTGTGTTTTAATAAGTTCATCTTCTTGGTGGCTTTTAAGTCTGCAGCTGTGTTTCCATACTCTGCTTGGGTGCTTCTTGTAGAATATATGTTGCTGCAATTGTCCTTATAGATAGTTAATTTGGAGTTACAGCCATCACTGAAATGCTTTGTATGTAACTGTTGAGTACATTTTACATTTTGAATGTTTTGCATGTTGTAGGGGGACAAGGAGTGAGGCTTTGCTGACAGTGTCAGGAATTACTCTTTCTTTTTGTATGTATTCTACGGAGTGGGAGTGAGGCATCTTTCTCTCGTCCAACACTTCCTTTTGTTATGATAGGAGCTCACTATGGGTATTTTTCCACCCATGTTCATTCTTGAATAAAATCTCTTTGGTAGTGGAAAATTAATACTGAAAAGTTGTGTTTTGACTCTAAAAGTACTTTTAAGAGTGGAGAAGTGCAGGAGAGCTGTAACCCCACCAACCTACTACTCTGTTGGGGCTCATAACCAAGCCTGGGAATTAAGGAGAGAGGCTGCAGGTGTGCTGTGAGGGGAGAGGTGCTCCTTGTGATGAGAATGGATGGATGTTAGTGGGACAAAGCCAGATTCATACTATGATCTCTTATGAAACTGTGATTTAATTTTCTGTTTCCGTACCAGTAATGTCAATGCGTGCATGTGTAGTTTTGAAGAATGCAGAATCTTGGGAGTCACGATGCGTTGCAGCCATGGAAGGAAACTGCTGCCTTATGAGCGTCTTCTGAGATTTAAATCTCTAGAATGTTTTCTTATAGTCAGATTTCTGACTTTCACTCTCATCAAAACACTGAAGTTGATTTTGGGAGCAGGGACATGTGAAAGTACAAGTTGCTTCTGAGGGGAACAGTGATAAGCCGTGCTAAGCAAAATTTGAAATACATTTTTGCAAACCTGTGTTTTTTTCAATCAAAAACTGGATTCATGTTTTTATTCTGAATTGCCAGAATCAGCAAGACTGTGGGAAGTGATGCATAACTGGACAACATTGATTCATGTCCTGCACGTTAGCTGCTCAGTCAGGAAGCCTGAAGCTTAATGTCAAATGTGTGGGTGAAGCAGTTAACCAGAGCAAAATAAATTGTTCTACTTACACAGTGGTGAATAGGGGCATTATCTTGGGGAATGTCTGTTTCGGTGACTTACTGTACTGTACAGCACTTGTTACTTGGGACTGAACCATGAATCCAAGCTATTAGGATCCAAGATCAAGGTCAAACGTTCACTCTCATTTCTGTTCTCTAGTCTGCTTTTTAGAAATACTTTCAAAATGATTGCAAAAATAATATGAATATTGTTTCTAGTCAAAAAGTTGGGAAAATGTGAGCATCTCCTAAGATCAGAGCTTTTCATTTCTTGTGATCATCTCATTAAATATACATAAAAAGTATACAGTTTCAAGCGGATAAATATTATTTCCTTATCTGTGGGATGAGATCATAAGTTATTAAAAAGTAGAGAGCAGATACGTAAGTCTCCTGCTGGGGCCAAAGTGAGTCTTGGGCTTAAAGCATTCTGTGTGTCTGATGCTCAGAGTTCCCTTAGAATTTTATACATGATAGTCTGTGTTGTTACAAGCCGTGGATTGTCTATTTTGAGTCTTAAAAACTCTTCCACGAAGTAGAATGATAGAAACCAGAGAAGAGACCTAATTATTAATTTTCTGATCAGGGAAATACCAATGATGTTAGAAGTAGGTGCAGAACTTACATGGAAGACTGCCTTCCAATTGATTTGTTTTTATATTTTTGAAGATGAGAGCTGTTCTGTGTGTATGCAATTTCTATGCATTTTCCCTAGTTTAATGGGTGTTTTAATAGCTGCATGTCTGAATTTATTATCTATTTCAGTATTGTTTGGCTATTATAAGATCCAAAGAAACTGAAATTATGTTAATTTTCCTAAGGCATGCATTATGACTTTAATTTATGGTTAAAACGTACTTCCATATTTTATTCCAGGTAGTTGTTTTAGAAACACAGGAATAAGAGTCTGTATTTATATTCTTAATAACTTGAGTCGTGAGGTGGAAAACAATTCTTTAGCTGAACGCTTTTTAGTGGTTGGATATGATTAATTACCTGCAATGGTTTGTTTGTATTTTTTTTTCCAGGGATGAGTAGTAACAACAAAAGTAATGGTTGCTACTTTTGTGAGGACAGTTAGTAACCAAAGAACTGGAAATTTTTAGGGAGTGGCTCTGTCAGGGCTGGGTTTGCAGTAAAGCAGTGGGAACTGAATCTTCAGTTTAGTGTATCATTTCACTTGAGTCATTGAAAAGAGCTTCTGATACATCTCCTGATACAATTTGTCATCAGTATCTTGAATGACAACCTGTGATTGTAAAACCTGCATGCTCGCATTTAGTGCAGGTTTGACCTCTGTTTTTGAGTGGAAGAATGGATTAGGTAAAAAAAATGACCAGCTCTATCCATAGAAGACATCCTCTGCTGTCCCTTTTGTTTATTGTCCCCTGACAAGAAGTCAGGATCCTTGTGTAATAAGAACTTGTTTTGCGGGGGAATCAAAATAATTTTCAGGAGGGGACACTTTTCCTGTGACAAAAGCACTGTATTCTACATGGGAGGGCCATCAGAAGTACTGGAGCAAATGCACATTTTTGAATAAAATTTAACAAGTCTCTACATAATAATTCTGTGTGTTATTGTGGCATGTACACATATAAACTATACATAAATTTGCTTCCAAACTGAAGTGTTACGCAGCATGTGAGTGTCTTCTCTGACTTAGAAACCTTCATGAGGGTGTTTCAAACTGATGTAATACTTAATCTTTGAAATTGGTGGAGTGTAATTAGAATGAAGCTTAGAAGATAAGATTTTGGAAACAAGATTGCTCTTCCAGATGATGTTAGTTACTTGATTTCAATAAAAACAAGAGCATTTTTTTAAATGCTGCTGGTATTCCTGTTTCTATTTGTATGTGTGACGCAGAAGGTCACGGCCGTGATCCAGCAACACAGTCCTCTAGTTTGAATGGCACAGAACAAAGGCATCAGTCCTGGCTAAGAGGTATGTGACCCTGGCGTTCCTTGTAGTTGGTCTGGTGCCTGTGATTGTTCTAGTACAACTGGTCCACGGGACGGAAACCAAAACCCAGGGTGATGTTCCTGTTTTACCTGTGTGTATTCAAGCTGTTCCCATCACAAGAGACGGAAGAAGCAGAGGCTTTTTCAGCAAAAGTCAGATTCCCTAAGTGCACACTCAGGAACCTGCTCTGTTCCCTGGTTTCAGTTACTTTTAATCCATATCTCCCCTTGTTTCGTAAGTATTTGTAGGTCTCAGCTTTCCCATCTGTAAACAGCTTAGTGCTGCAGTGCTTAACGTTTGTTAATGTCTGGGTTAATGTTTGGTTTGTGTTCAGCAAGGTCGGTCGCAGAATGCCATTATGATCTATGTTGATGTACTACCAGAGGGTGAAAAAATGAGTAGGCAGTTGGGCTTAGTGTGGGCTAAATGTGTTGTAACCAGCCTGGAAGTTAATAACAAGAGGACTGCACCAGCCATCTGCTGTACAATGCGGTCTTTTTACTATTTTACATGATTTGAAAGGTGACCACTCCTTGCTTCTGAAGTGTGCCAGTGACAGCAAATTGGTCAGAGAGCAGCGGACGAGATCGACCGGGGGTGGGCAGGTTGGAGGAACAGGCTGACAGGAGCTGTGGGAAATCCAGTAAGGACAAGTCCAAGGTTGTGCTTGTGGGAAGGAAGAGCTCCTTCAAGGGGAAGGATTCCACATCACTCAGTGCTTGTCAGACCGCACCTAGAATACTGCACCCAGCGTTGTATTCCCAGCTCACCCTGCCTCGATACAAGAAAGATATGGATTAAGCGGAGCAAGCTGAACACAAGGGTGCCGTGGTGGTGGTGGGCTGTGGTGCTGCCCTGTGTGGGGCAGTTGAGGGATCTGTGCTTGTTCATCCTGGGGGCGGGGGGGTCTTTGTGGCAGCTCACCCCCACCTGCAGGTTCAGATATGATCATAAATCTGAAATGATCAGGCTTCTAACTCGGTAGAAGAACAATATTTTCCTCTAGGAGAAATGAGCAGTTTTCAAACAAATCTGCAAATGGAAACCGTGCTGTCTTGTTTTCCCTTTCTTCATTATGTACTGAGCAGGAATTCAGTCTAGGTTAAGAAATGTTGTAAGTGGTGCTTTAAAAAAATAAAAGAGAAAATGCCAATCAGTTGTGTTCTCAGAGCATCCCTGTGGATTGGTTCTTGTTCAGTGTTTGCTGCAGTGTTGTTCCCTAGCTTTGAGCAGGATGCTGCTTCCTGTGAGAAATGGTGGTGGGAGAAGCCATCAGACAAGTGGATTCTGTATGTGCTCTGAAAAATGTGTGTCTGCAGATATGCCTGTGTTTGCGTTGTATCTGGTAAGAAAATTTCCCTTGACTGTTTTCTGAGTCACAAATTAGGCTTTGTGTTTATATGTGCAGAAAAATATACCCACAAAAATTAACCTTCCTCCTCCTGTATTATTTTCTCGTCCTGTTGCTTTGTGCCCCCAGAACAGACTGTCCATCAAATTGCAGTGAGAATTTCTCAGCAGGAGCTCTGTAGTTAGAGACTGAATAGGACTCAGTTGGGCATCACATAGCTATATTGACCATTGACAAGGGCACACTTCACTTTTGTTGTTTTGTTTTAATTCAATTATTAGACTTGCAGGCTTTCTCAGAGAAGTTACTTTGCATCTTGCCTTCACTATGATTTCTTTTTGAGTCACGGTCCCTGTACATTAGTCCTAGTTTCATCTTTTCTGTTTTTTTATTTTAAAAATGCTCACTTGATCCTTTTTGCGCTGTTAAGAATGAAGACTCTCAATGTCTCTGCAGTAGTAATACACATTCCCTAAAGAAAATGTAGGTAGCCTTAGGTTTTTATAGTTGGAAATCTTGGCAGCATGCATCTCTGTCAAGTTCAGTGGATAGGTACTGTGCCATCAGCTCTGACCGCTGAGCTGCCTCTTAGTTTGGAGGTGTTTGCTATGGTCCTTCTGACTATTGTGTAAGTAGTGATTTCTAGAAACTAGTTTTGATGAAGTAGAAATACACATGTCGATCATTATTTGTGTCCTGGTAGCTGATTGCTTATCACACAATTAGAGGAAACTATCAGAGTGCAGCCTCAGCTTAGAGCCCTTCTAGTCCTGGAGTCAGAAGAGGTTATCAGGAATAATCTCAGCAATGTCATGGTTGGGGAAGGTAAACAGAGTCGCAGAGGGGAATACTGCTTTCTTCTGTAGCCTTTGGACAAGTATAAGGTTCTTATTTTCTTTGCTAAAATTGCTGTTGTCTGTGGAATCAGAATTTCAGTCTTGCATGCCAGGCCACTGGTCTTCCCTATACAAGTGTTAGGGCTCCTACAGTTGTTTCAGTGACTAACCCATTCTGTGTGATGAATTAAGCTGGGAACTTGCAAAGTTGGAAAGCTCCTGTTCTATTTTCAGTCTCTGAATATGAAGGTTACCCTAATGGTCAAAGCAATTTGAGAGGAGAGGGCTAGGTGAGAGTACCAGGAAGAAGACAGTGGAAGTGGTGGGCAGTCCTTTGGCCAAAAAAGGTTGCCTGCCTTTGTGAAAGAATTTGGGTGTACCTTGGTTTTATTCACAGTATTTGCTGTATATTGGGTCACATGGGGGAAAAAGATGAAAAGGAGACAGTCAGTAGGCTTCCACCATGGTCCACAGCACCCGCTGCAACCTCTTTACCAGTGTCTGAAGGAAAGGAGCTCTGAGTCAGGTGGGAAGCTGGGAACTAGTAGGAAATCTTAACCTTTGGGTTGGTTAACATGAGTTCTTCGTGCCTGTGTTTTTGTGATTGCTGTGAAGCCTGGAAGGAAGTTGTTTATGTCATTAATTACCAGTAATTGTGTGTTTGAGGAATCAATTTTGAATGAGGGAAAAACCTTTGTTCATTAGTAAAAAGTTTACTTTGTGTCATTTGCAATAGTTGTAGGAAGAAAGGACTAAGGCAATTGAATTGCAGTCCTCTGCTCCCTCAGGAGGCGTTGTAAAGAGGACGGAGCCAGACTTTGTTCAGAGGTGAGAATGAGAGGTGATGATCACAGGCTGCTGCAAGGGTAATTTCAGCTGGATGTGATGGAAGAGTTCTTCCTGACATATTTGGTGAGGCATGGGGACAAGTTGTGAAATCTCCTCTTTTGGGGGTTTTCATAATTTGTGAGAAGATAAAAGCAACCTGATGGAATTTTATAGTTATGCCTGTCTTGAGTCTGTGAGACAATTTTCAGTGGTCCCTTCCAGCTTCATTTGATATTTGATTTCTGTGGTTATCCCTTAAATAAACTTGAATATTTGCACAGTTTGAGATACCTTTTAGTGATAATGACTACTGGAATCAGTGGGGAAAAAGTACCACAGCTACAAATGCCAAATGAGTTGTGTACTCCCGGCTGAATTGAATTGCCTGGCTTAATCTTGATTTAAATCCCCGTGATTTCAGTTAGCTCCCCTATCTCTCAGCAGAAGAGTAAAAGATTTTTATATATTGTGCTGTTGGAGAATGTTTCATGGTTATATCTGGCACATAAAATGGGAAATATTTTATCTTTATGAAAACTGTTACCAAAATTCACAATGCACAGGCTGTCTTTGCCACTAGAACATTTCTCCCAGTATCTAAAACACAGAGAAAAATCTGTGGAACTTGGAAGTTGAATTAATGCAATGTATAAGTGAACTTATATGGCATTCTTAAGTAAGAAAGATTATCTTTCTTCTTGTGAATTACCACGCTGTTCCTATCAGAGAAAGCGGGTCAGTGGTCAGGACTCTAACACTGGGTCTGTGTCCTTCCTCTATACAATTCGTGTGTAATTTGAAGCATGTCACTGGGCTAGATCAAAACAGAAAACAATTTGGAAGCTTCCACATAACACAGTTCTGTATATGCTTATGGTAAGGACTGCTTGTCAGGAGGAAGAGTATTTTTAAATTTAATGTTGAAGCAAGTTCCACATGTGTTTAAAAACTGACATCCTGTTTAAAAATAAAATAAAATTAAAAAAGCAGAGGGCTTTTACACTGCCTTCCTAAAGATGCGCTTGGCAGAGGTGCTGTGACTAACTTCCAGAGCTTTACTAGTTTATTGCATTTCAGATTAGAAAATATATGCTCCAGCGATGGTTTTAAAGAATGAGCTATTCTTTAGAAGAATAAAGAAATAAAAAGAGGTAAGAAAAATACCCTTACCTTCAAACCATATTTTTCTCATATTTTGCCTGATAATTTTGATTTGGCAAAATGCATTCCAGACATTTGTAAGTAGGGACACACCTTTGAGCTCTGCAGATACAACCTGTAGTGAGAGGTTTTTGGAGGGACTCTTGAGTAGTAAAAGCATGCGGTGAAGTATTTTGTATGTGACTGACAGGTGCTGTATATGAGCATGAATCCTTTCCTAGCTCCAAACTTAACCAGTTTTCATCTAGGACTCAGTTACCTTCTAAGTCTGCATCACGTTTTGAGGTGCTTCTTTCATCCACTGCCACCTTTTCTGTACGTGGCAATTCATTTTGCCTCCGTACTCTAATTCATTTAGCTTATTATTTCTCTACCATTCCTGAATTTCACTGTGTCTTTCAGCTTAACCTTTCTATACTTTGGGTACAGAGACTTTCTAAATTCTTGAGCTATTTTCCACAAGAAACAATGACTCCTTGAGATAAACATCAATAGATGAGTCCAGAGCAGGACAAAAATTTATGCTTATATCCTTGTATGCTACCTTTCCACTTAGAGCAAAAATGTTCTTGGGGCTGTGTGTGCCAGTTTGCCCTTCTGGATGACGTTGGAGTATTGCTATTAAATACCGCTAGGAGGGAGGAAGGAAATTTTTTCTGGTGTGCTCCCTCACAGGGTGTATTCAGGAGCAAAGTATGGGAGTGTTTTGTAGGTTTATCTTTTCAAAAACAGCCACTGGAGAAAAGAGAAGGTGTGCAAGGGGAGCGCTCACAAGTGTCTCAGGCCTCTGCAGAAGAAGTGGAATTAAAAATTCTGCCTGAGCCATTCTAAGATTACAGTCTTTTCTTTCTCCCCCAAAAAGTTGTGATTTCTGATTTCAAAATGGAGAAAAGCATCATCAAAATTTCTGATTCTTGTAGGATTTTTTCCCGTTATCTTTCAGGATGATTTTGAAGCTGAATATATGCACTAAACAGACATCAATAACATGTTTTAATAATCTGTTTGTAATTGTCACAGTGGGAGCTGCAGAGTATCAGATAGTTTGAAAACTTCAACTTTATTCATCTGGCTTATTGAGGTCATTGCACTTACTGGCTCAAGTACTGAGAACTGTGTATGTAAAAATTTGGACTAGATGTGTTCTGAAGCAAGAAGCCAAGCACATCTCCTCTCTTCCATCATATTATTAGCTATGAACTTGGCCAAATTGAAAAGGAGTGTCTGCATAGCTGGAAATGATATTCATTTAAAAAAATGTTCCCTTCATTTTTGCAGGGTTTTTCAGTCAGCTGAAGGCGGGGTGGATACACTACAATGGACACAGAGGAATTCCCTCCCCCACCACCAGAAGGTAACTCAAATAATTTTTGTTCTGCAAGGAATTTCCATTGTAACAGTGCAGTTATATTTTCAAATGTATTTTGAAGGTGTTTTTTTTTTTTTTCACCACTTTTCCCTCTATGAATGTGGAACTTTCTCCTGGAATTACTGAACTGTGCCCCACTGAAACATGAACTTTCACAATCTGCTCTGTTTTGTTCATGAATCTCACTTGCTGGTGCTGTGACTGCATGGCAGGAAGAAACTGGGGAACTGATTGGTCTGTACAGTCCCAATCTGCGTACGTACATTTTCTAAGGCAGCTTAGTTTGGACCCTATAATCACACCTTTGTCTTGCACTTCATTGACCCCAAGCCCTCCTATATGTGGTGCCCTGTGGAGGGCAAACAAGCAAAACTTGTGGCACGGGCTGGATATTCAGGCCTGTGTCTCAAACATCTGGACAAGCTTGCAGTCTGAATTGAGAGGATGGAGAGGAGTGAGCTGCTCGTACACAGGGCATATTAAATCACAGCAGTGTCTCCTGAGGGCTGTAGCTGAAGGACCTGCTGATGCTGCAGTCGTCTAGCTCTTAAGTCCTCAGCGTGCTGCTCAGCCATTGTGTGTCCTCACGGGACTCAGAGGGGGAAACATACATGGCTAAATGTCTCTGTGGTCAGAACATAGAAATTTATAGAAGATAGTAGTGTATGCTGGGCAGTGGAGCCACTTCAAGAAAGTGCTCGTCTGGGTGCCCCTTGGCTGCTGGTACAGCTCAGGTTTTTGGTGGCACATAGACAGGATTTACAAAGACACTTTATCGTTGTCTTCACCATTCTTGCTTCCTGTAAGAGAATCTTGGCTATAACTACTTCTTCCCATTTGTTTTCCTGTAAATGCATCTTTTAATAGTATTTGGTGTTTGTGCGTTTTAGATCTTGAAAAGATTTGTCTTTTCACAGTTGGATGCTAAGAGACATCTTAGGAGGAGTAACATATATGCTAGCCCTGATCTTGTTCTTCCCAATATGTTTGTTGAGACATGACTACGTAGACCTGTCACTGAACCTAGTAAGCTGTTCTTATTTTGGTAAAGTTGCTAGTACAGTCTGTGTAGATAGTGACTTTCCATACATTTCTGATCTGTGTCATGTGTATGTATTTGTGTGTATATAAATATATATAAATACATATACCAATATATATTAAAAAGCATGTATTAGCATACGTGTTTTAGTAATAGATGTTATTATTTAGTGGACATTTTACTTCCTGTTCACGTAACTGTATGGAAACTTTCAGCTATGAAGGAGGGTTTATTTTATTGCTGTTCAACTATAAATCATCAGGAATTTAGGAATCGTCATCCTGAATCAAAATTGCTTTCTCTCTAGCTTAGGCACAGGCACAAACAGAGGTCTGTTACTAATACTACCTAGGGAATAGGGAATGTGAGAGAAGCAGAGAGATGCGAGATCAGCTTTTAATGGGTTAGTTTTTGGACAGTATTGTTAGCAGTTTTATTTATGCTCGAGATGTCGCTGAGGTTATTGCTGGCATAATGCTTTTCCTGTGTTTGTCCTAATCTGTGCGGCCAGAACTCTTGAGTTTAACTGTTTTGTTTAGTGACAGTTACTGTGAAACTGTCTTTATCAGTTAATCCGTCTCCAAAAAGATGTAGTATAGTAGAGGAAGAGTCGTCCGTAAGGAATCAATATTTCCACTTGAGCAGGGGCTGCCAATGTTTGAAGGCAGACAGCAATTGTGGCAGCAGCTCTGACCTCATGCAGTGTATCAGCGTGTGGGGCACTCTGACAAAAAAAATCAGGGTTATGTAGTTCAGTACGATTCCAGCGTTCAAAGCTCATAATGGCATGAAGAACTACGTGTATCACATGCTTATGTTACTCCTTAGTATATGAGGCCTATTAATATTAGTTGATACTCTGCTCAAGATGCTGCTCTGTGTCTCTGTATGCTTTCCTTGTCGTTTCAAAAGCTTTGACAGAAATTACCAGAATAAGACTGTTTTTTGTCTTCACCGGTGCTAATATCTTTTTAAAAAGCATTTTTTACAAAGGGAATATCGGTGAATTTTAAACAGTAAGTATTAACAGTTACACTAAAATACACTTTTATTTACTCTCTAGATAGTTCTCATAATCCCTTTTGCAGGTGGGAAGCCAGCGAGAGCTATAGGGCCAAACACATACCATATTTAAAGGTAGAAAAGGTATAGGATTGGTTTATAATGGTTAATGTTTTCTTGGAATGCATATGCACTGGCCACTGGTGGTGTCTGCTCGGAAATGAAGAACAGCATCTACCCATGACTTCAGACAGTGGACAATTGGGTGAATTACCACAGCTTGTACAGAGGATGTACTCCCACAGTGTGCTATGTGCAGGGCTCACTGCAACTTTATAAAATTTTATTAGCTGCTGTACAACTATTCTAAAATTTTGAACTGGGATGGCAGATCAAATCACTTGCTATTTTTTTTCGTGCTGTATAGATTACTTTTTATTTTAAAAATGTCCACCTTTAAATCTAAATTTTATTCTTGTCAAGGTGGCTTGCTTTGTTTTAACAAGTTAGTTCCACAAGATTATTTGTACCAATCCTAATGTTTAAAAAGGGTAAAAATAAGGGTAAAGCTGCATCTTTGCATAAGGGGTGGCTTAAGGCTGTATATGAAAGCTATGCAATTAAATTTATGTTAAAGAATGTCTTTTCTTTAGCAATAATCTGAATTTCTACACTGTTTGAGAAATGTGGGTGTGATTAAGGTCAGTAATAGAACTTCCTCTGCCACTATTTGTTAGGAAAAATCTACATCCCATAGAAAAAAAAAAAAGGGATTTAACCTTTGTTTGTTTCATTCATTATGCTTATACAACATATTTGCTTATAGCTCTTCGGGCTTTCCATCCATGTATAGTTAATCAGGCAGTGACACGTTTGTGCTAGTTAATTCCCTTACCTCAGCACAAACTCAAGTACGAAGGAACTATTGAAAAAAACACAAAAACACACCACATATTCCTTCTTCCAGAATTCATTACTTTAAAAAGATTTTTTTCTAAGCTTGATTAAAAATTCCCTAGTATTTTTCTTTGAATACATTTTTATTGAAGATATATGTTAACAGATAGCAGGGAAAGGGGGGTAGCTGCAAAGGCTTCCTTGGCTACTAGAATGATCTGAAAAGTGCTTTGAAATTGATTCTTGAGTTGCTAGTACTAGTCTGTGTTCACTTCTTGAATGTGTATGTATATATGAAATTATGAACAAAGGCCTGGAATTTATCTAGGATTGCATACATAAAACATTTCATGGCTGTTTTGTGAATTAAATAGAAATACAATCCTTTTTTAAAAGTTAAACACAGATTTGTTTATGAATGGAAGTTACAATTATATTTTTAATTGACTACTGTAATGGAGTGTAGTTATCCAAACCTATCTAGACAGAAAGGACATGGTGTTCACTGTAGACTCTGCAGCTAGGAGTATAAAGCTTGTAATTCTCAGATTCAGGAATTTCATTGTGTTTCTCCAGTAGACAAGTCGTCTTCAATCTCAAGTCACCAGTCAGCATGGATATTTAATGTTTGAATGATGTTTGATTACCACAGAATCACAGGGGTTGGAAGGGAACTCAAGAGTCCATTGAGTCCACCCCCTCTGATAAAGCAGGTACACAAAAATAGGTTGTAGAAGGAGGCATCCGGATGGGGTCCTGAATATCTCCATACAAGGAGACTCCACAGCCTCACTGGGCAACCTGTTCCAGTGCTCCGTCATGGTAGTCAGTGCTTATGCTATTACTTTATTAGGAGGTAAGGTCTCTGGCCACATCTCTTTACTTGAAAAACATCTGGTCTCACAGATAAAACCTTACTCTTCAGCAAGGACTTGTTAGGTTTTGATCAGGGCTGTTCCACAAGGGGAGGCATCTCTGTGTACTGCGGGGGCTGGGTTCCTGAGCAGCCTCTTGCCTAAGGGGGGTGGGGCGGGGTGCTGGGTGTCCCAACAGGCTTCTGAATCTGCTCTTTCTTGTCTGAACATGCTGCTTCTTTGTTGTTCTGGTTCACGGCAGTATCCCTCATATGATTTCTATTTGGAAACTATTAGAAAACATAGGGTGTATTTCCTCACACTGAGTGATTAATTCCAGTCATCCTAAGCTGCCTTTTACTATAGTTCTGAGACCTAAGCTCTGTTCTGTAATGAACTGAGTCTGCCAAGGTAGGTTTATGAATAGCGATAAGACTTGGAGCATGGCTCCATTGCGGTACAGTTCTGGAGTTGGGAAGAGACTTCCTACTTTGCTTTCTATTTATCGGAAATTAAAACTATTATATTAGAATGAAATAGTGAAAATTCAGTATTTAATAATAGGACATAGAGTGAATTTGACTGCACTGTCCTTACATTAATGCCAAAAGCTCTTTACCTGAGTGACAGTCATCTGTAACTGTACGTCAAGGTGAGGTGCTGCTAGAGCTGGGTGTGGTGAAGGGCTGCTCCATCCTCTTGCTGACTTATGCCACTGTTCCCAATACTGTGAGTAAAGCCAGGTGGAGACTTTCATTCTGTTCTGCTGAAGGTTGGAAACTTAAGATGTTCTTCAGTGGGATGAAATAAAGACATTTCCAGATGTTTTCTAAGCTGAAAGCAGGTATCTACTGGACTCCAATTGTAAAAGCTTTTTATACAACTTCTTACGTAAATGGTAAGGTCTCTAGAGCTGCAAATGGGATATTTCTTTATTCACGTTATGTCCAGACATAAAGCAGGGAGGATAAGGACTTAAATCTGGATATCCTGTATATGATTGAGTGCTGTGATTGTGTCTTCCTGCTTTTTTTTTGTGTGTGTTTGTTTGTCTGCCAGTGCCGGAACACTAAAATAGTCATCTTTCCGCTGTGCCTAACTGGGGAGTCTGTCTTGAATCTGAGAGCGCTCTCCAATGAGACAGAAGTAGAAACAACTATGCTATCATAAAAGTTCCCATTGGGGTGGCTGCATTTTCCAGTTAAAAAAAAAAAAAAAAAGGTAAAATCCCTGATCAGCTGTAGCAAGGAGCTGCTGAATGGCTGCCATGTCTCACTCTACAGATAACTGTATTTATCTGCTTTTTCTCCCTGTACACTTCTTATTTATATACACATGTGTATGTACATATATCAATGAGATTATCCAGTTAACTTTTTTCCTGTTAATGATGTTGTAATTTATTCAGATTTTAGCTGTTTTAACAAGCTGTTTTTGTGACTGAGACAGAAATCACGCAGTTAAAGTAGAGCTTTTGTTGAGAAAATCACTTGTATATTTTACGGTTTATCTTATGGAAGCAAAGAACAGCAGGGGAAATGTGCTTGTCTTCAGTCTAGAGTAGGATAGAAGATGTTACTTTGTGTGATTGGGAGATTGAAATAAGAACACTGCTTAAATTAAACAGCATCTACACAGGGAGTTGGTCTTAGGCTAAATGGCATTGTTTGTTAGATATCTATTTTCAACATACAGACAGTTACAAACGATGCTAGAAGGGGAGCCAAGATTTCAGAAGAATGAGAACAGAATATGAATTGTAGTTATGAATGGTCCCTTGTTTTTGAAGCTGGCAGTAGCTTGCTGATGTCTGACATCCCATTTGTAATAGAACAATTTATTTATTTCTGAAGATCACGTTGCTCTCACTAAATAAAAGAAAATACACTGGTTAAGGTAAGCATCAATTATTTCATGTGACAATTCAGACAAGCTGTGTAACAAAGAGTAACAAGAACATTCCCATTGCAGAAATGCATTTATGGTGTCACATGTCACTCTTAATTACGTGGTTTTTCTTCAAGCCAAGCATATTTGAGAGTTGGAGGAAAAAACGAAACAAGATTAAACTTGTTACTGTTTTTAGCATCTAAAAAAAGCATAATTCATTGGGATGCAATTATATTTTTTTAGTAATGTAAAATATTTGCTAGATGTTTGTAGTTTTCTACTTGAAGTGTTCTTCACTAGGATAGAATCAAGAGGTTAACTTTGACGTTTTCATAACATCTGATGTTTGTTTTTTTTTTTCTCAATAATAATTTATAGGGGTTGTTTTTTTTCTGTTCTCTCAGCTATTTGGCAATGTGACTTTACTGCTTGACTTAACTTGCTCAGCCATGTGTAGGGCAAGGCCCGCATAACACCGACTGGAAAGAGCAACTGATAAAGAGATAAAGAGTTTCAAAGGGATGCCAACAAAACTTAATCTTTGTTCTCGGGCAATTAATATTTTTCCTTAAGAGATAAATAAAGAAAATGTAAAGGAATCGGTACTGATGTTTTGAGTATTCTTGCAAGGAATATTTATGTAAGTTATACATTTGTTAAAAATTTCAGATGGTCAGCCAACATACGAGTAAATTAGTGGATTATTACTGTTATTATTGCCTCTTTTGCCTGTTTGTGGTTTGCATCTTGCACTAACTGGCCAGGATAAATCACTGACAAATAATTGAGGGATTTTTTTTTTTTTAATTCTGTGTCAGCAATCCTTATAAATATTCACTAACCATGCCTAAAACCTCTGTACTCACTCCCTTTGTAGAATTTATGTAGGCAGAGTAACCTTTTAAAACATAGCTGAAATTCTTTTATATTGTGTGTAAGAGACAGTAAAAACTTGTTTGCATTACTATGTTTTAGATAAAGCGTCTGAATTATTGAATGAAACATTTATTAGGTGCTGCTTACTTTGTCTACGGAGAGGAATTGAACAATCAATTCCTAGCAATCTGAGGAAAATGTGCTTGACAAATATTTGAGGGAAAAAGCCATTAGAGCTTCTTTATCCTATCCCATTCAAATAAGCTTTCCAGAAAAGGAGACCTTGTCATAGTTTCATGAAATACAGAGGATCATTCAGTTTGCCAAGGAAATGTCCGTGTGTTGTGCTGTTAAATAGTCTGGGTTTTAACTCGGTGACTTAGGTGAAAGCGTACTAATTCCTGAAAAACCTGTGAAGCTGTTTCAGGTTTCCCCAGGGTCTTGAAGGTCATTACCTTGGTGCTCCATGGGGGTACACACACTGGTAGGTGACTTTTCAGACTCTGTGTGAATGTCACATGGAGAGACAGAGGGAAATCTGGGCCTGACACGCAATGTTGTCCTGAGAGTACTGAACTGGTTTGGTGAAAGTGTCCAGGGGGTCTTTGCAGTCTCCTGTATTGCAGAGTAAAGTGGAAGCAAAATTAACTGTCTGGGAGCATTTTTACATATCTGATTATCTGTTTTGGTGACTCCCCCTTGTGTTTGCATGTGAAGAACATTTGCCAGCTGAGCGCTTCAGATGTCTCTTCAGATTGGAAGAAAGCCCTTCTCGATGTCCCATGTGGGCTGGCTGCAGCTTTGAAGCATGTGGCTTGGTTATGGCAGCTGTTTTTGGCCAGCATCAGGGCCAAGGCAGAGCTTCCTTTCTACTCCATGACCAATGGAAGGAGGTGATGAGAAGGGGTCTGATGCTAATGGACTGTAAGTTCCTAAAGAAACATTATCATTGCTCAGCTCAAGCCTGAGTACACAAAGATGATAGGGTTTCTGGTAGAAGCTGTTAAAAGGGTATTGTAAAACAGGATTTTTAAGTTTGGTTAATGAACTTTGGTCTAAGAACAGTTTTCATGGGTTTGCTTGAACTCCGTGGATGTACTTTTTTGACCTGTAGCTGAGCCTCATGAGCAAAGAAGAGCTCCAGAGATACATTATAACAGTAAGTAAAACAAATGCTAAGAAAGACAATATTACACAACTTGACAGACTGTATTGGTGACCTGTGCCCCTTCAATGATCTGCATTAGCCAGAATTTGGGAGTAGCTGGACTCCTGCTGTCCTGTGTCTGGGAACTTGCCCTGCTAAGCCTGTAAACCAAAGCCAGATGATTCATACCAGCTTCAAACTGCCTGTACATTTAGGCAGACAGTATTGCTGATCTTTATTGTTAGAGTAACAAGGTAGAAAAGGAGTTTATAAACAGAGGATTAATGTTGATGTTAATGTTGACATCTTCCTCCCCATTATTTTCTGAGATAATGGATCTGGCAAACCTGGTGTGTATGTAAACTTTGCGTGTCTGTTTAGTGTCCTGTAGGCTGGAGAAAGAGTAGGTGAGAAGCCAGATGAAACCCAAAATATTTCCAGTGTTTTTCCTGAATTTACAGGACATAACCATTCTGTTCTAGCTTTTATATTTTTCTCTTGTATCAAGTGATAGTTTCTGTAAAATGTAGGTTTATAGATTGTTTCGTCAGAATACATTGAGGAGAAAATACAAATAGCAGTTAAATCTCAGTTTAATTTCAAACGTGAACAGGTTGCCTGCACTACTTTGAGAGCATTATTAGATGGCATTATCTTTGGGAGAAGTAGCCTGTTGCAGTGTGTCCAAAAAGACAAATTACTCCTCCAAGCAGCATGCAGCTTCTGGGCCACACCTTGTCCGTTACCACTGAAGGAAGAAGGCTGAGCTGAAGTTTAAGGGAATGGAGTGCTTTTAGGTGCACAAAGCTCTGCTTTTAGGGGTGCTTCAATTTTGAGAGTGCTAGTTAAAGGGTTATTCAGCCCTGGCCTAGTCATCCAGAAAACAGGCATCCTGGTGGAAAGATGTTGCGAACATCCGAGATGTTGCATATTTCACACTTTGCTTTGGATGAGTTCCAGCTCTTCTTAGCATGATACACATTTTTTTCTTATACCTGAACTATATGTGTTTTTTTTCTGTGGAAACACGTTCTCGTGGTTCACCTGTTTCAGCTTCCCCTATAATAAAGTGATGTTTCTTGCCTCACTGCACAACAAAGTCATTTCAGTGCAAGGTGATCAGATGATGCAGCAGTTTCATGTTGCTAATTAAACAGACTGTATTAGAGAAATGCATATTCCTCAAGAAATTAAACAAGAACTGGTTCAGTGTCAAAAGTAATCATTTGGAAAAAGATGTAATAGATTTAAAAAGTGGAGAAATAAAGGCCAAGCTAGATTACGCTCTCTTGTGGAGATTTCCTTAGCAAATGGTTATTTTCACACAAATACATCCACTATGAGGATAAATAATTTTCCTAGAAGATCTTTATATTTGATTTTCTTTTTTTTTTTTTTTTCCATATGGCACGTGCATCCTGTGCTTAACCAGCATGCTTCATCCTTCGTCTTCTGAAGAGGAATGCTTTATTTTTCCAGTGACTTGTTCTTCTGCTGTTTGATTTCCATTTTACTGAAGCTCACTTCCTTTTTTTCCATGTGTACTGCCCTTTTGGCAGCATGAGTTCAGCAATTCATATGCACAGCAGCCCTGACTGAGCTCTGCTACACATGTCACTATCAGCTGCTATGTCACATCACCTTATTTTGAGGACTCTAGCTTGTAGCTCATCCACAGTGTTTACTGGTGAAATTTTAGTGGCAGAAACTACAGATCGTTTTGAGGTGAGCTGTTTACATTGCTGAACAGCTTAATTCATATCAAACACCTTGTTTTATCCTGTTGGATAATGCTTTGAGTTTTTAACTAACCTAAAGGTTAATTTTTAGCACAGTGAGCAGTAGGTAAGACTTTCTGGTATTTGTAAATCTTTCCTGTTGTCTTCTTCCTGCAGTCTTTTTTCTTTGACTTGAACAGGCAGATTCATCGTTCTTTTGACTTCAGTTTGGAGTTTGCTTTTCATCCAGCAGAGTAATGTCTGTTACGCATGCTAGAATCAGTATGTAATGCCTGTGTTTATGACATATGGGAAAGGAGGTTTTGCTTACTTCCTCACTGTTTATTTAGAGAGAGCCTGTTAATTGGTGTGGTTTTGCTTTTGTTTCATCCACTGGAAGTATTCCTTGTATGCATATGTAATTTTTGTTTGTTTGTTTCTTTTTGTGATTGCTCTCCATAGAGGCCTTTATTGCTCACATTGTGGTCATACTTTGGGCATGTGTATGAGCTTTGAGTAATTAGCAACGTGCTTATGCCCCTGGGGATGTCTATTTCCTGTAATGCCAGCTCAGCACAAGTGCACGTGATTGGGGAATGATGACCTCTGGCTCCCATCTGCTTTCCAGGGAAGGAAGTGGAGGAGAGCCCACACGTGTTTTTGAATACGCTGTTTTGCTTTAGACATTTTTTTCCAGCAATACAGACACTTCCCATCCGTGGGACTGTGCAAGGAACTGATTTGTAGGTACTGGTGATGTGCTGGAAAAACGTGAGGAGCACTGCTAAGGCACCTGCTCCTGCTGTGGAGGAAAGCTCTCCATAGGTACTAACATTCCTGACCCCATGTCAGTTCCACTCACTGTGATGCCAGTGGGTGAAAATGCTCCACGAGTGTTTCTGTAGCCTGGCTTTGTTCTTAGAGGTGACTGTATGGGCTTTGAGGAATGTGGAGATGTGTGCTTAAGAACGTCCTGAAAAAAAAATTACACATACATGCTCAAGAGGACATAAAGGTATTTATTAATGGAAAACAGAAGTTGGAAAATCCTAGTATGAAAGGTCTTTGGATGATACAAGCCTGTGGAAACCTTGACTGCATATTGCTTTTGAGTTGTTGCAGTGGTGTTTCTGGTCTTGAGTCCTCTGTCCCTCTGCTGGTCCCAGCTCTGTCCTTGCTCTCCCGGCTCCTGCTTTCCAGCTGAGGGGTTCCCATGCTCCTGCCCTCCTCAGCCACACGATAAGTGTGCTCCTTACATCACCTTCTTTCTGCTCTTTCCTGTCCATCTATTCTGCACATCATACATGAACCAGCTGGCTTACTTAGGCGCCTTTCTCCCAGCATGGGTGCTAAGTGGGCTAATACAGTGAAGAGAGTCTTAAACTAAATACCAGAGCAAAAGAATACTTAAGTTCAGTTTTTTTTCTGATACTGAAGAAGTCACAGTCACATGTGCAAGATATGAGTGGGTAGAAAATATTTTGTTGCTTGCTAGCTGTAAATGGAGTCTAATCCATGCTGAAAAGCTGCCAGGTTATCCAATGATGACCTGTTAACGCCCTTTAAGAGTTTGAGCTGAATATGAATCATCTGCAGCTTTTGAAAGATTTACAGGTCGGCCAAACTGGAAAACTTTTGCAGGAACAATTAAGGCTGTTCCTAGCATTTCTCAGGACAGACTAATGTCAAGCTCCTGTTAAAAATTTCACCTCAAGTAAAAAGAGGTCTAGAGCCCACTCAGCTTTGAGTGTGGTCAGCGTGGTGTATCTGGGTCCAAATAACTAGCTCTACTGAAGTAATGATAATTTTAAAAGCAGTTGTAATGATTTTCCGTCATGAGACTCTGAAAAGGAATGGAGTTCACAGCTCCACCTTTGATAAGATGAGAATATTTGTATGATTATGTGTATTTTTTCTCTTCCTGCAACTTTAATATAAGTTCTGTCTTGAAGCTAGCTTTGAAAGAGCTGCCTATATACTTCACTCACATGAGAGCTATGGTTTCTGGGAAAGTTTTCAGGTGGGACAGTAATTCTTTTTCCTTCAGGGATCAAGGTTTTTTAATATATATATTTGGGAACCAAGTTGATCTCTTTTTTAATATTCCTACTGAATGTTAATTTTTGGGGCCTTTCATTACTTTAATGAGAATATTTTGAGTTCTTTTTATTCTAATGAAGACCAGTCTCTCAGAAAATGTCAAAGTGCTGAAATCTGTTCATACCCATTTCTTGTTGCTGTATGGTATCTTTTACACTTATATAAGGAACCGAACAGACTGGCTGTTGAGAAATAAGGGTCTGAAAAAGCAAACATCTGTAGTTTTAAATGAGGACTAAAGAGGATATCTGCGGAATGCATCAAGGTGAAATAATATGTGAGTTGTTCCGCATGACTGTTTTGCTTTAAGCTATCACATTTATTTTTTTTAAATACGGAGAAGTTTTACTATGACTAGTTGCAAGGACTACACTCCTCATTATATGTCTTCTTTCAGTCTCTAAAGGTCTTCAGTCTCTAAAGGTCTTCAGTCTCTAAAATCTTAAAACAAGCATTTTCATAAACAAGTATTTGATGGTAGTATGTCTGTTTCCAAGGTTCCAAGTTTATTGTTACAGAGTCCCAGACTGCTGAATTTTGCCTGCTTAGGATTCTTCTTTTATTATAGTTTTCCATGGAAAAAGCTCAGTTGACTTCTTAAAGATCGTCTTCTTTTACATGGTTTTTCTTTTCCTCCCCATGTTCACTGTGTTCAGTATACAACAAAAATATATACAGCAAGTGCTGTACTATTTTGTCTTAAATCTGTTTTATTTGCAAATGGAAATTATTGGTGAAGCTTCACTAGCTTCATCTCAGTTTTAAAATTAAGGTCTCTCTCAAACTTGTAACTATTTAGCTGTATGATGTTCAGCTATAAGTAGTTTAAGAAAAATAAATGGTAAAGCAGAGGGTGCCAATAATGTTTTGGAGTTGGCTGGACAGCCAAAAGTTGTTTAAATTTGCCTATGCCTCCACAGGTCTCTCTAAACACAGTTTGTTTTTAAAGTAAGCATAAGAACAAGTAGCTCCACTGAGTAACAAATGACAGAGAAGTCATAATTCCCTTTGCTTTTTTTTAACAATTGTAATAGTATTTATTCTTTTTTTTAATTCAAATTTGTTTTCACACTTAACCTGAAGGAAATTTTCTCACTTCCTATTTCTGCCTTTTTTCCCCCAAGTTTTAAAACTTCAGATGTTGATTTTTAAAAAAGAGAGGTATTTCTCTGAAGCATTCCAGTGCAATTGCTGGAGAATAGTATTGGCATATGTTAAGAAGGTTTAATTCCTGTATTCTCACTGCTCTCACTGGCATTTATAAAGTTAAGAATGTGAGCAGTAGCAAAAGGGCAAATCGTGTTATTTGAAGTAACTTCAGATGGATTTTGTAATGCTGATGGATCACCCTCTCTGTCCTCCTCTTCCACCTCCCCCCCCAAATTTTTCTGCAGTCACAGTTGCCTGAAAATCATTTTTTTTTTTTTTTTTCTGTTTGATAATCTTGATTTTCACCTAAATGATTGGAAGAACTGGAGTAGTCTTTACAAGCATTAAGCTTTAAGTGACATATTTTTGGTAGCCCAAGTTTGACTGTTCTTCATGTCTTCCTAATTAATTGTAGAACTCCCCAGGAGCTGAAATATGTTTTCACGTGTGTGCTTTTTATGTAAGACAAACAACTGTAGTAACAGTGCATGTTTTCAAAACTGTAGTTATTAAATATATATATATATATATTTTTGTATGACTTAATCTATGTTTTTATTTAGTGCTGAACAGTTCTTCACTTGAAGCAAAGGACAGTAACCTCTACCCTCAGATTATTCTTACTATTAGAATACTTCATTTCCATCAAACGAAGCAGTGTGCCCTACAAATTAGAAGTTCAAAGAAGAGTATTTTTATGTATGAAACTGACATAATCATTACTTTCAAAGGATTAAGGTTTATTTTCACATCTGCAGAATAAAAGAAATGCAGACATGATTCAAAGCCATAGTGCAGTTTTAAAACTATCTGAAGGAAGGTTGTGTCTAATTTGTCTCCAACCTGCCATTTCTAAATGTGTTTTATCAAAGAAGGGAATTTGTCTTTACTTTTGTCTTTTTTCTCTCAGCCTTAACCCACCACTGAGACATTTTAGAGAATTTTTCCACCTTGTGTTGCCTAAATATTTTGTTCTGCACCTTATTTATTTCCAGTGCAAAGTAAATGTTGGTATATAAACAGTACAGTATTAGCAACTGTAACAGAAAAAAAATAGGTAAGACTTTTAAAAAATATTTTTTATCTAAGTTGCAATGCTTAATTCTTATGTTAGATGTTTTTTCTTCCACATAAAACATGAGTTAGTTGGTTTTTGTGGGAGATGGATAGAAAAGTTGAAGGGAAGCTGCACATTAGTTGACCAGTATTTACTCCTGGGTCCTGAGTCATTCTTTTTGCTTTTAGTGTCTCAAATTACCTTTTTTACTGGTGGCAGTTCTTGTCTATCTCTGAGAAACGACACTGTGCTGAACTTGTGTGCCTGGGGAATTACATCAGTGTGAAAGTGCTGGAGTAGAGAATTGCCAGACATCTGATACCTAACTTACCTTCATGTCCCCTAAGGAAAAGAATGGATCCTGAAGGCTCTGTAACTGGCAGCCATAAAACTCCGTGTTTCTTCCTAGATTTCTGCTTGTCTGTTGTGGGTATTTCTTAAATCTATGCTCTTTTGCTGATTTCTAGAACAGACCTCCAGTGAGCAGGTAGATTCAGCGCTCTAACTCAAGCCCTCCTTGTGCAACATCCGAATTTCCACAGTAGCCAAATTCTGTGGAAATGATAAGAGCACATTTAACAAATTCCATTAACTGTCTCCTTCCTCTCAGTATACAAAATAAAGAAGAGCTCTCATGTGCTTATAGTGCTTGCTGCTGATCTTCACTTCTGTAGTTCAGCAAGAGGTGTGGCAGGTGGCAGTGTACGCAGCTAAAAGTTGTGGTATTCTGTTATTTTCTTGCATCTGCTTACTTATCTGTCTCGTCTGGATGGCTAACCAATATTTCACATGCTGGTCATAAAAAACAAAAAAACAACAACAACAAAAAAAAAACATTCTACTTGGAAACCCCATACCTTACTAAATTTGAACTACTGAAACCAAGACAGCAGCAACAAAACCCCTTCCTTTCGTTATTCCTGTGACTGTTGAGCAGCAAGCAGTACAAAATCAAGTTGGGTCGGTGCTGAAGCAGCACTGTGGTTGTCTTGAGTCACTTGGAAGAGCTCTGTAGAGTTTTTTCATCTTTCAGAAAAAAATGTGTTCATGGACAAAGGCAATATGAAAAGCCCTAATCTAAAGGTTGACTTCTTACCAAAGAATTTTAAAAAGCATCAGAATTAAATTAAATGTCCTGCTGCCTCAGCCTTAAACTGTGACAATCAATGCAGGATAACCCCTTTCTTGTTCCTTGATATTTTTGCAATTAGTTCACTTTCTGTCCTACGGAGAAACTGCATGAAAGATCTTGTTATTTGTTGCCGTGATAAAATATGCTGGCTCA
This sequence comes from Oreortyx pictus, assembly GCA_036925125.1. Classification (NCBI taxonomy): domain Eukaryota; kingdom Metazoa; phylum Chordata; class Aves; order Galliformes; family Odontophoridae; genus Oreortyx; species Oreortyx pictus. The sequence continues at coordinate 87,359,871 of JAUPFR010000002.1, read as the reverse complement.
GCCTGCCTGAAGAAACAGAAGCCTTGGCAAGAATGCTGATTACCATGACAATCTAAGCAGTCTAGTGTTGCAGATTGTGTGGGTTTTATTGTAAGGACATAAAACAGGTCCTGGATGATGGAAGAGCTGATAACATCATCTTGATTCAGGAGATCCAAGTGCCCTTGCAAGACTTTGTTTTTAATAGTGTATTGTCTAAAGGAGGGAAAGAACCCTATAAACTTCATTTATATGTTTATAAAGTATTTGTGTATTTGCAGAATTAAATGTTTATTTTTGTTTTGTAGTTAGGTGTTAAAACATTTTTAAGACAGGGCTGAGCTCCTGTGTAAGAGGGGCTCAGGTGGGAGGGCAGCTGGGCCAAAGACTTTCCACAGATGATGTTTCTGTATGAAGACTTCTGACAAAGAGTGTTCACTGCAGGTGATAGACAGCAGGTGGTCTAGGTGGGGGGATGAGGCCCTTATGTAAAACAGAGAGAGGCCTCAGGGTTTTTTTTTGTCTTCCCCCCCTTCAGTTACACAGGATCTCTAACAGAAGCTCCATCAGGTTTCCTGCAGTGCAAACGCACAGTAAAAATGGCAGCAGATAATGCAGGGAAAAGTTTAAAATCCTCATGATTCTCCATACTCATGCAGATAAGAACAGTAGTACCAAGGGAAAGTGCTCAGCATCTCTTTTCTCTTTCCAGGCTTGGATGGGATGACAAGTCTGTGCTACGAGGTATTCCTAAGAGAAGAAAAATACTCCCAACACTTCCATGTCCCAGCCGTATTAGGGTGTAATGGTTTCAGCCATTTTCAAAGGTGCAAGATGAAATGTCAGGGTTCCCTTCACCAGAATGCACCTTGATGACTGAAATGAGTGGTGATGGGTTTAACAGGTTTAAACCAACGATCTTACGTAATGTGCTCACGCAGAGTGAGGAAGGAACAACATTCTGCTGTTCTTTAATGATGTGTATTGAAAAAGTCATGGGCACTGTGATTCTGATTTAGAAGTTTGAATTAGAAAAGAGAAACGGCTTGGTGTTCAAATGTCCCTGTACAACTGTTTATTGCTTTCCTAGTAATTTTATTGCTTATATTAGAGGATTTGTTGAAAACTGCCTGAGTTCATCAGAACTTTTTGTTCCAGTGACCCAGCACTCTCAGGTATTGCTGTATGAGCTCCGTTTGTAGCATACAGCACCTGCTGCTCATGTGAAATCATTGTTAAGAATACAAACACGTTGAACTAAAGATTGTCTTTCTGTACAGTTCTAGATCATGAACCCAAAGCTGTTGGTACAAATGATGAAGATGAGGATGAGGGTGAGCAGTTTGACTTTGACAGTGGGGATGAGATACCAGAAGCGGACAGACAAGCCCTCGTGCCACCTCCTCCTGATCCTGGGTGTAACACAGAGCACCAAGGAGCTATTTTCACTGGTGAGTCAGACTGATGGGCTCTGCCTCCATTAGGCTAAGAATGAGGATTGATGATAGAATGAAATATGTATGTAAAAAGTCTACCTGAACTTGTGCATGTGGTCCTACACTGCATCCTTAACTCGGTATTGATTTTAAAGGTGGTGGTTGGTAAAGGGTTGAGTGGTCACAGCCAGAGAGCTTTTGTAAATAGCTCTAAGTCCAGGTGGAGGCTGGTGATAAGTGGCATCCACCAGGAGTCCATCTTGGAATTGGTGCTCTTCAGCATCTTTATCACTGACACAGTGAGATTGAGTGTACCCTCAGGAAGTTTTCAGATGACACCAAGATGGGTGCTGTAGCTGACAGAGTAGAAGGGATACCATCCAGAGGGTCCTGGACAGGATTGAAAAGTGGACCCGCGTGAACCTAATGAAATTCAACAAGGCCAAAAACAATGTGTTGCACTTGGATCAGGGCAGTCCCAGGTTACGTATGCAGACTGGAAGCAGCCCTGCAGAAAAGGACTTAAGAATTCTTGTAGTTAAAAAGCCAGACACAAGCAGTTCTTTTGCAGCCTGGAACACCGACAGTATCCTTGTCTGCATCAGAAGGGAGCTGACCAGCAGGGAAAGGGAGGTTATTATTTCTCTCTACTCTGCCCTTGTGAGGACCTACCTGGAGCACTGTGTCCAGGCCTGGGGCCTCCCGAACGAGAAAGATGAGGAACTGTTGTGGTGGGTCCAGGGGAGGCACAGATGATCAAAGGACTCTCCTGTGAAGAAAGATTGAGGGAGCTGGGCTTGTTTAGCTTGGAGAGGAGAAAGCTTTTGGGAGACTTCATTGTGGCCATCCAGTACTTGAGGGGAGCTTGTAAGCAGGAGAGAGATTGACTTTTTACACAGGCAGATAGTGATAAGACAAGGGGGAATGATTTTAAACTAAAAATGGGGTGATTTAGGTTAGATGTTTACTCAGAGGGTGGTCAGGTGCTAGAACAGGTTGCCCACAAAAGCTGTGTGTGCCATTCCTGGAGGTGTTCAAGAGCAGATGGGCAGCCTGACCTAGTGGCTGTCATTTCTGCCCATTACAATGGAGTTTGAACAAAACAATTTTTACAGTCTTTTCCAACCCAAACCAATCATAATTCTATGATATGAAGAGCAATTGTGCAGATGTTTTGATAGTTTTGTGCTAACTATACTTGAGGTAGATTTGATAGGGCAAAGAATGAACGCATGCAGTTTGTGCAGGGCTTCCCATCCATGTCCAATACAAAGCAATGGTCTCAAAGTGCCATGCTACAAGATAACTTTGCCCTCGCAACTGTTGTAGTTGCAGATGAATCCAGATGAGCTGCTTTCATAGCTAAGCTTCCTGGTTGCTGATCTTAAGGTGATACGCATTAAACAATGAAGTCAGAATGTCAGAATTTTGTTCGTAACAGGAGTCTTACTTTTTAGAAGATAAAAACATAATTTTACAACACTTGCAGATGTTTTCAATCCTGAGATATGTTCTGGAGATACTTTATTCTGCTCAAATTGACAGCAGATGATTTTGCTGACTTTGATCCAGTTTCCTTTTGTCAACAGATATTGTGCTCATGGCAATGAGAGATAAATAAGTAATCAGTTGATTGTGTAGTTTGACAACCTGGAACTTAAATACGCCCTTTCCCTGAAAGACTGTTGCTCACTTGTGAAGTCATGCTTACAGCTGAAAAACTTCCAATGACTTGGGATCCAGTTCTGTAGCTTGCTTCAAAATGGCCCTTAGTTCCACTGCATCACTGCATTTTTTGTTCTCTAGAGGTACCAGGAGGAAGAGAGGTTTTTTTTTTTTTTCAAGGAGGAAAACTTGGAAAGTTATTTTCTTTCCCTTTTTCTTAGCCGAGCATTTTCAGCTCCCTGAAGAGTGTCCCTCCAGTGAGAATTTTCTTTGTTCATGGCTGTTCCGGAAATGTTTCTTACATTTGAATATATAAGATAAAATTCCACTAGAATCTGACTTTAGACTTAGGGCTTAAGGCTGTTTGCAGCTATGGTCTTATGGCAAGCAAGAAGGTATCCTGGTAACCTGTCAGAAGTCTCCTTTTCCAATATTTAGCATCGAGTTATTCCTTTTCATAGGCATCCTTGTAGCTTAGTTGTTTTGCTGCTCTTGCATTCCTTACATGCAAAATGGGGAGGAGAGCCCCACAGTGTGGGATTTTTGAGTCACAGATTACGAGCAAATTGTATGTAAGGACATATAAATGTTTGGGATATTTGTGTAGACCAATATGAAGCAGCTTGAGCAGGTACAAAAAATAAAACCTTGTTTAATTTTTCATCTAAAGGGGCAGATAACTTAGAAAAAAGTGAGAAGCTACAAGCATCAGAGCCTTCTGCAGAAGATACTCCAAGGAAAGTAAATCCCTACTCAGTCATAAATATTTCCCCAATGCAAGAGAAGGATCCATCCTCCTCACCAGATCCAAGTCCTCAAGATGAACCTTCCAGTCCAAACATGACTGTTGGATATTCTGTCCCTGTGCCTTGTGGCTATGCTGTGCCATCCAATTTACCTTTGATACTGCCAGCATACTCCAGCCCTGTCATAATACGTAGCCTCTCTGTGGATGAGGAAGGTACAGTATTTTTGCAGCATTATTTGAAGGGGGGATCCTTGTTTAACTTGAGATACTTGTGCTGTTTTGTAAATGCTTATGTAGCGTTCAGCCTTGTCATCTCTGGGAGATTTTGTGTCAAAATAGAAGAATAACTTCATCACGGAGTAGGAGCTAAATTTTAGCTGGACTTAATAGGTAAATTTCAGCTCATATGGAAAACGCACACATTTTGAATAACATCAACAGGGAAAAAAGGACATTCTAATGGGACTCTGCTTTCCTCATTAGGATTGAGATAGCTAAGTTAAGATACATGAGAAAAAAAAGTGAATAAACTCTAAGTCAGTTATTCCTCAACATTTTACATCTGTGATAGCTGGCCTTTGTTTTTGCTGGCAGAATATTGCAGCATAAAGCCCAAGTTGGGACTCCTGTCTTGTCTTAACGTTAAAAATGATTAATGCTGATTCCTTTCTAATGTCATGAAATCATTTCCAGAGTCGTGATTAAGTATTCAAGCCAAATGATTTCTTCTCAAACCCTTAGAATGCTTTAACTAGGTTCTAGCAGAATTCTGGTCTCTTCTACCTTTTCTGAATCCACTTCTGTTTTTTCATTTGTTTTTCTTAGACCTTGTGGATTTAGATTTGCTTGAGACTTTTTTTCCTGATGACTTGGTGAATTCTGCTTGTCCTTTAGTACATACTAAGACAGAACAGAAAATAAATATGCATTATTACAGAAACAGGAACAATCCCCCTGTTGTGTAACCAAAATTGGCAAGATTGATGGCTTAATGTCAAGACAGCAGGAGGAACAGAAAGCTCTCCATATCCTGTTTATTTTTTATTTTATATTGAATATATCATTGTTCAGCTAGGTTGCAATTCTTCTGTAATTCTGTGCACTATGACACTTTTTTTTTTTTTTTGCAGCCTTTGCTATCTATATTGATATTGCTTGTAGAGGAATATATTTGAGAGAGAAGAATTAAATGCACCAGTCACTGTAATTTTCTCTGCCTAACTCTTATTACAAATTACCCTGTCCCTGTGTATGATCAGAGTTGTGATAATACAAAAGAGAGTATGAAGAAATATACTTTTTTTTATTCTTAAGCATATCTAAAAAATCTGTAAATTATTCACTAACAATATTAAAAAAAACCAACAGTTTCTTAAACTAAACTGTGCCACTTGAACGACACTAACATTTTATTCCAAGCATTTTGGTGATTATATGTTTTTTTTTTTCTATTTAGCAGGTATGCAGTCAGCAACTGAAGAAAATCATTGTAATTCTTTAAAGTCAGAGGAGCCCCAAAATAGGTGATTGACAATTCAGCATGTTTTCATGACCTATAAAACTTCAATTCCTGAGAAACCTTGGATTCAATAAATCAAGTAGTTCATTTTTCATGTTATGTCTTGTGCTTTCAATTTTTATTCTTCTGACTCCTTAACTTTGCTTGTTTACCAAAGTCAGCACAGATTAAAGTCTAATACATGTAACTGTGCATGTAATTTTGAGGGAAAAAATATACAGGTTTTACAGAGTCATCAGCTGCAGCAGGAGCAGGGCCAACATACAGTCAGACCAGCTGTGGCTGATGGAATTCTATCACTTTTCTATCTCTCTTTCAGTAGTTACAGCTGTTAGTGGGTTACCCTCCTCATCAGGCTAAATAAGCTCCCTGTCTTCAACCTTTTTCTTGCTGTGTGCCTGCCATGTCCCTAACAAACTCAATAGCTCTTGGCTAAACTGCAGTCAATTTCTGTGCATCCTCTAGAAGAACAGTCTTAGGGAGCCAAAACTGAATGGACTACTGCAGATTTGGCCCTAGCCATAACATCTAGAGAAGGAAACAGCCTTCCTCAGGCCATTAAGAGGCTGGGCACCTGTTGTTGTAGCCTGGAACGTCTTTGCTCCTACTTACAGTGAAAACAGAAAGAGAATTTTGTGCTCTGGTAAAAATAATTTAGAAGTAAATTAGTTGTCAGACTATTAAATAGATTAGATTATTAAAATCCTAATTACACGGTGAAGCAGCATTTTCAAGTAATCATCAGGCTGAGAGTGAGAGCTGGAAGATAGTGAGATGTTTTTATTTATTGATTTGTCTTTGTGGTTGTGGTTGTTTAAATGTATTGTCATGTAGGTTTTAATGCTTTTATTTTATGCTGTTTTTTTGGTGTTTTTTTTTTTCCCTCAAGTGAAGAGAACCAGGTCAAGAGAGAGGATGATGCTCTGGCCAAGTGGGTTGCAGATCCTGCAAATACAGCATGGATGGAAAGTAAGTGTCAGTGAGCTCTATAATTAATCACTATCTGAAAGACATTTGACTCTACCATGTGTATGGTGGAAATTTGCTTAAGTTCACAGTATTCTCTATGACTGTGTGTAAAACTGTTCTCCTACAGTAACTGGCAGGCAAGTTCTTAGAGAAGCTGAAAGGGGAGGAATTGGCACTTTATACGTCCATTTGAAGGCAGATCATACAGTGTAGTTTGACAGGTTATTCTGGCTGTTCTCAGATAGGACAATGTGAAGGATCCCACTGGTTTGAAGGTTCATCTTAATGTCACTTGGAACAGTTGAAGAATTTGCATTCCTGTCTACCTCTCAACTTTCTAAGTTGATCGTTATGTTATTTACAGTTTTGTTTCTTTTTCTGAAAATGTCTGTTACAGCTTTTTACAGCTAACTGGTAAGGCAGTGAGCAGCACTTCATAGGTGCTGTGATGTGGAAAGGAGAGAGCTGGCTGTGGTGGCAGATTTCTGTTTTCAAGCTACCAAAGGTCATAATGACAACATAGATAAAACTGCTTGGAATGTCACGCATACCTTAGAATTACAGTTCCTGTGCATTATTGCGTTATTTGAATAAGCATGATCAGATGTACTAGTAAAGTGCTGAGGGAGAATGAATTGTATCTCCACTGTATTATAGAATTATAGGTTTGGGTTGGAAGGGACCTTTAAAGATCATCCCTGCAATGGGCAGGGATGCTTTCCACTAGATACGTTACTCAAGGCCCATCCTCAGACACTTTCAGGGAGGGACAGTTCATTTCTCCGGTCAACCTCTTCCAGTATCTACCAGTACAACCAAAATTCTTTGTCGATCCTGTTTAGATTTTATGGGTTTTCTCATTTCTTTTTGTTTGTTTTGTTTTGCTTTTAGACCCAGATGAAGTAATTTATGATGACGTGCCAAGAGAAAATTCAGACTCTGAACCAGGTTTGAAGGCTTTGTAATTTGGACCATATAGATGTTATTTTATGTTAAAATCATGTATACTGAACAGATGCATTGACTAAGTTCTGTGTAAATAGAATTGGCCCTGTCAATCATCAGTATATCTTACAGTGTTGAAAACTAAAGCTAACTTTTGACAGCATCTATCTCAGCATGTCTCCTATGCTTCTATGTCCAGATGCTGAATTCTGATTTATTTTGTAGATACTCCTCAAAGTCCATGAGTGATTCTGTTCTGTATGTTAGAGAATGACAGTGTTGGGTGTTATAGCCTTAGTGACCTAAGCAAGGAAGAGTAGGTAGGGAAAGAGTTTTAAATAGCTTACTAATATATAATGCAGTATTTTCACAGTTGTACAGAGAATTGCTCTGTTCTTGGGACTCCCCTTCCACATAAAAATTGCTGTTAGCTTGAAAACTGTGTTCAGCTTACTGAGTATCAATCAGAGGAGATTTGGGACAGCTGTTTACCATTTGACTGTGAACCTACAGAAAGGATTTCTTTTAGCTTTGTAGTGGTCTAGCTCCTTACTGTATTTGAAAGGAAGAGCAAAGATCTTTAAGTAGTTGGAGTCTAGATTTTGCTTTCGTTGGGAATGGTGAGGTTAGGGGTAAAGAAGCTTTTTAAAACAAATTTTTGTTTGCTTGGTTGTGTGCTATTTCTTCATTGTGAGGACTAACCTGAAAGCTTGGTTGTCACTAACAAATTATGTTAGAGTGAATATACTCTTTTAGGAACTTGGCATCTGCTATCATAGCTCTTCATTTGTTACTGAAATTGATAACCACGTTAATGATTCAAGAGAACAGTTTCTTGTGTAGAGCACCCATTTATCTTTAAAGCCTTAACATTTTCATTTCTTGTCCTTAGTGCTATCTAGGCACTTAGATAGTTTTACAAAAAGATGTTTTATAAAATGTATTATTAAAATTTATTTCATTTGTAATTTGAGTTTATAATGTTGCATTTATGGTTAATGCTTTAATTAGTGGGAAGTCCCTTAGTGGACTAGACAGGGATGTATTTGCACTGTGGCTGCTGCAGGTGCAACTAGAGTTTGAACAGTAGCTGTGAATTCTTTCTAACATGTGGGATTTGGACATAATATAGTTTGAGTAGGGCGTGTTTCCAATGGTACTGTTGTGTGTAACAAGAACACTGGCCGTGTGTTCCAGTGTTGTCTCAGAGACAACCCACTGTGTTTTGTCAGTTTTTAATATTGGATTGGATTAATATTATTCAGAATTGTGCATAAAAAGGTCTGCATTGTTCTTCATCCCCATCAAGATTTTTGTTGCTTCAGCAAACAGGTAATTTCAGTGTAGCTTTCTTTTATTTTGGTTTAATTCTTGCAGAGGAAATGATTTATGACGATGTTGAAAACGGCGATGATGGTGGAAACAGCTCACTGGAGTACGGATGGAGTTCAAGTGAGTTTGAAAGCTATGAAGAACAAAGTGATTCTGAGTGTAAAAATGGAATTCCCAGCTCCTTTTTGCGTGGCAACCACAAGAGACATGTATGTATCCTGCAGTGCTGCTCAGTCATTGAGGTTATTCTCATTTTCAGCGCTTGCCTTTCTCTCCTGTATTTCTCGTCTCCTCAATCCAGCTTCAAATGCCTTCATCTTTATAAAGGACATGTAAACCTGTGGGAGTAGCAGGCCACAACAAAATGCAACAGGGAAAAGATGAATGTATTAAACAGGAGCTCCTTAAAAGAGAAAACCTCAAGCTGGATGGAAGTGGAATTAAAAATGGTATCATTTTTCCATATGGGCAGTTCCTCACATTTTCTTTTTTACAGCTGCTGGATTAGTGTAAGTGGTAAATGAGTATGGAAAATGTGAAGAACAAAGCCTGACAAATCTTGAAGTTTTGGGATCCTTTGGGCAGTCAGAAGTAAGAGAACTGCCAGTGTTCCATGTCTCTTTGCCTTAGATCTGCATCACTTCACTCACTTTGAAGGTGACTGAACTTAAAGAAATAAGAAAGTATTTTTGTGTGTGTGATCAAAGAGAAATCTGTACCATTTATTGAGGACAGAAGAAAGGTGGTGTGGCTAAAATGATACATTGGTGACATCTGTGCTCTGTGCCAGAAAGACAGTGACAACATGGGTATGTGCCCTTCCTGCATCTTTTTGACTGCATGTCAGGAGGAGATCTGCACTCCCGTGCTCTCCCTGCTTCATTTCCTCTCTTTTTATTCTTATGCTCTTACTCTGAGGAGAAAAAAAAAATAGTCTTGTGTACGATCTGGGGAAGCTGTCAGTTCCCTCACCGGAGTGCAGGAAGTATGCCCACACCCAGGTGCAGTGCAGAGCCTGGATGGACACAGCACTGCTCCTCTGAGATAAGGGGTAGGCTCTGGTGCTTGAAGATCCTGCAGAAAACCCTGGGGTTTCTCTGATGTGTGCTAACCAGTAATAGATACCTATGAACTGCTTTGTAGTTGAATATAGTCAATGTGCAAAATGCTCCAGTACCCAGGAATTTGAAGGTGTAATGCAGCAGCAGGAAGGAGAAATACCAGAAACTGAGGACCAAACTTCTGCATTCCGCTTATTTTCTCATTAACCTAGGTGTGCTTGCTTTAGCTGCTTTCTGCTTCTCTGTATTTAGGTTCTTTTTATCCTGTTGTAAATACTACTACCACTCTTACCACCACGTTTATCGCACCTTTATTCTAGGAAATGTAGTCCCTGTACATGTGCACTTTCAAACAGAAAAAGTATGAGAACATATTCGAGATGGGAATACTGAAGCACTGGTTCTTCTATGACACCTTTATTTTGAATTTTACAGGCTTGTTATCTTAATTTAAAAAAAAAAAAAAAAAGCCTCGTTTCTTTGTTTCCCTCCTGTATCCATTATCTGCTTTCCGTTGACCTCCATCCTTGCTGCCTGTCCTTTGGAAATCAGGGAGTGAGCAATTAGCTGGAAAACTTGATCCCACTCAAATCAGCACTTTGTAAGCTGGGTGCTGATGTTGTGGTTTTGTTGTTGTTACTGTTGTTTTTGTTTTTTGTTTTTTGTTTTTTTTTGACCTGACTAGAACAAGTTTAAGCTGTTGCAGCAGTTTCTTTCTGGGGAGGAAGTTTTTCAACTAACCTGAAGAAAGCTGAGTTTGGTTGTTGAATATCTTTGGAAGAGACTGGAAAGTACTTTGCACTTCAGCATGTAAGTTTTAACGTGGCTGCTTGTTTGTTCTTCTGAGGATAGAGGTGAGGAGTTTAGGAGTATGTTAGTTGGTGCATGGAGAATTTGAAGAGACTGCTGCCCCTATACGGGTTGCTGGGAGCTGGAGAAGTTGGAAAACTGGAGAGGAGTTTTATAGGAGGATAAGGAAAAATCTGAACTAGGATTTTTAAGATAAAACTAACTAGCTCCTTTATCACCATTTTGGCGTAGGCAGAAGCAGCTCCCATTTTTACCTATTCCCTGTATCCATTCCTTTCACTAACTCTCACTTCTCAGGTCTTACGATGGTTGTTGACAGTACTTTCCCAGCATGTTTCCTTTATAGTCTTTCAGAGCCTATGAGGGACTTACTTTTCAACCAACTTAAAAATAGTAAGGTATGGGAAGGTTGGAAGCATGATTTTAATTGTAAGTGTTGGTATGACTTTCTTCAAAGTCACTTTTTAATTATTATTTTTGAAATTTTATTTTTAAGAATTGAAAGTGTTTATACTATCAAATATTTCTAGGCTGTATACCAGATGTTGTTCTTAACTGTACTGCTGTAATGCCAGAGTCGTCCTGTTGGAGGTAACTGCATCCTAACCCATCCTAGTAGAGCTCAGTACTGGACCTGCCCCTTTGTTTTCAGCTCAGTAAGCCTTCTCTTTCCTGATGCTTTGATCATTTGCCAAATAACTCTGTTGGCATCAAGCTGAGGGTTTTTCCATTGGGCTTCTTTTCCATTATAAGGCACGCCAAATATCTGTTGGTTTTTTTTCCTATTGAAATGTTGATTGCTTTCATTTGGCTTTCTCAGAACATTTAGCGATGATTAATTAACACTCCAGGGTATTTCTCCATGATAACTCACCTTGCAAATGGATATATTCATGCATGAGGCAGTTATGTGGTCATGCGATGAGGCTGTGATAGAGCAGAGGAAAGATGCATGCTTCCCAGTTCCCACACACTGGGAACAAGTCTGTGTGTCCTCCCCTATTAGATTCTCCTTTCCCAACTTGCTAGTACTGTAGATCTCCATTTTCTCAGGCGTCAGCAACTTCTGCAGCTTCATCAGCCTTTGAGAATTTGTCTGATTCACCGTTTTGAAGGAGAGTCAGAAATGTACTGGATAGGATTTGCACTCCACTGAACGACACATGTTAAAACTGACGTGTTTGCGAACGGTCTGTAGGAGATGTGCATAATGTAATTAATATGCAGTTAGCTTAGACTAAGTGACTTTCTCTCTCTTTACATAGTTGCCAGCGTAGCGCAAAGGTGCCGGGCTGACTTTCAGCAAGTCCAGTGAACTGCAGGGTAACGGTCCATTCGTCGGGCTGGAGCTTCCCTGCGTGAACATTCTCCTTCTGTTGCCTGTGTTCCAGTAGGCGCACTGGGCAACGTGCATGATACGCTCGAGTACTTTAGCATGAAGTTTGCACTGTGGGCTATTTGAAAAGATTGTGTCTTTTTGTACACTGTAGCTTTCTCATGACCTTACGCGTTTAAAGGAGCATTATGAAAAAAAGATGAAAGATTTGATGGCAAACACTGTGGGAGCAGTAGAGATTCAGCAACTAAAGCAAAAACATGAGCTGAAGGTAGCGTAGTTAATTTCTGTAATTAGCTGTGTTTAAATTATTGCTTTTCCAACCCAGGCAATGTTGTCTTTTATTATTATTAAAAGAAAATAATAGCTTGAAAAAATGGACAGTAATTTGTTTAAAATGAGTTCCAAATGTGCTGGATTGTTAAGCAGCTGTCTTAAAAATGTTTTGTCAATAATTTTTTCTTGTGCTTATTTCTGAATTGTAACAGTTTGAGGAGATCAGATAGGATGTTGCCCTACCTTTACCCCAGGGTCTGTGCTAGCAGTACAACCCCAGTGAGCTCCACCGGCCAAGTCTGACCCTTGCTCTTTGTCCGTGTTGCATCAGATTGTAGGACTGAGAATCTTCCTACCATCTGTTCTGAATGGAGCTAGAACACCAAGGCTGTTTATTTGTAGAGGTTTTTTTATGCTAAAAACTTCATCTCAGACAAAAAAAAAAAAAAACCAACAAAAAAAACCCTGCCTGATTGCAGCAAGACAGCTCTGGTTGTATTCTAATGTAGCTGGTGATGTCAGCACAGTTCTGGCAGTGGTGGTTTTGGCAGCCACTGGGAAGGGAAGAGTTACAAACCAGTTTAGCTTCCTGTGAAACATCTGTTTGTTTGTTTCTACTGTTTTGAACTTGCATACAAGGTGGTCATCAAGTGAGACCCTTTCTCCAGGTCTGATTTGTGTTAGGAAGAAGTGCTGATGTTCACATCTGAAGGTCTATGGTTGTGTATACTTACAGTATGTTTATTTGACTTTGGGTTATATTCATAACCCCCATTTGACAGTACTTTTAAAAAGATGTTAGAAGTACTCTGCATGGTATGCTGAAGCAGATTCCTATTATTCACTGAACATGTAGACTGTATTTTTTATCTTACAGATGCAAAAGCTCATGAGAGCTGCTAGAGAAGGTACCAAAGATGGACTTGAAAAGACAAAAGCAGCTGTGAAGAAGGGTCGTTCTTTTATTAGAACTAAGTCTTTTATTTCTCAAGGTATGTGTCTGTTATTTTACTCAATGTTTTTTTTCTAGTCGTCTCTGAGGAAGGATGTGAATAGCACAGCAGGATTTTTATTTGTACTGTGAGCTGAATACTGGATTCATGAAATTATGGAACTGTAGAATGTTAGAAGAGACCTTAAAGACACCTAGTTCCAACCCTCTGCCATTGGCAGGAACACCACTCACTAGATCAGAATATCAAATCAGCTAATAATAGTTTAACATTAACATGGTCAAAAATGTATTCTCACCTTCTTGCTGTTGCACAGAAGAAAGCGACCTTCATCAGTACAGCAGTGTTACAATGGACTCAGCTTTCTGCTTTACATATCTCGTAGAGGTTAGGTAACAGATTTAGGATATCTATGGGTGGTTTTATACTTCAGCCACTTACCAGATCAACGAGGGAGCATGTGATTAATTCGTTGATTAATCTCATAAGTTCCTCTAACCAACAGAACTGCTTCCCTTAATTCCTTTTTTGTTATCAGCTGTAGTTTCTCACACAGTCCCTTCATTCTCCTCTGCTGGTGTCTGCCTTCTGACTGGCTGTGTGCTGCCACCTATCATTGCACTTCGGTCATGCTTCTCACATATATTAGTGCCTCTGAGAAATACATAGGGAGCAATGTGGAATCCCTTATTCTCTCTCTTCTTGCAAATTCTGGCGTTTTGATATGTTTGGCTACTGATTTTAGTTCAGTTTATGGGTGGATGTGTGGATTTTCTTGCACTGAATTACATTATGGTTGTGTTTAATTTCTTCCCAAAAGTCATTGATTTCAAACCTGCAGGCCCTGGAGCCATAGAGCTTTAATCCTAGCTGTCACACTGGACAGCTCCATACTCCTATCTGTAAAGAGGAAGGAAGGGTCAAGCAAAAGGTGCATAGGTTATCTGCTTCTGTGTAGATTTTAGGACTTAGAGCTATCTTCTGGAAGTTGCTGTGTATTAGAGTACTTCACAGGTGTTACAGAAATGCTGAGAAATTTCATTTGCATGGCAAGTTGAGATAAGACTACTCCTCTAGCTCCTTTTTTATTTTTATTTTTTAATTTATACGTTCTAGAAGTTGATCTTTTGGTTATTCAATTACTTTTAGATCATAGATCGTCATGCCTGGAAGAAGAGGAGCTACATTTCTTTATTGATGTGGACTGTATGCATACAGAAGCAATTATGACCCCTATGCCTGAAGGACTATCACAGCAGCAGGTAGCAGGCTTTTAGAAATCTGATCCTCTGCCTCTTTTTCGCCCCCTGCCCTCATCTTCCACCCCTCACCTTCCTTCTGCTCTTCATCAGTGGTTTCCAGGTGCCTTGCTCTTATGTTGGCATTTAGCGTGAAATAAGTGGAGGTGTAGTCCAGATCTGAGTAAATACTTTTTTTTTTTAAAATTGCTGTTTGTGTGGAGAATTGCATCAATCCTGAATTTAGCCAGAAATATGAATTGTTTAGCATTATAAAATTAATATCTGCAATAATCATATTATTTTACTACCTAAACACTTCAGTGGTTTTTGAGTGGAAAAACAAGAGTTATAGCATTTTGTTGAGTAAGAAGACATTTCTACATTTCTGGAGCTCCAAAATTTTTGTTTTAAATACAGAGATTTTCTGCATACTCTCTGAATCTAAAGAGTTCTAATGATTTAAAAAAAGAGAAAGTCAAGACTGTAGAATAGTTGTCCCCTTGCAGTCTGTATTAACGCTGAAAACCCTCGGCATCAGTTTGAATTTTTGACTGAAAATAAATCCTATGGACTCACGTGGCTGCATTGTTACGATAAGTAGTAATAGCTGGGTGTGAACTATTAGATGTATTTTGTGATGTGAAGTCCTGAGTTGGTCAGTACCTTCAGAAAAAGTGCAGCATATCTGTCAACGGTTTACCGGGCCGGATCGGCCCAGTTCCGTGACGATTGTTGTGGGGGACCCGCAGACCCACACCCCAGGAAAGGGGAAGGGGGAAAGAGAAAAGGGAGATGGGCCTAGAAACAAAACAGCGGCAACGATCTGAGGAGGAAAGCTAATTTACTAAAAAAGATATCAGAAAGCAAAATAACACAATATAGTACAATGTAATTGGAATTGAAGCTAATAAATCAAATAAAAAGAGCAAGAGAGAGTGTCCGATAAACCGAAGGCCTTACGCTAACGCTGAAGGTGATACGGCAGTGAGCACCCACTGCTGAGTCGATCCTGAAGGAAAGAGAGTGTCCCGTGACCGCAGACAGTTTTTATCTTTTCCCTCTGAGCAGAAAATACATAAAAATGCAAAGCATCGCAAAGTCCTCTGGGGAATGTAGTTCTTCTCTTCTGAGACAGGTATACCCATAACTATCAATGATCCACAGGGCTGGAGTATCAACTCTTTAACTCTTAATGTACTACATGATGTTATGATGTGGAATACCGATGCCAAAAATCATAAAACCATGACAACATCTAATGATGTTTCTTGAAAATCAAATAAAGGAGGCGTTGAGAAGACTTGTACGGGCTTTTTTTTTTTTTCTTGCCATGTTTTATAAAATGTTAAGATAAGTGTTTGAATAAAAATTTAAAATTTGCCAACTTTTAACAAAATATATCCTTGTTGAAGAGAGAGAGCACTTAATTTGGAATAAACTACTATTCTTGGTTATCTACCCCGGAGGAGCTGCCCAGCTGAACAGGGATGGAGTTGGGAAAGCCAGAGCACAGTTGGAGCTAGTGTGGTGGACAAGAAGAAAGGTTCCTTTCATATATGTTGGCATATATGTAAGAAAAAGGAAGGTTAAGAAAAATACGTTCTGACAGAGGACACTGAGAAGACTGAGGAAGTCAGTGCCACTTTTGCCTCAGGTTTTACTAACTAAGGATTGTCCTCAGGCCTTTAGAGCCTCCAGCCCTACAGGCAGGTTCTGTGAGTTATTACCTTCAGCTAAGGCATACTGGTGCTAAGACCAATTGGAATTACATGTCCTTAAAACTAGGAGGCATATATTTAGTGGTGCTGATGGGAAGGCTTTTATCATCAGTGACTTGAAAAAATTAGATGTCATACTTATCCTCAAGAAGGGCAAGGAATACCCGAGGAAAATAGGGTCTGGCTGGCCTGACCTCAGTCCCTGGGAAGGTTGTGGAGCTCTTGGGAGCTGTTTTCTGATTTCCATAGAATCATAGACTCAGTAGCGTTGAAAAAGACCTGCAAGATCATTTTGTCCATCTATCACCAATAGTTCTCACTAAACCGTGTTCCTCAACACAATGTCTAAACATTCCTTAAATACCTCCAGAGTTGGTGACTCCACTGCCTCCTTGGGCTGTCCATTCCAGTGCCTGACCACTCTTTCAGAGAATTATTTCCTAACAGCCAGTCTGAATTTCCCTTGGTGCAGCTTGAAGCCATTCCCTCTAGTTCTGCCCCTAGTTACAAGAACAAAGGGGCCGATTCCCAGCTCACTACATCCTCCCTACAGGTGGTTATAGAAAGCAATAACGTCTCCCCTGAGCCTTGTCTTCTCCAGACTGAACAATCCTTGCTTCCCTCAGCTGTTCCTTTTAAGCTTTGTGTTCCAGACCCCTAACCAGCTTCATTGCTCTTCTCTGGACATGCACTAGGACCTCAATGTCTTTCTTGCAGTGAGGGGCTCCAAATTGAGCACATTACTTGAGGTGCGGCCTCACCAGTGTGGAGTACAGGGAAACAATTACAATTACAATTCTGGGGAGGACAGGAAAATGATTGGAAGCGGACTTAAGGAAGTCCATTTGTGCCTGGCCTGCCTGAGTGCCCTTGAGATTACTGGCTTGTGAGTAGAGAGGACAGAGGATGTCATTCATCTTTGCTTTAGCAAGGCCTTCGTCACAGTCTCTAGAATTATCCTAGTAGTTACATAAGAGATATATCGTAAATACATGTAGATTATAAAGTGGTAAACGGTTTGAAACACCATACTCAGAGTGTTGTCATTGGTGGTACAAAGTCCAGTGGGTGGCCAGTGTTAGTGGTGTTCTTCAAGAGCTGATGCAGGGCTGGTGCTGTTTAATGTCATTGTTAACAATCTGGATACCAGCTGCAGTGCACCCCTCAGAAAGTTTTCAGACTACACTGAATTGGAGTAGACTGCAGGTACTGTGCTGCAAAGTAAGACTGCTGTTCAGGCTGACTTTTAGATGGAGAGCCTGGCTGACAGAAAATCCAGGTGGTTCAGCTGGTTCAAACAGGAATCCTCGCTCAGGGACAGCATTACCCTGTGCTGTGAAACGGTTTGGGGGACAGCAGACTGCACAGCAGCCCTGAGGGTCCCAGTTGGACTGGGTGGACTCCAGAAGCCCCTTGCAACATAAATTACTCTGTGATGAATAAACTGACTTTATGAATGTGCTTGCTTTAAACAGTAGGTGGCACAATAGCTTTTGTTTAAAATCAGGCTTCTGTTGGACTACTGCATTCTACTTCCTGTCTCGATCGTGTTAGCTTTTGCATCATTTTAACACTGAGACTTGAAATCTTATTATACATTGTTTATGTTTATATGGTACTTTTAGTAGCAAAAGTGTGAATACTTGCATGTGGCCCTTGTGTAAGCTATCATGGTAAACTGTAGGTACTATAAAGTATTTTGTTTATTGTGGAGCCTGAAAAAAATATTTTGCAAACATATTTATTCTTTTCAGAAGAATGAAGCGTGACGAAAAGCAGAGATACTGTCTCCTGCTGGAGCAGCCAATATGTTGTACCCAATTAAAAAAAAAAACCCACAAAACTGTTAAATCCAGACTAAATAAAAATTAGGCACAATGAATTTTTACCATACAAATCTTAAAGCAAGATCTCACATGATTTTTAAATCTGCTTTTGTAATGCCAGTACTGGAAAGAAAATCCTTACATGACCTGCATATAACTTAATAATATGAAGCACAAGTGTGGAGAATTAAAGGCAGCTGCAGAGAATAAAGCAGAAGAACACAGGGAGGAGAGGAAAATCTGAGCTTTGAGTTTCACGGTCATTTATGCTAGCTTAAAATAGGAAAAGAAGCAATTTTGCCTTGTCTTGTGCTTGTGGGGAATGTTGTATTTCTGCCCTTGTATTGCCTTCTCCCTCAAACAGAACACCACTTTTGAAAGCCTTGGGATGAGTTAGATTAGGAAGTGGGTTTGGGTGAAAACAAAACCCTATAAATAACAAGACCGATAAAACATATCAATTAAGAGTTTTACTTTTGAATCTAATCAATATCTCCATCTTCCGTGCACACAATGTGCATTTCTGCTGAGGAAGTAAAAAGAGGATATGTAATGAATAGCCTGTAGCTGATATGATAGTGTTTCCTGAAACTCTTCTAGTTGTGTCAGTTAATATGGATATAGATAAGGTTTTCACTTAGGCGTGGTGATATTGCCACCCTCTCCCCTTTGAGCCCGACTTAGATGCTTTCTAAATTTATTTGGCCTTGCCTTAGAAAGGCAATTCATTTTTGCTTATTTGTTCTACAAATCAGCCCTATAAAGGTTATTTAATATTAAAAAAAAAAAAAAGTAGAAGGAAGGAATTCTGCTTGATGGCTGATTTTGAACACGGTTAACTTGTTTTATTACATCTATTTACAGCAATAACCAATATCGTCTGTACTTATTGTTATCTGTGAATATCTAAATTAATACATCTACAATTATAGTGTCTCAGAATTCAAGTTTGGAATTGGAACAGTCAGCAAAGACTGGAGTCTCTGAGAAAACTGTTTTTCCTCAACAGGTTGTGAGAAGATATATTTTGGGCTCTGTAGTTGATAGTGAAAAGAATTATGTGGATGCTCTGAAAAGAATCTTGGAGGTACGTTGATAACTTTGGCACTTTATGATTTGGAAATTGGAAATTAATCCTTTATGAATCTGCAGGGTGACTCTCAGACTTTCCTACAGATGCTTTATGCCAGGCATTTAGAGATATTTTATTCGTATATACTGTTACATAAATTGTTGTTATTTCTTCTGTGTAGAGGAGACCCCATTTTTAGATGGTTTTAATCTGTTTACTTATCTTTTTTTCCGCAGCAATACGAGAAGCCCCTTTCAGAAATGGAACCAAAATTACTGAGTGAAAGAAAACTCAAAATGGTCTTCTATCGAATTAAAGAAATTCTTCAGTGCCATTCAATGTTTCAGATAGCTCTGGCCAGTCGTGTATCTGAGTGGGATTCTGTTGAAATGATTGGTGATGTCTTTGTTGCTTCAGTAAGCAAATATATCTGAACAGATCATCTATTTTTATTTCAGAATTGTTATTCAGTCGTATCCCTCTGTCTAGCTTGACCATTTTACTCCCATGTTCTTCAGTGCCTGCGGCAACTGTCAGAATATGTATGTACCATTCTGCTAAGAAACATGTGTCTTCAGCTGGCTTAGCAGATGAGAAGATTGTGGCTATAATTTTCAGGCTTTGATGAAGCATTGAGATGCTTAACTAAGCAGTTTCTTTTTCAGAGGAGAAAGATTCAAAAACCCACCAAAATTAGGGTGAGATTGAAGCTCCTTGTCTCTTCAAAACCAAGTAGTTTTACATACATGGGACTGAGCATATTTGTTGAGAATAGAAAAAATCACAGTAGGTAATGCCCTGAATTCCTCAGTGTGAAATGAGCCTTGAACAAAGGTAAGGAGTATCTGTAAAACCTTTAATGGAAGTCCATCCAGTGGAGGACTGAACTAGCCACTGGTTTGAATTAGAGGAAACAAAAAAGTTGTCGTGGTTGGGAGGAAGATGTTATTCTTGTAAGTATGCAGATGGAAAAGGCTACCTACCTTGCTTAGTATTTGGCTTTGTTGCCTCCCAGCTGCTTGGTGTTACAGCCTTTTCCTTTCATCCAGAAGAGAGCTGGGATCTGTAGTTTTTTGAGTGCTTTGACCCCACTTTAATGAAAAAGGAATGTTTACTAAAGATTTTCCTTTTAAACCTGATCTGTCTTGTTTTGACTGGAGCAAGTTAGGGCACATTAATTAGACCAGCTCTACAGAAGAGAGGGATAATCTTTACTAAGTAAGCAATGGGCAGTGATCTTTCCCTTCACGTGGCAGTCTGCAAGCCACAACATCTGCTTTCTTGATAAATGCCAGCTGAAGACGGGGCATGGCTAGGATTGGGACTCCACTTGTTGATCAAATCTGGAAGGTAGGCAGCAGTACGTTACTGCTGTGGATCATGGGATCTCACCAGCTACTTTGACTCACTGGAGGCCTCTTGATTACTCAGTCCTCACGCTCTGCCCTAGCATTGTAGCCAAGATGATACTATTTCTGTAAATTTATATTTTGTAATTCACAGCTGCTGCATCTCCAGCCTGTGTTTTGCAGAAATATTATTTTAGCAATCATCAGTATTTCTGTAGATCCTGCACTAAGCCAAGCAAAATCCTTTAGCACCTAACTAAATGAGTTCTTATTCTGTCAGGGCTCTAAATAATAATGCTTTCAGGTGTCTTTTTGGCTTATCCTTATGGCTTACCTGTTCATTTTTTTCAGTTTTCCAAATCAATGGTATTGGATGCATACAGTGAATATGTAAACAACTTCAGTACAGCAGTGGGGATTCTTAAGAAAACATGTGCCACCAAACCTGCCTTTCTAGATTTCTTAAAGGTGAGTTATTATTTCACTACTCTATTCTCGGAATGATAATGTAATTTTAGATCCTGCACGTATTTTGAAGTGCAGAGTGCTGTTTTTTGTTGTTGTTCAGATCACTTTACTGGTGTTTGTATGACTGTACTTGACAAAAGATTGGAATTCTTCCATTCCAGATGAGCTTCAAAGAATAGTTCACCATTTGAATCCTTTTATTTGGGATTTGTTTTATGCCTAACCTCCCTATTATGTTGTGCAAAGTCACACAGCTATACTTCTGTTCCACATTAATTTCTTATTATTTTGAAAATATTTTTTTATCAGTCTAGGGGTGAAAGTGAAAATATTTGTACAGAATGCTTATTACCTTGAAGAATGTGGTGCTTCCAGTACTGTTTTTTGAGAGCCTGGCACATACAACAGAGCTGCTGGAAAGTCGTAGGAATGGCACCCTACAGAGGACAGGCAAAATCCACTGCAAGGCTGTTAGGCTGTTAGTTGCTCTGCTGAGAGCCTAGAAGCTTTGTTTGTTCCATTTCCCTGAGAGTTCTGGATTGAGCTGTGCCTTTCAGAGCTGTTACCCTGCCTGATCTTTGGCAGTGGTCAGTCAAACACTGAAGTTAATATTGTGTGTTTTATTTGTATTATTATTTGTATTAACGTTGGAGTGATTTATACAGATAGGGATTCTGCACGTGCAAATTAATTTTTTTTCTGTTTTTATCTGCTAGCCCTGATAACCAAAATAACAAATCCTGATATATTTCATTCCAAACAAAAATTAATACTCTTTTCCTTAGTTTCTTTTAATAAAGAAAATGGAAGTCCCTTTTTGTTTCTGTAGCACTAAGGTAATTATGTTTTCCTTACATTTTCTCTTAAAATCACAGTGGTTGTTACACCTTTATGATGGTCTCAGTCCTGAGAAACAGTGCAACAGCAGTAAATTAGGCTATAAATCAACGAATCACTTAGGAATTTTAGATTTAAGACCCTGAGCAAGTACATTCACTTTGTTGTCCTTGATGTTAGGCAGACATTTCATGGCACTGCTTATGTGAAAAGCGTGAAAGTGCTGTAAAAATGTATACATGTGTGCTACCTGCTGGCGAGGCACCATCCTAGCTGTAGTTTTTTGGGGAAGAGATTTCAGTTGCGTGACCATGCCATCACTTTAATAGTGACTTTTTAAAAAGTGCTTTTTAAAATGAAAATGAGAATCTTTGCAGTACCACTATAATGAATGGTAATGATGTGAAAGAACTTTCAAAACCTATTTTCCTTTCATTCTGTACCTGATAGAAATATACTTCTGGAAGTAAACAGTGTAACATTCTTGCATTGCAGCAGTGCCAGGAGTCAAGCCCTGATCGGATTACGTTGTATGGTTTAATGATGAAACCTATCCAGCGCTTCCCACAGTTCATTCTGCTATTGCAGGTAATGAATATTTACCAAATGGACTTACCCGGGAGTGTTCTCATTGCCTTCTTGCATGGCTTGCCTGTGAGCTTTCTGGGTAGCTATCTTCTGCTGGAGGAATCATGCTGCCATAGGAGTGACCACTGGGTCGTGAGGAAATAACAAGGAAGAAAACTTCAGTGCACCAAAATGTACTGATCTCTTACAGAGACAGACAGGCAGCAAGTATACTACAGGAAGATCTCGGTAGATTTGATTTACTCTAGGCTACTAGGTTTCCTAAGCTAGACATAGCTTTTAAGTCCCTTCACATGAAAACTGTAATTGGAAAGTACTACTTGTTCGTAGCAGTTGGTTAGGTAGTAACACTTGAAAATACTAGTAGGAACAGCGTGGTATTTCTTTCTGCTTAAGCAAAGCGGAAGATGGAGTTCACAGTTTCCTAGCTCCAGAACAGCATAGTGTTCGTAGCTCCTTCCAGGCCACGTCAAATCTACACAGTGAGTGCTAAAAGTTCAGTGTTGTACAGGTGTCGCACTGGGTAGGCTTTGGGATGAAGGTCCAGGAATTACTGGTGAGATTCAGAAGCAGTTGTGGTGGTAGCATGAAGCTAGGTAGCTGTGGCAAGAGTTTTAAAGGTAGCAGAAGAGATGGAGATTACTGTGGCAGGAACTTGTAGCGAATATGTGGTGACATTTAAGTGCTGTGTGAAAGGAGCATTGTTCCAATGGATTCTTGAAGCTATTGAGACCTCCATAGGGTAAGTACAGTCTGCTACTTTTGGATGGGACCTGGGGGTGTTGGTTGATACTTGGCTGAACATGAGCCAACAGTGTGCCCAGGTGGCCAAGAGGGCCAAGGGTATCCTGGCCTGCAACAGAAACAGTGTGTCCAGCAGGAGCAGGGAGGTGATCATCCCCTGTACTCAGCACTGGTGAGGCTACACCTTGAGTATTGTGTTCAGTTTTGGGCTCCATGCCACAAGAAAGACTTGGAACATGTTCAGAGAAGGCCAATGAAATGGGAGAGGGGTCTGGAGCACAAGTCTTATGAGGAGCGGCTGAGGGAGCGGGATTGTTTAGTCTGGAGAAGAGGAGGCTCAGGGAAGATTTCATTGAACTCTACAACTTCCTGAAGGGAGGTTGTGATGAGGAGGGATTTGGTCTCTTCTCCCAGGCAACAAATAGGACCCAAGGAAATGGCCACAAGTTGTATGAGCGAAGGTTTAGACTGGACATAAGGAATAACTTTTTATCTCAGAGAGTGGTCAGGCACTGAATGGCCTGCACAAGGAGGTGGTGGAATCACTGTCCCTGGCAGTGTTCAAGGGGTGTCTGGATGAGGAGTTATGAGATATGGTTTAGTGCTTGTGGTAATAATGGTACTGGGCGGACGGTTGGACAGGATGATCTTGTAGGTCCTTTCCAACCTTGGGATTCTATGATTCTATGGTGGGCAAGCTGTCAGTGTACTAGTGAGGAATAATGACAGTAATAAAGATAGTATAGTAGAGATAGTATAGATATTTATAGTAATAGATGTCATAGACTTTATGAAGATATTATAGTAGAAAGTATAAGAAAAGTTTAAAATTAAATAACTGCTTATACACCTACATACTGTAATACTGTTTTTAAGATTACTAAATACAATGTGCAACTTGTACAACTTGTTTACTTACATATTTTTGCATTTGATGATTTTAGATTCCTTCTGTGTACTTTCTCTCCATAAATAAGCTGTATGCAACTCCATCCAGTATCTTTTAAAAACTATTAAGTTATTCTGGAAAATAACTGAAGTACTGTCTGAATATTCATTAGATACGTATTGGTTTTATTCTTTAAAGAATGTGGCATTAACTTAACATACAATCCATAGAACATCCTTGTGTCTTTTGGACTTGAGTTTGAAATTGAACCTGTTTTGTTGTTCTTTTTCCTGCTTGTTTGTTTTATCATTACTCCTCAGGATATGCTGAAGAACACGAATAAAGGACATCCTGACAGATTACCCCTGCAGATGGCTCTTACAGAACTTGAAACACTAGCAGAGAAGTTAAATGAAAGAAAAAGGGATGCAGATCAGCGCTGTGAAATAAAGCAAATAGCAAAAGCAATGAACGAACGCTACCTGAACAAGGTTAGAAATGTGTTAGAAATGTGTGATGAATGACTTAATATTGTTGTTAGTTTCTGGCCTTGAACAATCTTCAGAATGGACTCTGAAGGGACACTTACAGGCTTTTCTGTGGTGCTTAGTACTGTGGGGTTCTAGTGGTAGATGTGAATTGTGGGTCATCGCCAGGACTGAATGGGTTTGCTGTTTCTAACCGTTGTGTGTGGAGGGGGTAGTTGCTTAAGTAACAGCAATGTAGGTGTTTTGTGGCAGTGTAGAACATAGTGCAGATTCCTGTTTCTGTAGTTAAGTTTTCATGCAGATCTGCTGTGTGAGAAAATTCAACTTTGAATTTGTCTTAGAAGCAAGGAGTTATTCCTGTATAAAGGAAAGAGCCAATTCCTCATACAGTAAGTGCTTCCAAGTGTGGAGCAGTTCAGGATGTGCTGTGGAATGTGTTCATTATCCTCCTTGTTTTAAGGAGCATCACAGTCTGTTTCATTCATATGCCTGGATCACACAATAGAAAAGTCTTTGAAGAACTATAGATGGCGTTTGGTGGGAGGGGAGGAACAGTTTTCTTTGAGTTTGTTAGTAGATACCTGCACTGTGAAAATATGCATGCTTATTGGCACCATAACTGCTCTGTCTTTCCTAGTGCTTCAGTTATTGTTTTAATTAAGTTATAGATGATTTTGCTGTGGACTTACACTGGAATGGAGTAATGAGGATGTGCTAGAAGAATGAAAGGAGTGTTTTTGTTTGTGATTCATAAAAGTCTCGTAGTTTTAAGAAGAGAAGGCAGTCAACCAGAATATGCTCATCTTAACCTATATATTGAAAATAAGAGACTAAATTTATTGTCATGTTGGAATAGTATTTCCATTGTGTGTGTGTTGCAGGATGGATTTTGTGATTTTACGTTCTTTTCTAGTTCTCATGCTCCTGCTTTTTGAGTTAGCTCCTAACGATCAGGTATAAATGGTTGAAGGAGTTGAAGACATAGAATACGCCCTTTAAGATGTGGCCCAGATTTTCTTTTATCCGTTGACCTAAACTGTACAGTGTTATATTCAGTACTGAGAGGACTCTGTGGGATATACCTTGTGACTTAATATTTGCTTATACAAATTTGGAACAATGCCAGTCAGGGTGAAACAGACAGGGAAGGATGTGGATAGATAGGAAGTGAGTGAGTTACAGGCCATTTGGTTCTCTTGGTTGCTACAGAAATGTCTCTGACCTGTGAGGAACTGGTTCATTCTGGCACACATTGTTGAACCTCAGCGCTTGAAAGAAAACTGCAGGAACAATTTACATGTTGTGCATCTTTTGTGCATGTCATAGTCTTGGCAGTCTGTGGAAATATGTCAGCTGCACTCCTTAGCTGACTTTGTGAGCCAGACAGAGAAGGTAAAAGCACTCTTGTGGGACTTGTCCCTTTGGGATGCCTGGAACCGTGCATAGCATTTAAATGCACTGTGAAAGAAGAAATGAGGGAAGGAAACAACAGAAACTGTGGAAGCTATGATTTTTTTCTCACTAGGAGTCCTTTATCAGTATGGACGACTTTCACTGAGAATTACATGTTCCTCATTAAGACTGCAGACCCCTGCAGGCCATACTTTTGGGGGTATATGTTACTGCTTCTGTAAACTTTTTTGTAAATGGAAATCTAATCAGTAAAAAAGCTTAATTTACTTGGGAAACTCACCTGTGAGAATTTATATTGGTATGGAAAATGACTGTATTTTCTTTTATCTTTTTTGCACTGATGTTAGGTATACTGTATAATATATTCTAATATGGAACACCAATTGTTTTTAAAATCTAGCTACTCAGCAGTGGAAACAGGTACCTCATACGGACTGATGATATGGTTGAAACAGTTTACAATGACAAAGGAGAAATTATCAAAACCAAAGAGCGACGACTGTTCATGTTAAACGATGTGCTGATGTGTGCAACAGTAAACCTGCGGTGAGACTTAATTTGTATTTGTAAAATGACAGTTAAAGCTTAACCTGGAAAACGTGAAAGTGAAAAAGGTTTTTTGTTTTTGCTATGGCTAATGATTTCTATTAGTTGTCATAATAAATGGACAGCTAGGTTTCATACCTAGCACTAGAATAAATTCATTCTTTTATATATATATGTATATATATATATCAGTTGGAAATTAGAGGTAAAAATGTTCTATGCTGTTTAATCACTCATCCATGTTAATGTTTAGTGGAGTGGAGGCATGCTGCAGTAGGATTTTTTTTTCTCTCCCTTAATTTCACACTGTCACACATCTGTAACTTGACAGAGTTTCCAAAATTAAAACAAAACAAGAACCAAAGTTAATGCATGTAGCCAGAAAAATGCTGGAACTTAGTAAAGAAATTCCAGCTGGGGAAGGGTTTTTATCTCTGAGACCAAACACTGAAGGTTGAAAGCTGAGGTACTTTGAAGAAGGCATTTTTCCATCATGCCTTCTGTTTTAGTTGGCTGTAGCTGTTACTGTTACAGTACCACTGTGTATGCCAAGGTCATACTCACATTCCAGTTTTGCTTGTATCATAAAAAGCTTTATACGTGTTGGTACATTCTGACAGAGAACTTGTAGACTGAATCTTCCCAGAACAGCTTTTCTTAAGCATAATATTAGTTCATTAGTGAAGTGTGAATGCAATACATATTTTTGCATTTCTGTGAAAGCTTGGTCTCATGTTAATGAGCAAGAAGTACTATGTAATGACTACATTTTAGAAGATGCACAAGCTTATATCCAATTATCCCAGGACTTGCGATTTTTTCCTTCACAATTTATTCCATTCCTTAGTAGCTTTTGATTATTTATTTTATCTTTTTCTTCAACATGGGTGCACTGGAATTTATAAATAGTCTCTGAAGTGGCAACATGCACTCTGTTTTCCTTGTAAAAAGTTCATAATTATGCCAAGAATCTGGGTTCCTTGTTAAGTCAACAGTTCCAGTTATCACTGTTGTTCTTGTAGACATTAACTGTTTTTTAGTGCAGAAGGATCTACTGAAGGACTGAAGAAAATCACCTACCAAATTTCATGTATTGCACCAGCATCTGGTCCAGAGTTTTTGGTCCAAAGAAATGCTCATTTTTGAACATACCTTTTGATTTGTGGAGCATCAGTTGTTTTCAGACTCTGTATTGTGCATGCCTACAAATCCTCCCTTGGAGATTTAGTCTTCTTCAGAAACTTTACACATGCAGGTGGAATCAGCTCAATTTTCTTAACCACTTTTTATCAATCATTACAGAAATAGTCAGATATCCCAGGAGCCTTGGGACCATTGGTTCCATACTAATTTTCTATAACTGGCAAAAGACACATTTATGTGGAGTCCACGACCTTCTGTAGGTCCTTCTTCATATGTAGTCTAGATGACTGGCTTGAACTGGAGGCCTAACTTTTAAGAAGCAAGAGTTGGATGAGGTGGATACTATCCCTAGCAGCTAAACAGCTGTGTCCTGCTGTGTTTTCTTTCTTTTGAACTAGATCTAGAGTTCAAAAATATTTGTTTAAGTTCTGGCACTTGTGTTTTTTCTGTTCATGCTTGCCTCTTTGTTGAAACAAAAGCTGACTGTGCTGTGAATAGGTGGCTGACTAGTTGGGCCTTAGGACTTAGTTACTGTTCCAAGTAAATACACTGGGCTGATTTCTCCCAAGTTTTTAACTTGTATATTTTAGCCACCTCAGCCAATGTTTTTTTTTTTTCATTTTAGCCTCTTTTGTACTTGAGATTAGATATGTGCTACATATGGTTGAATGTGTGAATAAAGGAATGAAAAAAACAGAAGTAGCATAAATACTATTTCTGTTTCAAATGATCTTCCTAAGCTTGCTGTTTCCTCTGAAATGCCTGTTGTGATATACACTTCTGTTAGCGGCAGCTCCCTCGTAGATTGCTCTCAGAAACCACACCATTTTCAAAAGGTCTGCTGCAGAGAACATCCTGGGCTGTAGGGCTCAGCTGAAATGTTAGATGGGCAGCCTTTGAGAGGTTGTCTTCACCTTCCTTCTCCTGGTGGTCTCTTGAAGGTTCTAACATCCATAGAACCATTTAAGGTTCTAAATGTAGCAGGTACTACTTACTAGTACTGTTGCAGGTATTGTCCTGAAAGACAAAATAATCAGGAAAGCATGGAACCACAGTATTGTGTAAGCACTTGAATGAAGATGTTCAAGTGCACATTGATCTTAAAAGATGGCAACTGATAGGTTTTTTTTTTTTTTTTTTTGTTATAGAAGTAAAAACATAGAGGATCTACTGCTGGTAGTCCTGTGCTGCCCGTAAATAAGTTTATTTGCAGCTGCACAGCTGATCTTTGCAGTCACAGCAGAGGTTAGCCACAGAAGTCATCCTGATGCGTGTGTTTGTTTAATGTTATGTGCAGAACTAAGGCTGATAAACAGCAGATTTTAAAAGTTACTAAATAGGATGCTATTGAACAGTGACTTGTCACTACAGTGATTTGTATTTCTTCCAGAACTTCCTATGAAAGCGGTGGCACTATGACAACTGGCCAGAGGTATTTATTAAAATGGAGTGTACCACTGGGACAAGTGGAAGTCATAGAGTATGGGAGCAGTGAGAGCCAAGGAGAGAACTGCAGGTTTCCACCCCAGCACTCTGCTGAAAATGTTATTGTTAACTCTAAGCCAAGTAAGTGACAGCTGTTCTATGCTTATAAACTTTTCTTGTTAAAATCTGTATTTGTATTGCAGTGGACTACAGAATACAAAATGTGGTGCATAAAGAGTTCTGTAACATGATAATAATACCTCTTTCTTTGAAAACTGAGAGTCCATAAAGTGATAGACAGTCTCTTGCCTTGCAAAATGTATTACTTGTATTTGTCCTATTTCACAGAATCACAGAATTGTAGGGGTTGGAAGGGACCTCCAGAGATCACCTAGTTCAACCCCCTGCCAAAGCAGCTCCGTAGCCCAGGTTGCACAGGTAGGCGTCCAGGAGTGTCCTGAACGTCTCTAGAGAAGGAGACTCCACCACCTCTCTGTGCAGCCTGTGCCAGTGCTCCGTCACTGCACTATGAAGAAGTTTCCACACACATTTGTGTGGAACTTCCTATGCTTCAGTTTGTGGCCATTTCCCCTCGTCCTATCACCACACAGTGCTGAGAAGAGTTCAGCCTCATCTCTTTGCCTTCCTCTCCTTAGATATTTATAGGTGTGGATCAGATCCCCTCTGAGTCTTCTTTTTTTTTCAAGGCTGAACAGACCCAGGTCTCTCAGCCTTTCCTCATAAAGGAAGAGGTGTTCCACGTCCTTTATCGTCTTTGTAGCCCTCAGGGTTTTTTTCAGGGTTTTATGCATGAATACATAAACAGTTGTAGAGTTTTAAGCCATGAATGTGTATGAACATGAATGTGTATGCAAAAAGGTAGAATAAGAGTCTTGTTACAATTGTTACTGGAGGGCAGAAGTTTCTGTGCAGTCCATGATATCCTTCAAACACAATATCAAGTTCTTCAGGAGAGCAGAACACTTAACATTAACTTTAATGAATGGTTTTGAAACAATATGCCAATAGGTAACTTTCTCCCAGCCTCTCTGCAGAATTGACTTCTGGCTCTGAATTTTGCAGACTGTTTCTATGCTCATTAATCCCTTCTGTAAGCTTGCCAACTATCCTCAAGAAATATATGAATTTCAGTAGTTTACTCAGTAGCTTGCCCTTTATATGTAAATAATTATTTTGATAGACTTTGTCTAAATATTAGTTATGCTTACAAATACAGTATATCTAGATTGTGATCCCTGTTAATGGATTGTAATTTGGATTGGTGTCTGTGCTGGCTTGGGCAGTTTTCACGCTGCATTTATTTATATTGCACACTTTTGCCTCATGAATTTACAGCATAACTGTGAGAAAATGTTATGTTTTAGAACTGCCTTAGGTACAGCTGCTGCATTTGATACCTTTCTTATTTTTAGTGGCAGTTAGTGTCTAGCCTTCTTGGTCCTCCCTTTGCAAATATCCTAATACCGCCTTCAGAGGTATTTGTGTCTCATTTTCTAGTATGCCTTTGTTCTTAAAACTTTTTTAAAACACGAAGAGGCTGTTTAAATAACGAGATGAGAATTCTTAAATTATTATTTATCATCTGCTGTATGCATGACACCAAGAATAAAGTGCATAAGGGAGCGTATTAATTAGAATCAGAGTTTCTCTTGTAGGAGCATGTAGGTGGAACAGTTTGTTGAATATTTTTAGTGCAACTTTGTGCAGCAGCTTCATAGCTGGATATGACAAGTCTTTCCCAGTCAGCAAAAAAGTGGGAAATGAGGGGAAAAAAGAAAAACCTTTCTCCAAACCATCCTGTAGAACCTACTTGAATATCATGGTATGTGGTGACATTGCAAATAAACAACTTAGCACATTACATGTTGTCTCAAAAGTTAGCTTAAACAGTGCTCAGTAGATAGAAAACAAGCAGAATGGACTGTTCTCTTACTAAGCTCTGTTCATGGCATTTCAGTCTTCTAATAAAAAGGATCAAAAGGTAATAATTAAGAAGTATATGAAGGATACTAGTTATAGAAATGAGTAAATCTTCCCTTGATTTTAATCAAGCATTTATCCCAAATAATCCAACTAAATCAAAGGTAGTTCTGAAAGGGGAAGAGCATAGTTTTGCTGTTCTCCTATGGTACTCTCAGCTCCAGCTGTTATTCTGAATGCAGGCTTGCCTGAATTGGCCTGTGTAGGCAAGTTTGAAGAGACACTTGAATGTGTTAGCTGTTCTGTAGAGGTGTCCCCTTAGTTCTAGTTTTTTTGGCTGTTGAAGATTAAAGAAGCTCAGAAAATTGTCTTGTAGAGAGAAAGGACTGTTAAAACTGTGGAATTGTTCACTGTTGCTTAATTTGCACTTACCAAGATAGCCAAAAATTTTACTGACAGTGCAGCATTATGATGATAAAGATTTTGTCATCATCAAATAAAAAAATACTATATTTACCACGAATGACAAAGCATCACCAGCAAAATATTCATTCTCTGCATGAAAATATATGACTTAGTCACCATAAAATTATGTTTCCTTCTGTTTTTGAAGTATACCAAGATAGTGATGTAGCCTCATAGAATGTGCTTGTAATCTATCCAAGGTCAAGACAACCTAAACATCTAATGGTTAAGAGCAATTTGTGGTGCTGAAGGCAAAATCCGAGCTTCCCATGGTGTAGAATCTTGTTGAGCTATGATTTCAGCTCTTGTTTCCAGTTTATGCAATGTGAAGTGATGATTCTGTGTAAAAGCATTGAATAGTAGAGAGTCAGCTCTTCTATTTTTGGAGAACTGAGGAACATTTCTATCTGCCGTGCTCTAGGTAAATACCAGTGAGACTGAGACTTTCACATTACTGCTGTGGTCAGCAAGGATTCTCGATAGTTTCTGATTGTGTGCATGTGGGAGTTACTGGCTGTTAATTAAATTTCTCTTATTGTGGCTTATTTTTCTCCGCCAAAATCCTTGGTATGAGAAAGCAACTGTAAAAAATTTATCTCACTATTCTTAGTTAAATGCAGTTGGCAGCTTGAACTATCTATTATGCTGCAAGAAGGGATAGGAGAGTTTAAAGATACAGACTTTTCTGTGGGTGCTATAGGAGAAAGTAATAGCTGAATTCTAATTTATTTTGTTTAGGTTGTAATATGCTACTGGTAAAAGGTTGAAAAGTTTTATTAGTACCTATAAGTAAAGGGCATGCTTCAGCAGAAAAAAGGGTTGTGTAAGCATCTATTTTAGTGGCAAAATGATACATTTGCATCTTTCTGCTCACTTCTGCTTTGTGTAACAGTCTTTTTTGTCTTTGAATTCTGCAGGAGAACCTGTTTAGGGGTTGTTCAGTTCATATGTTCAGTTTAGGCTTTCTTGTCATTTGCCAGGAGATACTGTGTAGCCTAAGGGTGTGTGAGGGGAAAGCAAAAATTTTTTCTTTGCTTGATCTGTTGTGCTCTTTCTGTCTTTGAAGTGCTTCTGCCTTATTCCTGTTATTTTCCCCTAGCACCAAAACCAAAATCTTTTAGTTACAAATATAGAGAAAGACTGAAGTCTCAGCTGTTTGGCTGAGAACATTGTACACTTTGTAGTGCAATAAAATTGTAACTTGTGTATGCTTCCTATAACAATATTTAAAGCGCAAAACATTGCACTTTTTTTTTTTTCCTAAAAGCAGAAAAAAGCCCAACATGTTTATGGAATCTTTTTTCTTTGAGCAGATCAGGCAGAGGCTTGTTCCCTATATTGAACTTAGTCTTATTTGAAAGTCTGTGAGGATGAGCCTCTGGCATCCCAAGGAGAATCATTACTTTAACTTTGTGTGCCTAAGAGGTCTGATGTGTTAATTTTCATCAGCTAAATCATTTGCAGAAGTTTGCAAGATGAAGTTCTTCTCTAGTAGATCAGCAGGCTGCTTCAGCTAGGCTGTTGCTACTCTGCTTTGCAATACCTTTGATAGCGTGGGTTCATGTGTAGATGCTCAAACCCATTTCTAACTCTGAAAAGTTGGATTAATATGGGAAAGAAGGAACATTGTCATCATGAACAGGAAGTTATGTATTCTTGATTTACTTGTACTGGAAGAATTATGTTGTAAAGCATCTTTCAGTAATTGGTATTTGAAATGTGTTGAGGTGGTTATGGGAACATTTGATTTGTTTTTATGGTAAGGTACTATAAATAGTATAACTCTAGGTGAAGTTGCTAAGTGTGAGAGATCAGAACTGTGATTCAGGACCCAAAGGGAGTTTGGTTAAAGGATTATGTAATATGGGGATAAACTGAGGTAATAAGTGGTTGAAAAGCTCAAAAGAAGAGACACTAACTACGTATCTTCGATACTTTATGTCAATTAATGAATTCCATTCTTCCAGGCAATTTTATTGATATGTGCATTGTTTTCACCTTGTGTGTCTACACAACTGAAAATGATGGGTTCAACATTCACATCTGGACTATTAGTTTGACTTGCCTTGGTTTCCCTTTTGTCTTTTTTCTTTTGTCCAAGATGGTTGCAGGTAACCTGCTTTTTATGGTCCTGGGAGAATGGGCATTTTGTTATTTGTTTTGTAATGGGTTTAGTTTTTTGTCCATGGGTGAGGCATGGGAAGCATAAAACTGTCAAAGAACTTCAGACATAGTCTGTGTAGAATGGATCTAATAGAGACTACAGTTCACCTAAAATCACCCAAAGTTGAATCAGTACTGTAGATAAATGTGCTGTCTCATAGGAGAATTGGAGAGTAATCCATGACTGTTCAAGTACTAGTTATTGCTAACCTGAATTTTTTGTCTTTGTTTTGTTATTTTAGATTATCTAAGCATCTTAAGTATTCAGGCTAGATATTAGGAAACAAGCTTTCCTCATAGAAAGTGGTGAAGCATTGGAACAGACTGCCCAGAGAAGTGGTGGGGTCACCATCCCTGGAGGTGCTCAAGAAAAGAGGTGTTGTGGCACTGAGGGACACAGTCTAGTGAGCATGGTAGGATGGGTCAGCAGTTGGACGAGGTGATCTTAGCAGTCTTTTCCAATGTTAACGATTCTGTGATTCCAGAGTAATTGGTATGTTTGTTCTCCTGTCTTTTTTGCATCCTGAATGATCTTTAGCAGTTGAAGGAACTTCCCTGCTGACTGTTTCCTTGTTTTATTGTTTATTAGAGATTTTCTGTTCTGTTGGCTTTTGAGAAAGCTTACTGCAGGGTTGTATCAGGGTTGTATCAGGGTTGTATCCTATTGAGTGATACTCATTCAGTCAAAAAGGACAGGCTGATTGAATTTGTGGAAAGAGGATATCAAATTAAATGCTACCAATGTTCTTGCAGTGAAAAAGAGGATGGGTGAAAGAATGGTGAATACAATTCATTTTTTAATCTACTCCTAAGTGTTTGTTTCCCAAAGCTATAGAATACATGATCAAAGGCAACTTCTCATAGAAATGTGCTATATTCACTATATTCTACTCTAGAAGAATGAGAAGTTGATCTTCACTCATAAATTATCCTTCTACAAACAGAGACACTGAAAATGTGTGTTTCACTGCTCCTCAAAGAGGAATAGAGGTACATGCTGTCCAGGGTTTGTTTCTTAAACCTCAGTGTGTGTTGTTACGAGTTGCAGTTTTTGCTATCTGTTGACAAATGGTCAAATGTGGATTCTGTGCTGAGATAATTCCTGTGTGGTGCTGCAGTGATAGTGAGCACCCTGAGTTTTCTGTTTTCTGATCCTCAAGGCAGCTCAAAATTAGAGTGAGCTGTGGAAGTTTTTCCACACAGTTATACTTAAGACCATGTGATAGAGGCTCAGAGGAAACAAAGAGAGAGGCCTTAACATTTTGCACTGAGTGAGAAGCCCCTGCATGTCAGCAGCACCTTGGCTGTTGTTAATTGTGTTCATTTGGAGTGATACACAGCATAGGCTATTATATAAGGAAATAAGTACTTAATTTTAATTAAAAAGACGAAAAAGAAAATGAGCAAGACCCGTCTGCATAGCATAGATCATGCAACGTTGAATGTAGGTGATGACAGTAAAATCAAAAAGAATTAGCACATTTTTATTTATGACAGAATTTTAATGTTATTTTTTCTATCACAGGTTTGCAGTTCATAATGAAAATCAAACCTCAGCTCTGCTAAACTGACTTCTCTACTTTCCTAGTCAGACTTAGAAAGATAAATCTGTACTGTTCCCACTTGCTTGTGGTTTTGATCTGTGTTGTTTTTGTTTGTTGTCAAACGTAGTAGTAACAAAGCAGTGACATGCAGACGTGATACTTCTGAGTTTCCTTCTGCTTTATGCAGTCAGTTCTTGTAGATGTCAGTGTTACCAGGGTAACAGGTACTGTGTCTGATGGGCCACAGTGTGTGCTTGTGCTGTTGTCAGTGTCTCACTCAATGGAAGGG
Organism: Oreortyx pictus; assembly: GCA_036925125.1. NCBI lineage: Eukaryota > Metazoa > Chordata > Aves > Galliformes > Odontophoridae > Oreortyx > Oreortyx pictus. The sequence continues at coordinate 87,324,693 of JAUPFR010000002.1, read as the reverse complement.
CAGAAGTAGTGCTGCTGTCAGCCATTGCCATTGAAGCCAACTTTTGCTGGTTTGTCTAATAAGAATTGTAGAGTTAAGGAAGGAAATAGTAAGTTTTGTCATCACTTTAAGGCTGGATGATTGTAATAGAATGCCCAGAGTAAGCAAGACTTAAGTATTCAATGACATACCAACTCTAGCATTGGTGATAAGAATTTAAATTGATGGTAATGGCATGAATTGCTGGTTGAGCCAACTTTCATCTCTGTGATGTGTGTAGACTAACAATGTAAATCTTTGTTTCAAAGCTAGTCTGCATGCTAAAGCAGATGTAACATGTTCATAAATGTAAACCGTCATTGATATATGTGAAAGAAAGGTCAGAGATATTAAATAAATCTCACTCCAAATGCAACAAACTGGTGACATGAAATAGGTCACTGGTTGAGCAGATAAGTTTTCAGCTGGTGAATTATGTGTAGGATAAATCAGATGTTACATTTTTGTGTCACCTACTTAAGAAAATACTTTGTTTTTCAAATGATTTTCAGCAAGCTTCGCTTTCGGTTCTTAGCATCCTTTTCCTGACTTGCCATCTTGACACAGAATAGTGAAATGAGCTGAAATATAGCTGTGCTCAAGTGAGTATGGAAGAGGGAGGTAAAGTTCCTCACAGTGTAATTTCCACATGAGATATGGACAGTCTAGTCTGAACTCCAGTGAAAACCTCTGTAAGCTTGACAGTTTGCAGACTTTCTTTGTGTGTGTTCACATGCTCACTTTCTCTGCCAGTTTTAGCTGATGTTCATCTTCTCACATCCAGTTCCTTTCTCACCCTTTATACCCATGCAGTCACACCGTAGAGGTTGCATGCAGCTTCTCTCTTCTTGTAGGGCAGAGGTTTCCAGGTCCTTTCCACTCTCTATTGGCCCCTTTGGGACCCTGTAAGAGGAAGAGGTGAGAAAGAACTGTGGTACCTCTTTTCTTTCATTCCACAGTCCCGTTGTTTCCAGGATGTTCCATCCTCGTGGGAACAGAGCCAGGAACTGGAAGAGCTCTAACTTGTAACTGCAGTCAGGATGCAGCCCAGGAAAACACAGCTGTCCTGATGGTGTATCATAGAGCAACTGCCTGTGTGCTCTGTGCCTGTCACTGCATTGGACGTCCGGTTTTCCTCTCTTTTGACGTAGCTGTTTCAGTCACCAGGAAAAAAATATTCAATATGTTATACCTCCACAATTCCCTGCAGTGTCAGGATAATCTGGAATTTAATGTAATCCCTAAGCCGTGTGCACGACATATGAGCTGCTTCTCACCCTCTTAAAAAGTTTTGCTTGGTGTTCTTGCATAATTTTACTTGTGAGTGGCACAGCACGATAAATTGCTTGCATTTGTTACTTTGCACGATATTTGCAGTTGCATGCCGTTGATGTTGTCTGTGCTAATACTGTGCTCAAGCTGTGTGAGTAAGCAGTTCTATGGCTGGACAGTAATTTTTGTGCGACCTGTTTCTTCAGTGCTGAGATCTGACACAATATTGAGGCAGGTCTCAGTATTCATGTAATTACCACTTAAGAGCTGTCAGGAAGGCAAAGCGTGTTAAAAAGACTTGTCACAGTTAAGACTTGGGGGATTTGTTTCCCAGATCTGTTTTATGTGTGATTGGTGGCTTCTGGGACTTGGTTCTTTATCTGTGATTAGAGGCCTGAAAAATTTCCATCTTGCATGGCAGTGACAAGAAGCACATTAAAGTGTTTTATAAGCTCAGGTTATCAAATTCAATAATTAAGTTCCTAGAAATTGCTTGTAGATGCTTACATGACTAAAGTATGATTAGAATTTATTCCTTTGCAGGGGTTAGGCTCTCTAATGTCTCCTTGTGTTTATGATAATGCTTCTTATGTTGGATAATGATGATGATATGTCCAGACTGTATTGGTGATTAGGCTTGCTTACTCCAAGTCTGAATTTAATAGTTTATATTCTCCTGATCTCAGGATTTTGTTCCTTGTCACTTAGTAGTGTATGTGCTGCTTCTTCCTGTACTGTGTTAATAACATTGGTAAACCAAATTCAGGGTCACTGTGAAGTTACACGTGAGTACAGCCACTCATCTGTTCATTAATGGCTGCCAACTAAGCTTTGTTTTCTGATTTTATTCCTGTTTTCCCATTTGCTTGAATTTTCAAACCTAGAGACCAATACAACCTTGTAAATATTTATGAAGTTTGAATCTGAGAGTTTTTATGAAACCAGAAGTGAACTAGATTTGAACTACAGCAGCTCATACTTCTCGGTGGCATGCAAGCATTGAGATCGTGAGTTTCACCTGGCATAAAAGTACAAATGTCATTAAGGCAAAAGTCTGCTTTTCTTTTTTTCATTCATCTATGGGCTTGTTTGTCTTCAGATTCCCTCCCAGAAGCTGGGATTTTGGGTTCCCAAGGCTACTTTTTTGGTACTTTCCTGGAATTTCAGTTGACTATTGAAACAGTGTTGTAAAAGAAAACCAGAAAACAAAACCTGCACGCATGCTTTCCTGAGGTGCCTATGGAAACAGGACCAGCGTGTGTAAGCAAGGCGAAAGACACAAATAGGCGTGATGTCGTGGGAGGAACTGTCAAGTACTTGGCTTACATAACTGTGTGTGCAGGAAGGTTGTTCAGCATCTAAAAATAAAATCTCATCTGCTTTGTCACTGGCTGTAAGATTCATAAAGAATTTTCAGACAGAAGGACTTGGAAGGAGACACTTTCATTGCACACCGCTGCTGTTGGGTACAGCGGGGCAGTTTTCACCACCCACCTTCCCATGAAGGTGAGTTGTGTTGTTATCAAGAATCATAGAAGGTGTTTTTTATTTTTGTTTTTGTTTCAAAGGGAAAGGATGTAGTAATTAGCAGTGAACATTGGCCAATGTTCATAATCTTTTTGCCAGCTGAGTTGATCAGTTGCTGAGATAGATGTGTTGTGCTTGAAAATATTTTGTAAATAATCTTTTCCTCTAGACCATCTTAGGGAGAATATTTTTCTTAATCTATTACTCAGAGCAGCTAGAGGGAGTTTGTCCTCTGTATTTTGTATTCCAGTGTATCTAAAGGTACAAGATCCCATACCAAGTGTGTTGGAAGAATTCCTAAATTGCAGTCATCTAATCTTGGACCTTATTAGTGCTTTCTGTTTTTCCCTCTATAAATTAATTCTCAAGATCTTTGGAGAACTGGAAAGTATTTTCCTTAAGGTGTAAGGCTGCCTCTGATTCCATCCTCATCCTTTTGGACATTATAAATTGAACAGAGAGATGCTCTGTCTGGTATTCCTTTAGGGAAAATCACTGAAAACTTCCAGGAAAATCTCACATCTAAAGCAAAGCAATGGAGCAGTTCTGGTTGCACTGAAATATTTTTAAATATTTTACTGACACATCATTATCTTTAATAGGCTGAGTCTGAACTGTCTCATGACATCTTTCCAGTTTATTAGGAAGTGGTCAAGAACTCATCTGGTATCATTATTTCCCTTCCAGCACACTGCACAAATATATTAGGTTAAATTGTAGACTCAAGTGTTGTGGAAGGGACTTGTTTTTTCATTATTTGTTCTGAGCATGTGAATCTGTTCGAACAGCAACGCATCATGCCTTCTTCAGGAGCAGCTTTTCAAATTACCTCCTACGTACATAACTTCTTCTCAGATCCCGGATGATTTTTATGCTCAAAATGAGGATTGAATCTTTTCCAAATTTCTTTCCTTTGTAACTCTTGATGTTTCAGTATGTTGCCTGGCTACGCACAGATGGCTCAGTGGGAGGAAGCAATGTAAGTGTACTCAAAGACCACATCACAAATGGCAAGTCAAATTTGAGATCTATCAGTCAGCCTTTCAATGTGGTCTTCAAATCTGGTGCATTCTTCAAGCATGCCATTAACTTTGTGTTGCCCCTCAGAAATGCTGCAGCTTAAGTCAGGAAAGTGGCCTTTCTCGGTTTTGGTTAAGGCTTTTACATATGAATCACAGAATCCTTAGAGTTGGAAGGAAACTCTGAAGGTCATCCACTCCAGCTCCCCTTCAGTGAACAGGGTCACCACAGCTAGATCAGATTGCACAGGGCCTGGTTCAGCCTTACCTTGAAAGTCTCCAGGGATGGGGCATCAACCACATCTCTGGGCAACCTGTAACAGCACCTCACCACCCTCACTGTGAAAGATTTTTTCCTTATATCTATTTTAAACCTACCCTCTTTAAGCTTGAAACCATTTTCCCTTGTTCTATCAACATATTAATGAACTTTCCTTAAGTATTATGCATTGCCCGACTTCAGTCTTTGCATCTCTTGGTCAAAGTAGTTTGTCTTGAGGACTTTGAATTTCTCTAATGCATCAATTTTCAGTTCATATCAATATGTTGTTTTCAGAGCATTGATGAGTTTTGAACCATGTGGGGGAAATGATCATTACTATAACTATGCTCAAAGCAGATCTTGTCAAGATTGGTTACTTCGCAGTATTTGAGATACCCAGGAGGGTATTTGATGATCATCTTCTGCTTTAATATGGCATGTAATACAGACATACTTGTAAGAGTACTTTCAATATTGAGACTAATCCTGGACAAGGCTTCTGTTTTATATACTTGCCATTTGGGTTTATGTAATATTACTTAAAAAAAAAAAATTAAATTCTCCTAATCAGGAATTAAGTAGAAATTTTGAATTGGAAGGGGCCACCTGAGCCATTATGTCTACTTATTTAGTAACAGGCATTTGATTTATAGGTGGCTGCATCTACTCTAGGCATGGCAACACTTTTTTTTTTTTTTTTTTAATCCTTTTAGAAGCATAAATCTATCATAAATTAGTAACTCACAGTGGAGAAACAGAACACATCAGAAGCTCGTGGAAAATGTGATGAGTATCAAATTATCACAGTGAATAAATTGGTCGAGTGGTAATTCTTTGAGATGAAGAACAGGGCACGTTCAGTTCAGGATGACAATACCCTGTATGCCTGTAGTACCCGTGAGAATTTAGAATTGCAGGGATCTGGATAGGCAGTGATCCCAAGGGAGTGGTGCTCTGCCAACACCCATTAAAGCAGCTGCTGCTGTGCTGGCCATGCAGTGAGAGCTGCAGCTGCTGGCTGTACTCCTTAGCAGAGCAGCATGCAGCTGTGGGTCTGCCAGTGTGGTGCAGTGGGATCAGCTAGGGGTGGTCACAGTAAGATTGGCCGCTAGGAAGAGGAAAAACACCGGTGCAGTGAGTCTTTAATTCAAGTCCTGATTCGTGTTTGTCCCAGAGCATGACAAAGCTCCTCTAAATAAAGGTGGTAAGGAATCATTCCTCCCTCTGACCACATCCAAGGCATTTTTTCTGTGTGTAGATTTATGCACAAATACTAATTTTGCCTGAACCAAGTTAAGCAGACTTTAACCACGCCCAGGGAGTTTCCTGCGGGCTTTATAAGTGGATTGATGTTAATGGGCTGGAATTGCTTCTGCTTCAATTACAATTACTTCAAATCAGGCAAAGCTGGTGAATTTAACATGATGGTCCACAGCACAGGTCTGAGAAATGAGAAGGTAGAAGTTTTAGTGTTATACTCGCGTAAACTCAACTAAGGATCAACAGTTTAACTTAGCTGCAGAAATTAAATTTAACTTCCTTTCCTCCCTCTAAAGTAGTTGGTAGCTTTTTTTTTTTTCATGTATCTGTCGTGGATACTTTAAAAAATAATGCTGAGTAAGGGATTAGACATTTTACATGAATTTCTGGTTGCTGGCACGGAACTTGCCTCTTGCAAGGAGGCACAAATTCTTCTGGTAATACCTTAGCAACAAGGGATTCGATGAAAAAAAATTCCCCCGCTAACTCGTATGTGGCCGAGATTTTACCCTTGATCTGCAGGCGGAATGCAAAACTCTGCTTCCTGAGTGAGATATATGGCTATTTGTTACAGCACATGGTGTATTCCGTCTGCCTAAGTGCACCGTTCTATGCAACATGTAGGGTGCATGGAGATGGAAACAACAGTCCCTAAATTCCTGTGTTGTTGTTTTTTTTTTTTTTCTGACATTGGAAAATAGAATTGTTTTGGAGCTTGATAGCAGGAGTGGCTTAGAAATGGGAAGGAAATGACTTTATCATTTCTAAAAGTTTTCTAAGTACAAAAAAAAAAATCTTCCATATCATCTGCCTTGGAATGAAGCCGAGAGTTTATCAGTGCTTTCTGTGGAGAAAAAGAGAGAACACTCATCCAAACTAACCAGCAATGTAATGGACAGGGAAGATTTTTATTGGGCAAAACTTTGGCTCTGCATTGAGAAACGCATCTGATGAGCAGACTGTATTGCCCCCACCACCACCTACTTCACCCAGGAAAAATCCTCCATCAGACAATTCTCAGCTAAACCAACTGGTAGTTAATGCATTTTTAGCCACCAGGGATCCTGCATGCTAATCCTATTTTAAAAGATGTTATGAGGAGCTCTTTCAGGACCTGATTCAGTGGTGAAGTTGCAGTAACTTTTAATTAATTATCCAGACACAAATCAAGTGGTGGAATCTGAGAGAATTCTCTTCCAATGAGAACGCTGTTATGATCTCAGTTATTTTTCTGCTTCATTTTCTGCCTGTTAAGGACCTCCAAGAAAGAACAATGATGGCTGACCATTAAAGTTTTGTTTTAATTTGTCATCTTGGAATATCAAAGGATGGAAACGGGCTCTCTTTATTTACTGTTTTTGTGCTTTTTGGCTTTCTCTTCTGTGCTAAGAACTTTCCCTTTAATGAATGAGCCCCAAATGACTTCAGTTTGTTCTTTCTAAATGACAGAATTTCATTTGCCAGGTTACTTTATTTGCTTTGACACTCTCCTTGCTTCCTTTTTATCTTGATTTATTAAAATACTATAAAACATGCACGATGCAGACAAAATAGACTCAGGTGACAATTAGTGAATGAAATTCAAGATTTATCCCTTATTCTCAAGGCTGAAACCAGAATATTTACAAAAGCATTTGGAGCTGCAGGGAGAAGCTTGTAGAGGAAAACTGTTTTCTGGTGTGATGGCAGGAAAATCCATTGATATAAGTAGTTAAAGCTTGCTTTATGGCCTCAGTTGAAAACTATAGCACAAAGTCATGCTGCCCGAGTGTTTGCTATTCTGTTGCTGGGTAGTTTCCTGTCTCTGACCTGCTTTTAACTCTGTCTTTATGAAGCTGCAAAGAGTGATCCTGGCTTTTAGACTTCAGAAATAATCATAGAATCATAGAATGGTTTATGTTGGAAGAGACCTTTAATGTTGTCCAGTTCAACTGCCCTGCTGTAGGCAGGAACACCTCCCACTAGACCAGGTTGCTCACAGCTCCATCCAGCCTGGTCTTGAATGCCTCCAGCGATGGTGCGTCCACAGCCCCAATGGGCACCTTGTTCCACTGCCTTGCCACAATCACAGTAAATAATTTCTTCCTGATATCTAGTATAAATCTACACTCTTCTAGTTTAAAGCCATTTCCCCTCATCTTGTTCATACATGCCCTTATGAAAAGTCCCTCCCTGGCTTTCCTGGGGTTCCCTTCATGTACAGGAAGGCTGCTGTAAGGTCCTCCCAGAGCCTTCTCTTCCCTGTAGTAAAGGGCTCCAACTCTTTCAGCCCATCAGTAGTACAGCTGAAATTCACTGAAGTGAAACTGTCTATCCTTATACAAGGGAATTATCAGCTTTTCACTACGTTTCGGCTTTTATGTTTTCCGTTGGTCAGACCCGTGAGTATAAATTTTGGAAATACTTGTGGTGTGTTTTTCAGTGCAGCAGTTTGGTTTGCGTAACTGTGTAGCTTATAAATGACAGGTAAGTGAATGGACTCTGGTCAAAAACTCAGCTAACTGCCAACTACTGAGGATCAGGCTAAATTTTGTTTCGTAGAAGCTATCTTTCTGTTACATATATTTGTGGCAAAAATTGTTTCATTTGTGTTCTTTACAATGCTGAATATATTATAGCTGTCAGCCAGGTCTGACCTGACTTGCAACACTGAATGATCCTTGTCTTTGAAAGCTATCCAGTTGAAATCAGCAATTTGATGTGTCCGGGAACTAGCAATTCTCATGCTTGATAGTTCAGAATTATTGTAGAGATTAGTTAGCAAAAAGGCATAAGCTACAGATTAAGAGAGATTTTCAGATATTGTTTTTTCAAGTATTTGAACTGGAGAAAGTGAAAATGCAGCTTAATGAAATATTGTGGTCTGCAATTGTAGAAGTGTTAAAATTTTGTTCAGCTGTATCTAAAAGCTCTTCCTCTTAGGTCTGTCTACTTTGGGTTTCTTTCCTTTCATTGTGTACAGTAAATGTAGTGATCTTTTCCTAAAGACTGATTTGTTTGTGAGGATAAGAAAGGCTCCATTGTATTTTTAATTAACATTCAGAACAGGCAAAGGAGAGTGGATGGAGGTTGCATCTATTCTCTGCTTGGGTAAGTAGTATAAATGCAGTTGTTTGCTGCTCAGTGCTTAAGGGCAATGCTCGGAAATCCTTTTGTTGGTTCAATTTGCCAGAACATCTAAAAGCAAGGGAATAATTTTCAGTTTTCTGGGCTAGTGCAATATCTCCAATTTACATTTCATTTTCCTGAAATGAAATGGAGAATTCATAGATAAAGTAACCCATTACATTTCCCTTAGGTCTTGTAGTTTTACAGTCTTCAAGGTTTCAGACAGATTCCTGCCTTAACTTGGTGGATAATGAGAGCAGCCAGTGATGGCCTTGATCTATATGATAGCTTTGTGTTTGGTTTGTTGCATTTTCTTGGGCTCCTGGTTGGGTTTTTATTCGATGCTGGTCCCAGCCACACAGTGCTGACACCCAGCTGGCCTGCCCCTCTGCTCCTGCTGTGTAATGTGGAGTTACCTGGGAGGAAATGACTGCCTGGAACAGCAGCATGCTGGTGAGTGCTCCTGGGTGAGAGCTCCTGGTGAGAGCTCCTGCTCCATCAGCTGCAGTCCTCGGGTTAATAACAGAACCACAGAGTATTCCGTGTTGAAAGGAACCTACAGGAGCCACTGAGTCAAAATTCAGACCACGTTTTGAGAGCATTCTCCTTGTACGATGGGGTTTGGCATATAGACTTGGTATATGTAGAATTATATCTAGAATTAGATTTACTTCACGTTTCTGCCAGCCCAGTGTTAAAATCCTCCTGGTCAGGATGATTTGCTGCCCACAGACTAGCTTCCAAAACTGTGTGTTGGTGGAAGGGGAAAGGACTTGTAGTTTGAGAGCTGCACTGCATGAGGTAAATAATCTGCAGGGGTTTCCTGGAAAAATAATCCAGCCTGGTTCCTGTCATTCCAAAGGGAAACATGCTGACTCTGTGTGAGTCAGTGTGGGGCTTGGGGGAGGGAGGGTGTTGCTTCCACAAGAGCTGTATATCCATCCCTCTGCTAGCATTGTGTCTGGGAGCCAAGGTGCTAGCAGGGCTTCAAAAATGTGTACATTGAACTGCCTGTTTTATCCTATTAGAATGCTTTTCTGAGTTAGTGTTTCTTCATAAACATATGTACTCATTAATGGCTTGGGCAAGATATTTCTGCTGCTACTAAGACTTGGTGCTGTCCTCAGTGCAGGTCTTTTTTCCACTCGTCTGATTGCAGTAAAATTGCATGTGGTTAAGTGAAATTATTGGTTTGTGAGTTAGGATGTGGGTATACGGTCCTGAATTGCCTTGCTAAGCAAAATTTGGAGTTTTAAACAGCCTTAGTATAGGCTACAGATAAGTCTTACGGCTTTGTCACGTGATGAGAAGCAACCTCCATGAAGGATATTCCCATTGCCATGTAACAGCAAGCCTGCTGGTTGGTGTTAAGCAAAAATTCATTTATCTAGAGATTTGAGGCTCAGTGAATCTTCACTATTTGTCATAGTTCTCATGAATTCCTATTAAAGCTGTAGATGACGCTGTCCTTCATAATGGATGAACAAACTGAAAAAGGCAATATAAGGTGAACTAAAAGGAAATGGGTATGGTAACACCTGTATATGGGTATGTATGCCTGTATACAATAATATATTGCAACTGCTTCCTGTGATGTGTTTCATAAGTATCTGTCCGTAGGAACACTGAAAGCACCTGGAGCAGCAAAAGTGAAATGGCTATGGTGTACACATAAATAAAACTGGTTTTTGGATGTAAAGAAGACCCTATCTGCATATTGATGCATCAGTTGTTTTATGATCATGAAAGAGCAAAGCCTATTTTGGTAAACCTAATTTTCATAGTGTTAAGAAGCAGCAATATGTATTAATGATATTATCTTTGTCATGCTTTCCTCCTTTAACAGAGAACTACATCTTTTTGTTATATATAACATTATGTTCTTGTTCATTTTAGACAAGCTGTATATGGGACCAGGGCAACTATACCATGATCTGCAGAACCTTTTACATGATTTGAATGTAGTTGGTCAAATTAGTCAATTAATAGGCAGCCTTAAAGGAAATTATCAGGTAATAAACGAAGCTGGATTTATTTTTAAAATGTATTCTTGTTGTAAAATAGCCCAGTTGTTTTTCCCTAGGATCAATGTAAGATGTTCTCTCTGTAAAGAAACCATTTTTATCTCCAGTAATTCGATTGCTTTTAAATGTTTAATGCTATAAGTAGATTACAGCAGTCTTTTAATCTTGTTTTGCTTCATTGTTTTTAAGTGTAGGTGGAAACTACAAGTGTCTTCATTTCCTCAGTAGCTGATAAGCTTATATGGAAACAGAATTATGTTTTGATCTTATGAAATTAGACTATTACAGTTAAAGAAGGTAGTAGGAGGATGGTTGTTTGGAGGAAGCTCTTGATGCTCATATGAGCTTATAATCTTGGCTTTCAGGGAGAAATTGTACTTAAGTGCAAATCACAAAAGTGTTAGTGGATGTTCTGATGAATTTTGAAAGCAGTTTGCTTTGATTTTGTTCACATCCCTTTCATTTAGCCTTTGTTCTAGCAAATAGATATAGCATGCTAACACTGAATTTCCGAATGAGTTTTCCACATTTGTGGGACTTAAAAAAATAAATCAGTAATAGTGCTTTCTTGTTTGCCTTTTTTTTTTTTTATGTTTTATATATACTTGAATACGTTTTGAAATTCCTACCTGCCACCACAGACTGTAAGAAAATGTGTGTGTATATGAAAGCTGAGTTTATCTTGGAATATCCTGCCTTCAGAGTCAAGGGCGTTAAGTAGAACATAAAAAATGATGCAAATGCATACTGTGAAGAACATTTATGGAAGCAGTCTGTTTGGACAAAATTTCACCAGGATATGGAGGTGAATTTCAGCTGCATTATTAGGTATACAGTAATGGGGACTTTCATCCACTAAAATCATAGAATTAGAATGTACAAAACCTTTCCACTTTTTGCTGCCAGTGAGACCCAACTGCATTTAAAAAGCAAAACATTCAATCAGTCTTTCCAGATAGAGATATGTGAAGTAATTAGAGTAATTTAGATGAGGAGTGAGGTCAGTTTATATTTATTTATGAAAAATACTTAAATTTTCATAAAATTCTAACAGTTGGTAATTCACGTCCTTTTGCATATGAATAACTTCTTTTGCTTAGGTTGCAGAGAGTGAATGAGCATCTGACTTAAGCAGGTTGTAACTGCACAGAGCTTCCATGATGGCTGCATAAACATTTTTGCCTCAAAGATTTGAACAAAAACATTGGCAGTATGATTCACAGAGATTTTCCTTAGAAATAGAATGTATAGATTCTTGGCAACTGTTTGTTGAAATGGAGAAAAGGATTGTGTGTGCAATTGATTCAAATCTGCATTTCTCAGTTTGACGAATCCTTAGTTGTGTTATGTGTGTATCATCGACGTCTGAACGTTGTGCAAGTAAATTAGATAATATATGTTAAAAATCTTTTCAGGTATTTTTGAAGTGTGTTTACAAATTTGTCTGAATTTTCCATGATTAAAATGAGGACTAAATGTGAGCCAGGTACTGGGAACTCTTTGCACATAAATATCACCTTCAGTAGCTCATTGGAAATAGGTCAGAGGATGGATGTTGATCCTCAGCTTTTTTTTTTTATTATTTTAATTTTTCAGAACTTAAACCAATCAGTTGCACATGACTGGACGTCAGGTTTACAAAAATTGATCTTGAAAAAAGAAGATGAAATCAGAGCAGCGGATCGCTGTAGAATTCAGCTGCAGCTTCCAGGAAAACAGGACAAGTCAGTAGTAATTCTTGATTGTGAAACTTTCTAAATGGGTTTGTGTGTTAGGTAGAGTTGTACCAGAGAGGATGTGGGAATCTTTAGGTCTTCCTGCTCTTCTGTCTCTACAGTTCTCACCTCCAAATTGTACTTTCGTGTTAAAGCGTTAGCAACTTCCGTGTTCCAGAACAACGCTGTAGTTTTTCTCCTTTTTCTCAACCTTAAATTCCTGATGCAAGAAGTCTTGTCTGAATCTCATACTCATACATATAGAATGGCCTCTTTTTGTGTATTTGTTTTCAATTTATTTTATTGTATTTTTTGTCTTGCAGGTCTGGGCGGCCTACTTTCTTTACAGCTGTATTCAATACGTTTAGCCCTGCCATAAAGCAGTCCTGGATCAACAATTTGCAAATGGCTAAACTAGCCCTTGGTAACCTTATTTTCTTACACTTTCCATTTCCTTTCAAGTTAAGATACAAAGTATAAAATGTGCAGTGTAATATATTCTTCATAGAAAATGTTTCTTTTTTTTGTCGAAGTTCTATCCACAGATGTTGAAATTGCAATACAGTAGGTAATAATGATTGTGTATCATTTCAAAGTAATGATGATCTGTATGATCTATGATAACAATTTCAATTTGGTATGTCTCAGTCAAAATGAATGAAATTACACTACGTGACAGACTGGTGACGAAGTTACTCTGCTGTGTAATTACCTTTTCAGATATTACAAACTTTTCAGCCATATGCATCTGAGGCTCAAATTTCTCAGTTTGAGCTCAAGAAATTTTAACTAGAAAATGATAGTAAAGCTGTTGAGTTCATTTGTTTAACTTCCTGAGCATGAAATAAACATTCATGACATTTTAATAAAATATTTATTTAGTTGGATGCGAGAAACAAGTTTTCATCTTTGGGATCAGAGTCATTTTTTTTAAATATAATTCATTAGCCTGTGCTAGAGAAATTACTGCTAACAAGTCTGATCTAAGTGGGAGCAGTAAGGAACATGCTGTCCTATGGTGTTATTAGTTTCCTGTGTTTCCTCAGAGCGCCTAAGTTTTAAAAGTTACCTGGGATGTTGAGTACCTAAGTGGAAACATAGAGGATATGCAAAATAAAAACAATTTTTGCCAGTACTTTCTCAAAATATGGTGTTTTTATGGCATCTCACAGAAGACAGATAAACAACAAAAATGAAGGGAAGCTGGACATCTCCATCATTGCAGAAAGTGGATCCTTGGAGTAATGATAAATAGCAAATGGTAGCAGTGTTACTTAACTTGCAGAGAAATGGTCATATTTGCAGATGATAGATTTGATAGGTCTGTGGAAAGGTTTGATATCATTTAAGTATTCAGAAGAGGAAGAGGAAGTTGTGCCTTTGCCTCTTTTAATAAGCTACTGAGAAGATCATTAATGCTTTGCTGGTATCAAGTGTTGCTCTTTTGGCACTGACAGTAGTTACATAATCTACTGTGTTCAATTTCTGCTCATAGTTTTGTTGTTTATTCCAACAAAAGTACATATGACATGAGAAAAGCCTGATCAGTACTAACCAATTGTAAGATAATTATTTTCCCTTTCTGAAGAGAGATGAAACAGTCATTCAGTAGAAGTGCTGTTGGATGTTTGTTGTTTGCTCTTTCCGTTGCAGCGGAGGATAACCTGTTGGGTTGGTTCTGTGTAGAAGATGATGGGAACCAAATCAAAAAGGAGAAACATCCTCTCCTTGTTAGACACATGCCAGTGATGATGGCCAAGCACCAGGAGTTTAAGGTGAATAGAACGGATTATACAAAATTACAGTTTGTTTTCTTCAGTGATGCCACTTCTAAGGAAAACTGTATTGTAAATACATCTATTAGTTCTCTTAAGTTACTGCTAGTGTATACTTTGGTATAAGACCAGTAGTGATAGAAAATCCAAGAGGGTCGCAGGAACACAATATTTGAGACCTCACAGAGCAAATTTTGTAGTTTTATGTGATATGGCATTTATTTTCAGGTGTTAGCTCATCTCTCAAGGAAAACAATGCATTGGAAATGTGTAACAGTTTTAAATGGAGCCAGAGCAGAGCTGCAATTTACATCAGCTGAGGTCTGCTGAAGGCCTTCAGTCTCCTGTATAACTTCAGTCACTCGTATCTTACTAGACACTTGGATTTATGTTTATTGAATACTTTATATGTCACCGTTGGATGAATAACCAAACTGATTTTTTAAAGGGAATTCTAAATACATCTCCTTAGAGCCTATGTATTTGTAATTTCTGGAGGTCTGTGCCAAGTGCCTTAAAGGCTCAGATTCATCCCCTGTAATCAAGTTTCAAAAGGATCTGTTTGTTTTGAAAGGAAGGGAAGGTCACATGCCCGTACAGTTGTGTAATGGTCTTTGCTGTGATCACTGTAACAGAAGACAGCGTATGGCAGAGTTTGCCTCAGCTCCAAGACAGCTCTGCTAGTTTTGCAACTCCAAAGGAGAACATAGAAGCTCAGCTGTCACTCCGGATGCTCTTGAGGGCTTGATATTCTTGTATGAAATCATCTAAATAGTTTTGCTTTTCTGCAGCTTCAGCTGCAGTTTTGATGTAGAGGTACAGGTTGGGGTGGGAAGAGCCCTTTGCTTGACTGATCCTGCTATCTCTCAGCATACTGCTCAGGCTGCCTGGTAGTACAGGGAGTCAGTAACATCTGTCAGAGCAAATTTACATCATTCTGTAAAAGGCTTCTATTGAGATGGAGAGCTAAACTGCCAGGATTTGACTGTGGAAAACATCATTTTTGAGTAAGACACAAAGTGACGTAGAGATGTAAGAAACAGCCTGAGAAATACCTAGCCAGCAGGTTAACTTTTTCTTTAGTGATGTACTTACCTGTCACAGCTTCTGAAAATCACCATTATGAATAGATAGTTTCAGCAATTGTTAAATGAGACATGCTAAGACTGGCAAAGACAGCTCTCTTATTTCTCTGATCTGTCTTTTATCCTTGTTGTGTATTGCTTTGGTGAATACCTACTGTTATATCACTACTTCTAGTCACTTGGTGATGCCTGCTGACCTCAGGGAGAATTTTGAGATTCTTTGCACTTTTGATTATTAACGGTAAATTGAGAATTCTGTGTTATGAATGCTAATTTCCTGTCAAAAAATGAAAAAGAAAACAAAACTCACTGTAGTGAGATGATGTTGCAAGATTCTGTTAAAGTGTGTAATCTAATACTAACCAGCTTGCCTCCAGAATCACAAGCAATGTTATGTCATTGATGTCTGAGACAAGCACGAGTGTGAATTGTAGAGGATGTTGTCTAAAAGCATAACGTCACACCTCATCAGAAACCTTTTTACTCTGTTAAAAATGTATTCAAGAAATTCGTAATAGCAAAGTGTTTATATAAACTTTTTATTAGGGGAAATCAGGGAAAATAGAAATAAATAATAAAAAGGCCTTTTTTTAGAGCTTGTATGCTGGTGTTTCAGTGCAGGTCTATCCTAGCCTAGAAAATGATGCTGAGTCTGCTGTTACTCTTGAGGAGGGAGTTGGGTTGATTATTTTTATTTTTTTTTCCACTTTTTCCTTAAATAAATTGGATGATAAAATCATGAATGTAGTTTTTAGCTTACTGTCAGTGGCATGATAACAAGAAGTGGGAGGGAATGAAAGTATTTTGAAGCATAGCATTAACTTTCAAAATGAGT
The DNA here is from genome assembly GCA_036925125.1 of Oreortyx pictus. Taxonomy (NCBI): domain Eukaryota; kingdom Metazoa; phylum Chordata; class Aves; order Galliformes; family Odontophoridae; genus Oreortyx; species Oreortyx pictus. The sequence continues at coordinate 87,308,793 of JAUPFR010000002.1, read as the reverse complement.
AGGACACCTGGAGAAGTAATCTGAAGAAATAAAGAGGGTGGTAGTAATTAGGACAGGCACATGGTATTCTCTGACAGAATTTAGTACCTTCACAAGTACAGACCGAGGAGGTGATTGAGTAGGAAGTCCATAAAAGTAATTTTTAAGCAATCAGCAAGGTGAGAATTGGTTAAAAATGTGATATTGTTACAAACAGGAAATAACCAATATAATGCACACAAATAAGGTTCAGAGGAGGCCATCATTATGTAGTGTTTTACGTAGTATATTATAGATTGGCTAGAACAGGATGTTTGGTTTACAAAGTTCTGCACTATCAAATATATGGAGTTGATGGAGAGATGCCAGTGGTAAAAACAGCAGTCATAAGCAAGTATTTTAAAAAACTTTAAAAAATTTACTTTAAAAGTTTAAAACAAGATTTAGCAAAGTAGTTGAATGAGTTAGTGATTGTGTTCGCTGAGCCTAATGAAAAGACTCGGGGAGGGTTGTGACATATAGCAGCCTTACTTGTGAAAGGACACTATAGAAGGGAAGGTTTGCTGATGGCTAAGATGAGAAGGCTGGGTCAGGGATGACGTTAGGTTGGATGTCTGGGAAAAAAAAAGTGATAAAGTTTGAAGCTCTGTGAAGCTTTTGAACAGATCAGGTGGATAATTTGTAGTCTTTAGCTTTTAATGTCTTTAGGAGTGGACAAAGAATGTGCTAGGAATGATACACACGCAGTTGACCCTACACACTAGAAGCTGGATGGGCTAGATTGACTTCTTGACTTCTTTTCTGTCACTGTGATATCCTTAAATGATTTCTGTAGTTAATTGCAGATTAAATAAGATTGAGTCAGGCATATCTTTTTAACATTAACCATCTTTTGTTTCTTTGTTTGTTTGAAGATCGAATGTGCTGCTTATAATCCTGAACTGTACCTCTCTGGAGAAACGGAGTCAGATTCCTGTTCCATGGAGCATGGTTTTCTATGGGTAAGTTTAGTCTTTGAGAGAGGTTTGTCTCCTCTTTTTGGAGTTGTTTTTTGTTTTTTGTTCTGACAATCAGTAGCATATGGATCTGAAATTATTATTTCTGTTATTTCTGTTTATTTTATTTAAGGGGACTTCTGTAGGGGATAACTAGTAAGTTTGTCTGTTTGATCTCACTGTACTCAGTGTGTGTGTGTGATTGTTAGTGCTGCTCAGAATGAACTGAGCACTGTTAGACGTGTTATGTGCTACATAAAACCGTACGAGCTCACTGCCCTTTTGTCTGCATCCATGTTTGAAAAATGTTTTAGCTATAAGCAATCTGTTTAAGCATTTAAATAGGAAAATAATATTCTAGCATGTTAATTATGACCTAAATGTGCTGAAACTGTAAAGAACAAGGTGACATCACCAATTTTTATTTTGTTTTTTAAATGCTAAAGATTTCAGTAGGTTTTCTTGTTACTACAAAACCAAGATTTTGAAGGACAACATTTTGGAGCCCTTGAGAGTTAAAAGTTAAAAACAGTTCTTGTCTTTTTCAGTGGTGGTCATTTTCAGGTTGACTTGTGTAATTGTTTTTTGTCTTCATTATTTGAAAGCAGTCAATGCATGCAATACATTCTGTATGTACGTGTCAGGATAGGCCATTTCTTCTTTCAAAAAAAAACAGTTTCTGTGAGTATACAGGGAAATTCTGTGTTCTTAAGCAATGTTTTAAAACATATTATGAGCTGGATTATTTTCTTGTTCAACTTGAGATGCACTCTTTAACTTTCCAGTATTTCTCCACGTTAATGAGGCTCCTGCTAGAGATGGTCATCAGTCTTTGTCTAATTTTTTTATTTTTATTTTTTCTCTTTCCAATTCAGATTGGCAGTTGTACGAATCAGATGGGCCAGATTGCAATAGTGTCATTTCAGAGCTCTGGCCCTAAGGTTATTGAGTGCTTCAATGTGGAATCACGGATTCTCTGCATGGTCTACATACCAGAAGAAGAGAAAATAAGAGAGATAAATGTGTCTCTCAACTCTGAAAATGTTCCTACAAAAGCTTCTAATGTACCTACTATTTGCCTGGGCATGGAAGAAGGAAGGTGATTCTCATTTTTAGCATACTGTGTGTGATTTATTCATTAGCTTTTTTATAAATACTATTTTTACAGTGTTGCAGCAATTTTTTTTTAAGTATTGGAAAGTTTTATAAATGGCATAAGTGTTAAATGAGGAGCACATTGACCTCTAACAGTGTGATGTCGTTCAGGATCTGGCATGCAAGTAAATACCATTGCTGTTTACTGTTGATATGAGTTACTTTGCTTTGGTTGAATGGATGACCTTACTGAGTCATGACTCAACTGAAAAAGCTGTGTTTTCTGAAACTGTGGCTCAGTAAGTGAACAAATCTTGCTTTGACTCATGAAGACACAAGTATGCAACAATATGCAGTTTCTATAGTGGTTTCCAACTGATACAAGTGAAGGAGAAAAAATATCTGTGTAAGGAAAATGCTGTGTTTCCAACAATTCCAAAACCTGCTTGCACTAATGCCTTTGCATGTGAGGTGCAATCAATTCCAGATTTAACTATTCGGTATTGCTAACATACCCATGGTGACGATCTGTAGGAATTATGGGAATTTTAAGTGCAGTTGATATCTGACTGTGAGTGTTTCTTCAATTCTCCCTAGTTCTATGGGTAATACTTAATCTGTTTTGTTCTTTCTAACCAGTGGGATGTTTTGGACAGAGTTGTAAAAGGAACTTACAGCATGATTCTTCCTACGTTTCTTTGGTGAATAAATGCTTCTCCATTTTATTTCCCTATACTTCCAGTGTCTTCGTTGAGTAACTGCAGATTATCTACTTAAATATTTTGAAGGGTCAAGAGAGTTCTTTCCATATTTGTCTTCCTATAAATGGAAGAAAATATTTTTCCCCAGTATTTTGTTACAGATCTCTTTAGTAAATATTCTACTAAGAATTTTGCAGATTTATTTTTTTTTTCTTGTTTCTTTTTGTAGCATTTCTATTTACAAAAGTTGCCAGGGCTCAAAGAAAATTCGACTTCAACACTTCTTCACTCCTGAAAAATCAACTGTCATGAGCTTAACATATATGTCGCAATACTTGTTTGCTGGCTTGGTAAATGGAAACATTGCAATCTACACAAAAGCAGAAGGTAATGTAATGATATGATTCAATAACATCCTGAGGAACTTGCACGTCAGTATATTTTGGCAGAAATAGTTTTCCATGATTATATTTTCCCTCTCTGTACAAGTTCTGCTGTAAGCTTACTTACGGGGGAAAAAAAGATGATTCTGAATTATTTTAGTTTCATGCTTTCATTTCTTATTTTGTAAGATACTAGATAATTTGATGCTGCTCTATTTTTCATTTCCTGCTTCAAAATGCATTATATGAGATCTGATCCGTGCCCCAGTTTAAACGTGTAAGTCTTTAATATCACAGAAGTCCAGAAATGTGTGTGATAACAGGCAGTTTACTGTGTTTTACATAACACTATGCTAATTCCACTCTACTTCCTGAGTAGAGTGTCTCTGAATGCAAATTCCCTATGGGTAGAGATTTCTATATATCTCATATGAAACGATGACTCAATTTTTATTTAACAGATATGAATGTTTATTATGCGTGCATCTCATGTATTTCGTAGTAGAACTCCTTTGTCATTGCAGGTTACTTCCTGTCTAGCTAAGTAATTGGGTGAAACAATCTAAGTAAAGGAAAATCCCAGATAATGCTTCTGAATCAGACTTGGGCTTCTTCAGAGCTGGTGTGTGTGCTTGTCTGTGCTCTTCCTGATGTCCCACGAACTCTCCCACAGTACTGCATACATCTGCACGTCAGCTCAAAAGCAGCAGGGTTTTGCTCAGTCTAAAACAAGGATTTCTAGGTAGCTCTAAGCAAAACATTTGCACAGAGACACCTTGCAAAGGGCAAAGCTGGCATTACTGTCCAGTGAATCTGTGCCAGCCTCCAAGTGGAAAGGCAGGTTCAGTGTCTGACATCTGTGGAACAAACAGTGTATCACTTGTGTTACCTACAGTCATGAAGACTTGGCTTAGTACAATGTATAGGGTTTTTCCTGTTTGTTTTGTTTTGTTTTGTTTTTTCCCAAGCTATGAAGAATCTTAAAGATGTGTTGGAAAAGAGATTTTCCTTCACCAGTTGCCATCTTCAGTGCAGTGGGTTTCCTCTTGAGCTGTCTGAAATCAGACATGACATGTTAGACTCTTTTTTTTTCCCCACTAAATAGCAAATCTCTTCTTGTTTTGGAGGCACAGAAGACCGTGATCCCACTCTCACAGCATCATTTTTGGTGTTTCAGTTTCTGTGTGTACTTGTTTGGGGTAGAAAGTTGAACTGCCATCTTCTCTGAAAGGGATGAGTGCAATTGCTGTCGCTCAACTTTGTCTGAAAAGGACCACTTGAAAAACATGAGTGGCATCCTTAGCAGCATAGGTAAGAAAGGAAGAATGGGCTTGAGTATCTGCAGAGGCAGTTAAGAGTGGAACGGAGCTGTTAATCAGATGGAATTATATTATGAACTGGGGGTTATGTTGTATTTGTGAGGGTCATAGTGTCCTCTTCCTCTAAGGCACCATTCTGTGCAGCTGAATATTCTAGGAACTCATCACATTCTGCTTCAGGATAGCTGAAGCTCTGAGATTGGAAACAGTCTTTTGTTGTTGTGTTGTTTCTTTTTCTGACTCACCCTGTAGTGTTTTCCTTTGCAGTTTGGTCTGTGTTTGTATTTCAGTCTTCCATGCCTCTTAAAAGTAGTGCAGCGCAGAGAGGTGGTGGAGTCTCCTTCTCTGGAGATGTTCCAGACCCACCTGGACTCCTACCTGTGCAACCTGGGCTAGGGAGCTGCTCTGGCAGGGGGTTGGACTCGATGATCTCTGGAGGTTCCTTCCAACCCCTACAGTTCTGTCATTCTGTGAAATCAACTGCTTCCATATTAGCGTTTGTTTTCCTTATGGCTTGCTGTGGTCACGTGATTGTTCAGCCCTGAAGGGGTGTTTTTATGAGCACTGACCTATTTTGACAAACAAAGGAATCTGAGCAGTTAAATAGGATGGACAGAGAATGCAGACTAATAGGAGCTTTGTGTAATTCATCAGTGTTGTCTTCTTTTCTACAGTGGGGGTTACATTCCAACCATATACGAACCAACTTGTTTTTAGGCCTGTCAGTGTAAGGGAGATTAAAGAAAGATTTAAAAGTGAAAGTGAAATATAGCCAACTGCGTTACAAGACATCCTGATAGGAAGCCTACATTCAGAGAAGGACAAATGCTGTGTGATACACAGGTAAATTAGCTGTGCAGCCTTTTGTGTTACTCTATGAATAAAAGGGAGTAAGTAATCTTCCAGGGTGAAACCTGCCAGCTTCCATTACATCTGTGATCTATGTTTCTTCCTCTGTAGATAAAAATGTTTAGGGATCAGTTAATTCACTGAAGTTCTGTGCCCATATGTACAAAGATCCACAACTTCTGTTATTCAGTGTTCAGTACCCAAATAACTCTACTTGTTCATGTCTTCTTTAGATGGCTTATTACATGTGAGCATCCAGCTCGTTTAGAAATGGTAAGTGTTCTCTTCTGACTTTCTTCATAGAGAGCTTTGTTCAGTTGATACCACCCAGAGTGCTCTCTGGCTACAGGAAAGCTTTCTCTTGAAGTAGTTTAAAGTGGGTAGTAAGGAACATGTATGGTAAACTGAGGAACACCTGCTGTGTTAGTGAGAGAGCCGAGGATTCACACTGTGACTTCTTCCATTGAGGAGGGCAATCATGTTTACTCAGGCAACTCTGGGTTGGTGTGCTTTTACTTAGGAGTTAAAAAGGATTAAAAAGGGATTACCCAAATATATTCAAACAAATTAGAAGGCAAAGTTAATGGGCACTGATATCTTAAAATCTGCGCAGTTCCTAAATGTGAGCTAGTATTGGTGGTTATTGAAAATATCCCAGGGGAAATGAAATATAGGTTCAACTAACAACTATCAACCAGTGTGCTGATCCTAAAAATAGAGCCTTAATAATTATCTCTGGTAATCTTTAATGTTTTATGATTGAGAAAAGTAATTGGAGGAACCAGAAAACTGCTAGTGCATTACCTGTTTATATAAGAATGGTGATGTGATGTGGGCTGTAAAGTTTATCTGATGCTTTGCATTTGAGAACTTGTTTCCAGGGCTAGTAACTATGTAGTTATTCTGAAATATTGTGCATCCAGTCATTAGGAATATGTCCAGGAAAAGCTCTTCCTAATGAGGTTAAGGAGAAAGTACACTGTGTTGTCTATGTTTAAAAAGTAACAAAAACCCATTTGTGATGGTTGGAGACAGCCCAGCAGATGTGTTTTCTGAGTGACATAATAGCAAAAAAGGTCAGCACGTGTTTGACTTCTTCCATTCACAGAAGTATCTTAGGATAAGGAAATCACAGTCTTTATGATATGTACATATACTGTTCCTGGTATACTATTGTCAGTTCCAGGTACTTCCTTTCTTTGTGACAGTGATATACATTTCTTTCCCATAAAGTTCCTATAAAGAATATGAAGAGAAACAGGAAAAAGAATTAAGAATCAGAATGATTGTGACAAAGATTATAACATATCACTCGTAACATTACTGGTAATGTATCGGTCATTTCAGAAAGAATTTGGTTAAGATGAGAGAACAGATGCAATAGAAAGGCTTGTGGCTTTGATTACAGTGCCTAATTTCTAGGCACACAATTGCAGTCTTGTGGCCTCTCACTTACGTGTGCTATATTTGCAGCAAGCCCTTGTGTGCTCAGCACAAACAGTGTAATTCACAGCTCTTGGCATGCTCAGGGATGCTTCCGCTCTGCTCAGCACTGATGAACCTCAGTGAAAGACAGACATGGAACTGCAGGAAAGAGTCCAGTAAAGGGTATGGAGGTGATGAGAGTCGAGAATCTTCAGCCTGGAGAACAGAAGGTTCAGAGGGAATGGTACCAATTTATAAAAATACCTGAAGGTAATGTGCAAAGAGAATGCAGCCAGGGACAGGACAAGAAGCAAGAGGCAAGTGAATGGCTGAACATCAGTAAACTCCTTTTTACTTTGTGTGTGATGAAGCACTGTCACAGGTTGCCCAGAGAGGACTCTCTTCACTGGAGAGCTTCCAGAGCCACCTGGACATGGTCCTGGGTACCCTGCTCTGGGTGTCCTTACTTGAGCCGGGGTTGGGCTAGACATGCTCCCACCTCATTCTCTGAGTAATATCCACACGAGCTAATGAGGAACTGAAACATGGCATTTATTAATGTCATCCTTCTTCCATGTGCTAGGGAAGTGCCAATCTCCACTTGTGATTCACAGTGCAAAGCCTGCATCTGTAATCAGTTTCTTAACCTGAGGATGATTCTTGCAAGCAAGATAGGAGGAAGAAGACATGCAGTCTCTCATTGCACGGTATCCCAGTGGCTAAGGCACTAGACTCCCAACTGAAGAAATATCTATTTTATCAAATGATTATTTAATACATAACCTCTGGCTCTGTTGCCCTCACACCTGGACTTTTAATATGTTTCTTGAAAGGCTGCTCGGCTTTGACGTGAAGAAGTGACTGGGAGCATTGCCAGTTCCACTTCGAGTGGCCCTCACCCAGGTGACTTGAGGTCTCTTCTGCAAGTCAGAAGGTGCTTGATCTGAGTTGTCTTTTGCCATAAAGAGAACTGCGTTCACACATCCATAAGAGGAAGCATCTTATGTATTTTAATGAAAGCAGTGTTTGCCAGCAGGTTTTTCAGAGCCAGTTCCTGTACGTATATGCGGCTAGGCTATGGCCCTAAGGTTTAAGAAATGAATGAAGGCTCAGCTTTGAGAATTGTAATTAGGTTAAATGTGCTATGAGAGCAAAAATGGAGGTAGTCTGGGCTAAGCACAGGGCAGAATTTTACATTCTTTAGGCGGACTGTACTGGTAACAAACAAAGGCAGCTCTGAAGTTAATTGAGAGTTTTGGTGACTTAGCTGCCTATGGAGGCCTCAGGACACTCATCAGTGATGCACTGAGAGGATTAATAGCGAGGAAAAGGAACAAAATTAGAAGGAAGTGTAAAACATTTAAGAGAGAGCAGATAATTTCATTAGCAAGATGGATGTCTTCCAGAGTTGAAGAATGTACGTGTACTTTGACAAATGCCAGTGAGGGTGAGTATGTGGAAAGATGTCAGACTTGAGGGCTTGGGTGGGTTTGTGCACTGTCGTGACCTGCCTGGAGAGTGCAGTTCTGATGTGTGACGATCAGCACTTGAAGCAGAGCTGATGTTCTGGTATTGCTATGAAAAGTAAGGAGTTTTACAAAGAGAAAAGCACGATACCAAAAAAGAAACTTTTGTCTCGGCTGTGTTATTGCTGTTAGCATCATTTCCTAATACTTACTATGAGAAATATGCTGACATTATTTATATTGTTTGCGTATTTCATGCTGGGGCTTCCAGAGCCACTCGTATGTGTTATTCTAGGTAGGGTGTTTTCAGCCACGTAGCATGAAGAATTTGCTTTACACTTAGGAAGAATCAACTGCTTCATGTGTAGCATGGGACTTTCACCTTTACACCTTGTTTAGAAGAGCAGGCACGGATCCTTCAGCGTATTTCCATGCAATAAGAGATGTACTAAACTTCTTCTTAGTTCTGTAGCTGCGATCATACTCCTCAGTAGTGCTGAGGTTTATGTGCCATGTGATGGAAAAAATGTTTGTGCTCCACTGCACAAATTAACCAACAACTGCTGTTCCCAGGGCTGTGCTGGCAGCTCTGCCGAAATCATCAATAGTGCTTCTGAACAAGGGAGGAAGTTACCAACAAAAAAGCATGTAAAGTTCAGCTCTAGTGAAAGCATGAAAGAAGGGAAAGGTGATACAAGCTCTGAAAAGGCTTTCTGAGGAGGTAAATTGTATTTATCAGGTAATCTTGTGAAGACTTGGGAGCACCAGCAAATGACAAAAATATTAAATAATCATAGAGATCCGTTATGAGCATAGGATATCATACCTTGATGCAACTTTGCAGCCTGATATGGGCATTGTAGGATACTGTTCAGTGCTGAAATGAAAACTGTGGCACAGTGAATATATGATTTTCAGAGGATATCATAAACAATGACATAACATATATTGGTGTGTGGGTGCAGTGGTGCTTAAAACTGTCCTCGCTTATTAATATTCATACAAGACACAAATATCAAAAATTATAACGTATTATTTATAGAGGCCCCTGTATTTCATTCCTGTATTTGACCCTGTACTCTGAATTTGTGGATGCCTCTCATTTTTGCAAATGGTTGTTCCTGCAGTCCATACTGATGACTGTGTTCTTCTGTGGTAATGTTTATGAAGAGTACCTTAGACTGTCACGTCACCTTGTATGAGCTGTTTATCTGTAATGATAGATAGCTGCTTTGATGTGATCATTTTAATGTCTGAGTCCACTAAATCTCGCAAATACAGTTATGTTTATGTGTAGTTAATACTTTCACAGGCTTTTCTCATAGAGTAGAAGGAAAATTCTTTTCCTCCATTTCTTCCCATTTCCACAGGTGTCAGACCTTGATCTTGCATTTGCTCAGGGGGCAGCTTGTTTTTCTACATGCAGACAATCCTCTGGAGATAGCATGTATGTACTGCATATTGTCTCTTGACAGTATCTGTATGCTTACCCTGTAGGTAAAAGAAGAGCTTGTAGCTTTTTGGTGTACTACATGCAGGGGAGAACCAGAAAATCTACTTAAGATCTGATCACATCCATAAATATCTCAGGAGCAGGAGGCAAAGGGATGAGGCCGGACTGTTCTCAGCAGTGTGAGACAATGGGATGAGGGGAAATGGCCACAAACTGAAGCATAGGAGGTTCTGCACAACTGTGTGTGAGAGCTTCTTCACAGTGCAGTGACGGAGCACTGGCACAGGCTGCACAGAGAGGTGGTGGAGTCTCCTTCTCTGGAGACGTTCCAGACCTGCCTGGACGCCTACCTGTGCAACCTGGGCTAGGGAGCTGCTTTGGCAGGGGGTTGGACTAGGTGATCTCTGGAGGTCTCTTCCAACCCCTACAATTCTATGATTCTGTGATACTCTTGCTTGCTTCTTTCTTTTTATTATTATTTCTTTTATTTCGCTTACAGGTAAATCAATATATGAATTGAGCGACTAGCCAAATATTTGTAACTTCAAATGAAGCCTTTTCATACCTTCTGCAAGGGCTGTGCCTAATTTTAAGTAGATCAATAGTGCCACTTGAGTTGTTGCACTGTATCTGGAACCTGCAGCTATTTACACAGAGATTTTTTTTTTTTTTTTTACTCAGATTTTAGAAGCAATGAAATTTGGATCAAAAGATAACGTAAAAAAAAGCAAACATTAAACATGAAATCTGTGCAGGCAGGTATTGAATAAAGTGTGATAAGACCTATAGGGAGAGGCAGAGAGGGTGATTTAGACAATCTTGAAAGAATTCATGAACTAGATTCAGACTTTTTAAGTAATTTTGGAAAAAAAAATCTTGGTCAGCAGAGTAAAGTCCTGACCTTGCTTTTAGCTGGGAACTTGTGTTTAAAGCATTCACAGAATTGCATTGGATTACCAGACTTAATCCCTTGCCTTGCTTGAGAGGATTAGTACCCACGCTTCCAGTTCTCAAGAGATTTCCATTTCCCTGGCCACCACAAAATAAGGAGAGAGAAGCACTGCTTGATTTCTCCTCCTTAAGTCATCCCACTTTGTATGACTAATTAAGCACTAATTGTGGCAGGAACAAGAACACAGCTCATTTAAATACTGTCCTCATTACCAGATTAGATAGTCTTCCCCATGCCCTCTTTTTCTCTCGTCTGTCTCATAGCTGTCTGATCAGGAGGACAGCGATGTCTGCAGAAATAAATAGAAGTACAACAGGATGTCCTTATCACATGGTGAGGGTTTGTGGGTAACACGACCCTGAACTCCACATTTTTCCCTGTGTGATACCAAGTGGAATTGCTGTTTCTTTGCATAAAGTTACGGTAACAAAAAATACTTCTGGTCTCAATCTCACCTTTTTCTATTCTTTACCCATTTTGAAATCTTAATACTAAGTTGGTTGGTAAGTGTACTGATGGTACCAAATGAAAAAAGTGTTGTGAGAAATGTATTTTGATACACATTTGTCAATCCATCGGTGTTAGTCGGTGACGTTGAACTCTGCCTTCTTACTTTGTAGGAAGTTGTTTTAGGAATTTTATTTCAAAATCAACATCCACCTGACACTGGTACTCATTATCCTTTTCATTCAGATTGCTGCAAATGGTAGATAATGATTCCTAAAAAGAGTAGATCAAAACTAATAAAGTGGCTTTACATTTAGCTGAGGAGTTGCACAGGATTTGAGGGCATTAAGATACACAATCAACAAATGCTTTAGGTGTGGAAATTGCAGCTATGTGAGGAAAAAATAACTTCTTGCTTAGCACACTTGCTCTCTGTACAAATTTACAGTCTTTGTCCTTTAGAAGAGGCAGTGAGAATATATAGAGTTATGCTGGTTTCATCCCTGAAAAGGGAAATCTGGGGTTGCTATGTACTAGATGCTGCTGCAGCTTCTTTGCTCGGTGTAACGTAGGCAATGGGAACCAGGATCAACACACGTGTGCAGCTTCATTCTTGGAAGCCTTTGCACATAACAGCATTCACAGGGTGTGGGCAGCCTGCACGTAACAATTTAATTTGAGAGTAATGTGGTTGGCATCAAATGCAAACTTTTCCTAAAGTTACTTTATTAGTTGTGGTGCACATGAGTCATGGAGATTGAGTGACTGACATTGCTGGGAGAGCTCGCAGGCTGATAATTGGAAACACGCTTTTCCCTTGCAAACTGAAATTGTGAAAATGATTTTGACAGTCTGAAACTAAATGCCATTTTTCACAAAGATGCTTTGGGAACGCAGCCACGTCCTGAGAATGACTCAGCGAGGACTCTGTAACACAGATTGCAGAAGCAATCACGAGTACTCCAAAGCTCAGACATCATTGTTGCTGTTACCACTGTTATTGTGAAGCAGTAAATTCAGTTCTCCTTCACCTAAGCAGATAGTAAAAGGTGGACTTGTTACACTGAAAAAAGGAAAAAAAAAAAAGCACTGAAGTGCTTGCCTAAAGATGTGCTTATTGTGGATCTCATAGATCAAAATTTAAGTGGATTTCGAGTTGAAACCGATGTAAGTAATGTAATGTAAACAACATTTCTGCAGTTTTATGTAGAAAGAGGGCTTTCAAATGAGGAACTGGAACCTCTTAACATAAAAACAGACGCATCAACAGACTGATACTAAACAAAGGATAGACGGCAGTATTTGAGATTGCTAAGTGAGTTTGTGCTGCAGAAATAAATTCATAAAAGTATTAAAATCGTTATTCTGTTTCATATATAAAAGTACAGATATGAAAGGCGCGTGTCCTTAGCTGTTAAATTTGGGAGGGAATAATCTGCTCGTCCTACTTGAAAAGAGATGTCAATTGAAAGTAAGTGGTGGCATGCAGCTTTTAGTACAGGGCCTCTCAATAACTGATCCTGCAACTTGTACGTGTACGATGTAATTTGGACCTGTTAAATGCACATTTTCTGTAGACAGAAAATACAATGGATTATCACTGGGGGGATGTTGAGGTTTAGCCCACCAGTGGCTGTTCATTTGCTCCCCTGCACACAGTGGGATGGGGAGAAAATTGAAAAGTGCAGGAACTTGTGGGTAGAGATAAAGACAAAGAAAAGGAACAGAAGAAAAAAGGATAGGCAGAAGCAATTGCTCACTACCCACTGACTGATGCATAACTAAACTAATCGCTGAGCAGTGGCAGCCCACACCTTGGCCAGCTCCCCCAGTTTTGTTGTTCACACCATACATTATGGAATATCCCTTTAATCAGTCTGGGTCAATTCTGTCCCCTCTCAGCTCTTAGTGCACCCTCAGTCCCCTCACTGGGGGGAGCACCAGAAGCTGAAATGTCATTGGCTCTGTGCAGCACTGCTCTACAACAACTAAAACATCTCTGTGTTGTCAATATTATTCCCATCCTAAATCCAAAACATGGCACCACACCAGCCACTATGAAAAACTGCATTCCAGCCAAAACCAGGGCCGGGGATTAGTAGAAACTAAGTGAAAATATGGCACAGCATTCAGCTGGAATTAAAACAACAGCTGCTACCAAAACAAATAAACAAGCCCCTTCACCACTGCATGTTTTATGAAGCATCGAGTAGCAGAACGTCTGTTCCATCGATGTGCAGAGTTAGAGCTATTGGAGCTCATTAGAACCTACCATAAAAAGCTGGCTGGCTACTTTCCACATGACGTATGATTTTGTCCAGTTGGAAGTTGATTTAACATGAGATAGTTTGCTTGTGATCTCCTTCTAAACTGGAGAATACTGCATCAGCTGTGGCTTTCTGACTGTATTTTCTCTGGGTAGAAAAGCAGTGATATGGGGACAGCAATGTGGGATTACTTGTTTATCAATTAATCCTGATAAAAATGGTTCAGTAAGCAAACACCTGAGCATTTTTTCCTCTTTACTGTTATATTACTTTTACAAGCTTTCTATAAATTAAATGAAAATGAAACAGATGTAAATCAGAACGCAGCCTGAAGTGACCATTCATGAAGATCTGAATGGTAGGCTTTGTGATATCGCTGTGACTGTTCTTTGTACAATTCTTTGTGCAGCTACTCTTCTAGGTGCTCCTTGATCAGTGCTCTCGGAAGCGTTTTAAAACATGGATTGCAGTTCTATTGTGTACAATCTTTCTTATTCTTTTTTCTTAAAGATGGAATGTGGAACGTGGAACCTGAGAAGACAGTTAAACTGGGGGTTCTGCCTGTTAGAAGTCTGCTTGTGATGGAAGATACCATTTGGGCTGCATGTGGTGGACAAATCTTTATAATCAGCACAGTGACTCATTTTGTAGAGGTAATGCTTTTAAAATTAAACATTGCTCACGTGTTATGCTATGCTGCAACGTTTAAGCGGTAAAATTTAGCCATTAAAATCTCTTTTAAGAGGCTTCAAGATTTAGAAAGCTTTTCATGAGCTGTGGTTTCAGTTCTGTTAAATCTCACTCTCTGAAGTCTGAAATGCTATTGTGATGTTCTTTGCTGGTATGTGATGGCATGTATATTTGCTTCTGTTTCCCCACCGTGTTTCCGTAAAGTACTTGGAGGGTATCTGGGAGGATTGCTTAAAAATGAGATTGGAGGGAAAGGCAGCAAAGAAGCAGCCTGTAGGAACTGCCTGTTAATTATAGAAGGCTTTAATTAAGAGATGGCATAGTTAGATGTGACTTCTACTTTCTTAATATGATTTGGATCAGTTTTGGCTCTCAGAGGCCTACAGAAATGTTCCTTATGTAGAAGAACAGAAAAACGTTGAGGATTCGAACTCGTGTTTGCAACTGTGTTTTCCAAATAGTGTGAGATCTTAATTTCCATTACAACTGCAATGCTACATCAAAAGAACATCTTATTGGCCTGAAGCTTGGAGCATAAGTCTTACGAGGAGTGGCTGAGGGAGCTGGGATTGTTTAGTCTGGAGAAGAGGAGGCTCAGGGGAGACCTTATTGAACCTTACATCTTCCTGAAGGGAGGTTGTGGTGAGGAGGGGATTGGCCTCTTCTCCCAGGCAACAAACAGGACCCGAGAAAATGGCCATAAGTTGTACCAGAGGAGGTTTAGATTGGGCATATGGAAAACCTTTTTATCTCAGAGAGTGGTCAGGCACTGAATGGCCTGCACAGGGAGGTGGTGGAGTCACCGTCCCTGGCAGTGTTCAGGGGGTGTCTGGATGAGGAGCTATAAGATGTGGTTTAGTGCTTGTGATAATAATGGTAATGGGTGGATGGTTGGACAGGATGATCTTGTAGGTCATTTCCAACCTTGTGATTCTGTGATTATATGATTTATGAAATACAAGGAATTAAAAGCTCTCCTTCAATCTGTGATAGAATTACAGTGAGTGCCATGATGTTTACAGCCAGGAAATTCATTCAGACTGGAATCTGTGTGAGATCATGGCCTCCTTCACTGTGTGCTTTGTTTTGTTTCATTGATGATCATGTTTTCTCCCACCAATTGTCTGTTTAGTACAATTGATTCTGTGAGTCACTGTCATGGGTTTGCAGGGAAATAGTGAATGTTCTAATTTCTTCTTTTCTTTTTTTTTTAATCCAGGCTTTCTGGGTGATTGTTTCATCTAAGTAAATGTTTGAATCTTACGTTTTATTCCTTTTTTTCTCTAGTCCTTGTTTTGTTGCCAGCTTGAGTATTATGTTAGGGAAAGATTTGGCAAGAACAATTTGGATAGTACTTGTGATGGACTTCCAGCTGCCTTAACTGGGGGAGTGGAATCACCTCTGGGACACTTAGAATTACTGTCCTAAACACGTCTCACTGAAAAAAAACATAGCAACAGTTGTAGAGGACAATCAGATTATTCCTGAGTTTGCTTATATTAGGACAAATCGCTGTAAATAAGTCTGGTAGTTCTCACCTAATTCAATAATAAAATTCTTCATAGATGTTTTTGGATACAGTTTGGTGTGCAGTTTTGGCACAGTAAAACAAAAGCAGGATTAGACTAAAGAATGTATCAAGCTTACACAAAATACAGCATGGCATAGTGAATTGTAGTGGAGAAAGCATAAGTTCAGAGAGGTAAAATTAATATTCTATCACTCTCTCATTCACAGTAATTTCATTTTTCAGATCTTCATGTTTTCCGATGAGAACACCGTAGGAGGTTTCTTTCCATTTCCAAAGCGCTTTTTAAACCAACCCATTGTTTATAGAGCTCAGATACACTTTCTTTGATAGATACATAGTTATATATGAAGTAGTGCAACTGGAAGTGGTGTGTCCGAGTTGAATAATGCTTTTCTTAACATAATTTTAATGAAGAATGTTATTAATTTTTCTATGATGGGCTGACAGTCGTGTTTATCTCAACCAATGGGCACACCATAACATACAGTCTTCCTCTTAGAACTTCAAATAAGTGATGATTTTCTGTTGCCTGTTTACTGATCCGAAGATACAGGTACTGATCTTGTTTTCGTCATCTCACCAGACTAAACAGCTCACTAATCTAAGGGTCTGGAGCACAAGTCTGATGAGGAGCAGCAGAGGGAACTGGGATTGTTTAGTCTGGAGAAGAGAGAGCTCAGAGGAGACTCTCAGTAACTCTTCGAAAGGAGGTTGTGGTGTGGTATGGGTCAGCCTCTTCTCCCACTAGTGATAGGGCTAGAGAGAATGGCCTCAAGTTGTGCCAGCGGAGGTTTAGATTGGATAACAGGAAAAATTTCCTCCCCAGAAGAGTGGACAGGCACTGCAGGTGCTGCTCAGGGCGGTGATTGAGTCACCATCCCTGAAGGAGTTCAAGAAACAGGTATATGTTGTATTGGGGTACATGGTTTAGTGTAGAAATATTTGTGATAGATGGACAGTTGGACTGGGTGGTCATGGAGGTCTTTTACAGTCTTGGTGATTCTACGATTCTATGAAATCTAGACTCTGCTTCAGAGGTGTATGTTTTAACATTATGAGAACCAAAATACATTTGAGATGTCTTCCCTACTATGTATGTATATGATACTCATATACTATGAGTATAAGTTTTCCTGTAGGAAGGTAAATAGCAGCAAAGAAATGTTTATTCCCCCCTCTGTCCTTTCTGTTAACAGGTAATTCAGTTAGTAGTAAAGATTTGGTTTGAGAGTTTCTGTGTATTAATCATCTCTGCTTTCTCAGCAAGAATCCTAATATTGCATGGGGTTCAACTGTTAGTCTCCCCTTCATGCAATTCCTTTATTTCTGCACGTTCAAGTTTCAGCCGCTTGTTTCTTACTTTCCATTACTGTGCATACATTTTATATGTTCTGTCTCATGTAAACTATTTTTAAAGGTATCAGGCTAGTTTTGTACATTCAAGATAAAGCCTGCCTGGCAGAGTTCTCCCTAGTCCATTTAACTGCTTCTGCATTTGCTAAGAGCAGAGTAATATTATCTTCTGAAAACAATCTCATTCTGATATACTGGTTTTAGATATTATTCACTTTCCTTGTTGTTTTTTGTTTGTTTGCTTGTTTTTTACTTTTTTGGTCTGGATAAAACTCTCAATTCACTTGTTTTAATCTTGGTTTGCTGTGACAGTTGGAATATTTCAGGAAATGGTTTGATCGGGACAGTGCCCCAAAATGGCACAATGCCTCAAGCTCCTTGGGATGGGACATGTGCAGAATGTAACATCTGTTGTTACTTATTAATTATATTTTCTGATACTCTTTCTAAGAAGAAACTTGTCCTTAGTCTTGATCCTAGATCTGTCAGTGGTATTGCTGCTGAGTATTAACCTTGATGCTGGAGTGTTCTCCATGCCTGTAGACCCTTAGACTCTGCAAAGGCAGCCTGTGCTGCTTTAACAACAGCAGCAAAAGGAAGGCAGAGAATTAAAGTCATCAATTGAATGTCATTCCATCTTGTTTTGGTTTGTCTTGTTTTTAAAAGATTGGCTAACTATAAATGAGTGACTCGTTTTAACAGTGTATGTAGAATAGTCTGGAATTTTCAGTTGAATAAACAGGACAAATGAAAATCTTATACCTGAGCATATTTTTCCCAAGTACTGTACCTTTTTTAAAGTAGTCAGTCATTTGTTTTATCTTGTGAATGACGCAATCTCTCATTGAGCTTGAAAAACTGCAGTTCAGTTCTTGGCACGGCTGTTGGGTGCAAGTGGGCAACCCCTCAAAGGAAAGATTTCAGCAATGCCACGCGCTATTGAAACAGTAGTTGGCTGTGTGTGACTACTGCAAGACAGACTTGCTGTGGCATCCAGGACGTGCTCTGCCACTGTGATGTTGCCATAGAATTACAACAGGATTGTCTGAGAAAAACAAAAACAAACAGCAATAAAAGGATGTGAATAGAGGGTAGAAAGGAATGTAGTTATGAACAGTAGAATGGAATGAAGTTCAGTTCTGTTATTGAAAAAGAGAGCAAGTCGTTTTTGTCCTCAGTAATTGTATTTCATCTGAAGAAAAATTGTGTTTCAGATAAAAGTGTAATTGAAACAGATGTCAAAGCCTCTACACAAAAACAAGCGATTGCAGAAGTATGTGCAGGTTTGGGTCTGTTGCTCTTCCATCTTAGAAGTCCCTTTGAAGGAGAATCGGTTTTTTTATGCTTTTTGTGGTGTTGACAATATTACAGCTTTTCTTTTAACGTTTCAACGAACAGCTGTACCAACTGCAGGGTAGGCAAAGTAGGTGGATAATGAGTTAGCTGGTAAAAATGGAATGTGATAAAAATACCTGTGGAAGTTGTTTACAGTGGCGCTCACAGAATTGTCGTCTGTGGTCAAAACACCAGAGAGAATTCATTTTTTATCATCAGCTTCATTTTTCTTCTTACTCCAAACAGTGCATATTGCTAGTGGGATTCACTTAGCGGATGGAGAAGTTTCTAAAATGTCAGTTGGTCATCAGCAAGGCTGAGAGAATTGGAGTTACTCATTTTAGGGAAGAGAAGGCTCTGGGGAGACCTGTAGCAGCTTTCCAGTACCTAAAGGCGACCTATGGGAAAGCTGAAGTGCTCTGTGTTAAGGAGTGCAGTGGTTGGAGGGCTAATGCCTTTAAACTGAAAGAGGAATTAGATGCTTCACTGTGGCATCCAGACCTGCATGCTGTGCTCCAGGTGAGAGCAGAGGGGACAACCCCTCCTCTAATCTGGTGGCAGTGCTGGGCATAGGGCACCCCAACTTGTATTGGCCCTTGGGGCTGCCAGGGCACTCTGTTGGCTCTTGATTGTACTGTGTGTTCTATCTGATAAAAAATGATTGCATTTAACTTGAGGGAAGTGATGAATATGAATGTGCCTGTCACAGGTGCTGACCTTGCGTTCTGCTGTGTTGTTATTAGAAGAGTTAAATTAGAATCCAGTAGTGGTTTCTAAAAGTGAAGCACTGCAGAAGATAGACTTCTCCATTTTTATAAAACTGAACGTCAGAAGAATAACGTAAACAGTTTTGTTGTTTTTTTTTTTTAAGTTCCTTCATTTTTAAGAAGCCCGTTTCATGGTGGCAAGTAGTAGTTCATGGATTACTATCTATTGTGAATTTTCTTTTCATACTTTATTACTTAAGGACCTCTAAGTAAGGTGTTGGAAGTTATATTTTGTGAAAGCTTTGAGTTCTGTTCTTCATTTATGATCTTCATCTATTCATTGAATTTAGTTGAAGAAAATATACTGCATAACCCAAATATATTCAAAACCCATTTGTCTTAGGATAAGAGCTCATCCTGAGAATGGTCTTACTTAAATTGGGATGCAAATAACTAAAATGTAGCTCTTAATTATAATGCATAGAAGATTTAAGCATGCTTTTATAATGATTAATGAGATACTTTTGCACTTTATCTACATACATAGTTAAGAGTATATAATAAGAACTGTGAATATTAGTGCAGATATTTACTTCTGTATCCCTCCGGGAGGGATTTGTATCCAAGGAACAGTTTGCCATTTATTTAGCTAGGGAAGTTTTATGTTTATCAGATTAGCCCTCTGTATTTGATAATAGCTGGCACAACATTAGAAGGCTTTGTTTTACTTCATAGACTGCGTACTTACAAGACAAAAATGAAACCAAAATATCACTACTTCTGATTCTGAAAAATTAAAGACCTTTACTATAGTTTTATTTTACATGTTAACACAAATATGTCGAGAGGTTTCAGCCTTTCTGGAGCCACTCAGAAGATGTAACTGTAAAGCCATTAGATGAAGGAAGAAAATTCAGGCACTGGATCCTGAAAGGCTGGCTTTACTACTTGTCTTCAGAAGGAGCATTTTGACCTTTTGTCTCATCTTCAGCTGGGGTGGAATTGTTTTCTTTAGAGTGCCTGGTATGATGCTATGTCTTGGTTCCAAGAGAAAAACGACACTGATAACACACACTAGTGTGTATACTTGCCTTCTAAGCAGTGTTGAACAGAGCCACGGCCATTTGCAGTGGAGTGCCCAAGGAGCTGGGAGGGAACAGAATTAAGACCCTTGACTTAATCTGGATATCATAGCTGATCTATCCAAATGGATGTTCCATACCATGTGACATCATGCAGAAAGAGTATTGAGGGAGGTGGGAGTTCACCCCTCTATTCCTCTGCTTGTGATTCTAGATGGGCATCGGTCAGGGGGTGGTGAGCGATTGCTTGTGCATCACCTTGTTATATACATTCATGCAGTCGTAACTATTATCCTTTTCCTTTTTCCTTTTTAGGGGTGACTTTGGCCTATTTAGGGACCTAATTGACAGGGTTTGTTGGGAGACGAGTCTAAAAGGACAAAGGAGTCTAGGAAGGTTGAACATATTTTAAGAATGAAGTCTTGAAGGCAAAAGAGCAGGCCATCCCCGTGTGCTGAAAGACAAGCTGGATGACAGAGCCAGGGAGCAGAGTGATAATCTGAGGGGAAATGGTTAGCAACCTACTGCCCCACTTGTACACCTGCAGATCTATGTGACTGGAGAGAATCCACTCAGGGGTGCTGAAGGAGCTGGTGGAAGTGCTTGCCAAGCCACTTTCAATAATTTACCAGCAGTCTTGGCTAACTGGGTAAGGTCCAAGTCGGCTAGAGTTTGATGAATGCGATGCCCATCTATAGAAGGAGGAGACAGGAGGCTCTGAGGAATTCTAGTCAGGGGATTTCTGCTGTAGATATAAGTAACCTTTTAGAAAAAAAAACTGGCCATTCCCAGGAGTCTCATTTGTGTTACTTTACCCAAAGGAGTATCAATAAAGAAGTCTAAAATGTTTTATGTCTCAGCTATTACAGGGTTTCCAGTTCCCATCATGCAAAATTTGCAATAAATACATTATTTAAGTTACTGTTAAGATGCTCAACATTAATCAGAACTTTAGTTCACAATCTGAGAATTTTTGCATCCTAATCATGTTATGTTTGAGAAAAAAACAGCATGAAAAGCATAAAAATTAACAAATCTTGTGCAGCAGTCAGGACATATCCTGAGCAAAGCAAAGAAAATGAGCTTTGTTCTTGGCACAGAGGACATAGGCACAGTGCCTGTTCTGAGAAGCTGATAATGAAGGTTGAATGATGTAACGTTTCCTCAAAGATTATTTGTTTTTCTTGCAGAACCATTTTGAAGCTCATCAAGAGGAAGGTATGGTAATCTCCCACATGGCTGTTGCTGGAGTGGGGGTCTGGATTGCCTTCACATCTGGATCTACGCTTCGCCTGTTCCACACGGAGACACTGAAACACCTCCAGGATATTAACATTGCCACGCCTGTTCACAATATGTTGCCAGGTAGCTGAATCACACCATATGACAAAAAAAAAAAACCCTGTTTTGTTTCGTCTCTATCACTGTTATTTTCCAGACTGTTGTAGATAAGGCCAGAATCAGAACATCTGTTGCAGTCTTCAATAGCCATCTTGTGACTGTTTACTTTACTAAATCACAGTCCCTTGTCTGCCCAAATGAACAAAGTGTGCAGCGAGCTCGTTGAGTGGCAGCTTTAAATTTATATTATATAAATAAGCAGGTGGATTATTCTTTTTTGTGTGTGTGTGTGACCATAGAACAGGAGAGTGATGCAGTCTATCGTGAAAAATGTGTTTCCTTTGCAAAGTTTTGTATTTTCTTCTGGAAGTTGGCACTAAAGTACATGATGGCGTCAGTCAGCCTAGGCTGTGAACCAACAAGGCACTTGCTTAGTGTCAGTTACATCGTTGCTCCCAGTGAGTTCAGCAGAACTATTCACATACTCTGTTTAGGAGTGCATTCAGTGTTTTCTTGTTCTGAGATTTAGTTTGTTAAATTAAAAATGTTTGTTGGGTATAAATCTTGCATCAGAATATTTTGGTCCTTCATTCTCACCTTTATCATGTTTTCTTTAAGACCACGTTAGCCTTGCAATAAGGATGTGTCCATTTGTAGTGTTATAGACAGGATGTTTCTAACACACATATGAGTGTAGTGCTGTTACTGAGCAGCAGTAATGTCCTCCTGTTAAGTAGACTTAATTAATCACGGTTATGCAAGGAGATCAAGACAAGTTTTTAAAAAGATGAACTTTCAAGATGTGCTTGGGGAGGGGAAGAGGGAGGAAGTAGGGCCTCCCTTACACACATTTTCTGCTAAATTTCCAACTAATTTAGCTTTAATAGTTGTTGCCATAATAATAAAACTGATGATGTAACATATTTTTTTTAGTTAGGAAAGTTTTAGCTAATTATATCTCCGTGGTGTCATTCTTACCCGTTTTAGTTTCTTTTTTTTTTCTTTTTTCCTTTCACTCTGTCTCTTCCCAAAATGCACTTCAATGAATGGAAATGGAAATTTATTTTAGGAGCAGAACAGCACTTCTTGTTGCAGCAGATGTTCCAAGGGAAGAATCCATTCTAAAAATGAAATGAATTTCAATTATTTAGCAGCAGCTCTCGAGCATGCTTATATTATCCCAGTAATGCTGCAGCAACAAAGGCTAAAAGACAGTAGTAGGAGGTTTACATAATAAGCAGCACTAAGAGCTTTTGGAACAAAGAATAAATAAAACTCTGTGTAGTGTACACTCAGATTAAAAACAAAGCAAAGTCAAACACAGGAGGAAGAATGAAGTGGCTTCATAGTTACAAAATGAACATTTTTTACATTTTCTGTGGATCTTTAGGAACTGATTACTGCTCAGAAATCACATGTGCAACAGGCCATCTTTTAGTTTTAAAAAGAAGCAACTCAGTTTTCTGAAATCCAATGGGACTTCTTTAATATGCATAAAGAACACATAAAAAATCAGCTTCTATTAAAATGAGTCAGAAGAAACTGATGTAAAAATATTGCTAAGGATCTTAGGAGGAGAGATTAAAAAGAAGAGTGCGGGGTTATCATGATATAACTTCCTGAAGCTGGACTCCCGTTGCCAAGTTCTTAGTAGGAACAACAATGTGTGGCAGTGGCCTAATAGGCTGCACGGAGAGCTCATCTGCATCTTCACTTGAAGCAGAGGAAACGAGATGGACAACGCTTTGTTTACATAATGAAATTATCATTATTTTGTTGACATACAATAGAAGTAAAAGAAAATTTACTGTCACTGTGTCAGAAAGGCTACTTGAATTACAGAGCTATATTTAGAGGGAGCTTGTAGTAATCAATTAAGACAGAGAGGAGGTTTTCATACCCTTGTTAATCAGTTCTCAGGATGTTAGATTTTTCCCCTTCTGGGGAGAAGACAGCTTTAAATACCACTGCCTACAGTCTTTGTTCCAAACAGTCTGCCTCCTTTACTTTGAGAAAGATAAGTCAGCAGCCCACTAAGTAAGAGAGAATCAAAGAATAATGAAATATAAAGGAAGTAGCACAGGAAATTACTGTCATTATGATTCAGTGGAGTTTAATAATGTAAAAAAGCAGACAGAGCCGCAGACCACAAGCCAAAAGTAATTTTTTTTTTTTAATCATGATTGATTTGTAGAAATGTTTTATGTATTGTGTTCACAGAGCTCTGGCTGAGGAAAGACTTTGACTGGGAAAGTGCCACCTAGATACAGGTCAGATTTTGGTTATTTTCATGTCAGCTATCTCAGCTAAGTAGCTTAAAAAGACTGATGAATCTGCTGAGACATCTGAGTGGGTTCTGGACAACTATCATATCCCAGAACACCTTCTATTAGCTGTGTCCCTGCAGGCTGTTGTGCAGTTGTGCTCAGTCCTAGGTAGTCCATATACAACAGGGGATGTAACTGATACTCCCAGTGACTCTGCTCTGTGCTCAAGCTGATGATTTTCTGGAGTTGTGGGAAGTTTTTATGTAGGGACGCAGGTCTGAAAAAGTAAACCTGAGCTTTAAGTTTAGAGCTTCACAGAACCATCGCCTTATATATCATCAAAACTACAAGCCATAAAATACTTCCTAATATTGTATAACAAACTTAGGATCTCTTTAAAAATAACTAGAGAAATATCTCCAAAAAGCACAAAGACAGTATGAAAAAAGAAGATTGAGTTGAAGAGTGTCATCATCACTATAGAGCATGCAACTGTACAGTACAGTGAGACTGATTTTCAGTGGCCTAAGCTCAGCTGTTTGCTAGCTGATATATTGAGTAGGAGAAAAAATCTATTAGTATTTGAAGACAAATTTAAACATCTCACTAACGTGCTTTCTCTATTAGCTTAGTACTTATGACCAATGATTGAATCTCAGCAATTGAACAGTAAATTTTCACCCATCTTTGTCACATCTCCCACACCCTGGTTGGTAAAAATAAAATAATAAGCACGTGAGTATACAGTTCTTGGTTTTATTAATAATCTGGTTTTCAATTTCATTTGAATTTCATTTGACACTTTTGAATAATTTCATTGTACAAATGTCCCTCAGACATGCTTTTTAAAGAGATTCCTGTGATCTTGGTTCACTGTATTTCTTTGCTCATATGAATGATGAAAGGTTACCTACTGAACAGCGACATTAACGTTGACACTGTTAACGCTGCTGTACTCTGATTGTATCTGTATCTCCTCTAATGGCACATGTGTGTTTCCTGGACACAGATGGGAAAGGCAAAGAGAAATCATATCGTTTCCTCTCTGCGGAAAACAAACCATACGTTGAGACTTAGAGCTTCCTTTTGTCCCCACCCCACCAGGTGCCACGGCGTAAAATGTGTTTGTTTTATGATTTTACTGCTGAGAAATTATTAAAAGATGCATGAAAATCTGAGGTCAGCCCATTGGATTTGCTTTTTTAGACAGTTTTTTTATATAGCAGGAAGAGCAAGGTCATGTAAGAGGATATGCACCAGTATGTCCTTGCACGTACCTAGGGAGCACATGATTGTTGAGTGTGAGTCAGAAGATGAGAACTGAGAAAGGCTGAGCACAGAGCAGAAACATATTTAAACTATTTGTCCTTGTGTAAATTTAATTGGTGGCTTCAGCTCTTGGTAAACTCAAGATCTTGGTAAGATTATTTCACGACTTCAGCAATTCCATCATTGCAGTTTTCTTATTTGCTTGTTTTTGGCATTTGTTTTTCTGACTTACCCTTGGTAACTTGATGATTTCTGTGCTTACTGCTCAACATGTTCTAGAGAACTAGTTTTGTTATTTTTTTCTCTTGATTTGAAATACATACAAATAAAAGTCACAAAATAACAAATAAAAGCAGGAGTTCAAACCTTGGGTAGAAGATAACGTAAGAATTTAAAATTACAACCTATTTGAACAGTATTTTCTCTCTCTTTTTTCTTTTTACTTATTATATGCTATTTCAAAGTATTTTCTCAGATGCAGATGTTTCCTGCTTTCAAAGATTTCAAAGCAAACACTGTTCCTTTTGACCTCACTGTAGATGTTTCACGCTTAAGGCTGTGTTCTGTGTTTAAGATTCTGAGTTGCTGGCTGGTAATTTGCTGTTTTTGCCTACAGAAACAGTGAGGAGCATTTCTGGTTTTCACAGGGAACAATTACTAGTTGTACATTGTTTCAGGGTTGGGTTGGCGTATAGAATCATGCGTATTATTTTTACATTTTAAACACTTGGAAAAGCATTAGAAACATGAGCATCTTCCACAAAGGGTTCAACAGGCAGAATTAATACTGGTATCTTTTACATCTGAAAAAAAAAAAAAAAAAACCATAGCACTTTGTAAAATGGCTGTAAGTGAAATGGAGTGAGGTTAGGCCAACCTGCAGTTACCGTGTGTTTGCTGTGCCATGGGTTGGGGGAGATCTTGAATATCCTGTGTAGCCTGAGCAAGCCTGAACTTTAAATCACAAAGTTCAAATCCTGATTTTTGACAGCGCCAGTATACAGAGGTTTTTGAGCATCCACATTTGAACTTCTTCTGACCTGTTATAAAGGTAAATGTAAAATCTGTACCAGCAAACAATTGAGGACAGGCGAATGGTTATCACATGTCGTATGTACTGCTTTGACTGCACAAGCAGCCTTTTATTGTGAATTACTGTTTTTCTTTCACTCTCAAGGCTGCCACATGTCATCGCTGTAGGTTTTGATGTGTTTTTGGACAGCGTGTGGTTGCCTGACTGCCCCCCCACCCTCTCACTCCTGAAGCAGAAATCTGTGCCTCCCATCTAACCAGTGCTGAGGGAGTGTTTTTGTGTACTTCGTTTTGGAAACTACATTCATCTCGCTCATAGAGAATAGATAAATATAGCCTTCAAAAGGCTTCTAATCTGTCTGTGGACATAAACCATCTAAGCTTATCTACCCGAAGAGGGATAATGCCATCATACCAACATAAATAATGACAGTTTATGGAGAAAGCATAGGTATCTCTGCTCTAGTATGCTATCAGTAGGCAAAAATTAAACTAATTTCCCTTCTCCTAATTATTCTTTATATGTCCATGGCAGCAGTTGGTGAGTGATCCCCTTGCCCTTATCTCAGCCCAGAAGCATTTTTCATCTCATTTTCTCTCTGTTCTTTTGAGGAGTTAGAGTGAGAGTGGTGTGGTAGAGCTGAGCGACTGCTGGTGTGAAACCACCACACTCACTGAAGGCCTGCATGAGTAGACAGGGTTTCTTCAACTTATTCATGCTAATTGCAACTATTGAGTGTGACCTGATTGCATTTAGGGTATTTTAGAAAGTGTTTTAGGGTAGTCAAAGCTGAGATTCCAGATTTGGCCCTGCAGGTGATGCATGCCTTTTACAACACACCATTACTGGATAAATATTTTGGTTTTGTAAAGTTCTGTGAAGAAAGACTTGGACTGTGGTCCACCTGCTGCTTTCCAGTTGAGTGCTTCAACCTTCAGGCTGCTCCTTCCCTGTTTTCCAGCTGGGTTTGTGATTCATGTATTCTTAGCTGTAAATTGGCCCAGCTTCAAAGGAAGAGATGGAAAATTCATTCACTTGATGTACCATAATGAAGGTATTTTTCCAAGGTGTGGAATGTGTAGGTTCATCTGAGTTACACCAGAGTGGAGTCCAAATTCCCTGCTTACTGGTGAAATGATTAACAACTTGAGTGCTATGATAAAGATGGGAATGGCTGCTCTCATAGCATGTAACGTTAATTGTAAATCCAAGAACATGTAAGCTGTGAACCTGGATGATTTCAACACAGTTTAAACACTTCTCGGTGTAAACTTAGGCAGGAATTACTTTCATTGTTTTCCGTTTCTCCAACCTGTCAAGGGCGTTTTTGAAAGTGAAGCATTGTAAGCAGAAATGACCGTTCTCATAAAAAAAAAAACAAAACTTGTCAGTAAAACAGATTTGTATGAGATCATAGAGTAGACTTCTGGAGTTCATGTTGTCTGTCTTCTTGAAACAAGCCAAATTACATCTGGCTGCTTAAGATTTTGTCCAGCCCAATTTTGAGTATGCTCAGTTACAGAGGTATTCCACTACCTCTCTGAGCAACTAGTGTTTGTCCATCTTCATGGTGAAGAACCTTCTTCCTACATTTAAAGCAAGTTTCTCGTGTTCCAGTGTGGTGTATTATGCTGTCACTGACCACATCTGAGCACGGTCTGACTCCTGTGTACACTTCCATTAGATAAGTGCAGGCAACTTGTTTTTTGCAGTCTCTTTGTGTACAATATTTCCCCCAGTGTGTTGAGATCTCAACTGGCTTTCACTGGATTTATCCCAGTATGTCAGTGCCGTTGTTGTACAGCGCAGCCCCAGTGTGGACGTGGTACTTCTGACACCATTTCTCAAAACCAAAACTGTTTTGAGTCTCAAGCATAGTGTGTTGTCGTAATACATTATTGAGCACTGAGAAGTTGAATACCTTTCAGTTTTATTATTAAAAGTCTACGCAGCCAAATTAGCAAAAGCATATTTGTAAAGGTAATGCGTGTCTATTTTTAGATACCGTGGTTTAGGGATGTAGAACAGATAATACGAGGAGTTCAGTTGCATTTAAATCGTGACGTACGTGAAGTTTAATACAGTTTGCCTTTCTGATGAGTGATTTGCCGAATGAGACTGTACAGCTGATTGTGTGCTTGAGGTTACTTTGACCTTGGCAAAGATGATTGCTGAAATAATACAGCACTTCTGCACTTCACAGGGCAGCAGCGTGTTTCTGTGACCAGTCTGCTGGTGTGCCATGGCTTACTGCTGGTTGGAACCAATCTGGGCATAATAGTGGCATTGCCAGTGCCACGCTTGCAGGGAATTCCCAAAGTAACTGGTGAGTGACATTTCTCAAGTGGATTTGGTACAGTGTTGTTATGCTGAAGTTTTTTTTTCCTGTCAGTAGTTCAAATGACTCTGCCAAACTGTGTATTGTTGAAGCGCTCGTCAGAGCTTTGTGATGAAATTCTATCTGTTCTTCTTCCTTATCTTTACAGTGTTTCCACATTACCTGCCTGGATTTGTCTCAGCTGTTTGAGTCAGGACAACATTTTTTCTTTATGGAATAAGAATAGGCATTAATCCTATCAGAGTATAGAGACTTGGAACATATGAGAACATGTATTTCATTTTTTGACAAAGAGCAGTATTTTTTATTTTGGAGAGATGCGTTGGTGAGTTGGTTTCAAATGATCCTGTTTGAAACATACGAATGCTGCTGAATCATTTTGTAAATGTTTAAGCTGCTAGCAGAAGTGAGATTTTTTGAAGTATATGTAATTCCAATTAAGTAGCTCTTTGCCCTGCCACAGTTTAGCTTCAGTTCTACTGGAGCTTCTGAGCTGTGGAGGAAAGCTGGCAGATTGTGTGAGGTGAGCTACTTGCAACTTTCTTCAGGAAGAAAAAGATACTATATGTAACTTTTCAAAAGAAAATGAAATCCTCCTGTTAAGCAAAATACACAGCAGCAATCAGAGGGTTGGAAGGGACCTTTATGATCATCTAGTTCCAGTGCTCCTGCTACAGGCAGGGACACGTCCCATTAAATCAGGTTGCTCACAGCCCCGTGCAGCCTGGCCTTGAACACCTCCAGGAAGAGGGCATTCACAGTTTGTCTGGGCAACCTCTTCCAGCTCTCATTACCCTCACAGGAAAGAATATCTGATATCCAGCCTGAATCTACCCTGTTCCAATTTAAAGCCATTTCCCCTTGTCTTGTCACTACCTGCCCTTATAAATAAGTCCCTCCCCAGCTTTCCTGTAGGCCCCTTCAGGTACTGGAAACATGACAAAGGTTTCTTAGGAGATATGGAAGCAATATTAGGTAAAAATCACTGCAGTACAACACAGTGGATTGTTGCGGAATGAATCAGTCTCTCATTTTGTTTTTCCACTTTCTGTTTTGATTGTTGTGGTTTACATCATCTGTATGTTGCATTTATTTAGGGTCAGATCTTGTCAGATTTCACAGGTTTGGCAGCATCGCATTGAGATTTATAGTCTTCAGACACAGTATTTGGCATCTGAACCAAAAAAAAAATTGCACTTTTCCCAGTTGTACTTCCAGTACTGATAATTCATCTTTATATCATTGCTCCTTCTGCGAAAGCACTTCTTTTTTATTATAACCTGGAATGTATTAAGGAGTTAGGGATGGGCGGGATGATTTGCAGAGTGATGGTCTCTTTTCCTTGATAGCCTAACTTCTTCTCATCTTTTAGGTGCTTTTGCCTAATGCTGTGCTTTTTCTATTCGTGCTGTAAGAGCCCCAAACTCTGATGTTGTTAGAGCTTCTGAATTTGGGGTCACGCCATTTGTTTTTCATATATTCTTATGATTTTCGTGTGTAAATTTTCCTTGTACTGCTAGCAGCTGCTGCAACGAAAAAGATGTTCATTTGCTTTTGCGTAAAGGTACGGGGGCACAGCAGGATTAACTGAAAGCCACTTATTTTCTTTGCAGATTACTGCAGAAGACTCAGGATGTTATTTTTGTGTCAATGCCAAAAAAAGTTAGTAGAAAATTTCTGTACTCATGCTGTTGTGAACACAGCACACGTCAACCTGAATTCGTTCTGCTGTGTTCCAACTGGTTTATGAACACAGACCCCAAACATCCTGATGGCACAACAGATTTTTCTTTCTGCCCTTTTCTGTGAGTTGTTTACGTACAAGGAAACAGTCTGTAGGTGGAATATGAGAGGATTTTAAGAGTTATGCACTCCTAAGCAAATTTAATGAAGTAATTATTGTGAAGTGTTAATAGTTAAAACAAAAATCTTTGATTGTCTTTTTTTCCTTGGGCTACAGGAAGAGGAATGGTGTCGCATCACGCACACAACGGGCCGGTGAAGTTTCTTGTAATGGCTACATCTGTAAATAAGAAAAACAAAAACAAGTTAAGGAACAGCCTGCCTCGTGGCTCCGAATCTAAAGACAAAGACCAGAGGAATGCTGTGCACAATGAAAGACCAGGCTCTTCCAATAGCAGCAACCCCGATACTTCAGTTTGGTTGGGAGGTTCTGCAGGATCCATTGCACAAAAAAGTGACTTGTCTTCGTCTTCTGGATCCCTTACATCAAGTTCCCTAGAACACAGGCCAGAAGACAGTAACATTTATGAGCTTTTGAAGGATCAGAATATCTCTTTTAAAAATAAAAGACAGAGATCCAAGAAAATGAAAGCAAGTTCAGTATTAGTCATTTCTGGTGGCCAAGGACACAGAAGA
The DNA here is from genome assembly GCA_036925125.1 of Oreortyx pictus. NCBI lineage: Eukaryota > Metazoa > Chordata > Aves > Galliformes > Odontophoridae > Oreortyx > Oreortyx pictus. The sequence goes on along the minus strand of JAUPFR010000002.1, from coordinate 87,278,137 downwards.
GTGAACAAGAAGACCAAGCAGCAACGACAAGATGAATTAGTGTCTTCAGTGATGGTCTGGCAAATCCCTCTATTAAATATATGAGTGGACTAAATCCCAGATACTTTCTGCTGTTAAAAAGTCAGATATCTTTATAAAGCAAGTGCCAGCTTAGGATCCAAACCAATAGACTTTATACCGTGGGATCAGTTTCAGTAGGATGTGATCACATAATTCTGTGATCTGAAGCAGAGTCTTCACACATTCTGTGGCGTTAGGGTACTGGAAAATGTCTAGCTGTCGAGGCTATCTTTCATACTCAGAACAGAAAGGATTTGTCAGATATTTAACAAGGTTTTAGGAGTTTTGTCTTATTTATATTCACATTTATAAATACCATCATTGTGTTCTATAGCACTTAGGGAAGGCAAGGAACATGTGCTATGTCACATGCTGGTTTTTGCGTATGTAAATCAGCTGCTGTTTCCTTTTCCAGAATGGCACATTGCATGGGCTGTAGATTTTAACAGATTAGCAAACAGTTTTAAACAATAAAAATCCTAATAGGAGCTAATATTAAATTAGTAATTACTATAAAAGTTTGTAACATCGTTCCATAAGCTGGAGTTATATTAATTGATACTTGTTTGTTTTTGTTTTTCAACATAGAAAACAGATTTTTTTTATTTCTAATGCTCAGTATTACGAAAAAAGTTGCAGTATAAAAAGTCCATTAATTTTCTCAGTGGATACAACGTGTCTGCTGTTCTTCTTTGTCATACAGAGGAAGTTCTAAGGATATTGTGGCACACATGGTAGAAAATACAGACGAAAGCCAGCTGTGCATGGCAGTGCTGGTGGCAACGCATTCCCCTCCTGGCAGTTTTGTGTCAAAGCTGGATACGGACTGAGCCATTATGAACGAGGTAATAATAAGCTCAGAAATATACTGAAACCACCTGTGGGAAGCACCAGTAATCGTGGTGGGTATTCGTGCTACATCAGCAGATCTGTGCCATGTCCTCAGGCAAATACCTGTCAGGTGATGTCACTGCACAAGTGCAGATGGCACCGATATGGTTCCCATCCGCTCACCCAGAGATTCAGCCAAGCACAGTCTGGTGAACAGATCCTGTTAAAAGTAGGGTGCACAATTTATTTGCATTTATTCACTCAGCGGGACAAAGTGTTGCTGTTTTAGAGGGCTGAATTCTACACGAGGACCTAGTTAATCATATTTTCTTAATGTGTGGATGTATTTCCAAAAGGAAGTTTGAATTTGGGGATACTATTGACATTGCTTTTTGCACTGTAGTCTCTGTATGTGAAATACGAGACAAAGCCTTCAGCTCAGAAACATGTTGCAAAAAGTGGTGATGAGACACCTCGTTGGATCAGAGCGCTCTTAATTCGTGAATGAGAACACTGAAAATATCCTCTTTCCTTGTCAAAGAGACAATTAACACTCTTAGGTTTAATTTGGATGTGTTAAAAACTCTAATACTGTCCACCAGTTCAGTGAAATGTAAATTAAGTATATCCAGAGCAGAAGGTGTGCCAGATGTTTACGTTGACTAAAATCAAGGATGAGTTTTAGCTGCTTTGGTGCTCTTCTTGTCCCAGTAAATTATAAATTTACTCTGAATTTTCAGTCTGCTCTGAAAAGCAAACCTGAATCACGTCAGCTCCAAAGTCAGTGGATGGGCCAACTCACCAAGTTGGATGGAGCATGGCAGTAAGGTGATGTCTTGCCCACAGTCCAGGTCAGAGGGAATGCTACTGCAGCAAACCTTCTCCTGCTGCCCCCGAAGCAAACAATTCAACAATCAGATACACACCTAAATTCAGAAAAGGAGCCAGAATAGCACAGACTTCAGTAAGTCACAGAGAACATCTGGTAAGAGACTGGGTTGTAGGTTAGGGTTCTCCTTACTGCTTTGTGCTTTTGCTCTGCATCTTTCACTGTGATTCTTACCACGGCCGCTGGGTGCTCCTGGTGTAGGTATGGGCTTAGTGTCAGCATCAGTCCCTGTGGAAAAAAACCTGAAGAGTGTCTCTAAGGCAGGCTGCCAGCAACATTTCCCCCCCCAGTTTTCTTCTTCTTGTTTTTGTGTCTGGTTTACTTTGCTTGAGGGCGCAAGGCCAGCTGCGTTTTCTGCATTCTTCCACAGGCCCTGGGAGTTGAGTGGAGATACTGCGCTGTACAGTGTAATGTATGTGTACTGAAAGACACATTAAAAGATGCCCCTGTGTATAAAGCTATATGACCTAAGGCCCCTTGCTACACTGCTGCAGAAAGGCCACGGGTGTGATTCTCCTTGGGTGTGGGCTTCCATGTCCATGCTTTTGGGACTGGAAGACGACGCTCACTTTTTCACAGATCTTTATAATTAAGAGTGGCAAGCCTAGACCCCATGTATTAAGCTGGAAACCCACGTGTGGAGTTATTGCAGGAGCTGCTAGCAATGAGGCATGAGAGCTGTAAAATTTTAAGTGATATTCATCCTACCTTCCAGCTGAAGTGCAACTTTCTTTAATTTAATCAAGAGAACAGGAGAAACAAAGTACAAATCTCTTCAGAAAGCCCATTGATGTTTTGCCACTGTCTTTAGGAAGAACGGAAATAGATCCCTCGTTAACACTATACTGCTTTGAAAGTAAACATATATGGATTTGTCTTCCCAAGTGGAAAAAAACAAGGATAAGCTGTACGCCTTTAGAAACATGCATTGAACTAGATCTTCAGTGACAGAACACGGCGTGCAATGTTTGTTTCCTGATAACACAGCTTACATAGTAAGGTATTGCCTTGCAATGAAAGCAGGCAGGAACCAAAGCTTCTCTTACAGCAAGCAAGTAGACTTTGTAGCTGTTTCCAACTGCTGCTGGGTGGACTGGATTTTGCTTTCTGGTACTGCTTTGCTAGATTTATAGAATTTATGCAAGATTTTAGGGGAAAGGGGGAGAAAGCGTAACCACTACGATATATTCTGTATGTTTTCTAACACATAGTAGGGTCTTCTATAACATGAGCCATAAAACATATGTATTTATGTTCAAAGTATAAGCTGAGAAAATGTTTAATAAAAAATGTGCTAAAAATTAATTTCAGAAGTGCATTTATTGGGTCGCTGTATTAACAAGAGAGCTAGAATTTGGGGCTTGCATTACTGAGCAATGAAATCATGTGTAATTAGGACAAGAGAAGTTTTTATACTTTGTAGGATTTAATTGCATATGCAATTTGTACAGACGATGCAGGCTCACTACATGTTTGACCTCTGTATCGATGGACACAAATAGTATCTGAGCAGTTTTCACTATGCTGTCTACAGGGAACACGCATCATTTGGGTAGCACGTGTTACATAAAGACGAGAGGCAGTGTTCCAAGTGAGTGTTGTAGAGCACAACATTAACAGAGGAAATTAATTTTCATTTGGTAACTGGCAGTTTGTCCCAATTAACGTGCCCTAAAGGATGTATCGAGTCCCGTGATGGTGCTTAAATTCTGAGGCTTGTATTGGCAGGCTCAGGAATGGCCTTTCCGCGTGTACCTGCACTATTACAAATAAAGAGTTATTGAAAAGAGATAAAAGGAACAGCTCTCAAAGCCTGCCCCTTTGTTCTCGTTTTTAACGCCGTGTCTATTTTATTTATTGTTCAGGAAAACACTGATATTTCATTCCCTCTCTCAGAGTGCGCTGATATTTTGTTTCCCTGCCATTCTTACTGCTGAAGTAGCAGACACAAAACAAAATCGAATTCCATGGCTGCAGGACGTTGTAAACTCGCACACCTCAAGGTGGGTTCGGACCCAGTGGGAATTCACACTGCCCCTTTGAGATGTGACACAAGTGCTGGGAAAGGTCTGAGTTGTGGTTTAGTGCTTGCACTTCACGGTTCCTCTCTGTAAGCCCAATTTGATTCTTTAAGTGCATGGAGACACATTGCTTCTTATGAGATGCATTTGGTGGGAAAATTTTGAAAGGTGCGATTAATGGAGGGCTCTGTAGGAGTCAGTCTGTATTTCAGTGGCTGATACTATGGGGTTATCTTCGATTGCTTTATTATATCTTCATAGTAATAATACTTCCTGCACTAATAACCCTGTTAAGAAGGCAGATTAATATTATCCGTAGCTCAGAAGAAACCGAGTTGTAAAGTGACTTGAAGCCAGTAAAAGAAAACAGATTAAAGACATTACAGCTTGCTAAGCCCACGATGAGCCCTTTAAGCCGTGCTTCTCCTTGCAGGCATTCCATGTGTGTGGCTGTTGCGCTGCCCGCGCTGCGTACTGGGCAGGAGCGGGGCGGTCCCTTAAGCGAGGGAATAGAAATAGGTGCACACTGAGGCTGGTTCTTCCCACTGCTCTCAAACATTTTATGCTATTGTAATGAGAGCAGAGATACCAGCATACACTTTGCCCCTGCTTTGGAAATGCTGGATACCCTTGCTGTGCAAGGAGTGTTAGTCTTTGGCAGACCGTAAGCTGCCTGCATCATTCCAGAGCTCAGAATTCTAGTTTACTTCCATCACTGTTCAGACTTGCCATCTTTATAGCTCTGTGTGGGATCTAAATTCTGCTTTTGTCACAAACGCTGGACCCGCTTTGCTGGATCTCTCTGCTCTCTGGTGTCAGAAATGTGGCTCAAGGTCTGCAGAATTAGTTGGATTGCTGCTGCCATGCACTTGTCCTTAAAGGCACGCCATTACCAAACTGCCGGGAACCAAACATGAAAATAGCAGTGCTGAAAAAGCACTGAAAGAATCTCAAAATTTTCCAGGCAAATGAAGATCCACGTGAGTCTATTTAAAATGCAACAAGGTGGACGTATGACCAGAAGCAGTTGAAGTGCTGTGGTCAAGCTCCATTGACTGCTCAATAAAAGGCAGTTAGTCATTCACAGCACGACCTTCAAAGGTGTTCAAAGGGCTTTTTTTTTTTTTCCTACAGCAAAGCACGCCTTGACAGCAGAACTGCATGCTCTGCTGATGTGCGTATTGTTATACTCCAGGGATAATCACAGTTATCGCTTACGTGTGTCCAAGCCCAGAAGATGAGCCAGAGCACCTAGGAGGAAGACAGCACCCCTTGGGGGAGAGCAAATCATTGTAAGCGTTCACTGGAAACCCTATTTAAGGGATATTCTGACATCAGAAGGTTAAGGTGAGCCGCTGGCAGATTTTGCAGGCTCAGAAGTACCAAATTACAACTAAAATCTGTGCATTTGCATTCCTGAATACCAACAATGAGAAAGGTTTTTAACTCAAGAAATCAGAGACAGCTTGGCTGCAGAAGCATGGACTTCTCGTTTTTGCTATCAGTCCTACTTGGAGAGAAGCACTATGGGTTTCGCCTTCAGCAGGCTGGGAAGAAACACTGACGGGGATATCTCATAGTACTGCTAAAAGCAAGGTTAGGTTTTAATTCTCTGTTTCAAGTCCTTGGGTTTTTATGATCTTTTTCTAGTGAATTAGGAGATAATGTGCTTGCTATCCCAGTGGTTCACCTAAGTAAATGCTGCGCATTCCCCATCTTTTAACCTGACCAAATACTTTTAACCAAACTAACAGCTTTTCTGCCTGCTCAGAGCACTTTTTTGGGTGATACAGCTCTCAGGAATCCAGTCTCTTCTGCTGTGCTCCTTGTTCTTTTCTCCTAAATTAAAAACAATATTGATCTGTCTCTGGTGCAGAAAAACATGCAACCCAACCCTGAAGAAACCTTCACCGTCTCTTTTTCCTCATGGCTATTACCACTCCTACGAGCTGATCACTCTTCTGGTGGTCTTCAAATTCTAACATTTGAGTGCATTACACAAAGGATGTAATAAACAAAGGTAGATCAGCTTGAGTCCTCAGAACTACTGTTCTCTGAATACAATACATGCTGCGTAACGTGCCTACAGCACGTATGCTTTTTGTATTCTAGACATACAGGATTTATTTTAGTCGTCTTGTGCTGCTCAGCAGAAATATAATGAGCTGTTGTCCTGTGCCAGCAATAGCAATCACACCAGCCCTTGAGGCTGTTATGTTATAGAAAAAGAAGCATTTCACACACAAGCCTTAAGCTGTCAAACACAGGATGAGGAAAAGAAGCCAGTATTTTTCCCCTATTCGTTTTGTTTTGCTTACATTTTGGCTTCTGGCTGTGAACCAGATCTCTGGATGCTGCAGGAACCACTGCTACCAGCTACTGCCACTGTGTACCTGATACTTACCCCAGTATGCACAGGTGAAATACTACTGGGTTTTACCTGTGACACTCCCAGAATTTTGATGTCGTAATGTTTATTTGTCCACTATGTCCTTGTGTCAACCTAAACCACAGAATAATAGTCTACCAACAGCTCTGCACATTGTGCAAGCATGCCTAGTTGGTACGGGCATGCAAGTCCTACCTGGTGTGCTGGACATGTGCCCATAACATGACACTCTGCAAGAGCAGGCTGCACAGTGCACCCAGTACACAAAGGGGCTTTGCTGCCCCTTTCTCCACTTGGACCCATTAGGGTCTGATGCCTTCAAAGAAGAAACTGGGAATCTTTTGTTATCCTGGTGTGGTCTAAAAAGTGAGAAGAGCGCCTAGCTTTGTCTCCAAGTTTACGTACCATCTTCCTATTTCCAGTGCAGAGCCTACTCTACACTGGGACAACATTTCTCAATTCAGGTGTTTAAAATTAATCATTTACTTCTACACCAGCGTGACTACAGCTAATGGAGGGAAACAGGCAATACCAAAGGATGATTCAACTCATCCTAATATACAGTGTCTAAGTTAGGTGAGAAATATATTGCCCTCCAGACATGCTTATTGCAGTACATTACTTACAAGTGGAGCCTCAGTGACCTCAAGCTGCAGGAAAACTGGAGAACTAGAACTGAGATGATTTCCACAGATTTTGCACCATCTCCAGATCCACAAAGAATTGCAAGACTAGTTGATGAGCAGCCTTATTCTCCATGGGACGTTCCCAGCCTATGAACCACAGAGCAGCAGTAATTGCAAAAATATGCTAATGTGTCGGCATATGTCAGCTAACATGTTGTATCTGTTTACACTTAGAGGCTTGAGGACAAATGTTCACAGGGGACTGAGAAGAAACCAGCATTAGGCCAGGGTTCAGAAAACTTGGGCTGCCAAAAGCTAGAATTAAAAAAAATGACAATAAAAAGAACAGAGTTGTTTTACCTGATCTGCTTCTGACAATGCTCAGCGAGGGCAGAGAATGAAGACTTCAAAGCCAAATGCTACCTAGCTTCTCAAATTGGAACGTCTGCAGTGTTCACTGTGCAGCTCTTCTGCTGGCCCTGGCCACAGGGCACAGATGACCCCTAAATACACATAAATATGCTACTTCCCAGCCACTGGTTATCTACAAGTCATTCTCAGTCACCCCAAGCTGAAACACCTCTGTGTAAACACATACTAGAGCGTGACGTGACATTTAATCTGATGAGGAGCTAAGTAAGTTCTGTAGTACTTAAAGTCATCGTATAGTAAGAAAGCATGAGCCAGAACGATGTTAAACGATCCCAGGTATGATGCTGTTGGCACAATCTTGTTAATGAAAATGTAAGCGAGGTTTTTGAAAATCGTTTCCCGGACCTCTATTTGTTGTCAAGTTTCAGAGTCATTTTGAAACATGTTGTATGCAAAATCACACCAAATAACAGGAAGATTTGTTCCTGATGTCAGAAGAGTCATTCCTGGCAAGCTGCAAGAGAACTGAAAGTAATGCATGGAAACTTGCTTCCAACGAGCCAGGAATGAAACACTACTCAGTAATAGATCCAACTGAGAGAAGAGCAGGAAATTCACAATTATGCTGAAGAAATATATTGTAGCCACCAATTATCCTAAAACCCCCGCAACACTATTATTATTACTTATTCACCTCATGGCCCCAGAGAGCATGCTGGTCCCACAGCAAAGATGAGACATGACCTCAGCTTGACAACTAGCATTAAAATTAAACACTGCACTTAAGTACGCGCATAAGATAAGTGGAGCCAATGGCTTCAAGAGGTTACACTTATCCAGCACTGCAGGCAGGAGCTGCAGTGTCCTAGGGACAGAAAGGTTGTAACAGATGCAAAAAGGAGGAGCAAGGGGACAAAATGACTGAGGAGACACCCAGCTGTGCTCAACCACCATCATCATGGAGCAGAAAGATCCCTGGAGGTCTTCAAGAAAAGGGTAGGTGTGGCACTGAGAGACATGGGTTGGTGGGCACGGTGGTGATGGGTTGAGGGTTGGACTAGATGATCTCAGTGGTGTTTTCCAGCCTTCTGTGATCCTAGGAGCATGCAGCTACAGCGGTGATGTGGCCATTGCAAGGAGAAACGGAGGGATGGGTTCCTTGTGAGGACAGATGGAAGGGACTCTGCTCAGGAGAGCACTGGGTGCTGCTGAGGAGGATGTGGAGCCAGAGGAGGGGGAAATAGAGAAGAGTTGCGGAGACGAGGTTTTAGTAAAGCATTATGGGAAAACGATGCACTGTGAAGGCACTGTGAAATATCCGCGTGTTATTAACGGTTTACAAAGGCTTGGAAACGCGCTGTCAGTGGTCAGGAGGCTGCACGCTGTCACAGCCGAAGCGCAGAGCACGCACAGCGTGACCATTTCAAGAAACAGGGAAACCTCTCTAATTCTGACAACCTTAAATTAGAACCCAAACGGGATAACGTCGCCACCCAGACCCAAGCTGCAGCCGAACGGAAAACCACCTAGCCCTCATCCGGCCGCATCAACCGCCCGAAACGCAGGGGCAGCCAACCTCCCGCTGCCCTATCCGCCCACAACGTGAGGGGAGGGCTCCGGAGCCGGCTCCGCCCGGGAGTTCCCCTCGGCTCGGCCAGGTGGGGCCGGCCCCGCCTCCCCCTGCCCTGTGGCGGCCGGCGGAGCGGTTCCCGCCTCGGAGGCGGCTGTTCCCGGCGCCGCCCGCCAACGAGCACCCGGTCCGCGCCGCGGGTGCCGCTTTCTCCCGCTCCGGCAAACAAAGGGGCCCGGGGGCAGCGCGGCTTCTGCGCGTTCAGCCATTTGCAGCGTCCCTCCGCCTCCTTCTTTCCCTCCTCCTCCCACCGCGCTCCCCCTGCCGCAGGCTCCGGCTCTGCAGCGCCGTAGAGGCGGGCTGGCTTCCCGAAGGTAAGCGGAGGGTCGGGCCGCTCGCGGGGACGCGAACCGGCGGCCGCTGGGAGCCCGTGAGCGGCGCTCGGTGCGTGCGTGCCCGCGGCAGGGCGGGCTGGGGCGGTGACGCGAGTGAGGTCCTACCGAGCGCTGCTGCCCGGCGCTCTGCAGGGTGGGAGGTGGGTCCGCAGCTTTCCGCGGAGGATGACAGCCGCTGTTACGTTGTACAGCCAACTTCTCCAGCTGCATCGGGGAGAAGAGTTCTCTAGAAATACCGGCCCGGCGCGGCAGTACGAACGAAGGGTAGAAAGTGGAGTGGAAAGCGTGTAAATGTAGGGCAGTGGCAAAGTAGAGGAGGAATCAAAAATAGAAAAGCGGTGAGATGGAGCAATCTTTCTGTATGATCTGAGATGCTAAAGAGCGCCTCTGTTTTTGGTTTTTTTTTTTTTTTTTTTTTGCTGATTTTGCCATCTGTCTACCAGAAATGAATTAAATGCTCATATGAAATGATAGCTACTGCTGCGTTGCAGTATTTCCCTGGTTTACCACTCCAGCCCGCCACCTTCCCTGCCCGTGCTGTATGGCCCATCCCACGCCATATATTCTCTCTGTAATTAGGACGTCTGCTGCATACCAGCAGATCCTGCAGCCATCCACCACTGTGGGCATTGTCTGGTCAGGACCCGTTGAAGTGCCACCGCCGGGCCCCTCGCTGCCCTGCAGCCCCTCAGCCTGCGGGGTCCTGTTCCCAGCACTGGTGGTACTGAACTCAGGGTCGTACTTGGAGCTGGGCTTTGCAGCTCTGCTCCTTCGACAGTTATGTGAAAGTCTGAAATCCTTAATAGCTTCCTTCCTTCTTCACTTGCATCACTTTCTCATTGCGTAGCAAACAGCCCAAATAGGTGGGCAGAGTGATTGTTTGAGACGTCAGTCAGCATTAGATCTCTGTTGTTTGGCAAGCGCATTCGATGAACGCCATTAACTGGCTTTACTGGAGTAAAGCTGGATTATAGTATTTAGGGCTAGCCCGGGTTACCTTAGAGACGGGGCTGTGGTTAGATGACTGGATCCTGATCTCGCCTACTGGGGGCTCGCCGTCCTACAGTGTCCTGTTGCAAGAGGATGTTGAGGGCAGCTGGCTGCTAAAGATGGCTGTAATAAAACATGAAAAGAAACGGTGCTGTTTCTTTTAGAGTAGAATTAAACTTGGTTGTGGTGGTGTTTGTTTTGATCCTATGAGATCTGCGTGGATTTTGCAGGGATTTTGCTGTTGATACTTACTGAAGTTCTGCAGCACTGCAGTGAGGAGGCTATTTCTTTCCCAAGAACAGAAGCTGAGAAGTTATTTCCTACTGCTTTAGCTCCTCAGAAACACTTGTTTTAGAAGAGAGCATGTTTTCATTGCGTTTGATCTCATTGTCCTTCTTGGGACATGGCGGTAGTTAAACCTGCTGCTTTGCTTTTTACTGGAATGGTGATCTGTCATCGTTTTTGTTTTGCTTCCGTTCTGAGTGTTGTTTTGTCAGGGAGCAGGTGTGATTTATTTGGTTTTACTGAAGAAGAATTACTTTACAGCAGTTGAGGCTTTGACAGCCAGCTTAACCTGATCTGTGGCTGAGCCGTCATAAAATGAGAGAAGAGCTTGCTCCTTCTCCAGCCTAGGCTGAGACACCCTGCCCTCTGCCTTGTGCCAGCTACAGAGCACACAGCAACGCAGTGAACGGATGGACATTTCACCCTCCTCCTGCAGTGACCTGAGCGGTTTACTGATGTAGATTTTTGCTTTAGGACTATGAGTGGGGCTGGTCCTGTGTCTAGCATTTAAATCTGCAGGATTGGGCTGATTGCTTTTTTATTAGACGGTGATGGCAATCCTGTAGTCTTTCTCTGTCCCACTTGGTTGCTGACTAGCAGTTATGGCTTTGAAAAATTTGGTCAGTAATCTACTTGTTAATACAACTGTGTTAATACAAAGAAGGGTTGGCTGCATCCTTTGTTCTGCAGTGGATGTTTCCATCCTTATGCCACATCAGCGAGGAGAAGGGAATTCACGATCAGTTAAGTCAGTTTATTTTATGCAAAACAAGCTGAAAAAAATCCTGTAGTTTCTCAGATTGTGCTCTGTGCCTCGGAAGGAGAAGAAAGGCGTGTCACAGAAATGCTTTTCAGGTGCAGTGTTTCACGAGCTGCCACTGCTGTGCCTCTGGCTCACACAGCCCAGCTGACAGCCTTTGTAAATCCACATGGAAGCATGCCAGGAACTGCAACCTTTGCATACAGATCCACATGAGTCAGACAAGCAGCTTCCATGCGGTTGTCTATCTCAACAAGATTGGCATGAATTAATAGTCCTGAAATTATTTTGCAAATGCACATGCACAGAGCCCTGTGTACGTGCCACAACAAAAGCTGTTTGTTGTTTCTCTGGACACTGACTCCTCCGGGAATATTTTGGGAGCAGAGTGAGCATCCTCAATGGGTTCCTACTGCTGGAAGGTTCTCAGACTTTTGGTTCATTTGGAGCTGTCAACCTGTCTCAGATTGGCAGTGCTTTTTTTCTTTTTTTTTAACCTTGGAAACAGTTCTGCTTTTCTCTCTTATAAGTAAATGGGAAGAACAGGCCCTGAGAGCTGGAGATAAACTCTGCTTTCTGCGACCTATTTTTTAGTGTTAGATGCTTAGAACCTAACACCAACCCTTTGCTTATGGAAATGGCATGGTAACAGTAAATGCTCTGATTCACTCAGTCACAGACAAATCTCGTCATGGGAGAGCATTCCTCTTAGCACGCAGTTTGCTTTCATCTCTTCACTGAGCTCCTTCAGTTCAATACAAGCTACTGTACACATTTGTATGTGCAGTGTGAGAAATCCTGATGCTCTTGAAATTAATAGGAATTTTCCCTTGGCTACAACAGGGGTGGGATTTAATGTGATGTGAGACTCTGCCCTTATAGAAAAGCACTGTGAAACTGATATAAAGTGGTCGTCCCAGATATTAAACATTCCTTGTTTAATGACAGCTGATAATAGAGTCTGAATGACTTTGATTTTCACAGCAAAGCAGCAGAGTAAACATTGTTGGAGTGTTACTGCTGTGTGAACTTTGGAATTAGCCGCACGTTGCAAGATGCTTTACACTGTGGTACTGGAAAAGGAAGGCACAGTCTGCTCACATCTGTTCTAACCGCGGCATTCACAGGTGCTCTTGGTTGCTCAGGATGAGGTCTGTACCTCTCTGGTCTTCTGCTTTTGTGAGGTAAGATCGGAAGGTCTTTGTGGCAGACAGCAGTGTTGCAGATGTCTGTCGGACTGTTGTTATCCTTGCCATGACATTCTGCAGCCTCGCAGGCTAGTATTCTTCTATTGCATCCCCCAAAGCAAGCAACTTTGCAGAGAACAGTGTCTGAAAGCCTTGCCATCTGTTTTGAGAAGGCATCATTGCTAGGTATCTAAATATCTGTCTAGTCAAAGGCAACAAAACTTTAGACATGGGAGCAAATGACCAAAATCCCCAAACGGTCAAGAATCATTAATTGGGATTTCTGAGTCTGTGCTTCTACTCACACTTTCTGAATCCCGACTGTGAAACCAAGCACCTCTCTGCATCATGTTCTGATCTGATGGCCTTGGTTCTTACTGCAGGTCTGTCTCTCCTCAGCTCTGCCCAGGTTACTATGTAACAAATGCAAGAGTAACACCATGGCTGCTGTGTCTGATGCAGATTCATCACATGTATTAACAAGCTTTTATCACGTTGTGCACGACTGAGATGTCTGAATGGGAGGCTAGGCAGCCGTGCTGAAGCTTTCTCCTCTGTGTAAGGAAGTCAGAGAGCAGATGTGGCAGTCCCGAGCTAGCTGTGATCATCATCATTCTTCATGATTATGCTGCCAGTCAGTATGTTTGTTCAGAAGGAGCACAAATCATTTGGTGGCTTGTCGGCATGTAGGAGAGTGCAGAAGATGAAAAAGTGAACTCCAAACTAAAACATAGCATGTATATACCTTAAAGGTATCTACAGTGATTCACTAAGCACCTGATTTTCCAGCAAGGTCGTTAGCTGAAGCAGAGAAGTTCTGTGGCTGCGAGACAGATTATTTGAACAGAAGATTGCTTTGACCTAATTCAACCAGAATTTATTGGCTTGGTACAGGAATAAAATTCTTTGGCCTGTGCTCGCAGGAGTAAATTAGATAACCAGGCCTTGCTTTCTGTGTTTTAAATTCAGGCTTATTAACTGTTACAAAATCTGCCATGATAAATGAAAATATATATATGTATATTTGTTGCGAGAAATAGTGGATTACACTAAATTATAGATGTCAAAGTTGAGAAATCAGCACAGCCAGAAAGCCTTTGCCTCAGCACCCAGTTCAGCTTATGAAGTTCACAGTATGATTAACGAAAGAATGTCATGCATCAAATGCAGAAAGCGTGAGGCTGTGAAAGCAAAAGCGTTTTAATAGGAACCTACTGTCTTTCTGTGTCAGACTGGCCAGAAACTGTTCCCTTCTAGTAATGTAAACAGTATGCAACTCACTCAATTTTCTCTTCTTCCCTTGTTTAGTTCCAGCGATGACATGGCATAGCCTCATATTTTGTTGAACCCTCAGTTTCATTGTTGCTGCTGAACGTATTTCCCAATGCTTGGTGAAGTCAGAGCTGACACTTCACAGGTATTTCTGACAAGAGAGTCTAGCCACAAGAAGTACCTGTGACTCCAGCGTGTATTTCTGCTTTGAGATCAGCACAAGTATTTTTGAAACCTAACATGAGCCAAGATGGACTGTGTCCCCAGACAGCTTAACTGAGCCCTGCCCCACGGAGAATGATGGGAAGAAAAATGGGAAGTTCCTTTTCATCAGGGAACACAACCCTATGTTTTTTTCTTTCTTTCCGTAACAGTTTGATTGTTTCTCTGGAAAGCTGTAGTCTGAAGGAGAGTAGTCTTCCTGTCAGTACATAGCTTGATGATTTGGGAACTCATTTGAGGGTTTTTTAAGCTCCTCAGTTAAAGGAGGGAAAATCAGCCTCAGTATTGGTATCTTTTAAAATAACTTAGATTTGTTTTGGACACAGTTCTGGGCTAAGGAGCCCAAACCAAGAATTAATGCTCCTTAGACGGGAGGGTTGGACTTAATGATCTCTTGAGGTCCCTTCCAACCCCTATGATTCCATGATAGTCACTTACATTAAGCACTTAATCACTGTAATCTTCAGTATTTCTCCATTGGCTACCCCTTGGTAGCTCTCGTGTCCCGGTTCTTATGAATCCTGGGTGTCTGTATGCCACAGGTTCCATTGCAGGAGCTGGATGGGGAGGGATCAGCAGTACCCCATACAGCTCAGACACACTAGAATCCATTTGTCTCTTCCTCTGTAGGAGAGCTGGGAGGTGCATCCCACCCACGGATCAGTTCTGTGTAGGAGTATGGCCCCAGGCCTGTGCCATTTCCCTCTGCCTTGGCCTGACTTCCATGAAATAATAAATAAAGAATGTCAGACTCATGAGTCACCTAATAATTCAGAGTTACAGGTCCAACAGTGTACTCTACCTGCAGCACTTCACTGGCAGATGGAGGTCTGTGCAAGCTAATTCTTTGTTTCTTTTCAGATTAGAGAGTATGGGCTCTGTGCTGTCATGTTGGACTACATTTTCCAGTCTGATCTGGCTGTCTTAGATCTATCTCTGTTGTGTTGTCACCTGTTGTATACAACTACCCTCAGAGTCTCCCTTTGTCCTTGTTAAGAGCTGTGGCACGTCTCTCCATCTTTGAATCCAGTCAGCTCCACTGGCTGTGTTGTGATAATATCTACAGAAATCTGTAACTATTTTGTAAATCCAGCTAGATGTAGTGTAGCTTTTAGTTGTGGCTGTAGTGGTTCTGAACCTTCACTTCTGAACCTTCACTTGGAAAAAGTATCTGCGTGAAAATAGCAAGGAAACTGTGTTCTCGAAAACTGAGAAGGATGTCATCCGCTGCGTATCTGAAGGATCTCTGCATCTCTAAGCTTACTTTACTTAATTGGCCAAGAAATCAATGAACCTGTACACTCTAAAGGGGAGTTTTAGTACCTGATTTAGAGTTTGTCTGGAAGAAGACGTGATCTTACTATAACGTTCTCTTGAAGTTTTCCTTCTACTTTGTTTTCGTAGGGATAAGTCTCAGAAGAATGGGGGTATTGTTGGCTGTCCTTTGAAGTACGTCATGACTTCTCAAGATCTTTCTCAAGTACAATGGAGATAGACTTTGATAGATTGCTGGTGCTTTCAGCTCTGTAATGTGTGTCCTTTCTGTAATGGCATTAAAAGCAAAATCCGGTTTTATCTTAAACAGGGAATAATTTTGTTTCATCCAAGTTTCTTGGCCCATCTTCTGTGCAATACGTAGCAAGTGTGGTCCGCCAATATTTCCCCACTAAACCATGTTTCTTAGTACAACATCTTTGACATTTTGCGTATGCTTCCAGGGATTGTAACTCGACTGCCCTCCTGAACAGCCTGCTCTAATGCCTGACCACTCTTTCAGAGGAGAAATTGTTCCTAATATCCAACCTGAACCTCCCCTCGCACAACTTGAGGCCATTCCCTCTAGTCCTATCCCCGCTTATGCGGGAGAAGAAGCTGATCCCCACCTGGCCACAACCTCCTTTCAGGTAGTTGTAGAGAGCGATAAGGTCTCTCCTGAGTATCCTCCACACTGAACAATCCCAGCTCCCTCAGCTGCTCCTTGTAAGACTGTGTTACACACCCTTCACAGCTTTGTTGCCCTTCACTGGACACGCTTCACAGCCTCAGTGTCCTTCTTGCAGTGAGGGGCCCAAAATCAAACACAGTACTCAAGGTGCAGCCTCACCAGAACTGAGTACAGAGGGGTGATTACTTCCCTACTGTTGCTGATACTGCTAAATGCTATTTCTGATACAAGCCTGGATGCCCTTGGCTTTCTTGGCCTCCTGGGTACACTGCTGGCTCGTGTTCAGCCAAGTGTCCACCAGCACCCCCATGTCATTTTCCTCTGCACAGTCTTCCAACCGTTCTGCCCCAAGCTTGTAGCACTGCCTGGGGTTGTTGTGATCGAAGTGCAGGACCAGCACTTGGTTGTGTTGAACTTCATCCCTTTGGCCTCAGCCCGTCAGTTCAGCCTGTCCAGATCTCTCTGTAGGGCCTTCCTATCCTCAAGCAGATTCATACTTTCTCCCATCTTTGTGTCACCTGCAAACTTGCTGAAGGTGCCTTCAACCCCCTCATCCAGATCATCTGTAAAGGTATTAAACAGGACAGACCCCAGTACTGACTCTGGGGAACACCACTTGTGACCAGTCACCAGCTGGATGTGACTCCATTTACCACCATTCTCTGTCCCTGGCCCTCCAGCCAGTTATTTATTCAGCAAGAAGTATATCTGTCCAAGCCATGGGCTGTCAATTTCTCCAGGAGAATACTGTGGGTGACAGTGTCAAAAGCTTTGCTAAAGTTTATGTTGACTACATCAACAGCCTTTCCCTCATCCACCAGACTGTTCACTCGATCATATAAGGAGATCAGGTTGGCCAAGTGGGACCTGCCTTTCATGAACCTGTGTTGGCTGGGTCTGATGCTGTGGTTGTCCCACGTGTGTTGTGTGATTTTTCTCTGTTGTCCTGTCAAATTTAATCTCTCCTGTGCCCCAGAGTACCTTCCAGCAAGGCTTTTCATTGGAGAACACTTAGAGGTAAAGAACCTAGCAGTTCTCATGATTTGTTTCAGAGACTGATGACATTGGAATGAGGGTCTTGGTCAAATGTCCAACATCTAGCCTTCCATACAGACCACAGCCTATTGTTAAAAGAACTGTGCAACAAGGTAAAAATGTGTATTTCCTCTCTGAATAGTAATTTATCTTTGAATATTAATACTCTGACCACTTTCCTGCTCAGCATATTCCTAAACTCATTACAGTTTTAGTGTTTAGCATATGTGTTCATTAATTCCTTCAGTTCATACCTTCAGTGGCTCTCCCTTCCGTGAACCTGTTCTTCATTCTCCCCATTAATTCATGCAAACTTTCAGCATTCACAGTATGCTGTGGCAGTCTGTTTTTTAGTTTTCCTCAGTGGTGGAAATGTTTTGTTTAAGCTTCCACCCGTTGGTTTTTTAGGCCTTTCTCCATGAGGGCCATGCGCATGCAGACTTTTCACGCGTCCACACTTGTGCACAGTCTTGAGTCACAAAACAAACATACCAAGCCCTGAAGAAGTGTGTGCAATTCATTTCTCAGGCTTACACTACCTGTTCTCCCTGCTGCTGGCATGAGCTTCCTTCTCTCTGAGGCATGGAAGTGTGGCTGCGAGGTGACAAAGGAAGGCACACAAAGTGAGGAGTTGGAGCAACCAAGTGTCTGGCTGCAGAGTGCTGCTCTCAGTCTCTCTCTGAAGGGTTTTCTATAGATCTTAAGTTATTTGGTGCTATCTATGCTATTTATATTCCTTCCAAGATGTAGAGCCTGGAATGTCCATCCATCCGTCTGTCCATCTTCACTGTAAACAGACTAATGCTGTAGCTGTGGAGGTGTCTTTCTCCCTTTTGTTTCTTCCTGTTTCCCAGTGTGTCCAGTTCAAGGACTGCATTCATCCTTTTAGCTGTAGCACTACACTGGTGGGTTGTGTACAGCTTTTCATAATGTGGTGTTAGCCTCTGTCCTGATACGATCAGGTATACGATTGTATCGGGATATTTTATATGAAGGTAACCAAACTTCAGTTTATCATAGGGATGACTACAGGCTCTCACCTTGTATCTAAACAGTAATTACAAGGCCATTTCTAGAACCTGAGGGGATACTCCTTTGCCTTACCATTACCTCTGCAGTGTATTAGTGACAAAGACATCAGCCCTGGAGCTTTCCCCAGAGGTACTGTAACCCTGCAAAACCCTGCTTCTGACCCTCGTTTTTGTTAGACTTTCTTTCTTCTAAGAGATGTCGGAGATGACTTGCACTTAACCTCTCCCAACTTTTGATTTTGTGGGAGTGTTATTTCCTTCTTGGTGTGAGAACTCCGGAGGGACACCGCTCCTCCTTAACTATTTCAGAAGAGTCTAAACTAGAAGGAACTAGAGAATGTTCCTCTCTACAGATATCACTGTTAAGAAGGCTTTTCTGTGGTCATGATGACTCTTCAAACCCGATGTATTTTTAGTTTTGATTTGCTATCTGGGGTATCTGCTTCATCAGGATTTTGATAACGTTTTTATTATCACTGATTTCCTCTCCCCTGACCCTGCCAGATGCACTCATATCCTTTTTTATCCTCCGAGTTCCTGATGAGGAACTGCTACCCACATGTTTCTTGTGTGGTCTGTAGTTATAAGCTGCATTTCTTAAATGTTTGTTTTTCATCTTCGTTGTATGAAAATGTTGCAGTTAAGAGATAAATATGCATGCCTCCAGTGCATGTTGGGAGAAAAGTAAAGCACCCTGAGACGTAACAAGGAGGATGCATATGCAACTTGAGTGTGCATACATTCAAGGCATACATCCAGTAGGGCAGGCTGAAACACTGGGAATGTATTGCTCCATTTTGAGCACTCTTAATTATAAAAATGAAAAAAAACCTCCACATATTCTGCAGTTTTCTTGGGGGGCCTTTGGAAGACAACCTTTTATTTTCTTAACTAGCAGGAAATTAATCAAGTGGTTGAGGTCTTGAGTTTAAATCTGTAATAGAATGCAAGATTTCAGATGGCACAAGCAGCCACTTTCAGATAAGTGGCATCGCTATTTTCCAGATGCTTTCTCCATTTAGGAAAAACCTTTTATTTTTCTGAGATTTCACAGACCTGCTCAGTGAGCAGGAGTGTAACAGACTGTTTTTGTAAAGGAGCAAACCTCTTTACGCTTAACTCCTGAAGATTTTGCCTTCTCTCAGACTGAGTTGGTTTTCTCAGTCTGCACAATAGTACTGCCCAGTTCCACTTTTAACAGCCTTCTTTCCATTTTTAAAATAAACACAAGAGATGTTTTCTCTCTTTTGATGATTGTGCCTCTTTGGACTCCTTAATCGTCTCAATCTGATGACTCCTCTATCCTGAGGGAATTCTCCACTGGGGTAAGATTTGGCAGAACAAGTTTTAACAAAAGCATTTCCTGGACTAAGGTGGAGCAGAATGGCATTCTGTCAGATCTGAACTGGTCTGTGGTCTCTCGGGGAGGATAGCCTGTTAATGTAAATTAGAGTTGCTTATGATAGGGAAAGCTCTACTTTAATTTACCCTGGGACTGAGTCAGAGTAGTTTCCATTTGTGAACCAGAGGGCAATAACCCAATTCCTCCCACGTGCACATAGTCCCCAGAGAAAGTGGGCCTTGCTAGAGGACAGGGTTTATGTCAAAGGTCGTTGGCATTGGTCAGAAAAAGAGAAATAAATAAAGAGAGAACAAGGCAAAACAGGCATTTAATTTGATTTTATCAAAAGAGCTGCCAAATGAATGCTGTGCCAGGAAACTTTACCTGCAGCTCTTCATTACACTTCCTTTGTCAGGATAAAAACTGTGCCTCCTTATCTACTCTGTTACTTGAGTAATGCCTCTCAGCATCTGAGGTTGGGGGCACGCATCCAGGGTATTGCAAGCGTGTCATTGCCAAGTCTGTAAATACAGTTCATGTTTGTTGGCAATTTCTCTGTCCATTAACATTACATCATCTCTAGACCAAGCCCGTGATAATGAAAACAGTTTCAGTCCATGTAATTTAGCTTAATCTGACTTAAAAGACCCCAGTATAAAAGGTGACATCAGTCCATGGATGCTACGTACTCTAGACAGCTTGCATCCTTTTCCAGTTCTTGTCTTCTTTGCCAGTTTTGAATAAAAGTACAAAGAACTACATTGGCTTTAAGCCAAACTGGATCATCAGGAGCTCTGAGAAGCAGAAAAGTTATCAGGTACCTTCCGTGACTGTAATTTTTGAATGCTTTGTCAGCAAAAGAGCAGTACAGCTTTCTGATCATTGTAGATAAGTAAAAAAAGTAAAAGAGAGAGAAAAAAGTCAAAAAGGAATTCAGTATTGTATTTCCATTGGCCCCTTCCAGCTTCTTCCTGTTTTACAATAAATTTGTGACCTTTTAACTGAGGATCAGTTGTGTTGCTCAGTAGTGGAAAGGTTCTGCAGCTTCTGTGAATTGTTTTTTCAGCTTTATCTTTGTGTAATCCTTACGCTTTGTTTGCAGCGATAAAGGTGCTGAGATTTCTGGAGCTGTCGTTGGTTTGTGGGTTACAAAGTCCTCCAGACCCTCTTTTGGCTTTTCTAGGTCTTCAGCTTCCCTGTAGAGTTCTTTGTTGCCTAAATTGCGTGTGATTCTTTGATTCGAATCCTCGTTATGCTCGCCATGAATTTCTGCATATTCCTGGTAGTTTGCTATAAATATACCAGAAGACAATTTTGTACGGAATTCCTCTGCTTGCTATTAGCGAGCTGTACCATCAGCCCTTCTTCCTCAAAGTGATTGCTCAAGAGGATGTTAACGCGGGTGTTTGGGAGGACTGTGGTGGGTGGCAGCTCTTTCTCAATAATGCTTCAGTTGCAAGGCAAATTTCTAACCAGTTAGATATCTGTATATGGGAAAAGGTACGATTATTGTGCTTGAGGAGAATCTCACCCTTTTTGCTTTCATTACCTGAGAACGCTGAAAAGATCACTTTTTCTGTCTGCCATTTTTCCCAACTTCAAATATTATAATCAGTGTTTTTCCTTTGAGATGTGGTGCAGGTAATACATTTCACCATAGACAGATAACCCTGGTTTGGCAGTTTCCTCCTTTTGATCTCGTGCATTTGGTCACTCCTGTATGATTTTGGTCGTGTTCTCTTTCAGTCCTCCTCTGTTGTTTCACTTGCAAAAGCAAGAAGTTTACAAGTCACAATCAACAGAGGTTGAAACTACGTGTAGAAGGAGAATGGAAACCCTGAGGAGAAGGTAGGAGAGGTGGTCAAAGAAGTGAGCTGTCTAGATCTACAGAAAATCACAATATTGACAGTAGTGGGGAAAAGCATATTAATACCCTTCCAATGTTAATGACAGGGAGGTCAGGCTGTCCAAGAACTGTATTGAGGTACAAGTGGAATATCAGCCCCTGGAAGAGAGGGCAGACACAGTATGTTTCAATCACTTATATTACACTGATATTATACTGATAGCAGTTTTCTTTAAAAACAGTACATCACAGCTTGGCATCCTAGATGTTTTTCAAACCACCTCCATTTGACATTTGTCATTTTGCAAGTGTCACTAACAGAAGCTACTCTTGAACGAAGCTGATCCTTGGGACTGTGTAAGGCCTGGATCAGGAAGTATATGTCTACATATATATAATAAAATAAAAAGTGGTTGGATAGTGAATTTGGTACTGTGAAGAGTCACTGAAAAATAAGATACCAGCAGGGATGCTGCCCAGTAATAAGTTATTAATGAAGCAATTTATCTTACGTACCAAGTGTACACAGGGTGCCCTTCATTTCAATTCATCTAGGTGATGCTACAGCAAATAAGTCAGTGAAGCCTAACCTGCCAGGTTAGGTTCTGACCCTTGGGAAACTTGCTACTAAGTCTATTCGAAGTTCATAAAACTTCACGAGAAGATCTTAAGTGCTAGATTTTAAAATACCTCAATGAGAAAATGGTTGTGAAATCTGTTCTCTCTAGTAAGGCATTTTCAAGTGTTGCTTAAGCCTTGGAACAGTCTGAAGGGCTCAAAAAGCCAGAAATCAAACCTCACTATTGATTTGTCCTCTAATTGAATGTTCTCAAATGTAATAGAAAGCCCTTTGTAGGGCAAATGCACAAGACAAACACGTAGGAGAAGACTGATGTAAGAGAAGTTTGCTTGTGCAAGCATGGGTGTCTAGATGCCGTGACCGTGTCAGAGGTTTCCAGACAATGTCATCTACCAATTATGTTTTCATGAAAAAGTTTCCAAAAGTTAGACTAATATAGCAGTAGTTTAATGAGATAAATAAGTAATGTATACTGAGAGGAAATTTGATGCTACGATTTGCATAGAACAGACTTAATTTCTTTCCAAACAGAACCTGGTCTGCAGATCTTCATTGTATGAAATTAAGTACTTTTGGACAATTTTTGTGTATTGTTTATCAAAACTTAAACCAAACCCAGGAAATTCATAAACAAACAGGCAAACATTTTTTTTTTTTTGGTGGAATTCTGAAAACTACATTTCTGAAATGGAGATGATAGAACTCATTAGTGATTAGGCTGACAGGGACTAACCTACTTAGAGCCATACTCTGTAGCCTGACATTTTCTCGTCTAACAAGTCATGTTCTAATTATTTGTTGAGTTTTTTTACTCTTTTTTGCTTTTCTTTAGCAGAAGTCTTAAATCTTGAACGAAGCCTGTGAGGTTTGATTGCATCTTGCTAATGGTTTGTTGCTCTGTCTGCTGTTATATATATGTCAGCTTGCTTTTGTCATAAGAAAATGAACTCTTTGGTGTGTTTTGTGAACCACAGAAGTTGATGAGTTCTGTTAGCCTAATTCTGTAGGGTAACTGTAATTGTGTGGTGCTATTGATGTGCTTTTAAAGGAAACATAACTTTAGTAGTCTTGAACTTAAGAGTGAGCTGAGGATAAATCTGTTTTAAAGCTGATCCATTCTTTATGCTTCTTTTTTTAAACAGGAGGAATGCATACAAGGAGCAGTGATATGAAGAAACCTTCATGAAGTTCATGTAGAAGAAACCTGGTCTTGTAGGAAATCTCCTTCTGGCACAGGTTGCAACCAGTGTCTTCCCCTGAAATAGTTGTACGAGATGAACAGACTGTGATAATACTCCAAACTGTCTGACTGGAAGGACTTGTTTCTGTGTTGCTCACCACAATTTGGGGACCAGTTGCTACGCGAGAATGCTGCACGTGAAAACGGTTTAAAATTTTCGTATAGTAGCAGGAGAAACAGAACTGCTCTGCAGGCTGTTGAGGTGTGATATTCCTAAAGAGAAGAGGATTGCTTGGGCAGTGTCTGACTGAGGAGAAGCCATTGCTTGCCAGGCCACGGAAGCTCAAGGCTCTCTGATGTCCCCCAGCAGGTGATGGGCATTCCAGTGCCACCAAGGCCTGTCCAGACCAGCGCTGTGCAGTGCCAGAGCAGCTAGCGTGGCTGTGGTGGAGTGTGGCTCCATGGAGGGCAGCGGCACGGTGGAGGAGGAGGAGAGTGGGGCCGGGTCTGGGGCCCCACCTCTCACCCTGTCCTCCCCCTGCAGCTTCAGCTCCTCCCTGTGCTTCAGCTCTGCTACTTCTGAGCAGGGGGCCCCGTCGCCATCCTCTACTGGCAGCCATGTGGTGGAAAGCCAGTGGGAACTCAACAGCGTGGCCTCTGAGTCGGAGGAGGAGGAGGCGAGCGCACGGGAGCCACCAGCTGGCTCACAGCCTACAGGGAGGCCAGCCGAGGAGCCCGACCTCGTGATTGAGGTGTCGGGGCAACGCATCCGGGCACACAAGTCAGTGCTGGCGGCCAAGAGCGACTACTTCCGTGCCCGTGCCTCGCGGGACATTCTGCGGGTGAAGGGGGTGAGCTACGGGGCGCTGCGGCTCCTCATTGACTATGTCTACACAGCCCGCATGGGCGAGGTGCGGCACGACAACCTGGCCGAGGTGGTGAGCGGGGCCCGTGTCCTCCAGATGCCCTGCGCCTTGCACTGTGCTGCCGAGGCCATGCGTGCCCAGCTGCGCCTTGACAACTGCTACCAGCTCCTCTGTCTGGCCAAGAAGCAGCGACTGGCGGAGCTGCGGGAGGCCGCCTACCGCTTCATGAGTGACCACTACCTGGAGGTGCTCCGTGAGCCAGGCGTCTATGGTCGCCTCAGTGGGGCTGAGAGGGACCTTATTTTACAGCGGCGCCTGGAAGCTGGCCGGCGCTGCCTGTTGGTGGCTGAGGTCAGCGATGCTTTTGAGCGGCCAGGTGGCGGCAGCCGACCACAGAGCCGTGAGAGCAGCCGCCCGCAGAGCCCCTCCTCTGTGATGTCTCTGGAGGAGAGTGGCTCCCTCATCCATTGTTATCATGAGGCCAGTCGTGAGTGGAGGGTGCTGACGCGTCTGCCCGAGGAGGCCAATGCCAAGGGCTGCGCCATGTGTGTTCTCCACAACTACCTCTTCCTGGCCGGTGGCATTGCTGCAGGGCCGGCAGGCAGCGAGCCACGGGCCCGACTCTCTGACAAAGTCTTCTGCTACAACCCCCTCACTGACACCTGGAGCCAGGTACGCCCACTGGCTCAGCCTCGCTCACAGCTCAAGCTGTTGGCTCTGGACGGCTACCTCTATGCTGTGGGGGGCGAGTGCCTCTTCACCGTGGAGAAGTACGACCCACGGGCTGACCGCTGGAGTCCTGTTGCGCCCCTGCCCAAGGGAGCCTTTGCTGTTGCTCATGAGGCTACCACTTGCAACGGGGAGATCTATGTCTCGGGGGGATCCCTATTCTACCGACTGCTCAAGTACGACCCCAAGCGTGACGAGTGGCAGGAGTGCCCTTATAACAGCAGCCGCCGGCGCTCTGCTGACATGGTGGCCTTCAAGAACTTCATCTATCGCTTTGACGTGAGCAGCGGCCGTGGTGGAGATCAGGGCCCAGGTGGTGGGACTGGTGGTGGTGTTGAAGTTTTCCGGTACAACACGGTGGCAAAGCGCTGGAGCCAGTGTGCCAGCTTGCGGCCCAGCAGTGGCCCCATCCAGCCCTTCCGCTGTGCCGCCTTGGGTAACACCATCTACTGCGTCAACCGGACCGGCACCCTCCGCTTCAACTTAGCCCAGGATGGCGAGGTGGAAGCGGATGGCGGGCTCAAGGGTAGCTTCGATGGGGAGCTTCTCAAAGCTCCGTTTGATGCTAAGGGCCTCCTGCTACCCTTCGTGCTTACCCTTCCAGAGAAGGTGGAGAAAGTGGAGGACCAAGAGGGCTCCCTCTCACTGTGAGTGGCCAGCTTTGCTGTGGCCTGGCAGTCAGAGGGCTGGGTTGTGGCTTTTGGGGAACACACAAATTCCCTCCCACAGAAGGGACCCTCTCCAGCATGTCTGCAGAGAGAAGGGGTTCCCGCCTTCTCTCCCCCCAAGGTTTTGGTCTGGAGGTGCTTGGTTGTTACTTGGGTGTAACTCCTACTGTGTTTGGTGTGCTTTGTTTGAAAAGCCAAGCAAACCAGAGGAGAAGCTGCTATAAAAGGATAATTTCTGGATGATGTTTGTCTCAGTTCCTAATATCAGAGAATACTTTTTTTGCACCTGGATTTCTAAAAATTCCTGACAGCAGTGTCATAACGAGGTGTTCCAGTTAGTATTGGTTGTGTGTATGCCCGTTGTTGTGATCTGGGCAGGAGCCTCTTCTGCCGCTTCTTTTCTTTTCACTCCTGGATGATTCCAGGGGTTAAGCACTGCTGTGTTTGTTCTTATGTTAAATCAACTATTTCCTCTGCTAGAAAACTATAGGAAGATCATCTCAAATGCAGCGTTTGTAGGTTGTTCAAGGAAGATATGGCACTGTGTGGTCCTAGGAATTTCAACCGCAGTGATGTAACAGATAGCAGACCTTAAGCTTTAAGTAACACAAATGTGTTGTTCATATTTGGAATATATATTAAAAAAAAAAAAAAAAAAAGCAGGATGCTTGTTAAAAATGCGGCGTGCTATGGCAGATACAGAATGTTAATATGTTCTTTATTTGAAAAAGGCAATGGTTTCTGTATAAAAATACACTGTTTTATTACTTTTTTATCAGAGATTTTAAATTATAACAAAAATGGACTGAAGCTGTTTGGACTGTAGCAGATTTACATGACCATGTAGACCACTAGAGCTGTGGGAAATATTTTGTACTTCAACTACTCTTTAATTAACTGCAGGTTGAGGAAAATTAATCTAAACCAAATGTAAATTCTTTGAAACTGTCTGCAGACAGCTTAAATGTTTCGTTGTATGTTCAGTACCCCGTGGCAAGAGGCTTTTCCAACTTAATGCAAGACCATCAAAGGAGGACACGGAAAACAGGAATGTGCTACACATGTTGATTTTATTGTGCACTAGCGTGATGTTATTTCCCTATCTTTGGATTGAGAGACTGCTTTATTTATTTTGATTGATTGCTGTAGTCAATAAGCCCTTGTCAACTGCAGTACATGCTGATGGCGTATGCTGTCACTGGGATTCTGAACCACTCGCGTGCTGTTTGTGGAGCAGCGTCCTAACGAGACACAGCCCCAGAGAAATTCTTCCTGCCTGTGGAAAGTCAGAGCATACTTTTTTTTGTCGCGTTACTTGGAACTGGAAAAGTATTAACTGTCTACATAGACAAACTATAATGAAAAGGGCACTTGCATTTATTTTAAAAACTTTATATATATAAAAGAAGTCGATAAGGCAAATGTTTTAGCTTTACAGTAAACCACTGAGACCTTTTCTGAAAAATAGAAGCGGTGTTTTTACTATTAGTGATTCAGCCTGGAATTGGCATGGTCTGTGGAAGGGAATTGTTTATATTCAAAGTTCTGGTATAGATTCATATTTTAGAAATAAATAGGGACCTTACATCAAAGAGCAGCAGATCTTTTTATGTTTTATTAAGATGTTTTCATTAGCAGAACATTAGCATTCTTATATGTTATGGCTAGTTCCAAAGGGAGGCAGCGGGCTCTGTCCTAAGAGACACCGTCTTCACAGAAGACAGTAGCGAAGTTTATAGATATTTCTTTCCTTCCTAGTTTTTTTTTTTTCTTCCCATTTTTTTTTTCCTATTTTTTCCTCACTATCTGTCCTGAATTTTGATACAGCCGATCTGATTTGCTATCTTTAGAAAACATCTGTTTGATTAGACTGTTCTTAGTCAGTGAGCCCATTCCCAGTGAGCTAATTAAAGCATCTCCCAGGTGGGTGCCGCACTCTGATGCTTATCAGCCTCACTGGAGGACAGTGCAGTGGAATTTAGTACCACAGATGGCGTATTTGTTAGTGATTCACAAAGAAACTTTTTGTTTTTCACTGAATGATGGTCTTAATTCTTTGACAGGAATGCTTAGAAACATTGACTCAATTAAATTAAAGTGTTATAGCTCGAGTGGGAAAGAGAATGATGTATTTGCCTTCGGCATCATTTTTTTATTTTAACTGTAGAAAGTATTTCAAGCTGTGTAGTGAAATACTTAGGTGGATATTTAAACTGAAGGCATAAGTGCTAGGCCAGGTTTTGAATTAGCAGAAATACCCAAGTGTCAGTTCTGTCTCACAGTACAATACAGTTCCGTAGTTCAACATATTTAGTAGTACAGTTTTTATGTTACAGCGTAGTAGGGAATCAAAGGGAATCTTTGTTACTCTTATTAATTGGTCATTAATTAAGCATTCCTATTTCTGTTAACACATGAAAATGCTGCTAAACGAGTTTTGAGAAGTCTCCCTGATTTGAGATGCAAAAATGTCACAGACTTGGAGGAAAGAATGAAACACATCCTTTCTTCCAGAACTTGTTGCTATATACCGTGAAGAAGTATACTTGGAAATGATCTTTACAGCACTATATGTCTGCCAAACGTGCGGTGGTTTGTGTTTTTGCTAGCTTACATCATTAGCAGAGGTTGTTTCAAGTGCCTTTCCACTCTGCTGTCACACAGTGAGAGCAGAGCCTGGTCTCCATTAGCAGCTGTCCATCACGCCTGTTTCCTTCCTACACTCTGCATAATCACAGCCCCATGGCTGACTGCAGTGCTGTGTTTCTGCCCACATTTCCTACTCTGTGGCCTCTCTTTCCTCCCTGCTGAGCCTGAGGCGGATTTGCTGGGAGCTGTTTTTTTCTGTTGCTTGCATCTTTAGTGCATTGAAAAAATTAATGCTCGGGTACTAAAACCAGAATTTAAGTAGACTTCAGGAGTGGAAGACCAGATGATGTGATACCCAGGAGCTGTAATATGTTTGTATGGCAAGCTAAAGTGCCACGCCACCCTCATGCTGTGTTTGTCTATGTTTGGCTTTTAAAGCAGTTATTTATATAATTGCCCGAAGGCTGCTGCATTTGCATGGGAACATGGAGAGACAGTGTTTGCTTTCTTAGCCTGCAATGATCTAACCCAAATCTCTGGGGGACCGGAGGACTTGGAGCTAATCCCCGATCTCTAAATATTTGAATTACAATATAATACAATGGTTTGTATTATGCACCAGTTGGCTAGAAGTCTCAGAAATGATCCAGATAGGTGAATTCAAACCACCATCCTCACTGAGTGATCTGAGACAAGCTGGAGAGCCCTGTTCCTCCCCGCTCTTCTTTCTCCATGAATCTCACAGTCCCCTCTCCCACCTTTCCCAGGGCATGCAGGAAGTATTTTCTCTGCATCCTCTTTCCTAGTGTTTCAAGGTCATCTTCCAAAAGACATAGACTTGCATTCTCCTGAGCAGAGGGCAGACTGAGCTCAGGCCTCCCACGTCACACGTGTGTATTCTCAAATCTGGATATTGGTAGGAGAATATTGGTGCCACGTCCTATAGCTTCTTTCAAAGATTAATCTCATACAAGATCTTCAGAAGCATATACAGGCTCCTGCACCCTGAGCTCTGGGACATTCCAGTCTCCAGCTCCTGGATGGGTAATTCAGGGTGTGTTTAGGATCAGTTGGTACAATGGCACAAGTTTTCTGGAGAACGTTTCTTCAGACACGCTCTGAATTTTGGTTCTCCAGTGTGAGGTGAGGAGCTCCATGCACTGTACCAGGAGACTGTAGAGGAAGTTTAGATCCCGTTCAGGGACAGCGCCTTGGTTAAGAGGTATTGCAGTTCATGGCATGGAAATGGCCAGAGCAGAGCCTTCATTGCATCTAAACTAAATCCCTGCATGAACAAAGAGACAACCCACCTCAGCAAATGCTGATGGCAGACAGAAATATACTGTTTCCATCTATTAACTGGTTCTGTAAAAAGAATTTACTTACAGCAAAGCCATTGGTAGAAATTCTGTTTACTCTTGGAAAATAAGTCAAAGGAGTAATTGGCAAAGAAATGATCCTATTTGGTCAAAACAGGCACTGTTAAGCAACACGGGAAGGATGCTAATTGTACCCTACTGAGGAATAAAATTATGCAGCAGCTGATGTAAATTCTGTCCACAAAAACAAAATCTTTGTGAGTAAGTACCTGGTAAAATTTGAGGTGATAAAGGAATTCACATGAAAGCTGTAATTCTGTGCGGTTTGGCTCTCTGAGTACTGTATCCTGATGATCACTATTCATGAGTGGCCTGTTGCTTTTCTTGCTTTATGGTATCCGTTCCACTGACTACTCTATGGATGGATCACCCTTCATTATCACAAAGCTTAACACTGGCACTGGGGTGATTTGCTTTGTGTCTGAACTGACGTGTAGTGCTTTCTCCTTGAATGAATCCAAAGGATTTGGAATTATCTTTCTTCGGGCTTTGTACTTCTTTGTGGCGTTGCTCTTGGGAAACTTAAGAGAGCATGGGAAGGGAAATGGGAGTACAGTGGAGGAGCTGTAGTAACAAGCATTTAATGATTTTCTGTCTGCCATTATTCTATACATCAGGTGCACACTGGACTGAAAAAGAACATCTCTGTATAGCTATTAACAGTGTGATCCCAAGCAGTGCTGCAGCAAAGTATGTTTTCATTTAAGTGTATTTACTGGCTCAATTCCTACTCTGAGATAATTTAATGAAAGTTAGTAGTAACTCCAGAATGATGTAGATTACTGGAACTATTCTGAATTGACATTACAGCTGCTAAAAGCGGAGATTGACACCCAAATTCATTAAAACCGTGCACTCAGAATATGTAATAACGCACTTTTCATTTGTTTTGGCTTTAATTAATGCTGTTGTAAGAGCTGCTGGAATGAGCCCATCTGAATTAGGAAGCAGCAGGCTATTTTAGAGGCTCTCTAAGCGTCATGGATTACTCAGTGAGAGGAAATGGGAGAGTGAGGAAGAAGGAGAGGAAGAACTGGGAAAAAAAAATACCTACTGTGTATTCAGAAGAAACAAGTAGCAGAGAAGGGTAACGGGAGTTTGTATTGAGACTGTGATGACTACATGACCAATTTTTTTCTACGTATTTTTTTAAGTAGCTTGAGTTTTTTTTATCTATTATGTTGTTGGTCTTAAAGTTCTGCACCTGCGATTCATCTCAGACAACCAGTGTTCAGTAATCTGCTCTTTTTTTTTGCAGGAGCTTTGTGCTTTGCTTTTACGTTCTGGTGGTTAAACCTCGGACAAATCTGTGAAATCATGCAGTAACCATGTTGATGCTGCCACTTAAACCAGGTTATGTAATGGAAATGCTTTAGATGCTGTTTGCAGTTCAGGTGAATTACATGTGTAACTGATGCATTAACAGTTCGTTTTCAAAGTGTATATAGGTGAGGTCACTGTAAAGCTTTTTATGTACTCCAACTTACGCTGTAATGAAATAAATACATACAAAAAGCTTCTGCTCCCCCTCAGGGGTTTCTGAGTAACTGTTGTTTTTTGTCATCGTTCTGATCAGTAAACTGTATTGTGTTTGTTCTTACCATAAAAAAGGCAAAATTATGTGGATGGTCACAAAGGCACAATCTCCAGGAAATGTTTCTGAGACTGAGCTGAAGGGAAAACTTCTATTTCACCATGCTCTGAATATTGGGAACACGAAATACTCGGTAGTAAAAGCACTTTATTGAGTACAGATTTGCATAAACTCCAGTTCCAGTGATTTTTGTTTCCTTTTATGTTTCTTTTTTCCTGTTTGTAGGTTTTCTCAGCGTGCTCTGCTGTGCTATGTCACACATCGGATTTTCGATGGCAGTAGATTTACAGTAGTGTGAGTAAAAGCAGAATCAAGCACAACTTGAGCTTAGGATGTTGTCTCCTGCTTTTTTTCTCATCAGTTGGTTTGCTGAAATGGAGGCATAGAACGTGTGTGAAAATGGCAGGATTCATAGTGAAACTCAGTGGAGTTTGACATGATAACGTTCATGTTGCCATCATTTTTCCTTTGCCATCCCAATGTACAAGCTCTATTTTGGCTTTCTTACATTTTCTTCATAACACCCAAATTATGCTGCTAGATAAACCAGGATAAATCGGGTACGACTTAACCAAATGTCTTAGGTTGCCAAAAGAGTTGTTTCATTAAGCTGTGATCTGAATTTATTAGGGATCTATATAGGAAAAAAGAAACAGCTTATGGATTAAATCTTAGGCAGTCACTAATTTAAAGTGTATTTTTTGTTTGCTTGTTTAAAAAAAAACATTTCATTACAACATATTTATATATATACATTTAAACTGTGTCTCATTCTGTTTGTGAACCAGGAAACACAGTGCCAGTGCAATTTCATGTTAAGTGTATATTCCCTATGGGTTCATTGACCATTGTCATAGAATCATAGAATACTTAGAGTTGGAAGGTAACCTTAAAGGCCATCTAGTCCAACTCCCCTGCACTGTAGGAACACCTACAGCTTGATTAGAGTATTCAGGGTCCTGTCCAGCCTCACCTTGGCTGCCTCACGTATTGGGCATCCACTGCTTCTTTGGGCTACCTGTTCCAATGCCTCACCACACTATTTTCCATATGTCTAATCTGAATACCCCCTCTTTTAGTTTGAAACCATTTCCCGTTTTTCTATCACAGGAGATCCTGCTAAAGAGTCTGTACCCTTCTTTATTATGCCACCCCCACATTCCTCAGGTTAGTTAGCCCATAGGCTCCAGCTTCAAGACTGGTAAGAAACATGAGTGAGCCCAATAACTTACATCCCTTCACGACATTAATTTTCCAGTTGTGAAACTGATGCCACCAACTGTGGCACAAAGGGTTTGGGTTATCCTGATTTGGGTGCAGAGCATTCCCTTGGTATCACCTGTGTCCCAGTATTTTAGCATGACATTTAGCATGGTTTTTTTTTTAGCATCAACACATTTGGGCTTCAAAAATGACACAGGTTTCTGTAAGAAAACATCCAGAGACATGCAGTGTTGTTTTTATTCAGCTGAAGGCAGAGAAGTCTTGCTGAAAGACAAATTGCTTTTGTTCTTAGACTGTGCAAATAGTAGAGGCACACATACCTGGGAAGTGCTATTGCATACATTGTAATTAGCAAATATTCAAAACAGTAAGCTCATCAAACATGAGCTTACAACCTATGGACAGATACCTGTTGTGGATGAAGACAAAGGCAGCTAATTAGTAGTAGTTATTCCTGCTGCAACTACGCCTAAGGAACAGCTCCTGATCTTGTTTCAGGGCCACGTTGTCTGGGTACCTGTAAACAGAAGAGAAACAAGTCAAAGACTAAATATAACTGGGTGGCTAAAAGTAGATCAGGGAAGCAAGTAGCATTTATTACTTAGCTATGACAGCACCTGCAGGCTTGTGTTTGAAGTGAGCGTGGGGAGCATCTGCACCTCCAGCAGCACCTGAAGCAAATGCAAGCAAGCAGGCTCAGCTGAGAGGGAAGGGAGCAGGCATGACACAACAGTGACACTACTTGGCAGCAAGGAACAGAGAGGAGCTGAACCAGGACCCTCCAAATGACAGCTGTGCTGACACGCGGCCCTTGAAGGGTGAGGGAAAATGATACGTGCCTGGCAGTCCTGCTGCTGCTTCTCCACCACTGTGCCCTTTGTGCTGAAGGTGATGTGCACAGACATTTCTTCCCACCTGTTCTCAATTTTTTCTCCTTTCTCTCATTTTCTTTTTTTTTCTTTTGCAAGCTGCTTGGCTTGAGTGCTCCAATAGATCATATTAGGGAGGCTGAATTTGAAAATATTACCAATTGGAAACCAATGAAATTCTTTTTATTTTTATTTCCCTTGAGAAATCCTTAGCTCCTTAGTTCTCCCCCCTTAATAAAGCCCCACTTTTCCAAATCAGGTGGGGTATGCTTAATGCACCTGCTCCTGGGCAGAATGGTGCAACGAACCCAAGCTATTTGCTTCCTAAGGAAAGAGCTGTGAGGAGGTAAATGAGGCAGACAACACAAGAGCTCCGCTCTCTTTGTTAAGGTATTGGTGCTCTCAGTCACTGCAGCCTGTGGCTCAGCAGAGAAACTGCACGAGGACAGTACTGAGCAGGTAGGAGATCTCTGAGGAGTGGAGCACAGACTGAACTACTGCAAATTTAGGTTAGTTCGCACACCATTTAGAAACCATTATCTCAGGGCATAATTTACTGACTGCTTGGTAGTGTATTATGGATTCAGTTGTTTTGTTGTGTTGGAGTTGTTCAGTGTTTCTTGTGTTTGTTTTTTTTCCTCCTGCTGCTGCTTTGTGGTTCTTTGCATTTTTGGAAAAGCTTTGCAGAGCTTGCATGCAGAGAACACATTGCAATTTTTACTTATTTTCATGGGTAAGTGAATCTGCCATCTGTGATGATGGATTATACTTCTCTCACCTCCTTTTCTAATTAAATAAAATGCTGAATCTCGTTTAGAAACAGGGAAATAAAGGATGAGATTAATAGTTTCTGAACTGCAGGGAAAACAAAGAAGACAGTCAACTTTTGCTATCGTTACCTGTCTCTGCTTAGATCTTAATGAAATCCTAAGCAGGCAGATAACCTAAAAAATGTGAGTTATGCCATTACTAAATTTTCTCAGAATTGTACGTGTCCATGAGAGATCATAAACTCATTAAGGCTGAAGAAGACCACTATTAGGTCCAGCCGTTGACCCATCCCCCCCGTGCCCACTGGCCCTGTCCCTCAGTGCTATATTTACACAGATCTCGGACACCTCCAGGGACAGTGACTCTGCCACCTCCCTGGGCAGCCTGTGCCAATGCCTGCCTGCTCTTCTTAAGAAAAATTATTCCATAATATCCAACCCGAAGTCCCCTGGCTGGGGAGTGGTGCTCTGTGGGTTCTTCTGGAAGCTGCACCTCTGCATTTTTCCTTTCCTAGTTCTGTGCCCTACGTGTCTTTTGAAAGCAAACACGGACTCCAACTTCACAAGCAAATCAAATATACTTTATGATTTGATAACACGCCTTGGAGGCATGGTACTCTGTCACACCCTACTAAAAAAAGAAAGACCAAAGTGCAAAATATTAAAGGTAAAAAGGGAGAGAATCGACTTCATTCATTCTTGCCTCTTTGTTAAGCACTGCTTCAATTAACTAAGTGTTATTTTGATGCATGTTTTTGCTATGTCTTGCTCTGGTTTGCCTTTGGCAGAGTTGCAGTACAAAGGTGCAATGACAGCGTGTGTTAATTATCACGTGTAAGGTTGGGTTGAAATCTTAATCCAGATTAGATGATGCTGCCTCTTACTCAGTTGACTAGCGCACTGCAGACAAGGAGCTCAGCCTAGCATTCAGCTCAGCCTACTGCTGTAACTGATAGTAGCCTTTTTGCAGTGGGCTGCTGATGTGTAAGCACATATATTAGCATAACTTATCGTTGCCTGCGACACATTTTTATCCCAACCTAGAGAGAAGTTGTGTCTCCAGCCAAGAAGAGGATGAAGCAGAGGCTGCTCATCTGATACTCTCCGTTGTAAGCAAGGGCTGCAAGGACACTGGGGAAAGAGCCTGTCTGATTCCGGCTCCCTTCCTGACTAGACTGCCTGGCTCGTTGCCGGCCATGAGGAGGGAAGCTAAATTTCCCTCCCAAGAACAAGGGAGGAACAGGAGATCGGTTGTTCCCTGTTTGTAGCTCTCCAGAGAGCACAGCTCCAGGTTTCCTCTACCTCAAATTACAAGGTAGCCTCTGATTCCCAAGAGCCAAGGAATAGCTCAGATTACGTATGGTAAGGGGGAACTTGTAGAAGTTATTTTTGAAGAGGCAATGAAAAATCAGTATTTTCATTGGCTGCTCATGGTATTGCTACTGTGTTTGAAGCAATAAGAACATGTAGTAGACTTCCTTGTCAGTCTTACGGCATCTTGTGCACAGTTCTGATGTAGAGGTGTCCAGACAATATTCAGTTTTTTAAGTTGCCCAGCTCTCTGAAACCACTAAAAGGACAAATAACTATTGTGTAATCACAGAACCGCAGGACAGCTTGGGTTGGAAGGGATCTTAAAGATCATCTAGTTCCAACCCCCAGATTACCTGGGAAATAGCTCACAATGAGCAGTTTTCTTCTCTTCCTAGGCTGAATATGCTCAGCTAAAAAAGGGAAAAGGCAGAAAACTGTATGAGCAATGACGGCGCAAAGAAGTTATTGTTAATTTCTGATGCTCTTACAATAGGAAAAATGGGCAAAAGGAGGACTGGTTCTTTCCCTGGTTCTGCCACAAACTCCCATCTGTTACTGGGCACAACTGCTTAATCCTCAGTTTTCTTTGAGAAGTGTGTCAGGGAGGAGAAAGATAATTCATCCCATCAGGTGTTGGAAATAAATTATTTTTTTGCTTGAGTATAGCACTATGGGAGTGTCAGATGATACTACAGAGTACATTATTTCTTTGTTTCATATTTTACTATGTTTTATCCATATACAAAGAATATTTCCTTCAAGTGAAACAGAAAAGAATCAAAATAGTAGAGTAAAACCCTTCCTGTTTTGGTCCCTGCTTGTGGCCTTTAGCAGCAGCCGTGGTCCCCGAGGTCCTGAGCTCTGACAGGTGGCAGATTGCCTTTCTGCTGGTGTCTGCAGTGCAGGAAGCAGGTGAGTCACTGCGTGGAAATAGGTGGTTTGGGAATGGTAGTCCCTCACCTTCACCTCTCATCCATACATTTTATACTTGCCAAAGGATATGTAGTCCGGAGAGAAGTGGAAAGAAAAAGTAGAATTCTCCCTCTCACGCTCTTCTCTGTTACTCTGCTCTGAAATGAAGTTCAGTAGTTCAGTCTGAATATAACAACAGTTACAAATGTTCAAGTTTTAATATTTTTGCACCTCGCCTTTTTAAGATTTTGGCGATAATTATGTCTGTGCCTTAACCGTAACGTCCAGAGCCACCAAGCAGTTTGTTAGAATCCACTGTGTGAATTCAAATGGGATGTCCATTCATATTCTCATCCAGATGAAATCCTATCTTAATTCTTTGTAGTGTTCCTTTTAGTGGACTTTAGAAAATTTAAGATGTCATTACAAAGGAATTAAAAAATATATAAAATTAAATATCCTAATATTTTGGAGAAAGAATCAGCCATACCATTTCCTGGGAAGAGCTGTGTTTTTAGGTTTTCTAGGTCTTGTCAAGGGCTGCAAATCTAAATATGTGAAGTCGAGAGGACTGTGCTGATTTGTGCATCCTGAGAACCCAGTTGCTGGGTGACTTTTGCAAGTGTCCTTTCGTGTGCGAGGATCTGATGGTTTAAGGACATCCAAAATGCACTAACTATCCCTGTGCTAACCCCGTGCCAGAATTCTGCATGCTTTTGGTGGTGTAGTTCCCTGAACATTCAGTTCCTGCTTCTGTCAGCCAGCTGATGATTGCCATAGCACCTCTGGTCTAAAATTTCAAAACAAATATGGGGTAGCCCTGGCCAGTTCCCCATAGCGACACAGGCAGCTCTGTCCTCATCCAGACTGGTTGGCGAGGCACAGCCAGTTGTTTTGAGGGCACAGCAGGTCAACCTGATGAGTTGCTTCGTGCAGTCCTGCAATATGCAGTTTCCCCTTCCCTTCTAGTTTGGAAGATTTGTGATCTCTAAGCCAGAAGTCCTCTACAGATCTGAATTTATCCAACTGGGCCAGTTACTACTCCTGGGTGTTAAAAGCCCTGCCCAGCCATCTGGGAGTGGAGGGGGGGAACCCCTGAAAAGCTCTCATAGAAAGAATCCTTATTATCAGTCTCCCCATATGTCCATTTTCTAGCTTTGTCCCGGGCTGCTGACTTGCATAAAATTTAAAGCTGAGTGTGTCTAAGCTTGGCTGTGTTCTTTTAATAGTAAAGAGGGCATTCTCCTGAAGCCTGGGGCTACCCTAGACAGGCACTACAGCTTGCTGATCCCAGCCTGTAACTCTGGATATTATGTACTTGAGACTGATTATGGTTTCAGTAGAAACTCCACTTAGGAAACCACACAGAGCGCAGGTAATTGGAAACAGCATCTGCCACAGGGGTCTTCCAGAGCTTTGCACTGGGCTTTGACTTGGTAAATAGAAAAGAGCTGTGGTTCTGCAGCAAGTCTGTGGTTCTCTCAGTAAATTTCATAAAGGAAACAGAGACCTTATTGTTTCCTCTCTCCCTATGTAGTTTGCCTTTGTTTTTGTTTTGTTTTGTTGTTATTTTTTTTTCTTCCTTTCTCTTTGATCTAAGAAAACTACAGGACAGTTCCTTTAATTAAGGGGCAGTAGGCAAGGGTTTGCCTGCAATTTGTCTGCAAGGCAGTGTTTATGATGACAAACAGAGCTAAGCCTAAAGGTTTTGTCTTTCTCCACATCTATATTTGGAAAAGCGTGACACTTTTCTTATGGCCTTTTAAAGGTTATAATACTCCTTGTTTAAAGCATATATTTCTCTTCCTTTTTCTTTCTTTTCCGCAAGGGTTTGTGCCTCAGCAGACTATATACAAAAGACACTTCTTTCTCTAGTATTCACTAGTATTTTTATGGGCTTGGTGCCAATGGTAATTACTCACACCATCTTGTGCAAGAGCTATAGGCTTTACTTCTATGTCTGTTGTTAGGTAACTGGGATTTCAGTCATTTCCTTAGACTGTGTTGCTTCTCACTCTTGCACGCTTCTTCCCTTTTCTGCCTCTACCCAACTCCTTTTACTACTGCTTGTAAAGTGCCAGATGTGAGCGAAGTTGTAAGCAACGACATTTTCAGAGCAAATTATTTCTGATGCTTTATTTTACAGTAGTCACGTGGCCAACTTCCCAGCTAAAGAAAGGATCATTTGATTCACCCTGCAAAGTATGACTGGTCAAAATTATCTCTGGCTGAACTCCTCCTCACTCAACATCTCCTAGGTGACGGTGACTGCACGTACTCCAACGTATTTTAAAATAAAATATCCCATGGTTACAATTACCAGTTGAATTACAAGGATAATAGAGGTGTTTGGTATCTCACATAAAGAGCTCAGAGAGACCACTGGGACTGTAAATACTGTGCTTGTTAATCCAAACCAAAAAGATACATGTGGGACAGAATGTAAAGTGCTGGTTGCAATGTTTTCATTTAAATTGTCTATCTGAACAGTGTGAACGTCCATGGAGCTGGTTTGGAGTTAAGAAAATAAAAGGGAAAAAAACATTCAAAAATATCTCAGGGTAAAAAAATACAGTTTTGAGTCTTTTGGTGGATTTCGGTAGGACAGTTGAAAAATCAGTACTTACTTATTACAGGAAGAACAAAACCACTGCCTTATCGCTAATAGCTGGCATATAAATCTAACAGAAGCAAGCACTCGTAATGCAGAAGGCAGCTGAGATGTGTATAACTGTGTGCCAGTGGGCTTGGTGGCACATCGTGAAGTGGTGCTGTCTGTACAGGAGCGCTGAGACAAGCGGGAGGAATGATGATCTCTTGCTGCTTCTGAGACATAGCTGGAGCATAGGCATGGAGGAGGGATAAGAGATGTGTTCAGACAGAAGGTTTACTCCTGCACCCAGCTTCCTTCACCAGCACTACGAACTGGTACTCTGGTAACTAACTGCCATATAAACAAAGCAGAGGCTTGCAGTGCACCTGGGAGCTGTGCTCAGCTC
The DNA here is from genome assembly GCA_036925125.1 of Oreortyx pictus. Taxonomy (NCBI): domain Eukaryota; kingdom Metazoa; phylum Chordata; class Aves; order Galliformes; family Odontophoridae; genus Oreortyx; species Oreortyx pictus. The sequence continues at coordinate 87,239,396 of JAUPFR010000002.1, read as the reverse complement.
AGGTGCCTCCTCTGGGTCACATATCTGGCTGCTTATTGCACTTCCCTAAAACCATGTTCTACGTCACTAGAATATGTACCGTTTGTATTTTGTGGTTTCCGATCAGGATAAGAGGGAATGACGAAGGCACTTGCAAAGTCAATTGGTTCATTTTTAAATATTTTGAAGATTTGAAATAGTTGTCTTCATTTGGATGCCCTGGGAAAATAGGACTGTGTGTTACTGGTTGCATGCTCAATCTCAGCTTAAAAGCACTAATGGCATGATGTATGGCCGCTGACCCTTGTTAAGAAAATGTCGTGGTGTCCAGCCTGGTGGAGCTCTGATGCTGCTTGTCCTATGGCTGAGGCATGCAGGCTGGGAGTAGCTCAGCTGAATTCCAGAGGAGTACAGTACTCAGCACTGGTGAGCCTACACCTTGAGTACTGTGCTCTGTTTTGGGCCCCTCTCTACAAAAAAGACACTGAGGCTGCGAAGTGTGTCCAGTGAAGAGCAATGAAACTGTGAAGAGCCTGAAGCAGAAGCCTTATGAGGAGCAGCTGAGGGAGCTGGGGTTGTATAGCATGGAGGATGCTCAGGGCAGACCTTTTTGCTTTCTACAGCAACCTGAAGGGAGGTTGTGGAGAGGTGGGATTTGGCCACTTCTCCCATGTAACTAACAGTAAGACTATAAAGCAAGTAAGCCTCAAGTTGCACTAGAGGAGAATGGACTTTAGGAAAAATAATTTCTCCAAAATAGTGGTCAGGTGCTGGAATGAGCTGCACAGGGAGGTGGGTGGTGAAGTCACCGTCCCTGGAGGCATTCAAGAAGCACTTAGGTGATGTACTGAGGGAATTGGTGATAGGTGAATGGTTGGACTTGAATGATCTTAGAGGTCTTTTCCAATGTTGGTGATTCTAGGATTCCAGAGGAGAGCCACAAAAATGGCCCAAAGGATGGAATACCTCCCCTACAAGGACATGCTGAGAGAGCTGGGGCTGTTCAGCATTGAGAAGATAAAGATTTGGGGAGACCTGAGAGCTGTCTTTCAGAATTTAAAAGTGGAAGGGGGATGTAAGAAAGAAGGGGACAGACTGTTCAGCAGCGTCTATTATAACAGGACAAGGGGAAATGGTTTCTAACTAAAATATGGGAGACTTAAACTGGATATAAGGAAGAAGTTTTCTTTACAATAAAGGTGGTGACACACTGGAACAGGTTGCCCAGAGGGGTGGTGGGAGCCTAGTCCCTGGAGATGGTCAAGGTCAGGCTGGACAGGGCTCTGAGCAACTTACTCTAGCTGTAGGTGTCCCTGTATATTGCAGGGGAGTTGGACTAGATCAGCTTTAAAGTTCCCTTCCAACTCAAATGATTCAATGATCCTATGACTCATGCTTCTCAGGGAGGGAAGGTGGAGGAGCTGCGGTAGGTCTCTGAAGCATGTTGGTCTTCAGACAGGCAGCAGCTGGCTGTAGGTATGGCCTGATGCAGATGGAGTGAATTAAACTGGCAGAAGGTTGCTCTGCTTGTGCTATTGATTTCAGACAGGAGAAAAATTCAATGCTATGATTAGTAAGATAACAATTTCTACCGGGATAATCTGCATTTCACTTAGGAAAGCTTCATGGTACAGCTTAGTAGGAAAGTAGGAAAAACATTACGGTTTAAGTAATCAAAATGCTTGGATTTGTCAGTGCTTCAGATTGTTTTTAAAAGAACCTGAAGGAGTGACGGAGAATGTGTCAGGAATGCATGCCCCTTGTCTTCTGGTATCTACTCTCCAAACTGGGCTGTAGTGTCGTTTCCTTTACATCCTATCAGACATTTCGTCACTCCATGTCATACATAGTAGTCGGTACAAAAAAGACTGAGAAAGGAATCTGGAGAGCCCTTCAATCTCCTGGTTGTATTAAGGAGCTGTGGTGATAAAATTTCACTTTTCCCTGGATAGTGAAAAAGGCTGAAACTCTTTCTCCCTCACTTGTGTTAGAACTCTGACATGTTGCCTCTGAAACAGAAGATTAGTCTCCCTCCCTGTATTTTGTGCAAAGTGTGAACCAAAAAGTAGGTTCTGAGAGATCCGAGTGAATGAGGCCTTACAAATATAGTCTTAATAGCACATAGCAATAATAGGGAAGTATTCATCTGTATGAGGATAGAAAGGCCCTACAGAGGGATCTGGATGGGCTGAATTGATGGGCTGAGGCCAATGGGATGAAGTTCAACACAACCAAGTGCTGGTCCTGCTCTTTGGCCACAACAACCCCAGGCAATGCTACAAGCTTGGGGCAGAATGGTTGGAAGACTGTGCAGAGGAAAATGACATGGGGGTGCTGGTGGACACTTGGCTGAACACGAGCCAGCAGTGTGCCCAGGAGGCCAAGAAAGCCAAGGGCATCCAGGCTTGTATCAGAAATAGTGTTTAGCAGTATCAGCAAGAGAAGGGAAGTGATCACCCCTCTGTACTCAGTTCTGGTGAGGCTGCACCTTGAGTACTGTGTTTGATTTTGGGCCCCTCACTGCAAGAAGGACACTGAGGCTGTGAAGCGTGTCCAGGTAAGGGCAACAAAGCTGTGACGGGTGTGTAACACAGTCTTACAAGGAGCAGCTGAGGGAGCTGGGATTGTTTAGTGTGGAGGATACTCAGGAGAGACCTTATCGCTCTCTACAACTACCTGAAAGGAGGTTGTGGCCAGGTGGGGGTCAGCTTCTTCTCCTGCATAGGCAGGGATAGGACTAGAGGGAATGGCCTCAAGTTGTGCGAGGGGAGGTTCAGGTTGGATATTAGGAACAATTTCTCCTCTGAAAAGAGGGATCAGGCAGTAGAACAGGCTGCCCAGAGGGTGGTGGACTCACCCTGGCTGTGTTCAAGGAACACGTCGATGTGGCTCTGAGGGACATGGTTGGTGAGCACGGTGACCCTCCAGGTTGAAGGCAGTCCCATACTGAGAGAGCACCATGATACTGAGAGATATCGGGCAAGAGAGAGGGGCACGTGGACATGCATGACTTCGCTGCAGACAGGTTCGGATACAGTTCCTGCTCCCGCTGTTTATGTAGCACAGTTTTGCTGCAAAAGGGCCCTGGGCCCAGGGCTGAGAGCCATCTTCCCTGTTTGGCTGCAGGCCCAGTGCTGCGGGCAGTGATGTCTCCCGCTGTCTCTCCCATCTCCAGGCACTTGCATTCCTCTTAGCAGAGGCGCAGTGACTGCTGTGCATCTGTCTTGCCTAATGAGTGAAGCCAAAAGGATCCAACACAGTGTGTTGTGCAAGCAGGAGTGCAGGACTGGACTTAAATTTAACTTTGCTCTGCTCGCTCTGCTTCAGCTTTAACTCACCCCATCTTCCATTGCCTACCACAGAGTTCTTCTGACATCTCATATTGATTCAGCAGCGTGGAGAATTGAGCCCAGTGTTGGAAGCTTAGCCCCGTCATTGGAGCAGCAGCTGGACTTATTGCTCACACAGTTCTCAGACCTCTCCCTGACTGCTTCTTTTCACGGCAGTTTCTCTTGCTGTGTCAGATCTGTGGTAAATTATATTGCTAATCTTTCAGACTGTGCCTCTGTGTACAAAATGCTTCCTCTCTGCTAACAACTTGCCTGCGAGGGATTTGTGCTGCAGAGCCTGGAAAAAAAAAAAAATAGTAAAAACAGAAGAGAGAAGTGTTCCTGTCCCCCTTTGTCCGTGTGCGAAGTGAGTGTGCAGCACTTTGCCGGCTCGGCCGCACAAAAGGGCCTTTCTCTGTGCTCAGCCCTGGAGCTATTCCTGCACTGTTCCCACTGCTCTGCTCACTGGATGCCATTCAAGGAACAAATTGGGGGAACGAAATGGTCTCTGCTATTCAAAGGGGTCGCTGCAGCTTACATAAAATGTACCAACTCCTTAAAACCACGTCCAGTTCCTCAAGGTGATTACTATTCTGCATCATTTTCTGCTTTTTTAGTTTAATGCCTTTAATAACTTGAAAGAGGATCGTATCATCCCACACACGTACATTATTGTTCTTCCCTAGTTGGTATAAGATACCATCGAGCCTTGACTAGAATAATTTCTGTATTGACAAAACATTGTACTTATGTTTGGCAGTGCTAAAATAGTGTTACTGGTGAAATGCTGCACCCAGGTGAGTCAATGGAAAATAGGGATATATATATATATATTATAAAGTAATGGGATGAGATTTCACCTGGGCTCCACTGGGATTGTTATGTGTGGAAATACAGTGTATGCTGTGGTGTCCCTGCTTGAGCCACCATGCTGGACCCAATGACCTCTGCAAGTTCCCTGCAACCTCACCCACTCTGTGATTTGGTGGCTCTGTTAGTGGCACATCGCTGCTGTTTTTGCAAACAAGAAAAGTAAGAGAAATACCTCGGGGAAAAAATCTCATTTAATGATTTGTGATTACATTAAAAATAGGTCTTTTCTGGAGTACTTTGCTTTAACCAGTCAGGACAGAATAAAATGCTTTGGCTTTACCTTTCTGCCCTTTCAGAATGGCTTTGAAAATGTATAGGAAATTGCAGTGCAGATGTGAACAAGCTGGCTGCAGTTCCATACAGAGAACACAGCCCAAGAAGATGAATGAAATAAGTAAATACAGAAGAACTAGAAGGTACACAAAAAGAGGGCATGAAATCTCCCAACTGGTGAATCTAATACATGAAAAGAACAAAAATGATGTGAAAATTTGGCAGATGCTTTTGCTGCCCCAGGTTATGACTGGAGTCATGTGGTTTTCAGGCAGACACCTCTGAGACTGCTTCACCTTGCAAATGAAGTTCCCAGGTGGGTGGCAGACAGCTCAAATGCTCTGTGGCATGTCTGGTTCTGTAGGTGCTCAACATGACCTGGTTGAGTCTTCGTTCCGGATCTCACCAGAACAACACTCATCTCCTGGATGTAATACGGCGCCAGCTTCCTTCCTAGGATGTTTAGGCAATGTAAACTTCATATTTTAAAAACCTACTCCATGTCAGCTTACCAGATGAGATCCTGGGAGCCCTACCTATGCCTGCTTTAACCATCTGGTCTGTCCTCATCTTGTAGTGACAAGAACCAGTTTCCTCTTGCTTCATTTTCAGATTTTACCTTTTGCACCATCCATGCAGAGGTGTCTGTGGCTTTTTCCATATGAAGTTGCTGTCAACAAAAATTTACTTCATGACAGCAAGGAGGAGTTTTGCTTGTGCAAAAAGAATGAATGGCACAAAATGCTACTTCTGTGGATGAAAAATTACACATGAAAGGAAGGTAGGGAACAGTTGGCCAGGTGGCAGAATCCCACCACACCCCTCAGGATGTTACTGGAATGCAAAAGAAATTGGATTACAAACAGCATGATGCAAATAGTGTACCAAAGAGAAATTAGCCCTGAGAAAATTCTGAGCAGCAGCACTATTTGTAAAATGAAGATTAATTTCATTTCTCTCCTTGGCAGGGGTGAGACCAGCTGAAATACTTCACCAGCTTTCAGGCACTGACCTTGGCTGGAAATGTGGACCCACTGGAGAGAATTCAGAGAGCAGTAAAAAGAACATGTGGATCAGGAAATGAGGAAAGTTTCAGAGCGGTGGGTATGCTTAATCTAGAAAATGAAACATTCAGTAAAAAACATGAGAAGCTTTCCACTATAGAAAGCTGCTATTAGAGAAGATAAAGATCAGTTGTTCTTTTTGATTCTTTAGAAAACACAAAATGAAATCAGACTTATTCTTCCTTACTCTGCATTTAAAAAGTCTCAGACTGGATACTGAGTAAAGTATGTCCTAGGACGAAGTAGTAAGATTCTTACCAAAATGCCTGAGGATGCATAACATCCTCATTTCTTTTACTTTGTTACCAGAAATCTCAATGACTAAAAGGTGTTTAAGAAAAACTAGCTTTGCTTTTCCTAAGTTCTTGGAGTGCCTTCAGGCTGCAAAGGGCTACTGAGTTTCTGGATAAAATGAACAAAGATATTTTGTTCCTAACAGTATATGCTTCTAATTTTCTTGAGAGCACTGTTGTAGTGGCTCGCCCTTTCAGAACTAACTCTGATACTGAGCTTTAGAGAGAACTAGACTTGTCAACACAAGGAAAGTAACATGGAAAATTAAAAACTCCTAAGGAAGTTACGCATGGGAAGTAATTGACTGATTATGTGGTTAATGAAAATAATGTATGAAGATGCTGTGGGAAGAATAAACAGTTGCAGGCATGCGACAGAGTGACCTCGGCAAAGCTATGCATGCAGGTGATGAAGGAAAATCTTCCTGACAGAGAGCTGCAGAGGAGCTGGTTGGAAACGGGAGAGTGGGCAGATTAAAGCAGTAGCAGATGAAGTGTAGGAGGCAGCAAAGAAAAGCTGCAAAATACATGAGAATGAAGTAAAGGTTTTCCTTCCCACTTCCTAACATTACAGGATAGGTCTTTGAAAGAGCTGAAGAAGAAAACATTCTTCAGCCTGGAGGTTCTCTGTGCAGTTCCCAAGGAGGACAGAGTGTCGTCAGAAACCACTGCCTCTCTCCAGGCATGCCTTTTCAGATGTAGTTTGCTGTTTTGGACACCACAAATGGTATCTGGATCACACATTCCTTCTCCTGTAGCTAACTGCGTGTACATAGAAAAGTCTTGCCTGTTATTTCTTTACTACTGTTGGATCCTGAATTTGCACTTCAATGATTCCATTCCTTCATTTAATTTTGTTAGTTCTATTAGTGCATGTATTTCTCCCTTGCTAAATTTACAAGGTTATTGGTGACCTTGCCTTAAAATGCTTGAGTGACATAACCAACATACTACTTCTGTGGTGCATCTCTCTTATCCTAGAATCTGAGCAAGTGCTCCATTTTTTAAATCTACCAGTTGTATACAATAAGCAGGATATAACTGTTTGCATGGTCACATCCACACTATAAAGCTCTCGTAGCTACCAAAAATGGAGGACCACGTCCAAACCTGCATTGCCAGTGCAGGTTTGGACATGCTGAGAGCAGCTTGTACACAGGAATTGTTTGGGAAAATGATGTGTTCTAACCCCAAAGGGTGCCAAGGAACACTCTAACACTGTGACAGTGTTGGTTCCTGTTTTATTCATGATTAGCCACTGTGTTCTATCTTCAGAAGTTGTTCTTGGAGAAGGTGGGCTCTGCAGGGTCTGATCCAGACAGCATAAATGGGACAGCAGTTTAGCCAACCTTGGCCTGTCTGTTGTCCATCTTGGCATGAGCAAGTATAAGAGATCTGTCCTGCCCATTTTGTCTTTGTCCCAAAAGGCTGGTTCCTTTCACCACGCATGCTGCTGTGCAGAGCTGATAGGAAACTTAACTGTGGCGTTATCTAACCATAATGTGACTAACATTTACTTGAATTATTAACTTCAAGTCTCAAGGTCTATGTTCTCCTCTCCTGTGTGTGATTTACCATGCTAACAACCTCCCACCCCACATTTTCCTTACTGTCAAACAAACCTTTGAAGCTTTTGGTGTTAACACTCTCTTGCTTAACTTTGTAACCTTAGGCATAGAAGTTTAAGCTAAAAGCTTAAATTCTGTCACTCCTGAGAGGCTCTGAGAAGAGAATCAGATGAGCTGGTTTCAGATAGACTTTTGTAAGGCTGTCTTACAAAATTGATGAACCTGAGGAGAGAGAAGTCTCATCTTAGAAATAAATGTTGCTACTTGTGCAGTTAAATACAAATGCAATAAAGTTTGTCTCCTCCCCTTTTGCCTACCTTTGAAATCTCTGCAACTCTGACACTATATCTGAACTAATGCGTTATGATGACCAAATTTATGTATTTATTTCAGAATGGGATGAATTGCATTTGTGCAGTGCTTTTCTCCACTGGCAGCCTATGGTGATGAGTTCAGGTATGTCTGTGGGGGTAACCATTATAGTAATAGTAGGCTACATCACACTGTAGGACAATCACCTTGCAAGATGGTAAATCATCAGCTAGGGGTCAACTGTGAACTGTAAAGAAATAACAGCTGAAGGCCAAAATGAATATGAATCGGAATGATGTTGTGGATCCGTGGTTGTGGCACTGGATGCGCAGCACACAGAATTTTGTTTCTCAATCCCATGTCTTCTGTTATAACACTGAGATCAATGTTTTCTGCAGGGGCTGATCTATGAGGTAGAGGCCAGGCAGGGGAGCTGATGTGTTTCTGAAGAGGTTAGGTGCTCAGCAGGCAGCCACAGCTGAAAGGCCTCCAACTACTATTGCTTGCGGGAAACATAATTTCCTAAGGGATGCTGGCCTTGCTGTTGTTTGGACGAACAGGGAGGTACAACATGATGCTGCTTGTGTCATATTCTTTTACTAATGTCCTCCTTTGGAGGTGGAGGAAGCTTCAGTCTTGGTCAGAAACAGATATGTAAACTTTTCTGAATTTTGCTTGTAAGTTATAGGGATCTAATTTCTTTTTTTATTTTTTTATTTTTTAAAGAACAATGTTTTTAAGGATTAGGTATCCAGAAATGTGGGGGTTAGAGGGTCTGTGTTTTACTTCTGGAGTAAATACTAGTCCCTTTATGAATCGAGTTCCAAATTCAGCTTGGATTCAGTTCTTCAACCTCAGACCCCTTTCCACCCCTATTTCATTCATCCTTTGGAATTGCAGCTTCTCGCGATGAATGCGGTGGCGTGAGCTCAGAACTTATTGCCTTGGGGCCCCATCTAGTGGGCAGCAGCCGGCACTGAGCAGTTGGTGGTGCTTTGAGAAATAGAAAGCATTAAAAGAAGCTGATAGGGAGATCCCTACGGAACTTAATAACTGCAAACAAAATCACTATGTTCATTCATCTCCTGCTGACATTCTGCCATTTTGTTCCTGTTTCTAGTTACATGCATAATGTTATTTTGCCTTGGCATACTGAAGAATTTCCAGAACATAGTGAGAGCGTATCTCAGTCCTACATGAACAAGCAAACAAAAGAAGCTAAAAAAGCAATGAAGCCAAACAACAACCAAAAAAACCCTGCCCATTCGTTCTGTATCCCCACAACCCCTGCATTTCTTGTACTGTTTTGTAGGAACGGGGCATTATTTCACTGGCTACTCTGTAATCATTGGTAAATGATTCCAGGATGTCAGAATTACTCTGCAAAGTAGTCTATAAATTAAGAGGTTTCTTTTGTAACCTTGGAAATAGGAAGCATTCCAGCACTATTAACTGGTCTGTCAGAGCCAAATGTTTTAAATCAGCATTTTACCTTGAAATAACTGCTTATATACTTGATTGCTAAGACGTTTCATTCCAACATGAACTGTTGTGAACAGTGGTAGGTATGTATTAGGAAAAGAAAAGAAAATTGCTCAAGAAATGGAGAATGTTTTAAGGCTATACCCAAGTTACTTTTACAAATGACATCTTTCTAGTCCATCTGTCAAATGAATTTAGAGAACCAAATCTGGGTTTCAATTGCACTTAAGTAGTTCAGTATTACCTGGGGGAGTAAGGTGGATAGCCAGACAGAACATATGGCCCTGGCTGTATAAAAAAAAAAAAAAAAAAAAGAGAAGAGAAGAAAGAAGGAAATAGCTGAACTATCTCATAATGATAAAGTTCTCCCTGACAAATGTGTTTTACAGAACTGGCTATTTTCCAGGGGCTGTCTGTAAACTCTACGTGGCCTACTGTCTCAATTTAAAATAAACCCGGGTAAGAACACTTTATGAAGAGTTTCTGTGCTATCTGTACTTTCAGAGAGGATCACAAGAGGCAGAGAGTGAGTACTCCAGAATTTATTTAATGGGGTGATTTCACAAAAAGTTATTTCACAAAGGATGGTCTGATTATTCTCATTAAACTGCATAGCAGATTTATTTAAGAACACTGTGTGAATCCCCTGGGAAGAGATACTGAAAGACTGATGAGTGTCTGACTAAAAAAAAAGAGCATTTTTGGGAAATGAACCTTTTTCTTTTATCTTTTTTTTAACTTTGACTATTGAACCATGATCTTGAATTCCTCTTCGTTTATTTTTTCCCTTGTGTATTTTTTTTTTAACTTAATGAGGAAAAGGGACAAGTTACTTAGTGGCTTTCCATGCCTTGAACATCTGACTTCAGTTTGCTCCTTATAAAGAAGAGTTTGTAAGGGAGAAATGTCTGTGTGTGAAAAAAATAATGGACAGATGATGTATCCTTTTTTCTTATTCCATATCCCTTTTTACTATTTTCTGTTCCTCTCATTTTATTTATTTATTTATTTATTTATCTATTTATCTATTTATTTATTCATTTATTTGACCTCTGCATCAGATGTCACTTTTGCAGCATACTTGCAGTTTTCTCTTTTGACTAGTTTGGTCTTATACTGTCTCAGGAGTCATGTAGAGAGTGGGTCAGAACTTTAGCTGCTCAAATTCTTTGTTCTTAGGCATGGAAAACCTATTCCTTCTCCAACCCCCCACCTCTCTTCTCTTTTGTACTTTGTGTCTTTCAGTCTGTAAGAGCTAAAAAAGTTTCTGAAATAAATGATCCTGGAAAAAATGACTTTCAGAATAAATGATCTGAAGCACAGTGCTGGAATTGCAGCAGCTGGAATGGTCCCATAAGAGCCATTACACTGACCAGCAGTTGTCCTAGTTCAGCTCCTGACAAAAGGCATGAAGGGCTGACAGAGGTGAATAATGATAATGTTTTCAGAGAATAGATTTTATTTGTATTGCAGCTATATTCCACTCCAGACTAGACAGAAAATGTCTTTTTCACCATAATAATCACTAAGTTTTTGAAAAAAAGTTCTCAAACTGAGACAGTACTAAAACTCTTGATAAATGGAAGTCCTCCCATTACCCATACTGAGGATCAAGTCCTGGCCTTGGTCTCCTCTGTGTTCTCCTATTTAATTACTCTTTCTTTATTCAGTTTTTAGAGAGACTGGGCATAATGTCAGAAATGTCTGTTTAGAGAGGGAAGATTTAAATCATTTTTAATCCGTGTAGCAGTTATTGCCAAAGAGGAGGAACAGCAGTGGAGAGTACTCCCAGACAGCATGAGACTGAGGACAAGACATGGGATAATACAGGTGTTAACGTACAAGATCCATGATTGCCAAGATACAATGTCCAAGTGCCATGGGCACTGAGACTCTCACAGCTTAGTGGGCAGTCTGTCTCTTAAGATACTTCTGCATAGATTTTGTATTTAAAGATATATTTACCTGGAGGTAGAGGTGAGTCATTTTGGTACAGGTATTTTGTATAGAAATAAAATTTTATCTGGAAACTCCTAATAAACCCTAGTCACCTCCCCAGAACATCAACTCCCATGCAGATATTTTCATATCATGCATGGCTGATGAGTCATACTTCAGACATACCTAACCTAGTGCTGAGCTGAGCTTTGGTAACCACATAAGGCAGTGAAGATCTTTGAGGGTATGTGGCTGTGTTAACCTTTGTTCGTGAGTAAACAAATTGATCTTCATGGCCTTATTAACTTGGGTTTAACTTCATATTGGTGAAGCTACAGACTGCATGGATTGATAAAATGTTAGGTCCTTTTCTGCAGAGTGCAAGTAGTACTTCATATACTATACATTTAATATTAAATACTTGGATTTTTAATATTTGGTAGTATGAAGTTTAAATAATTGACAGTACCAAAGTAGTTACTCACTGAAACTTACTTATTTGAAACTAGAGCTTGAGGGTCATCATTTATTGCACAAGTAACACGGGGCCTTAAAAGAAAATTTACCAGCTTTGAGAGCCCATAGTTTAAGGGTGAATATATTACCACAGAAATTCTGTTCTCTTAGTTTGAATTCCTTACAAAAATGCTGTATTCTGTGTTGTGAGTAAAGCAGTAGACATTTCCAGATCAATGCGTTTTCACTGATGGTCTGCATTATGTAGTGTGTTTGAACAGAAGCCTTTGGAGAAGGCTTTCACCATTTATTTCAGTTTGTGTTTCTCATCTCTTGTCCTGACACTGGACACCACTATGAGAGCCTGGCTCCATTTTCTTTACACCTGCACTAAAGGTATTTATATGCATTCACGTGCTCCCCCAGAGATCTCTCTTCTCCGGGATGAACAGGCCCAGGTTTCTCAGCCTCTCCTCTTGTGTCAGATGCTCTTCATGGCATTTCATTGGAAATAATTATTTAATAATACATAAAGCAATTAATTCAAAGATGGTGAATTAAATATTAGTTGGTAATCTTGCAAGATTACCAAGTCATGAAACATATATTTGACATATACATATTTTGACATATTTGGACAGCTACTATTTAAATTCTTTCCTGGAGGGAGCTGTTGAACTTTGGTGCAGATCTTTAACTGTAATCCATCTACCTATAAAGATGTCGTCGTACTTGGCTCTTCTTCTGATATCATTCATACACACTCTGATTTATCTTACCTCCTTGATCATTTGCTGTTTCCTGTTTTTTCTTTCAATAGATTAGATTCATCAAACAAATGTTTATTAGATTTTCCTCTTTGAGGTTCCTTGGTGCAAATTTTAAGTGTGCTACCTTAAGGATGACTAAAATTAGACAAGGCCTACTGTTAGATCTAGTGTCCTCTTCCTGCCTGTGGTGAACAGTAGGTACTTCTAAACAATTTAAAGACCAAGGCAAACAAGTGTGTTCTGCTGATCCACAGAGTAGTTTCCTTCCTCTTCATCAATTTCTGGTCAAGGGATCCTTGAGAACAGTATGGTACCTTTGAAACTGTGAATTCAAAAGGTGTTCCAGGTGCCCATGTGGTCTGCCAGCAAAAAGTGTGACCCTCCACAGAGAGCCCCAGAAGAAGAATGAGGGATGTTATGCTCTTAAACTTGTATGTAACCTTGATAATTCTGTGTCTTGGTAAGTGGTGAGAGATGGTGGCATTGATTTCCTGGCCCTCCTCTCATTTTCAAAGGTTGCATCAACAAAAGGGCACTTTCTTTTCTCTTGCTTCCTAAAGGTTATTCATAGGGTGGTGGGAAAAGAAGAGGAATAGCAGGAAGTGATAATGATCAAGACAAACAGTGAGCCAGAAATCCAAATACTGAAAGAACTGTTCTATATTACTTGAGATGGTGGCTTAAATGGACTATTTCCATGTATTCTATTGAGGTGTCGTTATTTCCCAGGACATGCTAAGAAGTTTCTGCCTAATTCCCATTGGAAAGGGTGTGACATTGCACACGTGTTTTTTCTGCCAGTAGGGAGATACACGGGTGTTCTCTTTTCAAAAACTGGGAACAGAGGCGTTATTTCCATAGAAGATATATCTTGCATGACTGTAAAACACATGACAGATCAGAGAACCACAGAAAAGCAGGCCTCATTCATTGTTGCTTCTGTTTAAACTGATCAAGTCCAGAGGAAAGCTCTTACTTTCCCTTGCAGATACTTCTTGCTATCTCCTTTTATGATTCCTGTGCAGACATGACCTTCCAGCTAGGCTTTGAACCACCAGCTGTCACAACCATTGTTCCACTCTTTACATGTCAATACTTTTTTACCTGAGATTAAACAGGAGAGAACTACCTACAAAGTACAATACACTGTCTTTCTGTACATACAGCTAAAGTTCAGGCTGAGGCTTTTGTATCACAGTGGAGTAATGGAACACAGTCTTGCGCAGTTAGTATTACCTGAAACACTTCTGAAGATGACCCTAAAATGTCCTTTTTTGACATGATTCCTTTCTAGAGGCTTCTTTCTTCAAGATTCTATTTTTTTTTAACATACCACTGCAAACTGTTACTTCCATTGCTTGAAGTTTATTATGACCAGTGTCCATGCCACATCTCTTATTATCCAAAGATCAACACATAACGTAAACTTTCTTATTACTTCATTGTGTAATTCTGACAGCTGTCTAGGGAATCGTTTTCTCTTCTCCCTAAACTTAGAAAATGACAATTATAAATATCCCAATGCAAAACTTTTTCGTGATGAAAACTTTCCTTTCAAGACTTTCCATGCAGTGGAAACTCTGAACTGCAGATTTGGGTCCCTTTGCCAGGAAGAGGACAAGGATCCATCGCTCCCTGAAGTATCCTAAGCGATCCCAATGGCTTCGATCATGTTACGATGTTGCTGCTGTTGTTGTCCTGTTGTAAATGCCCAGACATCTTGACGACTGTAGTCAGCTCAAGATTTTTTCCTCTCCTGCTCTGCTCTGAAGTATTTGTGTCACTTGGGGAATACTGCCAGTGGATTGGATCAGGTACAATCATAACCAGGCAGGCTACCGAGGGAGGGAGGACAGCTGTCCTAAGCATTCAAAGCTTTGCATTCTCTGCAGCTCTGAGGTGATCTGGGCCTCAGGATATTTATTAAGCTGGAAGAAGGCCTTTTTTGGTCTTGCAGCTCACTGAATCTGCTAGCTATTATTTAGATGCTTTACAGGAGAATCCTGAATGGTACCTAATGCTGCCTGATTGCAATAGAAATTCAAGAAAGAAACAGGTTTAATGCTCCCTGTGGAGATAAACACATACTGCCACCTCTGCAGTACTATTAAGCTATTTGAATATCTGGAATCCACAACTTCAACTGACTAAAATCAAGCATGATGAACAAAGGCTTTAATTAAAATGTCAGTGAAGTGGGAATCCAAATTTATATATTTCTATCTCTAAAAGTTTTTTAGTGAGCAACTTAAATATTGCCTTGTGATAAATATATAGTTTCAGAAGAGTACTCAGTAAGCCCAGGACACAAAACAAGACACAGATTAGCTGACATAGGTAAAACTTAAAAAAAAAAAAACAATAGGAAGATCTTGTATAAACATACATAGTGTAACTGTGGGAAACAGTCTCTATTTGGTTAAATAGAAAACTTTGAAATCAAGTACGTCGATAACTTGAGGATGAAGGATGCTGGTGTCAGCTACCCTGGGGACACATTTAATGACACCTGACTGTCAAGGAGGGAGAAGAGTAATTTGACAGTTAAATGGCATGACAAAAGAATTCAGTGAAACCTCCTGTCAGGAACATTTGTTGCTGTACAACAGCTGAGGGGTGGTAGTGGTAACTGTGAGAACTGGTGATCACCAAGTGTATCTTGGTTTGAAGCACTGGCAAGTCTGCAGCACTGCTGCTGAAGTCCTGGTGAAGTGACTTACTGGCATTTCTGTAAAACAGTAATCAGTTTCCTTGTCACTAAAAATACCAAATTCTGTCTCTTAAGAGTGTGTAAACTCTGGGCCTGGCTGGGCCTGATAAGCTCAGTACAGTACTTGTTGGACCTATTTGTACTGAACTCAATCCTTCTGTTTGTAACTTCTGAAACGTATGTAACTAACAAATTTATAGAATACCAGCAGTAGCACTAGCAATTACAGGGCACAATTGCTTTCGTTTCTAAAGAAAATCACGCCTGAACTGCATTTCCAATGGTTCTTGTCTGTTCACAGTGAAATCCTGCTATGACCTCTACTGCATTATTCCTTTAAATTGCTGTCCTTGTGAGTATTTAATCCTTGAACTAAATAATAGCATTTTTTTTTTCTAATGAGAGTTACCTTCTGCCAGGAATATACAAAAGACTTAGTACTCTAGAGCACATTTATAATCATACGTAGGTCAGAGAGTGGATCTTGTATGACATGGGTCATATATTGCATAACTAAGTACTTCCAGTGACATGAATTGATGATATGTCACGCAAAGTTCAATAACCCTAAATAGTAGGATATGCCTGAACTTGATACCATTTGGTGATCTCATGCTCTCACACTGGACTCTTGCAGGTGATCTCTGTGATCTGTTACATACTTTTTCCTTCTGTTTTTTTTTTTTTTTTTTTTTCCCTGTGAAACAGGAACAGTTAATTTCAGTGTTGTCTGTGTGAGGATAAGTGGAATGTGAAAATGTTTTTTCTCTGTAAGATTATGTGACCTTGTTGTGTAAGGAGGGAGAGAGGACAGCCAAAAATACAGAGATAAGAAGTCTGACTAACTATGACAAAGTCAGTAACAAAAATGTGTTTTGTTACATTATTTGATGCAGGTAGTGGAATGTGAGAATGTTTCTTCCAGCAACGTGATTGAGGAGCTCCTAGAGTCAGGGTGACAAGAAAAGGTGAAGGCAATAAACAAACATTCAGAGACACAGACGTGACAAGCAGTGATGGAGAATGTGAGGAGAAACACAACTCACCAGTCTCACTGATTGATGGGCTATCCCAGAAAGACTAACCTGGACTTGGCAAATGGTAAGACTGTAAACTGGGAAGGCGTGAGGAATGTGGAGATTCTGAATACTGGACTGGGAGGTGGGAGTTGGTAGAACTGTGCAAACTGATGAAGGTGTTAAGGGAATGGGGGAGGAAGAAAAGGGCACAGAGGAGGTTCCCTCTGAATATCAGGAAGCATTTCTGTGCTGCGCAGGTGTCAGAACACTGGTGCAGGCTGCCCTGAGTCTTCAAAGTCTCCTCTGTGTGTGTAGTTCTGGGCACCCTACTCTGTCTGTCCCTGAGGTCCCTGCCACCCTCAACCAGTCTGCAATTCTGTGACTTGGAGTCATAGTTTTAAGATTTTTGTTATTGGTATTCCACATCATAACATCATGTAGTGCAGTGGGAGTTAAAGAATTAGTGCTCCAACTCCATGGATTGTCGAAAGCTCTGGGTATACCTGTCTCAGAAGAGAAGAGGAGCAATGTCACCCAGAGGACTTTGCATTGCTTTCTGTTTTTATATTTTCTTCTCAGAGGGAAAGATAAAAGCTGTTTGCATGCCACGAGACACTCTCTTCCCTTTTGGATTGACTCAACAGTGGGTGCTTGCTGCCATCTCACCTTCAGCATTTGGTGTAAGGCCTTCAGTTTATCGGACACTCTCTTGCTCATTTTATTTGATTTATTAGCTTCAATTCCTATTATATTGAATTATATTGTGTTATTTTGCATTCCTATATCTTAGTAAATGAGCTTTCTTCAGATCGTTGCCACTGTTTTGTTTTTAGTCCCATCTCGCTTTTCCTTTTCCCTTTCCCCTTCCCAGGGCATGGGTCCGTGGGTCCCCCACCCCAATTGTCATAGAACAACCGAGCTGAACCAACCTGCAAACACTCGGTTGTCAGTGCCTATGTTTGATGTGAGTCCTATGTTTAGGAGCAGTTGACGCAGTGCCTCGGCTTTGGTAGTCTTGGAGACCATGTTAATGTCTCCTATGTATGCATCTGTGTACGTCTGCATGTCTCTGTCAGGCATGCTCAGCTTCACTACTGACTGAACTTGCAAATGGAAAGCAGCAGCTGTGTCCCACATCTTGGCAAGAGATCCTGGGTCATAGAATGAGGTCCAATATCTGGGCAGGAGGGAGGTTGCTCCTAACATCCTTTACCAACCTGAATAAGCAAACTGTACTGCCCTGTGCTTCCATGGTGAAATCCTGACCTCTTTTTTTCCCAGAAACCCAGGAAAGAACATTCAGAGCAGGGCCAGTACTGGATAGTCCACAAAATCTGACCATCTAACTCCCCATCAGTGATGAGAAGATGGCCAGTTCCTACTCACTCTGCTGGGATGCAGGCATCTTGAATGTCATCAGATTAGGAAAATGTTGGAAAAGAGGTCTAATGCTTTCTACAACAGTAATCATCGCAACTGGCATCTACCAAAGCCTGATGGCATTTAAATACATTGTGTACGGTGTTTCTTAAAGGTGGATTCAGGGACTGTAGCTGTCTTCCCCAGTGCATGATGTCTTCAGGGCACTTGACAGCAATGTAACTGGTTCTTGTCTCTGTCCTCCTACCAACTGAATATGTCTAGATTTCATCTCTTCTTGCTGATACTGAGATTAGTTAATAGAGTGAAGTGTTGGTACTGTGGATGCCTTGCAGAACATTTCACCAGACCCTTGAATAAATATATCAGAGTAAGACAAAATCACAATGGTCATTGTACCTGATTGAAAAAGAAAATGCAATGGTAAATTAAGAAAGGGTGGCTTATGGGGTCTCCTATGGTATGGCTTGTATAACTAACCACAGCTAGCTCACCCTAAAATTTAGTGAAGCACTCTTAGTTAAGCAATCCCACTGTGTGAAGCCCTGATTTTGATTAAAATATCACTGTCAGCCCATTACCAGTTTTAGAGTATTTTATGCTGTCCAAAGCAATGTAAAATATGTTCTTCTTGTCACTTGCAATAACTCACAGAAGAAGAATTTGGAATGCTTTACCACATGAAGCAACTCTATATTTTCTGTTTGTGTTTGATCTAACCCACTGTCAACTCCTTAAACAGGCATTAAATCAAGAAGGATATGATTCAGAGCCTTCCTGAGTCAGTAAAACCTTACTGCTGACTCTGGTGTGCTCCAGAGTAGGTCCTTGGCACATTACAGTTTAAATACCTTTTAAAATGTTGACTCAGAGAATCATGGGCATGTTTACCTTCTTAGATATAAATAAGGATAGTTACAAAGAGTTCGACTTTATCTTGTGTTGCAGGGAAAATGTTTCCAACATGCTGTATATTCAGGTATTTGAGCATTTGTTCCAAGTTTCATACTGTCTGATGTTCTGGATGCACTTCAGTCTACCTCTGTAGAATAGTCTGTAGAAAATCCTGGTCTGGATGTTTAAAACTGCCTCTATCAAGTTCTTTTTTTGCAGCTGTTTCTGTCCTGTCTCCCATGAGCTCCGCACGCTTCCCTTGGTTGCAAGTGTCCTCTCCTTCTGCAATCATCCTGGCTGTCACACGTGCTCATCTTCACACAGCCTATTTTCATTTCTGGGAGGGGTAGTTGGAGCTTTCAGTGGTGTGCAACTGCATGTAGCTAGCTCTAAAATACTTGTGAGTTGGGTGCCAAAAAAGAAAAAAAAGGCTCTAGTAGAAAAATGAAAATAAGTGAAAGGAAGAGGTAGAGAAAGAAGTGTCCAAGCTTCTCAGGAGCTGGGATGGGGCTTTCCTTTTCCCACCTGAACAAGGCTGCCAGGTATGTTTCACATTTAATGTTTAAATGGGCAAGAAAATTTTAGAGTACTTAATATATAATTCTATTTTGAATAAGAGATATTTTGTCATATACCTGACACCCATAACTGATAATCTCGAGCTTCTGACCAAAAGCAGTAGCTGAGTAAAGAGCCTGATTTCTTTATGTGGTTAGTCTTGCATCCATTGCTTTGCC
This sequence comes from Oreortyx pictus, assembly GCA_036925125.1. Lineage (NCBI taxonomy): Eukaryota > Metazoa > Chordata > Aves > Galliformes > Odontophoridae > Oreortyx > Oreortyx pictus. The sequence goes on along the minus strand of JAUPFR010000002.1, from coordinate 87,220,319 downwards.
TTTCATTTATAGCTACAAGAGAGGTGCTAAGACCTGGTAACTATGAAGAAAATCCAAGGGATGTTTCATAGAATCACAGAATGGCTTAGGTTGGAGGAACTCAAGGATCACCTAGTTTCAGTCCCCTGCCATGGGCAGTGTTGCCTCTCACCAGATTGGGCTGCCTAGGGTCCCATCCAACGTGGCCTTGAGCACCTCCAGGGATGGGGCATCTACAGCCTCTCTGGGAAGCCTGTGCCTCACCACCCTCTAATTGAAAAATTTCTTGACAATATCTAAATTAAAACTCTCCTCTCTTTGAAAGTCATTCCCCCTTGTCCTACCACTATCAGATTGTGTGAAAAATTACTTCTCCTCCTGCTTGTAAACTCCCCTAAAGTACTGGAAGGCTGCAATAAGGTCTCCCAGGGTTGCTTTATGATTCCCAGGGTACAATATCCATTGTCATAATGCAGCATCAGAAACATTATCACAGGGCTTTATAAATAATTAGGACTACTGCAGAAATGAGGAACTTCATTTCTAGTTACCAAAATCTCAAGTCATGTGTGACTATAAATACACTAAAAGCTTTTGAAGAAATCAAGAGCTAAAATATTAAAGCCAGACTTCAGAACATATCTTACATAGATGTAATAGGTTTTCCTGGAAATGGAGAGAGAAAAATGCACAAGGCCAACATTAAGGCACTCTTGCAAGCAAAAAGCACCGTTATATTTCCTTTCATTACTGTTTTGATATTTCCTCCACTGGCTAACAAAAAAAATGCATCTTTTTTTTCTGAGCTCTGTTGCGGGTCTTGGTCTGCCCCTTAATGGGAGTAGCTGAGCCATTACTTAAGCCTGTATGCATGTAAACATCCCACATCAAGGGACTGGTGTAAGATAGATAATTCCAAAAGACCACACTCACTAAAGGATTTTAGCACGAGCTCAGTTTTAAGTGCTTGAATAATCCTTTTGATACCCTGCTAAATCTCGGGTTTAAAAAAGTACCTCTTAGGGAAGAATTTCTGTTTGGGAATTATAGGGATCAGGGAGAGATGCCTTTAAAGAGGAAGTTTTTGCCAGGCCATAATCTTTTTTTATAATTAAAATGTTGGATCAGTTTTGGATGGTAAGTGCCCTGCTGCCTAAATTTCAATACCACTGAATGACACAGTATTCCGGTTCTCCCTTCTACTCTATATTGTGAATAACTACAATGAGAAGGAGAATTTTTTTTTTTTTTTTTTTACTTACCTGGAAACAGCTTGGAGTCAGCCCTATTGCATGACTGTTTCTTACGCTGTTTGCTCCCTAGAGCTCTCAGGATGCACTCTCACATTTTTGACATCCAGCCACACCCTGAGGAAATAACTTAAAATAGAAGGGAGCGCAAGTGTTAGGACAGACTGACCAGGCTCTATGTTCTTCCACTTCGTTATAGAAAATAAATATAGCACAAGAAATTTACAACAGAGTGTAATGAAACTTTAAATTTTCTTGAAAACCTACCTTAGCCTCCTAAAAGATAATGAAATAGGAGAGCAGGAGCTGTATAAGTAAAGGGGGGTTGTTCTGTTTTATTACATGCTAATTACTTTGACAGCTGCTTCTGAAGAGACATCTAAGATCATTGCATATGCACTCCACCATGTCTGTCTGTGTAGATCTAATTCTGTCAGACTGAGTTAGTATTTTAAGATTGAAGGGAGGAAGACAGAAGTCTGCATCAAGGAAAGGGTAGTCCTAGATAATAAGAAAGTGAGAAAGATCCTTAACCAGAGTTATTTAGGAAATTTGGTTGAGTGCTGCAGATACAGTTAGAGTCAGCTGGTTAAAGGCTTTTCCACATCCTCCTTTGCTTCCCTTGCATGTGTGCATGAGAAGGAAGTATGACTTAAAGCATGTTGTTCACATATCAAAATTTCTTATACCATGCACTTAAAAATCTTAGTTGCCATTTAGTGACTTTGGTCTTGATACCATTCTAGCAGAAGTAAATTGAAAATAGATTTTGTTGTTTTCAAATATTTTTGACATCAGTTAATTGCCATTATTATATGCTGATGCTGATGATTCACTGAGTAGACTCACCCTTTGTGCCATTATTAACTCTGTTACGAGGTACCATTAGGTGTGCCATAAATTCCCAGTAATGTTGTCCTTACTTCCAGACAGAATAACAGGAATGTGATTGTTCCTTTATTGTCATAAAGCCTTGTTAGGGACCTGTTCCCTTCCTTTCCTGTCACTTATGCCTCATGGCAAATATCTACAGGGTTGCTCACCACCAGAGTAGGGTACCACCACTGTGCCCATGCTAGCTAGCTCAAGCAAGCACTGCTGTCCCATCACATCTGGATGTGTCTGAGCCACCACAGCAGTCCTGTGTGATGCTAGCATCCATGCTTCTGCCCTGAACCTACCAGATGGAAATCTGGGAACACTACAGGCTCTGAATGTCCATTTTAGTAGGCAGTCATCAGGGACCACCAGTGTCACAGAACAGTGTGGTTTGGGTGTTTTTTTTTCTTTCTTTTTTTTCTGTTTTTTTTTTTTCTTTTTTCTTTCTTTTTCTTTCCCCAACTATAGATGCCTCTGTGTGTATTAATTCCTCTTATTTTACCTATGTGAGGCAAAGAATTCTCTCTTAGGTCAACTGGTGACATTATGGTGATGGAAACAGTGACTAGGAATTGGACTCTCTTTAAATCCATGTCAATAGGCTTTTTATATAGTTGCTGTGTCTTAATATATTGCAGTCATGTTCTCCAAAATCCAAGGAGCTCTTAAAGAGGCAGGGGGGAGGCTCATTTTACAGCCTGTGGCACCAAGGGGATCTCATGTCTCTACTAATAAGATTCTAGAGTTTATGGCTCCTTATTGGTCTTCTAAGTGACCGATTATTTTAAATCTTCAACCACTTCTAAATAAAATGTTTAAACTGTTTTCTCTTAATAAACCATTTCCCATGCGCTTGGTGTTGCTCTTCCAACTGAAACTGCTTTAAGTAGGAGTGAGGTCTGCCTTTTAGGAGAATATATTTTAAACTGCATATGGGTTAGGGCTTTTCCCTTCCTTATATCACACCCTTATTGCCTATTAGGCTGACCCCAGTTTTGGGAGAATTACTTGGTTAGTTCTATATATAGCATTGTATCTGCCCTTAAATGGGAGTGAAGGGGCAGTAGCCTTTAGAGAGGGGAATTATTTTCGTTTTCCTCAGCCAGAGTCTACTAAGCTGGGAAAGGCTGCTCTTCTTCTCTGCTTTGCAATATTTCTGTATCCCTTGGTAAGTCAATTCTTCATCTAACTTGCTCTTGTTCAGAGGAAGGGGAGTGATTGTGGGGAATGCGTTGCATATTGGGTGCTTTTCTGTGCATAATAAATAATTATTCCTTCTTTGGGGAAAAGTAGCTATAAACAGGACACTGATTAATTTATGAAAAAAGCAAATGAAAAAGGAAAGTAGAATTGTTTCACGCTGTGCATAGCTAGTTTGATCTTATTGTGTATTATGTACCTTTATTTTTCTTCTTTCTTTTTTATTTTTTTCTGAATATACAGAATTACATTATACCAGATATATAGTTCTGTTGGTATATGTGCATTCACATTTGCACATATATTGATAACGTCCTTTTTTTTTTTTTGTGGGTTTCTGATGTGTGAAGGGATAAAATATGGGTTTTATGTTGGATAAACTAAAAAAATACAAGCATAAAAATTCATCCTGTAGTAGCTGGCAAAACTATTTGGTACGCAGAGTAATGAAATGTAGCCGAGACAGAAAGTTCTAGTTTTATTTTTTGTCTACCATACTTTTAAATACATCTTCAGAAGATGCATTTCTAGTGCCTCTATTGCTTTAGGCTGTGTGATGTGTTCTGTGCCAAATAAAAATTCCAGCCAAATTCCACTGATAGTGTCTGGGGAAATCATGTTCATACTCTTGAAACTTTGCCTGTGGGTTGATAATACCTGTGAGCCAATGAAAGTATCATAATGAAAGATAACAAAGCTTGGGATGACGGGAAGTGACTGAGTTTCATCATCTCACTGTCTCACATTCCTTGCTGTCCAGCTGAAGGGACTTACTATACTTGCCAAGCAAAGGGAAATCTTAAAAATGTGCTGCAACTTGTTGCATCTCCTTATATATTTGGAGTGCTGGGATGTCAGAGTTTCAGGTCAACATGGCAACTACAGCCTCATTTAATTTCCAGTGAAATAGTATTACAAATTCTTAAGAAAGCTTCTACTTAAATAGAAGAAGGTACATGCTGCTTGGCTTGTAGCAGTGATAAGGCAAAATAAGTTAGACTGTGGTGGTGGGTTGTTGTGTGTGTGTACTCAACTCCCATCCATTGCAAGAGCTGTGAAAAAGTCACAATTGCAGATTAGACTTGTAAGAATGCAAGAACCAAAGTTCTCTGCATGGCAATAACCTCACTTGGGGAAGGGTAGCTGGGGGCAGAGCCACGGCCCTGCCTCCTGTTTGCACACTGCAGATCATAGCAGGTGGTGGACTTTACCAAGAGTTATAGCTGTGACCATGGTATGTGTTAAATTGCCTCCATGCTAACTGTGATGGTTAGAAGGTAAAGCAGACCAATATGTCTTCACAAACAAGACCACTTGTTACAGTGAGTCTCCTCATTCAAAATGTGAACTTAATAACAAAAACCAGATACATCTGTGATGGCCACTATCTTCAAATGCTTGGAAAGGTTGCTTTGTTGGATGTTCAGGTGTCTAGAAATTGGTAAGGGAGTCCTTTTTTTAGGTTTAATAAGGAAAATGGTGCATGTATTTCTCAGAATGATTTGAACTAGATCAAACACATAATCCACAAGACTTCTGTTTAAAATCAATTTGCAAACCTAGGCAATTATATTCCCAGACAATTGAGACTTGATCAGTAAAATATGAGACCCGCTGTAATATAGCTGAAGACAAGACAAGGAAGAAAAAAAAGACAAAGAATCTTGAAGCTTGATGACTAATGTCTGGAGTTCCATATGGTTTAAGCATTGTGAATTCCGTATGCTTTTTTAATTTCAAAAACATTTATATTCTGTTGCCAAAGAAGTTGAAGCTGATTTCTTATTATGCAGAAGGAAAAAAAATCAATGGGAAAGACAAGTGTCTTAAACAGTAGATTATGAGGTTGAGTTTTTTTCTTCAGTTTATCCTCTTTTGTATAAGATCTCAATACAGACATACACACAGGGGTAAAAGACTGAAGTAAAATATTTACATTTTAGAAGTTTATTGTTAAAATGGAGAAGATGTTATCAGACCCTCTACGTGCCATCCAGTGTCTATGAGTGGCATGATTCATGCAAACTTTACAAGAATTCCACCAAAGTAAAGTTTCCTGGGGGAAAATGTTCTTAAGTATCTGCTGTAATTTCTACAGAATTGCTTAAGCTATCTGGAAAAGGCTACGTGTTTTCTGAGGCAGAATGGTAGTTCTTTAAGTAGGTTATTAGAAGCAAATGATGTCTACACCTCCCTCCCTTCCTCCCTTCTCTTTCCTCCTTCCTTCCTCCCTCCCTCTCTCCCTCTGTCCCTCTCTCTTCTTCCTTTCTTTTTATCTTTCTTTGTGACAGGTAAGTAGTATGGAATTAATTGTATTTTAAGAGCTAAATATCATGACCTTTAATGTACAAGAGAAGCATGAGTTGGAAAATTAGGGCTCCTGAGAAACTTTTAATAAACAAACAGAATTACAGATTTTCAGAGGGAGCAACTCCATGGGGAAAATCAGGACAAACCTTTGATTCTGTGCAAAAGTTCGAAGTTATTTAAGAAAGATGAGATGCTGAGGAGACTCAAGGATTTATGCCCATAGGAGCAGGACATACTGATCTTTCAGCCAGAATGAGGAAGATAGGCTACGTGAGGGCAGACGAGAACCTGAGAATCATTTTTGGCACTTCTACAGATAGACAAGGACAGAGATGAGCAAAGAAAGTGCAAGTTGCACTTGTATAGCACTGACAGGTCAGGCAGAGAGAGTACATACTGTATAGTGCATCTCTCATGACATGAACCTCCTCAGTCAGAGAATGCAAATTGTCTATCTGTGGCAACCACAACCGTGTTCTTTCCCATGACATCTGTCAATCCCATCCATCAATTTATTTGGTTGTGTGCCTGCTCTCTGAGGTTAGGTGAACGATCATGCTAGAATTTACTGCCTGTCCTTTAAATCTTAAATTAACTCACTTATCAAACTAACAATGTCTCCATATCAGACGCTTGGCTTCCTGCTCCCAAAAGTGGCCCCTTGTCACATGGTCCTAAATCATTGCTTTCTATTCAGGTCAGTATTACTATGGCATGAAACTATGCATATTCTGGCCTCGGAATTCTGCTATCTACTCTTGAGTTTTTTATTCACATCTATAAGTTATACAGATGCTACCAAATGTGAGGAAATGTATATTTATGTAAACTGATTTGAACAATATAACTTACTCAGATTTTATATCATTAATCATCATGGGCATTTGGGTTGCTGTATTATTTTTGTTTGTATTTAATATTCCTCTGAGTGCTTTATATAGCACACAGATCCTGCTGACGTCAGAACCATCATTTAGAGTCAGAGAAATAAATAGCTATAAAAAACAGAAACGTAAGGTTACAAAGGTACTATGCTTTCCCAAAAGAGTGAAAGTCCGATAAGAAATTAAACACCTTGACCTGTGACTCTAGATCTTTTTCTTGAAATCCAGGGAAGTTAATTGGATCTGCATGGATGAATTTCAAGGCTTGTTTTGTGACCAGTTCCCTCAAAATCTTGCAGTCACATATCACTAGAACTTCATGAATAAAAATAACATTATTCATTTTTTACAATTATTCAAACAACTATTTTGTTTTTCTCCTGGGTTATTTATGTCATCCTTTCATTGATTTCTCAATTTCCCATTGGGAAATGCACTTTTTTCTTTGATGCCTCTGTCAGAACATTGCCCACATCTTGCTATTGGGTCAGTTCCACCACTTGGCATGCCAGTATAACCAGGTCTCCAGTAGTGATTAAATCCTGATTTACCAAGTCAATAAATTTAGTGTGGCTAAGTAGTTATTTGTGTATCATGTTAACTAACTCTGTTTCTGGCGTGTTGACTAAATATCAATACATATTACAAACACCTTGTATAAATGTATATCAACGGAAAACTACAAAATCAGTCAATATTTTGTTGCTAGGAATACAATAGAAAATTCTCTTATCCTAAACTCAAGATACCCTATGGGTTCTGTAGATTCTGCTAAAGCTGGTTTTACACTGGGGCTGTGATTTTGCTCTTCAGATAGTCATCTTTGCAGGACTACTAAGTATTAAATACATAGTCTGCAAGCATCATTGTAATTAACTAATGATGATTATTGCACTTGGAACCGTTGCCAGGCAGCTCCCCTCTGTGTTAACAGAAGGCACAATGAGTCTGGCTGCTAACAAGCTCTGCTAATTGCTTGCATGTAGGCTGGGAGCGAAGGACTATGCCTGTTTGTGTTCTATAAATGCTTGGGTAAAAGTGAAAAACATCTGAACTGGAATTTTGAGATTTGTGTGCTGGTTAACAGAAAAAGACATGCTGTTTAAAATGTAAGTTTTATGTTTAGTGGGAAAGACAGAACTGTAAATGGCGAAGATATTTTCTATCTCAGAAATGAAAATAACCTCGACTGCTATCCATTCAGGCATATGGGAATTACTGTGCAACCCTTGTCCACAGATCAGACCTCAGGGGAGTTATACACATAGCAACGCATAAGTTGCATGTTGATAAATTCATAGAATTTTTTAATGGGGCCACATGTAAACATGAGTAGCTCTTCACAGCTGAGTCAGCTCAATCTATGGGTTTGCCATTTGCACATTCATTTAAGTGAAAGGGCTAACTAAAAATAGAACAGAAGGAACATAATACTATTAACTGTTCATTTAACATACAAACTCAGGAGAAAGACAAATGTCATATACACAATGGTTACACAGACAGCAGGAAGAAAATCATTCTTTGGTCTCTGCAGGCATCACGTCATGTTCAGTTACCAAAAATAGGAGAAGCCAAGGCTGCTAATCTGTCTGTGTAACTGTGTTTATGTAGCTAAGACAATGTGTTACTCCTATAATGAGTTAATAGGTTCAAGTCAGCTCAGCATTGTGTTAGGGCACGTAACCAAATCTGCATCTCTGCAAGATGTTGTGCCATGGTGTACTAACTTGAATGTTAACTTTCTTATTTCTCAAGAAATGTTGTAATACATTTTCTTAATGTCTCTTATTGATGCTGTAAACCTGCTTTATTTTTGTCTCGCAGCATATGGTATTTTGCCTAAAGCTCTAATTTCTGCCTGTGTGATGGTAGGTTCCACATCTCTTTAAAAAAGGAATGAAAAGGTAACTTTTCAGGAGGTGCAGCTGTCAGGTGGTAAATTATAAAACACTGTCTGAGTAAATCTTATGGCTTTTTAATTTTTTTTTACTAATTTGTTTCTGCTTTTAAATCTACCTACTGAATACACCTAAATGTACCTGCAGAGAGATTTTTTTTTGGAAAAAGAAGACTAGCTGATGTGAAAATGCCATGACTTAGAGGAGTCTGATTCAACTTTTGAATACCTGAAACTAACATTCACATGCAGTTAAAATTTCTAGTACCATATGCTGGAAATGGGGTATTTGTAGGTACTTCACCAGTGTTTAAAGTTAAATTTCTTCACATTTTAACATGTTGGTTTGCTTGTTTGCTTTCAGTGAATTTGGATGTAATTTTGTAGGGTTCAGGCAAATTGCCAAACACACACAAAAATTGGAGGGACTTATTAAACTTAATTCCTGCCTTTTAGTGAATCATCTTTCCTTCTTCCTAGAAGTCCGATGTGCTCTATAAGGAATCTAGCTTAGATTTTTTCAAGAAAAAATTGCTGCAACAAGATGTACAAAATTATTTCATCTGCATCCACAATCTGGCTAATAATACAATTAGTAAAATCTTTAAAAGGACGCACTAAAAATTCATGCAAAATTCTTGATTATATTTGTGATTTTCAACAATATTATAATGGTCTCCCTGTTCTTAAATAGGATTTTTTTTTTAAACTTGAGATAATATTAAAAACTCGGGTACGTGGAAGAAAACATCACTGCTTTCAAAACAAATATTCCATATTTTAAAGCCTGTTTTAAGAAAATGGATTGCGTGTGCTTTTCCCACAGTACAAAGATTAACGAAGTAAAAAAAAAAGTTCTTAAAAATTGAAGTTTGACAATGACATGGTGTCTGAGTTTCTTTAATTTTGAATTGGATTTTATTTTACCAGAAACATCTGTTCTCCTGAAATAGTTATTCTTCTAATTTTGAAGTGTGTATTAATTTTCCTCCTCAGAGCACAAGTATATGGTAGCGGATTGAAAATAAATTAAAATCGGCCATTACTAGTGCCCTTGAAATTAATGGGAGTTCCCATTGTATCTAAACAAGCAGGGCCTGATGGCCCCAGGTGTAGTCTTGGACCCCTGGGTCACAGGGTAGGCCCCAGGAGGCCCGGGCAGGGGCAGTCAGGTCTATGACTACCCTGGGGCTTTGACACCCTTTCATTGTGGCCCCTGGGTGACCTAGCGATGTTTCATGACCCAGAGGTATGTCCCAGGCCATGCCATAACTACTGGGCAAAAAATGCATTGAGTAGAAACAACTGGGGCATTCTCCTTTCCTTTAAGGACCAAATTGAACGTTATTTCAGGAATTTGTCTAACTTCAAGATTTGTCACAAGTTACTTTACAGCTGGAAAATTGCTTATTTTGTCACTGAAGAGCAGCCTTCTCTTGGGGAAAGTGTTGGCTGTTTGTTTGCCTGCTGGAGTCCTTCGTAGCCATTTAAGCCAAGTGGCCAAGGAGCACAGAGCCCCACAACCAAGACTTACAGTTGCATAGGCTGGCACCTACTCAAGATATGGCCAGTAGCATTCCTCGCTTCTGCAAAAAGTTTTCATCATGTTCCTCATGAGCATAAAGGGATGCAGATGCCTCTCTCTGCTTTCAACACCTCAGCTGGGAATTAGTGCTGTCACAGTGGGAAACATTTCTGGGAGCTCTCCAACCTTCTATCCTGATCAAACTCAGTAAATGTTTTGGAGGCATTCTGCAGGACCACAAGAATGAGTGGTCTAGAAAAAAAAAAGGAACACATGAGAAAAAGTTGCATGAGCCAGCTTCGTTTGATTTATATAGGAGAACAGAATGGAAATGTGAATGCAGTGTTGGAATCCTCAACCTGCTGCTGCAGAGTGGGTGAATACAATCTTTTCTGTGTTGTCATGGTGAACTGGGCTAGAAATGGCGAGTGTAAACTGCAGCAAGGGATAAAGCAAAAGGATTGAAGAGTGAAGAGATTAAATACCTACAAAATGTCCCAAAAACTGTCAAGTTCTGTCCCTGGAGACTTTTAAGGAGGTATTAAATGACATCTGGAAAGAAGACAAAATTGATCCATCAAGAACTTCTTGCTCTATCATCTATGATTTTATGGCTCACTTGTGGCTAATAAACAGTCTGAGGTGACCATGTACATAATTGATGGCTCTGTTTGCCACAGGGTGATGAAATTTTGTACTTTTGTGCTTGTACACATGTATATGTATGTAAAAATATCAAACTGAAGTATCTGAAATGTATGGCTAAATGTGATTTCATTGCAGGATTGTAACAAACTGAAGTATGTCGTCAGTAGCAGTGCCCTTTTACCAGAGAAGACACAAACACTTTGATCAGTCCTACCGCAACATTCAGACAAGATATGTACTCGAAGAATATGCAGCAAGAAAGTAAGTACCATGTATTTCTCATAAATTGCACAGAGATTTTTCTGTTCTGGATAATAAGTCAGGTATTAGTATCAAGATATTTACATTCTACTCTCCCCCACTGGTGATTTATTCAGAATGGTAATTCTTCCAATTCCTTCCATAGAGATCCTTTTTGTCTGCCATCTCCCACAAGCATAGCTAAAAAATCTAGTTGTGTAGCACCTCATCTACACAGGACTTTTATGTGACGTTTTATCCTGTTTACTGCCTCCAACTTGGAAATTCCTTTTTAGGCTCTGATTGAAACTCACTCTGACTTAAGTAAAACTACTGTGAAATAAACTGTAAATAACAGAAGCGGGTTTTCTACTCATTCTTTCATACAACATGAGGAGGATATTCCTTCTCCCGAAATTGGCTATTTGTAGTTATGCTTTTTTTTTGTCAGTCAAATTGTTTCTTTCTTAAAAAGCCAACTAAGCAACAAAACAGTTTCAATTCCTCTTATGAAATCTCAGCGTTCTAATCTTAAAGCCTGGAATTTTGAATCTGGGTTGCTTAAGAATTACTGTTCTCTCTATTCAGTAATTAAGTTGCCTAGCTAACTGTACAGCTTCTGCACATTCCCTTATGAAATAGGGATTTTACAAGGGAGATTATGTGAAGAGTAGGAAGGCAAGAATATTTAGTAATATGCAATATTATAGGGATTCTCTGTGCTTTGATTCTTAGACAAGCTGGTACCCTTGTGATTCATTAAACAGTGCTACCGCAGCACTTAAAGGATTGGAACTGGACTACAGGGTATATATTGGGTAAAATACAGGGTATAAATGAAATAAAATGTCTAATGACCTCAACTGATGAATGATGGGCATTAAGCTTCTGAAGGTCAAGTGGGAATCAAAGTATCCTAGTAGCACTGGAGTTAGTGAGAAATGCAAAGGAGCATCCTTACCAGAATATGCTCAATTATTGAATTCAACTTGTTTAAAGTAATTTATTTGACTTTTATGAGTGCATTTTTCCCCAGAATTGCTGGGTTATAACAGTGTTTTTTATATTTGAAGGGCTGCTTCTAGACAGGCTGCTCACTATGAATCAATTGGCCTGGGAAAAACAACATGCAGACTCTGTGCCAGGAGGGCACGCAGCTTGGCTCATGAAGCAATGCAAGAATCCAGGAAAAGGTAAAGCTCTGCTGGTCCATCTGACCTGTGTGGTGGCTCTAGTCCCATTCAGTACCGCTCTTTTGCCAGGGCTCTCTTCAAAGTCAGCAAGACTGAAGTCTTCTCTGTTACTGTTTGACAGAAATCTATTTTGGCTAGAATACTAAATCACTGAGTATCACTTTCAGTCTCATATTTCAATCTAGAGTTGTTCCCCTTAATCCCCAGGCTGGTCCTTGAAAATAGCTTTAAACTCTATAAAAGTTAGAATCTGCTTAGGATCTAAAACATTTTCAAACAAATCTACTTCACTGTTACTATGTTTCTGATTTGGATCAGTTTAAACATTCTGAATGCTTTCCTTAACACCAAGATGGCTTATTGTCATGTCTCTATTACAGCCTTGGTATGAAGCCTTAGAATAAATATGCTGGCAGCAATACTCCAGTTAGAGAATTTGACTGTTTCTGCTCCATCACGCTTTACAGTGTCTGTAACAAAGATATAGAAGGTCTATGATACAATAATGAATTCTGCCTTATTTTTGTAGAAAATGTGTTGGGAGTATCATACATGTGTAGGGTTCTAAAACTTTGTTTTGAAAGATACATCCTAGAAGCAGGATGTTGCAGGAGAATAAAATGCATTTGCTTAATATAACTTATCTTTTAAAAACCATCTTAAATTTTATCAAAATTAAATTATACATGGCAAAACAAAGCTGGCATTCAAAATACATTGAAGTAGCAAAAACAAATATTTAAAAAGTACTAGTGAAAATAATAGCTTAAACTACTTGTTCACTGAAGACCATGAATGTCATCTCATTTGCTTCATTGCATCTTGGGTTATACTTTTAGATTCTGTAATTATAGCCATGTTAGAAATTTCTGATAGCTCCTTACTTTTGTGCTGTTGTCAAGGCCAAGTAGTGCAGGCTGCTTACAGAATCATCATGAATGAAGGAGCAGGAGTTAGCTCCTCCTAAAAATGTTTATGAGCTTTTTGTAAGAACTGTGAAAAATATATGCAGTCAGTTCTTCCTCACAGTTTCCCCAGGGGGCTCACTGACCCTTTTAAAAGCCACAAAATTCTCAAGAGGTTGTACTTGTACTTGTTGTTTCTGTAGCATGTCCTTCTTGCCCCTGTCCAAGGATAGCTTTTGTGTGTGCAGAGGTTTATCAAATTTTTGCGAACGCCTTGGTCTGTATCTGTCAGGTGAGGTCATCTGATGCAGCCTTTGAATCTAACAGTGCTTCTCAGGTGCTAGAACCAAGGGCATACCAGAAGCATGGCCCAATTTTTATCACAGTATGACAGACATAGAACCTGCCTTCACTGCTCTGCTTTATTTTATCCATCGGAAGGAAAGTTAAAGGCCAGAGGGAAGCCACCAGGATCTTGATCTTTAATAAGGCTGTGAAGTGTCAGGTAAATATGACCACGACAGCTTCCAAGAAATATGAAGCTATGGTACAACACATACAGGGGAAAAAACAGTGAAAGAATCACAGAATCAGAGAATTGTGGGGGTTGGAAGGGACCTTAAGAGATCATCAAGTCCAATCTCCCTGCTAAAGTACATACCCTACAGTAGGTTGCACAGGTAGGTATCCAGATGGGTCTTGAATATCTCCATACAAAAAGTCTCCACAACCTCTCCAGGCAATCTGTTCCAGTGCATCCTTATTGTAAAGAAGTTCTTCTGCATGCTAGTGTGGAACTTCCCATGTTCTAGTTTTAGACCATTACTATCAGTATGCATCACCAAGAAGAGCCTGGTTTCATTCATTTGCTTCCTATCTCTTTTTATATACTTATAAACATTAATCAGATCCCCTCTCAGTCTTCCCCAGGCTGAAAAGACCCAGGTTTCTCAATCTTTCCTTGTATGGGAGATACTCCAGACCCTTTATCATCTTTGTGGCCTTCCACTGGACTCCTTCTAGGAGATCCCTGTCTTTTTCGATCTGGAGAGTCCTGAACTGGACTCGCTAGTCTATACGTGGCCTCACCAGGGCAGAGTAGAGGGGAAGGATCACTCCCCTTAACCAGCTGGCCACACTCTTTTTAATGCACCCCAGGATCCTATTGGCCTTCTTGCCACAAGGGCATGCTGCTTGCTCATAGCCAACCTGTTATCCACCAGGACACCCAGGTCCCTCTCTGCAGAGCTCCTCAGTAGCTGGTCAGCTCCTAACCTGTACCAATACACGAGGTTGCTCCTCCGCAGGCACAAGACTCTGTACTTGCTCTCATTAAATGTCATCAGATTCCTTCCTGCCCAACTCTTCAATTTGTGCCATATTCATCACCTCACATGCTCACTAGGATATGCTGGTAGATAATTCCTAAAGTAAGTTTTCCATCCCGATATGGTTTCAAAACCCTTAGCTGCCTTACATGTATAACTGATAATCTTAAAGCTTCATATTGGTTGTTCTTATCTGATATTTTTTTCTTGTTCTACAGGACTCATGAGCAGAAGTCTCATGCTAGTGATGAAAAAAGGATCAAATTCGCCAGTGAGTTGTCATCTTTGGAAAGAGAGATTCACATGGCCAGGCACCATGCTAGGGAACAACTGGATAGACTTGCTATACAAAGAATGGTACAGTACTGATTTTTTTTTGTCCCTATCCAGATACGATTATCAGATACACTAAGATTTAGGTCTATTTTTCAAATATTAGTAGTGACTTAACATATTTTGATATTGTGGATTTTAGATTAAATCTTCCAGACCATTTGAGTCTAGTGCTATCTGCTTCCTTTCTTTTCCTACTTTTATTGTTTTCCTTTGTTTAATAGGTAGAAGAAAACATGGCTCTGGAAAGACATGCTTTTGAGGAAAAAATAAGTCGAGCTCCTGAAATTCTAGTGCGTCTGAGGTCTCACACTGTCTGGGAAAAGATGTCTGTGCGTCTTTGCTTCACTGTACAAGGATTTCCTTCCCCTGTTGTTCAGTGGTAAGAAACTGGCCTTATCCAAGCCTCTAAAAATGTAGTTTTTCCCATTGGGAATTTATGGCATTACTGATAAGCACCACATACATAATGTCTATGTTAAAAACACCTCATAATCCTCATGTATGTGCTTTGTCCTAGTACTTGACCCTGCTATGGGAAGTGTGGGAGGAAAGCATGCTGAATGGCCACATGCAGTGTGGGAAGTAAACCCGAGCATTTCAGAAGGCAAACTGTGGAAAGCATTCTCTTCTTTTTGGCCATTCATTTCCCTGAAGATGAAGTAGAAAATGGCACAATACGCTAAGTTCATGGATTACTTGCTAGGCCAGGATTAACTTGCACAGCACTATTGTTGTCATGGGCAATTGCTGAACTGCGTACTTGCTTTGTTGTCAGCCCCTGTTGAGGTGGACATTGATTGACCCTTAAACTCCTTCTTTTCTAGATAAGTGCAACCTGGTATATGGCAGACCTACAGTCTGAACTGTGAATATCTAACCCTATTTCTGTTTCCCTTTTGTGAGCTGAAGGGCTTTACTGTGATCAAAGGCAAAGTTTGCTTCCCATCCTGTGTCAGGGCTAGTGGACTGGAAAATTCAAGTCACATTCTGTCTTTTTCTACTGCCATCTCTTCTGGTCTGTGTACATTCCTTTCCACTTTCTACTGCAATGATGGTACTCCTTCACCTTCATGGCCTGAATGTGTATTTATTCATATGATATTGGAAGATAGAGAAAATGTCTAGAGTTCTCAGATTATGAAAAATGGTTCCCAAATGTAAAAAACAACTTCATTATTGCAATGAATAGAAGCTGCTATTAATTCATTTTTTATTGATTGTCAGGTACAAAAATGAGGAACTGATTACCCCTGCAAGTGATCCAGCAAAGTACAGTGTTGAAAACAAATATGGAGTACATGTGTTGCATATAAACAGGTACATAGTAGATTTTTATACTCTATGCAAATTCAACATACTTCTCTCACATTTAGGCTAGAGATGGTTCACTAAATAGCTGGATATTATGTTATGGAAATGAACTGAAAATTAAAAATATGTTTCTATTATTTAGCTTTGGCAGTCTGTAAAAAGGTGGTAAAGTAGACATAAGTGGCTGAAAGAAGTAGTTCCTTTTTTATATTAGAATTTTGTTTTCTTGTCAATCCAAGTAGAAAACCTGTATATTTAATGTTCTTTTCATTCTTTTTAAGTTATCTAGAAATTCATCTGGCCATGGCAAAGATACCCAAAGTTAGTTTTTGTTTTATTATATGGTAGGTTCCATTTCTTTTTGATCTCCATTTATTTGTTCTCCAGAAACTAAGGAAGTGTTAACTTAGGGAAAAAGAATAATCTAATTTATTTCATTTTTCAAACTGATGTCAATCTTGCAATATAGAAAATGCCTGTATAGAACACCTTCCTAAAACTAATACTTTTACCAGGCTGACCTAAACAACTGAAATGTTGCCTGTTGCCTATGAATCGGTACAAATTATTTTTTTAAATATAAAATCCTAGATTAAGATGAGGACGTAACAGCAGTATTCAATTAGAAAATTAATATCTAGAGAATAGACACAAAAAACACCTTCTAAATTTCCCCAGAACATTAGTATCAGCTGTGGTCAAACAGCTGGACTGTTTGTAGCTAGCACTTATCTAGTCAAACTTTTCATCTTCTACTGTTTTCACCTGTCAGCAGTGGAATAATCCCTGAACACAGCTTTGTGGCTTTAGCAGAGAAAATGACTGCATACTTCTTTTTACTTTTGGGAAGGAATACTTTGTTCCTGAACTGAAGTCCAGTTTGACTTGTCAACTTTCCATAGCTCAGGACAGGAGAAGAATATCCCTGTATAGAAGTTCTCAGAACCACTCTATTGTTGCTTCTTAAGGGATATTTCTCAAGGAGTAGTAGTAAGTACAAGTACCTCCAAGATACTCACAGTCTTCAAACCCAGGATATCAGTAACTTCCTGACTGCTCTCTGTTTCCATGGGATGTCTCAACTCAGCTGGTAACCCACCAGCTTTTGGAGGTGAGGTTGAAGGAAAAACACAAGTTACTTTACTGCAATCCTCTTCCTTGCAGGACATGAAAAAGAAAAATGCTTTACTCTGTCTGGGTGTGTGTGGCAGTGAGTGATAGATGAAACACAGGTGGCTTCACGCAAGTAAATGATTGTACTTGTGTTTATCTTGCTTAGTGTTAATAAACTGCTGCTTAGTGAGTCCTGACACACAATATGTGGCACAGTTTCCTTTGGTGACTTTTAGGGTGTGAATTGCTTTTTGAGGAAGCAAGAGTCAGTGAGGAAAGTGCTTTCTGAGTGTCTGTAGCCATCATTTTGAAGGTATCTTATAAATCCTTAGTGCTTTTTTGTCCTTCTGGTACTGGTTATCAGTCATGCAGACAACATTCACAAGCACCTTTGGGATTGCTCAGATAGAACTGTACTTATTCACACATACCTTTAGAGCCATTGACTGCCATCCACTTAAGAGTCCATACCTATCTGTTGACATTCACTGTTTACTAGGCACAGATCTGTACGTATGTATAAGTGGTCACTCATGCTCAATCAAGCTGCCCTCTCCAACTAACACTGCTTTGTTGTTTTTCTGTTCTGTCTGGTAGCGTGGTCTCTTTGCTAGCTAAGGTTGCCTAGGTGTTCTCTGATAGGTCCCCCTTTTCCACTTAAAAGAATACTGGGGAAATACAGACCCAGAGCTATAATTTGTTTATATGAAAAATTATCAAAACATTTGAAGAATGTTTTGATAGTTTTTCTATTGCTAGTATTAGATGTACTAGTATTAGACAATTAAATTATATGTACTTGGTTAATAAATGTATTAAAGTTTTAAGTAAGTAAGTAAGAAAATAAATAAATAAATTTATATACACACACACATATATATATATATATATATATATAAATTCACTTCAGATCTTCCTGAAATATCTCTATGCATGCATATTTGTAGCATTATTTTTTTTCTTAGAAGTAGAACAGTTTGGATTTTCTACCTATCCACTGCCGCACTCTTCTCAGCTGTTCATACCAAAGTGCTGAGCTGCGTATCATCTGATCCACAGCCACTCAGAACTGCCTTGGAATTTCTTGGCTACTTTTTTAGTGCTTCAGGGAAGCACAGGGAGTGAACTTTTCCTTCTGATGCAAGTGTGATATTTATTCCTATGAGTATTCCTTGATCCCAGTGGAAAAATTCTTGAGGTGCCAAAACGAAGACGTCACCTTGTCAACTTAAAGCAGTAACTGGACACAATTTCATCCCTCCCATTTGCTGTCTTCCATGGCCCATGTCTATAGCAGATCATTTTCATTTCTCAGTCTCATATTTTCATGATGCTTTGTGCTCAGTTTACCACGTTTTCCACATTCATTCAGCACTATCATTACCATATAGTTCAACTCTTGCTCATTTTAAGCTGTTTCTGTTTGGAGCCTGAGCTCAAGATCTCCTTATGCAGTAAAGAAGAAGGATATGGAGCTTTCATGGTAATTCTTGAACATCTCACAGCTATAGGGCTCATTTGACATTTATTTCTTTATCCCATCTAATTTAACTACAGATAGTCAGGTAATCCATGAAAATATTTCTCTATCTGAGGTAGTCAAGGTTAGTACACTTCGTTACTCTATAGCATGGCTGAAATTATTTTATCTGTTAGTGTATATCTCAGTACTTAAACTGTAAACATTTTGAATTTCTTAGTTGATGCTATTTGTTTAGCCACAGGGTTTTGTTTTATTCCCTTGTCTTTTTCTTTTTGTTTTTCTATGATACATGGGCTGGTTCCTTAACTGATATGAAAGTCAAGTTGCTCCTCCAATGAATTGGTTTTACACAATCATGAAGGGCTACATTATGTATTCTGATATAGTGACTAGGGTATAGAGGAGACAGTAGCATGCTCCAGGTGTTAAAAAAGCACTGCAGTGAGCAGGCAGATGAACTGATGGGAACTGATAAGCAGAGAAGGAAGTTTGATTTTCTGGAGCTCTGTCAGTGTGTGGTGCAGTTGTACACTGCCACTTGTACAATGCTCAAAATTTGGCAGTGTTTATGTTTTATTAGGTCTACCTCCCTTTCCTGTTTCAGTAAGTCACTGATTAAAATTACTTCTAATTGCAGCAAGAAAGGGTTTGTGGTTCCATCAGTGAAAATGTGTGGCAAAGCCAGCAGAGTGCAGTGTAATACCTACTGCCAGAAGGAAGAGCTAGCCTCTAATCATGCACTCAGCTCCTAAGCGTCGTTAGCACTGCTTTAAAAAAGAAAAAAAGCTTAAAAAATGGAATGAACCTTCTTTTCTAACTATTCTCATTTAACAAATGACACTGTGCAGTCAGTACAGTGCTATTTTAGTTTGATTAGGAACAAAAAGCTTGAAATGATTTAAGCTGGAAGTACGGAATGAGGCATGCCCTTCCTCCTGCTGTGGGTGGAAGTGGAACAGAGTACAGGCACTGCAGCAAAGGTACTTCTGTTCAGGAAACAGAGCCTTGGAGCTACGTATGGTTGTGTTGTGATAGACTTCAGGTCCTGGCACTTTGCATGTGTGCAGTGCCAGTGTGTCCCTGGAAGAAGGTATGATGTGCTTCTGCTCTTTCTGCTTTGCAAAAATGCAAACAACATTCCCCAAATGAAACGATCTGTAGATTTCTGACCTGTCAGTTACTTCCCCTGCAATAGTTGAGAGTCACTGAGATGGGCACGAGGCAGCGTCAACCTCCAAACATAGGTCCCCTATTCAGTAAGAACAGAAACCAACCAAATGAAAAAAATCTATCAGGTTCAGTCTGACTAGAGAATCAGACGATGAGATGATAATCCTGCAAAATGTTTCCACATTTTGGTGTCATATAAATGTAACACTGAACATTTTGTCATTTCTGTTCAAGGAGGCAATTTTAACTCTTGAAATTGACTGTGTCATGCTTCCTGCTCTTGACATGCACTGAATTGTGTTCTAATTCAGACAAAAATATTATCTTAGTCTCAACCCCTGTGTTTAAATCTACGTGAGGCAGATGGGCAAATATATGCATTTTAAACAGAATTATCTGCTGGAGAATATTCCCCACACAAGCATTAGAGCTTCAGAACCTCCTGTGGATTCAGGGTAATTTAATTTTCACAAAAATTATTAGTACCTTGGAACATGTGTGAAGTGTTCTCACACCTCATACTTTCTAAATGTACTCTATGCATATTTTATCTGACCTTTGTAAAGGTTGGAAAATACATTCTCCATCATGACACAAGGAAAACTGTTGGACAGACTACACCTCCTCCCCTGGGTACTTCAAATATCATAGATGGTCTTGACTCAATGCACTTTAAAGTACATCTAGAAAATCAATTTTTTTATAATCACAGAATAGGATGTAGTTTTCAGGATAATCCTCAATCTGAACATTATCTGGAACTGAAGGAGCATTAGAATTTGATGTACCTTGCCATCTTGTTCAACTTCTTTTGGAGTGTGTATTAAGTCAGTGTGATGTGTAGCTCTGGCCCACTAATCTCATACTCCTCCAATATCAAGGCAGGCCATTGTGTGTTAGGCTATCTAAGATGGTTTGATTTATCCCATTGTGACCTGGGTTAGAGGTCATAGCAAAGAACTATAAAATGGTTTCTAAGAAGTGACCTCCAGAAAAATAGAATTGCTAAGAGCTCTTAAAATGCCTGGACCATGGAATTATTATCTGTATGATCAAAATAACAGTAAGTACCTTGTTCCTTATCGTAACAGTATTGTAAAAAATAAGTGTGGTCAGACTTCTTATAAAACTAGCTCTCACACCATCACTAATACAGACAATACAGTCAAATAGGTCCTTTAAGACATTGAGCTGGCTGGGCAAAAGAAACAATCCTTTTGCGACTCTTCTGTCTGTTCTGGAGATTTTTATGATTCTCTTTCATTTTTATGATTTTCTCTTTCCACTACCCTGGAGAGTCAAATACATCAAGAGAAGCATTTTGCTGTTCCTTATGAGAGCGTGAAGATATGGAGAGAGGACTGAGTAGCACGGCTATGTATCTATTTGAAAATTTAATCAGATATCTGCCATGCTGTTCCCTTGTTTCCTGATTTTTTGATGCTTTGAGTGAATTCAATATTCAAGCAGAATATGGCCTCACATTTGTTCAGAATACTTCTCTGGATTCTGAACTATTTTTATGCCACTTTGTTGTTAATAAATTATGTTTCAGTTCCTGAATCCTGAGTGATACTTATAGAAATTAATTCCTATTGATTATTTTATCTGCTGTTCTGCTGGAAAATGAAGCCAACAGTGACAGCAGCTGCTGACTATTTTAAAGTAATAGCTGACTTAACCTCATTGTATATATGCTCTTATTTTATCCTTGTATCAACACTCCATAACAACAAAATGTTGAAGATCAGCTAAGCAGTATTTGAGAGGAGCCTGAAGTTGTGCTTTGTTTATGAAAGGGTGCAGCCTGGTGTAACAGTGGTGGAGGCTCCGTTCATCACTCCATTATAGTGTGTGTGTTGTAAACTGTCCGAACTGTGTCCAGCTGGGGATGGATCACGCTGGCCCTGTAGGATGGCTCCTGGAGAAGCCTGGAGGTGTAGGTTGGAAGAAGATGCAGTACACTCCATAGGTCTCCAGGCAGGGTGGGGAGTGGCCTGGAGAACAGGAAATCTTTATGGGGCATCCCATATCTTTATGGGTATCTAGGAACGAGGTCTACAGTGTATGCTGTCTCCTGAGCTGTGCCTAGAAATCTTTTCGAAGCTTTTACACGCCAATGTATGCCAAAGTCTGTTGTAGCTGGATGATCCCTGTATATTAAGTACCTCATTGTATATACTGCATACTATATAGTACTATGTAGTATATGTATTTCCTTTATAATAGATGTAGTGCAGAGTGACTTGTACACCTTTGAGTTCTGCCCACGGTCAATTTCCTAATGCCCCTTGTAAAAACCTTTTGAGATGCCTCATTTGTTGTTGGCTTGTTTCATTACAGCAAGGCACTGTACTGAGCTGTGAACACTGTGTAAGTTATTTCAGTATAGAGACGTTAACACATGACTTAGGAAAAAAAAACAACAAAAGAAACTGTACTAAAATTTTAACTTACTTTTGACATTTCACCACACAAATGTTGATTCGGTGAAACTGGGATGCTAAAAAAATATATGTTTGTGTTATTAAGAAGTTAATGTCACCAACTCCAACAGCTTTCAAGTAAGTCCAGAATCAGTTAAGCTTTGTGTAGAATTGTGAACAGGTATTAAAATTTTAAAAATAATTCCAGAAAACTCTGAAATACTGAATAACATTTCAATTCTTCTCTAGTGTTTTTCAGCCTTACTTACAGCCCAGGCTGTAGTAGAATGCTAATGGGCTTTACACTCTAACTCCAAGTGCTCTGGATAGGTGGTCTAATCTTAAGTGTTACTCCTCTGGCTTTGATAATTAAATGATTTGGTAGCAGCCCGTGCTATTTTGTGAATTGTGTGCCCAAGATTTGCCTCTAGGAGGAGCTGTTACTCCTGTACATTTAAAGAGTTAAATCACAATTTAATAGGGCTTTCATCCAGTTGTATTTTAGGCTTCACAGTACAGATAGTATCACTTTTTTAATAATATGACACTGCCCAGAATATATGTGAGAGCTGAAAACAAGGTGTCTGATGTGCCTGTCACAAGTGCTACATGGCCCCAAATTGGCTTTCTCTTCTGCAATTTACTTCAAACAATTTTATGTATTCTTTCTTCTTTCACACCTGGGATATGAGACTTCTTAGAAGACAAGTACTATCATAATTTCATCTCTTTAATCATGCAGTTGCCAAGAATATACAAATTCATTCATTCTTCTTAGAGGAAGCTAAATGCATACATGTAGGATTTTCTATATTATCACTGGAAATTCCTGAAGGGTCTCCACTAAATGTGTTGGAATACACAGAAGCAGGATTTAATTGCATGTATTTCAGATAGCACTCTGATTAATTGATGGCTAAACATAATAGAAATTCCAAGAATTAGAAAAAAAGGTAATTGCCTCCCAAAATTTATGTGCAAATGAAGAATTAGTTTTCTTTCCTTTATTTCAATTTTATGTCATACCCATTGGAGTAGTGTTTCTTGTGGTTGACCACATCTCTAATAGAAAAAGGTTTGGACTTGTATCTTCATTAGCCACAGATCTGCTAGCATGAATTTTTCTTCAAGGAAGTAGTAGGTGAGATATTCCATCACTGGGCACTATTTACCATGAAATAATTACTTTTTATATTTTGAATTTCCTTATATTCTCCTTACAGGACAGATACACTTTGTCACTAAAAAAATAAATCAAACAAAAATCTTTATGGCACAATTTAGGTCAGATTCCTTTTTGTTTTGTTTTGTTTTGTTCGTTTACATTTCCTAGGAGGTATGAGAAAGACATAAAATGCCAGTTTCTACTTTCTGGGAATCACTGTAGAGGGATGTACTTCAGCAAGAGTCATATCCTTTTCTTCCATGTATCTCTATTAAAATATGTGACAGAAGGGCAAGACAGATTAAGGAGAGAAGTTACACAGCAGAAAAGAATAGCCAGACTGGTATATTTGAGCTCTCTCCTTTTGATCATTCTCTAAAGGTCATCTCTAGCTTGCTCAAGTTAATGCAACCTGCACATTAATCCATGATAATCCTACAGCAAAAACAGTACCAGCTTTTTGACTGTCTTTCATCAACTTCTTACACTGTAGTGTGTGCAAAGAGCTTTGCTCAGAGTTGGCACCAGTTGGTTTGTAATATTGATCATTAAGAGCATTTGCATATGACCTGAGTCATTTATTTCCTTCTTTTCCATTCTCAGAGCTGATTTTGATGATTCTGCTACCTATTCAGCTGTTGCAACAAACATCCATGGGCAGGCATCAACTAATTGTGCTGTGGTTGTGAGAAGTAAGTTTTAATTTATGATAAAAATAAGAAATAATTATCACATTCATGTTGTTGAATCTTTATTGTGTGTTTTATAGGGTTCAGAGAGAGTGAAGAGCCTCACCCAGCTGGGATAATGCCCTTCCACTGTAAGCAATTTATAAAATTTTTGCTAAGGTAGTTTATATTCCCTTTTTATAAAGAGCCTTAATAATGTCTTACATATGAGAAAATTAATTGTAACTTATTTCTTTTGGTAGCAATATAAGCTGTCCAGATGCTTTTTCATTTGCATCTATAGATCAGAAAATAGCATACTACAGAGTTCCATTTCCTACTCAGATTAGATAGCAATTTGCTTGTGCCAACTACAATTTACTTAAGCATGTTTTCATTTTCTCATGCATAGTGCCACTGTCACATGATGTGTGCTTCACATACTTCGATGTCCAATTTCTGGAGAAATTTGGAGTCACCTTTGCAACTGAAGGTGAAACACTGACTCTTAAGTGTTCTGTGTTGGTCACCCCAGAGCTGAAAAGACTACGGCCTCGTGCTGAGTGGTATAGAGATGGTAAGTTAGTACACTGAATAGAAGCTACCTGGAAAATGATAGAGAAGACACCTATAAGTTTAGAACATGAAATTCACAGGTTTAATTTCAGAATAAAGCAAATAAGCATCTCTAGTTAAGAATTTATAGACTTAATTTCTCCTTAAATAGTGACTTGGTACACCTTTTCTGGAGCTCATATTTACAGCAAAGGAGGTAATCTTGTGTTGTCTAATAACATAATGGTTAAAATGTTTACTGACCAGATGGAAATCTAAAGTCACTTCCTCACATGTGTGCCCCACATTGTTCCAGTTTTCATTCACCATCAATTGTTGGTGCCCTATGGAACAACAGGTTATGGCCCTTTCAGTTTAATACTTAGTGATGCCAATATAATTCCCTTTTGATATGTAATGGATATGTACATGGATTGCATTATTTCCAAGAGGTGTAAAGCTATATCAACTGGCAGAATTTGTTCCCAAATACAGCAGGAATTCATGAGGTATGCACCTCTGCTATGTGCTACAGTTCTCTCTGTTGAATCTCTTGAGATCTGAAGGCAATGTTTAAATACAAACGATGAGAAAGTTAATAATTCGTAGAACATTATGTTCTGTCAATGTTTTTGTGATTTTAAGGCAATATTTAATTCTACTCTTCTATTAAGACAATCTTTGTTTTTCCTAAGATTTTTCAGTTTCTATTAATCAAATAATAGCAACTGAGTCCCTGAGAAGGATGTGTAAGATTCATTTATAATAATCATACACAAACGAAGTATGTGTTTATTCAGTATTAATAAGCTTCACTCATGTGAAGCTTATTGAGGTTGTCTACTGGAGTCCTAGGGGTGTATGAGTCAACTGAATCAAATCCTCTAACTGTGGTTTGGGATTCAACAAACATGAATATGATGTCAACAATTCATGGTCCACTTAGAACAGTTTAAGATACTGAAAGAACTAAATCAAGATAATACTTCTGAAATGGATATCCAATCTTAATAAAAGTTCAGCTGGTAACTGGAGCTTTCTGATATTGATCTCTAGTGTAATATAAACATTATAAAGTGATGTGCACCAGCATTCTGCAGTTATTTATACTGTAATACAGAATAAAAGATTGAATTCAAAGGAAAAAATCAAAGAGTGCTCAACTGAGCTGATATTTTAACAGATTAAAATACCTGATGAAAAGAATCGTTAACCTATAGCATTTTCCCCTCTATATATGAATTTTCAGAAGAATATTGTTTTAGGAAAAATATCTCCTATGCTGAAAACTGCAAGTGAGGATTGACTCACACTGACTCTGAGGGTTTCTAATGATAAGTCTTGGTAGAAGTGATAGAGCATAACATGTCAATGTACTAGAGATTTGATCACAACTGTGAGGCTATAGTGTTGTAATATTATTGTGGTCACGGGTACATAAATAGCTTCCCCATTAAAATTAGATAATAAGTTTGTGGTCTCTGAAATTTACTTTTCTTGGTTTTCTTGTCAACCATCCAGGCTTCATTAAGAAGAGACCTCTTGCTTTCTTAAAGGATTTGGCCTTTTGTGAAGGAAGGTTTTTCTGCTCTTACTAAACACAACTACTTTCATAATTTTTGGTGTAAGATGCACTAGGGAGCTGCTTTGGCAGGGAGTTTGAACTAGATGATCTCTAGAGTCCCTTCCAACCCCTACAATTCCGTGATTCTGTGATACCAGGCAATACAGGCTTGCTTGTATTTTGTATATATTAATTCTGGAGTGTCTACTATTCCTCTCAACATGGAATGTACATAAGTGACCTTTTATTCAGAGGTGCTGGTTGCTCAACTTCATTTTTTTCTTCAGGATTTTCCACAGAACTCATGCACTGGTTAAAGATTCTAGGTAGAGATTTTTTCATTTAAAGTACCTCGTGTCTCTCTGCACAAAGTGTCAGTTCCACCATGACATGACAGACAGGGGACAGGCAGATTTTCTTGGCAAGGTTCTCATGATTAGGGAACTCATGGGAATAAATGTGACTGAATTTATTTTATACTCTTCTCGTTTAGCAGCTGTATGCTTAGATGATCATGTAATTTACTGTAAGTTTTAGTAGCATCTTATTATCTGACTGTGTTATTTTTTTATACCTTTCTATGTAGCTGGAAAAATGAATTCCTTTGTGATTGCTTGAGTATCTGGACCAACATTTATTTAAGCAATAGAATAATAAACATTTTTAGATATTAATTTCCTTTAAATATAATTCTGCTGAATTGATTAGAATGAATTACTATGCAATAGGTCTTAGGGAGTTAGAAATAAAAAATAATCCAATCAATTATTAAAAAAGTTGAGGTGAAGAAAGTCCCTTGGCTAGCATAAAATATCCTGCTCATTCTTTTGCTCAGATTTCACTAGGCAATCAGATTAATTTGCATTAATCATGGGTCACCACCTCTCACCTGTGAGAAATTCAAATTTAATTTCATTCACTGCTCAGCAGACATGCCTTGAGGATTTAAATTCAGTGTATGCTTATAGCAGTCCAGATTAAACAGAAATCTCATTTTTAAACTTGGAGGAAGAAACTGAGTAATCTGACATTTGACCTAAACAGGTTAAAAAACTTATTAATAATGAAACAAAGTTCCACCCTGCATTTATTACAGCTTATGGTAGGTTTTCAGATAATTTTTTTCAAAATGTGGATAACATTTTTTCTCTGTCAGCATGTTCAAAATAACAGTGATGAAAGTTCTGAAGTTTGCACTGTATACGATAATCTGAGACCTTATATTCCCAAATTCATTGAAGAAATATGCTTGGGGAGACACAGTACTTTCTGTAGAGTTTTTACAGCATCAAAGCACTGTCCCTCTGAATTAAGTTAGTATAAAGCTGGTGTAGTTAGTGCCTCTGATTAGCACAGGGTTACACTAAGACGTTGTTCTGGCAAGTGGACTAATGTGGGTCTTCTCTTCCAGATGTATTGATAAAGGATTCCAAGTGGACAAAGTTGTATTTTGGAGAAGGCCAGGCAGCTCTGTCCTTTACTCATCTACACAAAGATGATGAAGGTTTATACACCTTGCGGATGGTTACAAAAGGTGGAGTGAATGAATGTAGTGCATTCCTGTTTGTCAGAGGTAAGGTTTTCACCTCTTTCTTGGGAGAAATGTAAAATAGCAGTAGAATGAGCAGTTTTATTAAAAAAATCCTCTGCAATAAATGAAGCAGAAAGAAAGATGGCATTGCAGTATTTAACACTAGTCTATACTAGAAACAATACAGTTGTTTTACATGAGTGAGAGCTTCAAGAATGTGATTCTTCCTGAAGGTACATCATTCTTGTAAAGAAACACCTTCTTTCTTTCTTCACTTTCTCTTTTCCCGATAGCAAACACATGTCTTTGTATGCTAACTGTCTGTGCTGTAATTGTTTTATCTACATTACTAAGTGGGAGTGAGCCATGTTGGGCATTCTCAAACTTTGTGCTTGGCCATAGGTAGAGACACAGGAAAAATATTCCCACTGACATACCAAGCACACTCAGGTTAATAATCAGAAAAAAGAAGCAAAGTAAGAAATTAGCTCATTGAAGAAATACAGTTTTCACAAGAGACATAGCTAAAAGGAAGATAAATGCATTGAAATAGATTAAAGGTCAGAATTTGCCCTGGCATTTGCATACACAACTCTCAGAGAAGGGAGAATGAGCTCCCACGTGTACATCTGTGCAAAACTTAGTTTTTCCCTATTAATATTTCTTTATTGAACAAAGAAAATAAATGGCTGAGCAGCGCTTTCATTCTCTTAAATACATTTGACCACATGCTCAGTGGTGGCAAACTAGTGCAGCCACACTGAAGCCATTGGAGTTATAGTAGTTTTAAATCCAGGGAGACCGGAGCTGGTCTTGGACATATATGGTAACATACTTGCAGAAGTGCCTTCCAGCCTGTCTGTGTGGAGTGGAGGGGCACGAATGACTTTTTGAGTGTCTGAGATCCATCTTCCTCACAGGACTAGCCCATGGGCTTCATCAGCTTTGCAATATAGTCTAAACAAGTCACTCCAATCTCTCTGGAAACAATATGCAAAATATTTCTAGTTCCATTTAACTTCTAAGATAGAAATCATCCAAATGAAAAAAATGTTCACTAATTTATAGTAAAATTCCTAGATTTTTTTCTCATACCGGTGAGTCAATTTTAGGTACCTTGATGGTCCATTTAGCACTTTGTCTGATGCATTCACATGCACAGAATCTTGGCCTTGAACTATGTTCTCCAGAGTCTGTTGTGCCCTTTGTTAGCCTTTCTCTTGCCTATTTTTTTCCCTTTCATGTGTACAGGGACTGCAGCTTGATCGAATTTCAGTCATCTCAAAGTTGATTGCTTCTGAAATATGGGGAATTATGTTCTCAGAGCGTAAGGTTCCTCTTCTGAAACACTTCAGATTCAGCTGCAAGAAACATGCATAAAAGACAGCAAATCTGCAGGCATCTTTACAATATGTAGATTGTTATTAAGGGACAGTACTTTGCACTTTGGGAAAATTTGAAAAAACACCAAGATTTAGGTTCAAATTTAACTTGTAACTTTTACTTGCTTATTTCAGAAAAAAAAAAAAAACAACATAAAAGGATACTTCTGGACTCTCTACAGGATGTATTCATGTCATGGAAAGCTTTTTTTTTGAAAGGAGAGAAGTCTGTTAGACTTTATAAGAAGGCTTGGTTCTATATGAGTTAATACCTCAAAAATGAAGTCACACAAGGATATCTTAGTGAAAGTACATTCATTACTTAGGCCTGTTGGTACTGTAAAAATTTATATAAAAAGCAGCCTTAGAAATGAACCAAGAGTTTGAAAAATTTTAATTCCCTGAGAGATTTATTTTCCTCAGCTGTACATTTGTTACTGACTACATTGGTCTAATCAGTAACCTACTTAGCTGCAGCTTTCAGTGGGAGAGATCAAAAAACACATGGGATAGCAGGGCTTTTAATTCCTGTGAAAAGTAACGCAGGTTCGATTCTTAAACTGTTTCCAGAACATTTTTTATCCATGTGGAGAGAGAGACACAGGTCTGATTCATTAGTGTAGTGAATAAATGTCTGACAAAAACTTTTGTCTCCCATTCACATAAAAGTCTAACAGAGCAACTGAAAAATTTCCCTTTTCCCTATGTTGTAGATTTCACAATCAAAACTGATTTACTTCTATTTGTGATCCAGATGCTGATGCGTTGATCCCGGGAGCACCAGGGGCTCCAATGGATGTTAAATGCCATGATGCTAACAGAGACTATGTTATTGTTACCTGGAAACCACCAAATACAACCACTCAGAACCCAGTCATTGGATATTTTGTTGACAAGTATGTAGGCACTGGTATTTATTTAGTTCTATTTGTTGTCAAAACCATGCGTATTTTGAAGAGTAAAAATGTCATTATATTCCTGTGTACTTATATTCTTTAGCTGTTGTTTTTTTTTTTTGGTTTTTTTTTTTTTGCAGACTCTAGGCACTGTAAGTTACCTACTTTGCTAAGTTACTAGAATGTTTTCTGGCACACTTTTAGCTCTGATTTTCTAGTACATTCCTGGGCAATTCTGGACAGTCTTGGAGTTTGCAAGGGCAAGGAGTTCTTCCCAGTAAACATTTGCAAGCGTCCACGCTTTATCAGACAATGAAAATGCTCGGTAGCATGGACGTGGCCAAATCAGAGAATGAGCCCTGGCACTACTACTACTAGGAGTCGGAATCTATGGATATCTTGAATTAGATTTAGACTTTTTAATCTGTATACCGCAAAAGCTGGAAACTAAGAATTATTGCATTATCTTTTTATTTTAGCCATAACTGTTATAAGAGGAGCTTGAGGCACAGGCTCTCGGGAGCTGATAGTTTAAATCAGAATGGCACTTCTTTCTCTCCTCAGGTCTACTCTGCGTTTTGCTCACTTTCAGCTCAGTGCTGGCAGCCCAGGATCAGGGAGTCCAATTGCTGTTTTGTATTACTCTTTCACTGAAGTGCGTGGTTGTCCCTTGAAGCTAGGGTAGAATATCTGACCTTTAACGTTTGAAGCTGTCAGTCAGCTAAAAACATTACTGAAATGATTTCACAATGTGCAATACTCTGCGCTTAAAAGGAACGTTTATTGTTCATTGTTATTTGCTACCCTGTAATTTAGAGTAGTTCAGAGACAACTGTCTGGGAATTGCTGGAAAATATTGGTTTATGAATAGCAGTCAGCATGAAGAAATAAATGTAAAAACTGAGGACTCTACCAGTTTTATCCAATTTGTACAGCGCATAGATCACGGGAATATTTCATCTATTTTGTATGTAATCTATCCAGCTGTTCTTTGTGACATTTTGCCTGGATTACTGCAGCATGAAGTAGCCTTTGATCATGACCCTGTTTTTCACAGTACTGTCAGGGCAAAAGGTGGTCATCTCCATTAAAGTTAATAGTAGTAGGAGAAAAAATGTGTAGGCACACAGTGGAGCCAGTATGTGGACATCACTGTGCTTCTTGATGCCTCCTGCACTGAGTAACTGAACCATTGTCAGAGAGAAAAGTATGTTTGATTAAAAATATGACAAGAATGAGACAGAAAAGATTAGGTGAAAGTTGCAATTTCAGCATGTTCTGTAGAGATGCATATAAAAATTCAAAGCAGAATAACTTAAACCTCATACAGCAAGACAGAACTAAATTGTTGCAGAGAGAGTTGACAAGGACAAAAACAGCACACAACTGTGCAAGAAAAATGACCTTTGCAATTCCATAATGAATTAATGTGAAGAAGGTGAGCACTAGTTGTCTGATTAGAAGAAATTATTTAAAGTGTGCTGCTTCCATTAATAAGTGGTATAGTTCAGTGGCTTTTGTGATTCTGACTTGGTGTATGTAAGATGGTGTATTTTCATTGTGAAACAACACTGACAAATGCTGTCTTCTGCTACCCCAAGATGTGAAGTAGGTCTGGAGAACTGGGTCCAGTGCAATGATGCACCTGTAAAAATCTGCAAGTATCCTGTGACTGGTCTTTATGAAGGACGGTCTTACATCTTCCGTGTGAGAGCAGTGAACAGCGCTGGCATTAGCAGGCCTTCTCGAGTTTCTGAACCAGTTGCAGCCCTTGACCCTGTTGACCTGGAAAGAACACAAAGTACGTTGTACTAGGCTGGCACACATTGAATATTTGATCTTTTTTTCTTTTTTTTTTTCTTTCAGATTCTGCTTGCTAGATAAATTCAGGAGCAGCTTTTGCTTCTTCCTTTGAATGAATACCTCACTAGTTTCAAGCTTGGGGGGATATAAATGGAATGCCAAGGTCCACCTGGATAATTTGTCGGGACCTGGGGATTCCATTTCAGTTATCACTGCTTTTGCTTAGCATTCGATATAAACAACATAAATTACTGCAAGGAACAGTGTTTTCAGAAGAGCCAATATGCCCAAGCAGCTTGCATCATTTCCAGTGTGAAATAGACCCAGAGGTCTCACAACCTTCTGTGTGCTGGCAGTAACATTTGGAAAAGTAATTGAATATTACTGCTTTAGAAAAAAATAAGAATAGAATTATGATATAAATTAATCAACCCATGGACTGATATATTTATCCACATCATTTTTTATTTTTTTTCCCCTCAGAGAAGTGCTAGTACTGGCACAAAACCCCCCTGCTATTGGTTGGGGTATCTGATATTATCACTTTTCTGGCAGATGGAAAAATTATATGTAACAAAATAAAACAAAACAAAAAAAAACCAAAAACCCTTTCTGAAAACTGGTCTTGTGCCATTTAAGTCCTAAAGTCTGCAGAGAAGCCTCATGAAAGTTTCACCATGAGAACAGTAAGCTGTCATGCTCCGGGGACTATTTTTATTCCATATATCATATATTTCTGAACCTTCTCTTTAGCACGCTTCTTTTATGTAGAAAGGAATTACATTCGTTATGAAGATGGCAGAGCACTGTCCCAATATAGTCTGTAAAACCTGAGCTGAAATACACTCTTTCCATTGCCTTTATGACTAATTCCTATAGCAAAATTCCAAATCACAATACAATTGTTTACCAGACTGTGACAGAAAAGAATAACACTACTGTGACTGTGGTTCATACAGTTCATCATGTCTTAAATAGTAGCGTCTCACTCAGTTTACCTATGAAAGTAAATGAAGCAATGTATGACTTCTAGCTAATAACAAAGTTATGGAAATAGAAGTACACAGGTTTTTGAATAGTTGACATACAGTAATTTGTAACATTTGCAAATATGTTAAACAGATTCAAGAAACTAACTGAAGTTTTGCTTAACAGCTGTTCATGTGGATGAAGGGAGAAAGATTGTAATCAGTAAAGATGACCTCGAAGGTATGTTATATTTCTGTGATTTCAGTCCATCTGTTTTAATCCCAGGAATTCAGCACTGTAATTTGAAACAATCCTTCTAGTGAAATACGCTTTATAATAATATAGTCATATATTTTGGCTTGCAAGCTTGAGAGAACACAAGTGAAAGGTAAAGGTATAAAAGGACAGCTAGTGCTACTCTCTTGACTGCACTAGTTGCATTGAGTGCTGACAGTATCTCCTCACCTTTTTGTTTTGACTAGTGCTAAGCTGCATTTAAACAGCTGAATATTGTATTTTGTTACTCACATTTCCTTTTCTATCCTTCTAGGAGCTCAATATAGTTTATTTCTTTTTTTTAGACAGCATTTGATGACCTGAGAAGTTGTTTCTACTTTCATAGAACAAAACAAAACAACAACAACAACAACAACAAAAAACCCACGTGCATAATCTATCCTGATTATGTAATGAAAATATCGTTCTCTGAATGGAGATGATATTATTAAAGTTAAGGTTATGGACTAAACGTTTTTTTCTCTGGAGAACAGTAGCGATCACTGACAGCCTTTGAGCCAAAGCATGACTTTCTTCCATCTTTGGTTGTTTCTATATGCTGTGGTTGTTTTTTTTTTTTTTTTTTTTTTTACTTGGATAATGATCTTCTTTTTACTTAAACTGTCAAAAATGTTAACTATAATGGCTTCATATATATAAAAAAATCTATCTACTGTCTTTGGCAAAGTAAGCTTATAATGCTGTAACTCCAATAATAAGTTAATAAAAGAAAATCCACCTGAGAACAGGTGTAATTAAATGGAGAATTAGAAGCTAAAATGTTTCTCCAGTGCACAGGTTGTTCAGATGAAATTTCTCTATTTTGGCCATGGTATCCTAAATGAATTTGTATGGATAATATAGAATCCAAGTCACATTATAGAAGCAGAATATGTTTGGTTTTTTGGTTTCAAAATACATATTCCTCCATTCAGGATTGCCTGAGAATGATCATGGGGGTTAAACAGCCAAACTAATATAGATATGAATAATGATATTTGGATTCCTGTTTCATTATTTCTTCATATTTAATAAAAGAATATGATTCATAAAGATCACTAGTTTAATTTGTGAAACTGGAAAACATTATTGAAAAAGTGATCTCACAGACCACAGCAGATTTTTTTGAGCGCCCAGTGACATCTTGTTCTAAGAAAGTGGGCTGTATCATCATGTTATATCATAAGAAACTTGTCAGCTTTGTTTTTTATAAGAACATAAAAAAACACATTGAGTTATGTAAAAAAAATTGGAAGCCTTTTGACTACAATCATTGCAGTCTAAATGTAAACGGTTATTTCTAATGCTTAAAATTGTTTTCTTGACTACAACTCAGCAATTTTGTCTTAGGCTCATCGATTAGATTTGAGGAAAATTTTTTTCTCTGAAAGAGTGGTCAGGCACTGGAATGGCCTGCCTAGGGAGGTGGTTGAGGCACCGTCCCTAGCGCTGTTCAAGAAGCGTTTAGATGAGGTGCTAAGGGATTTGATTTAGTAGCTTGGTGGGTAGGGATGGTGGTGGGAGGATGGTTGGACTAGATGATCTTGTAGGTCCTTTCCAACCTAATGAATCTATGAATCTATGATTCATGTGCCTCTCTTAAAGAAAAAGAGTACCTGTAGGAAATCAAATACTAGAAAATACTACAAGAAAAAATAGATTTTCTTGGGATATGTCAGTTTACTTTTAAATGGTCTGGTTTTGACTGGAAAATGTGAATGACAAAATATTTTTTTTTATTTGTTTGTTTGTTTTTGCATTGTGAGCCCTATAGGTTCTAGAAATGTTTATATTTCCACAATTTAAACATTCCTATTAAAATATATTTCTCTTTTTTTATTGTCGAAATCTGGAAATTTAGGCTGGTAATGCTCCCTGCTAGTATGAGAAATGAGTAAAATGACCTTAAAACAATGAAACATTTCTTTTTTTTTTTCTCAATTATGATCCATAAAAGAATAAAATATTTGCAGGTATTTGCTGAATTGTAATTTCTGAACTATTATGAAGAGGAAGATTCATTCAGAGCTGTGTAGCTATGTCTGAAGCGTTCTTTCACATGTCTGGGCTTTACAGCACTATAATCCCATTGGCATGGAAACTGGCTTCTTCTCGTGCTATGCGGGGTGATAGTGGACATGAAGAGCCATGCTGAATTCCTTCATCCTGGAATTGGGCATGCAGGTCCTACCTTACCTTCCTAGTAGCCCTACAGAGCAAGAAGGGAGAGGGATTTGGTTAGGCCACTCCAAGTGGTTGAATCACCAAAGGGCTCCACAGTTTTTAGAAATGCTTTAGGCTGACTGGTAATACCATCATGTTATATTGTAATGAGTTCTTGTTCCATTCCTGTTTTCCACTTTGTTTTAAGCTGTCTCTCTCCTTCCTGCTCTTCTTTTGCAGACATCCTCTAGATTAAGTTCTTATATTAACACATTGAGCTTCTGTCTTTGATCAAAAAATACATCTCATTTGCATATATGAGGAGATTTTTCCAAGGCATTCTGCCCAGCAGATAAAAGTAATTCAAATGTGATCAAAGAGAAAAAATGTGTGACAAACGCACAGCTTGTCAGGGACATATTTAACTTTTACTAAAAAAGTAAATAACTAACTTGGTTCCTCAAAATGGAATTGAAGTGAGCAAATGGACTGCAGGGATGATATCATAGCTGAGATTGTACTGCAGGGTGGGAGGTCAGAAAGATGAGCTGTAGCATGAGCTGACTCTGAGGTTAATCCACTG
The DNA here is from genome assembly GCA_036925125.1 of Oreortyx pictus. Lineage (NCBI taxonomy): Eukaryota > Metazoa > Chordata > Aves > Galliformes > Odontophoridae > Oreortyx > Oreortyx pictus. The sequence goes on along the minus strand of JAUPFR010000002.1, from coordinate 87,184,684 downwards.
TTTAACACTTGCTATGCTTATTGCTCTTCCAGGCGATATTCAGATTCCAGGCCCTCCCACCAATGTACATGCTTCAGAAATCAGCAAAACATATGTTGTGCTCAGCTGGGATCCACCTGTTCCTCGTGGCAGGGAGCCACTGACGTATTTCATTGAGAAGGTACTGTACTGTACAGATGCATTTGACTGTGAGGGGTTTCATTGCCACATGCAGTTACACTCAACTCATTTTTAGAGCTGCAGAATGAACAATGAAACTAGCACTTTCTGAAGTTCCAAGGGATTTGGTAAAGATAGATATATATCCTATTTACCTACCTACCTACCTATCTACCTACCTACCTACCTACCTACCTACCTACCTACCTACCTATCTATCTATCTACCTATCTACCCCAGAGATATGCATGGACAATAAACTGTCTTATTAAATGATTTAATGAATATTGAAATTCAGGGCTTGGGGAAAAGGTTACCCCTCTGCAATTTGCTTACTGAGAACAAACTAAACTGCCTGTGTAAGGTAGCAGTTTAATGGAAAAAAAACATCTTAGATTTCATATAACTGCAGACAAGACTGCTAGTTTGCACCTTGTCTGTATTAAAGGAAGTGTTATGCTTGTCCTGCAAAAAAGCAAGTAATAAACAGTGACTCGTAACTTGATGCTCACTTTTCTTTTTGCAGGCTTACTGCACTTTCTGCTAGAACTCAACATTTCCAGTTAATTCCCTGTAAGACCTGTAGAGAGGCAGCTGTCACTTTCAGCTTCACTGTCGCCTACCAGTCTTCATTGTTGTTTTCTTTTTCCCTTGGACTTGATAGGGAACTTTGTTAGACACAGTAGGGGAGTTTTCTTTTCTGTTGGCTACAAAGATTTAAATACTCTGTCCCCAAGCCAGGCATCTATATTAAGTATGTTGAAATATAGCCAGAGGTTGTAGTCTTTCCTCCTTGCAACATTTTGCCATCACTTCAGTAAGTAAATCGGGCCTCATAGTCGACCTCTAAAACTCCTACATGCCAAGCTATATTTAGTTTTTATGAATGATGTCTCTAGCATATGCCTCCTCTTAATGATCCACAGTGAAACCATACATAAAACTGCCACACATTCAATTTCCATCTTAAATATTGTGACAACATTTTCTTAGGACCTTGCTGTGCAAGTTTTTTTCTTTTCACAACTGTTCAGCACATTCCTTTGAATCTCATTTCTAGCCAATCATTTTGTGGGTATTTCCCTACATTTTGCAGCCTATCATCTTGCAGTCCCCTTCTAAGTCACTTTGAAATCTCCAGTCCAAAAGCCCTTCGTTTCTACTTTATCAGCATAAATTACCAGCAGAGTGCTGTAATGTGAAATTCACTCACAAGATTTCCCACAAAACACGTTTATGATTTCTCCCCTTCTGCTTTTCAGTCAGGAAAACTAATGGTGAATTCCATAGAAATAAGTATTTTCTTTTTTATTTTTGCAACAAAATACCATGTCATTCTTCTTTGTATTTATTCCTGGTTGTATATATGTATAAACTTAATGCAAACTAAACTAAGAATTTTGAATTAGATCTTTTTTCTGTATTAACACAACTGTAAAGTAACTTTTGTTTTGCCAGCTATGGTTCCCAGGAAAAAACAACCAACCAATCAAACCAAAAGAACTACAACATCAAAAACCCCATATCAGGAACATGCTTTCCATTACAATCTGACATCAAATATGGGATTTATCTTAATTTAACTGCCTACAATCTGAGCTAGTTATCTGCACTTTTCTGTAGCAATGAAACTAGAACTCTGTCTGTATTAGATAATGACTTGGATGAGACATGGCCTGAAAATGCCTACTTGTTTCCAGAATATACAGAATTTATCAAGATGAAAAGCTCAGATGTCAGTTTATGTTGAGTGGACATTAAGATTTAGTTAATTTCAATATGATCATGAATTAGAAAATAGATAACTGCATATTTTACAGGAAAGGCTTTATATATCTTCAGAAACATTGTACAGCAGTGGCAGAGAGGAACAAATGAGTCTTAATTAAATGCCAAATTTACTGACGGAAACTGAGAATGAAAGACTAAAAGGTTATTATTATTAGGAAAAAAAAGGTTCATTACACTAATTAATACCTGACTGTAAAATTATTTGGCACATAATTAACTTATGTATGTGAATAGCCCAATCAGTACATAAGTGTATGTTCAGTTTTTGTTTTGCATGATTATTTGTTAATTTAGGAAAGCACAACTTCTAATTAATATCAAACAAAGAAATCTCAGTCCTGAGAAACAAAAAGATTTCTAAAGGCCTCACGAAACATAAATTGAAGCTGAATTCTCCATGATGCATATCAATGTTCCCTTAAAGCACTGTTAACACACAAATTGAATCAATATGAAAATAATAATATATAGTATTGATTCTTGCCTCCTTGAAACCTAAATGCAAGAATTAAAGTTTTTCATGCTGAAAAGTAAAATAATTTTTAAAAAAGTTCAAATTTTCCATCTTATTAGAGAAGAAAATGTTACTTTTTTTTTTTTTCCGACAACAGTAGATAAATTCAGTATCTATGAAAAAAATTTTGATAACTGGGCTCCAGATGTTGACTTTTTTATTGTCTACCTGTAGTAAACCTCATAATGTACAGGGTAGTTTCCATAGACCTATGAAGCATTATCCTTTCTGTGAGAAGTCTGCAGTCTACTAGGTTTGGTTCTTGGACTCTTGGCTTGATAATTTATGAAAATTTAATTTTTATGCACGCTTCTGTGTTGGAAGGCAATTTATTTGTGCTATTTACTGGGCACTTGTGTTCTACTAGAGGTACTGAACTACCACATGATTAATCTTTGTTTTGGGTCAACAAATTACCTCAGGAATCTAATGGACAGCAGAACTTTCTGAGTGCTGTTTTGCTGTCTCTCTTCTATGTGCAGTTATGATACTAATTAGGTCAGCTACTTTACCAAAAGCAGTATAACAGAGAGTATCAAAGGTAATTATTTCATTTGATGAATGCTTTTAGGAATATGACCTTTCTAAACAGAGTTGGTAAAGATGTGGCAGTGAGTAGAATAACTTCACACTACACCATACCTTTCTGCTAAATCTGGATTATAATGAACCTTTGGGTGTACAAGTAAATTTTGCAGAGCATGAGATCTTTGGGACCAATTTTTAGGGACCAATCATAGCTGACAGTCATGGCCCTAAATGAAGGTTATCTGTATGTACAGTACAGCGTATATGGAAGCCTAGACAGACAGGGAGACAATGAAGCACTCAGACCTTTCTTGTAGAGTAATTGAATGCACAAGTTATGAGAATTTGCATACGCTATAGCAGGGCATTTGAGAATAATCATCTTCCATTAGCTCATGAACAAATTCATGGCAGGATGCAATATAGCAACACATTTATTTTTGACAGTTCCCAGAAGAAATGTTCAGCTTTTTTCTTTCTTTCTTTTTTTATTTCTTTTTCTATTTTTTATTTTTTTTTTCAGTCCATGGTTGGCAGTGGAAGCTGGCAAAGAGTCAATGCAGAAGTTGCTGTAAAATCTCCTCGCTATGCAGTGTTTGACCTTGCGGAAGGAAAGCCATATGTCTTCCGAGTCTTGTCAGCAAACAAGCATGGCATTAGTGATCCATCTGAAATCACAGAGCCTATTCAACCACAAGATACTGTTGGTAAGGCATTAATTGTAAGGCATTTATATTAAAGACAACTGATACTGTACAAAATATAAAGAGACAACTAACACTGTAATTCAATTACTCTGATTACAATAATAGTAATCAAATTCATTTGTGTTCGATACTGTAGAATTTTAAAAGGACCAAGTTGTTAAATTTTGGAAATATTCCAAAATTTTCATAATGATCACAAGTCTCCTTGCTGAGAACAATAGTTGCTAAAAAGCTAAGTGAATTTTAGTTAATCATTCCTCACAGTGCTCTACATATGTGACTTGTCAAAAGATAATATGGGTTAATCACTAACTTAGATAATTACATTGTCTGGCTCAGGAAATTATATACTACATAATTTCCTACATTTTAAGCTAAATAAGGTAGCCTTTCCTTTCTTTGCTAGCATTCTAAGTTGCAAATTACATTTGGTGCAGAATTCCAGTGCATACAGATGTGTATATTTCAGTGATGGGGGAAGATACATCTTCATGGTCAAATGGCAACATTCCATGTGAAGACTAAGTATGTATTCTAGGGCCCCATTCAACCTCACAATTGAAAATTTAGGGACTGGTTATTCCTCTTGATGCTTAAATATTTGGTCTATTCTTGCAGTTTAGCAAATGTTAAACAGAACAGCCTTATATATTGTCAGCTGTCACCTTCAGAGAGTGTAACTTGTAAGTACACTTACCAAAAGATGAAAACTTTATTACAATATCTGATATACTACATTGCAATAAATGTTGATAGATGCAGCCTTCTTTATATTTACTATAATTTTTAAAAAAGCATCCCACTAGCTTTAGCTCAATCTCTTACTATATAAAATAAATTAAAACCATGTTTTGTTTTATGTATACTTGATTTGATATTTCATGAATGAATAGAAAGTATTTAAACTGTTTAACATTCCCTAAAGTTGGAAACAGTAATACTGTATTTATTAGTGCAGAAAATGGGCCACCCCTCAGAGGCTGACACAAGTAGTTCTGAATAAATCATTGTATAATTGCTAGCAGAAAGCAGGTTTTATTTTAAAGAGAAATTGCAGGAGTACTTTCAGAGATGGAGTTAAACACCTGAGCTAAAATACATTGAATATACAACTTCATTTAATTTCTCACACACAGCACTACTCAGCATTCCTAAGAGTAGCTGAGACAACTTCATGGGACTGCTAAACATTACACACAGATTATGGGGTGGCTTCTTCTCTTGAGTTAAAACTAGAGTGTATAAGGTTGTATAGGCCATTGAAAATGACACAATTGAATTGAGAGGTAAAAGTGGATTGAATTTGAGATTGACATCTACATTTAAATTTCTTTATGTAGGCATCTATGTAGATACTCTGGGTTTTTGTCCTCTCATTATAGTGAGAGAAGCCTGAAGGATAAATTGGCAGACCAGCTATGAAGTATTCATGTTCTAGTAAGATTAATGATTCTCAACACTCTACCTCTGATCAGAGGTTCAGTTCAATTGTCCAAACAGACATTGGATCATAGACTGGCTTTGGTTAAAAGGGACCTTAAAGCTGATCCAGATTCAACTCCCTACATGGGCAGAGTCACCACCAGCAGATCAGGCTGCTCAGTTCCCCATCCAAACTGGCCTTGAATGCTTCCAGGAATTGGGCATCCACAAAGTCTCAGGGCAATGTATTCCAGCACTTCACTACCACCTGAGTGAAGAATTTCCTCCTAACATCTAATTTAATCTTCTAGTTTTAAGCCATTATATCTTGTCCTATTACCATCATATGGCGTAGAAAGTCAGTCAGCATCTTTTTACAGGATCGCTATGCATACTGAAAGGGTGCAATGTGCTCTCTCTGAAGTCTTCTCCTCTACATGCTTAAACAAAAGCATCTCCCTCAACCTTTCTTCATGGGAGAATTTTTCAGTCTCAGAATTTAAAAGAGAATATTTAGACAGTACTATACTGTAAAAAAAAAAAAAGTTGCATTTTGAGTTCCTTTCTTCAGCTCTAGTTCTTTTAAATTGAAAAATTTGAGAAAACAAAATGCCTTTGATAAGAGAGTGCTGAATTCCTCTCAGCACATGATGAAGGGCTGACACTCCTCCTCAAGTCATGAAAGCTCAGATAAATGTTTTGTAGTGTACAGACTGGGCTGGCTGTCACTAAGTCATTATGTTCTAAGTCATTATGTTATTGAAGTTGTTTGAATGGATACAAATCAACAGTGAACTTTCATTGCATGTAAAGTGAACTGTGTGCTATGCTCCTTTGGGAAGACTGTAGAAAACATATGGAAGAGTGCTTTGTTCACCTCTACTTAGTGCTGTGGAGGTTGATACTGGAGTCCACTTGGGCTCTGTTAGATTAAAGGCATATAGAGGAACTGAGAGGTCCAGTGAATGGTAACCAAGATGCCCAGGGTCCTAGAGATTGTAACTGATGAAGAGAGTCTGAGGTGGCTGGGTTTTAGACTGGTCACATACAAAGTTTATTGTGCCAAACTGTTCTTAGCAGATCCAGATGAGGAAACATGGCAACAGACACAAACTGTAACATAAATGATTAAGGCTGGACAGTGCTTTCTTTGTGAAAAAGGTGTAATAGTACAATACTAGAATAGGTGATGCAAGAAAACTGAAATTTCCATTGTTAGAAGCTTTCAAGATTCAGACAAATACATCACTGATTTGACTTAGAGTTAGTGATAGTTTCACCAGGTGACAGGATGGAACAGATGATCTCCAATATCCCTTCCATCCAACATTCCTATGCTTCTTTGAAACCCACTGAGCTTATTTTAGCTAAACACTTAGCATTCAAACATATGCTTAAAGATGTCCTGAACTGTGGCTTTATCTGAATTGTGGTCATCAATTATTGACTGGAAAGCAGTATTTCCTGACTCTACATTTATAGTTTACATCCATTTCTTGTTGATGCACCAGGAGCTATGTATAAGCATCTTATTTGAGGAAGAATTCTTGAGAGAGAGCACTTTCATTCCTGTACATCTTTGTAAACATTATATACACATATACACACTTGAAAATATTTTCCTATAATTCAGTCTATAGAAAACCTATATAAAATCATACTAGTAGAAGGCCTAGCAGCTCAGACTGTTTTCTGTAAGTAAAAAATAAGAAACAAAAAACTTTTAAACACATACACAGAATATAGACAACTTTACAGTAAAAAAAATATTAAAAATAAATCATATAATAAAATGTATAGAATTAATAATATAACAGGAAAAACCATAGACAGGATAATTAAATATTGTATACATTTACAGCACTGAGTCTATTTTCACTTATTTTTATTTTTATGTGTTTCATAATTATACATATTTTTCTCTTTTTCTTAGTTGTCCCATCAGCACCTGGTCGAGTAGTGGCCACAAGGAATACAAAAACATCAGTTGTAGTCCAGTGGGATAAACCAAAACACGAAGAGAATTTGTACGGCTACTACATTGACTATTCTGTGGTGGGATCAAATCAGTGGGAACCTGCTAACCACAAACCAATTAAATACAGCAGGTACTGACAATGCTTCTGAATTTTGGGCAGGCAAAAACTGTAGTTAGTTTAACTGCTAAGCAATGGTGTTCTCATAGGATGTAAATACTGAATGAGCGTGAGGAAAAAAATAGTCTGCAGATTCTGAGCTAAGTTTTGCTGGGCAAACTCTTCCTGCCCCTGTCTACTTTCTATTCTATCTAAATGGAAATCCTTTTTTGTCTATTTGATTGATCATAAAATAAGGTTCTAGAGGCATGATTCTGAATGTCTTGGGCATGAGAAAGTGTAGAAGTCTTAAACTCTTGGTTATGTTATAAAATGAATAGATCTGATGCATGTGATAAAAAGTATGAGAAAAAGAAGGGACTCAGAAGCTTTCCAGCTTGTTTCTCCTAGGAGCTCAGAGTACATGGGGAAAAGGCACGTACTTTGGCAAAAGGGCAAGCTGTGTCTGCTACAGATTTGGTGTGGAAAGTGCATCATTTGCTGAGATAGCAGTGAAGAAAATCCAACTGTCCAGTTGCAGAAATACCAGGGCTTTCTGACTTGCTACATGTATGAGTTAAGGGCATTATCTCCTTTTTCTATCACTCCTATCAAAATGCTAGACCTTTCTGTACTTCTGATGATATTTTATTCCCTCATGGAAATATCACATTTTAATATGTCATTCTTCAGGCAGTTTTGTTTGTAACAATCATGATTACTTTTGTTGGAATCACCAAATGCAGAGTTTATAGAATGTGAGGTCCACATGTTTCTTGAACATCTCCAGAGGCAGTGACACTACCACTTCCCTGGGCAGCCTGTTTCAGTGCCTCACCACTCTTCCAGAGAAGAAGCTTTTCCTTGTATCCAACCTTAACCTCCCTTTGTACAACTTGAAGCTGTTACTTTTTATCCCATCATTAGTTACCTGAAAGAAGAGATTGTCCCCTACTTTGCCACAACCTGTTTTGAGGTATTTTTAGAGTGTGATAAGGTCTCCCATGTGCATGCTTTTCTTCAGACTTAACAATTGCAGTTCCCTCAGCTGATCCTCATGAGGATTTTGTGCTCCAGAACTTTCACTGGCTTCATTGTCCTTCTTTGGATACAAATCTCCAAGATCTTCAAGGGGAACTCTCTGCAATCCCTCCGAAAAATCCTATGCCAATGCTCCTCCGCCTGCTCAGCACAGAAATGCATCATGTGGGAACCTCCTATGTTCCAGTTTGTGCTGGTTCCCTTTTGTCCTGTCACTGGGCACCACTGAAAAGAGACTGGCTCTGTCTTTTCTGCACCTCCCTTTCAGAAATTTATGAATATTGATGAGATCTCCTGAGTCTCTTCTCCAGTCTGAACAGTCCTAACTCTTTCAGCCTCTTCTTATAGGAGAGAAGTTCTAGACCCTTAATAATCTTGACAGTACTATTCTGGACTCTTACCAGTGTGTCCATGTCTTTCTTAAGTTTAGGTGCATAAGGCATATTTTCTTATGGGTGTATAACAAGCACATCATATTGTTTAGTATATTTTGTCAGTTACTACTTAATTTTGAGTGACTTTGTATTCTGCTGAGTCCTTTGATCAAGTAATTTGATCAAAGCAATTTGAACAGAAAAAAATGTAGAAGACTAACTTTTGGTCAGAAGAGTATGGACAGCACAAAATTAAGAAAATAGTGAACCGATCCTGCACTGGGATAGTTCTGACTATTCTAATGCTACAGTAATTACCCAGAGCCTCAGAACATAACCTAAAGTTTCCTTGGATGGTTACTATGAAGTGAAAACTATACTGTCTTCCAAGAACAGATTAGAATTTGGCAAGCCAATACTCACATGAAATATACTACAGTTGGCATGATTCTACCCAGTAGATCAGCACTAGCAATTCAATATGAATCCTGTGATTGTTTTTCCACTGTTACATCCAAATATGTTGTATTGAATCATAAAAATATATTTCAGTTTCCCTCTTGAAAATATATTCCTTTGTGAAGCATTCACGAAGTTGAATGTATTGTTGCCAAAATTTCATGTTACAGTGAAGAATAGCTTTATAGGATATATTAAAAAAAAAAAATGATGTTCTTTTGTTTCTTTAAACACAGATTTGTTGTTCACGGTTTGGAAACTGGTGAACAGTACATCTTCCGTGTGAAAGCTGTGAATGCTGTAGGATTCAGTGAAAACTCACAGGAGTCAGAGGCTATAAAAGTACAAGCAGCCCTTAGTAAGTACAATTCTGTGCAACTAAACTTCTTATTTCTTTAATGAGTTACATTCAACAACCAGCTCATTTAATGTAACAGCATATTTTGTAGCCGTTGAACACATCTCCTCGCTGAAGTTTATGCTCTGGGATGTGGCTGTTGCACGAAGAAAAGATGATTTTAAAAACAAAAGTTATTCATACAGTCTTAGAAATATAGGGTCAGATTCGTTCATTATAATGCCTAGGATTCCTGCAGTTCCTCAGCTATAAGAAATAAACAGTAAATCTTGATGGTGTTAGGCAGTAGCTTCTGAGTGACTTGGAGTGGTTTAAATCACTTTACAGTAGAATCTGCTCAATTTAGAAGAGTTTTGGAAAACTTTATTACTACGTGACTGGACTAAATAGCCTTTGGCTGTTCAAGGTCAGAAAGCAGTCTGCTTCCTCTTGTACCCTGCAAGCAAAATTCCAGTGCAGGAACAATCCATTGTTCTACTTTCAGTAGGAATGATACATGGCAAGTGGAGGGCTGTAAAAATATTTAGAACATAAAGTATACAGATCTGGGCAATTTTCTTTTCTTACTGAAATACTTTCAGTTTCTTACTGAAGTACTTAAAATGGAACCAACTTCTCCCCAGCCAAATGGTCTGCTCTTCTTAGAGAAGACCAACAAGCATCCTTGTCAAAAATAGTATCCCAAAGTTTTACAATTCAGAACAAAAGGGTGCCTTCCTAACTTTGCATGAGATGTTAATGACAAACCTACTCTTGAATTTTTTGTAGGAAGAAGTGTATCTCATATGGGTAGGTGGGACACAAACTCTTTTTAGCCTGTCACTCATATTTCATAAATGCACTCACACCTTTTATTCTGTCACTGTATGTTTTGAAAATGAGATTTGCATGGAGTATGTCACCAAACACTGAGCAAATGGACCTTATAAAAATGTATAGGATGTGAATGGTTCTAATCCATTTCAGTTTTCTTAAAAGAAATTTAGCTTAACTATTTATGTACGTCACACTTAGAAAATTTTACACCAGAAGCGGTGACCCACTGTTGCTGTCACCACTGCTGAAATGCACCACCCACCGCTGTACTGTGCTCACATCCACTGTTATCTCTCCAGAGATGTTCAGCAAGTGTCGATGAATGTCCATGTGTGTGTAATTTTTCTGGATGGAGGAATTAAATTATACACCTTTGCCTCACTGTGCACTTTCGTGTGAGATACCATTTTGTCAGACTGCCACTCTGATGTCATTTGTCACATGGCAGCAAAATGTAATGGAATACTGGTGGGAAGGTTCAGTCTCTCCTGCCATACCAGCATCTGCTACTGATGTTGTGGACCAACCTAATAAAATGGGAGTCATTACTTTCAGAGCAGCCCTTGTACTTATGCATGGAAAGAATCTTTAATATTATTTCAGTGATTATTACAGGAGTTTGTTATATTTGTTCTTAGTTACAGAGAAGTTGTAGTAATTGCAAAGGCCATGTTTTATGGCCTCTGAGTGCCTCACAGTATTTGAAAAAAAGAGTTGAAGACCATTTTTGCTGATTTCTATCTGTTATCATTCTGATCACTAGCACAGCTACAAGAACAGGGTCTGTATTACTGTCTGTATTAACATATTATCTTCTAAGTGAAGTAAGTCACGTTGTCTCAAGTAATATTAGCAACTGAACTGAAAAGTTAAGATGAGCTTTAATGGCAGTACCTTAGCTTGTCTTCACTGTAGTACAATAAGGCAAGAAAAGGATGTCTTCTTGAAAACTTTCATACACTGATGGAAAATAGAAAATGGAACTTGCTAGAAAGAGTGTTAACTAGTACGACAGATGAAAAAAGCATCTCAGGAAAACATTTCTTTTCATAGGAAGCTGCCTGCTTCTGTCACATGTAAAAGCAAATTCATGAAGGTAGTCTCAGACTATTTTCTATTCTTTAAAGAGCAAATATTACTCTTAGTCTGAAGTAGGCATATCATGTTGGAATAGGAAGAAAAGCCATGATGGCCATAGATAAGACAATCATATGAGTTAATTATGTTCAAATTCATAGTCTTTTTTTTCTTCTTACTGCATGATTCTTAAAGTACTCCAAAAGTAATTGATCAGCATATTTGTCTCTTGGCAGGAAGATTTGTTCTGAGCCATTTTAATCTTGCCATGTAATCATAGGTTAGAAAAGACATTCAGACACCAACCCTCCCCACAATGCCCACATATCTCTAAGTGCCACATTTACACATTTTTTAAATAACTCTAGATGCAGTGACTCCACCACTTCCCTGGGGAGCCTATTCCAATGCATCACCTCCATTTTAGAGATGATTTTTTTCCTAATATCCAACGTAGCACTATTGTCTAGTGCAATATTTTGTATGGAGACACTTTTGCTGGCATTACCGTTTCTATACTGAAGATCATCATCTATTTCTTCTCACCACCTCTTGAGAGGGCAGGGCAATAGGTAGATGTTTCATACAGGAGCTTCCATGTTTATGTTTGAAGAGAAAATTAATTTTTTTATAATTTTCTTGTAGCTTGCCCATCGTATCCTCATGGCATCACGCTTCTGAACTGTGATGGTCATTCAATGACCCTCGGCTGGAAAGCACCAAAGTACAGTGGAGGTTCCCCAGTCCTTGGTTATTATATGGATAAACGGGAAGCTAACCATAAAAACTGGCATGAAGTCAATACTTCCCTTATTAGCCGGACAATTTATACGGTTGGTACTTTTTAATCTTTTACTTTCTGGACTTGCTTTGTACTATTTCTTTGCTCTTGGCAGAGTTCTACTTTTCTGCAGATAAATTATTTAAATTTACTTGCTACAATACAAACAAGCCATCCCGCTGTGTATTTTGGAGTGTAACAAGCATAAAAGCTAGAGGAGTAGAGACAGAGTAAATCAGCATCATCATTGCTATGAAATTGAAAGACCAGTATGGCCATTTAGATGAGGAAATTTTGAAGAAAAATTTGCAAAGCATATTTCTCACAAAGGACTTGATGAGCTATAGAATGCTTCGTAAAATTGAATACAGTTTTCACTAATGAGTACCATGTGTATAACCACTGTAGTAATATACAGAGAAAAGATGGCAGCATTTAGTTGGACTGATGATCATGCTGTCTGTAGAACTGGGGACTTGAAAATGAAATGGAGATGGGCTGCAAACAAAAATAATGATCCTTGTTCTTCCAATTTTTGCCTGCACCTGGAAATAGGAGTATATTAATAAACCTACTGTTATGTCTAATATCCTCATTTCCAGTGTACCAGATCAGTAATTTTAGTTTTGAGATAAATTACATCTGGTAGCTATAATTTATTCAGTTGATTAACAGAAGAAATTTTTAGTTAACTTGCATGGGGAAAGATAAGGGAGATAGGATATAGCAAGTAATTTATCAATATGATGCTTATTAAACAATCGGATGTTTTTCTCCAAATAATTCTTGAAATTATCTCTGCAAGCCAGTAAATTGTCTGCCAAAAAATAAATAAGTCTTTAGGAAAAATTTGACACTGGAGTAAAAAACACTGTAGGTGAACTCAGAAAGAGTGTTTCCTGCATAGAAATCAGTCAGCAATACTCAAGTGCACACATACTTGTGATTGAGTTTATAACTGACATCTCTGACATAGCAGACAGAGCATGGGTAGTGAGAAATAAAAAAAGGGTAGATTGGATAGACTAGAAGTAGCAGTGCTAAGCAATGCTTTTCAGATATTTTCATTTTTTAATGCATTTGTAAACATAATAATAATGTAAATTAAGGGAAACCATTCAGAGTTTAATTTGATACTTAATTTTCCATCCTGTTAGTAGCTGGATTTGTACCTAAAGGTACATCTTCATACATTGTTTTTGTGGAATCTAAAATAATTAAGGGAAATAAAAGTAAGGCAGCTTTTAGTAGCCCAGAATATTTTATGACACTGCAATCAGACAAAGCCCTCAGATATACAGTACAGCACTGGGAAATCACTGAAGTGTAACTGTCTCTGATTAAATAATTCTATGGGAACCCACAAATATTCTTTCCTTAATAACCTGGGATTTCAAAGTCATATTTACTGGCTGAGTTATTGTTGTTTCTCGTAAATTACAGTATATTGCCATTTATTCTGAGGAGATTCTGTCTAAATTGAATCAGTGCACGGCTTTTCTTAGCTTACTCTGTTTGCTTTGGTCTTGCATTTAGTACTGCATCAGATTATCATCCCATCACATATTTATTCCCATAAAGAATATCACACTAAAATCCTTTCTCTTTTAGTATTTTTTTTCCCAGAGAATGCAGGTAGTTTGTTTTATTCATGAAAGTTTAAAACTGTGCAGTATCTGTACTGGAAGCACTGCTGCATCTTTTCTCTTGAGATATATGAGTGATTAAATATAACTTTGATAAAGTATGCAAGAGGACTTCAGAGTAGAAGGCTTATTTATTGTACTGAGGTGGTCTGGCAAAGGAAGGAGGTGCTCAAAGTGTCAAGAAGCCCTTTAGATTGTATACCTTGATCTCAAAATCTGAGAAGGTAATGTGAAGACAGACTCATTAGATAAGTCTGGTTTCACTTACCAGGCAGGGAGGTTGTATGGATTCTGCTCATCCCATTACCAGTGCTTACTTCCCCACTATTTGATGATAAGTCATACTAAGAACACACCTACAACCTAGAAAAAAATTGCCAAGAGAGACTCTTTCCCGAAATTATATCCGCACACTGCAGGTGTTGATTTCTCATTGATTCCCTCTCTTCTCTGATCAGTCCACTGTGACCTTTCTAGACCAAAAACCATTTGAATTCTTGCTTAAGTGAATGATGTATAAATAGTACAGGAAACTATTTTATCTTAGAACACTTCTCCCTTAGTATCTGTTCATGGCCATTCATTAATTGGATTCTCTGGACCATTTTGCTCTAACCTTTTACAGCCTGTCATGCAAATACATGAAATGTTGATACTCCAAGGATGATGTATTTGAAAACATGGAAGTACAGCCTATATTACTGTAGTGTGTTTGGTTTGAGAGAAAAATCTCTAGGTAAGAGCCTGCCAGAACTCTGGGCACAGAAGTCAGTCCTGATAATGAATTAACCAATGTCAGAATACTTATCTTTAACTATTTCAAACATTTAAATAATATAATTGTAGCTTTTGATATATTGACTTGTTTCCTCTATAAAGGTAGAGGATTTGACAGAAGATGCCTTCTATGAGTTCAAAATTGCTGCTGCAAATGTGGTTGGAATAGGTCATCCTTCAGATCCCAGTGAACATTTTAAGTGTAAAGCCTGGACTATGCCAGAACCTGGTAAGTCTATTAGTTTCTCATGGATTAATTTTATAATAAACTCCTTATACAATCCATGTAATGCTTTAATGAAGCTGTTTGATGTCTTTTCTTTCATATGTGCTGCACTACCAAAATCTCCCATTAAAAGTTGTTTCTGGATCTCCACTGATGTCAGCAGATGTTCTAAGAAGTGGATGATCTTTACTTAGTTTGCTAAATATTACCTTCATTTACTGTCTATGTCATGACAAAGAATCATCAGCCTTTATTGTATGTTTTTATTACCATCATCTTTTTGCTCTGGGCTATGAGCTTCATTTCACCCTCCCAATCAGGCTAACATACAGTCATCCTAGCACAATAATTGAAGTCTGTTATAACTATTTCTGGAGTTTCAGACTCTAAAACTGGGATTTTGATCATAAATAAGATTCAGTAGGGACCTGTTTCTTAGCCTAAAGGAAAGTAGCACAGCACAGCTGACAACTTATAGGTAAATTCTCACAGTCTCAATTACTGTGCCCCTGTTATCTATATGATTACTACAGACTGTACCCAGGTGTTACCTGACAGATTGTTATTAGTATTGTGTAAGAACAAACGTGTTAACAACTACACAGTAGGAATGATTCTGTGTGAAAATTTAAACTGATGTTTAGGTTGTCTGTAGTTCAGCAGTGCAGACATAGCTAATGACTGTCAATTACAATGCTAGCTCCTTAAAAATGTTGAAGAAGCACTGTGAATTTAAGACAGCCAGTAAGAAGGAAGTTAACTTGTAGCTACCCTGTAAATTTATGCCTGAATGTTACATTCCAAGGGAATTGATTTATGTGAGTAATAATTGAGTCCTGTAAATAACCTAAGAAAGGATTTTGAAGGCCAGTGTTCTAATTTTGTAATGTTCTCATTCACAGTAAGCAACAATTTTGTTGAAGCTGTTTCTGGTATCTGTTACTGATTTGCTTAAGCAAAGGGTGTCACAGTACAGCCCAAAAGTGGTTACAGTACACAGTACACCCCAAAATGAAAACAAGGGTACCTAGCACTTTTATATGTTTCTACCATATTTTCCTCCAAATGCAGTAAAAAACTGCTGTATTGTTAAACTGAATTCTATTTATGTCACTGAGTTTTGGAATGCTGTTAAGGATCCACCTGTTTAACTAATCAAGATGTCTGACACCTACACAGGTCTGCTTTATGCTTAAGCGGTCATGCAGTCTTTCTGTCAGTAAACCAAAACACATTATTTTTGCAAAACTGTTGAAAACTTCAGTGGTACCAAAAGGCATAATTCACTTAAGAAGGCTGGAAATGTTCATTTTTCCTTACTATGAAAAATGTAGCTCTTGCCTAGAACAAGAAATACTTCAGTGAGATAATGAATACCTGTATAACTGTTGGCAGCAACTTGTTTAATACATCCTTAAAGCCTTCTACCTATGAAAGAGGTCCAGGCTCTATAGGCAAAATCTGCTCCAAACTTTACCACACTTAAATTCAAAAGTTCTTCTAATATTCCTGAATCTTTCTTATTGTAATTTAATCCTGTTTAAACCTTGTCCTGTCTACATAGGATGTGAAGGATTGCTTCTTTCCTCTTCTCAATGTCTTTTCTTTGTTTTTAAAAACTTTTTCAGACTCCCAGCTTTCCTCTAAACAAGAAAACAACAGTCTGTGCAGTGTTTCCACATGGATCATTTATCTGCTATCTCTAAATAAATGTATTTTTTCTCTCTTTTGAACATTTTCTAAGTGGTTCATGTCTATCTTGAATGGCAGCACACAAACTGGAGATATTATTTCAAATAAAGATCTGTCAGTACTAAGCTGAGAAGTAGTAACTCCACACATTCTGCAATTATTTACCTCCTTTTAAATCCTTTCCTATTTGTCATTTAAAAAATCATTACATTATTATAGTAAGTTTTACTTCTTTTCAGTGCCAAGATTATTTTTTTGTAAAAGCATTTGTCAGAAAGTTCTCCATGGTTTCTAGCTAAATTCTCTGATTTCATAAACCTTGATTTCTGGGTTCAATGACATGGCAAAGCTGTCAATAAGAGAATGTTTAATCTCCTAATGTAAACTCCCACTCTGTTAATAACATTTTCTTACCATTCTGTAATATTTAGTATAAATGTATAATCAGAGGGACGATTATTTTCCTTAAAGAACAGATCCGTGATTTATACTCTCTGAAGTTTTTTGAAAACATGAGTGAAATTGCCCAGTGTGTAAAACAGATAAAATTATCCTTCATCCTTCATTTTAAATGATATATAAAGAAATTAAATAAAAGGCACTTTCAGAAAATGAAGAGAGTGAAATTCTCATTTTCATAATGAATAATCTGACCTTTCTGTTCCTCAGCTGATTACAATGTTCATATTATGAATATAACTGAATGGAGTATTGCATTCTTGCTTAAACAATAGAACAAACAACCAACCTTCCTGTACCCCCAAACTTGTTAAAATATTTCTCAAGTCTTCTCCAAGATAAATTTTTAAACAGTAGCTTAGCAACAGCAAAAATAAATACTTGATAATTAAGACTGTGAAAAAGAGACTGATCCTTTTCCCTGACTGACTGAAGACATCAATGACTAATGTGATGTGACTGCGAAGTACTCCCAGTGTCACCAAAATATTCTTCCACATTTTGATATAGAAGATAGGTTTCCTCTGAAAGGCCAAAAAAAAAAAAAAAAATTACAAGACTTCTAGTGTGAGTGATGGATTCTGTGCCCAGAGACAGTTATTATTTCATCGTTCTGCAGAACTCCAGTCCTAGGTACATCTGTGATCCTCTGTAAGTTAGAGTGATAGCTAATGAATTATTTTACATGACTTTTTTTTTAAAAAAGAAACATCTGTGATCTCAGACTCCTCAGAATAGAACATAATTCTTTACACATTCTCTTCTATTGTCTAGATTTCTAGTAGGTGCAGCTGCCACTAGAAATTTAATTATCTCATGATATATAGACATATAGGTAGGAATCTTAGAGCCCTAATAGAAGGCGTTAGCTTCCTGGGGAATTGCAGACTTTCCATGAGAAATCTAGTATTTAACCTCGTAAGATCTGCAACGTGCACGCATGTTACTTTTCTGAAATGTACTTATCTGCTATTGAGAGAAACTCTTGCTGTTATGTGCTGTTATCTCAGCCCTTAAACATTTCTCACAGGTTGACATTATGTAAGCTGGAATGGCAATCAGATTCACTTTCAAGGATTTCCTGCTTTTTGTTGTTTTACATGATGAGATAAATACAGTAGGAAAAAATAATATTTTGATTTAGGCCAGACTAACAACACTGGAAAATCCCTGTCTCAGGTTTCCTTAATGTAAATCTAAAGTGCAAGAAGAAAGTTTCCAGCTACATTATTTGTCTGAAAGTCAATATTTGTCAGAGATGTTGTCGCTTTGCTAGTAAATGGGTATGATTATGGCCTGATAGTCTACAGATGGAAATAAATACCAAGAGTGTAGTAAAAACTGAATACTATAAATTAAACTGAATGGAGCTGGAACACTTAAGTGAGGGTAAAGGAAAATATAGAAGTGAGAATATTCCTTGATAGCTGCAAGGGTAAGTACACTCATTTATTCCTAGAAAAAATTAGAATGTTTTTGGTGTACAGTTCTCTTAGCAGATATCCTATGTAAAAGTTATTCTTGGCTACCATTATCCACCTCATAATGAAGAATGCTCTTCTGCAAGAGAACTTGAAGCCTAATCCAAAGTCTACTGGTACCAGTGGGTTTTGAACCAAGCTGGAGGAAGTACACCAAGAAAAAAAAATCTTGATGATAAGTTTTGAACCTGAATCTAAGCTCAGTGCAGCAACTTTGATTTGGGGCTAGAGAACTAAATAACACACAAGAAAGATCCATTTCTTGGAAAATTTTGAACTGTGGGGATTGTCCATGTGAATAACTTTCCCTTATAATGGAACTATTGGGATCCAGATAAGAATGTATGCTGTGGAATATTAATGTCACTCACCACATAAAGCAGATATTGCTGTTTATTTACATATCATGAAGAACAAGTTTATATAAGAGGAGATATTTGGAAGAAATAACGGTCAAAACAAAATTAAAATTGTACATTTCCCTGTCCTCAGGGACAGTTTTTAAAACTTTATATTACACTGAAGTGAACTTCCATTTGTATTATGAAATATTTGAAATGTTTTAGGTCCTGCATATGATCTCACAGTTTGTGAAGTTAGAAATACATCACTGGTTCTTCTATGGAAAGCTCCTGTGTATGAAGGCAAAAGCCCCATTACTGGATACTTAGTGGACTATAAGGAAGTAGAGTCGGAGGACTGGATCACTGCTGATGAAAAACCTACTTCACACCGTTATTTTAAGGTAACATATAAATACTGTGTTAGTGTTAATTCAAAACTGAATTTTAAGAACATCTGATTGAGTGCAGCAAAGATATAGATTTGAACGAAGTCTTCTGCTAACCTCTTTGTATAGCTAAATGAAAGGGCTTAGACTGTTGTGTGTTTTGTTGGTTTTTTTTTTCTAAATTGACTTTGCTCTTCATCTTTTTCAAGGTTACTGATTTACATCAGGGTCATACCTATGTTTTCAAAGTTCGTGCAGTGAATGATGCTGGGGTTGGCAAGTCGTCTGAGATATCTGAACCAGTGTTCGTTGAGGCAAGCCCAGGTAATGAACTGTTTTACTTCCTCTGCATCTGAAATACCTGAAAATGGATTTAATCAATCTGACTAGATATTGTAGCACAAATAAGTGTTTCAAGAGTACAAAAGAGTTCAAAAAACTGAAAGAAAAACTTGATGTGGATTCAGAGGTACTGCCAAGCGTTGTTACTTTATTTACTGCAGGAAATATTTTGATAATCGATTATTATAGTTTTGTTTTATTTTCTCATAATCAGAGGTGCTGCTATTGTGAGTGAAAAGTATAACATGATTCATTTATTTAAGCTTCAAGACTGATAATAAAATTTATTTCAATTGTTTATATCTTTTCATATTGTTTCATTTCATAGCTTTGCTTATCAATAAGCATGTATTATTTTTAGTATTCTTTATTTGTTTAGAGTAAGAAAGTTGCTAGAATGTGATGGTGAATCAGAATATGTTACAAACATGCTTCAAAACATACAAGTAAACCAGTATTTATTAGTGGAAATGGATAGAATCTGCATAAGTATTTATAACTTCTGTATAGCAATGCTAATGAGAAATGCAGCTTTGACATTTGATTTGATTCTCATTTTGCAGGAACAAAAGAAATCTTTTCAGGTGTGGATGACGAAGGTAATATTTACCTGGGTTTTGAATGCAAAGAAGCTACAGATGCATCTCATTTTCTGTGGGGAAAATCATATGAGGAGATTGAGGATTCTGATAAATTTAGGATTGAGACAGAAGGAGACCAGTAAGTCATGCAATCTGTATCTAAGTCCTAGGAGTCTGTACTGTTAATAAAACTGAATGGTATGATAAAACCCACTAACTATATCCTTCATTATTGGTTATTTTAGTTCTAAGCTGTACTTCAAGAATCCAGATAAATCGGACTTGGGAACTTACTGTATCTCAGTAAGTGACACAGATGGTGTTTCATCTAGCTTTGTTCTGGATGAGGAAGGTAAGGTTCTTGCCATCTCAGGTCTGTCTTCATTTTGTCAATTAAAATTCTCAAAGAAATATATGTAGACAAACCTCCCATTCTTGCATAAAGGGCAAACAAAGGAAGACATCACAGCAGCTTCATGTTTTTGTTTTTCTTATTATCACAGGAATGAAAGTTAGTACGAGTTAAGGCAATATTTTCTTTTTAAAAATATACGGAATACATTCAAATAAAACTGCTTTATGTTGGGACGATAATGCTGTTTGCAAAGATCTGTTTAATTTTCACTAGGAAATCAGTTAAATGCCTGAAACTGTAGTTTCTTTTCCCAGTATTTTGTAAACCTCTTTGTCTAGTATATCATTTATGCAGAACTTTGACTTTCTAGCTTTTTACATCTTATAATAATTGGTTCTTTATTAGCTGCCTATCAAGGAACCTTATATAATATAAGAAATATAGACAGACCTTGAGGCTCTCTATATAATTTAATAAAAGTGAGGTGCATAGAATTAGAGAGAAGAATGTGAGAAAAATAATGTTTTTTTAACAAAATGCAAATATAATAGGTTCAGTTATTTTTTGTCATCAACTTATATTAATTTTGTTGTACTTCATTGTAGCTGTTTATTTCTTTGGAGTTGCAGTGAATTTGATTCAGTCTGACCTTGGTATGCCACATAGGGTTATGGAGGTAAAAGGCAGAGTACTTGCCTTTTCTTTCACAAAAATAATTTTGGAGCTTTTCCAGTCCGCAGTCTGCAATTGTTCAGTTCCTAAATTAAGCATGATTATCCCTCCAGATACCTTCTTTTTAAGACGCTTAATGAGAAGCAATGAGACTGAGGTAAGAGTCTGATTATAGTCAGGATTTCTGTATCTGTGCAATCCACATCAGTAGGTGGCAAAGTAGGTGTCAAGAAGAGGTTTTTGTGCAGGAACAAAAACAAACAAAGAAACAAAATTATTCTCCAGGACATGATCATTTATGTAGGTTCATTACCATTATCCTCTTCTATGGAAGGTAAATTTGCAGTTTTGACATTTTTGTTCCAATTTATGGCTGGAAAAGGCAGGCCTGCATTTGATAATGGTTACTTCCCTTTGGTTTAGTTTTCAAACATATTTCTGAAATCTTTTTATAAGTCTTTGTACCTTAAGTCCTATCTTCTAAGGTTTTTCCATACAAGATAAAGTGATTCCCAATACACATTTAGCTTAGGTCTTCCCTTGACATATCTGTCACTCAAAATTGTATCTGCATATACACTGGATTCCTGCACAAGTGTCTGTTTTTGTATCTCAGCACCAAAAAACATTATTTCACTGGCACTTCCACAAATGCAGCAAATTCTCCTGTAATTTAGCTAAATATGTCATAAATCTTTCCTAATTTATGCTAGTATTTACATTGTCAGTAATACTGGAATTGGCAGTGATGTTCATATTCCAAATCTTTATTAGTAATGAATATGAAAAATAGGGTCAGTCTGAAAACCTAATAATGTAATTTCTAGACATATAGCCTTCATGAGAATTTAGTGCATTTAATAGAACTTCACCTTTTTCAGACTAAGATATGCTCAGTGTTGTTTCATTCCATATTAAGCAAGATTTTCAGGTTTTTTTGCCAGAAAGAATATCAGTAGATAAAGAAGCCTTATGAACTGTTTGAGCTGCTGTCTCCCATCCTTCATTTAAAATTAAGAGCATGCATGAAATCACAGAAACAAAGAATGTCTTAGGTTGGAAGGGACGTTGAAGATCATCCAGTTCCAGCCACTCTGCTTTGGACATGGTTGCCACCCACTTGATCAGGCTGCACAGTGTCCCATCCAACTGGGCCTTGAACACCTCCAGTGATGGGGTATAGGAAATAGGAAATATGAACTCATAACAAATCCATGCATCAGAATTTTAAGTTTCTTTAATCTTACTTTTAGGGCATAATTTTCTAAAGAAAATTGGGTATTTCACATGTAAAACTTGAGATTATTTGCTGATGCTCATGTACACCTAGTTTGACAACTGTATTCTGACTGTATTTTTCTGAATAAATTAAAATGTATTTTTTCTAAATTTCAGAGTTTGAACGTTTGATGGCAATAAGCAATGAAATAAAGAATCCAAGTAAGTTGAAAACCTGAATCTATTTTGCTTCAAAAATAAATATAATTTCATACTAGTGTCTGGAATTCTCAGAAGGTTCTTCCTGATACGATGTCAGCTTAACTGATGAACTAGATAACAGACTATAAGTTATTTCTAGCCTATTCCTTAAATAAATTACAAAATATAAATTGTAAACTCTGTTTTCTCATTGAGAAAGTAATTTAAAGATGAGTCAAAGAGTGCATTAGATGCTTTTTCACTGCACAAAATCAATTCTATATTCAACATTCCATAAGTAATGGGAAGATATTTATGTTTTACTATGATAGTCCTTTTTCTTAAAAGAATTCATGCACTGTTGACTTTTGATTGCTTTTATTTTTAATTTTTTTATTATTCTTTTGTTTCCTACAGCAATACCTCTGAAATCAGAATTAGCTTATGAGGTTCTTGAGAAAGGAGAAGTTCGTTTCTGGATTCAAGCTGAAAGCTTATCACCGAATTCTACCTATAGATTTGTTATCAATGATAAAGAAGTTGAAAATGGTGATGTAAGTGCATATTGTGTACTTTATATTTTTGAATCTGCTTAATGTAACTTTATACATTATTAATACATTTTTACTAATAGTTTAAAACCAATTTATTAATATTTGAAAAAAAAATAGAGGATAATGTAACTCTCAGAAATCCATGCTCATTTTTTGGAGCTAGGTGAGCAACAGGAAAAGAGAATGAGAAGTTAGGTCCTTAATTAAATGCATCTGATTAAAACTAGTGCACAATTATTTTAGGAAATTTGCTAAAGACAAAAGCTGCTTCAAAGTACATCTTTTGACTGAAAACCATCAAGAAATACAATTCCCTGAGACCCTCTAAAGCCAACACTGGCAGTTTTATGTACAATGTGGGAGGCATTTGACCATGCAAGAATAGTCATGGACATAAAAGCTTTATATGGTATTGCTTTCATTTTCTTTAATTATTATTATTATTATCTTTAATTTTGGCCTAGACATTAAATTATTGATGACTGGCTATGTGGAGATGAAAGAGCAGACCACAAGCTTGTTAGCTCTAGAAAGACCTTTCATGCTAAGGGACACTAAAAAGATTGGGCGTTGAAGGAAGCAAGGTCATGTCCTTGTGGGCCTGCAATATGGTTCATTTACTTGCCATAAAGTTCAACACTGGAAATGTCTTTTCCTGTGAGGAATATATGTACAGGGAAGCTGATTGAAAGGTTTGGTTTATTCTTGAGCTTGCAAAGCCTTTTTTTGGCCAGAGGAGCTTGTTAGCATTTTTATACCATACAAAAACAAGAAGGATTTCCTTTAATGACGATATGTGGAAGACAAAGTCTTTCTAAGCAAAATACCTCCTTATTTCTTACTTTAAGAAATAATAAACTCTAGCACTGAAAACCTGAATTTAGTGATGAGAATGCATTGAAATGGCAATATTCTCTCTTGGCAGTCTCAGTGGAACAGAATAAGCTATTTTTAGATCACATATGTTTTGAAAGTGTTGACATCAGAAGGAGAGTCTTGAAATGGAGCTGCATTATTTCACCTTTTTAATTAGTAACCCATAGGTGACATTTACTTTCGGAGATTGATGATATTTTTGTGGAAAGTCACATAAAAGCCTGGTATTTATGGTGCCCATAAAATCATTGAACTTCATCTTGCAGCATAATGGCAATAGTTAGAAGCCTAATTACACTTTAAAACCTGCCTGGAGACTGGACTAAAGTCACTGAACATGTTCAATAGACCGTTGTGCTGGTGAATTGTAGTCTGATTCTTGACACTGAATAAAATGATAATTTTTTCCTTCTAGGTTCTACCCAGTGAACAGTTTCTGTAAGATTTTGAAATAATATGAAAATGGAACAAATAAGGTCCCACTTCATCTAATCTTTTAAAATCTTTTTCTTTACCCAAAGTGAGAAATTCCAAAGTTTTTGGAGATGTGATAAAGGATCAGACTATAACATTCACTTTGCTTGTTTTTTTCTGCTTCTAGAAATTTTTTATTTAACATTCTCCCTGGAAACTCATTAAACGAATGCAAGTGTTGTCCTTGACTTCTGCGGGCAAGAGAGTACAAGGGAGAATTTGAATTTGCATTTCTTCATATGTTTCTGCTGTTATTAACTCTCTTTTTTCAGCTCTCTCTACTGGACCATCTTGTTCAGTTTTAGACATCAATACTTATATAAGTAATTTTTCTACTTAATTTCCTTATTGAGTAAAAGTCTTCTATTTTCATATGATATCTTTCTACTATATACTGGAAAATGCATGTCCAAATTATAACAGCCTTTCCCCCTGTTATTTTAGCCAAATGATATACCTCAGTCTCTTCCCTCTACGGCATTTATTTGATCATTAGTTATCCAAATTGATCTGTTGGCTACTGCTTTATTTAATTCCATCATTTTCTTCTTTTTCTTCATTCCTCAGTCACCTAACAAAGATTTAAACTAGATTAGTCTAATTGTATTTCCATCAATGATAGTACATTTTTAGAGAATGTTTCCCAGCACCATCCTGCTAAATATTTTATCATGCACACAGTCTTGGCTCTTATTTTTGGTTATACTACAGCATAATTGTTTTGGAACTATCCATTTTGCACTGAGTCCTATATAAGAGAAATAAATCTCTGAAGTTTACACATTCTCTTCTTTTCTAATTGATTATCATCTCTTCCTAATGCTGTTCAGATTTTCAGGAGCTCATAGTTACCTTATGAACGGTGCTCAGTTCTTTTCATTACCAAACCTCAGTGTTCCTTATTGTGACCTTTAGAAGAAGGCAGGCATCACCACTGTTCAGTTAAAAACAAGGCCAAGATCATCTGGTCCTACTTTCTTCATCTATTTTAAGATTATTTTGTTATTTCATGATCACATAATGTGTTCTTTTCCTGATCTTTCAGTTTTAAGAATAAGGGGAGTGAAAAGACTTCACTAGTGGATTTATGTCACATTTTTACTGTCCATATATTTTTTTCTATTATATTCATAGAATCGTAGAATGGCCCGTGTTGAAAAGGACCTCAAAAACTACCTAGTTTCAACCCCCCTGCCATGGGTAGGGTTGCCAACCACTAGAGCAGGTTGCTCAGAGCCACATCCAGTCTTGCCCTGAATGCCTCCATGGATGGGGCATTCACAATCTCTCTGGGCAACCTGTTCAAATGCATTGCCACCCTCTGAGTAACAAACTTCTACCTAACATCCAACCTAAATCTCCCCTGCCTTAGTTTAAAACCATTCCCTCTTGTCCTATCACTATCAACCCATGTAAATTGTCATTCCCCCTCCTATTTATACACTCTTTTCAAATACTGAAAGTCCACAATGAGGTCTCCCCAAAGCCTTCTCTTCTCTAATCTAAACAATCCCAGTTCCTTTAACCTTTCCTCATAGGAGAGGTGCTCCAGCCCTCTGATCATTTTAGTGGCTCTCCTCTGGACCTGTTCTGCATCTTTCTTGTGCTGGGGGCCCCAGGCCTGGCCACAGTACTCCAGATGGGGGCCTCACAAGAGCTGAGTAGAGGGGGACAGTCTCCTCCCTCTCCCTGCTGGCCACCCTTTTTTTAATGCAGCCCAGGATACAGTTTGCCTTCTGGGCTGCAAGCACACACTGCTGGCTTATTTCCAGCTTCTCATCCACCAGGACCCCCAGGTCCTTCTCTGCGGAGTTGCTCTCCAGAAGTTCTTCCCCCAGTCTGTAGAAGTGATTGCCCCAGTCCAAGTGCAACACCTTGCACGTGGCCTTGTTGAACCTCATCAGGTTCATATGAGCCCACAACTCAAGCCTGACCAAATCCCTCTGTATGGCTTCCCTTCCCTCCCGTGTAACAACTGCACCGCTCAGTTTGGTGTGGTCTGCAGACTTCATGAGGATACACTCAATTCCATCATCCATGTCATTGATAAAGATGTTGAAGAGCACTAGTCCCAAGACTGACCCTTGGGGGACACAATTTGTGACCGTTCTCCACCCATAGACTTAGAACTGTTGATTACAATGCTTTGGCTGTGACCAGCCAACCAGATCTAACTCCATTCAACTTTCCATCTTTCAAATCCAAACTTCTCCAATTTAGAGAGAAGGATGTGGTGAGGGACCATGTCAAAGGCTCTGCAGATATGTAGGAAGACAACATCTGTTACCCTTCCCCTGTCCACCAGTGCACAAAAAATTGACCAATGGCTTTCTATTTTCTTTCATTTACTGCATTTACAATATTTGTTTTGTTTTCATTTCAGTCTTCTTCTATGTACTTTTGATTCATCCTTTTTTGGGTGCTCTGTAGTACTGTATCATTTCTATATACACTATTTAATACTTTTTTTTTTCATTTTTTTTAATTATAAACTTGACAGCATTTTACAGATTGAAATTGATATAATTTGTTTTTGTAGTACTGATATGTTTGAAATTACCAGTAATAAATGCTAGCCATCTTACTACGTCTCAGCTATTCTTTGATATGTACCTCAGGTAGCTGTAAATGTGGTGGATTTGCTCACCTTTACAGCTGTCCTTCAGATGACTGCTTTTACAGGTTGTCCCCAGCTGGAAATTTTGTGTACCAAACAAAACAGTGAGCGGGCATACTTTGCATTAAGTCCTACATCTGCGCAGGTGCTGGCCAGGAGGCTTCTCTTAAAGCTGGAGACATATCTGTGGAGTCATTCTTTCTATCTTTAGATCAGTATTTAAAGTTTCTACTACTTGAAGAATTGGTCCCAGATAGTTTAACAAGTGGTATTTTTGTTGAATTTTGTTTTCTTCCTTCTTTCTTCTCATTTCTGGAACTTTACTTGTGCCTTTAACAATTTCTGATTTTGGATTCCAAGAAGGTTAATCAAAATATTCCACTAATAAGGCCTCTTGTCTTCATATGGCAGTTACAGGGTGTACAGTAATATACTGCACAGAACTCCTCCTCATCTGCGATACTATTCTGTCCCCTCATGAATGGAAGAGTTAGTGTGTAGTATCCTTGATCACATTTGTCACCCCAAAATATTCACCAAATAAATTCTGTGAATTATTTTTGCTTTGCTTTTGGAATTTTGTAGTTGATATTCAAACAGTATAACTGCACAGTTCTCATATTTATTACTCACTGAGTGAAAGAGGATATTACTTAGGAAATCATGTTTGTATATAAAATAGTACCTGTACATTGAATAAATGTTATTAAATTATTGTCCAATATTTGCATGTAATTTTCTGTTTTCTTGAAGATTCCTGCTAAGAAGTTATCTTTCTAGAATGTTTAATAGAAAGCACCCATTAAAAGGATATTAACAGTGAAATAAATTTAATCATTTAAAATTCAAGTTGTCATTTGGTATAGTCAGTATTCTCCAAGGACTGTTGTGGGTAGCTAGATGTTTTGACAGAATTATAATTCTCCTTTGCTGGACCTTGCTGGCCTTTTTAGTTCCTGTCAGTTCAGTTGGCTCTGAGCAGGAAGGCCACAAGTTACTCTTCTACCTCATGGTCTTAGTCTTTGAGGATCTTTGGAAAGAATTCGTAGCATAAGATGAGCAAATTATTTTACCCGTCCTAAATATACATTTTTAAGTGAGAAAGATACAGTATCAAGCTGCCATATATATATCTCAGAAAGAATTTTATTTTAATAGCTATAATGGCTTGAATTTATTCTGAAGATTTATTTACAAGCTGAATATTTTGATTTCCACAATATTCCAGCTGCCTGTGGAATAGTGCTCCAGACTAGCAAAACACTTTGCTGAACTGGAAGCTATAATGCAGCTGACTGTAAAGGCTTATCTCCAAACATTCATAGTGCAATAAATTAGTATTTTTAATTGTAGAACATCCATATTATTGTAATATGAGGGTCTCAAATACAACAGCACACAGAGGTTTCTACCACCATTGGGTCCTTGTTGTACAACAGTGAACTCAATCACAGTCCTGTTCTCATGGTTCACAATTAAAAGAACACAAAAATAATTGTGTAAGTGGAGTTACAAAACATGTTAAGTTTGGTAGAGAATCATAAGTATTTGACAATATTAACAATATAGTAAAGTTATCATTTGTTTATTTCAGAGGCATAAGATAAGTTGTGACCATTCAAATGGCATTATAGAAATGGTGATGGACAAATTTACGATTGACAATGAAGGTACCTACACTGTACAGATTCAAGATGGAAAGGCCAAAAATCAATCTTCATTAGTTCTCATTGGAGATGGTAGGTTCAATGAAAAATTGAAATTTTGACTTATGTGAAGAAATAAACTTCAGCTGTTCCTTGAGTACCTTTATTGTTTAACTGATTATTTATTCACTTCTTTCAAAATTCAGCATTTAAGACGATATTGGCTGAGTCTGAGCTCCAACGAAAGGAATTCCTCAGGAAGCAAGGTAAGAGAGTAGATAGGTGACTTCAGGCCCATTTTGCAGCTAATGATGCATTCCTGGTGAATAATAGGTGCTTCTAGTTTCCATACAACTTCATTAGAAGATCAATATACTGCATAGTTGAAGAGGATATTGAACCCTTGCTGTATGTGAATCTTATTTTCCAACATTGTCATTTAAAATTTGCAAATTGTGACATCAATTAATAGAAATATTAATTAGAGAAAAAGTGGAAATCCTTATAAGAGGTTATATTTTCTGAATATTCATGAGAAAAATGATTAATCTCTGAAACAACAAAACACTTCAGCAGGTTTCGTTTTAAGCAGAGAATTTGTCCCTTCATTATAGTTGACAGGAGAGCTAACAATTCTTCACTCTGTGTATTTGTTATATAGTTGCTAGATGGTTAAAGTTTGTTATGTACTCGTTATAAACTTCTTTTTGCAGCTAAAAGTAAGAATTACTACTAGATATCTAATTAAGAATTCTATCACTGTGAAATACTGAAAGAACTGAGTTTAAGCTTTAGTTTGTAGTTTTTACTTGGCAAGAAGATGACTTTCAGGACGAATATAATGACAATAATTACAGAACGTTTATTCTAAATAGCTTAGGTAAAGATCTCTGAGTAAGTACTGTAATTGTTATACTCTATTAAGAAAATAAAAACAAAAAATAAAGAAAGATTTATACTGTTAACTGCACAAACTCACAAGAGTTTCAGTTCTCAGTGATCTAAGCGAAAGGCTAGAACTTTGCCATCTCTCTGATCTGAGTATTGCAATTACAGGCTCACATTCTACAGACAGGAAAACATATTCATAAATTTACTGATGTGAGTCACCATGATAATTTCAAAAGGACTAAACACATCCAAAAAATTTGGATTTAGAACTTCAGTGGGAAACAGGGATATTTTCCACCCTGCTTGTAATGTTTGATATATTTTTAAACTTCAAATAATTTGGACAAAAATTGTCTGGCATGGGATTTTGACTTCAAACATTTAATTGGTTGAGTGTCTGAATGCATTCATCCATTATCAAGTCCCATCTGCATTCAGTACAGCATCTTAATTGCAACTGTTTTGTTTGTTTCCCATGATTACTTGGAAACTGGGCATGAACTTATTTAGTGAACTTGTTTTTGTCACTCACTTTTTTACATGTTCAAATGCTACATGGCTTACCCAAAAACAGACATTTGCCTCAGGTTTCTATACTGTATATACTGTGAATACTTACTGCAGGATTTATTTTTTTTCTTCATGGGTAATTCAGGAGTGCCCTCTGATCATTCTCGTAGATGGATGTTGGAATGTAATTATCTTTTTATTTTTGTTTCTTTTGCTAGAACTGTCAGATAACCTTTCCTTCCTTCTACAGCATATGCTTTAAGTCTGTTCTGTTCCATAGGTCCCCACTTCTCAGAGTTTTTGTATTGGGAAGTTACAGAAGAATGTGAAGTTCTGCTTGCTTGTAAGGTGAGGAAATACACATGAAATAATTTTTAGAATGTGTTGCTTAATAGTTGAGGAAAATGTGATGAAATCTTTGAAATGTGTGAATGTGATGATATCTTTGAAAATAAATCTTTTTAGACAGATTTTAAACTAAACTTTCTGACGTTTTCAGCATAAAGCTAGTCAAAATCTACCCTCTTCCTGTTGGCATTCTGGGCGGCAGGCATACACTGCTGGCTCATTTTGAGTCTTTCACCAACTGACATCTCCAAATCTTTCTCTTCGGGACTACTCTCAAACCATTCTGTACCCAGCCTTTATTTGTGCATGGATAATCTAATCTTTTGTAATAACTGTTAGCCATAAAATTATTTATGTGCAAAAACCAGCCCTAACAGATCCTCCTTCCTTCCTCAAAAAGCAGTCTCAGTTCAAACTCTTTCCTCACTGTTTTCTTATTTGGAGTTTCCTTTACTAATATATACATTTAAAATGTAATTAAATGTAGCCAAACATGTAACGAAAGTTGTAGAATTAGAGTTATAAAACAGGATTTTTATTATGTTTGTCTAATGACATTTGATTCTTTTGAAAGCTAATGTGCACAGAATTCAGAGTAACTTCTGCTATTAAGGTCTTATATGCCATTCTAAACTGATGTATTTTCACTTTTGTTGCTCTTTTCTGGAAAGACTAATTAGAGGCCTCAATTAAGGCCTCAAACTAAGTTAATTGAATTCAGTAAGCCTCAAACTGTTTTTCAGTGACTTTTCCTGTAGCACAGACTCTATTGTATTCGTTTTCTCTATTTCTGTTGAATAAATTTTTGACTTTTAATTAGACCAACTTGAATCACTCATTATGAGTAATTTAGATGCATCTTTTTATTTTTTCTCTAATTAGGAGGCCTTTAACCTCAACTTATTCCCAGCAGAACTGACCTGGGTGGTGAAGCTGCCACTCGGTGAGCCCCCATTTTACCACCAAGGCTCATTAGCTGATGTGGTACCTTTTCTGGTACTGAGATGCATAGCTGCAGCACTTTATAATCTCAACATGCATTTGCCTCAAGCATGAACTCTGCTTATCCTTTTTTTCACATGGGGAATTGTATTGCTGAACGAGTTATACTACTCGTTAACTCTCTACAAATTAATCTGAAATTATCCTTCTTTTCTTCGGCGACAGAGCCTGTTTATACCACCGTGAAAGGCAGATATGCATTTCACTGCTGTATCTTTTGTTCATAAGGTCAGAAAATTTTGTGTAGGATGTGGTCTTTCTGCAAACTCATCATTTTAACTATGCTGTTGACCTTATAATGTTTATTACTGTTAGTGTGTGACTGGACATTAGGTTCAGGCCATTGTTGATTGTGTCTCTTCAACCAATATTTATACACAGGAAGAAGTTGACAGCTAGGTCTGTATTTGTCTCACTAACTTCAGGCACCAGCCATTTAAATTAGAAGAAGTGCTGCTGCCTCGACCTATATCTGCTGTAATAAAATGTCCAAGGAATAATCTCTGCCTCCCCAGACCATATGTTTCAGGGTGGCTTATGTTCACATGTCCCAGTTGGCTCCCTGTCTAGAAGATTGGGCACGCACAGGCTGCTTAGCACAGGTTTCTTCTAGACTCTGTCTTGTGCCTGTGTACAAAAATAGTTTTCATGGGTGTTTTCAGTTCTTGAAAGAGCCTGGGATAATGTGAAGGAGGTGCTGTGATCTGCAGTAGAGGGCTTTTGGCCAGGATTTTATCAAAGGCCGTGGAATGAAATGGGGACTTTGGGAACTAATGCTTGGTTAGAGCAGAGGGCTGATGGTACAATCCAGGTTCTTAACAGTTTTATATAGTAACACATCTAAAGTAATATACCACTCCCTTTCCATGAGATTGGACCTGATTAAATTTTTATTTACTTCAACTTTATTTTTAATGATCTTATTATTTTTATTGTAGACTCTGAATGGGAGAGGGGTATTTTTGTCCATCTGAATGACAATTTGATGGTGTTTTCTCCTTATAGCATGCTTATTTTTCTATACATGCCAGCCTCTGCTATGATTTTTCTTCAAGAAATTCTAAATTTCAGAATGTTTGGAAGCTACCTACTCTTGCATATCTTTGATTCTTTATACTATATCTGTTAAAAGCAAGATTTGTGGTGTGTGACTTAACAGTAAAAAAGGTAATTTTTTGTAGTAAAAGTCAACATCAAATAGCTTCTGTGCTGCAAACTGCTTGTGTCTGAATCCAAGTGTATTTACTGTCAGATTGAGTACTAACAGTCTTTGATGAAAAACTGTTTAAAAGTGCTAAAGGTTTGTTCCTTCAGGCTTTGTTCAAATAAAATTGCCACTCATGTCATATGGCTACAGGAACAGCCACCTTGTAATTTCTGGTAAATGTAAAACACTTCTCATTTTTTCAGGAAGACATTGCTTTGGGCCAAATTGTGATCCCATATACTGTTAGAGACAAATAGCAACCACACTAATTTTTATACAGCAGTATATGTGATTATTATGAGCAGATTTTAAAGAGCTACCCAAAAATAGGAGAGAGCAAAAAAAATAAATCCTCATATTTATCTGGTCATACCTGTAGAGAACTTTTGTAGAGCTGTTTCCTCTAATGTAAAAGGTTTAGACATTGGTGCATGTATTTTCCTCCAAGCAAGCCAATTGATATATATTATAGAACTGAATTAACTTCTAGGCTGCCCAATATCCATTTATGTAATTATTTTTCAAGAAGATTTTTTTAAAAGACTGCCTGGGGGCTAAGAAATATCTTGCCAGCTATCTCCTTCTACCAAAGCTGGGGTGCAGAATAAAAACCCCATGATTCAGGTGGAAACTATTAGAGACCTACTACTCAATTTGGACTACCAGAAGCCCATGGGGCCAGATGGGATCCACCTGAGAGTGCTGAAGGAGCTGGTGGGGGTGATAGCTGAGGCACTTTCTATCATCTATCAGCATTCCAAGCAAAGAAGTCCCAGAGGATTGGAGGCTTGTCAGCGTGACTCCCATCTACATGAAGGGTCATAAAGAGGATCCAGGGAACTACAGGTCTATCAGCCTGACATCAGTGCCAGAAAAGGTTAAGGCAGGTCCTACTTGACCAACCAGATCTTATTCTACGATCTAGTGACTTGTCTGGTGGATGAGGGAAAGGCTGTTGAGGTAGCCTGCTGAGACTTCAGCCAAGCCTTTGACACTGCCTCCCATAGTATTCTCCTGCAGAATACCTTTACTCCTTCAGTACCTTTACTGATGATCTGGATGAGGGGGTTGAGTGCACCTTCAGCAAGTTTGACACCTAGTTGGGAGGAAGTGTGCTTGAGGATCAAGGATCTGCTTGGGGGTAGGAAGGCTCTACAGGGGGATCTGGACAGTCTGAATTGATGGGCTGAGGCCAATGGGATGAAGTTCAACAGGACCAAGTGCCAGGTCCTGCTCTTTGGCCACAACAACCCCAGGCAATGCTACAGGCTTGGGGCAGTGTGGCTGGAAGACTGTGTAGAGGAAACAGACCTGGGTGTGTTGGTAGACACTTGGCTGAACATGAGCTAGAAATGGTGTCCAAGAAAGCCAAGCACATCCTGGCTTGTGTCAGAAATAGTGCTGCCAGCAGGAGCAGGGATGTGATGGTCTCTCTGTACTCAGCACTGGAGAGGAAGCGTGTTTTAAATTTTGAGCTCCTCACTACGAGAAAGACATTGAGGCCCTGGAGTGTGTTCAGAGAAAGGCAGTGAAGATGGTGAGGAGACTGGAGCACAAGTCTTATGAGGAATGGCTGAGGGAGCTGGAATTGTTCAGTCTAGAGAAGATGAGACTCAGGGGCGACCTTATTGCTCTCTATAACTACCTTAAGGGAGGTTATTGTGATGTAGAGGATGGCCTCTTCTCCCCTCTAACTAGTAATAGGACTGGAGGAAATGGTCTCAGGTTGTGTCAGGGGAGATTAAGGCTGGATGGTAGGAAATACTTCCTCTCCAAGAAAGTGGTCAGGCACTGGATGCCCAGGGACGTGGTGGAGTCACTGTCCCTGGAAGTGTTCAAGAAACATTAAGATTTTTTACTTAGGGATATGATTTAATGGGGAATATTGGTGATAGGTAGACTGAATGATCTTAGAAGTTTTTCCAACCTTGGTGATTCTATGATTCTGTGACTGAGGATTCAGGCTAAGCACACAAATACCATTGCATTTCTGTGATTTTTGGAATGAAATGGGGATAAACCCTAGTACTTCTGAAAATGAGAAAAGTAAAATGTATTGCCAAGATTTCTAAACACAGCTAAGCTTTTGGCTTCTTTGAATTCATATTTCTTAGCCATCCATCCAGCAATATTTTAAATGTTGCTAATGCACAATTTGTATTTCAAAATTATAACAGTACATGAGGTATAGATGTACACTATTTGTGCATTGCTCAGATCTGTTGCTACTATAACAGCAACATTTCGGCTTTCAAGAACCTTTTCCGCTTTTACACACTTTTTAAATTCCTTTGTATCAAGAGACAATCCTAATTTGTAGCATTCCTCAAGTCTTTGTGTTCCCCATAGGACACGTAGTGGAAAAAAGGATTTCTAGTGCAGCTTTCAATTTTGAAGTCTCAAATGCTTACAGAATAGTAATTTCAGTGGCTCTTTGCATTGTTGCCCTAAAAGGCATTGCTTAGGTAGCCAGGATAAACATACAAATTAGCTGAATATTCTCCAAAATAGGGTCTAGATTTTGTGTTACAGGTCTCTGGAGGCATGTGGCAAACACAGAAGGACAGAGGAAATTTCAGCAGCTCTAATTTCAAATACACTTTTTACAGATAGCTCTAGACAAACTGGAACCAGATAACAAGTGTGCAAATCTCTTTAAGGAAAGAGACTGACAGAATTG
The DNA here is from genome assembly GCA_036925125.1 of Oreortyx pictus. NCBI lineage: Eukaryota > Metazoa > Chordata > Aves > Galliformes > Odontophoridae > Oreortyx > Oreortyx pictus. The sequence goes on along the minus strand of JAUPFR010000002.1, from coordinate 87,149,397 downwards.
TCTTTCAGGATTTGACAGAGCTCTGAAGCTCTAAGCTGCCTACTTCTGACCAGTTCTGTGCTGCAAATAAATGCTGTAGTAATAACATTTTGCTGAATAGGACTTTTCTTTTTTTCTTCTTCTTTTTTTTCTTAACTTTAGTTGACATGTGTTATAAAAAATAGGCTTCTTATGCTGCAAGTATTTTTGTGACCATGTATAGACTGCTATCTTTCATCAGGATATAACCATGATTATGTGCCTTTTTCTGTTGTGCAGATTGCAAACACAAAGAAGGAGACTGTTTTCAAGTGGTATAGGAATGGTTCTGGGATTGATGTTGATGAGGTGCCTGATCTGCAGAGGGGAGAATGTCACCTCACTATTCCCAAGGTACAGTATCACCTACTGATTAGAAATGACAGCTTCTGCTTGATGTGCTGTAGATCTGACAGATCCAGCTATCATGATTTCTATGAACAATTTTAAGAAAAGATGTATTTTCTACCCTTCAATTAGCTAGTGAGTACATACTGCTAGTAATAGAGTATATATTTTTGTTATAAATTCAGGTGTGACTTGCTTAAGTTGCTTCAGAATCCTTAGGTGAACTTCCCCCCCCCCTCCATTTTTTTTTTTTTTCTTATTGTTCCTTAATTTTTCAGATTGTTCCAGCACCTTGTATTTCACAGTTGTCTTAGTTTTATTCCCTAAGGTATATGGCTTCTTAACATTTATCTTGTAAGAAAAATAACCTAATTTGTAACTGAAGCTTTATCTTGAATAGCTGCTTTCTCAACTGCTGAACCACAGCCCACCCCCCCTCCAGATCAAATCTTTGCTCTTTCAGCATAATGTGCATTTAGTTAATTTTTTTTTCTTCAATTTGTTCTAGTCCTCATGTTTTTAAAATGGATTCCCTTCATTTCACTTTCAATATGATACTAGCTTTCCAGCTTTTCCAGAATAGTCTTTTTGGTGGGAGGGTGGTTTCAGCTTGTCTTGAATTGCTGTCTTTACTTTTATCTTTTAGCTACATAACACTTTTCCTATTATTATTTGCTTGAGGGCTTGTCTAAATCTAAGATTCAATTAACCAGCCTCCAACCTGAATACAAGTATTTTTATATTTTCCTTTAGATTTTCAAACAAATTAAAATAAAAATACTCCAGCAAAAACTACTGCATTAAAAGCAGTATCACTGTGTTAGTTTTTGGAATGTAAGTTCTCTAAGGCTAATGAATGCACTATTGTAGCATAAGTGTAATTTGACTATAGCTGCTGATTGAAGAAATTCACTTAGTTGATGCCTGGACAGTTAAAGGGTATAGATCCATTGTCTTGCCCTGTGTATAATGACTTCTAAAATAAAATAAAAGAGTTTCAGGTGATGAAAAATTGCATTTCTAAAATTTATGTGGTTTGCAGTTACCCTCTATTACATCTTACTCAACTACTTCTAATTTCTGCTGGTAAAGTTGAATCCTGTTTGTCTCTATGGAACAAGAGTTAGAAGAAAACCCACATTTCTTAAGGCTTTTGAACGGAACTTGAATTACATTTCAGACTTAAGGACTAGGTGTAGCTGCATAAAAAACCAAACATGTATAAGCCATTTATACTTTCCCATCTTTGGCAAGATTATTTAACTAGAATGCAGTACAGTGTCTGTTAGATTTAGGGGAGCATGCAGAGTTTAAGCAAATAAAGTCATATCAAATTGGCCAGTAAACATCCTGTGTTTTTCTTGTAGTTGTCTCGCAAAGATGAAGGAGTTTATAAGGCAACACTATCAGATGATAGAGGTCATGATGTCTCTACTCTTGAATTATCAGGAAAAGGTAATATTCAGTTTACTGTATCAAAGTAATGATCTCTACATTGTCTCATGAGGTATTCAAAAGCTATATTTGCAAGTGATAAGCTAGCAAGCATATTTGGAGTTCTTCATATTTCAGTGCCTTTCTTATGATTTTGAGGCCTGAACTGCAGATGACAAGTTCAGAAGGGGTGACACTGTGCTTTATTTTGAATACTTTCTAGCACCCTCACAGGCAAGAAGTGAAGTAAGTTTTAATCAAACAGACACTGCCTTTTATGTAGGATCTTTTGTAAAGAGTTCTTTCTCTCTGTCAAGTTCAGTAAGTTTTAATGTCTACAAAAGACCTTACAGCATCAAGCCTTTCAAAGTGCCAAATATATTGAGGTGGGAGTCTCAGTGGGGACTGTTATTCTGACTGTAAAATTTTAAAGCTGTAATTCAGAAACTGTGGAAAAAAACAGACTGAGTTGTAGAGAAATACATACGCTCACACTCTAAATTAATTTGCCATTTGACAGAATAGGATTTTCAAGTACAGGTTATGCTGACCACTGGAATGAACAGAAGAGACTATGGTTCTACATCTTATGGTCAGGGGTCCTTCCCAGGCAAGAAAGAACCGCCGCTATAAAAAAAATGCTTCAGTCTTCTGTTACTTTGCATACGGTTCTCCCCTTCCAGTATCCCATCAATCCTGTGATTTTTTCAAAAGTTTGGTATCATACCTGGTTTGCTCTATTTACTGTCAAGAAGTATATATTTGCCAAGTGCTCTGCTACTGGGAGCAGATGGGAACAGCTTTCTCCAAAAATGTGGTAATTTTTCCCCTTTCACTCTCCCTTGAATGTGAACTGTCAAATTAATGAACTTTTATTGTTTCTGGCATGAAGGATACAATGCCAACTATCTGACAGCACGTGGCAGATGCCGCATACAGTGGGTACATTCATTGACACAGCACAGAATTCATTTATTGTACACAGGTAGTCTCCAATTTGTCGTGTGCACCTGTTACAATTTTAATGGTTTTCTTTGCCTGAGGATATGACCATTTCCCATATCACTTTAATTAAACTAAGCATAACAAAGCTATATTCTGATTAAATTTTGATGGTACATTTTCTTTGTTTCTTTCTTTTTTCCCTCCCCAGTGTATGATGATATGATTTTGGCACTAAGCAGAGTCAGTGGTAAGTAAATGCTGTCTTGGATTTTCATACAGCTTTTTTTTTTTTTTAATACTAAAGTCATCTGAGCCTGAGGCAGACAGCTTTTATTGTAAGTGGGAAATCTATGACAGTCATGATGCTTACATTTTTATGGACATGATGTTTAGTTTTTGAATAACCATTCGACCTTGCTAATTGACACTATTAAGAGGGAACAAAGAATTATTCCACCTGGCTTTTTTGGTTTAGATACTGTGACAATGTTATAGCAATTATTTTCTTTATACTTCCCATTAGTAACTGAGCCTTATGGTACAGATAGAACTAGATTCTGATCCTTATGCCAGTAAGAAATCAAGAGTCATTTCAGTGAAAGAGTAAGAATTGCACACAAATAAATTTTGCATGCTATTAAAACCATAGCACTATTATTTTATGGCAATTATATGACTAGCTGACTTCACAAAGGATCTTGGTAGTCATAATGTTTGTATATGATCATAAAACCATAAACTCCTGCTAAAATTTCATCTGATGTAAATCAGAAGATCTCCCTTGAGAAGCATGAATCATTGTCTCTTTAGGGTACTTGAGAATAATGTTTCTGATCTTGAAATTTTTTTGGTCATCTGTTTGAGAGTTTTCAGTTCATTTCATTGTAGTGTTTGATTTACATATATTCCATTTTGTGTAGGTAAGACGGCTTCTCCACTGAAGATACTCTGCACTGAGGAAGGAATAAGGCTCCAGTGTTTCTTGAAGTACTACAATGAAGAAATGAAAGTCACCTGGTCTCACAGGTAGAAGAGAATATATTTTCAAGAATGCCTACAATCAGATTTTCTACATTTCAGAAAAAATGTGGTCATTAAGATTTGCTATTTAGTATTCTGTGGCATTGCTGTACCAAGTGGAGCACATTAGTGAATTTCTCTTTGAAGCATTTTATATTCTCAACTCATATGGGTGGTAGATACAGTAAACAGACTTATCCAGTACCTAGATATAACACTACAAAAAAAAAAGTACCTATAGTATTTCAATCTCCTACTCAATTCCAGACTTTTTGTCTTCCACTATATTATCTAGTTGGTTCAAAGACAGTAAAGAATTGGAGCATAGTTGTCTGTTCAGGGTTGCTCCTTTCTATGAATAGATGAAATTCTCCTCCAGAAGTAGGTGAATACTGAGGATCTGCTCTTACCACTTAACAAAAGTTCATAATAAGAAAGCAAAAAACAGCAACTTTTAAACTTCATCACAGCAAATTCTAATGCTGTTCCTATTCTTTGAAAAGACAGTCAAGGACACAAGAGGAAGTGAAAGAAGTATAAAATATTTTAAGAATAGCCATCAGAGCTGAGAACATAACTACAATTCATCTGTAAGATTTCAGATACATTTTTTCATCCTCAAATTACTTTAATCTTAGACTTTGTAGATTCACCTGTGTATTTACATTTAAATGTGTCCAAGTGCTTTGGTATATTAGGCCTTTTTTAAAAAAAAAAAAAACAAAACAAAAAAAAACTGCAGTGAAGATTTTGAAGGATTTTAAACCTCCTCAGGTATTTCCAACTTTCACATTCCATGATGACCTTCAAAGATGGATCACAGTGAAGTGTTCTGACCTGGACAGGAAGAGTATGGTGTGTCTGCACATTATCCTTGTCAATTAGGAATGTGAGAAAAGTGTCAGTGATCATTAGGTTCAGGGAGTGCAAGCAGACTTCTATAAGGATGCTCAGCTGTACTCTTAACTCAAGCTTTGTTTTCAGTAAGTTCTGCTCCATCATCAGTAAATTTGATATTTGTGTCATGAAAATAAGAAGATTTTTTTTTCTTTTTTTTTTTTTTTTTGCCTTGACCTCAATCAGCTTGAGTTTTAAAGGTGGTTTATTTCATTCCACCATACACATCAGAGAAATGTAAAACCAGAGAATATGGAAATATCATCATGCATATTTATCTTTGATAGCTGACATCCCCCACATACTCATATTCCAGATTTTATGGTTAGTCTTCCTTGTTGTGTTAATAAACACGTTTTGAACAAATAACATTTTAGTAATTTCATAAATATTATGATTAGGAGCTGGAGTTGTTATGAAGAGCTAAAACAAATACTAAAACCAACCAACCATAAATAGCCAGCATCCTCCACACTCCATCAAACTTGTTGCTTTTTCGAATTGAGTTCTATCACATTATTCCTGAACAAGAAGAAAGACTGAACATTTCCTGTTTTTAAAACGGTTGTCTGCATATCATGAAACATAGTAAACAAATTTCCAGCTAGCTTTGAATTATCCATTATAATAAATAGTAAGAATATAAGACCCAAAACCAGAATGCATTATCCACTCATGGCACAGTAGGGCACACAGTATTTTGTAATAAATAGTTATTTCTATCCAGGTATGTATTTTAATATACTGAACTCAATGCAGTCCTCTTACAGCGAGGGAGATAATAAAAATTCCTATTCCTCATCAAACTTGCTATGAAGCCAAATCAACCATGTCTGTGCAAATAAATTAACTGATCAAAGAGAAGCTAATGTTGACTTTATCTGCTAACAAATTCCAGTTAAGTATGCTTTGGGAGGAAGGAAGTAAAAAAATCTTTTCTTCAGTTAATGAGAGAAAGAGAAAACTTCTTTGCAAGCCATTGAAAATAGGGTGGTTTCTCCCTAGATAGCTTTTTTTGTTTCCACTCTTCAGGACATATTATAGGGCAGAAAGACCACTGATCTAAATTAACAGAGCATTTCTTGTAATTGGAAAGTGAAGATAAGTCAGTAGAATGGTACTGAGTTTTTATTATTATTATTATTATTTTTTAGTACATACTAATTGTCAGCAATTAGAAAATTTGCTTCTCACTTTGTTCTTAAAAAGAAATGGACAAACAAAGGTGTTTTTGTCTTGATGCAAGAATAATAAATTCTATTTAACTCTTTCACTGTTTTATTAATCATTTTTGGAAGTTAATGAATGGTGAAGTATTTTTTCCTCTCATAAAAAAAAGATTTTTTTTCCTCTAGTTTATTATTCTGATGTGTTCAACAGCATTGTGCATGAGGTGTTTAGAATCCTGAAGATATAGCATATTCACATTCAGATATGTATGAGGAAATGGACACAAACATAGATGTCTGTGTATGTGGGGAGGAAAAAAAAAAGGGTGTAAATCTTCAGAAGGAAACTTCAAGCTAGTGATTCCAAAGTGTTTCATAATGACACTAGAAAGAAAGTTATCTCCTGTGAAATTGTACTCACTAGTTACAAGTTGTTTCTAATTTGGAAATCATATGTTGTCCTTTGTAACTTTTTATAGATGATCTCCTATGGAGTGTATATGTGAAAAGAATGTTTAAATCCATTTCTATCCATTTTTCAAGGGAATCTAAGATTTCTTCTGGTGAAAAGATGAAGATTGGAGGTGGAGAGGATGTTGCCTGGCTGCAGATAACTGAACCCACTGAAAAGGATAAAGGAAACTACACCTTTGAAATTTTTGGTGACAAGGAATCCTTCAAGCGCACACTTGATCTGTCTGGGCAAGGTATATTTAAGATCATACTTATATGGTGATTTTTCATGGATTAAACAGAATTAGTCAGTAATAAGAAGAAGAATGCAGTAAAAATATCCTATGGTCAAAATTAAATGCAATTTAGTTGCATAACTGTTTTTACCACTAGTGACACTGCAATCAGGGTTTGGTTTTCCATTCTGCCACTGTTTAACACTGCTATTTTTAAAAAGTTTTATTAAGGACATGTGTTTAGATGCTTATACTTGAGTCCTGAACTCAAATGGTGTTTATGGTCAATAACTCTCTCAACGGTTTTGTTACAGCTTTTGATGATGCACTTACAGAATTCCAGCGACTCAAGTAAGTGCTACATTTTTTTCATTTTAATGCTATAACAATAATCAACTCAGAAAATTATTTCATTAATAATTTTATTAATAACATTAAATGTTTTTTTTTCCTCTCCTCAACAACTTTAGGGCAGCTGCTTTTGCTGAGAAGAGTAAGTTTATTTTACATTTTATTTTTCATGTTCTACAATCTAGTCTAGTGTTGTCCTTAAGACATCTATCATGATATATTGACATAGCTGTCAGAGTTCTGTAATAGCAGAAATCACCAGTTACTGCAGAATACTGCAATGACAATAGTAATTCGAGGGTTTATTTCTCTTCAATCCAATGGAAACCATCTGAATGTGAATTTTACACATTTTCCTATGATCCACTATGTCTTCTAGGATCCACAGAGTTTTTGTGAGGTATGAGAATCTGAGTGTAACACAAGGAGGTGTTAACAGAAAGCTAAGGATGATTCTGAATATTGTGATCTACATATTAAGTAGAAAATAACCTGCTAATGACCGTTGGATACAGAGCATGTCGAAAGAGGGGATAGTAGGGAAGCTTGTTACTACAGGAATTCTGGTACAAAGATACAATGTACCTTGATAATGAAAGATGCTTCTGCCCGGAAAGATGATGGCAGAACAGATTTTCCTCTGATCTTAGATACCACTACAATGCTGAAAGTATCTGCTTTGCTTTGCTCTTTGCCCAAAACTCAAGCTGACAAGCTCAGTAGCAGCTTCAAGGCTGTTGTGTCTATCAGCTTAGAACTTCATTGCACAATCTCTGCTAAAAATGTGAGGGAACCATAAAATACATTAATAAGAATTAGTTGTATTGTAAAAACTGTAGTATTTCATATTTAGTTAACCAAGAATTACCAAAAGTACCAAACCAAAGTGTATGTTTATTCTAAGATAAGCCAAAACAGAAGCCACGACTAGTATGATGCCATGTTAATTATATAATTAAGAAATGAGTAATTTTGAGCTTTAAACCTCCCTTTTTTTTTTTTTTTTAAACTCCTAGACCGTGGTAAAGTCATTGGTGGTTTACCTGATGTTGTTACTATAATGGATGGGAAGGTAAGAACAGTTTTTGTCAGTGAATCACTCTGGTGAAATTTCACACTGTTGAAGTGTTTTCTTCAATGGGGAGAGGGAAGGAATACAGATGATTTTTGCAAAATTTTAGAGAAAAAGAAGTAGTCATTTAATTGAGTTGTAAGTGAGCATGGGTACCATAAGCTGGCTACACAGTTAAGGGAAGCACAGCCTAGTTCCTATCTCATGCAGGAAAGGTCAGCCATGAGAGGTGCTGGTCTTTTGTCCAGATTAAGCGGAGAATGAATTAACTGCAGACTAAAATCTGGGCTGGGTCTCAGTTCTGTATACTGAGCAGAGCAGTTCAAGGGGAGAAACCTCTCTTGCCCTGTAGGAGAAACTGAAGAGGAAAGAGGAGACAGCCACTCTGACACCCAATGAAACACAAGAGGAGGTACTTGGAAATGATTGTTCATACAGTATAAGAACTAAGAAGTGCATAATTAAATAGTCGCTCAAACTAAAAGGAAGTATTTTTTCAAGAGATTCATAATTTATTTGTCCCTTAATACTTTAGAGCAAAATAGATTTGGGTCCAAAAAAAGAAAATGGCAATGGTATGAAGAGAAATCCAGCAATGGCTATTAAACACAGTCATCTCAATACAGTTCATACTAATAACCAGTTTGTAATCCACCAAATTGAGGAAAGAAGGAATATGTACTGGAAGCAGGATCACAGCATTCATTCTCATTTTTGTACACTTTTTTATGTGGTTGCTTTTAACCTCTAAAAGAGCTAGTATTATCCACTTGATGACCAACATCTTAGTGTCTGTTGGGAAAGAGCCGGGAGAAGTCAGAATGATTGCATGCTGACAATAGCTGCAGTTTCCTCATACAAAATCATGCCCTAAAGCCCATGTCCTTAAATTAAGGAAATGCTACATTAAAATTTTCCAGAAGTTAGAAGGGTTCAAGGAGGCTTAACCATGTGAGGATTAAATAACTGAATAGCCAAAGGGAGAACCTCGGATTCCTAAAATCAAGGAAAACAAAACATACCAGAAAGAATTGTAAGTTTAAGATTACTTGCAAATTATATTTGAACAGATACCATGCAAAATTCATGTAAGTACAAGTGAGAAGCAGCTTTACAAAAAGTAGAAAACAAAACAAAGACAAGAAGAAGAATAGGGAGGTTTTCTCATGCAATGGAATGGTATATCTATGCAAATATGTGAACACAAGACAAGCTTTACTAGCTCCTTAAGAAGGCATAAATGATTTTAGGCCACATCTATAATTTAACAAATTAGAACAGGCCCAAATGATCTAAAATGAGTGTGGAATATATCTGCTCTCTGGCAAGCTTTTAATATTAACATATTAAGACTTGATTAATTGTTATGAATGAATTATTAATTCCTCTTAAATGAGGTCATTATTGAGGGTGATAGTCAAGCAATGTTGCTCAAATTATGGTAAGGACAGTGAGATTTAAACTTTCTATTTTCTACCAGAATTAGTTTGTTTTCCCAAAATTTATTTTCATGTTTACATCATTAATCTTTCAAATATTTTATATTAAAGTTTGTTCTTATAGGTTATTAGTTAACTTTACATCCTACATGATATCACTTCCTTAAGGGTACTTGCATAAGTAGGTAGTTGTCAGGTTGTACCCAGTGCACATAAATCTTTCTTCAACTGTCTCCTCTGATTTAGGAGGCACACCACATGCAAAACTGCTTCTATTTGTGTATGTATGGCACTTCCAAACACTTAAAATTTTTCTGTTCTTTTTTTTTTTTCTCACTGTGTTATATCATATCTATTTGTTCATTGCAATTCAAGAAAATTAGTGTAAAATTATGCATGAGGATGGACTTTATCTGCTCCCTGTAGTTCAGGATCTGTGTATCTTGAAGAAAAATTCTGAGGGGTTGGGCATTCTGGTAGAAATTATTTAATTATTTTTTTTTTAACTCAGTGGCACAATTTTCATGTTGATGTAAATACATAGACAAGAAATTTGTGAGAATAAAATTCAGAAGATGGACTAAGTGGGAAGTAATCAGTGCAGCTTCTCAAATCATTATTTAATGTATTCTGCCATAATTACCTAAATACATAAAATTTGCACACATATGCAGTGATGAAAATAGGGTTTAAAAAGTAATCCATATGGATTTGGAGGAAAAACCATCAAAATTCTGTGGGCTTCTTCAGTCTAAGTTCAGTTCTCAGAAAATACCTGACTTGTCAGGATGGCCTACGAGGTCATTTCAGCTATTCTCTTAACATGCACGCAACACTTTCACAACCTGTATGAATTATTTAGTCTTCATAAAATATTTCCATTTTACAAGTCAGCAGCATTTGTAATGAACTTCTGATGATTCATGTTATGTACTATTTTTTAAGTGATTTTTTTTTTATATAATCTGAAGTAATAACCTCAAGAGGCCTAGTCTGAAAAGGATTTGCTCAGTTCTCCTCCCTGCTGTGTACAGGGAATCTTCAAGGATGTTTTTAAACCTATCATTGCCAGAATATCATGTCAGATTAATGGGTTGCCAGGAGTCTCCTGCAGGCAGGACTGCATCGACAGTCCTACTTAGTGTATTCAGATTCTTACCCTGGGGCTGTTACTGCATCAGTCACTGGTAAGAAGATGGAAAGTCTCAGTGGAAGAGAAAAATATAGAAACTCTACTTTTCAGTCCACAAGAACATGCTACCTGTTTTACTTTAATTTACTAGGAAGAAGAAGTGCCTGAAAGTAATACTGAAAATATTCTATTTAAACAAACCTGACTAATCCTTAAAAATATTTCTTTTTTAACTCCTTTAGACACTGAATCTGACCTGTACTGTGTTTGGAAACCCTGACCCAGAAGTGGTTTGGTTCAAGAATGACAAGACACTTGAGCTTAACGAGCACTATTTGGTTTCACTGGAACAAGGAAAATATGCCAGTTTGACAATCAAGGGAGTGACTTCAGAAGATTCAGGCAAATATAGCATTCATGTCAAGAACAAATATGGTGGGGAAACAGTGGATGTCACTGTAAGTGTATACAGACATGGTGAAAAAATACCTGAAGTTAACCAAAGTCAGCTTGCAAAACCTAGACTGATACCACCATCAGAAGCTAGTTCTACCTAGAAACTGAGGGCAAGACAAAATCCTATAAGTGAAGCTTGTAACTATGATGAACAAAAATTGTACTTGAGCTGTACCTAAGGTATTCCCATTCATAACTAATTGGTAGGAAAACTGGGCTTTTAGAAGTTTGCTTTAGGGTGGTAGCTGTGCTACAGCGCTGTACACATGTGCACTGAAATCACTACGACTACATGTAATAGGGTAGTACTTCCAAATAGCAAGAAGCCAAAACCTGCCAGAAGTTCCTATGGGCAATGGCAGATTGCATAAACTTACAGTAAACCTCCATTTCCACACCTCCAACAAAACCCATTGAGCATTCTCTTGAGAACACTGAGAACAAATGTTTCATCAATGAAGGCAGTGAACTGCAGTTACATGCTCAGAAATGATTCCTGCTCTGTTACACACACAGTCCCTTTGGCTTTGAAGCCCCTGATTGCATAAGTTTAGTGGATAGTCTCTACTTAGTAATTACATTGTTATTTTATAGTGTGAATTTTTCTTCAGTAGTTTTACAGATGTTTACTGTTTGCTCATTGAAGCATAGGTTACATGGTTGTATTTTGTTTTTCTTGCATTGTGCTAATAAAACTTTGAAAGTCACCTTTGCTACTCACTGCTCCAAATCACACCTAACTAGTTTTGTTTACTCTCTTTCGTTGTTTAATTATTGCTTATTGCACAATTTCACAGCTGGTAGCATGCAGACAATCAACTTTCAATAAATGAAAATTATGGTTAATCACAGTCACTGGGTGGCACTTATGATATTAATTTCACTCTTTACAATGCAGTCCAAAATGCAAGATCAAACTGGTATCAAAAGACATGTATATAACTCAGTCACTTAGGATAATTACCTCTTTGATTCTCCTCTATCCAAAATGAACTCTTCCATGGGTGGTTTAATGTTCTGCGAAGCTAACATTTAAATGTGTTTATAATATATTTATATATATGAATGTCTTCAGCAAGACTAGTCATATCTTTCATACAATATATGACTGCAGTACTGAGTTTGGTTGTTTTTGTTGTTGTTTCTGTTTTGTTTTGTTTTGTTTTTAGTTCAGGTTCTCTATTTCAGTAAAAATTCATTTACCTACTTAGATGAGCCTTTGTTACTTGCTAAACAGCTTCCAGCAAGGAGTTTAATGGTGAGTAATGGTGGTGATATGAACACTGTGGATACAACCCTCCTCCTTCTCACTGTCTCTAAGATAAAGGAACATTGTGGGAGGCAAAGGTGACTGGATGAGCTATGGTCTATAGAAAAAATACTGCAAAATCTTCACCAGGAAAGCTGGTTATGAAGGTGCTTGGTACAAGTGTCAGGAAAGTAAGTTGTATTTGGGGGTTGTGTCTGAAAGCCATAGCTCAGGTCTGGAATTATGGAAAAAATATTTACCCTTGTTTTGTTTTTGTTTGTTTAACCAACAGTAAATATATATATGCATTCTCATCTAAGTGACATAGAACTCCCTTTTTTTTTTTTTTTGACTGGAAAAGAAATAACTAGATTCACAGTTATTTTATTTTTGAGTCAGATTGAAAAGCAGAGGATGTGAGAAGACAATTTACAAACTGCCAGATATCGTAGATATTCCAGAAGACAGAAGAACAACATTACAACATTTAGTTGTTCCCCTTTTGCCTCTTCTCAATCCACAGGGATTTTGAATCTAAATCTCTGATCATCAAAGGTGGTGCACTAAACCCCAGTCTTCTCTGTATTTTGTATTTGTATTTGGAGTGCTGCTTCTCCCAGTCATTCATACTTTTTCTCTTTGTGTGACTAGGCAAATGGACACTGGAAAGACTTATAAGTCCTACCTCTTATGTGAGCATGTTAAATGCAAGATATGTAAGATTTTCTCCATTTCAGGTATTTCAACTTACTTTCCAGTACTGAGGAAGGATATGAGAGTCTGCTGACTGCAAACTGCATAAGAATCTGATTGTTTGAATGTGGAATTTTTGATAATAGATTGTGATTTAAAATTGCTCAAGTGCAAGCCTGTTTTGCAATTCACTATCATCTGTAAGAATTCATGAAGAAAACAACAGGCAAGGTCTATAAAGGAAATAGTCTTTAATCACACTTTATTAAAGGTTAATTTGTTTTTAAATAAGTTTTTTTAAAGAGCCTATGAAAGGTAATGTTACATATAAATACAGAATTCAGTCAAGCATTGCATTAAGCACTGATAAAAAACAATTTTTCGGAGAGTGAAAAATTCATGTGGCCATGGAACCAACATACCTAGTCATTGAATGCAAGTAACTGATAAGGTTCTGCACTCAAGAAAATGATACTACCATGAAATAGTTTAATTAGGAGGCTTTAGCACAAAGCAAAGTAATGATTTATCCTCAAAGTATATAACAAAGTAAGAAAATATTATTTCTATGGATCTACTATCACAAGAATTCCATCAAATCCTTCAATTACATAACTCATTTTTTCTTCTTTTCTATTCTAATTCAGTCTTTAAAGCCTTTAAGGTTTCCCAAATCTTGCTAAGGCAGGCTCATAAAGCAGCAGAGCCAGTCTCCGTACCACACAAAGTGAGTATCAGCAAGAATTTAATATTTTTCTTATCTCCTTCTACAGTACACAGGTTAATTTTAGCTGAGACTATCAAATTACTGCATGTTATGGCAGCTTTTCAGAGGTATCCTTGGGCACAGGAGACAAGGTTAGCCTCATCTCGGTTATACCTTTAGCTGGCCTTCTTAGTTAAGCAAGCTTCACTTATTTCCTTTCAGGCAAAAAGAAATAATTTATTATGACAGTTAATCCTCTGCTGAAGTACAGAAATTATCATTCACAGGAACACGGCATTCAGAAGGCTAAGGACTTCCAATAAACTCTTTCACATTTTTCAGTGTTCAGTGCAGCTTTGAGTCTCCTGTATACATTTAAAAATCTCGTTATCAGCGCTGGGAAATGAATCAGGTTAACTGTTTAAAAAGTGACTATCTTTTCAGAGGAAGTGTGCATTTAGTTGCACCGGGGCTATGCAAGCCTGTGGCTATCTGAGGGACAAATAAGATGCTCTGGTTATTGTCAGGTGGAATACATGATGAGGCACATTAGCATTTGCACACACTATTCAGAGATTTAGTCTAGTTAATAAACATTATGAAGGAAGAAGAGAAGAAAGTAAAAATTGCTTGAAAAGATCTGATGTCAATAAGCCTATACCCGTGGAGGTCAATGGAGATCTCATTTATACTGCACATGAATTTAGCCGATGGTTTCCTCACGAGGGGGGAACACGGAGGTAGTACTGACCTCTCTTTGATGACCAGTGATAGAACCCAAGGGAATGGCATGAAGCTGTGACAGGGGAGGGTCAGGTGGGCTACCAGGAAAAGGTTCTTAGCCAGAGGGAGGTCAGGCACTGGAACAGCCTCCTCAGGGCAGTGCTCACAGCCCCAAGCTGCTGGAGTTCAAGAAGCATCTGGACAAAGCTTTCAGACATATGGTCTGTTTTTCGGGTGGTACTGTGTGGAGCCAGGAGTTGGACTTGATGATCCTTTCCAACTTGGAATATTCTATGATTTTTACAAATTCAAGGCCTCTTTTCATTGAATTAGCTATTTCTCTTACCGTAAAGGAAAAATTCTATGAGAATGATTTTCTGTCACAAAGGTAAATTTTGTGTTGTTTGAGTTTCATGTTGTGCTAGCATGGAACAAAGCTTCTTTGTCAGAGGAGGCAGATAAAACGTCACCCAGTTGAGCTGGCAGGCCCAACGCCATGGCTGTGTCTGTCATGTTGGCAGTCTGCTACAGGGCTGGCAAAGCTGCACTTCTTTTGAGCACCAGCTTCTTTTGAATCAGCTTTGATATGATACTCTTTATTTGATGAAAGCAAGTTCTATGAGAAGTTTCCCTAAGGCCAATTTGCAGGTGCTTTCCATGAGGAAAAGTTATTTTTATGTAACAGTATTAGCCTCCAGTATAAACCTTCATCCATTCCATGAGATTCACTTGCATCCCACAGATTAAAAAGTTATGTATACTACATTAATCTCCTCTTGTAAGGAAACAAAGGTTCAGTGATAATAGCACCCTAAGTGGTGGTAATGCACAGACAGTTTTTTAAAGAAACTTTTGAAATATAATAAAACACTTCAGTAGTGTTTAGCAGAATTAAAAAATCAAACCTCTAGATGGCACCAGAAGAACAAGATAGAAATGAACAGCCCTAAAAAAATTCGGCCAGCTATAGCATATCCATCTTTTTGATGCAAACACATCACTTAGGGAATGGAAGATTATTAAAAGCATTACACTTATGCCAGTGACAAGGACAGGTCCAGCAAATGACTGTTTCCCGGAAATAGCAGGTGATTTTGCAAGCAATAATGCTGCCTGTTAATCTTTGCATCATACACATTAAGAGGTTAAGTATGCTTCTGTAAAATATCACAAATCATATTACAGCAAGTTTCTCCTTAGGATGTGATAATTCTAACCACAGCACATTGACTATATGTACAAGATTCAGGCTCTAGAGCTAAAACTCTCAGACTCATCAGCCTCCACTGTTCCTGATATTGTTAGACCCTATAATTTTGATTCAGCCCTTATAGAGGGATGTTTCCATTTGAAATTAACAGAAGGTCTAGGAGAAAAAGATCTCAGGGTCCAGCTCCCAGCACTGCCACTGCAAGACTCAGTGATGCCAAGGCCTGTAAGAAACTATCAGTAGCCTTCTGTATTAATATTTCATTCCTCATTGGAATGTGCAGTAACAGTACTGGCTTTGTCCTTGGATATTAGCTCAAGGTTTATCATATTGTTATGTTTTAAAAATAGCTCACTTGACCTCACATCATTTCCATTATGAGTATTTGAACTTTGTGCGGTAACATTAAAGGACTGTTAAATTGTAATAAACTTGTCTAATTTTTTAAGTTAATGTAACTTCATTTTCAGTTATTGTTACTCTATCTTACATTATATTGTACATATGAGAGCCTGATAGCAAAAATACAACCCATTGCAGTTGGTTGTGTTATGGTTAATAGCTGCAGTGGAAGCCTTTCCCTTAGTATCCTCAACTATCCAGGAGGATAATCCCATGATTTCACCTGGTGCCAGTGTCTTCCAGAGGGAATTTGCCCTCTTCTCTGGAAAGAGCTTCTGTTGGAAGCCATTATCCATCTGACGATGGTGGTGAACACAGCATGTAGAAGAGTGGCAGATGGAAAGATCTACAACTAGTGTTAAACGCAGAGCTAATACAGATTTTTTACATGTTAGGTCATGGTAAAAATGATGATCAAAGTTTTAGTCTGCTGACTTAGTGACCTCCACGGGACCATTTTGAATGAAATGCACAAAAAGCCAATCTGACAATTGTAAATCAGCCCAAAGCCAGTCCTCCTGATTGCAAGATAATGTGTGGAAAAGAACCCCACATAGTTGTGTGCCACTTTTGCTGTCTGGAAAAAAAAATGCCTTCCATATATGAAAATGGCAATCAGCCTCCTGCATGGTGCTTAATGGGAGGTAAAACACAATATGACTCCCTGGCTGGCAGTGACGAGGCCACATGCAGATGTCTCCATCTGAGCTAATCACTGAAACCCCCTTCTTAGAAAATGGAGAGAAACAACTACTAGTAGGGCACAAGTCATGTCATTCTGAAGTAGGTGTCTCAAATAACTGAGATGAATCATGTCTACTATTTCCACTAACTGCAAATGGAGATTAGTGTAACCAGCTTTGATGAGAGACATCTACATATTTGATGTTGGAGTTTAGGCGTGATAAATTCTGTAGCATGTTTCTCTAATTTAATTGGTTCTTTAGTTGAAGAATCTAGTTAAAGGGATGCTTCACAATAGTTGGAAGTTTTGCCATGTGTTTACAGGCTGGCTTTCCCTACCAGACTGTTGTGTCTCGCACTCTTTTCTCCCTCATCTGATATTCATGTTAACTTGAAATCTCTGTGTGTTTGCTGACATCCAGCTGCCACTTCACCCCAATTCATCACCATCTCTCATGATTTGGCCCTTATTGAGATAATGTGCCAGGCTTTCTGTTCTTTTTAATATGTAGTTTTGGAGTGGCTGTACTATCACTGTTAGTGTGCGACCTGTTTCTGCCTTTGCTCCTCTCAGTGCCATTGCTCTGTGGCAACATATCCGTAATACCAGTAGAGGCTGTAAGCATTTCATAGTCAACTAGTGCACTTCTGCCAAGCTCATAAGATGTGCCTTGTGCAGTTTCTCTGACATTCTGACCAAACACATCCTCTGGCTGAAGAAGCAGGATTCCATGGGGCTTATATGCCAAACTTGTGCCACTGCACCTAAGGCAGCTAAGCAACTGGTCAAAGCTCTGAGTACTTCGAGACCTGGCTTTGACCTGGTATGCTCTTGTCTTATAACGATCTCTAATTAGTTCCAAGTTATCTTTCTTTTCAACTCTGTTACTCTCTGGACTTCTTGTTTACTTGATATGACCTGCATTTCTCTGTAATTCTGTCTGTGTTTTTTTTGATACTGTTTTAATGGCAGCATCTTTATGAATTAATAAAACAGTGCTTGATTATCTAGTCCTTAGGCCAACCTCCTGTACCCATAATATCCTTCTAGCATCCTGTAACACCTGTAAGTAATCAAACAGGTAAGGAAAACAGGCATGGCTGGGCAAGGACCTTCTGGTCAAACTGAGGTGTAAGAGAGAAAAGTACAGGCAGTGAAATGCGAGATGTGGGCCTTGGGAAGAATATAAAGATGTCATTCAGACACTTAAGGATGAAATCAGGAAAGATGGGGCACAGTTGGAACTGAACCTGGCAAGGGATATGGAAAATAACATGCAAAGTGTCTACAGATACATTGGTCAGAAGAGACAAAGGAGAGTGTACTCCCTCTGGTAAATGAGAAGGGAGAACTGAGTTTGACAGACATGGAGAAGGCTGAGGCACTCAATGAGTTCTTTGCCTCAAATCATCACTGTCAATCTGGCTTCCCACATTTCCTGCATCCTTGAATTTCAATGCTGGGATGGGGAAATAAAATCCCTTCCACTGTATGCTAAGAGCAAGTTCAAGACCACCGGTTGAAACTTAACACATACAAGTCTATGGGGCAGGGAGACGTGCATCCCAGGGTCCTGAAGGAACTGGCTGATGTTGTTGCCAAGCTGCTCTTCATCATATTTGAAAAGTCATGGGCATCAGGCAAAGTTCTCAGTGACTGGTAAAAGGTAATCACTCCCATTTTTAAAATAGGAAGAAGGAAGACCTGGGGAACTACAGACTTGTGAGCCTCATTTCTGTGCCTGGGAAGATCACGGAGCAGATCCTCTTGGAAGCTATATTAAGACACACGCAAGATGAGGAGGTAATCTTGGGACAACCGGCACGGTTTCACCAAGGCCAGATATTCCCTGAACAATCTGTTGTCCTTCTATGATGGAATGATAACAGCAGTGGATGAAGGATCTTCGGGGACTCCTGCAAGGCCTTTGACATGATTATAGGGAGCTTAAAAAGAAACATCGATGAAAACTGACTTTTTATGTAAAGTGTTCTGAAAGTAATGCCTCATTTCTATGGAAACTACAACAGATGCAAAGAACACAATAACAACATTTGATAGAGTGAATTCTCAGCTACAAAGCACGATTTTTCAACATAATCACCACCACTGCAATTTCACCAGCAATGAACAAGAGCCTGCATGCTGCACCATAAAAATCTGCACTAGTGGAGGTGACCCACTGTAACTGTCGCCACTGTTGAAGCACATCCCCCACCACATCACTGTGCTCACATCCACTGTTCGTTCTTCAAAAATGAATGTCAGCGAGTGCAATTTTTTCTGCGTAGTTGAGTTCAGTTCCACACCTTTTCTTCAAATGCACTTCCATGTCAGGCACCATTCTGTCAGACTGTTCCTCTGCTGACATTTGTTGCACGGCAATAAAATTTAGTGGAATGTTGCCAGAAAGGTTCAACCTCCACTGCCTGACTTTCTTCTTATCACACAGATAGGCCTCCAGCTTACAATCAGTAAACACCCCTGGAAGCTTTTTTTAATTAAAGGTTATTTTCTGACCATTCAGGAAAAGGTTGGGCTCTAAGGAGACATTTCCCCTTATCTCGGTGCTTACCCTCTGCTGCTCCAGTCTAGCTGGCAATTTTGGCTGGACAACAGTCTCTCAGGTTACCTAAGACTGGTCTCCATTCTCCAAGTGTGACATGCAGAACTGTTTTATGTTGTCATCAGTCCTTAAATCTGCTTTTGTGTTTACTTGAAATACTTGTTTTAAACGCATGGCTCTCCTTTTACTTGTTTCAGGTGAGTAAATCTTGCTCCTTCCAGGCTTACTCATCTGAATTGTGTGCTCCATCCTGTTGTGACTACATAAAGCGTCCCATTACACGTGAGAGAGTATGTCTTGTAGACCCCTATCCTGTATCATCAAGTAACCTACATTGTAGTCCACTTAATTAGCCATGATTTTTATTGTCAGTACCATCTCCTCACCTCACAGGTCCAAAGACTTTGAAACACAATTTGGATCGCATTCAGAGCTCAGCAGTGTCTCCTACTTGTTACTTCCTGGTGGGATGTCGGAACTCATGTCCATTCTGTGCCAAAAGGTGAACTGATAGAACGGTTCCATTTGGAAGAGCACATCTAGTAATTCCTCTTCCATCTGAGCACAATCCCTTTGGACCTGGCAGGTTTTAATTGAAAATGCCATAGGCCAGTGACTTTGCAGCAACTGTGCTCCCAAATCTCCTCCTGAGGCCTCAGGCTGTAATTACAGATGCTCCACAGGCATTATAGGATTGGCAGCTTTATTGTATTCATCTCTGTTGTTTCAGATGATCGTGTAGCCTAATGTTCTGCTTATTGTCTAGTTTCTCACTTACTCATAAGCTTTGCAAATGTCTCATATGAATGTGCAAAATATAGAAAAACTGCTATCCACACCTGCTAGACATTTCCTTGAAGACTTTCAGGTCCTCAAAATCTATTCAGACATGTAAAGGAGTTATAAGTGCTGATATTTTGGGAATTAATTTAACTTTGTACCAGGAGCCATCTTTCTCACCGTAATATATAAAAATGATTGCAGATAGCAAAAAGTCCAGCACATGGATGCTTCTTTCTGTTTATTTCCATTATGTAGCAGCTCTCTGGGGCTTCGCTGGTTATAAAAAAGGTGTACTGGTGGTAGGAGGGATCTGATTCTTCTTGCATGTTTAACTTGAACTTTCTTACATTGTGCTAGCAACAACTAAGGTTTGAAATGTTTGCATTACATTCCCAAGACTTCCCATTCAATTTACTTACTGCAGCCCAGGAAAATAAAATTCTGTCTGCTGTGGACCAAAGACTAACTTTTTATTACATTTTTTCCCTCATGAAATATGGTTGAATTATTCCCCTACATGCAATTGCTTAGAGTATTTAATGTACAGGATTCTTGACCTTCTTCATGATCATTTAAGGAGATGGAAAGATGTGGTAGCAGAGCAAGTGGTAGCATTCATGCCCGAAACATCCTTGTGTCATTAACATTCAAGGCATACTATTGCATATAAACAGCTGTCAGATAGGAAATTCAAATGCAGAATATTTTAATTTCAAATTCCTAATCAAAGAAATACCGGAACTGAAAACTAAGTCTAAAACAACACTGAAGGATTTCTGATTCTGTTCATATCAAATTTGCTTGAAGTATGACTGTTATAATACTATTTTGTTTTCAATAAATATGCAAAACCTAAGACTATTGGTAGAATTCTCATTATCTGAATGTTTCCAGTTCATTCAGGTATTTTGGATTAACAGATAAATATATCTCTGCAGTCTTTTCAACTGAAATAGCGTAAAACTGGGTTGGTGCCAAAGCAACTAGAATTGACTAAAATCACAGACAATCAGAATACCAATTGACTGGTCTATATTCATCGTCTGAATCAAGAGAAAGGAAAATAAGGAAGTACAAATGCAAAATTGCTTTTTAAATTGTATTTGAGAATAATCTATGTGTTAGGACCATAGCACCATAAAAAGAAAAAAATCCAGAAACCACTAATGTTTTTATTGCTGTTAGTTCTTTAGCTGTGTTAATTTAAAACATCTTCATTCTTAAAGTACTTTCAGGTGATCTTTACTTTTTATTGTTCACTAAATGATACGTCTTGTTAAGCAGAGTTAG
This sequence comes from Oreortyx pictus, assembly GCA_036925125.1. NCBI lineage: Eukaryota > Metazoa > Chordata > Aves > Galliformes > Odontophoridae > Oreortyx > Oreortyx pictus. The sequence goes on along the minus strand of JAUPFR010000002.1, from coordinate 87,128,120 downwards.
ATAGAAAAACACGTGTAGAAACACACAGAAAAGTGTGCAGTTTGTGCAGACTTCGTACTTGATGACAGTAGCACTGTTGTCCTTTGTTTCAATATTGCCAGCCCAATTCAATCTGCAGTGCAAAAAACAACAACAAAAACAAACAAATAAACAAAAAAAACCACTCTAAAAGCCAACTTCAACAATTCTAACTCTTTCTGAAGTGGCTTTAGGTAGTAACACTGTGCAAGAGAAAAATTCTGTTTCCCTGGTCTACTTACATGAATAAACTGAAGTGTATGAAATTTCTCTTTGAAATCAGCATTCCCACTGACTAAAGATGGCACATATGAAACCTCACTGGCAATTCCTTTTTGAAAATCCTGTTTACTGCTGCTTTTATGTTTGACTTACTATTTCATTTCTTTCTAAACTGAAATCTCTGCCTCAAGTAGTTTTTCTTTTACATTTTATTATGGGATGGAAACAAGATTTTTTTGGTAAACATAGCTATGCTTGAAAGCAAGAGACATTGTGTAAAGTTTATTACATATGCACATACACAAATATATGTTATATATTGCATAAAGTGCATCTGCAAAATGTGCTAATTACCCAATTTATGAAAATAAAAGCCCTTTCAGAACTTTCTTTTCTACCTCCCAGACTTTTGGGACGTGACCTTGAGGCGACCAAAGGGAAAGGAGTGGGAAAGGAGTCGGCAGAAGAAATTTGCCTCTTGCTGTCCTCCTGTAAACCTGTCTATGTCTAGGCAAGTTAGTAAACTGCAGCTTACACATGAGTAGAGATTTTCCAGAGGTAAAAGCCTGCAATGGTTCCTGTGTGCAGAGGTCAAGCTCCAGCTGACAGGCAGCTTGCCCTTTCCCTGAGATGACTCTGTTGGGATGCTGGAGGCAATGTATGCCTCCTTCTAACTTGCTGCTACAGCAAAGAGCATCTCTTCTTTTCCTCCCACTGCCCCTGGGATTCGAGCTGAGTGGTTGTGGGAAGCCTGTGACCACAGTGAGCCCAGGGAGGATGGGAAAAGAGGGGCCATGCGGAAGCAGAGTGGGGAATGGGGCAACTCTGGAGAGCCTGGCTGCAAAATCAGGGAAGAGTAAAGGAGGATAGCTTTGAAACGAGGAATGGGGGGAACTGGCTAGAGGGGATGTAGGCTTCAGTGAGAGGAAGTAAGACTCAGATGAGGAGCTTGACATGTGAGCGGAAGAGGCAATAGTGGAATAGAAAGTAGCTGGATAGGGAGGTACAAAAGCAGTAGGACTGGAGTTCATCCAGCACAGAAGAATGGGCTGGATGACATCTCTGCAGAGCTTGAGATCAAGGAGGTCTCCAGGTACATGAAATTTGTACATTTAATGAAACCCGCTGTTGATTCTTCAATATTATCACTGGTAGCAGATTCTAGGGAGCAAAGCATGGCAGAAGAAACGAAAGATATAAACAGTAAGACAGTCACACAGGAAGAAAGAGAATGGTGAGAACCTGAGGAAAAGATGCTGCCATAACTGGAAAGAATGCATCAGAGAACAAGACAGAACGATAAGGAATGGTAGCAACAGAGGTACTAAAGCAAAACTTGCAGTAACACCAACCAGCATGCAGGGAAGGGAGTAAAGCTTGCAATCCGAGGAGACTCATAGTAGGTGTATTTGTGACTATATGAGGGCATTTGCTGTGCAAACATCAAATTTACAGTTGGAACACCAGATTTTCAGTTTTCTTTGCTGAAAGTATTAGGTGCAGAAGACACTGGCATCAGTAGCAGAATGTGTGATTGAGCTGCACAAGGTTCTGACTAGTCAGATGAATCTAACAGTTGTTCTTTTGGTTATGGCAAAGATCTGACCCTCTAAATTTGAAGACTGACAAAACTCACTAAAGACTGAGCTACCCAACTCTAAATAAATCACTGAACGTCTGTCAGCAGAACTTCAAGATGAACTTTCAAAATCTCAAGGTGAATCTTTCTAGTAGTCAAACCCACAACCTTCTCAGAAAATCTGTACAGAATGGGACTCTGTAAGGTTAACACACAGAGTGTTTTAAATGAATTATTCATCATGAGAAGTGGGATGCTTTCTTCTTCCTGAGGGGATGCTGTTTGCAACTTCTTTATTTTGGGGAGATTCTTGACCTTACCCTCTGTCTGAACACTAACAGCGAAACTACCAATAAAAAATAAGTCTATCTCTAAACTACTCAACTTGATTGTTCTTTTCTGGTTGGCTGGCAGTAGAGTGGATCTCAAATAAGGCTGGGGAGGAATTACACAGCTATCAGTATTCTCTCTGCTGTGATTTCATCTATCAAGCTGCATGCAGTATTTGCTTTAGTTTTATAAAGCCATTATCTTTAATAGAAAAAATAATAAGTGATACTGCGGCTGCTAGTTTCTCTGTCTTGTTCCAGGATCTCTGTACTCAGTGACACATTGTGGCCATAGCCTTAATGTTATGACTCTCTTGTAGCGATGTTTCTCTTGCTCTTCTGGCATGGTACAAAACAACATCCAAGAATATAGCATATATTTTTCTTATCAGTAGAAGCGCTCTATTTTCAAGGTATAGGTACAGCACTGAAATTGCGTGAAGCAGATTGTATATATTTTAACTACCATTTTCTGATTTTTAAGCTCTACACTGGTAGATTCCTTTTATTTTTTCTGAACAATAATAAACTGCCTCAATAATGAACCTAAACCTAAGAAGAGAAATGGGAAGTTAATCTAGAAACTTATTTCACTTTTTATTTGGACATGCATATCTTTTTAAAAAATAAACAAACAAAAAAATAGGATGGACCACTTTTGATAAAAACTGCTGCAATATTCCTGTTCAAGCCAGAATGAAAACTTTTTGCAATCATTTACTAGCACAATATTTTAGAGTGAAAAGCTTTAGAACAGAATAACAGAGAAAAGATAGTTAGTGCACTTCAAGCATAAAATCATCAAAGTGGGTAAGTAGGACATTTTTGGAAAGTTGGAGCTACAGTGAGATTAACAAGTGTGAAGGTAGAATGGTCTGTCAACAAAAGTGTAAATATCCAATATAAATGGATAATTTATAGCTTGTTCTGCCTGTTACAAAATAAAGAAGAAATTAAAAGAAAAATATTCTTCCTCTTCCAGTGTCTTAACATAGGAGACTACATTAATTATGAGTTATTGTTATTCCTCTGCAGTGAATGGGAAGAGCTGAACACTTCTACATGGTGATTGATTCCCCAGTAGATCTCAATTTTTGTCCAAGGTATCATAGCCTAGGTGGGACTGAATATACTTCTAGAAACAAAGAGATGATTCGGAGTCTTTTGTGATGCAGAATGAATGAAAGCATGCAAAAAACAAAAACAAAAACAAAAAAACCCACCAAAAACAAAAAAAAAGGAAAAAAAAAGGAAAGGAAAAAGAAAACACAGTACAATACTGCAATCCTGTTCTTGTTCTGTTGCTACAGATTAAATAAACGTTCAAAACCAGATGTAGGAGGAAATAAACCTTCTTGAGGATATGAGAATTCAAACTGGAAGCAGGTTGCTCATTTTCAACACTGAAAATCAGTTAACATATGGGGCTTACCTTTCAACAGTAATTGAGACAGTAGGTCTTTCTGAATAGTTACAGATTCATTAAATTAAAAGTTCAGGAACTGCTTATCAGCTTAGGGAGTTGTTTATTTTTTACTTCTTGTTCAGGCTAGTTATTATCTTCCCGCTTTAAAAATCTCTCGAGTAGTTGCAATAGTCCTGATGATCTTAAGTTATTAAGTGAAGCCATAATTCTTTCTTCATATCACGAATTTAGAGACATGATCCTAAACAAAAGACTAAGTGATTGACATCATGAAGGACATTCACCTCAACGGTAACTGAGAGGGGAAATTTGACATGTGGCTCCTGAGAGGATTTCCCGTACGTGGGAGGAGAAGGAAAACTTTTCTTTGTCAGATACATAATGAGATACATTATGAGATACAGCTGTATTTGCATCAAGAGATTGAGTTCATTAAGAATCATAAGTTGTGTGCAACTCCTCATATATCTTCAGGCTGAAATTCTGAGTCATGGGCTTGCCATATTATTAAAATAAATGGAGTCATGCAAAGTGACATGTTCTTGAGCATAAGGAAGGTTTGGCCCTCAAGGATTTTACCTATCAGGCTAATTCTGCTAATCATTCAACTGGTCATCCACATTTAATTCAAGCAATAAAACGTTATTGCAAGAGAATCTTAATTTGTGAGCTCTTTACACTCTTCTGTGAGTCAAGAAGTTAAACTAATTTGATAGTGCACTCCCCTGATAATGAACAAAGCTCATGAGAGTAAGAGAGATTTTGTAGTAGTATGCCCCATCGTGTTGCAGTAGTCAGATTAGTTACCTTTCAAGTGGTGTTTGTGATACAGGACAGATTATAAAACTGTACAATATAAGTGTACTGTTTTTATTATGTTAATATTCAAATTTCTGGTGGAGATCAATCAATGAGATGTAGAGTTGCCAATGGCTGCAGTTTCTACTGTAATGCTTCATAACTTAGACTCCAAATCTTAGGCTGCAGTTTTCATTTAAGACAGAAGAATGCATTTCTAATCCTGTGGTGGTACATAAAAGCTTGAGAGCACAAACTAGAAAAGGTCAGAAAAATGAGAAAGTAGCAAACAGAAGAGTAGGCACCTTTTAGGAAAAAAAAAAAAAAAAGTATATTTAACACTCTCCAGGAGAGCTGGACTTAATTTGTTCTTTCTAACTACAACATCCACAAGTGTGGCCTCTCCAGGTACACCTAAAGAAAAGCACCAGGAGTGCCCTGGTGCCATTGGAGCCAGCTGTAGAACCACTTGCCCTGGAGCCTCTTTTTTGGAGGCTGCCTGGAGAGGGGACAGCTCTTGTCAGGCTGCTAGAACTGACTTCGTTACAACTGCAAAATGCTCCTCCTCATTGTTCTTACTTGTGATTTGTCCCTCCATATATGTCAGCAAGATAACCAACTTATTAACTGAACTCCCTCTCCCAACTGCCTGCAGAGAGATAGATGCTGAAAGCAGCTGTACACTGAATTATTTGTTCTGGTGGGCCACAAGTAACTCCATGGACTGTGGAGTGAGCATTCCTGAGCTACAATATCATCATAACTTTGGAGGCATTTCACTGATAGCTAATGATACATCCACTCTGAGATAAATGTTACCTTCCCATGTAATTAAAACTGTGTGAGGATCAAGACTTATCAGAAAAGAATCTGCATAAACTTAACTTCAGAGCTTTACTCATAGGCAGGTTTGATTTCCAGGGAAAACAGTGTGCTTATCTATGCAAGTATGCTTCTTGATTATATTCACATTGCAGTCTACTTACTGCAACATACAATAATATAATGTACAGCTTTAATGACAGACTGTTATTTTTAGCCATGAGCTTGTGTATGAAGCTTCTTTACCCAAGGAAATTTGCCGTCCTTTTAATTGTTACAGCATTTTAGTGTGCTACTCTAAAGCAAATTTTTATATGCTTATAAACATAACTGCACTTAATATCTTTGCTTCTTATTGTAAGAAGCCTCTGTTTTTTACAATTTTTAAATAAAAAAAATAAATCTATGACTCCTTTAGTAAAGAGGTTAGACTGAACCCAACTCACATTTAAGCAGGAGTTACTGACTTGAGTATAGTTTAAAGAGATTTGGAGGTACTAGCACCTGATGGGCTCATAAAAATGAAACATATTTCAACAAGTTAAGCTTTCATTCACTGTTAAAATAAACACCTTACTTTTTTAATATTTTAAATGAAGAAGGGTTGAGGGAATGTGCCTTATTTACCCTGGAGAAGAGAAAGCTTCAGGGAGACCTCATTGTGGCCTTCCAGTACTTGAAGGAAGCTTATCAGTAGGAAGTGGAGCAACGTTTTACACAGTATGATAGTGATAGGACAAGGGGGAATGGCATTTATCTAAAAGAGAGGAAATCTAGGCTAGATGTTAGGAACCAATTATTCACTCAGAGGATGGTGAAGTACTGGCACAGGTTGCTCAGAGAAGCTGTGGATGCTCCACATCTGGAAAGTCTCAAGGCCAGGATTGATGGGGCCTTGGTCAGCCTGGTCTGCTGGGTGAAAACCCTGCCCACAGCAGGGGACTGGAACTAGACAATCTTTAAAGTCCCGTTCAACCTAAGCCATTTAATGATTCTATGATGACTACTTAGATGTCATGAAACTAATGTCCATGTAGGAGCTGATTTCTATTTAGAATATGAGTGGATGCCCTAAGACACATGCTAAAAGTTCCCAATAATGTTGAAAAGCAGGCCATGTGCATGGTTGCCTAAGCACAGGTTAATTAATATTTGGCCAAGTGTAGCCCCTGTACACTGCTGCAGTGTTCATGAATCAGAGAATGGCAGCATCTTTGCAGACTGCTGAATCCTGCAAATGTTAATGAGGCAGTATGCAGAAGTCATAACTGCTGCCACTGTCAAGTGGCCATGAAAATGATTATCTGGTAAGATCCTGGAGGCAGAACTCCTATCACCTAAATTCTCAAGGAACACATCTGATTTACTAAATTCTCATTGCATCAAGATTTTTAGTTTGTCATGGCAACATAGGAGCAGATTGAGGAATAGGATGCGATCAGGCAGCACTCATAATGCAAGCATAAGTTAAATGCCTCTAAAGTTAATGATCCAAATTCTTCACTGCAGCCGTGGGGCACACAGTGTAACTTGGAGGAGGTGCACAGATGCTGTAAATTACTTTGGACACCATTACCAAGACCCCAGCCAGCTGCATATGAGAACAGATTGGTGGCATAAGTTACAATATTCCAACTGCTGCTGTGGGTGCTCCTGATTGGCTGTTACGGCAGCTCTGCAGTGCCAGGGCAATGCTGAGTCCCTGCCAGGCTTCTCTTCCCTTCCTTTCTGCACTCTGATTGCAGGGTTGAAGACAGTGAAGGAACTGCTTTGGGTTTTTTTGCCCCACTAGAAGATTGCCCCACTCTGAATAATCTTTCCATTGCTGCTGGCCCTTTTAACTCAGTGAAATACTGTAAATCATCTTGGATGCAGAGTGTGAGCTAAGGCAGTATACTTCCCCTTGATTTGCACTTGTTTCTCTTTTACTTGCTATTTTATCATAATAGCATGAACATTAATTTTGCATGAATTATAAAGCCCAGATCCAAGGAAATTCTTTTAATAGTATCAAAAAACTATTAATCTGTGTAAGAAATTGAAGAAATGGTAAACGAAAAGGGATGTTATTCACAACATTCTCTGTCAGTGCAACAGCATCCTCTCTACAGTTGCCACAGTGTGATCATATTAGTGCATGTTAGAGCTGCCAGCCTGCTATGCTGCCTGCTTTTTGATGATAAGTATTATCTATTATATTGCAGGGGCTTTTGGTCAGAGACTAGTATATTTTGCAGTTTTCTGGATTTATTTCAAGATCTTAACTTCAGGTTTTATCACCTGCTGATGACTTCTGCAGACAAACTAACAAAAATTAATCTGGTGGAAGAACAGGGAGCAACGTCTGCAGCCAGGGACAGCGGCTAACTGAAGTTTGGAGGCAGCAGCTGAACCAAGTAAAAGTAGGACAGCCCTAGCAGGGAACAGCCACTGTTCTGTGCAATAAAATCCATGCAGTTTAAGTCACAGCAGTAAAATTAATGGGGTTTTGGTGAGCTGCCACTCCCTGGAGATAATGCTCAGCCTACTATAAAAAGCAGGTCTGGATTTGTTGCCTTCTTTCCTTATCCCAGTCACAAAGGCTGCAGAACCCTGTTTTCACATGTCTTGCCCATCTTTTTTTTTTTTTTTTTCCTGGTGGAACATGCCAGAATGGGTCTGTATGTCATAAAGCAGTCATGGTATTAGGAGACAGAAACTCCCAAAGCCTGGGTAAATGTCAATGCCATGGAGCAACTTTACCCCTGAAAGGTCACAGACTCAACACACTCTGGGCCAGGTGGCAAGCAACCAGTCAAGTGTATCAGTTCAGCATAATACTACATTATTACATTTATCTGGCCAGCATTAAATGAGCTGCACTCTCATGCTTTGTTTTTCTTGACTTTGAATGTGTAAGAAGGCTCCTGCAGGCCATCCTAAAGCTGTTCACTCAATTAGTAGAAGGCCATGGTGCCTGATGTGGGATTTAAATAAACTGAAAACACCTAACTGTGATCCTCAAACTCAGCTTCTGTCTAATCCTCACCATTTATATTTGCTAAATATCTAGTATAAAGCATTAAAGGTAACTTGTAGCACTGAGGTTGTGATGGGGCCAGGATGACCCTGGGGTGAGTTCTGAGATTTGTCTGAATCTGCCCTGCCCCAATTCAAGGCTGCAGAGAGTGAGCTTTGATCTTGGTGACTAACAGATTGTGTTCAGTCCTCTCCTACGAAAACCAGAAGCCTGAAAGAAAGCAGTAATTTCTCCACACCCCCTCTTTTCTGGGGGGTGTGGAAGAAAGAGTCTTGAAAGTTTCCAGTCTGCAAGGCCCAAATGGATGTCCATGCAACTTGGTTGTGCTGGATCATTAACAGAGCACAAACCTACCCTTCAGGAAATACTTTCAGGTTGTTCTCTGTGTGGAAAGCTGTTTTTTGTGCGTCCAGGTGTCCTGCATCAGTGTGTCTAGAAGTTAGGTATGGCACCACATAGCATTTTGACTCCTGAATTCAAGTGATTTCTTTCTTTCTTTTTTTGCGTGTGGGGCACGTTTTGGGAGCTAGAGTTTTAAAATTTATATAATTAATTTGTCAAATTGTCTATCTGTTGAATTTGAAAATTATACCAGGAGCAGGTGCTTAATTTTCTTGAATAAACAACAGCGCTAAGAAGACAGCAGTGGTGGATGCTGATAGATCCTTTATACTTTTTCAGATGTATTTCATGTATTCATAATTTCATGTATTCATATATATCAATATATCATAATTTCATGTATTGCAATGGCATAGAGATTATATATTGATTCCATATCATTTTTTAAAAATATTAGCTCAAGTTTTCACAACCACAGTGACTGATTGTTCAGAAAACTAGTGATAAATCAGTCATCTGATGACTACTCACTGGTAATGAATTCTCCTTGGATGATTATTCTGTTGGAGATTATTGCACACAAACTATAAAAGTTTCCAAAGCCATACTTTGTGCGGGTGAGCCAACAGTTTTTAAGAAGGCTTTGCATATTATAACGTTGCCATTTGCTAGGGCAGACTGCTGATCGCTACCTTCACTTTTCTGAACATTATCAGAACATCTAATTTCTATTCCGCTTCAGGGTCACGCTAAGTTACCAATTTAAAACAGTTGCTGTGATGCTGACAGTTTTAATTTGTTCCACTTTATATGCTAGTAGGCCTATTGTCTGTTCAAAGTAGATTTTGTGGTTCTGAAAGAGAGAATTTCAGTATTTTCTTAACACGATGCAATTTTTACTCATATTGCAGCTTCAGATATCTCCTTGGGGGCAACTCTAATTGAAGCTGCTTGATTTCTGTTACCAATCACAGTCTATTCAAACTGCATTCCTTTTCATCTCTAATGCTTTAAGCTTCTGCTGTATTAGCTGTTCCACTCAGGTGTAACGTTTTCTCTGACTCCATCAGCTTGACCACAGACCTCTGGTTGGCTCCAGTCTTCGAACTAACATTTAAAAAGTACCCAATGGACTCTGAGACTATCTGAGACTTACAAGAACTTGTTTATCCCTTAAAATGATTGCACATGAATTAAGCCATAAATCTGTGTCTGACTCACCTTTACATGTGCTGCACCTTAAATGGCAGCATCTGGCATCAGTTAAACTCCCAACAGTTGAGGCAGGAGATACTATGAATCCAAGAATCAAAATCATCTGTTGTTTTTTGTCATCCAGTATACATTTAAAGGGCTATTATTTCAGCATACCGAAGCAAGTTAACTAACTGGATTATTGCACAGAACTGTATATGAATTCCCTTCCTGGCAAAAAAGAAAAAACAAAAGAAAACAAAAATAAACCAACCCAACCCCGATAACAAAAGGAAAAAGAGTTTGTTGTCAGTTACACAATCTAGACAGAGTACACAATTTATTTTAAGTTACGAGGAGGTAAATATAAGCTTGCACGCATTTGCACTGTAATTAATAGAACTAGCGAAAGTGATAGTGAATTTGGAAATTTTCATGGGAATACATTCTTCATGGTAAAAAAAAAAAACACAGATGAAAAAGCACTCACTTAGGTTTTAGGAAAAGCATGGGACACATTCCTTGAAAGTTTTACTTACTCCTTTCATTTTAACAAAATGGCAAGTGCTTGACATTTGTAGATCTATTCTATCCCATTAATTATCCAGTGGTTTAATTTTTTTTTTCTGTGTGTGTGTGTTTGTTTTATCATCTTTTTTTATACATTCATGTAACTTTTATTTTAAATATCTTGCTTTCTGTTGAGCTTTGTGTTGTCATGGCCTCATGATTTTTGTTATCGGTATTCCACATCATAACATCATGTAGAGCACTGGTGTTAATGCTCCAGTTCCATGGATCACCAATAGTTCCAGGTATATCTGTTTCAGAAGAGAAGAACTATGTATCCCAGAGAACTTTGGGTTTATTTGCATTTTTCTATTTTCCATTCAGAGGGAAAGATAAAACAGTTGGCAAGTCAAGAGATTACTCTCTTCTCCCTTTTGGATCATCTCAGCAGCAGTTGCTCCCTAGCCATCTTGCCTTCAGCATTAGCACCAGGCTAATGGTTTTCAGACACTCTCTCTCTCTCATTTTATTTGATTTATTAGCCCCAGTTCCAATTATATTGTATTACCTTGTGTTATTTTGCATTCCAGTATCTTACTTAGTAAATTAGCTTCTCTCCTACGATTGTTGCCACTGTTTTGTTTTCCCTTTCTGTTTTTCTCTTCCCATTTTCCAGTGTGTGGGTCCACAGGTTCCCTTGGTTTCCCATTCGTCATGGAACTGGGTCAAACCAGCCTGAAAAACACTGGCAGACCAAGAGGTGAGGACAGGGCTTACTTTAGGAGATGGTGAAAGTGGCTAGTTGGAGAGTTATTTCTTGCAGCATTAGTAGATGGAAGATTTACAGGTCCTCTTTGTTTTGTGATCTCCAAATGATGAAATATTGGCCTGGCTGTTGAGTATATAAGTAGTCAATTGTAAGTTTCTTGCAAAGTGCATGTGATTTATTTTAACATCTTTAATTTGGAGATGGGGAAATCAGACACAGAAAATTAAGTGATTTACTAGTGGGAATAAAGAGAGGCGAAGCTGGGAACTGCAGCAGAATTAATGCACTCCCACTGTCCAGTTTCATGTCTGTTTACATTTTGTCATGTGGCTGCACACAGAGACTTAACAATTATTCACTTTTAAAGTAACTTAATATAATAACTCAAACCCTTACTAGTTTTGCATATTGTGGAACTTTCCAAAATATTTTGAGATGGTGCAGATAGACAATTGATCATTCATTATTATTAATTAACTGATACTCAGACACTTCTTTGAAAACACTCTAGTGCCAGATCCTGAGCTAACACAGACAAATATACTTCCATTGAAATCACACTTATTGAGTAAGTTCAGCACTGAAATATTTTCCTTATTAACAATATATACAAATTGAAGTATTTCAGAAATTACAGAATGGAAATAATGAACAAAGCTACTGTACTTACTTACTGTAAATCATTAATAACATATATACACAAGATTTCCATTATAGAGCATTAAAAACAATTTTTATTTCAAATCTTTTCTAATGTGCAACACTTTCACTCTGTGCGTAACATTATAAAAGTTTCCAGTAAAATAAAACTGGATGGAAAATTGTAAATATAAATGTATACAAGAAAACTTTTCCCCTGCAGGGCTGATGGCCTCTGAATGAATTATTTTTGGAAAATGAAATTCTCAATAGAACATCAACATTCACTCTATGGTCCTGAGGATGAAGCTGGATCCTTGTAAATCTTTGCTGATAAAGTACTACCTGTCACATTGTTGTTTAAAATGATGATACTCCATTTCTGAGCTAACTCATAGTGCAATAAAAATGTGTGGAACTAGCAGTCTACTGAACCGTGCCATGAAAAATTATAATTGTTCTGCATAAGTCTCTGGAGAGTTGAGGTCCATGAAGCTTTTGTTAAACTTATTCCCTTGAACTTACCATGCTATTAACTGATAAAATATGTGTAACAACAAAATTTTAGCTATATTAAAAAATACTAAATTGAGCAAGGTGTAAAAGAAATGTTATATGGTTATTTCTTTGTCATAAAAATTTCAGAAGGCTCAACTTTCTAATTTAAAACATCTTCTAGGGAAGAAGAATACTCCCATAAAGAATGCTTTCTGTTTTCTATATATGGTGGCACTATTAATACTGCCAATACTATGGGCAGTGAGAAGAGCGATTATCACCAGATGTCAGCTACTGGAAATGGCAGATTTTTTTCTCACATTCAGCAAAGTTAAAGAAACTGCTCCTAGAAATATTGTTTGCCATTGATGTATATAAATGTATATATTTCATACACTACAGCTGTTTCAATCCAATGAATCTATTCATGATATATATATTCATTACGGTGTGGTAATCAGCATGGTTTCCTTGTGTCAGCATGCTAAATCATGAGGCATATTTGTTTGTTTGCTTTTAAGAGAGATTAGAATGGAGATGTAATTGTCAGAAATACAAATTATAATATAATTTATTAGAGTTTACATCAGCTGTTGACTTTTTAAATCCATAGTCCAAATTTATTAATTGATCTCAAGAGCAGAAGATCATATTCAGCTTGCTGTTGACTCCTACATTTAATTGAAAAATGCTATGGCTTTACCTTATGTATCTGAGTCTGTTTGCAGAGAGCTTTTCTGCTGCAGTGGTATCCACATTAAATTAGTACCACAGATTAAAAGACAAGGAAATGTTTTAAATGACATTAAAACTGAGCAGTAAATCTTTCACTATTAAAAAGAAGAGAAGCAAATATTTCATTTCTCATCAAAGGTAGGCAGCTAATTATTCCCACTCCAATTAAGACTTGTGTTACATAGAAGATGACTGATTCTGTCTAGATTTTTGTCCTTTGAATATACGGCAACAAAGAATGTGGAAAGTTTTCATCTTTCATTTTTGTGCTGGTGCATTCAAGTGTGAATGTATGCATTATGCACAGGCAGTGGTGTATCATTTTAGCTGAATGAGTTGCCCAGAGAGGCTGCAGATATTTCTTCCCCAGAGACATTCAAGGCCCAGTTGGACAGGGCTTTGAGCAACCTGGTCTTGCAGAAGGTGTTCCTCAGCAGGGGAAGCAGGGTGTTTTGAACTAGATGATCTTAAAGGTACCTTCAAACTCAAACCATTATATGATTCTACGATTCTATAACTTTTTCAATTTTTTTCCATTATTTTTAATAACTATTTCCATTTTCTGCTGATAAAGAACAAGTCTTGGATTTACAGGAAGAATACTAACCACATATACAGCATAAAGATGGCTTTTGAAAGCATATGCAGGCTGGTGATTCCAGTGTGGAGAAGAAGATGTAATAATGGACACTCATAAAATATAAGTTCAAGGTATGATGCAGAATCTGGATCTTTTACAGGATAACCTTGCAAAAAAACAACTAGCCTGTTCTCAGTTCCTTACAGTCTGTTCCATATGTCTGCCCACTCCCCCAGATTCTGATCTCTTCTTATCTTTTAAAGAAAGATGGAGAGGGGATTGTTTTCTGTGTAACTGCAGAAATCAATTGCAAATTCTTTCACTACGGTATCCTAAAAGGTGAGGAAAGACAGGAAAATACAGATTTTCCATTTCAAGTGAGCATTGTTTGCAGACTGCTAAAAGCACAGGGTCTCCTGCTGCAATACTTTCTTCATTGCTGTGTTTCATATATGATCCCTGACATACATCACAGCAGTGCTTACTGCAGCTTCCCACCTACTGTTGGCACGCTACAAAGAGAGAAATGATGAGAAGTGGGCTTACCATGGCCAGAGTTCTTTCCCATTCTGCATATTTTCCTGTTTTATGTGTGCAAAAGGGGTAGAAGTAGCACACAGGCAGACTGCTACTTAAGTGTAGCTGCTCTTACAGGCAATGAATCTCCTGTTAAGCAGTAGTAGTCACCCCTGTTTAATGCCATCTTTACAAAATCTAACCTGTCTCCAAGTCACCTCTATAGCATGAATTAGGACAAAGATGCTTAAAGGTCCTCAGAAAATAATGCTAAAGGAGTCCACCCATCATGAAAAATAATAAACAACATAATTTGAACAGTATATAGTTGAATAATTTTACTTTCATAAGCATTTTTTTGGTCTTACCTCATAAATTATATCAATTCCTGATAAATACATGAAAATCCAACATAATTAATTCTCTTGTTCATATATCTTACTTGAGAAATATTTATCTGTAACAAAGTATATTTTCTGCAATGTTGAACTATATTCATCAGAATGGGATGTGCCTCTTTTGGATTCGTATGTTTACCTGAGTAGCTAGCTTGTTTGCTTGCTTGAAAAAGAGAGTTTTGTGAATCACGAAAACAGGGAAATCTCATATCCAATAACTACTGTCTGGGATTTTGTGTCACAGCATATATGTTAACAGAGGAATTGTTAATTTTCAAGCATAATCATCAGTAACTATTCAGGTTTTTACTTCATGAGAGATGAAGCTATGAACAGTTTGTAGCTCTGGGATGAGGCACTTTGCCTCCCTGGAATGAAAAGGAGCTTCAGCAGCCAGATCCTCAGCTATTGCAAATATATGAATGCTGCTGAAGTAAATACACAGCCGTTTAGGTTGTCTCACTATGTTCCTTTTCATTCTCTGAGTGATGTATGTCATCACTTTTGCTCAAACCTAGCATTGCTAACGTTGTCCACAATGCTGTTTGGAACGGAGAGCCTTGCTCTCTGTAAGGTGAAAGGGGCAGCCATTCTCTATCCAGTTCATTCTCTCCACAGTAAAAAAACTGCTCCGAGGCTATTGGCTCAAGTGAGTAATCAGAACATATTTTTACTTCCAAAACAGAAAACAATAAGCAGTAACTCAAATGTACATCAGCAAATTGAATAGAATGAAACTATGGTCATTTACTCAGGTTGAAAGTTTGTCTGTAGCTTTTAAGAATATATTTTTAATATCTGAATAACACTTCAATTTCCACTCACTGGCTTCTGTTACAAATCATTTATTTTCCTAGTGCCCATCAAGTGAGTTCAGGCATCAGGTACTGCCCATGAAGAACACTGTGCTATTCTGTTACATTGACTCCAGAGTCTGGAATAAAGACAGTACTGCATAAGGAGTTGGAAGGAGGGAAAAAGAGAAGGAGTCATTGAATAACATGCAGCAGAAAGATTCTGGAGGTAACTCCAGAGGACATCTTTAAGAAAAAAACAAAAGTAGACTAAGGAGATAATGAGTCATGAAATGATGAAAGACGAAGAAGGCAACAGAAGAAAGATATTTGCACTTCAATTAAGCAATAACTGTAGGAAAGCAAACTGTGTTTTTTGTTGTTAGTTTGCTTTGTTTTTGTGCTCAGTAGTAATAATATTTCTCTCACAGATTTTTTAAGTGAAATAGAAAGAACATTCAGCAAAGTTTTGTAAAAATACAACAGTGCTCAAATTCAATTTAATTCAAGAAAACTTTTCTATAGTTTAGAACAACTCTTGTAAATCTGCTTTTAATTATGAGTGATACTTTTGATTTTATAAGTAGTCAGTCTACAAGTGTTATTTTACTGTGATGTGCAAATCACAAACTTCGAATCGCTTTTAAAGGAATCAAATTATATGCGCATAAATTAAAACCAAAACATATTGCTTTTACTTTGACAATAATGGATACTTTAAGGATCCATCTCTTGTGTAGATGTCTAAGCTGCAGTCTTCAGATGAAATGAGCTGATGAACCTTCTTCTCTGGAGAAGGGCAGTGATATGTCCAGGGTAGTATAGTTGTCAGCATTTGGGGTTGAGATAAGAGTTCCTCCACTACCTTGGAGGATTTGGGATCTCTTGACTCATGTCTCCCATATCCTAGTGGTGTTCTGAACATGCACTGGTTACAGTATAAGACATGAATGTGTACCAAAAGTTATTGAAAATGGCTGCACGTAAGCTTGGACTAGACACAGGTTGTCCGGGAAGGTTATGGAGTCCATGTTTCTCCAAGATATCGGAAAACCATCATGAAATGATCTGGAGTGACTAGCTTTCTGATGACCTTGCATGTACACGAGGCCTCCAGAGATCCCTTCCAGTCTCAGCTGTGCTGTATGATTTTGTGTGTATGGATAATATACTCAGTGACTAGAAAAGTGCAAGTATGTGATACTATTCTGAACAAAACATCAGCACATCTGTATCTTGCTGTTGCTAGGGAATTAGAAAAGTTCAAAAGAATGAAGTCATGGCATGCATTTCTATCACAACTATAAAGTCCACACTACAGAAATACGTATATACAATTAATTACGTTTTGCTGGCTGAAGGACCAATTAAAAGAGTACTCTATATTATAAAAAACTTTGGGTTACAGCTGGTGATTGCACATAAAAGTGGTAAAAATAAAACTGACTTCTCCGCTTTATTTTTCTTTCCAGTCTTCGAATCATATAGCTAATAACACATTCAAAAGATATTTAAAGTTTAATGGAATTTACTATGACTTTCACACAGACTTCTTTATTCCTAAAGGATGAATATAATTATTTGAATTCTTTGCTTCATTAAAGATGTTTAAAGTGAAGTCAAAGAGAGTATGTGAACATTATTTGACGGTCCTATTCAGATGAATACAGAGTTGCTCTTTTTTTGGAAAAAATGTTCAGTGAAGCAGAACACTTGTCTTTAAAAGAAAGCTAGTTCCTTCCTTCTTTACTGGATTGTGTATTTTTGTTGGCTGAATTGATACTGCTAGGGCAATTAATTGCTGGAGTTCATTCCTTCAAGCTGATTATGTAGGTTTTCTGCATCTTTGTTGCTCAGAGGAAAATACCCTCTAATTAGAAGAGGTAAAATAAGTCTACAAGCATCCAGGTTCCATCTCAAATTTTAAACTATGTGTTGGATTCTGTTAAAAAATGGTAAATCTTGTTCCATTGTAAAAGTAGGCAGTGGTAAACCAGAGTTTAATTATGATATCAAGTTTGTTCATTTCTAGGTATGAAGGAAATACAATCATATGCTGACAACATAGCAATGTCTAACATTTTTGAATCTTTCTTACAAAAGAATATCTTTGCAATGTGCTATATTATAAAAAGCAATAAAGTTTTGTATTGTGTTTCATTTATTTTGTAACATAAAGGAATTAAATGCACGGAAACAGGAGCTATGTGCAAATATGACACAGTATAGTAGTCTTTACCCTACAGAACTGGCAGTTCAGAGTCAGCAGAGGAATAAGAAAAACTGTGTAGAAGAAGACAATCAGAGAATGCGTTTACTGTGTGTGCCAACAGCTCCCATATGGTCTACATTCCTGTAGCCACTGTGGCAAGGGAAAATTTTTAAAGGAGGTTTGAAAGAAGATATGAATGAAGGAGGAGAATTTCAGCATCATTTTTCAGTATGGATTCTAACCCATCACGACAAGCTAAACTCGTGTATTTCCTTTCTTCTAGAGCTGTGGTCTATTATTGTAACTGAATACTTTCTGTGTTCCTTGAGATTTTAAGACATCATACAAAAATCACATGATTTTCAGGCATATCCACAAAGTACTGGGGGTTTTAATTTATGAAATGGGAACATTTCCTGTGTATCTGTGTGTTTATTTATTAATGCATACTGCACATTATTGTATCTGTAGCTTATTCTTCACAGAATCAGACAGAATTGCTCTTAAAAGTTCTGAGCCCCAAATTTCTGCCATATACAAATTGGCTGTTCTTGAGCCTTTCTTTGGAAAACTGTGGAGTTTCCTGCAGTTCAATCGGGTCCCATAACTTTCCCTTTCTTTAATCTCATTGTTGTGCTCTACAGGTTCTGATTTAATCTTCACAGCACTTCAGTTTTATGATCCAGTTACCCTACAGCCTGAGGCCAATACTCACTGTGACTGCTGTGTGGGAGTCTGTCATCAAACAAATCCGTTCATGATCAATCTGTAGTACAATCACATAAGGATTGTATGACAACTACTCTTTAATTTTGTTGTGAGGAATGATGTACTAGTCCAGACACAAGAAATAAAACACCTGTACAGATTGCTTATTATATCTAACACCTAGAAATAACCTCTGACATATGTTTTGAGCCTTCCAGAATGCCCTCTCCTCAATTCGTCTTCTCTCGCAGTCATAAACTGATAAGAGTGTCACTTCCTCTCTTTCTGATTCTTCAGTTATGCTTGCTCATTCATTGCTTAGCAAATAGTAGAAACAGATTGTTTCTGCTACAAAAGCATGTTCATGTAATTCCTCCCCCAGATATATGATTTTAAAGGCTTCATTCATATTTAGTTTCTATGGAACAGCTAAATTGCAGGATTAAGTAGAGATAAAACAAACTGCTTGGAATCAACTTGGCAGCATTACACATAGCTAAATGAAGGCTAATTTACTCAAATGAGAGATGGAGGATGTTAGTACACAGATGCTGTATGTGCTATGAATGATATCTAAGTTTCATTCTACCACATCTCATCTGCTCTTGATCCTTTGCTCAAGACAAGACCAGCAGAAGTTGTTTTTACTAATCTTCCATGTCCTTGTTTTATACTGATCGGCAAGTTCAAAAGTTTGTAAGTTCTCAACATTTGTTCAGCCTAAACAGCTATAATGATATACACAGAACCTGCATGCTATTTGCTACTTTTAAAGAGTGCCTGTTGAACAAAGAATTTTTTTTTTTTACATTAGGTCTTAACATACACCTCCTACCCAAAGGAGAAGGAAAGCAGCACTGTAACATGCTTTCTAACAAAGAATCATATAATCATCAAGGTTGGAAAAGATCTCTAGGATCATCCATTCCAACCATCTACCTATTACCAATATTTACCACTAAACCATGTCCCTCGTGAAACATCTAAATATTTCTGAAGCACCTCCATGCTCAGTGACTCAACCTGGGCAGCCCATTCCAGTGCCTGACCGCTCATACAGAAAATAACTTTTTCCTAATGTCCAGCCTGAACTTCCCCTGGAGCAATTCGAGGTCATTCCCTCTAGTCCTATCACTGGACTAGACATGGGAGACATGGGAGAACAGGCCGATCCCCACCTCAATACAGCCTTCCTTCAGGTAGCTGTAGAGATAAGGTCTCCCCTGAGCCTCCCCTTCTCCAGACTAAATAATCTCAGTACCCTCAGCCACTCCTCATAAGAATTCTATGAAACATGACTCGTATAACTTATAAGACTCAAATGAAGATGTCTCACATTTCATTTTGTCTTCTCTTAACTGCATCGTAAATGCAGTGTTATTTTTATAGTAGAATGTATTGTTTTTATGAGTCTCTCAGATAAAGAACATACTTCTGTCTTTTTAGGATTCCTAAGAGTGTTGGACAAGTTTGATTATCAAAAATTTACTCAGTTGAACTTGTAGCACTTTTAGTTTATAGTCATTACTTCAGTTATATATTACACTCTTAATGCGCTATTCTGCTATTATTTTTTTTCCTTATGACAAAGACCTGTAAAGTACTTTCTTTGACATTAATTACACAAAGAGCTGAATAAGTTTGTATGTTTGCAATCAAATATTCAGAAGGCAATAGGAATTTAGCCTTAAGTACTGTAGACTTTAGTCCACATCTTAAGATGACCAGATGTTCTCATTTCTAATGGGATGTTAATTATTTGTTATTGCCACTTTCTTGAGTTGCCTAGCTGTTTTATTGAATGTGTTTCTGAATCAGCAGCTGTCCTAAGTCTTGAAAGAGGACAAGGAAACTTTACACTCAGGAAGACAATAGATCTTAGCATGTGTGAGTTTTGGAGTAATATTAATGTCTGTGTAAAATTGAGTACTTGATCATTACACTTCTGGAAACCAAAGAAACACAAATAAAGAACAGTAGCAACAGATTCCCTGGAAACACACTGCAAAACAAAGAAGGGTAATTTTTCCATTCATGTAGACTGTACTTCAAACAATCTCTTCAGATAGTTCTTGAGCATTAGTGAATCTTCAATATGTACTCATTTGTGAACTCAACTAAAGGTTATTTTTAAGCATCACTGGAAATCTTCCAGTTTCTGAATTTGAACCATGCCTGTAGCAAATGGAGCTCAAAAGGAAGGTCATGGTTGGAAGCAAAGCTTTTCCTTCACGTCCTTTAGTCTCACTCCTTAAACTCGAAGTACTTGAGCACTAAGTGACAAGTAGCTGATTCCTTGTTTAGGGTTTACTTTTTTTTACAGCTTAGCTTGTCTGCTTAGCTGAAATTAGAACAAAAACTGATTCTTAAAATGGTATTGTTTGAAGAAAAGGAGCCAGTACATAAACAACAACAACAACAACAACAACAACAAGGAAACACAGCCACAAGTTAAGGTATAACTTGGGGAGGCTGGTTCAGATACAGTGGGCGTTTGAGTGCTTCACCACTGTTTATACTTTTTCAGATAAAAAATGTGAAAATTTACATCTCTTTCTTACTGCATCTTTTTTTTTGCCACATGCTCTAGTCTTTTCTCCATCCTGGTGATTATCAGTGCTGCTGGCAGGCCCCTCCTGTTGCTGGTTAGTAGGTCTGCATGAATGTATCAGGTTCTAAAAAAACAAGTTAGTGATTCAAACGAATTATGTGTTGTTATTGTTGATGGCTAAAAAGAAAAGCTGAAAGTTTCTGTGGAGTAATAAAATCTAACAGAATAAAAATAGTAGTTGGACATGTTTATGGAATCACAATCACAGAATAGCTGAGACTGGAAGGCACCCCTGGAGATTATCTGGTCCAACCCCTCTGTTCAAGCGCACTCAGCCAGAGCAGGCTATCATCATAGAATCATAGAATGGCTTGGGTTGGAAGGGATCTCCAGGATTATCCAGTTCCATCCCCCCACCACTGGTAAGGATGTCAGCCACTAAATGTAGTACTAGATCAGATTGCCCTGACCTTAAACACCTCCAGGGAAGGGATATACACAACCTCTCTGGGCTCTCTCTCAATCTTCAGAAATCTCCCCTGGTTGCTGTAAGTTTTCAAATGTAATTGCAGCGTCATTAACCTTGTTCATCAGAACAAGTGAATGCAATCTGTCAGGATCCATGGCATATATTTTTGCATTTTATTTGTCCAGGTGAGCCTTCTCTGTCCTAACTCCAACCTGCACAATCATACTGCATCTAGATAATCTTCCTTGGTTGACTGCCCCTGCTTTGCCATACTGAATGCTTTTTTTTTTATCACATCAGCAAGGTGACCCTTGAATGTTAACTACATGGATTTAGGTACATTTTAGGAATAAACATTTAAAAACCATATCTTCTGTTGGTGGCAATAATAAAATCGAAGTAGTGATCAGAAGTATTTGTCCATTTTATATATTTAGAATGTTTTGTATTAAAATGAATTACAAAGAAACATCTCATAAATGTTTTCAGTAGATGTTAAAATTTTATAACAAATAACAGATAGTATTCGTTCAATTTCAAGAGATAAACAGGTATAGATATTATATGTGAGAATGTTAAAGGTTTTATTTAAGGATATTTCTTTAGATAATTAATTAAAATATCGATTTGAGTAATACTGGAGAGACGTGGATAGCTGTGACTGTCATTTTTGGTGTTAAAAGAATTTAAGCTGCGGACCAGTTTCTGGACATTAATCCTCAGAAAAATGATTGGGATTTAGAGCTTAATGAAGAATTTTAGTATCTAAAAATATAATTATAGCCACACAGTAAGAACTGCTTTTGGATGGATTATGTATTTTTATACTGAAAATTTTATGGTATAATATGATATCCAATGACATATTAATTACAAATTTGACCTACAGAATTAACAGGAAATGTATCAGATTAGATAAGTCTAGTCTATTGTAAATGTCAAAATCTACTTGTTATTTGTTCCAAATTATAGAACTGTCTCTTTGGGCTACTTTTTTAGTATTTATTTATATAGCAATTTTCTCGATGATGATGATGACAAAGCAATATAAAAATTAGCCAGAACATGACTATGGATGTTGAACAAGTAATGAGGACTGCATATTCTCATACAGGAATATATATTGCTAAACCGAGTGGTCAGGTGTCAACAAAAGATACTTCAAAAAAATGCCATCTATAAGAAGAGAACACAAATCTTGGAAAACAGTGCTTCAGGATGCCAGGAACAGCCAGCTCCCCATGTCCTCCACAGTGTAACTTCGGGGGCAAGAAGAGATCATATGACTGTTGTACAGGTAAAGAGCAGAAATAGGGTCATGAGCTTGCCTCTGGCTGCATCACTGAGAAAGCTGAAATGATAAACTACTTCATCTGACTCCATAATATGAAGGGATGTACAAAGACAGTTTGAAGGACGCTCAAAATGATCTATGAATTGGAAAAACTGTGGGACTTAAGGTGCTCAACCTATTGAACTTATTGAAAAGCAGGATGAAATAACATTTCACACATAAATGACTCTGCTGGGTGGAACCTTTCTAACTTTCCCTGAAAAAATCTAAACAGGAGTAACTGAAGGGATGTTAAATTCAGAGAAAATCAGCCTTCAGGTGAGATGAATTTGCCCTGCAGTGTGGGTAATTAAAGATCAAGGAAATGATGGACTCACCATTGTTAAAGGAAAAATAAATAAGCTTGGATAGCTCTAAGGAAAAAAAAAAATTCAATTTCTGAGAGCCTTCATATTGCCCAAATAAGTGCAGTTCAGCACTAGGGCAAAATAGATAGGGAAATACCATTTCCAGTATTTTCTTCAGGGCTTGAAAGGAATGTTCTCCTCTAGGCACAACTATGCAAGTGCTTTGTTTATATGTTTTATTTGATTTTGTTTTCCTCCCTTTCACCTCAGAAGTATCAAAACCACTGTTGTGCAGTGCCCTTCAGTGGACTGGGTCTTCTGTCTGGAAAATAAACCAATCATTCATCTTTAGAAAAATGCAGCGTGACTAACTGTCAATATTGGAGCCAGGAAGAAATATATACTAAAATTCACAGGGCTGTAGAATTCCTCCTTTTTTTTCCTCCTTGGCAACATGAAGTAGAAAGCACCATTAGCATATTCCATTTATTTAGTTCTCTGCTATTTTGAGGCCCTGAAGTGCTTCTGCTGTACCCTGAACTTCTCCACTTCTCAGCTTGTGTTATGCAACAGTCCAATTGTCCCAGCTTCTGAAAACTGAAGTACTTATACACAAAGCAGATGGTTGTGATTTTTGTTTGTTTGTTTTTCTTTAATAATAACAGTTGCTGGAAGAAATAAACTGCCTGAGATATCCAGGAAATAAACCTAGATGATTCGAAGATCCCTGAAGCCTAAAATTCTATGGAGCGATGGAATTAGTACATAAAAACTGAATAAGGCACATTCCTTTAAAAGGAGTATGAACCACAGGCAGAACCAAATATAAACTTCAAGAAGCTCTTTCTCCCTTCACTCTCCTCTCCCATCCACAACAATTAGAGAGCAATGTTTAGGTAGAAAATTCTTCTATTTGTATATGCTTACTCAGGACTAAAACACTAGTGGCTAGTTTATTAGGTTCAATCATCAACCTGTGTTTGATCAATGGCTCTTCAAATAAAATAAAGGCATTGAAATAAAAGAATTTGCATAATAAAAGCAATCAGTGATCTCATTAACAATTTTTCCTACATCAGTGGGATACAAGCATTCGGAAAATTTTTCTGTTTGAGTGTTTGTCTATGAGCAGAGAGATCACTGTGAGGCAGCAACATCAATAAGTTTAGAAATGAAGGTTTCTAATTAAATGTTAACTTTGCCTTGGGCTTGGAAAAGAGATAAGAAGCTGCTTCACACTGATAAACAAATATGCTTTCAACACAATGGGACAATGAGATCACTAACTTTACTTTGCTGTATGTGGAATTATCACTTTTTCACTTTTTTTAAATAATTATAATACCTAGCACATGTCTGTTTACACAGATCTAAGGCATGCTTGAGATTATAGCGATGAAAGTGAAAATCAAACTTTCTAAGGTTCACTGCTTAAGGAGTGATGACAGATAATGACTACCACACTTTCAGTGGGTGACCTGTAAATTATCTGTAAATTCCTATCTTTCATGAGTGCTAGAGATGATGTATGTGAACAGGTAATGTAAAGACCTTAACTGGGAAGTTTCTCCTCTAAAAATCCTTCTCATCAGTACTGCCCTTGCATCTGAATCTCCCTGTGTTACTTCTCTCTGATTACTGCAGTCCTGAGCAGATTTTCTGAGGCTGTGGCTGTCTTGAAGACTTATTTACATAGGTGCTGTAGTGATGTCTGTGTGTTGAAATTTGTATTTCCTTTACAGCAGAATTCAAGTTGGAAAATTCTTAGTGCTTGTAAATAGTTAATCTTTAAGTTTGTGTTTTCTACTAGGTTTGAAGTAGATTCTGGAGAACTAATGCTTACAGTCCCCAGGTGAAATTATGTAAGTGACCTGCAAACTCAGTGTCTTCTTCATTGAGAAGGTTGGTTCAGCAATGGAAAAGAAAACAAGAAGGAAAGTCAAACAGCGAATAAAAATCACATCACTTTGTTCTTTTATTTATGTTGCTTTAGGCAGTCACTAATGCTTTTTCAGCTCAGTTTGATCCAAGAAACTATTTCACTTGAATAGTCTGCAAATTATAAAAGCTGCACAAAAAAAAATAGTAAGCAGAGAAAAAAAAATTGTATCTTGTCTTCTGTGCTTATATATGACCTGTTTTGGGAAAGGAGAGGAATTTTAAAGTCTAGGAACCTAAAAAGTGAATCTGTATGTAAGGCTAGTAACTGAACTTCAGAAAAAGAATTACTTCTTTTCATTTCTTTCCTTCCCCAGTCAAAGGTTATGGTGTCAAACTGTGATGATAGCATGTGTAAGAAAAAAGGCTAAAGAAATGGTATTTGATGCTACATGACATCCCAGATGTAGGCTGACAGTCTATTCCATCTGTGAATGAAGACATAGAAATAAGTGATTTTTCCAAACTAGAGTCTATAGAAACATGGTTCAAGCTGAATTTTTGGAGCATGTCTTTTGTCTTTACCCAAAGCTCAGAAAATGCAGATGGAATTACCGCTTTCTTTTGATGATGTTTCATACTGATTTCACTCATCTTCTCAGCTTGTGTTTTCCTGCCATGCTTCCCATGACAGTGTTTGAACCATTAAGAAATGTCCTTTTTTGTGTATAACTAACAATCTTTCTGTGGAATTACATATTCTGCACTGTTGCTCAAAGATGATGACAAAATTTGTTGGACAATAAGAATATGCAAGAATAAGTATGACTTTATAAGACAGGAAATGAGTTGTTGTGGCTTCCTCTCTCTGCTTAATGATTCTTGGATTTTATCCAAAAAGTAGGTAACAGCAAACGTGGCTTAAGAATTGAGATAGAGTGGGACAACAGGACTGTTTTGCTGAGACTGGTCTCTATTAAAAGTTGTTCCTTGGAACAACTTCTTTGATAACTAAAATCAGAGTGTAAGTGTGGTCTATATGTTGAGTCCTGTTGTCTACAAAGACTATTCATATTCAGGAAAGATTCTGAGATTCCGTATTTACCTTAGAGTGATAGAGTCATGGAATGGTTTGGGTGCAAGGTACCTTACGGACCATCTAGTCTTCTGACTCAATCAAAAAGGAGACAAATAGACAATTAACAACTGTTTGGAAGTTTCAGTGAGTGAAAACACAACAGCAGACTCCTAAGAGTACATGAAATCTTAACTATTGGTCTTTATACTGCCTACCTCTACAATTTTCTCCAGGCTTTTCATAGATTCTGTGTCAGTCCTTTGGTTGCTCAGTTCAGTTGAATGAGGTGAAGTTCCTTTTTCATCCTGTAAACATAGTCATAGAAGATGTTTTAATGGATTCCTCCACTTTTCAGTAATTTTGCTGTGAACACACATCTATAACCAAAAATATTTTAGAATATCTGTATTTAAAAAAGAGTTGTGCATACTTTACACGTATGTGTGGGCTTCCTGCAGAGAACTGGTGATGTTTTATTGTCCCAGGAGGTTTTTTTTAATTATTAATATTTTTATCAAATATTGGGTGTTTATTGCAAGCTACAGGTGATTA
This sequence comes from Oreortyx pictus, assembly GCA_036925125.1. Classification (NCBI taxonomy): domain Eukaryota; kingdom Metazoa; phylum Chordata; class Aves; order Galliformes; family Odontophoridae; genus Oreortyx; species Oreortyx pictus. Next base: position 87,101,843 of record JAUPFR010000002.1, on the reverse strand, counting down.
ATTCATTATAATGTATTTAAGTAATGTGAACAGAGTATTTTCCTCACTGTACTAAAAAGCTGCTGAACTGTTTTCACCCAAGTAACACAAAAATGCCTCAGGCAAAAAGCAGAGGCAGAAAATGTCATTTTAAATGTTAGAAATTTGGTAAATTTGAGTGCAAGTGTAAACAAGTGTCTGTCAAACAGAAAGTCATGCAATCTTAGCTATTGGGGTTGCTCCGTAATTTTGTTTCAGTAATAGATAAGATTAACAAGGTGATTTTTCTCTTGCTGCAATTTCAGCTCAGATAAGACCTAAACTATAGGAGTTTATATCTGTTCCATGCTACTGAAAACCGAATCAGAGAAAGGTGCAGTCATCAGTAGTAGGACAACTGGAAGCAATCACTGTGCTGTAGATGTGAAAAATATAAACGTGAACATGGGCACTTTTCAGGAAAGATAAAGAATTATTATTAACATAAGGCACTGGTAAAATCTGACAGTTCTGGTTATGTGTATTCTGTAAGGACAGTTCAAGGATTCCGGGGTGGTAAAAGAGATGAAAAAGAATTTATAATAGGAAGGCAAAAGAGCAAAAGTGTTTATGGATGTACTGTGGATGAGGTTCTAAAGAGTTATGAATAGAATTAAGGCAGGAATTCAAAGGAAATCTGTCACTGCAGGACAGATTCTTGAAAGATACACTATGTATTTTGAAGAAAATCTGAATTAGCTCAAGCACTGATCTTGTTCAGCATATTAATAAAATTATCTGCAGTAACAGTAGCAGTGGAAATGAGAAGACGGTTGGACTAGATGATCTTATAGGTCATTTCCAACCTTGTGATTCTATGATTCTAGGAGACTAGATTTTATCCAGAAGATCTTTTCCTGTACTGAGGACCTTTAACCTGGTGCAACTTCAGTGTTAGGAGGAAATATCCCTTGCAGACTCTCAGTATGTACAAATTAGAAAACAATACCAAACTGTATCGAATGTTGTCACGCTCCGATATAAAGGAGGGAGACGAGGTTCTTTGATTATGTGTACACCCGATGGCGAGATTAAGACACAATGGGTCAAAAGTTAGCCCAACCAGTTTATTACAATTACTAGTTGCTTAGGGATATGGGGAAGGGAAGGTGAGCGATAGAAAAGGGATAAGAAGCAAGGAGTCTTGATGGAAAGCAAGAGAGATATAATCACCACCGTGGGTCCAACGAGGTTCGCAGTCTCAGGAACTCGTCTGGTCACCGCGGGGGATGGGAGATAGCAGCAAGCAGGCCTCAGGGTCCGTCTTCGGGAGTTCTCCTCAAAGATTTTCTCTTTGGGAGTTCTTCTCCAGGAATTCTTCTCTTCGCCTCCCAAAATCCTTGGTTCAGTGAAGGCCTTTTATCCCCATTTCTCAGGTGTTTTTTCTTTTCTCTTGGTTTGTGTGACATGTCTGGCCTAACAGATAAGCCAGCAGCGGATGTTGCCTTCCTTGCCATGCAGGAGCATTGTCTTTCTGTGGTGGTCAGCTTCTCCAAGCCGTACCCCCCCCCCCCCCCCCCGGGAAAGGCTATTTGCCCTACGAAGCAAGCTTTGAGACAAAAGAAAGTAAAAAACAGTTTCTGTCTTTCACAAATGTTCTCATTTCCTTCATGTATTTTCCTACAGCCAACATGCTGACTTCTGAATGAAAGAGCAAAAGCATCAATTAATAGAAAGTGTCCAGAAATAAATAAATTTTTCCTCCAACCTCCTAAAGGTAATCTATATCAGTCAGTATCATCAGGGTTTCATGATCTTTGAAGAAAATTAGGACTTGTAAGGAGTAGACACTTCCCAGATAACTCTTTTTAAGTGTGCCAGTAATTGAGTACAGGCTTTTTAACATGATAAAGACTACTGAGAGTCAGAGCGCTACCACAGGTTGCCCAGTGGCTGTGGGATCTCTTCCCTGCGTATCCTCAAAAGCTGCCTGGATGTGGTGCTGGGCACCCTGCCCTGTGTGTCCCCTGCTGGAGCAGGGGTTGGGCATGATGGACCCAGAGGTCCCTGCTTACCTCAATCAGTCTGTGATCCTGTGAAACTGAAAAATGAAAAAAAATCAGAATTGAGGTATGTCTGTGCTAAGCTTTTCCCTTCTTCTAAATATCTACTTGAAGGAATATGAGTGTGTACGCTTGTCTCTCCAAGGATGAAATTAGGAAGTTGTGAAACAGAAGGGAATGGGAATGGGAATGGAAGGACTGAGAAAGAGCACAGTTGCAAGGAGAGCAGAGATAATTAGCTGCATGAGGATTTATAATGTTTGGTACTTTTCTCCCCATGTCTCCACTTCCTGTAGCCTCCAGGTACATTTCCTGGTGTGTTAATTGAGAGTGCAGAAGAGGAAGAAGAAACTGTTTTGTGCATGATTCAAAAGGATGTCAGGTGCCTTTTCACTGAGAAGTGATCGCCTCTAACACACCTACACACTCTTAATGCAAGAACACTTCCCCAAGTACCTGAAGTACAACCTCATCACCTAGAACTGTTGTCTATGTCTATTATAATAAACAATATATATGCCAGGTATGCAGTGCTCACTGGGACAGTTCTGACCTGGCTCAGCTAGCACTGTCTCAGTCAACTGAGTGTGCCACAGCGTTAGCATAGACCAGAGGCTACCCCCAGTAGGTAACCTGGGTGTGGTCATTTTGTTTCAAGGAGATTTGAGAGCATAAACAGTGCCTGACAGTGCGGCCTTGACAACATTAACTTTACAACCATAGACCTAATATCAGAGGTCCTGGCCAGGCTGACGAGGTTGCCACAAGAGTGGCTAGTTCAACTCCTTATGCAGAAAAGGCAGTACGGCAAGCTTCCAATGCTTTCAAAAGCACTAGCCTTCTGAGTTATTTCCACGGGTCCTTGCTGGCTCACTGGCCAGTCCATGTTGCTCACTGCAGAAGAGAAGCATGCCTCAGAGCCAGTGGTGAACTCACATTCTTCCTGATGGTATCTGTGCTTGGGATTTGGCAAGAGAGAGCCCACTTAGCTGATTTCCACTCCTGTTTGATGGAGAGCCGGAGAGTGTGCTGAAAACAGCAGGGAGATGATTAAGAAATTGCCATCCTTTCTTCTCCAAGGCCATGAGGATACTCTCCTAAGACAAGGCAAAATGTGACCATGAGAAAGAACTGACTGTGCTTTTAGCGTTATATGCAGAGAAAATAAATTGTTGGGAATCCTGAGAACTTTAATACTTTGTTTGTCTTTTAACTTTGTGTCTTCCTTTCTGGCAAGGCATCAGGTGCTGTTTGTAGTGGCCAGGTGGAAGGACTGGCCATCCTAAACAGGAAGGCAATTAAGCACTGATGTGTGATCTGCAGGCATAGGAGTATGTTTAGTTCCATGAAGTCTCATTAAAATTGGACAGTTCACGCTTGAGAAGGTACCTGTATAAGACTGAGCATTGCTGTTTCACTCTACTGCAGTATAAACTCCATTTTGCTGGATGGTCTTGAGAGCAGGCAAGTACTGTGGCAGTCGGGGAATTAGAGTCCTAGAGCATGTGAAGTTTTCCTTACAGGGGAGTCCAGCTGCAGCCTGCAAGATTAATGAAGTGTTTTACAAAGCTGCAGCAAATGCTGGCATGAATCTACATCTCCTCTGCAATGCCTTGCACCTCTCCTTCAGCCAAGGTCTTGTGCTGGAACATAAAGTATGCAAGCTGTTAAAAAAAAAAACAACAAAAACCACAAACCAAATAACTGCTCTTTTCATTCCTCCAACAGGATACTGAAAAAAATACATCTAAAACTGACTATAGGTAAATCAAAGAGTTTATTCTGAGCTGAAATAAAAATAGTGTTAGACACTAATTGTGAGGGTCATCTAAAACTTTATTAAATGCAAGTGAAATTTGTGGTTAAAATTTTTTTAAACTAAAAAAAATTACAGCATATACTTTTCAACAAAATAAAAAAGGTTACTGGTTGCATTTCTCAACGTTCTATGCATTACTGAATGTTTCTTTTCTTAAATATGGCATAAATTTGTGACTGTTAGGAAACAAATAGTGAATTTCGTTCCATCCTTTAGTAAAGATCTACCAAAATAAAACAAATCCCTGCAGACACTGAAAATGTAAACAATCTGATTTCGTGTGAGAATATCCTGTTTCTGAAATCTTTCTACTCTCTTCAGTTCATTAAATACAATGGTGCATTTTCAGTACCAGTCTCAAACTGTAAGAGCAGCTGATGTTTGCTGTTTCAATGTTTGCTACACCAAAAACTAGCTGTTCATTTTCTATGTAATGTTTACAGTTAGGTTCACACATATTGAACCAGAAATAGCCAAAACAGCTCAAGGTACAACTCCACAGGAACTGAAGATACATATTTATTTTAATTATAATTAGTTAAAGATTGCGTAATGACAGAAAATTAGCATGTGTTCATACCATATACAAATTAAAATAGGTCTTAAAATGATAAATGTTAACACTTGACAATTTCAGAAAACAGTTTTTGGTTGTTTTTTTTTTCTTTGAGAAAAAGAATAAATTAGAGACTAAACTGGTATGTTCAGTATGCTGTGGTAGCATATAACCGTTTCATCAACAATTTCTATATTTCTTAATAAGAAGAGAATAAATGAATCATTGATTGATTAGGACTTCACTAATACAGCAGCTATCAAAATTTTTTATCAAAGTTATCTGAGAGACAAGTGGAAATTTCCTCTAATTAACCTACAGCTCATAGCTACTACGAAATCCCACTACTGTATTCTATTCTGATGGACACTGAAGAAGACTAGCAACTGAATACATCTCATTGAATCAGATTTACGAATATTGTTATTTTTTAATTTTGAGAAGGATCTCTCATCTAGCCTAATTTCTACCTACTCACTGTAATTAGAAAAAAAAAACAACAACAAAAAAACACAAATCCAAAATAAAGCAACCCTTTGAACAGCGTAACCTATCCACTACAAAATGTGAAAACATAAAATTGCTTGGTATGTAATTCAGTTAATGAAGTGGCACGTTATTGTGCACTTGGGAGAAATTTTTATTAGCTTATATAGTCAGAGACAATGGTGATTACTGATTACCATCTAATTAGAACATACAATTTGAATGTTGATTAGGTTATACTTTTTGAATATCTTTAATGAACTGTAAGACTATTTTCAAATTTTAAGACTCTTTTGAAATCAGATTCCATTATACCTTGATTTATATATATATATATACACATATATGCCTCTTGGATTCATTTTTCTGTTAAGAGGTTTTTCTTAAAGTATCAAGAATCATAGAACCCTAAGGGTTGGAAGCAATCTCTGGGGATCAAGTCCAATCCCCCTGCTAAAGTTGCTAAAGCAAGTTCCTTACAGTAGAATACAAAGGAAAATGTCCAGGTAGATCTTGACTATCTCTAGAGGAGGAGAACCCACAGCCTCCCTGGGTAGCTTGCTTCAGTGCTCTTGTTTGCCCTTTTTTGTCCCCCAGGATATTCTTTTTGGAAAAGACATGCATGCATTAGAGCAATAAGTGCTGATCTGCTACTGCTGAATTTGTTTGTATCAACTATATCTATGATTAGATTCTTTTCTTTCCATAACAAGAATGTCTTTTGTTATGGCATACTATGAGCTGATAAAAAGAAAATTTTAAAGATATATATAAATTTATAATGTGTTTCTTGTGGTATTTCATGGATTAGATTCTCCTTGTTAGTTCTGAGTACTTCAGAAAAATGTCCAAGAATTCAACAAACACTTCTATCGAAGGAAAAAAAAAACAGTTTTATTAGAGAATCTTTTACTTCAAACATAGTAATTGCTTGTGTTAAGCAAGTATACAAAAATCAACATTCTTAGGTGTGTGGGACTGGCACTTTTTGTTCTGGCAGTAAAATACCTTGGCCCATTGTAAGGGTATTAATAGCCTAGCACAGCATATGCAGTGTACATCCTTCCTACCCCTGAGAGCTTGAGAGCTGTGGATCACCACAACAAAGAACAGTTTGGATTGGAACACCCTACTGATGATCACAAATTGAGACTTATGTCTTTGATTTACATTAAAATATTAGATAATACCTGAAACATAATGAAACTGGAGTGCAGATATTCTTGTTTTTAACAAAAGTCTAAATGACATAAATATACATTTTATTCAAAGTGGACTGGGGAGAAAACTAAAATATTTCCTATAGCAGATATTCAGCAACAAATTATTTAGCAGATAGCTGGCATGCTAGTATTCATGGTCTGGTACACAAGATGCTAGAAACTACATTCTTTGATTTTAAAACCGAAGCCCTCATTTTTCTTTTAACTTCAGCTAATCAACAAAAGTTACATGCTTTCAGCAAATTCTGAATTACACTGTCAGTTTCTAGTAGTTGAGAGCTTTCATTCTAGATCAGATTTTTTCATCAGAGTCAATTTTTCATTAAAGTTCTCTTAACTGCCCTCATCATTTTGTCAGGGAATCAGTTTCCTTTGTGTTACTTTAATGCCTTTTCCTATATTGTGGCATCCAAGACTTCTTTTACATTAGCAAGATAACACCTAGTTGTTGCTTGTTGTCGTTTTCAGCAGGGATTTTAGAATGTTTTTATTTGCATAAGTACTTCTTTACTAAATGTAGGAAGCTAATGTTTAAATAATATAATTTTAAAGGTTATTAACATTTGCCTTTCAATGTTTTTCATCATCTACCCATGCTCCTGGTTGACTGGTGAGGTCCTGGAAGACTGGAGACTTTCTGATATGACTCCCCCCCTCGAGAAGGGAACTATAGGCCTGTTAGCCTGACCTCGGTGCCAGGGAAGGTTATGGAGCAGATTGTCTTGAGGGAGATCACACAGCATGTGAAGGACAACCTGGTGATCAGGCATAGACAGTATGGGTTCATGAATGGCAGGTCCTACTTGATCATCCTGATCACCTTTTATGATCCTGTGACCTGTCTGGTGGATAAGGGAAAGGCTGTTGTTGTGGTCTACTTAGACTTCAGCAAAGCCTTCAGCACTGTCTCCCACAGTATTCTCCTGCAGAAGCTGGCAGCCCATGGCTTGGACAGGTACACTCTTTGCTGGATAAGGAACTTGCTGGAGGGCTGGGCCCAGAGAGTGATTGTAAATGGAGTTAAATCCAGCTGGCAACTGGTCACAAGTAGTGTGCCCCAGGAGTTGGTACTAGAACCTGTCCTCTTCAGTGTCTTTAGTAATGACCTGGATGAGGGCACTGAGTGCACCCTCAGTAAGTCTGCAGACACCTAGTTGGGAGGAAATGTTGATCTGCCTGGGGTAGCGAGGCCCTACAGAGGGATAGGCTGGAGAGCTGGCCTGAAGCCAATGGGATGGGGTTCAAAAAAACCAAGTGTTGGGTCCTGCTCTTTGTCCACAACAACCCCAGGGAACACTACAGACTTGGGGTAGAGTGGCTGGAAGACTGTGTAGAGGAAACGGGTGTGGGGGTGTTGGATTAAGATTCAGACTAGGTATTAAGAAAGATTGGGTGTTTTTTTTTTTTTAAAGAAAATGGCCCTGAGACAGCTCTTTGGGTCTCAGTTGGTATTTATACTATTTTAACTGCTGATAATGATTTTTGTTATGTTACTACAAAAGATAAAGACTATTCATAAAAACTGACTGCAAACTATACTGACGTATTTTTGCTGTTCAGATAAAATGATATGCTGTTATGTATAATATTTTATAGTGCACTCTTAGAGCTTGCTGTTGCATTGAAATTATATTCAAACATAAAGTGGATAAATTTGCTTTATCTGAAGCAATGTACTGGTCAAGGACATGATTTAAGAGTAATGGAACTAAAATTAAAAATAGATCCAAATCAAACAGCATATGCAAGTTTTGAGGAATAGCACTCTCTCATGAAGCTGAAATTAATAGACCAAGTTCTTATTTACAAGGATTGCATATTTTCTTTTGTCAGTTACGTTTGTCAAAGAATTTAGGACTGAAAGATACCAAGCCAGAAACATAACAAAGCACTGTACTGCTTGTGATGAAGTTGTTTTTAATAGTCAGTGATAAAATATTTGATCTTTGCATCAAAGTCCATGAAGGCAGCTTATGTTCAGCTGCCTAAACAGGATGGTTTAGTATTTATTTTTGATAGCTTTTCCAGATTTTTTGCCTGTAGACAATATTACAATTTTTTAAAGAATATGTTATTCAGTTGGGAAATAGGGATGTTTTTAGGTTTTACTGAGTCTTTTTTTTTTCAATTATCTTTAATTACTATTTCTATTAATTTCTATTTCTAGCATTTATTTTTGTTTGCCTTCAATGCATTTTGAAGGCCATTCTTGCCTTTTGATGAATTTCATTTCTCTGTATTTGGGTTCCTCCTGTGGCATATTGAATCCTTAGTTTTTTCATAGAAACATATTTTCTCAAGTACTAAAAGAAGCAAGTCTAGATGCAAGTTTATAACATGAGTAGTATTACTAATTACAAAACTAAAAGATGCTTTGGATTTAAATTTCATATAAATTTGTATTTTTTTATTATTTCAAATATCTGTATTTGTTTCTTTTTGTTCGTTTTGTTTGCTTGTTTTCTTAAGGCCTTTCTATTCCACTCTGTGGGATTTTTTACTCATTTTAATTAATTTATTTAAATGTTTGATTTATGACATATGTATTAAAATAATCAATGAGTTAGCCAAGTTCCCACTGGAATGGCCAGACTGACAGAATAATTTCACTGAGAAGCATAAATCTTCAGTATCAGATAATATGCTGAATGTATTTTGTCAAGTTGATGACAGCCATTTTATAACTTTCTATCAAACTTCTATGTTCCACCAGAAGCATACTGTGGTAGGAGGGTATGTATTATTTCTTGGCAAATGTGAGTGAAGATGTCTTTCCATCATAGAAATAGCAGTGCAACCATGACACAGTTTTCTTTCTTATGTGATACCCTGTCCCAGTATATTATATGTTTTCCTTCTTTATTTAAAATTTCCACAGAGAATAACTTAATTTCCCTTAAAGTTCTTGAAAGAAGACAAATTTCTCCTTAAAATATTTGTTATTTCATACACAAGTCATAAGGTGTTTGTATTTTTGGGGCTCAACTGTTGTGTTTTCCTATTAGTCATGCTCTTGGACACTGACATCTGTTCATCCCTGTTCCCTTGTTGTAACTTAAAATAATATGTTAAGAAAATTTACTCATCTAAATCCATGTACTCCAGTATTTCTGACAGAGGATATGGTTTTATAGAGGCATGTTAAACTGCAGGTAAAAATTTAGTTTGAATAGCTTCTCCCAGGACCTTCACATACACTAGAAAATAAAAAAAAAAGATAACACGTCTCCCAGTTGGGATTAAAACATTAGAAAAATTTCACTATATCTTAGAATCCCCCAAATCTGGAACACAGATAGGCATGTGGTTGCCTAAACAGCCCATGTTTTTGATCTCTGAATACAGCCTGCATGAACACAAGAGATGAATATATCAGCAAATTCATTTACCTGCCTATATATCAGTTATAATATTCATCCCCTGTCTTAAATGTCTCAGTATCATTAAATTGGCTGTTCATTCTAAAATCAATTTATGTCCTATAATATTAATATAAATTTACTGTTATATTTTAGTAAATTTCATTTAGGCTCATAATATCACAAATTTATCTGTGTGCAGAAAACTGAAGGTTTCCTCATTTCTTTTCTGTTTCTTGCATTTGACTGCATGGACTTTAATAATCCCTCCTTAATGAGCATATGTCCATCTTTATTGTTCTCTATAAATCTAAATTTAGTCTGTTATGTAGCTTATTTCTACCTTGAATACATATTTTAGTATTCATTATGTCTTCTTCTATCTGCTTTAGACTCCTTTATTTGCCTTTTTGTAGTCTGTTCTACTTCTAAAAAGATTTTTTATTTTATTTTTTTCAGATACCCACTTACAAAGAATCATCTTTTGTTCAAATTATTTCAGTATAAGACTTATACAATTTTAAGTCTCACCTTGTGGTTCATGTAAGAGTTGTTACTCTCTTATTTTTGTATCATGATGTATAAATCAAATGTGTCCCAAATTATTCTTTTCCCCATCTCTTTCTATCTTCCCCTTGTTTGACACTGGCACTTTCTGCTTTCTACTTGCATGTGGAGGAAGAGAAGTGAAGAGATCTGTTGGAAGAGACCTATACAATGAACATCCTGTCCAACTGCTTGACCACTTCAGGGCTAACCAAAAGATAATATATGATATTGAGGGCATTATCCAAATTTCTCTTTAACACTGATATTCATGGGACATTAACTACCTCTCTAGGAAGCCTATTCCAGTGTTTGACAATGTTCACAGTTAATATATATATTTTTTCTAATATCTAGTCTGAACCTCCCCTGGTGCAGCTTTATGCTATTACCCATGCATCCTATCAGTGGCTACCACAGAGAAGAGACTGGCACCTCCTTCACCATTTTTACTTCTCAGGAATTTGTGGAAAGCAGTAGCGTCACTCTAGTGCTTTGGAGTGTTTGGAGCCAGTGTTTGGAGTGCTGTGTCCATTTCTGGGCTTTTCATTACAAGAAACATGGAGCAACTAGAGAGAGTACATCATAGGGCTGTTAAGATAATTAAAGGACTAAAGTACTTCTTCTGTGAGGAAAGGCTGAGAGATGCAGCTGACTGGAGAAGAAGGCTTGGGAGAATTTTCAGTGTAGACTAATAATTTGAAGGGAGGGTGTAAAGAAAAGGATCCAGGCTCTTTGTTTGTGCTTCATTTGAGGCAACGAGAACAAACTGGAACACAGAAGTTTTTCTCTGAACGTTCCTTTTAGAGTGACCAAGCACTGGAACAGATTGCCCATAGAGATTTTGGACCGTTCATTCTCTGAGATATTCAAAATGTGGCAGGACATAGCACTGAGCAACCCGTTCTGGTTGACTCTGTTTTGAGAAGAAATCTTGGACTACATAACCTGCAGAAGACTTTTCCAAAGTCAGCCCATCTGTGATTTCTTTGATTATACCAGACCAGTAATCAAGACCATACCCTTGTGCTTTTACCAACACAGAAATAAGCACAGGATTGCACTGAGCTGTTTGAAAGCATTTATTAAGATTGCCTTGCTTCAGGTGATGTCTCCTTCCCCACTGCTATTATATAGAAAGGTATATTATAATGTAATGAAAGTCAGGGAAGAAAATACGGCTAGACTATACTTAGCATATTTTAAAAACTGCAATTAGATTTTGAATATTTAGCCCTGTTCCTTTTGACTTTCCTTTTAGGCTTTTGATTACTTTTGGGTATGTATTTCTCTAATTGACTCCTTCCCCAGTGACCCGAGATTACAACTAATTAACTCTCCAGGCCCAAAATCTAATTTCAGTTACTCAAGCTGTATTACAATTCACAAAGACATGTTCCTCAGCCGTATTGTCACTGTCAACCAAGTTCCATATGTTAGAAACAACATCTGGCTGTTCTTCTGATTAACCATTTTAACTAATTTAATAGAAATGATGATGTATGGATCAGCAGCTTAGTAACAAACACAGCAGAGCCTTACTAATATAAGCAATATCTTTTTCCATATACCATGGAGATAAAGCTCTCCAAATTGTATTTTGCCTGTCCACCAAATAGGAGTAATGGGAATATTTGTTTTTAATCAAAGCCTACAGTATGAAATACAATCTTCTTTTCATTGAGCACAGCAGCAGGCTTCATTGCTCCTCAAGCTCCTGGTGTTACTTATGCAGGAAACAGTAGATAAATAAGGTCAAGAAAAAGCAAACAAAATAAGACTAGTCCTCTCAAATGAAATGATTTCCATAGCTTAGCTCTGCTAGAAAAACAGACTTTTAAGAAATTGCATATTAGCTAAATTCTGAAAAATTGAGTTAGAACCAATTCCTGTCATTGTGAAAAGAATCCCAATGCCTATTTCTCCTCACTCTTTATAAAAATAATAATAAGAAAAATCATGCTAGTAGTCTCTTTTCTAAATGGCAAAAAAATTAAAAGAGACCCTAATGTTACATGAATATCAGTTAATTCAAGGAAAATGTTTAATTTTCAGGTGGAGCTCTGGGCTGTCTTCCTGGGTTGTTACTTCCACCATGATATAATCTACATTTTTGTCTTTCAAACAAACAGCACAAGACTATGTCAGAGTAGTACAGATCAAAGACGTTTTCATCTGGTCCTTTACTGGCAGAGAAGGCAGTTTTAAAATTATTGCTTTGGTTTTGAGCTAGACTTTATATTATCACTAACCCACTCCAAAAAAAAGAAAAAAAAAATTACTTTCAGACCACTCAATCCACTTGAGGCTGCTGCTGAGGCAAACCAGTTTGTATTCTTAGGGAAAAAAGTTTCAGGTATACTTTCTGTGCTAAAGCACCCTGACTTTCATACTTTCTTTTTGCATTAGTACTTCACTGTATTACTTGCATTGTATTATTTCAGGTTAAAAAATACCGAAGGAGCAAAATACATTAGGACTGCTGTCTTCTCTTGCATGCCATCTCTCTGAGGTGATGTTTTGTTGGCTGATTTTGAGTAGACAAAATGGCCTTGGCACTGTCTGCCGCAGAGACAGCTGGTGTCTGGACTGCTCACAAACCTGGTAAAGAAGGTTGTGAAGTTGGGCTTTGCTAAGCTTCAAACAGCACCGTGACTTCCCAGCAAAGTTATGACGTAGTTGTAGACAGCATCTGGAGAATAGGATGCTTTTCCCACCTGCTTTTCTCAGTTCAGTGTGATATTGCCTTGGCACCATTGGAAACTAAGTTCAGAGATTTAAACAATAATGAGAGTAGTGAAATCCTAGATCCTACATCTGGGAACTCAGATGCTGTGCACTAATACATCTCTGATTTCTATAACTAAGCAATCAAGCCTTTTTAAAGGTGTGAATATTTTAAGTAGCGAATGCTTACACTTGTGCCTTATGATTTCTAGCTGTCTTTGAAGCTAATTTTAAGTATAATGTACTTAAAATGGAGCACATAAAAATAATGAATATGCTGAACTATTTTTGTCTACTAACGACCGATAGAACATTCCTGTTAATACACTGAAATGAATCCCTTATTCATATCAAGAATTTTCAGGATTTGAATTTAAGTATTTTTTTAATAAGAATCTTCCTACAATACTTTCAGCTCCTCCCCCAATGGTAAAAAAAATATCATAATTTTAGTTAGTGATTACTTTAGAAAGACTTTTATAACTGCATCCTAAACTGTTTGCAATTGAAATGTATATGTGCAGTGATTAATAGTTTTGCATGGCAATTTGGTCACATTTTACTGCTTGATGAAAATGATGATTTAATTATGATAACTTGATGAGGCATACATTTAAAAACCTCTCCAGAGTTAGTTTTTATTTTTCCTTAAATTCTTGATTAGGACCAAGGTCATTGTTGAAATGCAAGGTTACGTGGGAGTTATTCTGGCTTGAATATTCAGATCTCTCCTAATTTTGATCTATTTCAGGTGTTTACTTTTTAGATTTATAGTGATTTTCCACGGCTCAATTTTACGGGTTGCAGAATCTGTCATTTAGAAGTCACTACTCTTTTTTTTTACTGTTTAGCAGAAGAATGGAAATACTTTGTCATTCTCTTGAAAAGGTTAAGATTCTAGTAAGTCAGCATGAGGTTAAGGTGAAACATAAGGTAAAAAGGCACTATTTCTTGGTGTTTCAGCTTCATATTTTCTCAGTGGAATAATGATTGCACAGCTGGTGACAGTGGGTATTCTAAATGTCTGGCTTGAAGACAGAGGATAAGGAAGTCTTGCCATTTTCTATGTCAAAAAACGAGTAGGAGAAAGCTATCAATGCTTTTCAGAAATGAGTTAAATAAAGCACATTATAGTACTCTGACATGACCCTTCTTACGAATAGATGATAAATAATCTTAGGAATTTAAATAGATGAAAGGAAAGCTAAACATGGCAAGACAACTTGGAGGGATTCAGTTACAGGTGTCTGTAATGAGAGAACAACATGGAAGAACGTAAGTTTACAGCAAAAAGGAGCTGAGAGTAAGTATGTAGACAGTCATCTTCCTCATATGTCGAGCTTTTATAAGCTTAAAGCATTAATATGTTCATACTTTTTTATTTTTTTTTTTATTTTTAGGAGAACCATGCAGATCCTATGAAAATTGTGAAGAGATTAGAAGAACTTCATGTTTCATTTGGAGGATGAAGAAGTTTTTGCATGAGGATCAATGTATAAGGGGGATAAAATTTCCAGATGGGATGCATTAGTAACAGTACTGTTCTAATATGTCACCAATACTCAAGACTCGTATCACATTGCCCACCTACTGGCTTCTGGAGAAAACTGAGAACTGTTTCCTCATCCAAAAAAAAATTTTTTTTTATACAATTCCATTCTCTTTCTCATTTTTCTTTATTTTCTCTTCCGCTTTCACAATAAATCTTGATCAGGATTTCCACTACTTGATTCAACCACTACCATTTATTCAATTCTTTGAATTTGCATTATTTCACACTTTTCCTCCACACAGTGGAATATTTTCTGAAGTACTTTTGGAGTTAGTCTTTCTTCACTAGAAACCTACTTTTTCAATTCAGTTTGGCCATCTGTCTAGCTAACTATCTTCTCACCTAGTTGAAATCTCTGTAATCCCATCCAATTTTCTGGCCTCAGATCTTCAAACTCTTCTCTTGCCTTCTGCCTTCCCTCCTCTCTCTGACCTTCCCTCTTTTTCTCTATTCCTTGCTCTCTCTCTCTTTCCTGCTTTCCCATATGGGACTCTTTTAATATTACATTGTTGAAAAGTAAAATGAATTTCTTTTCATTTTTCTTTACTTCTCTGTTTTCCTTCTGAAATATAATTATCCCTTTTTCCTACTGCTGATCTGAATATTTTTCCACAAGTTTTTTCCATTGTTTCCTCTTGTTTTTTTGACCTTAGTCTCTGAAACTTTTCTGTATCATTCTTCACCTTTCTCTCAGCTCCTCCTTGCTGTAAACTATTCCATGTAACTTTTCACTGCTCTCTGGATCTATTACTTCAAAATAACATGGCAGTTCTTACACTTCTAAAAAAACGTCACCTCATTTATTGCCCAATCCTGTCCCTCCCTTTTACTTCAAGCTCATTAAACACAGGATTTATCACTGCAGTATGGATTTCCCACCTATTTATACTTTACTCCCTTGCATTCCAAGGGAACAGCTTTTTCTGCAATCTTTAGTGACATTTTAGAAAAATCTGAAACTTCTGAAATATGTCTTCATCTTCTGTGACCTCTACACTGCCTTTCGTTTTGTTTGAAACCTTTTCTGTCTAAGCTTCTGTGACTGATCTCACCTGTGTCTTTCTTCCTACCTGTCTAATCATTCATTTGACTTATATTTTACAAGCCCTTCTGTATCTCTGCTTCCTGTGAGTGCCTGTAAGGTCATGTCCTCTCTTATCTTTTTTTTTTTTTTTTATTTAAACTTTGCCTCTAAATAACCTTATTTGTGTATCTAACATCTTTGCTCATCTCTCATCTTTGTGCCTACCTTTAGATTTAGGTTTCTATGCCAGTAGAGAGCTTACCTTCTGTGCAAACTAAAACTTAATAAAATGATGGCCTCAGTCAGAAGGTTAAGACTGCTCCAGTGAGTTTCTTTTTAACAGATGCACTTAGTCTGGAAGAAAAAATCTATGAACATGCAAATATGTTTTTAGTTGAGTAAAAACTACTACAGCAAATAGAACATTTGTAACATAAGTTTCTTAGTTTATGTAGGTCTTCAAATACTGATATTCTGGTAAGGAGCTTAATTTATAATTAACACTGCTCTATAAGTTGTCTAAAGAATGAAAAGAAGGACCAAGTTTACCACAGCAGTTGTTGGTTGTCATAATGTAATACTCTTGATGAACGATTTTCAAAATACTGTTTAAATTCTCACATGAATATATGATAAAGTAAGATCTCCCTAGCTCTTGTTGAGAGGTATTCACAGAATTCAGTGAGAAGGATTAGTCAGTTGTGAGATCATATTCAGATGGATGGCTGTTCAACCTTTACAGATATTCTGGTAGCTTTTTTGTGAGAATAATTATATAAAATTAATAGGGGATTAACCTATTTTACTTTCTGAAGAAAACTGTTTCTTATTTAAAGGAGGGGATATTGACGGCATCCACTGAAATCAGAAAAGTAATAGAAATTGAGTGTTTTTATGGTTTAATGAATTGAGAACCATAAATCATGAAGTTTCAATAAAAAATTCACAAGTCAGGAAGTGTAAGCATCAGAGCCCTGTCGTATATTTTGTTTACTAATTAAAGGAGAGAGCATTTTTTGGTTACACATTCATGATTGTTATCAGAAATAGAAAATTTTTAGTAGTCTCTTTTATTTTATTTTTTAGGGTGGGGGGGCTATAAACTATTAATTTCTCAGTATTCCCAGCCACACTAATCATCAGAGGTCTTTTGCTTAAGTTAAGCATGATACCTGATATTTCAGCATTCAAAGATAAGCTGTGTGCTTCAGAGAATGCTCTGAAATATATGGCTTGTCTACAAAAAATTGACAGAGAGCACAGAGCAGATGGAAGGCAAATATATACAGTAACAAAGTGACATGGCAAGTTAGGTTTGGCATGTGAATGTTTGCTGGTTCATGAATTTTCTTCCTCTTTTTCTCTACTTCTAAAAGAAGATGAAAGTGTGATAGCAATGAAAGAAGATACTTGTTTTCATAGCAAATCCTTGCCACAGAGTTTAAAGAGGTAATAATTTATCTCTGAAGATTTTGAAACAATATTCATTTTCTGAAAATGACACAATGAATACATCCTTTAACATCCTTTTTTTTTTCCCCCTTAAATCACGATAATTGCTGATGACTGTTTGGGTGAGTGTGCCAGGACTGCTGAGAGAAATTACCAGGCTTTTAATAGGCACAGTGTTGTGTGAATTAATTTAGCTATTACTAAGGAAGGTTGTGACTAAAATGTTTAAATCAAACCCCACAGGGTTTAATCGGGAAGCAGAGAAAACCAAAACCACTCAGCTCAAGAACTTCTAGCTCCAGATTTAAAACAATTCCTGAACATTTCTTTCTTAAAACAGGTAACCATGAAGTGCATTTCATTGTGTCAGCTTCAGATTTAATACCTGTAAGGTCAGAGGAAAAGAAAACCCAGAAAGTGTTAAAACCAGCCTAGAATGTAGTCTAAACCAAGTAGAATGACAAACATAATAGAGGCAAACCTTAATAGAGGTTCCATAAAAGGATTGGGCTCAACAAACACCAGCTGTTCAGAATAAAGTGCTAATATTAGTTTAACTACTTTAACATCAGGTCTCTGATAATGATGTCCTCAGCTTGTACTGAAATCACAAAAAATCAGAGACCATTCAAAATGAGTTCTAATGCAGAGACATTTCTTTCTTGATGCTTTTTGTCCAACAAGAGAGGAAAGAAATAGTATGGATATAAATTCTTAACTACAAGCGTGCACCATCTGTACTTGTAAATTCTATTGCAGCATCACTGTGGCGTTATTTTTGGTTCCAAATATTTATTCTGTGGCCCCAAAACTGCAGGTGTTGAATTATCTTCTGAAAGAACGCACTGTAAGTCAGAGTAGTCATCAAGTAGTACTGTTAACTTCTTCCTAAAGGTAGTATTTAAATATTTGTGATTGCCTTTACTAGAAATTCATGCTTAAAAGCTAGGTATGTCTTATTGTAACCTGGTTTACATTTTTACTGAAACTCTGATTTTGAGAACTGTCCCCATGTGGAAGGTTTAGAACATGGAAGACAACCTTGTAATGGAGCTTCACCTTGTGCTTGCCTATAATGAAAGCTGACCAAGGGAACTGCAAAAAAGGATATTTATTATTCTTTTGCCATCAGTGTAAATACACTGTGGTGCATAGTTGTTTCCCTTATGAAGTGCTTGGGCACTTTACAAGAAATGAGCCCTAAATCAGTGAATTAGTGTTGCATCTCCTGTTGTGATTCCCATTATTTTCTCTCTGTTGAGTTTCGTGTCCCATATCAATGCACAGAGAAAAGAAATAACTGAACAGGAAGGCAGAATAGAGAAGAAGGCAATGCGTCCGCTTTACTGTAGGGCTACAGTCTGCATACTGGACAAACCTTCTGGAGGGAGAATGGAAAACCCTAGGGGCATTTCCAAAGGGGAAACATAAGCTGTTTTAAGAAAAATCCTAATGCAGAGATCAGGTAAGATTCCCTTTCTAAGTTCTCTGATTTGATCTAAATTATCTACTGATTCTGATCAAAGAGCTGTTCACCCAGTAATTTAAGAGTTTTTGTTAGGAGTTAGAACTCTAAATAAAATGTTGTCCTTCTGAAAATCTTTAACTTCTCATTCTTTACTCACCAAAATTCATGTAAAGAAGTTGGCTTTGGCCAATTTTTATTCCTGTCATATTGGTTTGAATCAAATCTGTTCAGATTTAAGTATGCTTGAAGCCTTTGGCAGACATAGATGGAGTGTTCTGTAACATTGGCTGTCCGAGATCCTTCCCATTCCTGCAAGAGGAGACACATGGGTGAGCTGCAGCCTGGGGGAAGACCACATATCATCAGCTGAGGAAGGACAACATCCTGTGAGAGGGATCCCATGCAGAGAAGAGGCCGGAAGTGGCCACAGAGAAGCAGCAACTTTATGAGCTGACCACAGCCCCCCCATTCTCCATTTATCTGTGCCAAGGGTGTTTTTAGTATACTTTTCTTTTTTACTGTTCTAGTCTGTTAGCAGTAGATAATAAATTACATTAATCTCTCTATGTTGGGCCTGTTTCAGTCATTGGTGAGGGATTTCCCTGTACTTATCTCAACCCGTGACCCATTTTGTCATCATATTTTCTTCCACTGATCTTTTGAGGAATGAGAGTGATATTGGTATGGTAAAACTTACCTGCCCATCAGGGTAAAACTATCACTGCAAATACAATTTGGTGCATCTGAGTCCTGAGCAAGATTCTTAGGAGTCCCAACTGAAAGGACAGAAATGTAACAGACGGACAGCTTCCCCATTACTGTTGGGCTGCACTGTTGATAGCCACAAACAAAACTCATTGTGTCTGATCAAACAAGGGGTAATGACTTTAAACTGAAAAAAGCTAAATTTTATAGTAAATTCTTTACTATAAGGATGATGAGGAACAAGAACGTGTTGCCCAGTGAACCTGTCAATGCCCCATCCCTGGAAGAGTTCAAGGCCACACTGAATGTGGCTTTGTGCAGCCTGGTCTGGTTGGTGCTTGTTGGATCCAGATGATCATTGAGGTCCCTTAAAACCCAAACTAATGTGTGTTTCTATGAATTTGTGATTCCAGGGGAGTCAGGAGCAAGAATAAATTTCCACTGGACTTCTAAGGAAGAACTAGATACTTTTTCTTTCCCAAAAAATCTTTCTCCTTGTTACATGTTTTACTTTTTCAGCAGTCATGTATTTTATTTGTTAGGAGTTTGCTTAAGGATTAACGTATTTTTTTCCCTTAGGTAAAAATATTTCCATATCGTGAGTGTCAGTCTTACCATTATTTATGCATTTTCTTTGCTGCCACAACAGAATCTCTTCATGCTTGGACTAGGAATCATTGTGCAGATGAAATTGAAGACAGGCCAATTATAATTCCAGTAGCAAAGACTAGGAATCAGACAATTTGCTGTGTGTGCTACATGGCTTTAGAGACTAAATATGTGGCATTACAATGATCTATTCATTAAAAGTCAGCCATCTATCTTACCACATATTTTATATTAAATACTCTGACAATCACAGTGACTTTTTTTGCATTTTTTTGGTAGATTCCATTAAAAAGTGTTTCACTGTCATTAACAAATTCTTAATTCTTCTGTTGAATGAATTGTGGAGGTTAAGGTGTTTACTTTGCTTTTATCATCTATTATATACTTTGATCCTTCTATTCATCTGGATGAAATTGAACTTGACAAATTTGAGCTATGATTTAATGCTTATGATACCTTAGCAATCTAACTTTTCAGAACTCACTCAATTTCTGAACATGCTCAGTTCTGCCTAGAGAGCTGTCCTGGCTGGCACTGCACGCATAATGTCCCTGCTAGCTCAAGAGGTCTTATCCCATCCGGTTGGCTTGCTTCCCTACTTAACTAACTGTGAATAAAAGCTGACAAAAGGAAGGGAGCTAAATGGAGATATACCTTTTTTGATAGTGAATTAAGCATTTTAGTTAGCTTTATGCTTTGCTTTTGTATTGGAAGCAGCAAGGGCTGCTGTCTGGTGGTACATAGGAAGAAAAGTTGGAAAAGTGGAGACAGTGAGAACTTAAACTGACAAAACATGCAACCATGTAGAATTCATGTTGATAGAAGCTGATGCAAAAAGTATGGGAACAAGCATTTTGGAAATTGGGAAAAAGAGTGCAACAGGAATGGCAGAAACCATTTTTCACTTTGGTAGGAAGGGCTGTGAGCTCTAAAATTTACCTCTCAGTAATTTGTGTATTAGTCACAGTCACACACCAAACAGATTAGCAAAGGATGTTCTAATGCTACAGATACAGTACTTTTAAAGATTTTTAAAACATATTTTAAATAAGATTTTTTCTATTAAAAACTTGATGACTTTGATCATATGATTGAGATTTTTATCTTATTAAATAGATAATACTAGTCACTAACCATGGTGCCTTTGAATGAGCTGGAAATATTTTTCTTCTTTGTATGAAAAAGTTATCATTTTTATTGCCTAATCACATTCTGTGAATGAAATGTTACAAAGGAATATAAACTTTACACTACATTGACCTGACCTTAAAAAGTGAAGTTAAAATAAAATGTCATTAACAATGTTAAATCAAGCAGATCAACCTTATGAAACTATCACCAGGCTCTGACTACAAAAGTAAGCTTGCTTTTCTTTCTTCTCTTTTTTTTTTTTTTTTTTTTTAAATCACTCTCACTGGGAGAAATGAACAAAACTCAGTGAACTATGACCATGGAATTTGTATGGTATAAGGCAAGAAAAGAATGTCTTTCCAGGAGAAAGAAGACCTGGTCAGAAGATTTGTTATTGGCTTGTTCTGTGAGCACAGCTCCACAGTCCTTCTCAGGCAAACATGTAAAACAAGTATCTTAGTAGGTTAGGGTTAAAACTAAATCTGTAGCATATGTGCAAGTGTACTTCCACAGCAAACCTGCAGAATTTATTTAACACAGCTCACAGGGGAGGAACAAGCTGAGTTCACAGTATCTCAAAAGCTGAGCTTAGGGAGATGAATAGGCAGCGCTAAGACTCAAAGAAGGTATTTTATCATACACTTCAAAGCCTGAGGTCTGAGACAGCTTCACTCTCAAATCACTCTCAGCCCTTGCTGTCATGTCAGAATAGGATGACTTGGAGTATACTGTGAAAAATGTTCCCCTTCACTACCATTTTCATTCCACTGCACTGAGAAATATTGTGATTTTAGGTCTGTTCATAGAAAATCCTCTTATATGGAATCTCACTTCAAAAATTCCTTCAATAGAAAAATAGATGATTACCACTTACTCAGTGACCTAATATTTAGAGAAAAGGCTATGCTATAACACATCACAGTCAATGGAAAAAGATACATATAGATACTGGATTTCACCAGATCACCATTTCCTGCAGTTATTTATCAACATTAATTTTGCACTCAAGGGAGATTTATGAAAGCCTCTTAATAAGGGAGCAGCAACTGACTGTAGAGGAAGTATAACTTCACTGAAATGCATAGACAAGGCAGACCGATAGCCCGTGTTTTTGTAGAAAGGAAAGCTGGTTCATGCTGTTGGCTGGCTGGACAGGAGTTCCATTTCATTTTGCCCTCCAGGTTCATGTCAGCTTTCGGCAAGAGACAGAGACAGCATGTAACTGTTCTTCGAAACCTAACCTTTTGTTTTGTTCTTTTATCCTGAGCCTCTGAGATATAAAAACTACATGAAAAATTGTTTATGGGATCTCTTATAACAGACTGAAGCCCAGCTGACATACTCAAGGAAGTTCTGAAAGTCTGATATATTTTTATTTAAGAATTAGGTTAAAATGTAATTAAGGAGAAGTTTGTGAATTGCTTGATCAGTGTTATTATGGAGACATGTTTTATTTCAGCACAAACAAGTAATGACAATTAGTGAGGTTCTCTGATAACAACAAGAACCTAGTCATTTATGAGAAAAGGACTCAGAAACACCAAAATTACCTTTAGCACCACCCTAACTGTTTTAATACAAAAAAAAAAAAAAAAAAAGCATTCAACAGTAAAGTAGAAATGAATTGTGCTTATTTTATACTCAAAGGTGCTCTGTGCATCGGTGTTGCCTCCACACAACTGGTGGCATACATCAATGGGACCACATCTATCACTAAATGTTGATTGTTGGATTTGGCTTTAATTTGTTTGTAATGCATTTAATTCTTTTGTTTTTCCACCACACTGTACAAAATTATCTAAGGAAAAACAAAATGAAGGAGTACTTATAGTTGTTTCCTCTAAGATAAATCTCTTGCTGCAGTAATGGCCTGTTCAGTGTTGAAGCATATAATGCAGCAAAGGGGAGCTGCTCATTCCTCTTGCTACTTGTAAATTTTATTATTGGCTGTAATACTAGGAAGTTCTTTTCAGCCTTGCTGTACTACCAAGATTCATACCAAATACAGATACTGGTAAGTCTATTTATTTATTTAAACTTAGAATGAATCCTGCATTTGACCTGTCAGCTTCGCTGTATGCTAACAAAAGAAAGAAAAACATTCAGTTTTCTAGCCAACTTTAGTTTTAATTAAATCTTCATTGTTCTTCATAAACGTTTATATTGTTTCTCCTGAAAATAGAGATCTTTCTTATTTTAATAACTAATTTTTCCAGTTTTTCTTTCCATATGCTATTATTTAAATAAGCACTACCAACTTGAGTAGGATAATGAATATTGCTAAAATGGAAAAAGAGGAAGTAAATTGCATCTCCACCGACCATAAAATACTGCTAATAATTTATATAGCTATTCATATGATTTAAAGATCCAAAAAGCCAATGGAAGCACTTATTTACAGCTAGAAAGTGTTGAATCAGGATTTACCCTTACCATTTGTCATTAAAGAAGCCACATGAGAGGGTCTAATTTATTGCAAGACTTGACAGAAATTCAGCATCTTGATAGGCATGCAGCTAGTAAATGTCCTCGACAATTACAGAGACGGTCTGTAACATAACTAAGATAAGCACAGTAACCAGGGATAATCATAGAAACAATAATGCCTGAACCTGAACAGGCAAATCTGAACTTTACCTGTGTTGTCTCTGTGTTATGTTCCTTGTGGGTGATGGACAGGCTCCAGTTATTTCACTGAGATCAAATGATGTACTGTGGTACATCTTATTCAGGAGGGTATACATGCCGGATCACCTGTGAAAGAGCAGCACATGTATAACCAGGGAAGCAAAGGAAAACATACAGTCAGGCATTTCCACTACCACTTTTTTCTAAAGATTGAAGTCCTCTTGACCCCCAGTTATCTAGGCTGTCGGAGTATTTTTGAAATCTTTTCCCCATGTATCCTCATGGTTTTACAGGTAAGCAAATATATTCCCCTAGGAAGATGGAGAGGAGACTCAGGAGCCTCTAGAACGATTTGATTTTACCATAGCTCATCCAGAAGAAATTTAAATTTTTCTGGAGTTATAACAACAACAAAAAAAAGCTAACAAAAACTGGAAGTTAATCCCAATGTCAGATATATACCTCAGAAACACTTTAAACCTAAAATAGGTCAAGTTTAAAGTTTAAAGAATTATTTCTAGTAAATAAATACCTTCTATTCACTGTTAATGAAAGTTATTAATTCATTTATGCAGATTCCCACTCAAATACCAAGATTAGCTGTTTTATGAAAAGTATTTTATTGTCCTTCTTGGCCTGAAACTTAACCCAGAATATCTGGTTTGTTATTAATGCACAAGGTATCGTGTCCTACAAAGAACCACCAATCCTTTTCTGTATTTCAGTAATCTTCTGTCCAAAAAAAAAAAAAAAAAAAAAAAAAAAAAGACATCTGAATCTTGATTGTTAACTGGTGTTATTGTTCTTAATTAAAATTTCCAGTCTGAAATAATCTTTGGATAGGAATACTAGCGGAAGTTATATTCCGTAAATCAATCAAATAAAACATACACTTTAAATCATTAAAATGTTTTTGTTCCTGTTGTTTTCCAATATCAAGTTTTAAGATTAAAGTCTCTAGGCTCCTTGAAGAATTTCTCTTTATCAAGGATTCTTTACTACTGTGATTTGATTTTACGAACACAGAAAGGAAAGCAGGACTACTGTGTTGGAAAGAAGATGATCTTTAGAATTCTAACTTTGCTATCTTGTTGGAAACCTTCTGTTTTCCAAAGGAGAACACCAACAGAATTTTATATTTAAGCAATAAGATTGGAGGAAAAAAAAAAAAAAAAAAAGGAGATTGGATTTTGAGGAAAAAAATAACATTATGTTGCCACATTGTAATATACTGTGGTGTGCCTATAATTAACATTCCATAGCACTGGGAAATGACTTCCAACTGCTGACGTAAAAGTCAATCCCTATTAAAGTGAACTGGGATCATTTCATATTTCTGTAACATTCAGGTCTTGGTGTACATTTGAAATGAATAAAAATAGCTAAATATTCATCTTTACTTAATTCTGAAAATGAAATAAAAATCCCCTTTGAGAGGAAATTAGATCAATTTCAATAGCTATTTAACTGTTCTCAGGTACAATTATCCTTCATGATATCATAGATATGAAATGCAGAGAGAAAAAAAACAAAAGTTGAATCAATCTTTAAATAAGAGCTTTAAATAAGCTCTGTACAATTGAGCTGAATAGCTGTTTGCTTCTCTGAAAAAAAACTGAAGATTAAATATTTATTAAAGTTGCAGAGTCATCAAACCCTTTAAAGAAAGCAAAGGGAATTTTTACACATATTCTAAAGAATACTGTTCTTGCATATAAGAAGTGAGCAAACCTTCATACTCTCTGTTAGGGGTGGATAATAAAAAAAAAAACTATTGCCCAAATAGCCTATTTCGTAAATGTATGTGAACTGAAGTAGTGGGATAGATAACTTCCTAGAATCTCTTAAAGAAAGTGACACTTTAGTTTGATGAAACTTAGAGTAAAGCATCTTTTTAGCAAGTGAACTGATCAAGTTTATACCAACCAGTGTGCTGACCTTTAAGAGTCTATTACTTTTGCTCAACTTGAAAATCTAACTAGAAGTAGTTGATGAAATGTTTTATTTTGGGAACATCCATGAAGCAAATAGCTCATATTAGTACCTCTCCATTAAGAAATCTATTCTACTGACTTAAATTGAACATGCTGTATATGTTTTATATTCAGTTTTTGCTATTAAATTTTATGAATAAAAATGTATATATGCAGAATAATATGTACCTTCCTTACAGTGAGGTGAATTAAAGGCTGGTCTAATTTCTCTCTTTTTTTTTTTTTTTTTATGGCCTGTTTGTTACTCACCTACCAATAGCTCATTTTACTGATCTACGTAGAATAGTCCAAGAATGGCAACATATTTCTAACCGTGCCTAGATTAAGCCTTTGCATTTTTCATTTCTTTTCTCCTTGAGTACAATACATAAGGACAGAGTTTTCAATAATCCTATTACTAAGTACTGAAATAGGCTACTGCTAGCGGAGTGTCTGATGTTTTCAGCTTCCAATTAGCAACAGCAGTTCCTGTATATAAAATTGCAGAGTAATTCAACTGATGTAACATTTATCAAGCAAGAAACAGAAACATTTCATGCCTTCCAAGGAAACAGATTTTAAAGTTATTATCACTTATAAATGGTCTTATTTACTGAAAACTGCTTCTCCCATTACAAACTGCAAATTTAGAATACCCTATGCTTCCTGAAGATAAATTCTTCTCCAAGATGATTATGAAACCAACTAGAATACCTTAGATGATAGCTTAAACTGTTATTCATTTTTGTATTTGAATTTATGTGGCTGCATATCAACACAAGTTTGATACTGCTAATATTTTTTCTTCTGACAGAACTCAAATTCTTTCTGAAATTATAGAATTTAATTTATGCCTAGGACTTGGCAAGTACCAAGCACTTTAAAACTCTCTTATCCTTTCTCTCAGACACTCACAGACCTAATTTCTTAGGAAGACAACATAGAGGAAGAGATCTTGAGTATAGTTAAGAGTGAGTCAGGTATGAGAACTGAATCTGTAGAAACAGAACTCTCCTAATTTTAAAATTAAATATCCAAGCATGGAACACCTTGTTCTCTTGAAACTAGTCCTGCTAATTTGAGAGGCAGCACTGTAACTTCTATAAAATCTGTTAGTATGATTTTTTGAGCAGTCCATTAAGATAGGCACAAAAGCTACCAGAAAAAAAACCTGAAATCCAAAAAACCCCAACCATCGACAACAGTAAACAAAAAGAAACAGTTCTTCTTGTAAGGACAAAATGATATGAAAAATAATAATAATAAAAAAAACATGACACACAATGTCTTGCTTTAGTAGAACATTCATATAATATGAATGCTAAACTGTGCATTTAGGAACAGACTCAGGAGACTAGATCTTGTGAGCAACATTTGACCTACAACTATTTATAAAAGAGCAATCAGCACCAGCAAAAGTGACCTGTTGCCATCATTGCTGAATTGCACCACTCACCACATTACTGTGCTCATATCCACTGTTTGATCTCAAAAAACATTCACAAAGTTGTTGAATGATAATGGATGTAATGTTTTCTGAATGGCGGACAGCCATTCCACACCTTTTCTTCACATGGTGGTGTGAATGTGCCATGTCAGGCACCATTTTGTCAGACTGCTCCTCTGCTGCCATCTGTCACAGAGCACCAAAATGTAACAGAACATTAGGAAGAAGGTTCAACCTCTGCTGCCATAACAACACCTGACTGACATCGTGGGCCAACGTAATAAAATTAGAGGGATTATTTTCAGAGCAGTCCTTATATTATACACAGACTGCTGAAAGCATTATCTTTTAGTTCACTACTAGATTTCTGAATGCTTAGGAGCAGCAACATTTCAAAACACATGTATATTTTTAACCAAAAGTTTAAAGTATTTCTATCTTTAACTCAGAAGTGAATTACCTTTAAATTTACAAGTAAAGTCAACTATAAAAAATATACCACATCTTCTATTTTGCGCTTGTTTACTTGGAGTTATTACAGGATTGCTTGCCCCTAGTGAAGATGCCATGACCCATTTGCACAGCTGGCATATGTACTGGACAAGGGTCTGAAACCAAAGGGGGTTTGTGTGTCACACAGCCCAAAGACCAAAGCAACCTTGCTCTTGCTTGGATTGTCTTATGTCTCAGAAAGGCGAGTAAAATGTTTTTCTTTCTTCATTTTGGCTCACTGAAGTTTTACCTTCCTGCTGTTATTTCATTCTCTGAGTAGCTCCATGGTTTTGACTTGCACATCTGAGAAACTGAGGCACCTGGAATCTCAGCTTACTCTTGCTCACAGGGTTTTGGTTTAAGTTACAGCTTATTTACTGTAGAAGCAGAACATGTTCACAGATGACATCAAATAGATGGTAAATAATTGCTTTCCCAAGTTTGTGCAGTAATAATTATCCATCTGCTCACACTACTTGTAAGCTTACATTGTACCCTAATGGCAGAATTGACGAAATACCAAGTTGGAACCCTCATCTAGAAATATAAAGGAAAAGAGGAGGTAACCCTGTATTACTCCTTTGTTTCCAACACAAGAAAATCTGTGGTGTCTTACCAAAGCTGCTTGTTACAGATATGAATATCTAAGTGTTTATGCACACATACAGAATCCCTTGCATCAGTTTCAGTTCACACTCATTCTCTGCCACTCACAAACAACTTCTAGTCTCACTCTGAAACACAAGCAGAATTAATTCATGAAAATTTTAATTTCTAACTTTTCATCAGCCTGATGAGTTTTTAAGTGTGATTCGATTACACTTTGAATTAATTGCTGAATCTAAGCTTAGATTCTGCAAGAATGTAAACAACCTCCTTTCTGGACACATTTTTGCACACAGACAAATCATCCATTCAGTAGATGCTGGCTACTCTACCATCTTCCCTGTTCTCCAAAACAGAATTCTGAAAGCTTCAATCCTTGTACCAGCCAAGTAGGCAGATCTGAGTTTCAAAGCAGGGTAACTAACATACGAGTCTTGATGGGTCTCTGGGATAAAAACAAAGTGCCCGCTTGCCTTATTAAAATTGGGAAACCAGATATCTAGGAAGCTCTTCATTAGTCAAAAACTGTCTCAGAGACTGATTGCCAAACTCAAAAAGTATCACTCAAACTAGCAGAGTAAAACAAAATCTTCCTAATAGAGTTGACCTTCATATGTTATTGGCAAGTGGCACTAGCTTCAGAAAAGAGAAAGCCTTGGTGAATAAGTCTCTAGGGAAAAGTTATTTTGAAGCTAACCAGTAATGAGAATTTTTCTCAGTAGATCACTGGTAAATTAGCTACTTTGAAATGATTATATTTAACAAGAGCAGCGTGGAAAGCAATTTGAGAATAATTTTTCAAACCCTGGATCAGACACTAGTACTTTTACAGATATATCACTTCTCACTTTGAATGTTCAAACATTTTGGAGAACATGCAGAAAATACTTGAGTGTTTTACATGAAAGAAAAAGCATTTCATAATTTTGAAGAATTAAGTTCATCAAACTTAGCTGGAATCACATGTCTATGTAGGAAGGATGTCAAGGGATGAGATCATGTATTAAAAGTATCATCCCAGTAGAAATGCAATAATCAAATGGATTTCTGGTTTAACAATACCATCTTTAACCATGTGTTTATCTGGAACTCTGAGAGTATTTCCACTAGTTTTACTGAGAGATCATTATTTTGTACTTTTTTTTGTAACTTTCCTTTCATTATCTAGGAATAGAACTTGAAAAATCCTAAAACTAAAAAGAAACTAACACATTGCAAAAAGTATAGCAAACAGGAAGAGGATAAACTATTTTAATTTCATTCATGATTTAAGAAAGTTATAGAGCAAAGAAAAACAAGTGTTTTCTACTGGTATACAAGTGCTACAGAGCAAAGAAAGGTAACAAAATGTAAAAGTAACTCACCCTTTCTAAGAATCAGAAGCAGCTTGAGAATAATACAACCTCTATCCATAAAAGCAGTTCCTTTGGCTGCTAAGGGGTCCACCCATCCTCGCTAAGGTGCCTTACTTGCATCTGAGATCCTGGGTTAGCCACACCTTCTCACCTGGTGCTTAACCATTGGTTCAGACCATGACCTGGCAATACCCACACAAAAGTATGTGGTATTAGATACTTACTGTTTCTTTGTGTAACTGCTTTGATGAAATCTAGCAGCCGAAACTGTTGTCAGTGTTAAGCTCTTGTCATTGTTAATGATCTATATGTTTATGGAGACACTAATCCTTTAACTTGCTGGAATTGCTAAGACAGAGCTGTGAAGGATGGAGGCTGTTTAGGTACAGTATAGCAATGTCCTTAGCTCCAGAATAAATAGATTCTACTTAGCAGAGTGTAATCAATCACTGTGGCATGTCACAGAGAAATGCAGGTGTTACAAGGGGTCCATTTGCTGAACAGCAGGAATCTCTGTTATGTCACCATAAGATACAATTACACAAGAAGTAAGAGACTGCATCAGGAGATGAATTTCATAAAATCCTAGAATCACAGTGTCGTTTGAGTAGGATAGGGACATCTAAAGGTTAGTCAGTCCAACTCCATGCAATTAACAGGGGCACCTTCAGCTAGATCCAATTGCTTAGAGCACTACCCAGTCTGACCTTGAGTGTGCCTGAGGATGAGGCACCCACCACATTTCTGGGCAACCTTTTCCAGTGCTTCACCACTCTTATTGTAAAGAACTTCTTCCTTATTTCCTGTCTAAATGTCCCCTCTTTTAGTCCGAAACCATTTCCCCTTAACCTATCACAACAGACCCAGCTAAAGAGTATGTCCACTTCTTTCTTATATCTCCCTCTGAACACGGAGGGTGAGACAGTACAAACATGAAGGATACTTCTGTAACAGAGGAAGTTATTTTTCAGGTCATATTCAAGCTAACCTAGGTATTTATGACTTCTTTTATAAAAAGTTTTACCAGATTTTATAAAAAAATTTACTCACTTTTCAAGAACAATATTAAGTGTTGGTATATTACGGATTACATTCAGATTCCTTCGTGATTCCTTCCTCCAGAATTCAGTACTTTAACCTTTTAAATGCGAACCTTCTGCTATCAGAGATATTTCAGCCAAGTGCTCTAATGAGGTCCATTGTATACTGGTAAAGGCAAAATCTTTGAAAAATATATTTTGAAGCCATCCAGAGGGACCTGGTCAGGCTGGAGAAGTGGGCTCCTATGAACCTAATAAGATTCAACAAGGCCATGTGCAAGGTGTTGCACTTGGACTGGGGCTGTCCCAGGTATTTATACAGACTGGGAGAACTCTTGGAGAGCAGCACTGCACAAGAAGCTGGACATGAGTCAGCAATGTGTGCTAGCAGCCCAGAGGGCCAACTATATCCTGGGCTGCATCAAAAAAGGGGTGGCCAGCAGGGAGATAGGTGTGATTATCTCCCTCTACTCAGCTCTCGTGCGGCCCCAGATGGAGTACTACATCCAGGCCTGGTGCCACAAGCACAAGAAAGATGCAGAGCTCTCAGAATAGGTCCAGAGGAGGGCCACAGAGATGATCAGAGGGCTGGGGAGCCTCTCCTATGAGGAAAGGTTGAGGGAACTGGGACTGTTTAGTTTGGAGAAGAGAAGGCTCTGGGGAGATCTCATTGTAGTCTTTCAGTACTTGAAGAGAGCGCATAAACAGGGGGAACAATTGTTGACATATGTTGAGAGTGACAGGACAAGGGAGAATAGTTTTTAACCAAGGCAGGGGAGATAAAAGTCACATATTATGTAGTTTTTCACTCATTGGATGGTGATGCACTGGAACAGGTTGCCCAGAGAGGTTGTGGATGACCCATCCCTGGAGGCATTCAGTGTAAGGCTGGATGTGGCTCTGGAAAGCCTGGTCTAGTGGTTGGTGACTCTGCCCATGGCAGGGGGGATTGAAACGGGTTGAAACTAGATAATCTTTGAGGTCCTTTTCAACCCAGGCCATTCTATGATTCTATGAAGTAGTTACAATATATCTGATTGAAATTAACCTCACTGTAAATTGAGAGTTTTGACTATTACTTGTTGTCTTGGCATTTCTGGCTTCTTTATCTTTCTAACGCCCAATTAGTTATGTCTTTTCATCCACAGAACAAACCAAGCCTCTCCATCTCCTCTCCTTTCTTGTTTTATGCTCCGTTTCTCTAGCAACATGTGTTCAGTGGTTTTTAATTTAATTTTTTTGCAAATGCATTTGCAAATTTCTTTCTCGGACAATAAAGAACTGGACATGAGCCCTATGCTGAAAATGAATACAGGCTGAAAATTATATTGTAGTGTGAAAAGTAAAGGAGTATACTTGTTCTTTTCTAATCTTTCTCTGGGCAGTGTTTTTTGGCCACTGTGGAAGAAATATTGGCCAATATGGGCCTTATATTGACCCAGTGCATCTGTCTTTGTGTTCATTATTATAAATCTAACAGTTTTTATGAGTTGTCTTTAGTTATTCTTTTTATTATCACAGTACTTTTGATCAGAGTTTTCTTGCACTAAACAACAAAGCTCAAGGTAAAATATGACTTGTTCAGAAGGAATTTATTTATTCTGTCTCAGCTAGTATCATGTCATCTATTTGTTTGTTTTCAAGTTTTGTGTTTTATTTCAATCACTTTATTCAAATAATATTTAGCCTGGCAGTGGGTTAATAATCAAATAATTCTGTTTTTGCTGTTTTATCAAACACCAAAACTACTGCACCATATGTTTTGTTTGAAATATGTCTGTAGAGAAATCAAATGTGTAGATTTTCAATTTCTGTTGAGTGTGTAAACTCTTCTATTCAAATGTAATATTTTAAATGAATAAATACGTTTTTAAAATATTACCAAATTAATCTATTTTATTTAAACTTCACATTAAAGTATGCATTGTGTAATGCTAATCAAAATAGTAAGTGATTATCAAGTGCTACAATATTTGTCTGGGATAAGATTAATTTTAATTAAAAATGTAAAATGTAATATTTTCTATTCAAAATATGACAGCTGTTCATATCTTTTCCACTAAAGTGAAATCTAAAGATGATATATATATATATTTTTGTCACTGCTTTTCGTACTCGCTTTTGCTGCAGCATAAACAGAAAGAAAGAAATTTTATTGCCTATTGAAATTTATTTGAATATCTGGAGAAATTCAGCAACTGTGCTTTGAAATTCTTTGTATGAAATCAAATGCTTAGATTAGTTCACTAGTGATTTGGAAATTACATCATTCTGGTTCTCACCCATCTGCTTCCACCTACAGCTGGTAACTGTATTTCTTGTTTCAGCCGCGTAAAACAATACAATGTTAACACAATGTAATGGAAGATTTTAGAATATCTAGGGATTGAAGTTATAATGCTTTGTGAACCTTCCCTCTACAAGACATCTTTCTCCGCTTAAGGCTCTATATTATCAAGATTTAGCTCTATTGCTTCTAATCACTTGTTCCATTTGCTATATTAATTTCATTCTAATCACTACTAAGTTCAACATCTTGTTTTATTCTTCTTCCCCTCATTGATGTTTTCTTCCTTGCACACTGCATTTTTTCTCCCAGAATCATAAAATAACAGAACAGTTTTGGCTGGAAGGCACCTAAAAGATCATCTAGTTCCAGTCTCCCTAGCATGGGCAGGGGCACTTTCCATCATGTTTCTCAAAGCCCTGAATACTCCCAGGTGTGGGTCAACAACAAATTGTCTGGACAATTTATTCCTGCACCTCACCACTCTCTGAGCCCTGGGTATCCAGTGATTGGAAAATATGTCCTCAAGCGTTACCTCTTTTAACGGTATAAACCATATGACAACATCTAAATGCCTAGATATTGAAGAGTTTCCAATTTCTCATGCTCAAGGGCTTATTATGGCTGTATTTTGATCAAATTGAATAATATAAAACTCATATTTTCACCTTTTGTCATATGCTCTAGATTCTATTGAGAGGAAAGATGGATGCACATTTGGGATTTAAAGCATGCTTCATGACTGCCTTTTCCAGACAGATCATCAAGATGCTAATATAAATTATCGGGATGTTCACAGTGGTAAAATGAAATGCTTTCCAGCCAGTAAGGAGTAGGACATCAAAGAGAACCTACATATCCTTGAAACACAAGTAGAATAATAGAATCATGCAATCATTAAGGTTGGAAAAGACTACTAAGGTCGTCTAGTCCAACCATCAATCTACCACTATATCATGTCTCTCAGTGCCACATCTACCCTTTTGTTGAAAACCTCCAGGAACTGTAACTACACCAAGTTTCTTGGGTGGTAGATTATATTGTCCTCTCTGCAAATATATTCAGAAAATTATAGTACACATAGATGAGAATACCCTTCCCAGTTGATGGTATAAATTTACTCAAAAATTCTCATTAACTTCAACATATTTTTTGTTACAAACACTGTTTTCTGCAGTGAAGTTAAATGCAAACATTCAGAACAAAAGTTCAAACTACTGTTCATATCTGAGAATTTATATACTGATGCTACCTGTGGGTAATGAATGTATTCTCTCTAAAAGTTATTGTCAGTGCTGCAGCTCCAATTGATCTTCTTCAGTTTTTCAAGAACACTGTATTTTATGGGTGCTGTATTAGTCCTCCCACACACAGCCCCAGAGGAAAAAAAAATCACTATCGCTGTCTATCTAGAGAGGTGACATTTACTGAAGTTAAAGGATTCTTAAAAGACAACTATAGTGTGGTAGTGGGGTGCAGCATTTCTAAGGAAATGGAAAGCTTGGAGAGCATATTAAGTAGAAAACTGAAAAGAACAGATTATAACAGTGAAATATTCTCATTATTTTTAAACTGGGGTATCAGAGAATTTTCTGCGCTCCAATATTTGGATGTACAAACAACTCACACAGCT
Organism: Oreortyx pictus; assembly: GCA_036925125.1. Taxonomy (NCBI): domain Eukaryota; kingdom Metazoa; phylum Chordata; class Aves; order Galliformes; family Odontophoridae; genus Oreortyx; species Oreortyx pictus. Next base: position 87,067,704 of record JAUPFR010000002.1, on the reverse strand, counting down.
ACAGCCTGATTTTACATAGAACTTAGTTCTGCATACATACCATCACTTCTGCAAGATGGTTTTTTTTGAAGAAAATTATGCTCATAGGTTAGGCAGTAACTGAGCAAGTGTGTGATAGAGAGGCAGATGCTCAGATATTAAAGGAGAAGTAACTTGTGTTACTCTGCTCCCTTCTTAGTGAGTGAAGACAGCAGGTTTTAGCACTAGTTGCTTGCCTTGAGGAAAGAAAAAGTGAGTTAAATAAGCTGAAATACATGGAGTAGTCTTCATGGTGTTCAAGTAAAAGGCTAGTAGAACTGCATGCTATAAACCCCCTTATTTTTTGACCAGAGTGCTTCTGCTACCAAGAACACGTAGGACTGACAGTATCCTTGTGAGAAATGGAGAGATGTTGCTTCCCCCTCAACATGGTAAGATAATAAACTTCTGTATTAAAGACAAAACCAGAAGAGTTTAGGTGAGACTCTGTTTCTTGGCCATATATAAGCTAGTTCACACTATATCTATTACCAGAATAAACACTTTCCTAACAATAAGTTTTCCTGATAGTCTCGAGCAGTATTTGTAGAAGATGCCAGGACAAGATTAAGTCTGATGGATGTTGCATGATTCTCAATGACGAGCCTTAAAAGAATCATAGAATCATACAATGGCTTGTGTTGAAAAGTATCTCAAAGATCATCTAGTTTCAATCCCCCTGTCATAGACAGTGTTGAAGAACAGCAGTCCCAAGACCAACCCTTGGGGGACACCACTCATGACTGGCCTCCACCCAGAAAACCAGTTCTTAATTCATCGAACAGTCCATCCTTCCAATCCATACATCTCCAATTTAGAGAGAAGTATATGGTGAGGGACCATGTAAAAGGCTTTGCAGAAGTCAGGTAGATGACATCCATCACACTTCCCTGTCCACAGATGCTGTCATTCCGTCATAGAAGGCTGCCAGATTGGTCAGGAAAGATGTGCCTGATACCTGATACTTTCATGATATCTGTTTTAGGTGGATAGTTGTTCTGGATGATCTTGTAGGACTTTTCCAGCTTTGGTAATTCTATGATTCATTCTTGGATTTGAGGTACATATGGGAACTTTGAATTTAGCTCTGCTTACTCATGATCCGGGAAAAAATGCCAATCTTGAGGCAGTTTACAGATATCAGCGTATATATGCAAACAGCAGATTCTGTGTAATCTGTAGTGCCTAGAAATAGTAGTGTCCAGAAATAGTTTTGTCAGCAATTCTTTGTAGGGTTCTTAGGAATGGTGACAACTTTGTATCACTACTAAGGGTAGTACTAAGATAAGTAAAGAACAGTTCTACTTCCTCTCCAAACCTGAAAGAGTTGACACTGAATAAGAAGGAAGCTTAGTTCCTTTAATATTATGATATGTACAACATAGCCAAATACAATATTTTGCTGCCTTTGAAAGAGTGCTTTTTCAGAAAGGAAAACTGTGTTTTCATAGAAGGGCTGATTTGTCACTACCAGTTCCAGAATCAACATCCCCAACCTTCACGCATTGTCTGTCAACAAACTCAAGGCAAGTCTAGCCAGACTGTATGAATTTCCTGCAGTCATATTTAACTGACCATTCATTTCAGAAGGACATTTTATTTCTATAGTTATATCTCATTCTGATGCACTATTTTAAATCATTTAAGCTGGTCACGTCATGGTTTATTTTATTCCTTTACATATTGTTAAATCAGTGGTTGTTCACTCAGACGAGTTTTATTAGACCATTCTTTTTAATTTTCTTTTTTTCTGAAAAGGATTTTTGTAATATGGCTGCAAGTAATACAGCATTGGCATTATATTTTTCCAATATATAGTTAGCATCTTACTGAATTTGCAAGGCTCATTTCTTCTTACTCCTAGCTGCTGTGAAAACAGTTTACAGATTTATACAAACATATAGATTCATATAAAAATTCCTCTATCACTGGAGGCATTCAAATAAAATGCATTCAACCAAGGACTTATTCAGCCTAGACTCCTTCTGTAGTCAGTAGAAAGAGAATACCCCTCTTTCTTCACTCCAGAAGATCCTATAGTACTTCCAAGACTTGCATTTTATTACAGAAATCACATGGAATAAAAATAAGCTGGATTTCCCTTGCCTGCATTTTTCTCTTCTCTGCAAGAACACGAACAGCCAATACATTAAGACTATGGGACTGATTTCACTACGAAATCCTTTATACAAAATCTTTGACGTATTACTGTAAAGATAGCCAAGTATGAAATAAACTGCATTAATACAGGATTTTGGCATGTTTTATAGAACTTCTATAGTCATAGTGGATAAATTTCAGCCACCTACAAAATTTATTCATCGATATCTGGGCCTGTAACCTCAGGCTCCCTTTGTTATTAATGGAGAGAAACAGTAATTTTTAGATTGTGATGTGTCATGAAGATGTTTTTTTCTTAGTTCATAATTAGCTAGATTGATGCTATTTTTTTGTAGTTTCCTTCCAATCAGCAGACACTAGCCACAGCTAGAGATACATGGATTGAAATGGACCATTTCCTGAGATGTTCAAAGAGTAATCTATGAAAAAAGCATATAATAGAGCCATAGAACTGTAGAACATCACAAGCTGAAAGGAACCTATAGGGATAATTGAGATCAACACCTGAAATAACATCAGTGCTGACACACAGCTCTTTAACCTCTGGCTGATAATGTGGGTTCTCTGGGAGCAGTTTTTCACCACCACAGGTGGTGTGACAAGGCACGCTGGCCAGACCCTTTGATGTGAGGTCTGCTGCTGCTTTGCCAAGTCTGGCGGCCCCACACACCCCTTGCAGCAGACTTGTGCCTTCCTTCCACACTTCAGACAGCACTAGCTTGGTCTTGGCCTTCCTGACCCAATCCCTACACGGACTAGAAACAATCCTATACTCATTCCAGGGTATCTCTCCCTACCTCCACTCCCGGTGCATTGTTTTTCTTGCTGTCCAGTTTGATCAGTAAATCTTGATTCACAAATGCCAGGCTCTTGCCTTCCTTCTCTGACTTCCTACACCTGGGAATGGAGAGGTCTTGTGCCCTAAGTAAATGCTTCCTTAAAGACCTGCTGGCTCTGCTTTTTTCCCTTGTCCTCGAGGACAGTTTGCCAGGGGATATTGTTGAATACCTACTGAAGCACTGGACCTGGGCTTTCCTAAATATTACCCTTCTGATTTCACTCTTTGTCAGTTTATGGGCCTTAGAAGAGATTGGGTCATCGGTCTCCTTGAGCCTCCACAGTTGATACATATATTTGCTTTTATGACAATTTAAACATATAAATAATTAAAATATTTGATTGGTATATGGCACAAAAAATATTTGTTTGTTAAAACATTAATCCTTGTATAAAACCTACCATGATACAACAATATATAAATCTTCATTTGATAGAATAATGAAAGGGAATTCTTAAAGAGTTTCTTTAAGTGAAATATTATAAGTATATTGGAAATTTGTAAAAACATAAGTGAAAATATCCTGGAATTTAATTTCTATTGATGTATGTATACTTTAATTCTTGTTGTTAAATATTAAACATGGTATAGACACCATCCTTTTCCATATCACAATTTAGCACAACCATCTGCATTTTACCCAGATGATCATCTCTTTTCAAGAACAGCTCATAGAAGAAGACTTAAATGATGTGATTTCACATTTTTTGGAATGGAAAGCCTCCAAAAGTAAAATATTTAATGGGTTCTTAGCACAGAAACAAAGACTGTTTTAGTTCTCAGGCATTTCTTTATATTTATTTCTTTACTGAAATCACATCATAAAAATCAAATACTTCAAGCTTCATGTTTTGCTTTTCTACAGTCTCATATTTTTCAATGCAATAATATTCAATGTATATATGAACTATTTAAAATAGCCTCTCTTTATAATAAAATGACATTTCTTCAGATATATATAAAAAACCCTCAGTCACAAAAAATATCTACTGTTTTTGAGCTATTTGCCATAAAAATGAACATGATTAATTGAGATCAGAGATTCAATTAGAAACATGTGTTTGCATATGTAGTACTTGCAGTTCCACTGAGCTGTTGTTTTCTTTTATATTGGTATCTTTAGAAAAGGGCTGTGACAACCAAAAAATGAAATAAAATTCACCCCATCTGTACACTGTTTCATAGGGGAACTTGTTAAGGATCCCACATTTTGAGGTAAAAAGTGTAGTAATATTTTGTTTTTAATAAGACTATGTTTTTTACCTTAAACAGTGAAAGGTGCTTGTGAAGTATGATCATTGGTCAATGAGCAGAAGAATCACATTCATGATTTGCATTAGAGTTAAGAGTTGACAGTGGTAAATTCCTGTGAAATAGTGGCTCAGAATACTTACTAATGCTCCCATCATCATTAGGTTATTTACTGAGACACTCATTTTTAACAGCTACTAGCTCAACTGAAGTCTCAGCAAAGCCTGATTATTTAGTTACTACCTTTGCTTTTACCTTATTTGGATAATATTAAGTAGATGATTTACCCACAGGGAGTTTAGGAGAATGCCTAAAGTACATGTAGATAGAATGATCTGAGAAAACAAAACTAGTCAAATTTCCATTTGAAAACAGCACTCTCACTCTATACATGCTCATTACCTTCTGTTTTAATACAAACCAAGGATGTGATGTATTGGCTTCCTTGCTTTTGTAACAGTGTAGCACTCCTGACTTCAGTGAGGTGAGCTGCTTTGTATATCATTACAGAAGAGAGCAGAGACACACTAATCGCTTTCTGCATTCTTGTTTTTAACATGTACTTGGCCACACTGCAGGTACCATAAAACATTAATTTCCAACTTCTCTCAAAGGTAACTACCAATTTCAAGTCACTGTATACCACTGCAGAAAAATAAAAGAATAGAAAAGAAGCATGATACATGTCTATTTTTATGTTGTAAACAACATAATTACTCTTCATTTTTCAGTGGCAGATTCAATAAATGCTGATTGAATTATCTAGTATTAGCTAAAGTGAACATGAAAAATAAGCAATAAATATCCATAATAATGGTCAAAAGAAATCATTTATTTCCTGGAGATCAAATATAATAGCAGAAAGGGTCAAACTGTGATCACATTGAGAGGAAATCATTGTAGTTAGGCTTCTCCTCTAAGCTGATTTCGATAGTTGCATAAAAAGAACAGGTTGAAAAATTTTTTTTCTTTGATTATTCCCATTGACTATTGGGCACCTGTTCCTAGCACTGCATAACTCTATGTATACTAACATACACAGCTAGCAAAATACAGAATCACTATGTCCTAATACTCAAATGGACCTCTACAACTGTTAGGAAAAGTTTCAACCTGGTATTCTCTACTTCATGCTTATGAATACCCTCTTTCAAAATCCCAAGAGGAAACAGCGAGCATCACAGAATGCTCTGAAATATAACACCTTTGATATCTCTTTAGAGGTGCCCAAGTCCAAAAGCAAAAATGAAATGTTTATGAAGATTGTAATTATACTACCGTACCAAACTCATTTTATAGTCCCACAGATCTCAGTAATGGTATCCAGCCAAGCCTTGGCTCCCCATGTATAGTTAGAATTCTGCTCATAATTCAAAATCAGCTTGTGGTTATGATGACTTTAGAAGGTATTCAGTTATAAGAGGAGAAGGGTCAGGCTAAAAAAGGTTGTAATTTCCGATATTTAAAAGTTTTAAATAATGAAACACAAATTAAAATCATGCTATTACCTTCAGTCTGATACCGCCTCCTTTTGCTTATTTTTTTTATTGTAAATTTTGAGCAAGTTCTGAATTACTTGTTCTTTTGTTCTTGAAATGTAACACCTGGTTAATTTAGGATTATAGACAAAAGTGAGATAAACCTCACAGTTCATTGCCCAGATAAGTTCCTGCAGAACAGAGTACAGATACTGACAAGCATCCAAGTGCAGGTAGGTATTAAGTCTGCAGGTCAAACAAGACTGTCAGTCTTTGTCTGCGGAAGTTTTGCCTTCACAAGACATTCACTTATAGAAACCTGTAGACATCTTTTGCTGCTTCAGAAACTCCAGATTTGGATGTGGCCTCACCCCTGAATACATTCAAGGCCAAGTTGATGGGGCCATGGGCTACTTGATCTAGTGGGTGACAACCTTGACCATGGCAGGGTGTTGGAACTGGATGGTCTTAAAAGTCCCAACCTAAGCCATTGAGTGATTCTATGATTCTATGATGCTGTGATTCTGTGATTCTATGATTTTTAGATTCAACAAATACTAGGTCTGGCTGCTGTTTATCATCCTATACAGTCTAATTATAAAGAAAATTCTGTTTTTTCAATAATTAGAGGTATCATGGGGAGTGTCAATTAGAGGTATCATGGGGAGTGTCAATTAATATTCATTTTCTTGTCACTTCTTAATAATAATAGTAGTAAATAATAAAAATTATTTCCCAGGTGACATGATATAATATTCATCCTTTATGAGGAAAGTGATAAAGGCTTTAGAACCACCCTTAAAGTATCTTGATGTGGTAGGAAAACTCATTTCTTCTTTTTCAGATAAGAGACTTGAGCAGATAATTTGATTACCTTTGGTGAGATCAAACAGGAAAGATGTGGAGAAATTACTGATCTAGTCTTTAAAGAAATTCATTCAGAAAAATTGCTTGAAAAGAACTGATCTCCCAAACTGTGGTCTAACGTTTCAGGTACAAATCTATGTGTTTTCCCTCTGCCAGTTTTTGTTACCATTGACAAGGAAAAGTAGAATATCATTATGGTAAATACACAGTTGGAACAGCTCTGTTCTCTCTAAACATTCGGAGTCAAACATACTGCTGTGTACACCATCAAAAGCTGATTTACACAACTGAGTTTCTGGCTCCTAAGGAGAAAACAGTAGGAAAAATGCTCTAATTATCATTCAAAAGTTGATCAAAATAGCAACTATGTTACTAGAAAAGCTGATTTAAATAACTTGTAATTGAAGACACTTGTTTCCAGAGCTTGAGGGTTGTAATAAAAGCAAACAAAAAAACTTTTACCCAGGAAACTGACAATTCAGATTCAGAATATCAGTATTTTTTTTTCTTCTTCTAAATTGCCATTATCTTCCTTAAAAAGTCACTTTTCAAAAGAGATATTTTGCAGAAGTCATATGCGTAGACTTTAAATGGTGAAGAGCTTACATTTTGCTTTTGTACTGGCTTGATCTGCAAGGTTTTCTTTCCTTGTCTAATCCCTGCTATTACTTCAACTTCAATACTGCTACTCTTTACCGAGTATTTAATCATCTGTAATCACAGGTCCTGTGACCATAGTTTTCCAGGTGAGATCCACTGTAAGGAGAGCCATAAAGCCTTAAGTTAGATGAAAGTGTCTGATAGCCTCCTTTTGGTTTTACTGTTTAATTCCTTCAACAGGCTCTTAGTGTGTGAATATTGCCCTTACGTTCCTGAGCAAGAAGGTTGTATGAAGACTCACTTGGGTAGGTTAGGGACATTTGGGCTGCATCAGAAGAGAAATGGCTAGTGGGGCGAGGTAGTACTGTGTCCAAGTCTGGGGCTCCAGTATACTAAAGATGTGGAGCTTCTGGAACACAGCCAGAGGAAGGCCATGGAGATGATGATGGTGTAGAGGGCCTGCAGGAAAGCCGGGGAGGAATGTTTTTTAAGGGCATGTAGTGACAGGATGAAAGGAAATGACTTTACATTGGAAGAGTCTAGTGGGTGGCAGCACTGCCTGTAGCAGAGGGTTGGAACTAGATGATCTTTAAGGTCCCATCCAGCTCAAGCCATTCTATGATTCTATGATTTCAAATTCTAGCTTTTTCAAATACTAAAGTGGATTTTACTTTTTTAAGTACACTTTGTAACAGGAAATTGTTGTTTTTTTCTTTATACTATGTGGACAGAACAAGAACTGACTTGAACTTCCATTGCAGACTTGAAGATGGATTAGGTTAAATGCCATGAAAGCATTATTATGAGTATTTGTTCAAATTTCTTTTATTATGTGCACATCTTTTTAATGATGTACTGCAAATGAACACTCAGGGTACAATTCCTGCTCTTCAAGCACGAATACACAAGAAAGGCTATCTGAGAAATATCACAAAGAACAGAGAGGCAATAATCTCACATTTACATCTGTGAGGAGAATGTAGGAAATATGGGAGATTTTATTATAGTAGAGGTCAGGGTCCAGTTTCCCCTTGCACACTTGGAACAGAGGAAATTAAATGAACCAGACAAAGATCTAACATGTATGCTATGACTTGATGCTTGTATGCATGAGCCTCAAGTAAACTGCTACAGTTCTACTGAAGTAATTTGCATGGCCTTACACTAAAGTCTTCAATTTCTACTCTGCAGCTGGCTGCTAAATACTGTGGTAGCAAATTTATTTTAGAGATGATTACTTAAACAATATTTACAAGACCCCAAAACAATATTTAAAATGCTGCTTTTATGTTAACTCCCCCTGAGACAAATTCCATTTCTTTTCTCTAACTAACCTTATAAGTTACACAGGGAAAATAAACATGGAGTAATACAAATAATAACAACACAAAAAAGAAACTTCATTAATCACATTATGTATTTGCTATGAATTATTAATTTATACACCATTTAAATTAATACTCTACAGATGAGAAAAATTAGACCAGTCTCCCTTTACTTTCTTTCTTCTTTTAATTTCAATATGTATCTCTACTCCCTCCAAAAAGTTCAGGAAGTATTTGTAACCGACTAAAGGATGTAACTCAGAAGCTTCAGTCAAAAACTTACAAGGTTTCTTTTGAGTTTGTAAGCCAAACATCTTCCTAAATATGTGCTTCAAATATTCATATAGAAGTTTCAATGCTTATGAGGTTATTCAATTTTTACTGCTGAAAATTGTCTATGAGAATTTATCTCTTAAACACTGACCCCATCACACACATTCTGCTGTTCTCTCTTTGATATCTCACCACTGTCATTAAAGACTTAACTCTCCTGTCAATCTGACTCAATACATGCAAAGTTCCATGCTTGGGAGCTAGGTCTCTTCAGTCCACTAACAAAAAGAACTAAGGGAGGCTGTGGAAAAGCTTATCATATCTGATGTCTCGCTTGTCTCGCTAAATTCACATCTGCAACAATTTCATATATGTGAATGAACAGAGGTATGGTACGTTCAGATATGCATTAGAAAATAAGCAACATGGAAAATGGCACAGAAGACGAGTCAGGCTCTGGTGAGCTGAGATGCTAAGCAACAACCATATTTTTCAGATTTTAATCAGTCTTGTGGTACCATGAGCAGAAACAATACCCCATTGCTGATAGACTCTATACATTCAAAGAAGTCAATACATGTTCTAACTAGGAGAGCTTTCAAATTAATCAAATAGATCTAAATCAAAGAGAATGGAAAGAAATTACTCCCTTCCTTTTTCATAAAATCTTAGAATAGCCCAGGTTAGAAGGGGCCTTGAAACTTCTTCAGTTCCAAACTTTGGAGAACTTAAGCCACAAAGAAGTACTAATTTAGATTCAGTCCAAATAAAAATCAGAAACTTAACCACAAAATCATGCATTCTACTCCAGGAACTAAATCAAAAGATCACATTTTTCTTGAAAAAGTAGAAAGTCATACTACATTCATTGAATAAATTCATTGATGTAAAATGAATTACAGCTATGACCTGGAAATAAAGCCACTAATCTTTTAACAAGACATGTACAAGTACCCCTTTCTGATGCAAATCATAGAAACCCTGACATTTTGTCCATTAAGTTAGAATTATGTTAGAAAACGTCTTCCTGATCAAGAATACCAACAGGCTTGAAGAGCATTTTACAAGTATCACTCAGACTAAGCTGCAGCTTTGTAATATAAAAAACAGCATTTCCCAGTAACCTACATGCATCCTCAGTGAAATGGCCAGCATATTAAAGCACCTAGTAAATTCTTTGTCATCCTTAGTATAGGAAAGGTCATAGAACTTTTCAAGCTTGGATCCCAAGGATTAGCTCATGAAGAGCAGAGTATATTTTATCTGTCTTGATTTAACCCAGGTATTATTTTAGGTCCTGCTACTGCAATGTAGTATGGCATGTAAATAAATATAGCCGTTATTTGATGTGGGATTTTAGCACCACTTAAAAGTATAGTGTACAGTGAAGGACTGTATCAGATTAACTTTTTCTGTTCAGCCTGAGGTCAGAGGCTGTGAGAATGTTTAAATTCCATTGCACTGTTTTCTCTAGGGGTTTGTAATTAGACTTTTGAAAGCAGCACTGCCTTTGTATTACTACTGGTATGGAAATGGATTCAGAAGAAGAAAAATGTGCAGTAGAATATTATTACATCTTCATATAAAATAACATTAGAAAGGTTTTCATTCATATCTATGCAGGCTTTTGTCTATCAAAAATATTCATATATTTGAGAGAACACAAGAGCACGGTGTTCCAGAGATCAGTGAAAGCTTTACTGCCTCCTTAAGGATCATAGTTTCTGGAAAGCTCTATTTTCTCCTCCCTGATTTTTCATGGATAGATTTTGTATTATTATTTTGGTGTAAAATGTAAGAAAGAGAACAAGACACTAATATTAATCTTTAAAGGAAACCAAATATTAGAAAACCTCTGATGGGAACAGCTTAAAAAGTACAAATATCATTTATCGTAATTATTATTATTTTTATTCTGCCCTCCCCCTCCCCCCCCCCCCTCCAGTACTTTCATCTACACACAGGTTCTTGTTCCATTTGGTGTTTCTTCACAAATCCAACTCTCAGCCTTTTCCAAAACTCTGATAATAATGGGCCTCTTCCTTGTGGTATGCTTCAAAGACATAGGGCAGCTAAACAATGAAAATTCGGAGGGGCAGAAGATTATAATTATGGCTATTTACCAAATCAAGTAAAATTTAAGCATACAAATGCAGGTGCATTCTGTAGAAGGATGTCAGAAACAAGGAACTGAACTTGAACTCAGTTAAGAACATCTCTCCTTTACGCTGTGATTATTCTGTTGTCTTAGACTGCAAGCTGAGTCGGGGATTGTATGGGGATAGATGAACAACACTGATTTTAATAGTCTGAAAAGGGCATCAAGGGTGAGACGGAGAAAACGCGTATGTGAATGTGTAGAGATACATGACTACACATTGCAAATGAAACCTCCCTTTTGGAAAGGCCGCAAGACCACTTGGTGTCACTCTTGTTCCAAATTTCCTATAGGCTGTGTTTCAAATAGCTAACCGACAGTGAGTTTCTGCAAAATTTAAGTTTTTATACCCCTAACATTTTATGTCTAGTAGTTTCATTATGTGTGCTGCTGTCCACTAGGGATCAAGCTGCTTATTTTCTCTCAGCCCACAGGTTTTTGTTGTTTGGAGTTCTGTGGTCAAAAGTTATCACCTTTCCTGGAGTTGCGGCTTTCATGAGTTCCTTAAAACTGAAAATGTGATCACAGACACTGAAATTGTGATCTGTTCCTGAAGTGTTAAGTGCATGTGGGTTGAAAATTTGATTTTGAAAAGAAAAAAGTAGTTATTATTTACTTCAAAATGATGTTGGATTAAAAGAAAACACAGTATTTCAGAATGCTTCAAATGAACTTCTGTGTTCCATCTGCTAAGCAAACAGCTACTAATCTTTTGGAAATGCTGCCACTTCATATCACAATGTTTAAACCTTTAACAAGGTATTAAAAAATACCCTTCATTTTAGGATTTTATGCTTGTCCATTGCTATTTTGAAGCAGTCTTTAAGTGTTTGAAGATTGTACCATTGCTTGCATTTCCATTACTCTTTCTGGAAGCTTTATTTGGCTTATATCTAAGGTTAAATAACATCCCCTCTTTAATCTGGTACAGAATAGCAAACGGGATTCCCAATGGCTGCAGTGCAATTAGGCAAATATGAGTAACAGTAAAATGACATTCCAAGTATGGCAGAGGTACAACCAGATGGACCCAGAGATCCCTTCCAACTTCAGCCATACCAACCTCAGTGATTCTGTAATAAGTAACTAACTACAATTAATCTCACTGTTATGTCTTTATATATGTACTCTTTGCTCTTCTTAACTCCAGAAGGGAATATCTATTAATGTTGGAATATCACAGAGTAGTTTCAGAATGAAGCAGAGAAAGTAAGAGAGTACATAAAGTTAAAAGAAATGCTTCTTGTTACAATCATTTAGAGCTGCTGTCTATTGTTCAAAAATCTATTGATATAAAGCTAGCTGGAAAACAAAACGCCACATAGTACAGGAAAGTGATAGTAGTGGGAAGCCTGAATTGTTATCCTAATGGTTCTAGTGGAAATAAGTAGCATAGAGAAAGAAATTAAACTGTGTTTGTTATTATTAAAAAGATGAGCAATGTCACTAGCGTAAGCAAGAAATGAATTAAATATGTGCTATCATTGGTGTGTTGTTTTTTGTTTGTTTCTTTAATCAGGGCTAAAGCACATCATTAAACCAAGAAGGAAAGCTCAAACGATGGCGAGAGCTTTGTCTTTTCTCTGTCATATTTATGTTAATTTTTTTTTTTGTAGTTCACACAATTTCACAGGAAAACACATACATTCTTTATGAACTTCGACCTGCTCTTTAATACGCAAACCTACACCATTTAGAGAACCTTTAGTTTATGGGGCTCTATTCTGTGAGTGCACTTTTAAATACATGGCATATTTCAGACATAAATATATGATTTTCTTAGTTTTTCTGCTCTCTTAATCACAGGCACAATTTCAAGAGAAGCAACAGAAAAATGAAACACAGACCTTACTGAACTCTGCTGAGCATGTATGCAAACTTGACTTAGATCACATACATCTGATGGTATCTTATTTGCACCACTTCTTACTTGAATCATGTTATATTGTCATTGGCCTCCCTGACACCCATATAAAATAAGCACTTTTTTTCAAGAGGAGTATACTTTATAAGAATGTTTGAACTTCAGCTTGATGCAAATATGCACAGGTTTCTATACTTTCAACTACATTCCTGTCAGATGTTCTAACACAAGGTACAACATCCTTTCTGCTAATCACTTGAAGTTATATCAGATTTAATTCACTCATGGCAATGCAGTGTACTTTCAAAACAGTAATGCATGAGAGGGACACATTTTTGTCTCTATTTCTCACACTGCTTAGTTGCCATATTTGCACCCTGTGAAGTAATCTACTTATTTTTTGTACCTATGAGATATCTTCTTGTTATCCTAACGTAAGTGAAGAATCATGCATCGTCTGCAATGCAGACCTCAAAATTTGTGCTAAAACCTGTACAAGACCAAGTATTATTTGCTTATTAGTTTATAAAATTGGATCATTGTAAAGTCATATTTTACAGAAATAATTAATGTCAAAGAAAGCAGTGATCCAGTTACTATCTCATATATGAGCTGGTAGAAGAATTTGCCTCAACAACTGAACTGTCTGAATCATTCTGTGGTTCTTACATAAGTGCAATAGTATGCTTGTTGGTTTGTGATGTTTATAACTTCAAAGGTATGCTGTCAGCTCACATTTGCTCTTTTAAAGGCACAAATATTTAGAGGTCTTTTCCCATGGGCCTCTATCCATATAAACCACCTTCATCTCTGTGATATCTGAAATTTTCTCAGCATTAAATAATTAAAATAAGTTTTGTGCTACATTTGGTCTGACCAAGCAGATCATACTTTGTGCAGCTGTCTGGCTGAAATGTTTCCTTCACTCTGTACAAAACAGTTACCAAGATAGCAGAAGGTTATGAACTTTCTATTTTCTGTAAAACATTTATTTATTTTTTCTTCAAAAAAGAATTAATTTTGAATTAATTTTGAATAATTATGGCTCTCTTGAATTGACAGTCTGTCTTGACAGATTTGAGTGTAAACCTGTGTATATAATCTGTGTAATACAAGCAAAAGTTAATTATTTGTATTTCTTGTGAACACTTCTGGGTGAACTAGAATGTCACGAGTATTTTAGAAGAGATTTATTGGAGGCAGGTACAGAAAAGGAAGCAGAAAATTTCAGAATTGTTGATGTGCTACAAGAAGAGAGAAGACCATTATCTGTTAGGAAAGGAGTGAGATTTACCTAATTACACCTTTACATCATGTCCTAAAATTTGGCATATTGCTGGAAAACAAGCTACTCTGCATACGTGTCCTAATATTGACTACATTTCATGTTATGTAATGTGGAATACTCTATATACACCAAACTCTGTGTACTCAGAACACTACACATTGTCATCTGTTGGCCAATTATACTGGGTCTGACTAGGATGGAGTCAACCTTATATTGTATAGCTCATATAATATTTTGCTCTGCACTTGTAGTTAGAACATCATTGATACCACAGCAGTGTTTTGTCTGCTGCTGAGCAGCTCTGACACAGTACCAAGACTCATTTCAATCACTGCAAAGCTATGGATGGGCAAGAGGTGGGGAGGGAATACTGCCAGGACAGGTCACCTACACTGACCAAAGGGTATTTCATAACGTATGATGTCATGCTCAAGCAATTAAAGTTGGAAAAGCAGAAGGAAAAGGTAGAATGTTCATTATGAAAACACCTGTCTTTACAAGAATTTGTTCCATGTACTGATGCCGTTTCCTAAGATGTGTCCAAACATCTCTTGCTGAAGAGTAGTAGAGAATAATAACTGTTTTATTCTTTTGCTTCCACATAACGATTGCTCTTTCACTTTTTCCTTAATTGAACAACCCACAACCTTTTCTCTTCCTGTCCTTTTAAAAAGTAGGAGAGTGAGAGCGGTGTAGTGGAGTTGAGCTGCCCATTGGTTGTTAAACAGCCACATTTAAATACTAAGAGCAAAGGAAAGGAACTGATAAACTCCATCTTTTTTATTTCCTTTAATATCATTAAGTAATAGTTTAAAAGCATTTAGCAATAACTCTAAAAAATTGATTGTCATACCTGAAGATGCAAAATGAGGAGTGCTTTGTTTCTGACATTTAAGATATGAAATGTAAATATACGTTCTTCTAAATTCTCTTTTTTCCTGCAGCTTTTATTTGAATTTAGGTTCTATCACATTGAATTCCTCTGTTGACTCCCTGCCTTCGCTGTGCCTAGAATTTCATTGCAGTAGTCTGGTCTCCATTTCTCATTCAGAGTGATACAGCAGCTGAGAAAATCTACTGCTAGCAATCCCTATAAGAGTTTTTCTACCTCTACCTCTAGCTGCTTTTACTGTGTGACTTTGCATTGGGCTGTGTATAGTGGTTTAGCAACTGCCATGTCAGTACATTCCTGTTCAAATCCCTGGACCTCCAGCAAAGTAGAACAAGCTGTGGAAAAACATAGACTGCTGTCTATAGGATGTCTGTCTAACCAAAAACGTATTCTAATCTTCACATTACTTGCATGAAACTGGAGGAGGAAAAGATGAAACACGATCAAGTTGGCTTCTGTTCTGAACATAAAGACTTTGTAGATCTTTAGGACTGAATGAAAAAAAAATCTAACTAAAATAAAGGCAAAACATTCAATTAAAAGCATCTATCTGTTCATATGCTTACAATGAATTTTCATCTGCTAGCACAACAGTCTCAAAAAAGTCATTACCTTTGATCTCTCTTGAAATTAGAGTGACAAAATACCATTAGCTGCTGTACTGAACCACGTTAAGTAAGCCAATGAGAAATACATTACTGAACTAAGTATTTTCTGCTGCAAACCCCTGTCAACACCATTAGTGCTGTCATTGATGTAGTAGGCTAATACAACACCTTCCATAGTCACAACTGAATTTGAACAACTATGTCTTCAGTCCAGTGACAGATTTAGCCCAATCTCAGAACTAGAGTATTTCTCATCTGTGAAATGGCTGAGTCCTGAAATAGTATAACCTAAAGAAGAAAGGGCTCAGAGGGTTCTCAATAATATATATAAATACCAAAAGGGAGTGTGCAGGGAACAGAGAGTCAGTCTCATTTCAGTGGTGTCCAGAACCAGGAAAAAAGGTAGTGGGCTCAAATTGAGACAAATGTCCAGTCCAAATTTAAGGAAACACTTTTTTTTACTGTGAAGGTGACTGACCATTGTAACAACTTCCCCAGAAAGGCTGCAGGATCTTCTTCCTTGGGGATACTGAAAAGACATTTGGACATATTCTTTAGCAAGCAGCTCTAGGTGACCCCACTTGAACAGAACCTAGATTTGTACCAGATGATCTGCAGAGGTCCATTCCAGGCTCTACCATTTTGTGATTTACCTATCAATTAGATTTCATTGGAAATTTCCTTTAGTGGTAGAAAATATATTGAAAATTTTAAGATAGAAAAAAATTCCTCATTGATTATTATTATACTTGCATGACTTGTTTGCTTTTTTTTAATTCCCACTTTTTTTTCTCCATCTATCATGATGCAAAAGTTAAATTATAGATGCTCACACTACAAGAGTAATCAATTCTAGTTTGAATATTGATGAGTGATCTGTCAGACTAAGAGGCTAAGCTTCTGTTTATTTGAAGGTTTTTACTTGTATCAAATATGTTCTTTGGCTAATTAAAAAGTGATCAGGTCAGTTCTGTCTCTATTCTGCTTTTATATTTTCTAAAACCATTGTGAAAATTTTGTTCTCAGAACCTGAAGATGCACTAGAAGTGATGTAGTCATGGAAACATTTTTTTCCTTTTATAAAGTGTTGTTTTTTCGTCTTTGGGGCAGGCATACGGTGGAGGCATGACCAGAATGCTGGCCATGCTCTATCTACCCTACTAATAGTTGGATCAGGAAGGGCAAACAACTGCATTCTGGGTACAAATTTGTATTTAAAGAAATAAAAATTAAAATTAAAAAAAGATCTATACCTCTTATGGCCCAGCTGTCACATTAAAAAAACACATATCCAGAAATTATAGTGGTATGCAATTTAGAAAACATGTTAAGTTTGTGGTATATTATGTCAGTAATTAATGGATGGAGATTAAATGAGACAGAAATACTGCTTTCTTTCACCCTGCTAATAGAAATTACTGCACTTCTACTGATTCATTCTTAGCTATGTAAGTTGCTTAAGATTAATTTTAGCATAACTTGCACCAGTGGATATGCTGTAGTTAACAGATTTTGAGAAACAAATCTATTAGGAATAGTGATCCTCCAGCCTAACTGATGAATTTCTTTTGCAGCAGCTCAGTGCACTAGGCCAGGCATGTCCCTGTGAACTGTAAGCCGCCCAGCACAGCTTGAAATGCAGCCCACAGTCTGCTGTCTTGTTATCACGACAGCGGCTCTTTCTCGGGGAGCAGCCTGACCTGACGCAGGGAGGGGTAAGTGTGTTTTTGAGTCTGACTCTTGCACCTGTTGGTGGACTCTTGCAACTGTTGGCTCAGTTGCATCGAATTGTACACGTTTTAAGCTGAGTAAAATGCAGCAATTGCTGTTAATAGCATTTCAACCTGCACAGTGCTAACACAGAAGAAAACAAAACCCCCAAAAGAACAGAACTATAGCTAGATAAGAAAATAATTTAAAAGAAATCTGGAGAGAAAATCAGCCAATTTTTTTTTTTTTTTTTTTGCTTTGGTGATAGATGAAAGTACTAAAGCTTGAGATAAAGCTCAACTTGCCATTTTTATTAGAGGTAAAGTGATTTTCTTTAACCTTTATCTACATATCTGGTGTAGCTACTGATGGCACTCTAGTGATGGCTAGTAAAAAAGAGGGACTTACATAATTAATAGAAGATGATGAAATGGCCATTGCTAACTCATGTTTGACAAACTATCATGATATCATATGCCAAGAAAAATATATGAAAAATGTTTAGAAATTGATAATGTTATGTAAATACTTATCAAAGCTGTGAGTTTCATGAAGTCTGAGGGACTGAAGCAATGTGAGTTCCAGGAGTTTCTCAAAAGTATGGAAGCTGATTATAGGGACATCATTTACTTTCCTGAAGGATAATGACTAAGTTAGGGTAAAATATAAAAAAGATTTTATGATTTGCAAAATGAAATCAAATTCCTTATGGAATCAAAAGGAAAATTTGTGCCAGAACACGAAGATTTAAAATGGTCAATAGAGTTAACATTTTTGATGGAGCTGAACACTCCTGTAAGTGATTTAAACATGCATCTTCAAAATCAACTTATGTGTGTTATGTTTCAAATAATAACAGCATTTTCAATGAAACTTAAATTATGGGAAGCTGAAGTTATGGTAAATGTTTTGATGCACTGGTTAAACACAGTCCCATGAACAGAAAAAGCTATGCAGCCTTGTTTTCAATTTTAATAAAGGAATTTAAGAATGGAATTCAAGATTTAAAAAAAAAAAAACTTCAATTTTTTTAATATATTTTCAACTCCATTTTCAGTAGGCATAAATACATTACCTGGAAATTTTCAAAGGAAAGGTATAGAGTTGCAATCAGACATTTAACTCAAAGAAATATTATCAGACTTTTGTAAGATCTATCTTAACAGTGAAAAACATCCCTCAGTTCATAATCATGCCATGTTCATGGCATTACTTTAAGGCAGAATATACATTTATGAACAATTATGTCAAAGCTAAAGCACAGGCAGAGTAAAATTTCATCAAAAGTCCCTGACAAACACCTTGATAACTCGCTATGAATTGCAATCACTTCCACTTAACCAGACATTGGTGCATGAATAGTTCTATGTTGTTGTTGCTTTCTGTTAAATCTTAATTAAAAAATACATTTTAAAAATGGCTGTAATTTTTATATAATAACTATATTTTATATTTTGCACTCGGCCCAAGATGATACCTGTTTGCTCAACAAGGCCAAGGCAAGGAAGAAGTTTGGACATTCATGCCCTAGACTGTAGATTTACTGCCTGTTTTAAACACATAAATCAATAATATTTTATTCAGGAAAATTCAGAAAAAAAAGTGAGGTTCTTCACATATTTTTCTATTTTATACAGACTTTCTATTTCCTCAGAAATATTGTTTGCCATTGCATTAGAATTGAAGACTAATAATGAAAAACGCAGAGTTTTATCAGCAAGTTGCTGCTGCAGAAATTCATCAAATCTCTGACTTCCCTTCTTTCTCTGCATTGTTTATTTTAGATCAGTAAAAAACAGTTTGGATTTGAGACTCCAAAACTTCTCTGGGCAGCCTTTCCCAGTGTCGAAGCATTCACATAAAAGAGTGTTTTCTTCTTGTCAAGTTGAATTTTCCATGTTTCAGCTTGAGCCCCTGGATTCCTCTTGTCCTATCTGGTTCACTACTGGACACCACTGAGAAGAGTCTCGTTTAATCTTCTTAACCACAGCACTTCTGCCCCTCCGTCAAGTATTTATATACTTTGAAAAGATCCCTCTGAGCCTTCTCTTTCCTAGATTGAAAATTTTCAGCTCTCTCAGCCTCTGCTTGAATGTTAGATATTCCAAAACTTTTATTATCCTACTGATCATCTCTGAAAATTCTCGTGCTCATGTCTCTCTTGCAGTTGAGGACCCAGAAACAGGCTAAGTACTTCAGATGTAAAATACATGCCATATGATTCATTGCTATGTAGAGCTGCACTGTAACTACACATGATCTTTTCAATCAGCTTCCTCATCAGCAATCTTTTGTTACTTTTTGTAAAAGCAGTAGAAAATGGAGTGCCAAAGGACTCCCGAAGTCATCAGACCAAAGCAACTTGAGCTTTTCTTTTAGTTGTTTTCCACCAAATTTCAGAGGAAAAAAAATATATGAGACATCCAGAATTATTTAGCTTGAGATTTCCTAGCACAGCATAAATCAAATATGTGGAATGACTGGAGCACTGGGGCTCTTACTGGCAACTAGTTTCTTAACAAAGAGTCAGCTAAGCAAAATTTAACAACCCCAGGCTATGTCAACGTGATCAACAATGCTGATCAATCAGTGGAGATGTGCGCAGCAAAATAATTTGCAGGCCTAGAACTACCTTTTCAGAAGTACTCTACTTTGAACCACTTCTAGGCTGGTCCTCATTTTCTGAATGATGATTTGCTTCAGAAGAGCATTAAGCATGGTACTGAGGAACATTTCATATATAGTTTCATCTTAAAAGAATCTAGTTCATATGTCCCAAGACACTTGGCAATGTAAACCAAAGCAGAGTAAGTGAAAATGGTTGGAATATTCACTTCAGAAGTGTATTCTTGTCAACGTTTTAGGGGCTGGTTCTGCCCAGTTCTGTGACGATTGGTGTGGGGGACCCACGGACCCACACCCCAGGAAAGGGGAAGGGGAAAAGGGAAAAGGAAAAAGGGAGATGCACCTAGAAACAAAACAGTGGCAATGATCTGAGGAGAAAAGCTTATTTACTAAGATATAGGAAAGCAAAATAACACAATATAATACAATATTAAAGCTAGTAAATCAAATGAAATGAGCAAGAGAGAGTATCCTATAAACCTAAGGCCTTACACTAAGGCTGAAGGCGAGTCGGCAGTGAGCACCCACTGCTGAGTCTATCCAAAAGGAAAGAGAGTGTCTCGTGACACGCAAACAGTTTTTATCCTTCCCTTTGAGTGGAAAAATGTAAAAATACAAAGCAACACAAGGTCCTCTGGGGAATGTAGTTCTTCTGAGACAAGTATACCCATAACTATCGATGACCCACGAAGCTGGAGCATTAACTCTTTAAGTCTCAGCACACTCCATGATGTTATGATGTGGAATACCAATATCAGATTCAGAAAACCATGACAATTCTGATCCAATTTAAATACTTAATATGAACACGCTAAAAGGATCAGAGTTAATTTGGTTGTAAATGTACAAGGAAAATAAATCTTGTTCACTTAATGATCTTTCCTCCTTGAAAGTTTTTTCTAGGATAGTCAGAGGTGAAATCAATTTCTGATGCATGATCCAGTGCCTTTTTTGACCAATTATATTGCTTAATAGGAAATGCAGAACTCCTATCTTGACGGTTTTCATTCTTTAAATAATATTTGTCCTTATTCAAGTAATGGTCTGCTTTCTACCAACTTCAATACAGTTTGCATCAAACCTAACTTTCAAGATTCCTTCTGCAGATGCCTTACACTGGAGCAGAAATATAACAAGTATCAAGAATTTACGGATGTGTGAAATAAATGAGGTCACAGAACTCCATGGAAATCTGTTAAATAGAGTAAACAATATGGTGGGTTTTTTTGTTTGTTTTAATACTTTTGTTAAAAGATGTGTAAATTAGGGCAAATACTGAAATTAGTAATAAAGCCTAGACTGTACAAAGTAGAAATTGTATTTATTTACTGCATTACTCACAATATCACGTATATGTGTCTAAGTAAATACAGTAGCTTTATTAGTTAACATTTTAGATTAAAGATTTTCAGCAAATTCTATTTCTACGGTCCCTGTGAAACAATACTATCAAAATAAAAGAGCTGGTACTTTTCAGTGATAAGCCAACATTTAAACTGCAATTTATATTTCCATTAGATCAGGGAACTATGAATTATGAAGTGAGTTGGAACACAACAGTTTTTAAAGTGTAAATAATCCAGTACTTGGTATTTTCAACCTAAGATATACTCCTAATCAATTTCTGTAATTGAATATTATTTGCAACTTGATTACTTCTAATAGCTGTTTTATAGTACCTATATTTAACATTGTACTGGCATTCAAGGGTGCACAGAATTCTTCTCTTTGAGCAAAGTCTGGAAAGGATAAGCTCACTGTTAGAGATGAATCAACTTGGGAAAGGCTTGTCATTTTTCGTGTTGTTATGGTATTACTTGAAGACAGGTAACTATACAGTATTGTGATATCTCAAAAAAAATGTGCATCAGGAAGAACAAAGTACCGAGAAAATCACACCTCTGATTAGCCATCATGGTCTCTACATGAATGTGAGGTTTGAAAGGTTGTCTATCCTTCCCACAGAATTGTTGTTAGGATCTGGCCAGGATGGCACAGCTGTGAATGTAAACAATGCAGAAAATAAAATCTCTTCTACTTATAGGTACTGCAGAAATATAGTTACTATCTTACAAGGAAATTAAGGTTGTTCAGGAAGATGATTTTAAAGATGTATGTGCATTAAAACACCTAGTATCTAGAGTCATATTACATTTTATTAAATTATCAACACATACACTGAAACTACAAGTCTGAAATTCCTTTTCTTATCATTTCATAAGTCTAACTGAGCTATCATGCTCATCTACCATCTGAAAGAGATTTCTCCAAATTCCTTCTCCTGAAAAGTGTCACGACTCCCAGCATCAATATCAGATATTAATTTTGACTTGATCGCATATTGTTTTCTTCTTTTCTTTCTTTTAAATCATATCTTATTGTTTCTATCAGAAGCTGAACACTACAGAGGCACCCACCTAATGACAGCAGTTCAGATGCTTAGTAGCATAAGTAGCATCCCTGTAGAATGCCTTATGTTTTCAAGTTGTTGGATGAGGGCTGCTGAGTCTATAGACCCCTGACCTTGGAAGCAATAAATTAATGGTTTCTCTGCCTTCCTTCAAACATTTCACATTCCTATCTCACCCCTTCCAGATATGCACTGGGTTGTTTTTTTTTTAAGAGTTAGTGAGCTGAACCTTAAACTCATTTCAGTTTCAGCATCAGGGAAAAAATGCATGTGTCACAAACTTTTTGCATGGTGATGCTGTGAGAATTAAAGGACTCTAAACAATAAAAATTAAATCTCATCACCTACTACTGTCATTTCTTCTAAAATATTGGTTTAATTCTGATTATACTGGGATAAAAATCAAATTAAAAAAAAAAAAATTTTTACAGCACTAACATTCACTACAGTACCTAGATTTCAAATGTACTTACCCTTGAAGCCTGTTATTTTGTATATTTACTCTTTTATTACAAGAGCTTAATTGGAAGTTTGCTCATCAGGCTATGGAGGGTTTAATTAAACCCAATGAAGAAAACACTGAAAGAAAAAAAAAAGCAAACTCTTAAATGTGCTGTTTTTGTTCTAATTTTGCAGTGACATTTTTTTCTCTCTGATTGTCTCAAAACAATAAAAACACACCTCTGGAATCTGCTAATCTAAATCTTGGCAGCTTTTGGCTTATTCTGCACTCTCAGCCAGGCTTGATTTTTTTTAGCATTTCTGAGAGAGTCTGTAGGGGCTTTTTTCATTGCCATTCTTATCTCAGGAACATGAAAAAATCATTTATTTGCTGCTGTTATTCTGTGACTCGGGAGGGGGACTACTTGCTCACTGTAACATTTATATCTCCTTCACAAAAATGAACGAGAAAATGCTTGTGCATGAACATGAAGAGAAGAGAACCTGCCCACCTTGTTAAGATGAAATGAAAAGAGATTTTCTAAGATGATGTTGCACTTATTAATCATAAGGCTGTACTACAAATGGGGTCTGAACTTGAAAGATATAAGCTAATGTTGCAAGTTCTAACTGTCTACCTGGTAGTAGTCTGCTTTGTGTAAGGCTTCTCTTCTTGATGAGTATTTCAGCATATAGTAGGTTAAACTTCCACTCAGAAAAGATACACCCAAAGCTTGAATGTTGAAATTTTTCTTAGTTGTAGTTTAACCCTAGCAGGCAGATCAGTACCACACAGTTGCTTGCTCACTCTTTTCAGATGGGTGGGAAGAGAATCAGAAAGGTAAAAAAAGTGCAAGAACTCAGGGGTTGAGAAAAAGGCATTTTGCTGGGAGAAGCAAAGGCTGTACATGCAAGCAAGGTAAACCAAGGAATTCATTCGATTTCCCATCAGCATGGAGATGTTCAGCCACTCCAGTAAAGCAGGGCTCATCAAGTGTAGCGGTTTCTTGGGAACAAAAGCAGCATCACTGAATTTTCCCATTCCCTAGACCCTTCCTCCTTTTTACCTCAGCTTTTGCTGTTGAGCATGACAACATATGGATTCACCAAGGGGAGATCTCATGCTTGACCAATCTGAGAGCTTTCTGTGATGCCATGACTGACTGCGTAGATGAGAACAGCAGTGGGTGTTGTGGACCTTGACTTCAGTAAAACTTTTGACACTGTCTTCCGTAACACAATAATATAGGTAAGCTCAGGAGGAGTGAGATAAATGAGGGGAGAGTGACTGGCAGAGCTCAGAGGATTGTGGTCAGCAACATAGTTGAAGGCTTGTAGCTAGCTAGCAGTGTTCCCTAGGGTCCTGAATCCAGTCTTGTTCAACGTCTTCATCAATGACCTGGTGAAGGGAAAGAATGCACCATCAACAAGTTTGCTGATGTTATGAAGCTGGAAGTGGCTGGCACACTAAAAGTCTGTTCTGGCATTCATCAAAGGCTGGACAGAGGCAGAGAAGAACCTGATGAGGTTCAGCAAGGGTCATATTCATCAGTTACAGTTTAGGGAATTACATGCTGGAAAGGAGCTCTTCAGAGGAAGATCTGTGTGTCCTGGTGGACAACAGGTTGCCCATAAGCCATGTGTCCTTGTGACCAAGAAGACCAATGCAATCCTTTGGTCTATTAAAAAGAGAACATCCAGCCAGTTGAGGGAGGTTTTTCTCTCCTTCTACTCTGCCCTGGTGAGACCATATCTGGAGTACTGTGTCCAGTTCTGGGCTCCTCAGTGCAATAGACAGTGAACTTTAGAGAAAGTCCAGAGGAAAGCAACAAAGATGATGCTAGGCCTGGAGCATCTTGTTTATGAGGAAAGGCTGAGAAATCTGGGAATTTTCAGCCTGGAGATGACTGAGAAGAAAACTTATAAATATCTAAGGGCAAGTGAATGGGTCCAGGCTCTTTTTGGTGGTGCCCAGTGATGGAACAATGAATAATGGGCACAAACTAGAACACAGGAAGTTCCATACAAACATGAGGAAGAACTTCTATACTCTGAGGGTTCTGGAGCACTGGAACAAACCATGGAGTGAAGTTGTGGAGACTACTTCTCCGGAGATATTCAGGACTTATCTGGATACTTTCCTTTGTAACCTACTGTAGGGAACCTGCTTTAGCGTGAGGTTGGACTAGGTGACCTTCAGAGCTACCTTCCAATCCCTGTGATTCTGTGATATGGTATGGTATATATCTCTGGTCAGTTGCCCTGGTTCCGTCCCCTCCAGTCTCTTATGCATGCCCAGCTACTTACTGGCAGCTCTGTGTGAGAAGCTGAAACTTCCTCGACATTCTGTAAACACTGCTCATCAAAAACTAAAACATTGGTGTGTTATCAACTTTATTCTCATCCGAGATCCGAGACACATGATTGCACTAATTACCAGCCAAAACAGTGCTGTCACATCTAATGTGAGATATAGCAAAGAGTTTCAACTTGTGTGAATTAGTGTAGGAAAAAAAAAAAAAAAGACAAATTAAGAAGGTGCCAGATTTTACAATAACTGTAAATTCTTGGAGAATTCATGTGAATGTGTGAGAGAAGAGCTGGTAGGCCAAATAGGCCTTATTTTTAAAGTCAACTCATAAATGGTTCATGGTTAAAAAAATGCATTTATGTGCACAAAAATCTCCAGATGATCAACAAACAGAAATACAGTTTTCCAAAACTAGAAAAAACATGACCAGAGGTTGCCTCTTTAGCCAGTATAATCTATTTCATTTTTGAAACCTGCTTTTGAATTTGTTGCTGGAAGCACAGAATGGCATGAGGGAATGTGAAGAAGATTCAGGATTCATACATTCAGTGCGTTGCTGTCAGGAAATAAAACAAACAAACAAAAACCAAATAAAAAGCAGAAGTAATTGCCCATGAGGCAGTTGCGTTCTGATTTAACTAACATTGTCAGTGACCAGAAGTGCTAACAAAGTAAAGGAAGCAAATAGGCACTTAACACAGCAGTTGGCAAACAATGCTTTTAGTGCAAGACAATGGTGATGCAATACAGGATGTAGACCTCAGCAGTGAGCAGTGTGTGGGAGAAGCTGACCTCATCATGACAAGAAGGAGGACAGAGCTATCCATGTTTTAGGACAAAGGAAGTGCTCATTGTTCTCATCATGCCTGGATGAGAAGGTTTGGGAAGATACTGCTCTAGCTGAGCTTCTGAAGGGTTAAAAGGAGGATGCAAGCAGGTTATACAGCCTTATGGATGATAAGTTAGAGTTTAACAAGATTTTTATGGACCTGTTTTTATACTCCTGATTATCTTCTTGAGAACAAAGCTGTGGAGGGACAGGGATAGAACAACCCAACAGAGCCAGAGCGTATCTGACAATAGACTTGCTAGTACAGCAATGAGGACCTTAAACTCCTTAACCTACTGTTTTTGTGGGGACTGCAGATCAAAACGTACAAACAAACAAAAAAAAGAAATGGAGGGACAGCTGGGAGGAAACTCATGGAACAGCTTGATTTTGGAAGTTCTCTCATTTTCTCTGGGAAAGCATGATTTGATTAAGCAACTCTGTGCTCTGAAGCAGACTCTGGGGAAATGAGATAAGCTCATGATACAGGAAGATCAAGTCAGGGACCACTTTAGCACATTCAAAATACATTAATTCTGCCTGACAAGAGGTTTGCATCTGAGAATACTGAAAAAGCTGGCTGATGTTCTGAGACTGCTCTAGAAAACAGAAGACTGTGTATGTATCATCAAGAAGAGAAAGAAGGAAACAATGGAAAAATGAGTTCCTGGGAATTTTCTGCGGCAAATCCATTTATAAACCATTTTCAGGCACATGAAGGACAAAATCATGATAGGAAACAGGTGGCATGGTTTTATTGATTTACAAGCCTGGTTGACTTCTATGAAGATAGTCACAAGCTCAAAGCTTGTGACCTTGATTTTGGTGAAGTTTTTAAAAATATCTCCCAGAGGATTCTCGTAGTGAATCTGATGACCCACAGACTATGGAGTGGACTACAGAGTGGTTGGAAAATTGTCACAGACTAGCAGACATGGTTGCAATTGCAGGTACTGTCTAGTTATTAGTAGTGTTTCCTATGAGTTGACACTGGAGCTTGTAATGTTTAGAGTCCTTAATGGATCTGGGTGATCTGGGATGAAACTGAATGACACATTCATCAAGTTCATGGAAGATATCAGGCTGGAAGCCACATCTGTACACTTGGTCTACATTTAATGGGAAACTGTCAGACTGGAGATATGGGCTGACAAGAACTGCCTGAATTTCAATAAGGACAAAAAAAAAAAAAAAGAGTTCTGTGCCCAGGTAAAGATAATGCCATGCAACAATACATGATGGGCACCAGCTGCTCAGGAAATAGCTTACTAGAAAAAGACATGACAATCTTGGTCAACAAATTGATCAGGAGTCTACTACATACCCTTGCACAAGTGAAGAACAGTTGCATTCTGTACCACGTCAACCAAGTGTAGCTAGCTGGTCAGTGTAAGCGATAATGTATTTTCCATCACCTGATACTTGAAATAAAATATTTTTAAGAATGAACAATTTAATTAAATCCTAATTAAAAATATTCTGGAGGTGATTGAATACAAGAAAATTCTAGTAGTGAAATTAATATATTTAAGCTTAGCACTAGCATACTTGAACACAAATAAAACTGTCTTCGAAGTGCCTTTAATTCATTACAAATTTTGTGGCAGACTTCTGAACTAATATTGAAATTGAACTTCCTCCCCTCTGCACCTATTTCCTTCTGAGGTGCAACAAGGAGGAGATGGTTCCATAGTTGAACATATCTCATATCTGGTAGAGATGACCATGATTTTCTGCTCCTAATTTCTCATCAATTCAATTCAATTCCTTTTTTTTTTTTTTTCCAAAGAAGCGTTCTTTCTAAGTTCTTCTAAATCCTTGCTTGATATTTTATATCTTTGATAGACCATTCTCCAACTTCAATTATTTTTAGATTTTCTTGTACACCCTTTCTGACCTTTTTTACTCTTTCATTATTTATTCCTAGATGGCATGAATAACCTTTGGATATATGTTAAATTTTCTTTAAACCCTTCCTTTTCCCTTCCCTGTCTTTTTACTGTGTTATTATTCCTCCCAGCTTGCTGGGAATTCTAAGTTTCAACTATATTTAATCAATTTCTGCTCCTATCACTAATACTTAGAAACCTACATATTCAAACAATCAGTACTTCAAAAAGCAAACAAAGAAACAAAAAACCAACCACCACAAACTATAACAACAAAATGTTTTCAAAAATGTAGGCAACTGTTACTCCTGTTTCTGTACATTCACGTGAACAAAAGCTTTTGTTGTGTAAGGTACAAAGAATGATGTTCATATTTCAGTTGCAAACCCAAGTTCTATTGTAAGATAATTAATTATTTCAACAATTTTTGTTACACTGTTTGATTTGTAATCATGTAGGCCTGTAATACAGCATTATCATATTTAGTAACAGGTCGTGCTCTTCATACTGGATTTACAAGGTTTCAGGACTGAAGATTGTCTGTGTCCCAGCCTATCCTTACATGCATGAAGCTTTATTCCGCTTAGTTTAGCAGTGATAGAAATTGCACCAGTTGTGGTGATCCTGACCAGAAAACCATTGTATACTGAGGTGTTAAACAAACAGTGCTGTGTATCATGCACATACAGCATGATTTTCAGGCCTTTGTTGCTCCATATCTCTTCCGGCTGCAGGATGAACTTAGCAGGCTAATTGTAACAGATGAACCTATAGACAGCTGTCAACTGGCTATTACAATTTCTTCATGTTACTGACTTTATAAGTGCAGCAAGAAGTTCTCGTGTGAACATCCTTTTTATTTGACAGTGTAAATATTCGAAAAGAATTGTATTCTTTTAATGGAGTATTGTAAGATTTCAAATGACAAAAATGAGGAAGCATTTCTGGATATAAGGTCTGCACAGAATACTGTTTGAAGCCTCATTTAATATCAAAAACTTGCATTTCCAAGCATCTGAAAGGATGTAAAAATATCTGTTCCACTCTCTTTTGCTTTATAGTCTTGACCGCTGTAAAGAGCATTTCAAGAGATACTTTGCAGAATCTGAGTGCTTCTCTTATTCAAATTGTAATGAACCAAATACCTTGGGGTGACACACTATAGGCTAATAGCTAATTTATATTACTTGTTTATATTTGTGTGGTACAATCACAGTTTCATATAGATAGCTGTAATAAGCAGTCGTTCTATATAGAATCAGATCTTTGTGACTCTGCAATAACATTATAATGCAGAGAAATACAGGTTTGGTATGACTGCAGAGACCTTGAACAGTGAATGCAGAATGTGACATAGGGAAATTCAGACATGGAGTGGCAGGACACAAGCTCAGCATTGGAATCTTCGTGGCTACAAACAACTCACACACAGTCAGTTAAAGAAATAGAGTCAGAACTGGAAAGAAAAGTGTTTGTGGCTAGCAGTGAGAACCAAGTAACATAAATAAAAGACACAATATATAGAGAATTTGCATATGCTGTGGATAATAATAATAGAATAATATTATGGGATATTATAGGGTAATAATAATAATAATAATAGAATAGAGATGAATAGAATATTCAGATTAGAGGAGATTTTCAAAGATCGTACGGTATAGCAAAGAAGTAAGAGGATGGTATAAAAGCAAGTTACAAAACATACAAAACTGAGAACACGTGGATCTAGACTAAGGAAAAAGAAGCCACCAACCTGAATATCACATTCCTCTCAGCCATTCTCCACATGGCTGATAACTCATATACATGTACACCCAGGATACAAACACTGACCTTGGGACACCAAGGAGCAGAGGAAAGTGTAGAAGCTGTTTATAGAGCAGTTTTAACTGTGCCCCATTTTAAATTACTTTTGTTTTATTTTATTTCATTTATAGCCCAATGTATAAAAACAGAGGTGCTTTTTTCTTGCTGCTCCTTCTATGTCCAACAAATAAAATATTTTGAGAATGTTCTTAGTTACTCCTTTTGCAGCTTTTATTCTATAAAATTGATGATTCAAATAGATGTTCTGCAACATAGCCCAAGAGATCAAAGGCTTAACTTTTTATTTTGCTTTCCCTGGCCCCCATGGACAAGCAATACCTGGCATGAAGCTTTGGCACTAGTCCTGTTTGTTCTCATAAAGCCTTTCTGATTTGTGTTAACTATTCAAACTTGGGTTGTTTCATTTCTCATTCATTACATGAGAAGAAATTCTCTTTCTTGCCTTGTATTTTTAGGTATATATAAAGTACAAAGGTAGCATGTGTGTTTGGAAGTATGTTTTTATGTTTATATAAACATGCACTTAAATATTGCATGAACTGGAGAAAAAACAAACACTCGAAATTTAAATGTGTTTGTATGTAATGATACATATAGTTAAATACGTGGAAGCATCCATATACAAAACAGCATTCATAAATGAATATCCAATCCTATAAAAAAAAAACATTCCTTAATTTTATGCACAATACAGACATGAAGAAAACATCTTATATTTGTGATATGTCCTCATAAGCAGCCAACACCTAAAAAAAACATAAATTCTCACCCAGTTATACTGTGTCTCCCACACAGTATACAGTCTCATGTATTACTTTTTATATCCTACCCATATACCTACTAACTCATTCAACTTCAATTAAATCAATTACCAATCCCCATGTTACGCTAATTAGTGAAATATACTTAACCACATCTATCAATAATTATTTTGAATATTTCATAATGCCATAGATAGAAAAACACTCAAATGAAAGTTAATTAATTGCTATCAACAAAATGAAGAGATACTTACATCTCGAATAACATCACACCCCCATGATTAGCTAATATGTTTTAAATGAATACAAATTATATGGTGAAAGAAAAATGTGAAGTGCTACCTGTGAAGACTCTTCTACTGTGGTAAAATGAGGGAAAAACTTCTTGCTCTGACCCCAGGTTGTTGTACTTAATGCAAATTGCAGTCATAGGTTAATAAAGCAAAAAACAAACAAACAAAACAACAACAACAACAACAACAACAACAAACAGAAATCTCTTTCTCTTACAGTTAAATAAAGAACTATATTCTGTAGTAACACAGAAAAGTAGTACACCATGCAGTAGCTACCATTGGTGCTGTTGTGCAGACATTGTGTGCAATGTCTTTGAAAGAAAGGATTTGATCTCTACACCTAGCAAAGTGAGAAAGATTTGACCACTAAGATGACTTTATATTAGTTATTCTTGTCATCATGCGTGAGCAACAGATTGTCTCTGCTGGGAGGAACTGAAGACAATGAAAAATGCGCTGGTCTTACTTGAAATAGTGTTTTGTAATGGTCCTGATGCAAACTCAGGTTAGTGAATTAATTTGCATATATTTACATTACTATGATATTTACAATGCTTCTAATAGTGATGTTTATCACAATAAGAACAGTAACAAATACCAGAGTTTCTTTGCAGGTGGCCAAAGGCATTTCAGTGAAGTTAATACAGTCATTAACTCATGTGAACACTATTACAACAGAATTTTCCCAAAATTAATAGTTCTGTCCACAGCTCTTGAAGTCTTTCATCAGCCTTTTTGAGTCCATTCCTATCACTTGGTGAGGAGACAAAAATCTTTTTCAAGAAGATGAAGCATTGACCAGAGTTGAAGGGGAGGAAAACATTTATTTCAGGAGCTGAAAGGAACAACCTTTATTTAAAGAAATGGCTCCATCTCAAAACCCTGAAAATGATAGTGCCTTCCTGCTCCATTATATTCTTCCTTGTCTACTGGCTGAAATAAATCCCCTTTTCCTCGTAAATATATTCCCACGAGGAAACAACAGGTTATATCTGGATTTGTTAATCCAGTTTCTTTTGTGAGTGCGTGGAATATTGGATAAAAGAGAACATTTCATTACCAGTTTTTATTTTGCCTTAATTCACACTTACTTCACTTCTTCCATCCTTAAATCCTGTTTTTCAAATTTAATTTTGCTAATCACTATTCTTTTTTATTCTCAATTAAACTTGCAACCTTTTCCCATTTGAATACTTACCAGATAATATATGTCATCAAACACCAGCTTAGTTGCTTATGAATTCCGTCACTAACTTGTGCAAAAGAACAATACAGTGACATTTGTATGCAAATTTAATTAAAAAATGACCAGAACTGAGTCAGGAGGCTGAGTCAGGAGCCATTGAAAACTGCCTAACTAACAAGATTTGTAGAGGAAGGTAGCATTTAAGTACAGTAATGTATATGAAAACAGACTGGTTCTAAGCTCAGAGAAATTTCATATTTCTTTCAGCTTATTGTTTGCCAGTACTACTTATCTGAGGGGGCATTAACATTAGAACAAAATTTATGAATCCTTACTGAGCACAAATTTGAGTCTGAACATGTTACTCAACTTTTCACTCTTCATTTGAAGCACTGTGTAATAATTTGATTTCATATTTGACAATCTGTACCAGTTGAGTTGTTTGATTTTTTATAATGAGAATACACAGTAGAGCTGATTTAGTTTCCACTTGCAATAATTTGAAGCTGGAGTGATATAGCAAAGAGAAATTGTGTAAAATGGCATTTGTTCTTTACAGCTTTAAAGAGAGTCCTCATCCATTTTCAGATGAATGAAATAATGACATGTCTTGAACTTAGTCTTATCAAAATCAATGACATAAAATTATAAGACATACACCCAATAGAGAAAATACCTTTTCCAATTTACACAGTTAAAACTAATTTCAGAAGAAATTGCAGTTTTCCTTCTCAACTCTTTTGAAGTAATGACAGACTGATAGAAAACTTGAGATGAAATTTGAAACACAGAAAACACCTCACTTAAAGTCCAAAGAAACAACAAACACATTTGGTGAGATAAGCATTGATTCATCATTAATACTTTTCTGTGGGAAAACCATTGCACAGTCATGATTCTGGTCCCCAGAAAGATCTTTTTTTTCCACAGATGTTCAAGCACAACATCCAACTCCATTTAAAGATACAGTCAAGTTTTTACACTGATCATCTTTCTAATTTGCCAGAACAATACTGAGTTGAGAGCATATTCTTCTAAAACATGTATGATTTGTAGTCCACTATTACTTGTATCGTTAATAAGTTAAATAGGGTGTCACTCTATTACACTGAATATGTGATTAGCCTCAAAAGAAGAGTTGATTTCTATAGAACCTCACTCAGTAGATCCTACATGGAGTTCTCCACAGAGTTTATATCCATCATCTAGTATTTTTCTCCTAGTTATCCATGAGAATGTCATCTGAAACAATGTCAAGAAGCTTTATTATATTCAAGACATGTCTACTCTTCCCTTTATCTATAAGGCCTGTATGCCTGTCACAGGCGGACATCTGATTGCGTTGACATATTTGGTTCATAACAACTCCCCACTGGCCATTACTCACATCAACGCTTTGTCCTAGGTGTTTCTAAACAGTTTGATTGCCTTGCTCTCCAGCTGACATACAAAGAATCAAATTATTTAAGAGTAACAGAAAACTGAAAGAAGCAGCTTTTTTACTTCTACACTTCCACAGCCTAAAAATGTCTCTTTCAGGAGAACTAACCTAATCTGTGCAACATATAAACCTCCATTTTTTGTTTGTAATCTGAACTTTGAACATTTTTGAACATTTGGCTTGTTTTGTATTACTCGATACTAAGGAAATTATTTGATATACATCATGGTTAAAACTCAGAATTATTAGGTCTCCCTCTTTATTGTATTACTTATTATAGTTTCTTGAGAACATACAATACTGTGTCAAAATAAAATTAGTTAAATCATAGTTATATATTATAGTAGCAATTCATTTTTATTTTTTCCATGAATCAAGAAAGTCTAGAATCTTATCAGAGCTGTAATGGATTTCTTAATCAGTTGCAGCCATGTTGACCAGCAGCAGACACATATATTCAGTCCTGATATTTATTCTTATAAGATCTCAGGAAAAATATATGAGGAAGGCCTTGATACAATATAGAATAGGTTGCCTATCTATTTCTTAGCCTTGTTCTCTCTTTCTCATGGATCTGTGACCTCTTATGGATCACTTAGCTGTGGCTTGGCTTCTATGATGGAAGGTCTCTTTATAACTCCAAAAAAGTCTTCAGTATGAGATCTGTGTACCTGTTGTATTGAAACAACTGAGCTGAAGATAATCTGCCTCATACTTTTCCATAGATGCTCATCTGTTTTGTATAACTTTCATAATCCAGTATAACTGTGTATCACACATTCCCAGCTGTACTTGATCTTGTTCTGATATTAGCCTAGAAACATTTGAAGTGCATAAGATACTGAAGAGATGGCAAAAATAACTGAGGAATCTTTTAAAAATAATTTTAATTTACTGAATTTCTGTGTAAAAGGTCATTATCCTTTTAATAAGTCAGTATTTGCATGTGTTTATTTCGTTAAAACACTCTTGTAAATCCATTAGTTACAGAAAAATATACTCCTGAAAATTTTCAGTACAAGTAGAAAGCTGTTATTTAAAAAAAAAGAAAAAAAAATCAATTGTAAGTGGTTCTAGGCTTTCCAAGTAAGGGGTTCAGAACAATAGGTGCAGTAAATAGCCTTTGGGTTAGCTGTATGGGACCTCAGACTTAGTCTGACTCCTAATCCCCCATGATCAAGAGCTTTCCATTCTGAATTCTGTAACAAACAGCCACTAAAAAGACAGCAGACAGATTCTCTGCTATGTGACAAGAAAAATAAATGTTTTTGCAACACGAAGCAATTGTCTAGACTAGTCTGAGTTAAGGAAGAGCTTTTCTTCGTCAGCACTTTATGGAGAGAAATGCTGCTGTTCCATGGTGGAAGTTAGAAAAGGGACAGTTAGAGGAAATGTTCTTATAAGCTCCAACATGCTAAGCTATCCTCTCTTCACTGACAGTTCAGCGAGTTCCCTCTCACATACAGATTGCTCCATTAAATGTTTAAGCCACCTCCATGCCATTCACAATTTGTTAAATTATGATTCAGGCTCAAAAACAGATCTAATTTTCCAATTATTCAAATGTAAAATACATCCTTTTCTATTATACAGACTAAATTTGTCTCATTATATAAAGCAGCAGAGAAAAAAGATCTGTTTTACTATGGCTAAGAAAAGTGTAAGGTGCTCAATAGCACTCAACAAGATGCTAATCAGAATCAGTTAGCAATTTGTAATTGATCGCTAGAGCTTGAAGTTTCACTAATCAAATATTACAAGTTAAATAACTTCTCCTTTGCTTTTAATTGATGCTGGCCATGCTGGCCACTATTTTTAGATTTAATTAGATAATATATTCACATATATATTTTTGTTAATTTTAAAAACATTACAATACTTAATATGTACTAATAAAGGGATCCTGATATCCATGATAAATGTTTTATGGCAAAGGCAACATACTTTGTGGAATACAGTCTACATACATGTACACATGGGGGCATAAAAGTTGAAATAGGAATTAAAGTTTTTCCAGGTGTCTCTCAGTGTATCTCTCACCCCCTGAAGTAAGTTGTTAATGTGAAAATTGTAAATTATGAGCCTGTGATTAAGCTGGAGTATGTGAACCACATAA
The DNA here is from genome assembly GCA_036925125.1 of Oreortyx pictus. Taxonomy (NCBI): domain Eukaryota; kingdom Metazoa; phylum Chordata; class Aves; order Galliformes; family Odontophoridae; genus Oreortyx; species Oreortyx pictus. The sequence continues at coordinate 87,032,281 of JAUPFR010000002.1, read as the reverse complement.
ATGGTGGAAGCTAAGGCACCTTTATTATTTAGATTTGATACAAGACATCCAATAGCAATTAAGCACACGTGAGGAGGGGTTTGGAGATACAGGTTTGACCAGCCTTAAGAGAAAGATGACTTTACTGTTGACTGAACTATCTAATGAGTGAAGGAATGTAGAAGTGACAGAAGGCTTCTCATGGTGTACAGTGAAAGGCAACAACAACAAAAAAACACTTAGAAAATTTGAGTCTGGAAAACACTGTGAGTTAGATAAATATTGTCACAGGTTGCCTAAAGCAGCTATAGATTCTCCATCCTAGTAGGTTTTCAAAATGAAGCTGGCTGTAGCCCTGGGCAATCTGAAGTTGCCTGGTCATGCTTTGAGCAGGTGGTTGGGTACCTACATCCTATAGGTTCCTTTCAAGATATCTGTTTCTACTGTTCAAGAAAAGATGACCCCAAGCATGAAGCAGAAGGTATCATGACTTTACTCTTTGTGTCAGCTGAATCACTGCTATGGCTATTTCTGTACAAGCAAAGGCTAAGTTAATGTTCAAGCATGAGATCTTATTTGATTCTTAAGGAATGAGTGCTGTAACCCTGTGGGAAAGTCCAGGAGTACTGCAGCAAAGCATGACCTGTAGCAGCTATTGAGTTGCTCTAGGACATCATTTCTGCACTTCCACTGAGCAGATGCTCTTCTGCGAGCACTGTACTGTAGAGATACCTGCTCAATTTATCTTGTAGAGAGGAGATGAGGTTTCTAATTCCTTTAATCTATAGCAGTAGCTCTCACCCCAGGCAAGTATGTTGTTTATCCTGCTTTCTTTTCCCTTCTAATTTAGGACTTAAAATAATGACATGGTTGCAGAGTTCCTTTTTCTTTAATATTTTTTTTAAGCCTTGACAGACAATAAACTAAGACTAGTATTAGAAAAATAAAAATGCACTCAAACTGGATGAATTCATTTCCATTTCTGAACAGTAGAAAATAAGAGTCCTTATAACAAAGAGATTGTAAATCCATTGTCAAATATGCAATCTGATTATAAATATTAATTCTAAGGGTAAAATTAGGAAAGAGTGGGACTGAAGTTATAGGAATTCACATATTTACCTTGTTTATTAGTACATATGCATGTAAGCCTACCACTTACAGAGAGAAAAATCTAAAAAACCCTCTGAAAAACTAGGAGTGGAAGAATGTACGTGTGGTGAGAGCCAAGGTATAGTGGGCAAAGGAAAAAAAAAACATGCAAGCTAAAAACTTTTCCACAAACAGTGACAAACCTTAATTCCTAATTTAGTGTAATTTCATATATATATAGTAAGACTAAGTTACTGGCTAAAATTAATGATATGATAATCAGATTTTAAATTAGAAACTGTCTATCTCAAGAGAAGAGAATCCTGTTTGCAACAAATTTACATGGTAAGTGGGGAAAAAATTATCTTACCAGTGTTTGTGCCTTGTCCTCAGAGGGCACAGCAGCCTCAATTTTAATTTGCTTTAATGGCAGTCGGAGATGTTAAGTGCTTTGCTGGATTGGATTCCTTCAGTACGATACGTACAAAACAGAGTAGCTTTGATATAAACAAATTAATGCTCAATTATCTAAATAAAGAGAAAGTTCTAATATGCTTAAAGAAACTTGAGAATGTTTTAATGCTAACTGATAATACCTAGGGTTGCCCACGGCACTTATCTATTATAATTTATTTAGGCTTTGGATAGACAATACCTTTTTTTCCAAGGAGGGTAGTTTGAAAATTCATTGGCTTTTGAGAATGATGTTTTGGTTGAGTTAATTATGTACACTGAGGGTTAAGTTTGATCAAGAAACTGTTACCTATCTGTATTTCCCATTTAGTATTGTGATCTATAATGCTAAGAATTTAAATAGAATTAATTTCTTTGTCATGTCATCAATATAAACGCTTTAAAACTTGGAGAATTTTTTTTCTTTTTAAAATAACAATATTTTTGACTATGTGCTTTTGATTATAACCTTAAAGATTCAAATTCTGGTCAAGTAGTATTGTGCAATTTTATTTTAATTTGAATTCGTTAGATTTGATGTGGGAAATGCTTTCTGTAACCACTGGGAAGGAAAAGAATTTCAAGAAATCTTTTTCAGCAGAGTTCGGTCCACTCCTTTACATCATTATGTTTAACAGTAGCACTGGCGAAAGAGAACAATGGAGTCTATTAACACAATCATCCAGATTGCCCCACCTTCTCCTAGTTTAGATAGGAGTAACTTGATTCTTCTAACACCCTTGAAGTTCTCTGTGCCTGTCCCTGAATTTTGTCTCAGCTAATAATTTCAGGTTCTGTAGTTTATTCTGTCTGTTTTCTGTTACCCAGGAGTAGAAAGACACCATGTTAACAACAAAAACTGATGTCAGACTTTTCTATATGATCATTCTGTTTTTCTACCTTTATGCCTTACAGCTAGCCAAGGGCTCATAGGGGAAGCAGAATTAGGAATTTAGTCTCTCCTTTGCAAAGCTTTTCCAAGGCTGGAGATTACATCAGCTTTCATAGCACTGGTGTTACGCAGGCAGTTGTGATAGCAGTATCCACACAGCCAGTAACCATAGAAATGATATTCAGTAAGATCAAAAGTTTGGTGTAGAATTTCCACAGCAATGCCGATACAAAAGTTTTGCAGAAGATATGGTCTTTTTTTTTTTTTTTTTCATTTTGAGTACGGCACAAACACAGGAGCAATTATAAAAATTGATTACCACGTGGTACCTAGAATCTCTAAGAAAGCCTAACATGGGATACTGTATTATGGGGAAAGGATATGTCATAAATCCAATGAGTTGATGATCAACACATCATTGTATGCTCTTAAACTGTGCTACAGTGACACTTCAGAAGAAGCTTAGAAGTAACAATCTTTGAAAAATGTATGAAGTAATGATATATATGTACAACAACAACATTAAAACAGAATGTAGGAACTGAATGTTTTTATATGCATGGGGGAATATATTAACTAACTATTAGTACTGTTTGCTTCACTGTCAGTCTATTCCTGAGTTGAATCTAGTTTTAGACAATGAAATAATAAACAAAACAACAGAAGACTGTCATAAGGAGGGAGGAGAAACGTTGATTGTGCACTTCAGGCAGGAGTCAGATGTGAATGATTAAACACAAGTACTTTGTCATCAGCATCTAAATATGAAACCTGTAGGTATTTTGCTTTTATTGTTGTTTTAGGAAAAAAGTGACTAGAATTAATGTGTTAACAGATGCATCCTTCCTTTAGTAAAGAATTAGCAGTATAGAATTTACCAACAAAAGCAGTTTTATTCTGATGAAAACCAGTTGTGTCTGTAGTAACAAAGTAGTAACTTTCATCAGATAAAGCTATGTTTCTACTAAACACGGTCAGTGTTTCTCTGCTATTCACTGTGTGATACCTATATTACATTCTTTTGTTACAAATCTCTTTTCTCTACTTTTCACTCTAGGATATACATGTTTTATTCCTTTACTAAAAACCTTGTTTCTTTACATTTCACTATATATATATTGAAAATACAGAATAAACCAATATATTTAGTATATAACAGTTTTAAAATGTAGAGAAATATAGGGTTTTTAGCAAAAGAATACTGTTTGAAGAACCCAGTAGCTGTGTGAGTCAAGCACCACTTTCTGTAATAAATTTATTCCCCCATTATGACACAACTGTAGGATTGAAAAAGTTTCTTAGTTTTTGCATTGGCAAAAGTTAGAAATTCTCATGCATGTAGCAAAAACTAGAAATCTTCATCTATGTGAGGCCTCACCTGGAGTACTATGTCCAGATGTGGAGTCCTCAGTACAGGAAAGACATGGCTCGTTGGAGTGCATCCGGAGGAGGACCACAAAAATGATCCAAGGAATAGAACACCTCTCCTACAAGGACAGGCTGAGAGAAGCTGGGGTTCTTCAGCCTGGAGAAGAGAAGACTGCGAGGTGACCTGATAGCAGCCTTTCAGTATCTAAAAGGGAGCTACAGAAAAGAAGACAGATTCTTTAGCAGGGTCTGTGGTGAGAGAACAAGGGGAAATATTTTCAAGCTTAAAGATGGTAGGTTTAGATTAGATATAAGGAAAAAGTCTTTTACAATGAGGGTGGTGAGGCACTTCTTGCCCGGAGCTATGGTTGATGCCCCATCCCTGGAGGCTTTCAAGGTGAGACTGGATCAGTCTCTGGGCAGCCTGATCTAGCTGTAGTGTTTCTGTTCATTGCAGGGGAGTTGGACTAGATGGCCTTTGGAGGTCTCTTCTAATTCTAAGGATTCTATGATTCTCTATACAACTGCTTTGTCATTATCAGTAAATGAATATTTAAGTTTTCACAACAGTTAGCAAGAAAGCTTTGAAATGTACATATTCCATCAAAGGCATTGCTGTCTACTACAGAAATCAGAATGCAACAGAGAACTGTGCAGCTGTATCCACATGAAATTCATTACAGCCAAAGTAATGAAGTTTCAAATCATGTTAAAGATGATTTTGGCATGCTATTTATTATACCCATAAGCATAGTCTATCTAGAGAGAGGGCACTCACAATATCTTCCCAGACTGGGTTTAAATATTTCTAATCTGGAAACCACTTGTTGGTTGTAGTAGGAATACCAATATAGGGACATCACTGAATAACAAAACAAACAGCAACAACAAAAAAATAAAAACACCATAAGCCTTTAAGAAAAGATTACCTTCTCCTTGAGAGATGCTGATCATCTGAGTCATCATTTGCAGGAGTGGGCTTTTAGTACTTATATCCGCTTGGATCATGAGTCATACCTGTAACTGACAGTTTAATTCTCACAAGTGTGAATGTTCCATCAAAGGTTGGAGATTCTTGATGATTCTGTTCCTGTTCAGTAATACTGAGAATGAAAATCATTACTGCTTCAGCCCCTCTACCATCCAGCAGCCACTGATGGGAATTGAAACTGTACATGCTCTCTTTATAGACCACCGTTCCTTGAAATAAGACTGACTTGGGAAGTCAATACTTTAAGAGTACCTTATACTAATTTCCAGCACTTCTTTGTGGAGGTACGTGCAATCCTTCTGCTAGTTGGCATAAACCAGGGTTTAGACTTCTGTAGAGCAGCTCTTTGCTGCTGCTACTTGTCAGGAGGGCAACAAAAAGAAACACTGTATCATGGCAATAAACCCTTAGAAGAGGCTGGAGAGCACGGAGGAGTATTTGAAGACTTCCGCAACGATGTAGGTGCTGTAAGAAAGCAGATTTTGCTGATCTGTTTGAAGAAAAACAACGATGCAGTGTGCAATAGAAACTGATGTTGGGATCCAGATAGAGAGAATGAAAGAGAAGGGAGGAAGCAGATACAGGAAAGGAGGAAAATATGGAATGGAGTATTCAAAATGCTATATCCTTCTCTGTCCTTCATGTTTCCATTTAAAAGAAATGGGAGACATTTTTGTATAGGTTCTTCTTCTGTCTTCCTCTGTAATGTTATGTCTAATGGTTGTGTTTTTATTATCATTATAATTATTAAATATTTATTTTATTAACTTTCTCCTTTTTCAGTTTTGGAGAAGATTGCAAAGGGAAGATAAATAAAGAGGATCTCTAGCTTTTGAATAAGTAGCAAAGAACTGTGGAGAACAGAGTAAATCATTAATGGGTAAGCAGTTGTTCTTTTACTTCTTTGCCATGTTCTTTTCTCTGCTTTACTGGTTTGGAGAAAAATAAATATCATAAAAAGGCCATGCTCTGCTTAAATTTACTTATTGGAACAGGCTCACCAGAGCAGTGGTCACTGCACCAAACTTGCTGGAGTTCAAGCAGTGTTTAGACAACATTCTCAGAAATATTGTATGAATTTTAGGTGGTCTGTGTTATTTACATCAAGAACTCCTGTTTGGAGCCAGGAGTTAGACTCATTGATGCTTGTGGGTCTCTTGTAATGCAGGATATTCTGTGATTCTACTTCAGCAGTGTGCTGGTTTGTTTTGAACTAAGTACTGGTTTTAGTACTCTATTATTTTGTTATATCCTCAGTTTATTTTTTATCCTTTGTTATATCCTCAGCAAGTTGTTGCTTTTAAATTTTATATTGTATTTTTTTACTGAGTTTGTTCTTATTCTCCATTTGCTTGGATCACCCTTAATAAGTATCTTAAATGCTTGGCATCCTCTAGGATCCCATATCATCTACCTCATTGTTGATTTTTTTCCGCTTATTTAAATATATGTTTATTTTACTGTTACATTCCTTTGTTTTTTATTCGTCCCATTATTGAGGTTATTTAAATTCAAAGTTCTTCAGTACATTTCAGATTTCCTTTGTTATGGGATATAAGCCATATTCCCTGCTTCATATCCCCTAAGATTTTTTTGACCTTTGAAGCTGCAGTTCAGAATAAGATTGTCAGCTTCCTCCTGCCTTGGGAAGCAGAAGTTTTATTCCATCCATACTTATGACATCTAAGTAGTCTGCTGCTCCAGATCCACTGAGTCAGATGGTGCTGTCTCTGAACACTAATAGTCTAATTTAATTATTTCGAGTTATTGGTGCTGGGCCCTTTGTGCTGTATACAGCAAAAAGAATGAACTTTGTGAAGGTAATTAAGGTACGTGCACCATCCAAATGACTTAAAGTCAGATCAAAGCAGCATAAGAGCTGCCCCAATTTGTGTTAACTGATAAATACTTTCTAAGGGACCATATCTGAATCCACTTAAAACTGTTCATCCTCTTATGCTCTTATATATCTCTCCCTACCTACATAGCTATATAGCAGAGAGGGCATGCTAGAAAACAGCTTTGCCAGGATTACAGCTACTAGAGGACTGCCTTCTGGAGAAATAGAGTCAAGGCAACAAACAAACAAACAAACAAGAGTGTAAAGGTATCATTCCCTTCATTGTTAACTATTCCAAAAGACAGTATTTGACATGTGTACCAAGGGTAAGGGGGAAACGTGATGATTTTATTAATACATATTACAAGATATCTCTACATTCTTTCTCTAAGGTGCTGGTTTCACATACCTGAAATAGAAGTACATATAGTCCAGTTAAAATACACGATTCTGTTCAGGTAACATGACTGTCTAATCAAGCAAAAATTGGAGATTTTATTTTTCCCTCTGCCAACATTTTTCTTTGTAATTAGGAAAAACTTAAATAATTTATTTTCTTTTGTCTTTTTGGAAGCAGTACTGTAGAACAACATTTGCAAATCAAGTGCAGAACACAAGTCATTCTATCGTCATCTCTTATTTATTACTTGTATATGTAGAAACCCTGCTGTGAATATCAGTTCAATAGTGACAGTTTTTTAATCCACTTGTTTGTATACTGAGCACTAAGAGTCTTTAGTCAAGCTTTTAGAAGTGATTTTGACACTTGAAAAAGCAAATTGCCACCAAAGTGCACCAGGTAGGCAACAGTAACATATTTAGAGCTGACACTAATCTCCCAAGATGCCTAATCTCCCTAAGGCATCTATGTTTCTACAGCTGGCATTTTCAGAGAAGCCTAACTATTGCTGCCAACAAATGAGTTGACGAGAGTCCTAACAGAAGTAGAAACTCTGGGGGCCATGGAAACAGGATTTGTACTGTAGGCAAGAGAATTTCTATCTTGCCATTTATATCTGTTTTCTTAAGTGTTTTCTGAGGGTGCTGCAGATGTGTAACTTGTCATGAGTGGAATACACAAATAAGGTAGACTAGCCAGAAACCTACCATCTTGGGTTGTAAACCATGTGCCTGAGGTCTCACACCTCCTCACAACACACATGGTACATGTACAGGAGGAAGAGCAAATTACATGATTGCTCATATGCCAGGGCTACACTGCTACTGTAGATAGTTAGTGATACAATATCCTCTTTCAGTGTCCTCCCAACTTCTTTCTTCCTCTTGGAATCCTTGTTCACATGAGCCTTTGCATAGATGTTTAATGCAGACACTGTAAGACCTGGGTATTCTTATGAGAGTGCCAGCCTGAAGCTGTAAGAGCTTTGCTGGGCTGCTGGTAGCAAAGAAGTCCTTGATATATATAATAAGCAGCAGAAATCTTACAGTGACTTTTACCACAAATAATTTATTTACTGGTGAGAAACAGCCTGTCCTTAAAGCAGCATCAGGAAGTATGTCATCATTGCTGCTTTTTTTGTTGGTTTCAGTTATACCAGAATTTAGATAGTTCCTGATACAATTCACTATTTTGAGTCAGTGTGAATGCATTTGTGCTGCAGCACTGCAGAAACTGGAAACAGCATCCATGGGACAAACCAGGAATGCTGATGTGGGACAAGACACAAGAGAAGGGGCAAGGATATACTAGGGAGAAAGCCAGCTAGGCTCATTCTGAGGGCTTTAAACTAAAGCTGCTGTGAGAAGAGGATGTACTATTCAAGTAATGGAGAAGATCCAAGAACGCTTTCACTCTAGGAAGCAACTGGGGAAAACCTCTGATTCCCTCTGGAGGTTTGCGGGAGGGCTCCTCTATAGGAAGGTAGTGCATCCAAAAGCCCATCTGAAGAGCCTCTATACCAATGCACACAGCATGGGAAATAAGCAAGGGGAGTTGTAAACTGTGATGCACTTGGAAAACTATGATTTTATTGCTATCACAGAAATACAGTGGGATGATTCACATAACTGGAATATCACCACTGAGGGCTAAAAGACTTTTAGAAGGGATAGACGAGGTGGGGAGGGTGGGGGAGTTGTCCTCTATGTTAGGGAGTGGATAGACTGAAAGCTTGTGGGTTAAAATTAGGGATGGGATCAATAAAGGGCAGTTGATGAAAAGGAGACTGTTGATAAAACCTTCCTTTGCCAGCTACAAGAAGTTTCAAACCCAAAGGTTCTTGATGGGGAATTTCAACCACCTGGATATCTGCTGGCAAAATGGACAGCTGTAAGAGATCCAGGAGACTCCTAGAGTCCCTTGACAATAACTTTCAGGTTCAAGTATTGGACAAACCAGAGGTTAAGTATTGCTAAACCTCATGCTCACCAGTGTGGAGAAGGTTATTAAAGCTCTTTAGATTGGAAGCAGCCTGGGCTGTAGAAGTCATGCCCAAGTTGAGTTCATGATCTTGAGGAATGCGAGTCTGACAAAGACCTTGAACTTCAGAAGAGAGAACTTGAGGTTGTTTAAGGAGTTGTTGGACAAGATTTCCTGGTCTCCTTAGGGGCAAAAGAGAAGAACAATGTTGACTGCTCTTTAAGGAAGCCTTTCTGAGAGTGCAAGAAATCACCATCCCTCAAAATAAGAAAGCAGACAGGGGAGACAGGAAACCAGCATGACTTGACAAGGGCCTGCTGATCAAAATGATGGAAAAAAAAGGGCAAGTGCAGGCAGTGGAAGTAAGGGTGTATCATCTGTGAAGAATACAGGGATGCTGTCTGTACTTGCAGAGATGGGATTAGGAAAGCCAAAGCATAGATGGAACTGAACTTGGTGTGGGATGTTAAAAACAAGAAGGGATCCTACAGGTACACATGTTGGAAGAGACAGGCCAAAGAGGGCATATTTCCTTTGACAAATGAGAAAGGAGAACTGGCTATGACAGATTTGGAGAAGGCTGAGGTACTCAATGAGTTCTTTGTCTCAGTCTTTACTGGCAGCCAGGATTACAGGAAGGACTAGAGATCTGTGCGCAGTCATAGGGCCATAATTTCATTGTGATCATTGCCATTGTTGGACAGCTTATATTACTGGAATGCTGTTATAGATGGCTATGTCCTTTTTAGGAACAGGCTGGCAGGGTGAGGTGGTAGAGTCATTCTTCATGTGAGAGAGCAACCAGAATGTACTGAGCTCCACAAACAAGTGGAGAACCTGTAGGTAAGAATTAAAGGGCGGACTAATGTAAGTGACACTGTTTTGTGAGTGTGTACTACAAGCTAGCTGGTCAGAAGGAAGAAGTAGATGAGGCCCTCTTCAAACAGCTAGAAATAGCCTCACATTCCCTGGTACTGATTCTTATTTGGGGGACTTCAACTGTCCTGATATTTGTTGGATTAACAACAGAAGGTTCCTGTAATGCACTGATGATAACTTTCTGACATGGGTGGTGGAAGAGCCAATGAGGAGTGTGCTATCTGACCTTGTTCTTACTAACAAGGAAGAGATGTGATGGTTGAGGGGAAGCTTGGGATACAGTGATCATGAGATGGTGGAGTTCAAGGTCTTACATATAAGAAGCTAAGCAAGAAGTAGAATTGCTACTCTGGACTTCAGGAGAGACAAATTTGACTTCTTCAAAGACCTACTTGGAGGTATGCCATGGTCTAGAGTGTTAGAATGTAAGGGGGGCCATGAGAGGTGGTTGCTGCTTAAACACCACTTCTGCCAAGCTCAACTGGTGCATCACTAAGAGTAAGAAATTGGGGAAAAGTGGCAAGAAGCCTGCATGGATAAGCAAGGAACTCATGGATAATCTAAGAGGAAAGAATAAGGTCCATGAAATGTGGAAAAAGGGCCTGTCCACCTGGGAAGAATTTAGGAATGTTGTTAAGGCCTGTAGGGATGCAATGAGGAAGGCTAAAGCTCTCTTGGAATTAAACTTTGTAAAGGAGATTAAGGATAACAAGAAAGGTGGATTTTTCTTTCTTTTTTTTTTTTAAGTATGTCAACAGTTAAATAAAGACTAGAGAAAATGTGGGTCTCCTATTAAATGGGGTGGGTGTCTTTATAACAGGGGACACTGAGAAGACAGAGGTCATGACTTTTTTTTGCTCAGACATAACACAATTTGTACTGAAAAGTGAGAAACCAGAGTACAGACCAGCTCAAAATTCTGTTCTTACAGGAGGGCTGGCCTTAAACCAAAATTTATCCTTACTATGTCCAAATTTTTCTCTTGGTGATCTCTGTGCAGTAACAGTCAGGACAATAAACTCAAAACAGACTATAGTAAGGCAATATTTGTCCCTTTGCTTCAGTTTTAAATGCTAAGACTAGCCCTCAGGAATTCCAGATGCTGGAGGAAAGAGAGAGAGTCTGGGTAAAGGAAGACTATTCATTGGTCAAGGAGGATTATGTCAAAGTGTCTAGTCAAAAGCAGTGCATGCAAATCCGTGGGCTCTGATGGGATGCACTCATGCATGTGCTGACAAAACTGGCAGAGATGACTACTGAACCACTCTATCATATTTGAAATGTCTTGGCAAATGGGTTAGGTGTCTGAGGACTGGAGGATAGCCAATGTCACTTCAGTCTTCAAAAGCACAAGGAGGTTCCAAGAAACCAGAGACCAGTCAGCCTCATCTCTGCCCCTGGAAAGGTGATGGAACACCTTGTTTTGGATGCCATCTCCAAGCAATTGGAAGAGAAGAAGGTTATCAGGAGTAATCGAGATGGACTTAACAAGAACAAATCATGCATGATCAATGTGTCTGTCTTCTATGATGTCATCACTGGCTGGATAGATGAAGGGAGAGCAGTGGATGTTGTGTATCTTGATTTCAGCAAGACTTTTGACTGTCTTCCATAAGATCCTTGGTAGGAAACTTAAGAAGTGTGGAATAGGTGAATGGGCAGTGAAGTGGATTGAGAACTGACTGACCGGCAGAGCTGAGAGGGTTGTCATCAGCGGTGCAGAGTTTGATTGGAGGTCCATAACTAGCAGTGTTCCCTATGGGCCTGTGTTGGGTCCTGTCTTGTTCAACATCTTCATCAAGAAGAGTTTTTCACCTGAATGAAGGAAGTTTGCTGATGGTACAAAGATGGAGGATTGACAGACCTAAAGGCTGTGCTATCATTCAACAAGGACTGGACAGACTGGAATGCTGGGCAGGGAGGAACATTAAAAAGAGAAAATGTAGAGTCTTACACTTGAGGAGGAAGAACTGCATCAATATAGGTTAGAGGATGGCCTGCTGGGTGTCCTGATGGATAACATATTGGTCAGAAGCCAGAAGTATGTCCTTGTGGCCAAGAAGGCCTGTGGTATTCTGGGGTGCATTAAAAAGAGAGAAAAGAGCAGGTTGATGGAGGTTCTCCTCCCTCGAGTCTGCCACAAAGATGATAAAGGGCCTGGAGAACCTCCCATATATGAAAAGGCTGAGTAACCTGTAACTTCCCTTCCACACAAGCCATTTTAAGAATCTACGAATTCCCAAAAAAATGTACATTTTCATTCTTAAATTATTGATTTAAAGTTTCAATTTAAAAGATAATAGTGTTTTTTTGTTGTTGTTTTTTTTTTTTAATCCATTATGTTCAGGATTATTCATCTGATCTAAAACCAAGCAGTATCTTCTCATATCTCTTTTTATAAAAATAGAACAAACAATCTCCCAATTAAAATCTAGTAGCTGTATTGTCAAGCTGTTGCCAGGAGCACATTTTTATAACTGATTTATGAACCTCAGAATTTTACCTGCAAAAGGAGTTTGTGTTCTGATATATTCTTCCTCTCTCATTCTTTTTGCTTCCCATTTCCTCTGAATTATTCTGTATCCAATTTATCAGCAAGGGATTTTGCATACAAATTTTGCTCTGCTTTTAAACCTTTTCTCCAATGCATATTTCATGATTTTCTTATTCTCAGAAACCCCAAGTCTTCTTCACAGAATGTCCTGAGCAAAGCTACAACCCTCAGTGGTATACCTATCAAACATAAGACAGTGACATTCAAAAAACTGCCAATGTTTTTAAGGTGTGATCTGGCAAAGAAAGAGCAAATTGAAAAAGAGAAATTCAGGACAAGAAAAAAGCATATGTCATAATTCTCAGGAAGTGACAAGCTATGGTCTTATGATAACTACAATTGGGGATATTTAAGATTTTCATAGCTTCTCAACAAGGTCACTTCTATTCCTAACTGTCATCTAGAATCTATCTAATGAATTCAGCAGCCCCTCACTCACACCAGTAGTGAGTAACTATCCCTAATACCGGGATGCTGACCTTGGATTTGGAAACCTTTGGATTTGGTTCCAAACAAATATTCCAATTGAACACAAACAATATGATATACAGATAGAAATATGCTTACCAAGATTTTGGTGTCTAACTTCTATTAAATGTAGGTCTAGAATATCTGCATCAACAGATTATTAGTAACAGGCAATTACTGAATTTTTATTCCTCAAAAAGGTTTAGAGGATTAATGAATTAAAATTCTGATAATAGTGACCAACTACTTCTTAAAACTAAATCATTTATTTCATTAAGACAATTAAACAGAATCAGCAACTAACTGGAAATCTAATGATTCTAGGCTAGTAAAGAATATATATCTGATCTAAATATAAATGATGATGAATTCACAGGTCTAAGACTTCGGTCTTGGTAGCTAGCAGTTGTCTACTAATTTCAGAAAATTGCATTGGACTTTGAAATACTTTTCTTAGAAACACCACAGAACTAAAAAAATTCTAGTTGACTTGTCAGCTTGAATTAAGTTAAAGCCAAGCCACAGAAGTTCTATCTGTCTTCCTCAGATACAGTTCTACCTCAGGTGCTATTCTACCTCACAGATTCATGACCCTTTATGTGGAAGAATTTGTAATTAAAGAAGGGAGTAAAAAGGCTGTTGTGAGCTAAAAGTCATTCTTGCTTTGAAAAATGACACTGTTTCATATTAACTGTGTCACAACAACTTGCATCTTAGATTAACACATTTGACATGTAAAAGCTGAGTGACCCCAGTACAATACCAGGTCCTGCAAAGTCATTCAAGAATGTAAAATTCACTCTGCTCTTTCTTGTTATATGCTGACAAAGATGTGTAATATAGCAAAATAAACAACAAATATTGCCTCACTATATTCTGTTTTGAGTTTATTGTCCTGATTGATATTGCACAGAGATCATCAAGAGAAGAATTTGGACGCAGTAAGGGTAAATTTTAGTTTAAGGCCAGCCTTCCTGTAAGAATAGAATTTTGAGCTGGTCAGTACTCTGGTTTCTCACTTTTCAGTACAAATTTTGTTACGTTTGAGGAAAAGCTGTATGCAATCTGAGGAATAGTTGAGCAACTATTTCTATTTATTGGCAGCCAGTTATGATGGTATGTAGGCTTAAGCCCTGTGTTTCTATTTCTACTCTACCAAGTCCGAATTATACAAAGACTGACAATGCAATAGGCACTGCCAGAAGATAAATTAATCTGCTGAGCTTAAATCTGGTTGGAAAGAACCCTTCGAGTCTATAGCCATTACCACCATGAGCTGCTATTTGTCACTTTGTCACTGATGTGAATTCCTGAGGTATCATCCTCTCCTACAATACAAAAACAAATAGTCTTGCTTAAACTGTGGTGGGTTAATCTGACCAGCTTGTCTGCACTACAGCTGACTGGGGGGGCACTTGCAAAATGAATCACTTTGTTCCTGGGCTGAGCATAGCCAATAAACAGTAGGTCCCTAAACTGTCTCACATCTGCATTGACTAGGTATTGTTTGGATTAAATTGAAAGAAAAAAATCAGATTAAACAGCTGCTAGATGTGCTGTGCAGTCAACATCTTGTCTTTGTACTGAAACAAACTAGAGGGAATCAACTGTTCATTCTGTTTGTCTTTGATTTTGTTTCTTTTTCTCAGTACAAATTATGTGCACCTTCTTTTTGGGTATCTGAGATTCTCTAGGGACAATAAAAAAGTTGGGATGAACCCTTTTGGAAAGTTCTAATACTATAGAGAAAAATTGATTCTATCCCACTTTCTCTCTTGTTATAAAGAGAGCCTGATCCTAAAAACAGCAGGTAAGGAGAGAGTCTAGGCCTCAGTGTATGAAGAAAACAGAAATCTTAGTCAAGTTGCTGAAATCTTGTCTGCCTATGAAGCTTGACACTTTCCAGACAGAACTTTTTCCTGTCTTTGTATTTCCACCCGCCTCACCTTTCTACTGTTATTATTTCATCAGCCCATTTCTGCTATAACAGGGCCAAATCTTTTATGTAACTTCCAGGCTTCTTTACAGAAAATAAGCAACATCCAAATATAACTTCAATTTAACTACGCATCCCAGATATTCCTAGCACCAAAGAAATAATGTATGAGATGCACATTTGTGTTAATGTCCTGTGAATGAGTAACATTTCTCCTTCTACTTTAGTGTGAAGTACTGAAGTTCATGAGTTCATGGAAAGACCTCTCTACACTTTTTTTTTTTAACCATATCTACAAGATCTACAGAAGCTTTTCTCATACAGGAAATATATTCCTTACATTATGGATGAAGACAGTAATTTTCACTATTTTTGACTGAAGATGTTTCACTTGTCTTGGAATGTCAGCAAGACACTCCTAGGGTGGAAATTAGAGAAAAGATGCAGCAATCTTATGTCTTTCCTAATACTGGGAAACATGACTGTTGCAGTATTGGATGAACTCTGCCATGTGGATCATGACATGCAGCACAGATATCCCATCCATAGTGAAGTTCACCAGCTCTACATTTGCTAGTACTTTTATAGACTCATGCTGACATTCGAAGTTCATCAATCACTGACAGCCATTAAACACAGAGTGTGGACCTAGCCTTGAAGAATTCCTTCAATAATATGCTTCAGTACCCTTGCCTCTGTTAAGATACAGATAAACTTGTGATTAAATGTAATTTAAATACATGTACATTCTTTAGGTTCTCTTTGTGTACACTTTGGTTATACTGTTCTATGGAGCATTCACACAGTACTTACAATATGAAGTCATGCACTTATAAAACCATGGACATGGATTCTCTGCCAAAGCTGGTTGGTAGATGATCACAGGCTATTCAAAGTGTACCTGTATAAATAAGAAAAAAGAAAATATGCAGATCACTGACTCCTTGTTCAATATTCTTCTGGCTGTACCTCTACATCTACCGAAGTATAACAATAAATAAATGCAAATATATAAATATTATGTTTATGTAAATAATAATTGAATATTAAGATACTGTTTTGGATTATAAATATGACAATGTCATAAATGTAATGACAATATATGCATGCAAATGATAAATACTTTTCTGGAAGAACAATTAAAATAATGGAGTTGAAATGGAAATTTCTGAGCAAGAATACCAACAGTGGGAGGTGCTCTTAATATATTTTCAGTTAGCATAAAACATTAGAATTGTAAGAAAGATCAGTTTCTTCTTTGAGGATAGTGACTGAGGAATGCATAGTCACCTTAGCTGATGAACTTCATAGATAGTAGAAACAATGTCTTTTTGCATATGTATCCAATGAGGAAGAAGAAAAAGAGAAATGGGTGGTGTTTGAGTGATCAATTCATTTTTGATAACTTAAGAAGGAATACAAAGCCATGTGATCAAGGAGGAAAGATAGATATTGTCAAAATAAATAATGAAACTTCATGTTGCAGGGATGAGTAAAAGTCAGATGAAAACGTTCCGAGGGGATGCAGAATGATAGAAAGAATCTTTCTAAGATAAAAAATTAAAAAGTGATAGTTCAGTTCAGACACAATGTTGGTCAATAACTAAGGTCATTTTGAAGATGACTAGGATGTAAAAGAGCATTATTCAGAAATATCTACTGTGAATGCATTAAAACATTCAATTTTAGAGGATGTATTGTGTAGAAGCTGACTGATACTAGAATATATGACTATTGATTTCCGTGTCTGGTGAAGGTGAAAGGCAGAAACTTAAACAATCAAAGAATATAAAATTATAAGACACTGCCTTCCCCAATGTAGTTTGCCGAACATGACTGGGAAGATTCTTTTGAGGTCTTAATGTAGGGTACAGGCTTAATTCCTATCTTTGATAGGAATCATTCAGGAAAGGGCATCATGTCCATTTGTCTAAAATGAAAATTTTAGTGTTATAATGGTGTTATAATGGGACTGGACAGAGTACTCCTTGGATATATTTTCTCTTCTGGCTATTTAGATAATACAAAACTAATTTATCTCAGAGTGCATCTGATTATTCCAACAATGAATATTATAGTAACAATGAGTTCTGTCTTCATATTATTAGACTTAAACCTGGACTGTGCTTCAGCCAGTTGTTTTAAATCCAGATTCTACTTCGCTACTTTCAACTAGTTGTGGAGACAGGATATTGATGTATGCATTTTATAAAATAAATATTGGGTTATAATCCTTTTTTTGTTGTTGTTTTGTTTGTTTTTTCCCCAACCACTTCAGGGTATACTGCCTCAAAATGCATTTAGGAAGGCATTAAACAGGTTGAGAATAAAGTGGTAGGATTCCATAGTTGAGGAGCTGAATGGAAGAACCATTTCTCTAATCATGCTCTGAGCTAATTCAGAGAAGAAGTTTTGTTATGATCCTTTCTTTGATTTTCTGCAGCTTTTGAAGTGGGGTAAAAATATCTGGGGGCTGCTGTAGGCCTTTTCCAATCTTGGTGATTCTATAATTCTCTTACTGAGCACAAGAGAAATTACAGTAGAATGAGAACCACAGTATTTCCCCACTGGTTCCTGCAATGGAAGGGCTGATCTGCCCTACATGATCAACGGTCTTTAGTGACTTGTATGTAATTAAATTACCCTCAAATGCTGTTATGAAATCTAGAAGAATTGTTAAACATCAACAAAGCTATGGAACTTCCAAAAGATTTAGTGTGATTGCTCAATTCACAGATTTTTAAAATACACCTCCATGCTAAAACATGCATTTTTCTTTGTTTTTGTTGAAGATATGTGTCTACATTTGAATGAAATGTTAAATGTATATCTCTGTATTTACACAACTAAATGGTTATTTATTTAGCAGATGTAGTTCATGCGTTGTGTACAATAGGGAACACTTTATACTGAGTATTTGTCTATTAAAGAAATCCTGACAAACTTAAAATTATAAAGATGATGAAATCGATTAGACTAATAATATTTGCTTTCTTTGTATCTTACTGGAGGTTCGGTTCACTAGTCTATAACATACGAACATGTAAATTCTTATTATTTCTGTACATCTTGAAATTTAACCAGTAGATGGCACTGCGGGAATAATGATGACTATTTGGAGGTCGACTGGTGTTCAGTATTTAGTATACCACCACACAGACTACAAAACAATTTTTGTCTCCCTCTGGTTTCACCAGTTTAATCGTGTCATACTATGAGTCAGATTTTCCAGGCATACTTACTACTGCCAGTGAAGGATACACTGAAACTGCTGACATCAAGTACTTTGTGTAGTTTATGTTATAAAAATAGTAATCTCCTTTATTAAATTACTTGCTCACAGAAGAAGCCTTTTTGTTGCAAGGTTTGTCATAATATTTTCCTACATATAATCAGCTCATATATTTGCTACTTTGATGAGCTGTCTAACTGACATAGCAATCACTAGAATAGTGAATAGCATTCATAGTGAAAGTTGAGTCAACTCTTCAGCTGCCAGATGAACATCAGTGAAACTAGCCTGGTTTTCAAAGATTTCTTCTCTTGTCCAGGTATCACATTCATTTCTACAGTGCACCAGTTTGTCTTAATGGTGGAATGAACTTTTTCTGAGTGCATTTTTTTTTTTAAACTCATCTGGAGCTCCAAGAGACAGGTAGGCTTTTTTCCACACCACACATCATCACCAGTAACAAAGTTTCTGAGGGCTAAACTATGCCCCTAGTGGTACCTCTGCAATTGTTTTGCCTGCAAGGCTTTTGAGCAGGTGAAGCTGTTGGGATATAGTGAGCAATTCTACTGGTGATGCTCAAGATGGAATAGTATCCAGCTGTCTCAAATAGTTAAGTTACTTCTGGAGGGCTAAGAGAAATTTAAAAGCAGTAAGTGTTTATTTTTGTCACTGAAGTCAGTAGATACAAGTTTAAAAACACTTGAGATTTAATCTGTTTGAGAAAATGGTGCCATCGTTGCCATAGTCCTTTTTCACAATACAATTATTCTTCACAGTTCTTTTTTGATGGCTGAACTTTTAGTATACTATATGCAGTCTCTGATGGCCTCTGACACATTTTCACCATCATACATATCCTTACAACTGTCATATATTTCCTTACAGAAGTTTTTCACGTTTGAAGATTGAAACTGTATTACATCTACTATCCACTTAAAGGGTAACCCAGAAAGCTAGAAATCCTGACAGGGAATTCATTATGAGTAGTAATGTATCAGAAGAATGAGATGTTGAAGATCAAAGGTTTTCTGCGGTGAGTACATATACTAGAAAGCAAATACTTTCCTTCTCCATTATACTAACATTGGCTACTAAGTGCTATGTCCAAGATTGTACTGAAAGAACGGTCTTATGGGCTGGAATCAGTCAATTTGAAAGGTAAACCAGTCACCAGTACTGAATTAGTAGTCTAAATGGCAGAGTGAAGCCTAATTGGGCCCTACAGCACTTCCATTGATGGATGGCAGGACTAATGCGCCTTCTTAGGCAGAGGTCAGAGATGTGTCTAAGCACAAATGGTTCACTGGTTTAATTGGCTCAAGCAGACCTGTTTCTCTAGCCAGCAAAACAGAAGTGAGTGATAAGGCCAGCAACAAAATTGACTGCCTTTGACTTCACAGAATAAGCAATCAGGCACTCATTTATGGCTGGGTAAAATGATGACAGATTTCAGGAAGAATTGAGAAGGATTTTCAAAACAAGACTGTATCTGCAGAGGAATACTATAATGACGCAAAGATAGTCACAGGGTCACAAAGTATCTCTTATGATATTGCAGTCATAGTTGCTGTTCTGCAGTCTCAGGTTTTTGCCGTTCCCTTTGGCCAGGTTGAAGTAACATTTGTTGTTCTTTTTCAGGACCTGACTTAACGTCAGGCTCAACCTGGTAATAGACATCAGAAGTGCAATAACGCTGAGAAAGATTAGAAAGCAGCAAGCACTAGCCTCTTTCTCAGTGCTGTGACTTGTTCCATTACCAGCAGAAATACTACATGGTGTTACCCTTTTCCTCTGAAACATGGGCCGTGAGCTACGGCATATACATATATATCTATATCTATTTTCTGGATCAGACAAGGCATCACACTTCTTGAATTAAATGTCACTTCATAAATTTCATTTTATTCTACTTGATTAAAAAACAGAAATGAATATTTCATTGACAAAAAGGGTTTTCCATAAACAGAGAACAAGTACAATTTCAGTGTTTGTATCTCTGTAGTTATTTTATGTAAAAATATCTGCTAGCCAGCCCAATGTTTTATTAAAATCAACAAAAAATCAACTACAAGACTTTTAGTAGTGTTCATTGAGTGTAACTGAAGAATCTTGAAATTTATGAATAAAATATACTTCAATTATAAAATAAGATGCACAGTATTTCAAAAGGAGTAATTACTATTGCTAATCTTTTTACTTAATATCTGTGTAAAGTATCTCCTTTTTTTTTTTTTTCTCCAGTCATTAAAGGTAGACTTTTTCTTTGCAGTTAATTCTACAATTTTCGCAGATATAATTCCTTTACTGCATATAATATTTAAAAACAAAGATGGAATGCAGTTCCTATAGCCTGACACAAACTGTGTTTTGGGAAAGCTGTCATTCTCCTAGCGGTTAAGAAATTAAAAAGGGGGAAATACAAAGTCCCACACCTAGGAAGGAATAGCCCCATGCAGCAGTACATAAACTGGGGGCCAGCCAGCTAGAAAATAGCTTGAAAGAAAACAAACTGGAGGTCCTGGTGGACATCAAGTTGAACATGAACCAGAAATGTGCCCTTTCCACTAAGATATCTAATGATGTCTTGGACAGCATTAGGAGGAGTGTTTCCAGGATGGTGTGGTGAGCATTCCTCTATATTCAGCACTGGTAAGGCTGCATCTTCAATACTGTGTTTAGTTCTGGCTTCTCCAGGAAACATTCTTTCATTGCATGTGGGATGCAGCATGGGCAGAGGTTGACTGTAAAGGCCATGGAGTCTCCATTCTTGATGACATTCAGAAGCGATGTGGACATTGTCCTGAACAACCAGTTCTAAGTGACTCTTCTTGAGTGAAGGACAATGATCACATGACCTCCAAATATACCTTTCTGTGCTACTGTTCTGGTTTCAGCTGGAACAGAGTTGATTTTCTTCACAGCATCTGGTATGATGCCATGTTTTGGTTTTAGGGGAAAAGCAATGTTGATAACTCACCAGTGTTTCAATAGTTGCTGAGCAGTGCTGCATGGAGACAAGGGCATTACAATTTTTCAGAATGGCTGAAGTTGGAAGGGGTCTCTGGAGGTCACCTGGTGCAACACCCATGCTCAAGCAGGGCTAGCAGAGCAGGAAAAGTTTTTCTCAACTGAACTAAAGAATTATGAAGCTAAAGCTAAGCTCCACAGTATTTTGAATTTCATTACTGGGCAATTTTAAGACTAACTTATTGAGGATCTTTGTCTATCTGTGTCATGGTTTCATATTATTGAGTCAGATCTGAGGTGCATCTAACTTAACATCCATAGCAATCACATATTCCTCATTAATTCCTAATTTTTAAATTTCACCTGCATGAGGTGTGAGCATGTGGAAGAGCTGCTCAACCCAGTGCTGGAACTCAGGAAGGAGGTGGAAAGATTGAGAGCCATCAGGGAGCTTGAGTGGGAGACTAACTGCTGGAGTGACTCACTGTCAGGTCAGAGAGAGGGGTGCCAAGGAGATAACCTCAAAAAAGTGGTGGACTCACTTCCCTGTCACAGTCAAACCAATCTCACAGGTAAGGAGGATTGGAGAAGAGTTCCAGCTTGCCATGAAGGGCGTACCCCCTCCCTGCCTACCCTGCTTTCCCAGGTCTCCCAGGCAAAAAGTTTGGGGTGCTGGAAACTGTTGAGGAGGAGAGTGGGGAGGCGAGGGAGGATCCACCTATGAGGGGAGATAGGGCAAAGCAGTTGTCCCCATGCCTTGAGGCTGCCTCCGTCAGGAAATACAGAAAGGTAATTGTGGTAGGTGATTCCCTTTTCAGGGGAATGGAGGGACCCATATGCAGACCTGACCCGACCCATAGGGAGGTGTGCTGCCTCCCTGGGGCCTGGGTCAGGGACATCACAAAAAACTCCCAGGTCTGCTTTGATCCTCTGATTATTGATTCTCCATTATTGATAGTTCAGGCAGGCAGTGATGATATTGCTCAGGGAAGCCTGTGAACTATCAAAAGTGATTTCAGGGGTTTAGGGAGGTTGGTTGAGGGAGTGGGAGCACAAGCAGTGTTTTTCTCTTTCCCTTCTGGAGTGGTGAGAGGTACAGAGCTATCTAGGAAAATTCAGGCTATGAATAAGTGGCTGAAAGGCTGGTGCTGCCACAAGAAATTTGGGTTCTTTCTTTTGGCTCCATTTCGGTTCAACATCTTCATCAATGAACTTGAGGGGATAGAGTCCACCCTCAGCAAGTTTGCCGATGACACAAAGCTGGGAGGAATGGCTGGCACACCAGAAGGCTGTGCTGCCATTCAGTGAGACCTGGACAGGCTGGAGAGTTGGGCAGAGAGGAACCAGATGAGGTTTAACAAGAGCAAGTGTGGAGTCTTGTACCTAGGAAGGAACAACTACATGCACCAGTACAGGCTGGGGTATGACCTGCTGGAGAGGAGCTCTGAGGAGAGGGACCTGGGTGTCCTGGTGGATGACAGGCTGGACATGAGCCAGCAGTGTGCCCTGGTGGCCAAGGAGACCAATAGCATCCTGGGGTGAATTAAAAAGAGTGTGGCAAACAGGTCAAGGAAGGTGATCCTCCCCCTTTACTCTGACCTGGAGAGGCCTCACCTGGAATATTGTGTTCAGTTCTGAGCTCCGCCCGGACACCTACCTGTGCAGCCTGGGCTAGGGAGCTGCTTTGGCAGGGGGGTTGGATTTGATGATCATTAGAGATCCCTGCCAACCCCTACAATTCCATTGTGATCAGTGAATCTGTAATTGCAGCTATTCATCAGGCCTCTTCTCACATGAAGTTTTTGCAGTAAAGGTTATATTATTTGCTTAATTGTCTTGGTGATTCAGTAGTTAATTTTGAATCTTGCTAAGTTTTTACTCAGTATTTTCCTTTCTTCAAGGATAGTTTTTATTTATTAATAATCAGTAAAAACCACTATTATTATTAGTATTACTATTTTATTATCATTGTGCCCATTCACCAGCTTTCCTGGGCCCCTCTGAAGATGTTGACAGTAGAGTATGCACTTGACCATCCTATACATCTCTGTGTGATCTGCAAGATCTCCTGCTTGCTACTCATCCCTTTACAGATCATTAAGCATCATGATGTCTACTCTTCAGCCTTGATGCCCGTAATATTAACCTCTTGCTAGGACTGAAAACTGACCATTTAATCCCACTACTTTCTGTCTCCAAGCTATGTTTTGATCCATGTTACAAGTTTGGGCTACGACACATCCCAGTGAAGTGAATGGATTTAATACAAAGCTTAAAGGAAGGTTCATACTCAAACTTTCTGATCAACTCCAGCAGGCAGAATAAGTTTTATCTTATAAACAATAAAAATGATTTTCAAGTTGTGAGAAGAAATACTTCCAAAGCAGAATTTCCAAAGCAGCCTAATAAACTTTTTGCACAATCTTCAAGTTTTGCTTAATGTAACTGTCTGCATGTACACTGCGGCAGGAAATTGTCTGATGCTTCTAGGTGCTAATACTTCATTAGTGACAAAATCATTAAATCATTGCCTTCATAATAAGACAAGTCTCAAAGATTCCCTTATATAAACCTGAAGCTTGCTATTTTTTTTTTGTTACTTGAGGAAAGAGAAAGAAAAAAATACATTAAATTTTAGATAGTTTCCCAAAGCTTGAGTGAGCAGGGTTTTCATAGTCTTTTTTTACTCCACAGGTGCTCTACAGAGGAATATTTCAATGGCAAATGTGTCATGGATAATTTCAGACTCAGCTGCTACCCTACTGTTCTTCTCCAGACTACTCTTCCTCCTGTTCTTGTATCTCAGCTTTCCCTTATTCACTCTGGAGATATCTTCCTTGTTTCCGCAAAAAAAAAACAACAACAGCATTTTTCCTTTGTACAGTTATTTTCTATATTGGCAAAGAGCATAACAATGGAAAATGAATTGATATAGCAACTAATACTACAGAAATATTGTATCAAAATGAGGAATCAAGAGTTCTGAAAACAATTAGGTAGGTGATGTAGAATGTCAAACATTTGTGAGGTATCTATATTATATGGAACCTGAAAACAAGTTTTATGTGATTTGAATTTTTTTATTGGAGAACATTTTCTTCCTGATAAAGACAAAAAGAAAGTAAAAAGTAAATAACTCTGTGATTGCTTAATTTCTAAAATAGAGATTCTCTCTTGCGCCAAGGATGACTCTTCATACCACTACATTAACAGAACTGAAGTCTACTAAATTGATCAGGAGACTGGAGAATTTTTCAGATGAGGAAATACTGAGGAAGCTGGGCCTGTTAAGCCTGAAGAAGAGAAGCATAGGGGCATCTGATTAATATGTGTAAGTGTCTGAAAGAAAGATATCAAGGGGATGGGGCCAGAGTACTTGGTGGTGCCCTGTCTTATAACAGGAGGCAAATGGGCCAAACCAAAACACAGGAAGTTCCATTTGAACACGAGGGAAAACATTTTTACTGTGAGGTTGACTGAGCACTGGCACAGAATGCCCAGAGAGGTTGTGAATGTCCCTCCTGTACATATTCAAAAGCTGTCTGGTCACAATCCTAGTAGATATGCTCTAGGAGACCTTGCTAGAGCAGGAAGGTTGGACTACATGGTCTCTGGAGTTCCCTTTTCACCTCAGCCATTTTCTGATTCTGTAACTTAAGTCACATAGCCTTAGTGTGATAGTTCTGAACTTCTTCTGAACTGCTAGAGTCTGTTTAAAAGGAATCATTGGGTGCAGTTTGCTGTTCTGTCTGACTTCTCTATATCAGCACACAGAAACATTGTGTCTGCCTCCTGTGAAATTTCTTTATGCAACATTTTTTCCCCTCACTTTCTAATATTATTTTTGTTATTTTCTATAGAATTGTATTTGCTTTCTTTTTTATGTTCTTTTTCGGTTTTTTTTCCCCTTCTCAGTATCTCAGAGCTTCCATTTCATATAAGGAAATTTGTACATTTTGTATAATGAACATAATAAGATCTAGTTACACTTGAAATACTATGATTCATGTGTATTTTTGATTGAATTGAATGTAAGAATTAACATTCCCAGTAACAATGGAGTCCAAACCCTCAGAATCTCAAGGCCAGCTTCTGAGAAGTATCATACAGATGTAGCTTTCCAAACCACTAACTGAGTATCACATCATGTACTCCTGGATAAACTTCAACTGGATTGTTTTTTTCACCAGACCTAGAAAGAAAATTTCAAGACCTTGAGACATCAGAACTGGGGTTTGGAAGAAAATAAATGTTGGTCTTCATTGTAACTATGCCCAGAAACACTTGGCAAATACAGAGGGGCTCTTAGAGGCAGGTATGCACAAGGAAGACAGAGACCACTAGGAGAGACTGTCCTGGACAGTTTCAATTGCTGAACAAGCAAGCAAACAAACCCAACACACTCTCAAATAACTTTGTTTTAATGACTGCTGATCAGTGCTGCAGCACTTGGATTCCAGTAAGTGGGTATGGGAGACAATCACAGGGTTAAGGATTCACATGGACAAAAAAAGCTGAAGTCCTCACATTGACACAGTATTTGAGATGTAGTCTCTCATTAAGAGAGACTTTTAAGGCCAGAACTGTAAAAGGTAGATAGCTAAAGCTAGGCAGGGACTATGACACTCATTACATGCCAAATTTCTTGTATTCTTTCCCTATCCTGGGAACAGGGTAGTAGGTTAAACACCCTGTTATGACTGGATATGGTGGTACTTCATGCTCAGTTTGAGTGAAGAATGCTTAAATTCCATTTAACAATTAAAGTCACCTAACATTTCAGGGATGTAGACAGAGACACTGAAAAGGCAAAGGAACTCCTATCAATGTAACGCTGGCAAAAGGGCAAAATACTGCTTTGACATTTTGTTTTGATGCATCCTGATACACATGTTTTTCTTCACAACATACTGCCTCTGCTATTGTAGTCAGATAGCTAAAACTGCATCATCAGCCACAGACATTCCCTTAATAAACTTATCATTCCATATTTCACACTTTTTTTTCCAATGTGCTCTGCATTATATTTTAGTAAAGTCTCATCTCTCAGTTCCGCTGTTCCTCCAGAACAGAATATCCAGCAGAATCATAAAGCTGACCACAGGGAGATTAAAAAGTATAGCTTTATTGCATCTCCAGCCACGTGCAATCAGAAACTGATGGTGGCGAAAAAGTGTATTACTGAAATTCTTAAAAATGGAAACATAAGAAAACATGGATTCAGCTGAAGATTTTCTCAAAAGTCAGTGCCTCCTTTTAGATTACTCAAATAAATACTGAGAAAGTTGCTTTCTATGTCCAAAGGAATGGAGTGAGACATCCATTTCTATTTAGCTGGACTCAACTATGATATAAAACCACTGCCTTTATGTTCAAAGCTTTTTATTCACAGAAAATCTGTGGCAATTTGAGAAGATGTGTGCCTCTTCAGAACAAGAGAAACTGACCAAAATGACAACTAAAGAACAAAGACAAGACAACTTCCTAGAACATGAAAGGAGAGGGGATGGTAGCGTACCAAAAAAAAAGGCAGTATTTCTAAGGTAAGGAGCTATTTTTGCTACTTTAAACATGGCCATTTCACTGCAGTGAAAGAGTTTTTGGGAAGTTTGAATCTGAAAAAAAATGTGCAACTTCGAAGTTATTTTTCATGTAGTTCATTTTTACACTGCAGTACCCAATGCTATTGCTTTCTGTCTGTAAAAAATAACATTACACGAACCTCACTGTGTTAAAGAAATCAGCAATTTTTTTGTTGTAAACAAATAATGTCTTTGCATGTGCAAATTAGAGACAAGAAGAAGTTGATATCTAAAAGATAATTATGCGCTTGAATCCAAGAATGCAAAAAACTGTAATTAGAGTACCTGCTAACTAAAAATTTCAGAGGTTAAAGTTATGCTATAGAGGTCACAATCTCAGTTCTGTGGAGTAACTCTACCTTTCTCCCTTCAGCTAATTGGGACTAACAAACTACTTGTGTGCCTAAATCTTGTTAGCAAGTAACTGGGACATTATCAAAGTCTGAGATTAACTGTGAATACCAGCTTTGTATTTTACATGGGGCACAGCTGGATTCTTACTCCTTCAGTGATGACAGCTGCTCTGGTGGCCATCTTTCATTTAATCTGGGATCAGTATATTCAGCCAGAATCTTAGGGGCCAGGACTGCAGTTGCAGCAGTTCTCCCCTCAGGCTGAGAGTTACAGTGGATGTGGCAGTGCTTCCAGATCTTATTTTTAATTTTGTAACATTGCAGGTCAGTAGTGAGGATGATGAGAAAGGGAGGAAAAGAACAAATTTTTATAATCAGAAGATTTTTTTTTCATATACCACTCCTTCTTCCTAATGACTTCTATGCATTTTCAATAGTAACACTTATGCAGTCCCTAAGGCTGGGATCACCTGCCTACCAGTTCACCCATTATTCCTGACAAAGGATTTTCCTCCATGCTACAAGTGAAACATGGACATCTACAGTATTCCAGATCTTCCATGAACTAGATCCATAACCAGCTGACATCTCCTTTATCTGGTGTCTTGTTTTTTTCCTTAATCTCCAGGCATCTATTCCTGATTTCTCCTCCTATTCCAGTGAATTTCAGTTTATTCTGCAGATCCACTATTTTAATACGAGAAGATACTTCCCCTGTCATCTGCAGAGAAGTATCTGCAATCCAATATTTAGGACACTCACATAGGAGGTAGAAGTTGTGAGGTTAAATCTGCTCATGCTGAGCAGAAAAGCAAGCTTGGGTCTTAAGTTTGCTGAGCTAGTGCTCTGTTTGAGGAACCATAATATCAAAGGTCAGAAGGAGAAATGCAGTTTCTTCATTTTGAAGAAAGTGGAAGCTGCACAGTCAATTTTTGTACAGTTTGTGGGTGCTATACAAGCACTGAGTATGTATAGCAAGATTAGGGCCCTTTTAGGGGGGGAGAGAAATCTCTACCTCCCACATACTGACTCAATTAGTTGAGCCTGGGGGTGTTGTGTGCTGATGTAGAAGTCATAATGCTTTCAGGATCTTTCAAATCAGTCAGGGACATGCCTATGGCACAGACAGATTTCCAGGACAAAGTCCAGCAGCCAAACACTTTTATGTTTTGAATTCCTGGTTATTTTTCTGTACAGTCCAAAAAGCCACTTTTTCTGACAGGTTGTGTTTCTGCCCTCACTGTTTATAAATCTCTTCTCAGGCTTCTGTGGTGAAGGAAGGAGAAACACTGAGTCAAGTCCTTGTGTAAAGAAACAAGACTAGAAAGTTCATTTTTCTCTCCTTTTTTTCTTTATTCTTTTACTTTTTTTCTTATTTATCTCTTCCCCAGCTTTTCCTACTTGATTTTGTGGAGTGCAAGTTTTCAGTGAAGCATCTCTTGGTATGATTATGATCTTTTCATCTGCAGAATAACCTCTGCAATCAAAAATCAATACTCATGTAATGGGCAAATCAGACTGTTCCTACCCACAAGTATCTGCAGCATTATGTTTTAAGCAGCCATTGATTTGCTTTGATTTGGAAAAATGGCTTGTCTGCAGAACTTTGTATATATTTATGCATGTGGTAGTTTAAGCTGTAGTGAAAAATGTCAGAGCTTTAAAACCATAATCTTAAAAACAGGAATGGGAGAGATTTCTAGTTTCCAAATGACAAATGACATTTCCACTTCTGTCTCAGAATTGAGTACTTCTACCTTGTGTCATAGTAAAGACATTTTAATAAAGGCTGTTTTAAATGCTTTCATAGAACTGTCTGTATCTTAGATAGGAATTGCACCTGACTTTACAGACAAGCAGCTATTAAAGGTAGTACTATAACTGCCATCAGTAAGAAAATAGAAAATATGTTTCTAAGTCACATTTCTGTAACACTACAGAATGAATAAATACACAAATATTACATTTCCCATAAAGTTTCTACTGATTGTCAATTTAGATAGTCAGTATAGATTTTTCATTAAAACATGGTAACCACAAATCCATGTAGCATTCATCACAAAATCATCACCTGGATATGCCCTTGCTTCATATTTTTTGTATTCAGAAAAAAACCCCACTAATGTGTATAAATGGATACATTTGCAATTCACAGATAAAAAGCAATCCTGATGCAGATTTGGATCAACATCCTTTTAGCATTAAGATTACATAAATAGCCGCCCATACGGAAGCAATCTGCAGTACAGAACAAAAAAGCAGAAGTTTGTTAATCTTTAAAAATCCAAAAACTATTTAGGGATGATATGTTTTGCAAGTTCAATTATTAGTCAATATATTCATGTATATGAAGGGTGCTCCAAAAGTAATGCCTCCTATTTTACGATCTTAGCCCATAATATCTATGGAGAATGTTGGTCATATGGTAGTAGAAGCTGAACCTTCCTGCCAATATTGCATTTGGGGAATGGTCTTAAACTGAGACAGGGAAGGTTTAGGTTAGATATTAGGAGGAAGTTTTTCACTCAGAAGGTGGTGACACACTGGAACAGGTTGCCCAAAGAGGTTGTGGGTGCCTCATCCCTGGAGGCATTCAAAACCAGTCTGGGTGTGCCTCTGGGCCGCCTGGTCTAGTGACTGGCGGCCCTGCAAATAGCAGGGGGGTTGAAACTAGATGATCATTGTGCCCCTTTTCAACCCTGGCCATTCTATGGTATACAATATTATATGTTTTGTTGCAATCCGACAGATGGCATCAGAGAGGACTGTCTTACAAAATGGCATCTGACATGGAAGCGCTCACGAGGAAAGGTGAGGCACTAAATTTCTCCATGTGGAAAAAATGGCACTGACATTCAATGGTGCTTACTGAATATTTATGGAGACCAAACAGTGGATGTGAGCACAGTGAGGTGGTGGGTGGAGTGTTTCAACAGTGACAATAGTGACAGAAGTTTACCTCCACTGGTGCCAGTTTTTACAAGTGTGGCACACAGGCTCTTGTTCACCACTGGCAAAAATGTATATAATGGTGACCATATTGAGAAATAGTGTTTCATAGCTGAGAATATGAGTTATCAAATAGCATTATTCTGTTCTTTGTAGTTTGCATTGAAATGAATAGGAAGCATTACTTTTGGAGCAATCTACGTTTGGGCAGTACAAGGCAATTTAAACAACATGCACTTCAGACCTGCATTTTGGCTTTTTCTGACTTGCAGAGGTTTCAGTGACCTTTGAGTTCTCAAGCACTATTTCTATGTATTATTTTCACTTCTAGGTACGCCTACAAATGTATATAAGATGCATAGTAATTATTTTAAAATTGCAAACAGTTTCACACACCTTAAAACAGATCTAAAGTAACTGATGTCAGTATCAAGCAGGATTCTTATTCTCATTTAACTCAGAGTTATTTAGTTCATATTTTAGATTCCTATATTGAACTCAGTACTGCTACTACAGTCATTAAGTGCCTGTGTCTGACTGCCTTCAATACTTGAACCAGTGAGTGGTGTTTGTTATAAGGGGTACATCTTTTTAATTTTTTTTTTCTGTGATTGTTGGATTCCCGTGCAAATAATGAGAACTGGTGGGAGACATTCTTCAAGGAATTGTGTCCAGCAACCAGCACAGCTGGCATCTGCAGGATCAGGGGAAGGTAAAGACAGATGGTGGTTTAACGGACAAGCCAAGCTTACTGCCAGACAGTAGCAGAATAGCACCACTTGTACCAAAGTATATCTAGCATCTGAGGGAATGAAATGAAAAATGACAGATATACCTTAGTGTAAGAAGGAGTCTGAAATCCCAGGAAGTGGACAGAGCAAATATATTGCTGTAGAAATCTGTTTCAGATCTCCTGCTATAAATCACAGGAATAACAATCCAGCTGGAGGCTGAATTCAGGCAGAGGTACTGGATGAAAAGTTCAAAAAGAAAAATTAGCATTGCTCTCAGGAGTAGTTAACATTGTGTAATGTCAGTGCATTTTTAGTCAGTCAAGCATGGGCTTTGGAATAGGCAAAGCTGGGCATTCTCAGAAGGCTGTTGTCCATCTACGATTTGTTCACTTGATCTTACAGATGCTGAGCATTTCTGTTGGAGGGCTGTGTGTGAGCAAGTCCCTCTGCTTTCTGTGGCAGTTAAGGGCACTCAGAATGTTGTGGGAGGGCTCTTCACCTTGCAAAGTCAAACTCATGGGGCCTCATTTTTTTGAAGCAAGATACAGCTGGAAGTGACATGAATAAGCTCGACCTGCAATAGTTCAAAAAGTTGTTCATATTATCAAAGAGCCCCAATTCTGCTGTTACCAAATACTAGTCCTTAATTAAAAGCATGCTTGTATTTTTCACATCTCTGCAAGAGTGTGTTTTTTACTGGAGCCCTCTTAATGGGGATTGTTTGTTTGAAATGATGCATCTTACAGCCTGGAGGCAAATTGCTTCTGCTGCTTCTGTTTTCTTTAGCAGTGGAATCTGGCTGCGATACACCCTGCTGTGCAAGGGAGGAGGTTTGCCAAGTTCTGCAGCCAGGAATTATGTGGTAGGAGCAGAAGTTCAGCCTTTCTCCAGGGATGGCAACTTCATAGCCTGTCAGAAAGCCATGGGGCTTTGATCTGGCAAACTGCTTGAAACCAGAGTTGATGTTTTGCTTTCGATATACAAGAAGTAAATATATATTACAACTCTAAATGGCTTTAATTTTAGATTAAAGGTAGCAGCCAAACAGGGAAGAATAAAAGAACCATCTCCTGGAACGACAATTCTTTTATGTCTGCAAAGGATCTAGCACATTTTTGCCTGTTGTGTAAAAACTTTACAAAATGAAATATGCTTTTACCATATCCCATAGATGAGGTGCAGTAAAGAAAGTTAATAGGAATCAATATTAGTCATTTCTACCTGCAAATATTTAAAGTTTTTGCTTTGTTGCTGTCCTATATAACGCTACAGGTAACTGTTTCGCTAAATTAAACAATTTATTGTCAGTTCAGTCTGTTTAGTAGGGTTGCATTCTCTTATTCTCTCTGCATTTTTCCTGCTCCTTGTTTTAAACATGTTCTTAATAAGCCATACTATTGAGCTGCCCTCCAAATGGGTCAGTTGTTCTAAAAAGTTCCCACATTTATCATTTCCCCTCTTTTTGTTTTCTTTTTTTTTTTTTTCCCAAAAAATAAGATGGAGATTTTTGAATTTAATAATGTCCAGATAATGGGATCATCTGAACTTTCTTACTTTAATGTAAGAGAGTAAGTTACTTATTAAGTAACTTATTGTTACTTTATTATATTTTAATTTGCATTTCTCACCATTTTGAATTTGTCTAGGAAAGTGAGAAAGAGTGGAAAAAATTGTTCTACAAATGACACTATAATAAACTCAGTTATTTCCAATTACTCTCTCTCACACATGCTGACAGTACAACGTTATTACAAGTGAGTCCCATTTTCCAATTTCATTAAAAGTTCATGTGGTCATTTGGTGTTCTTAGATTGTTATGCAGACACTAAACACTGGTACACAGTATGATCAAAGAGTAGTCAATGTAATCTTCAACAAGACTGTTTCTATTGATGAGTAATGATTTCTTCCTGCTTGTACCTGCTTTCACTTGAATTATATCTAAGCCATATTATTTCCCAACTGAGCAAGCATTTTTTTTTTTTCTGAGTAGCAATGAAGAATTGAGGCCAATGAATAAATTCCAAATACAGGGATTATCTGTTCGCATATAGTTATCAGTGTAGACCTGTGAATGACACACTGTAGTAAAGTTTCACACAAAGCCTGACAAAGTACACAGGTTTTATTTGTCCATGTGTTTGAAGTTCAAAGCATTCATAAATCCTTTGGTTAGCAGCTAAGTCATTAAAAATAATTCTTTCCTGACTTTTAAGTAGGCTTGAAACTTTCTGAATGTTATTAATGCTGGGTGATTTTCATTGAATTAGCACAAACAATGGTCAGTTCATAAACAAGTGTCCCTATGCCTAACAATAAGTCACAACAGGATGTAGCTTCAAGTTCAACCTTCATTGTGAACTTGAGTACTACAAAAAAATCGAATGATCAGAAGGATATCCTTTTATTATGAAACTCATAATATAAAAATACACAATCAGAAAAAAACTTGTGATAAAAGATCCTAATAGGAATACTTGTATTGGAAGTCAGGATAGATACTGTATATGTGTTACCCTGGGAGACAATGACTAGGGATTTTATTCAGTTGTGATCCAGAGATTTCTGATCTTAAAGTAACATAACTGAAATATGTAAGGAAATCTGAGTAACTTGGGAAGGAGCTATTATTAAGTAATTTTGGCATCATTGTTACTTCAGGTCTGTTCAGATGAGCTGGAGAGAGTTTTACATGTAAGCATAATGCAAAAGTGAGGAGCAGAGCATGTGTTGCCCATGTCACAGTGACAGCCATGTAGTTCTGCTAACAGGTAACACCCAAAGATGGCTCCTAAAGCAACGACTGACAAAACAGTGTATCTATCTACTCAGGATTAGGCTCTAAAACTTGTCCTAGATTGTGAAAGAAATTAATTACTAGGAAGCTTCATCTAGCAAGGAGTCACCTCCTCTCTCTGTCAAAGATATCCTTACAATGCTATTGTTAGACAATAAGGGATGAGGGAAGAATGCCCCCATTTTGTTTATTTATTTTTGAGTATATGCTTATTGTTTTAAAAAGTTTCCCACAGGTGAAAATGTAAAAGCCAGGTCCTCCGCAACCTTAACAGATTGAATGCATAGAACACAGGCTAAAATACCTCTTTGAAGCAGAACTCTCCTGCAGGTAGTGGTGCTAGGGTTAAGTGCCCAGTGATGAGAGAGATGAGATGATTTAAAGAAAATAAAGTTGCATTTCACAGTAGCTGCTGAAGGAAGTTGATCCTATGCCTTTTCCTTTGATAAGGTTCCACGATTAAGACCACAGGACAAGATTTGCTCTTGTGTGTACTCTTATTCCTGTGTCTCATGCATTACATTTCAGGCAGGCAGCTTGAACATGCTTTCATTCAGAACACTAGTTCTGAAAGAACCAAGTACACTAGTTCTGGCCTGCAGGTTGTATGCAGAATGGGATGAGTATGCTTGGAGGTTCACCATCCTCCTTCTTTTTTGGTGTATCCTTAGAGCAGAATTTACTCTGGATTAGATGTCATCTGCACTTCTCACAGCAGAGTTTTGAACACTTTTCCATAGCAATAGGTGCCTATACAATATGAATATAGCTGACTTCAAGAACTTAATGTCAGACAATTGTGCAAAACTAAGAGAATTAATTTCATCATGAAAGTTAAGCCATCTCTTCTAGGGAGGTAGAATGTACTGAATTCTATGATATTCAACCAAACGTCCACATCACTTACTAGAAGCCAAAGTCTTGCCATATTCTTAGTTGTTTTTTTCTTAACCTTCACTCTTTACAGAAAGAAAAAAAAGCACTGAAATCTTCAGTCTCTTTTGGGATTTTTTACACCTTTGAGAAATTTCTCATGAAAGGTCTTGTTAACTTGAAGCCTCAATATTTTTTATGGTTCTGCCCCATTTGTGTCAACACAAGTTATTGCTTGAATTTTAAAAGGTATTGTTTCCAACAGAATTCTTAAGATTCATGTCAATATCCGGCTGTGGAAATTCATTCCTCAGCAGCATGAATTTCTTTAGCTGAACTAAAATAATATTGCCCTTTAGAAAAGTATTATAAACCCTATTACATGGTTACTTGTAACAGACTAGAAAGAATAATTTAGTTACCCAACTCCCGCCCATCATGAGTAGATGTACACTATTTCTAATGCAATCTTTTATCTTTTGTCTAGGTACAATCTCTAATTGATAAATTCTATGCTTTTAATGTCTTCTAAATATCAATTAAGGTGTTTCTTCTACTTGTGAAGAAATAATTTTATGATTATTGAGCAATACATGAACGTAAACATTTATTTACACAGGTTGTTATAATCTGAGATGAATAACACAGTTATAGCTGGTCTGATTTTGAATCAGAGAATCAAGTAGACAACTTATGTTATGTCTCTGATTCGATTAAGTAAAGGTGCTCCCACTTGTCAATTTTTTACTTTTTAATAGTAGCAGATTTTAATTCATTTATTCAAAAAATCAACAAGCTCTCATGTGAGAAAAGAATTTAATTAATAGTCTACTTGAATATAAGCACTTGTATGTTAAATAACAGAGATATCTAAATCCCAGCATGTGGTTCAATACCTTTACGTGTATAGTGGGCAGTTATGGGAATTCATAGAAGTAGTAATTACAGCTATGGTAAGAAAAGTTTGAATGAATGAATCCCTTGCTTGCAGACTAAATTCAGACATTCAAAAAGTTCTACAAAAGTAGTTATTGTAAACATGATAAACTACAATTCTTTTTCACCATTCTGTATCCAGTTTCCTCTGAACTAGAATATTCTTTTGTACACAACAACATGATCAGTAGATCTAGTCGATATACTCCAACAGAAACTGGTTTTCTACAAATAATTTGTAATTGATTGCTGCCAACCAAATCCAAATTTAAAAGTGATGCTAAGACTCTTGAAGAACAAACTGTCATATTTTAAAAGTAAAAATAATCTGCAATTTAATCTTTTTTTCCTTTTATGATTTCAATTTGATATAAGCTTGCTTTTCTGTCTTGTTATTTCTCATCTATGCTGAGTTTTCAGATGTAATCTATTAAGAATTGAGAGATTAATTACTCTTCAAGTGGAGAACACAGGTCTCCAAGTGACATTATATCTTATTAGAAGTGTGATGACACTCAAAAAAAAAGAGTAATTGTATACACCAGACATATTTGGTAGCCCAATGAAATATTTTCTTCTCTTTGGTGACCCATTTCTCATACTTAATAAAAGATTTGTATTTTTGTTTTTTCATCTGTTTTAATATTGCTTTTCATACACAGATAAAAGACATCGTAATATATGGTAGATTCTGACTACTTTAAATCATTTTTTTCCTCCTGACATTATTTTTCATCTTAAATGTGGCATAATTGTCCTCTGAGATAACTTTGAGCACATTCTCATTCAAGCAGCAAGGAAAATAACAACCCAAAGGTCTAGTTCAGAGCAGTGTTCATTATCAACTTGTTTTGCACTTTAAATTACAAGAATTCATTCTGTCAAAGTGTTCTGTGCTTAAGACACAATGTTAAATCTATGTGGTGCTTAGAGGAGTTGTACACAACAGAGAGTAAAGGAGACACGTGAAATGATGACTATTATTTTTAACAGAATTAATAGTGGTGTGAGGCTAGTACGTAAAAAGATTTTACAGATAAGTACAATTACAATATAACGTGGAAAAATGCAGGTCATTGAAGCCAGAAATGGGTTACAGTTGTTTATGGGGCTATGGATCTCATACCAGATGCAGCACAAAAGCATAGTAAGAATCATAATATAATACCATTATAAGATCAGACATCCTTCAGCAAACAGCATTAATCAAACTAACTAATGCAGTGGGGAAAAAGACAACATTTTGAGACCTTGCTGTGTGGCAAACTGTATTAGAGCAAATATGTATTTTTACATACGCCGAGCAAATAGATATAAAACCATACTAGAAGAATCTAATGTTTAGAAGATGCAATTAACACTGTAAGGTGTAGGCATAGATAGTCTATGAACTTCACAGTCAAATGCAATTTAAATAGCTAGATTAGCTATGTAACTGTCTGTAGAAGTATAAATGCAAAACAGATTTCCTTCAAGCATTTCATTTTTGTTCCTCCTTTTCCAATAAACATATAATTACAGCCCCTGACCTCTTGAGGTACTGTTAAAAAATTGTGAGGACATAAAAAAGAATAAGTGGAATAGGAGGAAAAAAAAACAGGACAACATTTAGTGTTATTGCTTAATACTTTACAGAAAGCTATTCTGAAACTTTAGTGTGTTAGATAATTATTTATAATTTTGTGACACAGTAAATTCTTAGAATAGAAAAGTCAAGGAGAATTTAGTACTTACAGCATAACTATGCACTGCTATCATATGCTTCCAACATAAAAAGTTCTAAGATCTTTCAGTAAATGGAGGTAGATGCTTTCTTAGAAAGTGAGGAAACTGTGATGTAGTCTTCTCCAACAGAGGGGTTTACTTAAGCTTAAGTGCATGATTTAACCATATAGGTTGGAGTCCCAAGACACAATTTTCTAATGTCATGAGACAAAAATGAGCACCTCTCTATGGACACAGTCTAAATTTTTGAAGTGAGATGAGAGACAGTCAGTTTGGTGCCAGGAAAAGCTTTGTGTATACATTCGAGTACAGAGTGGGAATTAACCAAGACCCCCCCCCCCAACACCACTTTGTTGGATCAGCACAGCCTGGCCTAGAGAAACTTGGCACTCACTCCATCTGGACTCAGAGTCAGGCTCCAGGCTGGGCCCTGACACATTCCCTGGTTGTGTACTGTATCCAAGTTCCCTGCAGCATTATTTCGCACAGCCTTTATCCTTGGGGTACAGGACTGTGAGAGAACAAAATACTGACTATTCAGACAAAAATTCTGGATAAAGGAAACTCCTGACAAGGACTGAAGCCCAAAGTCTGATTTTCAGATTGCCTTTAGGGGTGAGGATAGCTGATATCAACAGTGTTCAACCTCAGTTCAAATCCTTTAAGTCTTATTATTATATAAATACTAAATGAACACATTTGTATAAATATTAGATAAAATAAAAGCAGGTAATTTACATTCAACTTCCTAGAGAAGTGTAGACACAGTCATTCTCTCTCACAAAACCAAACAGTAGCTTTCATCAGACGTTTAGCAACTAGAGATTAAGTCACCATACACAATTTTTTTTATTTTCTTCACCCTTCCTCTGCTGCAGATGAAAGTGTGCTTTGGCTTTACCTGGGTGAACTTCTGTGTTTTCCTCTATAACCAGGTTACTTACTTGCTTTCTTAGTCTGCTGTAATCTGCCTTCAATATCTTATTTAATGAAGTAAAATGTGATTCCTTAAGTGAAAACTGAAAATTCCTGTGCTCCCTTACTAGAATTTCAAGGTTTATTTCTAATTCCTTGATAAGTAATAAATAGGTATTTCAGGTTCAACACTTGCAGTATGTAAGGCAACAATAGGATCACTGTATCCAAGGCAGTGCACAGTGTCATTTTTAAGAAATTGTCAGAAAGTCTGTTGCACAGAATAACAGCACACAGCATACACAGGATTACTGTCAAAAAATCATACAGATAAAAATATTCAGTATATATACTATGAAATCTGTAAATAGACAATAGGAGGACTTCTTAATCAGTTATTGTAATAATACTTATGGATCATAGCAATAGGGTGACTATAGAACAAAGGAGTGTCAATGTTTTATGGGCTGGTTCAGCCAAGTTCCCTGACTAATGGGCTGGGGGACCAACAGCCTGGGAAAGGGAGAAAAAGGAAGAGGATAGGGAAATAGGTCTAAAAACAAACCAGTGACAGTGATCTGAGGAGGAAAGCTAATTTACTAAATAAGATATTGGAATGCAAAATAACACAATATAATAAATAAAACTGGAATTGAAGCTACTAATTAAATAAAATAAAAGAGAGAGTGTGTCTGAAACTGAAGGCCTTACTCTAAAATGAAGGCAAGATGGCTAGGAAGCTCCCTCTACAAGTGAGCAGCAAAAAGAGGAAGTCTCAGGACTTGCATGCACTTTTACCTTTCCTCGCAAGTGGAAAACAGGAATGCAAAGTCATCTGAGGTATGTAGCTCTCATCTGACAACCAGGTACCCATAGTTTTGGCAGTCCTCAGAACGGGAACATTAATTCTTTAACTCCCAGTGCCTTACATGATGTTATGATGTGGAATACTGATAGCAAAAGTCATAAAACCACGTCAAAAAGAAAAATCAGACAAACCTTTAGTTCATAGCTTGTATTTATATAGGGGTGCTATTGATCTTCTCTGGTATAGTATTTCTGGTCCTTTTGAATTAATTGCTGATGTAACCTAAAAGATATTTTTTGTCTGAAATTCTATTTTTACTTTATTTTGAATATCTATGTTAAAAAAATTGAAAATTGCTTAGGCAATCAGTTTCATAGAATGCAATTTTCTTGTACTGATTTCAGCTTCTGCTTTGATCAGGGAAATAAAAGTTAGCTTATCTTGTTAAATGTAGAACATGACATTGTCCAAAGGACTGTTGGTTTAGTATTTCTATATGCCTTATGAGACCTTCAGCACTAGCACTAGCACTAGCACTTAGGCTGACAAATTTAACACCTTTTGAATAGAATGAAACTCATACTATAGCAAAGCAGTCTACACAGCTTAGTTAAACATCCTGATAAAAAAAAAATTGGATTATCTGAAATAGGATTCTTCCCCAGTGCCTTTACTGCCAGCTGCTATTAATCTCCATTTAAAACTGCATGGGCAAAATATCAACTGGAACACTGAAAACTATTTGGGCTATTGCCAAAGCGCCAACAGAAGACTGTTGAGAAGAACTGAGATGCTGCAGAAACAGACATATAAACAGAGATTGAAACATTTGGAGTTCAGTTCAGGGAGGGAACGATGATGGAAATGTGTCAGTCCTTAAGTACATAAAAGTTTGGTGCAGGCAAGAAGGAAGCAATCTATTATTCAACTGAAAAAGAAACAGAATTATTTTATACTGTGAATTCATGTTGTAGATAGATAAATAAATAAATAAATAAATAGAAACTGACAGTGAAGTGCTGAAATAGATTGCCAGAAATTGTGGAGTTTAAATATAGATCTTCAAAAATGGATTAGAACAATCAAAGAATGAGAAAGAACTTATGAAATCCTCCTTTGAAGCAGGAACACAAATTTAGATTAGCTTCTGAAAGTTTTTTAACCTATATTTTATTATAATCTTTTCTTTCAAAAATTCTATCCTCCTAAACAAGTATAGGTAGGTCTGAAAAAGGATTTTTTAACCCCAAGGATGAAATAAACAATGGACACCTGGATAGGGGTGAATGACCTGCCAAGCATTACCTTTTTTCTTTACATCCTTGTGATTTATGTAGATACGACAGCATTTAAAACATCATTTAATGCCCAGGACTTTTGAAAGTTATTAGATCTGAGACATTTGAGCACTACTGTAATATGAACTAGGGTATGTTACTGATAATGATTAAGTTTCTAAGTGTTGTGTTCAAGAGTTCGACAGCAACACTGAAGGACACTGAAATAATCAAATTTTCATTACTGATTCCTGTAGAAACTGTCAGATGTCTAATACATGAAAGTATTTTGGGACATTTTTTTTCTCCAATAGGCAATCCTTTTCACCTCTAAAAAAGAAATTGGGCTTTGAATAATTTAAAAATATTGAAATAATGGAATCTATGTGCTGTAGAATTTCACTATCCTCATAAGGGAAACCCTAACCTGGTAACTATGGAATTTTGTCTAAATACAGAAAGAAAGATCAGGGCCTTTGAGACCGATGGAAATGCTCAGGGTGATCTATATGACATATATCACGTCAGAGCCAGAACACAACTCACACTGCTTCCTGACCTGACACGCACGGTAACTGCCAGCTCTCAGATCCCTGGGTAGCATGTTTCATAGGACTGAGGCTCATTTATAAGGCATCAACAGTAAGAAGATAGCTCATTAGAAAAGTTTAGGACATCTAATGTATTTTGCAGTGGCTGTATTGCTCTACTTCCACACATGCCTCTCTTGGGTGGTAGCTGTTAGGGATTACTTTTGAGGCTGAGAAGAAAAAACTTGATTATCTGGAAAAGGAAAGCCTGTTTGTGAAACGTTTTAGTGTTAACTGCCACCTTACTATATTCTATTTGAAAGTATGGCTATTTTCTTTCTATTTCCTAACAAGAAGAAAGGTAGAAAGAACTTCAGAGATAGAAAATGTCCTTTAAAATAAAATTTAAACATTATTACCAGCTAAATATCCCACCAGCAAGCAGAAATTCCAGTGACACAGTGATGGTACAGGTAGGCCAGATAAGACAAACAAGCATCCTCCTGAGGCCCTTCAGTGTGTAAAGGTAACTTTAGCTCTTTTCAGGTTTACTTTGCTCCTTGCTTTAAAACTGATTTTGCATTAGAAAGACTTCAGCCCTCTGAAGTGTTCAGAGCTGAGGCAGCCTGCAGACAAGAGACACCTTATGTTATCAGTGCTTCTGTAGAGTTGAATGTTTTTGTTAGCAGCATTTCCTGCTCAAAAGTGTATGTAATTCATTTTAGAAGTAGTGTGTTTTGTAATAAACATTGTAAAACACCACTGTGATAGGATATCCTTAGTATGATGAGGACTGCCTTGGCTGTTGTTTCTGATCACGTTTAAGAAAGGATGTTTTGTAAGAGGAGTTACTATGACACATGTAACCACAGTTTCCATTATCACTTAATGACCAACCAGACCTTTCTGACAGTTGAAAGAATAACATTACACATGTTCTAAATGTCATGCGTGCTCAGATTTCACCTCTTAATGTGAGTGGCAACCACAAAAAGAAAGGATTCTTCAAATTGGATTTCAATTATTCTGACATGAAAAAGCATCTTAAAATCACTCAACAATTTCATCAGAATTAGAATAGTAAACATATGAATAACAGAAGCAATATTTTATATCAATAGCTTATGAAATTTATTGCAGTGACATTGCCAGTCACAAAATTTCAGAAATGTTTTGGTAAAAAAATAAGATTGTTTTGGATTTGAGATCTGATTCCAGAGGCATGTGTCAGGCATTCAAACTAGTTCTATTTTTCTAATAATTAATTACAGATTTCTTTGTTTGGTTAGCCAAATGGCTTTGCTTGTAAATCCCATCTTTCACTCACACTCTAGAAAAGAGGCAAATAGTAGGTAAAAGAATGAACTAAGTAAAAGATCTTATTCATTTGATGACAGAACCAGGAGTTGCTAGCCAGTTCTTTTCACACTCCAATGAGAAAGGCACAAACTTTTCCAAGACAGATAATCATTGGCTGATATGATAATGGAAAAGGTGTTAAGAAGTTATAAAACAACATTTTGATACTGATAATCCTGAGACATTAGAGTATCAGATGAAATTCTGGTCAAGACCTATAGCATACTGCACAGTTTCTGTCCCCAGTGAGGTTTGGCAGCTCACAGTACCAATCAGTCAGACCCTGACAGCAGTCAAGCTGTTGAGTTTGGTATAAAGAAATATCTTTAGCTTCATGTATTTCTTAAGATTTTGAATGTGTATAACTTTTTTTTTTCCCTGTTAAAGAGGCAATTTAATCTAGTGAAACTGAATAAAATTCATTGCTTTCATCTACTCATGTATCCATCTTTTGTTTTATTTGGAAAATAAGAACAAAAACATATACTATGTGTAAAAAAAGAAACCCACCTGTACTTAATTTCTTGCTCTATTCTAAATACACTTTATGATTTCAACCAGATTTCCTGGAGAGGATCCAGAGAGAATTTTAGATGATGTTTCTGAATATTCAGTGGCTGAGGCTCCCCAGTTTTGCTGTGTGGACCACTCTCTCTGGCCTGTGGTCACACTCCCTCAGATGTCAGAATGCCACATGGGTTCAAAATATTCTGCCTTGGAAAATGCTATTTGGGACACTAAAGCAAATCCATGGATGAGATAGCTAAGCTTGCTGAGATAGCCAGCACTCAAGGCTTTTGCAGCACAGAGGTCATAGATGGAAAGCAAGATAGTATGTCTTTTTTGCCCCAGCTAGTTGGTCATGTTTTTCAGTAGGTACAGTTATCATAAGGA
This sequence comes from Oreortyx pictus, assembly GCA_036925125.1. Lineage (NCBI taxonomy): Eukaryota > Metazoa > Chordata > Aves > Galliformes > Odontophoridae > Oreortyx > Oreortyx pictus. The sequence continues at coordinate 86,989,518 of JAUPFR010000002.1, read as the reverse complement.
ACGGTCAGATCAAGATGTACCACCTTCTGAATCTTTGTTGGAGATGAACTGTTAACATAGCATCAGTACTTTCTATTACATGATCTTAGATATACTAAATTACTTTATTCAACAATAGATGTATGTACAAAAGATGGAGGTCTAACAGAGAAGACAAAGGAAAGCAAAATGTGACAAACTGTTGCACCTAAAGTATTTGTCATAAACAAAATAATCAAAAATAATTTGTTACACAATGAGTAATACATTCTGTGTTCTTGTAATGGTAGGATGTGGGACAGAACTTGTGCTTCTTACTTAATGAGATTTGCAAAGAGGCTCATTTGGCTTTCTATCACAAACTTTTGCATCGTATCAAATTAAGTGAGCAAACCAGCATGCTCTGCTGTTAAACTTACCCTTCAATACAGACACCAGTGCCTCTCTACCTTGCTCAAAGCATCTCTCATTCTGCAATTTAGAAAATGATCCCTGGGAATGTTTTAAATCTGAGGACTCAGTTCAGACAGGCTTTTGTCTAATAACAATGTTGCCACATAAAGCATGATACTAGAAATGTCATCTTACATTAGTAAAGGGTCAGCTCAGAATAAAGCTATTGTTGTCATTGCTAATCAAACTCAAAAGTGGAACCAGAGTAACACCAAAAATATTGTCAATTTTTTTTCATTAAATGATTTGCTTTGACTCTGCTTATGTCCCTATTATATTCTCTCTCCACCGCTGCTGACAAGAATACAAATACAGATTGTGCATCCCAAGAGAAAAAATTTAGAAACCTCTACTAAAAGAGAACTGAGTAAACATCCTCATTTGAGCAAAGCAGCATCATAATGAGGCACAGAGTCAGGAAAAGTAATTTTACTGTTACACAAAGATGTCAAAATATAATAAGATGTGGTAATACAAAGCTAAGATGAACAATATAAACTCTGCTTGTAATGACCTCATATAATAGCCATACTTCTGAATTGCATCATAATAATTTAAAATTACATTCATCCTCCACACCATAGCATCACAAAAGCTTCAGAATAATATTGTTGTTTTCAAATAAAGAAAAATGTTTGTGACTGGTTTAATTATGTAAGTAAGAAAAGAACAGACCTAATAGTTACTGAAGTGTTGAAATGAACTTTTTCATTTCTAAGGATTACATTCGACTACCACTAATTATTGGATTTACTTATATTTTTTTTTCCTCCCATATAGATCCACGAATAAGATAATTATATAGGAAAACTGAATGCATTATAATTGAAAAAAAATAATGAGAAATCACAATTTAAGAACTATTTACACAGAAGTATTTGGCTCTCCCAGTGCTTCTAATTGATTTTAAAAGGAACAGTTGCATAAACTGTTATTTCTCATGAAATGCATGGAAGAAGCAGAAAGTTACAATTTCATCTGGGATACATTATTTTCTTTTCTACATAGCAAAGAAGTAAAATTATTCTTCAACTATAAGTCAGACCCTGACATGCCATGCAGGGCCTAGACTAATGCCTTAGCAATGCATTTACATGCTGTGCCTGCATATAATACTACAGGTATCAAGTTACACATAGAAGTTCCAGCGAGACAGTTGGCCAGGGAAGTGACATTTGTCTTTTGATAATGAAGGTGTAATTCCTCTAATCTCACTTGTCTGATTCATCTCTTTCAAGCTTGTTCTATAAATATAAGAGAAAGGATCTAGGGGAAGATAATTTAACAGGTATTTGAAACAGATGAGATGAATAATCTTTTAAAGTTTCCAAGTGCTATGGGAAAGCTTAGGTGAATAATGCCTATGACAAATATATTATTCATTAGATTTTCCAGATTAAGTGTATAGTTACATATGATACTTACAATTCGGGTGAAATTTATCTTTTCATGTAACAATCTAAAGATATTGCAGAACCACAGAATTGTAGGGGTTAGGAAGGAACCTCTGGAGATCTGCTAAAGCAGGTTCCCTACTGTAAGTTATTCAGGAAAATATCCAGGTGAATTTTGAATGTCTTCAGAGAAGGCAGTTTCACAACCCCTCTGCAAAACTTGTTTCAGTGCTCTGTCACCTTCAAAGTAAGTTCATCCTCATATTTATATCAAACTTCCTATGTTCCAGTTTTTGCCCATTGTCATTGTTCAGTCACTGGGCACCACCAAAAAGAGCCCAGGCTCATTCACTTCACTCCTACTTATTAGATATTTATAAGCCCTGATGAGTTCCTTCTCAGTTTTTTTTTTTTTTTTCCTCTAGGCTGAACGTTCATGGGTGTTTCAGTTCTTCATAAGGAAAATACATCATCTTTGTGGCCCTTTGCTGGACTGTTCTTCATCAACTGGAGAGCCCTGAGATGGACACAATGCTCCAGATTGTCCTCACCAGGAGAGAGTAGAGGGGGAGGAGAGCTTTCCTCAACCTGCTGGCCATGAATCTTTTCAATGTGCCCCAGAATAGCATTTGGCCTATCTGGCCACCGGCTCACACTACAAACTCATGGTCAACCTGATGTCCACCAGGACATCTAGGTCCTTCTCAGCAGAGCTCCTTTCCAGCAGCTCAACCCCTAATCCAGGTACGTTCAACCCACAGACCACTGGCTGCATGTAGCCTGGCACAGCTGACACTGTGGCCACTCCGGCCCCGTGCCATCGTGGTGGCAGCCTCACTCATGAACACAGCCCTTACTCAACACCAACTGAACATCGGTGTGCTTTTAACTCTCTCTGGCCTGGAACAAGGACATGTGGTGCTAACACAAGACAAATGACTTTATACATTTTGTTACACTGGTTAAACACAGTCCCATGAACAACAAAAAATATGCAGCCACCCTTTCCATTATAATACAGGAATTTGAGAATGTTTCCAGATTGCCAAAAATTGTCAAATTCCGGTGTACCTGCAATGCCATTTTCAGTCCACTTAAATAGATGACCTGCAAATTTTCAAATTTGATATATAGAGTCATAATCAGATATTCAAGTAAACCTGACCGTATCTCTCAACTGGAGTTTTAGAAGCCCTATCTTAGCAGAGAGAAATATCCCCCCAGTTTGCAGTCATGCCTTATATGTCATTGCTTTTTGGCAGCACATACATTTGTAAACAACTTTTCTTAAGAACATACAACATAAAATTTCATCCAAAACTTGGTGAACACTTTGAGTACTCACTGAGAATTAAAACTGCTGCCACTGGATTTGACTAATCACAGAACACAGAATAGCTGGGTTGGAAGGAACCTGAAGGATCATCAAGTTCCAATTCCCCTGCCACAGGCCTGGTTGCCAACCAGTACATCAAGTACTAGATGAGATTGTCCAGGTTCCTGTCCAACCTAGCCATAAACATCTCCAGGGATGGGGCACTGCCCCATAACTGATGCATTAGTTTCAGAAAAACAAGCTTAAATACCCTAGATTTATTGTTTTGTTGCTCTCTATTTTGTTTTAATTAAAAATATTAACAATTAAAATTTAAATATTTTTTTAATTATATTAACTATATTATGTTTTATGAAGGCTGCATCAAAAGTAATGTCTGTTTTGTAATGTTGGCCCATGACATAAGAGGCCAATATTGGTGGTATGGCAGTAGATGTTGAACCTTCCCACCAATATTCCATTAGATTTTGTTGCTGTGTGGCAGATGGCAGCAGAGGGACAATCTGACAAATTGGCATTTTACATGGAAGTACATATGAAGCAAAGGGGTGTCACTGAATTCATCCACGCTGAGAATATGGCACCCACCCTTTCAACCAAGAGGAATTCTTCCTTTCCCCAAACACTCTCTTCTCACCAGGTCTGGGATTCTCAAGAGGCTTTCTTATCTCTAAAGACTGTAGTAAAGATGATGTACAATAACTCCAACTTCTGCATCCTCTGTTAGCACCCACTTCATTCAGCAGCACGCTCATGTTTTCTCCAGTCTTCCTTTTATTACTAACATACTTAAAGTAGGATATATTTATGTCCCTGGCCTCCTTCATCAGACTTAGCTCCAAGTAGGCCTTAGCTTTCCTTGTCATATTATGTATTTGTTTAGCAGTATGCTAAAATTTATGCTAAAAATTTATATATATATTTTATCCAGAAAGATACTGTGAGAAACAGAATCTAAAGCTTTGTTGAAGGACAAAATGATTACATCAACTGGATTCCCTTGGTCTATTCAATAGGTAAACTTATTATAAAAGGAAAAATAAATTCATTAAGCAGAACTTTCCTCTTGCAAACCTGTGTTGGCTGTGACCTGTGACTTTGCTGTTATTTTTTTTCAATAACCCTGAGAATTAACTTATCTGTAATTTTACCAGACACTGAATTGAGAATGACAAGCCTGTAATTTTCTGCTCTTTCTGAAAACTGGAATGATATTTGCCAGCTTCCAGTCAAACGGTATCTCTCCCAGTTCCCAAGACTGTTGAAAAAGATGCTAAAAATAATAGTTTTCATGACAGACATATGTAGGACTCTACTTCTTAGCACAATTAATGCAGAGAATGACCTGCTGACCCTCTGAACCAGATTATCCAGTCTTTGCAACCTGGTTGTTTACCCATACAAATCATATTAAATACAAATCTGAAGTGCGTGAGAGGAAACCACATGTGAAAAATCATACTTTCTTTTCCAAATTAGAAAAAATATAACAATACCTGGAACAACATCTAAAATAAATGTAAATTCTCAGCTATACTTTTGCTTTTTTCTTCTAAATGTGAATGTGAATATTAATTACAGATTATGTTCTGTGCTAAATGGCTTTTACGGATCTAAGCTAAGAAATTACTTATGGAAAATGAATGCACAGCATGCTTTATTGTCAATTGCATGGCTCTAATTCAAAGTTAGTAGATCAAGGAGAGAACCTTATATTTTGTAAACAATTTTGTTCTAATTATTTTTTGCAAGCGAATTCAGAGCTCGTAACCATGCTACTCAGTTGCAGAGATGCATCTCAAGAAGAAGCAATGTACATTCTTGTCTTGCCCTGTCAATATTCCTCAGCTGTGACTAGGAAGATTTGCCTTTGGGACGTTCAGTCTCTGTGCCTATTTTTTCTTGGGGTCACTGCTTAATCTTACACAAGAATATCAGTTACTGTTAGTTTTCTTGGTGTTTGTTTGTAGTGTGGATATCTGTCCACTAGGAACTGGGCAAACTGCCAACTTATTACATCCAAGCTGCAAAATAGATGTCATCTGGCCACAGTTTTCAATAACCAGCTAACAGGACACTGAGATTTCTGATTACACCCTAGGATCACTTGTACAATTCTGCATTTACACTTCTAGCACATCACGCATAGGTCAGTCTACAGTGGAACATCTACATTATAACCTCTGTCTAAACTAGACCAAAACTGACTGCTTAGACAACAGTTATCACAGCTGAAACAAGGTAATGCTTGCATATGCCAAGAGAATACCAAACATATCCCGAGACATGTTTTTATTAGAAATGAGAAAATATCCCATTTATTAGGATATCATGATGATGAATAGAAGATCAAAAATGGCCCAGGCTTTTATCTGGACTTCTCAGAAGTGAGGCCTTTCCTAGACTTTTATCTATGATTTGCTGAAGTTCACAGGACACAGTGAACTGAATAATCCCAATGACAATCAAATAACCTGAGTAAAAACCTTGCACCTAAAGAGTTTCATATTTTAAGAACCTGCCGCCAGCCCTGCAGCAATTGGATATGATTCCTAAATGTCATGCATAAATGTTTGTTTTCCAATGCAGTAATCAGCTGAAAAGAACATTCACTTCAACAAGCGATAAGTAATACAAATTAAATGCAAATTCTGCTTTAAATTTTTAATTAAGAGTACTACAAATTAAGCCAGTAATTTGATTTGGAATTCCATCAGTGAAGAGAAGCATATAGAAAAAAACACAGTTTTAGTTCTCTTTACTAGGCATGCACATATCTGTCACCTGTCAAGAAGCAGCAAAAGCAGTGACCACAAATAAATTGAAAGTTCTGCTGAGATAGACTGCAATAACTCATTTTCTGCCTATCTTACAAGCTGCAGGACAAGCAACAGTGAGTAGCAGGTAAGTGGAAAGGGTCAGCTCTGAAACTTTGTACTACTTTCCAGTAAGATATGGCTTTGAGAAAGCTTTCTCCGGTAAGCTTTTACCTAGAATAAACAAGTGGACATTTTACCCTATTGTTATAGGCAAAGAATACTGTACTCTTGGTCTTTCCTTCCTGAGGTCTGAGTCATAGAGTATTTCTAACTGTCTTGGCTCAAAGGATAGCATCCTTGAATTTGGCAAGTTTTCCTTGCCTACCTGTAGGAAAAACAAACAAACAAAAAAACAAACAAAAAACAAGGAAAACCTACAAAACCACTACAGAACAAGTGGCATAGTGAACACAGGAATTAAATGAGTAACACTGTACTGCCACAGAAGGCACAGCACAACAGAGTAGCAAACTTCTACAGTAAGCAAGTGCAGACTTGCTCAAATACCCAGCCAGCTCACTACAAATAGCTATGGATTTAAGGTAGTGTTAACACTTAGCATCACCAAAATTGCTTTGATGAGACACAGTAAAGGCTAAGATTTAGACCTTCATAGAGTGGTTTGGGTTGGAAGGGGCCCCAAGGATCATCAAGACCTTATTGCCCTCTATAACTTCCTGAAGGGAGGTTGTAGTGAGCTGGGGACTGGCCTCTTCTCTCGTGTAATTACTGAGAGGACTAGAGGGAATGGTTTCAAGCTGTGCCAGGGAAGATTCAGGTTAGACATTAGGAAATATTACTTCTCAGAAAGGGTGGTCAGGCACTGGAATGAACTGCCCAGGGAGGTGGTGGAGTCGCCGACCCTGGGGGTGTTCAAGGAATGACTGGATGTTATGTTGAGGGACATGGTTTAGTGGGAGCTATGGGTGATAGGTGAATGGTTGGACTGGTTGATCTTGTAGGTCTTTTCCAACCTTGGTGATTCTATGATTCTATAAAGCTCCAAACTCCCTATCACGGGCAGGGACATTAGCCTCCAGATATGATACTAGACCAGGTTGCGCAGGGCCCCATCTAACCTGGTCTTAAACACCTCCAGAGATAGAGCACCTGTAGCTTATCTGGGCAGTCTATTCCAGCACCCTACCGCTCCCTCTATAAGGAACTTCCCCCTGACATCCAATGTAACCCATCTAACCTTGAGCTTAAAACTGTCTACCCTTGTAAAAAGTTGATTCCCTTCATGTTTATAATCCCCTTTTAATAGATGGAAGGCTGCAGTGAGGTATCCTCTCCGCCTTCTCTTCTCTAGGCTGAACAAGCCCAGCTCCCTCAACCTGGCTTTGTAGGGGAGGTGCTCCAGCCCTCTGATCATGTTTGTGGCCCTCCTCAGGACCCTGTATTGCTTGATATATGTTGCTAAACAGTCTCCTGCAGGAAAGCCCATAATGTTTTGTAGACTATTACAGTTATTGCTAATTAAATCATTCAGTAATGAAGCAGTACTGCATTACTGCTCTTGTATTGGTTTGAATTTTGTACAGCTAGTATATTGTTCTTTTATCCGTGTCTTTTAGCAGCAATGAGAGAATTTTGCAGGTTATGTAATACACAAATTACTTACACAGATGTGAAGGGAATATTGCTCCATTAGCTAACCTAACCTAAATAAGTAATTAATGTCGTGTTTTCATTACTATTCTTCTACATCCATGCTATTTAAATGAAGGAAATTTAACTTACCACACTGATGCTCTAAATACGCTATGGAAATATTGTGAAAATATCAGTTTAGAAATAACATCCGATCTGCAGTAGCATTTTATCACATCTACTGAAAGCAGTAGTGAAAAATTGCATTCCAGTGAAGTCTCAAGCTAGTGGTTATCTCACTGTGTGCTTCTCCAAATAAAACAAGATTACAACACCTGCCAGGGACAGAAGTTTTCATCTGTCACAACAGTGGATGAGTATCCCACAATACAATATACTGTGTTAAAATAAGCCCAAAGGCGAATATACTAAGAATTTACACGTTTTTAGTTAAATTACTTGTTGTACCATCTGGATTTCAGCTGCTGAAGTTCTCTGGTTTTCTTTGCAAAACCAGAAGGGCATTCTCCACCTGCTGGCACCTGAGCAACTAAAGCAGAACTAAGATTCTATGTTTAAGTGTTTTAGAATATGCCTCAAAAAGTATTTCTGATTAATGAATTTGAAGCAGTATTTTTCAGAGAGAAGTAGGAATTACAAGATAGCATATAGATACACTTAAAAGTTATAGTTATAAATCAGTTTCCCATTTTCAAGCTTCATGCAGTTAGGCACCTTTTATCTAAAACAATTATTTAAGAAGCTGATTCCAAAAAGCATACAGCTTTTGAAAGACTTCTGGGTTAGCATCTTTAATGAAAAAACAACAAACGATAATTCAAATAATCTTTTCTGCCTGGACTTCTAAGTTGGAGCACACACCTTGATTTTATTGCTGCTGTTCACTTCCATTTTCCAGCATACAAGGTCCTGATATTTTTAAATATTCTCTTCAGTCCTTGTTTCTTTACTTAGATCAGAAGAAAATCAAGGTTTATTTTTGTGCATATAAACATTGGAACATCCACATACATGTGCAAAGTCTTATAGATAAAGCAAAAAGTATTATCATTAGATGGGTGTCGAAGTTTGCCGCTCATTTTATGATACAGTGCTTTATGATACAGTGAAGTTTCATTAGTACATAATGTATGTATTAATTAGTAATACATAACACAGAGTTGAAGCTCAGATTTAGATGAACAAAACTCTATGTATTTACTCAATTTTCTGGGTTTATTCACATTTTATTTTCTATACTTGTAGCTGTAATTGAAGGTGCATTCATTATTCCTAAATTGAACCACGCTTCTGAAGATTGACCTGAAGTGGCAAGAATAACTTGAAGTTCTTAAAAAACTAACTAAAGCACTTGGAGAACTGACTTAATCTTTGTTAAATCACTTCTTGATTGAGAAATTGCTTATCATTTGTTGATTTCATGTTGTAACGTTATTAATACTTGAAAGAAAAAGGACACTAGTGTAAATTTGTAACCTAATATCTGACATCAAGCAATTCTGAATTCACTTATGATGTAACACCTTATGGAAAAGAAGGACTGATGAATAACAGCAAAACCCCTATTTTGCAAACAAAGACACCTTAGCTTAGATATATATTACCAGCATAGAAAACAGAAGGAAACAAAAACATTTTATCTGAAAGTAATTATAAAACACCATTTTCAAAATAACATATTAATCACTGTTAATCAAAAGCAATTTATCCATTAATACATATAATTCTTTTTCCTTTTTTTTTCTTTACATCAGCAGAGTAAGACTTTGAAAGAATTTAGATCAACCATGTAAACTCAAATTATCTTTATCTGTAATTCCAGGATGTGCTCTCGTGTTCTCATTCACCATTTTCAGCTGTGGTGGGCAGTAAGCTGTGTGAAACAAGCTAAAATCCTTAAAGCATCATATTTGCAAAATGGCTGTGTGTTCAAGTCCAGTTGTTTTCTTGAACAATTTCAGCAATCTAAATTACTCAGTGACAACTTGAATAATTACTGATATACAAATCTCTTTCAGTCTATCAAGTACTTGGAAACAATTTTCAGTAACCATTTTGCATATTTTGCATTCCAGTGCATTCCAAATTTGTTGCTAATGCTGAAACACAAGACTGGATGGATATTTTTTCAAGCTTACAGGACATTTAAAATGGAAAAAGAAGGAACAATTCTATTTTGCACTAATACAAACTGCACTTTCATGAATATTCATAATACATTTACTTTCTATGAAATTCTTATAACAAATGTTGCCTGAGAATCAAAGAGGTTAAAATGCCATCAACAAAATTTGTTGAATTTTCTATTCTTATAAAGTAACTATATATTTCTGCATTACATTACTATAATAATAAGGTTTCAAGATTTTGTCTGAATTGCTTGATGTAAGTTTTATGATTTTTTCCTGAACAGGAATTTTATTTGTGGTGTCAATTTAGTCTATCCAACCATATTTCTGTTTGTACTTTTGCATATTTATATGTCTTTATTTATTTATTTATTTTTCACAACCTAAGAAAACCTAAGAAACTAGTTATTACTTGACAAATTACTTTGGGCTGTTTTAAACTATTTTGTTTATTCTGTACTTTGTACTGTTTTAACATTTTCTATTGTCACATCCTACCCATGAAGGGACGGAGGGGTGATTAGATTTACAAATATCTCTGATTGGGTTAAGGTGAAACTACACTAAAGGTCTGTACATATGAAGAAAAAAAAAAGAGCAGCTTTAATAGGAGATTTCTACAAAATGGCTATCCTACATGAGTTGGCCCTCCCACGATTATATATACCTACGCTGTGCATTTTTATAGGAAATTCAAGTAATCCTTGTGTTACTTAACAAATTTAAGAGAAAAAGAGGAAACAGGAAAAGAAAGAGAAATAAACAGGAGAGAGGGAGGATCCTGTTATGGATCCAGAAGGAAGCCTACCAAAAGGGGTCCATGTGTTGTCTAATAAACAAAAGTTTCAACAATGAGAAGTAGTGGTAGCAGAAGTGAAAAGGAGCAGCTTGACCAGTCTTCCCCACCTCCGCTTCCCTGGGGGACACCACTTGTGACTGTTCGCCAACTGGATTTAGCTCCATTGACTACAGCTCTTTGGGCCAGGCCCAGCCTTCTAGCCATTGTTTCACCCAGGAGTGGGTATACACATCCAAACCATGGGCAAACAGCTTCTCTATGAGGATGCTGTTGGGGACAGTGTCAAAAGCTTTACTGAAGTCCAGGAGCTTTGACAGCCTTACCCTAATCCACTAAGTGAGTCACCTTGTCATAAAATGAATTCCAGTTTCTCAGACAGAATCCCATTATAATTGGGCCTGATCCCGTGGTTGAACTTTGGTTGATCCATGATGGCTCCTGATATTAACTGTTCCATAACCTTCCCTGGCACCAAAGTGAGTCTGATAGGTCTATAGCTAACAGGATCATCTTTCTGGCCCTTTTTGAAGATGGGTGTCATATTTGCCAGTCTCTAGTCCGCTGGGATGTCCCTGGTTAGCCAGGACTGTTGAAAGATGATGGAGAGTGGCTTGGCAACCACATCCACCAACTCCCTCAGAACTCTAGGGTGCAGTCCATCTGGTCCCTTGTACTTGCGATCATCCAGCTCTCAGTGTAGCTCCAAAACCATCTCATCATGGATTAAGCAGGGCCAATTCTGTTCTCCATCCCTATCTTCCAGCACAAGGGGCAACTAGTCTTGATACTAAAGACAGAGGCAAAAAAGGCACTATCTCTGCCTTGTCCTGATCCTTGATCACCATGTTCCCCTCTGCATCCAAGAAGGGATAGAGATTCTCCTTTGCCCTCCTCTTACTGTTGATGCATTTGTAGAAATATTATTATCTTTATCTTTTGTGGACTGGAATAATATCTATCCCTTTTGAATCAAATCTGTAGCTGTGCGTTCTTGCCTAATTTTAGTATTCTTTATTTGTTACCACCAAACAGCATATTGAAGAAGCATGTGGAACTGCATAATACTAGATCTAGGACAGAACCCTGGAAATCTCTGCTTCATACAGCTTTTATTCTGGCAGAGAAATATTAATATTGTTTTTATTTCATATTATTATTTTCATCTTGATTGTGTCTCCCAAGGCTGCTTATAAGAACGTCTGTCAAAGCCTTACCTAGTGACATTATGCATAATCTCCTCTTAATTCTCTACTCAAAGATTTTGCTACTCTCTCCTGGAAAGAAATCATTTTTATTGACAAAATACATTAATGACAAATCCATTCCAATTGTCCATCACTTCCTTATTTACTTATGTCTACCACTAAAGACTTTCTACAGTTTCAAATTGCATTAGAGCTATGTTTTGAAAACTAGTGTACAACAGCAGTAAATATGCTACCGTTCTTATTTTCTATGGTAGCTTTAACACTTTGCTAAATACAAGATTAGCCATTTCCTTTTTTCCTTTTTTACTAATGTACTTGAAATTCTTCTTGTCCTTTGGTAATTATGACTTTTCTTTCCTCTGTGGTTTTCATTTTGTCCCCAAATATTCATGCTATACTTTCATGTTCATCCTTATTAGCCTGGCCTAGTTTCCACTTCCTTTCTGCTCATTTCTTTCTAAAATCCATGAAGTGTTTTTCATTTAGACAAGTAGGTCTCTTACTCTATTTTCTGTTTTTTCTCTTCAGGGGAATAGTTTGTGCTTGAGCCTTTTAAGTGTTTCTTTAAAGAACTGCCAGATTTTTTAAATGTCTTTTCACTCAGACGTACATCTTAGCATATACAGTCCACCAATTCTCTAAGGCTACTGAAGAATTATTTCCTGAAATCCATTGTTTTCACTTCACACTTCTATCTTAAAAAATCTCACTGCCCTATGATTCTTTTTGTCTCAACATTATTCAATATCTCCCTTTGATAGAGAAAGAGAGCCCGGAAGATATTTCCTTGATTGTTTTTTCCACTAATACTGGCCATCAATACTTTCCACAACTTATTTGGCATCTGACACTACACTAGAAGAGAGAAGCAGCAATATATATTTATTGATACAAAAAATTGATTTAACAAAGCGTAGATGAAAATAAGACAGCAAATTAACAATATTTGAGAAGGCTGGATACTCTTCATATTTACTGCATATAAGGTAGGGTAAACACACTCATACAGTGGACCTTCATGGTTAGTCATGAGGTTCTAAACTCACGTAAAGCGCCTAGGTACAGCTGAATCCTACCAAATCTGTTTTAAGTGATTAAAAAAAAAAATTGAAAACAGTAGGGTGGGAGTGGGATATTGAAGAAAATGGGTCATTTCTTTGTTATTCTCAGATTTAGATTTAGTCTTTTTATTTTCTGCCTCTGTCCTTTCTGTCTGTTTTTTTTCAAACAGTTATCTAAGCATCTGATGAGCTAGCGAAACATCTCCCTGTCAGATATAGTACTGTCAACTAGGAAGATTTATTTACATTTCATGACTTGTCAGTGCATGTTCATTTTCATCTCCTGAAGATTTTCTATACTTTTTAACCTGATAGTATAGTGCATTCAGCTTCACTTCTGGAGCTTTCAATACAAATACAAAATTGTTGTCATTTATGGAAGATTTTTATCTAGACTTGTCTGTTTGGCACTTCTGTTGTCTAAGTAGAGCTTTTGCACCAGTGATTTCAGTGTTTTGAATTTTGTTAAGAACTGTCAAATGAAGAACAAATATAATAAAAAATACTAATGTACAGAAAAATCTGTGTTCCAGTGGATGGAACTAAAGCCAACATTGTTTTTCAAACTGAAAAGCAAACCATTAAGTTACCTCATATGTATCTTTTCCTAGGCAATGCACAGCTATTTCTAGAGAAGCACTGAATTCCTGCTACTTGTAAATCATTAGCTAAAATGATTGACTTAGTTTGAGTATTCTGCAGGACAATGATCTGAAATGTTTGTTGTTTTATCTTACTTCTCAAAAACACAGAGAAAAATTATTGAGTCCAATGGGTGTATTTATTAGCTGAATTTTAATACCAAAAAATAAAATATAAATAAATAAATAATAAAAACACAAACACCGAAAACAGTTTGGTAGAAAAAACTGTAGAAAGAATTCATATTATATTTACTCATCAGAAGAGATAATATAGAGCTTTTAATGCTTTTTTTAGGACAATAAGACTGATTGACTAAGATGCATACTAGTTATGAAAATAAAAATGTGAAAACTTTTTCTGAAATATACTTTTTTTTTGTCAGATCATAACATTATATAAATAATAATTGTTAAAATTTGACAGAATAGTGGATGAATATTTGAAAACTTCATTATAGGCCTAATTTGTAGCCCAGCCTCAGAAGAACTAATTAATTTGATATCAGCGATGGTGGTATCAGACCCTGACAAACTACACTGAGAGTAAGGCCTGAAAAAAGATTTAAGTAAAAGTTTTAAGTCTAAATCTAAGAGAATGTACCAACAAGTCCTAGTTGTACACAGATGCAGTAATTCCTTACTACTAAACAAAAGATCGCTAAAGATTAGTTTAAACACACAAGCACACAATGTCTAAAGTCTCCTTAGCCTCTGGGTGACTGATGGAAGATATATGGCTTTAAGCATCCATATCCCGAGAAAGAAATTATTGGTAGTCTAGGAGAGAAGTCCAAATCACATATCTAGAAATTCTCAGTATCTCAATTTTGAACATGACAGTGAGTTTAACAGAAATTTTTTCACCTATAACCCTTTAAAGACACAGAATATTATGGGAAAGTAGTTTGCTCTGCTAGAAGGGAAACAGTGGTGATTGTTTAACCTACCTTTTCCAGTAATAGCCTCATATTTGAGGCAGCTGATTAAGAAGTGGATCACCCATTGTTGATCTCTTACTGTGTTTGTTAGGGTTTAAATGTATTTTTTATTCCCTAAGATTTAAGGGAAAATATGACAAGAAATGGGCTCTCTCTATCATATCTAATGTTAGAAAGTAGGTGGTCTGTTTTCTTCCTCTGGGACCACTCAGGAGTTTTGTAAGTCAAGCATAGCATAAAAACACAGGGTGAATTTGTGAACTAGAAACGTTTCTCAGAGTCTTGTGAAACCTATTGTGACAGAAATTTTTGCAGACCAAAAGTTACAAGTTACTACATCCGTGATAAAATGCAATGGCCTTGCTTTGTTTTCAGATGATTACTAGAGGTGCTGTATACCTCTTACACATTAGCATTATTCACTACATTAAAAATGTATGTATATCCAGAGAAAGTTCAGAATCCTAAAAGCAATTTCTATTTATTCAGTGCTTTGTGAGTTTTTATAGATCAGACTTGTTGTCATCCATTTCTTTTTGTGAAGCATAAAGATGAGCAACTTTTTGCATTTCTGGTCAGTGTGCTCTTTATGTACACCCAATATCTTGCAATGAACTTCTGTTATTTGTGTTATAATAGACAAAATAAAAAAAAAAGAACAATATCATAAATGTGACAAAATATTTTGGGAATATAAAATACAGAACCCTAGAGAAAACGTGTATGAATTGCATTCAGAAACTAAAATGTGAAATACATATTGATTGTTTTGTTATGACTACAGAATGCAAAATGAAAAAGCAATGGAAGGAGAATTATATTGCATGGGTCTTTCTTTTATGGCATCAGAGAATCTATGCCATCAGCCCTGTAATGGTAGACAATAAAATCTAATACTAAGGTCTATCTTCACTGTTAAGGAGAAGGTTTGGCTTCTCAACTTGATTGTTGAAATGTTCCCTGAATTCCTTTAAAATGTGTCATTACAGTGTTTGTTAAAATTACCTGAAGATGTCAAGATGTCATTTTCAGAAACCATGAGCAATCAAAAAACTTACCAAAAACCAGAACAAAAACAAAAAAACAAACAAACAAAAAAAAAACAAGCCAACACAGACATTGACAATGCTAGAGCCAGAGTTTCACTAGTGACTTTTCAAAAATACCTCTGTAATTTTAGTTTATGGTCCTTCTTTTATCTCACACTGTTCCATGAAAAACATTGCTGCAGGTAAATTATTTGCCATTTACTTCCTTGCATTTTTTCAGTGTTTTATAATAGTGAAGATTTACTCTGATTTTAGACTTCAAGAAAAATATTTCTGCCCTTACCATTCTTTGAAATATTCAAAGCTGCTTGATTGCCTCTATTTATTAAAGCTTGCAGTTCCTTTATCTTCTCTTCCTAGAGCAGTTTCTTTCCTGGGGACAATCACCTATACTAATTGTAAGTTTAAATTGTATCTGTGTGATGTGAGACATAGGACAAGAACAAAATTTCCCATGCTTCAGTGGACCTCTGATTACCCGCATACTAATTATTCAAAGCACTCACTCATTTCTTGACATTCTTCTATATATTGTAAAATCATAATGCACTAAAAGTCTGATTAATTTCTTCAAGAAAATATGGTTTGATTCTGACTACCACTCTTTTACTGTAAAAAGTGAGAAAATGATTTATCCCGAAAGATAGAAATGATTATGAATTTAACCGAGTAAAGTTTGTATTTATAAACAGTGGCAGTTTTATACATTTACAGACTGCTATATCTAAGATAAGAACTAAAATCTGTTATATTATGGAATTCTTGATCTCATATAGTTGTTTAATTTATAAAATACAAAAGGTTTCTGAACCCTTTAAAAAAGAACAGGAAAATCTACAGTATTTAACAGAACTGTGATGTTGCATAAAGATCCAGGGTATCATCTTAAAAGAAATATTTCATAATGCTTAAAACATATCTATTATGTACTTGAAATACAACTTATTCCCCCCAAAAAGAGTTCATTTGACTCAAGCTAAAATGAACTGAGGGTATGTATGAGGAGATTTTTTTGGCCTTCACTTTAATTACAAAAATATATTTTGCATGAGTTGCTTTAAGAGGGATTTTATTGGTTCTTCTAAGAAAAGTTAATCAGAAAAGTAGATTAATAAAAAGCAATGGTTTCCCCAGAGCCTTCTCTTCTCCAGGCTGTATAGCCCCAACTCTCCCAGCCAGTCCATTCCTTGGATCATTCTGATGACCCTCTCCTGGATGCTCTCCAACAGTTGTGTGTCTCTCTTGTACTGAAGACTCCATATCTGGTGAGGTTTCATTAGAACCAAGGAGAGGGGCAGAATCACCTCCCTCAACCTGCCAATTACACTTCTTTGGATGCAGCCCAAAATACAGCCAGCTTTCAGGGCTGCAAGGGCACACTGCCATCTACCAGCACCCACAAGTCCTTTTCATCAGGGCTGTGCTCAATTCTTTTGTTCTCCAGACTGTATTGACAACAGGGGTTGCCGTGGCCCATGTGCAAGATCTTGCACTTGAACTTGTAGAACCTTGTGAAGTTTTCCTAGGCTCATTGCTGTTTAGGTTACACTGTTTAGGTCCCTCTGGATGGAATCTCATCCTTCAGGCATGTCCACTACACCACACGGCTCAATGTCATCTGCAAATTTTCTTACATTAGATATGGCAAATTTAGAAGAAAAGATCTTAAAACTGTAAACTTACTATATATGATATGTTAATGCTGAATTTACAGTAAAATCAGTGAAAACTTTGGAGCAGTAAAAATGGTTGATTTAAGCAATTACTCATTTTGAAGCCTAAAATAAAAGAACAGATTTTTCTATAAATGTTAAGTTGGTAGTTTATTATTTTTCACAGTCCATGGGAAATATCTCCATGCAGTTTTCCACATTCATTTATCTGTTTATCTGATTTTTTCAGCAATGAAAACAATGCATTTGGCATTCCAGGTACAATCACATCAAAAGAAAATTAATGCAGTACAGCTTGCCTCAGTTACCTCAAGGATTTTAAAAGTAAATAAAAAATCTTTACACTGTAGTAGTCCTGTCAAGCCTTAACTAACTGCTGTGTTTTTGTGAGCCGAGAAAAATATGATTGATTTTATGGCAAGCCCTAAAATGCCCACCATATTCCAGATGCTATGAACCAAGACAGGAAACAATGCCAGAGATAGTGAACTAGTAATGAAAAGAGGCCAGCCACTTTCTGTTATATGTACTAAAGTTCAGGTCAGCTTTGTTTCATCTCAAAATTATAGAGATGCAGCAGAGGGTGAAAGACAGGTAAGTCTCATATATGTGGATCACCAGCCGCTGTAGATCTAAACTCAAGTTGTAATATCAGCCTGACAACTCTAACAGCTAATACGGAACACAGTGCACAAATATAGTATGCTCATAAAGAAAAAAAACACTGTTTAGCAAATGATGCACTACAGTGCATCATATCTAGATGCAGTATCTTTTTACTGTACTAGTATAACTTAAGTCTTGAAATAACACTGGAGTGGTTGAAACTGCAAGGCTGACTTCCTAAATGAGTCCAGGCTTCAAGCAGACTGTAAATAAAAATAGTCATCCTATCTGTATCATTTATGTGACTACTCTGAAACAGCTGAAGTCATGTGGAATGCCTGTAGGTTTCATAATCCTCAAAATAAACTATGGACAAACCGTTCTGTTTCTGTTACAGATGTCCCCTGACTTTGAGTGTTCTTTTCCCAGTCAGTTCATCGTACATCAGAGAACATAGGGTCTCAGATTTTTATCTTCCATCCAAGCCTTAACCTTTCTTAAACCATGTAATTTACAATGTATGTATTGAGAGAAGGTACTTATAAGAGATAGAAAGAAAAATAGAATGTAGAATCATAGAATCATAGAATCAAAGAATCATAGAATTATAGAATCGTAGAATCATAGAATGGTTTGGGTTGGAAGGGACCTTTAAGATCATCTAGTTTCAACCCCCCTGCTAAAGGCATCTTTAAGTGTTGCCTAGAATAATGCAAAGGACAACATCCTTGAAACCCAGTTGTAGAACAAGAATTAGAATTCGTTCTTAAATTATCTTTAGATTTTAGGAAGTGCAAAACATTGTTGAACACACAGTTTCGATAAGAGCCAACTGTGGCATTTGGCATCCAGAGATGTTTGTGTATTCAAATAAATAAGGCAAGAAAGAAAAACGT
The DNA here is from genome assembly GCA_036925125.1 of Oreortyx pictus. Lineage (NCBI taxonomy): Eukaryota > Metazoa > Chordata > Aves > Galliformes > Odontophoridae > Oreortyx > Oreortyx pictus. The sequence goes on along the minus strand of JAUPFR010000002.1, from coordinate 86,970,920 downwards.
GCACAAACAAATTAATTAGCCATACATATAATAAACATTAAATGAATTATTTTTATCTGAAATCTCAGTGTGGAAGAAGCAAAACGTTTTCATTCTGTAATTTTAAATTATTTTACATAGGTGTTCCAATTTGCAGTAGATAACTGTTTCATATAGGAGTCTGTGCTTAGTTGGTTGTAATAAATGGTGGGAACTTATAGCTGTATTTAAACAGTAAGGTTTTGATAACATTTTCTTTGTGAAACTGATGAAGTAAGGACTGGTTGAGCAGAGAGTGAAGTGAATTAAAAAATAGATGAAGAGGTTTAAAAGGATACGTGGGGTGAAAACAAGCTGGAAACTAATAATGTACTCCAGGAATTAATACTGGATCCAATCTTGTTCAACGCGTTCAGAATGATTTGGATGAAGACGTGGGGTGCACTCAGAGACTGCTGATGATACAAAACTGGAAGAAGTTGCTGATACACAAGACAGCTGTGCTACCATCCAGAAGGATCTGAAAAAGCTAGAGAATCACAGAATCACAAAATTGCAGGGGTTGGAAGGGACCTGTAGAGATCATTGTGTCCAACCCCCGGCCAAAGCAGCTCCCTAGGCCAGGTTGCACAGGTAGGTGTCCGGGCAGGTCTTGGACATCTCCAGAGAAGGAGACTCCACCACCTCTCTATGCAGCCTGTGTCAGTGCTCCATCACTTCACTGTGAAGAAGTTCCCACGCACATTTGTATGGAACTTCCTATGCTTCAGTTTGTGGCCATTTTCTCCCGTCCTATCACCACACATTGCTGAGAAGAGTTTGGCCTCCTCCCTTTGCCTGCCGCTCTGTAGATATTTACAGACATGGATCAGATCCCCTCTGAGACTTCTTTTCTCAAGGCTGAATAGATCCAGGTATCTCATCCTATCCCCATAAGAGAGTTGCTGTAGGCCCTTTATCATCTTTGTAGCCCTCAGCTGGACTCTTTCAAAATGAGCCAATAGGAATCTCATGGAGATGAATGAGGGGAAATGCAGAGTCATGCACCTGAGGAGTTGCAACCTCAGGCACGAGGACATGCTGAGGACCACCCAGCTGAAAAACACCATGACAGTAGAGTATCTGTGGCACCTGGTGGACACCAAATTAAACATGAGCCAGCAATGGGCCCTGATGGCAAAGAAGGCTAAAGTCATACCATTAGGCAAAGTACCACTGACAGGTCAAGAGAGGTGACCCTTCCCTTCTACTCCGAACTAATGAGGCCACACCTGCAATACAGTGTCAAGTTCTGGGTTCCCCAGTACTAGAGAAACATCAGCATACTAGAGAGAATCTAGTGCAGGGCCAAGATGATGATTAAGAGACTACAGCATTTCTTGTATAAGAAAAGGCTGAAAGAGCTGGGACTGCTCAGCATAGAAACTAGAAAGCTAGTGAGAATGTTACCATTCTTAATAGAAAGGTGCAAAGAGTATGACGTGAGGCTCTTTTCAGCTGTGCCTCATGACACTGATGGGCAGTGGTTGCAAATTGAAATGGTAGGTGCCATCTAGATACATTTTTCACTATAACAGCAATAGAGCAGTAAAACAAGTTTATTCAGAGAGTAAATCGATGTTGCTGAGCAATGGGCAAGGAATGCAAGGAAAGGATGCTGCCATTATGGAGCAGCCATAAGGCACAGGGTGGGGAGGAGTGGGAAAAAGGGGAGATGTACGGATTGGACAGCTGGCCTGAATGAACAACGAGTTATTCCATATCATGTGACATTACACAGAAGATCATGAAGCTGTGAGGAGTTAGTGGGGACCAGACACTTCTCAGGGATTGATGAGCAATTATCAGTGGGTGGCATTGCTGGCAGGAAGTTGGTCTCTCCCTCATCCCATTGTGGGGAAGTGTGAGTGAATATTGTGGTGCTTATCTGCCTGCCAGGTTAAACCACAGAAGGACTTTTAAGTTTGTGCTTTATTTTTTTAAGATACTAAGCATATTCTATCAGTGCTTTCCCTAAATTATACATTCAGCTGTCTCCCTTGAATTTATTAGATATTTTTATTTTGTACCATGTAAATCTTCAAGGGTTATTCCCACAAAGTGTGAACCTGATAAAAGCTTACTGAAGACAGCAGGGCCCTAAGTGACCAGATAATCTCTTTTCCACACTTTTGTTCTACTCACTGAGTATAATAGCACAAGAACAGTAAAAAAACAGAATGAGACAAGGACAAAAAGATTATGTGGACACTTGGGAGGTTAATGCACATGGTTCTCCTTTTTTCAGAAGCTAATACATAATTATTTTCTTCAATTAGATTAAATCAGTTTAACAAATCAATTACTGAAGAAACTTAAAAATTAAAAAAAGCCAACAAACTAATGACCTTAAAATAACATCACCACAAAGACAAATCAATGCTAGTCATGTACTATGTACTGTTAGAAAAACTTTCCACTTTCAAAATGTGTCTGAGTATAACTTTTTCTACTATCATCACTTATTCCTTGATGAACCTTTAGAAGACTGTTTCTGGTACTCATATTCATTCTCCTATGTGTGTATATAAAAAAATTAAAAATATATATACTTCCACATGTACGTATGCATAAATAATATTTTGAAAATAAATTTCTTTAAATTATTTTTAAGTTGCTCTTTGAAAAGGTTGTTTCTTCTTTATACTGTTAAAAGTATAATCTTCATTCAGTAATGGGCCTTTGCCACTTTCAAGGTTCATTCAGTATTCAATTTATGCAAATAAATAACTATAGCCTTTTTCATATTCTGCTTTTTTCTGCTGACTGCAGCTTTTCAGATGCTGACCTTAATGGTCTTACTAATTTTTTGTGTTTATTATGATCCGACATAGTTATTTTTCCATCTTTTTTTTCCCCATTCACTATAGATTGGTTTTGGTCAAAATTTTTACTTCTCTTTAACAAAAGTCTAAAATAACCGCCAAATTACTAGTGTCCTCTTCTGAACTGTTGCTTTCATTTCTCTTCCAGACAAATTCAATGGCAAAGACTTTATTAGGTTAAAGTCTCTATGCAAATGCAGAGAAAAATCTGTTCATCTTTAGCTCTTTGTTTTTGCACATAATGTCTCCCCCCTGAGCCTCCTCTTCACCAGACTGAACTATCCCAGTACCTTCAGCCACTCCCCACACGGCTTGCGCTCCGTATTCCTCACTAGCTTTATTGCCCTTCTCTGGACACACTCCAGGGTTTCAGTGTCTTTCTTGAAGTGAGGGGCCCGAAACTGAACACAATACTCAAGGTGCAGCCTCACCAGTGCTGAGTACAGGGGGACAATTACTTCCCTGCTCCTGCTGGCAACACTACAAGCCAGAATACCATTGGCTTTTGTGACCACCTGGGCACAGTGCTGGCTCATGTTCAGCTGAGCACTGACCAGTACCCCCAGGTCTATTTCCTCTAACACAGTCTTCCAGCCACTCTGCCCCAAGCCTGTAAAATTGCCTGGGGTTGTTTTTACCAAAGTGCAGGACCTGGCACTTGGTCTTGTTGAACCTCATCCCATTGGCCTCAGCCCAGCTATCCAGCCTGTCCAGATCCCTCTGTAGGGCCTCCTTACCTCCAGGCAGATTTACACTTCCAGTCAGCTTGGTGTCATCTGCAGACTTACTGAGGGTGCACTCAATGCCCTCATTCAGGGCATCAATACAGATATTGAAGAGGACAGTACTGACATCTGGAGAACACCACTCATGACCCGTTGCCAGCTGGATTTAACTCCATTCACCACCACTCTCTGGGCCCGGGCCTTCAGCCAGCTCCTTATCCAATAAGGAATGTACCTGTCCAAGCCATGGGCTGTCAGCTTCTGCTGCAGAATACTGTGGGAGACTACATCAACGGCCTTTCCCTCATCCACCAGATGGATTCACTAGATCATAGAAATAGATCAGGTTGATCAAACAGGACCTGCCCTTCATGAACCCATGTTGGATAGGCCTGATTCCCTGGCTGTCCTGCACATGCTGTGTGATCTCCCTCAAGACAATCTGCTCCATAACCTTCCCTGGCACTGAGGTCAGGTTGACAGGCCTGTAGTTCTCTGTCTCCTATATAAAATATAGAACCCTATGTAGAATCCTACAAAATATTATAAGGTCAAAATAAAATCCTGACAAAAGGTTAAATTCAAAGCCTTAAGTTCTTCGGAAGGAAGATAAGATATGCTATGCTTTTCAAGTTTAAGAATTCACTTTCTCTATTTCTTTTAAATGTATATACTTTTAAATGAGAAAACACATTCTTGAATGTGTTCTTTGAATTCATGTGTATGATTGCAGCAGAGATTAAACAAAACATCGTGAGGAGCTTGAAAGGGATCCTTGAAAAACCAAATTAAAAATATGCTACATTCCATAAATACATCTTTTACAACAGATTCTTTCCTTTTTAATTAAAACTAATTAATGTCTTGAATGTGTCTTTAAATCTTCACACTGCTTTTCCTGTCCTTGATAGCTGTTATGTGTTCATGGGTTTCTATAACTGTCAGTATGCTGTATTTTTTTATACCTTCTCTCATTTCTCTGTTGTATGTATTTCTGAAAATCAAGAAGTAACTTTATGACTATAAAATAATGTATTGTTGTTTTTTGAAACAGTAGGTTACTTTCAGCAAAATTAATTTTATACTAGTTAAAACATCAGGAAAACACTGCAGGTGCCAAAATAATCAACCTGAAGGGAATTTAGTGATGTGAGATGCAATATTCTCCTCCTCAGAAGTTAGCTAAAGTAGTTGAGATCAAGTGATTCATTGTATTCTCCTATGGGAAATTATCTAGGAGCCTCAGTGAGGTAGAGATTAAAGCTGTTCACTTTCGACAGTGTTTGACATGCCTGGTAGTATGACTTTAAATATCTTTAAATGAAAAATATCCAAACCAATTTACATAAAAAAAAAATGAAATAAAAGTGCCTCTCTTCTAATTTAGTTGCAAATTGGCATGTATGAATTAATAAAAACGTGATAGCTCTGAAATAAAAGAGTTGCCACCAGATTTTAACAGCAGTATCAACCACTGCAGATGGAACTCTGACAGAACTCTGCCTATCAGAAATTTCTGTCGTAAATCATTCGCAATGTGTAAAGAGGAATAGAAAGACTAAATTTTGTGTTCATCTAGTCATTTTTTTTTCAGATGTCTACACTTAAGGCTAATGTCTAAGGGTGTGAGGTGGACTATTTCCTCTTGAGGGAATTCTCAAGGAACTTCAGCAAGCACAAATTCTAAACCTGTTTAGTTACCAGTAAAAAGTCTTTGACTTCATTTTAACTCTAATGCAATTCCACTATTTTGCTGTAGTAAACGTTTACAATAGTGGGAATAGGAAAAAAGTCTGCACCATATTTAGATCTTCAAAATGAAATGTAAAAGCAGAACAACAAAATAAAGAAGGATTGTATGGGGGGAAAAAAAAACTATAGGAAAAAGAACCTAACAAACTCTCTCAATACCTTGTAGCCTTCTGAATAATGAATTCTTGGAGAAAAGCTTCTGAAATAACTGCATCAACAGGTAGATGGTATTTCTTTGAATCAGGAAAAGAAATTATAGCAATGCTCAGTGACCTGAGGTTGATGCTGAACAAGTCAAGTGCACAATTTAAACATGTTTAATTCCTTTGCAAACATTTTACTATTAGTTTGATACTATCATTCTCAGGAAGGATATATGCCCTCACTGCATATGCTTACTTCTGTCATTAAAAGAACACAATATATTTCATCTTAATGCTGAAAGTCAAAATAGGTCAGGTCAACCACACCGTGTAAGTCCATTTCTCTCTCTATCTACCATAAGAGAAAACTAATGATTAGCTTATATGTAGATGTCTATAATGTCAGCAGTAGCATAAACCCAGCTGTACAAAGCAGTTCAAAAAAAACCGTGATGCATGCATTTCTGATGAAAGCTACATGGTCTGGAATTTTGAGAAGGTCAAGATAAATGATCATAATGTAATTTTTGGATTTAAAACGTAGGAAGTGAAGATCATAGAATCATAGAATCATAGAATCATAGGGGTTGGAAGGGAACTCTGGAGATCATTGAGTCCAACCCCATGCCTCACTACTCTAGTGGCCTTCTATTATGTAGTGATAGAATCGGTAGACAAAGGAAGGGCAACTGTTGTCAACTACCTAGAACTGCACAAGGACACTGACATACTCCTGAACCACATCCTTATCTCCAAATGAGAAAAATACAGATTTGAAGGCTGGACAAAGGTGGATAAACAATTGATTGGGTCGTCATTGTCAGAGGGTTATAGTCAACAGATCAGTGCCCAGGTGATCTGTGGTGACATTCCTCAAGAGCTGTATTGGGACTGATGCTGTAGTATCATGGGCTGCATCAAAAGAGAGGTGGCCAGTAGGGAGAGAGAGGAGACTGTCCCCATCTACTCTGCCCTTGTGAGACCCCATCTGGGGATTTGCATCCAGGTCTGGGCTCTGAGAATGGGAAATACATGGAGTTTTTGACTTATGTCCAGAGGAGGGACATGAATATGATGAAAGAGCTGCAGAACCTCTCTTATAAAGAAAGGTTGAGGGAGCTGGTGAAGAGAAGGCTCTGGGGAGACCTCATTGCAGCCTTCCTGTACTTGAAGGGAACTTGTAAAGCAGGAGGGGGACAGATTTTCTTTCATGTGGCCCGGAAGTGACAAGAAAATGAGGAGCAACTTTACATTAAAGAGGATAAATACAGGTTAGATGTCAGGAAGAAATTCTTTACACAGAGGGTGGTAAGGCACTGGAACAGGCTGCCCAGAAAACTTGAAGATGCTCCATCCCTGGAGGCATTCAAAGCCACAGTTGTATGGAGGCCCTGGGCAGCCTGATCTGGTGAGTGGCAGTCCTGCATATGGCAGGGAGGTTGGAGCTCAAGAATCTTTGTCTCATCCAACCTAATCCATTCTATGATTCTATGAGATGAGACACAGGGTTACATTTCTAATTTGTTTTGGACAAAGGATAATTTCCACTTTCCAACTTCCTCCCTCATTACATTGAGTTGACAGTTTGTAGATTTTACTGCTTACTCCACAAACCGTCTCCAGAACGCTTCATAGATGATGTTAAGAAGAGGACTTGGATACTGAGATTTAATATCTCCTGCTCTCTTCAGTTAGTACTAGCCAATGAAGTAGGTGTTCCTATATCCAGTTGCATAGTTGTGATTCACAGCTGAAAAGTTGCTTAAATTAGGTGTTTGCTCTTTTTCAACCTTTAATTTGTGAGATCTTACTGTTCTGGAACCATAGCTTCAAAGGTTAGCATGGAATGTGCTTGTCCTAGTGTATAGTCAGTGTGAAGTACAATGCTACTGCAACTGCATACGTGAGAAGGACAATTTTAAAACCAGCCACAGTACAAAATGTTTTTGCTTTGTGTGGAGTAAATGGTGCTCAAAGAAGTACTTCCTAGAAAATAATAAGCCTTGATGACTGTATGATAAAGCTCTGCTTTCTTATTCATTCCATACCTCTAAATCCCATTATAACTAATCAAAATATAGTTGCATGGATGGCAAAATATGTCTTAATGTATAATTCCTAAGTAAATAGTTGAAAAAAAAATAAGAAATGAGAAAAGCAAATAATTTCCTAATGAAGGGAATCTTCCTTAGATTTTTTCTTCACCATCAGAAATAGTTTCAATTTTTTTTTGTTGTTATTACTCAAAGACATTAGGCTTCTTAGGAAGAAAAAAAAGTTATTTTTTGAAAAATACCTTACTGATACTACAGCAGATGCTCAGAAATTTCATTATCTGGTTTAGATGCATGTGTGAAACTTTAAGTCCTGAGGTCAATTCTGTCCTCAGTAACATGTCTGAAGCTCCCTTTGATGTCAATGGTACTCGCACCACTTAACTGAGAGAAGAATTTCCCCTCTAGATCTCTTATCAGAGATTGATGTTCTTTAGAGTTCAGCTGACTGCTATAGTAAAAGAACCTTTATCTTCCCTTCCCAAATATCATTCAGTGTTCAGAATATATTCGTATGCACCCATCCAAGAAATACAAAATTACTCATAGCTCAAAATTCCCTTTATAAGGTTATTCCAAATTCCAAATTGTTTTATAGCAGTCTCTACTTTTAGTTGTAGTACATCAGAGGGTACTATGCATATTCTGAGTTGCAAACCTAAGTAACCATGCAGCGATTTTGTTTTAAGAAAAGCTAGTGACCTTATTTGGATGTTACTACCTCATATTAAGCATAATTTCATTTCTTCAAATGTTATATGAATTCACTACCGAATAATACATAGGAAGCTTGATAGTATTAATTTCTCCAACAGGAATCTTTAATCAGACTAAAAGAACAAGCCTGCATGCTATATGCTGAGGAGGTATGTAAGACAGGCCACTCGGCAGACCCCACACCAACACCTCAGTGTTTGCAAAGCGTAATATAACATGAGGCAGAGATATTCAAGCCAGCAACAAGCAAGAAAGGTTCACCATGTAGAGAGATCAGATCAGGAGTTGGGTGACAGGAGCATTCTGTCCTTGACTGTATAGGGAATGCAGTTTTGGGTTTTCTGAATGTGCCAGTTCTTCCACTTTCAGTGCCACAAATGTATTCGCCTGAAACAGAGTTTAATTTTCTGTTGGATATAAAGCACACTGGGGAGACAAAACATTCATTATTTTAAAGCTGAAATTTTTCAAACAAAACAATTTCTAGAGAGATCCATGTAGCTTCTAAAAAAGCTTTTACCCTCCCTGAGAGATCCATGGAACAGGTTTATACACTGCCCACATGGAATGAGGTTACTGTGAGCAGACAAAATTTTTGTATCAACATGGAGGTCACACAATCTTTCTTTCAGATTGAAAACCGAAAAAATAGAAAGAACCTGGGATGAAGCTACAAATATCTTCAATAGTATATTCACCTGGACATTCTTTGTAATTTTTGAAAATTTTATAATGACTACCAATAAAAGTTTTGCATTTACAAATTTGAATATAAAGTCTAAAACCTGGAAAACAGTTTTTTTTTTTTTTTTTTTTTGAAGCAGAGCATTCAAATATGTGGGAAAAGTTTAGACAATTTTATTGCATATGTTTTGTAGCCATGGAAACTGTTCTTGTAAAATTTCAAGGTCCAACAATAGTATTTCAAACATAACTTCAGAACAGGAGATCTAGGGCATTTCATCTTCCACTTCAACTTTAGAACTCAGGAAAGAGTAGAATTAATGTACATTTCTAAAATAATTTTTGAGGCATTTCTCATTCTGAAATGTAACCTATTCATGTTTTATGCTTGAAGTAGTAATTTCAATTTGGTTATTCACCGTAGTTAAAATTGTAGTACTGTAAATATGAATGACATTTGCAATATGTCACTCCACAAGTAATGCCTTCTACTTATTTCAGTGGAAACTACAAAAGGTATAGAAATACACTATTTGATAAAGAAAATTCGCAGCTACAAAGCACTATTTCTCAAAATAATCACCACCATTAGCTAAGCATTTTCACCAGTGATAAACAAAAGCCTGCATGTGGTGCTCATAAAAATCTGCACCAGAGGAGGGGACCCACTGTCACCTATGTCACTGCTGTTGTGCACCACCCACCACATCCACTGATCGGTTGTCATAAACATTCAGCAAGTGTTAATGAATGTCAACGGGTGCCACTTTTTTCTGCATGCAATTCAGTTCCACGCATTTGTGTCATCTCCACTTCCATGTCAGATACAATTTTTTCAGACTGCCCCTTTGCTGCCACCTGTCACATGGCAACAAAATGTCACGAAGGGGAAGTTTCAGCCTGTACTGCCATATCATCAACATCTGACTGGGCCGACACCATAAAACAGGAGGTTTTTGGAACTGCACTCATACATATGTGTTTGCTTGGGGAATATAGTATAAACCAACATCTTACTGCTGTAAATTATTACTAGAATTAAAATGTCAACACACATTTGTCTTAACATTGCATAAAACTGCAGAGATTTGTTCATAGGGTTAGGTGTGAGGAATGTGTCCAATTAATGTCAAATTTAAAATTTATTTACATGAATAGAAATCAGTCTTATATAAAGCCAATTTTTAATATCAGAATTTTTTTTGTTTGCTTTGTGCTTTTTATATATTTAGAAAGCAACTGAAAAGCAGTCTTTGTACCTTCCCTCTCCCAAAAGATAAAATACCTACTTCTTCCCCACAACCTTGACTGACAAGATAAATGAAATGAAGACAGAAACTAAGCACAGAAAAAGTGAATGCGAAGTGTTTAGAGGAAAATAAAACTGTCAAACATTCAATTAAAAGTATCTTGAGAATAGAACACCATCAGTCATCCTTTTCATTCATCACAAAGGCTCATTACAAAATGAAGTGTCAGGCTGTCAGAAGTAGACAGAATTGTACTATTAAAAAAATGCATATCCTGAACTCAGAGAAAATCTGCAGCAACTTGAATGAAATGTTACAAAATTATTCATAGCCTAAAAGAATTTCAACTTTTAAAATGCATGCGATGATTTACCTAATTAAATACAGCGTGTACAACTTTCAAATACTTGTTATTACATATTGTGCTTTTATTGAAGGTTATGGTAAGTTTTCTGTTTGTTTTTTATTTCCTAAGGTATGGAGCTGCTTTGTATTTCTACTGTTTTTTCTTTTTTGTTGGCTTCCTTCTAGATATGTTTCCTTCCGTTGTAAGATTCAGTATGTACTGAAAAGCTGAAATCCAAACCTCATTACTTTTTAAAAATCTCATCAAGTTTAAGCCAATCATTGGAAAGAAAGATTCATGAGTTAGGAAAGTTGAAAATTGATAATATGGAGATAATTAACTGAATGAGAATAATCGATGAATATATTTTTTTCTAATATATTTATTGTAATCTTGTTACATAGCTAACCTTTGTGAGGTCAGTACTGAAAAGTGGTGCAGAATGCCTTTGAAGTGTTTTCAGGAAAGCCCAAGTGATTTTGTGAACCAGGAAGAAACATAAACCTGCTGCCACAGGAGAGCAGCATCAGGAGTCTCCACTGAGACAGCTGTCCCTGTGACAAATGCTACAGTGACTTTCTCTGACAGCTTTCTGGAGGCTGCTAAAATCAGTTCCTCTGAGTTTTGAGATCAAATTATTCTCCTGATAGAGAATGATCCACTGATTTATGGATTGTTCCAAGGATAGAAAAGGATATTAGTTCAGTAGTATAGCATGGTGCAGCAGAACTATTTGGGCAACTTAACCAGGACTTGGACTTGTTGGACTTTATTCTGCACCTCTATCTCCCGCCATAAATGTGCCATATCTTTATACTACTGGAGCACAGCAGGTTGACATTATGCAAATGTGCTGTTATGCTGGCTGATCTCTCTTGGGAATGATGGTTGTCATATCTTTGTGTTCGGTTCCGGATGTCCTTGACTTGGTCCCTGCAATGCTGGTGGAGTTTCTAAAAAAAGAGGAGTTCTGAAAGCTTTTTTTCTTTTGTCTTCTTAGGAAACAGCAGACATCATTTTAAGCAAGGAGTGAGCTTAATTATCTCCACAGCACAATGTGCATTACAGTTCTCACTTCATTTGAAAGCTGCAGCTTTGAGGAGGTGGCAGATTCTGGCCTGAAGGGGAAAATGATGCTGTTGTTTTTCACCAACCACCTTAAATAATTCTGATAGCCTTTGATCCACCCTACCAATGCTAGACTACAGTAGGTTTTCCTAAGTTAAGGGTGAGTCAGAATGGAGTGGAAGAAATCACATGAAGAAGCTTCAACCTGGGGTAGGGGATGACAAAAAATGAAAACCACCATTTCTCAGACAGAAAAGTTTCCTAGTGGTGTGGACTTTGCTTCTCTGCTCCAGTGAACCAGGAGATTGAATGAGGCATAGTGATGACAGGAGGTGCTTACAGAGAATTGGTGTTGTTGGTGTGCAACAGTGGTAAATCTATTGGGTCTCTGAGTCAAACTCTGAAGTCAAATCCAGACAGCTATATACACAGACAGACTTACTCTTTTTGTCTACTCTTTCCTTCAGTGGAAAAAAGTGTGTAACAAGAGGAAGTATCCAGTAAGTGAACACTGAAAGTAGGTTGTTATGCATTTATTATTTAAAACTTTTGAGTGTAGTTGTAACAATAGCATGGTGGAAGCTAGGCACGCAACAAACAGAAGTAATAAATCCACAGCACTTTGTTAAAGTAAAGTAGAAAAAATTTACAAAATTAAAATACAGTGGCTGCTGTGTGTACATTTCTTTGTGAACTTCAAAATGAGTTTCCTGCAGTTTCTACATATTATTGAAAAACATAAAGAAATCCCAAACTCCACAACATAGATGCATACAAAAACATAAACGATTTTTACTTCAAGTTTCATAAGACACTGAATTCTAATCTGTACTGTCTGAGGAACTCTGAGATGCACACATTTGGAAGAAGTGTGGATAAAGGAAGTGGTTTCCCTAGCAACAGTAACTTTGTTCAAAAACTCTCAGAATAAATTCTTGTATTTTCTTTCCTGTTTATGCCTTGCTCAGTGCTTTGGTGAGTGCGCACCACACAATCAATCCTTTAGAGCAGTATTCGCCAAATATTTACAGTGCCGATATTCAAATATAAGCCCTTTCTCTGAAGTCCGGTGCCCCTTAGAAATCTTTCCAATAATGTTAAATAATTCACCAAAAATTGTACATAGTACATTTCAACAGCTTTCCCAGAGACAGCATTCTGTGAATTATTTAAGATGGGGTTTATAAATGTAGCCTTATTCAGGAAGCTTATACCAAAGTTCAGTTTCATTTCTTTAAAATTTCTACTTATGCTAATGGATATTTCCAGACTAAAACTGTTCATATCACTGATGCATTGTCTTCATCTGCAACCATAACCTAATGATTTGCTAGATTGGTGAATGGTTAACCGTACCATGTATCCTTTTCAATAAATTAGATTTTACTTAGAAAATATTGTAATATTTTCTTATTGTCTCAGACTTCATAAAACCCTAAGGAATACCTCATCCAGAATCATAGAATGGTTGGGTTGGAAGGGACATTTAAGATCATCTAGTTCCTATTCCCCCTGCTTTAGGCAGGGACAGCTCCCTCTAGACTGGTTTACTCACAGCCACATCCAGCCTGGCCTTGAACATCTCCAGGGAGGTGGCATTCACAGCTTCTGGACAACTGGTTTCAGTGTCTTACCACCCTCCCAGTTTGAGAAGAAGACGGTGTTTTTGCAGTGGAAATTTCTAGTATTTCTGCATGTAGCATAGGATAAGTTGCCGAACAGAGTAAAGTTGAGACTGGGGCATACCAACCTAGGTAAAATTGGCACGAGCAGTGGGTAGAGTAATTATGTAGGGTAGGGGAGAGTCCAGTACAGGACAGGACTAGTCGGTAATTTATCGAAAATACTGTGCTCTTATTGTAAAAGGTACAAAATATACCTGAAGACAATGGGATTGGTAACAGACATTGAATGGAACTGTAACGTGGCAACAGCATTGGAAGACTGTGATCCTGAGACGCTCAACCAATGAATGGCAGGAGAGGCTTTACCTGCATTGGACCCAGGGTGTAAAATGAAATGGATTTCACTGACAAGCAAAGACAGTCTAAAATTTTTGTGATAAAGAAAATTCATTTGTCACAACTTTCAGCAGTGAGTACAATCCCAGAATGATGTCTGAGCTCATTGGAAAAGACAAAGAAAGGAAGAACAGACAGGAAAATAGCAGTGTATCATCTGGTTGCTGTGCCTGCACATTGTCTTTAATTTTTCACAGATCTTCATACCTTCAGTGGACAAGGAACTGTTGCCATTCTTCAAGTTTTCCTTCTAGAACTCAGTTCATACATAAAAAGGTATATTACATGTGATAAATAGTATAATAATAATAACATAATATAAAATATAAATATAATATATAAAAATATATTATCTATAAATATATAAATAATATAAAATAATAACATTTTGAAGAATAGTATATATGTTTGTGCTCCTGCTCAAAATTTCTGAGAGCACAAGTGACCGATTCTGCAAGACAAGGCCAGTGCAAGCTTGGATGTAATTAGCCTACTTGGGTTCAAAAAATGCTGTTGGCAAATTCTCTCAGCAAAATAATTTACCATGTCAGTGAACAAAAGAAAGGTTCTCGTGAGGGTAGTTAACTAGTTAAAACAAGAAACAGAACAGGACTAAATTATTCTGAAAGAGCTGAGTTACGTTAGCAGTAACTCATCAGGGATATGTGCTGCTATCTGTGTTGTCAAAAATATTCATAAATGTTGTAAAGCAGAGAGGCTTTACATCAGAGAATAGAGAGGCACGAAAGTTTGCTGAAGATACTAGATTATTTAAAGTAATGAGGACAAGGGTCAGCTGAAGATATGAAGAGTTATTAGACTGTGCAACTGGGAGGTTAAACAATGGGTAAAAATTTGAGTAGAGGAATATGAAAATATCCATCTGGAAAATTTACATTTAAAATGAAAGACTGAATTCATCAATACTATTTAGAAATAGATCTATAGATTGGTCTGTACAGTGTCAATTTAATGATCAGATGGTCAGAAATAAGTGTTCAAAATGACTAGAAAAGAGAAAATAAAAAAAAAAACACTTCATTATATGAATGTTAATCTATGCTTAGAACGCAGTCTACAGTTGAGGTCTTTTCAAACTCTACAAGTATAATGCATAACTGGCAAATGTTTGGAGGAATACAAAGGTTGATCAAAAAGTTTGAACTAACTCCAGAACATAAAACAAATTAATTTATAGTCTGGAAAAGGGAGGATGGAAATGAAAGAGTGGTATGAATGCCATGGAGATGAGTGGATAGAGCTTGAGGTTTCAGTATTTTTTGCAAGAGAGAGACTAGAAAATAATAAATGAAGCCAGATTAAAACAAATAAATTAAGATTGGCCTTCCAAAGTCTGGAATATTTTGTCATGGGATACGGTGAAAAATGTATGGATACAAAGGGAAACTGGTAATACCTGTGAAAAATAAATGGATTTAGGTTACTGAATGTATAGAAACCCTATTTGGATCAGATAGTTAATAAACAGAAAATAGAACATTAAGCTGAAGTATGTTTGCAGTTTTTTTTACTCTTGTCAAAGCACTCATTTACAGCCAACGTTGAAAAGAGGGCACTGAAAAGACAAAAAAAAAACCGAAAACTTTTCTCTATTCTTATTCATCTTCTGAGATTCTATTAAAACCTTTTATCAAATGCTTATGCAGTACTTATGCTGTGTACTGATATAATCCTGAATATCACTTTCTTATTTCCTTATGGTAATCACTCATTTATTATTCATTTCCCCTTTCATAAATTTTTACTGTTCTCCAGCTGCTCTTATCTAAGTCCTTCAAATTTATTCAGTAATCATACTCTTTAATTGAGGTTGAATTTTAAGATCTTCTTTTTGTTTTCCTCTGGATATTTTCCAATTTAATTTTTCTTTGGGATTATTACAAGTCCTTATTAAGACCACTGAAGAGTTAAAAGAAGAGTATGCAAACAGTCTAAATTTTATTATTTTCCATGCGTCCAAAGTTTTGGAGCCTGCTCAAACCTATTCTTCTTTCATTTGCCTTAATTTATTCTTATCCAGTTCTGCTATCATCACTAATTTCATTACTTCCCCAAGAAAACATTTTCATATATTTCACTCCCACTGATAAGCAACAAAACGTAAATTATCTATGATCTTATAGTAGGAAGTCATTTGTTAAGTTGTTCTTCACAGAATCACAGAATTGTACGGTTGGAAGGGACCTCTAGAGATCATCGAGTACAACCCCCTGCCAAAGCAGCTCCGTAGACCAGGTTGCAGGTCTTGAATATCTCCAGAGAAGGAGACTCTGCACTCTCTAATGTTCTTTTGATCCCTCAAATACCTTTGTTGTCACTGATTATTTTTGTGTTATACAAAGTTATTTTATCAATGCTTTTTGCTTTCTTGATTCTCTAGAATAGCACATTATTAGATCCAGCATGTGAACATAGGAAATCTCTTCCTGAAGAACATAACTATGTGCCAACTTTACCCACACTCTATAAGGATACAATGCCTGATTACTGTTGGCAAAACTGAGCAGGGGGCAAGACTTCCTGTACTGGTTGTATTAAGACCAAATTTTCATTTAATGATTGGGCACTACACCTAAATTACTTGCAGCATATCCCATCTATAATCCTCTTCTTAGCCATGAAAATAAAGAATGTTTTATATTTGAATTTCTTTGTTGATTACTTCACTTTTTTACATCTTTTTAAGATGCCATTATTCCCTCTGATCATTATTCACCCAGAAAGTTGAAAAAATTTTGCTGTAGAATTATTCTGTGCTGTGAACTATGCTGAAGTTAGTCACTGAACCTTTAAATTAAAAAAATCTTAATTGTTTCACAAATTCATAGTTTATTTCAGATTTTTTAATTTCACAAAATAGAACTGTTAAAACTATTATATATTACTAAATAATTTTAAAAGAAGATCTTGTAAACCAGTAATGTGTTATAGGTCATTAAACTCGTATGTCACAAAATTTAAACACAGAAAGCTTGATCTCTTGATCCACTGTTGATTTCTACCATCTCTTTTATGTCAGATGATTCTTTGACAATACATCTGATGCATGAAAATTGATACATCTGTCACTGTTCCAAGAGCATACGTTGTGTAAGAACTAAGAAACTGTATGTATTTACTGTGTTTAGAGAGAATCCTGAGCTGCAGATCCACAAAAGTACAGTTTACTATATAAATTAATAAACAGTGATATTTTTCTGAAAATCCCATTGGGGTATCTGTGACCCTTTATATCTAACCCTGTGTCTTTGGCACATTGTTAGCATCAAATCATTGATAACTTTTTTTAGCACTTTCCATAGCAGGATTTTAATGTAGATACGCTGTTACTAATACATTGTAGTTTTTCCCATTTCTAAATTTACCTTATTATCCAGCCTCTCTTCCTTTGTGAATATTCTGAGTCTTTTTTGAATTTCTATATATCTCTCCTTCATCCTTGTTTGCTGGTTTACTGTGTATGATAAAAAAATTTCAGCAACTTTATTTCCAACCTGCGTTGTACTTATAATACTTTTCTGCTAATCTGTCCATGTTAAGTGATATCATTTCAGTCATTGGCCTTTAGGAGTTCTAAGTGAAGTACTAAGATGAAGTTCTGATTTTCCATATATGCATTCTGAAAGATCTAGAACCCTTGTCCATAAACCCTAAATACTTCTTCAGTTCTTTCAGTTTGTATCATGGGTAGTGCACAGAACTGCCTTGCTACAGCACAAAATTTCTACATCACAGCAGACAACCATCTCTTGCATTTCCTGCCAATGTCTTGATTTTTTTTTTTTTTAAGTACTTGGACATGATTAAATAAGATTGCATTTAGAGCACTGTCTCCATTGGTTTGCCCTACAAACAGCTTATGCTATCACATCTGATATATGCTCTCTCGGTCTGTATATTTGAAATGTAATTTATATTTATTCAAGAACTGCAGCTCAGATTAATGCCCTGGCTAAGCACGTACCTTCTGAGCAGGAAATAATTAATTTCCATGTATGTGAAAGGCCTGGATGCAGAAAACCCCTAGTTCCTTTCTCAAAGTGAAGATATTAATTTACTTGAATTTTTGTATCTTTATTTAATCCACTGTATTTTACAGGTCAGACTCGATGATCTGTTGAGGTCCCTTTCAACACCTGTAATCCTGTGACTGCAGTTCTGTGATTTCAGTGGACTACTGACCTTTCTTGCTCTATGACAATTAATTTTATTTGTGAAATACGAAAAATCTTCCAATTAAGAGTTTGAACAATTTATTTCCTCCAGTATTACTCATTTACTTCAAGGTAATGAGGCTAAAACATTTACTAGCGCCAATCTTCTCTCAAGTTGTTTTTTGACCTTTACATTTTAATAACTGTAATTTAATAACTCACAATTTGGCTTATTGTTTTAATCCTTCAGTGCCTTTTTTTTTTTTTAAACAGTCTTTTGTGAAGTTCAGTATAGAAACTTACCATTTTAAAAGTGTAGAGAGTGTTCTGCACGTGACAGAAACTGTGTCTAGGATTTTCTCGTCCCCCCACCCCCAACCCCAGACTACTAAGCAACTGGATCTGGATCTGACAGAACTTTAAAACAAACTTTGAATAAAATATAGTTGTATATAAGTGGAATAATTGAGAATAATTTGTGTAGTTCATGTTAATACTGCCAAAAACTCATGTTAAGATAACTGATTACTGAGTTTACTTATAGTCACTAGTCAAATAAATATAATGACTGGAAAAATTCAACCTAAATTTAAGCTTCTGCTTTCCTTACAGTCAGTTTCTTCTTCCCCTTGAATACTGAAGTTTGACTTCCTGTTTTGTAATGAAACAGATAAAATACACATCTTGACAAGTTACTTAAACCCATTAAGGTGAAACCATTTAAAATATATAATTGATATATTGTCTGTATTTCCTTGAAAGCTATTGAGCTCAAAAATCAGAAGGTAACTGAGTGAATCTATCTCTCCTTACTGAGGTAATAAATGTAGTTTAACACTGACATTTCTTCAGGCAGCACCCTTAAGAGCTATTCAGCGTGTTTAAAATGCTGACATAAGTTAATCCATTCATTATATCACAAATTTAGACATCTGTTAAATTTTTTGCTTGACTGTATTGCTTAAGGTTCATAGATCTGAAGTACAGTGTCAGCTCTCCTGTGCATGGTTTTACTTTACATCATGGTTTTCCATTTCACTGATTAATCCATTTTGGCAATTATCTGGTAGTGCCATTAGCAAAATTTTCCAAAATTCTTATTAATTCATTTTCACAAAAAATTTGAGATTTTTATGGGCCATATACATATAAATTCAATTTAGTAAAAAAAGAGAGTTTAAAGTTGGTTGTCTTGCTTAGTGGTAGATGTAACAATATGGTCATGAGGCAGTAAGTACTGACTGATTTTTAAGAAGACGTCTCAGATATGACATTGGTTATTTCAAGCTATGGCAATAAAAACAAAACAAAACAAAACAAAAAACAAAACAAAACAAAACAAAAAACAAAAAAAAAACATCCCCTATAAGCAGCACTGTTACATCATTTGGAACAGAGCTTTTATGGCATTGCTATTAAGCAAAAAGATGAAAAAACTAATGTCTTTTTTGCTCCTATTTATTTTGAAGCAAATTGTTAAGACTAGGAACAAATATTTTGTGATATTTATTTTCATTCAAATAATATTGAAATGATTTATTCAACTGTGAAAGATGTCATCTGTTCAGACTGAAATAAATATCATAGAATGGCTTGGGTTGGAAGGGACCCCAAGGTTCATCAAGTTCCAATCCCCTGCCACAATATCTTCCTTTTCACCGTCCTTAAAAGAGTTATTCTGTAACATTATCCAGAACAATAGAAAACCTGATACTTAATTATCTGACACCAGAATGCCAAAATACATGACATATTGAGCATTGTGTTTTGGGAAAATCATGTGTTTCTACTTTTATGTGAATCTGAATTTTTCCTTACCATGGAGAAGAAATCTAAAAAGTATTAATTTCACAGAAATCGAAATATTTTCATTTCAGTCATTTGAATTGCCAGTCATAGGAAATATCCTACATTCACGACTTCCTAGCTTGTGCTTAAACTTAGAGTAACATCATCCACTCTCTGGCATGTTACCAGAAGAGAAAAACAAGAAATAAACTACGATCAACTGTTGTATTTAAACATAAGGAATAAGGAATGAGTAATTCTACATTCTCCTTTTCTTCTTTCTATGCCTGCACTTTTTTTTTTGTCCAAAATATGCTTAATATTTTCCTAATGTATTATTTTAAGCATGTGTTACAACATTATAAAAAATGTAGGCAAGCACTAAGACTATTATAAAAGATAAGCTGTCATGTGGAAGTATTAACTTAACCATTACTCCCTTGAGTTCCAGCTTTGAAATATACTTTAGTTTCCTGAATCTGCATTGTTTATTAAATCTTACTACTGTGTGATCCATTTTTTTCTTATTAGTGTAAGACCTTTTGCCTTTGCGATTTCTCCACCTCCTGTAGCTGTCTCTGTCTGATACTCAACCACAGCACCTTTGCGTTTTAACATCTTTTACATACTCACGCTTCCCCTTATGAGAGAAACAAACAAAATTATCACCTTTTTTGCTAATGGAAAATTTGAGCACAGTGAGATTAGGGACTAGATCATAAAATGTCTTAAATGTTGTGATTTGAATGCTACAATTTCTGACTTACAGATTTCTTTCTGGTGGTTGCATATACAATGCTAATTCTTGTACTTAGGTCATTGATTGGGAAAAAAAGACAAATACAGGAGTTCCGCAAATAAATACCTGGTTACTAATGGAATTGGAAGTGCAGATTATATGAATTCAGGAACAAATAATTTTTTGCTTTGTTTTCCATCACTGTGCCTATGCCTCGGCTAAGGATTATGATTCTTGTCTACGTGGACTTGACTTGTATATATTTTTCTATTATGTAAATCAGAACAGAAATTTGAATGCAAATTCTTTCTTCTCAAATTAATTTTTGCTATTTCAAAAGCAAGTGTTTCATGTTGAAGGTGTTTTGTTTTGTTTTGTTTGTTTTTTAATCTATGATTATATAATAGATTCATTGAGTCAAAGAAAAATTTTAGAACTAATTTAGTCCTCTTACTACATCTTATAAAGCAGCATAATGTAGAAAGCAAATGTGGAGGCTAAGAACAGCAATTCAGACTATATACCTAGCCTTGATATCCCTAGCTTCATTTTGGACTGCATAGTCACCAGCGTAAGTACGGACAGGTACATCCACTGAAATAGGTATTTTAACTTAGAAGTTTCAATTCCAGTTTGAGCTAGACTGTAGAAGTTTGGTCAGTTTAGAACTGCTTTTTAAATAGCACTTAGATAACATTTGACTTCCATTTTTCACTTTTCAGATTTTGCCAAGTAGGTAGACAAAGAATTCTAAGATCACATGAATTTCTGGAAATGTAGTTGTGTCACAGATAGTTCATGCCAGGCAAAATCCTAAACAGTAGACAAGGTTTTTGAAATTCACAGTCCTGAAATTAAAAAAGATTTAATATCGGGAATCCCAATTTTATGGATTAGTAGAATGAACAGGTCAACCCAAAGCTACTGAACTCTAGATTCCTGGGACAGCTTTTACAGTTTTTATTTAAACGTGCTGGTTAAATGAGTAGATTTATGAAAGAATATAAATGGAGACAATGTAAACTGCCTGGAGTCTAGACCAGAACCCAAGATTCCTGACTTCAAGGGATGCCTCCATGCACTAACTGCTCTATTGTTTTCCTTTCTTATTATTCATTTCAGCAGACGATGTTTAGTATGAGTACCAACAGAATCTTCAGAATATCTTTATAGTTGGGATACACATAAAAATAGGGATAGTAAGTTTTTTCAAATATGGCTAAGTAGTGAATAACAACACACAATATTGCAAGCACATATATTATTTCTGTTTGCTCAAACACATAAAGTATATTCTTCAATGTGTGACTGAAGCATTTTCTATTCATTTCTATGACTATTACCAATAAGAAATCACAGAATAGTCTGAGCTAGGTATTTAATGTCTGTGTTCTGCAGAAGAGTGCAAGGAGGAAATGGAAAGTACCTGTCACTACCCTGTGTTCATTATGTGGAGTACACAGGTACCCAAAGCACACCCCCCTGTAGAAAAAGGAAGTGATCACAGAATAACTTCTTTCAGTTCCATAGCTTAGCACCAAGTAAATTGACTTACATTCCAGCTTCAAATTTCCTAAGCAACTTAGTCTCCAAGTGTCATTATGTTATCAAGCTTCTCAAACTAGGATTTTGTTTTTGACATCTCCCAGGTGATTCTAAAAGGGACGATAAGTGACAATTAGGTTATATCTTCATTATTTTCCAAATAGTTGTTGTGATATTTTCACAGATCCATGATATGACCTCAATTAAAATTCAGTAAATCTTAGCCTGTTGCCTAAGTTCAGGCCAGACAGTAACTCCTCTATCTTGGCATAATTTTAATAAACGAGACATTTTATTTATCTTTGCAAAATAGAGTGAGATTGCTGGTTTATTTCTCATTCATACCTATCTCAGATATAATGTGAAGAGCTGATATTGCTGACATGTTCTTAAGCTATTTCAGCTCTGTGTCATTCTGCAATAAATCAGAGGATAACAATTATAAGCTGTTGGGCTGGCTACAAAATTCAGGAGTGTCTAAGAGTCTAAATATCTTGATAGCATTGCTTCCTTCTCTTTTTACAAGTTTTAACTGAACCTTATCAAATAATGATTCCAGTACAAAAAGAATTGTTTATAAAATTCTGAATATCATATCTTGCCCTCTGTTATAAAATAAAAGTGCAGTTCTGCAGTTCAAGTACTTATTGGATAGAGTAAATGGAGAAAGAGGAGAGGATATGCAGTGCCTCTGAAATGAATCTGATTTCACCAGAAATGGAGACTTTCTAATGACACATTTGAAATTTCCCAGGTATCTGTCAAATCCTTCAAAAATATTTGTCATAGAAGTACAAACTATGTATCTAACAGGTGAGGGGATAGGCATGGATGTTTT
The DNA here is from genome assembly GCA_036925125.1 of Oreortyx pictus. Classification (NCBI taxonomy): domain Eukaryota; kingdom Metazoa; phylum Chordata; class Aves; order Galliformes; family Odontophoridae; genus Oreortyx; species Oreortyx pictus. The sequence goes on along the minus strand of JAUPFR010000002.1, from coordinate 86,948,232 downwards.
GCTGCAACTACGCTGGGCTTTCTCTGAGCAGGAGTTTGCATCAAATAACCTCAGAAGACCTGTCCAAATTAAGTCATTCTGTGACTTTGTGAGTTAATGCCTGTCCCATGCAATGCCTGGGCATGAGTGAGCCACTGTTCTCAGTAGACTTTAACAGATGGAGACTTCCTATTTTTTGGACAGAAAAATGAAGGAAGACTGCTTCTTTATATGGTTACAGGATATATGAGTTTGTGTTGCTTGCCCTTAGAATCAAATGAGAGACCGTGACTGTCATGGTTTTATGATTTCTGGTATTTGTATTCCACATCATAACAACATGTAGTGCATTAAGAGTTAAAGAGTTAATACTCCAACTCCATAGATCATTGATATTTCCGGGTATACCTGTCTCAGAAGAGAAGAACTACATTCCCCAGAGGACTTTGCGATGCTTTGCATTTTTACGTATTTTCCGCTCAGAGGGAAAAGATAAAAACCCTCTGCGGTCACAGGACACGCTCTTTCCTTCGGGATCGACTCAGCAGTGGGTGCTCGCTGCCGTATCGCCTTCAGCGTTAGCGTAAGGCCTTCAGTTTATCGGACACTCTCTCTCTTGCTCATTTTCTTTGATTTCTTAGCTTCAATTCCAATTATATTGTATTATATTGTGTTATTTTGCTTTCTGATATCTTATTTAGTAAATTAGCTTTCCTCCTCAGATCGTTGCCGCTGTTTTGTTTCTAGGCCCATCTCCCTTTTCCCTTTTCCCTTTCCCCCTTCTCCTTTCCTGGGGCGTGGGTCTGCGGGTCCCCCACACCAATCGTCACGGAATTGGGCCGATCCAGCCTGGTAAACCGTTGACAGTGACATTTTATTAATTTCCTAACATTAAGTATAGCAATAGGCATATATTCAAACTATACAAAATATCTGCCAAAGTTCTACATTTATTTTCCTGTAGTTTTCTGTGGACAGAAGATACTAATGAGCCACCGGATGTATTTTCTGTGTCTACTCCCTGGGAAAACTATAGGACACTAAATAAAAATTCCTGATATCCTGTTATTTGTACCATTACTATACAGTTAATGTTATTCCTATACTATTCCTATTTAATACAATTCATCAGAGTTTAATTTCTGCAAATAACAATAATTATATGTCAATCTATATTTTATTATTACACATCTGAAAAAGGAATATCCCAGTACATAACACAACTCTAATATAATCTTTTTTAAAACAAACTCATAATCATTTAAAAAGTGTGTTCCATAAATAGATTCCTATATTTCTAGTCAAATGCATGTGCTTTTTATATTCTTGCTTTTCATGAGGAACACTTTGTACATTTTTCTAATCATTCATTAAGATAAATAATGATATGTTCTGAAAGATGTGCTGTGGTTCATGACCTCTTGTGTAAAACTTTATGTAAAAGCAGTCTAGACTTAGATCAGGTACTGGAAGTGCAGAAGCAAGACAGCTACATCATCTGATATTTCTCTGAAGTTCATAGTCTATGCACAGTAGGGATGTTGAGTATTTGGAAACATTCCCAACATATCTTGTTGCTACAGTATTTTACATTTTGTTCAAACTAAACTATGAATATCATTGAATTCCTCCCAAAAAGCACTAACAATTGGGAGCATGGGTGGAATATCACTAGTCCATCAGTGTACATATGATAAATTGTTTCTGTGTAAATAGTGTATAAGAATCTAGAAAATAGTTCATTATCACTACAGAAGTCAGTAAGAACCTATGAAATCTTAGATTTTTTTGATATTGATATTAATATGAATTTATAACAAATGAAGATTTCCCTGTGAAATTTATACTATAACTCAGAATAAAATCCCAGAAGCATTTTTGTGGGAAAGTAATATATTTCCATATTTTCTAGGCTGGTTTAGAATTTCAAAGATCAATAACTTGCCATGAAAGGAAATATTTGTGATGAATTTTATTAAGTTTCCCAATTTCAGTGAAATTTAGGTGTTATTAGGGAATTTTACATGCTGTTCTCCAAGACTTCACTCAAAGCTAAATAAGAATGTGTTAAAATCATAAGCTTTGATACTGACCTTTTTTTCATATGTTCCTGCACCGGCCCCATCATCGTTAAAGAGGATTGTCGCAAACTATAATAACTCCGAAGAACAGTACTATAAGGTTGACACTGCTGTTATAACACAACCAGTTTGTCAGTTTCTGTATGAGAAAACAAATCCCATCAAGAATTTCAAGAGTACTGAATGAACTTTCAAGAGTTTTGAATGACAGTACATTCAACCAATAAACATGTTTCATCATCTCCATTTGGCTGAAAAAGGAAAAGAAAAAAAAAAGGGGAAATATAACGTTTTCCTGTTGGTACTAGAATAAGAAGATTATTTAATAAAGCTCTCTCATATAGAAATATTACCATGAACACAGTATAAAATGACTTCATAATGACAAATTTTTCACATTGAGGGTGATGGAGCACTGGCACAGGCTGCACAGAGAGGTGATGGAGTCTCCTTCTCTCGAGACATTCAAGACACATCTGGACACCTACCTGTGCTACCCGGGCTAGGGTGCTGCTTTGGCAGTGGGGTTGGATTCAGTGATCTCTAGAAATGAACCAGGGATAGCTAGATCCTCAGTTAAAGTGAAATTAATGTTTATGGAAAAAATTGAGATTAAAAAAAATAAAACCAGATGATCTTACATAGTATCCATTGATTCACTTAATTTGGTATGATGTTTTCCTATGAATTTGTTTTGTTTTCTTTACTGACTAATGTGTTAAATTTCAAATTTATATATATGAAGGAGTAGCAGAGATCAAGCATTATGAATCGATCTTAAGTCCCTATTTCCCACTAGTTTGCGTTGTGCTATTCAGGAGAGGAAGAAAGAAGATGGCACAATGGACACCTGGCACTCTGCCAAGGTTAAGTGGACCGTTCTTTCTAAAGTATCCAAACTGTCAAGCAGCTCCCTAACCCAGGTTGCACAAGTTGGCATCCAGGTGGGTCTTGAACATCTCCATAGAAGGAGACTCCACCACCTCTCTGTGCAGCCTGTGCCAGTGCACCATCACCCTCACTGTGAAGAAGTTCCCATGCACATTTGTGCAAAACTTCCTATGCATCATTTCGTGTTTGTGGTCATTTCCCCTTTTCCTATTGCCACACACTGTTGAGAAGAGTCCAGCCTCATCTCTTCATTGCAGTGGAGCTGGACTAGATGGTCTTTAAGGGTCCCTCTCAACTCAAATGATTCTGTGATGCAATTCTGTGAGATATGAACCTGCTCTGATGTTTAGCTCAAAAGTACAATATACCAATTACACTGTTGTAAATACATAGACTGTCTTGTATTCTTATTTAAAACTTGAGGGAGCATTCCATTTAATAGAATCATGCTTCTTCATACATTCAGTCTTCTACAAACTTTTTTCCTGTTTTCAAAATGGAAAAGGTAAACTCAGAGTATTTAATATTGCCTGATATTCCAGTGTTTCGTTTTTGTGCAATTTTTACATTTAACAACATATTTGAATCTGTCACTCTACACTGAATTTGCCATTGGTGTAGTATTGCATGAATCATGCTATCACAGCATTACTGCAGCACAGACTTCAGACAAAATACAAGGTAACAAGAAATGACTGGAAGCTACTGGGAAGATAGAGCAGATCAATAGTAAGCTAAATTAAAAGCTAAATAATAGATATAGAACACCACTATTAATTAAAATAGTTCCTTATGCGATTGTCTTCCACTTTTGTGATCTCATTAAACCAAAGAAACTGGAAGATTTTATGCTAAATTTGCCAAATAATTGCCCCATTCAAATATCAAATTCCTTCTAGATCATATTAAAGCTCTGCAGAATCTTTTCATGTCTTCTTCTCAACCTACTTGCACTGCAATTCTTTTGCACTTTGCCATTTTATGCATTCCTTAGGCATTAGTAGCTTTAGAAGTCCTAATTCTTCTCTGTGGCCAACTAGAAGCAACACATTTTCTATATACACTTCACTGCTCATTCATTTAGCAAAGCACTCTTCTTTCAAATGCTGTTATGAACAAGACTGCAAGAAAAGTGCACATCGTTCCATTCTACAGTATTATAAAAAGAATGACTACAATTAAGAAAATGACATCCAAACATCCTGTGCAAAATTGCTCTGATAACTTTTGCACATACTTGGTGTAAAACTGGCAGTACTTGGAAGGATGTAGTGCCTCTTATATTATACCCTTGAAAAGAATACCTCTAGGAAAAAAAAAAAAAGAAAAAAAAACAAGCTTGGGATACGTTCTTGAAGAAGAGTCTATGCTGAGTACCATCTTATTCTTGGTAGAAAAGCTGCAAAGAATTCCTGTTGAGTATTAGGCTGAAGAAAGTCATGAATGTTGTAATACAAAATTCCATTACAGAAGTCATAAAATCACCAAGGTTGGAAAAGACTTCTAAGATCATCCAGTCCAACTGTCCAACGACTGCCAATATTTCCCACTAAAACATTTCTCTCAATAAAACATCTAAACTTTTCCTGAAAATCTCAAGGGACAGTGACTCCTGCACCTCCCTGGGCAGTCCATTCCAGCACCTGATCACTAGTAGAGCAAGCAAAGGTGATGATATAGCCTTTATTTGAGATACAGGTGCTGTAGAACAAGGTATCAAAGGAAGAGGAATTAAATCACCCCTCCGAGCAACAGTTCAGACAAAAGGGTGAGCTCAGCCTTCTCAGAGTTGAACTCTGGCACACTGGATAAGAGGAGTAGGGGCAAACTGCACAGGCTCTGAGTGCATACATGCTTCTAGAAGCACCACTGAGAGGGACACAGAGGAAGGGTGGAACTGGGCTCCCCTGCTCCAGGCACTCAGGTGCTCACCTACTTGCTGTGATCTGGCAGTTCCAGCGCACCACTCTTTTGCCCCTGACTCAACTTGAGGCCGTTTCCTCTAGTCCTTTTGCTAGTTACAGGAGTGAAGAGGCCAACCCCCACCTCATCACAACCTCCTTTCTGGTAGTTAGAGAGATCAGTAAGGTCACCCCTGAACCTCCTCCAGGCTGAAAAATCCCAGCTCCCTCAGCTGCTCCTCATAAGGCTTGTGCTCCAGAACCCTTACCAGCTTTATTACTCTTCTTTGAACATGCTCAATGGAATTTTTGCATGTTGCAAAAATACCTAATTCTGCATGTTTGATTTAATTTTTTTTCAAGTTAACTTTGATCTTCAGCAATGCCATTGCACTGTTTTATGTTTCAGTTCATACTTATAATATCCCTTGGATGCAGAAGAGTTTGAAGTACAAGAAGGAAGAAGTAAGTAAGAAAAGGAGAAGAAATAGTTTTGGAACCCTTGCAGCATAAATCCACCCAACATTGAGAGATTGCTATGAAATCACAGAATCACAGAATTGTAGGGGTTGGAAGGGATCATTCTCTAGAGATCATTGAGTCCAACCCCCTGCCAAAGCAGCTCCCTAGCCCAGGTTACTCAGGTAGGCATCCATGGGGGCCTTGAACGTCTCCAGAGAAGGAGACTCCACCATCTCTCTGTGCAGCCTGTGCCAGTGCTCTGTTGAAATGTTTATAACAATGTTTTCTTCACTGGAAATATTAAATGGCTAAAGACCAGAGCCAAAGAAATTCAGTCATTTCCCTTTAATGCAAACAAAAATGAAAACAAAAAACAAAAATTGCAAGGTAAGAGAAAAAAATTATGAGTTAAAACACTATGATGTATGAAGTAAACATTGACCTTGACCTTACATCAAATTCTGATTTTGAATTTAGGCCATTCTGATAAATTATTTTGTTTATCAGATAATTATTTTTACCGTGTTTTAAATTAATGAAAAAGGTAAAAATCATAATTTAAGAACAACTACTGTTAGCTGTTCAGGGCCTAATTACTACAGCTTAATTCACTTTAAGACTCATGTCATAGAGAAGGAAGATTGTCTTCTAGGAAATATCTTGTTTAACAGTGCTACCATAGCTTGGAGATGCTCCAACAGCTGCAGGCACTCCCAACTAAAACCAAATTTCAAGCTGGAATTTCAAAGCAGAGATAATTCAGAAAGGTAATATGGTTTATCTTCTCCCAGATCTGGTTCATGTATACCTTGCCTAACTGCAAGTTGTTGTTGACAGTTTTTACTGTTGAGCACCATACATAACAGACAGCATATAAGACCTTGTTAGTATCACCAGTTTTTTCTAAAGCACTGTACACACTAATAGAAAAAAAAACAAGCTTAATTAATAAAATAAAAATAAAACAAAAATCTTTTTTTTTTTACTTCTTTCCTTTTTATTCAGTAAGCAATCACAAGTTTCCACTATTTATTTTGACAGACATTTATAGAGTAAGAAAAAAGGAAAAATAAAGCTTTCAGCATTGTCATTTGGTTTGCTGTGTAAACTATTTTCTCTTTTACCTTTTAAATCTCAAAATTTACAGATGTAAATTGTTTTCCTTGACCTTATATATTTATAAGTTACAATTAAATACTTTTGAAAATACAAGTGTGGAGTTCAGAATAAGGAAGGAATAATTGAAACAGCAGTAAATGAGGTAAATAAAGTTCAGAGGTAAACAAATATGTTAAAATATTAGAATGCACTGGGAACTAACACTATGGGAAAGGATTTTACAGCTTAGAACAGTCAGATAATTCTTTTTCTTGTTCAAGCTGTGTAGTTTAAATCTTAGGCAGCTACAATAACACTGATCAATCACCTATAACATTTTTATGGCTTTTTGTAAGAAAATAGACATACTGTAATTTATAAGGAATTATCCCATCTTGTGTTGCAGTCTGTATTTTTAAAGCATCTGATAGGCAAGAATGTCACACGCCATGGATGAAACACTCCTATTAAGCATCAGCAAGGAATTTATGGATGATGCATTTGTGTTGACAAAGAAGCACAAGCCAAGTTTTCACAGGTGTCAGCTCTGTTTTGGAACTTGAATGAACAATTAACTGGGGCACCGAGGCTGCAGTAGGCTTCATCAGCTATTCACAGCCTGATGGCACGCTATGTCATTGGACGCGGGCAGCACATTATGGAGATGTGTTCTGCCAGCAAGCTTGGTTCATGCTTGGTTGGAAGACACATATGACAGCAAGACCTCACACACAAATGAGTTTAGGCAAATCTGAGCCTTATAAAAGATGTAAGTATTGCAGGAGACAAACCCTCAGAAGTGAGAAAAGGGTTGAATGTGGAGGAGGGAAAGCATAGAGAAGAAAAAATTGAGTTATTATAAAAGAATGAAGAAAATAAGAGGAAGATGTTTAAAATCACAGAATAGGTGAGTTTGGAAGAGATCTGTGGAGACTTTTTCATTCCAGGTCAAGAATTTGTCCTTTCTTAAATTTCATGAGGTTCTCATCAGCTATTTCTCAGGTCTTGAACTCACTCTGAAAGAACAACTCTTCAGTGTGCTACTTGTTCCAGTTTTGTACTATGCAGGCTCGTTGAGGGTATAATCTGCCAGGTCATTAATGAAGATGTTAAACAATATTGACTCCTGTAGTACCACTCCATTAATGAGTGCCTCCAAGTGGACTTTGTATCACTGCTCAAAATCTTCGGCTCCTAATGGTTCAGTCAGCTTACAACCTACCTCACTGTCCACTTACCTTGCCTATATTGACCAGTTTGTCTGCAAGGATGTTATGAGAGGCAGTTTCTAAAGCCTTACTAAAATAAAGCCAGTCACAGTTCTCATCTATCCTTATCTGTCCACCCAGTCATCTCATTTCAGAAGGCAAAGTTGGTCAAGCACTATTTTCCGTCATAAATCCATACTGACTACTTGCAATCACCTTGTTCTTCCAGTGTCTGGAAATGGCTTCCAAGATAACAAGTGTTGCATGTGTCTAGAGACTGATGTTAGGTCTGTAGTTCTTAGATCCTTCTTGCCCTTCTCAAAGGCATAGAGGATAATTGCATTTTTTCAATCATCACAATATTTCGAAAATAACTGGGAGTGGTTCCGTAACATCAGCCAGGCTCCTCAGCATTCATGGGTACATTCTCATGGACTTATGCACATTGTTTACAGCTTCCCTAATCATATCGTTCTCCACTGAGGGTAACTCTTTCTCCAGACTTTCCCAGTGGTCTCAAGGTTCATGACAGCAAATATTTCCAGAAAAGTCTGAGATGAAGAAGGCATTGAGTATTGTGATGTTTTCGTGTACTTTCTCATGGGACTCCCTCCTCCATTCAAGAGTATCTAGAGATCTTTTGGAACCCCAGTTGTTCAGCCATTCTGGAAGAATGTAAACTTTAGTTTTAATTATTTAACAAGCCACTCTAGAGGTCTGAAGTTGACTGAGAAAAAGGAAGGTTACTCCTTCAGAATGACTTCCCTCCCCAGATACTTAAAGGGCTATTTCTGTTTTGAACAGTGGTCCTTCAAGACTTGCACTAAGAAACATTTTTAATAGCATTATGACAACAGAAATTGTTTGGTTAACGTCAAACAGACAAGCTGAGTACATCCTTTAAGAGCACAGAATACCCTCACTTCTTCTTTCTAATGCAAGCTCATGATGATGTTTTTATTAAAATTACTGTTAGATGAACTGAAGGACCAAATTATAACCATTTACCAATCTGAAAAGTCATTTCCATAGTCAACATTTATGTTCTCTGAGAAATTCAGTGTTTTCTAGCATTGCTCAAGCAAGTTTAATCATATTAGGAAAATAAGAAACACTAACAAACACTAACTAAAATGTCTAAATATTTCCTTCCAAAGGTAACGATTTCAAAACTAGGATATCTTTATGTAGTAAAGGGAATTTTCTCTAATATTAATCCCTGAAGATAAAACACATTGCAACATTATAAAAGGATTGAAGGGAGGAAAACAAACAAACAAACAAAAAAAACCAAGGTAATCTAAAAATCTATTCACATAAAGGTAAAAGTAGTGCTGTCATAAAGCTGGAAAAAGAATTAACAGTCTCCTACATATGCATTAGGAGATGGTACAACCATGAAACAAAGATTCCCCAAGTTCCTTCATATAACAATGCAACAGTGAAAATCTGTCAGGGGTGATATCTGGAACCAGTAAGTATCTTTAAAATGCACGTCTTCCACTCACTGTGATACAAATGAAAAAACATAAATCTCTCTGAAGTAAGGTGCTGCTCCCAAAACAGCAAGTTCATTTTATCCCATCCAAGAAATGGATAAGCAGTAATAAATTAGCCAAAAAATCAAGGAACAAGAGTGTACAACAACATGTAAAAAACAGTGATTCACAGTCTGGTAAAGAATCTTCTGGGTTTAATTGAAATTTCCACATCCAGCATGCAACGGAGTACTGCTAAGGAACTGAATTTAGTATTTTCTTTCAAGAGTTCAAAGAGGTTAGAGATTCATTATTGGGAACTGTTAGCGGCTTTTTCCCCTTCAGCCGTACTTCTAGTGAGAAGGTTTTTGTTACCTTTTCTAAACTGGGATATACTCTGAAGTTATCATCCACAGATGGTATTAATTTATTAATTTGTTTCAAGATTTCTCTTTAAGAAAGAGGTGGTCAGTCTATAAATGAAAAAAAGAAAATTATCTACTCCTTGAGAAACTGGTCCTAGTAGCTGATATTACCTTTTTCTTCAGTTTCACAGAACTTGGTTAAAAAAGCCAATTTCTACCCAGTTCACAACAGTGGAAATCAGCTAACTTAACTAAATTTGAATTTCTGAAGAAAAACATTGAATTCCTGGAAACAATTAATTTGACTTATATTAGATATCTTCTTAGAATGATATTGTATTAAATTTAGGTAGACAAGAACATCTGCTTTGTTTTTCTACAGTAAGTACCAAAACATTGACCAGACTTTAAATTCAGTTCATCCAGACACCCCTGGATTGTAAGAACTTTTTAGAGATAGACAAGACTTTTAGCATAATAATCAGCTATCTTGAACACCTGAATTTGAATGATCTACTAATTCCTAATTACACTTCAGCTGATGTGGAGTATATGAGAATAATGAGGTAACCAGTATATGTCCATAACATCAGGAACACCTTATATATCACCACAAACTGTGACATGATCATGTAATAATCAATGACATAATGCAGCACAGTTGCATTAATTTGAAAAATAGTTACAGATGTACATCCTTTGGCTCCTGTATCAAGTTGAGATGGGTTAACACTGACAAAGGCCAAACTTCCACCTAGCCACTCATTAAATTCAGCATGACAGGGGGAGAAAATAGGATGAGAACGGTCACGGACTAAGAGGAAGATAAGGAGATTACTTCACAATTACTATCACAAGCAATACAGGTGGTTAGTTTTGTGGAAAAATAATTTAATCTAATGAGAATTTTAAAAGATTTGGGTAGTGATAATCAAAGGCTGGACACTTTTCCTTCCTTTCCAATTTTCAACTTCCCTCCTTTTTTCCCAGCTCATCTATACCCTGCCTTTCAGCAACATGGAGATGTCCATGGAGAGCTGCAGTCAGTTCATATTTTCTCTCTTTTGCTCCTTCCCTCTCCCAATTTTCCTTTGCTTCACTGAAAACTCTTCACAGCATGGAAATTTGTCACCAGCTTGGCAGCTGGGCTCAGATGTGTCCTGTGATGGGACCACTGCTGAGACAGTTGGAATCATCTGTGTCCAGTATAGGGCAGCCCCTGGTCTCTTCTCACAGAGCTCACTCCTGCAGTGCTCCTTTCCACTTTCATTCAATGCAGCAGCAGGAAGGCCAAATACCAGGTAGATAAAAAGTGTTGAAACCACTACCTGAAAGTAAAAATATTTGATAATGTTATCCTGTTATCCTCAGCATTCTCCTGGAGAAAGGAGTTGCTTGCTGCTAAGCTAGGCTAGCTGTCTCCTGGATGAAATGGGCCCAAAGAGTCATTGTGAATGTGGTTAAATCCAGCTGGTAGAAGTGGTGTTTCCCAAGGCTCAGCACTGGGTCAGTTTTGTTTCATATCTTTACCAATAATATTATTGACAGATTGAGAGCACTGTCGGTAAATTTTGCAGACTACTTGCAGTAATAAAATCATATCAGGAAAGAGTGAAATGAAATCTAGATTTGTTTTTGCTGTTTTTGTTGTTTGTGATTTTTAATTTCTTTTTTTTTTTTTTTTTTGGGGGGGGGGGGGGGGAGGGAAGGGGGAAGGTCAACTGTATCAATTACCTGAGAATGTTTCATGTTTTTTTTGTGTGTATTTCTGTACTTTAACAAGGAAATGCTTCCTTTTAAAGACTGTTTTTCTTCCTCTCCTCTCCTCTCCTCTCCTCTCCTCTCCTCTCCTCTCCTCTCCTCTCCTCTCCTCTCCTCTCCTCTCCTCTCCTCTCCTCTCCTCTCCTCTCCTCTCCTCTCCTCTCCTCTCCTCTCCTCTCCTCTCCTCTCCTCTCCTCTCCTCTCCTCTCCTCTCCTCTCCTCTCCTCTCCTCTCCTCTCCTCTCCTCTCCTCTCCTCTCCTCTCCTCTCCTCTCCTCTCCTCTCCTCTCCTCTCCTCTCCTCTCCTCTCCTCTCCTCTCCTCTCCTCTCCTCTCCTCTCCTCTCCTCTCCTCTCCTCTCCTCTCCCTCTCTTTCTCTCTTTCTCTCTTTCTCTCTTTCTCTCTTTCTCTCTTTCCTTTTCCTTGAGAGGGAAATGTGAAGATAAGTCAGCATCATCATACACATTCACTGAGAAAGCTGAAGAATGTGGGAAATGGATCTAGATTATAATTCCCTTAAAAAAAATGGAACAGATTAAGCCAGGTGACAGACAAAGGTGCATTCCAGTAGTTTACTGCATGATAACTGAGCCAGGTGGGGGATGGATCCATCCTAGGATGGATTCTCATCATTCAGATCCTCCTTTGATTTCACTTTGCCATAAGTTCCAACTGACAGAACATCTCAGAAAGATTTCAATGAGATGATATAATTTTATAAAAGTCAACTTTTTTTCTTCTGGAAAATACCACTTCATAAAAATATTTAGTGAATAGGTTCAGCTTCTAGCAGCATTTAAAGTGTTGCATGTTCTTACAGGCATAATGTATAAAGCCCAGATAAATTGATTATTTGAGTAATTAATGTTTATTTTTTTGACACTGTAAAGCAAAGAAAACACTCATTTTAACAGAAAATTATTGGGCTTGCTGCCTGTAAATCCTGTTCATGGTCAGAGACTAAATACCAGAATATTATGTATCACGATTTTGCCTTTCTGGGGTAACATTGTAATACTATTTCATTTACATTCTAAATTAGATTCTGTTGGAAGTCATACATGATAAAAAGGGTGGGAGTTCTTGAATTTAGGAGTGCCATCAGCAAGCAAAAAAAGTGAATTCACCCACTCTATACAAAAACAAATTATATTCTTTCATTGGAATTCAACTGAAAGCATCACTATTCAGTATTTCTGAGTATGCTTCTGAGTGTTTCCTTTTAAATACTGTCTTCTAGGAACACACAACCACTATTTCTCAGTTAAACATTTCCAAGAAATGTATGTTAGTAAGTTTGTCTGTTTATCATTAATTGAAAGAGAATTCATTTTGTTTCAAAACTTCTGACATGCCTCAAAAAATCAATCTCAATAAACGTCAAGGAACATGGAGACAGAGGTTATATGTCCGTGATCAATTTTCATGTGACAAAACAGTGAAACTGTGAGAAATGAATTTCCTTAGTAACGCAAATCATTCTGTAATACAGAATAATGTTTACATATTCAGGATCTGTATGAAAAGAAAATCATTATTTTTAGTGAAAGAAAGAGTGACAATTATTGCTTTTCGCTCACAACATCAGAATACATATGCTTCATTTTTTATTGTCCTTTTACATACAGTTTTTTTTTTTCCTGAGGACCTGCCTAATTGTTAAGTAGATTTACAGCACTCTTTTCAGTTTGAATTACTTAAACTTGTGAAACTGTAAGGTAAAAAGAAAATATTATCTTTCCCTTGGTGCATTGTTATTTTATTTTATTTTATTTTATTTTATTTTATTTTATTTTATTTTATTTTATTTTATTTTATTGTTGTTCTCTGTATTTCAACATTTGATGCTCTGCCACTTTTAGATCAGAACTGATAGATATTTGCGATTATAGAATGATATAATTTCCTGAATTGGAAAGGACACACAAGGACCATGGAGTTCCTGTCTCCACCCAGGACCAATCAAAATTCAAACCCTATGTCTGACGATGTTTGAATGCTCTTAGATCTCAGCCACTTGGGGCTGACACCACTGCCCTGGGCAGCCCATTCCAGTGTCCAACCACTCTCTGCTGAAGAACCTTTTTGTAACACCACATCTGACCCTCCCCAGAAGCAGTTCCATGCCATTCCCTCGGGGCCTGATGTTGTGGCCAGAGAGCAGAGCTCAGTGCTGCCCCTCTGCTCTGCTCCCTGTGTGTAGCTGCAGCAGTTGTGAGGCCTCTCCTCGTTCTCCTCTTTCCTAGGGGAAACAAGCCAAGGGACGTCAGCTGCTCCTCATACATCCTGACCTCTAAACTCTTCCTCACCTTCGTAGCACTCTATAAAATGCTGCCTTATTGTTTTATGTCCTACTTATGTTGTGCCACTCAGAACGGCACACAATGCTGTGTCAGGCCTGAACAGAACAGCACCTGGAGCACATCCACCTCCTCCTCCTCCTCCTATTCCTACTTCAGTGACCTTGATCTTTATGAATCTCTTTCTCACTTCCCTTTCTCACGTGCTGCTGTGCAGCATTCTTTTCCTTTCTTAAATATGCTCTCACAAAGGTGCTTATCACTGACTAGGCTTTGACCAGCCACTGGAACTTGTTAATTTATTTGTAGTACCCTCCATACCAAATCCTTGGAGCCCAAACCCAGTGTATTTCCACAATTCTAATCTTTCTTACCTTGAGGTTTTCTTTTTACTACTGTATGATGTAGGAAGGACAAGTACAGCGTTCCAAGTAATGGAAAATCAGTGTTACAATAGTCCCAGTGTGTTTTTACTGATTTTACTATTGTGTTCTGATAATAAATTGTTTATTTAATGATCTATTACAAAACACTGAAAAATACTAAAAGCAGATTTACAGGTTTGAGTGGAGATACCAGCTTATCTAATATTATAAGCAGTAACCCCATCAGATTTCATTACTGACCTTTCTTATAATATTTCAAGTGCATAGTTCAATTTTTCTTACTTCCAATACAGTTAGAAGAGTAGCAGATAAATCATATTCTTCTGATGCAGCCTTTTGTGATATTTATTGTGCTGAGATTTCTGTTAAACTTTAATTTTGGTCAGAATGCTGCCATCACACAAAAGGTCACGTTCATATCTAACAGAAGAATTTGACTGCAAGAACAGTAGTTCTCAAAAAAGAAGTTTAGTTTCCTATTGTTGGTGTCCCAAATAACAACTATATTTCTTTTTGTCATTTCATTACTCAGACTTTTGGAATCAAAACTTTATAACTCTCTGGAGAGAATTCCTTGTAGGCAGACAGAATTTACTTTCTCTAACAGAAGCATAGATTTACACACTCCTTACATTTTTTTCATGATGTAAGACATACTTAGCATTATTCTTTTTTTTTTCAGAGATAACTTTCTATTTTCTGTCCCTTTTTTCCATTAGTAATTTAATGCTTCTGATGGGCTATGTGACCTTTACTGTCAGAGTTATATTAGAGCTACTATATCAAGACATATATCTAAAATCAATGTCTCTTCACAATTCCTTTTATGTTATAATACTTTTCTCATCTTTCTATCACACTTATCCCACTTGTCTCTTTGTTGGTCTCAGCTGTTAACTTCTTAAATATCCTGTTGCGTACTCTTTGAAATCTAGGTATCTTTGAAAATCTAACCTCAGTCGTGTCTTCAGGATGCATGACCCATAACTTAGAAATTTTATTCAAATGTTATTAAGTCTACTTTTCTACTGGATAACTGAAGTTTTGTAGTACAAGCATTTTATATATGTCTGTCTGTACACACATGTGTATAGGTCACTCCAAAAGTAATGCCTCCCATTTATTTCCATGGAAGTTGAAACAGATAAAAAGATATCAGTAACACTGTTTGCTAGAGCAAACACTAAGCTACAAAGCATAGTTTTTTAACACATCTGCCACCATTTTCATCAGCAATGAACAAGTGCCTAAATGCTACAAATTGTAAAAATCTGTGTCAGAAAATGTAACACACCGTTATCACCATTGCTGAAACACACCACTGACCACCTCATTTTGCTCACATCCACTCTTTGATCTCCATAAATATTCAACATTTGTCAGCCATTTTTGTTTGCCATTTCTTCTGCTCAGAGGAATTCGGTTCAATACCTTTGCTTCATACACATATCCATGTCAGACATTGTTTTGTCAGACTTCCCCTCTGCTACCATCTTTCATACAGCAACAAAGTTGAATGGAATACTGGCAGGAATGTTAAACTTCTATCATAATACCACCATCTGCCTCTGATGTTTTGGGCCAACATAATAAAATAGGAGGCAGTACTTTCAGTGCAGTCATCATGCATATATGTATATATATACATTCATTGTTTTGTCTCATCTTCTTCATACTCCTCCTAGTGCCTTCAATTAATTGGAGTAAAACCCCTTGCAGTAAAAGCAGCGAAGTATCAAGAAACAATGCTATTTCAAGGAGTGAAAGGAAAATCAGAACTAAACCAGGAATTAGTAGCGCAGGAATGTTAGAATGACAGGGGAGAAATGTCAGCACAGCCTTATAAAAATGTAGCCCACGTGCAGTTTTCATTTATGCACTCCCTGTTTCTCACTAGGCTTTATGTTCCTAAAATAAATAGTAAGGTTTGGTAGACTTCGGCAAAGAACAAGTGTATGCATACGCAGTAAAACAGCACAGAGGCCATTACACTTACATAAACTGTCTCATCATTAGTCTGACTATGAGGCTGTTGTACAACATGATTCATTCATAAAGCTCAATTCCATTAAAATATTAAGGATTATCTCCACTGACTTTATGCATTTCAAAAGCTATTTCAGGCCCCTAAACTATCTCATATTCAGCTTGGTAATTCAGGACTGCTGAAAGATAGTGTATCTTTCTCTTTAAATGGGAAACTCTTTCCCATGCACCAATTTCCTCGAGGTAAGAGATCTAATTGAAATAAACCCATTATTTTCTTAGTCTCAGTAAGGAATTCACACTTGTTACAGAAGTCTGAAGCGCTGTCAGAAAAATCTAAATTCTCTGTTTAAGTACACTGAAGCCTGAAATTGAAGTTTAAGGGGAAAATTGCACTCGTGTCAACTAGAAGTGCTTGACCACAAGTTGACTTGGGGGGGGGGGGGGGAGGGGCTGTCATGTCATTATACATATTTCATGTTAAAATGCAACCATTAAACATACAGAGTATCTCTTGAATCCTTTTAAACAATTCAGTCCCAATAAATTCACAGTGTATTTCTGAAATAAGTAATGTTGTTTTTGACTTCTTTTCTGAAAGATTCTTTCTATGAGCACTGATAGAACCCAGATCTAGTATTTTGATCCATATCAGCACCTCTTGGGTCAGCATCTATATCTAATCCATCTATCCAGAATTTCACAGTACCTCCAGGTATCCAAGATACAGATAAACCAGCCTATGACACTTGTTTGCTAAGCAATAAGACAAATTGATTTTAGTATCAAATAATAAATGGCCAAGGGTCTATATTGTATATGAGACTGAGAATATCATTTGATATTCTAAAAAATAGCTACAATTAGTGTGACAGTATCAAGAAAAGAGTCATAGGCATTTGAGAAAATACTCTAAGCTGCAAGGTGAAATTGATCTCAGTAAGGCTGTACATTTCAGTAACAAGTTATTGACTCATGCACTGCTAAAACTTTCAGTTTGCAATAATAAGTGACCCTAAGATGAGTTTGAGTATTATTCTCTATGAGTAAATATAATCTATTTATAGTAGAAAGTATGCTTAGAAAGCATTTTTACAGCCAAAGAAAACATTAACTCTGAAATGTTCTTGAGATTCCCTGGAATGTCACTACATATTTCATTCATTTTTCCTTCCTTCCTTTTTTTTTTTTTTTCCCAGGGTGAACAGAATAAATTTTGTAAGTTAAATTTTATTCCCAGGGATGTAACTCAATTAAGTAAGATGCAATTTCGTCTACTAATTTTGCTCCCCATTATCTCAATCCTGCCCTGTCAAATGCTGTATTCTTTCAGAAGCAGTCATGTTATTTGAAAGTTCATTTGTGATCTTTCAGGAAAACTAGTAGTAATGGAGTGAGTAGCAATTGAGGTCAAGAATTATGCCTATCATGAATAACAGATATAAGCTCTGATCTATCAATTACTCACTTCAAAGTAACTATGATGTACAAAGCTAAACCCATATCACAGATAACACTGGATCATTTGGGTAGTTGTTTGTTTTCATTTTTTATTTTTATTTTTTAAGAGAAAAAATTCTTCACATGCCTTCTCGGTAAAATTAGTATGATCTTACTATCTGAGTATGACTAGAAAGAGAACAGCTGCAATATCCTATAGTCCTTGCAGATATCACAGAAATGCCACAGTTTTCAAAAGGAGCAGATTTCAAAAGAAAACCATTATTTCCTGTTTCACTGATAAATTCACACTAAGTATTCTAAATGTATCCGACGACTACAATGTTTTTTTTTATAACAAAGAAACATATCATAAATAGGTAATGTAATGCACAACAATGCCTGCTTTTGTGCTCTTAATTTCTTCCTCAGATCTTAGGATCCATGCCTTCAGTGACTTAATCCCAGATGACACCCTCACAGCATCTCATTAATTCATCTCAGCTGTGGGACAGAAAGAAAATAGAAGGGAAGTGAGAAAACTCGAAGATTTAGTTGTTTTATAGAAAAAAAAATGCATAGATGTGTGCTGTCGTGGTTAAACCAGCAAGCAGCTGAATAACATACAGTCTTACACTAACTTCCCTTCTTCCCAGAGGGCAGAAGAGAGAATAAAAGAAGTAGAACTCATAGGCCAAGATAAAAAGCTATTTACTAAATCAAGGAAGAAAAATAAGAGTGATGATAATATTTTACATACCAAAAATATATTTACAAAACGAGTGATGCACAAAGCAATGGCTCACCATCCTCCTACCAATGTCCATCCAATCCTTGAGCAGTGACAGCCCCCTTGATCAACTCCCCTCAGTTTTATAGTTTTTTTATGAGACATCATCTGCTGTGGAATATCCCTTTGGCCAGTTTAGGTCAGCTCGCAAAACAGTAAGAGAAGCTGGAAAGTAAAACATGCTTGACTCTGTACAGCACTCTTCTGCAACAACTGAAACACCAGTGTGTTATTAACTCTTTTGTTTCTTTTTTTCCTGAAGCCAAAACATAGTGTCATATTAGATTCTATGAAGCTCTGTCCCACCTGATACCAGAATATGTGCCAACCATAGGAATCCATTTGTGAGACCAAGGTACTAAGTCTTCCTCAGTCTCATGAGAATAGTTGTAAGTTTGGCTATATGAAATTACAGGGGAATAAAAATATTAAGTAACAAAAGATAAAAACAAAATATAAAAGTTACCTTGAATTAACAATAATTACAGTTTTGAAAGAAGGAACAGGGATGCTCTCTTGTTAGCCCTATTATCAAACTTTATTCACATGCAAATCCTGTTAACCTGGTTAGCTCTATCACAATGTGATATGTGAAAGAACCACAGTGTACGGAGAAAGCGTAGTAGAACAGATTATTCTACAGTTTCAAGTGGGAAATACTAAACTATTTGATTGTCTCAACCTCCAGAGAGAAAGGCATCAGCAAACTGGTACTCTGATGTTTTAATGATTCACAATTTGCTGGCTACATTACAACTCATTAATTTTTGAAGGCACTTTTAGAAGACCCTTTAAGTAAACAACATTTTTCAGATGCTTGAGAAAATCTTCTCCTCCGTCTTTTTTTTTTCTTATCATGTACGTAGCCTATAAATGTTTAATAAACAGGGGTCTACTGTCCAGAAATCAAGGTTAGCAATTCAACTAACTTCAAAATGAACTTGAGGAAGTAAGACCTCTTTGCAGTTCTGTCAGTGACCTTAACAGTTGTGGAAGATTGACTTCACTTACCATGAATTAATGGCATTTTTTTACAGTTTGCTTGTAGCTGTGGTCTCAGGGTGAGTGCATTGCAAAAGTCTAATTAAGGACTGCAAAAGTATTGACTGGATACTGGATAAGTATTTGCAACATCTTCTCTGCTTACAAGTGGAAAATAACAGCCTGTCATTTTAGCTATTTGACAAACTAACTGACAAATCTGATGTTGACAAACTGGTAGCATTTTCTATCTGAAGACCATAAACATGACTAACAAAGGAATGACCTATAGAGTTTTGATACTAAAGAATTATCACTCACCATATATATATATATATAAATATTTTTATTATATGGCTCATTCCAGCAATGTTTAATAAAAAAATAATCCCTGAAGACATCACAGAAATGTAGGCCAGCACCTCATGAAAACAAAAGCCACGTATGCCTAGTAATGTACAGAAAATTAATCACTGGTAAAACTGTGGTCCACAGACATACTGCAGGAATGTGCACGGCAGATAAACTGTATTTTTGTAAGACTGTAGTCCAGTAGAATCTTAGTAAAGTCCTATTAAGCTAATTATAATAATTGAAACTGAAATAAGAAATATTGTGTAGACTCTGCTAATATTGTAACTCCTTCAGTTCTGTTCCAACATATTATACTGTACACAGCAAAAATACAACATTTACTAAGAATTTTTAACACTAAACTCATTTTGTGCCCCAAATAGGCTTTTTCTATAGCAAACACTGAAAAACCTATAGATTCACTCAATACTCTGATGTATTTTAATAAGTTATTGTTGTTTGATGTTGATAATAGTACAACTACATTTTCTGCTTTGGCAGTTGATTTTCCTTCCTTTCTAGACTTGGTTCATTATTTGAAATGGAGCACACATGAGTAAGAAACAGAAAATAACTCTAGAAATGAATACGCTATTAATTCAGAATTTTGTGGTATCTTTTCTGGAACAGCTATTGCACAAATATAGGGGTTTTCAGCCATTTTCAAAATATTACAAAGTCTATTGAATTTAAATCACAAATAACCATTTTGTGACATACTTATTGATTTTAAGTACCTTAATCCTCCACAGCTATGTGGATCCTCACTGTGGATTAACCTGGCAGGCAGCAAAGAACCACACAGCCATCTGCTCACTCCACTCCACGTGGAGTGAGGGAAAGAATTAGAAACCAAATAGAACACATAGGCTGAGATAAAAGCTACTTACTTAGATTTCATAAAAACAAAAATGCAAGGGTAAGGATATAAATACATGTTTGCAGTAAAACTACCACTGACCAACAACACTAAGCTAACAACATACCAGCTGATGCTCCACTACCAATACAACACCTCACTACTAACTAACCACTAACTGCTACCCAACCAGGCTCTAAGAACAGCTTATACTTAGCCTTCTCCTCCATAGCTTTATGGTCTTCCATGTGATGTCACATAGCAAGGAATAATCCCTTGTCTAATTCAGACCAGCTGTCCTGACTCTATCCCCTCCTCGCTTTGACGTGGTGTCATAAATGTGGTGGCCCTTCCCTGCCAAGTAACCCAGCCCTGGGCACAAATCATCACTTAACAACCAAAACATCTGTGTGCTATTAACACCACTTCAGCTAGAATCAAAGGCCGTTGATTTAGTGTACTTTGGCCTTCTACAGTTCACTACAGATGTATATATAAAGTTGATATGCTCTGAAAGCATATGTCTTTATTTCTATAATTGGTTACTACAACATTTAATAGCAAAACACACATACTAAAAACCTTTACTGGGCAGAGTTTAAACACATCTCATTTTATCATTTGATTAATCCTGATGGGTTTCTGTTACAGTACAGAATGATTAAAGACAGGCAAAACTACTCCTTTCAGCAGCTTGTATGAACGTAAGGAGAAACTACGATCAGGAACATTGCTCTGATGCTTCTCCTTTTTCTGAGTTGGTTTTATTTTGTTAAAGGTACTGACAAATGATTAAACATGAGCCTACCAGAGGACAGAATTGCCCTGATCCCTCCTGAAAGTCTTAAATGTTATGCTTCCCTGTAGGTAAAATGGTGGCTGCCCTGGTTTTAATAACATATGCAAATTGTAAATTATCTATCAGTTTACTTCAAATATCTATTATGAGAAGTAGTATATTTTTCTGATATCTTCACATACTTCTTTTTCTCCAAAATTAATTAGCTGAGTAATGATCCAGTAGCAGTCAAAAAATCTTGTCATTTTTTAGAAGCTGTGTTCTCTTCAGTATCAACATATGCAGGATCTGAGATGTCTCTGACCTCTACCCTTTTTCCCCTACCACCCTCATAATTAGTCATAACAAATAACAGAAAGAATCACTACAGAAAACTTTTGAAAAAGACCGTATGACATTTGATAGATCTTATACATGTTTTGCTGTATTAGATGCTATAATTACCAACTCTGAAACTTATTACTGCAATGAAAGAGCTAATGAGAAGCTGTTGTTGAGCAGTGTACCTAACAGAGTGAATTGATGTACTTTGGGGCAAAATCTAAATCATTCTGAAAGAAATAGAAGTCTTCTCTGAATTTCATTGGGAAAATATTTGTGTAAAACTTGTTGAAAGACAAATAGTGTTAAAGTTTTCTGACAACTGACATTATTCTGATGACATGCTATGAGTAGGTCAACGAGTTGTATCTTGATGAAAGTAATTTTTTACCTTGCAGTCCTCAGGTCTTATTTCTTCTGTTCACTCACTGAAGGCTTATATTTTAATTACACACGACAAAGACTTTTCAGTTTTAAAATACTAATCTATTGAAATTTGTCTTCATTCTACATTTGGTTTAGAATATTTGGACAAATACATATTTTCCTAAAAAATGTGAGATTGGATGATTGTTTTGCTTATAATTTCTGTGGCATTAGTAGACTCCCTGTAACCTGTTAGGAAAAAGAGTTTGCTATGAAGTATGTTTAGTAAAATTGTTGTTAATTCCTGTTTTAAATAGGATATAAAGACAACAAAGAGCATAGGAGGAGCTGGGCAAAAGAAACATACAAAACAGGTAGGACGAAGTAAATAACACAGTATTTCTGTTTTCATCCAAGTTAGTTTTACTCTGAAAGAACTGATATATGTGTTGGCACTGTACCCTAAAACAGCCAACATCTTCTTTACCTACATGCAATAAGCCCCCCAAAAAGTCTTCAGCTCTTTTTTATTCACAGAACACAATCTGGAATCCATGTGGCTTATTCCAAATCAGTAAATTCATATGTTTTAGTTTACATTTATTTAAAACCACATTGCCAATCTTATATACATACTTAGTTGTTACACTATTATTTAGAAACCAATAATATAGCAGGAACTCTTCTTTTTAAATTATGTATTTATTTCACCCCCTAACCTCTCCCAAAAAATCAACTCAAATTAATAATTAATCCAGCACAGAAAACATGGGCTCAGCCTTCAATTTTGCTTTCATTTAATTCTCAGGACTACTCCCAGGGACACCCCGTTTATATTGCTTGTTGTGCAACTCTAGATTTAGCACTTTTCAGTTTTGTTTCTGATTATACATATTTGCCTTAACTGAAATTCAACCCTTTTTTTTTTTTTTTGGTGCCTCAATCTATCCTGTCTTTGGCCTCATTTTTGAGAAGCTGCCACATACATTGTATTTGTAACGTCTGAAAGAATGAATTTATGAGGAAAATACTTCTGCGGGGTGGATTCTGCAAGTACAACACTTTGTTACTCTAATGACGCCTTTGTCACCTAGGCCTAGAAATTTTTCCCAGAGATATGTCATACGTGTTACTGTTTGAAAACAAACAAAAAAAGAATGGCTTTTTACTCTCAGGTAGAAAATAATTCACCTCTGAAGAAAATGACACTAGCCAGATTTATTCTTACATTCATATAATGAGTAGTTCAGGGCAGAGCAACACCTTGGGGCAAAGGAAACAGTTTCTTGATCTGAACAGAACACCATTCTTAGAGTTAGATTTTGGGCTGTTTTCTCACCTGATACTTGATCATTGGTTCAGACCATGACCTGGCAATCCCCATACAGTAGGAAAATCCCATTTCTTGCCCAGCTGGCAGTGCTGGGCCTGATGCACTCCAATCATTTGGGTCTGACTGACACATTGGGCCCTCTAGTCCCCTCAGAAGGGAACTACTTGCGAAACAACCCTCCGGTTTTTCTTGACTGAGCGAGTAGTGATACAGGGACTAGACAGACTTGCCCTTGGCAACCCCTCCAACCTGGACAGACCTTCAACCACATTATCTTTTGTCTGTCCATCAAGATCCAAGGGATTTGATTTAGTAGCTTGGTGGGTAGGGATGGTGGTGGGAGGATGGTTGGACTAGATGATCTTGTAGGTCCTTTCCAACCTAATGCATCTATGAATCTATGAATCTATTAGGTTCCCTTCTTCCTTCTGGCAAGAGAGTAGGGAATCTTTCATTTCCTATGTTACAATTGGATAACACCTCTGTTTCAGGGATGGTAGAATGTGACTCCACCGGTCCATCTCCTGACAGAAAATCTGTGTGCATCTCAAAACCTGATATCTCAATGAATGTTTGTTCACTTGGGATCTCTGTCTGGGTAAGTAGGTCAATTCCAGAGGTTGGAAAGGACATAGGAGTTGCAGAGGACCTAGCTTTCTTTTTGGGTGAATGACATGACTGGAACTTCTTTCAAGTGTGTTATGCTGTTGGAAGTGTTAGAGGGGAGGGGGTCACCATTACTCCTGGCACTGTACGTGCCTTGTCCATTGCTCTCCTGGGAGCTGCTGGCTTCTTGTGGGCTTTTGCTTCCCCATGAGCTTTAACCAGTGCAGAAAAACCTTTGTATGCTGAAATCCCATGCTGTACTGTGGATCCTGCAGGCACCAGAGCTGACTGCCTTGGCTAGAATTTTGCCCTTACCCTGGGCTGAAATTTTGCAATAAGGGCCCCTCATTCCAAGTTTGCATTACTGGCATTCTTCCAAAGCGAGTCAAGTTCTGAAATACATAGTACACAGGAACAAAAGCATCAAGGTTCTATTTTTTGATCTCTAAGCTAATTACTAGTCAGCTCACTATCATAGGGGACTATGATGTATTTATTGTTGTCTATTAAAGTAAACAGAACTTAGTCCAGATTTAATTTTCAAATGACTGAAGGAAAGGAGGTAAATGTAGCATCTCTCTGTAATTGAAGTACCAGATACACAGCTGAGGGTAATCTTATTCATAAGACTTTATGAAGCAGCACAGATGAACAACTTTGTTAGATGTTGTAACTTCTACAGATTGTATTAAAAGGAGAGTTCTCATGCTCTAGTTAATTAATTGGATTATGCCTTCAAAAGGATTGACACTTAGCATGCCCTCATTTTAATCATTATTAAACAAAGTTTGCAAATTAGACTTCAGAAGAACAACCTAGAACACATACAAGGCTAAGGCAGAAACTGGTAATTTTAGAAGGTCTTCACATCTGTAAAAAATAAAAAAAACAAATGGACTAAATGAAGCAATTTAACTGAAGCATAGTTAAAACTCACCAGAAATTCTGAAAGATGTCACAAGTTAAATGTTTAATTTAGAGGTTTGCAATGATCCCAGTGTTGAAATAAGTTTAACTAGACTGAAGTTTTAACACTGTGGAAGTCTATCCTCATTTTCTATAGATGACTTCTGAAGGATCAGAGTCTCACAATTTTACCTATTGGACTGTAAAATTATTTCAACTGAAAACCTGACTGAACAGATTGATACACTTCTTATCTCTAGTTGTAGAGTCTGTGAAGAATGTAAGGTATGGTTAACTATGCTGTTCTCTGATAGGTGGCCTTCAGGATATTCTTTCTTCAGACTCCTCTATTTATGTCAGTTCCTAAAAGCTCCATAGTCACAATAATCAGAAGAATTCTGGTACATTAAAAATTTCATAAAGTCTGATAAAATTTTAATAATTAGCTCAAACTCACTGGTATTACTCTGAACAATATTCCCCATGAATGTGTTTGTTGAGGAAAGCGATAGCACAGAGTGATAGTGATTAGAGCTATACATATCTAGACTTTTACTTAAACTTTGTTGACTACGCATTGCTTGTGGGCAGAAAGAACGGTACGTTGTGACTCAAGACTGCTGCAGGAAAAGAAAACCACAGTTTTATCATGAAAGTAGATTTAATGCTACATATTTTATATTGGCGTAGATCTTTCCATTTCAAAGGATTCTTGTAGTCCTCTTGCACACACACAAAACACCATAACCTGACACTCAGCACAGCCAAGAGGAAGAAAGTAACTTTTCTGTCTTGATTTCAGAGCTTGGACTATGCAATATCAATTTATCTGCAGTTCCTAATGAAACCGATATACTTGATCTATAAGGTCTTTTTCAGAGCATAGAAAGATCAAAATAAACACCAAGCCACTAATCTGAAGAAGTGCTGGGAGGCTTGGAAAAAGAATTAATAAAGTGGTTAATATTTAAAACTTGTCTGGAAAGAATCCTTTTTAATATTTATGAGGCATCTTAAAGCTCCACCAGAAATACTAAATAACTGCAGAAATGCTTAAAATCCAGAATGCAAGTCTGCTTCTCCGACCTCTTTCACTTAGATGTCTTCTTTTGCAATTTCTTGTGGAAGATACACTTTTTTTCCTAAGAAAATTTTTCAGAAGAATTCCTCCTTAATTGTTTAAATAGTTTTTGAAGCACTGATGATAGATGACAAAAAATAAAAATCTTCTCATTTCACATTCCACTTTGCCTAACACTTTAAAATATTGAATTAGAGACATTAAAGAAGTTTTAAATAAATATTTATTGGGAACTTGGAACACCTATATTGTCTTACTAGGATAGCCAATGGGTAATATATTTAACTGCTTTGTCATGAGTGTTGGACTCAGTGAGCACTTGAGGTCCTTTCCAACCCCTGTGATTCTAAGATTCTGTGATAAAAAATATAAAAACCAAGAGATCTGTGGATTTATCTTAATTTTTTCTCTCCCCTTTCAAAATTTTGTTACTGCTATGTAAGAACTAATAATAATAATTTAATTTTCTTATAAAGTTATCACTTTTAGTGATTACTGCAGTTTATTTGTAAAAATCGTGGTTAAATAATAACATGTTTATGTTTTATACATGAGGAACTTAGACACAAAAGAATAAAATTCAAAATGCACTCTAATTTTGGGTGGATTATGTTGAGCATCTAAGAGCAATTTTCCAAAATATTTATTCAGTTTTTAATCATAATTTTCACTGTTTATCTACTCAACTGTCTGCTAAGTAAGAAGCCACAGGACTGCTTATTAAAGTCTCCAGAAAATGAAACACACAGGCTCTTGATTATCCTGAACATTTTTAAAAATAAGTACTTTCACTCCAGACCTAGTTCATACTAAGACTAATGTAGTAGTACAATCACTACTTTAGTTCCTGTTTCTGAACTAAATCTCATCACAGACAAATGACATTTTTCCTAATGTGAGTCTAATTGCTTTAAAACCTTACTAACGTACTGGAACATTCATGATGGTCCTGAATACCAGACACAATTAAATTTTTAATTGCAAATAATGTGTTTTTGTAATTTAATTAGGGAGCTTCTTTTAGGAAGAGGCCTCCAAATGACTAAGTAATTGAAAAGATCTTTCTAATACTAAAAAAAGCAAGTATTACCTTAAATCTTTCAGTATCTGTAATCGTGTGCTCACTTAGGTTGTTCTCTAAGAGTTATTACTCATCTTACATTCAGAAACTCAGTTTATGACTTCATACACCGTTTTCTTTGCACAGGAGCCAGCAGTTCAGATATCAATACATTTACTGAAAGAATATGTCCATAAATGAATGGCCTCCTAAAGCAAGCTACAGTCTTTTATAAATGACAAGAGGGTATGAATAAAATTGCCAAACCCCCTCTTCACTCACTGTCTATGCACAACAGCAAATTTAAAGTGCCAGCTACTCTTAGAAATGTTGCTTGGTATTCCTCCCCAGTTTTAATTACAGAAAAAGTCATTCATGCAATAATAATTCCTGATATAACTTGTGTACTTCAGATACTGATGTCACAGTGTGACAAAATCAGCTTTACATGCATAATTCTTTTCCTTATCAATGCCTTCCGTTTGAATTTAATGATCATGCTTTAAAAAGCCATTTCAGATATGCAAATATATGAAAACGTTATTGTTCGAATCTCAATGAGGTTTCAATACAAACCATAATCTGACAAAAACAATAGTGCTGAGAATTACAAGCAGATGTGGAAAGAATAAAATAGAAAGACATTTTATTACTTGCAAGTTGTTTATTGTTAAAAGTTTAGAAAAAAAATAAGTACTTAGTTGGGATCAATGCAAAAATTTTAAACATAACAAAAAATATTTGGCTTGTAATAAAAAGCAGTTGATATTCTGTGTTCTGCTATGTTAAATAATCAGTACTCAAATATAAAAGTGAAATTGGCTAAGCTAGGACTCCAGTCAAACAAACAACGTCTCATCACATGAAATTCAAAGTTTCATGTTTGGTTATGGGAAAAATGAGAGAAAAACTATTTGTTTATTAAAATTTAAGTTTAATTAATTTACCTGTATCTGTACTATAGCATATGCAGAATGTGCTGTATGTAGCAAACACATCATAACTAATGTGATTTATCTAACAAACCTTTGAGTCTGCTTTACAATTTACAGAATCACTGAATTGTAGGGGTTGGAAAGGACCTCCGGAGATCATTGAGTCCAAGCCAAAGGTAAAGCAGATCCCCTAGAGTAGGTTACACAGAAAAGCATCCACATGAGCCTTGAATATCTCCAGAGGAGCAGGCTCCACAACCAACCTGGGCAGAGTGTTCCAGTGTTCTGTAACCCTCAAAATAAAGAAGTTTTTCCTCATGTTTGTATGGAACTTCCTGTGTTCCTTCACAAGTAAAGTATAATCTCACATTCTGTGATTCAGATAGGGTACCCATCGGTTCTATCTGAAATATACCTACAGAGAAAAAGTAAGTTGGCTTTTTCTGTCCTAAGAAATTTCTCACCAGTTTCCTCCAGATCCTTGGACCATTGAGTGGCCAGTGCTGCACAGATGCTGGTTTAGAAGAAGACTCAGTGTCTTCTTCTAAAAGTAATCCTGTGTCTGACTGAATGAATATTTTGCTTCAGAATTCAGTTCAGATACACAATTTATAGATACGCATTGTGCTAGGTGTAACACCTAGGAACATTCTCTAACGACTATTTGAGTGTCATGGTTTTATGAGTTTTGTTCATGGTATTCCACTTCATAACATTATGTAAGGCACTGGGAGTAAAAGAGTTAATGCTGCAGTTCCATGGACTGCCAAATTTCTGGGTACCTGGTTTTCAGAAGAGAACTACATACCCCAGAGGACTCTGTGTTCCTGTTTTCCACTCAGAGGGAGAGATAAAATTGCACGCAATTCTCAAGACTTTCTCTTTTTATTTATTTATTTATTTGCTCCTCATCAGAGTGGGAGCTTTCTAGCAGTCTTGCCTTCACTTCAGAGTAAAGCCTTTGGTTTTGGAAACTCTCACTTCATTTGATTTTTCAGCTTCATTTCCAATTATATTGCATTATACTTTTATTTTGCATCCAGTATCTTGTTTAGTAAATTAGCTTTCCTCCTCAGATCACTGCTGCTGTATTGTTTTTAGGCCCATCTCCCTACAGTCTTCCATTTTCCCAGTTCCCCGTTCCTGGGGCATGGGTCCGTGGGTTCCCTGCATGGTCATGGAACTAGGTCAAACCAACCCATAAACTGTTGACACTGAGCAAAGCTTTTGATCCCACATGCTTTCATTCTACACTTCAAGAAGAGGAAAACATATTCTCTCAGCCTCTCACAATATATTTTTGTAATTTTTTATCTGAGATGATTATTTCAGATCCTTTGAAATGGAAATTGCATACACACAGTTAAGACACGAGGCTAACAGGACAAAACATTATTCTGCTGAAAAATCTGCACCAAGCATTCTTCAATGTGGATTCAGATAATCCACTCTAAACACTGACTGCTTCAAGTTGAATTATTTTTTTTTAATGGGTTTGGAGGTTCGACACCATCTTCTTTTTGGTACACAAAACCTGTATAAACAGTGAGAAGAATGATTTTACACAGCTCAGTTGTTTAGTTTACTTTTTTTCAGGAAGGTATTGACACATAGGACTTTAGGAAAGCTTCTTGTTGGAGTACTTGGAAGACTGAAAGTCAGCAAAGTTCAGTTCAGTTTTTTCACTGTGACGACCAGATAAAAGTATGTATCTTCACAATAAAGATACTTAAAATAATAATAAAAAAAAACCTTTAACAATGATCCTAGACAAAGTGACTTTAGATGTAAAGGTCATGACAGGATTTACTTTCAATTTGTTCTCTGTTGTTTGTCTTTTGTTAGTCAATACAGTACACAAAATGCAATGACAACTGTTCTGTCAGCTTTGAACTAGCTGTTAGAGTAAGGAAAATGAAACCTATCTGTCATTTTTGGACAAAGAGCGTACATGTACTCATACAAAGCCTACCTTAACAGACTACTTTGACAGAAATGAACTTCTGTTTTTTTTTCCTTATTATTTTGGAGACAAAAAAAAAAAGAACATGAACATTATATGGGTCACCTTCTCTTTCTGACTGAAGGTATGAAAAATAGATGAAGGAATAACAGCAATTGAACTGTAACAGACTGGGACAAAACAAAAAGGCACATTTCATATAGGAGGGGATTCTTCAGGAAATGCATTTTTACCTTTCTCTAATTTGAACTAACCAACAAGATAAAGTGGAGATAATGCACATGTAAATATAAGCAACGTTCCTGTTCAAAATATTTTCAAATGGCTGTACATTTTGTTAACAGGGATGAGCATTTAATTTAAATCTACTCCTAAAAACAGCCTGGAATAAACTGATTACTTATGAAATTGTGTGGAGAGCACCTGTATAGCTTACTTGCCTACAAGTTATCGAGCAGCTTTCACACTGGAACACAATCCGCAAATAGAGAGCAGGTTTCTCATGATGTGTGGTGGTGTATGCCTTTCTCATCACAAGTCCTCATTGCTCTAGAATCAGCAGTGTGTGTACCAGACCACTTCAACTAACAATGCTGTGGAAGATGCATTTTCTCTTATCTAGGTCTGATCTTAGATTTTCTTACCAATCTGAAGTCAGCAGCTTCTACTTTCTGGTATTAACCACAATGATAAACATCTAAAGTCTGTCAGTCTGTACGCAGATGCTGAACAGTATTACAGTAAACAGAGAAATAGCAGTCAAAATTCCTGAAAAATGGCAAAACATTGAATGTTCTTTCCCCTGCTTACAGATGGAGATGAAATACATTAAAGTGATTTGATGAGAATCCTCAATGACAGGAGATTATAATGGAGAACTGAACTGAAATTCTTAAACTAATGACTAAAACACAACACTTTCTTCTACACTGGGCTGAAAACCCTACTTTCACTCAAATAAAAGTTTGTCCTAGTAAATTAGTTTTTCATATAGACATGAAATGTGTTTCACAATGCTATGTATAATCATATCTTAGTCTCACGTACACAAAAAGTAAATCTTAGGAGGAACATAAGCATGTAAACTCAAAATCCCAAATCCTTTCATGAAGTATGTAAACCTAATGAATTACCATGCAATAGTGTTGTGTCTTTCAGATCTTGAACTAAGTAGACAATAGAGATCGTGACTGAAATATTAATATTTCATTTTCAATACTTAAACTGAATATGCATTTGTTTTTCCCATAATCCAGTGCCTGTCTTGTAGCCAAGAATGACCTTATTATCTGCACTTCTTTCTATTCATTGTTTTTGTTAATCCCTAATTCAGACTTCTTATTTAGTTTTCTTGTCATAATTATCTATGACAATTTGTATAGTCACCATCCTCTTTGAAATGTACAATCTATTAGATAATTTTGTCCTATTTTGCTAAGAAGTGGCCTTCAGATTTCATTAAGATAAATTTTCAAATAATATGAATAATATATTTTTAAGAATAAGTCTAAAATTTCTTTTTTTAAATTTACTATGATTTTTTAATCTTCTGACTTCTATCAGATCTAACTTAAAGAAAAACAAGCAATCTGAATCTCAGGACAGGTCATTTCAGAGGTTGACATCATGCTCAGCTATGCCTGGACAATATTTCCATTGTCAACCACATTTGCCTTTGAACTTGCTATGTTTTTTTGTTTTTTTTTACAATTACATTTTCCTCACTTTGCATTAATGTAGCATTCATTTTTAAAATTAGCTATTATTTTTTTTTAAAGGGGCATAAAGTAGGTAACAGGATTATTTTATCTTATTCACTCAGAAATTCACTGCTCTCTTAATGTGTAGTTTCTACCTTCATCCTTTGAAACACTAGATTTGTTTTTTTAACTGATGCTGTTATCTTGAAAGAGAATGGATTATGTTCTCATGTACATGTATGACTTGTTCATACAAATATGTCTGTCTATAGGGTTGTTTACATGACACATTTCTATTTTTATTTTTTTATGTACACAAAAGATCTAATCCAAAGTCAAATAAATCAATGGAAAGAATCCAGCTGACGTCAGAGGTCCTTGGATGAAGTCATAGCTCATGAAAGACATCTAATGCTTCACTGTCAAAGCAAATTATAATAAGACAAATTAAGAAATGTAAGATTTGTCTTCAAATCTAGAGTATAAAAGACAACTTAATGACATGGTGTTTAGGTTTTCAAGGAGAAACCTGTATCTACCAACCAGAATTTTAATCATTGTCAGTTTAAATTAAAGTGGCAATAATCTTCAAAGAAGTCGTCTATCTGCAGGTTTTTTTAAGATGTGTAATTGCTTCAATTTCACACAGATAGTACTGTGACATTTCTCAAAGCTTCATACAGAGAAAACAGGTTTCTTTATCCTCTTTTACTCTGAAGCATTGGCTGGTAAAATAATAAATAGAAGTTACATTTTCCAAATATTTTAATGAAAATATCCTTCTGTTCACTGTGTAGCACTAATAGAAGCATAGAATGGTTTCGGTTGGAAGGGATCATCTAGTTCCAGCATCCCTGATACAGGTACAGACATTTCCCACTAGATCTGGTTGCCCAGCCTGATCGACAACTCCAGAGAGGAGTCTAGGAAATCTGTTCCAGTATCTCACCACCCTCACAGTAAAGAATTTCTTTCTAATATATAGTACAAATTTACCCATTTAAAACCATTTCTCCCCATCCTGTCACTGCATGTCCTTATAAAAAGTCCCTCCTCAGCTTTCCTGTAGGCCCCCTTCGGATACTGGAAGGCCACCATAAGGTCTCCTCAGTCTTTTCTTCTCCAGGCTTAAAAGCTCCAGCTCTCTCAGCCTGTTCTCATAGAGGAGGTGTTCTAACCTTCTCAAAATCTTTGTGGGCCCCCCTCTGGACCTGCTCTAATACCTCCATGACCTTCTTGTGCTGGGGACTCCAGAATTGGATGCAGTACTCCAGCTGGGGTCTCACAAGAGCAGAGAGGTGCAGAATAATCTCCTTTGACCTGCTGGTCATGATTCTCTTGGTGCAAGCCAGTATACAGTTGGCTTTCTAGGCTGCAAGAGCACGTTGCTGTCTCACGGTGAGTTTTTTCTTCTCTTCTTGAAAATGGAGGCTATGTTTCCTGTTTTCCAATCAGTGGAAAGCTCACCAGACTGCCACAACCTTTAAAATTTGATAGATAGCATTTTGGCAACTCAATCCACCAGTTCCCTCCAAACATGTGGATGGATCTTGTTGGGTACCATGGACTTGTGCACCTTCAGGTACTTTAGATGATCTCAGATATGATCTTCACTTACAAAAGACACAACTTCCTTCTCCCATTTCTTACCTATGCTTTCTGCAACTTGGGCAGTGCAGCTAGTGCCCTGGCTAGTGAAGACTGAGGTGAAAAAATCATTGAGCATTTCAGCTTTCTTTCCATCCCCTGTGATCAGGTCTCCAGTTTCTTTCTGTAGAGGGCCCATATTTTCCATGACCCTCCTTTTATGACAGATATACCTGTAGAATTTTTTCTTGTTCCCATTTATGTCCCTGGCTGGATTTAATTCCATCTGGGTTTTAGCTTTCATAACCCGATCCCTTGCTGCTTGGACAACTTCTTTCTAATTAAATCATTGCAAAGATTTAACTGAGATGTCAATAACAGCAGAATTTCACAAAGTGTTCTTAAATCATCCTCGGACATTTCATTTTACAACTTATTCTGATTAATATCAGACACATGGAAGAAGGAGAGAATTCAAACATCTTCCAGTATATGGCATTGCTCACTCTTTTGTTGGAGGGCACATTTGAAGCAACTGAAACAAGTCTGTCCACTGAATCTGCATAAATTGAAGTTCAGTGTCCATAAATATTGGTTAATACCAAGTCCATTCTTTTCTCTAAGTTTATTTATCATCTTCATTATCTGGAAAGCAGGATAAATATATTACTGGAATGACAATGAATTTTAATGAAATTTTCACAATAAACTAGAAAGAAGGAGGAGAAAAAGAAGGGTAAAAAGCATCAAGAAATTATAACCAGCAAACACAATGAAACTGAGATATGTATGTACTAGGAAAAAAAGCCTACTTTGATGGCTGGTATATGATTAAAAGGCATACAGAATATATACAGTGCAGTATCAGAGAGCTGTGATCATAAATACAAGCAAAAAATCTTTTTTTTTTCCTGCATATGCGTAACTTATATCATAAACCACTGTTTATAGTCCTATTTTATAGAGGTTTCTGATGCTGTGATGTTACTCACCAGTCTCCTCAGCCTGGCCTGTGCTAGCCCTCAGTCAAGGATGTTTGTTTATCTATCATGGAAAAATGTTCCTATTATTTTTCAAGAAAAGTTGAGTTATGCCAACTGAAAAAAAATCTAAAAACAACCCAAAACCAAAAAAACCCTCTTTTCCATTCTATAAATTAATCTGCAAAGAATTTAGGAAAATAGAGTGTAGAAAACAGAGGGATAGTTTTAAGAACTGATGGAATTAAGGTGACTTGTTTCACAGTAGCATAGAATAAAATAGCAAAGATAGTATATGTTAGGCAATTGCTATCTGTATAACTCTCTGAAATGTTACTTAAAAAGAGTGAAGATCACATAGCTGTTTTTCTCTTTTTCCTCATGGCTAATGGCTAACAGGAAAGAATTGAGAGAGCAATAGGAGAACTGATAAAGAGTTTTGAAGAGTTAGTTTATGATAATAGCCACGCAGCTTGCTGTAAATTTGATAAACCAGTAGCTACAAAAGTCAAGGGTGGAATTATCCAACAAAATTAACCAGTCCTTTAGGACAGACCGTGGGAATCTCAGCACAAACAGTATAAAAGAAAGAATTCAGAATCAAAGCATGGAAAACTAGCTCCCCCTCTCCATGTAGACAGGTTGGCAGGCAAGATGGCCTAGACAGATTAAACAAAGAATAAATATATTGAGAAATCTCTAACGACATTTCATTAGGTGTAGAAATTATAAGCTTTGCGAACATGAAAGATTAGGAAATATTCTAATTTAAAAGTTAAGAAAGAAGGAAGTGATAAGAAATCAATGAAAGCCTCCTCAGGTTTGTTCTTAAACAGACAATTCATAACATTCTGTTTCTATAGATCCTGCGGACAAAGCTAGTAGGGTAAGTTCAAAATTTATTTTCAAAGAATTATGGCAGGAAAAAAAATGCATTTTTTAAATAAGATGTGATGAAAACATGAATCTAATTCACTTTGAGATAACATTAAGAAACTAATTATGCTTTTTATTGTGCAAATTTAAATGTAATAAAAGACCAGCTGATTTGAGAACAAATACTAAGTTATTAGTTGTAGATTAATTTAAAAATACTAAATAATTTTTTGTCCCCTCACTCCAACTTCAGAACATAAGTCAAATACATCTTCTGATCCTTATGGTATGTATGCACTAAATCTAATCAGAAGTTCTTTCTTAATGAGACAAGGGCATTATCTATTAACTTTCAAAGGGTGTATGAGTTAACAATCCCACGTGTGGTAGATACTCTCAGAAATCAAATCATCTGGTTGCTGTTAGACTCAATAACTTAGTATTTGAAATCTTACGAAACATTATGTTCAAAACCTGTAGTATTTCATGAAAGTCTATATACACAAAAGGATCTGTAGACTATCTAATGCTCAATCTCCCATTTAGGTGTTTAATTCCCTGAAATGGAGCTAGACATCTAAGTTTACTGTATTACATGAACAGTACTGAGCCCTTCAAAATCTGGAACAGCAGCCAATAGCAAACTACCAGTGTGGACTACCAGGGAAACATCGAGGCCCTGGAGCAAGTTCAGAGAAGGATAACAAAACTGGTGAGGGGTCTGGAGCACAAGTCTTATGAGGAGCGGCTGAGGGAGCTGGGATTGTTTAGTCTGGAGAAAAGGAGGCTCAGAGGAGACCTCATTGCACTCTATCACTTCCTGAAGGGAGGCTGTGGTGAGGAGGGGGTCGGCCTCTTCTCCCAGGCAACTAATGACAGGATGAGAGGGAATGGCCACGAGTTGTGCTGGGGAAGATTTAGATTAGATTTGAGAAAAAATTTTTCTCTGAAAGAGTGGTCCGGCACTGGAATGGCCTGCCTAGGGAGGTGGTTGAGGCACCGTCCCTAGCGCTGTTCAAGAAGCGTTTAGATGAGGTGCTAAGGGATTTGATTTAGTAGCTTGGTGGGTAGGGATGGTGGTGGGAGGATGGTTGGACTAGATGATCTTGTAGGTCCTTTCCAACCTAATGAATCTATGAGTCTATAAAAAATGTCTTTCTACCTTGGTTTAGACATGTATGTGAGTGGGAAATGTTTGAAATTTTTCCCAGAATCTGGAAACTGAGAAGTGAAGCAATAAAGAATAAAAAAGAAAATAATACTAGAATGGAAAATTGTTTCAATGAGATTATTGAGGTAATTACAGCAAAAGAATTAGAGATTTGTGTTATTTCCCAGTTTTTGAACTCAAAGTAAATTAATAACTTCTTTCATTTATGAAAAATTTGTTGCTCCATTATCTGAGTATGTGCCCCCAGCTCACTACAACCTCCCTTCAGGTAGTTACAGAAAGCAGTAACGTCCCCTGTGAGTCTCCTCTTCTCCAGACTGAACAATCCCAGTTCCCTCAGCCATCCCTCATGAGGCCTGTGCTCCAGACTCCCCACCAAAACTGAACACGCTACTTGAGGTTGGGCCTCTCCTGTGCTGAATACAGGGGGACAATTACTTCCCTGCTCCTGCTGGCAATACTATTTCTGACACAAGCCAGGATGCCATTGGCTTTTTTGCCCACCTGGCACACTGCTGGCTCATGTTCAGCTGAGCACTGACCAGTACCCCCAGGTCTGTTTCCTCTAACACAGTCTTCCAGCCACTCTGCCCCAAGCCTGTAGTGTTGCCTGGGGTTGCAGTTACCAGAGTGCAGGACCCAGCACTTGGTCTTGTTGAACATCATCCCATTGGCTTCAGCCCAGCTATCCAGCCTGTCCAGATCCCTCTGTAGGGCCTCCTTACCTCCAGGCAGATTACACTTTCAGACAACTTGGTGTCATCTGCAAACTTACTGAGGATGTACTCAGTGCCCTCACCCAGGTCATGACAAAAAAAATTCAGGCTCTGTTAGGTGGGTTAAAATACATCCATCCTACTCCTGTTTTTATTTGTGCAGTAGAATTTAAAATCTGATTTGAAAGAAAATAAAATCACATAGAAAAATTACGTCTCTTCTCTTTTACAAATGTCTAATATGATATAATTTTTTTCCAACATAACTCATTGTGGAGAATTCTCACTCTGACTGAAGATTGTATTTTGTGTCATTCCACATATTATTACTAATGACTATAAATGATTGATGACATTCAAATAATTTGCTAGCTATGCAGATTATACCTACATACTCTGATCTGTGTAGAGACCAATCTGATTAATGTATGATGAAAGTGCACTATTTTCCTTTCTTTTTTATATGCTTTAATTATGCAGTATATTTCATTTCAGACTATATATTTTTCACATTGTCTATAAATGGATTTTCTTATGATTTTTTCACCTGAACCAATATCTTTTGCTTTGTTTATATCAGACTGACATAATAGTATATTTTCCCATCTTCACACATTTTATAGCCAATAGTTTCTGCAAATAAACATTTTACATCACTTTATCCTTAAATATATACCAGGGACAATTCTAGCTACAGTTAATGAACTGTTACAAAATGGATACCTGTAATAATGATTTCAGAGCTAACACAGATAATTTGCAATCAGAGTATATGAGAACAGAATTATTAACATTCTCCACATTCTCTGACCTTAGATAATTCTCTTCTCTGAAAGGATTCAGAAGATGAATTAAAAATATCTCATATACTCCTGAGGTACCAAAGGTGTCTGCCCAATTGAAAAATTTCTTTTATTGTGTGTGTGTGTGTGCATGTGTTTCCTTATTATCTATCACTATCTAATTGCTCAACAGTTTTGCAACATTTGAAAGACAATTGCGTATTTCAGGTCTTGATCTGAAATAAGTTTGAACTGAAATTTGAATGAATTCCAGTAGAAATTATCCCCTTATTACTTAAATTTTCAAAATCTTCTAACTTGATTACTCAAAAATATTCTTTTATTTCATTTACTTATTTATTTGTTTATTCACTTTAACACAAAATCACTGTGGTTTTATATAATAGAACTGATAAGTGCTCTTACTGAAAACTCCAGTTCGTACTGGTGTTCTAACATATCTGGCACAGCAGCACTCAGTGGGGGCATGACTTCACTCAGGCCACAGTTATCTACCGTCAGCCTCTGTTCTCCACTGGCTTTACGCACCGGCCATACGGGGCTGTAAAATGTTAAGTGAGTTTTGCTGGTCACTCCGACTCTCCAGCTGAAGAATCTGCTTACAAACGGGGAGCAAGGAATCCCTGTTGGTGCGGTACTGCTGTCTCTGTACCATTTTTGTAGCAATTGGTACCTGCCGCTCTTTTACTACCCCTATAACAGACAGACCTAACAAAATCACAACACAACCCATACAATTCTGTGATTCTGTGATATCCTAACTAGGTAATCCGCACCATGTGTTCTCTATTTGGATTTAAAATGGAGTGCTGGATTTATGAAGAGTTGTAGGTACATTACAAAACATTAAGAAAAAAAATACTTTAAGAATAATGTAGAACAAAGAGTAAGAAACTAGCAGCATCAACATTAAATTCCTTTGGAAAATAGCTTTGAATGCTAATGAATTTCTCGAACCCTCTTATCACTCTTCATCAGCCTTTGGATCCAGAAGAATGCAGGAATGGTGAACCTAGCATCATATCAATATAAAAAAATGAGCTTTAATTGTTGGATAATCTGGGCTATAACATTGCAGTAGGACTAGTAATAATTATTTGATTGGATTTTTAAGACTTTAATTGCACTAGCCATAAACCGTTGGCTTTGCACGTAAATTGCACAGGATGTTCTGTCTTGTGCTCCTGCCTAGATAATTAGC
The DNA here is from genome assembly GCA_036925125.1 of Oreortyx pictus. NCBI lineage: Eukaryota > Metazoa > Chordata > Aves > Galliformes > Odontophoridae > Oreortyx > Oreortyx pictus. Next base: position 86,909,510 of record JAUPFR010000002.1, on the reverse strand, counting down.
TATTAAACATGCATATGATCTCATTACCAGTATTTCTGTCACTCCCTTCTTAAATACATTTTTGGGAAAACCACATGTCTCCAGATTACTGACTGGTTCATTTATCTGTCACTCTCTACACTCTTTCTTATTTTCATTTTCCAATCTATTGTCTTTTCCATTGCTGGTGAGAAAAGATTGCTCCCTTTCTCTTTGAAGCAGAAAAATTACCTCTTTCTCTTAATCCTGAACTTCATTTTGCTATGCCCTAACAATGCATTTAACCTACTTAGCTTCATTTGCACCCTACTGTATCTTTTCAAGCCCACATTGAAAACAGTTCTGTTTATTCTTTCTTGAAACTACAGGTTACATATTTGAAAATGAATTGTCCCATCAGTTTGTACTTTGTTAGAATATTTAAAGTGACACTGTTCAGGATTTCCTCAAAAATCAACATTTTTATAACTGTGATCATGCACACTGCTTTCCTTTGAACTCTTGAAATATTGTATTCTTAGAACTATATGAATTCTAACGCATTTCCCAAAACATGACATGGTATCTCAGTGGATGGTTTATTAGTGCTGAAAGTTATCTCTGGGTTGTTTTCTTCTACAGTCCATGATAGTATGCACTCTCTCTGCATCAGCATGAGGTTGTTAATTTAAGAGCCTCCTAATACATTAAATCTACCACAAGACTTATCTGCAGTCTTTTTATTTTGTATATTTCTTTTCTTGCACTGTTGTAGCTGATTGTCCCTGCATACACTTAGTAGCTTGTAGTTTGAATTATAAATATAATCTTTAATTTATTTGCTGTCCTTTCTGGCTGGTATTATCTGAAGGTCCTTATAATATTTAGCATTAATGAATAATAGTGAATTTAAAGGTCATTCGCAGAATCACAGAATCACAGAATCGAAGGGATTGGAAGAAATCTCTGGGATACCTATTCCAACTCCCTCTGCTAAAGAAGGTATACTACAGTGGATGGCACAGGAAAGCATCCACGTAGGTTTTGAATAGAAGGAGACTCCACAACCTTTCTGGGCAGGCTGTTTCAGTGCTCTGTCACCCCATGGTAAAAAAAATTCTTTCTCATGTTCATATGGCATTTCCCATGTTCCAGTTCATGTTGTGTTTTTACATCTTCCATTAACTCTGAATACAATCTCTCAGCTAGTTTTCTGCTAATTTTACAGCAGAATTATGTAAAAATGTGCAAATAGTTTCATGATTATCCTTGCCCATAAAACTGTAGAATGAGACATGTAAATAAACAATCATACACACACATACACAGTCTTAGTTCTAAGCTGCCACAAAGATAGGCGAATGGGCATGTTCTCTTATATCAGCTGCAATAACTATATATTATTGTAGGTCATAATGTCCAAGCTTTTGAATAATATCAAAGATCACAAACGGACAATAACCATGAGTTTTCCAGAGAGAACATGAAGAAGCATATTCGCAAATCTAATCAAGTCATCATTATGCACAGACTTACTGAGAAATGTTTCAAAATCATTAATTAATTCTCTTTAATTAATATCTTAGTTGACATTTACACTCACATTACACTGAAGGAATGCCGAAGTTAAACCTCTGCATATGCTCTCTGGCACTTTTTATTATCTATTTTGGCTTTTTTCTGGGTTTAATAGATGCATGCTGGAAAATGAAAAAGTTTATTTTCCCCAGTGTATTGATTTGATGTAGTACATTTCAATTTTGTGATTTATGTGAAGAACAAGGTATATTTGTAATTAATATAAAATTAAAATTTATATTATCAGGTATCCCTCATGAAAATTTGGTACCCCACACACAGATTGAACTGAGTACACTTGGGATTTCAGAGAACTTTATTTCAACCACTGTTCATAGTACCTTGAAGCTGGAGAACTGGAAAACTCTTGGAGCCATACTATACATCCTCACAAATCTCACATTGCTGAATGGAGGAGCATTCTGTTAATCTTACGACACTTAACGAGAAATATAGCTGCACTGAGACTAGTTTATATACATGGATTATGACTGCCAGGGTCTACTGCATTCCGTTTACTCAGAGGCAGCACAGCCTCTGAAAAAACATGTCTGCCACATCTTATGAGAAATCAAAATATAGGCAAACCAAAATTAAAATGAATTTTTAAAGCTACTTCTGCCTCCTCCCAAACATTTATTTTTTCTAGATTAAATAGTCCTTGAAAGAAGCACTGAACATCACTGAAAGGAGCCTGGTTGTTTGTTTTCCACCAACCTTTCAGAAACACATTCATAACATTCATCCTGAGCCTTCTCCTCTCTACGCTTAACAGTTTCAACTCTCTCATCCTTTCATAGGATCATAGAATCAGATGCTTCACCTCCTTAATAATTAAACTGACCCTTTGCTGGACTCTTCCCTGTATGTCCAGTTCTCTTGATCTGAATCGGTACTCCAGGTGAGGCCTCACCATCAGAGAAGGATCACTTCCCACAGCATGCTAGCAATGCTTTACTGAATGCAGACTTAACGTTAGCTTTCTTTACTTTTCTAAGTACTAAACCTCAGTTATTAGAGAAAACACTTCATCTACAGGAGGGAAATCATTAATGGCATGGTTTTATGATTTCTGTTATCGGTATTCTACATCATAACATCATGTAAGGCACAGGGAGTGAAAGAGTTAATCCTCCAGTTCCATAGACTGCTGAATTTCCAGGTACCTGGTTCTCAGAAGAGAAGAAAAACTGCATACCCCAGAGGACTTTGTGTCCCCATTTTACACTCAAAGGGAAAGATAAAACTGCACCCAAGTATTGAGGCTTTCTCTCTCTCTCTCTCTCTTTTTTTTTTTTTTTTTTTGTTGCTCATCAGAATTGGAGCTTACTAGCCATCTTGCCTTCAGCTTTAGAGTAAGGCCTTTAGTTTCAGACACTCTCTCTCTTACTTTATTGGTTTTATTAGCTTGAATTCTGGTTATATTGCATTTTACTCTGTTATTTTGCATCCCGATATCTTACTTAGTAAATTAGCTTCCCTCCTCAGATCATTGCTGCTGTTTTGTTTTTAGACCCATCTCCCTACACTCTCCCTTTCCCTCCTTCCCCTTTCCTGGGGCGTGGGTCCATGGGTCCCTTGCCCCATTAACCCATAAACTGTAGACAAATTTGTACTCTCTCACAGTTTCTGATACTGCCAACCACTACCTTCTCACCTTAACTTTAAAAACAAATATTCACTGGTCTAAAACACAGAGCTCAGAGGGTTTTTTTTCCCCACAAAACAAACAAGCAAACAAAAACCTCCAGAGAGTATCCCACTCTATCGCTATGATTTAGAAAAAAAGTGACAAGAGCATAAGCTAGCTGTATAGTCAGAAAACAAATCTTCATGGGAAAACTTGAATACCCAGTGAAACTTGTTTAGCACTGTTGAATTTAAAGCAAGACTGAAAGTTACTCAGTCTTATAGAACTAAATTTGATGATGGGAAGAATTTTCTTATCAGAAAAATTGTTAAGGACTTTTGTTATTCCAGAATAAAGGCCACACTTGGTGTTCTTGCTGCTATGCTATTGTTTATCTCACTGTGGGAGTGGGTAGGTGTGCTATTCTTTCCAGAATCCTTGGGAATCTGAGCATATTTAAAAAAAAAATAAGATAAAAAGATTGATATGCAGTATTTTATCATCTTCAGTTCCCCCCAGACATTAAAATGATAGAAAAATAAAGTATTAAAGTATGCCTACTCTCCTTTTTGCTAATTATTAACGGTAGCCAGGTCAAATATTTGACCTTACACTGGGAGAAATGACTGTAGTGACCTTTGAAATGTCTTTTTAAGATGTAGTCTATGTTTTTCTTTCAAAAAAATAGCTATTCTTGGAGTATGTGATTATGTGGTGGAAGCTGCATGGAAGATGCATTTCATTAACTAACACTTTCACAGTAATATCAGTTATCAGTTTTAACTAGTTAGTGCATGTCTCTTGTTAGCCAAGATTGAGTAACAGGAGAGAAAGAATTCTGCCTAGTTAGTTCCTCTCCTAAAAGGAAAGAAGAGTTATCTTATTACTGATGGAGGAATGGATAAGATATCTAGAATTTCATGAAAGATCAATTATTTAAAACTCTGGGATGACAGAGCTGGAATTTCCTTTCATGGAAAAATAAAAAAAATAATCAGATTGTCTGGACTCCAGATGAAACTTATGTGTACTTTCTACTTTAATTCCAGGTCGTCTGTTCTGTGAAAGTAAATTTAAAAGGCAAAATTCCTGGTTCAGTGTTAGAAATAGACTCTGGCTGAGGTTCTCAGTGACTTCTTTACATCTTTCTTTAAAAGTCAGACCAATTATCCTCAGAATACGTTATTCCCTGAACTGGAAGTCTGGTATGGGGAGGAGAATAAACTCTCCACAATTCACATGGAAACAATTAGAGACCTACTAACCCATCTGAACTGTCATAAGTCCATGGGGCCAGAGGGGATCCACATAAGGGTGCTGAGAGAGCTGGCAGAGGTGATTGCCAAGCCACCTTTCACCATCTATCAGCATTCTTGGTCAACTGGAGAGGTCCTAGAGATTTGAGGTTTGCTGGTGTGACTCTCATCTGCAGGGAGGGTCATAAGGAGAATCCAGGGAACTACGGGCCTGTCAGCTTGACATTAGTGCTAAGGAAGACTATGGGAAAGTGATCTTGAGGGAGATCATACAGCATGTGTGGGACAACTGGGGGATCAAGCCCAGACAACATGGGTTCATGAAAAGCAGGTCCCATTTGACCAACCTGATCTCCTTCTATGATTGAGTGATCCACTTGGTGGATGAGGGAAGGGCTGTTGATGTAGTCTACCTAGACTTCAGCAAAGCCTGCCTCTCATAGTATTCTCCTGGGTAAGCTATCAGTTTGTGTCCTGGACAGGTACGCTCTTTGCTGGATAAAGAACTGTCTGGAAGGCAGGGCCAAGAGAGTAGTGGTGAATGGAGTTAAATCTGACTGGTGATTATCTGATTTATAACTTCCTAGAGCCCTTTCATCCTCATTTTTCTGCAGATAGATGCTGTCTGCCTTTTTCCAGTCTTAGTTACATTATTTATCAGCTTCTGAAGTCAGCTTAGACAAGGCAATACAACATTTAGAATTTTTTTGAAAAACATGAAATTTCTTCACAATGAAATCACTGGACTTGTCTGCTAGCTGATGAGTCTTGCATTTTTGGCAAACATATGTATAGCCTGTAGGTATTATTTTCAAGAATGCATTCACTAAGTCTAGAAAGGTTTTGTTACAGTACAGCTGTGGTGATATTGCTCACTCAGTTTTACTTTTGAGCTAGTAGCATTTATTCATTTCTGAGATATTTCAATTCCTGTCTTATTCCTGACTTTTCTTCTAGAAAGCTCTGTTGTACCTTCACCAGTTTTACTTTTATGCTTAAGAACATTTCATTCCTCTTTGTTCTCTGAACTTGATAATTACTGCTGAGCTTTTCCCAGCTTAATATCTATGACCATTAAGGCAAAAAGAAAATGAACATAAATATGTCTTCCTTTTAAAAATGTTTCCTTTCCCACAAAGCACACTGATGTTCTTCAAATAATTAAGTGTCCGCACATCTGAATTGCGCAGTATATTTTTTCTTATTTATGGAGATTTGAGTGAAGGGGTACTGTTTTACTTGCTTTTCTTTGTTGTTTTTTTTTTTTTTTTTTTGTTCTCACCCTTCATCTCCTCATCTCTCCTTAGCTGTCAGCAATCTTACTCCGAAGGATACTATTTTCATGGGAATAAAGATCTTCTCTTCACACTAAAGTAGGGAGTACGATTCAGAAAATCATATTCAAGCATTTACTTCAAAGAAAGAATAAAATTGATAGAAATGAATAACAAGCTTTTTATTTTTTTTCCTTCACTGATATGCCTGCCTACTCCTGACTGAAATGGATGAGCATAGAAAGCTACTTCATCACTTGGACACTGGATACTATTTAATGTTAGAACAACAATTTTACCACCCAACAGTAAAATCTAAAGAGAAGATATATAGAGGAGCAAATGCTGAGGATACTTGAAAGTTCCAGGTGGCAGTGCACAATTCATGAGCTCTAGTGTCTTCTACTCTCTCTGTTAAAGCTGTCTCAAGCTGATGCTGGGATTGGAAATGTATAAAACAAGTCACATGGGAAGAGAAGGGAAAAAAGAAAAGTCTTATAAATGTCTTAGAAAAAAAATGTTAACAATTCTGCATTTCAGTGTTGTATCTATACAGATTTATGGCTTGTCAAAAAAATCAATGCCAAATGACATCCAAAGTAAAATAAAACCTATGTAAGCATATGCAAGAAAATTGCAGTAGATAGAAAACTGATAAAGTGACATTTAGACATAGGTTAAAATAAAAGTAGTTCAGATCAAAAAGATTCCATTCTCCTTCAAGGATTTTATTCAAAATATTTCATCTACTTGTCATGTATGCTATTGACATCCTATCTTTTTTTTTTTTTTTTTGATGCATAGTGTTGTTCTTTATAGGGTATGTCTACTTTTTTTCTTACAACATCATATTTAGAGACTTTGTATGAGTTTTATTTTGTTTAAAAAGTAACAGTGTGAAAGTCCTTTATGTTAAAGAAACCTAAAATGACACTCTGTGTGAAAGTCTGTATTGAATGAAACCTGTTAGTATTATCATAGTATCCTACAAAAGATGATAAAATAAAAAAAAAGAAAAAAAATATCCTTTCTAAAGAAGCTACTACCAGTACAAATACGCATACTTCATGTAAATACTGAAATAGATACGGAGGCTTTCATTGAGCAATATTAATGAACTGTCCTTGACCTCTGCCAGGAATTAATCTATAAAAGTATTTGACATCTGCATGGGCAAAAAACACCAACTAGATGTTATTATGGATGATATTAGATATCAACACATATAAATTAAAATGTAACATAATTAATTGGATGATTTCTTTGTTTCATTGTCTTGAACAATGTCTGTCATTCCTTAATGTCCTCTCTTAGTGTATTCCACTCATTTCACATCATTAAATATTCTATATATCCTGTCAAAATAATCAATTTCTGGCAGAAAAAAAAAAAGAAAAAGTGTTGTTTAATTTAAAGCAAATTATTTTATTCCATTGCCATATCAAATAACTGTTTTAGCCTTTATTAAAATTCATGCAACTTTTAAATTCTTTGCAGTGCTGCATTAAGTAACAAAAAACACATTAGCTCCATAAATTTTATCTCATTTTCCATCTGAATAAAAAGTGCATGAAGTATAATACAGAGTAGCTTTAATACATTATATACATATGCACACATATGCTTCCATATGTTTATTTAGGAAACGTCAAGGTTGAAGAAACAGGTTTTCATGATCAAAGTCTATATGTATTCTCCTAATGTTGGACAACACAGTCAGTTCCAGTTTAATGGTTCATGAAGCAACTGCCTCAGACTATGAATTGAAGCTAAGAAAAATGATGTTCATGGAAGCATCCAGAATCAAAATTTATTAAGCATGTCCTTCTAGAAGAAAACCTAACTATTTTTCAGCATTAGCCTATGTCTTTCAATTTCCCTCATCAGTGCAATTACAGTGCATTTTTTATTTCAAGGCCAGAGAAAACAGCAACTAGATAGAAGTATGTATACTTAGAATAAAGGAAATGATGCATTACTCTGGCTTCTAACATCTGATGCCTTTGTTGCTACCAGTTTACAAAGTACCAGGAAAAGCTGTGTCCCAAAGAATTCTTGGTTCTTTAGAACAGATCTCCAGCACCTAGACTAACAGTTTTGATCATATTCAGTCCAGATGGTCTCAGGAGTTTATCTGTAGATACATAAAATAGAGATTTTACAAATGTCTATTGAAAATATAGAGAATATATACTCAATTTATGATAGAATTGTGCAAGAACTTCTGCTATCTAAGGAAATTTATACATCAAAATTAAGTCTTGTTATTTCTCTGATTAGAAAAAAAAGTCAAATATTTTTCCTATCTTCCATTTGCAGACACTTTCACATCATTAAAAACCATAAAATCAAGGTACATTATAAAATCAATAAAGAAACAGGAATAGATAATTGAAATCAAGAGAAATTAAATGTGCCTTAATGTTGGTTGCATGTATATTCTGAAATACAAAGTTTCTGTACCGAATAGCATTTCAACAATTCAGTATATTTTCCTAATATCCTCTATTCTCCCCAAATATTTCTGAAGCATGCTATTATTGCATTAAAAAGAATGATTTTACAAATAGAAAAGATATAAATTTCTACTTTCTCAGAATCACAATGAAAGTTAGAAATGATTCCTTCAAGCCTATTCCTATATTTTTTGATGTTTTTAAGGTTATTGCTTGCTCATGAAGTGTTTTGATGTCATCTAATTGTTCCATCTACGAATTTCGGCTGCTTCAAAAGTAGTGCCTCCTATTTCATTATGTTGGGCCATAAAATCAGAGGTGGATGTTGGTGGTATTGTAGTAGATGTTGAACCTTTCTGCTAATATTGTTACATTTTATTGCTGTATGACAGATGGCAGCAGTGTCTGACATGCGGATGAAGCGAAGATATGTCATTGAACTCTCCTTTGTAGAAAAAATAACAAACACTGATATTCAGTGATACTTGCTGAACATTTATGGAGACCAGAAAGCGGATGAGAGCACTGAGGTGGAGGGTGGTTCACTTCAGCAGTGGTGACAGTGATAGGAAAGAGACGGTACTTTCTGGACAGCCATATATGTGACATTACTCATTGCTGCTAAAATGCATAACTAATGGTGGTGATGACTATGAAAAATAGTGTTTCATAGCTGAGAATTTATGCTCATTGTATGTGTTGTCATTTCCATGGAAATAAATCTCATAAAATACATATAGGAGATTCTCAATAAAATAGCATTCTTAGTATTATGTATTTATTTTATTTTTAATAAAAATTTGTCATTTTATTTTTATGAAATACTTTACAGTTAAGGATGAGCTACAATTTTTCTCTAAAATGTAAACTTTTTTGATAATTTTGAGAGGTATGCAAAATGTTATTCTCAAAATCCCTGATGTTTAATAAAATAGTCAAAACATATTATTTTTCTTGTTATTATCTGTAATGCTGTTCTGTATGTTATAGGCAGTTATTTAGTTTAATAAACATGTTTTTGTCAGCAGACTAACAATGAACAAGGAATAGCTTCTTAAAAAATGCATAAATATGGTTATTAAGATATGTACTTCCTAACTTAAAGTATTTCAACTTCACTTTCCCTAAAGGATTCTACTGTTTTAGAATTCTCTCTTACAATAATCTAAATATTTATAAGAATTCACATTATGATGATTACAAGTCACATTTACACAGCCTTCTATTTCGAAGTCTTAAAATATCCTTACAAACCAACTTATCAATCCTTAAAAAATTACTACTTGCCTCTAAAAAAAATTGTATAATGAGTATTCATAGATTTTCCATAAATTCCATATCAAATAAAAATGGTTTTAAAGTGAACTTCTTGTTAGCTGTAGCCAACTATTTTGAATTATCAAGGATTTCTAAGTGTAACCCTTAAGAATGCATTATAGTAAGAATTCGCGTAGTTATCTGATGCTCAGTATCCTTGAGAGGCTTTGTACACATTAATTTGTGCACATAAAACCTTAATCTGAAATGACTGGCTTTATCATAGTACAATAAATTTGACAAATCATGTAAGAACTAAAATTTGCTTAATAAAGTTATGGTGATAGACATCCTTGAAGAAACTCCCAAGTGTTGACTTGGGATAGATTGATTTTATTTTGGGTTTCTGTAATCAGATACACAAATGTAAGCTAGGAAGGACAATTGATTTATATCTGCCTCATTAGCTGTAGCCCCCATATTGATGACACATTTTACTGTCTGTATAAGTCTTTAAAACTGATTCTATACTGTATTTCATTTTAGTAGCTGTTATTCCTTTACAATGTGAATGCTCACTAGCTGTATTTTAATTAGATTCCTGTTACCATAGTTTTTGTCCATTTTTCTTAGATATGTAACTTTATCCACATATTAATATTCAGAATCAGTCTCCATATCTTGTTGAATTTACTTTCAGAATCCTAACAGTAGTGATTAAGTATAAATTCTTCTCTTTGCAAGTGTAAAGGAAGATCATTTGTGGAACACAGTCACTAGTTGAAGGCATCCATTGAAGTGAAGGAGAGTCTCCTGGTTAACAATTGTCAGTTGTGAGCAGGTTACAATTTACTCTCAGTCCAAGCCTTTTCCATTTCTTTGCTTAAGAGTGTGACAAAACTGTATAATTCCTGTCTATGATAAAAAGCTTTATTATTATATTAAAAACCTTTATTATTATATCCATTGGATGCTCTCGCCTACTCTGTTACTCTTTTGATCAGATATCTCTAGTTGTCCAGTGGAATATTTTTGACAATTAAATATCTCAGAAAGTTCCAGTTTCTTCTATAGCTGCTTTTTCCTAACTAATAGTAAAAGCCTATTCCCAGCTGCAGTGAAATGTAAATAATAACTTTCCAGAGCATGGAATGAGTAGTAGAATCCAATGAACTCTGGAAATAAAAGCAAGGGAGAGGTATGTTTGTGTTTTTACTTTCTATTCTGTCTCTGCCCATTTCTGACTCCCAGTCATCCCTGAAGTATGAGACTGATCCATGCAGAAGAATGTGTATGATGATGAATGAAATACATTTGTTTGATTTTTTTAACTAATATAAAATTTAAAATACAGTATTCAAAATTATAAAAGTTTAATTTTTGTTACAACTGCTTGTAAAAATTTCCTACAGTGTAACTTCAGGGCACGTTACAGTCCTGAATTCTTCTTCTAAGCAAATTCCCCTTAACAATTTTAATATTAAAACAATATCTTTGATTTAATTCCGATTTATTACAAAAACATTGAAACGTTCAAATAGGAAAAATAAGATAAAGGAAAAATTGGGAAATATATATTTAAAAATGGATAGAAATTAAAAAAAAATTAAATAAGCTTTTTAGTTTAATTGAGATTATGTTGTACAATATAATTGTGAAAGCAAAAAGGTTCTTTGGAAAATGAAGATAAAAGAAGCATTTATGATCATTACAGGAAGTACAGAGCAGAACACTTTCCTGCCACTACAGAGAAAAATGAAGTAGAAGCTTGGCTACTGTGCTTGTCTGCAGGTTATAGCAACTTATTCCCATTTTCACATGGATACACCTAGGCTGTATTTTATTATCAAGTTATATTCAAAATGGTTTCCTTAGTGTACCTCTGTTCTTTTTTCAGGCTCTACTTTATTTATTTTCTTCTTCTTAGATTGTTACTATTTTATACACCAATCAAATTAAGATTTCAAAACATAATTTTGTTGACCTTCAAAACTTTGCATTGTATAAGAAAATAATACCATTTTGACTTTGACAGCTCCTTAAAACAAATTGCTTGGAAGAATCCCTCTTCAATATTTCTAGGGTATGACATGGATTCAAAAATTGATAGTCCTTTATAGTCTTTTACAGGACTTTCTATTGAAAAATTCTTTCCTTACTACAAGCACAGATATTAACTATCAGTCCTTCCTGTATCAGTAGAATAAGACTTAAATATGTATTTTCAGCATTGTAGCATCTGTACATATTGCAATCTAGAAAGATTTAACTGCAAAAATATTTTGGTGAAAAAAAAAAACAAATGAAGGATAAGGTATATATATTTCATATGTTTTTTCCTTTGACATTCAGATCTAGGAGACAACAAGCAAACAATGGTTTTATCAACTATCATTTCCTTGTTATCGTTCACAGAAAACTCACTCACAGAATGAAGACAAGTCTGCAAGTCTCCCTAATTAATTGATTTATTTTTAATTATGACATGCACTAGCCACTACAACCTGGCTCCCTAGGTACTATTTAGTTTCCTTCCATTTTTTCTCCACTACCAGCTTAATCTGAATGCACTTCAGAGTAGGGTTAAACTGCTGCTGTGGAAATGTATTTTTGGCTTGAGCAAACACAAAATGCTGCAGGTTTTTATACAAGTTACTGCAGATAAGTAACAGATGCTGTCTTTCCACCTTTAGCTAGATACAAGAAGAAACTGGTAGTGACATGGTTTAGTATTTGCGAAGGCAATAGAAGAGCTTTGCCTTTTACCTCACTGTATAATTATGAAGTAACTAATCCTTTGACATCCTTGCAAGGTTGATAAGTATTATCCTTTTCTTACAGATGAGACAGTAAACACTAAAGTCTAAATTCTATTGATGTCAGCAGAGAATTATTAAGGACTTTGTAGAAAATCACAGAGTTAAAGAGGCGCTAGTTCCTAATTCTGTAGCCAGTCCAATGACCTAAAGTGTCTATTAATAAACATATTTTAATACTTACAGAGTCACAGATCATCCCTAAATATGCTGCATACAAAGGTACAGTATTTATCTACTGCATCTAATGTTCTCCAGAAGGCTATAAAGACATGAAATGCAGAATGTTTTCTTCACTTACAGCTATATTTTCCAGATCCTTCCTTTTTACCTTTGAGAGAAAAAGCAACAAAGCCACAAGTCCATTCATTATTTAGGAAAAGTGAGAAGCTATTTTAATCTCTTTCTGATTAATCCTTTTTAGGGTTTATCACTCAATTACTTGTATCTTATGCGGCATCTGCCTGTGATAATGCATGCAATTTGGCGAAGAGTAAATGCAGGGAAATAATAGAATTCTTAGTATTTTTGCATGTTATTCAAAAATAAGCTCTGCAAACTAAGTGCCAGCTGTTAATCATGCCATATAAGCAGATAAGACAATGATATGTAAGAATAGAGTGGTGTGGATTGTCCTAAATCTGGTTCAATACACTGAATTTTAATGGATCATCATTATAACGGAACTCTGTTAAAAAAAAAAGAAAAATTAAAAAAGAGGTGAGGGGGAACATGCTATCACCTTCTGTTCCAGCTTTGCCCATTACCTTTTGCTATGTCACTGGGCACTGCAGAAAAGAGGCTGGCCCTAATCACTTGACTTCCATCCTTTATTTGTAAGTAGTCTTCTCTTCTCCATGATGTACAGTCCTAGGTCTCACAGCCTTTCCTCATAAGGGAAATGCTCCAGGCCTGTAATCATCTTAGTAGAGGTTGGGAGATGACCTGCTGGAAAGGAGCTCTGAGGAGAGGGACCTGGATGTCCTGGATGATAAGTTGGCCATAAGCAAGCAGTGTGCTCTGTTGGCCAAGAAGGCCAATGGGATCCTGGGGCACATTAAAAAGAGCATGGCCAGCAGGTCAAGGGAGGTGACCAGCCCCCTCTACTCTGCCCTGGTGAGGCCTCACTTGGAGTACAGTTCTGGGCTCCTCAGTACAAAAAAGGGATCTCCTGGAAAGAGTCCAAAGATGATTAAGGGTGTGGAACACCTCCCTAATGAGGAGACGCTGTGAAACCTGGGTCTGTTCAGCCACAAAAAAAGGAGACTCAGAGGGGATCTGATCCATGTCTGTAAATATCTAAGGAGTGGGAGGCAAAGGGATGAGGCCGACCTCTTCTCAGCAGCTTGTGGTGATAGGACAAGGAGAAATGGCCACAAACTGAAGCATAGGAAGTATTGCGCAAATGTAAGGGTGTTGTAGCACTGGCACAGGTTGCCCAGAGGGGTTGTGGATTCTTCTTCTCTGTAGATGTGCAAGACCCACCTGGATGCCTACCTGTGCAACCTGGGCTAGGGAGCTGCTGTGGCAGGGTAGTTGGACTAGATGATCTCCAGAGGTCCCTTCTAACCCCTACAGTTCTGTGATTCTTTACCATGAGCTTTCAAAATACTACTACTTACGGGCTACTGAGAGCAACTGATGTGGAAAGTCAACATCTTGTCAGTTCTTAAATGCCTAAGAATTCTGTCTGTGAAAAAGAAGAATTCTTCTGTGGTCACACAGAAACTGCTTACTGATCATTGCCCCTGGCTTACAATTATTGTGGAGGATCCTACTTGGCAGAGATCAAAAGAATGCCAAGGACCATCCTGAGTATTTTTATATCAGCTGAAGTCCATAACGTAGCAACATTCCCTGAAGCTTTAGCCTACTTGCATAAAAATACAAAAAGTTCTTGTTTTACCTGCTTGTCTAGTCTTATCCTGATAAGTAAACATAAGATGAGGTATGAAGACTCTGGAAAAAATCTTTTACAGCAGAAGATCTACAGAGATTTGCAGGGTAGATCTACATCTCTGCATGTGTATTTAGAATCAAATTGGCCAAAATAAGTTAGGAACATTAAAAAAAAATTGTAATTACTCAGATGACTATTCAGCTTTAGAGTGCTGTTTTCTTACAATTATTATTTACATTAATATTACAAATATTATTTCTTACAATTACAATTATTGACCTTTCTAGCTGAGATTTTCCAGTTTTTAGCCTGAGAGTAGGAATTGCCTTCAAAAAGAGGTGGGAGAGAGGGGAGGGAAAGGTTTAATAAACTCATAAAGTCATTTTGTTCCTAAGAGGCTACTAAGTTCAAGCAAAATCAACAATGCATTGAGGTCTTATTGTCCCCCGTGACTATAAGGAAGGTCTCAATTCAGGTTAATTAAAGGATTACAGGTATATAGCTAGATTTGATTAGTGCAGTGCCTTGGACAGTACAAGGTGTTGCCATTCTTCATTTCTGGATGCTTAAAGCTGATCTCTTTCCACGTGCTGTTTTGCTGTTGTTGTTCAAGCCTTGTCACAGAATCTACTTTAAAGAAAACATTGTAGCAAGATATTTACAGATGTACAGCTTATCTGTCCAGTTTATAATGCTACTGAACACACCATTGAACAGCGTGCTTTTGTCAGGTTTCTCTGAAACGAATAACGTTACCTTTACTTAGTTTATGTTTCATATACATAAGTACTTGTATTATGGATTCTGTCTTGCCTGCATATTTTCCCATAATCAGATTTTGTATATAACAGAACTATTTTTGAGTATTTCACAATTTGGAGATTTTGATTTATTATGGTCACATCTGTGCATATTCTGTAGGTAATGTGGGAAAAGTTAGTCCATCAAGACACATAAATTAACTCACATGCAGGATACCATGCTGAGATTCACACACAGTAAAGTCAGTTTTTGATTTTAGGCAAGCCAGCTGATCTGCCATACAGAGGATGTTGAGAGAATAAAATTAATTCATAACTGTTTGGTGCCCCAGGTAAAAGTCTTTAGAAGTGTGAATGTTCATTTCCAAATAATCTTAGTCACCTAGATACACATTTTTGAATAGGTAGAGTGCCCACCAATGCAATTCTGCAACAAATCCACAGACCCAGAAAACAGGGTTTTCTAGAGCATGCACTGGCTACTTATCTATCATGTGCTTTATCAGCTAATAAAATAATAATAATAAAAAAATTAATTGATCTCCCATTATGGGATCAGGAGCAGGAGCAAAACATCGTGGCAGACTATGACCAGTCAGCAGACTATGTCCCAATACTATTTTCAGATTCAGTTTTACTGTAACTACTTGCTGTTAACTGAACATTTCTTAGGCACACAGTTGACTTATTGATACTTAACGCATAACCAATGTAAACACACTCATAGTGACAAGTGTGTGATCACACATCCCTCATAGAAAATGAGGTCAAAATTAAATATTTCATTCTCAGCAAAAAGCTTTAACCAACGTGTTTTTCTCTGTTCTTTCTGTGATTAGAGAGTTACACACAGTTAACTTATTGCAGGTTTTTGAACATGCAAAAACCATTTAGACACTGTAATTTTATTTCATATCTATGACCCCAGACACTGAATTAGGGGAGGGATTATCTTTATTGTTTGGTAAGCTGAGAGACAGGGTCTTGAGTACAGGCTTACAAAAAAAGTATTTATTGCAGCGTTTGACTAGAAAAAGTACTAAAATGACACACACGCGCATAAAAGTAATCAACAGTGCTACATACATGTGAAAAAGAGGTCTGTGCACAGACTTAAATTCTACAAAATTTCTTAGGAGTTTCATTGGTCCAGTTTATAGAAGACATCAGTTTCCAATTTGGGAAATCTTTCTCAGACTTTTTGTACTCCATGCAGAAATCATTTTTTCAGACGTAATATTTTGAAGGAAAACAATACTTAGAGTATTTCAGGAAATAAGCTATGCTTATGAAGTTAAATTCAATACTACAAAAAGCAGTAGTGACTTTGAGGAGGGGGTTCTAAATGAATAAGCAGCAATGTTGGTTAAATAGGAGGGAGGACATAGCTTCAGATGTTGTAAATCTGACAGAGATTATACAACAACCATTATTTGAATTACAGAAGGTAGAGATTCACTCTACAAATACAAGGCTAAAAGGATAAAACGTGGTTCTATATAATGACAAACAAGTTACAGTCAATAGAGCCCAGAGGGAGATTTAGCTTACCTTAAAGTAGATGCTCCTATGACAGTGAACTGAATTGTGCTGCAGACATCCTTCTGTTTCTTGATTAGATTTTCTCTCACTGCAGGGGGCAGAAAGACACTTAGTGCCCCTGTAGACATCTAAAAGAAGACATCAGTTAGTCTAATGATGAATTCCATCCCATTGCACCAAAACAGCATTTGCATTAAGGTGCCCTCTAGATTAAGGATCTAGATCAATGCTCATACTGGCTCCATTCTTTCCTAGATACCCGTCTTTTGTCCAGAGGATGTAAAGATATAATAATATAATGGTACATGCTCTTCAGGCAGGACTGCAAGACTGAAGACCTCTATCTCAAACTTCAAAGTTGAATAATGTTACAAGCATGACATCTTCTGCTTTATCTACACAAAATACAGAGATTGTGAAATAAGGGGACTTACTTATAGAATCAGGCTGGCACTGAATTTCAATATCTATTCTTAATCTCCTGGACAAAAATAATACATTCTTGTTACCAGTCCCCACAAAGTTGTTGGCTATTGACACAAACAGTGCTGAAGTACAGACAGACATTAAATATAGCAGTCCTGATGTAACTCTCGGCACAGGTTTATATCACCACAATTGTAAAAATAAATAAATAAATAAAAATCAAAACATAGAACAGAAAATGTTGTTAAGTAGAAATCAATTATTGAATGTTTTCATTAAATTTTGTAAGGAGTTGCTTCATATTTTTCTCCATTTACCTTCACCTCATCCTGACCTGTCTTTGGGAAACTTTTCATGAAGTCTATGAGAATTAACTGAAAATACTAAGTGGGTATTTTCAGTGATGGGCTTCTTCCCAAACAAATGAGAAGAAACAGTACCAAAAATCTATTTTGAATAAAATTTGCATGATCTTTCAGCTAATGTGATTTTGTTCTCTAATACTCCAAAACTGTAAAACTAAGAGTGTTGAGGGCTTTTTTTGAATAATATTACATTTATTTATTCCATTAATACATTGGAATGATATACATTATTCCAATTCAAAGTGTATACAAACTGTTTGGAAGGATTCTAAAATACTTCAGAAAGAATTCATTGAGTCAGAAGTCTCAGTAAGGATCAGACCATTCTCAAATAAAAATATTTTTTACATCGGGGACTTAGCACGAAAATACAAAATCCAATGCTTAAATATAAAGAAATTTAAACTGGATTTTCACCTAACTTAGTAATTTATTTTATTTTTCTACATACCCTTGCCTTTTTTTCTTTCCTATCCCATTTATTCCTTCTCAAAGATGAGCTTAGGTGAGGAGAAAACACAGATGAGCTACATTATTCATTTTCGGTTTGCTTTAGGAGCTATTCTATGGAACAGTGGTAGGATAGGTAATACTAAGAAAAAAGAAAATAAATAAGAAACTTAACTCCAGAATGCTTAGAGGTTATTAGGTCATTATCTGCTTAGGAAAAGGAGGAAGATGTAAAAACTACCTCAGTCATTGCTGCTGTGATACTGAAAATCACATTTCACATGGTCAGACCAGGACATCTACTCAAATCTTTCATTTTGAATACACACATTTAAAGACTGTAAAAGTAAGTAAAGCTATATGACACCTGCATAATTATTAGTAATCCATTTGGGGGGTTAATCACTTCTTAATCAACTGCATGGCTTAAATACAGGCTAGATGGAATTCATGCAAAATCATTTTAAAGAGGGAGATGTTCATTCATCCATACAGGAAGCTGACAAAGAATTGGTTTCAAATGAGCTCTAATGAAGGCTTCAAATTTTTCTGCCTTTCTGTATTACATTTCAGAAGCAACACAAGTAACTAGTGAAAGTGCTAATATATTTTTAACATCTCAGGTGCTTTAGGTCACTGGTAATTATTTCCATGCGAGAGCTGTGAGGAAATTTTACTGTTAAAAATGGTAAGAACTGAAAAGACATATACAATGGAGAATTTTTGTTAACTAAATAAAAACCATTTAAAAGTAGAAACTGGGCTGAGAAAAAAATGTCATTTTTGTTACAGTACTACTTGATGCTAGGACTTATGTTTCAGTTTTTAGGTTTGTTGTTCTTTGTTTCCTGTGAGTGAACAATGCAAGCTAAATTTCCAAAGTAGCTGATGAGCAAGATGTCAATAAAATGTATCTTTATGATGAATATCAAAATGATCTGCATCCCTGATGCAGAAATGTTGAAATATTTGATCCTTGAAGAGAAAGAATCTTCCAAATTATGGAACATCCTGATTCCATGATTAAAACTCCTACAATCTAGCTATGTATATTTCAAATACTAACATTATTTAGCCCCTATCTTCTCATATTACTTAAAATGAATTACTTCTTTCATCTACTTAAAAATAATTATACTCACTCTCATCAACAAAGTACATTTGTTCTCAGCCTTTTTTGAAATATGAAAATAAACTTAATAATGACTTTACTAGTAGTAACAAGACAGATAGAAGTTTAGAGGACACAGTTTCTTGTTATGAAAAGGATGCTGTAGGAAAGAAGTGTAACTCCTGATTTTGACTTCTCCATATAATGGAAGATTGGAAAATTTTGATTTTCAAAATTTAGAAACAACTTCTCAACAGAAGCATAATAAAAATTTACATATACATATTAATTTAATTAATGTTACACTCATTCATATATATATAAAATGCAGTTCCCAGTCTAACAAAACATGGATGCATGCTGCTAATCTATAGAATGCAGCTCTTCCTATGGAGAAGACTAACTGAGCACATAAAAAATAAACCATTTTTAAAACAAAAACAAAAAACCTGTATATATGAAAATCCATTTTTTTACTTTGAATATCACTAAATCTTGAACTGAAGTAACAGTGATGTGTTCAGTTCTTTCTTTAAAAATGCACCATAATGATCCATATTTTTTATTCCCCTCTAATTGCAATTAAAGTTCATAATTCTGCTATGATCAGCCTTTGATTATCAGAGTGCTTTGTGAATAATAAAATAATAGCTTCACTTAATTGTGGTAGCAAACCTTAGATAAAAGCATCACTTCTTTAAATATGCAAAAACAGTGGTGCTACCTATAAAAATGTATCACAAATACATTAAATGTAATCCTTTGTGTTACTGTGAATCAGAAGTACAACGTTCACAAAGAGCTAAAGCACTTACTCCTCCTTCAGTAAAAGTCCATATAATCCCACTTGTAAAAGATATTAAAAACAAAAATGGAACTGTAATGCATGTAAAGTGCTCACTGAACAATGCATAAAACATTATTTCAGTAAGCACTTGAAATCCATAGAAGTATTTTTCGTGACTGAATGTTGAGATCAGTAGAAAAATGAATTAAAAAAACAAATCGTGCTTACTTGTACATGCCCTTTTACTTTCACTTAGAACTCGAATATGCTTTCACTTGCTTAACATTTCCATCCTGGGTGCTGGTCTACTTATATTTTGCTTGTGATACTGAAGTAAAGTGTCATATTTTACTATATGCACTGCTGAATGTATTACTGCATGATTTTGTTGAAATAAGTTGAATGGACTCCCTTAGCTATAGAATTCCCTACAGGAAAATGTAATTAATAATAAGGAAATAAATAGTTAGCAAATTTACAAAAAGGTAACTCGGTCATTATATCAGGATTCTTCATTCATCATTGTGAGGCTTGGGCAATGCATTTTTATATTTTATTAAAAAACAAATATCCAACAAACATGGAATCTCTGCAATGGCTCTAAACTATTGAGATCAGAGTCAAAACTTATAGTTGTCATCATCCTTCTAGTGATCCAGGACATCTGAACACAGGGCTGAAACTGTGGAACTTCCCAGAAACAATTTTATTTAAAGTTTCAGAATGCAAATACTGGTAAGCATTTTTAAGTACTATAATTGAAAAATTAGATTTGACGTAAAGTATATATTAAAAAAAAAAACAAAAACAACAACAACAAAAAAAGGAAATTGAAGAAATAAACCTACAGAAAAGAAAACATTTGTAACTTCTCTTTTCCTTTACTGAAGGAAAGTTCCTGCTGTGATTTAACCCAGCAGGCTGATAAGCACTACACTTGCTCAGTCAGTTAGATGGGGAGAGAACTGACGGGAAAAATCACATGCAGAATCACACACACAGAATCACAGAATTGCAGGGGTTGGAAGGGACCTCTAGAGATCATCTAGTCCAACCCCGCCCTACCAAAGAAGGATCCCCAGACCAGGTTGCACAGGTAGGCATCCAGAAGGGTCTTGAATGTCTCCAGAGAAGGAGACTCCATCACCTCTTTGGGCAGCCTGTGCCAGTGCTCCGTGAAGAAGTTCCCATGAACAATTGTGCGGAACTTCCTATGCTTCAGTTTGTAGCCATTTCCCCTTGTTCCATCTCCACACAGTGCTGAGAAGAGTCCAGCCTTGTCCCTTTGCCTCACACTCCTTAGATATTTACAGATGTGGATCAGATCTCCTTTGAATCTTCTTTTCTCAAGGCTGAACAGACCCAGGTCTCTCAGCCTTTCCACATAAGAGACATGTTCTACAACTTTTATCAATTTTGTGGCCCTCTGCTGGACTCTTTCCAGAAGATCCCTGTCTTTTTCATATTGAGGAGCCCAGAACTGGACACAGCACTCCAGGTGAGGCCTCACCAGGGCAGAGTTGAGGGGGAGGATAATAATAACAAAGCACAACCCTTGTGGTGAGGTAAAAAGCTGTTCACTGAAACAGAAAAGGAGAATTAAAACAGGGGCAACCATAACTGTACACATACATGTGGTAATCTACAATATTTACCTATAAAACACATTATGCACAATGCAATTGCTCACCTGGTCAGCAGCACCTTCCCCTGACCAACTTCTCTTGGTCTTACAGTTTCTGCATTCTGTCAAATGGTATGGAATATTCCTTTGGCTAGTTTAAGTTAGTTGCCCTGGTTCATGTCCTGTCCTATCTTCTTGTGGCCCTACAGTCCTTCACTGACAGGACATTAGGAGAAAATGAAATATCCTTGGCTCTTTGCAAAAGCCAACAGATTTCAGTGTGTCGTTTTTTTTTCTAAAGCCAAAGCATAGCATAATTCCAGACATTATGAAGAAAAATCAACTCTTTCAGCTGAAACCAGGGCAGCTGCTATTTTAATAAGCAAGTTTTTACCATTGATAACGTCATGTACAAAAAATACGAAAAAATACTGCTGAGTAGCATATTGTCCATGCTGCTTTTAGTGAATTGAAACTTCTGTGTAGAGTAGCCTAGTAATAAGTTGTATCTAATGTAATCATCACCAATAAGCTGCTGAGTTAAGGGACACTTATTGAGAATATTGGATTTCATGATCTTGTCATGTTTATTTGCTCAGGAGCAAAGGCTTTTTACTAGCCATTAAAATGTCCAAAAAATTCTCTAATTTAGCAGAGCTGCAAATTGGGCAGAAAGGAGGGAATGGAAACAAGTGCTCAGTCAATTGCATGAGCAATTAATTAATTGTTCACCTGTCTGGAAATACTCAGTTCTGATTATGCTCAAACAACTATGTAAATATTAACATCACTCATAAATAAATACGTGTAAATGTAATTTACATCACTCTTCATTTACATAGCAGTTTCCACAACAGCAACTCTGTCCTTACCTATGCAATAAATAGCTCTACTTACTCTTCCAGACTGTTCTCTGCTTGGTTTGTATGTACATAATTATGAAGGAAAGCTGTGAAGACTGAACTTCAGATGTCCCAGTACAAAAGATATGTACAAAGATGTAAATAAAAGCCCTAAGGTTTTTATTTTTCTGTTTGTTTCTATCTTAACTCTGAAAGTTAATCAAAAAGCACTTTTTTGACTTTCTCTAGTGACTGTAGCATGTTACCACGAGGAAAAAGGTCATATATGTCTCTTCCTCCTC
Source organism: Oreortyx pictus (assembly GCA_036925125.1). NCBI lineage: Eukaryota > Metazoa > Chordata > Aves > Galliformes > Odontophoridae > Oreortyx > Oreortyx pictus. Next base: position 86,887,175 of record JAUPFR010000002.1, on the reverse strand, counting down.
TGTGCAGATATGGTCACAAAATAATGTAGAAACAATTTCCTTCATAAATCATTCCTTCCATATATTTGCTATATTATTATACTATACATTATTTACTATAATTATATTTCCTATATATTATTCACTACATTATTATACTATATTTACTATTCTGGGTTATCTGAAATCATGATTATTCAGGCCGGTCTCAATACAGTTTTTCAGTGAGGGAGCTGCAACAGATTTTAAAACTTTTCACAGATTTTCTTCAGATGGCAAATACTCTCAACAGAATCTTAGGTACTGGAAATTTCAGCACAACACAGGATAATCAAAATTCTTTCTCTTTATAACTGTTCTGCTAAATACTGCATTCACATTCTCAATTTACCTCAATATTTTTTGAAATTAAAATAACTAATTCTATCCTGGATGTTTTTTCATACTAAATTATAACAATGCTTTATAAAATAATAGTATCGAAAGCTAAGTGAGAAAAACAACTAATGTTTTCAAATATTTAAAACTTCCTCTGCAAAGTATTGATCCAGCTTTCACTAAATCACTTTGATTTCCAATTAGCAAGACCAGAAGAAAAGGACAGAGATAATGGGCTAATTTTAGACATGCACAAATATATACACGCATCAATTCACACTTACGAAGAGGAGAAAGAAAACACAAAAGCAACTGTCAAAAACCCTCCTTTTGCTTTACATTTCACCATTTTGACCTCTATCATATTTTAGCTATCTTCATTCATGAAAGCCAGAACAATTTTTGAAGCTGAAGTTACAAAAACAAACGTCTCAAATATATTATTTACCAAGGCAGAAAGCAATAAAACTGTTATATCTAAGAATCAGTAACATTAAAGTTTATCTGTAATTAATAGTGTGTGTTATCAGTAAAAACTGAGGCCTCCTGTCTCCAGGAAACAGTACCCTGCTCCTCTAAGTCTGGGGTCCTAGGCTCTCATTCCAATCTTTCTTATCACTGATGACTGAACTGCCCTCTATCATTTGTCTTTTTCAGATTAAATTTACAGATAGTGTCTATATCAGTTGATGTTAATGAAATGTCCTTACTTTGATATGGAAGAAATCAAGCTTTATTTGGTCAACAGACACAATTCATTGTGGTCATATGTCTACATTCTCTATTTACAGTCCAGGAAGTACAGCTGGGGAAGGAAGGAACCAAACCTTAGAGAAATCAAAGCATACACTTTCAAGAAAAATTATACAGATTAAATTTATATTTTCTGACATAACAGTGAAGATAGATACTAATGTTTTTGTTATCTAAGAATGTTTCTTCTCTGATGGTTCATGCTGTTCTTTTAAGAGTTGGAATTAGATTTAGAAATAAATTAATCAATTTAAGGTATTGGTTGTTATTATTTTATCTCTGATTTTACTGTGTGCCCATAGCAATTTGACTGTATCTACATTTAATTACCAGTTTTCATTCTCTTTTAGGTTCTGAACAAAATTGGAACAAGTACAAGAGACACTTAAAAAAACCCTTGTCTCTATGAATTGTTTTCCTTATCAAACTAAGATACTTCAGCTTACACTGCTGTGAAATATTTTCTGGAGGTGACATATTGAAAAGTCCACCTCTTGAGAGAAGGCAAACTTTCATAGTGGAACGTATTAGATAATATGTTCCTTGATAGTTCTCTATGAAATGTGACCTGTGACCTTAGCAGTAAGCAAAGAGCAGGGGAGCCTGGTATGCTAAATCATCTATGTAAAAAACAACATGGAATGTGGTGGACAACTGTGATCAGCCTGCAGGGATGGGAACTTGATTATGGTATTGGAACTGATAAATTACCTTGTTTTTATGAACCAGCAGTTTTCCATTTTTCTTTCAAAAACATGTCTTTGAGTAAATTTTGCAAGAAAAAAGCTGTGTGATTAGAGTCACTCAAGCTACACCCAAAAATAAGAAAATAGTAAAAAATAGCTTAAGAGAGAAGGAAGTCTGGGCAAAAGGGTACCATCACAGACAAGTAGAGTAACTGGGATCAGAGTATCACAGAATCACAGAATTGTAAGGGTTAGAAGGGACTTCTAGAGATCATTGAGTCCAACCCCCCTGCCAAAGCAGCTCCCTAGCCCAGGTTGCACAGGTAGGCATCCAGGCTGGTCTGGAACGTCTCCAAAGAAGGAGACTCCACCACCTCTCTGTGCAGCCTGTGCCAGTGCTCCATCACCTGCACTGAGAAGAAGTTCCCACACACATTTTTGCAAAATTTTCTATGTTTCATTTTGTGTCCCTTTCCCCTTTTCTATCACCACACACTGCTGAGAAGAATCCAGACATGTATCAGATCCTCTCTGAGTTTTCTTTTTTCAAGGCTGAACAGACTCAGGTCTCTCAGCCTTTCCTCATAAGGCAGTTCAAGGACCAGTCAATGAGCTGAGCATCTCCTTCCCCCTCTTCTTTCAGTAGGGATGCCTACCTCCTATTGGGTAAGATTCACATTCTTGCTTATGCTGAGTACTTCGCAGGGAAACTTAGAAATCTCTATAAGGTTATTCTGTGATTCAACGTGACTGTAGTTGATTATATTGTTTGTATTCTTGGTTAACCTCACATGCTTTGTAGATAGTGCATTTATCCATAAGAATCTGTAATATATTGCATTAATACACTGCATTATTCACTAATCTCCCTCATAGGGCATGCCCCAAACTCCTTAAGAGTGGTTTGAGAGAGCCCATTTGAATGTGAATAAGTGAACTCGCCATTCCATTACTTGAGACTCTGTAATCTTGATATTTCATATATTGATCACAACTAGACTTACAGTGCAAAATTAGGTGTCACTCAGAATCTAAATTCAGTCATCCCTAGCCGCTCTGATATCTGAAGAAAAGCTGGAATGCAAAGGGTTTATTTTCTGCCAAACTTCTCTGTTCTTTTCTTGTGACAAATGCTGAAGTTAATAAAAAGAAGTCACAAAACATCTCAGTAAAGTTGGATTCCATTTCCCTTTTATTTTTTTCTCTGCTGACTATGTATTTCCCTCTAGTGTTTTTTTTTTTTTTTTTTTTTTCCATGAGATCCTACAGCTGCATCATGTCTAACTAGAATTAATTACTGAAACAAGATTGTGCTGGAAAACTAGGTCAGAAATGATATGACTGCAAATATGTACATACTTGAATTTCTACATATCAGTTATGTAATTGAAATGTTTTTAGAAAGATTTACAGAGAAACTGGAAGAAATTGCTTCAGGCACGGGATAAAAAACCTACTGCAGGAAAGATGAAAATGTCAAATATCTGCAATTTAATCTTGTCTTTTCCTATCAGAAACTTACCCTGTGTTAGCAAATGATCCAATTCTCAAATTTGTGCTTAATAAATGATGCATGCAAATTTGTTTCTAAGCACATACACAGACATTCAAACACAGATCCACAGAGATTTTCTGATAGTGAGGTTTGGATCAATTACAGGAATGCTGAAAGAAGAAAGAAAATAATGGAGAATATTATCACACAGACAATTAGAACTTTAATTTTTCAGAATGTAAGAGAAGGAAGGCAGACTTATCCATTTCTTGGAGCCTTAATCCTCATTTCCCTTTCTACTGTAACAAAGAACGTATATGTTATTTGAACCACACACTCTGAAACAAGTATTCAGGTGCGGGACAAGCAGGCTTCTACAGTAAGCCTGTTGAGGACAGAGAAAGGAAAATACTAAGTGACTTCAAGACTTAGTTGCTGAACTCATGTGGAGTATAAACAATGTCTTGTGATGCTGGTCCTGTGATCTTTCCAAGTCTACTACATGTCTACCCTCCATCATCTAGCATGCTTTCCCTCCACTTCCATTCATCAGGAAGTAGTAAAATGTCACTCCAGTGTATAACCTGTGAGTTTTCATCCAATGGCTCATACCAAACACAGCATACACATTTGCACAGGGACATAAACATACAGATCCAGATACACATAAAATACAACATTCAGCACAGTTACTTAATGGTAGTCATAAAGCTCCACAATGACAGTGAGCTGGAAAAAAAAATCATACTGTATTGTGCATTGTGAAATGTTTATTATTTCACATTCAAAAGGCACAGAAGTCCAAATCCTTGTGTATTTGAAGCCAACTGGACCAAGAACATACTGAGAATGTGATTTACAAATTATTGGATAATAAATTAGTTCATACTATTAGTACACAACAAGCGATGTCCTCATAGTGAAGGTGAAAGTTTATCAGTGTTTAATGACAAATTGCTTCCTGTTTTACCACTGTTGCTCATGATTAAAGCACAAGGCAGCAGATACACAGTTAAGTGACATGTGAAGGGACACACCCTGAAAATAAAACACTGATGGCATTTAAAGACTTAGTAACCAATTTAATATCCCACTGCTTCATCCAGACATCATGAATCACAAACAGTTATGCTCCAGTATTACACTGCAACCTTACAAGTTGAGATTAAAAATAGCTTTGAGAGCATATCTACTATGCTTTGCAATAGAAGAGATGCATTTCAGATTTGATAGAAATACATATTTAAACTAAACACACAGGGAATTAGGCACAGTGTTCAGGTTTACTTGAGCATTTTTTTCTCTGTATAACAAATACCATGTTAGTTGTATAAAAATCTCTGAATTTTACAGCTGCCCATAGTTAGAAAAACTTTTGACCTTGATTATGAAGTCAAACTAAAATTTTTGTACATAATTTTCCTAGGCTTTTTAAAAATTTAAATTCACAGACAAACAAGAGACATCATTCCATTCTTGTTGAACTTCTGGCATCACATTCATTGACTGTCTCTCACCTAGGAAACATTTTTTGTCTTATTTTACTTAAACACACTCCAGTAAATTTTTTACTATCACATACTAATTGTTTCAATTAAAGAAATTGCAGTTGCAAATTTACTAGATCACATAGAAATATTTGATGATGAAAGGCTTTGATAAATATGAAATTAAACAGAAAAACTAAAATAGTGTAGATTTTGGATCACACTTTGTACTTCATGCTCTAGGAATGATATGAGTTATTTTCAATTGCTGAATACCTTGGAAATGGGTTAGCATCTGTCACTCACACTTGCTTTATTTAGACTCTAGTCTTAAGCCAGTCCTAAAAATTTATGTTTTTCATAAGACCCATCAGTTTTAACTACCACTTCAAGTGATTCATGAAATACTTGGCTTCTGATATTCTTTTGAAGATTAAAATGTTTTTGACTTGCTGCTTGTTTACTTTGTGTCTTTCCTCAATGTAATTCTTATATGAATTACAGACAGATAAAGCCAGGATAACTCAGTGCTGGATTTAGCCCACTATACAGAATAAATATACACACATCATTTTTGAGAAAGCAGAGCAGTTCTGATGCAAATTCTAGTCTTGGCACTGGGAATAAGTGTGTACAGGCAAGAAGAGAACCACATATTAATCTTTGTAACTGAACATCAGGGAGTAGTATGTTACAGCAATAATACCAGCATCTGCTTGAGTCTGTTAAATTATATGCGAAAAAATAAAAACATGCAAATGTTAATTGCTTCAAAAATCATGTTTAAGACTGTAAGTATATTGATATTTTCAATCCAACTATTCCAGCTGAGCTATAATTGTGCTTATTAAGTCAGTTGTGAAAGGTTCTGGAAGAGAATTTACAGTAAAAATATTTAAAAGGGGGTTTATAATCAAATATAGTGAGTTTATTTTAAGACTTATTTTAATGTTTTAATGCATCTTTCGCTAATATCCACAAAACAATGGTATTTCAAAAAAATCTAGCTGCCTTCCAACAGTCAGAAAAATAAAAAAAAATTAAAACATCAAACTTGATATTGGAAAAGTTTTGTAACACTTAGAAGATATTGGAATAAATTCATTTGACATAAAATACTAATTAGGTTAGGTATATTCTCTTGTTCCATATTTGAATTTGAATCTGAACTTTGAGAAAATGCAATACTTTGCTCTTATTTTTCAGATCTGCATGTAGTGCTGCACTGTAAGGAAAGTTCTGAAAAGCTATATCCATACAAGTATTCTCATTAAATATGCTTTGATAACTATTTTTGAAACAACATCTCTGGAATTATATGGTTAATAAACATAACCATTTACTTTAGAGCAATATTGCTAAAGTATCAAATCCTGAATTTAACTACTTTCATATTTATGCTTTGCAGAAATAACAAGATTCTACTATTTAATTCCTCACATTCCTCTAGGTGGCTGTACAGCCACTCCTCCTGGTTTTGTGTCATCAGCAATCTTGCTGACAGTACACCCTGTCCCACCATCCAGATCATTATTTAAGATGTTGTACATGACTGAATCCAGTATAGTGTCTTGGGATCAATCATATATGGTCAATTTCACTTGCAATATACCCATCTTGTGAGTCCTTTGTGGATGTCTTGGAGACAGCTTTCTAGGAACAATACTTCCCCAGGGGCAGCAGTAGTATCATGAGGCAGGCTGTCTCCTGTGGAAGAGCAAAGAAGATGCTGAAGAGGTACACCATGTGTGATGCTTTCCTGGCATTTGCTGAAGTATGGATAAGGAAAATGAACCAGGGTACTTGTTAAGAGTTGAAGTGCAGAGCATTCTGGAATGCTTTTCATACAGTGCTATATTCCAATTGAGATGGAGGATGGATATGACTTATTTGCCCCAACTGACTCAAAGCTTTCCCAGAATAGAATCTGCACTGGTTGCTATGAAAAACACAGGATAGTTCTAGGTCACTTTCTGAAGGATACTGAAATGTAGATCTAATGAGAAAAGTTTTTCCCTTACCCTTTCCCAAGGATAGATTTCTATTTTGCTTGATACACAGGGCCATGTAAAGTAATTGTGCTACAGTTCTGAATGTCAGTTAAGAGATGTATTCCACAAAGCTTATTGGTTTGTGCAGACAAATCTCTTGAAACATCTTAGTTTCTTCTGATCAGACTATCTTTGGGACTATCTGCCTTTGGATTATAGTCCCACACAATCTAGAAAAACCAGTCCTGTTAAGGGAGGTTCTGAAGCAAAACACATTAATTCACTCTGGAATTAATAGTGGTAATTTTAACTCCTTTAGCTGAAGTGAAACCACCACAGATTTAAACAGGTACAAATGAAATGAAAATCAGATCTTAAATAATAGATTTACAGAATCACCAAATCATAGAATCATGAAATAACTGAGGTTGGCAGGGACCTGTGAATCCATGTGGTCCAACCCCTGCTCCAGCAGGGATATGCAGAACAGGATGCTGAGGACCATGTCCAGGTGGCTTTTGAAGATCTCCAAGGAGGAGTCTCCGTAGCTTCTGGGCGATTGCTCCAGCCACACTGAATTAGTGTTCCTAGGATGCTATTATCCAACAGAGAAATAAGGAAGAAATTAAAAACAGAAAAAGCTCAGTCATGCCCATTGTGTAGTAACATGGATTAAATAACTTGCCTCTGCATCTAGCACTGCATAAACAGAAAGACACAGATAGTCTTAGTGGAAGGACAATTTTTCTAGTGTCCCTTGGAATAACACTGTGTCCTCTCAATCTTGCTCTGACCTATAAGTTTCACAAGTGTCCTCATTCTGAAGGTATTATACAAAATGATTCCTAACATAAAAATCCAAATAATTACTGAATTACTGAATCCACCTCTGTTGAGCTCCTACTCACAGATCATCTGCTTTCATGCTTTATAATCCATATTGTTACTATTTTACAGTGGAGTAAATCAATTAATAGCAATAAAGAGAAAAAAGGTCAATAGTACTTGTAGTGATAACATAAGATTTCACCTTTAAGAATTATCTTAAAAGAGGATACTGTTCTTTGTTGTGCATATGATATAATTGTAAATTTCAACTTTTGTGTGTAAATCAATCTAAATGGAATGTGAGGGTGTACAATACCAAATAGGTCAGATGTGATCTTCCTTATATACAATAGTAAGGTTTCACTGAAAGCAAAATCAGCAGATGGCAGGAAACAAGTGAAGCTCTCTGTTTGTGTAATGACAAGAACTGGAAAAAGTGAGAACACTTATATGCTTTTGACATGTTCTTCATAAAATAAAGTTTTAATTTCACCAGAACATCTGTGAACTAGGAATATACTGTTGCAAGATAAGAAGCCAAATGGTTTTCCCAAATTCAGAATAAAGATTCTTTCAGTGAAATATTTTTCATTTGGTATAAAAAGTAGTTCAGGAACTCTTTGTTTCGATCCACTGGCACAATACTTTAGTCCCTTTATGTCGGCATACAAGAGTGCTGGAAATAGATCCAATGGACTGATACGTCATAAAGAGGGTTTCAAACTAAATATAACATTCAAAAATTTCTTGCAAAGAAAGATCTTTTCTCTTGATCAGTAGATGGCAAGCTTGCCACATCTAACTTTCAGAAAGTGTTCTGTTAACATTTACACTACAAGTATTTTGCTGTATTATTTCTGATATCTATAAATTCATCATATTTGATTTATCACATAAATGACATGAGTGATTGCTGTATGAGAAGCTCTATACAGATGATATACACTTAAAAAATACCCAACTGTAATAAATTTTAGTATGTGATCACTCCTTTCAGATGGTTTTCATCTCAAATTGCTTTCTTACATGACTATATGCTTTGATTCTTTACAGTTCTTTTTTGCAAAAATAGCTGCTTTATTAACGTCAGCTTATTTGTTAGCATGTTTATAGTTTCTTTACCTTAGCTTTTGCCTTCTTGTCCATCCCCACAGCTCCTTATAGGGATTGCAGCAGACATCTAATGATCAGAATTAGCTTTTATACTTACAAGTGTAACCCACAAAATAGCAATACTAACGTTTAGTTTACTATAAATCTACAATTATTCCTTGATGTACTGGGATTCTGTCTTTTCTAAAAGCACAACAATTATATTTCTCTATTAAAGTTGTTAGGTAATATTAATATATCTAACAGGAGGGAAGTAAGTAAAATGCAAAATGAAAAAAAAAAAGAAGGAATGAATTACAGGATTAAGGGAGATGATAGGCAAACTGAGAAATTATTTTTTTATTCTCTAGGCCCAATAGGAACATCAGGTTAGTTCTACTCATGTCTTTCAGTAGTTATTTTTTTGTTGTCTTGAATATTCCAGAGTGTGTGTATTGACTATATATAACGAAAATTATCCCTAATATTAGCAGGGAGTTGCTGCAAGGTTGGCACTGAAGTTCATTTGTACAGTTTTAAGAACACAGCCGCACATAACTACTACCTGACCTTGGAATTTGCTTTATCTCTGTAGCAGAAAAGTAAATTGTTTTCTGTTGTTGTCATCATTGCTGTTGTTTTCTACTTAGGATCAATCTCACTAAATTTTAAATATTATGGAATTAGCTACAATTGCTATAAGGAGAAAAGGAAAACAAAATGAGTAACATGTCACTTGCAGTAACACTGTAATCCAAGTCATAACATCTACTCTCATGTACGTATTATGCGCAGGGACGGAGAACATTAGGGAAATCAATGGCTCGAAATCATAATAGCCATGGGACGGAGATTGTGGATTCAGTGTTTTAGCTTACTAGATCCTGCAAACCAATGGACAGAAAGACCAAGCTAACTAGCAACATCATTCTGATTAACAAATTTGTTTACAAGCATACTTGTTGCAGTAAAAATACAAATTTTAAAATATCATACTGATTCTTTGGTTGAATTAATCTGAAGCTGTTCACTATATTGCTGCAAGACTTTTTTCATTTCAAGTGCCTCTGCTAGATTTTTTTTTTTTTTTTTTTTTGGTTAATGCAGCCTGAGGCTGAGCTACCACAGTTCTCTATTTTTATAAGTACCTCCTCAAAGAGACACGTATAGTTGACATATCGAATCTCTGTGCCCAGTAACAGTGCAAATACTGCATAAGACTTCTCATTTTAATATGAAATACTTTACTATTAAAAAAGCCAAACACTGAACTGGAAAACAGTCATGTACAAGGAAAACTAAAAAAAAATACACAAAACCACATGCAAACAAGTTTGAAAAAACAAAAGATCTGAACATAAAAGACAGATGACAATAAAGAGTTCCTAGTTACAGCTTGTTAAAATACTGTCAGGAAGACCACATTAGGTCTAAAATAATTTGATTTTTTTTCAAGTTCTTTTTTTTTTTTTTCAGTGTATTATAAAATAAATATCCCTCATAGTGCAGTTGTACTATAGCAGTAATCGGTATATCAGAGAAAAATTGTCACTTCTATTGAGGAGGTGGAAATAAAATAATAGCTTCAGTGACCTTTTGAGGGCCTTGCTTATTACCTTCATGTTACTCTTCTCCACTGCAGTAGGATTCTCTAATTTGTCTTTTTTTTTTTTTTACATAAAATTTATACAAACAGATCTTTAGAGATTTTGTTTTTCCATCAATATATACTCCATAGTACACGGTGAACAAAAGTCATTATAACAACCATCTATTTATTTTATCCCTCTTTTACTTATAAAATGCAAGCACTTAAAAGTGAAATTCCAGACATGCTATATGAAGAATTTTCACAGAAGACATTTTTGTTTTCAAAGACATCTATTAAAAATATTTCTTATAAAAGTCATGATGACCATTATACTTGATGTTTTTTAAAGAATCCTTTCTTTGAATGTAAAATAAGAAAATTTGTACATGTGCACATACAAATACATAGAGCTTCTAAGATGAAAATTTGCCTAATTCTACCTAGATTTTCAATTTCTTACTATACATTAGGTTCACTGGAGAAAAATCACTAATTAGTTTATGCTTGTTTACCTCCAGTAATTTCTGTGTAGTTCCAGATTTCTTCTGTCCATTGCAAATTATAAAAGCCATTGTATAACACTATTAAACAAGACTGGGAAATGTTTCACAGGACAGATTTAGAAAAAAAATAATCCTTTACAGACATAGTTTTGAATTTTTTGTTGCTATAGTAACGTCACATTTCTTCTTTGCTGTACGTTTCTTTACAGTATACTCAGAGCTCTACGTGACAAAACAACAATTTTACAGTCTACAATTTAGTTTCAAGAAGATTTTCCCCCTCTAGAAGAACATGATTAGACTTGTACTTACAGAGCTTCAAAAAGTTTGGGGTCTGTCAGCACTTTGGACTTAATTCCAGGGGTTTATGACCTACTTAGAAAACTTCTTTTTGGAAGGAATTGTAGCATAGTATTCTCCTCCTGGAAATAATCTGTAGCATTTTTTATCAAACTTATAACAATCTATTTCAAAGCCTAATTTATAATGAAATTAAAAAGTAGTAGACTAAAATAGTGACTTCTGATTTCAGTTTTGCTGTTTCAAAATTTCTTTTTTATCTTATTAAAAAAAAAAAAAACTATTGGTGTGAACAAGAATCAGAGTGTTAATGAAATAAAGAAACCGATGTAACTGAATTGGTAAAAGCAGTACCTTTTTATGAGCCTCAAAAATGTTTTCCAATCTTCATGTACACATTAGGACACAACTGCCTATTTGTGTAACAATAGAAACATTATATATCAGTATGTATTTCATACTATATGAGTCTGTAAGCTTAAGATTTCTTTTTGAAAGCAAATCAGGCATTTCATTCTTTCACAGGTAATTAGACTCTCAATTCTCATTCAAAATAATTAGGTTTAAATGCTAAAATATATATCAGACTCTGGGCTGAAAATACTTATAAATGCTAAACAATATACATGAAGAATTGGAATATCCACTGGCAAACATAAAAACCTGTTTGATGCCTCTATATGTCTAACCAGATGTGTATCTACATCACTAAGGGTACAGTTCTTTTCCAAATCTGATATAACAGATCAATCAACTGTTGGCAATTTGATGCCTTAAAGAATTTCATCAGAAATAAATTGTTTAAATACTGAAAATTAAGCAAAATTCTCCATGTTCTGTGTGCTGTTTAAAGGCAATATGATATTTGAAGCTTTGAAGCACAAACACGGGTGCTGAAGTCCTTTGGGATCCAGCCACTAATTGCTGCCCAAGTCCCAGGAGCAGCCCTTTGTTTCTGACAGATGATCAGCATGTCACCACAAGTGGCAGGTTTCCTAGAGTAGTAAAAGCTAACTGAGTACAATGTGGGTGCTTCTTGGGTTCATAAATCACTTCTAAGCACTGGAAAATATACTTTTCATTCTCAGTTCTTGTTTTCTTTGTAAACTGATAGGATATGCTTACATAAATAGAGTTACTCTGGCAGTTAATTTTTCAATGTAAGAATGATCTTGTTAAGAGATTTAAGTATTTTTGAAGAAAACCTCAGGGCCTACAGTCAGCTCACGTAACACACATTTCTTACTACAGGCTTTTCTTTACCAGGAGAGGAGACAGACTTCTTTTTCTGCAGCCTGTTTTTCACTTTATCTATGAAAATGTTTTTCAATACTCAGATAAATCCAGGCAATTTCTGGCTGACAGACTTTACACAGACTAATTCTGTTTCTCTATTTGTACAAGTTGAACAGTGGAATACAATCTCTACCTCTAAAATCTGGGCTATGGAGGGATTCCTGCCCTGCATTTTTATTAGAAAATAAAAGCATGATTCTAAATGATGCATCACCTCAAGTGATTACTGCTTTTAGCAGGTACTTAATAACACCTATTGACGGCTTGTGTGGCAAAACTCTGCTACAAGAAATAATTATGACATTACTCAGAAATGGCAGCAAAAGATCAGTTGTAAGCATACATCTTCAGAACCTCATATCAGGTAACTCAGTGAATCCTTCACCTGGATCATGAACAGTCATAACATGTACAGTAGCAACTTGTCCTCAGGTGTCTTAAGCATATGCGTAACAAAAAACATTGAAACAAGAAACTAATAATTTTGAGGCAAGAATTTTTTTTTCTGTATTAAATTTCTGCTACTTCTCTCATCAAAAACTTTGTTTTCAATTAGGTTGTAGATTTCACATTTCAGTGAAGTGAAAGGGATACTGGAGATATGAGTTTCAAGCTTTGATGCTGCTGTTTGAATAGGAGACTATTCATTAGTGCCTTACTAATGGTTGTGATGGCTGTGCCTTTGCAGTGGAAAAGGTCATCTTATTATAAAAACAGCAGGCACAGCATTTTCTGAACAGAGTAGCACACAGCCAAATCCATCGTCAGAGAGCTCACCACCTTTTTTCATGGGCTGTCTTTTTTAAGTTCTTTTCTTTTTAATGAAATCATCGCTTTTTCATTTTTTTCCATGATTATGAGGGAGGTTTCAACAAAATGTTTACACACTCTACAGCCTTGCTCCTGTTGGGAACAACCACAAAATTGGAGGAGTTGGAAGGAACCTCTAGAGATTACCTAGCCCAACAACATTGCCAAAGCAGCTCCCCAGCCCAGGTGGCATAGGTAGGCGTCCAGGTGGGTCTTGAACATCTCCAGAGATGCTCAAGTGCTCCATCACCCTCACTGTGAAGAAGTTCCCACATATATTTGTGTGGAACTTTCCATGCTTCAGTTTGTGGCCATTTCCCCTTGTCCTATTACCACACACTGCTGAGAAGAGTCCAGCATCATCCTTTTGCCTCTGGCTCCTCAGATATTTGTAGACATGGATCAGATCCCCTCTGAGTCTTTTTTTTTTCAAAAAAAAAAAGGTTTCTCTGTGTACCATCCAGTCTGCCCTTGGATGTTTCTGAGGACAGAGCATCCACAACCTCTCTGGGCAACTTATTCCAGGGCTTTAAGGCTACTATCAGGTCTCCTGGAGCCTTTTCTTCACCAAACTGAAGAGCTTCAGCTCTCAGCAATTCTTTATAGGGGTAGTATTCCAACCCTTGGTTCATTTTTGTTGCCCTCCTTTGGACATGCTCCAATAGGTTCATATCTCTTGTGTTGCACTTGGGCCAGGGCAATCCCAGGTTTTTATACAGACTTGGGCAAGAATTCCTAGAGGAGTTTCTCCTGAGGAGAAGGACCGGGAATCCTGGTGGACAAGAAGCTGGATATGAGTCAGCAGTGTGTGCTTGCAGCTCAGAGGGCCAACCATATCCTGTGCTGCATTCAAAAGGGGTTGCCAGCAGGGAGAGGGAGGTGATTATCCCCCTCTACTCAGCTTTTGTGAGGTCACATCTGGAGTACTGCATCCAGGCCTGGGGTTCCCAGCACAAGAAAGGTGCAGAGTTCTTGGAATGGGTCCAGAGGAGGGCCACTAAAATGATCAGAGGGCTGGAACATCTCTTCTATGAGGAAAGATTGAGGGAACTGTGCATGTTTAGTTTGGAGAAAAGTCTCTGGAGAGATCTCTTTGTGTCCTTCCAATACTTGAAGGGAGCAGGAAAAAGGAGGAGGAACAACTGTTTACACTGGTTGATAGTGACATGACAAGGGGGAATGGTTTTAAACTAACATGGGAGATTTAGGTTGGATATTTGGAGGAAGTTTTGCACTCAGAGGGTGGTGATTCACTGGAACAGATTGCCCAGAGAGGCTGTGGATGCCCCATCCCTGGAGGCATTCAATGTAAGGTTGTGGCACTGGGCAACCTGATCTAGAGGTTAGTGACCCTGCCCACAGTGGGGGGCTGAAACTAGATGATCTTTCAGGTCCTTTTCAGCCTGGGCCATTCTGTGATTCTGTGATTCTCTCCTGCACTGTGTCCACATTTGAACATAGGTCAGGTGAGGTCTCACCAACACAGAGTAGTGAGAGTGGTGGTTGGCCAGAATCAGTTCCCTTGAACTTCTGGCCATGTTTCTTTTGACGCAGCCCAGGATACAGTAGGCTTTCTGGGCTGTAGGGATGCATTGCTAGTTCATGTCCAGCTGGTCATCCATAAGTATCCCAAGTCCTTTTTGTCAGGGTTGTGCTCAGTCATTTCATTCCCCAACTTATACTGATAATGGGGGTTGCCATGACCCAGATGCAAGATCTTGCACCTTGGCTTTCATGAACCAGTAGTCTCCTGGGACAACTGCTCAAACCTGACCAGGTCTCCCTGGCTGGCATCCAGTCCCTCAGGCATGTTGACTGTAACACGCAGCTTGGCATAATCCACAAACTTCATTGAAGTCCAGTCCACTCAATCTCACAGTCAGCGTCACTGATAAAGATGTTGCAGAGCTTCAGTTCCAATATAGGAGGAAGACCAAGTTTTTCATAGAGAAAGATGGAGATAAGACAGGGATGAATGGTTTTAAAACTAAAAGAATGGAGATTTAATTAGGTATAAGGAAAAAATATTTTACTTGAGGAAGGTGAGGCACTGGAATAGGTTGCCTATAGAAATTGTGAATGTCCCATCCGTGGAAACTGGGTCAGATGGGGCCCTGGGCAGCCTAATCTGATAGGTGGCAATTCTCCCTATAACAGGGGGTTAAAATAAATGGTCTTTAAGGTTTCTTCCAATCCAAGGCATTTTATGATTCTATTCTGAGTCACTTAAGCTATGTAGAAACATTCTTAACATTCTTGATTCAGTATCTCTTATTTATTTATTTATTTATTTATTTATTTATTTAGGGGTTGGGTGGCAGTTGCATGGGTGTGTGTTTCATTAAGAAATTGAATTTGGCATTGAAAAAGAACTACATAAAATAAGTGCTAAACTAGTCACAGAAAACCAAAGGGTGAAAGGAATGTATTTTTCCTTATTCCCATAAGACACCTTGGTTATTGACTTTTCTTAAGGCTGCTCTGCTCTGGAATGTGATTAAAATAAGCATCTTGGGATTCTGTCAGTGATTTCTTTCAGCATAATATTTGCTCAGCACTCTTATTTCATTATTTACTTTTTGTTTGTTTGTTTGTTTTTACAGTGTCACTTTCAATAACTAAAATGCCATTATGTCTTCTAGAGGCAATTCAAGGTTTTGATTGGTTGCAGATTAGCATCTGCAGTAGAAATTTCGTAGACTAAAGGGTAGCCTTCTTTACAGTAGGGCAGTCTCACTGGAGGCTGATATCAATAGCTAGGCTGCATAAATGCACATGAGGTCACCATTTAGCCTGGAGGATCTCAAACTCTAATGTAACACACCAGTAGCATAAATCAGAAATCATCAAATAATATTACACTGTTACAAAACTTTAGTAAGCAGAAAGGCTCTGGTCTTATATGCTTGACAGATGGTACAAGAAGAAAAGAACTTGACCCCAGGCTGTTTGTTGAAATGACAGTTGGGAAAAAAAGAAGCCTACTTTTATAGGGGAGAGGAATCATAATAAACTGTAAATCAGATCATCTAGCAATCTTTTATGAGTAAAACTATTAATATTTTAATTTCACTCTCAGTGAATGTTTTTCACTCACCTCTAGCTAAGGGAATAAACTTCCCACACTCATCAGTACCTTGCAGGCTGTAGCACAGCTACAAGCATTATATTGTTTTTATTCAAGGAGAGACTATCTCATAGTTATTAGTGAGGAATGCACCCCAACCTTTCAAACAGGTTCTGCCAAGAAGGTTAGAGAGTCAAGGGTCCAAACAAAATGCATTTATACAGGTGAGTACAGCACAGGAATCACATAGGAGGAGCTAGTAGTCACATATGGGAAACAGTGAATCAAGGAAACTTGACAGGATGAATCACACAACTGGAGTGCTGCAATTGATGACTACAAACCATTCAGAGTAGACAGGCAATTTGCAAAAGGTGGAGGAATTGACATCTATGCAAACAATGGACTTGATTGCACAGAGCCTTCTTTGTAGAACAGCAGTGCATAAATTGACAGCATGGGTAAAAAACATAGACTAGGCCAACACAGGAAACTTCTTGGTTGATGTCTTCTACAGGCCACCTGATCAAGAGGAGGATATCAATATGTTAATCAATATGTTCTTTTTGAAAATGACACACTATGCTCACAAGGTCTGACCCTGATAGATGTCTTCAGTCACCCTGACACCTGTTGGAAAAGCAGCACAACAAGCTGCAAGCAGTCCAGGAAATTTCTGGAGTGCACTGGGGATAACTTCCTAGCACATGTGATAGAAAGATTAACCAGAGAGGTGTTACTGGATCGTGTGTTCACAAATGTTGGAGAACATTTCAGAGAGCTCAAGATTGGAGGTAGCAAACTGACCACATTCTGGTAGAATTCTCAGTCTTGCACTATTCAGAATAGACAAAAAGTAGAGTCAAGACCATAAATCTCAGAAAGATACACTTTCAGCTGTTTTGGAAACTAGTGTATGACAGCTGGAAGACAAATATATTTTTCTAAGAGCACAAAAGCCCTCAATCTCTACATGCAAGAAGTCAGACAGGGAAGGTAGGAGAACAGCTTGGCTAATCCAAGACCTTTAGCCAAATTAAAAAACAGAACCAAAATGCATATGCAGTGGAGGCAGGGATATACATTCAGAAAAGCCATAGAGATGTGGCTTGGGAATGCAAACAGCAGGTCAGTAAAGCTAAGGCAAAGCTGGAGCTGAATTTGTCAGGAGAGACAAAAAATGACAAGGCAGATTTCTTCAAATACATAGTATAACAATGTAAGATGGAAGAAACTGCACTCGTGGTCAGAAGCTTAGACACAGATCTAAAAGAAAAAGTTTTCTACTTCTCTATACAATCATTAGTCTGTGCTCTATTTTTGCAGCTGTTTTCTCATTGCACTTCATCATAATCCACATTAACTCAGTACACAACTGTGTTGTGAAAGCAATATAGAAGTACTGTGATTAGTATAGTAATTAAAAGTCAGTATTTTGCAGAATGGTTGAATGCATTTTCCATAATTTACATTTTATTCTGTCCTTGTTTCAGCCACCTATTTGAGAAAAACACAGTTTTCCTGCAAAAGCATTGCTTCTTACAGACAGTAAGATAGGAGGTTTTATAAAAGGTCATCATTGTTGAAAGCTCAGTGGATTCATAGAACTGCTAATTGAGTAATATATAGCTGCAAAACTAGTTAATTTTCTTAATGAATGCTATATAGTCTTCTTCAAAAAGGATCAAAACAGGACCCTTATTTGGAAATCACTTCTAAAGCAAGCAGGTAATATATGTGAAGACATGGTATTGGATTCTTCAAACAGCTTTCTGCAAGTCAGAATTTTCACTGGGAAGGAAATTTCTTTGCAGCGAAGGGAAAAGTGATTGCTGGGTTATCTGGTGTGAAGTGTAGTGACAGTTGTATGCACTTCCATCTTTCACATTCCCTTTCTTTGGTGAGAATAGGAGAAAATACAACTTGTTTTCAATGGATTTTTCAATGGATTTGCTGAAAATTATTTTAGAAAAACAAATTCTAATTTTGTAGGTATGGTATTTCACTGAGTATTACCTAAATCCTCTCCTCCTCTCCTCTCCCCTCCACTCCCCTCACCTCCCCTCCCCAGCTTTCCTGTAGGCCCCCTTCAGATAGGGGAAGGCCACTATAAGGTACCTCTGGAGCCTTCTCTTCTCTAGGCTGAAGAGCCCCAGCTCTCTCAGCCTGTTCTCATAGAGAAGGTGGTCCAGCTCTCTCATAATCTTTGTGGCCCTCTTCTGGACCTGCTTCAACAACTCCATGTCCTTCTTATGTTGGGGGCTCCAGAACTGGACTCAGTACACCAGGTGGGGTCTCATGAGAGCAGAGCAGAGGGGCAGAATTACCTCAGTGAACCTGCTGATCATGCTTCTCTTGATGAACCCAGGATTGGGTTGGCCTTATGGCCTGCACACACACACTGTTAGTTCACACTGAGTCTTTAATCAACTGACATACCCAGATCCTTCTCCTTGGGATTGCTCTGAAGCCATACTCAGCCCAACCTGTATCTGTACTTGGAACTGTCCTGACTCAGGCTGCAGGATCTTGCACTTGGCCTTGTTGGCGTGGACCTCTTGAGACTGTCCAGGTCTCTCTGGATGGCATCCTTTCCCTCTAGCATGTCAATTGCACCACTCAGTTTGGTGTCATTTGCAGACTTGCTAAGGGTCCACTCCATCCCACTTCCTATGTCACCTACGAAGTTGTTAAATTATTCCAGTCCTAACACTGATCCTGAACAATGCCACTCATCAATGATCTCCACTTGACACTGAACAATTGACTGCAACTGAGTGTGATTTTCCTAGATATAAAGTGCAAAGAAAGTTTAGATAACCATCAGTATATACAATTAATTTAGAGACCTTTAGATTTCGTCAGAGGAAATCTACACTTTTTTTCTTTTTTTGTATTTATTTTGGCAGACTGATTTCTACTTAATTTGATACAAATTTTTATTCTTTAAGAATTTAATTCTGTTCATAACAATTAGCACACAGTTTAGGACATGAATAAACAGCAAGAAATGTCATGTGATCAAAACAGATGGGATACAAGCTGGGCCTTGACTACTAGATGTGGAGGGAAAAGGAAGCATGAAGGAATCTGTTCTTTAAGAATTAGGTACACAGTTTTTTATCAGGAAAAGGATTATAGCTATAATGTTTAATGCAAGTTCATGTGTGATGCTATACTATATTGAAAACAGTTCCTTATGAAAACATTAACAAGTGCTGTAGTTTGAAGATTTTTTTGTTATTAAGCTAAACATTTCAGTTACAAAAGCTTTTCTTTAGGAGTTAAAAAATCATAATGGGAATTGCTAAGCACATTAGAAATGAGGCAGCTTGCCTGTAAAAACTTGCAATGATCATTTGTTTGACAGGCATATACTGGAAACAAGGAAGACCAAAAGACTCTTGGGTGATAATTTAGGTGTTCAGGCAGAGCACAAAACTAGATAATCTTTAAATCATCTGTGATGGTTCTCAACAGTATAGTTAAGTGAACTCCTATTTGGTATTGATTTTAAGACATGCATGATTTCTCCAAGGAAAAAGAAACTTTGTAACATGGTCTAAAGTTTGTAGAGGAAAAGTTATATAAGCTTTGAAAACCTTGTTCTGTGTATATAAATTAGACATTATATTTGTATTCTGGAAACTTTCTTTGCCATGTGTCACTAGTTGATCTTAGGAGCTTTCCAGTTCAAAGAAAGTCTCCGACAAAAGAATAGATCCACAGCATACTTTAAGCAACGTCATGTTTAATGCCTAAGGACAGTGATTTGGGCACTTTGCTTGGTGGCATATTCTAGATGCTCATGTTCCAAGCAATGTGTATGAAAAGACTTTCATTCTTGAGAATAGGACTCAATAATATATCAAATAGTAATTGACCACTGCATAACTAGACTTTATAAACAGATACTGACTATAAAGTAATACCTTTATTCTCATTCTTGATCTGGTTGAATGAAACTACATCAGAAAGGTAGTAGTAAAATTATTTCCTTAAAATGATAGCATAAAGGGTAACTGTGGTAGTTTAAAATCTCTTTCAGGTTGAGTTTATTAAAGCCCATCTTTTCAGCCCTCACAGTATACATACATTTTTTTGCACAGAAGTTCATAATTCTTATAAAACTGTCAAAACCATAGATTTGTAGATTTGGAAGACAAAAGCAAATGGAAATGGAAAAAATAAGAGAGCTTTAGAACTAACAGTTTTCTTCTTTTTATGCTGTATTTGAACTGTTAGGTCATGGTCTGAACCAGTGACTGAGCACCTGGTGAAGGGGTGTGATCAGCCCTGGGTACTCAGGTGGAAGCAATTCACTTGTTTGATCCTTAAACTCATATGAGGCCTGGCCCCCAAAGTGAAGCTTCCTTATTTAGTAACTGCCTTCTTTTGTGAGCTTTTTAGTGAGCCCTTATGTTTGGAACAGAGTAAGCCATTCCTTCTGTATTTACAGACTGTAACTAATACTTTTCTTGGGTTGTTCAGAAACATGATATGCTTCTATTTCATTTTGTACAGATGCTATTCCATGGTGGAGAAAATGATTAATAATCCTCTAAGCAATTATTACTTTGATTAGAACCTGATATGAGAGACTGGGCTCAATTTTTCTTGTGCAGTAATTTCTGGTATATTTTGCATCTAGTGACACCTGCATTAAGGACTCCCACTGATATCCAGTATAAATAGTCAAACCAGAAATCCTAGTTTAACTCAAGTTTTCTTATGGAAAATAGAACACTTTTCAAATGAGACTTGAACAAAACAGTAATAAACGATGACATTTTATGTTATGACAGATCAACTGCTCCTATAAATAAGGGCGAAGCAATACATATCATGTATATCAACTTTTATAAGATTTTGACATTTCAGTGTTAAAAACATTACTAAAATATTATCTAGGTGAAATAACTATATGCTTGGTGCAGAATACATAGAGAGAAGGAACTAGTTAGGATAAAGCTAGATTTACCTGCTGCCCTCTAAAATTTCTAATAAGAAATATGTCTTTCCTGATGGCTTTGTTTGTTGCACATTTCTCTTAGCCATGTTCTACGTGTCTACCAGTATAATTAAACAAACAGATGAAGATGGCCTGGTAAGCAGGAATTTCATGTAGAACAAGTATTTTCTCAGTGTATGAAAACATGCAATTAAATAAATTTTATATAGAAAACAGAAAATTTCAGTGTTGACAATAGGAATGTTTTATAAAATCCAATTTGAATCTGCTGGAGTAGCACCAGTAAGTATAATCCAATAAAAATATTCTCTGTCATAGTTACCTTTCATTCATATATATGAATATATATATTATTCACATACATTCATGTTATTTACATACTCAGCATAGTTACTACCATTAGTTATTTTTTGGCAGTGATGACCATGAGCCTGCACTCCATGCTAGTAAAAACCTGCATCAGCGGAAGTGAGTCTCTGTCACTACTGCTGCAATACACCACCCATTGCCTCATTATTCTCACCTCCACTGTTTGATCTCCAGAAATGTTCAGTAAACATCAGTGAATGGATGCCATTTATTCCACGTGTCGGAATTCATTGATTTACCTTTGCTTTATACTCACTTCTGTGTCAGATACCATGTGTCAAATGACAACAAAATGTAATGGAATACTGATGGGAAGGTTCAAAATCTACTGCAATACTACCAACATCTGCCCCAGCATTGTGTGCCAACATATTAAAATAGGAGGTACTACTTTTGAAGCAGCCCTCATACAACTGAAAAATGTTGAGTACAACAGAGAATTTGTTGTTTAAGAACTACTCTGCATAACACTGACACAACCAAAAGTGCTAATGAGATGTTTTGTCCTAATGCAAATCTAGATTACATTGCAGGTAGAAAATTAGCCTTAATTACACTGATATATATCCTTAGTTCTAGCTTAACACTTATTAAAATTCAAGAAATTGAAAACTTGATTCTAGGCTTGATTCCACAGTTGCATTACATTGAGTGTCTTTCATTTCTTATGGACAGTTAAATCCTTAAGAAAACTTGTATCCTATATTCGGAGCAGGAGTGATTCCACTTATTCATGCTTCTCTTTTAATAACCAGAAAGATCTCAGAGTCAGACGTACATCTTTCAGGTTGTGAATCCTGCAGAATTTCAATATATCTTGATTAATGAACGTCCTGAGCAATGGAAATGCAGGTGAATTATTGCTTTAGGGGTTATAAATAGAATAGATCCATGATGTTGAAGAAGATAAAAATTCCCATTGCATTCAGTCCTCTGCTTGTTCCACACTGTAGGCAGTCAGGGTTGATGAAGCAACCCACGCCTTTCTGTGGCTTACTCGGGTTGGATTATCAGCTCTAGTGGAAGGAAAGTTTTTTATTTTGCAGAACAATTGTAGTATGAACTTTGAAGAATTCATTACAATTCATATTGTTTTGATTAGCTGTCACTACTTTGTTCCAGTACTATTTGTATTTCCACTTTTCCTTCTTTATCTTGTAATATCCAAGAGTAATAGTGTATCCCACTGCTTCTGAAGTGAGGTTGACGGAGGAAGAATTATGATTCTATTGTCAGTTCTTCACCCAGTAAATGAAATGTCTGAATCTGAGACTAGGGTTCTGGAATGTTAAGAGTCCTTCAGATATCATTTGATGGAACTAGTAGAAGCTGGTGGAGCCTTGACTTCTTTGTAGATGGCTCAGATTTGTTGTTCTTTGCTGTTGATGTAACACTAGCTCATTCAAGAAAGTCTATGGCTTGTAATATCTTTCATGTTGAAATCTGGGATCAAGATTAGTCTTAAATATAGGTGATGCCCATTGAGGTAAAGGAAGAGCTGAGTCTGGTGTTTTTCTTCTCACTTTCAGATTCTCTTTAGGCAAAAAAAGGGTAAAAATACATATAATAATAACACAAAATTTTGTTGTCACCAAGCAGGATGTATGGCTGAATTGAATGCACAATAATGAAAGATACACAGTTTAAATGTAACTATTTTTATGTTCATTACTATGTTATAATAGATAAAATATGAAGAAAACTTTGTTCCTGCTGAAACCAAGGCATTTCCACGTTTCCTAGTTGTTAAAAGAGAACATACATATGTAAATTATTTTCTTCTCGGCTGGTGGGATAAGATGCATAATGCATTTTCAGCTTAACATTCAATTAACACCTGCATTTACAACCTGTTGGAAACAGACAAAGCAGGCAAATTATTATGCATTGAAAAAAACAATGAACTGTCTGAGGTGCAACGATGTGTCAAAAAATACTAACTAGTATTCAGTAAATAATCATTACATAGAAAACAAGTGTGTTGCAATGGAAAGTAGTCAGCTAGTTCATATTCTATATAATTTGGCAAACACTACTGCTCCAGGACTTAGATTAAGATGTTATTTTCCACCATGGCTTTATACCATCTTTACTGGAGAGCTATTGATACAATAGGATCAATTTTTGTCTAGAAGAATCTTACATAATATAATAATCATGACTTTTACAGTTTATTTGAAAGTTATCAGAATTACCCTTTTTAGAACTCAAAAACAGGAATAACCTTAATAATTTTTTTTACTGGCATTATAGACTAGATTTTTTTTCTGATACTTCTAGGAACATGTTGGATATTTCTTGATCATCCTTTTTCTTTCAGTGAATATGATTACATTGTTGTGCATGCAATTTATATATATTTAAATTTTACTTTTAATTTAATTGTATAGTAATAACGCAATAGCCTCGAGGTAACAATAATCCATGAATGAATATGCTCAGAAAGGGGAAAAGGAGTGTATCAGCAGTGATGGAAGTACAAATGGTCGAACTACATAAAGGTGCTGGCTCAAATTCAGTCCTGATTGCACAAGCTAGAATATATTGTCTGGGCTTCTGATCAGTTATATAGCTATGTAGGAGCTGAACTATGTAACAACGAAAGTCAAGATAAAAACGAAAACAGTTGCAACTGAAGTTCTTATACATCATTACAAAGAAGGATAAAGTGAAAACTTAAATCCATTGTTTAATGAGAAGGGTGCAATTGCTTCAATCTTCTCTGTGTCATGAATCATTAGACCACATACTAGCTATCAAATTTGAATATAAAAAAACAACAAGGTAATAGAGACAAAACTGAGAACCTAATAAATGAAATATGTACTTAATCTAAATATTATAAAACAGCGTGACTAATTCAGATTGAATTTAAAGATCATAAGGAACTATCTGAAGCAGTTTGATTTATTAATGTTTTCAAGAATGCAAGGAGAATATATAGAATCACAGAATGGAGAATGATCATTGCTGAAAAAGGTGTGCCAAGAAAGAACAAATTAGTAGATTATTTTCAGCATGCAGAAAAGATAACACGTATTTTTAATAATGAATTTGAAAATAGTAGAAAATAAATTATATCACAATATATTTTTTCTTATTGACAGAGTTGCTAGCCTTCTGGATAAGAAGTACGTATTAGATGTGATACATCTTGACACAGCTTTTGAGGCAAACTAATTAGCTCTTCTAATGATCAAGCTGAGAAGACATGGTCTAGATAAAAATAGAAATATATTTCAGACTTTATTGAAGACTGTGTACTAATAATTCAGTGTCAAACCAAGAATGTATTTTAAGCAAGGTCTCACTGAGACTTTTTATGAGCACAGTTCAATAATGGCTTGGATGATGGGATACAGAGTGCACTTCTTTAATATTTATAGTGTTTCCTTGGGAGGAGTTGCAAGGATGCTGGAAGACTGTATTGTCTTATATCAGTACAGTCAAATTCAATAAGGGTAAGTCTATATTCTACATTTAGGGAAGATATAAAGTACAATTATAAAATGTTCAAATGACTAAGAAGCAGTAGTACTACAGGAAAAAAAATGAAGCTATAGGGAGCTACAAACAGAATCTGAGCCACATCAGCAATCTGATGCTATTAAAAAGGGTAGATACAATTCTGAAATGTATTGGGTAAGAATGTCATAAATAAAGCACGATGTAATTATCTCACCCACTTTGAAACTGAGAAATCCATAAGGAGAGCTAGATAACCACTTTTTTGAGTAAAATACTTTAAGAAACACATAAAACAAATTTAAAAGGGAGAGAAAGAAAAATACCTTATTGTAATTTTCAGCAAGACTGATATAGGTGTCACATAAAATTGTTTAATTCCAAAGACGGAAATACTGGAACTCACTAGAAGGGGAGGGTAAGGGGAAGACTGTATACAGTCCTTTTGTATTCATCTGAATATAGTAATTTTGATTTTTCTCTAAAAATAGTTTAACAAAGAATCTAATTTCTGAAAGTGATAACAAATACATGGGAAAAAAAAAGTAAGAATGGGAATGCCTGATACTTGTTTCCTCCATGTCCACATTCCACCCCACATTCTCCTAGCTGTATTTAGGAGATTTATAATTTATGTATTAAGCTACCACTACCACTGGATCTCTCCCGCATATTATTTTTTCATCAAAATATGAAGCTTTACTTAAGAACACGAGATAAATAAATAAATAAATAAATAAATAAATATAAGAAAAATCTAGTTATATTCTAATTGAGTCCCTAAAAATGATTTTCAGAGTTGTTTTCTTATTGCTAGCATAAATTCCATCACCACAAATTTTCCTGAAATTTTCATTGTCTTGTGCACTAAACAAAGTGCATGTGAGCAGAGACAGTTAAGTGTCAAGCAAGAAAATGAGACA
Source organism: Oreortyx pictus (assembly GCA_036925125.1). NCBI lineage: Eukaryota > Metazoa > Chordata > Aves > Galliformes > Odontophoridae > Oreortyx > Oreortyx pictus. The sequence goes on along the minus strand of JAUPFR010000002.1, from coordinate 86,861,190 downwards.
TAATAGTGGTAACAAGAAATAACCATTGAAAAGGAAATTAAATGATTTTTCAGAATTGAAAAACTGTTCTTGAAAATGTTTCCTTTTATTAGATGTGGGTTTATTTTAGATAATGTGATATTTTTTTTTTACCAAGTTCTTTAGTTTTTAAAATATTGCAGTGTTCTCTTAACTTTGGTGGTTGATCGTTTCTGGTTCAGAGCTATGTAATTTTACTCATTGCTTTCTTTTTCTTTTTAATTACTTAATACTTGAAAACTGTTTTTCTATGTGGGAAAAAATGGAAAAAAAGGATAAACAACAGTTTGCATTCGCTTTATGTTTGTGACAAATTATTACTGAGCTGTAAGGTCTGTTCTCTCATTTAAAATATAATAAAGGTGTTCTTAATATTGATAAAATGAAAATTATGACAAGTTCAATTAAAATCATACGTATGCTTTTTGTGTCTATTGAAGGCTATATCTGCATCTTTACTCACATTTACCTTATTTTTATGATCTTTCTGCTGTATATCTACCACTCCTCAAAAATAGCAGAGGTGATGTTTCCATCTGCTGTAGTACCTGAGTGGATATCAACATAAAAAAAGCTGACCTGACCACCTTGGATGTATATAAAATAATATATACATTGTTAAAGAACTGGTACAGGCTCAGAGAGATAGAGAGAGAAAAAAAGAGGGAGAAAAAAGGAGGAAAAAAGAAGTCATCATCATCAACCAAACAACACTATCTCTGGCAATCCATCGCTACAGGAGATCAGTGCCTGAATGATGAATCTTGCTGGACCCATGATGTTGATTTTCTCTTGTTTTCCACCAAGACTCCTTCCTTTTTATTTCTTATCTTTTTCTATCACCCTTTTTCCCTTCCCCATATCTGAAAGCAACCAGGATTTGTAATAACATGGTTAGGCTAACATTTGACCCATTCATAATAAAAAAAACCATCATTTTCTCTCTCATTTCTTAACTGAACTCTGGAGTCCATGTGGTTACTCCACCACACTATATACTACTGGAAATCAAGTAAAGGAATGACAGTGCCTTTCTACATGCCCCATACGCTAAAAATCTAATGAAGTCTCATGGATTAAGATGCCAATTTCACATCTAGGGCTTAATTTCCTGTGAACGGTATGACAAAATTGAGTTTCACAGAATTGTAGGGGTTGGAAGGGACCTCTAGAGATCATCTAGTCCAATCCCTCGGCCATAGCAGGCTCCCTAGACCAGGTTGTATTCCTGTTTCATTACTTATTTATTAGCATATGTGACCTAATTTTTACCTTCTTCACTATAACAGTAAATATTTTTTAGAAAATAATGTTTTTAATAACTGGAGACAGCTTCTTCAAAATAAATGCAGTGTGTGTTCTTGAGGAGCTAGGCCTACAAGAATGCAGCCTTCCTGATCCAAGGTGTTATTTCTCTGTACTTTTAAAGCATGTTTCATTTAATAAAGATGAGTTAGGAATAATATTTCTATGCAGCTTAACAGTTACTATTTCTGCCAAAGTTCTACATATTGTGTACACACCATCTTTTATCACTTTCTATCAATAATTCTAAACCAGCATTTAACAGTAATGAGATAACATTAGACAATTTCACTGTGATTATATTCAAATAATTATGTCATGTAATACACACAATCCAAAAGGCTGGGTAGTCTATTAATTGTCTCATTATTTGCATAAAATAAAAATAAAATATAAACTTAAAATAAAAATCTTAAAATAAAAATAAAATATAAACTTAGAAAAAAAATTGTTATGACTTTATGTAGGTAATGGAGAAAATCCTTTGCACCTGAATGCTTTATTTGTGTAACTTAAGTGGCCAGTGTATGACTGTTTTAAAAATATTCAATAAAACTATAAAATTGTTCCTATCACCTGTTATTTTTATTTTGTTTACGCACTGTATGAGATTCCACTTTATCTCAGTCTTACCACTGTTTAGAAGTTATGAGTTTGTTGAGATGATCTATTTCATCCTTTGCCAAAAATATCCTAGTTACATTGGCAGTATTTCTGTATAAACAATACGTAACATGAGTTTAGTGGCCTCAACACTAAAAAACTATCCAGATGATTTAGTTCTGAATTAGTGGCCTCAACATTAAAAAACTATCCAGATGATTTAGTTCTGAATTTCAGCCTAATTTAGAAACCTAATTCATTGTGTTATTAAAGCAAATTTCACACAAGTTAAGATATCACTTATTGCTTAAAACTACAACCCTGTTTCTGAAAAAACATGTTGACAGAGGTAATTTCTTAATATTTATTAACATAGTAAATAGAAGTTTTTTTCTTTTATTTTTCACAAAATGCATTGTACATGGAGATATATAAATTTCTATATAATCTTTTCAAGAAAGAAGGTAGTTTGATTCACTGCCATCTTTTCATTTTCATTTGGGCAACAAATTAGTTCTGACTAGTGACTATTCTTGTTGTGCAGCTGATGTGGTCTATTCCACATTGTAATGATGTATTTTTAAATTGGAAATGAGCTGCTATCTGGAACTACTGTAAATATTTCAGAATTTCTCAGCAACGGAGCAGATGAGCAGGCTAAATGTCTTCTCTTTCAGGGTGAGAAAGTCTGGATCAAAGGAGAAGGGGACAGACTAACATCAGAAGAGAATGGTGAACTGCAACTTCTTCAAAGATGAAAGAGAGAAACAAGTCTGAATCAAAGTTATAGTGCTATTATAGACATCAAAAAACATATTATTCAGCCATTTCTCTACTGTGAGAGGTATTAGCATAGCGTCCCTTAAACTTCTGTATGGTACAGAGCATTGATTACATAAGTCTTTCTGTCCTTACCTATCAAATTTCTTTGCATTTTTTAATTATGGATTCCATGTGTGTTTGTCTTATCCTAATAAAAACCTACTTTCCTAGAAACAAGTCGAGCATTTTAAATAAACTTTGAAAGTTGTCTGATATCTTTGCAAGATGGCCTGAGAACACCTTTTTATCAAACTCCTCATTAGAGTTTAATAATGTTGTTCTTCTGAGTGTGATGGAATCTGCCATTGTTCTACATTTTTTTTCTTTTTCACGTTGAATTACAGTGATAAAATAGTTGGCAACCAATCAAAGACTATGAGACTTGAGTATTTTTCCATAAGAGGAGGAAGCTTGTGCACGAGCTCTTTATAGTACTTAATTTTCAGATTGTTAATTTGATCCTTAAAACATACTCTGAGTTTTAAAGAATAAAATACATCGTAACAATATTTACTGGTATTTGGATCTTTCTAAAAGGCGTGCACTTCAGCCAGAGCCAGATTGCAGTGCAAGCCAGCAGCTCTTCGGAAATCAGGAAAAGGCTGGCAGGGCAGGCTCCTCTCCTGCCAGGTATCATCCCATCACCAAATGCTTGAGTATAAGGTATGGCTGCAGACGAGGCTGCAAAGTACCTATAAAGCTTGTTAGAACCCTCAGGGCTCAGATGCTAACGTGTTACTGGAGTTTCAATATAGTGTGAGAGATCGTTCATAGCCGTTCATGTGTAAATGAGCCCAACAGGCTATTTTTATATTGGATGATAGTAATGATACTGCTGACAACTGTCTTGCAAAGAACCTTCCCACAATTTCACAATGATTTCACATCCAGGGACAATCAATCAGGAATATATTTTAATATTATTACAGAAAAATTTTCTGTACTGAAAACTGCTTTAAGATTTAAACCTTTCGTGATACTTTAATTCTGATTCATGAATATCTTTAATGATACTTTCTGCATAATATAGGTCAGTGTGGAAAGTAAACATCATATTAACATGCTTTTGAGGTTTCTCAAAATCTCAGAAATGTTTTATCTTTATTTCTGCTGTAGTGTTATCTTCACCCATAACAATATTCATCATAACACCAATAATTTTCTTCAAAGGGATACATTCTCTAAAGATCAATTGCAGATTCGTTCTCTTTGACACTGCTCATTTTTTGGAGTTTCTAATAGCTTCATTATTCAAAGTTAGCAAAGCTAACAAAACATACCTAAAGATGCGTTTCTGTAATGGAGAATTCCCACTCAGACCTATTCCTTCATAAAATATACATATTCTTTTATAATAATGAGAACAGCTACAAAATATTAACCTCAAACATCAATCTGACAGCATCCCTGGCTTGCCAAGGCTTAGGAGTTAGTTCTGGTAGGAAGCACAGTTACTTTCAGTGTAGAAAACCAAAAATATGAAGAAAGCAATCCTAAATGCCAATTTCATAACTGAAAATTTCAGTAGTAAATTTTACAGATTTTGATATTTTCATTCTAGAGCACAATAAGTCTGGTCTGTATTATTTTTTCTTTTTGATTTGAAACTCCCCTATTTTCAGTAAATGAATAGATGCACACTCTTCTTATATTTGTATTATTTTTACTGAGATGAAATTATTTCATTTTCAAAATGAAGTTAAACTTATTTTGATCACTTAACGCTTGCAACTGGAAGCTGAAAAGTATTACACACAGATGAACTCCTCTTGACAATGTGGCAATTCTTAACAAAAAGTTAAAGTACTTAAATCATTGGCATGCAGTGATTTATTTATTTATTTTTTTAAATGAAGTTTATTAGGGAAATTTCTACTTTTGCAAAAACACGAAAAATACTGTATTTTAATTTCACAATTATATTTTAGAGTTTCAACTTGGAACAAAATAATTATAAATAATGATCAGAGTGATCTGTTTTATAAATCTGAAGGGAAGTCAACTAAAATGTAGTACTGTAATATCGTATAACTCAGGTCTACAATAAAAAAAAAAAGCTTTGTTTTTATAATCAGATGCATTTAGATTGATTAAAATATATGTTTGGTCAAGGAATTACAAAAAAATATTTCACATATTTCAGGAGTGTTGTTGGTAATATGTAGTAGATTAAATTGCACTTATTCACAGTTACTTTGAGAAGCATGTTATAGAAATGTCCTGGTCTCACTCATCAACTCTTGCTGAGCTACCTAACATTTCTTCAGCACCTTTATATTCTGCATAAGTTTGAGAACTAAATCCAGGATTTTTGTAACTTGACTGTAGTTAACCTCTGTGGTCGTGTAAGCAGTTACGTTGGTTTAGATTGAATTCTTGTTACATTTTTATCCACCTATGTTAATATTACTTTAATTTGAGGGCATAATTTTCTGTGAGAAGTTTGGAAACAAAATGTGTATTAATGATATACAGATCATATATAGACAAGTTCAGCTGCTTTCTTTCCCTCAACAAAATTGATGCACAAGTCAATTATATATATATATATATACATCAGCAGTATGTAGCAAAAATTATCCCACCTAATAGCAACACTTCAATTTCTCCATCATTTAATCAGTTTAAAAACAAGTTTAGATGTGACATTTCAGCCACTACCATAAGTTCCCAAAGACTACCATATCATTGTTCCTAGAATTTTCTTATTTGTTTCCCTAGTATTACTACTCTGCAAAACTGTAGCTAACATTTATTTTGTGATGCTCAAAAATAAGGAAGAATGATGAAAATATTATACCTTCACTACCACATTACTGCTGAAATAAGTTTGAAAGGCCTCATAATAATAATAGATCTGGTGGAATGAAAAGGGTAGTTGCAATAACAAGGGATGGAGTGAAAAAGATAGAAGCCAAGCCCTTTACAGACAATTGAAAAATAATTGCTGTAGTTGCTGAAATTTTATATGTCATTCCCGGATGTACCCATTAACCGAGGTACCTAAAAGGATAAATTATGTGCTTAACTGGGAGTTACATTCGGAAAAAAAAATGTACTTTTTTAATTCTCAACTTGGACACTGGAACAAATTATTAGCCTTCACAAGAGAGAGCAAATAAAAATGGACCTGTACTCCATAATAATATATACTATGCGATGAGTAATGTCTGTTTTCCTGTAATCCAGAAGGACATCTTAAAAATAGTTGGTTCCAGCTCTGTAAAACACACAGAAATATACTACCTGGTGATATACAAGATTTTAAAATAAACAAATGCCTTCTGACATTAGTTGGTGAGAAAGAATACACTGCTGCTATGAACCCAACAATGTAACCATTTACACTTGAATTTTATTTTTTCTGAGTAAGAAATTAATTAGAGCTACTGTATGTTTTCTTTATCCCACAATTACTTTATTTCTTCTGAATCACATTAATAGTACAGTTAAGTATCACACTGTTCATATGTGAGAGTGTAATAAGAAAAGCTTGTATTGGGAAGTTATAAATCCAGTGCTGCACTTGATAGCATTGCATTCTCAGCATTAAAATGTAAGTAATTGAACAAATACAACTTGTGGATTAAAAAAAAAAAAAAAAAAAAAAAGAATTCACCAAGTAGAAAATAGAAGTCATTGCCTCCAACTGTAACTTTTGAGTTCCTTACTGAAAAGGAAATTCAATTTGTGGTATTTATGCTCTAGAAAAGTTGTTTACAAATTGGAAAGGGTTCACAAAAATATAGAAGAATTATTTGAGGTCCAGTAAAGAATAAAAGGAGTCCAGTCCACTCATTTGAAAAGAAGTTATTAATTTAAAGTTTCAGCGAAGTCTGTAATTATCTAACTATGAAGACTTCTGATAACAGAATTTTAACTTATCACATAAAAGAATAGAAATAAAGATGGGATGGAAGATGGCTTAAAAACCTAAGAGTAAATTTTGTTTTTTAAATTGTGCATGTATTTAACCATTTACTTATAACAGGATACATTCACCACTGCATTAACACCCACCATCCTTTTAAACAATCAACTGACAAGAAACTTATGGATGTAGAAATTATTCAACATTATTATGTCTGCTTTCTCCCATACCAACTACTCAAGAAAGCTGAGGTTTTATCTTCATTAGTAATTCTTTTCACGTGTAAAACCGACATTATAAAAACCTTCTTTTGCACCTCTCTCTATTAAGTTTTGGTAAATTATGGATAATTCTAGCTTTGTTTCATAACACACGTACCATGTTATTGCCATTTCCATGGCATTTAGGATGTATTTGTGCTATCACAGAAATATCAGTTTGACCTTTCCTTATGGTATTTCAAGTATACCTCAGATTTCTCTTATAAAGTTTTAGACTTCATTAAGCACAAGAGATATATTTATGAATAACCTCATGTTCCTGTTATTTGCTTACAGACTCAGCTCACACTATATTGCTTAGTAGTTGTCCTTAATCAAGAATGTATCTTTAAATACGGTCAGATGTGGTAGACATTATAGCAACTTTACTTAAAAGCAGGCACTACAAGAAAAACTAATTTGCAAAATGAGGCTGAAATAAGACTTCTGATTGGTGTACGTCTATGATAAACAAAAGAGCATTAGTGGAGGTGTTCAAACACAGGACCACTAGTATCCATGCTGTTTCACATAACAAAGGTACCACACAAATTAGACAGGACAAACTGCACAGAATCCAGGCATATGACAAAAATAAATTTTAAAAAAGAGAGTACTAACAACGAATCTCTCTTTGATACCTGCAGTACTGTGATAGTACTGGTGTCTTTTTAATTTCTTTTTTAATAAATAATAATGAATATCTCTGAAAAAACAAGGAGATTGTTTGCCTAATTCTTGTTACAATTTTTTTTTCTTTTTAATGCAATTCACAACCTGAAGTGGAAGCAGTGTAGTTATTTGGGACAGAGGAATAGTTTGAAAGAACAAAGTTCTAAAACTGATATATATCAATAATGGTTTAAAAGACAAATTTAAGAAGAACATAGTTAGTGTCTTCTTTTAAACAGTGCTAAAAACAAAGAGCAATAGTACAAAACATATGAGCACGGAAGTGCCTATTTTCCTGTGGAAAAACAAGTTTTGAAACAATGTTTTTGAAGGAAAATTTTTGCATCAGTCAGAGAAATGTACTTTATTGCAAAAACATCTTATACTTTTAGGTACTAAGGACAATTAGATCTGATATTCTGATGTTTTCACTCCAGTGTGAAAATAAGGAAAATTAGGTTCAAAGCAGGTAACCGTTGCATGTAAGTCCAGATAAATATAATATTTGGGAACACGTGCTTACTTGATAGGTAATCATTTTACTGTAACATGAGAAAGACTTTATAAAGGTGATAACATAGACTTGTAACTCATGTGCTCTATATATTAGGGAGTTGTATAAGCAGTTTTTCCAAAATACTGTTTTGTTTTGCTTTGTTTTCTTCTTTGTAAGGTTGTTCATTGCCAGCTAGCATTAATTCCTCCAAGGGTGCTTTTTAACCTTTTTGTCTTCTCTTTTTTCAGTACATGGGCTTTTCACTGTATATGGGAATTCTCTAAATGGATTCCTAATATAAATATAGAGACTGCATCCATTAATAATGGAAAGATGTAGACCACTGATTTACAACAAAATAAATGACAGTACAAGGTGTACTTTTGCTCCCAAAGTTGTAATTGGGCTGGTTAGTAATGGATGTTAAAATTAGATTGAGGATGGATTACATAAATAATGCAAAAGTATATTAGAAAGGAGTGCAATAAGATTTCATAACTGGAATTCCCACGTCTATAGAAGTTATGACTCTGCAGAACTGGGGATAAGATTGATGGGAAATTTGTGAAGCCATGAAGCAGACACAGCTGGAAGTCTCATTTCTGGATTCCGTGTCTTCTGTGACTCTCTGCTCATGCCATTAGTTTTAATTCTGTAATTTTCTATGACTTTTATTTTGCTGAATTTTTATTTCATGTTAGATTGTCAGTGAACAACAGAAAACAACTTATGAAACACACCTCAGAAAAACTCACACTTACTATATTCTATTGTATAGGGATCTCTGCTCCTTTCCAAATGTGGCCTTTGTGAACAGCTTAAAATTCCCATCATAAAAGTCACTAGGTAAGACTGTTTCGCCTTTAGTTAGACTTGGGAGCTCCTTCCAGAGGAAGAATACTCTTTTAGAATGTAAGGATACAAAAATAATAATAATCTGGCATTTACTCATGTTCCATATGCTATTGTCTTTACCTTCCAGTCTTTCTCCGACTCAGTATCAGTTCCTTCTGCCATATAACTTGATGTTGTAGATGTTACTATACCTCTGTAGCATATAATCTTCACCCTGTGGAGGAAGAAGTGAGGCAAAGGATGATCAAATGTCTTAGATCTTTTTCTCATATTCTCAACTGCAGTTCTTTACACTTTGACAGAAAAGATAAGACACTATTCAAATAAATGTGGTCTTCGTTTATCTGTGTGTGACTTAGTTTGAACTCTGGCCCAGTACTGCTCCTGCAGGTGTATCTGTGGGCTGGCACTCCCTCAGGCTTCACCCACTGCTGTACTGTGGGCTTCTCCATGGCTGCATAGGGAGATCTGTTTCACAGTGCCCGTGGGCTGCAGGGGAATGCCTGCTCCTTTTTGAGCCTCTGCTGGGCTGCAGGAAACTTCTGCACTGGCTTCAGTGCCTGCAGGGCTGCTTCTCCCCCATTTCTCACTCCTCTGTCCCAGCTGCTAGTGCTTAGTAGATTTTCCCTCTCTTCAGACTGCTCTCCCAGAACACACACAGCATTGTTCATGGCTCTGGCCATGGCAAGTCTCTATTGGAGCAGCTGGAGCTCTTCTCAGCTCTGACATTGCACAGTGCTGGACTCTGCTCACTGGCCCATCCATACAGCCCTGCCCCACTCTCCAGTCCTTCCCATAGAAGCCTAATGCATACACATTAACTGAGACTGATTTCAAGAGACCATTCATTTCTTTATTTTGCATTACTTTACTATTTGGAAGATGAGATAGGTGTTTCAAAGTAATGCAATTTAATTTCTATCAACTGTATGCAACCTCAGAAAGCAGGAAATGAGATTAGTTTAGGCCGGACTTCAGAAAAAGAGAGCAGAAAGATCCTTGTTGTGGTTTAGTTGATTCTATCACAAGCATCAGGGATTCTTTACCCCTTTCCCTCTTCTGTCCTATGGAGGACCCAACCAAGACAAGGAGGTAGAACTAGTTTGCTACAAATGATAAAAGAATGTAAGACAATATGATATGAAAAGTTACAGGCAATAAATCAAACAAATAGAAGAGAGAGGAGTTCTGATAGTGTTACTTGCAGCGCTAGTAGAATGGAAGAGAGCATTTTCCACCATCGCTGTGCTATTCTACTTCTTTAAATCGGAATTGGAAATCATGAGGAGAGTACTAGAGACTTCTGGAAATTGCAGTCAGTCTCTTCTCAGTGTATCTTCCTCTCAGGGAGATGAAACTCACATAAGAATTGCCAATGCTGCCAGGACTTAGGAAATGCAAACAGCCAACAATGCTAAGAGCTGACCCAGGAATTGCAGCTTCCAAGTAAAATGTTCCAGCAATCAACAGCTTGCTGCATTATGTCACAATATGAAAGAATGATAAAGCCATGACAGTGCGCCAAATTGCAAATTGGGGAGAGACTCCTGAAAAAGTAAATTGGAAGTTATTTCATAAATTGTCTCTGTTTCATGTTGTTTATTTAATATATATTATTTCGAAGTACTTGAAACTGTGTACAGGAAAACTCAGTATTGAATGGCAGACTGGGTTCTATTGTTCATACATCATATGTTTTCCTATAAATTTCTTTTTTGGACAAACCCCATTGTCCTTATCGTTTCCTAAGGCTTTTGTTGTTTATTTATTTATTTTCTTTATCCTCTCTTTTTTTTTGCTTCTCTTTTATCTTTCTTGTCCTCATCAGAAAGCTGTGCAAAAGATGTATATTAACCAGCATTGGTCCCTTTCTATTCCTGAATTTTCATTTGCACCATAAGAACAAACAATAAGGTAATAAAACCAGAAAGAGCTGTTTGAGTGACAGATGTTAAAGGCAGAGGCCGTAAGGAAGAAAATAATAGAAAACGGTCATCTAATTGTGTTGAGACCTCATGCTTTTTCTCACCTTTTGTTCTATGAATCCAAATCTTGGAACAAATTCTTCCCTACCAATTTAACACAACTGAAATGCACTGACCTTGGCAGACATCGACTTGAGATGAGAGTCAGAAACTGAGTATTTAAAAGGTCATTTAAGAACACTAATTATCAACACTGTGGAAATAGAGAGTCTTGACAAAGCAACTTCTGGAGGCAAGAAAGAATAGAAGGTTGTTTAGAAAATAAACCAGTAGGAGAAAAAAATTTCGCAAAAAAGTGTGAAATTTCTATTGCTGTTTGTCTTGCTCCACAGCTTCTGCTCTGAAAATTCTTTCTTGTATTCCTATAATCTATCAGTAAAATCAAGTAATTGCATTACAGTATGTCTTCCCCTGAAGGCCATCATATAGCCTGAACATACATGAAGAGCATATAGCAGAGAAGAGAATGTAGTCAGAGTGGTAACTTTCGGGAAAATACAAATAAGAACTCTTCTGCAAGTTTTGTCTACAAGATATGCATCACTAACTTATGCAGAAATGCCTGAACTAACTTAGTTTTCTGTTCAAAATAGGTAGCTCTGATGGAAAATATATATTCACTTATACGGAACAGTAGATTATACCCTGGATTGCAGATTTAAACATGGAACATATGCGTATGTTTGCTGTCTCCCTGGCATAAGTGCTTACTCCTGATTTATTTACTCCCCTACTATAGTTTTAATGGGAAACAAAAGTTAAGATTTCATGTGTACAAAGGAGAGAGAGAAAAAAAAAGGACCCACCATCCAATACATTTAGTTATGTGGTACCTGCATCTGGAACATTATGTCAGAAGTTGAGTTTAGTTTGTAGGGATAAAGAAAATCAGTCCCAATTTCTCATGTAACACATAAATTGGATCAGTTCATTATATGGGAAAAAAAAATATAAAATCAATACTTGCTGAAGATAACTAAATTTAAGTGAATCAGGTAATATTATGGTCACAGGGATTTGTTCCAAGAATGATAGAAGTTACATAACTCAGCAAAAGTTATTCACCAAATATTATTGACAATTTGTTCTACTCTAGCATGAATCGCAAGTAATACGCTTACACCTGTAAAGTTAATTGCATCACATTCTCAAAAACAAAAAAAAAAAGGATCCATTAGAAGCTTATTATTTGTCATTTCATCTTAGATTTGGTTGAAATTGTGTGCTAGTTCCTAAAGATAGGTGTTATACATTTTGGTTACAAAAAATATTTTACGTGCATTGTTATTCTGTTGAAATTTATAATAGTCACATATTGATGCACTTCCCTCATAGTCCTTCTTCATCATAAGGAAGAAAAACACATTTCTTTTTGTCCCAAAAACACAGGTATACAAATTTAAACCTAGTAGGGAAATAAATAACAAAGTCTTTAATGAAACTTTAATGTACTGATTCCTGTGCAGTTATTTCTGAGTTTTAGAATATTTATCTGTATTTTGCAAAAATATAATGGAGAAAGTAGCAGTGTCCTCTTGATGGCTGTACTGAAACTAGCACATACAGTACAATATATTTACAAAGTCTGAAACATTTATTTTTCTGATTGGAAAATGCCAGGACTATAACGGAGATAAACATACTACTGAAAGATTAGATGAAGCATCATTCCCTAATTCTGAAGCAATGAAAAGTGGAAATATTTATCTGCAATTTAAATAGGTGTTTATATTGAGTGAAAACAAAGGCTTTCAGATGACTAGATCTTCCAGGTGTGAATAATATTCAGATCTATGTGCTCAACAGTTATTAAAATATGTCACCCAGTATCTGCCAACTTGAACCAGAGAATAATAAGAAGGATGTGTAATGAATGCTGATGAGTATAAATTGTATAAATAGTTTACTAGGCTAATTATCTAACTGAACATATATTTTGTGACACTGCCATGTTAGTTCAAGTATTATAAGTAATTTTGCTTTTTCTTTATTTATTTATTTACTAAGGATCTCAGTATCACAGAATTGTAGGGGTTGGACAAGACCTCTGGAGATCATCAAGTCCAGGATGTACTTGTTAACAGAACTGTCTTATCTGGATTATGAAATAATTCAGTTCAGCATGAATAACAGCTTTTGTTGTCGATGAAAAATGCATGTCCATGCAATGGTGTAGATGTTGCTCTCTGAGGCAGGATGAGAAAGATTATGAAGGCTAATGGAAAGATTATGAAGTAGTTCTCAAGGAACCTCTTGGAATAAGGCTCCCATGTTTTTGTGGATAGGCATTAAATGGCTGATGTATAAACTGTGAGCTTTAACTGATGTAATGCTTTGTCTTCTAGGCTTTATTTTCATTTTTTTTAATAACTTTGCAAGATGGCCACCTGTCTGTGTGGACAGTGTACTCCTCCTGGCCCACTCTGACCTCACCTTTCACCCATGACCCTACTTGGGTGATGAATGTATATTTGAATGTATATAACAAGTGATGCACAAGCAATTGCTCACCAGCCCCCAACTAATGCCCAGCCAGCCCCTTGAGCAGTGGAAGATGACAAGCTGAACTCCTACCCCCTTCAAAACGCTTTCCACATGATGTAGTATTGTATGGAACATCCCTGTGACTGGTGTAAGTCAGCTGTCCTGATTCTGTTCCCTTTCAGCTCCTTGGACCCTTTGCTCAGAGTGACTTTGGCTCTGTACAACATTGTTTAACAATAACTATAAACATCTGTGCATTATCAACATTGTTTCTCTCTGAGAACCCAAACTTAGCATGGTACCAGACACTCTGAATAGAACAATTTTGTCTCTGCTGAAACTAAGACATGGGTTTTCTTAAAACTCTTAGAGTCACAGCCCACAAGGTTCAGTCTGGGATAATACTTGGCAATACTTGGAGAACTAGATGCTGAACACATTTACTCTGTGAAAATTTCGTACATTGTACACAATCTTATATAAACAAATCACACATACAGGTCACATTCTCACACAAATGATGTTTAAGTGGTATTAGTGGCAGGATTAACACATACTCGATTTTTTTTATGTAAGCCATACAGAAAATATATGTCTACAGGACATTTAAATTATTCTTGTGAAATATGCTTGCTGCTCTCTTTGAATTAAATGGTAATTGCATCTTTGACTTAAACAAGAGCATTGTTACTCCTGTTTGATACACTTCAAATGTGAACACAAATATAAAGAATAAAAGGAGCTGACTAAGATAACGCTCCAAGTAATATAAAACAAACAAAAATAGCAAACAAAACTCAATGCGAACAGAATAAAAAGTAAAAGTTCAGAGAACCTTGAGTCTTCTGCAATAGCTAAGAATGCAGAGTTCTTATGCAAATTTTCAGCTTTAACAAATGAAAGACTGATAGTGTGAAGCTGATTGTTATTCCAGTCACCATTGTCCTTGTTGATTTTAGCTAGAACTCTCTTCTGCTGTCAAGATCAGTTTATATTCAAGTGTGCATAGTATCTAGTGACAAGTAGTGACAGCACTGAGATATGGTCACTATAATTTGCAAGTGATGACCTTCATTACAGATTTGTCAGACTCTAGTTATTAATTTCCTTCACTAGTGCCATTTTGCCATTTCAAGTTAAAAAAACATAAGGAATAGTTAATCCAACAATACAGTCTCAGTGAGTAAATACATATAATAGATTGATTCTAATTTACATATTGCTGTGAATTTCTCTGCCTAAATTTATAAATCCATAGCAAAATGTCCTGGAGCAAAATGCTCCAGATCTTCCCTACTATCTTAATATTCAAGTGCCCTATACGTTTATGAAAGATTCAGGATTGACAGGGCTGCAAAATTAAATTTGCTATTTCTTTCCCAAACGCTGAATTTCAATTTGGACAGTGACAGTTAAAGGCTCCTCAAATAATTCAGATGCTGTCTTAACTTTGCCTCCAAGGAATAGTCTCTGCATCTGCAAGTGTTTGTTCTCCAGTCTATTTAATCTTCATGTCTTTGCATGGTCATTCCAGCTTGGTCATCAGTCATGTTCTGTAATGCTGACACCTTTCCATCAAACAAAGCATTCCTTTACCATTCATTTACCACATTAATTTACAAATATAATTTGTCTAATCAACACTTACTTCTTTAGTTATATTTCATATATTTATAATTAAATAATTATGTGATTAAACTTGGCAATGTTCATACATGTGCATGCATACATGCATCGTGTGTATATATGTGTCACGGTTTTATGATTTTTTGTTATCAGTATTCCACATCACAGCATCATGTTGTGCACTGGGAGTTAAAGGCTAATGCCCTCATCTTGTGGATCCAGGTATAACTGTCTCAGAAGAATTGAACTACATACCTCAGAGGACTTTGTGTTACTTTGCATTTTCTGCAATGCTTTTCAATACTTTGAATATATTTATATATCTGTATGTACACAAATAAAAAGCACAGGCCAGCAGAGCTAACACACATAAATGGTATTTGTTGGCATGGATTTTGTTTTTGTTTTTGTACCAAATGAAACAGAGCTCATAAACTGTATACTACAGAAAGGACTCATCACATTTTTGTTGCAGTTTTTGTTATCCTGTACAGGATGTTTTATTTTTTTAATTTGTTTAATTTGTTAATTTCCTGGGTAATAGACCAAGGGAACTGTTAAGTGTATAACTGTATATGTAACGTTACATTCAAACTGCATATTGGCACCACTGTGTGTACCATATTTAAATAAATAAATAAATTATAATACAAAGAAATGTTATTCTAATTTTGCAAGTAATAGATCATATCCTGAAATGTATGCCAGTGAATCAAGAATGCAGCTCCAGTGATATTTGCCAATCGGATACCAGCTAATGTAGTTATGTCCATAAGTTTACAATTCAACCTACAATACAGAGTAATTGTGCTGTATACATTCATCTCAATTTACACGGTTCAGAAATAATGGTATACTTTCTTGTTACCCTTTCATCTTATTCCACTGAACTGGCTGTAATACATAGGTTGCTCCAGTATCTCTTATTTATTTCCATCAAAATAACACATGCAAAGAACACAAGAACACAGTTTGATAGAGCAAACTCTCAGCTACAAAACACTATCAACGTATTACCATTAGCCAGCCCACACATATGAACTGATTGAGACTCACTTCATTTCAAGGTGTGACAGCTGTGCATGACCACCTGGAATGTGGTATGTCTTTCACGTCACTGTAACCACTGCTGAAATGAACCACTCACCACCTCACTGTGCTCACACCCACTCTTTGGTCTTTGTAAATGTTCAGTAAGCATCAAAGAATGTCATTTGGTGCCATTTTTTTTCACAAGGAGGAGTTCAATGACACACCTTTGCTACGTACTCACTTCTATGTCAGATGACATTCTGTCAGACTGTCTCTCTGCTGCCGTCTGTCATACAGTAACAAAATGTAACCCTTCACTTTGTAAAGGCATTAGGTCATACAATATTAAATACTCATGCCCTGGTGTATTTTTCCAGAATTTGTATTTGACTACATTTATGTTCATTACTTTAGACATTATGTGCACAGAGGGACATTATCTTTTCAAGAGAAGATGGCGCAAATCCTGCATGCAGTATGTTCAGAATGCATTAGTTCCATTTTAGCTTGATGGAGTATGTAGTGATTCAATGTGCTGTCTATCATGCATATATCCAAGGAAATAATTTGTAGCTGTGGTAGTGCGTAAAAGGTCATGATTCAGGAAAAAAAGTACAACTTCCACACTACAATTAATAACTTCTTTAAAATGTTGGCTTTAAAATTTAGTACAACTCCTCTGCAATGAAAAGGGGCATACACATCTAGATCATGTTGCTCAGAGCCTGGGCCATCCTGACCATGAATGCCTTCAGGAATGGGGCATCCATCACATCTCTGGGCAAGATGTTCCAGAGATACCCTTGCCGTAAAAGACTTCTTCCTTATATCCAACCTTAACCTCCTCTGTTTAAAGTTTGAAATTGTTTCCCCTAGTCCTACCACAACAGATCCTGCTGAAGAGTCTGTCCCCTTCCTTCCTATAGCCCACCATTAGATACTGAAAGGCTGCTATCAGGTCTCCCTGGAGCCTCCCCTTCTCCATGCTGAACAGCCCCAGCACTTTCAGACTGTTCTTGAAGATGAGGTATTCCCTCCTGTGGATCATTTTAGTGGTCTCACTCTGGATGCACTCTAAGATCCACTGCTGGAAGCAGTACTCTATGTGAAGTATCAACGGCACAGAGTAGGGGATCTCCCTCAGCCTGCTGACCGTGCTTCTTTTAATGCAGCCCAGGACATGGTTGGCTTTCTGGTCTGCGAGAGCACATTGTTCAGCTTGCCATCTCCCAGTGTACTCCAAGATCTTGATGAAGGTATTAAAGAGTGTAGGCCCAGTAGAAATCTTGAGAGGTACCACTCATAGTTTATCTCCATCCACTACTCTTTGAAAATGATCTTGCAACCAATTTCTCATCCATTGAACAGTCCACCTATAAAATCAGTATCTTTCCAATTCAGAGAGAAGCATGTTATTGGGGACCATGTCAAAGGCCTTACCTGAGTCCAAACAGATGACATTAGTTGCTCTTTCCTTGTCCAGTAATGAAGCTGAGCAATCAATTCCTAATATTTAAGCAAAGAATAGGCATTGCTTTTTGCTCTGTTTTGCTTCAGTGTTTATTGTAGCAGTCCCATAAACACTTATTTGAGTCATTCATGATATACTTACAAGAATGACAGCCTATAGGCTTTTCCAAACAAAATGGTTGAAACAAGAAGTATCTACATTTTATAGTCCCATGAAAACCTCAGTCTTACAACTTTTGTATCATTATATAAGTCCGGAGCTTTAAGGTCCTCCAAAGCACTGCACTATTTGTGCTCAAGGCCATCTCTGACATAGTGGAGATGTGCAATCAGGCTACTGTAAAAGAGCTGTGAGAAAGAAAGATATGAGAAGCCTTTCCAGCCCCACCTCCTTCACTGAGGAGCAGCCATCAAGATCATCACTTCACACTTGATCTTTGCTGCTGCTCTGCTGGTGAAATTCCTGATCCATGTTCCTCACTGCTCCTGATTCTGACCAATTGACTTGAATTTCTGTCTTAATCTCAGAGCTGCCTTATCATGAAGAGATGCCTTAAGATCACCAAACTATGATTAAGCCATACTGTCACTACTCTGCTCTTCTTGCTCCACAGCCATGATTCAGGCTTAGTCAGCGAAGTCATTGCAACTACCAGCTCTTTGATATCTGCTCACTTTCTTCTAGCAGCCAAGTGTTTCTGATCTTGGATGCACAACACCGAACACCATGAGCTAAAATTGAATTAATTTCTCATTTCTCATTATTTTTTGCCATTTATCAGTGATGTAGCAACCTGTCTCCATTTGACAGAAAAGCTGGGGTTCAATGTTAGTGATAAGGCCTTTCTTTCATTGGCAGTGTTCTTCTATATCACTGGGACTATTAGGAATGCAGAAGGAAAACCCCGTATCTCTGCCACTGTTTACATTCTTCATTCAGCATGGCAGCAATCACTGGAAGATAGGCTATGCAATGGTTTATTTTGCTTTTTCTCACCAAGGCCAAACATAAACTTCATTTCTACAGTGTGAAATTACCCAGATAATACATATTAACTTTCACTGGTGGAATAACATCCACTGAGATAGTTTCTGCTTGCACTGACCCCTGAGGAACACCACTAAATACAGGCCTCCAATTGGACTCTGCACCACCGATCACAACCCTCTGAGTTCTGCCAGTCAGCCAGTTCTCAATCCACCTCACCATCCACTCATCTTTTCCTCACTTACTCAACTTTATTCTAAGGATGCTGTGGGAGACAGCATCAAATGCCTTGCTACATCCACTGCTCTCTCCTCATCCACCCAGTCAGTGATGACATCACAGGAGGCCACCAGATTGGTTGAGCACGACCTCCACCTGGTGAATCCATGCTGACCTCTCCTGATAACTCTCTTCTCTTCCAACTGCCTGGAGATGGCATCCAGAACAAACTGCTTCATCACATTTCCAGAGATGGAGGTGGGGATGGCAGTCATGTGAGGCACTGGGAATTAAAGAGCTAATGCTCCTATTCTGCGGACTGCTGAATTTCCAGGTACCTGGTTCTCAGAAGTGAAGAATTACATACCATGGAAGACTTTGAGTTCCTGTTTTCCACCCAGAGGGAAAGATAAAACTGCATGCTAGTCCTGAGACATCCTCTTTTTGCTACTCATCAGCAATGGGAGCTTCCTATCCATCTTGCCTTCAGCTTTAGAGTAAGAACTTTGGTTTTAGACACTCATTTCATTTGATTTATTAACCTAATTTCAAATTACAGTGTATTATATTGTGTTATTTTGTATTCTGATATTGTATTTATTAAAATTATCTTTCCTCCTCACATCATTGCCACTGTTTTGTTTTTAGGCCCATATCCCTACCCTTTCCTTTTTCCCTCTTTCTTGGGACGTGGGTCCATAGGTCCCCCGCACCCCATTTGTTGCAGAACTGAGCTGAACTGGCCAGTGAACCACTGACATGAGGAAACCCGCATTTGCTACTCTGCTGTTATTGCTGTGCTTTCCACCATGTTACAGACTGCATTTAGGACTGCTATAAGTAGAGAATATATTCATCTGTAGGAAGTTGAGTAGCATGTCTAATTAATCATGAGGGCAGCTATGCATGCATTCTAACTTATTTAATGAAAACCATTAAAGAGAATTTCATTTGGGCTTTGTACAAGGTGTATATCAATAGGAAAGAGAAGAACCTGCATGCTTTATTTTTCATTTTAGTACCTCCTGATTGAAAATATGTTACTATATTATTAGCCTAATTCATATTTAAGTAGATATGAATGTTCTGTATAATTAGGTGGATAGAAGATGTAGTGGCTGCTGCCTTGACTTGCTTTATCAAGTTTCCTATAAAACATTACAAATTCTAAACGCTTTTGGAGATTCCATAAATCTGTACAGTTAGATAAGTTCAGAATACTTTTATATTTATCAAAATCTAAGCGACACTTCCAGCCTCTTCAGTAGTCTATCATACAGCACTAAGTTTTCTTTTTTTATTTCAATCCTTTTCTGAATTTTTCTTTTTTATTACTAATGAACTATATACTTCTATGGTATTCATTGATCAAATATACAATTAGATTAAATTTTCATTCAAAATTGAAGAGATTTTACACTATAGTAATTCTTTTTCTACCAACTTTCCTATTATGAAACAGGTAAATAACCTCTCTTTTGTAATGTTATTTTAAGAGGTTCTATCACCTTCTTTAGTGCTTTATTCCATAAACTAACATCTGATTAGTGTGTGACTAATATACCAATAAACAGATGTCACATATTTCTCCTTACAGTGGATTTCAGATGCTTTTTTATTTTCCTCAGATTCAAGAATGAGAAGATACTTGGCCAAATTATAATTATGTAACTTTCTCTTTTGCATATCTCAGATATTCATTGGAGAGCTGCCCAGATGCAAATAAACACCCCTTCCTCCCCTTTGTTATACTGGCAATAAACATCTATTCATTTGAATAATAATTAAAAAAGACAGAACTGTTTTGAATAAATAGAGTGTGTTATTTACTTATCATTAGAAATCGGGCATTATGATTGTGTGAAAGCTTTAATAGATCAGAATGAGCAGGTGATATTAAATATTAACCTTGACAAACACTATCTGCATCAGGAAAACCAACAAGAGCTTTTACTGTTTGTTTTTTTTTCTCTCTTTTTTTTTTCTTTAGAAATGGTATCTGAAGTTGTATTGCAGAAGTAGCATATCATATTTTGCTTTGTGTTATTGGATATACAACTAGAAGTCTGAAGACAGTAATTTCATGTAGACTTTTCTGCATTAAAAAAATTACTAGTGATGAAAAATTAACAGCATCAGCACAAGATTTTAAAAAACAGTTATTTTTCACTTTTTAGTTTTCTGAAATATAAGCATTTAACACAGCAAATGAGCTATCATGCCCTTCCCTCACTAAGCAGTTAGTGGCCTTTTTCCATCGGAGTGGATGGTATTTTTTAGAAAATATCAACAGTATTCATTAAATCAGAAGCAATTTGTCCTTTAGAGCCAATGTGAGATACCAACTACTGGTCCCAAAGTCCCAGTTTCTCCTAGGGTAAAAAGTGTTAGCAAATGATGAGCCCAGATGCACTGATTAGAATTAGGGTATTTTTATGAGAAGATATTGAAACAAAGTATGAAAATATGCACATCTATAAGGGAGATAACCTGCACAATGCTGTAAGTGTGACTGCTGCTGTACTGTTTAATTAGCATTATACTTTTTCTGGTGAAACTTGAAGCCATTGTCTTGTGTCCTATCAGCTTTCACCTGAGATAAGAGACTGACATCCATCTCTCTGCAACCACTTCTTAGGAAGCTGGTGAAGTCCTCCCTCAATCTCCTTTTCCCCTGACTGAACAGCCCCAGTTCTGCCAGCCACTCCTCATATCCTGTTTAGTCTCCTCACTGGCTTTGTCTTCACAGAATCACAGAATTGTAGGGGTTGGAAATGACCTCTAGAGATCATCGAGTCCAACTCCCTGTCAAAGCAGGTTCCCTAGACCAGGTTGCACAGGTCTTCTCTGCTTGAAAGCCCACAACTGCACAGAGTACTCAAAGTGTGGTCACACTGTTGCCAAGTACAAAGGAAAAATGTCAACGCTTTACCCAGCTGGTTCAGCCCAGTTCTGTGGCAATTGGTGCAGGGGACACACAGACCCACGCCCCA
Source organism: Oreortyx pictus (assembly GCA_036925125.1). Lineage (NCBI taxonomy): Eukaryota > Metazoa > Chordata > Aves > Galliformes > Odontophoridae > Oreortyx > Oreortyx pictus. Next base: position 86,839,491 of record JAUPFR010000002.1, on the reverse strand, counting down.
GGAAAGGGGAAGGGGGAAAGGGAAAAGGCAGATGGGCCTAGAAACAAAACAGCGGCAACGATCTGAGGAGGAAAGCTAATTTACCAAATAGGATATCAGAAAGCAAAAGAACACAATATAATACAATATAATTGGAATTGAAGCTAATAAATCAAAGAAAATGAGCAAGAGAGAGTGTCTGATAAACCGAAGGCCTTATGCTAATGCTGAAGGCGATACGGCAGCGAGCACCCACTGCTGAGTGATCCCAGAGGAAAGAGAGTGCCCCGTGACAGCAGACAGTTTTTATCTTTCCCTCTGAGCGGAAACACTTAAAAAATGCAAAGCATTGCAGAGTCCTCTGGGGAATGCAGTTCTTCTCTTCTGAGATGGGTATACCTGGAATTATCAATGATCCATGGAGCTGGAGTATTAACTCTTTAACTCTCAATACTCTACATGATGTTATGATGTGGAATACCAATTACAAAAATCACAAAACCATGACAGAAAATCACTTCCCTTGTTGTTTCTGATGCAGGCCAGGATGCCATTGGCCTTTTTCACAGCAATGGTGTACTGCTGGCTCAAGTTCAGCTGTCTGTTGACCTCCACCTTCAGATTCTTTTCTGCCAGGCAATATTCCAGCACTCTTCCCTGAAACTACTCCTGCACAGGGGTTCTGTTGAATGCTGTGCAATTGGACAAGACCTATCAGTCTAGCCTGTCCAAATTTCTTCGCAGAGCCTTCCTACCCTCAAACAGATCAACAGTCTAACCTACTTTGATATTGTCTGCAGACTCACTGAGGATGCAGTCAATCCTCTGATCATTTTCTTGTAAATCTCTGCTTGTTCCCACAGTGACTTAGGAGCTGCTCAAAGGCAACCCTTCCACTGTCTGTCTCCCTTCTGTCATCATCCTGTGTGTTTTTGTCATCTGTCTCCTCAGGATTGGAATCTTGCTTTTTCTTCTTCAACTTGCTGTGACTCACCATACCCCATTTACCCTTACTGGTTGCTCACATTCCCAAGGGGATGACTATATGCCTTGATGAGTGTTTCTCTGATACTCCTGGCTCCACCCTAGCCACATTTTCTGATCTTCTGAGGACTGGCAGCTCCAGGTAGCATTCTCTTCTCCCTGGCTTCTCCTTAGTTTTCTGGAACTCCTTGCACACTGTGATACACCACTCCACAGTAGGACATGACTGTGGTGTGATCACCTCAAAAAAAAAAAAAAAAAAAACATAGGGTTGGACAAAATAATCTAAAAGCTAAGCTGTGAATAATGTTTATGGTAAAATAAAACTGTTTGAAATATTATTCAGCTAATTGATCTTCTATAGAGTTTAGGTAAGGAGTGCCTTTCTTCACAATGATGCAAGAAAAAAAAGTAGTAAATGTTATTTGTAAAAGTTGTGTGATCAGGTCTCCAGAACACTTCATTTAAACCAAATGAATGTTATTATAATTGTTGGAGAGGCCGCTCTTACTTAGTGGAAGAAGTATGGCTATTGGCACACAGTCAATTATTGTTTTTCCCTGCTTGTACAAGAACAACTCTTGAGGGATCTCCTTGAATTTCCACAGAACCTAACTGCACGTAAGATGCACTAATGCTTGTAGATGCTCGGTGCTCCAAGTGGAAGAGTGGGAGAGAAGTCTCATTTTTTTCCTTATTTAATTTGAAGCAGGAGTTGACAGAAACTTTTTCATATATCCTTCTGAGAAACAGGCCCTAAAGGAAAACATCACGTTATGCACCTGGGGTGGAGTAATGTCACACATACAGATAAGAGACAAATGTCTGCAGAGCAGCTTAGCAGGAAGTGTACTGGATTACTGTAGGCTCAACATGAGCCAGCTAGCCATGCACCATGGCAGCCAAGAGGACAAGCTGCATTTTAAAACACAGCTTATCTGACTGATTATTCTTATTTCATAGATAAATATATTTCAGCCAGTTAAAATTACAGTACTGACAGCTTTTCTTTAGCTAAGGTGTATTTTGTGCTTTGAAGTATCATACTTTCCTGATAAATACAGGAAAGCCATTTCCAAGAAAAGGTCTAGTGAGTGGAAGCAGTGGTACACATATATCGAAATGTTCTGAAGCTTTGCAAAACAAATAAGCAAAAGAAGAAAAAAAGGGGGTATACTTAACACGTTCTTTTGATTTCTGCTTTAGTATTTCCAAAGAATTTTCCATTTGATCTTTTACCTTTGATTGAAAAAGATTGTGATTTTCAGTTGTACTGTAGGTTGTAAAAGGAACAAGCTTTTGGAAAAATGAATGATATGGACATTTAGACCACAGAGTAGTATTTATTCTGTAATTCACTATATCTGTATTTTTCCTTCTATTTTTTTTTCATGTATTTTGCAATGGCCTCAGTTTTGCAAATAACATTTATTCTTTTCATATATTCATAGTATGCATAGATTTTTCTACAGATTCTATGTCAGTGTGGAGAAGCTATGTCACATCAAATTGCATGTGACATTTTTAAGGAAAACATTAGTTTCCAACCCCTTACTTACTTTCGTACTAACTCTTACATACAGCAAAATTATTTTAATTTTGCACATACTTTATCATTACATGATTTTTTTCTATCTTTCAAAATTTTATATTACAATACTTTCTGTAGAACTCCATACTAACAATAAAAAGAACAGAAAATCTTTCTACGTTTGCTGGGTAAAAATCTAAGCAAGAAACTGATGTTACTGTCTTATTAAAAAGTTTGAGATATACGATAAGGATGTAGTTACACGTAAACAAGATTAAATCATTTTTGATAAGATATCATTGAATGTTCTAAGGGACAAAATATAATTGGAATAAAAGGTGAAGGAAATGACAGAAAAGAGATCAGAAAAGAAATTTTATCTCTCTATTTCCTGACATTAGTCAGTTTATATGTAAAAATCTACATTCCGTTAACAATCTTTTGCACTATAATATCTTATGCTGTTTTATGGCTGTGAAAGATAGAAAAGAGAATGACAGAATGAGCACGGCTAAGTTTGCCCTATATGACAATATTTCTTCCTTAACAGTATGACTTTTATTGTTAAGAAAAGCTTAAACTTTGAACTCTTGAGGGTGTACAAGTAAGGGAATGGGTTGTTAAATTTAGGATCTACATTGTAAGCTACAATATACATGTATAAAAAAATTAACTAGTGATGTTAGAAAATTAAATTACATTCCTTGAGCTAGTTTCTGAAGTCTAAATCAAAGGGAGTGTTAGAACTGAATGGAGGTATTATTGTCCTTGTTTGACTTACTGTTGGTAATAGTGAGTGAAGATCATTAGTGACTGGAAAGAACAGAGTTGTTTGTTTATTTAGTATGAGGTAGAAATATTTCTACCTATCCCATTTACATCTCTCTACCTAGAATTGTTTTTATGGCCAAGGTCTAATTTTAATTGTAAGACAATATTGCATTGGAAGATATTACAGGACAAGAAATGAAAGGGACATTCTTCTTTATACTACTATGATGGCATACTGAGGTATTTTTCAGATCAAGTTTAGGTCTTACTTTGATGAATTTCTGCTGCATTGAAGCATCCATTAAATTATTAATTAAAAGCACAGTGGGAAGACTTGGCTTGGCTTTAGGCATGAGCAAGCATAACTTCACATGGCAAACTCCCAGTCTTTATCGAATGTGATGAATTAACCTTGCAGTAATAGGTCAGCAAAGGACAATCCAATACATAAGATACAGGACAAATTTACTGTTCCCCTTTTTCCACAGTTCAGGAGGTGTAAGTTGCCGAGAGGAGGAGGTTGTTGGCAGTTAGAGGAGTTATTACAGAACAGGCAAAGAATACGTAATCCAGGCTTAAATTTCTAGAGTGTGGTATATCAAGGAAACACTATACTGTTATTTTCTAATGTAATTTAAATTTATTTTATGAGTCATCTGTGATACACTATCTTGCTCTGTTAATTGTTTATTAGACCAAAGATTGTGTGCTCATCTATGAAAAATAATAGTTATGTTAATTACTTCAGTTACTCAGGACACATAACTTCTTTTATGAAATGATTGTATTCTTTTGACCAGTGTTAACTAACAAGAGAAAGAGTCTGAAAGATTTTCAGCTATCAGGCAACTAAGCAAAACAGTCATGTTGCATGGGGCTGAGTTTAAAAAAAAAAACAACCTTGGAAAAAATGTCCTTAGAAAATCTAGAGAAAAATCCTCAATCTATGAAATATGTAGTGCAAGAAGCAGTATATCTTTTTCATTTTTATTTTTATTTTTATCCCTCATGTATGTTTAAAAAACTATGACTTTCCGGTTGAATCTGGGTCTGGCCATGTCAGTGCAAAAGAATGTCAGAAGCCATTGAAACTTGTGAGATAAAAATGAAAAGCGGATTTGGTGAACAAGCAGACACTAATACAATTTCACAACAGTTCAGGAGCTATCAAGAAATTCTATATTCAAGGAGGAGGCCTTTATAACCTTTGAAGAAGAAACTTGACAATAATAAATACATGTCAAGGGAAAGTGTGCGCGCCTTTAAGAGTGTCTGATCAAGGACCTTTTTTCATAGCAACAAGAGACAGTAAGAGAGCAAGTAAGCCAAAAACAAAAACATATGGGGACACAGATGTGATTGACAAATAACGTGAGCAGTGATGGGGTCTAAAGCTGATCAGTTATGCTCATCGCTAAAGGCTTTTGAGAGTGTAAGAATGATTTCTCCAGAAAGGTTTATCTAATTGGGGGCAGACCTTGTCAGTTGGGAAACTAAGGGAAAGAGAGAAGTGATCACAAAATATACAAGGACACAGCTTTGACAAACAAACATGGAGACAGTGACAAGAAATAAACCTCCTAGTCACACCAACTGATGGACTACCAAAACACTACAGGCATAATTTCCAGGAAGATCAGCCAGGACTCTGCAGCTGATAAGACTGTGAATTGGAGTGCTTCAGACTAGGAGGGAGAGGGAACTTCAGAGCTCTGCAAACCAGTAGGGATGTGCTGGAGAAGGGGAGAGCAGGTTGAACACAGAGAGGGGACAGGTAATAAGGGTGTAAACAAGCTAGGTATGTAAAACAGCACTGGTCAGTATGTTTCTCTGGCTGAGCCCTGTGCCTGACTGAGTCAGTTTGTCCTATCTTATATTACCTCATTAAAACTTTTTTGACTCTCCCCCTCTGTGTATTCACACTCTTTCCTATGTGTACATGCTGCAAGCACTATGTATCAGCTACTTGTGCTGTGTGTTTGCACTGAACTGTTCCAAGAGCAGAACTGATGATGTTGCACAAAAGCATTCTCATAAGATCTTCACAGTGTTTACAGCCTGGAGATTAAAGAGTAACAACTATTTTATATATATCTTTGATGCTTACTTATTCCTAGTAAAACCTGCAGACATAAAAGTCATGATTCTGTGAAATAAAACAGAAGGATATATGGACTCCATGTAAAGTATGCTCTTCTCTTCCTGGATTTGATTGCTCCTGACATAAACCTTTAAAAAACTGTTACAAAACTAGGAGAAGATAAAAGTATTTCTTAAACTTGTGTTAATATGTTTTTCTCTATGAATCACAACTTATAGAATACAGGTTAAGAATCATTCTCCTACTTTTTTGTTTTCTAAACTTGCATTCTCATTTGTTTAACTTAGCTCAGACACTCAGTAAAACCTTTCCTGTAAGGAATTAGTTTCTTCTTCCACACAAAGCAAAGACTCCAGGAAACTTTCCCTTTAGTGCATTTGCTATTTTGGTTATTGGATGACTATTGCTTTCAACTCTTTAGAGTGTGCCACATTGTTAATAGCATGATTTGCTCTGTTCTCTTTGTCTGCTGTTTTCTGAGAATTCATTATGAATACTATCCTGTTTCTGCATCTAAGATCAGTGTATCTCTTATGCACCCCTTTTTTCTCTTTGTTTCAGTATGTTTATTTATTATTATTACTATCATCATTGTTACGTATATGAATCCGTATTCAAACTTAAAGTTGCTGCTTATTTGTTAAGTAGAATCCCACTGATTACTGCTGATTTTTTTTCTTTACTTGTATGTTTACCGCCATAGCAAAGCTTGTTCTTTCATTACATAATTTGACTCTGTCTTTTGATTTGACATTTTGCTATTAATGTAGGCCTAAATTGAAATCCTAATGGATGATCACTGACTATGGGTATCAGTTGATAAGCTGGGTGAATGACTGATTCTACATGGCTAAGGGTATGAGATATTTCATATACTGCTCCCACAAGCTGGGAATCAACAGTTAATCTGGCAGGCAAAGGTGGTACCTAGAAATAAAATTTTACTTGACAGCTGTTCGGAAGCTATCAAGGAATCTTGTACCACAGGACGAAGAATTATTTTTGAAGCAGAAATATGACAACTTGTTGAAGTGCAGCTTGCTGCCCTGAGTTTTCAGATGAGTTTGTCAAAATGCCAACAAAATTTTATTTACAGAATGACACTGGCCACAAACAGACTCTATTTACTAAAGAAGGCTGCCTGGCTATGTGAATGCATGGTATGATATGGAATCTAAGATGCTTAATAAAGGGAGATGTTACTACCTCCACAGTCCTTAAATAAATTGTAGGCATTTCATTTTAAAAACATTTAAAATGCAAAGTTAAACTCCTGTCCTTGCATAAGTAATTCTATAATATTTATGTGCTGTCTTCATCTTCTGTGAAGATTTCAGCACCAGGAAACAACATAACCTTAAGGAATTCCCTTTTCCTTACATGGCACTTGGCTGGATTATTAAAACTTTCCCAGGAATCACAAGGTAGATTTAAGTTTGGATAGAATAGATAGGGTTTAAGCTAGTTGTAATTTGTGTGTTCAGTTCTAATAGCGCAGAGGATTTGGGTAGTATCACTCTTTAAGAAATTATGTTATGCTCATAAGTACATTATAGCATGCTTTTTTCTTTCTCACAAACAGCAAACTGTGAATTTCCAGTGTGAGCATTTCTTTAAGATGAAAAATGATCAGAAAGCTGACACTTCTGCAGATGAATTTTAACTCACAACATTTTCATTCAGAATGTAATTTCTGTTTCCGAAATAAACAGAGAAAAGATTAAAAGCAATTTTAAAGGGATGATAAAGCTTTGAAAAAAAAAATATTCTTTTTCTAATCTTAAATTCAAGTTATTATTGGGATTAAGTTATTTTCCCTCAAGGATACAAAGTAATCTACATTTATTTCTTTTCTTGAAAGCTTTTATTCAAATTCTTAGTAATGCTTCTTTAGCTCTATGATATTAAAAAATTATATGGGATTTTCTTTGTTTATAAACTGAAAGGAAGAGATCTAATGAAAAAGAAGCTCCAAAAGATGGCTACAGAGCAAATTTCTTTAGTTCAAAGGAATATATATATATATATATGTATGTATATGCACAAATATTTTAAATCTTGAATAAAATTTGTTTTGTGTTTCTGTAGCATAATAGCTATCAAGCAGGTTCTGTCATTTATGACTACAGAAGTCAATGCGTTTAGATAAAGCTAAGAACTCATTTTCATAACAACATTTATTTATGTATTTTGTTCATTTTACCATTTTATTGTATTTGAAGTTTTTAGTACAGCTTCTGAAACATAATATGTCTTATCTCAGTTATGTAGCTGGAATAGTATAAACTGAGTCCTAATGGCCAGGGTTGGGAATGAAATAGATTTCATAAACATATGCAAATTACTGATTTGAATAAAGGACTAAGGCTAAAAAGATGTGAGTTTCTGAGCTACAGCACAATTTACAGACCTAATTCATATATTTAGATAAATTGAATCCCTTTGTTGAAATAAATTCCTACTGCAAAAATTGTGAATATTTTATGTGGATGTGAATGGGTTCTGTAGGGGCTTGGGGCACATAAACATCTTTTGTTCTCTACTTGTCTATTACTCTGTTACTTCAGTTTATAACTGAAAGAGTGGCAACTGATAGAGCCACTGTGCTCCTGAATTCCATCCATGTTACCCTTTCCTTCTAATCTATGTGATGATATCAGTATTATGGAGTTTGCCCTGGAAGTAATACTCTTATTTATTTCCACAGAAACTACAAAAGAAACAAACAGAGCAAATAGAGCAAATCCTCAGATGAAGAATACTATTTTACAAAACCATTACTGAACTTACACAGGTGAGCTGATCAAGATGCTCTTCATTTCATGACATGACAGCTGTGCATGGCCATCCAAATTATGGTTTCTATTTCACGTCACTTTCACCACTTCTGAAACAAACCTTACCTCCAGCTTTCATAGAATCCTTTGAGTTGGAAGGAATTTTTAAAGGTCACGTAGGCCAACTCCTCTCCAATGATTAGGGACATCCACAGCTAGGTCAGGTTGCTCAGAGTACTGTCCAACCTGGCCTTGAAAGTTTTCAAGGATTAGAATCTTCAGGGGTAAGATCTATCACATCTCTGGACAACCTATTTCAGTGCTTCAGTATCCTCACTGCAAAAGACTTTTTCCTTATATCTAACCTAAATATCCTTCTTTAAGTTTGAAATAACTTTCCCTTGTTCTATCACAACAGATCCTGCTGAAGAGTCTGTTCCCTTCTTTCTTGTAGCTCCTCTTTAGATACTGAAAGGTTGCTACCAGGCCACCTCAGAGCCTTCTTTTCTCCAGGCCGAAGAGCATTAGCTCTCTCAGCCTGTACTAGTAGGAGAGGTGTTCCCTTCCTTTGATTACTTTTATGGTCTTCTTCTGGGCACACTCCAACACATCTATGTCTCTCCTGTACTGAGAACTCCACATCTAGATGTAGCACAGGTGAACCCCCACCCGCAGAGTAGAAGGGCAAAATCACTTTCCTTGACCTTCTGATCATGCTTCTTTTGATGCAGCCCAGGATACAATTGGCTTTCTGGGCTGCAGGAGCATGTTGCTGGCTCATGTCCAGCCTCCCATCCACCAGTACCCCCTGGTCTTTTTGACAGGTCTGTGCTCAATCCTTTCACACTCCAGCTTGTATTGGTAGTAGGGGTTGTTTTGAGCCAGGTCCAAGACCTAGCATTTAGATTAGTTGAACCTCATGGTTCACCTAGGCTCACTGCTCAAGCCTATCTAGATACCTCTATGTGGCATCTGATCCTTCTGATGTGTTGACTCCACCCCACAGCTTGGTGACATCTGCAGACTTGCTGAGAGTACATTCAACCCCACTGTCCATATAATTGATGAAGAAATTAATGAATATCTGTCGAAGCACTGATCCTCAGAAGACACCACTTGTTGCTGATCTCCATCCAGGCACTGAGCCATTTGCAAACACTCTCTGTATTTGATCCTGCAACTAGTTCTTATCCATTGAACAGTTCACCCACAAAATTCATATCATTCCAATTTGGAGAAAAAGATGTTGTTTAGTAACACATCAAAGGCCTTACTGAAGTCCAGATAGATAACATCAGTGGCTCTTTCCTTGTCTGTTGGTGCATATAGACCATCACAGAAGGTCACTAGACTGGTCAAACAGGATTTGTCCTTTGTGAAGCCATGCTGCTTCTCTTGTATCAACTTCCTCTGTCTTATGCCTTAGCATAGCTTTCTGGAAAACTTTATTCATTAATTCACAGTGAGTTGTTCAGCCTATAAGATCCGTGGATGTACTTTGATGCTCTAGAAAATTAAACAGCAAAAATGCCTGGTCATGTTCAGGCAATCTTAATTGTACTACAACATACAGTATTTTCACTTGTGTCAACATGATAATGAAGCCACACTGAAAATCACCTCGGGAAACTGATATTTCATAAAGTAATGTAGAATGGACTGTGACACAAATGAGGAATCAATTGACTGGTGTTTATAGGAGGCAGGTGAATAGGACTGTACAAGGCTATGTTGCTGCTAAGGTCCCATATATCACTATATCATTAATTCAGATACAAGCAGAAGTAAAATGGTTCCTCAAAAATCTTGATGAACGTTAAAAGGGTTACAAATTTTTTATCATTTCAGGTTACCATAAATGTGAATTTTCAAGACAGTCTTGTTTTAAGGATCCATGTCTTAGTTTAGTTCACTAGAAATTAAATAAAACTCAAAATTCTGGATCTGCTCAGATCAAGCCTAGCTTGATTTACAATTTCCTGTAATGCATTTATTCTAAAGTTAGATATGGTGTTTTTTTGCTAAGATTATATTCGGAATCTTTTGATAATTACTGTAACTCTAAATCTTTTTAACACGTCTCACAATTTGTAAATTCCTGCAGATTTCTAAAATAGAAAATTTATTTTCTTCTGTATGAAAACTTCATTCTTCTGCTCTCGTTTTCATCTACAATTTTTTTTTTCATAAACTGTGACAAGATATTCAAGTACTCTTGTCTTTCAGTTTCCTAATAGAATCCTTTACCCCTTGCCATTACAATTTTAAATTGAATGAGACAGTTAAGATTAATGATTAATTGTAAATGAGGATAGTTTCTGAAATATAGTTAGATGTCTAACAAATGTATGATGCAGGCAGCATGTTGCTGTTCATTCTTAATGGAAAAAAAACAGACATGTAGATTAACAATTAAACAACTTCAGTACATTAGTGGTCTGGTTATACTACTCTTTGTGTGAACTGACAGCCACGGATAATAGTGTGAACGTCTCCTAAATGGCGTATCTATTACTTTTGCTCACTTTAATGTTTTAATGTTTTAAATAAAACAGTTTTTTTACAAGAATGAAATGACTTCATGTCTGATGTAACTATACTATCCCCCTTAGAAGGTAAGAAATAGGAAGTTAAGTCATCTATGACATTTCACATGTGCTGTCAGCATTTTTTTCCAGCTGGAGTCATATAAATTCACATCTTTGCATCTGATATAACAAATGGAATGATCAATATTATTAATGTGATTTTCTATTTCATAACTTGCTGATACTAGCAAATTTGAAAAATGTAAAAATATGTTAGGGAAACCTCTGTTACTAATACATTCACTAGAGTGGCAATCCAACTTCTATTCACTTAATTAATCAATAATATTTTAGCACAGATTATCTTGACGTCTTTTCTATTGATTTTTTGTTGAAATTACTCAGGAGAAAAACTGCAAATACAAGTTAACAAATAAATAGAGTATAGATGATCCTTCATATGTATTTATCTATGTCTTTGTTGTAGTTTAAGCCCAACAGGTACTAAATTAACACACAGCCAATCGTTCCCACTGTGCCCTGGTTAGACAGAGAAGAGAATCAGAAAAGCAGTAGTGTGAGAACTTGTATTTATCTTAATCTACAGTTTATTAGGTAGAGCAGAAACTGCTCACACAAATAAATAAAAAATAAGATTTTGATGGAACAGGCAATTCCAGATGCTATTTGCAAACATAAGAAAAAATGGTCAATAGTAGTAAACATAGATTCACTGAGGGGAAACCATACTTGTCCAATGTGATAGCTTTCTATGTCATGACAGGCTGGGTAGATGAGAGTCAGATCAACGAATTTTGGGTACCTTGGCTTCAGCAAGTATTTAATACTGCCTTGTAGGTAAGCTTAGGAAGTATAGGATGGATGAATGGACAGTGAAGTGGATTGTGAACTGACTGACTGGAGGAGCTCAGAGGTTTGTAATTAGCTGCACAGAGTATGGGTATAACCATAGAATCAGTGAGAAGTGACACCACTGTTGTTGAATCCCTAAATTTCTAGGAGCAAATTATTTGGCTTCTTTTGTTCTTCTATCTCGATGCAGTGGACAGTTCTTTATAATATTTCTGTGTGTATCTGTCACGCTCCAATATAAAGGAGGGAGATGAAGTTCTTAGATTATGTGTATGCCCAGCGTGAGATTAAGAAACAACGGTTCAAATGTTGGTCCGACCAGTTTATTACCAATATTGACCAGGGAGATGGGGAAGGTGAATACTGTTAAGGGTTATGGGGAAGGGAAGGCAAGAGATGGGAAAGATAGGAAAGAAGCAAGGATTTGTACAACTCAGGGAAAAGTCACCAGCCAGGATCCTAGGGGTGGTCCAGTTGCAAGCAGCTCCGATAGTCCAAGGCAGAAGGGCAAGGGTGGCAGAAGCGGGGAGAACAGCAGCAGTGACAGGCAGCCTTGAGCAGCAAGCAGTTGCCCCGGGGAAGCAGCACCGGGTCAGCGCAGGAGAAGCAGGGAGGGGTCAACACTGGAGAAGCAGCGAACAGCGATCGGCTCATGTGGTCTCTCCTAAGAGAAGGCCTCTCCGGGAAGCAGCAAACAGTGGTCAGCTCGTGAGGGTTCAGGTGGCAGAACTCCTCAAAGGAGCGGCAAGGTCCAGGAGAAAGCAGCATGCCTCAGGTAGCAGGCCCAGGAGGGAGTTCAGCAGCAGGGATCAGCTCATGAGGTTTCCAATGGAAGAACACCAACACCCAACAATCTCATGGTGGTCGATCCCTCTTTTATCCTCCATTTCTCTTGCCTATGTAACAAATCTTGTGCTAGGATGTCGTCTCCTGAGATGGCAATCTCCTCACGGAGATGAGTACCACACAAAAGAGTGTTCAGCGGTCATTGGGCTGCAGCTTATCTCTCTTTCGTTGCCCCAGGACATGCCCATCTGCTTGTCCCTTAGACAAAGGATTTCACAACCCTTGCCCAGGACTTGCTTGGACATGTTCGGACATGTTCATCAGCAAACTTTGAGGCAATGGTATAAAAAAAAACAGTCTCTTACAGTGTCATAATTTTTATTATTATTATTTTGAGGGCTGCTCCAAAAGTAATGTTTCCTGTATTATGATGTTGGTCCATTGTATCAGAGGTCGATGTCGGTGGTATGGCAGTAAAGTTTGAACCTTCTCTTCCCGTTACATTTTGTTGCTGTGCAACAGATAGCAGCAGAGGGACAGTCTGACAAAATGGCATCTGACATGGAAGTGAGTGTGAAGAGAAAATGTGGAAAGATGGGGAAAGACCTTTTAGCTGGGTCTGTGGTGACAGAACAAGGGATAATGGTTTCAAACTTAAAAATTGTAGATTTCTGTTGCATATAATGAAAAAGTTTTTACAGTGAGGGTGGTGGGGCACTGGAAGAGGATGCCAAGAGATGTGGTGGATGTTCTGTCCATGAAGACTTTCGAGGTGAGGCTGGACCAGGCCCTGGGCAAACTGATCTAGATGTGATGTCTCTGTTCATTGCAGAGGAGTTTGCCTAGATGACCTTTAATGTTCCCTTCCAACTCTAAGGGATCTATGATTTTATATATCACATACAATATTCTGCATACCACTATTACATACAGATATGTTTTATAATGCTAACATACCACTATATTTTTATGAAATATGCAAGTATACATTTATATACAAGTATACTTTTTAACATTAATGAGTTGAAGTGTGAGATCATAAAATATATTTGAAAAGATAAATTTTTAAAAGAAAATACACATGTCTTTTTTTCAGGGTAGTGGCTTTGTTTAATCAGTTTACAAGTGTCTCTTCTAACCAGCAGTTACTATGGAAACCTGAAAAGACTAGAACTCCAATAAATGTATTGCTTAATAGTGTGATTCTGAAGACTGATATTCCAAGTGACAAACTGGGACGAGCAGTGATCTAGAAAACCAGCTAAATTAAAGAAAAAGCAATTAAATAATAGTATTATTAATAGGAAGTAAAGTTACTAAAGCTATACTATCTTCTCCCCCTCTATCTCTTCCTTAAAGAGCAGATGGACTGAAGTCTTCTAGGGAGGAGTAATATTACAACAAAGGAAACCAAATTGCAAGCAATACCCAACAGAGTGTTAGGACATCAGCTGGCTGTTAGGTGTAAAATGTTTGACAAGGTTCTGGGCTGGTTTGGAACTGAGTATACAGCTGTTTATTTTCTCTTGTGATCGGCTAAAACTGAGGTTAAAGGGGGCTATCTCTCCAGATGGAAAGAAGTATTGATGTTAGGTTGCAGAAGGAGATCTGAAGAAGTGACATGTAGAACCAGAATTACATTATTCTTTGATTGTATCAGCTCAGAACTTTTTATGTCTTGCATTACTATGTGTGACGTAACAGCTCCGATGCAATATGTAAAAGATCGTACCTTGAAATGAACAAAATTTAAGCAACGTATTACTTTATTCTCTTCTCTAATGGAGCTCAAAGCTGGAGCTTTGAGCTACAGATTTTTCTATTCTTTTTCTCTTTAGGAAAAAAAAACAAAAAAAAAAAAAACAAAAAGAGAGAGAAAGAGAAACCAAATGAACAAAGAAAAGAAAAAGCAGCAGCAGATACTTTGTCAGAAATCCCCTAGGCAAATTTGAGAAGATTATCTAATATGTATGGAGAGTTTTCAAACACTCTGGAGCTTGATAATAACTTCACGAAGAGGAGATATAACCCTCAAGATCCAAGGTCTATACTGCTTTTTCACAATTGCTCAATTTATAACTCAGCTGTTGTAGATCTTCAACATCCTTTTGACACTTGAATTCTTTTACTATAGGTAGTCTTGCAGCTGTACACCGAGGTATCCTTTTTGCCTTAGACAAATGTATTGCTGCCTGGGGCAGTGTTTTAATTATTTAGGGTCTAAACATTAAGGCATAATTGGTTTCTTATGATCCTTCACGAGAAATGCTCTCTCTTTTTCTTTATTTTATTATGTTAAACATTCCTTCAGGGAATGCAAATGGTTTTCCACGTTTGAAAGGAAAACACATTCAGAAAAAGAAGCAGGAGAAGAACTGCTTAAAAGATTTCATGATTTTTGAAGTTAGCTTGTCATGTCATTTCAAATAATGCCAAAAAGACACACATGTTTTTGTTGATAATGTAGTTAGGAATGTTTGGAAGAGGCATCCTACCCACTGATCTTAATATGGCAATTAAAATCTATAAATGACTCCATAAAATCTGTCTTGTTTGACAGATGAGGGACATAGTTCAAAAAAATTTCACCTCTCAACTGTGTCTGAAATTAAATTTATATTGAAATCAATCTGTACAGGTACTGTATTTATAATCTACTGTCATTATCCATTTAGTCTTGTACCTTTGACATGAGAAACAGCCCTACTTTGTAATTCATCTCTGTTGAGATAAGATCTGTGGCTTTCTTCTCCATCTGTTTTGCAGTTGAGAGCTGAATCTAATCGTTTTTACTTTATCTTGTACTTTTCCTTTATTTCAGATGCCCTTTCATCTGAACAAATCAGAATTTTAGGTGTTAAGTGTTTCAAAAAGCCATAGCAGAAACTGATCTCTAGACACTCATCCAGTGTATTTACATTTTTACTATTCCTGTTGA
Organism: Oreortyx pictus; assembly: GCA_036925125.1. Lineage (NCBI taxonomy): Eukaryota > Metazoa > Chordata > Aves > Galliformes > Odontophoridae > Oreortyx > Oreortyx pictus. The sequence continues at coordinate 86,824,223 of JAUPFR010000002.1, read as the reverse complement.
GGTAGAATATCAACATGTGTTTTATTATAACTTGCTATCAATCTTAAAAGATACATTACACATGCACTATTAAAACTTCCTATCTTGTCTATTATAAGTAGCAAATAGGAGGGAAAATAAATGAATGTAAGTGAAAGACAGGATATTCCTTGCAAAACTGATTTTACTGTGATTTCTCTTTCACCTCATAGAATTATTTAGGTTTGAAAACTTCTTTGAGGACACTCTTCAAAGAATTAGAAGTTCAACCATCATCTAATACTACTGAGTCCCATCACTAAACCATTTTTGTTCGTGCCATGTATACACATCTCTTAATAAACCAACAGGAACAGAACTCTACCACCTCCCTGAGCAGCCTATTCCAATGTTTAACCACCCTCCCTGTGAAGAAATTCCTCCTAAAATCCAATCTAAATCCTAGCACAGCCTGAAACTGTTCCCTAATATTCTATCTCTTGTCACTTAAGAGACTGAACTTCCTCCTCCCTGCAACTTCAAGTGTTTGTAGAGAGTCATTAGCTCTACCCTCAACCTTCAATTCACCAGATTGAGCAATCTCTGTTCACTCAGACACTCCTCACAGATTTTATTTTCTTGTCTGTCCACCAGCTTCATTGGTCTTCTCTTCATATGCTGTAGAAACTCAATAGTCTTAGTGAGTGAGAGGACCCAAATTGAATACAGTGTTCAAAATGTGTTTTCACCAGTTCTACAAACAAAAGGAATGTCCAAGTACAGGCCCGTGCTGAGTAATAAGTTCCCTTGCAGTACCTCAGTGTCCAGGAGCAGCTGTGTTTATTCAGAATAGCAAAGAATGGAGCGGGCAGAGGACTGCAGATTGTCTGGTCTCTGTTACATTTTGGTTAGAAACACAGGTATTCCAGCACATGTACTCTAGCAAAACACAAGCTCACTACTCATATCTTGAGACCAGGTTCTCACCAACTTCATGCCTTGTTTTTAACTGCATATGTCAAATCACTGAAAAATAACAGATAATTTCCACTGTTTGTAATTTCTATTTAAAAATTTAGCTGAGTGTGGTTATTTATTTATTTTTTGTTTGTCTTCTACAATCTATTCTGATGCACTATCTGTAATTCTAGGTAATGCTTTGTTCTGATTTTTCTATAAAACTGCACAACAGAACTAGTAAAAGATTTTAATAGTAAATACAAGAAGAGGGAAGGATTATCTCCTTTTGTAAATACGTCTTTCTGAAAATGTGAACTGAACATGTACATCTTACAGTAATAAATAAAACAACTGCTTAAATAAAATTATTAAATTGCTAGTAAAATAATATTTCTTACTAGAATATAATAATATTTCGTAGATAATTGTCTAATGACTAATTTTATTCCTTAAAGGCTAATACGATTTTTCAGTTTTTGACATAGGAACAGTGATATTTGGCAGACTTTTTTTTACCAGACTTCTGAATGTCATCAAAGTAGCTTTCTTAAGCATTAACTAACTCAAAATACACCATTCTCGGAGATGTTCTAGGCCAAATTGGATGGAGTTTGGGCATCTTTGTCTAGTGGAGGGTTTTCTTGTGCCTGGCTGAGGACTTGAAACTAGATGATCTTTTAGGTCCCTTCCAACACAAACCATTCCATGATTCTATATTTGATTATATATTTCTATGATTCTACTATTCTATGACTCTGTGGTTATTGTTATACCAATGCATTGTAGAGATAAACTGTGAGGGAAAAGAGTGTTAGTGTTCAAGGCAAACAAAAAAAAGCAAAGTAGGCACATAAACTGGCCATTTTTGAAATGGAAGGTGGAAATAAAAAGCTTTGAATTATCTCTACCTCAACGTGGAAATAAACAAGAGGAGATGGAAAATGCAAGGCAATTAGAAAACTCCTAATTGCTATCACAGAAACATGGGATGAATTGCACATCTGCAAACATCAGCTAACAAGTTCTAGAAGGGACAGGCAGGAAAATAAGTACAGAGAAGTTGCCCTCTATGTTGAGACATGGGCAGGCTGTGCATGGCTGCCTTTGAGAAACAGCCATGAAAAGTTTGACAGCTTGTAGGTTTAAATTAGAGTGTAGTGTCTATTGCAAGCCACCTGATCAAGGGGAGCCTATTGACAGGGCCTTCTTTCTGCAGCTACAAGAGGTGTCTCACTCACAGATTCTCAACCTGATGGGAGATGGCAAACACATGAATGTCTGTTGGGAAGGGAACATGGTGAGCTGCAAGCAATCCAGAAGACTCCTGGAGTCTGTCGAAGGCAAATTCCTGGTCCAGTTACTGGACAGACCAACAAGAGGTGAAGCATTACTAGACCTGCTCACCGGTTTGGAGGAGATTATTTAAGAGGTTAAGATTAGAGGCAGCCTGGGCTGCAGTTGCCATGTTCTGATTGAGTCTGTAATCTTGAGGAATGCCAAGAAATATAATCTCACCATTTATATCTCTCAACTGTTAGAACATTTTATAATTTTTGTTTACCTTTTGGGACAAACAATCAATGGCACAGGTGTGCCTAGGCTTTATTTGTCAGAAGAAAACACATCAGTATGGATCACTGTAGCAAGGACAAGCAGATACAGAGTTTAAAAAAAGTGTAGCAGATTGTGGCAGAAATTTCCATGATCATAATTGTAAATAGCTAGACATGGTATGAAGCAGCAGAAGATTCCTGAAAAGTCTGTGACTTGGTGGTGGACTTAATCATCCAATGATTGGTAGAGAAGGGAATTAAAGATTGTGTAAACAATCCTAACAGAGACACTAGGTGAATCATCAAAGTAATAATAAGAGTGCCCATTGACGTTAAGATGAAGGTACAGGGGAGAGCCCATACTTTGATCTGCATGGCAGAGTTGACAGGACTGAAAAGATTGAAGTGAATGAAAATGATACTCAGTTTTAACAAGCTACTTACCATGTTTTTCTCCCAGTAATGGAAATGGATGCAGTTAAAATCAAATTCTTCATTAATGTAGTTGAAATTAACAGAAAACATACAAGTACTCTTGCTTTGAGATCATATAGCATAGCATGACTTGTGTTCACACTCTTCCTGTACAGAACAGTGTAAGAGACTATTATTATACCATTGCCTCAAAGTTTGCTGATGAACATGTCTGAACATGTCCAAACTAGTCCTGGACAAGGTTGTGAAATCCTCTGTCTAAGGGACAAGCAGATGGGCATGTCTTGGGGCAACTAAAGAGTGATAAGCTGCAGTTCAATGGCCGCTGAACACTCTTTTGTTTGGTACTCATCTCCGTGGGGAGATAGCCATCTCAGGAGACGCTTGCCTGGCACACTAGTATGGGATTTGTCAAGTAGACTGGAGGAATCTGGAAGATAAATATAGGGGTCCTACAGCCACAGAGTCGGGGGGGGGGTTTCTCTTAGGAGAGTCCTCACGAGCTGAGCTTAACAGTGTCCACCTTCCCCTTCCCCGTGTCCCTGGTCAATATTGGTAATAAACTGGTCGGACCAACATTTGAACCGTTGTTTCTTAATCTCATGCTGGGTATACACATAATCTTAAGAACCTCGTCTCCCTCCTTTATATTGGAGCGTGACATTTTTAATGGTGTAGTCGGCAGGATACCCTTCGTGAGAGTGTGGTCCTTCCAGATATAATTTGAACCCTTTTTCTGTGTTTGCCTCCTGGAGTTGTGAGGAGTGATAATTTTTGATTTAAATGTGTGTACCTCTCCAAGAAGATCACTCTGAATTCTGAATCTGGTAACTTTAGTGTGAAATTTGAACCTTTTCCTGTGTGCACCTCCTAGAGTTGCAAGGAGAGATATTTTTGAAAACTTAGATGTGAGCACCTCTCCAGGAAGACCGCTCCAAATTCTGAAATTTTACTGTTTATGTGTATACCTCTCAAGGACTTACGAAATAATTTTTGACTATTATCATCTGTCTAATACATGTATGCCTCCTTGGGAAGACCTCTTTGCATTTGGTGTTTGAAAACTTAACCTTTTTCATGTGCGCCTCTTGGGGAAGTGAGGAACTGTTTGCCTCTCCAGGAAGTTATTTACCTTAGGAAGTGTTGTTTTTAGTTTTTGTTTTTTTGTGTGTGCTCCTCTCAGCAAAAGGGAGGAGTGATTGGAAAGGTATTTACATTTGTTTATTAGGTGTGTTGTACCTCCCTGGGTGGGGGTGAGGTGTTAGTTACACTTTTGAATACCTCCTCTCTCCATCGGTGTAGAACTTTTCTGGGTATTATATTTGTTAAAATGCTCACAATTAGCACTAAAGGGACATTATTTGATTTGTTTTTATTATGCATATAAACAACTACCTGTAAACTGAACTGGGGTATGTTATGTTGGAGTAATCTGCCCTATGTTATGCCCTTGATTTCCTTGCAGATCAAGCCTCACAGATGTGGGTGGCAATACTCCAGCATTACATTGTTCTGGACTACCTGCTAGCTGAAGAAGGGGATATCTGTGGCAAATTAAATGATTCCACTTGTTGTTTAAGATTGATGATAATGGAAAGTTGTCAAACAAATTGCTCACCGTAAACGAAAGATAGCACATATTCCTGTCCAAACTTGGAAAAGCCCAGACCTTGACCTCTTTTCCTGGCTCCCAGGTGTCCCATGGGTAAACATATCTTATTTTATTTATTGTGTGTTATTGCAACTCTTATGTTTGTTCCTTGTATGATACCATGTTTTATTCAACTAAATGGTATCTTCTGTGTGCTTTACAACCTCCTCTGCTGATGAAGAAGTGAAACATATCAGGGCGATAATTGTAACCAAGATTAAAAAACCTTTTGTAACAATTATATGAAACTTTTGATTCCCTACCCCCTCCCTCCTTTACTCTTCTGCTTCCTATCTTTTTCTCAGCATCATGGATCACCACTGTCCAATTTTTAAGCAACCTTTGAGCCACAGGGTGGTGTAAGAGACTATTATTTTATACCATTGACTCAAAGTTTGCTGATGAACATGTCCAAACATGTCCAAGCAAGTCCTGGGCAAGGGTTGCAAAATCCTTGCCTGAGGGACAAGCAGATGGGCATGTCCTGGGGCAACAAAAGAGATGAGTGTGGTACTCATCTCCGTGGGGAGATTGCCATCTCAGGAGATGCTTGCCTGGCATCCTAGCACGGGATTTGTTACATAGGCAAGAGAAATGGAGGATAAAAGAGGGATCGACCACCATGAGATTGTTGGTTGGTGTTCTTCCATCGGAAACCTCATGAGCTGATTCCCTGCTGCTGAACTCCCTCCTGGGCCTGCTTCCTGAGACATGCTGCTTTCTCCTGGACCTTGCCGCTCCTTCGAGGTGTTCTACCATCTGAACCCTCACGAGCTGATCACTGTTCATTGCTTCTGCGGTGCTAACCCCTTGCTGCTTCTCCGGTGCTGGCTGATGCTGCTCCTGGACTTTCCCCACGCTGCTTCTCCTGTGCTGACCCGGTGCTGCTTCCCCGGGGCAACTGCTTGCTGCTCAAGGCTGCCCCTCACTGCTGCTGTTCTCCCCGCTTCTGCCATTCCCTGCTCTTCTGCCTCAGACCATCGGAGCCGCTTGCAACCAGACCGCCCCTAGGATCCTGGCTGGTGACTTTCCCTGCGCTGTACAAACCCTCACCTCTTTCCTATCTTTCCTATTGTTCGCCTTCCCTTCCCCATCACCCTTATTGGTAGCAGTTTCCGCCTTCTTCTTCCCCATCTCCCTGGTCAATATTGGTAATAAACAGATCGGACCAACATTTGAACCGTTGCTTCTTACTCCCACGTTGGGTATACTCATAATCTAAGAACCTTGTCTACCTCCTTTATATTGGAGCATGACAAACAGAGGCCGCATCCACACAGATATGTGCAGATGGCTCCTGGCACATACTTACTCCTGATCCATGTGTAGAAAATGCCCAGAATAGTCTGCTGGCCCAGCCCAAAAGAGCTCAGGGAATGCGCTAAGAGATTTAGAGTAGAAGTGATTGTAGGTCACACAAATGCCCTGAACTGTTTCATCAATTAATATAGCCATAAGAATGAAAGCAACAGGTATTTTAGGATTACCTTTTGAAGGAGATCTGGGCTTATATAATCAAATGCTTTTGGAGATTATAGTCTATTTAAAATGGATGAAATCTTCAAAACTGGCTCAGTGAAACTGGTGAGCCAATCTATATAAGAGGAATGTTGTCTTGCTTTCTGGTACTTTTCAAAGGCAATGCAGTTTTCAGCTGTCACCAGTGCTTGCTGGAAAATATTAATTTATGGTGATAAATCACTTCCTATTTTCAGGAACTTTCAGATTTTTCTTTCTGACCAGGCTGCTGAGCTATGGCTCGTTCTGCTGTACTAAACTTGTTTCCAGAACAATGTGTTATAGCTTAGGAAATAAGTATAATGGACATTATAAACGCTGAAGTTGCAGGACTAGATTTTAGTTGTTTATTTTCACTTTTGTGCCCTTCATATGAGTGTTACTACTCAGAAAAATGACTCATCTAACAGCAGACATAATCCTAAATCAGAGAGTTCACTGTTGCCCAGCAGACTGCAAAATCTCTGATTGTTTTACTTCCTCTCTAAAAGGGCGTCATCTGTAGCAAACCTGGCCAATTTCACGTATTCCCATTGGGAGCAATTAAAACATTTCTTCATGAAAGTACTAATTCTTTGTAACTGAGTACAGTGGGATAATACTAAGCTTCCAAATCTTCTTGAGAGTTCTGTGGCATAGGAAACATTAATTTGTTTTATTTGGCTATTTTTTACTCAGCATCTGCAGCTGTTTGCTGTGATATTCATTACTGTCAGTCCTGATGCCTCTTTTCATGTTTATCACACTGCCTCCAAATGTTTACCAAATTTGTCCTAGCAGAGTGCATATTAGTGTTTTGGTGGTCTAAGCAGTCCAGGTGATGAACAGTAAAATAGTAATCCTCTAGATATGACAGGCCTTTTCCAATGTAACCCTCAGGACTGCAAGATTGAAAGCACAGCATGATTTAGAGCAATAAACGCCCGTGTAAAAGTATTTTACAAAAGATGAAAAGCATGGATTGTGACCATGCCTTAGGTGATGCAGTATCTTCCTTCATATAGTTACTGCTTGTTGTAAATACTAGTAATGGATTATTTGCTATTTCCATCTAAAATTACACTGCACCATTATTATAAATGAAGAAAAAAACTAATAACTCCAGGTCACAAAATCTGTCTCTGATCTGAATCACTAAAAGAGCTTTAATAATCACTGCATAATACCCAAACAAGATGTAGACTTTTTATATTATGGTAAACCACTAAAAGAAAAGCATTCACAATAGTCTACCCCCGGAGAAGTCATTATCAAGTGTCAAAAAAACACAACAACCTGCAAACCAATCTGTCAATTCCATAACAGAGTTGCTGTTTTTTTAAACTTATTTCAGAACGATGTAAATGTTAAAAGTGATAGAATCTGTTCAATTTCTTTTCATGTATGAAAGTTAGAATTATGACTCTTGTATGAAAACAGTAAGCTGTACTCTAAATGTAATTCATAATTTTATAGAGTTCTGTTTTATCTGGCATGTATTTGCTAATGTATCCTAAATAAATTTTCTATTGTATCTTTGCCCATGGTATATCTCTTCCTAATTTCCAAGAAGGAGCAAGTTCTTAGCTTATTTTGTCATTCTCTTTGTGGGATTCATTCCATGCCCTTGATCCTTTTCATTACTTTGCCATGAGCCTTTTTTTGGTTCTTTCTACATTCAGTCACATACTTTAGTATTCAGTAATAGGATTGTTAGATAGGTAGGCTTCATGTCTCAAGTTCTGGTTTTAGTGCATGTGAAATTCTGTGTGGCAACTCCTGAGTCACAGCCTGATCCTCTCATTGAGTACCTGGAGAAAAGATTCAGCACTGGGAGCACAGCTGAAGGCAATTGACCTGTGTGGCTGGAACAGGAGCTGCCATGGGCTGACTTCCAGGAAGGAAGGACCTCATGTTGGAGATCCCTCTTCTGTGGAGTTTTCCTTTGTGAGCCTCAATCCTTGGTGACAGGTGAGCACTCCTTTTCCCTTCTTTTATAACATCTACACGATTGCACTGGTCCTGTTGTCATTATATCATTACAAATTCTGAACACAGTTACTTCAATAAAGACTCTAGGTGCCTAAGACATAACATTAGAACATAACAAAATTAGGCTTTAAATTGTTTGGGGAAAATAATTCATTTCTATTTAAAAAAGAAAATAAGAAAAAACATGACAAATGGAACCATGTTATTTTTTATGTGCAAGTAATATTTACTTAATTTCTGCACAAGTAATATTAAGGCATAAAAAGACTAATGATAATATTAATTGATCTTATTTGAAGTTAAAAGAAATGTGTTTATTTCAACCATGATTTCCAGATTAATGCTTAAAGAAATAATCATCTTTCTTTCATAATACTAATTTTGGTGGAGTGCACACAATTTGAAAACTAATTCTATGATTCAATTGGAATGAACTGCCTTTCTACTTCTTTATCCCACCTTCCAGAAGTGCTGTAGGTTTTATCGTTTGAAAGGGACTTTTAAGATGCAGAAGTAATCCTTACATAAAACAATGAAATACTCAGAATATTTTACTTCCTTTTTGATAAGAAGATAAAAAAATGCCAAGTTAGCAGAAAGAATGCGCATGAAACTGGAATCACATCAAAGTATTTAGGTTTCTGATAGTTTCCTGCTGAAAAATCTTCTTTAATCTTCTCTTTCAGATACATAGTATGACATGTAATTCAGGTGAAAGTGTTCTAGGGGAAGAGGGAAGATAACTTCTTTGTTAGTGATGAATATTCTGTGCACATGGGCTATTCAAAACACAGAAGCTACACAGAGCGATCAGCATAGATAGAGACTGCATAGCTTTTATAAGGTAATTGTGCCATTACTATGCAAATCCTTGCAATCTTCTTACTTAGTAGAAGCACTCAGCCAATTAGACTGGGAGGAAATATATCAGTAATGAGAAATGCCTAAGGAGCAATTTTTTAAAAACTACTGCAGCATGGAATATAACATCCTTGGAAAAGCCAGTGATGCTAAGAATCTATATCCATACAGTAAAGACAAACAAATAGTGCAGCTCATTTTCAGAATATTTTAAAATAATATTATAGTTCATAATTGAGTAGTGCAATAAAGTCTTTTCTCTACTTTTATTTTTAGCATTTTATGTTTTTCTTCCTTGAAATTGAAATTATCTGAATAGAGAATGACAGTTAGCAGATAACCAAAGCAGATAACCAAAGTTTCTGTGGAGTTCTAAGTTGATCTGGTCAAATTCTTTCATAAACTCTAAATTATTGTGAGACTTAGATAAACATGGACAACGCTGAAAACAGTTTTAGTTTCAATAAACTCATGTGAGTTTATTATTATATGTGTATTTCTGTCAGTAGTTAGCAGGGCTGAGCCTTTTTAGTTTCTATGGAGAGTTATGGGCAATACTCTTGAAACTTAAATCATTTTGCACAGTTAAGTTAAATTAATGTACTAAAAGAAATTTCTATAAAACTCTTTCCAAAGCCAACTTCATTGTTGCTTTGGTAATCAAACATTCAGTGGAAATCCTGTTTTACCCTACTGAAGTTGCAAAATAGAAATAACATATTTAAGAAACAAAGCCTTGACCTGCAGTGTGTGAATTTTCTAAGTTCAGAAAACATATAGCTGAGAATTTAAAAGGAATAGATACATTTAATGATGTATAAAATGCTCGATAATCTTCATCTCTGACATGTATGGAGAAAATCAGTCCAAAAAAGGACAATTACATGATGGTACATATTTTACATTAAATCTTCCCTTTGTCTCATACAAATACTGTGAGAACGTATACAACGGAAGACTTCTCTGTCTTTGTTTTCCTCATGTTCTTTGTTTTTATTGAAGCAAGAATATTATGCTGTTTAGTTCCCCTGTAGTGCAGAATTTTTGAAGTGGGTGTTTGAGTAAGGTGCTTAAGTACCAGGGAGCTAAATTCTGCAAGGTATGTCCAGTGAAGTTCATCTCACTTAACTGTAGGCATCTGCACTGTAGACAGCTTCATCTGAGATAATTACTTGGATTCTCCATATAATCAGTGAAGAGAAATAGCCTTTTTTGGCATGATTTTATCTGACCTAATTTAGACATCCAAATTAACATTATATGAATTGACCTCCTGAGGTAACAGTTTCATTTAATAAATTATAAAAAGAAATAAGACAGTACCAGACTGCTGGGGCTAAGAGATGCAGCTTCTGCTTTCTGATTTGTGGGTTTGACCAGTAATGAAACTGAAATCCTGACCCAGAATAAAACTGAGCACAGTCGTGTCTGGTCATGCAAAGTACCCCAGGCAATGTGCTGTCTCAACAGCACCTACACACAGGACTGACTTAAGATGTAAGCACAGACAACTAACTCTTCACATCCCCTTCATCTGGCAGAGACAGAAGGATATTGTTGCAGATAAACACGCAGAATTCACCATATTCTCACCCACAGCTGTAGAAAATACCAGTGTGCCCCTCTCCCATTTGACCCTTGACTTTCTTATACAATTCTTGGGTCTTGTACTCACCAGGTGTTCCACCTTAGTACTCACTGAAAATAGACACAGGCATATAGACATTTCCCTCATGTACCCAATACCAAAAGGTCCCTCAAATCCTTCAGAAACCCTTGTCTGCCTGATAGCACTACATGGATGTCCTACCTGTTGGCAAGTCAGGTTTGGAGCTTACCACATATGAATGCCTCTTGCATTTCCCTTTTAGGGAGATACAGACACTTGGCCTGCTAATTCCTGATGCCAGGCACAGACTGTGACCAAAGCTCTTGCTTCAGCCATTGCTGCATTACTCTCCTCACTCATACCTGTTCCTCCAAGTAGCTTGTTTTGGTGACCCACACTATTCCTGCCCAGTGCTGGAGGTTTAAGTTTGCTCTGTGGCATAACTGACAGCCCCCTTTGCAAAAATGTACTGGATCCCTAGGTTTGGCCCTTACCAATTGCAAAGTCTGTGCTTCCCTGCAGTTTCTTGTTTGCTTCCTAATTAGACAAGCTTTGTCTCTTGTATTCATTTTGAGTACTTTTGACTACCTCTAAACTTAAAGGTTTAGAATCATGGAATCACTAAGGTTGCAAGAGACCTCCAAGATCATCTATTGTAACCTACTACCTACCACCAATATTTCCCCACGAAACCAAGTCATTTAGTACCACATCTAAGCACTCCTTGAACACCTCCAGGGACTGTGATTCAACCATCTCCCTCATCAGCCCATTCCAGTGATTGACCACTTTCAGCGAATAAATTTTTTCTAATATACAACCTGAACCTCCCCTGGTGGAACTTGAGGCCGTTTCTTCTAGTTCTACTGATAGTTATGTGGGAGAAGAAGCTGACTCTTACCTCACTGTAACGTCCTTTCAGCTATAAGGTTTCCCCTGAGGCTTCTTTTTTCCAGATTTAACAATTCCAGTTCCCTCAGCCACTCTTCATAAGATGTGCTCCAGAACCCTTACCAGCTTTATTGCCTCGATGTCTTTCTCATAGTGAGAGACACAAAACTGAACTCAGTACTCAAGGTGCAGCTTTGAGTACTTGAGTACTCAAGGTACAGGCAATGGTCAACTCCCTAGTGCACTATTTTTTATTGAAGCCAGGCTACCATTGGCCTTCTTGGCTACCTGAGTGCACTGCTGGCTCTGATCAGCCAACTGCTAACCAGCACTCTCAGATTCACTGCCAGGTTTGTGTCTCTCATTTTTGCTCATGAGTACTTTTGTCTTCAGGATTTCATTTGACAAAGTTGCTCTTAAAGAAATAAACACTCCCACATTCCATGTCCCCTTATCTGCTTTGTTCTCCTTACTACCTCTCTTATTGTTTGTCAGATCCATCTCTCTATGTGCTATTGTTTATGGCTACTTCCCTTATTGCCCCTTATGCAACTGAAAAAGGTAATTTAACAGATAGCCTTAAAAGGGCAGACACTCTCTCCACACATTTACAGTAATACTGCAATCAGTTAAATCATTTGATTCCAGTGTGTTTTTAAGATGTCATTGTATGAAGCCAGAACTAATCAAATAATTTGATAACATATGGTATTAAAATTAAAAAAACATTACATTTCACAGTATATCTGTAGCTTAATACTCAATATGAAATCATAATTTTGTATGATTAGGCTGAAATAGAACTCTTCCTTTCAAAATTTATGAAGTAACACCCATTACTTCTCCTTGGGCATGAAACCTGCAGGGCAAGAAGTAATCAGAGGTATAGTTTTGATTGACTTATGCTTTGCTTGTGATTACATATCATTCCAAGCTAGCCCAAAATTGACAGAACTGTTAGAAATGTGACCTGCAAAAATGTGATTATAAACATTTGATGAACCATTGGACCTATGTTGCTGTCAAGAACCGTGGATCATATACACAACAACACATTTTTTTTTCAGTAACACTGGTCTCTTAAACAACAATGCCTCCCATTTTAACACTGGGATAGTGGGTCAGCTGTAAAAGTATATACTGTCAAAAGACAAGTGTCATAGAAGGAAATCTACAGGCATAGAGCATAGTAATCCTTTTTATGTCTGAAAGATTTAGTCGTAGAGATTAAAAACAATCCTACTTCTTATGCAATGCTGAATAGATATGGCTTAATGGAGATTTATATAAGAATATTTTCAAGAAAATATCAAGTCTGAGAAGTCATTATATATTTTCCCTGTTAACAATATTATGCTTGTTTTATTATGTTTAATACTTTCTTTGTTTCAAAATAATACTTTACATTTAGTAAAGGCTGATTAAAGCTGTTCATAAGTAAGGGGAAGAGCCAATGACATTTCAGTTCTCTCAGCTGTAATTCATCAGTTCCTATTAGCAGTATCAAAGTATTTTCTGCATGAGTATGTGGATACATATAATTACACCTTTTGATAGTTTAAGCATTCTTGAAGGCAATATATGATCTGCCAGCCAAAGTCTCTAGAATATTAACAAAATATTTCACTATTTTCAGGAACAGAAAATTATCTTAAATGAAAGAACTGAAGTAAAAATTCAATTACGTTTAACTGTATTGTTATGGAAAAAGAGTGCTGGAAAATTGTAGAGGTGTCAAAATGAGGAAAACAGCTAAGCTAGATCTAGTAAGGTATTATTTTAAGAAATAGAAAATCAAAGAACCAATAAAATATTGTATAGTTGAAAACATAAAGTTTTAAAGTTTGTCATCAAAGAAATATCTGTCCACCTGGGAAGTAAGTATGACATAAATGGTAACCAGGAGTGTTCAGTATTATAGGTTATCTGAAAAATAATTAGCACTGTCTTCTGGAAAGATAGATAATAATTACAGTGATGGGACATTAAAGTAATGGCTTAATATTTAAAACTCACAACATTTTTTAAACAGTTCCATAGTCTGAGTTTAGTACATTTGTAGTGCAAATCTGAAGAATAACAATGTCAGGTAAATTCCTCCAGGTCCACATCTAACACTCGTTTATCTGAACTGCAAGAAACCAAATATATGATCTGAGTTGCCACCTCAGTTTATACCAGTCATTCTGACTTAATAATTTAAGTAAAAACGGGGAATAAAAAAAATTAAAAAGAAAAATGATCTCTATGATTGCCATTTCTTAAACTCTGTCAATTTTGTTGTTGATCAAGGAGAAAAAACCTTTGGGAAAAGAAACAGAGTAAAGCAACAACAACAACAGCAAATCCAAGGAAACCTGCAAATAATGTTGTGTTGTTTAAAGGAAAACAAATTTCTCTGTAAAGCCTGGATTCTAAAAACAGTGTATGTTGAGGCAAAAAAATAAATAAGTTCTACCTTAAATGCCTTTCTGCCTCTCAATAATATATGAGAATTAAATGGAATTCCTGTTCAAAATGAAACGTCTCAGTCTGAACAGAATATGAAAAGAGGTGACCAATTCATTGCTACAAAATTATCCCATTATTGCAATTAACTACTTGTACTCTATGTTCAGGTTTACACAGAGAAGTTTCCACAGCTTTTACTTTGATAGATGAGTTTGATGGATAATATTTCCTGGAAGTTCTGTCAGAAAATTTCTCAGAAAATAATGCTTCTACAAAAAAAAAAAAAAAAAGAGTATGAAAAACAAACAACTCTGTATCTTATTTTGTAAAGTTAGTATAAACTACAGAGTAAGAAAATGTTTTAGTTGCAATAGTCAGCCCACATTTTGAAAACACTGACATCAAATTTTTCATTCATGCCCCCTAGTAATGATATATTCTTTGAAAATGATCAAATAATTTGTTTATTTTAATATATTTGGGACAATAAAATGCTGAAAACAATTAAAATCAAATTATTACCCTCCCCCCCAAAAAAAATTGTAAAATATGCTTAGAGGTAGGAATTACTGAGATTGGCAGCACATTTCACCTTGTGCAGGGAGAGGTAATTATGCCTTGTCAATTAGACACTAAATCACTCAACTACAAGCAGCTGGTATCATTACCATTTCAGATTATTGTACCATTTCTCTCAGCTTTACTTAGTACTTTTAAAGGCAGGATATGTTTTTTTTTATTATTATTTTTGTATTTTTATGTTGGGAAATTTAGTAAATGTGGAAACAGAAAAAGAATACTGTAATTTTAAACTGGGATGATGGTTCTGCACCACCAGCTCTTTATAATTCAGTGACTGAGAATCTAATTGACAATGAATAATTACTGCCTCTCTAAATAGGACGAACAATGCTTTCACTGTGATAGGACTGGAGAATAGCCATATGAGGAAGGGCCCAAATGTTAACATTTGAGGCTAAATTCTGTTCTGAATTGTATCTGTATTTCCTCACTGCTGTCAATAGGTTTGACTTTACATTATGGAATTTGGAAAACTAAACTGCCTTTGTGTGCATAATTAAAGCAGCATACTACACTTGAGCTGTAGTTGTGTTGAGTTCCAGCATCCCAATGAAATGAAACTCTTTTCTGTAAGAGTGATTAAAACAGAGAAATTCTGCATGAGACATTGGGATCCAACTACATTGCATATTTCATGATGTTATGAGGCAAACTCTTTTACCTATCCCTAACCACAGGATAAAATCTAGTTGATGTCTGACAGTTTCTAAGAAAGTCAGACTGCTATGAGAAAAAAGATACCACTAAATCATCAAACAGCTCAATCTGAAGCCATTGAACTAAGGTTCCAGGAACATCTGAATATTTGGTTAGAAATGTCATTTGGGAATTACATGAAAATCACAGTGAAAAATATATTGCGACGCTAGAGAAAATGCCTTAAAAATAGTTTAAGATAGTTGTAGAAAAATGGCGTCATTCAAACAGGCCACTATCCCATCCTGAAGAAAGTATGTGAGTGTGTTTCATACTCTATCTGCCTTCCCTTTGATAGATTTTACAGTAGGAAAGAAGAGCAAGTTATCTAATTCCTACAAATTTCATAAAAGTTTATTGCTGTGTGAGGATAAAGTCTTCTACAGTGGTGTTTTCATAGATCATCACAGATTTCACTCAAAGAGCATCCCTGTATTAAGGCCTAATTTGAATTTTGCCTAATATCAAGTTATCATTTCCTTTTGCTTAATCTTACAGTAGGGTAATAATCCTTCTGTTGCCTGCTGTATGCAGAACTGAAATTTGACAACATATAGCATGGTAATCTACTTCTGTTGATAATCTCATCAGTGTTTATCAGTCTTCCCTTCCTCCTCGTTTTGTAAATATTTTCCTCCATATCTGAATGATAAAGGTTGTCCTTCAATAATATTTTCTCGGCCTACAATTTTTTTCTCATGCTTCTAGCTGTATTTGCAACTGTGCCATTTGGAGTGATATTGCTAGTCTTTAACACAGTGTGCAACTCCTTACTTCTCCATACAGTGCTGGAAATTTAGACAAACATAGTCTATCAGCTAAATATATTTTTTTTATATTAATTCATTCCAGTTCTCTGTTTCCCATTAATTTTATTTCTTTTTTTTTTTTGCTGTATTTCATTTTTTATTTTTATCAACTTCTTTTCATTAATATATACAGCAACTATATGTAACAAGGTCTATGGCAGTATGTATGAAAAAGAAATCCCTACTAATATAAAACCTACTAATGCACAAGTCCCTATTCTGAGAGAAAGGTTTAAGAAAAAGGGTCTCATATAAAATGATAGTCATGCCATTTTATTCACTAGTAACAAACATTCACAGTACAGTGTAAGCATGCTTTTTATAGTTATAAAAGAAAATATTACTTGTAATAAAATTATTATGTAGTTTCAAAGCTTCAGTTGTTCAGATAAATTCTAGATGTGATCTTAGTGACCTTATGGTCACTTTTTTGCATTCTCTGATGAAATAGCAACTGCTTAACTCATCACAGTTTCAGTGCTATTTTGAAGAAAAATGAACATGTGACAAAAAGCCATTGACACTGATAGTTATCTAAACAGTTGTATCAACAGTTATAAAACTACTAAACTTTTTTCAATCAAGAGATATATCATTAGCTGAATTCAGGAGGTCCTTGGTGCAGCTGATGTGTGATGATTAATTTTACTCCAAGGCAAGATTCAGAACTACATTCCACAGTCTGTTTGGCTTATGAACTGCAGAGAATGATGCAGACTGAAAGCATAGGACAATATGCTTGACAGGACAAGGGGGAATGGTTTTGAACTAAGAGAAGATTTAGGTTGGATGTTAGCAGGAAGTTAGTCACTCTGAGGGTGGTGATGCACTGGAACAGATTGTCCAGAGAGGCTGTGGATGCCCCATCCCTTGAGGCATCCAAGGTAAGGCTGGATGTAGTTCTGGGCAGCCTGGTTTAGTGGTTGGTGACCGTGCCCATGGCAGGGCCATTGAAACTAGATGATCTTTAAGGTCCTTTTCAACCCAGGCAACTATATGATTTTATGATTATGGTCAACATAAGATTCTGGATTAGTAAACTGAAGATCTGATCTATCTGGCATTTAATCAAGAAGCAGAGAAAAGACCATTCAAATCCATTTTGAAACTTTAGCAATTCTAATGCAATTCTTTAAAGTCTTCCCGAGGAATGTTTTTATTTACTCACTTCATAGGTAAAATGAGAACTGTGGTCCATTCAACATATATTAAAATCAGAGAATCATAGAATCATAGAATCCTGAGAGTTGGAAGGGACCTCTGAAGGCCATCTAGTCCAGCTCCCCAGCAATGAACAGGGATATCATCCAATTAGGACTTTTTTTCAGTGTTTTTCTTCAGAGACTTTCACTACTGGTTTATTACTCAATTTTCATTAAAATGTGGAAAATTTGATATTTCTTGTGATTTCAGAAACTCCGTAAAAAATACTTTGATACAGTTGTTGATTTTCTGACCCTCTTTCAGTTGTGTCATATTCATTACATATTCCAGAACCAAAGCAAAATAAATTTTATTTTTTATCATAGACCTTGTTGTCAGAGCAGGGAAAAATATCTTTTTCTGTCAGTAATGTCATTTATAAAGTGCATGTTTTTGCCACAGAAATTTTTCTCAATTTCAATATTTATTTAAACAGCAGATACACAGTCTTTGTTGTGAACTGAAATTCTTTACAGTTTATGAGCTGCTAAGAAAGACATATTCTTTAGGAAAATATTTAGTAAAACCAGGTACAAAAAGTGCAGAAAGTCAGGGAGTGGATGGTTTTGTTACATAGTAAGTGTCATAATGTCAGTAAACAACCATAATTTCAAAATGTCATTAAAATAAAAAAAAATAATTTGGACTGAGAAAAATTCATTCTGAATAAGAATTTTATTTGCTTGCTTTATATTCTGCAATATTGGTTACACAGTTTTAATGGTGAAGAAGAAAAATTCTTTATCATCATTTCATAAAGTTTCCCTGAAATTCATATATTTCCAATAAGTACGACGAATTTTTAGACAGAAAAATCAACTCTTTCATCTCTTTTGCAAACTCTGGCATACAGTGATTTATTTTCTGTCTAGACTGGAGAAGTTTTGGAAAAGAGAGGTTAAATCTATTATCTGAATTGATGAAAAATTGAGGAATATTTCTTTCAAGTGGGTATGAGGGGATTTTTTCATAGTTATCTAAATTCTTTTTAGCAGTCTTACAGTATCAGAATTTTTATTTTCCATCACAATAATTTCACATTTCTTTTCTGAGGTCTACGTTGAGGTACTGCAGTTTTGGCCTATAAGATATAAGGAAACAAAGTTGAGAACAGGAAAATAAATTGTTCAATTCACTGAGATACCCACTCAACAATGACTATTTTAAAGTAAGGCTATTTTAAGGTGAGTTTTAATTATTCATTCTAAAGCAACCATCCATTTCCTGCATGTAGCTATAAAGTATTTAAAATTTGACTTGAGAAACAAGAAACAAAGGTCTTGTACTGAACTTACAAAAGTTCATGTTTAACTTCAGAGTTGTTATGCTACTAAAATGTTTCTCACTAGGCATTCTGAGATATAAGAAATTATGTATATTAGGTATGGTAGAATTCCAATAGGAGACTTAAATCTTGACTTAATCTTGCTTAAATATGATATCACCAATTCAATTACTATCTGAAAAAAATTCTTTATTCTTCACAGAAGACAGTAAATATGTATGTGCTTTTCTGAGTCTATGTAATTTTCATGTTTGTTTTTTATTTTTGACAACTATCTCATCCTCCTTTCTACCATTTCTGATGATCTTATTTTCCTCCATCCCTGGAATTTCCATGGGATTATTCATTCTGCTGGTGACAAAACAATTCTGAGATGACACACGGGTCGTAATAATGTAGTTGTTCTGTCTACTAGTAAATTCACATTCCTGAGCATGGATTTTGAAATCCAAATAAATACATTATTTTGAACACGTGGAAGATGGCCTTGGAGGAGCCTTGCTGATGATTTCTGTCTAGTCATAAAACAATATATTTAATTCTTCACAATTTGAGTACAGAAGCTAAATCAGTCTTTTTTCCTTAAATTTTATGAAATTATAAAACAAGAAGCATCAACACATCAAGTCAGTCCATGATACTGCTATTAAGAATAATTAGGTTAAAAGCTACACAATGTTAGATTTTCACTCAAAGCAAATGTAACTGTGTTAACATGAAAATGGAAATCTTTAATCTGAAGGTAATAGAAGAGGAACAGTTTAACAACACTGTTCAGCTGTCCAGAAATGGTATTTTAATAAATTGCTTTAAAATAAATGTTGATATTATACCTTAATATTGTTTCACTTACAACAGAGAATAACTTTTCAGGTAAATATTCAGTGGGATTTAAAATGGTATTACACAGCTAACACTAACATACCGCTACTTGGATTTAAATAAATATATGAGTATGTCCTCAGACTTACAGGACTATTTTTTGGCCCAGTATTTTCTAAAGACTGATTCAAGTTGGACTGATTTCTAAGAATTGATTTTAGGTCATATGGAAAAAGTCTCTCTGGCCGTTGGAAGTGATCAGAGTCAGACTAGATGGGGATTTTTGTAATCTGGTCCAGTGGAATGTTTTCCTACCTAAGTGTGGGAAGCTTCATGACCTTTAAAAGTCCCTTCCAACCCAAACCATTCTATGATTCTATATATCTTAATGTACAATGTTCCATATTGTATTCCTGATAGAATTATATGTCTGTAATTTTACCTCACCCACCATATATTTTTTATATTCTTTTTGCTCAAAGACCCCTCTTTGTCTATAGGTCATCAATTTTATCCTGATATTGCTAAGGGTATTACCAGTATCCCATTGTAGTAGTTCATTCTACAGAATCATTTATGGTGACAGTTCTTCTAGTTTATGTCCTAAAATTTCAAGTTCTTTTGGCTTTCTTTCTCTATTTATGTTTATTTGTTGTTTTATCTTGTCTTAGTATTTGATCACCTCAAATGTTCATAGATTATGTAATTTCTTTTCAATCCTTCTTTGTTTATAATACTATTATAGTTTTTGTGGCCTAGGACTCTTAGAGATCATCTCTTTGACCATGTTATTTTATTTCATTTGGTTTAAACTGTTTCCTTTCATAGTAAAGCTAAAGGTTGAGAAGTGATACTCTGTCATTTCTTTCTCACTGTGAGTCAAATGGAATCATTCATTGTTTCAACATGAATACCCTCAATATACTTCTGTGGATTCGTGTAAAAAATCACATATTTTCCATTGTCTGGGGAGGTAGTCTAAAGGAGTAAATCTATGCAACCTTTTTAATTTTGATTGAATCTTCCTCAGCAGTCAGTGCTTTGGTTAATTTCATAGATTGCAAATTATCTTTTTGGATAGAAAATACCAAACATAAACATAATTTTTAGTTAGACTTGACTGATCTTATTACAAATCTTAACAGTTTAATTTATATGCATGACGTCCTCTTATTTCTAATCTTAATTTTTTTCTGGGGCTCTGTAATAAGTACAACGCAAGCATTCAGGAAATGTTATACACTAACAAGATATTTTCTCCTGCGTGTTAGATACAACCAAAGTATTCATTGAATAAGCAGGGTGGATTATCTCAGAAACTATGCACATGTGTATGTCTATTCTGGACCATTCAACAGACCCATGCAGTGGGCAGTAAACAATAGGTCAGCTATTCACTCTATACCAGATTGCATCTCATATTCAAATCTCTCTATATATGTAAACAGAAGAGGGAATTTGAATGATTGCCTTAAATATCTGATATTTAGATAGCTAAATTTGGTAAAATTAATCCAATATTTGCTGCATTAAAGAGAGTTATTATACTCAAATGCTAATCAAAAAAATTGTCGATACACAGTTTCAATTGTTTGTTGTTCTTCAGCCTCTTTCTAAATTGATTTCTTCAGTAACATCTGTACTTTTGACTATTAAATTGAACCTATATATATTCAGATCATCTGGGTTTTAAAATATTCTAGACCATCTTTAACTTTGGGCCCTTACAGAATACTGATTTGGAAAAATAACTGTCTGAAACTCTTTTATCAGCATTAAACTTCCTTGGAATTAACATCATCCCTCCACAGACTCTTAACCTAGAATCAATGCAGTAAGACCTTTCTATACTTATTGCATAGTCATAGAAAAATCTAGACTGGAAAGGACCTCTGGAGGTCCACTAACCAGCCTTCTGTTCAAATTAAGCCTAACGTTAGATCAATCATCTCATCCAGAAGTATTAGATGTAAGATGTTAATCTATTCCAAACATTTGGAATTTATGCACTTTTAATTTACTACAAAGGAGTAACATTGCTATACATAATGATTGATGCCTTAACACTTACTTTTCAGATTCCCTATTGCATATGAGAAAAGTTAAGATTGATCAAAGTTCTTATAGTAACCTTTCTCAGTTGAGCTTCCTTTTTCTCATGACTCTCATTATGACAAGGGCTCTTATTGAAAGAAATCTGTCCAAACTGTGACTCGATCATCCCTTTTGTATCTCAGAGAAAGTGTTGAAAGTTTGAGGCAGTTATGTAAATCAGACCTTTTGAAAAGAGATTAATTAAGGACACTATTTCAAAACAGTAGAACAAGGCCTCTAATAAATCTTTTTAATCTGTTTTGTTTGATGTTTCATTTTGTTCAGCAATTTGCAACATATCTTCTTTAAGAATCTAGAAATACACTGTTGTTCAACATGCTTTTTTTTTTTAGATTTCTAGATTAAATTTTTGAAAAATGTGGAATTCTCTTACCTTACAGATGAGAAAAGTTACTGGTAAAGTAGAAAACCTCCCCAAGTTCATTGCATGAAGAAAAGTCCTAAGAGAACGAAATATGCTAGAAATGTTGGCACATGGTTGAAATAAGCATAACTAAAATACATCTGCTTAATCCAGGAACTAATGGCTCTCACTGGAACTGAATTCAAAGATGTAAACTGAATTCATAAATAAACTCTTTTAAACCTCTAGCCATTTAATCTGTGATGTTACATTTTATAAAGACTTACTTACACAGCAGTAACATCTGTTAGATAAGTAGTTTTCTAAAATATGGAAAACCAAGTATAGTTATATACGATGCTTCAGCCTCATTCCTGGAGTATGTTTTTTGTTCTCACATTATCATAGATTCATAGATTCATTAGGTTGGAAAGGACCTACAAGATCATCTAGTCCAACCATGTCCTTGTACGTAATGTTATTCTTGATATTATATTATTGTTGTTGTTATTTTGTAATTAGAAACATTTCCTCCATGGTCTCTCCAAGTGAAAAAAAAATCAGCATAGTTAACAAATATTGTGGAAATGCAATGATTTCTACCAGATCAGAATCTGGTGCCTTTGCTCTAAAAGTGGAATTTTAGGAAGAGGATAATGAATTGCACTTCAAAAAGCATCTGAGACTCTTGATTCTAAATGTCTGATCTTCTCAGCCTAAAGGATAACTTAAAAATATATATACATATATTCCTTAGATGTAAAATAATTTGTCATTTGCACAACTGAAAAAGTGTGTATATTTTCTAATTATCATATTTATGGTTGACATCAGCGTAATTATAAAACTTTGATAGAGCATTGGAGTTTTCTTCAAACTGCAAACCTGAATCTTCTGAAAAGCAAGATGGCATAAGTGAAGCCCTCTGAAAAGAAACAGGAGTAATGACATGAATGAAACATGAGTAATATTTTTCTTGTTGGCGAGTAATTAAAAAACAAACAATAGAACCAACTTCGTTCTTTGTAACAAGAATATTTAGACTTGATTTGTATTTTTTAAACGACAATTAGCTTTAACCTTACCTATTTTTCTGATTAATTTTAATACACATCTAGTATTTTTGAAAGCTATTACAATTTTATTTGCTCTACAAATTTGAAATATGTGCAAGGATAAATCATTTTCATGAAACGAAGTTAGTCACTGACTAAGTCTTGCTGGCTACAATGGAAGAAACTTTAATACAAAACATTTTATAACCTTATAAAAGTTTTATATTCACTACTTCGACTTCAGCAAAACTAATCAATTTCTTTTTTCTTCCCTAGTGGCTGATCATCTGTTTATAGATTGCCATTTATGGGAGTATAAGAAGCCACTTGTGGACAGAAATTGTTAGAGAAATAACAAAGTGAACAGAACAACTTACTGTATTAAAATCCTGATATGTGGAGTTTTTAGTAAATTTTTATGTTACTATCTAAATAATGAGGCTCACATGAAATTATAATGATATATCTCTATATTTAAAAGAGTTCCTTTAAAACTGCGTTGAAATCTCTATACAAACTTATTTTTATAATTTTTGGAGTGGCAAAATGTCTTCAATTTGCTCTTCTGTGGACTCTTTTGAAGTTCTCATTAGACTTAGTATTCAGTTTTAATTCAAGACATTTTTCACAAAAGCAAAGTGCCAAATCATTTCTTGAGACTTCATATTTAAATTCTTTGGCTTTTTTTTTTTTACCAAATTTTTCAAACTGTCACAATGTGGCAGTGATGAGTTAAAAAAAATTACCTTTCTGTCTCTGTCTGTGATGAATTCCTGCATTCAATGCATTAATTGAAACAGTTATCTTTCTTTATTCTGTACTTGTTTGACAGTTGTTGCTTTTGGTACAACTTTCTCATGCCAACATGACTTAATATAAAAAATAAGAAGTACTTTGTGAGGCTGACAGATTTGGGGATTATCACATTATCTGATGATCTTTACCTCAACTCTGACCTTTCATATTTGGAGGAAGAAAGGAGGAGAGAGAACAAGTTTCACCTGTTTTACATATATCCTGCTAGTTTTCTCATTCTAGTCACTGCTTCTATTGCTGCTTCTGAAGGTTGTTGAAGTGTTTTTCAACAGCACTGAAGGTGTCTTATATCTTTTATTTTATTAAAAATAGGTAAATAAAAGTACTTTTTAAAATATTTGACAAGATTTCTGTATGTGAATACATTCCTCCATACATATGCATGTTTTGTTTCATTATTAAATTACTGATTTATCTAAAGCTGAGGTAATGCTATTATTTGTCCTTACAAACAAACAATTTATCTTTTTTTAAATGATGCGCCCTTGGCAAAACTTTCTTAACTTTTCCATAAGTGGGTGTTATTCTTCAGTCCCTTGGCTACAACAGATGCAATAAGTAGTTTAATTGGATAGTGTATTTGGATTAGCAAATCATCTAATGTGCACTTAAAATAGGAGGACTGCTCTGAAAGTAATACCTCCAGTTATATTGTATTGGCCCATGGTGTCAGAGGTGGATGTTGATATGGCAGTAGAAGTTGATCCTTCCCACAAATATTCCATTACATTTTGTTGCTATGCAACAGATGGTTTGACATGGATGTGGATAAAAAAAAAAAAAAAAGTTGTGTAATTGAATTTCTTCATAAGGAAAAAATTGCACACATTGACATTCACTGACACTTGCTGAATGTTTATAGAGACTAAGCAGTGGATGTGAGCACAGTGAGGTATTGATGAGGGTGTTTCAACATAGGCAACAGTGACGGGTTCACCACTGCAGGTTCAGATTTTTGAGTGCAGCATGCAGGCTCTTGTTTATCGCTGGTGAAAATGCATAGCTACTGATGGTGAATATGTTGAAAAAAAGAGTTTTGTAGCTAAGAATTTTCTCTGCAAATGGTGTTATTATACTTTCAGTGTCCACGGAAATAAATAAGGGACATTACTTTCAGAGCAACCTATGTAATAATAATGTGATTAAGATTGTCTTGAAGTTCTCAATTTATTGTTTATTATTATTATTTATTATGTTTATTTAGTAGCAGCATTTATTGATGATGAACATATTCAAACTGTTTTGTTTGTTGGTTTTTATAATAGCAGCTCAGTATTCTGACATACTACATTTCATCTTTATTCATTTTTTTAGAGTGCTATGAAGAGAGAAACTAAAAATAATATCTTTGCCATTGCAGATTATGGGCTAAAAGCCAACTTGGAAAATTTGGAAGTTTGGGAATGCTTGAATATTTTCTTAAATGAGGAGAACAGTATCAATGTTTGGAACTTCTGCTCACTTTTATCCCTGCAAACTCGCAAGACTGGATAAACCACTTTCTTGTCTCTTGGCGACAGTATTAAATATAATATAACAAACATGGAAAAACATCTTGAGAAGAATAAAGACTTCTCCTTCACTTGTTCGCACATTTTCTTCTGTTCCATTTCCTACTCCTGTGAACCTCAATTTCTCTCTGTTAAAGTAAGAAACCGTGTCACATGAAATATATTGTTGATCCTGCAAACTTTTAAGTTATTAGATCAGCTTCCTCTACTTTCTAAGCACTGAACAGCATGTTTATGAGCATCTGCAGGAGTCATAGCCTGTGAGTGTCTCTCTTCAGGAATCATAAGAAGTGTAGTGGTGCAGAACATGAATGGCTTCCAGCTAAGAAACACAAGTATTTAAGATAATGCTATTACTTGTTTGCAGAAGAAATGTAAAATACATGACAAAAATGAAAACTGAAAGAACTAAAAGTATATTGATAATATTTTTTAAACATTCTATTTTCTTGCGGGTTAGCTGTGAAACTAGGAGGTATCCAGTTCCTCCATTTCACGAAAGAGTCCTGTTTTGCTTGATGAAATTGATATCAGAACATAATTTTTGGTCCTTCAGGCTCTATTCTACATAGTTACACCATTATTCAAGACCTTTCAGGAGATATGATTATTTTAAGTTTCTTCTGAAAATTTGTACACTACTGTTATAGCATGATCCTGCCATTGTCACTGTAGCTGTATCATTTAGATTTTGACTGTCTACTCCTGGACAGTTTTTATATCTAACATAGGGTATGCATGTTTGGCTTGTGATGTGGTAGGGTTTCTTTAAGACCTAGAATTTTATCCATGGAGAGTATTACATCATCTCATTCATTGCATTGCACTTCCTATACTTCTTTCAGCGACACAGTCAATGAGGGCAGTGTCAGTGAGGGGAACTTTCCTTTCACTCACTGTTAACTTGAAGGAACCTGAATATGCAATGAGTCGGTGTAAAAATACAGACTTTATTTTTGTTTCTGTAAAAGTTACCTGAACTTTCCTGAGTCTTACAATGAGCTTTCAAATGACAGCTGCAAAATACCTAGATCCTTCTAATATCAATCTTCCTAGACTGTTTAGTGCATAAACTGTAGATATACTGAGGAAAAAAACAAAACAAAACAAAAAAATCCTGTTATCAAATAGATGCAGTTAAGAGAAAAAAATCGATATTTTGAAATACATTCACTGAAAATTTCTAGAGGTCATTCAGTACATCTGTGTGTTTTGGGTATGCTACATTTGGCTTAAGTGCAAAATAATCTCTCTTGATGCTTCAGTACAATCAGTTACTAAGAAGCCCAGAACAAGAAGGGGATTTAAAATATTTTCCTCCATATTTGGATGAAGGATTTTCTTTTTTACTATTTTCTGATATGAACCTACCCATATTTGATTAAAACAAATAAGTCACATTGGAATCAAAATGCAGTTTATCCTCTTGTTAGGTCAACATTCTGACTGAAGCCAATAACTTTGTTGATACCCTTTCACTTCAGTCACTCACCTAACTTCTCATTCGCTTGTTTACCTTTTAAACCCTTATTTTAATTAAATTACTAACCTCCAAAGCTATTTGCTCTCATTTAAAGTGTTAAATCGTATTAATCCTTTTGCATACAGCTTCATATCTTGCCATTCCAGAAGCCACCTTTTTCAGACTATTCAAGGCTTCTAATTATTATTTTTTTTCTGAATGTTGTGCCATTAAACTCAAATGACATTGAAAGTATACTGAGAATGGTTTCATCTTAACTTTCAAGACATTTACTCTCTACAGAGAATCAGACTAGAAAAACTTATAATTTTAAAAACTTTTTTACCCTGATATTATTATAAAATACATGATGTATTTAAGGAATTTGAGATGTCAATTATCTGAATATTTCAAAGACTTCTCTCTGATGATTTTTAATTGATTTATTGATATCTTTATTTCTGTAAGTCAAAAGATCATTTTCAAAAAATCTGTTTGTTAACTTTTGGGTTAATGTTCTGTTTCATTTTTTTGTTCTTCAGTAGTACTTGATGTTATCTGAAGTATTAGTTTTTAGTTTTAGTTTATCTTATTCTTTTACTACATACTTTCTACTATTTCATTTTCCACTTACAAAATACTTTCGTTTTTTTTTATTGAATATAAACAACTTATGAAATTATTTTTCAACAAAAGTTCATTAAAAAAATGTTAAAAGAAATAAACAATACAGTACTTCAAAGGCTGTTCTTATGACCTCAAACTTTAGAAATGCACTTGATCTTCCAAACCTCTAATGTATTTCATTCATAAGGAAAAACCAAAGAACAGTGACAGCATTGATTCTCAGACATTTTTCCCACTGTGTTACTCTTGCCATAGATATAAAACTGGGGCTTTTTCATATATATGAATATATATGAATATACATGAATATATATATATATATATTTTCCCCAGGCATTACTTCATTTTATGAAAAGGATAAATTGTTTTGTTTGAGTAGGATGGAGAGGGTAAAGAGACTTCAGTAGCTAAGTCTCACTCTGCAGTCCCTTCTCATTTCTCTTGTATCTTTGAACTCTAGCACCATGTATTAGGAAAATTATTAGCCTATTATCTTTCTTTCTCTCCCATGGTCCAATCCTTCCATCACTGTAAATTTAAACATGCCATTTTTCTCCATGGTTCTAAATATCTGATGATTTCTCTGTGCCAGCAATTTAAATGTTTTGAGGTTAGAAAAAACAGATGTGTCATATATTTAGGATGACATCTTACGTGAAAGAATAGTTCAGAAGGCCTAAATAAATATAAGTGCTATCTTGTCTCAGGAAAGAAATAACTGAACTTTATGATATGAAATTTCTTCTTTTAGAAGATGCTGTTAGTTATCTAATTATCTAATTAGATAAAGATTATAATCAGTACTGTTTTTATGTTTATGAGGTTTAGTCAAACAGCAGGATCGTATCTACTATCTGTACACTACTGATGATACATCTACTCCCTGTTAAACTGATTGTGGGTATGGAATCCACATTCTGCTGGAACTGATCACTTTCCTTCAAGTTTTACGATGTCAAGTTGACACTTCAGGAAAAAACTAGTGTCTTCATTTGAATTTTCCTACTGAGAGATAACTACTGTTTTCAGTTCTGTGCATCATACTGAGAGTGGACAAGAGAAAACATTTACTTTACTGACCTAACAGGTTGCAAGAGTTGACAATGCTTAAATAGTAGACTTCAGTGAAACTGTTAAGAGAAAACATACCTGAGTAGCAGGACTGAGGAAGTAGAACACAGCAAATGTGTGAATATCTTAGCTTTTCCCTATTTAATCTTTTATTGCTTTGTGTACCTGCTGGAACACAAGAAATAATATCATAATCACATAATCATAATCATATAATATCTCAAGCAGAAAAAAGACTATTTTCCTCAGTAATTATCATTCCCTAATCTACAGAGAGAATGGATAGAATTCTGTTTGTTTGTTTTTTTTAATACTATCTGGTACTTTAATTGAAAATGTAACATAGTGTTACTTACATAGAGGGCTATTTGTACATTCAGTGAAACCAATAAGTTACCAAGAAGACCAATATTTTATCAAACTTGAAATAGTCAGCCATTGCATATTTCTTAGAACTTTACGAACTTCATTTTATGGATTTGCATGCATAGCTCAACAATATGGTATTGAAAAATAGGACCCTAAAACTAAAACAGCATTCTACTGTCAGAAAGTCCCAAACTTTGTACAGTGCAATCAAATAAAAATATACAGCTCAACTGTATCTCTAATTAGAAAACAGAAATCAGAAGAAAAAAATATTTGATACATGACTTCCTATCTGCATTTACATTGTTAATTATTAAATTATTAATTAATAAATTATTTAAAGAGCTGTCAATGGTTTACCGGGCTGGATCTGCCCGGTTCCTTGATGATTGGTGCAGGGGACCTGCAGAACCATGCCCCAGGAAAGGGGAAGGGGGAAAGGGAAAAGGGAAAAGGCAGATAGGCCTAGAAACAAAACAGTGGCAACGATCTAATTTACTAAATAAGATCTCAGAAAGCAAAATAATACAATATAATACAATATAATTGGAATTGAAGCTAATAAATCAAATAAAATGAGCAAGAGAGTGTCCGATAAACTGAAGGCCTTACGCTAACGCTGAAGGCGAGATGGCAGCAAGCACCCACTGCTGAGTCGATCCCAAAAAGAGAGCGTCCCGTGACCACAGAGAGTTTTTATCTTTCCCTCTGAGCAGAAACACGTAAAAAGGCAAGACATCACAAAGTCCTCTGGGGAATGTAGTTCTTCTTCTGTTCTGAGACAGGTATACCCGGAATTATCAATGATCCATGTAGCTGGAGTATTAACTCTTTATCTCTTAATGCACTACATGATGTTATGATGTGGAATACCAATGCCAAAAAATCATAAAACCATGACAAGAGCTTTAGAAAATTATTTTTCTACATATGTGGATGATTGAAAATTATTTTTAGTGTGGCTTAACGATGTGCAGATGTTTTGCATACGTGCTTCTATTGCACTAAAGATTGAAATTTTGAAAGGACTCATGGTCTGATCATGAAAGAAAAAGAGGAAATGGTTTTAAACTAAAACAGGGAAGATTTAGATTAGATGTTAGAAGGAAATTCTTTACTCAAAAGGCAGTGAGACTCTGAAACAAGCTTCCCAAGGAAGTTTTGAATGCCTCATCTCAGGCGGTGCTCACGGCCATGTTGCATGGGTCCCTGGGCAGCCTGGTCTGGGAGGTGGTAACTCTGCCGATGGCAGGAGGGTTGAAACTACATGATCTTTAAAGTCCCTTCCAATGCAAACCATTCTGTTATTCTATGATTCTCTTATTCTATGAATGAAAACACTGGAGTACCATAAGAATTGACAACTCCTTACCTGCTGTTTGGTCAAGTTGTCTTTAAGCTGTGTAACAATTTTTTTTCTCAATTAGAAGTCATATATAAAAAATGGTACCCCCAGGCAGCCCCTTTTCTTTCCAGTTTCTGCTGATTTTTTATCCAGGCAAAACCTGCACAGGACACACATATTTGTGGATCAATAGAAAATGCTGTGAATCTGATATCTTATTTTTTACATTGTGACTTCTATTGACTAGGTAATAAGAATTTGGGACTGAGATGGGGCAAGAATTTGAAAATAAATGAGATTGGATTTTTCAGAGCAGCTTTACTGCAGGCTAGAGAAACATTCAGAAGAGCAAATTTACATTTATTTTTTTCAAAGTGACAAGGGCAACAGTTCTTTTCCTACGCTCTATTTTTCCTGTCTTCTAGATCTCATTCTTCTCTGTCAGTTCATTTTTTTTTTCTTCTTCTAATTAATAATTTGTGTTCCATAAAGTCCTTTCCTTAAAGTGGATCTCTTCTGTGAAGGCTCTCCCTTGGTGCGTTGTTTAATAATCCCTTCTATCCTCATTTTCAGTGCTTAGTACTTTCTATTTTTTTCCACTCATTCCTTCCTTTAGTACTATAAACACTGCTACTTTTTTCAGAACTATAATCTGAATTTCACCATTTGGTTTGTGTTCACCTATGATAAGGACTCACTATACATAAAAATCTGATGTTTATCTCTTCTGACTCTAAAAATGAGGAAAAAACATACTGACTTTGATACAGCTCAAGTTTTGCAGCTGAAAAAGCTCTCCTCTGTCTCCCTTCTCAGCTAGCAGAGGAAACACTCCATTCCTCTTGCAAGCTTTGGCTTTCTACTCTCTCCTCAACTTGTTTCAACGGTAAACTCTTTAAAGCCTTTTAGAGGCAGGAGCTCAAAAATACTTTGTCACCGTAGTAGACAATGTATATTACAATTGATTAGAAAAAAAGAATGCTCTTTTTCATATCAGATTAAAGTGCCCTCCTAATTTAAAAGATAGAGTTGTTGATGAAGACTGAAGATTGTTAAAAAAAAAAAATTAGTTATTTTGCACAACATATATCTATCATCGTTATAGAGATGTATTTTGTAAGCATGATGTTGGAAAGCACTAAGATTACACTTGGTCTAATGAACCTGCAATGAAAGTGGTTGCCGATCTTAAAGTGTTGTTCACGGTCTATCAGGCTAGTTCGGCCCGGTTCCGTGACAATTGGTGCAGGGGACACACAGACCCATGCCCCAGGAAAGGAGAAGTGGGAAAGGGAAAAGGGAAAAGGCAGATGGGCCTAGAAACAAAACAGCGGCAACGATCTGAGGAGGAAAGCTAATTTACTAAATAAGATATCAGAAAGCAAAATAACACAATATAATACAATATAATTGGAACTGAAGCTAATAAATCAAAGAAAATGAGCAAGAGAGAGTGTCCGATAAACCGAAGGCCTTATGCTAATGCTGAAGGCGATACGGCAGCGAGCACCCACTGCTGAGTCGATCCCGAAGGAAAGAGAGTGTCCCGTGACCGCAGACAGTTTTTATCTTTTCCCTCTGAGTGGAAATACATAAAAATGCAAAGCATCGCAAAGTCCTCTGGGGAATGTAGTTCTTCTTCTCTTCTGAGGCAGGTATACCCGGAATTATCAATGATCCATGTAGCTGGAGTACTGACTCTTTAACTTTCAATGCACTACATGATGTTATGATGTGGAATACCAATGCCAAAAATCATAAAACCATGACAAGTGTTCAAATCTGGGGACTTTAATATATTCTGACAAGAAGGCAAAAAATTTGTTGAAATTCTGCTGCTCTCAATATATTGATAATCACTCTTGAATTATGGAGACTAATGCTTGCTGTTACTTGTTATATTATCCACTCAGATGGAAGTGTCTTAGAAAGTCTTCTGATGTTGAGAAGATAAAAAAAAATAGTTTTAAAATTAGATATGCTTTAGTACAGAAATCTAAAAGATGGTTAAATCTTCATCCCTGGTGGAAAACAAAAAAATAGTTATCTGCTATTTAAATCTGAAACTTCAAAACTCTTGTGCAGTTTTGATCTTACTCCTATGCACTTGTTTTCATCAGTAAATTTTAAATCACTTTAATTTGTCCTAAAAACATCTCATCTTGTTTGCAGGTAAGGTACACACTTTAATTAAACATTCCAAAGTACTGTCAATAAGCTTTTCTTCTTTGAAGTTTCACTTTCACTTCTTATTGCAAATAATGTCATGTGATAAAGGTGGCCGGTCTCAGAGTAAATAAAGCAGTGAGTCAGCAGCATGTACTCGCAGCCAAGAAGGCCAATAGTATCCTGGGCTGCCTGAAAAAGTGTGTGGCCCCTCTAGTCTGCCTCGCTGAGGCCACATTTGGCCACAGCCTTTACTTTGAGTATGACAGAGTGCTGGAGAAGCCTGCCCAGAAAAGGCTGTGGAACCTCCTTCTCTGGAGATACTTAAAACCTGTCTGAACATCTTACTGTGAAACCTGCTGTAGGGAGCCTCATTTAGCAGGAGAATTAGACAGGATGATCCCCAGAAGTCCCTTCCAAATCCTATGATTCTATGATTCTGTGAAAGTGCCCAAAATTTTATCATGGATAGAAGTGTTTTAACTGAACTGTCATGGAAGAAGCTAAAGACATAAGCAGATTAATAAAAATGCATGGCTGCAAACAATTGTCAGTTTTTAAATCAGAAAATATGCATTGCATACAGTTGAAATATATTGACTGTTTTCACAGTTCAGTTAGGTCTACTCATATCATTGCAGCTGACAAGCATTAAAACACTGACTGTCTTTCTCTTCATGTCTCTGACAGGACTGGGATTCAGAAGTTTCTGCTTCATTTATTCTATCCAAAAATTGATATATTTTCTATATTATTCAGGAAAGTTGTAGAATCATGTGATTTAGAGTATTATTTTTTTAAGTCTATATTAAAAATACATTATATTCCATAATGCCCTACATAGGCGTTTGTTCAGAGTACTCTGCTCTAATTCTTAATCAACATTCTGAATAAACCTGGAGGAAATTGGCTCTGGGTTAATTAAATTTGGATGCAGTTACTCGAAGTATATAACAATATGTTCTGAAAATCAATCATTTAACAGTCAATCTCCATTGTTATCACATTTGAAATACAGAGTATATAACACTGAGGGTTTCACAGAAACAAAATGTACCATGCTCTCTCTGGAAAAAGGCCACTCTCATTGCAATTTAAGTAACACAATAGAAATTTCTACCTCTCTTAGAGTCTTGATAAATAGAACTCACAGTTATCTTATTTGTTCATATTTTTTTCTTGCTGGAGTTAGTTCTTATTTCTCTCAATTTAAGATGTTAAAAATAAATTTAGTGCTGCCTTGGAATATTAACTTGATTATAAGATTGAAATAGCTTTAAATAACCCCATAAGTTTTTCAGAAGAAGTTTTCATGAGGTATTATGTGGGAACATTGCAGCACACAGAAACACTACTAAGACAGTGCATTACTTTCCAGTACTGCCTATTAGATAGAGACTTTAATAAAGTACATAATCTTTTCATGCGCATAAAGGTGAGTCTATGTCCAATAGCTGCTGAGAATCATAGACTGTGGAATACCCAAGCTGGAAGGGACCCATAAAGATCATCAGGTCCATCTTCCGGCTCCACAGGACCACCCAAAAATCAGATAATACTGCTGGTAAGATGCAGGCTGTTCTGGGTGTTCTGCACAGTTCTCTCAGTGGTGACTACATGTCTCTGACCTACCCAACAGCATTCTCCTTCATGGTTCTCACAACCTCCATCTCTGCTGTGTTGTCCAATACCTTGTATAAACATTACATAAGATTGTGGCACCCTATGTTCCTCTTCTTTCCTCTTTAAATATCAGATAGGAGTAAACTATACCTAATTAAAGTAGTTAAACAGTAATTACATTTAGGAAAACATGTGTCATAGAAAATATGAATACATATTGATTATTCAATTGTTACCATAATTAACTTTTTTGACAATTATTTGAAATTATAATTAATGTACTAAAATAAATTACTCCCCTCCCCTCATTTTTTTTCCACAGTGTAAATGTAAATATTGTGGAAAGACAAATATTTATATGAATTACAATTTCAGAATTAACAAATTACTCACAGGGAACTAATCTGTGTTAAATTAAACTTGATTAATTTCCCTGTTGTTTATTTGTCTGTTTTTGTGCATTTGTGTGAATAGTCACAGTGGTATAAGAAGAAGGCAGAAAAACAGGAGATTTTATAGAGTGCAGGACATGTGCATTCAGTGCTTACCTTACTGTTACACATTCACCCTATATTGGTAATTACATGAGGTATGGTGATAGACAGAAAGGGCATTTGCTCTGATCTTTTGTGGTTTATTCTTGCACTCCAACATGATATGTAAGATAGATATTTAAAAAATCCTGAACTCTTGGATAGTTTAGAAAATTATTAAAGGCACACTCCAAGATCATTTAATTTTCATGATGTTTCCTTGAGAATCCTTTCATTTTTTCTGATACTTACTTGGTACTTTCTGGTATTATACTTAATTGTGGCATGTAGAAAAAGAACTTTGTCTAAAATTTCTATTCTGCCTGTGTTATAAAGTTATAAAGAATAACATACATCATATCTTTCAATCGAGAAGAAAACAGGACAACTTTCTGAGGAGACACAAAACTGTGAAACAGTATTCTGAAACTGAATGAAAGTTGTTCATGAAAATAAGTGAATAATAAAATTAAAAAGCTTGTTTAAGGAAAATGAAAAAATATCAGTGGAGGCGTATATTTTTCTGAGTGATTTTCAGAGATACTACACACCCTGTCATATTCCAGTTTTGGAAGGAAACACTTTTCTTTGTTTCTAGAGTTTTCCTGCTTGAAAAAAATATATTTGTATAGCTTTGATGTTTTTGAAATACCATGCAGAACCTGCTAACATTGTGAAGAATAACTCATTTTAACAGCAAACATTTACTCCATGCTTTCAATTTAAACAAATATTGTCACACAAGAAGAAAGCTTGTAGAGCATCTGCAGTAATATTTAGTTGAGATGCAAAACATCATGTCAGCATAAGGTAGGAATTCTTTGAATTTGCAAGTTGCAACAAAGCATCTGTATTTCAAGTTCTGCAGTTGAAACAGCCACACCATGTTGATCAGCCTAAAGTACTAAACACATCTGTTCTAGTTACTGAAATAATTTGAAGCTTCAGTCTATTTTGCCTGATCTATCTGTTTTACTTTTTTTGTTGTTGTTGTTGTTAAATATAGGAATCTGACAATACCATGGACAAAAATCCAGGTCAGACTTCTATGTTTATTAACTGAAATAAGAAACTATTTATAACATTTCTGCTTATTCATTGTATGTAAAGCATAGAACCGCAAGCTAGATCTTAAAGCTGAACAAGTAAGCTTTGGGACTGGAAAACTCTAAAACTACTTTACATACCCAATGACCCAGCTAATTAGACTACATATGTTGCCACACTAATATATCAGAGAATTAAGAGGGTTAAACTGCTATCAGAAACAGAAATTACTACCCATGGAACTGGGTTGTAACAGCTAGCTCAGCACGCACACCTTACACAACAGAAGTTTGGATTATAGGATTATGTTTATTCTATAAGAGGAGAAAGTCTCACTTATTCTGACTAGTTTTGCCTACTATTTGTCTGCCTATTATGTAAAGATCTTCTCTGTTGCTACAGGAAGCCTCTGTCTTCATGGTTGAAGGTGGCCTGAGATTTTGAGCTGATGAAGGTGCTTTCATGCACCCTTGAATAAAATACCTTAGTGTAGGAAACAAATGCAAAAGTTCTCTGGCAAAGGATCGTCAGCCTTGAAACAGCAGATCTGTGGATCACATCCTTCCTTACAAACTACTCGTAAAGGTAATTGGTACTACTGTGTTTATGTTGTCTGGTCCAGTTGAATGCATCAGATGCTCTCTGAGAAACATTTCCAGATGAATACCTACAGGCATTAGCAAGAGTGATGCCAGGTTTCTAGTGCTCTTTCACCCTTAAAGTAAGGTTTTTCCTCACATTTGTAATCAACATCCCATGTTCCTGTTTTTGCACCAAAAATTAATATTTACCTGGAGAAGATTCTGGAGAGGCCCTATTACAACCTTCCAAAACGTAAAGGGGGCTAATAAGAGAGAAATTCCTTATAAAGTAATTCAATGATAGAACGAAGGATAAAAGTTTTAACCTGAAAGAAGGTAGTTTTAGATTTCATATATGGATAAAATTTTTCACCATGAGGATGGTGAGGCACTGGAAGAGGTTATCTAGAGAAGCTGTGGATGCCCTAAGCCTGGAAGTTATTAAGTTTGGACTAGATGGGGCCTCAGGCTACTTTTTCTAGTAGGTGATATCTCTCCTCCAACAAGTGGGTGGAACTAGATGACCTCTAAGTTCCCTTTCAACCGAAACCATTATATGATTCCATGATTCTACAGATGTTATACTCTTGAGAAAAGCACCCCTTTAGAGTGCTTGCATATGTGAAATGTCAGAGTAATCTCTAATAAATATAAAGTGCAGAAATAATATCAGACAGATATCTCCGTTCAATATCCAGACAGATTTAGAAATTTTATTTACTCTCCAACAATTATATTATGGTACTAAAATCAACTATAAAAGATCTAACAGCAGAATTGTGAAGTTTTAACAATCTTTTTTTCCTAAAATAATCCAGGAAATATTTTTGAAGACTAGTCAGCCATCACTAGAATGTTCTGAAAAAGCTTCTGAAGGTCATGTTTTAGCTCTACCGCCGATTCATCTACTCAGCAAACAAGCTAGGAAAGGTGTTTGAAGCTTTCATAATTTATGCAGGTCATTGCTAGACAGAATGGAGAAGGAGAGTTTTAGCTAACGAGATTATTCATAATGAGCTCATTATGCAGATATTTCCCTTTGCAGAAACTGTTCTTGATTCTTGAAACTCTCAGCCACATATGCACACATACATACATTTTACACACACATACACAAGCACAGAGAGACACAGAGATAAACATGTCTTTTCGAGATTAGAAAATGGCTTTAATGAATGTTGGTTTCTATTATTACCTGTTATGTGCCTGATTATTGTTGGTCATGCACTTAAGCACCTGAAGTCCTTCATACTTCAATACCATCTTTATCTCTTTTCTTTGATCAAAACAGAATAATTTCCTTCTATTTTTATTTTTAGTGATGACAGTGTGAATTCTGTGATAAATCCTTATGATATATACAGGATATCAGAGTCTCCATTAAGCCTGGTTATACAGTTATAAAGAAACAACCTAGTAACTTATCTACTAAGAATAGTTTTACCAAACTTAACAAAAATCATCTCTTTTACAATATCCTTTCTTTACCATTCTATATGAGAGCTGGAAGTCTGAAGGGACAAATTTTCCATCAGAAGGTCTTCAGTAGGTTGTCTCCATTGGATACACAAGTAAAATATGCATTTACCAAAGGAGTAACGGTTCAGTAAATGAAACAGGCTAGAGAGATCCCAGTCTCCCGTGGCTGCTGAAATGCCTCTTCAACCAGCAGGTGATCCTGCAGCAACAGTGACTTCTTACTCTGCTGTTTACACTGAGTGGTTCCAATTAAGGAGGAGGATTATCTCCTGCATGGGAGCTGGCAGTGTCCCTAATGTCAGAATCATGAGGCTGGTCACACAAAAAAATAAACTGTGAAGGTGGAAAGTACTGGGCTGATTGCACTCCAGCCAAGAAAAAGTAAAGGGCAATCTAGGGTAACTGGTGCAAGTAGCTCTGACTGCAGGTGGCTGGTATAGAAAATAGTTGGCAGGTCTTTTATATACATAGATCACCCTGAAAGTAATGCCTCCTATTTATTTCCTTGGAAGCTACAACAGATACAAATAGCACAATCCCATTACTTGATAGCACAAATTCTCAGCTACAAAGCTGTATTTTCCCACATAATCACCCCTATTATCTATGTATTTTTACCAGTGCTGAATAAGAGCCTTCATGTCATGCTTGTAAATATCTGCAAAACCAGCAGGAATATGGCTGGTGTTTCGCATAATTGTCACCACTGTTGAAACATAGCACCCACTGCCTCACTGTGCTCACATCCACTGTTTTGTCTCCATAAACATTCAGCAAGTTTTAATTAATATCAATGAATGCCATTTTTTCCACATGAAAAAATTCAGTGACACATCTTCAATTCATGCACATTTTCATGTCAGACACCATTTCATCAGAGTATCCCTTTGCTGCTATCTGCTGCATGGAAAAAAAAAAAAAAGAGAGAATATTAGTGTGAAGGTTCAATCTCTACTGCCATGTCATCTATATCCCCCCTCTGAGATCATTCATGAGCCAGCATAAAACAGGAGGCATTACTTTCAGAGCAGCTGTCATATATGTTGGGTATGTCCCCACACATGACTGTGCCCAATCTCTTTATTTACTCAGCTGGAATGAACCATGGTATAACATACATGATTTGGAATACTCAAATAAGATATCTGCCCATTCTTATATATCTATCTAAATTAATAAGGTGAAGAGAGGTTCTTCAGAGGGCAGCTCTACCTTCTTAAAATTTGAATGCTTAATATTTGAGTCATTGATGTCTATCTTTCTTTTCTGAGTATGGGAAGACTGAAAGTTAGATGCCTGGGTGACTAAAACTGCTACAGTGAAACCAGGCCTAACTACATTGCTGTTACTAAGATAAAATTATTGATGTACATTATCACATATATATGATACATATTTGTTTTGCACAAATTATAGAATGATACTTCAAATGCATGAACTGCAGACAAAAAGAGAAAGCATAGTTTGTCGTGTTTTACAGTGATAATCTACAGAGTTTCCTAAGCTTGCAAAATGTAATTCTTTTTTAGTGTTTTGTTAGGTTGGGAAACAAAACCAGCCAGAAGTAATCTTGCTGTGTCATTGTGTCATTCCATGTAACATTTATCTATGTTAATTCCCTCAGCTCCTCAAAAAAGCAATATTACATTGAAATTAGAGGGAGTTCATGTCTTCAGAAAATAAAATTTGATTTATAAAATGGCAATCTGAAAATTCTGCTGATACTGCAATTCACATGTGAATGGGCCATGCAAAGCATAAATTTGACAAAAAAAAAAAAAAAACCTTTTCAATGTGTTTCATAGATATTGCTCATTTCCGACAATCTTTGTTTTCATAAAGACTTCTAGAAATCTTTTAATCATCTTCTACTGTTGAATTCTTTATTTTTATGAAGCAAAGATAAGTCTATAGATTCCGGATTTAGGATGTGATGGTACTGCTTACCCACAAGAAACTTCATCTGAAATGCCTTAGAATATCTCAGAAATTCAATTGAGTAGGAAAATTCAGAAAGGATCTTGGAAGACATGTTCTTTGGGAGGCACAAGTGAAAGTCACGCATCTGAATTGAAGCTAGACACCTGTGTTTATGTAATCCAATCCTGTTTCTGTGTTGTGGTTTAACTCAGCAGGAAGCTAAACACCACAGAGCTTCTTGCTCATTCTCCCCCTCCCAATGGGATAGGAGAGAGAATTGAAATAAAAATAAATAAATAAATGAAAAGTAGAACTCGTGGGTTGATATAAAATCCGCTTGCTGAAACAGAAAAGGAGGAAAGAAGTAATGTTGATTATAATAATATATATATGTTTACGAAACAAGTGATGCACAAAGGAATTGCTCTCCACCAGCCAAACTGATGCCCTGCCAGCTTCTGAGCACTGGCAGCCCCTCCAGCACATTTCCTTCCTTCTGTTTTACCATTTTTTCACTTATGTCATATGGTTTGGAAAATCACTTTGGCCAATTTGAGTTCTCTGTCCTGGTTCTGTCCCCTCCAAAATCCTTGTGCCCCCCTGTCCCCTTGCTGGCAGGACAGTACAAGAAGCTGAAAAACTGAAATGCCTTTGGCCTCTGTACAGCACTGCTTAATAACTAAAACATCAATGTGTTACCAACAGAGTTTTTCTCCTAAAGCCAAAACATAATATCATACCAGAGACTGTGAAGAAAATCAACTCTGTCCTGGACGAAACTAGGAGACTCTAGTACATGTGGATATTCTGTCAATAAATAACTAAATATTTGTTCTCTTAGTAATGAACAGAATGCAATGTTAACATAACTACAGAATTTGAATGTCAGGTAATTCACTTAGAGGCCTATTTAAGACATTCTGGGTTCGAGATCAGTAGGCATGTACATTTGTAAATATATATAAATGTAGATTTAGATACATGACTGAGTTTATTCTTTCAGGGTTCTCACTGAAACTTTCCTTTCCTTATCAGGAAGTCCTTCCTGTACTCTGCACAGCAGAGAACCTTTCCCATTCAAAAAGACACCTTCTATTCCGCAAAAGAATAGAAGCGGCACAGGGGCTAGTCAAATTCTTCTCAGATCAGTTCCCAGATTGCTACAGATCAGGTAGTCTTGTTACCCAAATTAACTTCAAGTCAAGAGTTAAACAGATATCAGATGACTGAAGAGCCAGAACTTATATTCTGGGAAAAGTTAAAAGAAAGCTTCTTATAAGAAGCTCAGTTTTATCTACAAGATTTTACAATTCAGTCTTCAAATGTATCTAATCATGACTCTGAATATCTGATGATTCTTTCTGTTCATAAAAAATATGTAGAACATGCACACTGACATGTATAGACATCACTGTCTTGACTATATGCATGTATACTATATTTATGTATACAAACTTATTAACAGCTACATGGGAATTGCTAAAGATTGAGCACCTGGTAAAGGGACACAGCCAGCCCTGGGAGCACAGGGGAAAACAATTTGGAACATGGTTTCACCCCTCCCTAAGCATCATGTAAGGGCTGTCTGCCACCAAGGAAGATTTTCTACCTGGAGATCTCTCCTTCTGGAGTATACAGTGAACCCTGATCCCTGGGGTGGGTAAACAATGACTTCTGTAAGATCAAAAGTCCAGAATTATATAGGAGTTAAAAAACAATTACAGATATGTACTTCAAGTTTGCTTTTCATGGGATGATGGTGTCCACTGTGAGAGAATTGCCAACATAGCCTATAGATGACTTTTTTGATCAGAAGGAAGATTATTTTAGTGTCAGAATGGAAGATTTAAAAGTAACTTGTAGAACTGTTCAAATATGGCCCCTCTAAAAGTGAGGCATAGCAATTTATCAGAACACCACCTATTGCTCTTGAAAGTACTTTAAAAATATTTACTTTCCCTTTTTAACACTTTTTGGTACTGGATACAGAATACTGATGTTAAATGCTGTGAAACTAGTATGTTGATTAGATGGAAATTAAAGATTATAAATTAACAGCAAAGTGAACAATGGTATGGGTAGGTGGTAGTCTAACAACATTCTATAAACTTTGCTCAGCTCAGTAGAATTCAAATGGCATTAACTCTTAAATTCCAATCAAAATGATGAACAATGAAAGCACATCAGGCAAATAAGTTATTTTAAATTTTGCATTGAAAGTAAATAAACTTGTACAAGTTTATGAAGTTTTAACCAGTGTGCAAACAGCTTTTTATCCCTATGACACCAAGCTGGGAGCAGGTGTCCAATCTGCATGAGGGCAGGGAGGCCCTCCAGAGGGATCAAGACATGCTCAATCGCTGGGCTGAGGTAAATGGGATGAGGTTCAACAAGGCCAAGTGCCAGGTCCTTCACTTTGGCCACAGTAATGCCATGCAGTGCTATAGGCTTGAGGATGAATGGCTGGATGACTGTGAAGAGGAAGGGGACCTGGCGGTGTTGGTTGATGCTCAGCTGAACATGAGCCGACAGTGGCCATGTGGCCAAGAAGGCCAACGGCATCCTGGCCTGCATTAGAAACAGTGTGGCCAGCAGGAGCAGGGAGGTGATCATACCCTGTACGCAGCACTGGTAAGGCTACACATCGAGTACTATGTTCAGTTTTGGGCCTCTCGCTACAAGAAAGACATTGGAGCCCTGGAACATGTCCAGAGAAGGGCAATGAAGCTGGTGAGGGGTCTGGAGCATAAGTCTTATGAGGAGCGGCTGAGGGAGCTGGGATTGTTTAGTCTGGAGAAGAGGAGGCTCAGAGGAGACCTCATTGCACTCTACAACTTCCTGAAGGGAGGTTGTGGTGTGGAGGGGTTTGGCCTCTTCTCCCAGGCAACAAACAGGACCTGAGGAAATGGCCATAAGTTGTACCAGAGGAGGTTTAGTCTGGACATAAGGAAAACTTTCTCTCAGAGAGGGGTCAGGCACTGCAATGGCCTTCCCAGGGAGGTGGTAGAGTCGCCGTCCCTGGCAGTGTTCAAGGGGAGTCTGGATGAGGAGCTACAAGATATGTTTTAGTAGATTGTGGTAGCAACGGTAATGGGTGGACAGTTGAATGGATAGACAGTTGCACAAGATGATCTTGTAGGTCCTTTGTGATCCTATGATTCTAATGTGATCCAAAAAGTAGTTAAATATTTTGCAAATATGTTTCAGTTTTAGGTGTAGAAATATGAAGTGTTTGATTACATTAGAAATAGATTTTTGTTATAGAAATCAAAAGATATTCAAAACAGCGTATGAATATTATGCTTGTGTTCATATGAGCAAATGTGGTATTAAGGGTAAATGGATTCATGATTTTGTAACTAAATCTGTTGACAAACATACATCCTATAAATGTGTATGGCTACCAAAAAATTCATTATATGCTGTAATTTTCACCTTAAATATTGTCTTAGATTTTTTTTAGAATTGCATTTCAATATTCTTAACTGAAAAGGAAAATATATTGTAAGTGACAAATAACAAACTTCCTCAGGTAGCTTATATTATGTGAGTAATTCTTTCAAACTCCAGAGGACTACTGGTCAAATGTAATTAAGCATTTGTATTTGCAATTAAAAAGTCCTGCCTTTAGATCTGAGAGAATTGTCACTGTGGTTAATCACACTGGAAATTGCTTTGTGTCTGTAATTAAGCAAACCTCCCTACTAGATTTCCTTCTGAAGGAAGGAGAAGTGGGTGGAACAGAAGGGAAGACAATATGTGGGATTACTCAATTCCATTTTACGAA
This sequence comes from Oreortyx pictus, assembly GCA_036925125.1. Taxonomy (NCBI): domain Eukaryota; kingdom Metazoa; phylum Chordata; class Aves; order Galliformes; family Odontophoridae; genus Oreortyx; species Oreortyx pictus. The sequence continues at coordinate 86,781,118 of JAUPFR010000002.1, read as the reverse complement.
GCACAATGAGTGTGTGTGTTTAGAAATACCGCTCTGGTCTGATAGTTTGTAACCATAGCAACTGCTTCAGAAGCCAGAGGTGGAAAGAGAATATTAGGGGTCTCCTTTGTTCAGACCACTGCAATGGAAAATGAGCAAAAGGAAAAACTGTGCACGCTGTTATTGTCCCAAAAAGCTCACAACATGAATTTGAAAAGTTATACTTTGCCATTCCTCTCTACTGAGATCTTAAAAAGTTGCTGCTTTTTTATTTTAAAGACAAATTCTAAAATAATGCAATTAAAATACGTGAGTGGAGGACTTAATATTAGAAGTGTAGAAGAATCTTCATTGAAGCTCTTAATTACAGCAAGAATTTATTCATAAGGAATATGTTTTTCCTATCTTAAATATATTTAGCCAATTTAATTGTAAGAGATCCGTTTTTTTGTGACATGAGATACAAGAGATATTAATGCTTTTGTTTTCATGTAAAAGAGGCAGTCTTCAGAATTAAAATGAGTACTGCATTATGCTTACTTACTGTGTACAAAAAGTCATTTCTTTCAAACATTTTGAAATATATATATATATGGATGGTATTTCATGTGTTTCATTTTGCGCTCATTCCATCATGTTCTCTTGCTTTCAAGTGGACTTTGTGCCACTCATCATAATCCTCTTTACTGTCCATTTATCTAACCTGTTCTTACTCTATTTGTCTATGAGGATACGTATAATATGCTGAAGAAATACTTGAATTCTATACTTCAGATTCAACTACTTAAAATGTCAATTACTATGCTCATGCTTAAAGAATGCAGATATGGATACAAAATATAAGCAGACTAAGAGCTTAATGTAAACAACTGTAATAAACAATGCCTCACACCTTACAATTGCTGATGTTGGGACTTGTTAAAACTTGAAATTTCTAATAAAGCCCATACAGAAACTTGAAGTTCTTTCAGTGCGAGTTTGGTACCATTTCCTGTACAAACATGACTGTGATCCATCTGTATAGAAGCTTCATGATTCCTAGTTGTTTTTTGCCAGTTTTTGCTTTGTTTTTTCACGGGTCTCTGATTTCAAACTGAAGTGTGAATTTGGGGTTACTTCTCTGTAGCATAATGAATATGTTTTTTGCTTGTTTGTTTATTTGTTTGTTTTTCCAAATGTTCCATCTGCTAATTTGAACTTGCACATATATTTTGCTGTCAGGACCTAAGATTGTTCTGGACTCAGTAATGTAGATCTACCCTTAAAGACTGATAGGAACCATTTCCAGAAAAAAAATGAGAAATTACATTGCAGTGAATTTTTCAGCTCTAAAAACGAGAAGTGAATAGTTACGGTGCATCTGTTAAGGAGAGTGACAGCAAGAGAGATAATAGGGGATTTGTTACGTTTTCTGTATACATTTCCTATTTTGTTTCTCTACATTTACATCCATGTTTCCTTTTTACAATCTTTTAACCAAAACTATCTGTAAACATGAATATGCCACTTAGTATCTGAAAAATCATGATCCTCCCATGGGAGAAAAGACTCATTCAGATGGGATGGTATCCCTTCTATTGTGTAAACTGCATCACTTAGCTTGGCATCATCAGTAAACTTGCTGAAGGTATACTCAATTCCACTGTTCATGTCATTCCTAAAAGTGCTGAAAAGTACTGGTTCCAATACGGACTACCAAGGAACACCACTCATGACCAGCCTCCATCTGGATATTTCAGTAGTATTTTCCTTAATAGTATTATTTGGTTTATATTCTTATTTTTACCTCAAAAATCGGAGCTCATAAGAGGGTTCATCGCCCCACTCCACCTTACAATTCACTTTCATGATTGAACATGCAATACAGGCATGATTTTTATCAATATCTAAGTTTCTCCATGGGAGAAGCAAGGCCATACCATCTGCTCCACTTGTCTAAATATAGCCAAGAACAGTCTTGATAAATATTTATTTATTTTATCTGGAAAGTAACCTTAGAAAATCATTAACTTGAAAGAATTGTCTACACATCTATTTTTTGACAAGAAGTAGTATTTTTTTTTCGTTTCTGTCTCATCACTTCTCTCTCACTGCAAATTACATGATGATGACACTGCAATTATTTGATTCGATTAAGTAATAGAAGCATGGTAATTCTGAAAAAAGATGTCTTAGATGTTATTAGGACAAGTTACAAGAAAGTTCTGTCATTCAAACTTAATTTTTCAGTTAAATTATAAATATGGAAGGGGAATGCCAAAGTATAAGACATAAAACACTTTCCTAAAAACATATATGTAGTAATTAAACACTGAAATTTATGATAAGAAAAAAAAGTAGAGAAAACAGAAGGTGAAATCTAAAACAGGAATATTTGCATGTGTAGTGAGGACTGAGATCTCAATCTGACTTCACTGACTACATTAGCTCACTGAAAAATCAGGCTAGTGCACTTTCATATAGCAGAAGCTAAGAGGACAGATGTGTATTTTATGAGAAAATATGATGTTATAAAACTAACTGGAATTAAAGCACAGCAGTACAAGATTGAATTATTCAAGCGTACAGGAATTTACAGGATGTAGGGACAAATCTAATTTACAAAAAAAAAAGTAAAAAAATGGATTGTATGTGATTGAAAAATATCGTTAAGAAAGCACTCGAAGTCATCACAATCTAGGTAATATTCAGGAAATAAACAGTTACATGTAAAATTGTGATTATTGTATATGGATGATTACTGCAAGGTGGAAAGTGATAGGAAACTTATGAATAGCCAGGCATACATGTAAGATAAATGAGAGAGGAATAAAACTAAGAACAATAACATCAACAACAACAACAAAGAAAGAAAAGGACCTTTGTAATACTTTATTTTTTCACAACATCTTGTCTCTCTAAGCTCAGATCCCATCCCAACAGAGGGTCCCACTTTTTGAAGTACATACTATGAGGTGAAGCCTTACATCTTGTGCATCAACAATCCTACTTATCAAAATACAGTGCCAGAGCTTCTCAGGAAGGTTACTGGCAAGATGAGTAGAACTACATATGAACTAAAGGGGAGGCAGAGGGGGATTAAAATATCATGGTTTTGTTAAAATTGCAGAATCATGTAGATTTAAAGGGACTGCAGGGAATATCTAGTCTGGTTGACTTCATAACTGAAGACAACCAAGGCAAAGGCAGCACTGAGCCTCAGCCTTTTCTGTATCACAGAATGACCCTCCTAATTCAGCAGCAGTCTCATATTTTCTTTGTTTACTCTCCTAATAATGTAGCAGTAGTAACTTACTGTCTTTGATGTCCCTTGCAAGCAACAACTCATGCTGAAGTTTGGTGATTCCAACCTTACGTGTTTAGGTAAGGTTTCTAAATTCCCCACTTTGTTACATATTATCTCCTTCCTGAATACTGCTGGTGTAAGCGAAGCATTTTCAAAGGCAGAGAAGTAAGTTTTACTACTTAGGAAGTGTGAAGGCAAAGGGTTTTCATGACTATGTCAAGAACTTAGTCAGCATTCCCCACCTGAATCTGTAGTGCTGAGGACACTTACAAACCTTTTTTCCTTTTTTTTTTTTTTTTAATTATTATTTTCTTTTTAAATGGCAGAGAAGACAGAGAAGCTGATAATATTTGCATGGATTCAAGATGATATTAGATTCAGCTATGCATACTAGCTAAATGAATAAGCAGCACAAATTTCAACAATAAAGACGAGTATTAATTTCAAAAATAAAGAATTGCAATTTATGTCTTTAGTTTGTGATTAAATCAACTTGTCAATTCCTGTCATAATTTCAGCATGACTGGTCATATGGACAAGCCTTGCAAAGTATCAACTGTCTAACTTATTATTTTCAAACAGACTGGCAACAGTGTGGACTCTAAAATGATAGTTAATATTGATTAAATAAGCTTTATGTTTTAAGTAAATAAAATTGGAGTTAACTTTCCAAAAATTTTTTCTCATCAGTCCCTTCAGTAAGATCAACATAGACTTATTTCTTCTGAAATTCACTTCCACTCATTTACTAGAGAAAGTATATTTTCCATGAAGAATATGCAAAACCAACAATCACAACCTTCATAAACAGAAAAGCACATCACATATCAAACATCTCATAGACATACATGTTAAAAACTTCCTTTATAAGTTTGTACAGCATTCCTGGTAAGAAAAAAAATGTTTTCCATTTAAAATATAGTATGCTCATTTGTGAGTGATGTTCCTCGGTGCAAGATAAAGCAGACAGCAGAGGTAATGGTTAATGAAATGCTTTTCATGCTCCAGAGTGTGATAAATAGTCTGACAGGTTTTGAAGGTGGAGAACAGAAGTCCTTAATCTATCTGGCTATCTAATAATCTATGTATCTGTGGCACTTACTGAAGTTCAATTTTTTTCAAAACAATTATGTTCAAAGAGGCAATTTTATGTATTTGTTTGTTTGTTTATTTATCTTATCATAGTATTTTGACTGGCAAATGTAGCAGCTATAGCAGATAAAGGAAAACTCAAGTTGATGCTTAGATTTGGAAGCAGAAGGCCAATGTATCTGCTTCTGAAATGAATTTTGGTGGCAAAGAGAGTTTGTCAGGGAGGGAGCCATAAAAATCTTACATCCCAAGAACATTGATTATTTATAACAGTTCCTGAGTAAGTTAGAAAGATGCCTAGTCCTACTCATGCTAAATAGACTTTCATAAATTATGTCATGTAGTAAAGAATCTTCTAAACTCCTTTAGCCTTTCACATCTGAATTGCAGAGGATTGGGCTAACAGCCTTGGATGTTGTATTCCACTGTATTTTGAAATATGCATGACAGACATACAATCAAAACTATTGCTCAGAAAGAAAATACTTGTGTATATATATATATACTAGTTAAATCTAAGACCTGTCAGAAGTCTACTATCTGCATAATTCCCAGTTTCTTCCACATTAAATGAAAGTGGAAGTCTATAGTTAAGGAAAACTACAGAATTGGATATGCCCTCTTGTACTTGTGTTATATTGTGAAGATTTACGCCTGCTTATGCTGCATTATAAGAAGTGTTGAACACAGACTTAACCTAACTCCAGGTCACATATGAAACATCTAATATTCTAGTGAAAATATATGAGGGGAGAAATAAGAAACAATGAAAAAATGTGTGCAGTTTGAAATTGATGATTGTTGTAATGACGTGGTCATTACCACCAAAAATACCCTGCAAAAAGCTGTGCAACCTGAACTAACCAGCCTACGGATTCCTTCAGTGTGACTGTAATTCAAATAAGAAAATAGGTTGTCCTTTGCTATTTACAGTCCTAACACTCATTGCAGAACTATAATGCTGATTCCAAGTATTTTAGAGATAAGCTCAGCACCAGATGACTCAAAATTTGAGGTGTAATAGCATTTCTAGACAAATAAGAAGTGTCCCACAATTTTACTAATTTTGCCTTTTTGGTAAGATGTCAATTGCTATAACCAGCACAGAGAAGAATCACTTCTGTCAGCTGTGAAAATAGATATAACTGGTATAAATCATACATCTGCACCTTATTGAGCAGACCATGAATTGTATATACATTTTGAAGAAAATGACATCTGGTAGCAGAGTTAACTTCTCTCTCTTTACAGCTTTGCAGCATCTGCAGCATGGATCAGATAGGCATAATGCAGTTATTCACAGAAGTGATGTGCCAGTAAGCCCTTCAGCACGGATCAGAGAGAGTAAATGGGGACTGCTGGGCTGAGAGCCTGAACTATGATGGAAGGTTCGGTCACTCTTTCTGAAGACATATTTTCTGCATCAGAAAGAAGAATCCTAGCGAGTTTTATTAGCGAGCAAGTGTGTAACTTCAACAAAAATCATAAATTTTCACTATTTAAATGTATATAATGTTCAATATTCCTTTTTATTCTAATAAAATCAAACTTTGAAGGTTGTGAGCCTTCAATGTTATTTTTTTTTTAACTCTAGTTAAATCTGTTTCATTCTTTTAAGATCTCTAATGTTTTTATGCCTTTGTTTTCACTGCATGCAGAATGTTTTATGCACCTTAGACACACATTTTTTCTACTACTTCTTGTGGTCTACGCTTGATTCAATTTCAGTTTTTATTTCTGTGATGACCAATTATATCATTTTCAGTTTATGTTTATACATTTGGGGCCTCTTGTACCACCTCATGTTTTTATTAATGTTTCTGCTGTCATGTTTCTGAGCCTTGATTCATCAGAATCTTTCTGGTTTTACCCCCCAAAAATTAAGAAAAATAGACTACTCTCCCCTCATGTGGTGTCACCTCACAGCCACTTGGCAGTATATTAGCATACCAGGTTGCTATATCTTGGATTGATAGATATCTTTTTCTGCCTATTCACTAGAAACCATAGTCATTTCCTTGTTCCTCTACCAGCACTACACTACTGATTAATTCTCCTTTCTACTTCATCTGTAACTATGGTGAGGTCTCTGAGGATACATTTTATGCTTTGTCCTCTGTAGGGTTCACAGATGTAAAATAAACTGCAGAGAACAGAAATTCTACTAATTCAGTAATGAGGTAATATAACTCAAATGCTTTCCTAGGTAACAGCAAAACTAAATTTTCCTTTCTCATCTGTTGGAAAACTACTTAAGAATAAAAATAGCTCCATTGTGCTCTCCCTGTGGGCTAGTAACACTAGACACAAGGACTTGGTTATAGCAGGGTCTTTTTTTAATTTGATCAAGGTCAGAACTTGGACTCAAACATCTTCAAATAATTGTGTACACTATAAAGTATCACCATGGTCTCATAAGAATTTCAGCTGGGATCAACTAGCTAGCTTTGTAGCAGTAAAATTTTACATGGTCCAGGAACCTCTGAGTGCAGCTGCCCTACTCAAGTGAGGAGCAGACTTCAGTTAAACAGATGTAAAACATGCCATCTCTGTTGTCTTCAGGCCTAAACAAAGTAAGCAGTCCAATTTACTTACTACTATAAAAATGGGTGATAAAAAGGAATTGTATTAAACCAGCAATTTTCCAGAGATTGGTGTCACTACTCTTCTGGTCCTTTGGCTTACTCTAAGAGGAATATAGAATTGCTCCTTTTTCACTTTGTTAAAAACTGCTTTTACCTTGAAACCCTAAAGCTCCTCTAGCTCTTAGTTATTCTTTATTATTATGATTTCCTGGTGCATTTTAGAAATGTTAAATTGTTTTCATTTTTGATACAGTTCTATTATAGTTGTGTCTGAATGTTGTACTTATTTTAATCTAATTTAAGATCTATTTATATATAGATTACAACCATTGTTACGTGCATGGTTCTGTTTATGTTTGCACACACAGTTTTGGTTAGAAAAGGATATTACTGACCATCCAAATGCCTTTTATGGTATACACAATAGATTTTCATCCACTGTGTCTAGCAGTACCAAGTCTGCCATTGTTTCTTAATGTTATATGTGTGAAAATATGATTTGTTGCAAAATAAGGAGTATTGCCTCTGATTGTTTTTCTTTGAAATCACTCAGCTTTTGCTGTTGCTGTTGTTCATTATTAATTTTGAAATTATTCAACACTCAGTATCTTTTTTCCCTCACATTTTGTTTAAATCTGCAAAAAAAAAAAATCTGCATGGAAAATATTTTAATCTAAACAAGCACAATACTTTCAACTCTTACACCAAGCAAAATAGTTCATCTAGTAGTCAAAATGCAACTAAGAAACTTTCCAAAATATATAAATAATTTCTAAAAGCTTTTTTGCAAATGTCATTTTAAATTCTGTCAGCAATGTAAATCTATTCATTTACATTAACCAGTTTAAATAAAGACATTTTAGATTGCATTACATAGTATAGTGGAAGTCAGCGTGGGATACAGTATCCTAGAATTCTGTTTGTATTACAAAATTCACTGCTTAATATGGAGAAATTTTGCTCAAAGGGAATTTAGAAAAAGTTAAATTAAATGAAATTCAAATGATTAGTAGTTATTTGAAATGTATTCTCCATGCCCATCTCATTGTAGCCTTGTTCTCCCTTTCTTCAGTGCATGGGATTAAAGTGGTATTTACTTGTATGTTATATGCTAGTTATACAGTTAATTTGTCTTTCCATGATACCTGCTGCTGTCCAGCTAAACAAAATAGCCATCAGCATTAATTTCTTCTACTCCAGACAAACAAGTCTGGACCTGTATATTCTTTTATTGCTATAAAATTATGAATGATATACTGGAATGAAACCACCATTTATAAAAATTCCATATTCCCTTTGTAATAATGTCTTCCATTTTTCTTTTTCTTTTTTTTTTCTTTTTTTCTCCTTCTTTCTCCTAATTCATCTTTATTATACAGTCCTTCACAGAAGTTTTGCATTCTGAAAACAGTGTGTATTGATTAGTGTGTCAAGTTGCCCTGAAATTCAGGTTAACCCATACCTCAGTGGTGAGAAATAGCTTGTATTTTGTCAAGCAAATTAATGGATGGTGTCATTTTTGCTTGCTTTAGCTTGCATTTTTTATGATGATTAGGAAGATCTCTATGGTACTATATTTTACTGGGGCAAAAAAAGGATGAAAGCAGGGATTTGTGCACCATGATCTACATTTTTTCTGCTTTCGGCCTAGTTGTAGTTTGTCTCCAGTATGAATAAGAGAAATCTACCTTGGCATGAAAAGGTAACATAGAATAGATGTGTGGGTTGGGATGAAAAATGGTTGGCCTTCTCTGTGACTGATCTCTAGCAGCTTAGGCTAGCAGTGCTCTGTCTCTACCTGAACTTTTCCTGATGTTAATGCGTGAGATTTTGACTTGGTCTGAAGGCATATTTAGATAGTGTGAACTTTAATAAAGTCTTTATTCCAAAACAAATACATATCCTCAGATAACAGAAGGATGTGTTCTTAGTCAGTATGAATATTGTTGCTAAACTGTTGACTACTGTACAAAGTAATGCCCAGTGGACTCAACATTATCTGAGTAGCCTGGTTAGTAAAGAAGCAAAAGCTTCATATTTTCCCATGGTTCCCACAGGGACTTTGTGTTCCAGCAAGTATGTGACAAAAAGCACAGAAGTGCAGGCTTTTTGAAAGCAGGCTTAAAGTAGTAAAACTAGTAAAACTTTTTGAGGTTTTTCCCCTGTGTCTGCTCTGCACAGACAGAAAATCTCAGAACATCTCATCTGCTCAATGTTGCTAAGCTCCTGAGCATAACATTCCAGAGAAAAGTATCTTAATTGGCAGCATTTGAAACAAATTATGACTGTATTTCTATTAATTTTCTAGACAAATTTTCAGTTCTTTGACAGAACAGGATAAAATATAAAATATCAAACATTAATTTCACATTTGTTCGTTGAAAGATAATGCTATACACTGGAATTTTATATCTAATAATATTCTACTATTTCTGATTTTTATTAGCATTATATGTTTAATCATGTAGACATAAATAGTTTGAAGGACATTTTAATTTGAGGATTCTTTCAGATTTGGTTAATTTTTTTGATTCTTTTTGATGATGCAAACATTAAACATTCCCATAGCAGCCACTACTAAATATTCTTGTCAGTTCTCAGTGGCTGAGCTTTCCTACCATAGCCATTGGTGAGTTCAAAATAGCCTAGGGCAGTTAGACAGTGAAACACTGGCAGTGGTCTGTGTGATGGTTTTATTACCCTCTTTTTAAGATCAGCTGAGAGGTATCGACATCTTGAAGAAGCTACACAATAACATAATTAATATCTATTGCTTTCTCCTAACTATAAGATTGCAACAGCGTTTAATTAAGAGTAGTTACTGACACATTTGAAGAAGCAGTGTAATGAAAGGAACTGTGATTCATTTTGTTATCTGTCAGTTATGTTTATATTTTGAAGTATTATATTAGTACTTCTCTGTATATGCAGGAGAATACATAACGACAGCATTTCTATGTAATCATTTGAAAATTTTACAGCAAGGTCATTTTCAAAAAGCCTTAAAAAACCTTTAAGAAACTGCAAGCATATGACAATTTTTGTGCACTATAACATCACACAAGTTACTGAATATATACAGTATTTCTCCATTTTCTCTTCAATTTGTCACAGGTATTTCAGTTGTACATCTAATTCAAAGCAGTGTCTGAAAGTCTGTGGGGAAGAAATGGACTTGGAAGTGTTGGCTGATGCTTGGCTAAATATGAACTAGCCATGTGCCCAGGTGGCCAAGAAGGCCAATGGAAACTTTATCAAAAATAGTGTTGTCAGCAGGAGCAGGGAAGTGATTGAACCTGTCCTCAGCTCTGGTAAGACTGTATCTCAAGTACTGTGTTCAGTTTTGGGCTCCTCACTACAAGAAATGCAGTGAGCCTCCAGAGTCTGTCCAGAGAAGGGCACTGAATCTGGTGAGGGGTATGGAGCATGTCCTTTGAGGAGTGGCTGGGAGAACTTAAGATTTTTTAGTCTGGAGAAAAGGAAGCTCATGGGATACCATGTTGTCCTCTTCAACTATCCGAAATGAGGTTGTGGTGGGGTGGGGTGTTACGGTTTTATAATGGTTGGCCTATTTTCCCACGCAACTAGTGATAAAACTGTAAGGAATGGCCTCAAATTGTGCCAATTGAGGTTCAGGCTGGATACTAGGAAAAACGTCTTCTCCAAAGGAGTGGTCAGGCACTGGAATAGCTGCCCAGAGTGATGGTTGAGTCACAGTCCCTGGAGGTATTCAAGAAACATTTAGATGTTGTACTGAGGGACATGGTTTAGTGAGGAAAAATTGGTGGTAAATAGACAGTCGTGAAGGTTTATTCCAGCCTTCGGGATTCTGTGATCCTTAGATCTCTGTAAGTCAGAAAAAAAAAAAAAAAAAAAAGGAAGATCTTTGTTTTTCCACAGTTGTGAATAGTTCTGATAATGTTCATAAAATTATTTTAAAAATGGAAAGTAGAAAGTTCAAAGAAACCAAAGTAGGATTTTGCTTACTAGAAGAAATTTTAATAGTTAGATAAGACTACATTTGTGCCACAAAGAACACTAATAAAAAAATCTGTGGAAATAAAAAGGGCCTAAGCTGAAATAATGTCATTAATCTGAGAAATAGGGGAGTTATAATCAGTGCACCTAAGAATGAGATGTTAAAAATTTCCCCAGAATGCACATTCAATAAAATGTTGAGACGCGGAGCTTTTAAACCTATTGCTGTTTTACAAAGTTTTTTAAAAGTGTCTTCAAGGGGAAATCTGGCAGCTAACCTCAATTCTTTTGATCTCCATTCACTCAGCCAGTGTGTTTATTTGATCTTCAGCGTCCTTGGTCTCTCAAACATCTTGAATAAAAGCAAAGGCTCACTATTCATATTATAATTCTGTCTTCACTGGTTTTGGTAAGATCTTGGAAATAATCTAGAACATAAAAATTGGCTCCATGATGTAATATTTGTATGTTCTTTCTTTCTTTACTGTTTTCTTCTTTTCTGCCTCAGTCTTTTTTGCCTTTGATAAAGAAAACCAGGTTAGTGAAGCAAGACTATCTTTATAACAGGACTGCTGTGAGCCACGGGGAAAGAGCATCTGAAATGCAATCTCATATGTAGCCTGATATTTCTATGAGTTTGGAAGGTCTTAGAGGAGCAGCTCAAACTGCCTGTTGTGCATGCTGTTCTTTTCTACAGCCTTTTGTGTAATTTGTATTATTTCATCTTGAGCACAGGGAGGTTCATATTCAACAAGGACAGCAATAAAAACAGCTTTTGACCTTCTCAGCTAACCACAGGGTAGAGCTGACTCTGCCTCAGGGCAGGAACTCGATGACCTTTCTAGACCTATAGTCTAATGTCCACTATAACATTTTCTCATTTTCACAAAAGAGAAACTTACTACCACTTTTATTATCACATAAAAGATTGTCCAACAAGAAGCTTTCTTTTGAGATAAAAACTTAACAGCTAGAGGAAAATGAAATAAGGGATACTGCCAAATGAATACCTCAGTGAATACTGAGAATTTTAAATATTTTAATGAATTCTTGTAGTAGGTGGTGGAGAAAATTACAGATATAGGAATCTGAACAGAACAATACATTACTATCTAAAACACCAAACCAGTCTGAATTCCTTGGTGTTCAGCAGTGACACTGAAAAGACTTGCAAACCTATTTTCCAGTACTCATGGAAAGAGGTGCCCTTGCACCTTTACAAACTGGAGAGAAAAAATGTACAAACTGAGCAGGCAATTCCAGTAATTACTGTGTTCTTCTTTTATTTAAGTTTTTTTTTTTTTTTAATGTGGAGTTTGGAATAAAAAATTGTGTAATTGTGAATCGACAAATATAAGTGTTATAAAGTGTTCTGGGTCCATCTGAGATGAAATCAACTTTTCCCACAGCAGTCCATACAGTGCTGTGCTCTGCACTTGTAGCTAAACAGTATTGATATTAAACCAATGATCTGTTGATTGTTGATCATCATCAAGGCTCTCTCCAACCCCTCACAAAACACTTTGGGGCTAGGGGCAGTCAAGATGTAGGAAGTGGACATTGCCAGTGCAGCTAGCCTAAACTGAACAAGGGATATCCCTTACCATATGATGCAACACTCAGAAGTAAATGCAGAGAAAGGAGGACTCTCCTGAAAGCATTTATTTTTTCTGAGAAAATGCTATGCACATTGACAGCTTGCTTCCCAAGATGTGATTGAAAATTGCTTACAGTTGGGAATCAAATAATAATTTTCTCCTTTTGCTTCTATGTGGCCTTTTCTTTTTCTTTTTCACCAATACAACATCCCAACAATGAGCTGCATCTGCTGAAGAGAATCTTAATATTTTTCAGATCTTGAAGAAGATCAAAGGTCAAATATTACAAAAATTCAAGAGTTCCATTTCTTCATTTCAGTTGTGATAAAGAGACAGAAACAATTTGTATAGTTGTACAAATGATACAACTAAGAATAAAGTGGGGAAATCAGTTAACAATGCAACATTAAACTACAACTGGACAATCATACCATCATTATGAAGCTGCTCTTGGATCTTGGAATTGTGAAAGGATAAACTTCAGGATCCTGACAAACAAATTTATCAGGCTAACTGTTTTATAAAAGTTGAATAAAAGTTTTGAATTAAGAGAAGACCTGGAGGAACTCTTAAGCAATATGTGTCAAAGCAATTAGAACATATATTCAAAGAGAAAACTAAGTATTTGTATGACTTTTTGTATGAATATTCATATGATAAAGATTTAATGGGAACAGAGAAAAAAAAAGGGAGAAAAGGGATGCATGAGGATAAAGATAGTGTTTCAGAGGTTAAAGAGTCTGAAGGGTCTGAAGAGTCTAAAGGGGTTAAAGAGTCCCTGCTTAATAGAGCTTAGACTAGCACTAGAAACAAAAACATAAATACTTTTTTTCATGTTAACCCTAACACATTCTTCTTTAGCTAAATAAGGAGGGAAAACAAAAACAGATGTTTCTTTATACTTGGAACAAAAATTTAACAAGGATGACCTAGAACTGGACAAAAATGTTAATTAATCTTATCCTCCGTGGTTTTTTTTGCTTTATTTTTTAATTTGAGGGTCATTGTGACGGTTGTATGCATTATCTGCTGCAAATGAGGGGCTCATTACACAAATTGCAATACAGAAGTTAGAAGCAAAAACATGATTTGTAAGTGTGAAAGAATTAAAGGTTTTGATAACATCTGTTCAAGCCCACTGAATGAATTCATGCATGGTGTTGCAAATCCAGTAGAAACCATTAAAAATAATCCATAAATCTGGTAATGCTGAATTTGGAGAACAAATTTAGTAGCAAGATAAAAAGCAGGGGAGAAAGAACGTTATCCAAGTAGTTAGTTTGATTATAATTCCATGCAAAGCATTAAAGCAGATTTTGAACAAGAACTAATTAGGGGCATGGAGGTAAATGAAACTTACATTACAACAGGGTTTTATCTTATCCAGATTGTGTCAGACTAACTTAATATCTTTCTAGATAACTGGCTTCCTATGGTGTCTAATGAAATAAAGCAAATCAATTCCAGTTTAAGCTAAACATTTGATAAGATTCCTCAAAGAAAAATTAGCATTGAACATAGTGATGACAATGATTAATGGAAGGTACAAAGGAGATTTGTTAGAAGGGAGGCTGTCCAAGGCTATACTCAAACAGCTAGACAGGCTAAAGAAATATCTGTACAGAAATGTCTCAAGCATCAGACTTGGGACTGACTATAAGTTTTAGACAGATATATATATAAAAAAAAAAAAAAGTTTTCTTTGGAAACATCTAAGCAACAAGATTTTGAGACTGTTCAAAAAGGGAAATGACACAAATAGTATGAAAATTGATGCTGCAGTGTTCAGAGGAGTATATTTCAGTTATTAGTAATAAAAATTTTGCTGCGAAAGGGCATTTGTCAATATAATATGAAGACATGAGTAAAAATACCTGGGTTTGTTTGTTTTAGTTGAAAATGAAGTTCTAGATGACATAGTTACAAAATAAAGCAATTGCTATTGTAGAATAAATTGAGTGAACTGCTCATTTAAGAGAGAGGAAAATAAAATTACCACTATAAAAGACCTCACCTGGAATATTATTTACATCTTTAATCACTTCTCTCAGGAATCATTTGTTTAAAAGAGACTAATTTCAGAGAACAGATACGATTAAAGGAATGGAAAGTTTATTTTACAAAAAGAGATTAAGGACAGCTCTATTTATTTAGTGTAGTCAGGGAAAGGTTAAGAGGGGTTATAATGACTTTTTATAACTAAATTGAGAGGGGATATATCAAGGCAGGAAAAATCCTTTAATTTTAAGAATAATATTACCACATGATAAGTAGCTGTATTTAGACTGGGTATATAAGGTTTCAAGTCATCTGAGGAATAAATTCTGATATATACATCTGAATATGCTTGTGAGGAAAAACCAACATTTATTTAAAAAGCAGTTTGTAAAGGCTATGGATGAATTTTCAAAGACCAAAAATAATATAATAATAAAATGAAGAATTCTGGCATCAATAATCTCTTGTGAAACTGTGTTTCAGTGCCTAGATGCGTTAGAATGTATATTTATATATATGTAAATTTTTGTAAGCCTGTTCACACTCAGGATTAAATTAATTATTTAATCTGAGGTAAGAATGCCATTTTTTTTCCAAAGCTGAATACTCGAGAACTAATAGGAATTTGTGCATGCTGTTGGGTAAGACCTTCACATTAAATCATAATGAATTTTGTTTCATAAGTTCTTGAATGGGCCTAGATCGTCCTTGATCTTTCAGTAAATGGGTTTCATGATCTTCTGTGTTTTAAGTTACTTTAAACTTTCCAAAGTTTATGTAGATTTTGCTGTGAGTTTACTTGTTTTGCTGATCCTTCCACAGTCAGTAAATAAGGTGTACTAATCTTACATAATTTTAAATATATTTAAGTTAAACCTATAGTTCTGAGTAAGTCCATCACTCAGCCTGCTTATACATAGACACTGGGAACTTCAGAGAATGTTGTATATGATCTAATTTATCAATTCAGCCACCTCCTCGAAAATTAGACCAAAAAGCTGTATTATTCCCGTATTATTTTGTGCTTGAAATTTCACAAGATTAAATAGCCTAGGAGATCCTCCGCGTGCCTAAATGATGGAACATTTAAGGTGTTATTTATTTCAGAAGATTGGAGAAGTTGAATATGAGATTGTATAGAATGAAGTAAGTGATTTTGGACGATATCTGGCAGGTCTATGGTATTCTAGTAAAGGAAGAAAAGCAGAGAATTTGGAATATTTGTAGCACTTTCTTTAGTCCTCAGTGCTGCTCCACTTTTTTCCTTTGTACTATCAATAAACCTAATTGCATAGCTGTTTGCTTTGTTTTCAAGTTCAAGGTTAGAAGTTTGTGTATTATAACAGTGAAAATATTTGGAGAGATAGGAGGGCTGCATGGCATCTTCAAAAGCAAGACTTATCTTGTTGAGCATATCTCATTTAACTTTTATCATTTCCCATCTTATAATTTTTATTCCCAACCAGTAGTTCAACCAAATGGCACGTGATTCAAACATCTGAAAGTTTTAAGAATATTATGAAAAGCAGCTGCTGCTCGCAAGAAAAAGATCCAAATTGTGACCATAGAAAGAAAAGTCAATTACAATTCAACCTCCTGTCTATGCTGTGAGACAGCGGCTAGCTGCTAATATCCATTGTCATCAAGGTATTTTTCAATATGCTTTCAATATATACAGGCAGTTACAAAATTAACATCTCCTGTTATATTATGTTATCCTACAGTGTATGAGGTAGGTGTTCGTCATATGGCAGTAGACGTTGAACCTTCCCACCAAAATTCCATTAAATTTTGTGGCAGAAACAGATGGCAGTATAGGAGTGGTCTGACAAAACAGCTGCCATTTGTCCAGCTGACAGGGTATGCAAAATGGAGGCATGGAGGGAAAACTGCAAATAAAAGAGGGAAGTAAGAGTACTGGAAAAGAATATCAATTCCTTCCCGATTAACAGAACTGCCTCAGATACTCAACTGGAATTACTTATATTTCCCCCTAGTGAAAACTGAATTTTAGTTAGCCAATTTGGTCAAACATTACAATTTTAAGAAAACGGGGAAAACCATATTGTAATTTTAGTTATATTTGTAGTATTACTGGAGTTGTTATTGTATTCTGATGCAAAGTATCTTTCAATATTTAAAATTTTAACAGATTCAGTTTCTCAAATTTAAAGAACTATGATATTGTCATAAATAAAATTTCTTTCTTTCCTTCTTACCAGAGAAGATGCTGTTCTGATCAAAACAGATCTGACAGGAACTTGAGTATAAACAGATGCATTTTGTCACAAAACAAATTATTAAAAAACAAACAAGAGGAAACAAGAAAAATTTGCACTTATTACAGCATATCTTTGAAGGTAGTGACAACATTAGCATGCACATTTATTCTTTTGCAGAAATTAGCTACTTTATACTAAGAAAATACAACCACAGCATAAAATTGAGAATATAGCATTTAAATACCACACATAGAAAAATACCATACTATCAGATACTTGAACCTATTTTACAGAGTTTTGTCTTTGTAGATCAATCATACCATTTTAACCCTACTAAAAATTATGAATTTTCATTTGGTTTGTAGCTAATTCATCCATCTGTATAAATGCAAAATAAAGCAATTTACTAGAACTGCAGTGAGTATTTGTCATCATCAGTAACCTAGGATTTACGAACATCAATGTAATAAGAGTCAAAATAATGTTCTAAATCCGTCCTTTACTCTTCTGCAATTGCACATACTTGAATAGAAACCAGATACTATTTGGCAGCAGGAAGTTATTATGAACTCTTTTGTTAAGAATTCAATTAAATAAAGTGACTCGTGAAAAATAAGTTAAATTACATGCCTGTAAAACTATGTTTTCTATATTATTTTCAGTTTCCACTTTGTTGTTGTCTCTATTGTTTTCAGTTTGTACTTATGCAGAACAACTGGATTTCAAACTTCTTAGATAAAACCTTGGAAGACTCCAAATCTGTGCATAATATTATTTCAACATCTCCAGATGAACTGGTCTAATTCTTTGCTCATTACACCAACTTCAAGTGAAAAGAAAAGAAAACAAACCAAAATTATGGAAAGAGATGTGTAGGTAATTCATGGTGTAACAAAAACTTTTTTTTTTTTTTTTATAAAAAATCCTGTGATTTTTAGCATACTGAATGCAGATGCTGAAGTGTTTGCAGTCAGGTGGACTGGAAGGGGTTCTCTGTAAGGACAGACGAGGGCAAATGGTTCCAGATCCAGTGGCTCCAATGTATGGCACAGCTGAGCCCAGCAACCAAACCACCTCAGAAGTAAGAAAGGTCAAAGTGATGTACAACAGATTGTGACAATTAAAACCTGTGAAAACCTTGTGAACATATTAAAAAATGTGGAGATGCTCCAGGAACAGGAGCGGGGATTCTCCTGTAGACTGTGGGCACAGTGTGAGGAAGTAGAAGTGGCAGAAATAAACAATTACGTGCTGAACACAGCCCCCATTCCTCATCTTCCCTGTGTAGCTTTCTGGGGGAATGTAGAAGAGTCAAGAAGGAAAAACTGAACTTGAGCCAGGAAGAATGGATGGGGTGGAGGATTTTGTTTTTGTTTCCTTTGTATTTGTTTCTTACCACCCTATTCTATATTTAATTGGCATGAACTCAATTAATAAAATAAAATTAATTAATTCATTTATTAATTAGTAAGTAAACTCTCTCCCTGTCTTTACCTTAATCAGTGAGCTTTTTTCCTTCTTTTCTGTTCCTTTAATGTTAAGGAGGGAAACACTACATTTGTAGGAGTTTTTCCCTTAGAGTCCTTTAACACAGTGTATAAAAGTAAATGAATTATAGGTTATATTTGGAAGGAAGTTTTTTCATTTAGATCATCATTTTAGATCTGCATATTACAATTCTGTATATTCCTGCTTGTTATTTGAAAGCATTATTGGATATAGCAAAGAGGCAAAGAGATTTTCACTGGAGAGTTAGAATCATACTACACTGACGCTCATGAAGAATCTGCTATATTTGGAAAAATTCACAAAAATACTGGTATTTTTGCACAGGTTTAACACTTAAATGAGGATCAGATCTCTCAAAAAGGATTATCAGTCACCATCTAGTGACAGGACTTCCTGCTGCCAGGGTTCTTGCAATAATATGACATGAGAGAGAAGATCTGAGCACCTCCCTTTCAATTTTTCTTCATGAGGAGCTGCAATCCTTCATGACACCTCCCCTAAGTCTGCTCTTCTCTATGCTGAGAAAAACAAGGGACCTCAGTTGTTCCTTAAATGCCTTCCCCTCTAAACCCTTCACCATCTTTGTAGCCCTCCTTTGGATGTTCCATAATGGTATTGTGTTTGTCTTATATTGTGACACCAAGTCTTCACAGAGTGCTCATAGCAAGGCTGCATAGCACAGGACAGAGCAGGATGACCCTGCCCCTCACCCCACTGCTGTGCTGGGCCTGGTGTCCCCCAAGGTTCCCTTGGGCTGCCAGAGAATACTGCTGACTTGTTCAACTTGTCGACCAGAACCCACAGATCAGGTCTTCAGGTCTTCTCCTGGCTCCTTGTCCTCTGAAAATTTATCCAGAGTTGCCACTCCCAAGTGCACCATTCAGCACTGATTTGTTAAACATACTATAACTGGTGATTGTCTGAGCCCTCTGATTTGTTGACATCTCTCTGTAAGGCCACTCTCCACTTGACAGAGAGGGATTTAATACTACTCTTGAATGAAGAGCTCTTGAATGAATCACCAGTTTAACAAATTATCAAAATGAAGACAGACAGGAACATACACGTATATAAAAATCTTGTTTTACAGGAATATAGGCTTAAAAGAAATGTTTCTGTATGTATATATCAGCTTAGATTATTATACAGGTTATCTGAGCTCTGCTCCCATTTCTCAGAATTATTGATATAGACAACTCACTCCCTTGGTTTCCCTTTGTCTGACCTGCATACCAATGACACCTTTCTTAATAAATACTTAATAAAACTGTTGGTATGAGGAATGCAAATGCTGCTTCGATTGCTGAGTGAATTCTTTAGTCATTTAGCAAAGAATAAAAGAGGAAATACAGAATTAATTTGGTGCAAATGCATACACACACACACAAACACACACAAGGGCTGCTCAGAAAGTATGCCTCTTATTTTATGATGTTGTCCCACAACTTCAGAGCCAGATGTTGGTGGCATGGAAGTAGAGGTTAAACCTTCCTGCTAATATTCCATTACATTTTGCTGCCAAGTAACAGATGGCAGTAGAGGGGCAGTTTGGCAAAGTGCTGTCTGACATGGAAGTGTGTATGAAGCAAAGGTGTGGAACTGAATTTATGTGTGGAAAAATTTGCACCCACTGACATTTACTGATGCTTGCTAAATGTTTTTGGAGACCAAACAGTGAATGTGAGCACAAAGAAGTGGTAGGTGGTACATCTCAGCAGTGGCGACAGTAGGTCACCTCTGCAGGTACAGATTTTTGCTAGGTTGGCATGCAGACTCCTGTTCATTGCTGGTGAAAATGTACAGCTGATGGTGGTGGCAGCAGTGAAAAATAATATTCTGTAGCTGAGAATTTGCTCCAGCAAATAGTGTTGTTGTGCTCTTTGTATTTGTTACAGTTTCCATGGAAATAAATAGCCGGTGTTACTTGCAATGAGATCTATGCATATATGCATATGTATATATATGTATATATATTTATATACTAGTTATGGTCAGTTTGATCAAATCATACTGACCTCTGGTCATGACACAATAAAAGACTTTTTTTACACTACCTGCATATCTCTCTAAGTGTTTTCACCCTGCTCAGTCCTTGTTTAAGTACAAAGAGGACACATTCTGCTTTTACTTATCCTAGTATATATCATGACATTATAAAACATGTTTCGAGTTGTTTCTTTTTAATATACAAAGGATTGATTATAGGAGGAAAAATTGCCCTTTTAACACTGATGTACAGGAAGATTACATTTTTACTTATTTAGCTATGAGTAGAATTTAAGTTTTTATTTTAAACCTAGATTCAAACTCACTTTAAGGTCCCAGTTTACCATGATACTTAATTACCTCTGAATATTTTTTATACCTAACATACATCTGTACAGAATGAAAGTAAGATTTTTGCCATATCCTGTAAGCATAATTAAGTCTATCTTTATTCATGATATTCCCCAACTAATATATTTTACCTGATAAGGATATAAAAGTTTTATTATGCTTTACAGCTACCCTACACTTTCATATGGTTTTAAACCAGCTTTAATGAAAGAAAATAAGTCATATTTGTAGTGCAATAATAGCAAGTTTTATGTTATTAAGGTCTCTGTGCTTAATATTCATATAATGAAGTCATTCATAACTGGAAAATTATGTTTTTCTTTCCATCAGATCTTGACAACGATTTTTTCCTAAATGCAAATCTAATCCTGTATAAATGTGAAATTTACAGATCTAGCTCTGTTTATGCATACATTTATGTATCTATCTGGTAATGCTTTTTGTTTGTTGTTTAGGATAAATGTTGAGATAAACGTTTTTGCAAATCCATGTTTCATATTAAAATGCCCAGAATTTTATTTTTCTGAATAATTTAAAAGATTATTGAAAAGTTATCCTCTTATCACTAATAACAACACTCCCTTTTGTGAAATTTTTGTGAATTAGTAATTCAGATCTGTCAGTTAGTGGAACATAGGTATTGAAATTGATGCAAATTATTTAATTTATTCACATTTAGTAAACATCTAATTCATTAAAGTAGCTCGATAAATTTCAGCTAAATATATCTGGAAGGGATTTTATTTGTTAGAAAGTCTTTGTAATGCCCTGAAAGACAGAAGGGAGCTGTCAAGACACATAAAGCTTTCTTTGTTACCTATATTTGAAAGTACAAATAAATACTACATTTATTAAAAACAGAAGCATACCTGATGTTAAAGTGGAATATGCAAATAATTTTTCTATTATTTCAGTCACTGAAATGATACACTACTTGGGAAACAGAGAAAACAAAACCTATGATGAAAACAGTCAATGGAACAGAACAGAACAGAATATACAGAATATACAGAACAGAATATACAGTATGTCCTATTTTGACAGGGTTTTTTTTTGTCCTGATTTTAGGAAAAAACAAGCTGAAAAAGTGTATTTCTGAAAATAAACAGTTTGTTAAATTCAAAATTTGTCTTTACAAATACATTCTAAAAATATCTCTTTTAATACCACTGAAGAATAGAGAAGCTTGAGCAGTGGGTCCAGGTGAACCTCATGGTGCAGGTCTTGCACCTGTGTCAAGGGAACACTACCAATAAAGGCTGAAAAGGATGAACACAGTCCTGCTGAAAAAGATGTAGGGGGTACTGGTAGGTGACCAGGTGGATATGAGCCAGTGATATGCTATCACAGCCCAGAAAGACAGTAGCATCCTGGGCCACATCCAAAGAAGTATGGCAGGCACATTGAGGGAGGTGACCCTGCCCTTCTACCCTGTGCAATACAGATGTGGAGTCCTCAGTACAGGAGGGATGTAGACCTGTTGGAGCAAGCCCAGAGGAGGATCCCAAAGATGACCCAAGGGGTGGAACACCTTTCCTATGAGGACAGGCTGAGAGAGGTGGGGCTTTTCAGCCTGGAGAACAGAATGCTGTGAGGTGACTTGATAGCACCTTTTCAGTATCTAAAGGGGAGTTGTAGGAAAGAAGGGGACAGAATCTTTAGCAGAATATGTCATGATAGAACAAGACAAAAGGGATTAAAGCTTAAAGAGGGTAGATTTATATTGGGTATAAGGAAAAAGTGATGGTAGTAAGGCACAGGAACAGGTTGCGTAGAGATATGGTTGGTACCCCATCCCTGCAGAATTCTAAGGCGAGGCTAGATCACTGCAAGGAATTTGCCCTAGATTACCTTTAAAGATCCCTTCCAACTCTAAGGATTCTATGATTCCATGACTCTGAATGAATTTAAAATGAGATAGGCACCGCTGAATTATTCCTAGCTCTAGACAGCATGAACAGAGTAGAAATAAGACACGTGTTTTTCCATAACCTCTCACATTGTTGAGAGAGTGAAAGCAAAAGTACAAGCCATATTTCCACAAGAGCATAAGTACCATGTATGTGTGCTGTCAAGTAGTTCTTGACTCTCAAATCTGATAGAAATTCCTGAAGATAGTGTAATGTCTTCAGTGATTCTGATTACTAGAATTAGTGAACGATCAACCAAAATAAGTTTGGAAGCGCAAACAAGAATATAATAAACCCTTTCATGAGTTTTTTGATAAAAGAGCTACACACTATATGCTTCCTAGCCTGGAGGGCTCATACTCTGAAAATAGTACAAGGTAAAGAGAAATTAATACGCAAGACAATAATACTGAGTTTAGGAACATCATAGGAAGAACATCTTGTCTTGCCTAACTTCATTTTTGCTGAAGTAGAAAAAAAATATACATAAAAGGGATAGATAGAGGAATAATTGATAAAGTGAATATTGCTACAAGCTGTTTTTAAAGAATGCAGTCTTTTTAGTTTCATTGCCTGGCTTCTATCACATTTTCTTCTCCCCATTTCTGTCTTTCTTTCCTGGATGACATTTATATCATCCTGACAACACTTAGTGCAATAGACTGAATGATATGTTTGGAATGAAGTGTCAGATTATATCCTAGCTATTGAATTTTAAAAACAATTTTAAGAGACAACAGAAAGTCACAGATCAGTAGTGAGTAATCATTTCGGAATACAAGTGCTTAGTGAATGTGTCTGCATTTTGCATTCTATGGCTTCACAAAACAAAATCTTGTGCTATAGAGGAAAATTAAGATCCATCAGTAATTTAATACACGTAGGATAAACAAATCTTTGATGTAAGAAGTGATTATTGGCTAATCAAAATCTGAATAGTCCACATACTAGATCCTTTTCTGTTGGTGACATTTGAAAACATAGAAAGCTGAGATACTATTTGTTTTGCATTTTCTAGTTTTAATTTAAAAAAAAATTCTGAAAAGTTACAATTTCTTAATGCTCTTATTACAAAATGATTGAAAAAGCTATGTCTATCCAGTGGCTGACATGTGCCACTCCTGTGGCACACAGCCAATCTAGGTCTTTATAAAATTCTGTACTTAAATAGTGACAAATAAAAATTCCGACATAATTGCCTGAATATCCTACAACCTATTATTTTAGAAATATGGATGCACAAAATATTTTTTAATATTTAAAACTTTGCATTGAAAGCTATTATGAGCAATCTGTAGGATGGAGAGACAAGCGATCTCTTGTAGTACGCAATTTTCCTCAAACAATGTTGTGTTGTTTCTTGAACACTTAATATCATTAGCAATATGCCTTTAGAAGATACAAGATAAAAAAGTAATAGATAAAAAGATTAAAACAGCTTGTCAAGTTGTTATTATCTAAACTGCATATCTAAAAATATTTCATGGAACTGTACAATTTATTTTTAAAAGCATTGGACCATCTATACCATTCAGTTCATTCAGTCAAAAAGAAAAATGTAAGATACCCAATATAGTGCTTTTGCATGGTTTCAAAATTTCCACCAATATTATTAATTGAAGAATATGGAAAAATCGTGATATTCTTCTCCATTCTGGAGAAAAAGTAGTACATTTTCTTGATTCTCTTTCAATCTCTAGAAAAGTCTGAGATTCATTTAACAGCTTTTCTTATCCACTCTAAGAATAGCCTTCTATGGTTTCTTTATAGCCTTTGGAGTTGCTACTCTCCTTTGGGCACTAAAACTCATTGCATAGCAAGCAGCAATAGCCAAGGGATAGATTCACTATCTTTTGCCCTTGTGCGCAGAAAGACTAATTTATATATGGCATTTTACTTTTTTAGATAGATGGTGGACACATGTGCAGTGCTTTTATGTTTGTTGATGTAGATTTTTTTCAAATACTTTTTAATGATAATAATAAAAAAGAATAAGTAATAATATGAATTATCAGTAGGGTGTCAAGCTTTAGTAACGTAATGATGCTTTATATTATTAACATGAATATAAGGTTTAAAAATATCATCAAGGTCTTTCAGACTTTTTTGAGTGAGTGGTTGGAAATTAGCACTTGGAGAACATTTCTGTTACTCATAGTCTGTGGTTCTCCCTTTCGTAACACTTGAATGTGAATTTGGTTGCCAAAGCACTCAATGTGATTACATCATCTTGCTTGGCAGACAACCCAATAGCTTCTGAGCAGTGATAAATTTCAAGTAATGTGATTTTTAAAAGACAGAAAAAAATGGTAAAATTAGTGCAGTACTAGAAAGCAAACAAAAATACAGACTTCTTCCACTAAAAGCTGCATGTTTATGTTTGTGTCTCAAAGAACCTTGCGGGAAAATTGATGCCACAGGAATAATGCATCTCTACTATCTCTGTTTAATCTCAGAATCCTATTGCAAGGCTTTCCTCTTATAAATAAATTATCTTTTAAGATCTATTAAATCCTTCTTTACATTTATTACTTTATTTAATCACACAGTTTCTACAAAGTATGCAGAAAAAATGCAGCTAGTTGATTAGGAAGATGTTGGAATATTAAGGAATTCTGAAGAAAATGAGAAAAAGATGTGAATTTGATATTTAGTACACAACTATCCACAAGGAGTACTTATCCTTATCTTTGGTTCTGTCATCCCTGCTTCAGGTGCTAGGGAAAATTGTACATTACTAGAATTTGGAAGACATAAAAATGCATTAAGACGAATATTACTTTGCAATTACAGCTCATGGACAGAAGCGAGGAACTATGCCCAAAGAAGGAGATAATAGAATCATGGAATCATAGAGTCGCCAAGGTTGGAATAGACCTCTAAGATCACCCAGTCCAATATTTCCCACTGAACTATGACCCTCAGTACAACATCTAAATGTTTCTTGAACACTTACAGGGTTGATGACTCCACCACTTCCCTGGCCAGGCTGTTTGAGCACTTGCCACTCTCTTGGAGAAGTATTTCCTAACGTCCAACCTGAATCTCCACTGGTGCAACTTGAGCCCATTACTTCTCATTCTACAACTAGTTGTGCAATGCACCTGAGTAACTGGAAGGGGTAGATCCTGGCTTCACCCTTCCTGGACCTCATTTAAGGGTTGGCAGTGAAGGTGAGGGTACCTCTTGCTGGAGATGCCTGAGTACCTGTGGCCTTCCAAAGGTAAGCAGCTCTTCTGGGCCAGGGCCTCGCTCTCATTTGCTGTAGCTGAAGACTTTGCCATCCTGCTCTTATTGTAGTACTTTTCATCCCATTGTAACATTTCATCTGGCTATAACTATGTTATAGCAATAATACTGTTATATTTATTATTATACCTTAATTATGGGTATAATATTGTTATAAATATAGAATATTTTGATATGAGTCCTATAAATAATTAAGATTAATATTTGTTGATGTAATTGTTTACTGCCTATTGATCTTTCACCATATGCCTCCAAATGCAGGCTAGCTCTCTTTTCTGTAATAAACTACTCAACTGTTAAAGATATCAATTTTACATTCCTGATTTATTTATTTTTTCTAAATATTGAACTACTCCAGGTTTCTCACCTTCGCTTAATGCATCTTTCCCTCCACATTACCAATTGTTTTGGTGACTGTTACCAATTTTATTGTAAAACTGAACCCTGAATAGTGTTACTTAAATCTACAGAAATGGAATACATGCTGTAGATGGTGGTTTGCAATCATGCATAGTTTTCTCTGAAAATTAAACCAGAATGTTATTCATCCTTAATGTGTATGTTATTTCTACTGTAAGTAGAACAGACCCCTTAAAACTTATGCTGCTAAAAATAACCTATGTAAATACATGATACATGTATAAACACTGAATATCAGGGATGTCTATTGGTTAATAATTTAATAACATGCTTCTCAATGTTTACAATTTGTTTTTGTTTTCATTTGCATTCTGTGGTACTTCAATGTAGCTGGAAGGCAGGTTTTTCAAACCAGATTAAACCAAAATAATCATAGTTTTGAACACTTGCAAAAATATATATGAGACAAAGATGAGTCTGTATTTTGTATCTGTTACGAGAAAATCCTTGTAGAATGATTTGAAATATAAGGGTAACTTGATCAATTTCAAATAGAATTATAGATTCTTTGAGGTTGGAAAATATCCCTGAGAACACCTAGTCCAGCCATCAACCCATCACCACCTTGTCCACTAAACTATGTACCTAAGTGCCACATCTACCCTTTCCTTGAAAACTTCCAGAGATGGTGCATCCACCACCGCCCTAGAGAGCCTATTTCATGTCTTACCACTCTTTCTGATTTTTTTCCTAATATCCAACTTGAAAGAAAATAATAACATATAGTAACCAGCAATAATGAGAGAAAAGGGGATACTAAGTGTCTTCCTGGAATTTTCTGCTTATAGTATTTACTTCATCAACTCATATCACTGATTGCACAAGTTCCTTTTTTGTTTATTTTTAAGACCAGTGCAGAAATAAAGATTGTGTATTTAAAATATTACAACTTTTACAGCTTGTGAACACGTCTGTGAACTTTTCTTAAATGCTCTTTAGTGTCTAACACGGCTTCAAGATATTGTGTATCTCAGTAGTTGATGGATTACTATCAATACTTCGTTATTTGAATTAGCTTTCTTCTTTGGAATACGCAAGAAATAACAGAACTTCCAAACGTAAAAGTGCAGATCAAAAGGGTAAACCCGTGATTTGATTAATTTATTCTGACATAGGGAAAAAGAACGTGCAAATATATAACTTCAGATCTTTTTAAATCTCCTTTATAGCAGCCATGTGCTCAGTTTCGCATATTGTATATGACAGGGAAAGTTAAAAACTAGGTAAGAATCAAAAAGGCTTAGGGAAATCAAGAAGGTCATGCTGATTACAGTTTACTCAGCATGGAAAGGTAATACTTTTAGTATTTAGAAAAGCTTTATTTATGTATTTATTTATTAATCCAATTTTCCATATTCCACAAAGCCCTCTGAAAAGGGATTTAAAACAATTTTCACCATTTACTTTGGCTTGCAATATTAAATTTTCTCAGCTGATTTTTTTCAGCATTTTTTACCCACTTTCATAACCTCTTCTACTCATAACACTGTTTGATCTTCCTCTAGATGAAAGTTCTCTGAAAAAGATCAGCAATCATCTTATGAACCTCAATCAAGAGAAAAATACGGGCAGCTCACATTAGGCAGTTCTTTTGCTACATATAAAATTTTTCAGATCCAAAACCAGGTAACAGTCAATGTTTCTAACAACAACTATAAATTTAAGAGGCTTTAATATATGTGTGCCTTCATTCATCATGAGTGTCAAACCAGTTGCCAGCACAGTCAGTGCTGTTTCCTTAGCGTAACCTGATTTAATGCCACATGTCTTAAGGTCAAGGAAATCTGAGGTCCTGAAAATGACTGTGTTTACCTTCTCCGAAACTGCTGAAATGCAAAGTTTAAGATGGACTATTAATATATATTCACAAAGAGAGAAAGAATGTGGTAAGAGTTGTTTACTATTTCTTTTCACAATGTAAGCAATAATGGTTGCTTTTGTTAAAGAAGGCTAATTAAGTTTGAAAAGTCAAGTATCAGAAAATCTTATGATTGGTGATAGTCTGCAATGTTCATGCTGCAAATTTTCCATTGCTCATCCAATGTATTTTCCATTTAGCCTAAACCTGTAGATACTTCTGTAAGTATTTCAGGAATATCTGACCTCTACAGTGTTTACCAAGAATGATACATTTTATTATGACTTCTGATTTAATTACAACTACTAATCAGGTGGTATTTGAGCTTGTTAGTTAAAGTTTTAATTAGTGTCTGGATTCAGAGCAGGTGTCTCCCCTTAATGTTAAAATTTTTCAAAAATCTTTTTGGTGAGAAACTAGAGATTTATTTAAAAACTACAGTCTGTTAAAAACTGCCTCATAGTCACTTCAGAAACTTGAAAGGTGGTTGATGCCCCATGCCTGTCAGTGTTCAAGAGGTATTTGTAATGCTCTTCCTTTCAATGGGGAGACAGTGATCCAAGACATGACCTTGCAACAGCTTTTGGCATTTGTTTTATGGTGTAAATCCTATCCAAAAGCACCACTCGAAGAAATAAGCCTTCAACTAGATTGTACATGTCCAGATTATCCTGGTGCAAGCTGAAAAACAACACAAAGAAGCGGCAGAACTTCTAACACCAAGGGTATGATAGATGATAGAATGTTTATATATATTTCTTTTTTCTTAACTGAAAAGAATATCCCCTTAATTTGGTAGCCCAGGGGAAGACACATGTATGTCTAGTACCAAGCAGGAAGCAAAGCCAAAAGGGGAGCTGCTTCGTGTAAGGGATGGCCATCAGATCTTGACACATGGAATCCTCGAGTGAGTGTCTTACTTATTGCTTTTTGTGATTCATATGTACCACAAAACAGTAGTCATAAAACAAATGTCAACATCCAATCACTGTGTTTGGGAAATATGTTTTAGATGATATATCACTGATTATGGCACTCTGTTCTTGCAGCCACCTTTCCTAAATAATACTGTGACTGCAAGAAGTTGATTTCAAAGTAGGAAGACAAAAGGGAAAAAAAGAAGCCTTTTTAAAATTATAACATAAAAGCAAAAATAAACAGGTGCTGATTTCCTTTCCCTGGTGATCAGGGGATAGAACGCCAAGCATGAAGTTACAACAGAGGAAATTCAGGTTGGGGATCAGGAAAAGGTTCTGCACCAGAGGGTGGTCAGGCACTGGAACAGGCTGCCCCGGGCAGTGGTCATAGTCCCAAGCTACCAGAGTTCCCCAACTGTTTGGATGAAGCTCTCAGACAGAGTCTGAATTTTGGGTGGTCCTGTGTGGAGACAGGAGCTGGACCCAGTGATCCTTATGGGTACCTTGTATCACAGGATGTTCTATGATTCTTCATGTATATTCTATCTTTTCTCTCTTTGTGTGTGTGTTGTTTGTGAAGGACATTAGATGCGGTTGGGCTCATGTCTATCTTCTTATCCAACTTACTCTACGAGAGCTAAAATTTTTCATAAATTTCTCTTAAAACTGTTTATTTGACATTTAATTGTTGCTAAGGGAATGTTATAGTTAATATTCGTTAATTTTTGTTTGTTTAATAAAAATATTACGTTTCTTTTTTCAAAGTCTTTCTTTTCTCACTTCCTCCCACTAATTTTTGATTCAGTTTCAAAAAGTCACAGAACAGTTACAGTTAGAAGAGACCTATGGAGACCACCTGATGCAGCCCACTTCCTCAAGTGGGAACACCCAGAGCAGAGTGCCCAGGGTCATGTCCAGATGGCTTCTGAATGTCTCCAAAGGGGGGACACAATTCTCATGTGACTCCTGACTCAGATACTGTCACGTAAAGCAAATGCAAACAGGATTTATTAATGTGTTATTTATAAAGTTTTTGTTAGACTTTGTTCAGTTCTGTCTCATCACAGCCATTATTCTGACTCTCTGTGTTTCTACAACTAATATAAATCAAAATTCAAAATGCTTAGCAGTTAATATTCCTCTGTGAAGTTAATCTGAAACTAACCAAAGAATTAAAATAGTTAGAAAAAATACTTAAAAGGTAGTAGAGAGATTACATGTTTACACACCTTGCTTCCATAGAAGCCCAGCTTAGAAACTCTAGAATACTTTTTTTTAGTAAAGAAAAATAAAGACTTCTTTACCCAAATAACAGCACTTCATTTTTGTTGCTTTGGTTTTGTTTCATTCTGCACCTGGTGTCAGTATTACATTACACCATAAAACAGACAAATATACAAATAAGAAAGAGGGGAAATGACCAAAACGATTGATTTCTGCTCATTAAAAAATATGTGAATAGAAAGTTCGTATATTGGGTATGTAAATGAAGTTGAGATAGTCTTTATTAATTTGTGAATGTTTTTACTATGATTACTTTACAGTTAATTAAATATATAATACTGTTAGACAGCTTGCATGTATTCCTTACTAAAAGTCACGTACGTACAGATTATTTCTCTGATTCAAAATTCAGTTGTTGAACCAGTGGCAAAAGACATAACTCTGGCAATGAAGTAGTTTCCTACAAAATACTGTAAACGAGAAAGTGATTAAAGAAGTCTAACAAAATAATGGCGAGAAAAAAGCATAATTTAGCTACTGGGACTGTGAGTTAATTGCTTGTTTTAAAAAGAAAAGGTTAATATGTGACTTGGGGGAATTGAAATTGATAACTCAATTGAAAATTGACCCACCTGTATTATTCCAATAATATGAACTAGTATCATAAATTACAAGAAAAGCTTTGTGGTTTAGTGAAGGCTATGGCACTCAACCTTTTTAGCTGTTGTATAAGCTAAGACCTTTTAACAATCCAGTGAAGTAAACGTTTCCGTATATTGTGGAAACTGCACAAAACCACCTATTCCCTAAGCTGGTGGCGACATAGAATGTTTCCACTTCTTTCCTTCTATCTTTCTTTGCTTTTTTTTTTAATTTTTATTTATTTATTTATTTTGTATTGCCTGAATTAAGGACATTAACAGAGCATTCCCAGTTCAGTGAGTTTAAATGATCCATTAAGGGACTAGTTAGCACATGTATGCACTAAAGGAAACAACTTATAAGTGGCTATTAAGTGAGGGTAATTTGACCCCACCACATGCCCTAGAATTTCTGTATCAATAAAGAGAGCTACTAATGATGCCAGGGAGATGCATCTAGATTATGGAATCTGTGCAACAAGCAGGAAACAGTACAACAGTATGCTAAGACACCATGATTTTATTTTTTCATCTCATGATTCAAGTAACTGTCAATCAAAGGACAAAGTGGTATCAAAAGTACAGAAATGTGAAGAAAACAAAAGCAGGTTATTTTAAAACATAAGTAATTTACAAAGACTATAGAAGAGCATATGTAAATTAATTAGTTTGTAAATTAGGATTGAATCACCACAGAATAGCTTGGGTTGTAAGGGGTCACAAAGGTCATTTAGTTCTAACCACTGTGCTACTGGTGGGCTTGCTGACTGCTAAATAAGGCACTCAATCAAGAAAAAAAGATGCAAATACCTATGATACAACTATTCGTACAATTTGCTGATTTGTGAAATCCATGGGTCATGATTCCTACTTCTATGAAAGGCAACTGTACATGGAAGAGTGGAAGACTATGTAAAGGAAACAGCCCTGGGGGTATTGGTCAATATTCAGCTGAACATGATTCAGCAGTGTTCCCAGGTGGTCAAAAAGGCCAATGGCATCCTGGCTTGTATCTGAAATAGTGTTGCCAGCAGGAGCAGGGAAGTAATTGTTCTCTTGCACTCAGCACTGGTGAGGCCACACCTCGAATACTGTGTTCAGTTTTGGGCCCTACACTGCAAGAAGGACACTAAAATGTTTGTTCAGAGAAGGGTAATGACACTGGTGAGAGGTCTGGAGCAAAGGCCTTATGAGGAGTAGCTGAGGGACTGGGATTGTTCAGTCTGGAGATGAAGAGGCTCAGGGAAAACGTTATTGCTCCCTATAACTACCTGTATGGAGTGCTTGACCACTTGGTGTCTTCAGGGTTATTTCTCACATTTTCTCACTCCTCACTTCCAGCTGCTGTTGAACAGATTTTTTTTCCACTTTCTGCCCTCCTGGAGGCATAAATATTGCAGACCATGGCTTGCTTCTGGACATTGGCAGGTCCCTTTCGTAACTGTCTGGAGCTAGATCTTATGGATGATCTATTATATTATCATATATATATATATATATATATATATATATATATATGATGATCTAAGATCACAGAAAACATTCCTGCAGCTCTCCTTCTCCTACCCAAACTTCTTCATGTAAACTCATTAGAACACTCCAAGTAAGCAGTAGAGATGAGCCTCTCCTGTTTTTACAGATAAAGATTAGATACCTGTATGCAAGTTCTGCTGTACAGTTTACTATCAGAGCAAGAAAACGGTCCCTGACAGTGCTTATTGCTATAGGCAAAACCTTATTTGCTATCCAACGACTGCACTGATATAGTGCTGTCTTTCTAGCTGAATTAACAGAATGTTTGTGAGACTGGTTCAAGTCTTGTCCCAAGTATATACAGATAATTGGAAAGGTTGGGTAGACACAGAGATCCAGGTTACCTAGTATATTTGATTTCCTTGTTGTCATTGATAGGAAGCAGTCTCCTCAAGTAGTTCCCATCCTGTCTTGTCAAAGACAAATGATAAGAGTCTTTCAGAGTCATGAGTAAGATGTTTTTTCTTTCCCCACCTGGGACACTAAACTTAAGGAATAGATGTAGATACAGAACTGAGCTATGACCTATCTCTGAGCTCTGACTGATCCCTTATCAGTGATTAAACGTTCATCCTCACATCAAGTCTGTGAGTTGAGGAAATGGCCTCCATTTATATACTCCATAAGAGTATAACTGAAACATGGATAGATTAAACAGAGAAGTGTTGAAACCTAATGAAGGCTGCTATTGATTTGAATCAGAATTAGATCAGGCCACTTGTGAATTAACTTCCCAAGAGGCTGCTAACATCTGTCTAAATCTATTTATAGTACAGATTCTTTAACACAAGATTGTGTCTTAAATTCTGTATAACTATACTTTTCAAAAAAAAAAACTTTTTTTTAAATGCTCTGCTTTCTTTCAAATAAAGGTATACATTTACCTCTATATAATAAACCATGAACAGTGTGGGATGTTTCAATATCTGTTTAACTGGAAATGACTAAAGGATGTAAAGATAGTCTTACATTTTGACAGAGTGTAATGTAAACATAGTTAAATTGGTAATTGAATACTTCTACATTAGTTATATAGTATTTATACAAAATGAGAATTTATGAAAAATAATGCAAGTGAGAGGCAATTATATATGCAGAAAGAAGTCTTAAATATATATTTTGATATTTCCTGTGAGTCAGATTATCTCAATAAGTTAACAATAGTCCTGTTAAATACTGAATACACAAGTTCCTCTGAAACAGTGAAAGAGAGGAAAAGGATTTTATTATATAGGAAATCTATGGCATCTTTTCCTCATGTAAACTGTGGCAGGTTCAAGATCTAGAGATCACTGTAAAGCCCTGAAGACATCCCAGAGGAGAAGATGACAAAGCTTTGTGTGTATTTTTAAGTCACAATTATGCAGAAACATAATAAGAATTTCTTAGGGATTATTTTTGGGTGATATGAAGACCAGCTTTGATGTTGTTAACATTCCATGACCCAATTTAACAGCACAATAGACAAGCATTTCAGTATCTACAGACATATGATTACTAGAAATAATACAGCACCAACCGTTACGTGCTGTTTAAAATTGTACTGGATTCAAATGAGAAAAAAAAAGAAGAGATCTGATTTCCATATGTTAAGAAAAAGCATTTTTAGTGAAGAAAAATGGAAGGATGTTTTGATAGAAAGAGATGGGTGTGAAAACAACATCAGAGTAAAAGGATTCTTTCAAGTCCGAGTAAGACTAAATAATTCATTATTTAGTATGTGGTGCAGCAAATTAGAATTTCTTCATAGGGTGGAAAGACTGTTGCTTCCAATCATTATATATGTCTAGTGATTTATTTATAAATATCATACTTTAATTTCTCAGTGAAGTTATCAAAGATGCTGGTATTGTTACATCTGTAAAGTTTTAATACAGTTAACATCAATAGATAATTTGTATTCCAGACTGTTGTTAAGTTCCAATAAATACTTTCTTACTTCAAAAGCAAGATGCCTAATCTGATAAGAATCAATCACTGTTCAGAAACAGATTCTGATTTTATTCTTCTGTAGATGAAATCTTCTGGCCCAGTATTTAGGTACTGTTACTGACAAGTTTAGAAGAAGCTGTTGAGTGCATATGAAACATTGATATTACAGATATGCATGACATTAATTTTAAACTTACATTATAGTTAGCCTCATATCTCAAAGGCTCATATCTCAGCACTTCAGCTAAAGCAAATCAGATCTACATTTGTGCAAAATTCTTCTTGAAATTAGCAAGCTGATGTTGTTAATTTTCAAGTTGTTGTTGCTGATATGTTTCAAAATCAGGCAAAGACATCCTTTCTGACCAGTCAAGTCTGATAGTTTACTTGAAAAGTAATACATGATCCAAAGAAGTCAAACTGATTTAACCCAAATACTGATTTTTTTTTAATATTATTATTTTGTTTTTTTATTAACAGAGAACTTGAAGGAGGTAAATAACACAGTAGAGGAATTGAGATAAAATGTAATTCTGAAAAAATCACAACTATGGAGGAATCAGTTTTGTATGGTTATTTGTAGTAGCCTTTTGTAATAAAAATTTGTACTCTCATTGGTGAAAAAAAAAAGAAAACAACAAAAACAACAACAAAACCACACTGCTAAAATATGAAAAGAATACAAATGCCATGTTTGTTTTTTCTTTTCTTAACTAAAGAAAATATACTAATATATAATATATATATAATATATATACTAATATAAAATATACTAATTAGTCATCTTAGACCAACACATGAAGTAATTAATATGTGCAATATACAAATTAAAAAAAAATGACTTGTGTTGTGCAATTGTTCATTTTTATTCTATGTCATATCTAAGACCTTGTGCCATCATGCTTCTGTGAGATGAATATTTATGGTTACTTACTGCATTTTCTCAGCTCTTAGAGAGACAGAAACACTCTTAGATAAAGAGTTACATAAATGAAATTCTTCTTCATTAAGAAATGTATCCTACTTTTAATGGGCTAGTGACCAAATCTTCACACCTGTAGATGTCTTACATACTTTTCCTGTGAAAATATCTTTCAGTGTATTATAATTTATAAACAATAAACCAAGTTTATTACCATTTTACTAAAGCAAAATATGCTTTTCATAATGTGTGAACTTTCAAATTTAGAAAAATACTTGATAAAAACAAATATGAAAACTATAAATATATAGAGATCAAAAAGAAAATGAAATGTACATCCAAGTTGCAAAGAAAATTTGTGTTTTTTTCTTGTTATGTACATGATGGTTACAAACTAATTATTGAGTAGACTATGACATGAGAGACCTCAGTCTAACTTTCTGAACGTTCTCTGGGAAGATAGGCTCCTGCTGTATCTTTAAAATCTTCATTTTCAAAATCTTCATTATACTGATAAACACTCTGTTAAGCAGTCTTTCGGATTAAGTGATTGAATTAAAGAATAAAATATAACACGGGATTTTCTTCATTTGTCAGAAGAACTG
This sequence comes from Oreortyx pictus, assembly GCA_036925125.1. Lineage (NCBI taxonomy): Eukaryota > Metazoa > Chordata > Aves > Galliformes > Odontophoridae > Oreortyx > Oreortyx pictus. The sequence goes on along the minus strand of JAUPFR010000002.1, from coordinate 86,745,323 downwards.
GAAACAACCTCTACTTTCTCTATAGTCTCATCCTGGAATCTTTTTTCATTTTTTTTACAGTATTACAGTATGAATACATCAATTCTTAAGGGAAGGAGAGATACTGCTAAATTTTCTAACTGTTACTTTTCTGCAGAGAATTCTTTATTTATACAGAGGATATGTTTTATTTATTAGAATACATTTTAAAATGTATCATATTGGGTTTCTATAATGACAAAATCAAGCATGCCTACTCCTGTTTCTGAATTTCAGGGATGGCTAAAAGCTGTAATAAAACTTACTTTCCAAGATTTTAGGGAAAGGTTGTGGACACATTGGTAATTTTGTTAGTACTATGGCAGAGAGCTGAAAACACTTCAGTACATAGACTTGAAGCAGCAGTGGACTGCACTTCCTAGAGATTTCAACCTCCATCCTAAGAGACCACAGCAGTGAGTAGCTGTACATTAGTTATTTTCTCATTTTGTTTTTCCCTGCACAACACTACAAGTATGACCATGAGAAAGCACAGCTTTGCATGCAGTTCTTGAAGAGTCCTTAGAAAACAATGCTTCTACAGCTCAAGATTGCACTATTCCAGTTCTTTGGCAGTCAGTGGATTAAGTCATAAGAAAGTAGAGAATTTTCCTGTGATTATAGTGAATATTCTGGGTATGTTTTCCCTCACCAAGCCGGATGATGAACTGTACATATTTTGCATCTTTAGTAACCAATTTTGGCTCTCAATTTTGGGAGACATTGTTTTATACTATTTGTTATAATGGAAAATGTTGGACAGATGTATTAAAGAATCTTGTCATTTCAAAGAAGAAATGGACTGTAAACCTATTATTTTTTATTAGTAGTGTGTATTATGATGTGTTATAATGTGCTTTAGAATATAAATTAATAACTGAAAAGCTGATTCTATTCTTTTTCAACATATTATGCCTCATAAAATATATTAGCAATTGTATGCTCTAGACTTTTTGCAGAAGTTTGTCATAGTCTGGATATTTTAATTCAGATTTCTTCTAATTGGGCCACATTACCTCCTGTTTGCAATTGCTCAAATTGTAAATGTGTAGGTAAGCAATTGGATATTATCCTTGAAAGAACTGCAGAAATTGTTTAAATGAAAACTGAAAACAGAAAAAAGTTACATGCATTATTAGCTGACTTTTAATGTTGTCATATGAAGGAAAACAAGGAGTAACATTTTCATGTCATCCATTCAGCTCTTTGTAGAATTCATTTCATGCCTCTTGTAGAACTTACAGAAGAAATACATTTTAGTACTATAATTCTCCATAGTGGGTAATACACGGAGGAGGATGCTAAGTTACTTGACCTTGAGACCAGGAGTATTTCTGTTACCACTGTGGAGCCTCCGGTTCACTGGGCTATCTGGGTAAACCAAGTAAATACAGATCAGGCAAGGATGAGAGGCAAGGACTGTGGAAATATGCAAGATCTGTTTAAGGGTAAACATCAAAGGGAGTAAGAAGGTGAAACCAAGGTGAACCAGGAACAAATAGAGGGAGAAACAGGGAAAAGAGGATAGGTTGTGTCAAAACAGATGTGTTGTCAGTATACTTGTTTCTAGCTGAGCCTAGTGCTTGATCACTGAAATCAAACTCTGAATAAATCCTTTATCTAAGTGCCTCCTATGTGAATGCATTTGTTGTTCTGAGCCCATGTGTGACCATTAGTACACCCAAATCCAGACTGGGTGAAGAGTAGGGTAAGAGGTCTGAGTAACAAACAGGGAGAAACAATGAGAAGAAGGAATCTGGAGGTCTGGAAAGTCTGAACAGATTGAGTGTCTGAATCCTTGTACAAGGCAGCACTCGTGTGTCTGTGAACAGTGAACTCAGTCCTCATCAGCCAGAGAGAAGGAAGAGAATCAGAACATCTGTGATACTCAGTGTTAATGTGAGGGATTTGTACTTATATGGGTCTTGGTGAAGACACTGAGCCATGTCCAACTTGAATTGCTTGATGGGTTGTGTTAATACTGTGAATGTGTGTATGTTTGTCTGTCTATGTGCTGGAACCTGGAGGCATAGCACTGGCACAGCCTTGTACCTGCGGGAATTGCACTGAATTGGGTCCTGAATCCCACTGCTTTCACAAAATCTAATGTGGTTCATTTGACACTTTTTATATATTATGAACTTACATAGCCTCACAATAAGTAGAAATAGGAGATAACATGGACTGGTCAGATAACGGTTTGTCACCATCTTGCTCAGGTAGACCTTCAAAATATTAAGTTATATAATTAGTAATAAAGGCAGCAGTTTCTGCCTCAGTGTCTTTGGCAGCTCTTTGCAACTCCTGTGTAACCTGACATGTCCATATAAGAACTTCTGAACCAGAGTCAGTATCAGACTGTACTCACGAGTGTCTGCATGTGTAAGTTTTAAGCAGGTGTGCTTCCGTAAACAATCCCAAATAGGGTAAGAAGGTAATGACCAGCTTTATTAACTAAAGCATTCTCTCTCATGGATTTAATTGCTTGATTTTTCCACTGAACTTATTACATTAGTATAACAATATATTTTAATAATAAATTAAATAAATGTTATGGTTATATAATATAATATAATATAATATTAATAATATAATATAATATAAATGGTTATAAATTATTAAATGTTAAAAATAAATTGAATATATAATTTCATTTGAAATTAAAAGAATAATCAATTTATTTCAGTCACTGTCTTTGTCTTGATTACATGAAATGTATATTTCGGTTTAAAATTATTCCAGTGAGAAAATACTTATGCTCTACTTTGCATGAGACATACTTTACTTAAATGGAAGTAGCGATAAAGTCACTGTCTTCATTAAGCTGCATACTGTCATGAATATTAGGAGCCTGATAATTTACCATAAAAAATGAAGTTGAACTTGGTTAATGACTTGAAAATTATTTGAATATATAAAAACAGTGAGATAACATGCTCACGTATATTTTAGTTCCTGAGGAAAGCAAGATCAAATCAATTCATCAGGCATTCTCACTTCTACTTCATCCCATTTACTCACTTCATACCAATAAAGTCAACAGTTAGGCATATGTCTGAAATAGCTCTTGCAGAATATTTCTAAGATAGTTTTTCTTTCCTGTTCCCTTCATAAGAGTTACGTGCCAAGCCCCTGTCTCCTACTTAGCATTTTCACTAGGAGCTCATGAAAGATCACAGTGGGTAAGCTTTCAAAATTTACTTCATATTATTTCATATTTAAATATTTTTATTTCCAAATTCGCAGATTAAATTCAAGCATTTCAATCAAACTCTTTATATTTGAATGCTAAACTTCCAGCACTTTGAAAAAAGTGGCCCTACTTTCGACTGAATTCAGTGGAATCTCTTTGTTACTCATTAGTTCTAAAAAAAAAAAAACTTCTACTTTAATACAGGTGGTTAGATTAGGATCAGAGGAAGGATTCTTAAGAGTACCTAAGGGACAAAATAAAAATCTCATTGAAAGTCACTGAACCTTGAGAGCATAAGCAATTTAGTTTCCTTGAAAATCCTACTTTTAGTATTTAAACTTAAAGCCATACTTTTTAAAGTGAAGCATCTGCCATTTCATGATTCTGAAATAATTTCTTTCTTCCTCAAGGAACATGATAAAATGGAAGCAGAAAAAATAATAAAATTAAAATAAATATTAAAATTGTGAGGAAACTTACAAACAATTTTCTAAAAATCTAACTATATTCATAGGTCCTAATAGCAATGAAAACAAAACAAAACAAAGCTTCATTTAAATAAATTCCATATGGAATTTTGATGTCCTAAACAGATTTTAAAACTTCTAAGGCTGAGGACCAAATTTAGACCATGTCTACACATTGGATGTGTTCCCACTGTGGAAACATTTCATTTATTGTCTTTTAATTTAGATTGCCCTTATATATCAGTGACCTGAATACTCTAAAGGAACCCCAGGCTAATCTTTTTGATCTTTTCCATATCTAAAGACAATTAGTAGTTCTTACCTAACTTTCTATCCTCTTGTGGTCTTCTGCTCCATGTTACAAGAATGCAACGTTTTAAGAGTTTTTCTGGTCTTCATTGTTTCTCTCTTCTGTGAAAATTATTATGTGGAAGAGTTAGGCTAGATATTTTGAGTAAACCTTTTCTGTAGATGTTACCAGTGCCTCTTTTTCTGGTGTTAGAGTTGGCAGATGTAGTCCAGGTCTTGTTTATTCTAAACGGGTAGATTTTTCTTGTGACATTACATGCTAGAAGAGATCCACCCTAATTCCTAGATGAGAGAGGAAACACTAATCTTACCAGATGAGGTATTGCAAAACAGCATGTGCTTGTGATTAGATTTGACAAGGTTATAATTTTCTTCCTCTGTGTCTATCTTCAGCACAATCATGATTCAGAGATAAATTAATATTATAAGTACTTGAACAGGCCCAGTTAATTTAAGACACGAACATTAAAAAAACAAATAAACAAGCAAGCAAACAAACAAACAAAATAGACTAGCACAAACTTATTCAGCTTAGCTCAAAAATATGAATAGAAAGTAGCTGAAGATGCTTCGTGTCTAAGTCAGTGTTTAAGGCAGTCACTGTGTGTCCTTCACAGAATTTAGTTTATTGATGGCTTAACGAAATCCAGCCTAGTGTTGGTATCTAAATTTTATGTTCTGAATGATACTCCTGGGGCCAAGTAATTATATTTTTGGGTACAGCCATGACTTCACTGTTAATATCTAAGTGGGGCTTATGTATATCAAGTGGATATTTATATCAAACATTTTGTCATCAAATAAAGCCATGAACATTCAACTCAGTATCTGTTTAAATCCAAAAGACCCTATGAACTATGTTTAGAAGTGATCTGAGTACACAATATTTGGAAAATTCTTGCTGTATCTTTTTGGTCTCCATATTGAAAACAAAATCACAAGAGCTTCTTAAGCACTACCTCAAAAAGGAAAGATAGAAATTGGAACAAAGGTCACACTTACATGTGAATGTAGTTAATTTCATGACTTATTAGCAGACATTCCTCCAAGGAACTGCGTACCTTAACAACAAACTACATACAAGCTGTTTTACTAGTCTATAAAATGCAGGCAATAATTATATTTCAAGTGTTTTCCCAGGATGACCCACAAAAAACTAATCATAAATACAACCTACCATTACAAGTTTACTATTCTTATCAAACAGAAAAGTGACATACATTGCAAAATGCAATAGTATTATTTCATTTCTGTCAGACATGCTAGAAGTACTTACTACCCATTACTTGTATAGACAGAGCTTTGTTTTTCATGGAATCTTTTGAGCATGTAATTTGTAGAGTACAGTGATTCACAGCTTTATAATTCAGCTGATATTTTGGTGAGTTATTAGCCAACTGCTGTTCACTGAAGCAGATGTTTTGAACCATGAATAAAATTGTCAAGGTTACAGTTGGTACAAAGAAGGCTGTATCCTTCCTTTATCAGAGATTGTAGAAAACTACAGACATCATAATGAGAATCAGCTTCAGAAACCTGATGTTTCTCAAGTTCGACCTGCATTGTTTCTCATCTTTCTCAAATTTCTTCTTTCATTTTCTCCTTCTAATGGCCAACTTTCTCCAATTTTTCACCGTAGTGAAGCTTGTATTATGTTTTCACATTCTCAGCTTCCGAGCTTCTTTCATGATGAGTTCTGCAGTTGAAAATGTCCTTCCTTTTGTCCTTTTTCAGTCCTTCACCTATTTTTCTTTTATTTTCTCTGACATAGAACTGAATATTCAGTAGAGGCTATTTTTTTCTACCTTCTACAGAAATCATTCTGCTAATCTCAAAAATAAGTCACAGAATAGTAGTTTGGAATAGTGAGCATACTCAGTCACAGAAACACAGGCTTGCTATCACTTTGGGGGAGGGAATGGGGTTTGTTTCTAATATTTTTTGATCACTGTAAATAGTGTGAAATTGTATATCTCCTGTACAGAACATGATCAGATTGAAAAATTATGCAACATTATTTCTCTAAAATCTAAGATAATTAATATTTGATTTATTACTTCTATTTCCCAATATTTCTAGTATCTCTACCACTTCTACCATCTCTAACACTACCTGAAAGGAGGTTGTAGTTAAGTTGTGGACTTTTCTCCCTGGTAACTGTGATAGGATGAGAGATAGAGGCGATAAGTTGCACCAAGTGAGATTCAAGTTGGATATTAGGAAAAAATTATTCTCAGAAAAAGTGGTCAGCTGTTGGAACAGGCTGCCTAGGAGTCACTGTTACACTGTTACACTGTAACACTATAGGTGTTAAAGAAAAGGGTAGATGTAGCACTTAGGGACATGGTTTAGTGGGCATGATGGTGAAGGACTAGTGTTTGGAGTACATGATCTTAACGGTCTTTTCTAACCTAAGTGATTTCATGATTCTATGATTTCCTATAAAATGTAAGGGGACAATGACAATGCACAAAATAGATAGCAGGAGTTTAATTGAGGAGTTGTAGTATTAAAAATCTTAAGCCAAGCACATTTTCCCTGTATTTTTTTCTTCCAGCATCAATTATTCTTTCAACATCCTTACAACTTGCCAATAGAGTAATATAATATCACTTTAGATGATTAACTGAAAAAAAAATTCCATATCTCACATTTGCTTCAGGTTCATGAGATCTACATCTGCTTGTACAGCAGCCTAAAGACTGTAAATCATCACCCTTTTTAACCACTACATTGATTTCAGCTGAAAAAACTAAGTTTTGAATTTGACTTTGGAGTCAATTTTTTATACAGAATGAGAAAAATATTTGAGATAAACCTTGCACACTGTTGTAATTAATCTATTAATTACCTTTATAGCACAGGCATTTATTGATATTCTTAGTAATCCTGGTTGTTACTGTTACTGTTTTCAACTCTGGATCATTTGACGAAACCCAGGTAATCTCTGTGCAACAAAAGCCTTCCTCCTTACTCTGCTTGTATTTTTAATAGACAACTTTTCTCATCTCTAACTTGTCTTTTTGTACATAACTAGGTATTATCAGTGCATACAGTAATTGCATTCAAATGTCAGGGGTGCTATTATGATTACTCTTTTCCATGGCAATTTAGAAAGTCATAAAATGAATATATGCTGCTTGTAATACCACAAAATGACCTTCTGCTATATATTCTCATATAGTCACAGTACAAAAATGATATAGCTTCTGAAGTCCCAGGTGAATAAGACAGAACAACCATGACTTCTCTATAACAGATGTTTTGTATGCATAAGGAAGTCAATCATAACACAATTTAAATTAAACCTTGAAGAAGTCATAAATTTATGTTCTAAAATCGATATGATAATTTGGTATGAGACAAGGTAAGTCAGATGCGATTCTCAGATTAATTAAAGGCAAAATCTCAATGGATAATGTATCTTTGACTTCAGATATAGAAATCTATATGTAAAATGCTTGGTGGAAATGAAACAAATGTTTTGTACAGGGCTTTAAATCAGAAGAAATGTGGGAGTAAATCTGTACACACAGAGGTTGATGTCAGATAAAATTTACAAGTCATTTGACATTAGAAAAATACTCAGATAGTGGTTTCCGTGGGTCAGACACAGAAATGTGACACTAATGTGTCTCTTTCAACTTTATTAGTATTTTGTTTTTATCTGGCAGGGAGCTAAGCACCACAGACACATTTGCTCACTTCCATCCCCAGTGGGATGAGGAAGAGAACAGGAAACAAAATATCATGTAACAAAATGTCACTTAACAGGGGCTAACCCCCTGCCCAATTCAGGCCAGCTGTCCTGGCTCCACCTCATGCCACTGTGTCATAATGGGCAGCTCTTTTCTGCCAAGTAGTCCAAATGGAAAACACGCGGCACTCAGCAACAACCTGCACAAACCAGGACAGATGGAAAAACTTGTAGCACAGTTGTTGCTAGTGATCTTTGAAAATGGCTTAACAGAAACAAATTCTGAAGCTAAATATACCATTATGCTTACACATTCTGCAACTAACATTGGAAGAAAATCTCTAGAGTGTATTTTACGTACCATTGATTATGTAATCTTCTAGATCTAATTATGGAAGTATAAACAATTTGAAATACGGAGTTCATCTTGAAATGCCATGAATTTTTATCTGACAGCAAAGAAATCAGTTACAGAAATTACTTTTGAAAGCTTTTGCTTGCTGGAGAGCTACTCAACAATTTTCATGAAGTTTAGACGATCGTGAAAAACGTTTATTTAGATAAATTACGACTAGGTTTTTAACTTTTAGTAGAATAAGCAGTCATACAACCAACATTTATTTCTTGCTTAAAAGTATTGTGAAAGTACAAGTAGTATAAAAATATACAAAAGAATTAAGATGGAAGTAAATGTTATTTTCTAGCTTTTTAATCTATAACAACATCTTGTTGACAGCTATGCACATAGACCCATTTTATTTGTTAACTTTTCTGTTCTGTTCTTCCATATTGAAAGCAATGGTGAATGCACCCTCAAAGGTACACAAGCGCTTCTTACTTTTTTGAAGCAGAGTGCAGTAAATCACTACATCCTTAATTCTTCTTTATTACAGAATGTTAAAAGACTCTAAATACATTTTCCCTACACACTGTTGAAAATGAATTTCACAGAACATTTATTCTATTTGCCAGATGGCCAGTTGCATCCATCTATGAAAGACATGGACTCCTTTATCTGGAAAAGTTTTCCTGAATAGTTTTAAACTTTGATAGCTGCATCTGAATTGTTGTTGTTGCTGTAGCTATTTTCTGCTTATCACTTTGCTGAATGATACAGCAAAGATGCAAATTTGAGTTGAATTCAAAAAACTTGAATAAGCATTGAGATCTACAGGTTAAACAGATCTCAGAATCACTTGTATTTATTTTGATTAATATAAATATCTGTATGACGTAATTGTACATAATTTGATTTATTTACTTTACTAATCTGTCAGTGTACTGCTAGCTAGCAGCACAAGGCCAAGTATGTACAGATGGAGTGCAAGCCTATGCATGTCCATGTGTTTCACTCTGTATTTTTTATTTCTCCATCTTCAAATCTTAATAAATTCACAGTGAATCAGAAATGTTATGACCTCTATTCATTATAAAAAGTTAAATGAAAAAAAAGATGACCACTGCAGAAAATAGCTTGTGAGGACAATTATCAAACAAATATGCTTTTCTGATTAATATATTGAACACTTCATAAATAAGTCTTTCCGAATTTTAACAAAATGTTCTTTTCATAGATTTTCTGTTACTAAGCACCTTTTTAAAACTCTGTCATGGACAACAGTAGTATAATTATATTTTAGGTGGTACTTTTGGAATATTAATCAACAATAATTACAAAAAACTTTTCAGGGCTTTATAGAACATTTCCCTATTTCTTTTCCTCATTTTGTGCATAAAAAGTAGATCTCATTACATGAAGTATACATGTTTTCTGAAACAAATAATTAATCAGTTGAATTATTTTTAATTAGTTAATTATGTACACCCTAGTTCTTTGAATAGAAAGCAATTCTAGATTAATTGAACAATTACATATGGATATTTTAAAAACCTCTTTTATTTTAAGGTGCTTAAACACAGGTAATACATGATTTTCCTTTTAAATGTACACACTTTTACTTTCCTTGAGTTTTGGAGTTTATTCAGTAAACAAGTAAATATCAATGCAAAGTGCAAAACACAAAACTTCTAATGTTATCTCCTCTTCAACAACAGTGATCAAAAACTAAACTAAACTATTCAGTTTCACATTGTTGCAGCTTAACCCCAGTAAGTCAACTAAACATCACACAGCTGCTAACTCAAATTTCTCCCCAACTCCAGTGGGATGGGGAAACAGAAAAGAAAGAGTAAAATTAAGAAAACTCATTGGTCAGGATAAAAATAATTTAATAAGTGATGGAAAGTGGAAGAAGAAAGAGAGAAAATAAATGCTGCAAAGGCAATTACTCACCACCTCCCACAGGTAGACAATTCCATCTTAGGCTAACTTAGCTGAAACCTGCTCTAGTTCATTTTATTGCTGAGTACGATGATATATGACACTGACTATCCTCTTTGTTACTTTGGGTCATCTGTCTGGTTGTGCTCCTTCTCAGTCCCTTCTCCACTCTGCATCTATTCACTGTCATAGCAGGATGAGCAACAGCAAAGGCCTTGATACTGTGCAGACACTATTCAGCTATAGCTGAAACATTGGTGTGCTATTGTCCTAGTTTAATCTGGGACAGAATTGATTTTTGTCTGGTATGATGCTACCTTTTAGTTTTAGGAGAAAAACACTGTTGATTACACACTGATGTTTTAGTTGTTGCTGAGCAGTGCTGTACAGAACCAAGGACATTTCTGCTTTTCATACTGTTCTGCCAGCAAGGGTGGCAGGCACAAGGTGTTGGGAGGGAACAGAATTAGGGCATCTAACCTAAACAGTCCAAAGGTATATTCCATAACAAGTGACTTCAGAGAGGAAACTGACAGGGTGGGTGCTCTGCTCAGGGGCTGGCTGGGCACGGGTTGGTGGGTGGTGAGCAATTGCTTGTGCATCAACTGTTTTGTATATATGCATGATTATCATTAGTATAATTCTCTCTTCCTCTTCTGTTTTGGAAAACAGCTTTTATGATTTTTTTTCCTCCTAACCCACAGAATGTGGGACTAATGAGCAAAAGGCTATGTGGTTCTTAACTATCTGCCAGGTTAAACTACAGTATAAATCTATGAAGAATTTACATTTGAATTGTTCTAATGCTCTTCAGAGACTACGAGATTTTAGAAATCATAAGGAATGAGTAACATAAAAAGCTGAAAATGTATATATAGATTTCTGTAAAAGTGATGCCTCCTACAGATACAAATAACAAAATAACACTAATAGAGCATATTCTCGTCTACAAAACAGTATTTTTCAACATTATCATCACCATCAGCTATGCATTTTTTGTCACTGATGAACAAGACTCTGCATACCGCACTTGTGAAAATTTGCATGGCAATCTGGAATGTAATTTGTCTTTCACTTTGCTGCCATAAATGCTGAAATGCACCTCCACCACCTCACTGTGCAAACATCCACTGTTTGGTCTCCATAAATGTCCAACAAGTGTTAATGGATGTCAGTGGATGCCAATTTTTCTGCATGGAGGCATTCTGTTACATAACTTTACTTCATATGCTCAGAATTAAGGAGAGCAAAAAATCCTTTTACAAATATATTAACAGTAAAAGAAGAACTAAGGAGAATTTCCCTACTTTACTTGATGTGGCAAGGAATGTAACCACAGAGGATAAGGAAAAGGCTGAGGTTCTCAATGCCTTCTTCACATCTGTCCTTAATAGAAAGATCAGTTATCCTCAGGATACTTTTCGCCCTGACCTGGAAGTCTGGGATGAAGCGCATAATACACCCCCTGTAATGCTAGCTGAGACAGTCAGAGACCTGCTCCTCAATCTGAACTGCCACAAGTCCATGGGACCAGATGGAATCCACCCAAGGGTGCTGAGGGAGCTGGCAGAGGTGATTGCCAAGCCGCTTTCTGCCATCTATCAGCATTCCTGGTCATCTGGAGAGGTCCCACAAGATTGGAGGCTTGCCGATGTGACTCCCATCTACAAGAAAGGCCGTAAGGAAGATCTGGGAAACTACAGGCCTGTCAGCCTGACCTCGGTAGCAGGGAAAGTTATGGAGCAATTGATCTTGAGGGAGATCACACGGCACGTGCATGGCAATCAGGGGATCAGACCCAGCCAGCACGGGTTCACAAAGGGCAGGTCGTGCTTGTCCAACCTCATCTCCTTCTACGACTGGGTGACCAGACTGGTAGATGAGGGAAAGGCTGTTGATGTAGTCTACCTGGACTTCAGCAAAGCCTTTGACACGGTCTCCCACAGTATTCTCCTGGGGAAACTGACAGCCCGTGATGTGGACAGGTTCACTCTTCTTTGGATTGAGAATTGGCTAGAGGGCTGTGCCCAGCAGGTGGTGGTTAATGGAGTTAAGTCCAGCTGGCATCCTGTTATGAGTGGTATCCCCCAAGGGTCGGTACTGGGCCCATGTTGTTTAATATCTTTATTGATGACCTGGATGAGGGGATTGAGTGTACCCTCAGTAAGTTTGTGGATGATACCAAGCTGGGAGGATGTGTCGATCTGCCTGAGGGTGGGGAGGCCCTTCAGCGGGATCTGGATAGGCTGAACAGCTGGGCTGAGGTCAATGGGATGAGGTTCAATAAGACCAAGTGCCGAGTCCTGCACTTTGACCACAATAACCCCATGCAATGCTACAGGCTTGGGGCAGAATGGCTTGAAGAGTGTATAGAGGAAAAGGACCTGGGGGTGTTGGTTGATGCTCGGCTCAACATGAGCCGGCAGTGTGCGCGGGTGGCCAAGAAGGCCAATCGCATCCTGGCCTGTTTTAGAAATAGTGTAGCCAGCAGGAGCAGGGAGGTGATCATCTCCCTGTACTCAGCTCTGGTGCAACCGCACCTCGAGTACTGTGTTCAGTTTTGGACCCCTCACTACAGGAGAGACGTCGAGGCACTGGAGCGTGTTCAGAGAAGGGCAACAAAACTGGTGAGGGGTCTTACAAGGAGTGGCTGAGGGAGCTGGGGTTGTTTAGTCTGGAGAAAAGGAGGCTCAGAGGAGACCTCATCGCACTCTACCACTTCCTGAAGGGAGGCTGTGGTGAGGAGGGGGTCGGCCTCTTCTCCCAGGCAACTAATGACAGGACAAGAGGGAATGGCCACAAGTTGCGCCGGAGAAGGTTTAGATTAGATTTGAGAAAAATTTTTTTCTCTGGAAGAGTGGTCAGGCACTGGAATGGCCTGCCTAGGGAGGTGGTTGAGGCACCGTCCCTAGCGCTGTTCAAGAAGCGTTTAGATGAGGTGCCAAGGGATTTGATTTAGTAGCTTGGTGGGTAGGGATGGTGGTGTGAGGATGGTTGGACTAGATGATCTTGTAGGTCCTTTCCAACCTAATAAATCTATGAATCTATGAATCTACGAAATAAAATTGAATGTAATATTGTTGGAAAGGTTCAACACATACTGCCATACTCCCAAAATCTGCCTCTGATATGGTGGGCCAATATAGCAAAATCGGAGGCATTACTTCCAGAGCAGCCCTCATAGATATCAGGTCAGCTTCCTCATGTAAACATGTGACATCAGTAGCAGACATAGATCTTTATGCAAGGAAAACTATTAACATGTGAGATTAATCCGTTCTCTTTTTGTTGAAAAAACTATAGACCATTATATAAAATGAAATATTAAGGAAAATATATAGTAATACAGTACCATTAACACAAAGGAAAATGAAGTAAGTGAACTGCATTTATCTGATGTTGATATTTTACGTAAATACATGCACAGCAAAGATGATTTTGCAATACATTGTGTTATTGATAATCATGATTTCCAACTAAAAATAGTTGAACTACATGCTTCTGTTTTCAATTTTAATATTTCACACCTACAGACAGCGAAATATAAACATTTTAGGAAAAGATGTCATTTTGAATATCATCCATTGTTATGTGTAATGATTTCTACTACAGAAAAATCCTTAGTATGCTTCTAAACTGCCATTCTTTCCCAAATAAACATAATGGAAAAGAGAGCATCAGTCTTCAGTAAACTGTTATTTCTCTGGTTAGAACAACAGCTGTGAATCAATGGACATTTAAACTACAATATTCTCACTGTTTATTATGGATCACATAAAATTATAATGAAAGTATTTTTTGTATACTTTAGGAATACTCACTATAATTGACAATATAGCAATTAATATAGTGATCTGCATATCAAAGGACTAAACAGTAAACTATTCAATCAGAGATTAAATATACCTGGGATTAAGTACGCCTGGTTTTTAAGAATACAATATTTCCGCTGTCACATTGATAAATGTGTACATTGCAAGAAAGATTTGTCCTGTGTATAAGCTTAATGTACTTTTTTTTATAAATGAAAAGCAAACCTGCAACAAAATTGCTAATAAATGTAATTTTGCCCACTGTAGATATGTTTCAGTATTTAATCATCCCATAATTGCAGTAAGAATATGCTTCAGTGGATAAAACAGAGTGTTTAAGGGTTGGTCCAAAATACAATCAGGTTAACATTTTAAAGATGTAGGGGGGAATAATTTTTCATGGAACATAGTGATAGGACATTGAGTAAAGGCTTCCAACTAAAAGAGGGTAGATTTAGATTAGCTGTAAGGAGTAAACTCTTCACTATGTGGGCAGTGAATAAAAGATTTGCCAGAGAAGTTGTGGATACTCCATCCCTGAAAACATTCAAGGTCAGGTTTGACAGTGCATTGGCAACCACTTCTAGTGGAATTTGTCCCTTCCCATGACAGTGGACTAGGAAATGAATGATTTTCAGGCTCCCTTCCAACCCCTGTTTTATGACTCTATCACTGTGAGCTTGTCCTTAAATACTACAGCTGATTAACTGCTTAAAGCACTTTTTAAAAGGTATCTCGAGAGTTATGTTTGATGTTCTTGATTTTCAGAAAACACAATGGAAGTTCTAGAATAGTGTGATGCAAATAAGTAGACTAGACCTCTTTAGGTGTTTAATCTATTATTTTTATTATTTTTTTTTTATTTCTTTACAAGAAAAAAGAAAAAACACACAAAGAAAGACATTTACAAATCAAGCTAAAATAAATCCTTAAATCATATAATGGTTTGGTTTGAAAGGGACTGCAAAGATCCTCTAGTTTCAACCTCTCCACTGTGGGCAGGGCTGCCATCCACCAGATCAGACTGCCCAGGTCCCCATCCAAGCTGACCTTGGAAGCCTTCAGAGATGGGGCATTTACAACCTCTCTGAGCAGAGTGATCCATGCCTTACCAATCTCTGAGTGAAAAATTCTCCTCCATCAAATCTAAATCTCCCCTCTTTTAATTAAAAACCATTCCACCTGGTCCTAGCCATGTAAAAAGTTGATTTCCCTCTTGTTTATATGTTACCATTAAGTACTGGATGGCTACAGTGAGGTTTCCTCAGTGTTTTCTCCGGGATGAACAAACACAACTCACTCAGCTTGTCATTGCAGGAGAGGATAGTTTACTCAGAACATCTTTGTGGCACTCCTCTGGATGTGCTCTATCAGCTTTATGTCATTCTTGTGCTTCAGACCCCAGATCTGGACAAAGACCTGGGGGTAATCACCTTCCTCACACTGTTGGCCATCCTTCTTTCGATGCAGCTCAGGATACAGTTAGCCTTCTGGGCTGCAAGGGCAAACTGCTGGCTCATGTAAATTTTATCAAATTCCAGTAACCCCGGGTCCTTCTCAGTAGGCCTGTTTTCAAGGAGTTCTCCTCCCAGTCTGTATGCATCTCTGAGATTGCCCCAACCCAAGTGCAACACCTTGCACTTGGACATAATCCTCTCTGTATGTTTCATTTTAGTTTTAGGTAAGAAAAGATAGATTAATTTTCCACAAGGCTTTTTCACAAACATGGTCCAAACTAATATTTCAGAGCAATTTATGCACTTTAATGTTTAAGATCATGAAGTCAGTTTTCATTCTGTTGAACTGTAAAGAAAAATGCAGAAGTCACTAAAACTGATAAAAAGGAATAATTCTTCAAGGCAAATCAGGGACATAGCTCTAATTATTTAAATATATAGAATCTTGGTTGTGCTTTGCAGTTATCCAGGATTAAATATTGGCAAAATAATAATGGCTATTAACTATGACTAATTCTTAATAACACAACAGGGAAAAGGAAAATAACAAAAAAAAAGTAAGCAGTGGTTGTCTCTGTCAGATATTATATTTTATGTTTTCTCTGTGAAGGACTTTCCTGAAAATAACAACATGAAGATTATGTTTAAATTTGAGTAACCAAGGGTCTATATTTGCAATAGTAATATCTTGTACCATTTACCAAATCAGTAAACAAAAGTAATGATTACTGAAGATGTATTTAAGGCTCACTGAATCCTCTTTGGTAGAAGATAATGATACGTACAGCAGTAACAATACTACATTTAGAAAATCTTAACCCTGTGATGAAATGAAAGTGTTTGTATGAAAAGAAGCCATTCAACTTGTTCTATTCATTTAAATGAATACTTCTACCTTAAATCTAAAACAAATTCTGTTCTAACTTTGTCTAAACTGTATGTTAGCCTATTCTTTCTATTTAAGAAAGTGCAAATGCAAAGAGATGGAAGAATCTTGTACCATCTTGAATTACAGCTGCATTTCAATGACTGACTAACATTATTCCTAGAAAATACAAACAACAGTATGCAGAGGCAAGTGGAGACATCTAGTTTTATTTCACCAGTATATACTGACTTTCTGGTGATTATATTATTCAGTCTACTGTTTTCAACTACTTTCTGTTCCTCTGAATCATCATAATGATGCTTGGTTTCACAGAATGTAAGATAAATTTTGATGAATTATATGAAACTAAAATAAAAGGAAAAAAATGAAGTATTTAATTAAAATACCGTTTTTTTTTTAAAGCCTTCAAAAATAATTTGTTTAGAAGTACTTAGCATTAGATGTTTTATACCTTGAGAGCAAGATTAATGGGTTCCTCGTTTCTATATGTGTTGCTCAGGGATCATTGCTGTGGTCAGTACTATTTAATACCTTGATAATGAAAGAAATGCATATTTAGAAGCCAGTATCAAAGTGGGGGAAGCAGCACCACCATGTAGATGCTATCCACAAGGACCTCAACAAACCAGAGAAATGGGCTGCTGGAAAGTCCATGAGAGTCAATAAAAGAAAACACAAAGTCTTACATCTGAAGTGAAATAATTCCATGCAACGGAACAGATTGACCTGATAGTAAGAAGCCTTACAGAAAAGTATCTGGTGGTTAGCGTATAATCTGAATTGAAGATCAATAAGCAGCATGACTTTGTCCAACACAATACTTTATCAGAAGGAAAGCAGCTACATGGTTGAAAAAAGCGATGCTCTTGATTCAGCATCTGTGAGACTTTATTTGAAGAGCTGTGCCTAATTTTGGACTCCCTGTTACTATGAAGACATGAGGTGGACTGAGTCTGAGCTTGATCAAGATCATTAGAAACTCTGTTTTTCTTTTTTTCAGTCCCATGGAAAACAAAACAAAACAAAAACACCTAATAAGATCAATTATTTTTACCTAGAATGTGTAATGGGCAGTTACAAAGAATAAGATGCCAGACACTCTTTAATGTACATAGTGATAAGACAAGAATGTACATAATGATAAGACACAAATTGCAACAAAATTAGATATCAGATTTTCTTTTCCATAATGATGGTATTCAGAATTTCCCAGACAAGTTGAACAAATCTCCATCTCTGGAGACATTCAAAACTACAGATGCAGGTCTGAGAAATCTGCTTATCTGGATCTGCTTTGACTAGGTTTTCATACCCAAAAACTTCAGAAATAAATTAATATACTGAGAAATGAGCACTGGCCTTGCTTTTACGACCTTCTTAAGAAACATTCAGGATTAAATTTTGAAGTAATTTGACTTGAAAAACAAAATTTTCAGCTTGGGAAAAATTATGCACCAGATAGTAATATTCACAAAATATTTCCATCTTATTTAAGGCTGTTAAAGCCTGAAGAATTGGATTTTTCTATAGCTATGCTGTCCTTCTTAAACTAAAACCTCATGTTTTGTGTATTTTTTTAAGTAAGCAGCAATAAAATCTCAGAGGTAAAATTTAATTAAAAAAATCATTATATTATTTTTAAAGAATTCAGTAAAACATAGGATATCATTACTAATAATTTCAGAGCAGATATTTTGAGACAAAAATTTGAGACAGTTTATGTCAGATTTTAGGATCATTTATTTTTATACAAGATAATATTAAATGAAGAAGAACAATAGGTACTATTTTCTGTTAACATACCATTACTGGTCACATCATTTGGGCTGTCTATTTTGCTCTGAAATAGTAGTTTCTGTACAAAGAAGCTTTGAAAACAAAGATATCATCAATTTAATAAATTCTTACAGTTTGATATTTTTGTGATTAAGATTACTACAATTTTAAAAATGATGAGTTTTAGAGGGATGATTTCCTAAAGAAACTTTCCATTTAACTCAGACAATTTATTAGCTTTTACTTTTAAAGCAATGAAAGAGCTTCAGTAAAAATGATGAGAGGCATGCCATCATTTTTATCATCTTGGTCATCTAAAAAGTCATTGCAATAATCTCAGATTCAGAGTAACTTAGTTTGAAAGTAGTAATAAAGTTTATGGTTCGATTGGGTGTCATTGGTTAATGTAACACTTGAATTCTTAAAAAAAAACAAAACAGCTCAGCATAATTGTATAGTGAATATTTTACACAGTTTTATTATGGTAACTTCATGCAAGAGTGCCAGCTTAATATTTTTCACTTGTAAAATAAGGTGAGAACATTGCAAATGGTTTGAAACATATAAAAATACGTCTGGTTCTCCAGTAGTTTCCTCTGGTCATTGCCATCTGGGATTTACTGTGTATTATTTATTTGTACCTGCAGTATTTCAGTCTTTGACTGTGGGAGTTGTGATTTCCCATTGCAGTATGCTTATGTTTTATGAGTCAGTGATAATGAAAGGACTGTAGATCTAGGAGTGCTAGATTTACTATCTACTTTCTCATATTGATCTGAGAATTAAAATCTGCTACCAAAGTGTATACAAAGTAGCACTGGATTATATTATATAGATTTTCAAGAATGGTTTTGGATCTGAAATCCTTTCCTTCTTCAGCACAGGTTAAACTTCTCAGTGATGAGGCCTTCTTCATCACAGAAGCTTTATGCAGACTTTATCATCTCTGACAATCTACTTTGTACTACAGTGCAAACTCAATGAGCATTATGTTTATATTTGCACTTTAACACACAGTTAATTTAACACTCCTAGATCTTATTCTTCACCTTATCCTAAAATCAGAAAATAAGACAGCCTTTTCTTCTATCAATATTCAAATTCATAGATTTTTTTTTTCAGTTATCTTTCGCAGTACAGTATCGCTCTTCGTGATTAAATACAGCTAGTAATGAGCATTGTGAATGCTACCACATTTTAGTTTTATGGTGTTAGAGAAAATCTGTGATCATGACAAGGGAACTTTTTAACCACTAGGTACTGTAAAACTTACTTCCATATTATTCTTCACATGTAATATAACCTAGAAAATTGTTTTCTGCAATTGTCTTCTGTGTTCTGAATTAGAAGAGAGCGAAAGTGCTTACTATTCCTTACTAAAATTTGACAAGTGAATGAAAATCAGCGTATAAATGCAAAATGTCGCTATTATCTCCATTATCAACAACAGAAGTTCTGATGTCTGAAATGTCCTCGCCTGTATCTAGAGGAATTTCAAAAATTATGTAAAGTTGGAAAGGTATGATAGCTATTTTAACTTGTAACATTTGATGCTTTACCTATCTATTTTATTAAATTCCTTCTATACTTCAAGAAGTAAAACATCTCAGTCTTCGTAATAATGAAATGCATACAGCAAAGGAGCAGGATTAATTAACCAAAGTCTCAAAGAGTGTTTGCTGAGTATTTTTTTTAATAGAATCTAATGTTTCTTTGAATTGTCTAATTAGTCTAATGACTTTTTGATACTACAAATCCCACTTCATATTAAATTTTAATGACTGGATAATATTTTGTCTTCTCACTTCACGTGTCATTTCTAACTTTTGATTAGTAGTCAAGTATCTGAATTAATTTTGGTATTTTGGTTGATTTGTTTTGTTTGGTTTTGTTTATTTGTTACCTACAAGGCTACTAAATTATGCTACCTTGAGTTATTTTTATTATTATTTTTGTTAATAGTTACTTCCTATTTGAAAAACTATAACAAATTAATTATCTATTAGCAAGTTTAACTAAATGTAAAACTGGATTATGACATGTTCGTTAAATTTTAAGGTTACTAATGAGAGCTGCTACAAAAGCAGTGTTTCCTATTTTATTATGTTTTCCCATGACATTAGAGACAGATGCTGATGGTGTGACAGTAGAGTCTGAACCTAGGGGAGTGCCTAGGAGAGTCCCACTCTAAGTGAACATTTGGTTCATTGCTGTCTGAAGAACCTGAACATCCATAAGTCTATGGGTCTCGATGAGATGCTTCCAGAGTCCTGAGGAAACTGGCTCATATAGTCACCAAACCATTCTCAATGATATTTGAAAAGTCATGGTGGTAAGTGGAAGACCCTGGTGACTGGAAAAAAAGCGAAGTCACACCCATTTTTTAAAAAGTGTAGAAAGGATGACCCTGGGAACTACCAACCTGTCAGCCTCACCTCTGTGATGAGTAATATCATGGAACTAAAGCACACTGAAGAGAGGGAGATGGTGCTAAACAATCAGCACGACTTAACCAAGGTCAAATCCTCCCTGATCAACCTAATGGCCTACTATGATGGCATAACTGCATCAGTGGATGAGGGAAGAGCCAAAGGGATATTCTATCTGGATTTCATAAAGTCTTTCACAAGGCCTTTCACAAGGTCCCCCACAACATCCTTCTCTACAATTTGGAAAGATTTAGACTTGACAGGTGAACTCTTCAATTTTACAAGGAACAGTTTGTAAGGTCTGATGTAGATTGTGGTGGTCAATGGCTGTCTGATGGAGATCAGTGATGGGTGCTGTCCCTCAGGGGCCAGTGATGGAACCAGCACTCTTTAATATCTTCCGCAATAACATTAACACGAGATCAAGGGCATCATCACCAATGTCACTGATGACATCAAGCTGTGGGGTGAAACTGAGATGCCTAAGGGACAGAATGCCATCCAGAGAGACCTAAACAGGTTTGAGTAGTAAGATGATCCATAAAAAGGGGGAGGAGAAAGGGAAAGGCCCCTGTTGCTTGTGATAACATCAACCAAGCCATGACAGTAGCCTTCATAATAACAGAAAGCATAATGATTCCGATTTTAATAGCTGCATGAAAATGTATGGTTGTATTAATGAACATGAAAGAGATTCTTTGAAGCAGATAAAGAAAAAAAGTGGCATCAGAAGGAAAATATCAAACAGCTTGATGGTTTCTCTTTCATGAATGTTTTAGGAAGTTCTCTACCTGAAGATTCAATAAAAGAACAGTATGTGTAGGTCTACATACCGCATTTTGATAAGAGAAAACACTGTGTATGTGTGTGCACATGTGAGTGTGTATGTGTCAGTAGCAATTATATTTTAAAATGTACAAACCCCTTCCATTACATTTTTATTGCTGTCAGTGTTCTTGCTTTTAGGATGTAGCTTGTTAGATTGATTCTCAAGTGACAAAATAACATTTTATAAAGATTCAGCAATCTACTCTGTTTTTAAGAGCAAAATATGTGTTCCTTCCATATAAAAAATGTTTATAACCTTTTGAAACAAAGTTAGAGACTGAACAGACAATGATCAAGACAGGAAATGTGACAGGAGAATATCCCTTAGGTAACAAAAAGTCTATTGAGGAATAGATGAATACCAGTTATCTTTCTAGAAGTTACAGCTGTTTTAAGAATATACTCAGTCTGTTTTACAGTCTGAGCTTTTTTTTATCAAGCAATATTTTGTTTAATTCTTCCAAATATATTGTTAGTGATAGGAAGGACAGAAAATTATGTAATTAAGAGAGGCTTTTTTTTAATCACAGATTCATCGAGGCAGGAAGGAATCTCTGCAAAGTAACTAATCCAACTCCTTGCCTAAACAGGATCCCTAGGTAGGTTGCAAATCCTAACTGACATAACTCCTTGAAAAATAGAAATAAATAGCAGATTGTACTGACAACAACTTATACATATATATATACACATACATACAATATATACATACATACAATGGTTACATATTTCCTGAGAATGGACAATATTTACAAAAGTAAATCCTATAAAAGAAGCCAACTGTATTACTGAATAGAAACATATACACTCACATGATTGTGAACTAATCTAAAACTTATGATGTTCCAACTGTTCAGCCTTTCAAAAACAAGTTACATTGCTTCCTTTATTTAAAGTAAAATAGTATATATTTTCTATGTGATAGAAAATATCCACATATTCAAGTTAAGTCTTCAAACTCTATCTATACTAACAGAATCAACATCATGTGAGAAATGAGTGACTCCAGGTTACTCATTCTATCACTCCATCTCAAGTCAAGATCAGTCCAGAGAAGTAGCAGTCTATCCTGGCCTTAAAGATCCTCAAACTCCAGTTTCTTCAGATAATTCAGTAAGTATTACAGAGGTCAGTAATTCTCTATGACTCTTTCACACACTACTTAAAATCTTCAGCTCTATTCATCATGCTATCTCTAAATAAAGTGGCTTTGAAGTCAATTTATAGATTTTCTTTTTTTCTCGTAGGTCATGCTTTTAGATGCCCAATCATTTACAAAGCTATCTTCAGTAATCTCTTGTACATGTCTCTTAATTTCAATAGCCTAAAATGACTCCAATCCCTAGCCAAAACCTCAATAATGTTGAAAAGACTTGAAGGATTTGGATTTCATGTAAGTTGTGCTGATATTTATCACAGATCATCAAAAGATCATATAAATCAGTATATATCAGATTCCAGTTGACTGAATGTTCTGATCAGTCACAAGAAATGAATGAGAACAAAATCTGCATGTTCTATTATTATCTACTAAAAAGTTTCTGAGGGATTCTGCAAAATCCAGGAAGCAGTAAAAGTGGAGATTTTTAACTATGGATTGAATAAAGAATTCTCTCCTTGTTGTAGGTCTGCAACCCTATATCTTTATTTAATAACAGCTGTCTTTTTTTTTTCGTTGATGGTGGTGTTTTTTTGTTGTTGTTGTTGATGTATGTTTCTTTGTTTCTGAATTTAAATAGAGACAAACGTTTTCTGTTCACCTTGGATTTTTTTTTTTCCAGAATCCAGGATACTATGAATTTCAGTGATATTCTTCCCTGCCCTGCTCTCCCTTTTCCAGACTATTGGTTCTGAGTATATTTCAGCATTTCTCATGAAGAATAAACCATACTTTTGATCACATGTCAAGACTCTTTTGTTTTCAGTTTCGACTATATATCTCTTGAGCTGGAATTCCAGAACTGCACTGGGTATTCAAATACTTAATGATATCTTATTTCTGCATAGACATCAAACCTGCTTAGATTGCCATCTGGAACCAAAGGTACCAACATATTTCCCACAGCTTGTTATTAAGTACCTATATATCTGTGAATGTTAGGTTATATGTACATCAAAATCAATTTTAAGAATAAAATGAAATTCTAAAAATATTTAATTCTCAAATTCTAAAAATACTCTAGAAATATTTACACACAGTGTCTAGTTATCAGAAAGAAATCAAATGTAGTACACTTGAGGAAATTCATGCACAAAGATTTAGAGGTGATTATATAGAGTGTATCTGAAATTAACTTCCTGTGAAGTGTGAAGTGTCATAAAAACGACATTCAGCACACCTTAAACGTGAAACATTTCCCTCAGTTTTTGAACAACCACTTCATGTAGCATCATTCTCATTTCACAGTGAAAGTGTCCAAAGAAGTTATTAAGAAATAACATGTATACTGTCAACAAACACAACTTTATT
Organism: Oreortyx pictus; assembly: GCA_036925125.1. Lineage (NCBI taxonomy): Eukaryota > Metazoa > Chordata > Aves > Galliformes > Odontophoridae > Oreortyx > Oreortyx pictus. The sequence goes on along the minus strand of JAUPFR010000002.1, from coordinate 86,721,697 downwards.
AACATTTTCCTCCTGATTTTTGCAACTCTTTTAATACCTGAGCAATGCAGTAGGATTACAGGTCTTGCTCATTCTAAAAAGAATATCAGCTCACAGGTGTCTGCCCTGACAGTGTGACATTTTCAGAGACAACTTCTGGTAAATGTTTCATTACATGTTTTGGAAGTTCTTGACTCTCTCAGAGGGTTTTTTTGTTTTGTTTTGTTTTTTGTTTTTTATAGCTTCATGTATCTCTGGACATCTAGGTTCCTCTTTCAGTTCAGTAGCAACTGAACAAAAGAATTTGAGGAGCAAAGCTCTACATGTAGATGCATGGTATGTTTAGTCCTTTAAATCCTTTTGGTAGAAGAAAACCTTGTTCTCAAATATTGAATATGAACTGTGGTCAATATTTTCAAATAATTTTTTTTTGTCAAAATAATTCTCCCTGAATTGTAAATTGTTTAAAAAATCAAAGTAAAACAACATAAAAACCTGTATTAGACATTAATTACAATACTGCATAAGGTGTTTCCATTCTCAAGAAGTTTTCTGGAGTTTTTCACTGTCTCTGTACCAATAAACCATGCCAGGCAATACTGAAGAAAACATACAATATTTACCCCAACCAACTTCTTTCATTTATTGTGGTTTATTGTTTTCTGATGATATATCATATTATCTACAAGCAGAACTTGAGCTTTTTTAATACCTTTTCATTTTTCACATCCCTTTCCAAGTTCAGCTCCGTGACTTCGCTTTCCTGATCTTACCTCTACACATGCAAACAACATCCCTATATTCTTCCCACATCCTTACATTCTTAACATATTAGGATTGAAATTAAGAAAAAATGGACACTGAAATGTGCTACTACAACTTTACTGTGCTCTACAGCCTGTCTATTAATTTACCAGTGATCTATAATTCTTTCTTCCAACATATTTCTTGTTATGTTCTCATAAACAATTCCTAGCATGGCTCAAATCCTGCAGATACCTTAGAATGCACATATATTGAATTTTTCAAAGACTCTGACCAAATGCTTAAACTCACTAAGCTGTGTCAATTAAAGTATTAATTAAAATACATTTTTATTCATACATTTTGGATCACAGAATCATTCCTTCTGTTTGTAAAACAACCTTGTAGCATTACAACAGACAAATAATTTCATCCTTCTGATGTTATTTATCAGATTCTATTTTCTTGCTTTCCAGTAGCACTTGATAACTCCTACAAGGTTGTTTCTATTTCTACGTAGTATACACTGTCTCACCTAAGAAAATATTTAAAGTATTTTTACCTGGAATATCCTTAGGGACTACTAAATTGCAATCAATTTAGCTATACACTGGATGTCACTATTGCTGTTTAATATGGGAAAAAAAAAGAATGGAAAAAAAATGCAATAAAGAAGATACAAAGTGTAATCATAGTCAAGATACCTAACTAAATAATTCTGAACATGTAGAAGCTAATCAATATTCTATATCTTCATGTTGGGAAGAACATGCTGGCATTAAAGAAACAGCTTTTCATAAAGCTTTTGATTTTTATTAAGCACAAATATACAGGTGAACAAATGCTTAAAATAAATGGTCATTACAGGAATCTGTCACAGGTCTTTTTACATGGTAATTAACATTCCACATTCTTTTTAATTAGAATGATGAACACCACACAGTATGAGAGATGGTATGGTTAATTTTGTACATGACTTTTCAAAAAAAAACCTTGATTTAGTCATTCTAAAATCAATAAAATGACCTTAAAAGAGCTCTTTGTTTTTAAATCAGGATTTGATTTTTCAGTGAGTTTTGAAAGGGATTTTAACAAGATAATGAAGATCGTAACAATAATTGCGTAAATAAAAGGCTACACACTAACCAGAATTGTCCAATCCCTACTGTCACTTTGAAGCAAATTTTACCAAAGACTGAATTTAAAGTACTGGACTTCAGAGTCAGGTACAATCCCTTTGAGGTCTGTTGGAAATATTACTTTGACTATGGCTTCAAGCCTTCCTGCAGAATAAAACCCAGTATTAGTATAAATGTAATCTCAAAGAGAGAATATCTGATTTTACCATGCACACTTTTCAATTTATCCTGTTTCAAAAACAAATACTATTTTAGACAGTATGCTAAAAAAAAGTAAATTCCTAGAAGTCTTCACAAAGAATAAAAATTCCTCACCGTACAAGGAATATTATTCTGTTATTTCTTATAAATGCATTCAGCTGTCCTCATGATGAATCTATCCAAGAATCTAAGCAGAAGAGCTGAAAAGAGATGGTATGTAAAATGAATGCCTTTTTCTTTCTTTTAAATTCTTGCTTGAACAACACAAACTGGCTTGCTCCTTCCCTCACCCCCCCCCAAAAAAAAGAAAATCCAGGCATCAAACATTCTTACTGAATTGCCACTTTGCACTTCAGAGTCTTCATTTTAAAAATGAGCACATTTAAAAATGAGCACACTGCAAACAAACAGTAAGCAAACAGGTCCACTACCAAACTGATATGGATGGGACAGAGCAAATAAATAATTTGATTTTCTAAATAACATCCAAGAAACTTCCCTTGAGAAGTTAGGTACGTCAGAAGTGAAAAATTTCCATCAAGAATACTTCAATAAGAGTTCATTATGGCATCTCTAGAGAAGAAGGAAGAGAAGAAGAAGAAAAAAAAACAGGGATGGATGGAGAGCAGCAGCAATCACTTTAAGGCTTTTATCACTCCAGAAACACTGATTAGTATCACACTTGGTCTCAGTCAAAATCCAGTAATGAGCTACACACATTTACACATTTAGATGTCTTGATAAAATATTTTGGCAACACAGAAATTTATATGAAATGAATTTCAGATACTTCACACTTAGTTGCAAAAGCAGTCACAAAGAAAAGAATGATATTTTTTAAGAAAAAATGATATTAATGAATATATTTAATGAAAAAAATGATTTCTGCTATCAAAATTTATCTCCAAGGACATAAGACTGCTAAACTGAAGTGTCTCCTGAATTAATTGGAACTGTGTAAGTTTAAAGAAATGGGGAACTAAAGAGGGTGAGAAGAGAGATAAAAACACTTAGGGCTTCCCAGAGAACCAAAGAAAGAAGATTAATTATAGAAGACATCAAACTTCACAGACGAATGTCTTTCTCATAAAAATCTTCTTCCATGAAGGAGATGGTGACTCCATCCTGATGATCTGCTACACATAGTCAAGGGACAGAAGCTTTCAACAGACAAAGCAGGCAAGACAGGGGATCTCACAAAAAGGGCAGATATGTGGTGGCACTGAGAGTTATAGCAGATATGTCCAGGTATTAGAATATATATTAAAAAATCAAATTTTCGTAAACATCAAGTTATAGCTTTGTGGAGCCTGATACAACCCAAAAAGCAGCTGAAAGTTCCTGGCAGGTGTCTGAAGACGGTGTCCCTTTCTTTGAGTCTTTAATTTGCATTCACTGTTACACTTAGTGCCTCTATGCTCCTCTGGGCTTTTAGGAATGATTCTTTGTGTAGCAGATAGGTGCTGAGATTGGTCTGGGATCAGTCAGGGTAAGGTGCTGTCTGGAGCAGACACAAAAGTCAAAATCAAAGTTTAGGTTTCTATTACACAATTATCAGAAATTCTACCTTAGTCTGAAATTCTACCTAAGTCTTTACAAAGAAATTTTCTTTGCAATAATCATGATTCTACAAAATATTGTTTATCGAAAAATTAAGTTCCATCACTAAATCCCAAAGACATGCTTTTATAGAGGGCAGATTTTTAATCTTTTCTATCAGTGAATCATATTACTTTGCTTTTAATAATATTTTGATAATTAATCAATTGTGGTTTCTTCAAATAATTTAATGGGTTTATCGTTTGGGCTGCAGTATTTCGGTGTGATGATTCCCTTATATTGCTAAAAATCATACCAACCTATTTGCTGATACTTTCTATTTTACATTTAGAGCTCAATATCAAGATTTATGAGGAGACCAATAGTAGTTCTACATGCTCTGCAAACCAGAGATGACTGAGTCTCTCTCAATTTACTCTGACAGCAAGATTTATACAAGAAAGGATGAACCAATGAAATTTGCTTGGTTAGTTTTTTGTTTTTTTCTTCACATTTTACTGCATACTTTCATCTCTATGTTGGGACTGCCATTTTTACTTGCACATGTCAACACAAGCAGAATTATGAAAAACTTCTAATATCTTTCATTTTGTCTCCATTGTAGATGTTTGTGAATATTTCCTGAAGTCTTCTTTTTTTTTCCTTTATTCATTAAAAAAGAAATCAAATTAAAAATATCTCATTTTGTACATATCTACATGGCTTCAGTATTTGTGTGAAGACTAAATGGAATAATACAGGTTTCTGTAAAAAAAAAAATTGCAATCCAAGTCTACTTTTTATTTATTTAGCACCTTAGAAAAACAATAATAATTGAATATATATAGAGAGAGAGAGAGAAAAGAAACTGAAAACAGACAATATATATTTTCCCTTGTTGACTGTGTGGATCAGAGCTATCATGCTTTTTATTTTCAAATCAAAATTTAACTACTCTATTTGCAGCGATTCCCACTACTGACATTAGCACTTTTTGCCTTAAAATTATAACATCCTGTTTGTTTATAAAACTTCAGGGATTGAATGCTGACAGCTAGTCAAGTGAATTATTTATTACAGGCATGTGCAACTGCACATATTTTTCAATTTTATCACAGAATCTGAATCAATATGCTGAAGCTTTAGTCCCTCCAGATTTCTGCAGGCCTCATGAAAAGAAAAGATCAAGAAATGGAGAGCTCATTCCTTTATTCTCCAGTGTTGTTGTTTCACACCACAGAACTAAGCGCACCCTCAGCACTTCTGTAGACAACACCAAGCAGAGTGGTGCAGTTTATACAATGGAAGGAAGGGGTGCCATTCAGAGAGACCAGTAAAAGCTTGAGAAGTCTGCAAGAAGGTTTAACAAGTGCAAGGTAGTACACCTAGGTTGGGGCAATCCCATATCTGTGTACTTCTCTGGAAGAAGAACTGCTCTCAAGCCCTGCAGAGGAGGACTTGGGGTCCTGGGGGACAGAAGGCTGGCCATGAGCCAACAGTGTGCTCTTGCAGCCCCGAAGGCCAACAGTCTCCTGGGGTGCATCAAAAGAGTGGTGCACAGCAGAGAGAAGTGATTGCTCTGCTCTTGTGAAGCCTCATCTGAAGTATTCTATCCAAGTGTGCTGCCTCCAGCGCAAGAAAGATGTGGAGCTCTTGGAGCAGGCCCAGAGGAGGGCCACAAAGATGACCAGAGGGCTGGAGCATCTTCCCTATGAAGACAGGCTGACAGAGTTGGACTTGTTCAGCCTAGAGAAGAGAAGGCTCCAGGGGGACCACATTCCAGTACTTTAAATGAGCTTATAAGCTGGAGGAAGACAGAATTCTTACACAGTCTCAAAGTGAAAGGACAAGGGGGAGATTTAGAGGGAACATTTAGATTATATGATACATGGAAATTTTTCACTCGGAATGAAAAGGAGCAGGCACAGGCTGCCCAGAATTGTGTATGTCCCATTCCTGGAGGTGCACAAGGACAGGCTGGTTGGTGCCCTGCTCAGCCTGATACACAGTCTGATGTAGTGGCTGGCAATGCTGACTATGGTATGGGGGTTAGAATTAGATGATCTTTAAGGTCCCTTCCAGCCCAAATCATTCTGTGATCCTATGAAAATATAAATGCAGACAGGCCATGTCTACAAAGACACTGATAGTGTCTTTCGTTTCTTCCAACATATTTGTAAACAGAGGTAAAAAGTCATCCTGCCCAACAAGGAAAAAATTTCTCTGTATAGACATGGAATATACCATGTCATTTGTCCTGTAAGTCGGAAGATGGTCCTGTCTAGCCATAGTCATATTGACAGACTAGTTAAGGGTAAGAAAAACATGATAAGATACGGAAGAATACAGGAAGAAAACTGCAGTAAAAATATTTGAGAACAAAATACAT